>CM041519.1:26288704-28788704 GCA_023091065.1 Dianthus caryophyllus
AGCCAAAAACCCGTGTCATATACGTGCACTTGTGAGGCTATATATATATTATGGCGTCCTTTTCAAACACACATTGCATGCATGAAATTTTTTCAATAGTTTTCATAAATAAAACAAAACGCAACTCACCTAACATGGATAACACTAATCAATCTGGCTAACAAAACTAACCATAATAAACCTTTTATTTTGAAATAAACTCTTTTCAAAATTATCCTTTTCGAAACAAATCGAGAAACACTCGCTCAAACTTCCATTTTTTAAAACAAAAATCAACGAACGTGGACGAACCCATGCTCGTATTTTCATTCTTTGGTTTGTGGTAGTTCACGGCCACCCTAACCGACTCCCCATCATTTCTAACATCCTCAGCTCGACTAGTTCACCACTACCTCGAGTCGACTCCTTTTTACAAATCCGATTTCTAAAGCTCGCGACGACATACCTTCACAAGAGCTTGTTCGGATACAACAAAAACAAAACTATCAATTGAGATGAAATTGCGCACGCATTCCAGTCTCAAAAAACCTCCTAGCAAAATGTTTCACTTTTCAAATCGTTTCAAAGAAAAATCCTTCTGAAAAGAAGACGAAACTATTACATTTTTAAAAGAAACTCTTTTCAAAATTTCCAACACCAACAAAAACACTACTCTTGCATTTTTGAAATTAATCTCTTTTCGAAAATTCTTTTTACAAAATAAGCAAAACCCGAGCAAGGCCTAATCAAAACTTGTGGATTTACTCGTTGGACCGTGTGATCCACAACCACTCGACCCAACTTCTCTTTTACAAAAAAGGTGAGGATACACAAACTCGTCCTCACCTAACTCTAACATCCTCGACTTGACTAGCTTAACACTATCTCGAGTCGACTCATTTTTCTTCATCCAAAGCCAAGCTCCTCAACAACAAGCTGTTAGCACGAGCTTCATGGAAGCAAATCAAAAGCATTTTAGCATCGAGATAAAATGCGCACACGCATTATCGCCTCAATAGCCTTTCGAAACAAAACTTTTTCAGTTTTGAAATAATCTCTTTTCAAAAATTCATCTTTTTACACAAACTTAGCGAAAACTAATTTTCATCGATTATTGAAATAACACTTTTCAAAAATTAAGCGTCGAATCAAATAGTCCTCCACTATTTCGGTTTGACCCACTAAGCATCCTTTTCAACTGACCCAGAAAAAAATCACTACATTTCCGAGGCCTTTGAAAACATAAATGGATTACATAACCCACGGTTATCCTAACCCATTTATCGCATGCTTTTTCACAAAGCAAAACTCGAGAATTACAACACATTCTTGCTGAGTTTTCCAAAACAAACCCGCAGCCCACGGCTATTTCAAAATTTTCAAACAAATACTTTTTCAAATCTCATTGGACCAACCAACTCATAGTCGAGCCGGCCCAATAACCAACATCCTTCACAAGCAAGTAAAGCCAAGAATGGTCAATCCCAATCTTGTGGATTTTAACATCGGATCAAATGGGGAAGATCGATTAATTTGTTCGTTCTTATTTAAAATTAATGGAGTAACAAAGATCGATTAATTTTCGTTTCAAACCCTAAATTCCATTAATTCATTAGTTCCATTAATTTGAACATCGAAGATCAATTAATTTTGGGTTTGAAACGAAAATGATAGAATTGTAATTTTCTTAGGCTTTGAAAAGTTTTCGCAGTTGAAGAGCAATACCCTTTGAAAAAACTAGTGGAATATTTGAAAAACGTGACGAGTGTATTAGCAAGAGCTGTCTTTGTACTTACTTTGGTGTTCTATGTTTTCCTTGCGTATTCATACCGTAGGGTGTTTGGAGTAGGGGTCAGCCGAGCTAACGTAGCCATAGGCCGTATAACAACAGTATACAAGAAAAATATACTCCGTACAATTGAATTTTCAAAGTTAGTTTCCATATCATACAAGCTTAACGGACAAGTACAATTACACATCCCCTTCCACAGTCCTCGCATAAGGAAAGACGCATTGTATAGTTACACCTAGAGATATATGCATCGAACCCATGTACAGCAAATGGCTCAATTATCCGCAACAAAGTCATTTCTCAATCAGCAAAAACCAAGCCCAAAAACAACATTCCATGGTCTGAAAACTCCCAGAGAACAAATCATACACAGCAAAAGAATGGCATACCAACAGCAGCCTCGTTTGGAATCCTGCGTAAAACCCGAGGACATGGGCAGGTGATCACGTTTAAAGGTGCCCATATAGTCGATAAGCTCATCCAAATGGCGAAGGCGGCGACCAAAGAGTCCGACCTTTTGATGCTTCCCATTCCACAGATGATGCATCCAGGTGATGATAGAGCGACAAATTTAGCGCCACAAAGATCACAGACGTCATAACCGATGGTTGATAAGCGGCCGAGAGTGGCCGCACGTAATCGAGATGGGTCTTCCATGGGATCGATGGATCTGCTGGTCAAACCCTCTCAACGCACAAGTCAATGAGGCTCCTCGCCTCTTCTCTCTTGCCTGGAGGTGCTTTCGAGAACAGGAGATCTAGCATCCGCTTGATGCACGCATAGTTACGGACCTCCATGTTCCGTTTAATAGCGATTCAGTATGCAACTTATTCGATGTTTTGCGAGAAGGGGTAGCGATCCAAGGTGCACAAACGATCTGGCCATCTCGTCTTTTGCACTGATAGCTGCAGCGCCCTGCACCCTTTGTAGCCGTCCGATTTCCTGAAGGATAGATATATATAAAATTATCGGCACAAACCATAAAGTCAAAAGAACCAAACGCAAGAAAATTGTAAATGGTGTAACATAGACGTCAGGGTATGCAAGTCATCATAGAAGGTGAGGAACGTAAGTTAAAGTAATACCTGAAGAAGAGTAACACCTATCTTATACTGAGCACAAATAGTTGCTTGTGCCTTAATGTCAGAACCACGTGACTGATCTTTGGCCAATGCAAGAAACGCTTCATCGAAACAAGATAGGGCATGTGGTAGCTGATTCTGCTCAAGATGTGCCAATCCTGTCTTGAAGCATAATGGAGCAGCTGCCCCGCGTGGAACCTGTTTTTGCGGTAGGCCAAAATAATCAAATAAGAGAGGACTGGTTTAATTTTTAAGCACTAAAAATGAAGTTCACACTGACGACTCTTCATTCAACACCCAATTCAAATTTTTTAAAAGCGGGTGTTTGCTAAACATTCGCGCACAATAAACCAAGCAAACATCCAAAACCAATAATAAAATTTGGTGCCAACTTCCAAGACAACGCCTCCGCATTACACTATTACTGCAACTTCATTTTATTATATACACTTTCCCTTTCACGCCGGTTCCATTTGATTGTCGACAGTCATCACAAATGTCTTTGCAATGTAGAATGGGTACCCGTAACTTTTAAGAATCCAACCCACCTGCTATGGGGCCCACCTTCAACTCACCCCAACTTAATAACATTGGTATGGAGGTAACCTACTATGTCAATATTAATAGAGTCTTTCGTACTTCATCTCAAAAGAAAAAGTCAACCACCAAATGAAATGGAAACATACGAAACTAGACATACACTGAAGAGTTCTTCTGGAGAAAGAACAATGCTAAGTAGTAAGCCACAAAATACTTTTAAAACAGGACCAACAACGATACACACCTGTCCAGGACGCACAGAAGCTGGTGGAGAAGTGGGTTGTGCAGGAGGCCTCAAGATCTGCTCCACCGCAACTCCTAACACACTAAGATCCATGGGCCGTGAGGAAATCGGTGGTCGAGTGGCCGGAACCTGAGGTAGCAACCGGACCGTAGGTCAGATCGCAGATTGAGGTGGGACCCCACCGTCAGAAGCTTGAAAGAGTCAGCTGGGTATGTCGGTGATGACTTGTTTGAGGTGGGACACCACCAGGGAAGTCCAAAGTTAGTTGGAGGCATGTTAGCTTTGAATGGGTGAGCTTTGGTTGCCTACTTCCCCTTGGAAGTTTGGATCCAGTCTCGAGATAACAGTCCCTGGCGGAGCTAGTGAAGCTGCAACTTGAATGGATGAAATAGTATTTTGGAAAAAGTCTTCCGGGATTGGATGATACTAAAACAAGGATAATTCATATTGCAACAATCAAAACAATCATAATGAAATTGAAAATAGAGATCAAAACGATTACCAACAAAGACAAGGAAGGGATGGATGATCAAGCAAAGCACAAAAACGATTATGAAATACTGAACTTTTATTAAATTGAAATGATCAAAAGACAAGATGAAATTTTTCTAGGTTTTTGTTATGTATTTTCTCCTCTAAAAAAATGATGAATAAAACATGGATTTTTCGTATACGGGTTTTACTCCCTTTATATACTTTTTTCGCTATGATTTCTAAATTTACCCTTTTTACTCCCATGATATACAAATTTTTTATATTTTTTTTATAACTTTTCCTAACTCGATTTTATTCAATTTTTAATTTTTCTTAACCAAATTCATTAAATATTTAAGTTATTCAACAATGAACGACGATAATCAATTCAATGAGTTAATTAAGTGAGTATGGTGGTGGAAGTAGAGATTTTGCTATGTGTAAGCAAGTTATTATAGTTAATACGGAGTATTTGACAGTAAAATGATGTGTATGGTGGTGGAAGTAGAGACTTAACAGTTCTGCTAAAGCTAGTTCTTATACCAATTTGGATCCTCCGTAAGTTTTAACGTGAAAACACACATCCGGCCGCCGGCATACAACACCATAGCTCCGGCCACCGACAGACCTACGCCGCGATTGTTGGCCTCCCGCCGCCTCCCACCGACTCTCGGGAACCACCCAAATTCCAATTTTCTATAAACCCTAATTTGATTTTCAACCAAAAATTATGAAGATTAATAAAACTTAACATAACTATATGAAAAAAATTGAAATTGAATTGAATTACTACTTTGTTGAATTGATTATTGAAATTATTAATTGAAATAATTGAAAATTATATGAATTTAGGTCAAGTAAAGTTAGAAAAATAAAAGAGAGAATTTTGTATAGAAGGTGAGTAAAAAAGGGTATGGAAGGGAAAAAAAATGAAAAAAGTATATGACAGGAGTAAAATCCGTATACGGAAAATCATATTCGATAAAACATAAGGTAATGACCATTGTCCCGATCGGGACAGAGGAATTTTACCTTTCCTTGCTTCATTTCTTCTTAAATCTTCTTGAGTTCGTCGTCCCAATGCCTAGGGACAAAAAGCGAGTTGGTTCCTATGGTCTGGGACGACATGAAAAGTGAGGATATGAGTTCCGTTCTCCGTCCCTAGGTTCCAGGACGACTTTAAATCATCGTTTTCCGGCTCAAAATCAACCTCGGCAATTTCTTCACAAATCATAGCTTCACCTAGCGATCTCGGGAGCTCCAAGTATCGTCCCAACTAGCGCAAATCCTCCTCAAATTGGCTATGTCCTGCAAAACAAAGCCACACAATATAAACCAGCAAACTCGGAGGAAAAGTGTCGCTTAAAGCAAATAAAAGCGCTAAAATAAAGTGAATCGCTAGTGAAATGGGGGCTAAAATCTTACACAAAATACAATACATTAATTGTCATGAGAGATAACGATGAAAAAAAAAAAAAAAAAAAAAAAAGAAAGAAAGAAACTACAAGGAACACTAGTTCCTTGAGACGACAGAAATATCCTAAACTAAGCAAAAATAACTAACTAAACCGTTTTTCCCGGCAACGGCGCCAAAATTTGACCCGGCTAAGTCGTATCACCGATATCAAAAATAAACCCTACGGATTAATAACGATAACTAGAGGTAAGAAGAGGTCGAACCACAAAGAAATGTACACTCGCAAGGTACTTAGACATTAGGCTATTCCAAAAGAAAAGAACTTTGGTGAGAACACTATAAAACTAACTAGCAAGGCAACTGATATATGAACCATTTAACAAATCTCTGCTTGGTGGGCTTACTGAGTCTCCTCACATTCCAGAATTCGAGGCTATGCATTCCCCACCCTCTGGAGGGAAACACTACAACTAGGGCCAACACCCTCACTTGGAGTTTCAGTTGTCAAAACATCCAGAAAAGATCACTGTCCAAAATTATAAGCACTCAAACCCCCTTCCGTAACCTCATATTGATTTAGTTTTATAAGAGGTCGAACTGGAGTTAGACTCCGCACCTCAGACCCCTCTGACCTCCTAACTACAGAAGTGATCACAGAATAGACCACTGGACCAGGTTCGCAAACCAAAGCCTTATGAAAAACGAATGGAATGCATTCGAGCTGCAAGACCGCCTTATGAAAAACGAGCTCGCAAACCAAAGCTGAGTTGGGCACTAATGTAGTCCCTTTGTTAGTCTAAAGCAAAATAAAACCTTGACCCATGTTGGGATCAACACCTACCTATCTCGAGCTTCAAAACCGGTAGAGCTTCGCTTCAACAAAAGAGGAATAATTCAACACGAGATGTGTGCTGAATTCAAAGAATTAGTAAGTGAGGCTTTTGTGAGTTTTTGTGTGTATTATTATGTAAAAGACGTGAGAATTGATGATCAATTGTGTTGGGGGGTGAGGGGTATTTATAGTAGAGATTACGAAGAAATTAGGAAAATCTGGAAAAAAAATCCGAAGGTGTAACCGCAAGGCAACTTGGGGTTTGGCCTCCAAACCGCAAGGCACCTTGCGGCTAGGGGGTCGGGTAAAGTTGCGTATTTTCGTATTTTCCTAAATCCGGTTTGATGTATTTTGGAAATATACAGTATAATCTCTTGATTGGGCCTCACGAATACCGAGTGATAGTCTTCTAGGAGCTGCAGAAGATATTTTATGAGGGCTCAGGGCCTTGGAATACGGGCCACGAGTAGGCCGGACTCGGTTTTGGGCCCGAGACTAAAAATGTGCATTTTGTAGTATATTTTGAAATAGAAAGACCCGCGAGGTCGTATTTTGTGAATTAAGTGCTAAATAGCGGTTTTAGCTACTTGGCCTAAACTAACGAATTTAGGAGAATTGAATTGGGCCTTGTTAATGTAAAAGGGCCCAATTAATTTGCAAAGGGGATGCTCATGCCGGTTGAATTGAGACGCGAATCGAGCTAGACTCTAAATTAAACAAAGGACATTATTTAGGCGTCATGACACATTTCGATTCATTTTGACGTTTAAACTACTTAATTAGAATTCGTAATAATTAGTACCGTTTAAGTCAGTGTTAAAGCACGCGTGTTAAAAGTCCGTTACATCATAGGGCTTGTGTTTGGGAGGGTACAGATACGTGTATCCACACTTCAGACCTTACTCTCTTCTATGTAGCTACCTTCTCTATTAAGATCATAGGGAAGAAAAAAGGTCATAAAAATCAAGGTTGATAAATGAAGTCTTTGAAATAGGAGATCAAAAAATAAGATGAAACTAAGATAACTTACACCATCTTGAAGAGTACAAAATAAGAAGGTGAACACGAGAAAAATGAAACGATTCCAATAAATAACAAAGAAACAACATTTTTCTTAAGATCGAAAAGAAAAAGAGATTTTTTGAGAGAAAAAGAACAATTTACATACAATGGAGATAGATGGAAATGAAATAAAGAAGATGGCTATTTATAAACTATTTTTAAAAGTTTAAGATTTGTAAACTGCCTTATTTTAGAATAACTAACTTTTCTAATCATCAATTTATTAAAATAACTAATTTTCTTGAAGTTAAAATATTAAAGCTTTAACATAAAATTATTGAAAATAATATTTTTAAAATATATGTTGAAAGTAAAAACAAAATATTAATTATAATATGGAAAATTTTGATGTTTTAAGATGATGATAATTATTATTATTATTATTATTATTATTATTATTATTATTATTATTATTATTATTATTATTATTATTATTATTATTATTATTATTATTATTATTATTATTATTATTATTATTATTTTTTATTATAAAAATGATGTTATTATTATTGATGCAAGTAACAAAGTTTACATGAAATTGGTGGGGAGCCGAGAAAAAAATCTGGTCCCCTACCCCCTTCGCTACAGCAAAGCCAAGTCTAACAAAAATGTAAGCGGACACCCGAGCCCCTGCATCATGGGAGGCAGAGAAGTTCTGAATCCGCTTGAGCAAAGCTACGGCCTCCGAATTCAGCTCCCTTAACGTAGAGAAAGAGAACGGTAGGAAACCATAACCAGCTGCTGCACACGAATCCCTGGACTTAGCACACTTACGTCGAGCTGCATCAGCGACAACCCGTCCGGACACGAACTCGGCCAACCTAGTCTGAGTCAAAGGCGAAGATCCCGTCAGGTCCACACAGACATCCCGCCCCTTGTCCTAGGAGTAAAGCAGCAAATCCGCAGGACGAAGAGATCCGTCGTGGTCATCCACAAGACCAATGTCAACCTCCTTCCCTGCCGAGATACCAGACCTGTAGTAGATGTCCAATAATGAGTTACGGATCAGGTTATGCCGATGCTTAACACCCAAAGTACCAGTACATGAGACCGCATGATCCCCATAAACGTCCTCAGCGAACACCCGAGAGCAGGCAGAACAAGGCCGAGTCGCCGTGAATAACAGAATACCCAACCGGTAACCAAGCACACTCCGGTAAGTCCTCCCATTATTATTATTATTATTATTATTATTATTATTATTATTATTATTATTATTATTATTATTATTATTATTATTAGTGTTGTTGTTATTATTATAAATCCGTAAATAATATATAAATAGTAAATCTAATAACTCGAAGGCTCTATGGAAACCCAGACTATTATATAGGCTATGAACAGTGGTCAGAATTGATGAGGTTGTAGGTGTCAGCGATGCACAACTGTAACAGTAGTTGACCAGTGACGGTGAGTCTGCAGTGGTAGATAGTTGCGCGGTAGTGGTTGTTTTAAGTGTGATACTGGTGGAGGATAGCAAGTGCAATGAAGAGGCAAGTTGTAACACCCGGTGTTGTCCGAGGTTATTCGGGCCGGGTTCCCTGTTGAAGTGGTCCATGTGATGAGCTCAAGTGACCTAGTGCTTAAAAGGATTGTAAGTATTACTCATATCAACAAGATGCATCTTCTTTTCTGGTGGCTCATCTTAAGAACTCTTCAGTTAAGCGTGCTTGCTGGAAAGTAGTCTTAGGATGGGTGACCTCCTGGGAAATTCTCAGGATGCGCACGAGTGAGGACAAAGTGCGCTGGAAAGGGCCCGTGTTGGTCTGTGGGCGATGTACGCAGCCTGGCGAGCTACCGTGAATGACATTCCGGCCTTTGGTTGGGGCCGGGGTGTTACACAAGTCGTGGTGGACGGTGGTCATTAGGTGATCGTGGGTGGACAACAAGTGAGGTGTTGTGGTGGTTGTTGGCACGAGTAGGATTGGGTGGTGGCGTTTAGTTATGGATTTATGTAGGAATTGTAAGAGGGATTTCCAGTTCAATGGAATTAGTTGTGGCGTTATTTACGCTAGAGTCGCTTTACTAGCAAATAGAGTCGACAATGACTAGTTTTGTGAGGTTTGTTCATAACTTCGGGTGCGCTAATTGTAAAACCTAGTATTAGTCGAGAGGTTATACGGGTCAAGTACCCCATTGAAGAGTTTCATGTAATAGCTTCGATGACTAGTGCTTAAAGGGATTGAAAGTACTACTCATATCAACAAGGCGCATCTTCTTTTTTGTGGCTCTTTTAGTAACTCTTTCATTAAGCATGCTTGCGAGAGAGCTATCTTAGGATGGGTGACCTCTTGCGAAAATTTTTAGGATGAGCACAAGTTTGGACAAAGTGCGCTGGAAAGTACTCGTGTTGGTCTAAAGGCGATGTATGTAGCCTGACAAGCTACTTATGGTGACACGTCGGCCTTTAGTTGGAGCCGCACTGTTACACTTGTGCCGCTGTAACTCACGTCTGTACCCACGTTTCCATCATCGATAAAGCATTAAAAATAAGATATAAAGTAAGAAAATATAGCAAAAACTAAATGCAAACATTATATCAAGGGTTGCCTTCCAGATAACGCTTTCGTTTAAAGTTGTTTGCTCGATGCCTTTATCAAACATCTTTACCCAAGTTTTATATTATAAAAATATTAACTCAAAGCTCGTGGTAACCTGTCATACATGCTATCAAATAAGCAGTGAAAATGATAATAACTAATAAACATCAAATTGAAGCATGCGTGATCAAACAGATTATAAGCATATGTCGCATGGTTCTCCAAGGTCCTAAATATAAAGTGTATGTCACATGCTTAGTGTACAAAGGTCTTATGAGACTAGTACTAACAAACGCTAATCAAAGTACATTGAATCTTGAAGTTGGATATATTATACTCATTAACTCATATAAAATAGTTACTCCACAATTAACCAGCAGATTTAATCCTTAATGATGCTAATTATATATCTTTATTATTCTGATGTGCAAATTGATATGTTCATGTATTCAGAAACTTTAAAGTAACTTTCTATAGATGCTACATCTGTGAGACTAACTTTCTCAAAGTTTTATAAAGCTAGCATTAATTAATATTTGTCATTAAAGATATATACAGAGTATACATTATTTTTTCTAGCTGTAAGTGGTTCATCGATAGAAATCCAAATTACTTTTTAAGTTAACGACTTATTATCATCTAAAAATACTTTATAAAAGGATTGATTTCTAAGTTATATAATATGAACAATGATGGAGGACTAATATTTATTTTTAGTTACAACAATTGAAATGATATGTACACTTAATGTACATATAAAAATATTTTAAGTAGCTTAAATTACTCTTTATACATTGTAAAGCAATTACTTATGAAATTATATTATCTCTAAAATTAGATACGAATTGTCATGAGTTATTTTCACATGAATTGACTATTATAGAAATTATAATACTTATTGCGTAGGAAATTGTCTACTAAAAAAGCAAGATTTATTATCAATTTTTATATTGTATAAAATGTCATATAAACCAACTTTCCACATTGAGAAAAAATATGAACAATCACAAAGAAACTATAAAATTATATTCTACTAATATTTCAAGCTTATGTTGAACTACAACCACATCTAAAATCCAAAGTGAAAGCATGGATTCATCGTTCAAAATGTCACCAGAAGAAAAATCATCTAAGCCAAGACTGTTTGCGTATAACTTCTGCAAACGAGAGTTCTCGACTTCTCAGGCTCTAGGAGGTCATCAAAACGCTCATAAGCTAGAGAGGTAGCTACTAAAAAAATCCAAAAAAATCCCTAATCACGAAACAACCGATTTTGTTAATTACTCACCTAATTACCCATACTACTCATTATCAAGAATGCAAACCATGCCTTATTATAATAAATCAACTCTTGGTGTTAGAATGAACTCAACTATGATTCATAAACCCTATTACTCATTAAATACATCCATGAGACTTTTACACTATGAAAAGTCTCATCATACTTCGCCTTTTGATTCACTATCTATTAAGGAATTTATCAATAATAATAATAATAATAATAATAATAATAATAATAATAATAATAATAATAATAATAATAATAATAATAATAATAATAATAATAATAATAATAATCTAGTATCAACAAAAGTTGAGAAAAAAGATGGTGATGAAGCTAAATTATCAAATATTTCAACTCAAGACAATGATGACGTTTTAGATCTTGATTTGTCGCTCAAACTTTAAATGTTTATAAGAGTTATCTTACAGTTATGTTATTCTATTATATTTGCATTTGATTTTTTTACTCGTTTGGATATTGATACTTTAATTCAAAAAATCATCGTTATGAAATACTCCGTAATTTATTTAGCATTATGTGAACTAAATAGATATATTTCTTTCAACTTTTCCATTTAACCTCATTCTATATTTTTTGTGAGGAGAAATTTGAAGCGTCGTGCTAAATAAAAAATAATGGAGGGAGTACTCATTTGCTCCATAACATATTACGCTTGACATGTTATCTTTCAAGTATCTTATGTACAAACTGTTTTGGTAATAAATTTACCAAGGTTGAAATTAATGAATGTGGGGTTAAAGCGATCTAACTATATACCAAACGGCGTTACTAAGATTTAAATGCGAAGACGTAAAGAAAAAGACAACACAAGGTTTTTGGTTACGAGGAAAAAATCTGATGTGGGAAACAAACGCAGGGGAAGCTATAGTCCCACCAACTTCACACTATAATCAATAAAGGATTACAAGTACAAGGGTTATTGATCTTTGGATGCGTAGTTTTGTAGTATTGCTTTGTATTTTTCTCAGTATTTGATGTAAAATGCTTATAGTGTTGTAGTTGGATGCTAAGTTATGAGTAACGTGGAATGAATCTTCTGAATAAACCCTAGCTCCTTTTATTGGGTGACTCATCCCCCTTATCCTCATATTTTCCCGAGTTTGTTATAGCCGTTATCCTCCTTGGTCTTTGTTGATTGTCCCCTCAAATTCGGTCATGTAACGTTGCTCAACAACTCTTACCTGAATTCTCTCAACTGCTTTGACTATCCGTTGAAGGTCATTCCCATGCTCTTACTGGTTCCTAGATTGTCCCAGGGTCCTGTCACTCCGTTTCTGGAACACTCTTGACTGGGCCCAAACGTGAGCTTAAAATGTGTGCCCAACACCTTGTATTTTGGTCCACAACGTTCAAATCTATTAACCCCTGATTATTCTCCAACGTCTTTAACTTCCTAACGAATTGTGCAGAGGCTCCTGGGTGGTTCCTCGTGACCCTCAGATTTTCCAGGGCCCTCAACTTCCTAGGCTCCTCAACTATCTCTAGATCATCTAGTTTCCCATTATGCATTTGCTTACGTGGAGGTTCTCTCAGGATCCCGAGTTCCCCCATTTCCTTAAACTTAGATGCTCCATGATTGAATTGGGCTGGTCATGGCGCCATTTCCAGGGTCCTACACTTAGTTCCCTTGCTTTTAATATTTTACTTGGTACTAGTAAAATTACCCCGAGCTTCCTCCCGACCTCATGCAACCAAACGATAACACATATGCCGGACTGAGTGAGCCCAAATTTTGGGCCCAACATTTACCCCCAAAATTCATGCTGAGGAGGTCCTAACACTTGAGCGGGAATTTTCTCCACATGTTTGATGGTACGTCCACCGAAATCATGCTCCCCCTTTGATCTTTACTTACCCCCATGTTTTAGCTTTCAACTTTAGCTTTGCTTTTTTTGGATCTTCATGAACACCTACCATGTCTGTTGTTACTCTTCCAGTAATGCTTGTTCATAACCTGGTACCTCCGTTGGCCACCCTTACTTTATGCCTGCTAATCTCAAGGACCCTCAGAGTACGTTGTGCGAGCTTGCTTTTGAAATACTTGTCTTCTTCCTTTGCTAGCAGGCGATGACAGTGACGCAGAACGGAGGTCCCTGATTCGCTGAAGAAACTATTGCGGATACTTAAATCATTTGTGGTGCCCCCAGCTCTGTTGGTACAACTATGGTGTATGTTGGAGACGCTCTGGTGACAGACAAACCTAAAATAGAGGTGGACAATTTGGCAAGGGTGATAGCGGTAAGGTAAACATGGATTAGCTAACAACAATTAACTTTTTAGGATGCATAGTGCCACTTGCGATATTTGAATGGATAATCTCGCTTATTCAGATAATTCTCTACGAGTATAGTCCCCATAATGAGGTGCACTTCAATCCGTGTGCGGCTAGCCTTTACATGTCTTTTCTTACGCACATGATTTTTTTATTATGTATGAATGCTTTTATAGTTTTGGATATCCATATCCGTACCTCCCACACAAAACCCACTGATGTAACCAGGACTTTTAATATGCATGCTTTAATATGACTTATACGATCGAAGTGTCGAAAACTAAGTTAATTGTAAAAATGCTAACCGAGTCGACATGCTAATATTGACTTGACTAACGTCATATGATTCGTTTAGGGTCTAACACATTACATCTAGCACCACATGTATACACAATCCAAGTCCAATTCATGCAATTGGCCCATGCACAATGCATAAGCCCTTTTCCTTACAAAGACCCAATTCAAAGTCTCCTAAATTCCTAAATTTTGATGGCCTGGTAGCTAAAACCACTATTTATATTCCACAAACGCAAACATGCACGGAGGTCCCCGTTGAGTCCGGAATCAAATTTCCATTGAAAAAGGCACTTTTCAGATTTCGGGCCCAGGCCCAAAACCGAGCCCAATACTGTTCTTCGGCCCGCTTCCCGAGGCCTAAAGCACTCACAAAATATCTTAGCAACCTTCTAGAAGCTCTAGGCAAAATATCTTGGCGGCTAAGCAAAGAATTATGTCATATCTTACCAAAATAAAACTTGGAAAGATTCGCAATCTAAGCAAAACTGATTTTACGGCTCTCAAACCTAGCCGCAAGAGCTCTGACGGCTCCTAAACCTAGCTGCAAGAGCACTTGCGGTTAAGGCCACTTTGTTTGCCAAATCTCCTATAAATACAAGCCTTCCCCGAGTTTCCTAGACACACATTCATTCATTAGCTAATCGTATTCTCGTTAAACACGACCAGACTACATGCATCCCTCCACAAAAACTGTGCAAGGATTTACTCCTTAATAAGGACACACGCAATTCACATACAACTCATACAAACATGCATCTTCTTTTCTCTCACAATAAGACTCACGCATAAAACAACGAAGTTCTGCCCAGTTTTAGCCTAAATAGGTATGATTCGATCCTAAACTAGGATCGATGTTCTTCTTCCCGTATCTCTATGCATGTGACTTATAGGGCTACACTCTAGTCCCTCCTCGACTTTGGCATCGCGAAACCGTTTTTCACATTAAGATGGTAGTAGCAACTATGGAGAAATCGCCACTGAACTGGCGGTTTTGCCCATAAACCGCCAGAGCAGTGGCGTCTCCCAAAGCAAATCGCATCCATTAGATGCGGCTTAGACATCATACTTTACATTTTGCATGCATTGCATATTTTCGTGCATAATATCGCACGTGCACGGCGAATTTACACTTGCTCAAATATCAAAACAAACGGATTGTTCTCTATTAGTAGCGGCTACTTTTACGTAGGCTTTTCTAAACGATTTTTCTAATACAAATGAATTAATCTAGGAAAAGTACCATTTTCCCGAATCCAATCTGGTTTCACAAACCTTAGATCTAGGGATGTCGACGTGCTTTGAAATCTAGGACGTGTTCTACAGCTTATGACATGTATGCAGTTTCCTAGTTACCGCGTTAATTAGGTGGCGACTCCTAGAAGTTTTAAAGGTTTTTCTAACATAATCTTTCGAACTTCAAGCACCTATTTTCAAGAGGTTTGCTAACTATACAAGACGTCATGTGGTAAGTGCTGCAACGCGATCCGGTACCCACAGTTGGCGACTCCACTAGGAAGTATATTGTTTTTAAAATCCAACTAGCTTTTATTTTAAAAAATAAAGTAGTGAAACGCGAAAACTTAAGAACAATCACGCTTTTGATATTTGAGCATTTGATAAATCTGTTGCATCGAGTCGAACCTAGTCCAATTCACGACTTTTTAGCCGAGAGAGAAGGTCTCCAATGATGGCTTTTCCACTCGATATAGCCTCATTACGGATAGCTTAGCTCTCACCCCTCCACGGCATTGCTGTAAACGACCAAACTCGGTTGCTCTAGGGCCTTCTTCAGACCGTCTTGCGTGGAAGGAGTGGACAACCTTTAAACAAGCGATTTCAAGGTTAGTTGGAGCCGTACGAACCCTAAGCCAAAAACCCGTGTCATATACGTGCACTTGTGAGGCTATATATATTATGGCGTCCTTTTCAAACACACATTGCATGCATGAAATTTTTTCAATAGTTTTCATAAATAAAACAAAACGCAACTCACCTAACATGGATAACACTAATCAATCTGGCTAACAAAACTAACCATAATAAACCTTTTATTTTGAAATAAACTCTTTTCAAAATTATCCTTTTCGAAACAAATCGAGAAACACTCGCTCAATCTTCCATTTTTTAAAACAAAAATCAACGAACGTGGACGAACCCATGCTCGTATTTTCATTCTTTGGTTTGTGGTAGCTCACGGCCACCCTAACCGACTCCCCATCATTTCTAACATCCTCAGCTCGACTAGTTCACCACTACCTCGAGTCGACTCCTTTTTACAAATCCGATTTCTAAAGCTCGCGACGACATACCTTCACAAGAGCTTGTTCGGATACAACAAAAACAAAACTTTCAATTGAGATGAAATTGCGCAAGCATTCCAGTCTCAAAAAACCTCCTAGCAAAATGTTTCACTTTTCAAATCGTTTCAAAGAAAAATCCTTTTGAAAAGAAGACTGAACTATTACATTTTTAAAAGAAACTCTTTTCAAAATTTCCAACACCAACAAAAACACTACTCTTGCATTTTTGAAATTAATCTCTTTTTTAAAATTCTTTTTACAAAATGAGCAAAACCCGAGCAAGGCCCAATCAGCATCGAGATAAAATGCGCACACGCATTATCGCCTCAATAGCCTTTCGAAACAAAACTTTTTCAGTTTTGAAATAATCTCTTTTCAAAAATACATCTTTTTACACAAACTTAGCGAAAACTAATTTCCATCGATTATTGAAATAACACTTTTCAAAAATTACGCGTCGAATCAAATAGTCCTCCACTATTTCGGTTTGACCCACTAAGCATCCTTTTCAACTGACCCAGAAAAAATCCCTACATTTCCGAGGCCTTTGAAAACATAAATGGATTACATAAGCCACGGTTATCCTAACCCATTTATCGCATGCTTTTTCACAAAGCAAAACTCGAGAATTACAACACATTCTTGCTGAGTTTTCCAAAACAAACCCGCAGCCCACGGCTTTTTCAAAATTTTCAAACAAATACTTTTTCAAAGCTCATTGGACCAACCAACTCATAGTCGAGCCGGCCCAATAACCAACATCCTTCACAAGCAAGTAAACCCAAGAATGGTCAATCCCAATCTTGTGGATTTTAACATCGGATCAAATGGGGAAGATCGATTAATTTGTTCGTTCTTATTTAAAATTAATGGAGTAACAAAGATCGATTAATTTTCATTTCAAACCCTAAATTCCATTAATTCATTAGTTCCATTAATTTGAACATCGAAGATCAATTAATTTTGGGTTTGAAACGAAAATGATAGAATTGTAATTTTCTTAAGCTTTGAAAAGTTTTCGCAGTTGAAGAGCAATACCCTTTGAAAAAACTAGTGGAATATTTGAAAACGTGACGAGTGTATTAGCAAGAGCTGTCTTTGTACTTACTTTGGTGTTCTATGTTTTCCTTGCGTATTCATACCGTAGGGTGTTTGGAGTAGGGGTCAGCCGAGCTAACGTAGCCATAGGCAGTATAACATCAGTATACAAGAAAAATATACTCCGTACAATTGAATTTTCAAAGTTAGTTTCTATATCATACAAGCTTAACGGACAAGTACAATTACACATCCCCTTCCACAGTCCTCGCATAAGGAAAGACGCATTGTATAGTTACACCTAGAGATATATGCATCGAACCCATGTACAGCAAATGGCTCAATTATCCGCAACAACGTCATTTCTCAATCAGCAAAAACCAAGCCCAAAAACAACATTCCATGGTCTGAAAACTCCCAGAGAACAAATCATACACAGCAAAAGAATGGCAGACCAGCAGCAGCCTCGTTTGGAATCCTGCGTAAAACCCGAGGACATGGGCAGGTGATCACGTTTAAAGGTGCCCATATAGTCGATAAGCTCATCCAAATGGCGAAGGAACTGGCCCGGCCAAAGAGTCCGACCTTTTGATGCTTCCCATTCCACAGATGATGCATCCAGGTGATGATAGAGCAGCAAATTTAGCGCCACAAAGATCACAGACGTCATAACCGATGGTTGATAAACGGCTGAGAGTGGCCGCACAGAACTGAGATGGGTCTTCCATGGGATCGATGGATCTGTTGGTCAAACCCCTCTGAACGCACAAGTCAATGAGGCTCCTCAGCTCTTCTCTCTTGCCTGGAGGTGCTTTCGAGAACAGGAGATCTAGCATCTGCTTCGAGTACGCATAGTTCTGGACCTCCATGTTCCGTTTAATAGCAGTTCGTATGCAACTTATTCGATGTTTTGCGAGAAGGGGTAGCGATCCAAGGTGCCTAGACAGTCTGGCCATCTCGTCTTTTGCACTGATAGCTGCAGCGCCCTGCACCCTTTGTAGCCGTCCGATTTCCTGAAGGATAGATATATATAAAACTATCGGCACAAACCATAAAGTCAAAAGAACCAAACGCAAGAAAATTGTAAATGGTGTAACATAGACGTCAGGGTATGCAAGTCATCATAGAAGGTGAGGAACTTAAGTTAAAGTAATACCTGAAGAAGAGTAACACCTATCTTATACTGAGCACAAATAGTTGCTTGTGCCTTAATGTCAGAACCACGTGACTGATCTTTGGCCAATGCAAGAAACGCTTCATCGAAACAAGATAGGGCATCTGGTAGCTGATTCTGCTCAAGATGTGCCAATCCTGTCTTGAAGCATAATGGAGCAGCTGCCCCACGTGGAACCTGTTTTTGCGGTAGGCCAAAATAATCAAAAAGAGAGGACTAGTTTAATTTTTAAGCACTAAAAATGAAGTTCACACTGACGACTCTTCATTCAACACCCAATTCAAATTTTTTAAAAGCGGGTGTTTGCTAAACATTCGCGCACAATAAACCAAGCAAACATCCAAAACCAATAATAAAATTTGGTGCCAACTTCCAAGACAACGCCTCCGCATTACACTATTACTGCAACTTCATTTTATTATATACACTTTCCCTTTCACGCCGGTTCCATTTGAATGTCGACAGTCATCACGTATGTCTTTGCAATGTAGAATGGGTACCCGTAACTTTTAAGAATCCAACCCACCTGCTATGGGGCCCACCTTCAACCCACCCCAACTTAATAACATTGGTATGGAGGTAACCTACTATGTCAATATTAATAGAGTCTTTCTTACTTCATCTCAAAAGAAAAAGTCAACCACCAAATGAAATGGAAACATACGAAACTAGACATACTCTGAAGAGTTCTTCTGGAGAAAGAACAATGCTAAGTAGTAAGCCACAAAATACTTTTAAAACAGGACCAACAACGATACACACCTGTCCAGGACGCACAGAAGCTGGTGGAGAAGTGGGTTGTGCAGGAGGCCTTCCGGCATCTGCTCCACCTGCAACTCCTAACACACTAAGATCCATGGGCTGTGAGGAAATCGGTGGCTGAGTGGCCGGAACCTGAGGCAGCGGCTGGACCATAGGCTGTACTGCAGATTGAGGTGGGACCCCACCGTCAGGAAGCCCGAAAGAGTCAACTGGGTATGTCGGCTGATGACTTGTTTGAGGTGGGACACCACCACCGGGAAGTCCAAAGTTAGTTGGAGGCATGTTAGCCTGAATGGGTGGCTGCTGGTTGCCTACTACCCCTTGGAAGTTTGGATCCAGTCTCGAGATAACAGTCCCTGGCGGAGCTAGTGAAGCTGCAACTTGAATGGATGAAATAGTGTTTTGGAAAAAGTCTTCGGGGATTGGACCAGCGGTAACTCCAGCACCCGTTGTCGTTGCAGGTGGCTGTGAAACAGCAGGAGGTTGTGTTAAAGAAACGGTAGCAAAAGGATCGATGGGTTGAGTAGAAACTGGAGGAGCGACAGCAGGGTGTAAAGTAGGGCCAAAATCGTGAGACGCTCCAGCAGGTTGCAATGACTTGGTTCTACCCAATGGTGGGGCCAAACTGAACTGCCTTGTGGCTTCTTTAATTTTATTAACATCAACAGTGGCTGATGAAATCGGCTTGTCTCGTATTCTGATTTGGAATTTCTTGGTTTTTGACTCGCCTTCTTCATCATCGCTACTATCACCACCCGAAGTGCCATATAACGACCTCTTAAATTCTTCTTCAGCTTTCGCCTGTTCATCGGCAACGGCAGATCCTGAAGGCTGTTGTTGCATAAGTGTTTCGAGACCCATCAGAGATGCGGCCTTTGAATCCATTACAGGAGCTCCCTTGCCAGACATGGCATCAGCCAACGAAGTCGAGACTGCACTTGGTTTAACATCAGTACCAGCAGATTTTATAGCTTTGACCAAACTATCTTCTCTCACTTCGACAACATTTCCTCGTCCTTTAATACAGCCCAGGTAAACACCAATGTGATCCGTAACAATGGCGGGAACAGGTCCATCGTCTGTTTTCATGTACGGTGTTACCTCCGCAGCAAGTTCCCACTGAGGAATATCCTTTAGATTTGTTGGCGTTTTAATTTCCCAGTTTCCACCTCCCCATTCAGGTCCTTTAGGAACCATGCTTTCTGCAGCAAAGTTGGCAAAGATGCCTTGCGTCCATCCGGTGGAACGGATTCGTAAAATTCTTTCACAGCATCGCCTTAACTCTGGATCACCACCATCTTCTTCCAGTTTCTGTGCAAGACGCCGCATCGCACTAGGGTTCAGATGGCATATAAACAGATCGAGCATGCTTTCGTAATCTGAAATGATTTCAAATGTTTCCTTGGCGCTGTCAAACTGACCATACCTGCAAATTTATTCCAAATAAATTAGTCACAGAAGAAAAAATTATTCCCAAGAACCCAGAACATCTGATATCAACAAAATGCTTCTGAATTTTTCACAAGACGGTGATTGAACACTCAAGCAGTATCGTTTGATCTAGATAGCAAAAGTTTTAACCAATTCGGCATCCTACTCAAGTACTCATAAACACTAGGCAGATAATATACTTCTGGATCTTAGTCTTCATGCAAAGCTATGTCTCAGAATGTAGTTTCTCCTACTTTATGAAATACGAATGCATGGTGTTTTAAGAGACACGTCCACATGGATGACAAAGATAACTCAATCTCTTCACCTTAGCACAGCTTTTAAACGAGAAATTCATTTCTAATAACTTATTAAGAGAAATTTTGATAATGTTCTATTAGAAAATCATCCTGACAATCGTTTTCTACAACAGGCTGGGATGGACTGAATGGTTAGATGACATTTCTGAAGCTGCTTGTGACACAAAATGGTTTAGAAGCCACATAATTGCCCTAGTATACACATTTCTGGAAATGGCATCTTACTGAAGTGCCATTTCCAAAGCAGCCAATTGAAATTGAAATAGAGAAATTAAAGACAGATTAAAATAAACATACTTTATACAAGCATATCCCAATTCTCGAAACCGGTGAAACAAATGAGATGTAGGGGGGCACTGAGGGTAATCCCTTGAACGTAAGTATTCATCCTTTAGCACAGATAAAGCAGTCGAGAAACGAAGGGCCTTGATGGCGTAAATACCTCTCAACACCTAGATACATAACCAAATATAGTAGTCAGGCAAAAGTCAATTTAAACAATTATAAGATCGTATTTGTCGAGCATTTAAAGTAATTATCACCTGAGTGAACTGCGGACTTGCTTGGGATAATGAGACAGCAAGATCTCCACAAACAGGAGTGCCTCTAGCTAATATATCAAGGGATCTCGGAGTAATTCGAAGGCTGTCAAACCTTCAGAAAGATTACGCAAATAGATTAATTTGAAGGCAAAATAATCAAGATCGGTCCTTTGCTTTTTAACTTGAGTCTACGCATTCAGTTAGAAAGAATTCTGTTTGTAAGTGCACCTTGATGTTATCTGGTACAAAGTTTCAGGGAGGTCGAGCTTTTGCTCAAAGTATTGTTGCATCGTTCCAAATCCAATCAGAAGAGGCTCGAGAAGTCCAACAAGACAGCTCTTTATCTCAATTTTCTTCTTCTGTTTAGGATTTATTTCAGTAGGGTTCGCTAGTAACAAGCGATCATTTAAAGCACCCACAAGAACTGCAAGAGCAAGTTCATTTAGTGACAAAAACATCCATAGTAAATAATCAACAATAAGAGCAATTTATATTGATCAATCAATGTTTTTTTATCAGGAAAGATCCACATCTGTATTTTCAACAAATAGTAAAGCACAACAAAAATAGACAGAAGCCTCTGAAATTGACACTACGATACCTGCATTAGGTAGACTCGTAGATAAAATGGTCCTCACTTTTCCATCCCATCCAAGCACACCGATTGCTGTAGCAGTGGAAAAAAGCAGAGCAGGACCAACCCATAGAAGGGATCTATAGTACAAACGCAGTCAAGTGGCAACATTTATAGAACTCTACAGAGATAATGAAAAAATAATCCCGAGGCAAAAATATTGTAGAGCACAAAAAAGCAATAAACTGAAAATTGAGAAAGGATATTGGAGGAAGTCCTCGATCAAATTTGGTCATGCTACTCGCCAAAATTTCCAAATCCACTGAAGCAATAATAACCCTTTGGGTAGTCAATATTCCAGCAACATTCCCTCTAAGAGTTTCTTGCCAATGAACCTGTAACCAAAGCCAGGCAACTATGATCCAACACATGAAATAGGAGAGACCAGAAAAGCTTCGTCATATAAATGAGCCTAGTACGCCTATGAACATAAGTACAAATACATAAGGCCAGTTGAAGAGCTGTAAGGGCATGCATTGTAGATTTGTATGTGATAACCAAAAGAAACAACTCCTCTGCTACTACTCGATCAATAATAGGTTAACACACTAACCACATGAACATGGTATTAAATTGGCCAGTGTTAAACCAAAAACCCAGGTTTAAACTGCGACTACAACTTAGGGAAGTATCGGTCACATTAATAGCTCATTGACCAAAATTGCTCCGCAATAGACTAATCAAAGAAAATATTAGGCTGCAACAGACAGATTCCGTATCAACACTTTGAGAAATTGTGAAACAGACGAGCATACATGTCAAAAGTATACCTATTTTTTTTCAAGTCTAAAAATTAATGAGGTGCCAAAATAGGGATATTTAAAGTTTCCATGTTCTAGGTAACCAAATTATTACAAATACAAGTTCAGCGAAGTACCTGGAGAACTATTTCATTTACTCTCAACTTTATTGACTTTCTTCCTTCAGCTGTCGTTGGTATATAATGACCGTGAGCATCGCCGTTGGAAAGGCGATATCCTTGCACGAGCTTTGCCAACGCAAGCTGATTTCCATGAGAAGCAAACATCAAGGTCGATTCTGCAGGTGGAAGAATAAAATCAGCAAGATATTCCGAAAGAAAGCCACAACGGAATTAGCATATACATATTCGTTGGTCACCTAGTGGAGTTGAGAAGATACGGTCCACTTCAGATTCAAACATAAATTGCATAGGTCCCTTGACTGTATTTGGCGCGGAATCTGCGGTCGGATTTTCTTCAAGAGCCTCTTTGTTCTTATCGTCAAGTTCTTTAGGTGACGTTCCAGGAAGAATATACAAGGCAAGTCCAGTTTTATCATTTTCAAGAATCACAAACTGGTTGTCATTAGCGCCAATGAAAGCTGCATCTAGGCCTACATCAATACAAAATTCATATATAAATCAAACTATTCCACCAAGAAGACCTGAACTTAGTAAGTATTATTATGCAAACCTTTCACAGTGCTGTCCTTGCTATTAGCTAGCTGAGAATCGGTATTTTCCCTGTACAGAACAACTTCATGGGTTCCACCACTCAACTCATAAACAACAAGAAATAGATTCTGCTTTCTACTGTGTACAACACTCCTTGGGTGATACTCGACATTGCCAGAAATCTGAAAGCAACCAAGGGAGAATTCAACAAGGTGGTATCCAATACAGAAAAAACCTAATCCACAGAATTAGTACACATAAAACAGAATCCATATTTGTACCGAAGTATAAAGCTTCTTATAAATACTGTCCGCTCCCGAGCAAATATTATATCCCATAAGATTCACGCCATCGACATAGAAAGCCCTCACTGGATAATGTAAAACCCGGTTTGCTTTACTGAAGAAATTAAGCTCCAGGTGAAATGGCTGAAGAAGAATATAAACACATACCAAGATAAGTCTAAAATAAACAAAAAATATTACAGAGTAGATCGCCAACTGGCTGGTAGTTGTGAAAGCCATACCTGGCAAACAGGCAGGTCTCTAAGATGGTTCTTAGTATCAATTATGTTTATAAGAGGCAACCGGGCTATCGGTGCACTTTTTGCATGCCCCTCCAAGAAATGCTGTCAAGAGATGAAAAGTAAACGTAAAAATAAATAAATAAAAGTGAAGCAAACATTGGAAGCTTAAAAAAATAAAGAAAAGGCCACCAAGTTATGGAGATAAAAGAGCTTAAAAGGTAAAACCACAAATAACATTGAATGCAATGCCTATTATCATATATTCGGGTACTTAAACTGCTTATACAGCTTAAAAACACATACTAGAAAGCAACTAAAGAATTAACAAATGTCATATGCAAATGTACATAAGAAAAATTCATTTAATTGTCATGTGTTCCTGAATAATGACCATCATTTTTAAAAAAGTAAGGTTAACATCATATACTGCTTTATGAAAAGGAGGAGAGGATATTCATAGGACATAAAGGTGGTGACGTCTGCCTTTCTCAAACCTAATCTTTTATTATACTAAATCACAGTTATCGTTGACATCATCATCGCCACATGTCGCGATTCTGTGCGTTTTTTTCCCGCCAAAATGTCATGCTTACATCATTTATCCAAATATATGTTTTTAAGTATAGATTCATCATCTATAATTATAATTTCTCAATTATCATGTTCACATTTAAATCATGCATAAAATATATAAAAAAAAAAAAAACTCCGTCGCTTTTTAAACAAAAATTCTAAATTCATTATTTATTTATTTTTTTAATATTTACTTTTTGTTTAATATCTACATTAGAATTGAAAACTAAGTAATTAATATATTATTTCTCTATAACTCCACTTTTAATTCCAAATATGGATCTTAAATAGTTATTTTAGCTTTGTTAAAAAAATATTTATCCTAAACTAATATTTGCTTATTTAAATACTTCTTTACTTTTCAATCTATATTTTCTAAATCAAAATAAATGTTTGACATAAATTTTAAACATAAAGTCTTAGAAAATAAAATTTATGCATTTCATATATGTTCGTCATTCTATAATCTATGTTTATTCATTATTATTTGTGCACTTAAATATCATTAAATAAACAATTTTATTGTTTTTCAATTGAAATAATACTTATAATTTATTAATAATATCTGAAATTACCATGCATTGATGCACGGGATCTAAACTAGTTAAGTATTAAAGGGAAACAATATTGCAGCTCGTAAACGCTGAAAAGCTAACTGATTGCCATAGTAGTAAGGGTAGAAGCATACACTGTACAAAAATGCCTTCCGAGCAATGTCTGCAATTGTCAACTGGCTATGGCTGACATTAACAAGAGAGTAATGTGTTAGATGAAAATATCGTCTGCTAAATACGAAGTGACATAATTAACACTGACCTCACAAAAGTACCATGAACTAGAACCGTTAACTCCATTTCACAAATTTGCCAGAAAGAGTTACTTTATTGGAAAACAAATTCCTCATAACAGATGTGGTTATTGAGATTACTAAAACAATGACCAATGCCTTGCCTTCAGGTGCTATGACTTGAGAAACTATATTCTACAGATAAATCACCTGCACTAAGCAATCCGCCAAATTTGGGTTTTTTTTTATGAAAATTAATGAATTACAGCCTGGCGATGAAATTCCATCTATTCAATAGCTACATGTAAGCTACACTCAAATTTGATTCTCCAACTATGGACCATCTAGGTAGAATAACATGCTCACTGTGATTAATGCATGCTATTTGTTATGGTAATTGTTTGCATGGGTTAATATTTCAAAACTATATGAGCGACTTTTTATACTTTATAGTAAAGTGAAACGGGCAGTCTTATGTGCATCAAACCATAGTATGCAAAACAGCCCTTTTGCTCAGGTTATAGACATGATGAGTAGCATCAGCTTCACTCACCCCTTCAAATGATGTTCTTGCAACTGTGCTTGAAGCTGATGATCAGCCAAAACCCCAGATGATCCCAAAGCCGCAAGCTTTTCCTTTAAAACAGATGCTGCAGTACAGTGATTGAGTGTTCAGGACCAAATAAGATTACACTGACACAAGATGTCTAAACAGGTGCAACAACAAATGCTATGTAGATTATACTAGATGGCCATCACAGAAAAAATAACTTCTACAGAGACTGTTCCTGTTTATTTTTATTTAAGAGATAGGTTTTCGGCTGGAAAAACCCCTACATGCATTCTTGCTTCCTGATTCTATTGAAGTCACAATATATAGGCAAGTAAGATTCTTAGGGGTACTTTGAGTCTATACTAATTCCATAAATGGAGCTCAATTAGATGTAGGCCAGAATTAGTTCACCCTCGCAAGTCTAACGATGTCCGGCCAACTGGGAAGAGAAGGATGAAGAAGGATAGTTGCTATTGCCACAGTTTACAAAATCATTTTTGTTGGCGATTTCAAGGTGAAGTTAGATGGAACAAGATCATCATGAATTTTATACAATCTTCTCTTTGTAGATAAGATTACTTGCCACAGCTTGAGCATGGTTAATTAGCTCGCATTCTATAAGTAGGCGTCAATGCGTCATCCCAATGACATTTTTTTCTTTTAGAATATAGGTGTCGTGTCACAATGTCACCCCCTTCATGTAGAATATTCTTTTAATTGTAAGTAAAATACAAAATCATGTTGCTTTTCTTTCACAAAAAAAGGATATCAATGTAGCTAACAATGTAAGTAGTAGTTCTAGACGACCACCCCACTTATTAACTAAGGAAAAACACAGTGAATTTTTTATGCAGGCAAAAATTAGTAGCATTGAAAGCCATAAGCATCCAAATGAAAACATGCAGAGAAGACGAATAAACTTGGGATTACCTGAAGATCCCCTAGCACTTTGGAGAACAGCAAAAAGTTGTTTCCGTCCTTCTCTAGTGAATGCAGCCCTATTTTTCACATTATCTGCACTTCCCGTGTTCTGATAGAGAAAAATGATATTAGTTCTTCAGATGTTGAATACTAGAGCAAAGATCTCAGACAAATGGATGCCACTTAACTGCAAAAGTTAATGCTGCCATGTTTAGTTTTGAGTGCACTTCCAAAGCTCGGACGCGTGGCAAGGGATAAGCAACCTCACCGCCTTGCTGAGAGAGAATTTTCGGAATGTCGAGGGATTCAATTGCTACACAGGGAAGAAACCAAATTTACCCATAAGAGAAAAGTAAATGATAACAACTTTTAAAAAGGCACAAAAGAAACAGAAAAACCCTTGAGGAACAATCTCCTTTCAGTTTCACATTTGAGACATATACAAGAGATTGTGTCTCGAATTTTCAGTGCAAACAGTTGTCAGACATATTCATACAAAAATGGAACATGGTCAGGCTCTAGACTTTATGAGCCTAAAGTGCTGTGACATCCAGACTCAGATTCAGACTCAATTGACAAATACATGAACACGTAATTGAGAGAAATCTCTTTAGTGTTCCCTGGTTTTTTTGTTAGCAGTTTCAGCGAAGTGCGTATTTGTGACACCAGCATTTTGTGCCTAGGCTTTCTCTAAACGTTTTATGTGTGGCTTTAAATGACTTGGACAGGATATGAAAAGGAAGTTAGAAAAATACAATAATAACCGTTAGTAGAGAAAGACATTTTATATGATAAAGGCTCCTATAGATTAGAAATGAGTACATGGATTCATTATAACTGGAGTGCATTTAAAACTCGGCATTTGTACTTTTGACTTTAACGTATTCAAGTATGAATTCACGAGGTCAATTGAACACGAAATGTATGGCGTGTGATATTTGCAAATGACATTATTGATTTAATTGATGAGATGAAAAACAGTGGTCAAAGCAAGTAGGAATTTGGTATGCTTAGAAGATTAAGGCTTCGAAAGAAAGAAGGTTGTGCAGGTGGAATTATTGTAGAGGTAGACTTGGAAGCTAGAGGTAGCAATCAAGGAGGCAGTGCAATCACTTACATATGAAGATGTCGGTATAGGACAATGATATCAATTACTTGTAAAATCTAGCAGTTGATGAATGTCAACGACATTGTCACTAATTGTGATCCCAAGTTTTAGGAGCTTATACGAATATTTAGGAGATTCGAGAGTACTGCTGATACTAACACTTTCTATTTTGGCCATAGCCACTGCAACCAATTACATAGTCAAGTCACAAGTGTAGTTGCTAGCCATGCTTGGGAGTTGCGTAGAATAGGGGCTACCTAGAAGTTTCCTTAGGAAAGCACAATTAGTGCAAGAGTAGTGTTGATAGTGTAAAATAATCCTCAAAATAGGTGTTGGGAATAAACCAAGTACATACGTAACAAATAGATGACAGATCATACTAAACAAAATGATTGAAATTGTAAAGAAAGGAAGAAAATGTGTAAAAATTTATCTTACCAGCAGGCTCAAAAAAATTTGCTAGCATGGGTGCTCTGTTAGGATTTAGAATGACCCGAGTTTTCCAAACTTGTAGAGAACCATCTTTCGACAGCGTGGCAAGTAACCGCAATGCAGGGATCCAAGCTATTGAAGTGATGGGTTGAGAGCCTGCTTGAGTGCTGATATGAAAGACATTGAAATTATTCATAAATCCATATATTATTCGCTTTGGTTATATATGCAGCAGTCATTTTCTGAAGGACAATTAAATTTTCCTAATAAATGAAATTGAGAGGAAGACATTCATATGAAAAAGCATATGCAACAAATTATTGAAGTCATAACATGTTTCTGAAAAGAGAAAGAAATGGGATTTTACATTCCAATCATATTTGGTCTCTCTGTAGAAACATCCCATGCTAATAGCGTGCCCCGTCGATCGCCCACAAACATCCATTCTAGCATTGGATGGAAAGCAAAGGCACCAGCACCAAGAAGCTTAATTGTGTTATCAACTGCAAAAACAGGCATATGTCAAGCGTTTATGAATCCATGGCCAATTATTGTACTTTTCAGTTGCAAGGCAAAGAAGATATTCTAGACCCACGTTGTAATGTGTAGAGCACAGCATATGTATGGATATTGTAAGCTCTGATCAAACCTTCTGCGTAAGCAACATACTGAAATTTACAGCCAGGAGAATGATCAGGGATGTTTATGAAACACAAACTAGTGATTAAGGGTTCAGTAATATATTGTTTGCCAAATAAATTACCAAGACTGGGAGACGAGGATGACAAGCAAGATTAACAATCGGCTTCTTAAGGTCTGTTTTTATCTTTGTCGGAGATCTACCGCCCTCGACAGTCCCCACAACTGCAATGAAAATAAAAACGAAAGTGAATAGCTAAAAGAGGTCAAAAAAAACTTTGAAAAAACATACTGTGCAAATCTGCAAATAAGTACACCATGTAGCACAATATTTATTTAATACCATCAGAAGCCATAAAACAGTTACAAATTACAATTAGCCAGTGAGATCCCAGTGACCAGATTTTACAACCGTAACTACAAAACCAAACCTAGTCCTAGTATATCAAAGAATACCAAATTGAGGAGGTAAATGAAAATCATTAATATTACACTTGTTGTGTTAGTTACTATTATCAAGAAGTAGATACTAGATACACAGTAACGCAGATACAAGTGAAAGTAAAAGAATGGTTAAAGATAACAATTTTAAAGGGATGACCATTACAATGAAAATGCATTAAATGCTCAGTGTGACAATCAAATTTATCAGCGACACGAGAGTGATGCACGCAATTTAGTTTCTCTTTGCACATGTGAAAACTGTTTATAGCATACAGCACAATCGTACCACGTGTGATCTTCTACTTATACACCAAGTTACCAACTCCCAAGAGATAGCAATGTAGCATAACACACCCAAATTTTCGAAGTACTATGTTCCACTGGGCAACCACAAAGGTGCACATGATCACACTTATATGTTTTCGATCGCTTCAAAAAATTTACCTGTAACACTCATCCGTTTGTGAAAACCAAAAAACACAACAGGCTGGAGGGGAGTCAGTGCAAGATGAACTTCGGTTTCTGAGGTAATCGGTTCCATTTTTTTCTCCGGCGAATGCAAAACGCATGTTTGCTCTGCATCAAAATCACATGATCGGATGGTACAGTCCTGCAAAAGGAAATAACCATCACATCCAAAATTCAGAATATCAAAGACGAGAATGAATTAACCTCTGATGCAAATTGTCACTACAGCATCCGTATCCACATTCATATGCAACTTCAAGCCATTGAATGGTGAAACAACAGCAGATCTACCACCATGGTGGATACCTGAGACTTGGAAAGTAGACTCTGGTATGCATGATGTTAATAGTGGTTGGGTGAACCGATGATCAGCAGTCCACACTGAAGACAGTGGTGGGCTAATAGTAAACTCTAGGTTATGGCATTTGAAATCCGATGTGGTCGGAGGGTAACTATGGGTGACTCAACCGTCCCATGTCCAGTACCCAAAGTGACGTGAATTCAAAATCGAGTTTGATACTTCAATCAAACATTCAGCGGAATGGAAATGGTAACAAAAACTAGTTCTGTTCCCTGAACTCCAATATCCCCAACTAAACGTCACTTACGTATTTTGGTAACTCCAACTCAAAACACCTACCAGCTAATACCATTAGGGGAAAAAAGTCAACTAAGACCATAAAACGGCATACAACTGTTCATGGTACTTTTGAACCTCATTCATCGTTATCGACTTATCGTTAAACGAGGTTCTTATAGAAGATTAGAAGCATTAAAAACAGTTGGTACGACATGCAACGGTCTGTCAGTAAACTAACTCTCTTGAGTCTTGATCCCTGGCTCAAATATTTACAACCCAATCTCGCTCTTGATACTTTGACAACAAAATTCAGTCTCTCTTAACATGTAAATGAACCAACTTCCACACAATTACACAAAATTGCACTTTTTCAGATCTAAGAGATGTCAGTGCCAAATACTTGTAGAAGCCATCAAATTTATTTAATTGTCGATTTTTTTTTAACAAACCCCAATAGAAGTACTCATAACAATGTAGTGATGTATTGCTTCTGCTTGCGCATTAAGTGAATCCTTTATAAGCATTCTTCATCGTTAGTGCTTCAGGTAACCAACCACCACAACATTATAGTCTTACTATTCTCAAAGCTAACCAGGGTAAGAAGGATTAACATCACTAATTTTGTATAAGAATTCAAACATTATAATCTTATGCTGAATTTATGACATGATAAGAAACAAAGGGTGAAAAGCTCAAAAGAGCGTGAGTCAACACTGTCACAGGGAAAGGAAGTCCCATTTAGTCAGAGAAGCATATTATCTATCCACATCGTCAATCTTAGCATTTCACCATGAAAGAATGTTGTATGTGCATTGCGCTTTATATAATTGATGATGCCCTTATACGTCTCTTCTCAACCCTCTAATGCAACTTATAGTTGTTCACACTAATCAAGAGAACCTCCGAATATCAATGATTTAAGCAATATCCTCTGCATTGTCAAAGAAGTAATCCTAATTCCTATCAGCTATCACACATTGCCAGACCAACCAAAAAAAAAAAAAAAAAAAAAAAACATCATGCTAACCGTAGTTACAAGCATGAACTATTGAGTGGGATGATACGCAGCCATCTGACTAATATGGGCTTGTAAAGATTCTATTAGTACCAACTAACCAAAAATGGTTCATGTGCAGAACATACACCAAACTAACCTTGATAGAATCAAACAGAACAACAAATGATCCACCCACAGTCATGTACGAACTACAAGAGATTCTCAGAAGTGAAGCCAATTGAAATACCTATGTAAGCCTCAGTTAATCTTGTGGCCAGTGGGCATCTCATTTGTGAGACCGTCATACATAAATTTTTGCAGAGATTCAAAGGACAAGCAGCCAACAGTTAACAGGTAGGCCAACAAACTAAATGCAATCACTAGACTACAGCAACCAGAGAAAAATTCCCCAAGAACAGACCAACAGTTCTTAGATGAAAAGAAAAAACTCAGGAACTTGTTTACCTCAAGAATAGCAATCACGACATGTCCACTGGTGGGACTATACGACATGCGAACAACCGGAGCACCGATATCGATGGTAGAGATCTTGCTCCCAGTGATTGCATCAAATTCTACAACACATCATTCACAATTTAAATCACATATAATCGAACACAATCAATATAACAAAGATCATTACCAACAAATACATTAAAGCACACCAATATAACAAAGATCATAACGAACCAATACACAAAAGCACACATACCCACATGACAAAGATCATTAGGATTCAATACATTAAAGCGTGTGCACATCTAAAAATGATGTGTAACACCCCGTGTTTTTATTAATACTAATTAATTATTTTAACAAAATTCTTAAATTAAAATTTATATAATTTAACTTTTATTCAATTACTTTAAAAACGCGGTTGAAAAATTTCGATTAAATAAACTTTCTCCAATACATTTCTAATTAAACTTTCTTGATTTTATATTAACCTACATTATATTTTTATTTATAAAATACCTGTCGAACTAAAACTTTATTTCAATTGGTTTTATTAAACTTAATAAATTTGCGTTTTAATTTAAAAATTATTATTACTTGAATAAATATAATTTTATTGAAATGTATCTTGCAAATTAGCAGACCGTTTGAAAATCTGTAAGACCGTAATACAATTGGTAACTGACAACTTTTATACCTTTATATTTTCAAACTATAAATTTTATAATACGAATAATGAAATTAAAATTTAAAACAAATAATTTAAAACATAATATATTTTATAAATTATTTAAATTTTATAAATAAGAGTAAATAAAACGGAGCAAACAAAATGAAACAGACCCAAATATACCATGTATGTCGGTACACTACTCAGCCTCTTATGTCGACATCACAACTACTACCTCCACTTGATTTTAGATATTGTTAGCCTATCTCATACACTTTCATTTTTATTTAGTCATTCCACTTTTTGACTTTACTCTTTCTTATCTCTTCCTTGCCCTCTTCAACTGATCTTCCTCAAACTCTTTTCCCCTTTTTAGAAGTCCATTAATTAACAAAATGGTAAGCTAAAGCAACACTAAAATCAACAACAAGAATAATAATAATAATAATAATACGAGTAGCAGCAACAACGAACAACAACAATAACAACAACAACTCAACGACAACAACAATAACAAGAACAACAACGACGACCTGAACACCGTCACCACCGTACACCACCACCGGCCGCCATTAATGGTGAGCTCAAAAGCTCGACAACCCCCTCCTTTGCTCTCTTTCTCTCTCGGTCCCCTGTTCTTTTTCTCTTTTTCGGTTTCGTTTACGACGCCGAAGTTTAAGCCAGCCCACCATGGTAGTCGCCACCATGGATACCGTCACCGAAGCCACCATTGGAGGCAAGCTCGAGCTCGAACACCATCATCGAAGCCGCCTCGAAAACCTCCGAGAACACTGTGCTCTCCCCTGTTTTTCTGCCTTGCTCGGCCCCACAACCGTGAGCCACCACCACCAGGGTCCTACTCACCGTGGTCTTGCTCTGCTTTCCGTCGTATTCTAATAGTCGGTAAGTGTCGTCGATTAAATCGTTTTTACCCAATAAATTATCGTCATTTGATTTCGCCCATTTTAATTCATTTTCTTTCTCCCCTGCATCTCCTATTTTCTGTCCCGAATTTCCGACCACCGGAGCTCAGCCCCTCATCATTGTCGCCTTGATAAGAGTAGTACTCTCTACTGCCGCCTTTGTCTATTCACGCCCCAACACCACGGTGAGCCTCCGTCTTTGTGTTTCGTTTTCATTTCAGCCGTCCATATGATTCAAGCCCTCTTATACTTCATTCTTCTTATTATAAATTTTCAGTCAATTAAATTAACATTCATTTCGCTTTCCGTCGATAATTTATTATAACGTTATATCGTGTCGAGTCTCATTCCCTCTTTCTCTATTATTTGTGTTTTCGATGTCGTTGCCGTCGATTGGAGCTACTGTTGTTCTCATTCGACTTCACTACTATTTGGGTCCAAGAGGGAACGAGTTAGTTATGGGTCTCGGGTTGACAAAATCATGAATCCAGACGAGCTAAGGAAAATTCGTACCGAGCTAACATAAGGTGCCCCCGCACACTAGTTTAATTTACGTATTTAGAATATATAATTTTTGTGTTCATGTGTTATATAAATGATTTATGTGATTTTGTGAATTTTGATTGTGTGTTGATTTGAATTATTATATGATGTTGAATTAAATTGTGAAATATGATATTTGTATTATTTTATGATAATATGTTTTAGGTGAAAAATGTGTTGTTAAATTATTGTTGATTTTATATGAAATTTTATCATGTTGAAATTATATGTTATGTGTAAATTATTGAAAATATTAAATATAAGTAATCACAAGTATAAAATAAGACTAAAAATATTATTAACCGGCTTAAGTAAATAAACTAAATAAATATAAAAATATTTATAGTCGTAAAAATAGTTGTAGTCACTTAACGGTTCAAATTAAAATACAACTAAAAATAAAGAGTTAAATAAAAAGAGAATCAAGTTTAAATTAGGATTAAATCAATTTAAAAGTAAAGTTCATTTTTAATATACATAAAAGTTACTCGTATTAAATATCTAATATAAACAGTCGTATAAAAACTCATATATCTAATTTAATATAATAATTACCTTATTTAAAACACTAAAGTTTAAAATGAACTTAAAATATACTAAATAAGTATTTGGTTAAAATATCAAAAGGAATTAAAGAACTTGAAATTTAAAATAAACCTAAGTAAGCTATTATTGAATAGAGTTAAAAATTAATATCACTAACAAGATTTTTGAAAATAAAATGAAGTTAGGCGAAGTCGCGTAAAAAGGAATTTAAGAACTAACGTCACAAATATAAATTAGGACACAAATAATGTGTCAAGAAATTTTGCTAAGTATAAAAATGTAAGGATTAAAAGATTATCGAATCATATAAATAACTTAGTAAGTATAACATTTTATATGAAAAGATTAACTTAAAGCAAAGCTTACAAATTTAAATAGTATCTTTAAAATTAGGAATTTGTCTTAAAGTCGACGACTCACTAAATCAATGTAAGTCGTATAAAACAAATAATAATAAACATATAAAAAGTAAGACATTATAAAAAGACACTAATGGTTATTCCATAAAAATAATGTACAAAGAATTCTAAGTTATAAAAAGCTTAAATAAGATTCTACGATCAAATTATCTTTCCATTTAAATCGAATAACTAAGTAAAAATAATAATGTAAAGCTTTATTAAGAAATTAAACCCCCTAAAAGAAATTTAACTAAATGTCAGTTAATTATATTTTGTCAAAAATCTAAAACTTGACAAATCTCATTTAAGTAATATTTCTGAAGTTAAAATAAATGTTATGAATATTATGTAACTAAACACCTTCATTATTTTTATTAACTATGAAAATATCAAATAATTATTATATTAAATGAAACTTGGAATATTTATATCACTAATTGTAAACATACTTAAGTTGAAATTTAAACGAAACTAAATCATTTAACTTAAATCAAATAAAATACTTACACATGAATAAAATAAATTAATTACTTGAACATATTTAAGTTATTCGAAATAAATCATTTTAAAGTAAACTAAGTAACGAGAATTAATATTTAAAAGTAAAATAATGAATAGTGAAAATATTAAAAAGTTACGAACGGACTCAAAATAAATTATTTAAGTTTCCTATTTGTTATTGCTTATCTGAAGAATTGCTAGAACTAAAATTTCATTATACAAGTTCGACGTTATTGATTTTTATGAACTGTCACTGGAGAAATAAAGGAACGAGAAAATGATAAAGAAAGTACTTGTTAAATACTCGGGTGTCTGTCATGTTGCGAATCTATTGTGCCATGGTTGGAAAGGTAGCCGCGTATGGGGACTCTTTCACTCTCTCGATCTTGGTGAGGCGTTAATGACTCTCATAGTCTTTAGGCAAGCAGGCGTATACAACCCTTGAATGGGCATAATTGTTGCGTTTTGCGGTCCATACGAGGTAACGGAAAATGACCATCCCACCCGGGGACCTTGTCGTTAGGTATTAATCGTTTTGGTTAGGAAAAGCATACTCTCTCGGGTAGCGAGGGTGTATGTCGTTTCTAAGTGAAAGTGTGTGCACACATAAGATAAGGGATTGAATCGTCCTTCTTACCTAGTGGTATACTAGCATTAAAGTCAGTTGATGTACCGGCGACTTATGAGCGGGCCTTGCTTTTGTAGGGTTTTGCATGCTTCCATCCCGGTGGTTGTGGTTCATAGGACAACGTATGATAGATTATCCATGTTGTATTGGATATTAGGTAGTTATCACGACGCTACTTAGTGTTTGATCGATGTATGCAGTCCGAGCGACTAGTGCACTTTGATAATCATCTATGAGAGTACACAAGCCGCTCTGTAGTCAAGACTCGCGAGTTATGTTACTACATGAATAATTGAAAAGTCGACTACCCCGAATATGATTGAGATGGTAATGATTTGTTGAGTATGATTGGTTGTGAGTGTGGTGTGATATATGATTTGATCTATACTCATGTTTGAATCATCCTGATATCCTTATGTGTTTTTGCTTGCCTACTTGCCATCTATTTTATTTAATTGTCATGTATATCGCACATGCCTATAATTGCTATACTACGTGATTTATTCGCTGTGTTTAGATTGTGTTGGGGGAGAAAACACTAATACGAGATGAACTGCAGGTACCCCGAGGACTTATGTTTATCAAATGCTGGGGATGGTTTACCATATTTTGTACTTCGTTGTTTTGGAGAGATTTGTAATCAAACATATACTCTGTTTCATCCTAAGACTCGTACTATGTATATAGAGTTTTAATACGATAACAGCTGGTTTGTAATAAATAGACTTAATTAATTTTCCGCCTTAGTTTAATTAAAGTCACGAAAAACCAGGTTGTTACATGATGATTGAAAACAATTCACCAAAGCACAAAATCGTTCACAGAGTCAATGAAGTTAGATTTACCTATTGCCAACCTGAATTCTAGTTTTCAGTATGATACAATGACAAAAGTTGTTATACATCTAATTGAGAAGTTTCAGATAACCTATATATTACTTTCAACTAACTATTGTTATAGAGGAGTAAACTTTAGAGGGCCTCATATTCAACTGCGGAACAGCCAGGAGCCCTTCAAAGTTCAAATCATTATGATCCTAATTAACAACCAATGAAGATATTAACAAAGATCATGAAGATCCATAGCCCTAATGAACACAACCACATAACAAAAATCACTAACAACCAACAACACAAAAGCAACACACTCACATGACAAAGATCATTAATACCAATACATTATGGCATTAACAAGCGCACAACGACATAATAAAGTGAACAATCATACCCAAGAGCACACACGTCCACATAACAAAAATCAACAACAACCAGTACACAAAACGACGCACCCACATGACAAAGATCATTATTAACCAATACACTAACAAGCGCGCTATGACATAATCATACCCTAAAGCACACACGCCCACATAACAAAGATCATTAACAATCAGCAAACTAACAAGCACACACCTACATAACATAACAAAGATCATCAACACGCAGTAAACTAAAGCACAGGCATCCACATGATTTAAAGATCAATAAGAACCAATACCGATGATGTATTTTCCGACAGCGGTGGCGATAAGAGCTTGATGGGGATGAAATGCAGCAGCATGAGGCTGCAATGGCTTCGCTTCTCGACCCACATGTCGAAGATCCAAGTGTTGAATTGTCGACCACTCCATTTTCACTTCAATACCCACAAATGTTTTTCTTTAATCCTGCAAAATTGGCATCAAATACATGAACTTTGACTAATAATCATCAGAAAGATCACAACCTTCAAATGATAAGGGGATACCTAAGGCGCAGATCTGCGAAATTGCGCAAATGGGTTCGTGTAAAATGCAAATTGATAGAGAATTGTTATGAGGGTTATACCTAATTAGGTCAGTGATGGATGAATGTGCTGAAGAAATTGAATCTCATGTTCTCTAGGTAGTTGTTAATTTTGCTTATGTTTAACATCCGTTTACAAAATGTTTAACATCCGTGTTTAACATCCGTTTACAAAATGTAAAACAAAGACGGTGAAAAGGCTACGTTTACCCTTGGTGTCAACTGATTTTTTGACACGAATGAAAAGCTGCCACGTGGCAGCCTTAATGAATCTGATTTTGCTTGATTCTCTCCTTAATTTATCCTTCTAATTATTCCCTTTTTTTTATTCCTAATTATTTAGTACCGGAATACTATTTTTTCCACTTACATGTATTTATTTTTATACTTTTCTGTATTTATACGGCGTATTTGTAATTATACGGTTTTTTATTAATCTAATTTGTTTATTTTGTTTAATCTCGTTTTATTTAGTGCTCGTTTGGTTGTCATGTGGGAATTACATTTCCTTGGAATTTCAAAATGACGGGAATTTAAATTTCACGTGAATTGAGAAAAAAGTGTTTGGTTGCCATGGTGGAATTAAATTGATGTGGGAAAGTCTAATTACCTAGGGGGTCTAGGTAAAGAAATTCCTACATATTGGAGGAATTACTTTCCCATGGGAATTTACAATTCCCATGAATTTGGTAACCAAACAAGTGTGGTTTAATGCAATTCCTAGGATTTTTAAATTCCCATGATTTTATAAGGTAACCAAACAAACACTTATTATTATCTAACTACTATTTCAATTAAAAACTTATACGAAGTAATAAGCAAGAGAAATAGAAGAAGAAAGGGCGATTTTTGGGCGAATTTTAGGGTTTCCTGCACTATGGCTAGAAACTCTAAAAACCTGAAATCTCGAAAGAAAGCTCGATCAAAACATCGTCTTTCCTTTGCGAATACTGCGGATCTTCGTCTTGATGTCTCTCCGGCAGTTCAGAACGGGCGTTTGGGGCCTACATCAAGTAATACTAAGAAGCGCAGTATCAATGAAGTAGTTGGGGTGGCTCCACTTGATCTGGACGATATAAGCGATGGTTCTGTTGATTCGATTGTGGATCCTCCTGTTGTTGGGGATGATGGCTGGACTTCGGTTGGTAAGAGAGTGATGAGTGCTCCTGTGCCTCCCTTGCAATTAACAGAGGATGATGTGAAAGGGAAAATTGAATATTGGGAGTCTGCTATTATCTGCTATGTTTTGGGGGGAAACCCACCATGGGAACTTCTGTCTGGTTTTGTGAAACGTATTTGGGGCCATTATGAGTACACTAAGGTATCATTTCTTCCTAATGGTGTCTTTCATGTGCGTTTTCCGTCGATTGAAGTAAGGGATAAAGTGCTCTCTCTGGGTTTTCTTCTATTTGATAAGAAACCTGTGATTGTCAAACCATGGGATGCTTCGTCTCCCCTAACTAAGGTTGTTGCAGTGGTTCCTATTTGGGTTCGACTCTGTGGTTTGGGATTGAAGTTTTGGGGGGAAAAATCTTTGGGGAAAATTGCATCTCTGCTTGGAAAGTTCCTAAAGGCTGACTTGGCAACAATTGAGAAATCAAGGTTGGGCTATGCTAGGTTGTTGATTGAGGTTCAAGTGGGTCAGCAATTTCCCTCTTCTCTTTCGTTTTTGGATGAGAAGGGTAAGTTGGAGACTGTCATGGTTGAATATGATTGGAGACCTGATGTTTGTTCAGGGTGTAAGGCTATAGGACATGTGGTCTCTAATTGCAGGAAGGCTGGTGAGAAACCTAAGCGGGTTTGGCAGCCAAAGGTGGCACAGGTGGTCTCGAAACCAGTTGTTCCTGTGAATCCATCTGTGTCCCCTGTTGTGCAGAAGGCTGTTACTGCTCCTATGAGTGCTGTGGCCAAGGGTAAGGAGATTGTAGATATGGGTGTTGGGGCTGATGTCCCTATCAGTCCTATTATGTAGATTACTAGACAGGAGTTTGCTTCACCTGCACCTCCTAACTTTGCTCAGCTCTTTGCTCTTAATGACAAAATCTTTGGTGACAGGGCGTCTTCTTCTACTAGTAGTGGTGTCCATGGATAACATCGGGTGTTGGAATGTTCGTGGTATGAATAAAGCATCAAAGCATGCTGATATTAGGGCCTTTTTACATAAGAATAAGATTGGATTATGTGGTTTTGTTGAGACTAAGATTAAGGAGCAGGATTTTGTTAGTGTTTTGAATAAAATTGGGAAACAATGGAAGGGTATTAATAATAATGCTTTTCATGATGGTGGTCGTATTTGGCTTATTTGGATTCCACAGTTGTTTCATGTTCAAGTTCATTGTGTTTCGTCACAATTGATCTCTTGTATGATAAGGGAGGAAGGTACTTGATAAGTGAATAATTTATCTATATTTTATATAATTATTCCACGTCATTTTACACTTATTACGACATTTTTAGTATGTTTTATATTATATTTTCTCCTTTTGCGGTTTACTACGAGTTTGTTATATTATTTGCAGGATGGAGATTTATGAGCTAAAATTGTTGTGGAACAAATGCGGGTCGTGAATTTGGTGAAATTATGAAGATCAAATATAAAACCCGAGAAGGATGTAACATTATGGACCGGAGCAACTAAATAAAGAAATGGGCCTCAAAGACTTGTATTGGATCCAAGCCCAACTTGTAATTAGTTTAGAAGAGAATAAAAGAACCCAAACTATCAGTTTTAGGGGGACTTTTAGTTTTACTTCAGTTTGTGACTTTAGTTTGAGTTTTAGTTTTCTACTGCTTTTATTTTCTCTCTTTCAAAAACTCCAGTTTTAGTTTAGTTTTCAAGATTGATTTCATTGTAACCGCCGGTACTCCGTAAACTTCAGGTTTTATTTAATTGTTATTATTTCTTTCATCATGTCTTCTTTTTATTACTTTGCTTTGATTTCTAGTATGAGTAGCTAATTTCCTACTAGGGTTTAGGGTGATTGTGAGATTGGTTCAGGAACATGTTTTAATTGCTTAATTGATTGAACTTGTGCAAGTTGACTTCTTCCTACGCGTTTTATTATCAATTGAATTTAGGGACGCCTTTATTGAATTGAATTTAGGTTGTTTCAGTTTAAGATCGAAAGCCTAATTGAAACTAGACTCACGCGTATTTGATAAGTTAAGTTTAGTAAGTTGCGAGAGCCCGCTAAATTTGCTTAAGGTTAATATTGACTCGAGAGAGCGTATTCCTAAACCTAGTCACTTGCATAGCTTCAATTGATTGTTATTTCCTTTTGATTGAGTTCCTGAATCGATGTCACATTGATCCCGATGCCCTAATCTCCCTTTTATATACTTTTACACACTCTTTTGCTTATTGTTCTTAGCTTAGTCCCTTAAAACACCGACTTTGTTACTTTGAGATTGACCTAGTTTTAGCTGAGCATCCTATTGACTGCCCGTTTCTCTGTGGATTCGACCCTACTGCCACTAGCTACCCAGTTAGTTGACTCTAGGTTTATTTTGACTTAGGTGATACGACTTTAGCCTTGTCAGTACTGGAGATCAGTTTATGTTTAGTGTGGTGTATGGCTTTAACTCTCTTGATGACAGGAATCTTTTGTGGTCAGATTTAAGGGCTGTGAAGGACAGTTGGAGTGGTCCTTGGCTGATCAGTGGTGATTTTAATGCATTATTGCATTTGAATGAGAGATTGGGCAGTAGTGTTTCTTTGAATGAAGTACAGGATTTTCGAGCTTGTGTTGCTTATTGCTCTGTTGCTGATATTCCCTCCAAAGGTGCCTTTTATACTTGGAACAACAAGCAGTTGGGTGCTGATCGAGTCTACTCTAGATTGGATAGATGTTTAGTGTCTGCGGACTGGGTGAGGATGTATCCTGATGCTCGTGCTTATTTTCTTAATGAAGGAGTGTTTGATCATACTCCTGTGGTTTGTTATAGGAGACCCCAGATCCAGATGTGCAAGATCCCGTTTAAGTACTATAATATGTGGGGGGCTGACCCCTCTTTTCTCAGCCTCGTGCGTGTAGGTTGGTCTATCAATGTTTCTAGTACCAATATGTATACTGTGGTAAAGAAAATGAAGCACATTAAAGGTGTTTTGAAATCACTGAACAGGAATAAGTTTGCTGATATAGAGAAAGCTAGTGATGTGGCTGATATAACCTTGAGGGATATTCAACTTCAGTTGCAGATTGATCCACAGAATGCTTCTCTGATGGTTGCTGAGAGGGAGGCTAGGGCACAGGTGTTTTCTCTTAAGCAAGCTAGGTACACGTTTTTGTGTCAGAAAGCAAAAATGGAGGTCCTTAAAGAGGGTGATGAGAATACGGCTTTCTTCCATAGGACTATTAAGGAGAGACAATTTAGGAACAAAGTCCTTCAACTCGAGAGTATGAATGGAGTGTCCTGCTCTGATCCTGGTGCAATTGAAGATGCTTTCGTGGAGTATTATAAGGTTTTGTTGGGTAGTAGTAATTCTGTTCATGATGTGCATGTGCCAACAGCGCAAGCTGGAAGGTGTATCTCTCCTTCTCATGTTCAGCAACTGTTACGACCTATTACTTCACAGGAAATCAAAGAGTGTTTGTTTTCGATTCCTCCAAATAAGGCTCCTGGCCCTGATGGCTACAATTCTCAATTTTTCAAAGATGCTTGGAGTGTTGTTGGTGGAGATGTCTGTGATGCTATCAAAGACTTCTTTCAAACTGGCCAACTACTGAAGCAAATTAATACCACTAGTATTAGCTTGATACCTAAAGTAAAGTGCCCAACTACAGTGATGGATTTTCGTCCTATTGCTTGCTGTAACACTATCTATAAGTGTATAGCTAAGCTGTTGTGTTCAAGGTTAGGGGATGTACTACCTGATATCATCAGCAATAATCAGGGCGGTTTCATTCGAAACAGGCATATTGCAGAAAACATCCTGATTTGCCAAGATTTAGTCCGTATGTACTCAAGGAAGGTCACCTCTCCTAGGTGTCTTATCAAGATGGATTTACGGAAGGCCTACGACTCTGTTGAATGGTCTTTTCTGTTTCAAATGTTGGAAGCCCTGGGTTTTCCACACCAATTCATAGGTTGGATTAGAGCTTGTGTCACTAGTCCCTCTTATACTTTGTCTGTTAATGGTAGTTCTTTTGGCTTTTTCCAAGGAAAGCGTGGTTTGAGACAAGGTGATCCGTTGTCTCCGTTGATGTTCACCATATGTATGGAGTATCTGTCCCGAATTCTTGGGAAGGTAGGTGATAATCGTGAATTCAAGTTTCATCCTTTGTGTAGTCCAATGAAGCTGAATCATCTCTTGTTTGCTGATGATCTCCTCCTTTTCTGCAAGGGTAATGTGAAATCTATTATGCTGCTCCTTCGATCTTTTGCTTCTTTTTCAGTAGCCTCTGGTCTTTCTGTGAATAGGGAGAAAACTGATATTTACTTTAATGGAATGAAAGCTGTGGATATGGAGGACATAATGTTGGTTTCTGGTTTTAGTCGAGGTCAGCTTCCTTTTAAGTATCTTGGTGTTTCTATTTCAGCCAAGAAACTGAGTATGACTGATGGGAGGAAGCTCATTGATAAAATCACAGCTAGGTTACGGAGTTGGGGAGCTGGTCATTTGTCTTATGCGGGCAGATTGGTTCTCACCCAAGCTGTGTTGACAAGTTTACACACTTATTGGATGGCTGTCTTTCTTATTCCTAATGGTATTATTAATAAAATTGATAGCATCTGTAGGAATTACTTGTGGACGGGGTCTGATACGTTTCAACATGCTCCAAACGTTAAATGGGATGATTGTTGCTTTCCTAAAGAAGTTGGAGGCTTGGGGATTCGGCATTCTAAAGATTGGAACAAAGCTCTGTTGGGCAAGTATATCTGGTGGATCGAGAAAAAGCAGGACCATTTGTGGGTTAAGTGGATTAACCATGTATATATGAAAGGTGTGGATTGGAAAGTTTATACGCCACCTGTTGATTGCGCTTGGTCGTGGAAGAAAATAGCTCATTGTATGGAGCTTTTTCATTCAGGTCAGTCTCCTGTTCTGCTCGATGACTATAAAGTGAGTGACGCTTACCTATGGCTCAGGGGTGAGAAGGAGAAAGTGGCATGGAGGTATGTGTGTTGGAATTCGATGAATATCCCTCGTAATGCTTTTATTTATTGGGAATACAAGCTCGGGAGACTATTGACTTTTGATAGATTGCAGAGGATGGGTTTCTCTGGTGACGTTAGTTGTGTGCTGTGTGGGGCTGGTCCTGAAACTTGTACTCATCTTTTCCATGACTGTGCTTTTGCTTTACGCTGCTGGCGTGAAGTGTGTGTTGAGCTTCAGGTGAAATTCCCTTCGAGAAATTTTGAAGGATGGATTCGCAGAGGGAGGAGGTTATCCAAATTGGTCCGTAATGTGATCTCTGCTTGTGGTGTTGGTTTAATTTATGGTATTTGGATTACACGTAACAAAACGCGGTTTGATCACCTAGTTCCGCGACCTGAATGGCTAGTGCAACAGATTGTGGAAGACGTTTTCAGAAGGTTCAAGGCTCGTAACAAATCAATTTTGTCAATGCAAGATAGATTATGGTTACACAATGTTTGTCATTTGAGCTTTTAAGTTGTATGCGGATATTTGCATGTATATGGGTTTTTGATTATTAATATACTTACATTTTCCCAAAAAAAAAAAAAAAAAAAACAAACACTTATTCTTTAATTTAGATTTACAATGTAATTTTCAAGTTTAGGTGGATTTTAATCTTGTGAAGTTAGGTTGATTTTAAAAATTAAGGTGAAACAAGGTGTATGATATGGTAGGAAATTACATTCACTTGTTGTTGGAAAAAGTATATAAATATCAAAGTGTTTTGTTTATTTGTCGATGTGGGAGGTGGCTATATGAACTAATTCAACTTTACAAGTTCAACTCTTTCAACTATATGAACTAATTCACCTATACAAGTTCAACTATTTTCCCCTTACAAGTAATTAACCATTTTCACGTATATGTATAATGTATTCATACGGCGTATTTGTATTTATACGATTTTGTCTTAAACGATATTGACATTCAAGTACAATAGTTCAATCGACTAATTCAACTACATAAACTAAGATAAATGGAGGGAGAAAAACGAAATCAACGTCGTTATGAGAAGCTCTTTATTGTTCGTATTCATTATAAAAAAGATTCATTATAAAAACATGGAGGCAAAGGATCCCAAAATTAAGAGTAATAAAAACATCTTTACAAAGTTAACAAAATTATTTGACTGACATGCATCCCACATCGTTCAGTCTATTAACATTGTTAATGTTTATATACTTTCTTTTCTATTAGCCTACTGGATGAGCCATTCCCTGGCATTATTCACTTGTTACTCTTCGCACGCTACGCCTCTATATACCTGCTTGGAGACTTGTTGGGGGGTGGGGTTGGGTTTTTTTTTTCAATGGAGTTCCAATATCCCACATCGGTCAGTTTATGCACATTGTTAATGTTTATATACCTTCTTTTCTATCAGCTTATTGGATGAGTCATTCCCTGGCATTACTGACTTGCTACTCTTCATATGCTATGCTACGCCTTTATATACATGCTTGGAGACTTGTTGGGGGGTTGAGTTATTTTTTTTTATTTTTTTTGCGAATAAATTTTTTTTTCCCGTGATTCTTTAGTTTATTCATAAACTGTGGTTGTCAAATATGGTACATTTCCCTGAATACCTTTTTTTAAAGAATGAAACTTTTCATATCCAATTTACTAATAATTAAATTTTAAAAATGGAAGATTTCATTATTATTATACTACATTTTATTTATGTAAATAAGATATTACTTGATGAATAAGATATTATACTATTATGTAAATAAGATTTTATTCTTGGTATAATATATTTATGTAAATAAGATATTTATGTAAAAGGGAAAAATAGTTGACGGTTTTAGGGTTTCAGTATAGGGGTAGAGTTTAATTTGACGTAAATAAGGTTAAAAAGTAAAACGTGCTGATATGATTACTAACAATAAATAGAAATGAAATAGAAAGTAAAACGTGCTGATATGAATTGGTCCACTGGTACCAACATCATACAAAAGACTACCCACTATCCTGTATGTCACGAGTTCGAATCCCTGGGTAGTCTTTTGCGTATTAAATTTTTTGGCGTTTTAATTCATTTGCGTTTTACTTTATTTGGCCACAAAACTTGAATTACTGTCTTCAACTTGGACGAATGACATCAAAAATTGTAAATCAATCTGTTAAACTTGAACAAATACATACGAAATAATTTTTAATCGATAAACTTGAACAAAAATGACAAAAAAAAATTCATGCAACACATCCATGGTTAATTAGATTACTTCACATTAATAATAACAACTTTACAATCCTAAATCAAAAGAGTCATTACAATCCTAAATCAAAACGATTAATATTAAACCAGTAAAGCTGCACTTTGCTTGACTTAAACCCAATCAAAACAGTCATATTTGTTTACTAGAATAACATCATTGATAAACAAAGTTGATTAAACTTGAACAAACGACCGAAACCAAAATATACAATCACCCTTTCCATCACAAACCCTAAACCTGTTATTCTTAAAAAAGCGCAACAAGCTTTCCATTCTCAATCTTCAGAATCTCAAGATTCAAGCATGCACGCTTGAGGGTACTACGTAGATCGATCAAATGAGTGTTTGTCTCTTCGACCTTGTCGTTGTAGCCCAATCTGCTACAACTGTCCCTATAATTTTCGAACCTGACAATCAAATTTTCGTACTCGCTCTTCAAAGACGACATTTTTTCAATTGCTTCTAAATTTTATAGAATGCTTTGTTTCAATATTTTTTTACTGTCATCCATTTTTTTGATTGAAAAAAAAAAAAAGTTTGACTTGATGGAAGTTAATGTTTGGAAGTTGAAGAGAACACGAAACAGAGGGAAAGAGATGAGTAGAAAACAAGGAAAAAAAAAATTTGAGAAGATTTTGAGGAGAAGAGCAATTAATATTTGGCTAACCCTAGTCAAATTATTATTGACAAGTGCCACAATTTCTTCTTCTTTTTTTTATTTATTTTTTTCAGTTTTAAAATTTTTAATAATCAAATGTGTTATTTTTTGGGTAAATTAAAATTACCATTAAATTATATTGAAGTATATTGTTTATTCAATTTAAATTTCAGATGAGACATTTAAATAAATTTCAGATGATTTCGTTACATTGACGTTATATCTAACGATAACGACGACTAAATTGACGTTATATCAATCCAATATAAGGTCTAGAGTTGAACTATTGCAATTTAGACTTACGCTAGGTGTAGAGTTGAACTATTGCAATTTAGACTTACGCTAGTTTAATGTTATATCATTCTAACATACGGAAATAGGGTTACCCTACGTACTAATTGTTGGTCATAATGGTAATCTATGAAAATAATGTTCAAATATGTAATGATATATGATGTTTGCTTTTAGGGTTCATGTTACTTAAAAGTAATGGTAATCTTTTGTGGTTTAAGGGAAATAGGATTTTATTTAACTCAAATAGGTTTTTATTTAACAGAATAGGGTGAAATGTAACCAAAATAGGGTAAAATTAAACCGAAATAGGGTAAAATTTAGCGGAAATAGGGTTATACTGAATTAACCGTTAAATGAAACGGAATTAGGGCGTTATTGACGGAATTAGGGCATATTTACACGTTAAGAGTTAATAAAATTATTTTGGAGGGAAAATTAATTGCACAAAATGATTTTGGTGGGAAAATTTTGTGGAGGGAAAATTTTTTCACCAAAAATGATTTTGGAGGGAAAATAAAGTCCTATAAATAATCATCTACTCCAAATGGTTAATCACTCATACAAACAATCTACATCAAACTATTTATCTGCTTTTCTAATATTTCTCAGATCATTTGTGATTAAAATAAAAATCATGTCGTTGGAGAAGAAAGCTCATGTAAGAGACCTTTGTTGCAACAAGGTTATTTATGAGAGAAATAATCAGTGTGGTACGCGATAAAGTCGTATCGAAGGCTATAGACCGCCTACGTCCTTCCAACCACGCCCACTCTTTACTCGTTCAACTTTACGAGGAGGAGTTCAACGTGTTGAATATGGATAAATTATCACCCGAAAAATTATATTGGAAAGATGTTGACGATGACATTCAAATGTTAGCGACTCCTAAAGTGGATGTCTCCATTATTAGGGTGGAGGAAGAGGTTGAAAACGTGGTGGAGGAAGAGGACGACGAAGTGGTGGAGGTGATCGTTATTGACGATGACGGTGAAATGCTTGAGGATGTCACAACGACACCAAAGAGTAGTACACGTAATGCAAAAGATAAGTCCCCGTGTATCGTCACACCGGAGGTTAACGAGCCATCAACCTCTAGGAAAAGGGCTAGGAGAAACTATCCTAAACGTTCAACAAAGAAACTTCAATTTGATAGTTGTGTGGGATGTAGTCGTTCTTAGTTTAATTTGTCGAATAATTGTATTCTCCGATTGTTATGCATTTTATCAATAAAATCATTATGTTTCGGATTTAAGATAATTTTTTTGACAGGTTTAAATATAATCACCTTTTTTTCAATTTTGAATACAATCAATATATTATTTTACGTACAATATATTATTCATTGTACATATTCAACATACAATATTATAAGATTATTATTTTTCCCACGTTCAACTTCACCAATAATATTTTTTTCTACGTACACTTCCATATATTTTTTTTCTTCAAATTCTCTTAAAAAAAACATATTATAAAAAAGCTTTTATCACACACGTCATTTCCCATGCATAATTGTAATCATTTCGTTTCCTTCATTTACTCAATTGTCTTTTCAAATTCTTATGAACTAAATTATTTTGTGGATTCAATTGTAATGGTAGATCTATTGGAATAAATATAATAAATTAGTTAGGCGGAATTTGTATAAGTTAGGCAATATATTTTACTGATTATGCTAAAACCCTATAACAAGATATTATAATTTAGTAAATATTTGATTTATATTCCTTTCCTTGACATAGGCATTATTATAGGGATTTTCTTATTATATTTTATTGTTTTTGTAACTAATTTTGATATATTTTAAGATAACATATTTAATTTATAAAAAATATTATTTACACGTTTCTACAAAATAATCTTTTGCTAACATCTTTTAAGGGATTTGATCCCATTAAATATTTTGTTATTGTTTTTAGAGGGATTATATCCCATTATAAAATTGTATTTTTATTTTTTGCATGAAATATTATACGTTTTTTGCATGACCTTTCGTTTACCCTAACATTATTACTTCTTTTCCACGAAAAAACACTATAATTTAAGAACAGTTAATTATTATTTATTTTTTTTCAATTTAAATTCATGGTTAGGAGAAAGTGGTTGGGCACCATAATGACGTCTACTCCTATTCCCTTTATATAACTCCTTAAATTTAAAAAAAAAAAAAAAAAATCTATACAAAAAAAAAAGAAATAACCGTCCCTCTTTATTCCATTTAAAAAAAAAAAACCAACAAATTTTAGAAAGGAAAACGTCAATTAAACCGAATTTGAAATAACTCTTTAAATACTCTATACCTAAGTTATATCGGAATAACTTAAACGTCAATTGAGTAGATGACCTTATTTCTTAAGTACTCTATACCTAAGTTATATCGGAATGACTTAAACGTCAATATAGTCGATGACCTTAAATATAATTTCTTAAGTACTCTATACCTAAGTTAAATCGGAATGACTTAAACGTCAATTGAGTAGATGACCTTATTTCTTAAGTACTCTATACCTAAGTTATATCGGAATGACTTAAACGTCAATTTAGTCGATGACCTTAAATATAATTTCTTAAGTACTCTATACCTTTTGATGTTAAAGAACCTTCCTTCATCTCCAACAAAATGCCTTTCGACTTACAACAATTTTGGTTGGACAGATTGTCGACCCTTTACCGTAGACGTAGAACTTTTGATGACCTTAAGTGGAGGTACATTTTTCAGATCGATGATTTTAATTGGTTGAGGATTCGCGCTGTCAGGCATGGTGACGTAGACGCCATTGAAAAAATAGACGACGACCTTGATGAACTAGAAGCAAATCTTGGAGTTATTGAAGCACAGTTGGAGACCATAGCCATAGAGATTTCTGAAATACTAGAAGCTTATGATAGATATTTTTAGTTAGATAGTATAATTGTAGATGTCAAACCTTTCAAATTCGGTTTAATTGACGTTTTCCTTTCTAAATCGGCTTTATTATGTTTTCGATTTTCTGTTTTAGTCTTTCATTTTAATTAATTAGAGAAATCGGGTTGTGATGTTGAAAGTAATGTTGTCTTTGTATTACTAAAATTTGTCCTTTAAAGTAATATAATTTATGTTTAAGAATGTTATTATTATTATATTCCTTTACTTTTTTTTGAAATATTATTTTTCCGGTTAATGTTAAATCACCGAGGAATGGAGATGGTCTTAAGTCAATCTAACGGAAATAGGGTTGTGATCTCCTATCAAAAGGTATAGAGTACTTAAGAAATTATATTTAAGGTCATCGACTAAATTGACGTTTAAGTCATTCCGATATAACTTAGGTATAGAGTACTTAAGAAATAAGGTCATCTACTCAATTGACGTTTAAGTCATTCCGATATAACTTAGGTATAGAGTACTTAAGAAATTATATTTAAGGTCATCGACTATATTGACGTTTATGTCATTCCGATATAACTTAGGTATAGAGGACTTAAGAAAACTTATTTAAGGTCATCGACTCAATTGAAGTTTAAGTCATTCCGATATAACTTAGGTATAGGGTACTCGATATAACTTAGGTATAGGGTACTTAAAAAATTATATTTAAGGTCATCGACTATATTGACGTTTATGTCATTTCCAATATAACTTAGGTATAGAGTACTTAAGAAATTATATATAAGATCTTCGACTAAATTGACGTTTAAGTCATTTCCGATACAACTTAGGTATAGAGTAGTTACGAAATTATATATAAGGTCTTCGACTAAATTGACGTTTAAGTCATCGACTATATTGACGTTTATGTCATTTCGATATAACTTAGGTATAGAGTACTTAAGAAAACATATTTAAGGTCATAGACTCAATTGACGTTTATGTCATTCCTATATAACTTAGGTATAAAGTACTTAAGAAATTATATATAAGGTCTTCGACTAAATTGACGTTTAAGTCATTCCGATATAACTTAGGTATAGAGTACTTAAGAAAATATATTTAAGGTCATCGACTAAATTTCGTATAATGTATGATTTAGTTCAATTTAACCGTTAAAATGACGGAAATAGGGTAATACGGTTAAATGTAACGGAAATAGGGTAATTTAGTACTACTTAACCGTTTAATGTAACGGATTTAGGTCAAATATAACGGAAATAGGGTTACTCTATTTGTAAGTGGGAGTTAAAATCTAACCCATTGATTTTATTTTTTTAAATTAAACTAAATCCTAGCCATTGATTTGATTTCATTAATGGTAATCCCTGTGATTTAAAATTGACCAATAGGATTAAAATTTGTGGAATTTAAATAATGGGCCAATTCTCCTATAAATAGGAATGAACTCACACACAATTCATTAACACAAATTTTTTTCTCTGAGAAAATTTTGGGAGTAAATTTTTTAATTGAAACCTTACAGTCTAAAAATTTTCCTTCTATTTCTCTCCTAATATATTTTCCTTTTTCCTCTATACTAATTATGTCTAGTACTTCTAACTCTTCTTTGTTTAGGTCTACCCGATGAATGCTTTGCAATTGCGGAATACCGTGCGGAACAAAGACGTCTTGGACGTTCCAAAACCCGGGTAGACGGTTTGCTACTTGTGCAAGGTTACTTGATGAAGCCGTAGAGACCACTCCTTGTGCTTTTTTTAGATGGTTGGATGAAGATTCAACGGATTGGCAAAGGACCCTTATCAATCAATTGCTCACCGAAAACAGAAACATTAAAGGAGAATTGAGACACCAAGAGAAAGTAATTAAAGAATTGACAAGGGTGAATAGTTGTACTCGTCCATTTACAAATCACGAAAAACTGTAGAATCATGTATACAAGTTGGACTTTAATTGTAGGGTTTTTAATTTTTTTTACTAGTTGGTATGTTTATTGGTAGTGCAATAGTTGGTGAAATTTAATTTTAGGCCAAAGCAATTTGTATTGGATTTATGTTTATGACGGAATGAATAATGCATTTATATAATACTTACTATTTTACTGTTTTACATTTTTTGAATTTCAAGTAATATTCAAGTTAAGGTTTCAAAATAAATTAAACATATTTATCAATATATCAGATTATTAAGAAATAAATATATGTATCCGTTTAATTGAATTTAATAATTAGAATTCTAAATTGTAAATCGATAATTGTAAATGTCATTATAATAATAAAAAAAATAGGAGATTTAAGATAAATTCAAATCGAAAATATTCAGAATTCTAAAAATTAAATCAAACGAATGTTAAATTCAAATTATTTATAAGAATTTAAATTTAAATAAATGAATTTAAACGAATTTAAGAGTTTTGTTTTGGTAACTGTTTTTAATTTTTTTTATGGGAAGTTTAAAAGTTATACGGAGTAATTGGAAGGAAGTTAACTTCATTTTTTTATTTATAAAAATATTTTCTCGATTTCACTTATTTTCCCTAAATAAAAAATAAAAAATTCACCCTGATTTATTTTAAACCCTAAACCTTTAATATTTTCCATTAAAAAAAAAAGAACAAGTATGGCAACTTTCGATTTAAATGAATACTTTGACGAGGATGACAACTCCATTAACGAGATTGTAGAAGAGAACAACGTAGAAGAAAACAATTTACAAATAGTACTTACTAACGAAGAAAATATCTCACCAGATTTGTTGGCCGAAGCCGCAAACTTGCTCGCCGGTAACGACACTCCTCATCCGCCAACTGAACCACGTCAAAACATGGAATTCGACTCGGGTGAGCAATTCGCAGCACTGTGCCTAATGTATGGTTACAAAACCGGATTTCAGTTTCAGGTTCGTATAGTCAATTTCAACTAACCTAATTCTAAACTCAAAATAACAGTTTTATACGAACGACAAATTAGTCTACACGCTACACTTATATGGGCTGCACTTTGTATTTTTTGAACTAACTACATTTTTTGACTTGAAAACCGCATCCCACATCGACCAAGTACTTCCACTTCTAACGGTTAATATAGGATTTCTGCTCTTGGGTTATTGATCGAAATGAGTAGCCCAATACTGAATTTGGGCCAACACCACATGACTCCACACGCTACAGTTAGCAATGCTCCATTGGGGTTTTTTTTTTTTTTTTTTAACTAACTTCATTATAAAACTAATAGCTACATCCCACATCGACCAAGTTTGATAATTTCTCAATCTTTATATAACAGTTTTGTGCTTGGGTTGCTGAGTGAAATGAGTAGCCCATTACTGCAATTGGGCCAACACAGCACAAGTCCATACGCTACACTTAGGTGGGCTATACTTTGTATATATTTTTTTTTAACTAACTACTTTTTTTAACTTAAAGCTACATCCCACATCGATCAAGTATTACAACTTCTACCTCTTTATATACGACTTTTTTGCTTAGGTTGTTGAATGACATAAACTAACCTAATATCACAATTAACCCAACAATACAATTTCTAACTTGTTAAAAAAGGAATAAAAACCACTTTTACAACTTAAACAAATATTTGTACAATTTATTAAATCTGAAATATACTCGTATAAAGGCAACTTAGCAAAATAATTATAAATACTAATACGTATAAAAAAATACCGATTAATAAAAACAATTAAAAAAATACGGATTATTAAAAAAAAATACAAAAATTCTCTAAAAAAAACAGATTATAAAAATAAGATTCTCTTGAAATAATTACAAAAGATACGCCACGTGTCACCCTCTCATTCGTGGTGTCAAATAGGTCCTTGACACTTAGTGTCAAAGAATAATCTTCCCAAATACGAAGTATAAAGTATGAAATGTAAGGGTAATTGCATAAGCCACTGATTTTTCATATATATTTTTCATTTAGTTTTCACTTTTAATTTTTATTGTTTTCTAATTTTTTTTAATTAAAATTCAATCATGAATTCTGATAACTAATTCAATGAGGGTAATTCTTGTGTAAGACCGGACTTACACTAATTTAGTGTAAGTCCTCTCACTCAACCCCTTAAAAAAAAAAATAAAAAAAAAAAATAACTACCCCTCATGTGAGAGGACTTACATAAATTTATTGTAAGTCTCATCTCACGTAAGAATTAGTGATTCAATGAGTAAATTCAGTTTGATAACCAACCATTAAATTCATAATCTCCTTATTGTAACACCCCGTGTTATTTTAACACAAATATAGCAATAGAATTTAATTCCTTAAATTAAATTCATCATTTTTCCTTATAATAAAAATGCGTTTAAATTTTTTCGTCAAATAATACTAAATTTCCTTAAGTCCAGTTTTAAAATTTTTGAAATATAAAAATAAAATATATTATCCTTAGAATTCAAAAAGAAACACATTTTAAATTTTTATGAAAATCAACCACAAAACTAATATCGCTTTTAAAATTTCAAAAAGGTTAAGCACGTTAACTATTCATAAAAATAAAAGTAAAACCTTTTATCCATAAAATTCAATTTCGAACATTTTTCATTTTCGAATAAAAATAGACACTAATATCTTTCTCGTCTTTGAATTTCAAGTCAACGATTCCAAACACGCAAATCAAAGTCAAAAGTGTCCGGTCCGAAGGTGGTGAGTCTGGTGACTAAGTCATCTTATCCTCTTCAATTCTTTTTGTAAAGTAAACTTAACTTCTCAAATTTTTATTTAATTCCTAATCATTTTGTTTTATTATTAAAACGTTACTTTTTATATATCAAATTACTATTTCATTTCTATTTAACTAACTCTTTTCTAAATTATCGAAATTATATGTAATCCCTAATTTAAGTTAATTAACTTTTTGACGATTAAATATAAATCTTTAAACCAAAAACACTCAACGAAAAAAATATAAATTTTGATTAAGGAAAATTCTTTTCGAAATAAGATAATTTTGACTGAATTGAATAAAACGATTCTCGTTCAGTCAATAAAAAAAGTTCCTCTCTTCTCTCTCATGGTTAGTTTTCTCTGCTGATCTCTTTCTTCTTCGTTTCCATGGGTCCGAAATCAAGAGGACGCCCAAAATCGGTCCCGGATCTGGTTCCTACGGCTATTGGAGAGCCTTCTTCTTCAACCTTGGGTACAGATGTTCCTTCTGCAGAACTAAATCAGGTTATAAAATCGCCCATTTTACTTTCTTCTTATGTTGATGCTGTGCTGGAGACTACGTCTGTTAGGACGACTAAATCTGTTGAGGTGGTGAAGGGGACTACTACTCCTGAACCTGTGGTGGTGGAAAGTGTGATTAATGAGCCAGAGCTCGTGAATGAGAAAAAATTTGGCATGTCTCTCTTTTTTTGTGAGGAAACATCAAAATCGACTGAAGTAAGCATCGAGGAGGAGGATATTGCTGAGGAATTGGAGCTATGGAATCGTACCCTAATGGGCAATATTTTGGGGATGAGGGTTCAAATACAGCAATTGAAGGACTATGTATATAAGGCCTGGAATCATGTGTCTCAGCCTTTGGTACAATACTATCGTAAGGGATGGTACAGCTTCCAATTCAAGTCAAAGGATGATATGGATTTGATATTGCGTGGTGGTCCTTGGATGTAGAGCTGGCAAGCTTGACCCGACCCGAGCGACCCGACTCGAACCCGAGCAAAACCCGACCCGATAGCACCCGAAATTATTGTGACCCGCAACCGACTCGACCCGACCCGACGAAGACCCGTAACCCGACATGACCCGATAATCAGTGACCCGAACCCGACCCGAGATGACCCGAAACCCGACTCAACCCGAAACTAATGCGACCCAGGCAGGCCGACCAACCAGATGGTGACCCAGGCAGATGTCTTACAGGCCGAATTGACCAGAAGGGATCGACCCGAAACCTAGATTGACCCGACCCGCCACTGGCCTAAAAATTATCCAACATTAAATTATTATTATTTTTTTTTTTTCTGTTGCTTTTATCCTTAAATACTAAATTAAATTTTTATGAGGATTAGTTGGTATCTTGGTGCACCTATTTTTTTTCATATTAGGATAAATTTGTGCAATTAAATAATTCAAAGTCATATCCACGAGAAAATTTCATTTAAATTCTTGCCTTTAAATGCTCAAAGCCAATTGAAGTCAAACATTACGTACACAATACAAATTATAATACACTAATTACGTACACAATACAACTTATAATACACTAATTTATGACCACACTAATTTATGACTCATGACTAAAAAGAGTTTCAAATTACACATAAAAGTTCAATTAATTGTCTAACAATAACTAAACAAAATAAAGTCTTTTGCACTAACAACACAAACCAACATCATACGACTATTACATGAATCTTGTGCCACACATGACACACTGACATATCCTACAGACCTTTTCCATTGAGTCATTGGCGCATACTTAACATTACCAATCTTCTTTATCTCCATCTTCAACGACTTCAATGCCAAGTTTTTCCAAGTCTACGTAATCAAAAAGAAAAAATCACAGACGCAATTATTATTAAATTTACACTAATGTAATACGGAGTAGCAAATAACAATAAACACAATTTTACCTTCATATCCAAATAGCCAATTACGAGTCGTCACTAAAGCTTCGACATTTTGAGACAAAAGGGAGCTCCTCCATTTGTTCAAAATTCTTCCACCCATACTAAAACTCGATTCTGAAGCAACGGTTGTTATGGGTATAGACAATATGTCTTTCGCCATAGCGGAAAGGATAGGATACTTGTTAACGTTTTTAGCCCAAAAGCTCAAGACATCGATCTGAACTGTTCGAGGCTCCTTGTCATCTGATAAATATCTTTCATACTCCGTTCCGCTAGCTCTTTTCGAGGACCCATAACATGCATCAAAATCCTACAATATTTGTAACATAAAACTTGGTAAATATCTTTAATATAAAAATAAATAATCCATAAATCGTCTAAAATTGTGGGACGTGTATAGTTTGAATATGAGCAAAACTAATCTAATCTCCCACAATAGAGTTGACATAAACATGACAAATGAAAGTTTAGTAATGAAAATAAAATAAAACAGTATTGTAATCTTCTTACCTCTAAGTCACCACCTCCTTGTTCTGCATGACTCACAAATACAGATGTAATGGGAGCCATCGTCTTCTCATAATCCTTGTATAACTCAATAAAGTTCACCAACATAACATTGGCTTTGTTTGCCCCAGTTAAATCACCATGCAATTTCTTAAGTGCAAACATTACAAAGTCATATTTGTAACGAGGATCTAACATGACTGCAAAAGAAAGAATGGGAGAGTAATCATGCCAATACTTGTCAAATTTCTCGTACATTTTGGAAGCCATTTGTGCAATATTTGTATCTCCACCATCTATTGCCGAGCTTAAAAGCCTTTGAATTTTCCATATATTGTAGAAATACAAATTTGCAGTTGGATACTCACGACCAGAAAATGCATTGGTTATTTCATAAAAAGGCTCTAACAAGGAACAAATCTTTTCCACCTTCAACCATTCATTACTTGAAAGACGATGCTTAAAACCACTTTCATCTGAAGCATACATATCTAGAGCCCTTTTATAGAAAATCGCCTTTTTCAACATCATATAAGTAGAATTCCACCTCGTCGCAACATCCATCCATAATTTTGTATTAGTAGCTAAGGAGCATCGCTTCGCATAAAGATAAAATTTTATAATTCTCCCCTCCGACGCATCTATATACTTCACCGTCTCCCGAATTTTGATCACGCTTTCATCAATGACCTTTAAACCCTCTTTAACCACTAAGTTCAAAATGTGAGCACAACAACGAATATGGAAAAAATCTCCACCACAAGGTAAATTTTCAAGTAATGCACTTCTCAAGTCATCTACCATGCTATCGTTATTTGATGCATTGTCAAGAGTAAAAGTGAAGGCCTTTTTCTCAATTTTCCAATCTTGAAGCATAGGAAGTAATAGACTAAACATACGAAATCCGGTATGAGGTGGAGGGAAGTGGACAAAGTTTAAGACTTTAGAGCACATTTTCCAATTATCATCCACATAATGTGCAGTAAGAGTAAGATAACCACGAGAGGTACAGGCAGTCCAAATATCACATGTTAAACAAATTCTACTACTTAATTTACCTAACATTTCCTTGATCTTCTCTTTGAACTCAACATGTTTTGAAAGACACACTTTCTTTATACTATTCCTAGATATGGTTTGAACATTTTCATTTAGATATTTATGAACTCTCCTTAAACCAAAATGCTCAACAATCGAAAATGGATACCCATGCATCATTATCGCCTCTGCCATCAACTCAACATACACATTTTGATCAAATTCCTTCCTTAAGCTTATCTTACTGTCAACTGATGTATTTTATTTTTTTTCCACACAAGTATCAATATGCCTCGTTGGATTAGAGGTGCCAAACTTAGACTCAGCCCTATAAACACCCTTTCGACAATGAACACAAACAGCAAACATTTTCTCCGGCTCACTGTTGGACTTATAAAATCTAAAATGCTTCCAAATTTCAGCCCCTCTTTTACGTTTACTACCAAAAATATCCTCATAGACAACGGGAAATATTGTCTCACCAGTTTGTGGATGTAAAAGAGGCTCATCTTCTTCTTGTAAAGGTATTCCTTGATTAGGATAAATACAATCGGAACCAACAAAACTCGACGCGTGAGGTTGAACCAAACTTGAATCTTGAAAATTTGTAGTAGGCAGTAGCTCAGAATTTGGTGCACCAGGCATAATGACCTCTACATTTCCGGCATGAATTATATCAGGATCATTATAAAGATTTTCCACTCTTTCTGTTGAACGAAATACAACGCAAGTTAATAATATTGAATATTAATGTTAAGAAGTAATGAAATAATTACACCTAATTCACAAATTATAATAAGCATCCGGTTACACACATATGAGCACTCATAATAAAATCCATATGTATGTACTCCGATCAGAACTATATTTTTGAACAAATTATACCTCTTTGTGAAGCATTATCGTCATCCATTTCCATTATAATACTTATCGGGACGATAATGTTGGTGATTAAAGTGCCTGCAAAGTTAAAATTTCACACTTTAGCATTAAGACTATAATTCAACTAAAAATATTTTTTTATCAAGGTTCTACTGTAATATTTATATAAAAGAACAAAAAAATGTAAATAACAAGATAAAAGTAGAGAAAAATATAAAGAACAAAAAATGCAGATCTTAATCTCCTCAAAATGATCATCAAATAAAATAACCCAAAATTCAATCCTTATACTTGTCGTAGTAACATATGTTATTGAAAAGATAATCACAATTTATATAATGCAATTAATATATAAACCCTAATTTTTGCAATTAATCTCAAAAAATTAAAAAGGAGTAACATATAAACCCTAGATTAACTTAAAAGCATTACATCCTCTGAAAATAATACCAAATCAATTCAAAAATAGTCTCTTACCTAAGTTAATTAAGAGCTTTGGAATTGATTATCAAATAATAATTAAACACTAAATTGGTGGTGTAGGAGACAGACAGTCGAAGCGGTAGCATAAAATCGATGACTTCCCGGCGTGTGGTGTACGGCGCGTCGATGGACTAATTGTGCGAGGCTCACATGTACGAGACTTTAGGAATTAAAAGAGGAAATTGTTGGAGGTGACTTTTGAGAGAGGTTGGATTTTGAGGAAGTGGTGTACTGGTGTTAGTGTGTTACTCACTTACTCCGTACTAATTTGCAATGGTAAGTTGGTAACTAGGTTTGCTTTTTACTTATTTTTTTTTCTTTTATTTTCAAGTCACTTTTTTCCTTTTTTTTTTTTTTTTTTATTAGGGATCTAATATATATATATATATATATATATATATATATATAGGGTTGAGTTCCCATGAGAAATACCCCTTATATGAGAAATATGAGAAATCATCATAACCATTCATTATTTTAATCTAAGGGTTGAGATTTATAGTTTTTTGGTGAGAGGAGATTTATATTTTTTTTTTTTTTTTTTTTTTTTAATGTGAGGGGAGATTTATTTATTTATTTTTTTTTTTTTATGAGGGTGGATTTATTTTTTTTATTTTTTTTTTGTTTCTTTATGAGGGGGGATTCTTTTTTTGTTTTTTTTTGTTTTTTTTTCCTTTCATATTTTTCTTTCATTTTTTTTTCAATTTTTTTAATTTTTTTCAATTTTTTTCAATTTTTTTTTTTTTTTATTTTTTCAATTATTTTTGTTTCTTTGTTTTGAAATGAACCTCGTATGTAAATGAAATGAACCTCGTATTTGAATGAAATGAATCTCGTATGTAAATGAAATGAACCTCGTATGTAAATGTAATGAACCTCGTTTGTAAATGTAATGAACCTCGTATGTAACTGAAATGAACCTCATTTGTTACTGAAATGAATCTCGTATGTAAATGAAATGAATCTCGTATGTAAATGAAATGAACCTCGTATTTGAATGAAATGAATCTCGTATGTAAATGAAATGAATCTCGTATGTAAATGTAATGAACCTCGTTTGTAAATGTAATGAACCTCATATGTTACTGAAATGAACCTCGTATGTAAATGAAATGAACCTCGTATGTAAATGAAATGAATCTCGTATGTAAATGTAATGAACCTCGTTTGTAAATGAAATGAACCTCGTATTTGAATGAAATGAATCTCGTATGTAAATGAAATGAATCTCGAATGTAAATGTAATGAACCTCGTTTGTAAATGTAATGAACCTCGTATGTAACTAAAATGAACCTCATTTATTCTTTGCAATGAACCTCGTATTTATCTGAAATGAACCTCGTATGTAAATGAAATGAACCTCCTTTGTTACTGAAATGAACCTCGTATGTAAATGAAATGAACCTCGTATGTAAATGAAATGAATCTCGTATGTAAACGTAATGAACCTCGTTTGTAAATGAAATGAACCTCGTATTTGAATGAAATGAATCTCGTATGTAAATGAAATAAATCTCGTATGTAAATGTAATGAACCACGTTTGTAAATGTAATGAATCTCGTATGTAACTGAAATGAACGTCATTTGTTACTGAAATGAACCTCGTATGTAACTGAAATAAACCTCGTATGTAAATGAAATGAATCTCGTATGTAAATATAATGAACCTCGTTTGTAAATGAAATGAACCTCGTATTTGAATGAAATGAATCTCGTATGTAAATGAAATGAATCTCGTATGTAAATGTAATGAACCTCATTTGTAAATGTAATGAACCTCGTATGTAACTGAAATGAACCTCATTTGTTACTGAAATGAACCTCGTATGTAACTGAAATGAACTTCATTTGTTACTGAAATGAACCTCGTATGTAAATGAAATGAACCTCGTATATAAATGTAATGAACCTCGTTTTTAAATGTAATGAACCTCGTTTGTAAATGTAATGAACCTCGTATTAAAAAAATCAAAAAGAAAAAAAATTTAAAAAAAACAAAAAAAAATAGAAAAACAAAAAAATGAAATTAAAAAAAAAATAATTTGAAAAAAAAAAAAGAAAAAGAAAAAAAAACAAATCACCCCTCAAAAAAAAAAAAAAAGCTTTCCTCACAAAAAAAAAAGAAAAAAAACCAAAAAAAAAAAGGAAAAAAAAAAAATATCCCATGACAAAAAAAAAAAAAAAAAAAAAAAAAAACAAATCTCCCATCCCCAAAAAAAAAAAAAAAAAAAAAAAAAAAAAAAAAAAAAAAAAAAAAAAAAAAAGAAAAGAAAAAAAAAAAACAAATCTCCCATAAAAAAAAAAAAAAAAAAAAAAAAAAAAAAAAAAAACAAAAACCCAATGAATATCAACCCTCAGATTAAAAAAATCAATGGTTATGATTATTTCTCATATTTCTACCTAAGTACTCTATTTCTCATATGAACTCAAATCTATATATATATATATATATATATATATATATTTATATAAATATATATATAGAGTAAAGTTCAATTAAGTTGCTTAAATATTTTAAGATGGTAAGTTTCAATCTTAGCCTTTGGATTAACAAGAGCAATGGTTGAGATTAAATCTCACGAAAAAGTGCGGGCAGTAGGTCCAGGGCCAGAAGTGACCGGCCGTGTTTTGGCCTTTTAAACAGCAGTTTCACGTTTTATACATACTTGATTTCATTAAATGCAGTCTGTGATTTCAAGTTTTTCCAGTTCAGCGTACGAAACTTAGCAAATATAGTGTAACTTAATTGAACTTGTTATATAGAGAGAGAGAGATAAGATCTTTTAAGCCCAACTTATTAGAGAAAGTCATTGAGTCCTGAATCCGCTTTGAGATTTTAACACAAAAATTTGAGATTTTAATACAAAAATTATAAAGTCAAAACCATAGTCTTTATGGTCGACATTTATCACAGCATAATTGGTTGATAAAAAAAATTATTATTTTATTATATATTAATATATTTCAATATTATTAGGATTCTAAATTAAAACAAAAAAATTTAGTAAACATTTAAAGTAGAAAAGCTTACCTTAAACAAAATCAAAATATACTTAAAAATATCAAATCAAATATTTTACCAAATAATCTATATTCCAAATTAAAATTGGAAAAAATAGATATATTATATTTGGAAGGTGTGAAAAATAAAAATAAAATAATAATAATAATTCAAATCATACGGTGAAGTCATGCTAATAAAACTAGAAAATTCATATGACATCATCATTAAGTTCAAGGTGAAATTCCAACAATTATTGTACTTATTTTTATTCATACGTTAAGTTATACATATTCAACTTTAATTCACTTATTGTTTAATATATAATACATATATTACTCTTTAACTAATGAGCTCAATTCTATTAGAAGTGATTTAAAAATCACAATACGAATTTATGAGATATATTAAGCACCGAAAAACTTAGGTCGATACAGAAATAATTATGATGGATAAAGAGGTACGAAATTTTGTTTTTTTTTTTTAATTAAAACTCTCATACATATATTTATTTGTATCGGCAGTTCGGCACCTTATATTTGTTTACTTTCAACGTATAATTAAAATATTTTATACATATGTACAGGGTGACTAAATTCACAATGTTTAATTTATCGGGTTATTACACTTTAAGTTTTCCGTTAGAAGTTGGTTGAAGGGAAAATCTACTAAACCAAAAATATTGAATTAATTTGAAGTTATATAAAAAAAATCATGTTATATATTTATTCATATTACTTTTTTTTATAATATATATAAATTTTTCATATTTGATCAAATTAGAATAGAGAATATTATTCTTATTGAAATTCTAAATCATACGGGTGTATATATAATACGAAGTAGCATATATATAAATCTCAATCTATAATATTTTAATTAAATAAAGTTAATAGCTCATTAATTAAGATTTTTTATGTAACAACCTGGTTTTTCGTGACTTTAATTAAACTAAGGCGGAATATTAATTAAGTCTATTTATTACAAAACCAGCTGTCATCGTATTACAACTCATTATACATAATAAGAGTCATAGATAAAACAGAGTTTAATTGATTACATTCTCTCAAAATATAAAATAAGGCCATCAATCCCCTTGTGTAGATCGTCAATAAAGCCTCGGGGTACCTACGGGAACGTACCGTTAAAACTCGATTATGACCCCGCACACGCTAAGCCACATAAAACCCATAGCGGTAAACACATAATAATTAACATATGCTCATGTAATTAAATCAGTGCAAATAAAACATACAATAATACAATTCATAAAACATAACATATCATAAATCATATAACATAGCAATTGAATCATCGATTTATCTCAATTCATAACCATATAGGCAAATTATTATCATTTCATTCATATTCGGGGTAGTCGACCCTTTTCAATTATATTCATATAGCAACATATACTCGCGAGTCTTGACTACAGAGTGGCTCGTGTACTCTCATAGATAATTACCCATATAATCTTCTATCAAATTGCACTAGCTGCTCAGACTCGTACATCAAATCAAACACTAAGTAGCGTACGTGATAACTACCTAATATTCAATACAACATGGATAATCTATCATACGTTGTCCTATGAGCCACAACCAGTTAGGATGGAAACATGCAAAACCTTATAAAAGCAAGGCCTGCGCAGAAGCTGAAGGGCCGGAAACATTCAACGGTCAAGTCATTCAAGCTAAAGATATCAAGTAGGTAATAAGGACAAAAATCCCTTTGTCTAATGTATGCATACACCACCCTATTGGTGCGACTATTACACTCTGACAGATTCCCAGGTGGGAATGGTCATTTTCCAATTACCTCATATGGGCCCGTGAACGAATTCGATTCATAGGGCGAAAGTCACGTTAAATAACGACTGAGAGAGTCATTAGATTACCACTGGCAATTCATAGGGTGCCAAGTGTCCCCATAAGCGGCTACCTTTCTAACGATGGCACAATAGATTCGCAACATGACAGACACCCGAGTATTCACACTTACCTTCTTTATCATTTTCTCGTTTCTTTATTTCACCAGTGACAGTTCATAATAATTAATAACGTCGAACTTGTATAACGAAAATTTAGTTCTAGCAGTTCTTCAGGTAAACGGAAGCACATAGAAAACTTAAATATTTATTTTGAGTCCGTTCATAAATTTTAAATATTTTTCACTATTCATGATTTTACTATTCACCGTTTTTACTATTCATCGTATTTACTATTCATCGTATTTACTATTCATCGTATTTACTATTCATCGTATTTACTATTCATCGTATTTTTATACGTATTCGTATTTTCGTATTTCGTATTTGTACGTATTTTTATACGTATGCGTATTTTTATACTTCGTATTTTATTCGTATTTTTATACTTTGTATTTTATTCATATTTTTATACTTTGTATTTTATTCGTATTCTTATACTTTGTATTTTATTCGTATTTTTATACTTAAGATATTTTTAGGTTTACAAAACCAACTTTTATTTTCTAAGTACGAAATTCTAGTTTTAAAGTCGTTAGGTTCGTTTTGTATTTAGTGATTTTGAAATATTATTTTAAATGAAAAACTCGATTTAAACTTAAGTACAAATTCTAATTTCAAAGTTGTTAAGTTCATTTTGTACTTGGTCATTTTAAATAACATTTCAAAAGTAAAACTCGGTTAAATTTAGTCGTATACTTAACTAAGCTTTTAGCGGTTTCCATTTTTAGCGAAGTTGTCGTAGTTCATTTTAAATAGTCTGTATGTCCACATCCAAATTTAAGCATAGGTAGTAACACTCGAATTCATTCATTTTAATACGTGTAACATTTATTTTTATCGGTCTAGTCGATTCTTTTTATTAAAGATTTATTATACAATCAAATATATTCCTAATTACTATTCAACTTTAGTGACTAAGTGACAAATTCATTTTGATCAAAATTGACCCATTTTAAGTGATAAAGCCATGGCCTCCATTTATAATTAGCTATTTATTTCTTTTTATGTTTTTTATTAATAATTCATTACTTTAACTATTTAAATTACTTAAGTGATAAAAATAAAAAGTGACAAATTTATTTTAGGTCCAAAAATGGCACCAAAACCGTGGCTCTCTATTCACTTAGCTTTTTATTTTCATTTTCTAATTTATCGGTTTTTAACTTAAAGTTTTTATATTATGATTACTTAAATTATACCAAAGTGATTTAAACTAAAATGTAATTTCACTAAATATTTTATTTCATTTATGAATAGTGATTTTACTCACTTTAATTTTCTAACTTTTTCATTATAAAGATTTAGTTTATTTAACTTATATATTTAGTATTGTATTTATTCACTAATGGATTTAAACAACAAAATAACAAAACTTATAAATATTTTGGATCAACTTAGTCATCTAAGTGAAGAACACATGAAGTTATGAAGAACTTTAATTATTTTTCATATGAACTATTTTAACTCAAATTTTTATATGTTTATGTAATTTTCCCAAATTTTTCATACAAGTCCATTTTAACTAAACTAATTATAATATGTTATTTAGAAAAATTAAAACTAAAAATTGGTCCTCATTATTTAACAAAACCGTGTATATATATATATTGTTCAAAGTTTTATTTTTGATGCTTATACTTCTAATTCAACAACTAATTTACTTAACATCATTTATATATTTAACATATGTGGAAATCATATACAAACATTAACATACAAAAGCAAAATCATTTTAACACAAGAATAACAACAATAAATTCAAGAACAAGAATACTTCATAAACACTTAAATTTCATAACAATTTCATTTTAAATCCTAAACATAAACTAATTATATTTTCATATACCTCTTATATCTAGTATTTTAAGCATGCAATTAACAAAAATTAAAACGAAAAATTAAGTGAAATAAAAGGGTTAGGCCGTGGGTTATACATGTGTTACACAAATGTTATTTTTCGATTTTTGTCTCCTAATTTAACATATGATTACTAGGTGATAAAAGACACAACAAATATAACACATAACATTTATAGCATGCAATTAACAAAATTAAACCTAGTGTGCGGGGGCACCTTAATTACTCGGTATGATTTTTCTAGCAATTATCCGGATCCACTATATGATCAAAGATACTTAGATCAACCCCGTCACTTGGCTCTTCGTCTTTATGTTTCAAAGTACATACAAGAAAGATTAGCTAAGTTAGTAACTAGTTTCTACCAAAATAAGCTAAGACTATAGTTTTCATAATTAATTCATTTTAGGTGAAGCATAGTTTTAATTTGTTTTATGATTTATGTTCATAAAAATTTAGTAGGAAAAAGAGGAAGTGATTTAATTCAACTTATGAAGAATTTTCATTTTAATGAATAGTGAAAATTTAAGTGGAAGAACTAATTAAAGAAGATGAAGATCTTGAGTTTATTATTTATAAACACATACTTTAATTTTCTAGAATTCATTTAACAAGTGTAGTGATAATATAATTTGTATAGAAATGTTCTAAATTAAGTAGTGAACTAAGTGGAGTAATTTATAAACATAAACATAAGTGAAATAAATTTAGGAAATTAAAAATGAAGAAGAAGGAAGATGAAGAAGATGAAGATCATCTTGAAAATGAAGAACACCTAAGGTAGTGTTCTTGAGTATGAGTTTTATTTAGAGAGAAAAGTGTTAGAGATTTAGTTGTGTTTTGTGTGTAATGAATTGTAGTAGTAGTATTAAATTGTATACTAGTATTTGTATAATTAGTTTGTATTAAAACATTAAATTAAAAGAGGCTAGAATGATGATGAAATAAACTAGAGTGTAAGAAGGATTAGATGTTGGAGTAAAGTAGAGAAAATGGAAGAGGATAAGCAAGGACTTATGGTCCTCAAAAATCTTGGCCAACTACACAAGTCAAGACCCGATTTTCTCGTTTTTGAAATTTTCGATTTGCGCGCACGCGAAAAGTCCCGAAATGAAATATATAGTCTTAAAATAATGTTTAGAAGTAAGATCGAAAATAAAAATGAAAATAAAACTCAAAACGAAAACAAAAGAAAAATTGGGTATTAGGTTCCTCGCAAGTTTGATTAAAAATTTTATTTGATCGAAGTATATATTTTTTTCGTTGAATGTTATCGAATTAAATCATAATGCTTAAACGTCAAAAATTTTACCAGTTTAGGCTTAGTGTAACTCAATATATCGAGTTTTAGAGGAAGTGTTAGTTAAACCAAAATGGAATAGTAATTTGATATTATTATTATATGTTTTGTTAGTAATAATCAAAATGATTAAGCTTAAACTACTTTAATTAGATTTGGATTATGAGTAAGTATATTTAAGAAAGGATTAGGTGACTTAATCACATTTAGGTGGCTTGGCCATTTGGTCAACGTTTGACCTCGATTTGCGTGCCAAAATTTGTCGTTGAGAAAATTGTCGTAGATTCTTTGTTTGATTTATCGAGTTTGAAAATGTAAAAATAAGGTTCAAATTCAAAGTAATTCAAAACGGTTTTAATTTAGGTGCAAAATAACTTGTAGTATAATGTGTTAGGGAAATAAATGAGCGAGGATGTTTAATTAATGATTTGCGCAATTATAAAGGCTTAACTTAACATGGAGTGTTACATGTTTAGCGAAAAAAATTCAGTCGCATTTTTATTATAAGGAAAAAGGATGAATTTAATTTAAGGAATCAAATTCTTTCATAATATTTTGCTATAAAAACACGGGGTGTTATTCTGATCCTACCCCCTTAAGAAAAGTTTCGTCCCCGAAACTTGGATAGGGTGGATAACTGCTCGAGGTTTAAACAAGGCAGTTAGAGAGAATATCGAGATTCTACAGATTTGGATAATAACATTTGGTTTTGTTGGATAAGCCTTTTGAAAAATTTGACTTTTCAAGTTATTATGGAAACGCAGGAGAGAGTGAAAATATTAGAGGGCAAAATCGCGTTTGATTTATTAATGAGATATTTAAATAGATATGGAAATGTTACTAGAATGTTATTTTTGAAAACGACGCGAAAGAGGCTCACAAAAAAGGTAGGGCCTAGAAGTTTTGTACGGGCTTAAATGGAATTAAAATAATAAGAGTTTTAGGAATAAAAAAATAACCTATTAAATTTTTTGAGAATACATGTTAACCAAAAGATAGTTTGAAAATAAGAAATTTCAGATTTTAGTAGGACTTTAATATAGCCAAATTATAGTCCTACCCCCTTAAGAAGTTTTAAACGTATATACCTAATATTATTATTGTTACTTTTAATGACCACCAAATCCAGATACATAGCCTTTAGGAGGAGAACGGCAATTAGGGAAAATGGATAAAAATCGTAGTGGTCATGAGGAGCATATGAACTTTATTGAAATTAAGGAGAAGTATTGGTTATCGTTGAATGGTTAAATAAAAATTTTAGAGAATTTTGGATAACCTAGCTGATATAGCTTATTCCCCTAAAAATTATTATTATAATGTTATTAGATGGAACGGAAATGTTATAAGTCGTATTTTGGGTAAAATTCAAAAATTTTAATAGAAAGGGGTTTTATGTAAATCTAACTTAGTAAATTTTTGTTCAGGTCTTTGTCAGTTTGGATCTTGTTAACTACTTTGACGAGAAGAAGGACAAGGACATAATTATGTTGAATAAAATAAAGGTAGGTGCTGAGTTAACCAGGAATTTACGTAATGTCGCTTCACGTCGAGGCGACCCTCGATGTCTTCGTCAAACTCGACAAGGCGTAAACACGCCCTTGTACTTTAGCTGCGGGTAGCGGTCCCGCGTCTTCCTTTCTCATCGCTTTCCTTGGGCACACAGTAGATTTGTGTCCCTCAACATTGCAAATGAAACAGACGACCGGCGATCCGTCGCACTGTTTTTCAGGGTGTATCGCTTTGTGTCAGGAGCGGCATTTGTTCGTAAGGACACCCGGCGGCGGAGCCCTTCTAACGCTTGAAGTCAACCTTCCCTGACTCGGTTTGTTGGCACGGTTATAAACCGGCTTGTTGAAATTTCTGTTTTGAAAATTCGGTCTCTGGAAGCTCCTTTGTTGGAAGTCCGGCTTCTGAATATAGCTAGCGCTTGCCTCAGGAGGCGGAAAAACCCTCTTTTTCCCTTTCTCTTACGCCGTTCTTACGGATTGGCGCCAGATACTGTTGCCTTCTCATAGGCTTGACAAAGTTCGGCAATTGAACCCGCTCATGATCAATCAGAAGCGGTAAGTCATACCCGAACATATCGGTTGGCGAAGTTCTTCCTCATCAATCGTTATCTTGGGAGCAAATTTTGTGACTCCTGGAACTTTTCGGTGTATGTCTGCAGTTGCATATCACCCTGTTTCAAATTCCTGAATTCTTCTTCTTTGTCCCACCTGAGCTCCTGTCCGAAATACTTGTTCTCTAAAAGCGTTTTGAACTCGCTCCAGTTATAGATTCTGAGTGGGAAATTAGATCTGATTAGGCGCCACCAACTGTTCGCCTCTCCCTTCAAGTAATATGCCACCACATTCACCATTTACGTGGGGTGTCTCTTGAGTTCAAAAGTTTCTCCATTTCCTCAATCCATTCTCAGAATGTGGGATTGACAGATCCCGAGTATGGTTGGGGTCGGTGTTTGGAGAACCTTTCAAATGCGGACTGATTGTTCCCGCCACCTTGATGCTGGTACATGCCTTGAGCAATCTTGGTGATTGCATCTTCAAACCCCTTTCTCCTTGCCTCTTCTTCAAGAAATTGTTGGTTGAGGTCATTGTCAGGAATATCATTTGCAGCCATTCTGAAAAATTACCAAAATCAAAAGTTACAAAGCTTCCTAATTCCTTCTCGATGAAGTGAACTATGACGGAGGGTTAGAAACCAAGCTCAGAAAATAACATAAGAGTTCAGGTATATACTCGAGGGATATGGAGTTGAGTCTGAGAATTGACAAAAGTGAGGAAGAAGTTTATGAAATCGTAGAGTAAGGTTGAACCCATTCTACTAATTTGAGGGAAAAGAAGATCAGTTTACGAAGAGAATCACTGATTTAGAATATCAATCGTTTCTAAGAATTAAAAATTTTACGAGATTGATAAATCATTGAGTTGACTCTATCTTAAAATCATGGAAAGATTAGATGTCAGGAAATTTTTATGATTTAGAAAATGAGAATTGAAAAGCGTTGAAATGATGGTGACAATTCAAGAACGGTTTGATATGGTTGTAGGAACACTTTTAGTTCAACAGAACTCTTCAAGTCTTGAATGTCTTCTCGTCCCACATCAATCCTGTTGCGTCCATTTGTTGCACTTGAATTCTCGTCGTCTTGACTTTGATTGATACGACTCGTTTTTGAAGTAACGTTAGCATAAGAGATTTGTTAGTCAAACAGGTTAGCCATAGAGCATATAGCAAGTAAAAGAATTATAACACGATAAGAATCTATCACTCATCTAACTAGTCTTTTATTATTAGGTCGATCCTTAAGTTTCTACCCTTTCTCACAATTTAAAGTGATCTAAGTTATTATTTTAGCGATCTAAGATTTCTAATTCATTATTTGATCCTATTAGTCTATGCCTGACATACGATATGAATGTCTGGCCCAGGTGTCGTCTCGCTAGATGAGATAAACTTTAAGTTATTCACGGTCGCAAGACAGCTCTGATACCAACTGTAACAACCTGGTTTTTCGTGACTTTAATTAAACTAAGGCGGAATATTAATTAAGTCTATTTATTACAAAACCAGCTGTCATCGTATTACAACTCATTATACATAATAAGAGTCATAGATAAAACAGAGTTTAATTGATTACATTCTCTCAAAATATAAAATAAGGCCTTCAATCCCCTTGTGTAGATCGTCAATAAAGCCTCGGGGTACCTACGGGAACGTACCGTTAAAACTCGATTATGACCCCGCACACGCTAAGCCACATAAAACCCATAGCGGTAAACACATAATAATTAACATATGCTCATGTAATTAAATCAGCGCAAATAAAACATACAATAATACAATTCATAAAACATAACATATCATAAATCATATAACATAGCAATTGAATCATCGATTTATCTCAATTCATAACCATATAGGCAAATTATTATCATTTCATTCATATTCGGGGTAGTCGACCCTTTTCAATTATATTCATATAGCAACATATACTCGCGAGTCTTGACTACAGAGTGGCTCGTGTACTCTCATAGATAATTACCCATATAATCTTCTATCAAAGTGCACTAGCTGCTCAGACTCGTACATCAAATCAAACACTAAGTAGCGTACGTGATAACTACCTAATATTCAATACAACATGGATAATCTATCATACGTTGTCCTATGAGCCACAACCAGTTAGGATGGAAACATGCAAAACCTTACAAAAGCAAGGCTGGCGCAGGTGAAGAAGTAGGAAACATTCAACGGTCAAGTCATTCAAGCTAAAGATATCAAGTAGGTAATAAGGACAGCCAAATCCCTTGTCTAATGTATGCATACACCACCCTATTGGTGCGACTATTACACTACTGATGCATTCCCCGGGTGGGAATGGTCATTTTCCAATTACCTCATATGGGCCCGTGAACGAATTCGATTCATAGGGCGAAAGTCACGTTAAATAACGACTGAGAGAGTCATTAGATTACCACTGGCAATTCATAGGGTGCCAAGTGTCCCCATAAGCGGCTACCTTTCTAACGATGGCACAATAGATTCGCAACATGACAGACACCCGAGTATTCACACTTACCTTCTTTATCATTTTCTCGTTTCTTTATTTCACCAGTGACAGTTCATAATAATTAATAACGTCGAACTTGTATAACGAAAATTTAGTTCTAGCAGTTCTTGAGTAAACTAAGCACATAGAAAACTTAAATATTTATTTTGAGTCCGTTCATAAATTTTAAATATTTTTCACTATTCATGATTTTACTATTCACCGTTTTTACTATTCATCGTATTTACTATTCATCGTATTTACTATTCATCGTATTTACTATTCATCGTATTTTTATACGTATTCGTATTTTCGTATTTCGTATTTGTACGTATTTTTATACGTATGCGTATTTTTATACTTCGTATTTTATTCGTATTTTTATACTTTGTATTTTATTCATATTTTTATACTTTGTATTTTATTCGTATTCTTATACTTTGTATTTTATTCGTATTTTTATACTTAAGATATTTTTAGGTTTACAAAACCAACTTTTGTTTTCTAAGTACGAAATTCTAGTTTTAAAGTCGTTAGGTTCGTTTTGTATTTAGTGATTTTGAAATATTATTTTAAATGAAAAACTCGATTTAAACTTAAGTACAAATTCTAATTTCAAAGTTGTTAAGTTCATTTTGTACTTGGTCATTTTAAATAACATTTCAAAAGTAAAACTCGGTTAAATTTAGTCGTATACTTAACTAAGCTTTTAGCGGTTTCCATTTTTAGCGAAGTTGTCGTAGTTCATTTTAAATAGTCTGTATGTCCACATCCAAATTTAAGCATAGGTAGTAACACTCGAATTCATTCATTTTAATACGTGTAACATTTATTTTTATCGGTCTAGTCGATTTTTTTTATTAAAGATTTATTATACAATCAAATATATTCCTAATTACTATTCAACTTTAGTGACTAAGTGACAAATTCATTTTGATCAAAATTGACCCATTTTAAGTGATAAAGCCGTGGCCTCCATTTATAATTAGCTATTTATTTCTTTTTATGTTTTTTATTAATAATTCATTACTTTAACTATTTAAATTACTTAAGTGATAAAAATAAAAAGTGACAAATTTATTTTAGGTCCAAAAATGGCACCAAAACCGTGGCTCTCTATTCACTTAGCTTTTTATTTTCATTTTCTAATTTATCGGTTTTTAACTTAAAGTTTTTATATTATGATTACTTAAATTATACCAAAGTGATTTAAACTAAAATGTAATTTCACTAAATATTTTATTTCATTTATGAATAGTGATTTTACTCACTTTAATTTTCTAACTTTTTCATTATAAAGATTTAGTTTATTTAACTTATATATTTAGTATTGTATTTATTCACTAATGGATTTAAACAACAAAATAACAAAACTTATAAATATTTTGGATCAACTTAGTCATCTAAGTGAAGAACACATGAAGTTATGAAGAACTTTAATTATTTTTCATATGAACTATTTTAACTCAAATTTTTATATGTTTATGTAATTTTCCCAAATTTTTCATACAAGTCCATTTTAACTAAACTAATTATAATATGTTATTTAGAAAAATTAAAACTAAAAATTGGTCCTCATTATTTAACAAAACCGTGTATATATATATATTGTTCAAAGTTTTATTTTTGATGCTTATACTTCTAATTCAACAACTAATTTACTTAACATCATTTATATATTTAACATATGTGGAAATCATATACAAACATTAACATACAAAAGCAAAATCATTTTAACACAAGAATAACAACAATAAATTCAAGAACAAGAATACTTCATAAACACTTAAATTTCATAACAATTTCATTTTAAATCCTAAACATAAACTAATTATATTTTCATATACCTCTTATATCTAGTATTTTAAGCATGCAATTAACAAAAATTAAAACGAAAAATTAAGTGAAATAAAAGGGTTAGGCCGTGGGTTATACATGTGTTACACAAATGTTATTTTTCGATTTTTGTCTCCTAATTTAACATATGATTACTAGGTGATAAATGACACAACAAATATAACACATAACATTTATAGCATGCAATTAACAAAATTAAACCTAGTGTGCGGGGGCACCTTAATTACTCGGTATGATTTTTCTAGCAATTATCCGGATCCACTATATGATCAAAGATACTTAGATCAACCCCGTCACTTGGCTCTTCGTCTTTATGTTTCAAAGTACATACAAGAAAGATTAGCTAAGTTAGTAACTAGTTTCTACCAAAATAAGCTAAGACTATAGTTTTCATAATTAATTCATTTTAGGTGAAGCATAGTTTTAATTTGTTTTATGATTTATGTTCATAAAAATTTAGTAGGAAAAAGAGGAAGTGATTTAATTCAACTTATGAAGAATTTTCATTTTAATGAATAGTGAAAATTTAAGTGGAAGAACTAATTAAAGAAGATGAAGATCTTGAGTTTTTTATTTATAAACACATACTTTAATTTTCTAGAATTCATTTAACAAGTGTAGTGATAATATAATTTGTATAGAAATGTTCTAAATTAAGTAGTGAACTAAGTGGAGTAATTTATAAACATAAACATAAGTGAAATAAATTTAGGAAATTAAAAATGAAGAAGAAGGAAGATGAAGAAGATGAAGATCATCTTGAAAATGAAGAACACCTAAGGTAGTGTTCTTGAGTATGAGTTTTATTTAGAGAGAAAAGTGTTAGAGATTTAGTTGTGTTTTGTGTGTAATGAATTGTAGTAGTAGTATTAAATTGTATACTAGTATTTGTATAATTAGTTTGTATTAAAACATTAAATTAAAAGAGGCTAGAATGATGATGAAATAAACTAGAGTGTAAGAAGGATTAGATGTTGGAGTAAAGTAGAGAAAATGGAAGAGGATAAGCAAGGACTTATGGTCCTCAAAAATCTCGGCCAACTACACAAGTCAAGACCCGATTTTCTCGTTTTTGAAATTTTCGATTTGCGCGCACGCGAAAAGTCCCGAAATGAAATATATAGTCTTAAAATAATGTTTAGAAGTAAGATCGAAAATAAAAATGAAAATAAAACTCAAAACGAAAACAAAAGAAAAATTGGGTATTAGGTTCCTCGCAAGTTTGATTAAAAATTTTATTTGATCGAAGTATATATTTTTTTCGTTGAATGTTATCGAATTAAATCATAATGCTTAAACGTCAAAAATTTTACCAGTTTAGGCTTAGTGTAACTCAATATATCGAGTTTTAGAGGAAGTGTTAGTTAAACCAAAATGGAATAGTAATTTGATATTATTATTATATGTTTTGTTAGTAATAATCAAAATGATTAAGCTTAAACTACTTTAATTAGATTTGGATTATGAGTAAGTATATTTAAGAAAGGATTAGGTGACTTAATCACATTTAGGTGGCTTGGCCATTTGGTCAACGTTTGACCTCGATTTGCGTGCCAAAATTTGTCGTTGAGAAAATTGTCATAGATTCTTTGTTTGATTTATCGAGTTTGAAAATGTAAAAATAAGGTTCAAATTCAAAGTAATTCAAAACGGTTTTAATTTAGGTGCAAAATAACTTGTAGTATAATGTGTTAGGGAAATAAATGAGCGAGGATGTTTAATTAATGATTTCTAATTATAAAGGCTTAACTTAACATGGAGTGTTACATGTTTAGCGAAAAAAATTCAGTCGCATTTTTATTATAAGGAAAAAGGATGAATTTAATTTAAGGAATCAAATTCTTTCATAATATTTTGCTATAAAAACACGGGGTGTTACATTTTAATTGAAAATAGAAAGCCCGATAGGGCACACAAACATCAAAAAGAAATCATAAACTTAATATCAAACTAATATTTTTCATGAGGGTGTACATTGATAATAATTTTATTTTAATTGAAGTATGGTTAATAATTATACTTATTTATGATTTCAAGAATTTTCATACAAATATTAAAATATGTAATAGATACTCCCTCCATTCAAATCCAATAGCATCATTCACTGTTTGGGTGGTCTTCGAGACGGTTCTTTGACCGTCAATTTTTCTATGTATACATGAAAATTTCTCGTTAAAAATTTGATTTTGTGAAAGATTATATTATAATGTTCTCAAATATATTATTTTCATATTTTAAGTTTTTGTATTTCACGATATATTTAAGGAGTCTAATTTAACGATAGTTGACTTCATAAAGCAAATGATGCCATTAGATTTGAATGGAGGGAGTAGTAAATATATAAACTAGATAAGTACTTAATATAATGCAAATTATATTAATTAAATTTAAATTTATAAGCTAAACATAGTTAGTCCGGACGGGACCAGACACGAAAACTAGTAATTAATTAATGTGTGAATTGTACGACAGACAAAATAATAGACAAATACTTTGAGGAAGTGGACAAGTGGTGTCATACTGTTATTCCGTACTACTTCAGTACTTTGAGGAAGTGTGGTGTTTACTTTTTCATTAGGCGGCAAATTTACAATAGACAAAATAATTACGCGGCAAATTTACAATAGACAAAATAATTAGGCGGCAAATTTACAATGAACAAAATAATTTGACGCCTACAATTGGTGTCAAATATGAAATATCTATGGATCTACTCATCTACTTATATCAATTGGTGTCAAATATGAAATATCTATAGTCCGTATATCAATTTCGTTTATGATACCATTTTTAATCAGTTGACGGTATTTTACTTATATAGTTTTCAATTATTTGTATGACCGTTAAAAATGAAACTGAAAGGCCAGAAAAGCAAGTAATATTATTTACGATTAACAAGTATCGTGAAGTATATTAGAATCACAGTTCTATTTAAACTAAGTCAAATTTTAATCGTTTATCATACCCAAGTTGAAAACATGTTATAAATTTTGGTTCACAAATTCTCATATGAGATGGTTTTACGAGAAATTATTGTAATACCGTTTCATTTATAATATTTTATACTCCTTCTGTCTCAGTCATTTGTTTACGGTTGGACTTTTTTCCCCTAAAAAAAAAAATCAAACTGTTAATAATTCACTGAAACGGAGAGAGTACTATAGTTTTTTGATTTAATTTTTTTTACCATTTTTAGTGAAAATTCTACGGAGTAATAGTATAATATCGTGACCATTTTCATACTTTTTGTATTTCTATTATGGTTTATTGTGATTAATTTTTTAGTAGCCTTGTTACCAACCTTAGTAAATATATTTCATGATTTTATACATTTTAACTGTAATTTGTATTTCGGTTTCACACTAATTCAATGTGAGACCGTCTCATAGGAGACTTACTGATTTTAATTGTATTATTGTTTAATCATATACTCACATTACGACATTATGTAAAATATTAATGCAACATGTCGACACACTTAACTTTTTGTGACAATTGTACAAAGAGCCCATTATTGCTTTATTACTCTGTCACTCCAAAGTATAAAAAATCAAAGCCAATATAGACGGCTGACCTCGACATGATAGGTGATTAGAGATTACAATTTCAGTCAAACCCGACCGACTTGATAAATCTATCGATCTAAATTACCATAATCAAGTTAACCCGACCCGAATTGAACCGAAACCAACCGAAATGTAGTAAGAACTAACGACTAAGGAGCAATGGTCCGACCCGAAGTCGGTCGACTTTTTCAACTCGACCCGACCGACCTGGAGAATACAACCCGACCCGTAATCGACCCGCTAACAACCCGAACCCGACCCGAACCCGATCGGTTTTTCAAATTCATCTAAATTAACCGACCCTAACCCGACCCTAACCCGACCCGAACCCGACTCGAACATAGTTACGACCCGATATGACCCGACTCAAGAGCGACCCGAACCCGACCCGAACCCGACCTGATAGTACTCATGACCCGATATGACCCGAACCCGATATGACCCGACCCGATACAAACCGACCCAAACCCGACCCGAGTGACCCGATTGCCACCTCTACTTGGATGTTAGGGGGGAATGCTTTGTTGCTAAAACAATGGACGCCTAATTTCTCTCAGGATCTTGATCATGTATCTACGGTGCCAGTGTGGGTTCTTCTCCCTGCTCTAGACCCTCATTTTTGGTCCCCGGTAGCGTTAAGTAAGATAGCTAGCAAAGTTGGCAAGCCTCTGTTTGCTGATCAGATTACGACTACTAAGGCTAGGCTTGGGTTTGCAAGAGTCTTGGTGGAGATAGATGTTGCTGAGGAGGTGCCTGAGGTTGTGGTGGTGAATACTCCTTTTAATGAACGTCTTACACAACGTGTGGAGTATGAATGGATTCCATATTTCTGTAAAACCTGTAAGAAGTTGGGTCATGAAACTAGCAAGTATAAGCTCAACAAACCAAGGAAGGAGTACAGGCCAAAGGCTGTGGCTCCTGAACCTGCTCCAGCTGTGGGAAAAACCCCCCTCCTGGACCAGATTCTGTTGACAGTTTAGGCTTCACAGCAGTTAAGAAGGGTGCAGTGTCTAGACTCAAGGCAAATGCTGGTAGTGTGCTATTGCTGAACAAATTTGATCAACTTAAAATGTTTGAGACTAACACTATTGAGATGATAGAAGGGATCAGTCTACAGGGGACCTCAGGGATAGATATCCCACCTGCTCCACCAGATAAGGAATGTATATTGCAAGTTGGAACATAATAGGATGCAACAAGGTCATTAAAATTAGGGAAATAATAAATTTCATTAGGAGATATAAGGTAGATGTTTTTGGAGTTTTGGAAACTAGGGTTAAGGAGAATAAGGCTCTTGCCATTGTGAGAAAGCATTTTAAAAGTCTGCAAGTCTATAATAATTATGATTGCCACTATAATGGGAGGATTTGGCTCTTATATGATCCAAGGGTTTGCAAAGTCGATGTGATTAGCAAGCATGCTCAGTTCATCCATACAAAGGTGTTTCACTATGTGACTCAAACTTGTTTCTATGTAACCATGGTGTATGGCTCTAATAGTAGTGATGCAAGGAGGACTTTGTGGGCTGCTCTTAAGTAACTCACTGTGCCTGGTAGTTGGCTTCTGTTGGGGGATTTTAATGTGATTCGTTTCAGGGGAGAAAAGTGTGGAGGGAATCAGCCTTCCCAACATGACATGGATGATTTTAATGGCTGCATACAGCATTGTAATCTTGTTGACATGGTGGGTCAGGGCAACATTTTTACTTGGACTAATAATCAACAGGGGACTGATAGGGCTTGGTCTAAGCTTGACAGAGCTTTGATAAATCAGGATTGGTTATCTTCTTTCCCTACTTCTTTTGCTAATTACCTTTCTTCAGGGATTTCAGACCACTCCCCTATTCTGGTTTCTGTCATGTCACCAAGAAAAGAGGGTCATAGAAGTTTTAAGTTTCTTAATTGTTGGGCACTTCATGAGCATTTTCCACAAATAGTGGAGGAAGCCTGGACAGAGGATATTATTGGGACACCAATGTTCATTCTTTTTGAAAAACTGAAGAGAGTGAAGCAGAAGTTAAGGGTTTTGAATAGAAGCTGTTTCTCAAATCTTACTCAGAGGGTGAAGGATACTGCTGCCTCCCTTGATGATATTCAAAGGAAGCTGATATATGATCCACTGGATGCTTTACTTCTGACTCAGGAGAGGGCTGCGAGAGAAGTGTGTGTCAAGCTCAGGAAGGCAGAGGATAGTATGTTGTTGCAGAGAGCCAAGCTAACACACATTACCTTGGATGACTCCAATACTAGCTATTTCTTCAATAGAATAGCTGAAAGGAAACACTCAAATAATATTGGGCAGATCACTGATATGCAAGGAATCTATCATGTTGGTGAAGAGGCCGTTGCTCAGGCTTTTATTGACTATTATGTTGGTTTGTTGGGCACTAGTGGTACTGTTAATCCCCTGGACATTGCTTTGGTGGAGAGTAAGGGTAGCTTAGCTGAGACCCAGGCTAACATGTTGGTCCAAGAGGTCACTGTGGATGAGATCAGACAAGCTCTGTGGGACATAGACCCTAACAAGAGTCCGGGGCAAGATGGTTTTACATTAGATTTCTTTAAGAAAACCTGGTCTGTCACTCAGCATGATTTTATCAATGCCATTCTTGATTTTTTCAGATCACAACGCCTCCTAAAGACTACTAATGTCACTCTAGTCACTTTGATTCCCAAAAAGGAAAATGCTCATTTTGTCTCAGATTTTAGACCCATTTCTTGCTGCTCTACTATTTATAAAACTATTAGCAAGATTATTGCAAATCGGATGAAAGTTGTGCTCCCTGATCTGGTGGGTTTGGAGCAAGCAGCTTTTGTTAGTGGGAGGAGTATTTTTGACAATATATTGCTCTCCCAAGCCTTGGCAAAAGGATACACAAGGAAGAATATCTCCCCTCGATGCTTAATAAAGGTTGATATTAGCAAAGCTTTTGACTCCTTGAATTGGAGCTTCATCTCTAGTGCTCTCCAAGCCTATGGTTTTCCTGATCTATTCATTGGCTGGGTTATGCAATGCATCACCACTCCTTATTACTCTTTGAAGATCAATGGCTCTAATTTTGGTTTCTTTGAAGGGAAAAGAGGGATTCGACAGGGAGATCCTATTTCCCCTTATATTTTTGTTTTGAGTATGGAAATACTTTCACGGTTTTTGAGGGATATTCCAAGAGTTAGAGACTTTTCCCATCATCCAAAATGCTCAAGATTAAACTTGACCCATTTGGTCTTTGCAGACGATTTAATGATATTCACCAGAGGAGATGTTCCCTCTGTTGCTGCTGTGAGACATGCTTTGGATTTTTTTGCAGGCTACGTCTGGTTAGTTGCTAACCCCTCTAAAACTGAGATCTATTTGGGAGGGGTGAAGGATGCTGTCAAGAGGCAGATTTTGGAGGTTTCAGGGTTCAGAGAGGGGTCTTTTCTCTTCCGATACCTGGGGATCCCACTTGCATCCATGAATCTTAAGAGTGATATGTACAAGCAACTTCTTGATAAGATCAGGAAACACATCACAACATGGGCAGCTCACAATCTTTCTTACGCTGGAAGGGTTCAACTCATCAACACGATGTTGTTTGGGCTTGAAAACTTCTGGTGTGCAGCTGTTATCTTGCCAAAAGGGGTTGTAAAGAGATTGCATAAGCTTTGTAAAGATTTCTTATGGGGCATTGAAGAAGGGGGTAGGAGGCACACTTTTATGAGTTGGAGAGCTATTTGTCAGCCAAAGGAGGAGGGTGGCTATGGTATTAAAGAGTTGTTGTCGTGGAATGATGAGGCTAAAGTCGTGGTCACCTAATCAAAATAACCTAAGGTCAACTAACTGGTAGTTAGTGGCAGTAGGGTCGAATCCACAGGGAGAAGGATGAAGTCAAAGGATTGCTTAGTTAAGAAAGGTTGGTCTCAAGGTAGCAAAAGATGGGTGTTGTGTAGAACTAGACTAAAACGACAAGTAAAATGATATAAAAGATATAAGAGAGGGAGATTAGGGCATCAGGTTCATGTGACATCGATTCAGAACTCAACTCAGAAGGAAATTCAATCAACTGAAAGCATGCAAATGATTAGGTTTTGGGAAAACGCTCTCTCGAGTCAAATTCAACCTTAAGCAAATTTAGCGGGCTCTCGCTACGTACTAAATTCAACTTATCAATTACGCGTGAGTCTAGTTTCAATTAGGCTTTCAATCTTAAACTGAAACAACCTAAATTCAATTCAATGAAGGCGTCCCTAAATTCAATTGATGATTAAAACGCGCAGGGAGAAATCAATTGCACAAATTCAATCAATATAAACAGTTAAAACATGTTCTGAATCCAAATCACAATCACCCTAAACCCTAATTGGGAATTAGCTATGCATGATTAAAGTAAAAGCAATAAACATAATGATAATAAACATGATGAGAAGAAGAAGAAGAACAATTAAATTAAACCTGGGAGAAATCTTGAATTGAAATAGAAAGATCGAGTCTTGCAATTGTAATTAAAGCTAAACTAAGGTTTTTGAGAGTTTGCAAGGAGAGAAAAGCTAATTCTGAACTAAAGCAGAAAATATATAATGAAAAGCCTCCAGATAAAACCCTACTCGAGCTCTATTTATAATAGCACGAAAATCCGGAGAAAAGGGCCAGCAGAACCGATCGGTTCGGGTCAAAACCGATCGGTTTAGTGGTGGAACCGATCGGTTCACCCTTGAACCGAGCGGTTCTAAGGCCGTCAGAAGCTTCCAGCAACTTTTGCCCTGTTTCACGTATTCTGAACCTATAGGTTTCGCTCTGAACCTATAGGTTTGACTTCACAAATTGTCGTATTGACTCCGAATCAACTCTCGGGCTTCGTCTTGACTTCTCGACACTTGTAAACGCTCCTATAACCTCAGGTTTTAGCTCAGGACCGCCAAAACCTGCAAAATATAAACGAGGAACGACAGTATCGCAATATAAAGCAAATAGCTACTAGTATACTAATGAAATCAAGTAAGTACGAGCTAAATGCAACTATAACGGGGGCATATAAGCAATATAAATGACATGTATCATGGAACAAAGCTCTTATTAGTAGATATCTTTATGCATTGCAAGCTGGTCTTTCAAGCATTTGGTTGTCTTGGTTGCAAGCATACAAAATTTGAGATGCTACACTATGGACTGTGACTTCATCTTGTGCATATGCAGAAGGTTGGGCTGACATACTTCACGTCAGAGATAATCTACTTCAGCTAGCAGGGCCATCAGCTGCTCACTTGTTGTCATCTTGGTAAGGGAAGGTCTCAAAAGCGTATGATTTCTTTCGAGGTAAGTCCTCTTGTGTATCTTGGGCTTCAACTCTCTGGTGTACTTCAAATGTCCCCAAGCACACGTTTATTGGTGCTATGGCTGTGCTGAGAAAGCTACCCACGGTGGATTTACTGTGCCTGAGAGGAATGCATCTGGTAAACAGATGTACTTTGTGTTATAATGCCTTGGAGGATCATGCTCATTTGTTTTTCGATTGTCCTGTGTCCATGGCCATTGTACAGCAGCTTTTGGTATGGATGGGGATGACGAGAAGGATACGTAGTCTGATGTATGAACTTAAATTTGGGAGACATCTGAAGCGTTCTGGTCATTGGCGAGCTAAATGGTTTTCGTGTTGTATAGTGGCGGCTACTTATCATATCTGGATGGAAAGGAACAGACGTATCTTTCAAGATGCTTCTACGCCCATTGAGTCCATAATACGTAGTATTAAGAGTGATGTTAGTATACGGATGTTGAATTCCCAGTCTATTGGGGATAATATGGATATTGTGAATACTTTGAATAGCTAAACTCATTGTAACACCCCTGTTGGAAATTCAATGATATAGAGCTAAAATTCTTTCAAAAAAAAAATTCTTTTCGAAATTTCAAGAATTAAAACTCGATTTTGTTTTAGTGCCCTTTTGAAAATTATTTTTATTTTTGTTTTCGATTTTCTTTCAAAACACTATTTTAGGATCATATCGTTTATTTCGAAACTTTCTGCAATCGCGCAAATCGAAAATTTCGAAAACGAAAATCGAGCCCGAAAAATAAACCTTTGACCCGTGAGATTTGGACACCAAAGTCAAAATTCTATTCTCTTCCATTTTTTCTTTACTTACACAAGTCCAATTTTACTTATACACCTAAATTAGTCATCATCATTTTAATTAGGTAATTAAATTTAAAGATTATACACAATAATAATAATAAAAATAATAATAATACATACAAAATACATTACTAATACAAATGTTACTACCATTTTCATTTCCATCATTTTTAAAAATTTCCTAAAGTAGTAAATAAAATATTTTAGTCTTAAAATTATAAAATGAATACTTTTCAGAAAATCGTCAAAATCCTACACTTTAACTTTTATCGTCTTTCTTACCCGATTTATTTCGTAACACGTTTTTCAAAAATAAAACATCGGGGGGACAATTTCTTAGCCAAATAGTAAGGTGGACTTTGGTGGCCAAAGTTAATGATTATGTTTTAATTAAACTTTATTTAATTAAATCACTTTACTTAACACCTAAACTCATTAACTTAATTTACAAGTTTTCTAAGAGCAAAACCATCATTTTCTTCTCTCCAAATTGCCGTGACATTTCACCCTTTTCCTCCATTTATTTTCTTCCATTTTTCTTCCAAAAACAAATAAAATAAAAACCTTAATATTACTCTAATAATTCACAAGTATTCTAAGTTCTTTAGATGGGTTTTGGAGCTAACTTTACTTGGATTAATTTGAGTGAAGAACATGGGTTATGGGTGAAGACTTTCCGGGTCTAAAATTTTTTTTAGATCCTCGACGTTTAACATCTAATTTAAGGTGCCCCCGCACAAACCTAATTTTCCGTTATTTAATTAGGCTTATATTTTTGGTGTGAATAATAAACATTTTCTTGTAATATGTATGTTTGTTTATGTGCTTGTATGTGTTTATGTGTTGTTTAGTAAGATGATAATAAGTAATAAAATGATTATAATTAATAATAATGTTAGTATACTTTATATGTTTCATTTTTGCATCATATGGTATTTTATTTTATTTATACACTTTAAATTGTTGTTTACATGTTTTGTTTATGTTTTTATGAGTTTTAAATATATATAAGTTTATATGTAAAATTATGTTAAAAATTAACTATGAGTTTAAAGTGAAGAAAAATCGAAAATATAAATTTTGTGAAAAATTTAAGAAGCCACGGCATCCTCCTTTATTTTTGATCAATTTTTATTTTTAATTTTTGTAAATAATATGTTATGAAAATCATGTTAAATATGCTTGTATTTATGCTTGAGAAATTAGTTTAGGAAAATAAATTAAAAATTGTTAAATGTGAATTTGTGTTCTTGATTTGTGTTTGATGTTCATGTTGTGTTCTTGAGTCATTCATGTTGATGTTCATGTGTTCTGGAATTAGTAGCTCACTTTGATTCTTAATATTTTTATGTTTGTTTTTATTTATTGTTTTATATCACTAATAAGTAATTATATTAGTAACCATATAAATTAAACTAACTAAATCTTTAAGAAACAAAAGTTAGAAATTTAAAGTGTGTGAAAATACTATTCATTAATTATAATAAAAATTTTATTGAAATTTTACAACTTAGCTTAAATCATTTTGGTTTAGTTAAAACAATTAGAATAAATAGAATATAAAAACTTTAAGCTAAAAATCGATAAAAATCGAAAAACGAAATTTCACTACTCACCTTAGAACCCCACGGCATTTTGGGTTATTTAGGGTTAAAATCATTTTTATCACTTTTAGTTTATTGTTAAAATAATTTAATTAGTTAGTTATAAGTTAGAATTAGAAATTTAAAAGAAATAAATGAATTATAATGTATACATGTATCACACGGTTTTCCTACTTAAAATGGACCAAATTTAATCAAAATGAATTTATCACTAAGTCACTAAAATTAAATAGTTATTAGAATTGAATTTTTGTGTAAATCGATTTCGTTATAAAAGAAATATAATAAACTGATTAAAATTTGTGACCAATATAAAAATGAATGAAATCGTGTGCTACTGCATTTGCATAATATTGGACTGTTGAACTTGGACGATACGGACTTAATGAACCAACCACGACACTATATTTAAAAATAAAAATCGCTAAATTTAGTTAAGTAGACGACTAAATGAAATTGCTTATCACTTCTAAATAAATAGTCTAAATCGCTAAACATAAACCGAACCTAACAACTTTGACACTAGAAAGTTTACTTAGCAATTAAGTTACGATTTTAGACTTAGAAAATATTTAGATATTTTAAATAACTTAGTAACTAAGTTTGATCATGAATAGTGACCGATGAATAGTGACCAATGAATAGTAACCTAGGTCAATAGTGTCGATGAATAGTAACCCAGGACGAAACTTGTTAAACAAGTAACGTCCCAAAGGTTTAAGAACTCATTATAAGGAGAATTAGAGGTAACTTGTTGAACAAGTTATCTTTTAAAATCCCGAGACGTGAATAGTGAAAAAAAATTCACGAAACTTGTTAAACAAGTTACGTCTCAAAATTCAAAGATACTTCAAATTTCAAAATTTGAAATATTGTAAATAATTGAAAATTTACCTAAGTATAGAAAATTGAAAATGAATAATTTAAATAACTAAAGTGTTTCGAAAAAACAATTAAATAAAATTGGACATACTAATAAACGTAATAACTTAGAGACTTAAACCATTTTTTTTTTTTGGAAGAAGTCAGCTCAAATTTCATTTCATCCGTTTAAGAGAGTACATCAGAACCCGTTTAGGGCATTTACAACCAAACTCTCATCCTCACCCAAATTGTTTAACATACGAATGCTTACATCCGACTTTACTAGCTTCAAAATACATTCCATAGGCCTATATTCATCAACAAAAATTCGTCTATTTCGTTCCATCCACAAGTGATAGATAGCAGCAACCAAAACACACCCATACCATTTTGCTCTCCATTTCTTGCTTCTAATCAGATGGCTAGCATACTTGACCTCATAGCAGAGACTTCGTACTCTCCTACGAAAGCCCATCCAACAGAACACAGATTGTAGCAGACTCGTTGAAAAAACGCAGTCAAAGAAAAGGTGTTTGTGGGACTCAGCAGCCACCTTGCACAACACACATTGGTTAACCAAGACCAACCCCCTCCTACACAAATTGTCAACCGTAGAGAGGCTACTCTGAACCGCCAACAAACCAATAATAGCATGCTTTGGGAGATTAACAGGACTCCAAATAACATTTGACCAACTAACCTTTCTCTTACAAGGTCGGAAAAAATCGTAAGCAGAGGTCACCCTCCCATTCCAAGCTAGCAGTAGCTCCTTTGCTTGACCCACGCTTCCGGCTCGGTTGACCAGCTCATCACGCACAGTCAGCAGCGCTTTCCAGCCTTCAGAATCTGCATCAGAAACCGTAACAGTCCACAGACCAGACACCTTCAACTTGTAGCATCGAATCCAATTGAGCCAAGTACTTGTCTTCCCCAGTTCAAGGGTAAACAGCGAGCGACATAACAGTGCTTTGTTCCACGACAAAACCTCTTTTATTCCAAAACCACCTTCTCGCTTTGGCAAACAGACATCTTTCCAACTAAGGAAATTGAACTTCCTTTTTCCTTCTGCAATGTTCCACAGGAAATCCTTGCAAATCTTTCCCCAATCTCTTGAGTACTCCCTTAGGAAGTAAAATAGCAGCACACCAAAAACATTCCATACCAAAGAAAATGGAGTTAATAATTTGGACTCGACCTGCATAGGTGAGGCTAGTGTTAGCCCAATTCAACACATGCTTCCTTACTCTCTCAATTAGAGCCTTATACATATCAGCTTTGAGGTTGACCGTAGCCAGGGGAAGCCCCAAATAACGAAATGGAAACACTCCTTCACTGAAAGCAGATTCAGTCAGTATAGCCCGCTTCACCTGGTCTTGCACACCACCTATATAAATTTCAGTCTTTTCAGGATTGGCTTTTAGCCCAGACATACTAGCAAAGAGATCGAGTCTCTCTACCACTGCCATGACTGAGGGAACATCCCCTCTAGTGAACACCATGAGATCGTCAGCAAAAATAAGGTGGGTGAGCTGAACCCTAGAGCATTTAGGGTGGTAAGAAAAGTCTCTTACCCTTGGTAGCGTCCTTAGATATCTTGATAAAATCTCCATACTCAGGACAAAAATATAGGGAGAAAGGGGATCACCTTGGCGAATGCCCCTTCGACCCTCAAAATAACCAAAGAGAGATCCATTAATCTTCAAGGTGTATGAAGGGGTTGTGATACAGGCTTTGAGCCACCCCACAAAGAGAGGAGGGAAACCCAATGCCTCACATGTATTCAAAACAAAATCCCAACTCAAGGAATCAAAAGCCTTCCTTATATCAACTTTAATCAAACATCGAGGAGATAAGTGTTTCCTAGAGTAACTCCTTGTTAAAGCCTGAGAAAGAAGGATATTATCAAAAATGCTTCTCCCTTTTACGAACGCAGCCTGCTCTTCACCTACAATGCAGGGCAGGACTCCTTGGAGTCGGTTTGCCAAAATCTTGCTGATGGTTTTATATATAGTGGTGCAACAGGAAATTGGTCTGTAATCCATCACTGAGCTTGCTGACTGCTTTTTCGGGACTAAGGTAACCACTGTTACATTAGCGGTTTTGAGCATCTTTCCCTTTCTAAAGAAATCCTGCACAGCATGAATGAAATCATGACCCACTACATCCCATGAAGCCTTGAAAAAACCAGAGGTAAAACCATCCTGACCCGGACTTTTATTAGGATCAATATCCCACAACGCTCTCCTTATCTCCTCCACACCCACCTCTTGTATCAGAGTATCAGCTTGCACAGTAGTTAAACATTGCCCTAGACCAACAAATTCAGTCTCCAAAGGCACCACAGTGTCAGCAGACCCAAGAAGGGAAGAGTAATAATCGACAAAAGCTTGAGCCACCTTCTCCTCTGCGATGCAAAGTTGTCCATTCATATCATGGATTTTCCCAATACTATTTGTCTGTTTTCTTTCAGCAATCTTCTTAAAGAAATAAGAAGTATTGCTATCATCTAACGACACTTTTGAAGTTTTTGCTCTTTGTCGCAACATACTTACTTCTGCTTCCTTTAGCCGCAGCCAAATCTCCTTTGCACTCCTCTCATCTCTGAGAAGTTGGTGATCCAAAGGGGAGACCACCAATGCATCTTGTATTCCAGAAAGTTTTTGAGTAGCAGCCTCCAATCTCTGCGCAAGGTGTGAGAAGTGTTGCTCGTTGAAATGTTTGAGCGCCCTTTTCACATTCTTAAGGTTCTCAAAAAGAACAAACATAGGCGTACCTATAAGATCAGAGCTCCATGCCTCCATCACCAAAGTAGGAAAGTGGTCGTGCTGAACCCAACAATTAAGGAATTGAAAACAGCGAGGTTTCCTGTCTGATACAGTAGTCAATTTGACCAGCAAGGGGGAATGGTCAGATACCCCTGATGGCAAAAGAGTAGCAAAAGAATCCGGGTATGCAGTGAGCCATGCTGAATTTACCATAGCCCTGTCAAGTTTAGACCAAGTCCTATCACTTCCAAGCTGATTATTAGTCCAGCTATATGAGCCCCCCCGACAAGTGAGGTCTGTGAGAGCACACCTAAAAAAACAATCATTGAAAGCATCCATATCATTCTGATGAGGTGGGTTTGCTCCTCTCCTCTCATCCTGACATCTGACCACGTTGAAATCCCCAAGTACAATCCAACTGTGAGTTATAGCAGCCCCAATACGCATCAGTGAAGACCACAAGTGAGCCCTACCTCTGGCAGTGTTGAAACCATAAACCATTGTAACAGTGTAAGTTTGCTGAGTTCGATAGTGAAGCACTTCACAATGAATGAGCTGATCAGTCGTCTCAACAATGGTAACATGTACCTCCCTTGGATTATGAAAGAGCCAAATTCTCCCATTATGATGATGAGCGTAATTAAAGTGCAAGTGCCAATCCCGAAAGACCTTATTTGCTATAGCAGAAGCCCTATGCTCCCTTATTCTCGACTCCAATAGACCAAAAACAACTACTCCATTACTCCTAATAAACTTTATTACTTCCTTTTGCTTCAAAAGCTTGTTGCACCCTCTCAAATTCCAGCTTGCAATAGACATTGTTTATCAGGTGGAACTGGTGGAATAATCACTGAACTTGCCCCATCATCATTCATTCCCACAACGAACTCAACATCCAACTGAGCAAACTTGTTTGATAGAGCCACAGTATTCACCAAGCTCTTCCTTCTTTGCACTGTGCTTTTCTGAACCTGAATGAATGGAATATCATCCACAGAATCACCCTTTGGGGGAGGTGTGTGCATCGCAATCTCACCCTCCTCAGTTTCCGCAATCTGAGGCACTAACTTCTTTGGCCTATACGCCATTTTTGGCTTGTTTAGCTTACAATTTTTGGCCTCATGCCCAAGTTTCTTGCAGGTGTGACAATAATATGGAAGCCACTCATATTCCACCCTTTGAACAATTTGCCCAATGAAAGGAGCATTCACTATTATGTGCTCAGGAACGTCCTTCGCTACATCCACCTCTACTAGAATACGAGCAAAACCCAGTCTAGCCTTTAGTGTAGTAACCTGATCAGCATATAGTGGGGTACCAATCTTGCTTGCGATCTTGCTCAGAGCTGTCGGAGACCAGAGATGAGGGTCCAAATCAGGAAGAAGCACCCAGACTGGGACCCTCGAAACCTGATCAAGCTCCTGTGAAAACGTAGGGGACCACTTCTTTAAGAGAAGAGCATGACCCCCAACCATCCAAGGCCCTCCTCTCAGAATCAACTCCATATCCTCCCTCGCTTTAAACTGAAAACTGAACCAGCCTTTTCTATAGTATTGCACCAGAGGTTGAGTAGTATGATTCCACATTTTACCAACAAAATCCTTCAATTGTGTCAGCTGAATACGCTTACCCAGAATATTACCCATAAGTGTACGGTTCCAGATCTCCAATTCCTCAGCAATGTCTGCCTCATCAATACTCACCTCCGTAGACCTAGCCGATTCCTCACAAAGAAATAAACTCATACCCACCTTCTGTTTCCCCGCAACATCACTCCAAGTCTCAGTCTTATCAGATGTCTCAGAAGCCATACCAGCCCCACCTGATTTAGTCACCGGAGGAGCAGAACCCACCTCCACTGACTGTTGAGCAGGCCTTGATCCTTGATTTTCAAAAGCAGCATCAAAAAAATTGTGAAGAAAAACAGGAGATTTAGGTACCTCCACTGTCGAAGCACCGTCCACCTCAAAAGGGTCAGCATCAATTGGAACACCAATAGTAGTAGAAGAACTCTCAGCAATCACTTTTGGGGGCCGTCCCCTCCCTCGCGCCACCCCTCGCGCCATGGATGCAGAAATAATCGAGAATTTAGAAGAAAAATCGTGCCATGGAAGAAGAGAGATAAAAAATAAAGTTTTAGAGACTTAAACCATTAATAATTAACAACACTTCAATTAATAAACTAACATGTTATGTGATCATATGAAACCAAATTACAAATTTAAACGTTTGACGATACGACTAGGAGAGTCTAGTAACATGTGATACAAAATATCAAATAAAATAATAAATCATGAGTTAAGTTAAAGAACAGGTCAAAAGCTTGAGCCTCCGTTATGAAAACGTCAAAATCGTGAATGAAGTGGGGTTAAGATAGTCTTGATACAGACACCACTATCTCGGTCTCTGACGTTGGTCATCCCGAATAGTGTGGTTTTCAAGCCGGCGGCCTTATTGCTTAGTCATCCTGCCCATGCCTTTGCATCTTAAGTCGCACTGCCTAAGCCGTACAAGATAATGAATATGCCAACTCTTTTGGGTCAGTCTCTAGGAAGTAGTCGTTTTATTCAGAGTTAAGGTGCTCTATGAATAGCATAGCCCATTCTTAAAGTGAATATTAGAATATGCATATTAGACTAGGGTTAATTCCCCTATTTCGCTAGAGGTATCAGGGTCACCTCGACTTTATGGATTTGGGTCTTATATCGATTTTATGGATTTGGGTCTGATATGCGGTTCTGTCTCCTTGCCGCGTTTCGTTCTTAGTGGGCGCGACGCTAGCATTCGCTCTTACCCTGCGTAAAGATCACTTGACGGGATTGTAACTGAAGTTCGAATCATTTCTAACACTAGAAGATGAGATGCAAGTACTATAGTATTCGGCGTGGTTTACGAGTCGAGTAAGTCGCTGCACTATTTTAGTGAGATGCAAGCGATCAGAGTACAAAGGCCTACTCAGTGCTCAGGCTCGTAAGCAGTATGTATTGTTTGAATTATGTGGAAGTGAGTCGGAACATCTTTAAAAATTAAAGACCACAAATTTCTGAAGTGAATCGAGTCAGCATGATGTGAATGATATAGTATGTCTAATAGTTTTGCGATCTGATATCGCCTCGTAATTCTTTTGAATGCTTATGATATTTTTGTTATGAATTTACTTGTTAATTGCATTATAATTGTACATCATGTTTTTAATTGTTTTATAATTGAATATCATGCCTTATATGATTTATCGCTTTAAATCGCATGCTTATTATAACTTGAGAAATGTTATTATTTGCTACATTCAACATTCATATACGTTATAAGATGTATTGTTTATTATGCATATTTGATATGAGCCTAATGATGGCCAAGGAGCAATCACGATTATGTGCGGGATTGTAGACGCTAATACGGGTTCACTGTAGGTGCCCCGAGATCATTACCGAGCAACATGGGGGGATTGTATATTTTTATTTCGACTTATTGAGAGAATGTAATATGACTTTATTATTAGAATCTCGCTTTAATGACCATGTTTATCTATAACTCTGATTATGTATTTTGAGTTGTAATACGATAACATCCAGTTTTGTAATATAAAGTACTTAATTAATTTTCCGCCTTGTTTAATTAAGTCACGAAAAGTCGGGCTGTTACAGTTGGTATCAGAGCTGTCTTGCGACCGTGAGTAACTTAATAGTTATTTCATCTAGCGAGACACACCTGGGCCAGACATTCATATCGTATGTCAGGCATAGACTTATAGGATCAAATAATGAATTAGAAATCTTAGCTCGCTAAAATAATAACTTAGATCGCTTTAAATGTGAGAAAGGGTAGAAATCTTAAGGATCGACCGACTGACCTAGATTTTAGAATTTTCGACCGTTCTTTAGTCTCGAGTAGTTTATTCTCCCTTGATATGTTTGTATTTGCTTGCTAAGTGCTCACTATGAAAACTCTCTGACTAATTCCTAACTAACAAGTATTGTAAGGCGTTATTATTTTATTACTCGAAGATCGAAGCCATTAATCAAATACATGACGACAAGACCTCAAACGCAACAAATGGACGCATCAAGGACCTTACAACTGATAAGACGATCAACATCTCGAAGATTTTTGTCGCGAAGAAGATTTCTACAACTTCATCTAATTATCCTCTTTAACAATTTTTTTTTTTTTATCTCTTTTAAAAATTTTAACCTCTTTAACATTTTCTTCTAACTCTCTAATTTCCTAAATCTAAGAAATTATAGTTCTCAAATAAACTTTCATCCATTGTCTTAAATTCGCAAAATGATTTCATTTTTTTTTTTTTTTACTTTATAATTTCGTAAACTTCTTTTAATTTGTTATTAAAAACATTTGAACTTTAATACTTTTCAACCTCTTAAATCTACTATCTCTTTCAAAGTTTATAAATTTCCGTAAATTTATAATTTCTAATTACCTTCTAAAATTAACTTTCATGTTTCCCTTTAAAACATATTTGAAACTTATTCAATTAATTCTCAAAATTTTATTTCGTAAATTTAAATATTTTTGAAAATGTTTTGTTTTAAATTGTATCTTCTTTACCTTATACTATCAAATTTGATTAAATTTCAAATTTTTAAACTTATTAATACTTTTTCCAAAATTTCCAACCTTTGAAATAAATTTTTACCTTTGCTACTTGAACTATGTAAATATGTTTAAAATTTTCTTAAGGGGGTAGGACAAAACTACTATAACAGCTCGACCCACCACCGTCGTAATACACCCCTCCTGAAGGTGAAATGCACACTTTTGGGTTCGTTGTCCTCACTTAAGCCCAAAAGCACCAGGCCTTGTTACTAAAGTGGTGGGTGGAATCCCTTATAAACACATCAAACTAACTTTCCCTCACCGATGTGGGACAATCAAACTTGGGGTGTTACAACTACGATAGTTTTAAAATCATTGATTAAAGTTTAAAATCTTTATTTCAACCTAATTTAAACTTTATATCTATTTCTAAATTCAAATGAATTTGATTTTATTTTTAAAATAATTTTAATTATAATTTCATTTAATTCCGTACAAAATTTCTAGGCCCCACCTTTTTGAAAATCCCTTTGAAGTCGATTTCAAAAATGATAATCTAGCAATATTTTTATATTAAATCAAAATATCCCATTTATAAATATAAAACGAGAATATCCTTCAATCTTTCTACTCTATCTAACATCCTAATAATAATTCAAAAATTCAAACATTTGGAAAAGTCTTATCCTATCAAAATAAAATGTCATTATCGAAATTTGTAAAATCTTGATATTTTCTCTAACTGCCTGCCTAACTGCGGGTAGTTATCCACTCTATCCAAGTTTCGGGGACGAAACTTTTCTTAAGAGGGTAGGTTTGTAACACATGTGTTATTTTAACACAAATATAGCAATAGAATTTAATTCCTTAAATTAAATTCATTCTTTTTCCTTATAATAAAAATGCGTCTAAATTTTTCGTCAAATAATACTAAATTTTCTTAAGTCCAGTTTTAAAATTTTTGAAATATAAAAATAAAATATATATCCTTAGAATTCAAAAAGAAACACATTTCAAATTTTTATGAAAATCAACCACAAAACAAATATCGCCTTTCAAATTTCAAAAAGGTTAAGTCATGTTAACTATTCATAAAAATAAAAGTAAAACCTTTTATACATAAAATTCAGTTTCGAACATTTTTCATTTTCGAATAAAAATGGACACTTAATTATATCTTTCTCGTCTTTGAATTTCAAGTCAACGATTCTAAACACGCAAATCAAAGCCAAAAGTGCCCAGTCCGAAAGTGGTGACTAAGTCATCTTATCCTCTTCCATTCTTTTTGTAAAGTAAACTTAACTTCCCAAATTTTTATTTAATTCTTAATCATTTTGTTTTATTATTAAAACATTACGGAGTACTTTTTATATATCAAATTACTATTTCATTTCTATTTAACTAACTCTTTTCTAAATTATCGAAATTATAAGTAATCCCTAATTTAAGTTAATTAATTTTTTGACGATTAAATATAAATCTTTAAACCAAAAACACTCAACGAAAAAAATATAAATTTTGACTAAGGAAAATTCTATTCGAAATTTCAAGAATTAAAACTCGATTTTCTTTTAGTGCCCTTTTGAAAATTATTTTTATTTTTTTTTTCGATTTTATTTCAAAACACAATTTTAGGATCGTATCTTTTATTTCGAAACTTTCTGCAATCGCGCAAATCGAAAATTTCGAAAATGAAAATCGAGCCCGAAAAATAAACCTTTGACCCGTGAGATTTGGACACCAAAGTCAAAATTCTATCCTCTTCCATTTTTTCTTTATTACACAAGTCCAATTTTACTTATACACCTAAATTAGTCATCATCATTTTAATTAGGTAATTAAATTTAAAGATTATACGCAATAATAATAATACATACATACAAAATACATTACTAATACAAATGTTACTACCATTTTCATTTCCATCACTTTTAAAAATTTACTAAAGTAGTAAATTAAATATTTTAGTCTTAAAATTATAAAATGAATACTTTTCAGAAAATCGTCAAAATCCTACACTTTAACTTTTACCGTCTTTCTTACCCGATTTATTTCGTAAAACGTTTTTCGAAAATAAAACATCGGGGGGACAATTTCTTAGCCAAATAGTAAGGTGGACTTTGGTGGCCAAAGTTAATGATTATGTTTTAATTAAACTTTATTTAATTAAATCACTTTAATTAACACCTAAACTTATTAACATAATTTACAAGTTTTCTAAGAGCAAAACCATCATTTTCTTCTCTCCAAATTGCCGTGACATTTCACCCTTTTCCTCCATTTATTTTATTCCATTTTTCTTCCAAAAATAAATAAAATAAAAACCTTAATATTACTCTAATAATTCACAAGTATTCTAAGTTCTTTAGATGGGTTTTGGAGCTAACTTTACTTGGATTAATTTGGGTGAACAACATGGGTTATGGGTGAAGACTTTCTGGGTCTAAAATTTATTTTAGATCCCCGACGTTTAACATCTAATTTAAGGTGCCCCCGCACAAACCTAATTTTGCGTTATTTAATTAGGCTTATATTTTTGGTGTGAATAATAAACATTTTCTTGTAATATGTATGTTTGTTTATGTGCTTGTATGTGTTTATGTGATGTTTAGTAAGATGATAATAAGTAATAAAATGATAATAATTAATAATAATGTTAGTATACTTTATATGTTTCATTCTTGCATCATATGGTATTTTATTTTATTTATACACGTTAAATTGTTGTTTACATGTTTTGTTTATGTTTTTATGAGTTTTAAATATATACTCCGTATATAAGTTTATATGTAAAATTATGTTAAAAATTAACTATGAGTTTAAAGTGAAGAAAAATCGAAAATATAAATTTTGTGAAAAATTTAAGAAGCCACGACATCTTCCTTTATTTTTGATCAATTTTTATTTTTAATTTTTGTAAATAATATGTTATGAAAATCATGTTAAATATGCTTGTATTTATGCTTGAGAAATTAGTTTAGGAAAATAAATTAAAAATTGTTAAATGTGACCTAGGGAGAGAAATCCACGAGTGCGGGTTTTGAATCTTGCTCGGGTTTTGCTTGTTTTGTAAAATGAAGTTTTGAAAAATGCTTATTTCAAAAATTTGTGAGAGTTTTGTTTGAAAATTGTTAGATTGTTAGTTGTTAGGTTCATTTTATATCTGAAAATTAAGCTAAATTTTCGAAGATATGCAATGCATGTGTTTTTGAAAAAAGTTTTAGTATATAGTCTCGCACTTGTACGTATGACTTAGGTCGTTTGGTCAAGTCTCGTACGCCTCCAACTATTTTGAGTACGCTTTGGCAGGTGCTTGATCCCTTCGCTCCACCACGGTAAAACGTGGGCTTTACAAAGGGAGCCCTGAGGCGGTCAGAATAGTCTACTACGGCAAGCCGTGGAGGGGTGAGAGGAAAGTTAGTCCACAACGTGCTTTATCGAGTGGACAAGCCTGCGTTTGGAACCACCTCTCGAGGTATTGTGCTTTTGAATCCACTGGATTCGACTCAACAACGAATATGCTTAGCTCAAATATACAAAGTGGGATTGTTCTTAGGTTTTCGAGTTTCACCTCTTTATTTTTAAAAGAAAATGCTAGTTTTAATTTTAAAAATAAAATGTCTCCAGCGGAGTCGCCAAACTATGGAACCCGGGGTGCGGAGCCCACTCGACGTCTTGCTTAAGGTGTTTTGGCGAATAAAGAGGAGGTGCTTAAGTTAAAAAGATTAAGTTAGAAAAACCTTTAAAACTGCTTTGGAGTCGCCACCAAATTACGCGGTAATTTGGAACCCGCCTACGTGTCTTGAGCTCTAAGACACGTCTTAAAGTTCAGAGCACGTCGACACCCATTCGTCTATGGCTATTGTGAAAACTGATTCGGATTCAGGGGTGAGGGTACTCTCCTAAAGATTAATTCAATTTGCTTTATGAAAATCTTTTAGAAAAGCCTATTTTGAAAAATAACCACTACTAGCCTAAGAATAATCCATTGATGATATTCGAGCGAAAGTAATTCGCTACGTACAAGTACGATATTAAATGCAAAAAAGAATGTATGAATGCATATGCAAAAAGATTGTTTAAAAACGCTCAATTAAGCATGCCTAAACTTGTTAACGAAAACGGTACAATTAATGTCGAATTCATTGTTAAGTTGAATTAATGCAAGAAGAGGATTGGTAATGCATAATTTTTTTTTTTTCGTAAAATGTAAATATCATTGATATCAAAACTTCACTTTACATCCTATTTCATTAGTGTCACTCCTAGCATTTGCTATACAAGGTATCCAACCAAGACCTATCCTTGCTATTTAGGTTACTTCCTATACGATAAGCACGAGAACGTATCTCATTACGTAGGCATCGGAACAATATCTCCGGCCTAGCTATACGACTATATATTCGACTCTCATTCCTACATTGCCATATATAGTAAACTGTACCAACAACAAAAGCGAATAATATTTGACGTTGAAATCTCGAGCCCCTCCTTGTCTGGTATATCTTAGTCCATTCAGCCATCTTCCAGCCATCCATACCAAGGAACTGTCGTACCTGATCAATCCATAACTTGCTGACACGACATTCAAAAATAAGATGCTTGGTATCCTCATCTTCTTCATGACATAGGAAGCACAATTTATGCTTGGTAATGCATAAATTTAAAATAAAGTCTGTGTGGTTTATTTTAAGAGGGCGTACTTATGCGACTTTGGGGAGGATAAAACTAATGGAATGAATTCGAGTTGCAAGACCGCTTTATGAAAAATGGGCTCACGAACCAAAGCCGAGTTGGGCACTAATGTAGACCCTTTGTTAGTCTAAAAGCAAAGAAAAAGACTTATTCCAAATTTGGACCAAGACATACATGTCTCGAGCTTCAAAACCAGCAAAGCTTCGCTTGAACAAAAGGGGATGAATTCAACACGGGATGTGTGAAAAGTTCAAAGATTTGGGTGCTTGAGGGTTTTGTGAATTGTGTGTGTATATGCTGTAAAAAGCTTGTGAATTGATGTTGTGAATTGTGTTGGGGATTAAAGGGTATTTATAGTAGAGACTACGACGAAATTACGAAAAACCCGGAAAAAATCCGGCAATCAAACCGCAAGGCACCTTGCAGTATGGCCTCCAAACCGCAAGGCTGCTTGCGGTTCGACCCTTAAACCGCAATGCCTTTTGCGGTTTGGGGGTCGAGCAGTATCTCGTATTTCCTAAATCCGGTTTAACGTATTTTGGAAATCTCTTGCTTGTACCTCAAGAATACCAAGTATAATATTTTAGCAGCTATACAAGATATTTTGTAAGAGCTCTGGGCCTAGGGAAACGGGCCAAGAACAGGTTGGGCTCGGTTATTGGGTCGAGACTCGAAAAATGTAAAAAGGATGCATTTGGTTGTATATTTTGAAATGGGAAGACCCGCGAGGTCGTATTGTGCGAATTGAATGAAAATGCTAAATAGCGGTTTTAGCTACCGGACCTAAATTTAGGAATTTAGGTGAATTGAATTGGGCCTAATTAATGTAAAAGGGCCAATTAAATTGCAAAGGGGATGCTCATGCCGGCTGAATCGAGACGCGAATCAAGCTAGACTCTAAATGAACCAAATGACATTTATTTAAGCGTCATGACACATTTCAACTCATTTTGACTGTTAAACGACTTAATTAGAATTCGACATAATTAGTACCGTCTAAGTCAGTGTTAAAGCATCCATGTTAAAAGTATGTTACATCACAGGACTTGTTTTGGGAGGGTACGGATACGGGTATCCATTGGTCTAAACAAGAATAATGAAAATAGCAGTAGTAATTCTTCATAAAAATAAAGTAAACCCTATATTTATGCAATTTCCTAAATCTAATTTTTAACACCCGGTGTTGTCCGAGGTTATTCGGGCCGGGTACCCCGTTGAAGAGGTCCATGTGATGAGCTCAAGTGACCTAGTGCTTAAAAGGATTGTAAGTACTACTCATATCAACAAGATGCATCTTCTTTTCTGGTGGCTCATCTTAAGAACTCTTGATTAAGCGTCTTCTTTGGAGAGTAGTCTTAGGATGGGTGACCTCCTGGGAAGTTCTCAGGATGCGCACGAGTGAGGACAAAGTGCGGTGGAAAGGGCCCGTGTTGGTTTGTGGGCGATGTACGCAGCCTGGCGAGCTACCGTGAAGGACATTTCGGCCTTTAGTTGGAGTCGGGGTGTTACATAATTAATTATAATAAAATAAATTACAAGTCTTCTTATTTCCAAAAACAGTTTGTTGACTCGGTCTTGTAATCTTCTTTCTCGAACCTCTTTATTCTTCATTTTTTCGTCGTTCACTCCGAGCCCAAATCGATATTTATCATAATAAAGTTGCAACGAATCGACCAGACCAATAAAAATGCCGTAAAAGTGATAATTCACCAATTATTCAACTCAACACAAAATATATCAAAATCACTAATTAATCAACCTTCAAGTGTCTCAAAATTATATAAAACCGACTACTAAACACCTACTAATAACGTTCCATTAGTACGGGGAAAATTAGCTTTAACATTAAAAAAAGATAAATGAGAGTAACATTGAGAAATGGAGGGAGTAATTTTAAGCTTACCCGCAACTAAAATAATTTCATGAATGGATGGTTATTTACAACCGAATAAAGAAAAAAAAGTTGAAAAACGTAGAGTTGACAATTTGGGCCCGTGCCCCGTGGGCGGCCTGGCCCGACCCAAGACATGCCCGGCCCGGCCCGTGGCCCGTCATCCTCTCGGCCCGACCCGGCCCGATCCGTGGCCCATCACCACAGGCCGTGGACACAAAAAAAAGAGTGAAGTTTGGCCCGATCTGGCCCGTGGCCCGTTGAATTGGCCCGTGGGCCGGCCCGTTCCAACCCGTGGGCTTGCCCATTTATCATTTCTATAATACTAGATTTACAATAATACTAGAAAAATTTGTATTTACTATCAGTTTTACATACATTAGTTTCAACTGTAAACTTCATTTTATTATTTTTAGGGTTTTTCTATGGTATACCCTTGAGGTTTTTCGTTTTCTACGTTATACCCTTACATTTTTGATATTCTATGTTATGCCCCTAAACTTTAAATTTTGGCTATAATATATCCCTAAACTTCATATTTAGTCTATAAATTAACCATCCTTAAACCCTCTTTAGTTATATTTCTTCCGAGTGTCCTTCATTTAACTTCTTTTCCTATCAATTAACATCAAGTGACCATATTAAATAGAAGTTTCTGAAAGTCACTCTTAATAATGTTTTTTTAGCATGAAAAATAACGTTTGTTTCATAAATCATTAAATAACTTTATCCATGGATTTATAATCATCTAATATATAATTAGACATGTTAATGTGTAATCGAATGTTATTATAAGCAAATGAATTGGTTAATACGCAAACGGTTGGATTAAATAGTCATTTAGTAGCTTAAATAAACGACCAAGTCAATGATGATTAACAATTTGGTCATAACATAGACAAATTTTAAAGTTTAGGGGCACACCATGGAATATTGAAAAGGTGAGGGTATATCATAGAAAACGATAAACCTCAGGGGTATACCATAGAAAAACCCTTATTTTTAATTTATATTTGAGGCACTTCTTAATATAATTAATTTCTTTTCCAATTAATTTTTTTTATATTCACTATTTTAATTTTATTTATTTACTTACAAGTGAATTTATATATTCAAATGAAATTCTAAAAATTACTTACTTATTTACAAGTAACAACTTACAACTTTAAAAAAAAAAAATTAAATTAACTTAAAATATAATAATTACAATTTACAAATTAATTTAGAAAATTAAAATAAAGAATAACAAAAAAAAACACCAATCCCATGGGCCGGCCCGAAGTGAGCCCATGGGCTAGGCCCGGCCGGAGCCCGATGGGCCATGGCGCCAAAAAATATAACGGGCCCGGGCCTGACCCGACCCGACGGCCCGAAAGTGTGGGCATGAACAGGTCAAAAAAATGTTGTGGCCCGACGGGCCTGCCCACGGGCCGTAGAGCCATCTCTATTGAAAACGTTTGGAGATGATATTCTAAAAAAAAAAAAAGTTCCTCTTCACATACCTATGTCTCCTGTGAATGGTTTAACACATAAACCGCATCACACATAAGACCGTCTTATATGTAAGACTATCCCCATTGAGAATTTGTCTAATTGGGTCATGACCCATTTAATTGAAAGTCATAACCTTTCACAAGTTTGATACTCCCATTAAACAAGGTCATGACTCCTCTTTTTCCACTTTTTTCATACCCACCACTTTATATATCCCACTTTTATATTTAATTATTTTTTTTATCAAAAGTTATATACTTTTATTGAATAATTTTAATTTCTTATATTTTTTGGAATTTAGATTTTCAATTTCTAAATATTTCAAAATTACGGAGTATGAAATATCCCCTTCTTTTTTCTAATTTTTCACTATTTTTCATCCTTATTCATTTTTTTTTCTATAGTATATAATTTTTTTTTAAATTGTTTTTAAAAGTCATAAACTTTATTGATTTACTTTATCGTAAAATAATCATGAATATTTGAAATTCATAAATTTAGAAGGAAATATTAAAGATATGGAGAAATGAGAGCTTAATGTAATGGTGTTAGTGTTTAATTAACGGTTAAGTAACTTTAGGTCACGTTTGAGAATGGATAATGAAGTTTGAGAGTACACCGTATAAGTGAAAAAAAATAGGGGTATACGATAGAAAACAAAAAAGTTGAAGGGTACACCGTAGAAAAACTCATAAAAAAATTTAATATATTCCCTCCCCCACTCAACAAGCTACACTTGTCAAAAAAAATTTAGACTCAACTCAAGTCACTCAATAACTCAAGTCGGGTCAAGTTTCAACATTTAACTCTTATTTTGGGTGATTAACCCAATTAAATTGGGTCATGACCTCCCCTAATTGTTTCAATGAGATAGTCTAAGACCTATAATAAAATAACAAATACTAACCTCCCATTTCTTTTGATCTTCCCACTTGTTTACTAAATGAGTGTATTATTTTAATCAAGTGGGAAGATCAAACAAAATGGGAGGGAGTACTCCGTATTTTTTAAAAAAAAAAAACCGATTTGTGTGTAAGTATGTTGGATAAAAAGAATGGTACTCCGTATGATGATATGAGTAGAAGTGAAACGGTGGAAGGCATTAGATAACATTGTTTAATTGTTGGAAGAGTTAGAATTGGAAAAGACGTTAAAAATTAGAAGGTAGAAATATGGCAGTGAGTGGTAAGATAAACTTAAGTTTGTGTCATCCAATAATGGTTGGTACTTCATCTTCATCTTCAATGTCGTCGTCATCATCATCATGTACCCCCAAAGTATCTTCTTCTTGCACTCCAACATCAACAACAACAACAACAACTGTTTCTTGCATCCACAATTCCGGTATCATCGCTTGCCTTCGTGCTCCTAGGTACCTCCTACTTTATTTTAATTTATTTTAATGATCACAGTTTTGTCGACCCGTCGTATGGGTACAAGCGGAAAATTGGCTTGTTTGCGGTTGCATCCTAAAACTCATTGGTTTTATTTGATAGGTATATAAACTGCAACTTAGGGTCTTGTGGTATTGATAAACTATAATGGTAATGTGTATATCTTATGGTTTTATTTATTTATTTTTTTGCTTGGATTATACGACAACGACAACATTACCGCGATGCTTTTAGGATAATGTTATCAACTCAACATGTAAAGATTGTTTCGAATGACCCATACTTAATTAGAATTGTGTGCAGTTTGACTGAACATCGAAAACTCGTTCCAGTGAGTGGATATGATCAGTCTCAGGTAATTGTAACCATGAAAAGAAGGTTGATATTGTTTTCTGATCATTTAGTGCAGAGCTAGCACTTGGAGCTGCTCGAGCTGCGTTGCTTAGTGGAATAGAAGTCGTAAGTATTACAATAATGTTTCTTTCTTTTCATAGACCGTTGTTCGATGATTTTCTATGAAATTGTGGTGTTGTTTGACCTTGACACATACGATTTTGACCTCAATGTATGCAGTTGGAAATTGTGGTGTCGACTCCAGGTGTATTTGAGGTTATTTCGTTGTTATATTTCCCGAGCTTTAAATTTTTTTTTTTTTTTTTGTATTGGATTGATTCTAGCTCAACAAATTTCTTCTTTAACGTAGGTTTTGCACCAACTAGTGAAGGAATATCCTACAACGACATTAGGGGTAATGTTATTTTACCGAGTTTCGAGGTTCTCCTTCTTTCATTCTACATTTTTTGAAACCCATCATAGTTCTTGTGAAAAAAGTGTCACAATTATAATGACAAGATCATGTGGATCTTTTAGGTGGGAACAATTCTAAAATCCGAGGATGCTAAAGCAGCGATAAGGGCGGGTGCCAAGTTCCTCATGAGCCCCGTCATGATTACGGTATGTCGCACCTTGCTAAATTAATTACTCCGTAGAACATAGCGACAACACGAGGTGTTGTCATGATATTTAGTGTAGGATAACGGAGCTTTGAATTTTGTTGTATACTTCCATTGAAGGAGTTTAATATCCACAATCCGATAAGGATTGAACCCGCTATTACTCCGCTACGATAATGTATGTAGTTCATCTCCCTATTTATGTTGATTAGTTCAATATCTGCAGTTTGATCTTGATTTAAAGGGTTCATATTAAACCGTTTAATCTCGCTAAAACACTTCCTTCATTACCTGAGAAAAAAAAAGAAGAAGATATAATACTTCAAACCCAATTCTATCAAATCACCAGCACTCTTACTTCAAACCCAGAAAATTGCGAAAAGGGCAGTAATCAATTCTATAAAATCACCAGCAGTTTTACAAAATCAGATGTTGATCAGAAGATTGAAATGTAAGAACAATAGTTAAAATTAAAACATGTAAAAATTGCAAAACCCAATTTCTTGCTTGCCGTTTTCATACTGCCCATTTCGGAGGTACTCTTATTCTTCCTTTTAATTTGTATTGATGATCTTTATTGGTTTATACTCAGTATCGTCTATTTATTGTATTTGAATCCAAGACATATCGTCTACATAAACTCCGTCTTGACCACTAAGCTAATACCCGTTTTCCATTGTTCTTGTTATGGAGTAGCATTTGGTCGATTCATTTCACAACTCGAGGTTTCGTTCGGTATCTCATTTCCGTAGACTGTATGACATGATCCACATGTTTGCCGATGATGCTCTTGGCTGTTTTTATAAACAGGATGTACATTTAGACGTTAAAGACAGCGAAGTTTTATACATTCCAGGCGCGATGACTCCTACAGAAGTATGATTAATTACTTTCTGCTACTTTTTGTTTGACTATGATTTTTCACTCTTTGATCGTGATTCCGCCATCTCTTTTGCAGATATGGAATGCTTATAATGCCGGTGCCAGATTAGTGAAGGTAACACTTCTTTGATCAGTTATTGCGTAAATAGGCTTTTAAGCAAAGCATCGTAAGTTGTTTATGTGATGCAAGCATCTGACCAAAATACGGCGACCATATATAACCTATTGACCATGAAGTGCACAGGATTATGCGATCCTTTATGTTATACTCTCGATGCGATCATTTATACTATACTCTCGATGCGACAGATCTACCCGATCTCTGCGTTAGGAGGCGTTGAGTACATATCAGCTATCAAGAAGCCTTTTCGTCACATACCTATGGTTGCTTCTCAGGGAATCAACATATGTAACATCCTTTTTTATCGTATTGCTAGCTCTAAAAAATTGTTCTTTTTATTTTATATTTTGGCATTTGTTTTGGATTGCATGTCTATTTGAAATCAGGTATTGAAGATGATCTTACATCGAAATTCAAGTCATTTCCATATAAATCTATGGGAGATGTCTGTTTGTACGTCTTCAAAATTTTTGAATGATTTTAAAATGTTTGTTCAATGAAGGTCAAGTTCGAGAATACATCGCACGAGGAGCATCCTCTGTAGTACTATCTGATGCAATTTTCGACAAAGAAGCAGTTGCAGAAGGTGATTTTGAATGCATATCTAAGCGAGCGCAGCTTGCGGCTTCAGTAGGCATTGAAGCTGTGAAGCGAAATCTCATACGGAGTCAATGATAACGGTGACCTTTTTTCTGTGGCTTACAAGTTCCAACCCTTGGATTGTCGGATTTGTGAAATTTCAAGATGAAGTCATGAGATTTCTAGGTAGAGCGGATTATTTCGATACTTGGTCAGCAAGGCATTAGACCATTTAGACGTTATCGTAGACACATTTCTCATTTTCTGAGGCTGGTATTCAATTATTCGAAACATGTTTCTTGTACGGAGTAATAGTCAATAATGGTCATGATGAATCTAAATAACGAATGTATCAGCATACTCATCTTTGACACAACTTATACAAGTCAATAATATAGATACGCATTTATATAACCAATGCACTAATCAACTCATTACGATCAACTTAATTAATTAATTTATTTATTTATTTATTTATTTATTTTTTTATGTTGCTCATTAGTACTTTAGTTACTCAAATGTACCCAAATTAAAATCAACAATTTTATCTTGGTAAGAAACTCAGAAGTTTTCTTCTATCGTTTATCTCTTCTGTATTACTACTTCGTACTAGGGGGCTAGGAGCGACTAAGGCCGAGTTCATTCGAGCAGGGTCTCCAAATATTTGGCCCAAAATTACAATATAAATATCTATCCGTCTTAAGACGGGTCAAATATGATCCGTTTTGGCCCATTAAGCTTTTTTTTTTTTGATTTTTTTTTTTCAAGACCCAGTTTTTTTTTTTTTTTTTTTTTTTTTTTTTTTTTTTTTTTTTTAAACTTAACTCGAAAAGCGGAAAAACGCAAGTAAAATGGAAACTTTAAATGGTAATGATACTGATAAAAATGGTAATATACTATATTATATTGGTGACATTCTCAAATATAGAAAATATAATAAATGTTAGAATATAAATTAATTATGTTTTGATCCTAATATGTTATTTTATCATTTATTAATGAATTGTTATCAAATTTTTGAGTATGAATTGTAAAATACAAATGTGTTACATTAAAAAATAATATTTTATCATTTTATATAAACCTATTGAAAAACATTAGTACAATAACCAATACATATTAATAACATATTAGATAAATGTTATTACAATTTTTTATTTTCTACGTTTCATAGTATGTTACAAATATATTTAACAATTATGGTAACATATTTAACAATTATGGTAACAATTTTTTCATATGTGACAATATGTCACTAATATAATATACGGAGTAATATTTTACCATTTTTATACTCTTTGTTACCATTATAAATATCCGTTTTTTTCCGCTTTTTGACAAAAGTTTTTGAAAATAAAATAGAGTCTTGAAAAAAAAGTTTTGAAAAGAAAAAATTAAAATGGTCAAACCCGACCCGTTTTAAGACTTAAGGCGGATCTTTCCTCTTAAATACGGAGTAAGAATTTGGGTTATAAAACAAAGAAGAATCCCAAATCGATTGATAGTTTGATACCATAACAAACCCTAACTTCCTCTAACTAGCCAAACCTAAACCCTAATCGACATCCATCATCACCACCACCACCGACGATGTCGGTAACCGCCGGCGTCAGCGACGCCATTATCGCCATACGAGAAAAGCTTCGAGGTAAGATTGGTCAGACTAAAGTCAAGCGTTATTGGCCCGGTAAAGCTCCAGAATGGGCCGACGAAGCCGAGGAAGACGCCGATCTTCGCACCACTTCATCGGCTTCTTCGTTTCGCAACCGCGCAGCCGTCGAACAAGCGTTTCCTTCCGACGATATCGCCTCCGTCGACGATCCTCGTCTCCGCCGTCTCGCGGACATCCGCGGAGGAGACCGTGACGAAGCACGCGCCGATCACCGGCGTATTAGGCAGGCGGAGATTGTGTCGACTGAGGAGGAGGATGTTCGCGCGGCCGAGGATGCGGCGGAGGAGGAGGACTTGGATGCGGTTGAGGAGCGGCGGCGGAGGATTAGGGAGAAGGCGATGGAGAGTCGGCGAAGGGAGGAGGAGAGGGAGCTGCCGACGGTTGAGGAGGAAGACGAGGCGGACGAGATTGACGAGGAGGACGAGGAGGAGAGCGAGTATGAGACGGATTCTGAAGAGGAGGAGGCAAACAGGCGTGCGATGGCGAAGCCCGTGTTTGTTCCGAAGCAGGAACGAGAGACAATTGCGGAGAGGGAGAGGATGGAGGAGGCAGAGAGGGCGCTCGAGGAGGCGGTGAAGCGGAGGATGGCAGAGAGGAAAGCCGAGACGAAGCAAATTGTTGTGGAGAAGATACGGGAGGAGTACGAAATTATCAAAAGCATGAACGATAATGAGGCGGATGCTGGGGACGTGGACACGGACGACGAGGTGAATGAGGCGGAGGAGTATGAGGGGTGGAAAGCAAGGGAGATAGCGAGAATTAAACGAGACAGGGAGGACCGAGACGCTATGCTGAAGGAGAGGGAGGAGATAGAGCGGGTGAGGAATATGACAGAGGACGAGAGACGAGAGTGGGAGAGGAAAAACCCAAAACAAGGCGCTGCTACTGCAGCGCAAAAGCAGAAGTGGCAGTTTATGCAGAAGTATTATCACAAGGGTGCCTTCTTTCAGGATCAGCCTGACGACAAGGCTGCTACGATGGGGGGCGATGACATTTATCGGAGAGATTTCTCAGCCCCTACTGGTGAGGATAAGCTTAACAAGACGATTTTGCCCAAAGTTATGCAGGTTAAGCACTTTGGAAGAAGTGGCAGGACTAAATGGACTCACCTTGTTGAGGAGGATACCACCGATTGGACCACACCGTACGTTTTTATAATTCACTCTTATTGTTTTCCATGATTGTTTGTTCTGCTTGAATTCCTCGCTGTAGTGTCTGTTGATGTTTCTGTTCAATGTTGTGACTACCTTTTGAGAATCTAGTTTTCTCCCTTCTTTTAAGCAATAGAATTATCTAGGGTTGTTTTTGGACCAATTAACTAGGCTGATTTTTGACAAATTTATATTGTAATAAACAACCGTAAACCGGAGACCTCTGCTTTCGGTTAACATCAATGTTGCAGTTTAAGTCACCCTTTATCCGTAGTCTTACCCTCAAATATAATCAGCTTGAAAAGGAGGGCGGGTGTCCACAGACTTCCGACTTTTTTTTTGGCTTTGTGAAATTTGTGACTGAAATGTCTGTGAAATCAAGTTAACATGTAAAATATATTACAAGCTGAAAGTTGATAGTATAAGCTTCCTTTCTTCATCTGATTCTTTTTCTGTTGATAAGCATTGCTCTTTGTCTTTTAGTGATTTAGAACTTGTTCATCTTAGACTTGGTCGTTCCTCGTTTGACAAGCTTAAGCATGTTACCTCTACTCAAGGCATAAGAGCCTTTTTTTTGTATCAAGGCTAAACATCATATACTACCTTTTACAAGGAGTGTTTTTCATGCTAATAAATGCTTTGATTTAGTTCATATGGATGTGTGGGGTCCGTATAAGAATCCTTCTATTTCTGGTGCCAGGTCTTTCTTGACAATCCTTGATGATCATTCTAGGAGTACTTGGACCTTTCTCATTCGTGATAAGTCTCAAGTCCCTTTTCTAATTGAAAGATCTGTTAATTACATCCGCAATCAATTTGACTTTAACATCAAAGTCATTAGGTCTGATAATGTTTCAGAATTTGTGCTCTAATTTCTTTAAGGACAAAGGCATTACTCATCAGATAAGCATAGTGCGTAGACCACAGCACATTAGGACAGTAGAACGCAAGCACAAACACTTACTAGATACTGCTAGGTGCCTTATGATGCATGCACACTAAGCTGAATCATATTCAATAGATACAAATGTTTGACGGACAACTAAAGAGCTCAACTTTTGGTCAGTTACCTAAATTTATTCTAGCGTAACAGTAGCAGATATTGGAATATGTAACTAAGGCATATTTTGGTCAGCGGGAGGAGCCAACCTGCAGCCTATTGTTCACATGACTCTATCTCAATAACCACATGCTTTTGGTTTCTGAAACATTTAGCTAAATTTTTCATTGAGATCCATTTAGGGCTTGATTAGTTTGAGGATTAATATATATATCTTTACTAGTTTTTACTACACATGTTCGTTCTTCCCTTCAGTTGGCTGACATTATGACCAAGCCCTTGGGTAAACAACAGCGTCAATTTCTGTGTGTAGCTTAGTCTACATCGTGTTCCTTGTAGTCCACCTTCAAGGGGGATATGAACCTTTATTGATGTACAAAATTAGTTAGCCATCTTATTAGTTATTACTCTGTATGTTCTTAACCCAACTAACTATTCTAGGATTAGTACATTGGCCTCTGATGTGCATCCATTTCAACAAATGTTTGTTAAATATAATTCCCTCTATAGTTTTATCTTTCTCTCAACAAATACAACCACCATGGTGAACTCAAGCTTCGTTCACACCATTAATGGAGGAATTTAGGTACTTACTAATCCTCCCAAAAGAGATGCATAACTAAACTGCAAGGTTTCTAAGCAAAGTTGGGTCATAAATCACTGTTTCGAGTGCAAAATAGATACCCATGGTCTAAAACGGGCAGTATCAGACAATAAAAACCTCAGCTTTTATTGATTTACTCACAATTGAAGAGCTTAAGCAACACAGACAGAAGTTCAACACTAAACTGAATTATATTCAATTAACACAAATGTCTGACGAACAGTAGAGATCTTTACTTTTGATCAGTTACCTAAATATATTCTACCCTAACAGTGGATTTTGTAACTAAAGCATGTTTTGGTCGGCTAGAGGAGCCAACCTGCAGCATATTGTTCATAACACTTCTATGTCAATAACCTCATTATTTTAGTTTCCAAAACATTAGCTAAATTTTTCCGTGAGATTCATTCAGGGCTTTATTAGTTTGAGGATTAATGTATATTTTTACTGGTTTTTAAGTGGGTTGATAATTGTACATCAGCTTTTCGTTTTGGTTATATAGGGATTATTAATTTGGAACAGCTCATTTGTTAATGGGCTGGTCTTGTTTATATAAATATCTTTGAATAAAATCGTAAACCGCTAATTAGAACGACACACATAGGAAGCTGTAAACATCCTCCTTAAAAGTGCGCCTTGCGAGGCACTTTTGTAGCCAAAACGCTTTTGTAACGTTTATATGCTTTGATGTGCACCTTGTTAATAAGCCACAACGGCTTGGTGTGCCTTGAAACGCTAACCGTTCATGCTGCTGTGATCGTGTTTTTTCCTGTGTTCGTGGTTGCAGATGATTATTCATGTTCGCCGAACTAGAACACTTTTGGTATTAAGGCGTTATTGTTGTTATTGACTTGTTGTATGGGTGTGTTACTTTGTCCTTTGCATTTCTTTTGATGTTTATGCTGAGAATCATTATGTGGTAGTTATGATATGTTGGCCCGTCTTGGATGTGCTATATGTTTGGCCGCCTTCTCTTTGAGTCGTTAGAATGTCTGCTTGGCTGTTATGATTTATACATGTCTTGTAGTAAGTGTGCTGCGTTCTGATGTTTTTACCTTTCGCCAATTGCAGGTGGGCGAACAATGATCCTTTACGGTCCAAGTACAATGCCAAAATGGCTGGTATGAACAAACCGATTGCAAAACCCAAAGGAAGCAAAAAACTCAAAGATTGGGAGCAACCGTAGTTTTTGCAGATGAATATTTTCCATAGATTTGCGTTTCAATTTGGTAATGTTAATGAGCAATGCCATTCAATCACGTCGATGTACTAACAAGTGTTAAAGTTGGCATTTTAGCTTGGCTGCTGTTCTTCCAATGATTCTAGTGTATGTTTAAAGCGGTCTTGCAACGATTTACCAAACAAACGTTGCATGTAAGATTGAAAAATGACAGGAGAAAATGTTCTTGTATGTTGCGAAGTTTACAAAAAAATTGCTTTTATCTCAAGCTCAAAGTGGAAACGAATCTCAAGGGTAGTCGTAGTTTTTTTTTTTTTTTTTTTTTTTTTTTTTTTTTTTTTTGCCAGAAGGAAAATGTAATTACATAGAGTTTGGAACTTTGGATAAGCCGAACCTGTATTACATTTTAAATATTACAAACTACTAATATGAAAACATAAAACACAATACAAAATAAAGAGTTTCAGTAAACAAAGACGTGTTGGTGTAGTCATCAATGTTAATTTTTAGTACTCCCTCCCATTTCTAATGATCTTCCCACTTTCCTTTTTCAACCCATTTTGTTTGTTCTTTCCCTTTCTTTTTTGGTACATAATTTATGGCTTCTATTCATTTTGACCCCACATTTTTCTTCTATTTCTATTTTCTACCTCAAATTTTTACTTTCTTATTTTCTACCCATAAAATAAATGGGAAGATTAAACAAAATGAGAGGGAGTACTTTCTTTGAAGGAGATTGATATTGGTTTCAAACTTTGTTTTGCATATTTTACGCTTCGTCTGACTATAAGGTGATTTTCAGCAATATTTAAGATGTATTTGTTCTACTTGTATCCGATGTCGTAAATAATCATGGTGTTTAAAAACGTGCACATTCTCTAAAATTATGGGAGGTGTGTTGACAATATAAATGAAGCAATATTTATATTCACATTTTATCATATATGGAGTATATAAATTTATAATTTATATTTCCTCCATTCCCTGAGTATTATTTTTTACTTTATATTTTAGAACATAGAAGTTATATCAAAAATTGGAATGAAGTAATTAATATTCTTCTCAACAGAATGAATCAAGTGACATTTGATGAACAACACTGCCGACTTCTCCAAAACTCTCGAGGATATTAACATTCTAGTTCAATTCCATACGGAAGATTCTCTCGTAACTGTTAATTATGTAAATGCGAATGTGCTCTCTAATTTTTTTAATTTTTTTTTTTTTTTTTTTTTTTTTTGGCAGCTGGAGAAGGAGTGTTTAACGACTAAATGTACGGCACTCCAATCCGTACTTACAAACTACAAATTCAAATACAAATGCAAACAAATAAAAAGAGCTACTATAAGATCTTCGGTTATAGGAGATGCGTTGGTGGATTACGGCAGAATGGGCACGAGTATCATCTTCTAACTCCTTGGCATAACGAGGATACCTCATAGACCAGCTAACCACTTGAACTATAGAGCGACAAGGACAAGTTGCACTTACGCCTAGAAGGCGTAGAGAGAATATAGAGAGAGCAAACCAAGAAAGTCTGCCTCGAGGAGAGAAAAATCTCCTACAACTTAGTGATCGAGCTGTGTAGACAGTAGTAGACAAGCCAAAGGCAATCCGGAAGCACATAGGAGGGAACAAATTACGCCCCTCGACCAAACCCCTGGCCACAACCACCACAAGAAGTCTATCTTGGGTGTAACCAACACAAACCGGAGCCATATACCCTACGACTCTAACATAGGGGGACCACCACAAATAGAGGGACAGGACACCCTGTGTCATGGTGTAAATTATTATTATAATGATAACGACAAAATAAAGTAAAAGGCTACCAGAAAAGGGACAAGACACCCTTATTGATCCTAAGGACTTCATCCCAAAAAGGATGAATGGAGCTCGTGAGAATTGGGACAGGACACCCTGTGTCTCTCTAATTTTTAATAACAGATACGGAGTATTCAACAAATGTGTTAAATATACCTTGCGTTTCTCCATCAGGCCACATGTATCACCTACCAGGCTACCATACGACTCCGTAATTACAATTTCAACAAGACTTGAAAACTAAGTAATTTTTGACTGGAAAAAAAAGCCTCAAGTTGATTATATTAGAGCAACAACTTTTGATTCTTTGTGCTTCATTGATGAAACACCTTACAACTATGGACAAATAATAAATAAGCAGCACCGAATGACACTGACGAGCGTTTGCTCTATCGTTAGATGTTCCAAGGCAAAAAGAGAAGCAATAATGCAACGCTCAGTTGGACCATACATGAACAAGACCGTGCCTGTTACCGGTATATATTTCGCTGCGTTCTTCGTCATAAAAGAGAGCTGTTATGTCTTCCAAAGCTTCAGCCCGATTGCTCCTTATCCTTTCAGCTCGTGCTCTTTTCTTGGACCCTCTGTTGTTGTTGTTGTTGCTGCTGCTCTCATCTTCGACATTCATGCAGTTGTCTGGTTTTATTTTTGCGAGGCATTTCCCGGTTAAGATGTTACTTACATTAATTGAACCGGCTGCATTATGTTCAGAAATCAGTATATTAGAGCAATAAAATCAACACATAAATGAAAACAGTCCCTGCTAATGGCATAAACCTATTTCCATGAGAAAACGCACCACGATTTAAATTACGTGATACAAATTTGAATGGAAATTCATTCTGAAATGGTACTTGAATCTAAATCGTTTGTATCAGCCGTGATGGCTCCCTTAACACAATGTAAAGAAAACTGCACTCATTTAAATGATTCTATTTCCCACAACTGCGAACTTATAGACTGCATGTCTTTGCGACTACGAATTTCATGGTTATCGGCTAGTCAACGCTTAAACAGAAGACAATGTATACCGTGAATCAGGACAAAATTCACAGATACAATTAAAGTGTACTAATTTTATAGGTTAGTTTGCCTAACAAAGTACTCTTTTCATCCTTTGAAAACTTCAACTTTGACTTTACGTGGTCTCTAATGCAACAATTTGACTGCAATTTCCCGCTTAAATATTTTCGTCGGAATTACAATTTTATGAATCTATGGTTGGCACAAATCTAAATGTAATTTCATTATAGTCAAACATTTACAGTTAAAAGTTTTGATTTTGATTTTATTTTATATTTTATTTTTTTATTTTGATTTACTATTTTTTATTTTTATAAAAAAAAGTTGAAGTGGAAGCTTTCAAATTAAATAAATAGAGGGAGTGACTGCTAACAAAATACGGAGTACGTGCTAAGCGACTGATTTGGCGTTAGAAGGGTAGGGTAGAAGGTAGGATTACCATTAGCTTCAGGTAACAGATCATCAGAATCCGCTTTGCAGTAAGAAATGATAAGGTCCTGGTCACTGGTGATGTATATGTTGTTCGTGTTACAGTCGGGATGCCATAAGAGATGGTCCTCGAATGAAGTAACAAGCTCTCCACGGAAGTTCCACACGGCCACTGTTCTGTTCCTAAACGTCAGGAATAGTTGGTTCTCGTACAGAAAAATAAAGGCAGATGGGGTCATAAAGTCGGTTTTGCTGACTTCAGTTATCTCTGAGTTTCGAACCTGTCAGTAAATCGAAGAAATGTTATTTAGCTTACCCTGGTTTGAGAAAATACAGAGAAAGATACTGAATAATGAATGTTAAGGAAAAAATTATTATATTTCTTACGTCCACAATTTGAAGATTCTCGTTTTCCTGCTTGACGAGAAGCTTTTCATTGAATTGCTCAATGAAATCAACTTTCTTATTCCGGTTGATTAGGTGTGTGAATGATTTAAGAACAGTACCATCCTCTATGGACAAAATTTTTAAAGGAACGTGGCTAGTCTCTTTAGTATAAATCAGTAGCATGATTCCCGGGCTGTCAAACAAGAGAAAACAACAATGAAATACAAACGGCCCCCAAAAAACAACACTGCACGCAAACTATTTACTCCAAGAGGACTTCGATAAACAAGAAGACATAGCGAAGCTCAGTCATACGGTTGATAATACTAATAGTCAATTAGATCATTGTAATTGGCATTGCAATATTGCATTGCAACCGAGTTATCAAGCTTTTGAAAGTCGTCGTGAATCTCGTGACCGTATTTTAAGTCAGAGTCACCACTTCTATACCGTGGTGACTAAAATATCGTTGTGAGTCTCGTGACCGTATTTTAAGTCAGAGTCACCACTTTTATACCGTGGTGACTAAAATAAAAGTCGTTGCGAGTCTCGTGACCGTATTCTCATATTACAGTAAGCAGGTAAACAGGCCAGAACAGAAAGTTACAATCAGAAACGAAAACCTTTGAGATGTGGATTAACAAAAGAATACCTGATTTTAATTTCCTGAATATTTTTATCAGGAATGGAATAGAGCATCATATAGTTCTTCAAGTCAAAGACCTTGTAAACACTGACAATAGTTACACACATCACACAACCAATTAAAACACGTGCATTGACGACAACAGAAGAACATAAATGCATTTGTTAATCGTAAAAGGCCAGTCTTCACCTGTCTTGAGCAGAATAAGTCAGCACCTTTCCATTTACATCATCAAATTCAACAAAGCCAGGCCATTTCAGTGACTCAGACTCAAATAGCGCAAATCCAGCATCGGGTTTTCCTCTCTTTACGTACCTAGACGGTTCCAACATACCATATAGCACTAAAAATAAATTATTTAGGCAATGAAATAAGGGTGCTACTTTATATATTTATATTTTTTGCATATGGAGTATTGTAAAATTAGTTCTCTTCTCCTCATCTTATTTTTTTCCTTTCTTATCAAACAATTTAAGAAAACTTCATAAACTAATTACTTAGAAAACGATAAATTTCCATAAACTTGAGAAAATTTCAGACTTTAAACAACTAAAGGCAAAGATAAAGTGTCCAAACACTCCAAAGAGAGGAGCAATATTCAATATCTGCCTTTGAATTCTGATACATTACTAGATTTCTAAAGAAAAACTCATACTCAGACAATCATAAGAATCATATGAAGTAAGAATAACGCACTCAATCCTTGTTGTTCTGCACTTCAAAGAGCTGAAATTATCAGAAGCATATACCGAAACTGTAATAAGGGAATCATTATTTTTGTTGTAGAACAAACTTCTTATAACTTCATCTGAACTGACATTCAAAAAGCATATCCTCTGGTTTGTTTCTGCAAGAAATAGGCAACACCTTGAGTTCAAACTTCAAATACTTCAAACATCAGTTCCATACTAGACCAACATTTACAGCCACTAACCTCGACTAAATGCTGCGCAGATGCCAGACTGGGCAAGAGCAAAGACAATATCATGTGCAGCCACAATTTCAACAATTTTCGATCTTTTCCGCAAAAAGGGCAATAATGTGGGACACAAGCCTTTAGGATCGTGTGTATCGTATTCTTCCTGACACAATTCAAAAATGTTGAAGGACTGAGATACACATAACATCAAATGAAAGAATGGAAATACCATGCCATGATTTAATGTAATTGCAATTCTAAGACCCCAAACAATGAAAACAACTTTCGTATTTGGACATTTCATGCTCAATTTGGACATCAACTAATACCAAAGGGGACAAGGACACACAAAAATGTGGACAGCTCGGTACTCATTGTCCACGCTCTACAAATTCGGGATAAACTAATACTCCCTCCAATCCATCCAATCTAGTTTTGTGAGGGAGATTTACGTCAAATGTTAACAATTTGACCCTTAGAGGGAGTACTCCGTTGTAAGTACTCGACGGTCTCACAAGATGGACGGTCTCACAAGATGATCTCACTCACACACCTAAACAACATCAAATTCAATCAACTCACAAACTCAACAATAACTAATCAACAACACCAAAATCTCAAACAAGCACAACCCAAAAAGAGAAAACCTATAAAGAAAGCAAAACTAATCACAAACATAACAGCATATCAAGTTGAACCATCCAACAAATCAAAATTCAAATTGAAAAAAAAAAAAATACCAACTAAACGTTGCTAAAAACAACTTCACCTGTAACTGGATGTTCCGAAATCGTTCTTGGGCATAACTCACGCTAAATGTACGACATTTTTTGGAGCAAATTTCCCTCCTTTGCAACTTCCTAACACTATTTACAAACCCGTCTACGTCGCCTCCTCTCGGCCGCTTCTTCGCTACGACTCGTCTAACTTTGCACGGCCTCGGGCTCGCCGATATTCTCCTCCCATCCATTTTGATTCTCGCCTTGAATTACACTTGAAACCTTCACCAAGTGACAACCCCCCACCAAAGTAATTCAAGAATTCAGCTTTAGAGGCTAAAACATAAATTTACCCATCAAAATTAAGGTTTTAAGAAGTTGAAGTCATGGGTTTTGGTGAGAATTACAGGGAAATTAGGGGGTTTGGAAGACAGGATCTAGGGTTTCAGGGTTTTTTTTTTTTTTTTTTAAATGATTGTAATGGTAAATAGTATGGAGTTGTTGCCCAAAACAAGGTTTTATTGAGAGGAATGAGGATGTATTGATGTTCATCAATAAGGGGGCGTTTGGTTGGAGGGTTTCAGGAATGGGAAAGGGATTCAAATGGTCTGATTCCCTTACTTGATGTTTGTTTGCAAATTTTAGTCATTCCCTTAGAGTCAATTCCCTTTTCATAAACCACTTATCCCTCCTAATTTCAATCCCCCCTCCCCCCCTCTTACTGCTTTTCATTCTTCTCCATTCTCCCTTCTCTCTTCCTCACTTTTCATTAATAAAAAAAAAAAAAAAAAAAAAACCCTAAACCCTTCTCCTTTAGCTGCCGGCGGCTACTCCGGCGGCCACCACCCTCTCCGGCGACCTAAGTGCACCCTCCTCCACCGTGAGAAGGTTTTCCTCTTTTTTTTTTTTCTTTTCCTGTCTTTGGCTTTGCCATTTAAGTGACTTTCTTCTTTGCTCGTGACCTTATCTCGCTTCAGTGACCTTCCTGCCGCCTCAGTCACACGTCTGCTTATTATTCTTAGTATTATTATTATTGTTATATATGTTATTGGCAGATCTGCCGTGCTTCCCCTCCCCTTCTTGGCAGATCTGCCGATTTCTCATTATTTTTTTTTTTTTAAATTTTTTTATTATTGTTATTGTTATTATTCTTAGTATTATTATTATTGTTATATATGTTATATTATTTATTTGGATGATGATGATTATATTTGTATGATTATATTGTTATTATGTGTGTTATTATAAATTTGAATGATTGTGATTGTGTTGTTAATATATTGTTATTATGATTGTGTATTATATTATTTATTTGGATGATTATATTTGTATGATTATATTGTGATTATATTGTGATTATGATTGTTGCACTTGTTAGTAATTTCCTTTTTAGTTGCACTTGTTAGTGATTTGTTGTTTATTTTTCTTACAGAAATGGCTCGTAACGGTCTTTCTTTAAGAAGAAGAAGAGAGTTGGACTTTATTCGATTCATCGTTATGTTAATTAATTGTGTTGTAGTCCTCCATTTGTTGTGGTACACGGTTAAAAACAGTTTACGTGATTCTCAATATCTAACCTTAGATAAGCGTCTTAGAAGAAAAAGAAGATTACATAACTTAAATAGAATTATTAGTGAAAGTGACACTTTGTGTAGAAACTTTCTTCGTATTGATCGTCACACTTTTGGTGTACTTCTTGAAATGGTGAGAGATGTGGGGGGTCTAAGTGGTACCAAAAATATGTCTTTGGAAGAGATTGTTGCAGGTTTCTTATACACATTAGCTCATCATAAAAAAAATAGAATGATAGGTGCATATTTCTATAGAAGTGGTGAAACCGTGAGTAGACAATTTCATGCTTGTTTGATGGCAATCTTGAAGTTACATATTGTGTTGCTTAAGAAACCCACACCTATACCAGAAGAATGCGATGATGAGAGGTGGAAATATTTTGAGGTAAAACAAATAAACAATTCTTTTCTTAAATACACATACTAAGTGCCTAATAATAACTAAAATTGAATTTCTTTTTGGTGTAGAAATGTTTAGGTGCACTTGATGGTACAATGATTACTGTTAATGTACCTAGTTTGGATCGAGCTAAATACCGGACCAGAAAAGGTCTCCTTACAATGAATGTATTAGGAGTGTGCTCACCCGAGATGGAATTTATATATGTCCTACCTGGGTGGGAGGGTTCGGCACATGATGGTCGTGTTCTTCGAGATGCTATCTCTAGGCCTAATGGTTTAAAAGTGCCGAAAGGTAATTTTATTGACAAATAAAAATTTAAATGACTTTAAATTAAATAAGTAGCGAATATATTATAATATCTTTCTTTTTCCTTTAAAGGTTGTTATTACTTATGTGATGGCGGCTATACTAATGGGGATGGATTTCTTGCACCATATAGAGGTCATCCTTATCATCTTAGAGAGTGGAATAATGGGAATCGTCGACCTCAAAACGCTGAAGAATTTTTCAATTTAAAGCATGCACAAGCTAGAAATGTGATTGAAAGATGTTTTGGGTTACTAAAGGGAAGATGGGCGATCCTTAGAAGTCCTTCTTGGTTTAGTTTACAAACACACGGTCGTATTGTACTTGCTTGTGCTTTGTTACATAACTTGGTTAAAAAATACATGTCACCGGAATATTTTGATGATGACGATTTATATGAAGACGTTGATAGTGATTTGTTTACATTTACTTTATACACATTTATCGATGTGAGGAGAGAGGTAGAGAAAAAACTAATAAAATAATAATATAAGTACAAATGGGGTCCCGCTTGCTTAAAATTATGAAATGTAATTGGTTAAGGGAGTAGGGGCCCACCTCCCACATGGGTCACCCATGAGCATTTATGGAAAGTGTAAACAAATGACCCATAACCCCCTAAATAGAAAGTGTAAACAAATGACCGGGACGGAGGGAGTACTTTAGATCGACGACGTTTTACTATGAATCGACGACGTTTTTTCATAAAAATTACCATCTTGCCCTGGGCCTCTCTCTCTCTTCTTTTTTCTTTCTCCCAAATTCTCTCTACTCTCTCCAAATTCAACCTATTCATCCTAAAAACTCCAAAAAAAATATTCTAAACTTTTACATGTAAAATCTAACTAAGAAATCAACAATAGTAAAAGACTTGAACTTTAAGATTAAAATCAATGTCGGATGCCGAATCGGTGGTAAGTTAACTAAAACTTATCACATTTCATACATTATAAGATTAATTAGATGTTTTTTGCAAGATTAGATGTTTTTTGCTTGAACAATGTTGAAGACCTAATTTTGTTGAACAATAGTTGAGTTTCAATGAGTTTAAGCTAAAGATGTAATGCTAAAGTCATAATAATGTTGAAAAATAAGATTTCGTTTTGTATTTGGAGCTCCCGAAAAACATATACACGTGAACATGGACATAGAAATTCATTGTCTGAGACGGTAAAAAGTATGAATATGAACGTCCTAGACGGTAAATAGTATGAATATGAACGTCTTAGATGGTAAATAGTATGAATATGAACGTCGTGGACGGTAAAAGTATGAATATGAACGTCCCTCGTATGGACGAATGTCCAGGTTTATGTCCCTCGTATGGACGAACGTCTAGGTTTAGGTCCCTCGTATGGACGAATGTCCAGGTTAAGGTCCCTCCTATGGACAAACGTCCAGGTTAAGGTTTTTCCCTGGATAGACCATTGTGACATATTCTGTACGCATTGTGTAAATTAAAGAGTTTAAACGATTTGTTTAATGATTTCTACAGGATTCGTTTGAGAACTTAGGGGGCGACAACGTTGATTATAACTATTTATTCGTAACAGAAGTATGTTTTGAGGGTCGGGATAAAGCTTTTGATTGGGCTAATGAAATCGCTCGGGATAATGGCTTCGTTTTGGTGAAAGCGAATAATGGGTCTAAAAATCGCCGACAACCCGAATTATTGGCTTCCTACTTTCGATGTAGTAGGTATGGACGAAGTAAGGGTGTGTATGATCCCGAAAAGCCAAAGAAGAAGCCAAAAACGCAAAAGTGTGATTGCCGGTTTCGTATTAGAGCCGTGCAAAATTACCATTTTGTTCATAATAAGCGAGTGGTGCTTTGGAATATTGTCACGTCGGACACTTTTGGATATCACAAACATGCGTTGACAAAGTACAAAGATAGACATCGTGGGTATGCGGGTTTGGATGAAGATGAGAAAGCGTTTGTTAGACAAGAATATAGTTCCGCGGTTTTACCTAGAGACATCAAAACCGGTCTTCACCAAAAAAGTCCCGATAAACCTCAACCGTCAAGTAAACAAATTTACAACGTGACATCTAAGATTCGGAGGGAATTAAAAGGCGATCGAAATCCCGCACAACAAATGTTAGCTCTAGCCGTAGAAGCTAACTATGTTCATTGGCACGAGACAAACCCTTTGACGCTCGAACTCACTCACGTGTTCATGTCTCATCCGGAAGCCGTAAAACTTTTTCGAGCATACCCACACGTAGTTCTCATGGATTCAACATACAAGACGAACATCTAAAAGATGACCCTCGTTGAGGTTGTAGGTGTCACACCGGTTGGGTCGTCTTTTCTGATTGCGTGTGTGCTAATTCCGATGGAATCTGAGGAAGGGTACATGTGGTTATTGCGGAAGTTGATGGAGATTCTTGAGTGTACCGGTGTTTCTCCGTCGGCATTCGTTACGGATCGCGAGTTGGGTTTGGTTGGTGCACTTCGGAACCTTTATCCCGACACTCCTCACCTCTTTTGTCGATGGCACGTGAATCATGCGGTAGAGAACCGAGCTTTGTTGATTTTTAAAAAAGAGTGGTACAAAAATCATGTCCTCCACAATCCCGAGACCGGTTGGTATAATGTTATAAACGCAACGACCGAAGAAGAATTCAAGGAGGCGTGGAACGCTTTTAGTACGAAGTGGATTCAATTAGCGTCTTACGTCTCAAAGACTTGGGGTGAGCATGCCTCTAAATTCGTATTATGTTATACGAATGACTACTTCCATCTCGGAAACACGGCTACATCTCGTGTAGAGTCAGCTCATTCCCTAAATCGTGGTTAAAAAGTGCACATCTTACACTTGATACGATGTGGTCTCGTATCCATTCCATGCTTGAAGGTCAACATTCCAAGATTCGGAAGAAGTTTGAGCAGTCAATGAGTAAGCCTCGAATAACTCATCGGATGCACTAGTAGAAAAAACACTTTTTGTGTCATAGCTTTAGTGCGGTTGTAAAAAAAACCGACACAAAATGTTGGAAATAGGTCTTTTGGGGCGGTTTTAACAAAAAACCGCCACTAAATAAAGAAGATTTTGTGGCGGTTGTACTAAAAACCGCCAGAAAATATTAATTTGTGGCGGTTAGGTCTAAAACCGACGCAAAGTTTGGCAACTATATACAACCAAATAAAGGTAAACTACCAAATCATTTACAACATTCTGACTCTCTCTCCTCAAACACTCTCCCTTCTCAAACCACCCGACATAACCATTCGCCGTCGCCCCTGATCTCCTCTCACTGCCGTCTCCACCTCCTCCGGCCACCCTTGTTCTTCATCTGCTCTTGCGTACGGCTGTTATTTTATCGATCTTCAATAACAAGTTTGAATCGTACATCTTTAAGCTCTCTATTTTCGTTTATCAGTTGTTGTTTTTTCTTGAGTAATTTTGCTTCTCCCCTAATTCGCCATTAAAATCGAATGGAGCAGCTTGCACTACTACAAAAAGCGTTTTTAATCGTAATTATTAATTTCTCCCTTTTTAAATCGTTTTTTTTAAATTATTTTTGCTGTAATTTTAATCGTAATATGTTTGTCAAGGATTCTTACTGTTGGAGGAAGTATTATTTGGCTCACTAGATGACTCAATTTCAGTTAGGGTGTAAATTAGGGTTTTTGTAATTGGGGGTTTTCTGATTTTGGGAAATTCTTATTAATCTCATGGGAAAACAATTTTGCTGACAATTATACCTTCTTTTTTTGTTTGGTTAAAAGAGTCCTTCAAATAGAATTTAGTGCAAACTGAGAGATTATTTGATTGGCTCATTAAACGTATCAATTTCCATTTCTTAAGCACAATTTCTGGTAACTAATTCATTAAACTCATAACTTAATTATTTGTTTTTGTTTTTCAGTTGATTGTAGTTTGTTGTTGATGATGGATATTGAAGAGATATGCAAAATTATGAAATTCATCTATAGCATAGATTTGTTGAGAATGAGTTTTCTGTGGACATTGTCTCTTGCTTACTCTTATTTGCACCTGTTTTTTTGCGTGGCAGTTTTGGGGAAAGAGATGCAGTGTTTATCCCAGGCAAAAAGTGACAGCAGTCTTTGATTCTCTGAGACCTGTCAGCATTGTCACTGGTGTAAGTGCTTACTATTGAAATCGGACTTTTTATATTTGAAAAGTTGCGGCAGAGTCATGTGTGTGTGTGTGTGTGCGCGCGCGCGCGTGCGCTTATTATGTTCAGCTGTCTGCAGGTGACATCGAGTCTAGGAGCTGCAGCTGCCTTGGCTCTATCTAAAGAATGCTTCTTTGTTATTCTGGGTATTGACAATGTAATTTACTTATTGTTTTTGTTAATTTTTTTTGTTTTAATTTCGACCTTGCGATATTTATGGTAATGGGTCAGTTTTGTGGTTGGAGAAATTGATTGTTTGAGTGTGCCAAGTGTGGGAGTTCTTTAATCGTAGATTCAGTAGGTTTATGGATTTCTGTGTTCGTACGTAGAATAGTAGTGGCCCCTGATCAAGTAATTATTATCCAGTCCATCACTCCATCATATCAACTACTCCGTAATAAACATGCATACACAAGTTCCTATCTGTGTTTTTTAACGATCATATTTTTGCTCTATGTTTACAGTTTGAAGGTTGGGTTGTTCACTTACAAAGGTTAGCCAATGCACGATGTTAGTTGCTGTCATATTCTCATATTGCCTTGCCTCGTTCATGTTTTAATATTTCCGTTGCTTTGTTCATTTTCTTGCCTTCAGCACTACTATTTCTGTGGCAGACTATGGCAAAGATCCGCAAATATTTTGGGGTGAAAATCATATTCGTTGATGATTATCAGATTTATCTCATGGAAATTCTGTTCTTTTGTAGTCGCCTTTACAGCTTGTGTAAGACTTATAAAAGACCGTCTTACAATCTCATCTTTACTGTAAGACGTTAATAAATGAAGGCAAATTGAATATAGGTAGTTAGAGTGTAAAAGGAAATGAATTCACATAATTCATCGACTCTATAGTGTAAGATCCTTTTTTCCAAGTCTTTTATGGCTTTAACTCCAAAGAAGACTTGGTTTATTTTCTTCTGAAACTTTGTTGTTTTAAAGAATGTACGGAATATCGCCCAATTGAACTCATATTTGCTAGAACGTATTCTTTTTATGTTAGCATTGGTTTTGCCTTGTGTGTAGATTTCTGTGAGCTCTTAATTATCTGTTCTTGAATTTGAATAAGGCAGATATATGTGTGTTTTCTGGAATGTGTTTCTCTAACAGAAACAACAAGATGCGGAAATGTTTTTATGTTCTCAAGGTGGATGCTATTGCTGCTTAAGTGCTTACTCAGAGTTCCGACGTTATTATTCTGCTTAATCCACGCACAGATCATTTATTTATTGGCTGGAGTTTCCTCATAATTCTGATACACTCTTTGTTCTTCAACTCTTTGTGCCACACTGGTTGCTAATTGAAATTCAACCTTAATTACCAGGCTGAAGCCTTACTAGATAATCGATTATGTTGTAGGCTGATGATAATAGAGTGGACGAATATGAAGTTTGGCTTGGTCTAACAAATTTATACTCAAGTCTTTCTTATTGGAAGGATGCAGAGGTTTCCTTGGAGAAGGCTCGTTCAATGAGGCAATATTCTGCCGAATCTCTACACACTAAAGGTACATTCTAGATTTGCCTCCTAAAACTAGTCATGTGTCTACCTGAACTTACTCTAAGTTCTAGGATCACGTGTACTACTATGTGTTTGATCCGAAAAGAGTGACGTTCAGCGCTCCATAATCTACCTCGGAAAATGTTGGCGGATATGTCCACTGATATCTAATTTCGCTTTTGATGAGCCTGCATGGAAAATGACGTGTGCTTTTTTCTCATTGAAGAAGATAGAACTTAAACTCTCTCTAAACAAAATTAAAATAAACCAAAATAAACTCTCCTCCCACACTTAAAAAAAAAAAAAAAAGCAGTACTTTACAGAACAACCTTACAAAAGAGGCATACATGGAGCCATTTTTTTTTTTTAATTCCGTTATAATTGAATAGAAGAAAATATGATGAGTCATTAGATCCATGGTAACATATACTTACTTCAATCGATTCATTTCTTTATGTATGCTATTTATGCACTATTCATAACTAAGAAAAATCTTCAATACGGCTCTTATTATATTATATAAAAGAGACGTGAGAGGACTTGGCTTATTTTTGTATAGAGGACTTACTGAATTATCATAGTGTGCGCGTTAGTTGTTAATCGTTGGAGTTTTTGCCATGTCTTATACTTACGTATGTTGTATTGGTAAAGGTGAGTGAAAGCAGAAACTTGGCTTATTTTCATTTTACTTTTGAATTTTGATGATGGAGTTGCACTTGCTTCTTTGTTGCCATTGAAAATGAAATATTTATTTGAATCTTTGTGTGTCATTTTTAGCTAATTCTTCAATAATACATGTTGAAAACTTTGAATTTATGTACATTTATTTGTCAATGACTATTCTCTGTGGTGTTGTGCAGTGCGTTGTGCTGCGTGCTGTGTCGCTATGCTGTTAGTGTTGTTCTATTTCGTTGTTGCTGCGTGCCGCTATGATGGGATGGTAGCTGCCCACTGTTGACGATGGTCGTTGCGAGTTTCATTGTGTCTATCTTGCTGGCATAGTGGTTGTACGCTATCGTTGTTGCCTAGAGTATTTGTCGCCACTCTTGTATTTATTTTGTAGGAACACTCGTACGAAGTTGAACTTTATTATGACGGATGATATGTGTAATTTCTTGGCATAAAGATTCAATTTTATTAGTGTTTTGAGTTCCTATTTGATTTGAAGGTATTCATTTACTCCGTAAAAGATTTGGTTTAGAAAATGAATAATATAAGATGTAGCCATAAATTTTGGAATTAATTTGAAAAATAAAATAATCAAAAAAATATATTATTTGTGGCGGTTCTATTATAAAACCGCCACAAAAAGCTTAATATTTGTAGTCACAAAAAAATTACTATTTGTGGCGGTTCTAATTTAAAACCGCCACAAAAAGCCACTAATTTGTGGCGGTTCTAATTTAAAACCGCCACAAAAAACTTACTATTTGTGGCGGTTCCTTATTAAAACCGCCACAAAAAGACTACCATTTGTGGCGGTTTTATTAAGGAACCGCCACAAATAGTAAGCTTTTTGTGGTGGTTTTAAATTAGAACCGCCACAAATGGGTGGCTTTTTGTGGCGGTTATACAACCGCCACAAAAAAGTATACGACCCCTTAATATACGCCTCAAAACCGCCACAAAAGGCCTATTACAACCGCCACAATAGGGTCTTTTTCTACTAGTGATGTTTTCTTTGTTGCATGGAAGTGTGTCCATCAAAGCTATTGAGATTATGGAGGAGGAAATTAAGAGAGGCGATGCTTTGGGAGTCGGATTAGAACAACGTTGTGGTTGTGCATTGCGAAGTACACATGGTCTACCTTGTTCTTGTCAATTGATTCGCTTAAGAGACAACTGTAGGAGAGTTCATTTAGGTGATATTCACGATTTTTGGAAAACGTTGGTGTATGATAGCAACGATGCTATGCCTAAGAACGATAACGACATGCTAGACGAGCTTGTCGAGAAAGCGAGGAAAAGTGACCCGGCATATCGGAAGATATTTATCGAGAGGTTACGAGACATTCTACATCCGGAGGACGAAGATGTGAAGCCTCCCGCGGTTAGAGATAATCCTAAGGGTAGACCGAGAGGTTCTACAACTAGGAGTAAATCAAGTTTTGAGCATTCTCAAAACAAGTACGGGACACCCAGCACGGATGCTTCAACGAACGTACAACATCGAATTTGTGATTTCCACGTGGGAGAAGTTGGTGCGCCATTGGAGAAGAACTACACTATCGGTGTTTTCTCAAGTTGGAAGAAAAGATTTGGCGTCCCGTAATGTCTTTGGTGTTTTTTCGACGGATGGGTGGATGTCGGAGACGACGGTCATTGTGGCTTCAGAGTTATTTCGCATGCTCAACGCGGTCAAGAGGATGACTACATCGTCATGAGAGAGTGGTGTGTGAACGAGATTATGACACACGACATCTACAAGTCCTTGTTTAATGTGACCTATAAGTTGCTCGACGAGTTAACACATTACGAACAAACATTGAGGCGCATTGGTTTCTACAAGAAATCAAGTTGCGGACAAGATCATTGGATGTGTTCGGATCATTTGAAAGTTTTTGCGTCAATGTTTAATTGGACCATATGTTTGATTGCTCGACAACGCACCGCGAATGGTGACTATGTGTGGCAGTGTTCTACGATATTACCGTTAAGGCGTTATTCTGCCCGCGCACACCCATATGGTGTATTGTGGATTTTAAACTACAACTTGCATTGGATGAGGTTGCATTGTAAGGGTCTACCCCTTGAAGTTCCGATGCCTCCCATAGATCCCGGGTGGGAAACGTTTAGAGATCCTAGCGTAGCCCATCTTAAGTCGTTCTACCAAACAAATATCGATAATTGGCATACAATTATGGGAACGACACCTAGAGCGCCTCGATCTAGATCTACCACCGCACATGAATCACAAGCGTCCCGAAAATTAGTATTTGAAAGTGTGTCGGACGATGAGTAGAGCGAGCCAATGGATGTTTCATGTTTATGTCGACGATTACGTTGTTGTTATGTACTACGAATTTATATCTTATGTGACGTATCGGTTATAATTAATTCTTACGTTTCATGTTTACATCTTATGGATGTTTCATGTTTATATCTTATGTTACGTATCGTTTTTAATTAATTTTTAAGTAAATTACCGTATATGTAGGACTAAATACTGGACGTCAGTCCACAGGTAGGACGTAAATCTGGAAACCAGTCCATTTAAAGACAATAACCTGGACGTCCAGGTAGGACGTAAATCTGGAAACCAGTCCATTGAAGGACAATAACCTGGACGTCTAACCACTAGTAGAACGTAGTTCTGGAAACCAGTCCACAGAAGGACAAAATACTGGACGTCTGTAACATGGCTTGACGTCCAGGTTACTGTCCTTCAATGGACTGGTTTCCAGATTTATGTTCTACCTGTGGACTGACGTCCAGTATTTTGTCCTTCAATGGACTGATTTCCATATTTACGTCTTACCTGTGAACTGACGTCCAATATTTAGTACTACATATACGGTAATATGACCAATACATTGAAATACAATACGACCACATTAACACATAGATGTTACACATAGGAATTTAATTCATTTCACAGTAGATAGATGTTACACATAAGAAAGTAATACTTAGACATAGATATTACACAAACCAAATTACTACTTAGCCATTACAACTAACATTACCACACTAACACATATTACTAGTTCATAACAAACTCCTCCTTAAATTGCATACAACCGACAAAAGTACATCACTAATCTGTTGCGTACCCTTCCGATGACGAATCTCTAGGCATATCTAGCTCTTCCTCTTCATGACTGATGAACATCTCGTAGATGTGAAGTTTTTCAAGAGGACCCATGAAAATTTCACCATCTCCCATGCACAAATTGTATAAAGTCCTTGGAGGGACTATTGTCTCACATCTTTTGAACATTTGAACCACCTCATTCTTTAAGGTTTCTAATTCATTTCTCTTTGAAATCACAATTTCTAGTATAACAAAGTCGAAATAGTTACTCCCTCCGTTTCGGTGATTTGTTTACATTTACTTTATACACATTTATCGATGTGAGGAGATAGGTAAATAAAAAAACTATAAAAATATTAATATAAGTACAAAGTGGGTAAAATAAAACAATGTGATTGGTTAAGAAAGTTGGGTCCACCTCCACAAGTGGGTCACCATAGACATTTATGGAAAGTGTAAACAAATGACCCGTACATCCATAAATGGAAAGTGTAAACAAATGACCGGGACGGAGGGAGTAGTTATGATCTTGTAATTATGTAATGAAAGTTAAACAATGATGTAAATGATAAAGTCGTAAATACCTGTTGTTATGTTTTCAATAGGAATGTGTGGACGATTAAGAGTGTAGACTCTTCCCATTATATTTGCAAATAATTATAGATAATCATCACGATTGATAATGTAACAACACGGATTATTTAACAAGATAAAATAAGCTTTAAAAAGGTTTTATAAGATAAAGTGAAAGAGAAATGAAAACCACGGTGGCGGAAACACCGTGAATCCGGTATTGTCACTCACAACGACCTAAACAAACCAAAGCAAATGAAAGTAGACCTCAAGGCCTAACAACGGGGATTAAATACCCCTTACATATCCAAAAACCAAAGTACAACAAAATGAAAACATAAGTAAGTCTAATCCATTCTAAACAAACTCCAAAACTCTAGCTAGTCAACTAGACAAGGCAAGCTACGGGTCTCAATCTCACGGCATCCTTACACATAAGCCCATCCCGCGCGTACCTATAAAAAGAAAGCAACAACCACAATCAGTGGGGAGTAACTAGGTGCTCCCCAGTCATATTTCAACATTATAAACATAAACAACAACACATGCAAGCTTACCTGGCCTACGGCCTATAATCAGAGTACCAACAACCGACAATACAAAGAACAACAACAATAACCAACTCGGCGTACACATCAATAGTACACGGCACATCCACACACACCAACCTCCTCCACTCAATCCAATCCGTAACCAACCATCACAAGTGCGAGAGTAAGCGCAGAGCACTAGGTGAAGCGAACAAGAATCACCTCGAGTGAAGCGAACAAGAATCACTCAAACCCTATGGCGGAACAATGAACAAGAAGTTCCTCAAACTCATTAGTCTAAATTTGGCCAAATTCCACCGAGCGAACAAGAACGGTGACGACATATATCAAACCATAGTCTCTAACCATAACAGGTTGAGAACCCATAGTCGCTCTAACTAAGCAACAAGAATAGCCGAGGAGATCATGGGCGGTATCCGTCCAAACTAGGACGTCGTAGCTCCTCACATACGTGCAAGAACAGTACACGCATGCAAACTGAACTCAAGCATAAGCAACATGTTCAAACCAACAACATAAACCGTCTCCAATACCACCAATACTAACCATAGTAACCTCATAATCAACCAACAATACTTCAAGACCATCACAATGTAACTAACACGATCAATGGCATGCTTTAAACAACAGAAGTGAACTAAACAATAATAGGGCATGCGAACAATGATCATACAATCAACCAAGTCACCAACTTTAATCATAACTCAACCCTTAACTCATTATTTTATGTGAAATACCAACCTAGCATGATACTATATTCAATTTAGTATGAGGCCGACCCATAACTAATTACATATGATCACAACTCAACCAATACAATGCCAAGGTTACAACTTCATTCCACACAATCACAATCAAAGACACAACCAACCACAAGGCCTCACACTTGTCAAAATATAACCAAGGCTACACCTAGTTACCTTGTTTAAGCGATGAGAAAGGTCCTACTCTTCTTCTTCCTCGACAAGGATTGTATCTTCCTCGTTCAAGTCTTCTTCTCCTTGATTAGGGCACAATAATAACACATACAAAATATAAGAACACACAAAATACATATATAATAATAACATAATCTGAAAACTATACTAAACGATAAGAATTACCGAAGGGATTAGCAAGAGAAGGAATTAAGGCAGATTAGGGCTTGATTAGAAGAAGAATTGAATGAATTTGTGAGAAGAATTAATGAGAATTAAAGAGAGAATGAAGAGAGAGAAGAGAGGATTATAATGTTTAGGGTGAAAAACAGCTGATTAATGACATTAGGGTTAAGGGGGAAGTTTAAATAGTATAGGAATTCGAGCCCCTAAACAATACGGATTAAAAACAAAATCGCGGAAGCTGTCAGAGAGCGAGCCGCTCTCAGTCTGGAGCGAGCCGCTCCTTGCCCGCGGGTCGCTCGCGGGTCACTCGCGGGTTTTGTCTGTTTTTCTTCGGATGACCTCTTTTTCTTCCCTGCTCGCGCCTAGCTCGCCAAAACACCTCTGACCCTCTCAAGACCTCCTGATCACCCCCACATTCACTCACACACTCGAGACTCACCTCAATTAACGCAACCACGACAAAACCTACCATACTCAAGCTAACGAAACGACTTCCTCGAGCTAAAAAAAATGAGAAAGATCATGAGAAATGGAAGACCTACTAAACGACACGAACGATATGAAATGTGAAATGAGTCGGGGTGTTACAACCACACCACCTAAAAAGAAGTTTCGTCCTCGAAACTTGAGAACAAAGAACTACTTGTGATAAACAAGTGCGGATACTTCTCCTGCATTGAAGTTTCGGTCTCCCAAGATGCTTCTTCATACCTCTCACTCCTCCACAACACTTTTACCAAAGGAACTACCTTGTTCCTCAACCTCTTCTCCTTCCTATCAAGGATACGTACCGGCTTTTCTTCATAGGTCAAGTTAGGCTCTACACCCACAACGTCAGCTTCAACCACATGCGATGGATCACTCTGGTACCGTCTCAGTCGAGACACATGGAACACATTATGTACCTTGGACAAACTCGGTGACAAAGCCAACCTGTAAGCCACTTCACCAACCCGTTCTAGCACCTAATAAGGTCCAACATACTTAGGACTCAGCTTTCCCTTGATGCCAAACCTCTTCACCCCCTTCATAGGAGACACCTTTAAGAACACCTTGTCTCCCACTTCAAACTCGATTGGTCGACGCTTCAAATCCGCATAAGACTTCTGTCGATCCTGCGCCGCCTTCAGCTTCTCTCGAATGAGTCTCACCTGCTCAATGGACTCCTGTACCATCTCCGGTCCTGTAGATACCCGTATCCGTACCCCCCAAAAACAAACCCGATGATGAAAAGGACTTTCATGCATGCTTTTAAAAGAGTCGAAACGGTACAAAAGTGTCTAAAACGTATTAGTCATTTTTAGCGTATTAATTTGGATTTGCATAATCATGAAAATGAATGTCAATTTTAGTCATCATGAGCGTAACATGATAAGGCTAAAGTCGTCACGCCTAATCAAAATAAACCTAAACAAACAACTAACAGAAGCTAGTGGTAAGCAGGGTCGAAATCCACAGGGAAACGGTGTAGTTATAAGCTAAGTTGGGCGAAAACAGGTTTGACTCAAAGGGGTATGAAAATGGGTTGATTTGAACTATAAACTAAAGCAATAAAGGAAATGAATAGAAGTCTATAAAGGGGAAGATTAGGGCAATCGGGTTCATCATGACAATGATTCAGGAACTCAAGTTATAAGAAGGAACAATAAACTGTGCAAAATGATTAGGTTTAGAAAACGCTCTCTCGAGTCAATTTTAGCCTTAAGCAAATTTAGCGGGCTCTCGCTACGTACTAAATTCAACTTATCAATCTCGCGTAAGTCTAGTTTTAACTCGGCTTTCGATCTTAAATCAAAACTTACTCAGGTTCAATTAAACTCAGATGAATTCGTTGATCAGGCGAAATAATCCTAATTCAATTGGCATAAAACGCGTAGAAAGAAATCAATTGCACAATATATTCAACCAATTTAATCTAAAAACATGTTCCTGAACCAAAGGCACAAATTCCCCTCAAACCCTAATAGGAGAATTAGCTAGACATGGTTGAGATTAAAACAAAGTAATAATAATAAGAAGGCATGATGAAAGAAATAACAATGAATTAAACCTGAAATTAATCTTGAATCGGAATGAAAAGATCGAATCTTGCAAAGTAATTAAATCTAGACCTAATTATTTTAAGTGTATGTGAAAAGCAGTAAAAACTAAAACTAAAACTCAGTAAAAAGATGTGTCAAAGAGATACTAAGTCTCATATTTATACAAGTTCTCAAAATTAGGCCCAAAACACACGAGCCCACAGTTGACAGAGCTGGGCAGGATTCTTCAGAAATCCGGCCGGATTCATCACAAATCCGACCCAGGCATGTGGGTGAGTTACTTCGTTTCCTTGCTTGTTTGCTTGATTCGTCGCTTGTTTGCTTGAATCCTCCACGTCCTCACTCGTATCCTGAGCTCCCGTATCGGCTTGAGCTTGGTCTTGTAGTCTCGGCACTCATGCTAGCTTCACTTGACTCGATTATTTGGCTCAGGACCGCCAAAACCTGTAAAACGTCAATAAAGAGTAGCAGTACCAACATTCACAACAAATAGCTCATAAAATGCATACATACTCAACTAAACGCGAGCTAAATGTGACAAAACGGGGGCATATAAATCAATATAAAACGCACACATCAAACTCCCCCAAACCAAACCTTTGCTTGTCCTCAAGCAAAGTACCCAAACATAGCACATAATCACGAGGACAAACTAGTACAGGAAAATGCAACTCAAAGTCTCAAGTATCGTCGCCTCATACAAAAGCGAATCAGATCAATACCTACTTCCTCTTCAATCAATTGAAGAGTTAGGGAGCAAACTGAACAAATAAGAGACGGCGGAACATAATAACGCAAACTCCATGCAAAGACTTTCGACCGTATGCATCCACATTAACGCTGAGACTATAAATAATCTCACAAACATCGACACTAGGAAAACTACTCGAACTAAGCACGTCGTCACCCAAAATGTCTCAAAATCACGTCGAGCGAGGTTTCCAAGGGTTGTAATGTTAGGCTCGGGTCAAAGGGGTAAAAAGGTGGAAAATGTATTTGGATATGTGGAGCTCAACGGCTTAACAGCTGCATCTAAATCAACACCCACAACAAACACAACTCCTTCTCGAATCACCATTCAAAGTAAACCACAATTCCCGTATAAGAATGATAAACATCGCTTCCTACTAACACTTCCGATCTTTTTATTGAAATGAAATAACATAATTACGAACCAACTCTTTTTTTTTTTTTCTTTTCTTTTTTCTCTTTTTTTTTGGATTTTTTCCTTTTCTTTCTTTTGATTAAAATGAAACGAGATCGGGTGAGACTATAAAACATGTAGGAAAGCGCAATATGAACGGGAATACTCGCAAAACATCAACCCACAACTCCAACTCACAAGACAAGTAAATCACGGACTCAACCCACTTCCTTCCCAACCAAATACTCCGTGATAACTCAAAATCCCCTAATGCAACTGATCAGCCTGGGTAGGATAATTCTGGAATGTAGCTCAATATATATATAAAATTGCTCAAAACAGGCTACAAAGGCTAGGACGGGCTACAAATGCGGGACCTAAGTCTAAAGGGTAGAAAAGCAAGCTATTTGGCCATGTGGAGTTAATATAAAATCGTAACCAAAAACAAGTACCTCTTCGTGCAATGCTCGATCATTTAAGAACAAATAGGCTCAAACAATGACATAGATTCAAGTTTTCATTTCACTAATACGAGCATGTACAATGTTAAGCGGATGGGTAGTCTAAGAAACGCGCCCCGTCTACGTCACATGTCCTATGTCAAATAATAAGTCAATCTACTCAAATCACCTCAAGGATGAAAGGAAATGGTAAGCAAGGCATATCAAATCAACACAATCAAGAGACTCAACATAGCGACTAAGAGCGTATCTCGAAAGACACTAAAGCTAATCCTGCACAAAAGGTTACTAAGACGACAAAAAGAACCAAAAAGACTCGTATTTTTGGATTTTTCTGAAATTTTTTTAATTTTTTGAATTTTTAATAAATGCACACAAAATGAAAAATGCAAATAAATAAGCGCGAAAGTGATTTCCTCCCCCAAACCAGAATCACACATTGTCCTCAATGTGGAAAACAGCACAACCACAAGCAGAGAAGGACAAATAAAAGAAGGGGGTAGGAAAATAAAAACGAGGAAACGAGGGAAAAGGGGTAAAGAAAGCTCACATTATCAAGCTGGAGCTCCCCCAAACCGAAGTGAAGCATGGAGTGCGGCTACTAGTCCACGAATTTGCATCCAAATCAGTCCAGCTGTAAAGTACTTCGGAGTAGCACGCGAGAGAAGGTGAGGCCCTTCAGCAGAGGGGGCCGAGCAAGGCCATGTCGAGGCCTGTTCTCATAAATACTAAGGACGAAGAGTCCTCAAGTACCTGCATGCTAAATCAATAATAAATCCCTCATCCTCACGCGCTCATAAAAGCAAACTAAAAATGTCAAAGTCAAAAACAAACCAAACCAAAGCAAAGTACACCAAATTACAACGTCATCGGGTTGCCTCCCGGAAAGCGCTGGTTTATAGTCCCGCACGACTGTCTTCGAAGCTCAAATCACACCACGCAAGCGGTTAAAGTAAAAACCATTTAATGCTCTTAGGAGTCGATCAAAAATCTGCGCATGTCCTAGACAAAAACATACGTAGCACCATGATGAAATACACTTCCATAAAAGCACGGTTAATGATCGACTCAACAAATAAATGAGTCTATGAAAATTGTCCTGGAGCACTTTGGTAACAGTTACAATACATTCACCCGCAACAAAGGGACCCAAAAACTCATCAAAGGCAATAGGAGACACCGTTGTGACGTCGGAGATGTGAACCTCAGGAGCATGTGAGTTTTTCCCTCGACTTGTTGTGTCCGTGGGAATGAAAGCCGTTTTTTCATGTGCGTATAGTAGAGCTTCTAATTCATCCACTTCAGCGCTCCACGACTTTAAGTCACCTCAAGGCCTATCTCAATGCACTCAGAAGATCGCCAAAGGATCCTCGGACAAGGATCCAATGGAAACAGACTCAATAGACGCATCAATAAGCGGACAAGTCGGTTTAGGTTCAGGAGTGTCATGCACAATAACCTCACTAGAATTTGACAGATCACAATCATGCACAGGCTCATAACCATCGTCAGCAAACAAATCATCATCGTACAAGGATGCATGTGAGCTAGTTAACATACAAGTTTGAGATGAATAGGTACTATCATAAGGGGCAGGGGAACATTCATATGACTCACAATCACCTTTCATTTCCTCGACTAATTTCGTGTATGTAACAAGAACCTCGTTAAAGTCAGCTTTTATTTCGGAAATAAGAGCTTGACGCGTGATATCCCAAAAGAGGTCCCAAATCTCATATTCAGGCATATAGAGGATTCTACCATTACTCACGTGGTGAATGAAGTTGTGAGACTCATAGTTCATACCCGTGCTAGTAATATAAACTTTCTCCCAGTCAGAACAATAAAGACCAAACGAACCAATATAATTAACATAATTATTAAATCTAACAATATATTCATGAAATGGTTCATTATCAAATTGAGGGAAATCAAATACAGTCATGGGAGAAAAATAAACAACCTAAACTAAGCAAAACTAACTAGCTAACCGTCTCCCCGGCAACGGCGCCAAAATTGATAAGGCTAAAGTCGTCACGCCTAATCAAAATAAACCTAAACAAACAACTAACAGAAGCTAGTGGTAAGCAGGGTCGAAATCCACAGGGAAACGGTGTAGTTATAAGCTAAGTTGGGCGAAAACAGGTTTGACTCAAAGGGGTATGAAAATGGGTTGATTTGAACTATAAACTAAAGCAATAAAGGAAATGAATAGAAGTCTATAAAGGGGAAGATTAGGGCAATCGGGTTCATCATGACAATGATTCAGGAACTCAAGTTATAAGAAGGAACAATAAACTGTGCAAAATGATTAGGTTTAGAAAACGCTCTCTCGAGTCAATTTTAGCCTTAAGCAAATTTAGCGGGCTCTCGCTACGTACTAAATTCAACTTATCAATCTCGCGTAAGTCTAGTTTTAACTCGGCTTTCGATCTTAAATCAAAACTTACTCAGGTTCAATTAAACTCAGATGAATTCGTTGATCAGGCGAAATAATCCTAATTCAATTGGCATAAAACGCGTAGAAAGAAATCAATTGCACAATATATTCAACCAATTTAATCTAAAAACATGTTCCTGAACCAAAGGCACAAATTCCTCAAACCCTAATAGGAGAATTAGCTAGACATGGTTGAGATTAAAACAAAGTAATAATAATAAGAAGGCATGATGAAAGAAATATCAATGAATTAAACCTGAAATTAATCTTGAAACGGAATGAAAAGATCGAATCTTGCAAAGTAATTAAATCTAGACCTAATTATTTTAAGTGTATGTGAAAAGCAAGAAAAACTAAAACTAAAACTTCGGTAAAAGATGTGTCAAAGTGATACTAGGTCTCATATTTATACAAGTGCTCAAAATTAGGCCCAAAACACACGAGCCCATGATTGTAGAGTCAAGGTGATTCTTCAGAATCCCGGATTCATCACAAATCCGACCCAGGCATGTGGGTGAGTTACTTCGTTTCCTTGCTTGTTTGCTTGATTCGTCGCTTGTTTGCTTGAATCCTCCACGTCCTCACTCGTATCCTGAGCTCCCGTATCGGCTTGACCTTGGTCTTGTAGTCTCGGCACTCATGCTAGCTTCACTTGACTCGGTATTTGGCTCAGGACCGCCAAAACCTGTAAAACGTCAATAAAGAGTAGCAGTACCAACATTCACAACAAATAGCTCATAAAATGCATACATACTCAACTAAACGCGAGCTAAATGTGACAAAACGGGGGCATATAAATCAATATAAAACGCACACATCATAACACGAGCACAATATAGGAACGTCTTATTAAGCCAAGCCACAAAAACAGCCCAACTAGCTACAAAACGGCCCAAACTTACAAAAACGACCCAAAAACGCACACTAACACAACACTCAAAACGGGCCAAAGTGCGTCCCGTGTCACATTTTCACAAAGTTAGGTTTTATGAAACCATAAAATAATATAACCTAATATTATTTTATTTCGAGCCAAAACCGAAAAACACGACAAAAACCGAAATTCGGACCAAAACTGAACAAATACTTAACCCATAAGTAAACAACAAAACATAATCATTACTTAATCAAACGTCAAAAACCAAAAGGCGGCATAAAACAGCCCACCAAAACAAAAATCTAATCGCCAGTAAACAGGCGATTAAAAACAAAATCGCCTGTTTACAGGCGATTAAGTTTTCCTCTCCCAACCTTGGTTCTTTTATTTCATTTGGCGGCTGCATTGAAACATAATCGCATGCTCACTGGCGATTAAGTTTTGTCCCTGCACATAAACGAGCCATTTCCCTATAAATACCAACCCCTTACCTTCATTTCTAGACACCCGGTTTTTAACACACATACACTATTCACAAAATCCAATCAAAAATACCGTCTTTTCACTTTCGAAAGGTAAACATTTTACCTACGGGCTGGACGTTTGAGACTCGGACAATGGGGTTACATTAACCCCAAACCCGATATTGGCATTAGCGAAGCCGTATTCGTAATACGGTTGTAGCAATTCGGATTCATAATCCGTCTAAACCTCGCCAATATCGCATAAATAAACGACCCCATATCACTAAAGCAAACCGACGTCACTTTTATAATTATGCAAGTCCTCATTCATGTGTTAAATAAACGACTAGAATCACGGATCCAACACTAAATTGTACCGTTTCATAGAGTCTTTTAGCATGTCAAAACTGAGGGTTTTTCACAAATTCTAATACGAGGTCGGAAAATAACGTCTATAGTAATAATTTAGTCAATAAATTATTATTTAACGTACATTTCCTATAGCAATATGTCATTATTTTGACATTTTACATTATTTATGCATTTTAATCGAGTCATGTTTATTCGCACTTGTACGTAGCGTGACTTTTAGCCCAAATATCGAAATTAAGCAAATGTTTTCAAATTAGTAGAGACTACTCTTATGTAGGCTTTTTGATTACTGTTTTCAAAACTTATTTTGTCAAAACTTTCGAAAAGTAACCTCACTCCGAACCCTTCTGCGGTTTCAAACCTCAGATTGATAGGTATCGACGCACCTTGAAATCTGAGACACTCGTGTCTTGTATTTCAAGACGCGTTGAATAGGTTCCAAATTCCTTTAATATTTGGTGGCGACTCCGAAAACACATTTTCAAAAAGGATTTTCTACTTTTTTTTTTGGTCACAAATTCATGCAATGATCTCCCCCATTTTTACAAAACTTCGCACTTTTTCCTGCGAGGCGCATTCCGCTTCCCGCCAAGACGGGCGAGGACGGGCGCAGAGGCGTCGATAGGTCTATCACTTTCCCGGTACCTTCAGCTGGCGACTCCGCTGGGGACGAGCATGATTTTTATTATTTTTGAAAAACTAGTTTTTCTTTTATTCTAAAATCATAAAGAAGTGAAGCTTGAAACTTTGAAAACATTTACGCTTTCGATATTTGGGCAAAAATACGTTGAGTCGAATCCTCCTGATTCAAACCACACCGTTTGAGGAACGGCCCCCAGTAACTCTCGCTTCACAAGCGAGGTAACTCCGGACACCCTGTTCTCTCACCCCTCCACGATTACAAGTACGGCATCCGTACAAACGATCGTAACCAGTCAAACTCGAACGCTCTAGGGTCCGTCTTGAATTCACACCTAAGACGTGTGTAGCCTTGCGGGTGCCCCTACCTAAACGTCACGGGAATGACCGGAGGGAACCTTACCCTATAAGCCAAAAACCTGTGTTTATATGTACAAGTGTGAAGCTATAGTACCCTCACTATAGTAGTCTTTCAAAAAACTTTCTACATGTAAAAACTTTTCCTAGGCATTATACTTTTAAAATACGTCCATCTTTGAAATTGCTTTTTCAAACTTTTTTCGAAAAAGGTCATACTTTTTAAAAAACACGCCGTTAGGCTCTTTGACCTATAGTCATTTGAGTTTAATAAATAGGATGCCACTACATTTAAAACCGACCCAGGATAACTACTATGTCCCAGGTCTTTTTCAAAACGTAAATGAATTATGCGACTGACGTATCGTCATAATACATTTATTGCTAAAGTTTTTTTTCTTCACAAAGCAAAAACCCGAATATGTCAATTCATTTCGGAGATTTTAAATGAAACTAACTTTTAGAACTTTAGAATTAGCTCTAAGTCGAGTGACTCTTTAGTCATCCCGACTTAATCTTTCTCTCAAAAACAAAACGCGGGCTCGTTCAGATGCGAACCCGTTGATTTACTCTTTGAATCGAGTGACTTATCGTCATTTTTGATTTAAATCCCTGAGTCACACGTAAAGGGTGAACAATTGATCGCTTTTTACCCAATTTTAACATTCTCAGATCGACTAGCCTATCGCTATTTCGGTTCGATCCTTTTTATCATAACCCAATGATAAACCCCGCAAGAACATACCGCCAAACCGGGTTAATCAGTTATGATCATACAAATTTTCTTACCTCGAGAATGGGGGCGTGTCAACGCGCCTCTATCTCAAAAGCTTCCGTGTCCTTTTAAAAGCAAAAAACCCGAGTGAAGTCAAGTCCCCCACTTTTTACACTTTTGTGTCTTCCTTTGGTCGTGAATGCGATTTTTCATTTGAGTCTTTTCCTTCCCTTTTAGAATCACTAAAGTTTTGAAAACTTTGTCAGTCCGCTCATTAAAAACCACAGTATACACGCATTTAACTAAGAACCGTCACTTGAACCCACCTCCGCCTCCAAAGAAGCGCTCCTACAACAGATCAAAACCAAAACCTGTCATGGCCTTTCAACACGATGAGGGTCTCGGAGGACCACCACCACCCCCCCCGGAGGTAACTGCCGAACAAGTCCGACAGCTCAATGATAGGATAGCTAGCCTCACTACGACGATCGAGCAAATGGCTATCATGCAAAAGTTTGAAGCAGAAAACGCCGTGCGCCTGGCCGAGGAATCCGAACGGAATGCAAAAAGAATTCGAACCATGGAAGAACGCCTCACGAACGCAAGGGGCTACTCCATCCACCAAGAGAATGAGCACATCCCAAAGAACGTCAGATCCATGCTACCCGATGAGCTAGCGCTCAGCGACCTTCCCATTTTCAAAGGTCACGAAAGCCCGCTCGTACACGTCAAAGCTTTCAAAGCCAAGATGGCCATTATGGGGGTCGACCCCCCCGCCTGGGCCACTTTATTCCCACACTCACTGGACCCGCAACCCAGAGCATGGTTCTATTCTTTAGAGCCACACAAGACTGGTAGTTTCGAAGACATAACAGTGGCATTCGATCTGCAGTACCGGGACAACAACGACATCCAAGTCTCGTTACGTACTTTGGAGGTCCTGACTCAGAAGGACAATGAAGGGTTTACCGAATACCTGACACGTTGGAAGAAACTACGTGCCCAAATACCTAACCGCCAAGGGACACCGATTTAATCACCAAGTTCATCAACAACCTCACCCTGCATACCAACAACATCTACGGTACAAGAACTTCGGCGACTTCTCAACACTCGGCGTCGTCGGTGAACTCATTGAAGACGACCTCATGAAAGAAAATAGGAATAAAAGCACGAGTCATGGATATCAAGGAGGCTCGTCTCGCCACCGCCAAAGTCGAGCCCATACACGCTTATCAACGCCTGGGCGCACTAAAGGCACCGCCGATTCTTACAAAGACTTCAAGGCCCGGCGCCTCCACCAAAAGGTTAGGATACCTTTAGATGACAAGATCATCACCACAAAGGCCTCGGACTTCCAAGCCGCCCTCCAGCGGCTAAAGCTCAAGAAAACGGCCCAATCTACTAACGACCTGGCGCTTTGATTCAAGTATTTACACCTAGAGTATAGGGTCTGGCGTCCTTATGACGCCAAAATTTTCTTAACGGCAGGATCACTAGGTTACATTACTAAAGTAGTAAACCTAACTGAAAAACTAGAGTCAATAAGGTTATCCGGAGCTCCTCGTCTGAGCTATCTTCAAATGTAACTGCTTTTGATAACATTAATAACATGAAAGTTTTTGTTACTCTTTGCCTCATTTAAAATCTACATATTCTAATGAATGCGATAATTTTAAACAAAATAACATTGCATTATATAGATACATTGCAAGCATTGTCTCAGAACCCGAACAGGACCCCATTATTGAAGACACAACAACCATCAACATGGGCACGCTGAAGAACCTCGAGGACTACGGTGGGGGCTTCTCTTACGTAAGAAAGGACCACATATACCAAGCTCCTCATAGAATTCAAGGACGTCTTCGCATGGTCGTACAAAGACATGCCGGCATCGGCCAGCGAGATAGCCGAACACCGCATCCCCATCAAGCAAGGCTCGGACACTGTCGAAAAGAAACTCCGACGCATCAAGCCGAGAATGGTCTCTCATGGTCAAAGAGAGATCGAAAAGCAACTACAAGTGAATTCATCCAAGTCATCGAATACTCGGTGGATCTCCAACATGGTTCGATTATGAAGAAAAAGCGGCAAAATACTGGGTATGTGCCGACTTTCGAGACCCGACCAAAATCAAGGCAATAATGGGCATGAAGCGCCAAGCAACATCGACGAAATAAGGAGCCTTTTGGGACAAATCCAATATATCTCCCGATTTATCAGTAAACTCACCATGATTTGCGAACCAATCTTCAAAAAGCTGAAGAAAGAAGAGCATACGAAATGGGACGACGATTACAACGAGCCTTCAACAAACGAGTTAAGCCACGAAACATTAAAGTGGGGGATTTCGTGCTAAAGTCAGTTCGAGCACCACTCCCAGTCGGCCCACGAGGAAAGTTCAAGCCTAACTGGGCTGGGCCCTACCTCGTCAAGGAGATCTACACGGGCGGAGCAGTCAAACTAACCGACCTCGACGGCCAAGAGTTCAACCTCGCCACAAACCTCGATCAACTCAAAAAATACTACCCTTAAAAACCCCTTGCAATGTATCTATAAAATACAATTTTAAAAAAAAAAAACTCATGGACCGGCATGTCCTTAAACATGTACATGGGCCGGCATGCCCCTAAACGTGCACATTCAGCACAAAAAAGCAAACACAACTCATGGGCCGGTATGCCCTTAAACATACATTCTCGAACTACGCCGGTTTGATTCCACTTTTCGTGGATACGTAGGCAGCTTTGCAAAAAGCGCAACCGATATTCAACACAAAAATGACACGTCCAAAGCTTAAAAAGGCCAAGGACATAGTCAACACAAAAATTCGTCTTTTAGACCTGAAGGGTTAAAAGGACGATATTCAACACAAAAATGACACGTCTAAAGCTTAAAAAAGCCAAGGACATAGTCAACACAAAAACCGTCTCGTAACTTTGATGGGTTAACATAAGGCGATATTCAACACAAAAGCGACACGCCTAAAGCTTAAAAAGCCAAGGACATAGTCAACACAAAACCGCCTCGTAACCTAATGGGTTAACATAAGGCGATATTCAACACAAAAATGACACATCTAAAGCTTAAAAAGCCAAGGATACGATCGTCACAAAAACGCGTTCCATAACCCAAGGGTAAAAGGAACAACATTCAACAATGCACGACAAACCCAAAGCTTAAAAAGTCGAGGGAATAGTCAATACAAAAATTTCCTAAAAACAAAAACCATGCTTGCATTCTAAACTTTGAAAAGAGATTAGAGTCAAGCAATTTCACACAAAATCACAAACAAGATGAGACAGAGTCCTAAATAAAAGTGGATTTTAATTAATCATAAAAAGGACGGTTCCATTTTGGATCTTTCAAAAGTAGGAGCGTAACTACAACCTTAGAGATACACTAACAACACTACAATATATTATAATACTTATACTTAACTTGGCATTTACGTCGGGTTTAGGATAGACATAATACTGAACATAATACAAAATAATATGAACATAATACTAACAACAACACAATAAAACAAACACCAGATTCCCTTAGCCACCATTACCTCCAAACACCTCCACCAATGGAATGGCCTTCCCGCCAGGAAAGCGGCACACGTGAAAAACTTGGTCCCAATAGTCGAGACAAACCTCCAATAACTCGGGCTCCATTTGAACCTACCCTGCACTCAGGAGTACCCCGATACCATGATCTTTCAAAGTCTTTCTCTTACATGCGACAACAACGAACACCAACGGCGCAAGTTTCCTTCAAAATTCTCCATAACTCGACTAACGTTCCGTAAATATTTTGAATATCTTTGGAATACCGAGAATAGAACGTTGAAAGGATGAGTAAAATGAGTTAACCTAGCCCTCCTTTTATAGCCGAATTTGCAAAACAATCTACAACACAAAAATTAACCACGACACAAAACACGATTTTCGCATTCACAATTTTCGTCTCAAAATGTCGTTTTAGCTCACATTTTTACAATGTCAAAAGCGTCTTTTTACGAGTCTAAAATACTTTCTAAACAGCATATTTTAAAACCCTGCATTTGCATTTAGTTTAGTCCTAAGCGAGTCAGTCTCAATCGAGACATATATATATGTGGTTTTACGACTAACGACCTTTGCAGTACACTCGTGAAGCAAAACGCAAGGATTTCAGATCTCTACAACCCGAACATGCATTTTTGCAACAAGACGAAATATTCGAGGCCTAGGACGTCACACACAAAGCCAACAACTACAATCAAAACCGAACCACAAATATACCCATATATACCCACAAAACCAAACAAAAACGCGAAGCCTCCTCACGAGACGTTCATAAAAACCTAACTTTTTATGAGAAAAAGAAAAGCACGTAGCCTCCTCACGAGACGTGCATTTCAACCAAAAAACGCGTAGCGTCCTCACGAGACGTTCATAAAAACCTAACTTTTTATGAGAAAAACCGAAAAGCACGTAGCCTCCTCACGAGACGTGCATTTCAACCAAAAAACGCGTAGCCTCCTCACGAGACGTTCATAAAAACCTAACTTTTTATGAGAAAACCGAAAAGCACGTAGCCTCCTCACGAGACGTGCATTTCAACCACAAAGCGCGTAGCCTCCTCACGAGACGTTCATAAAAACCTAACTTTTTATGAGAAAACCGAAAAGCACGTAGCCTCCTCACGAGACGTGCATTTCAACCAAAAAACGCGTAGCCTCCTCACGAGACGTTCATAAAAACCTAACTTTTTATGAGAAAAAGAAAAGCACGTAGCCTCCTCACGAGACGTGCATTTCAACCAAAAAACGCGTAGCCTCCTCACGAGACGTTCATAAAAACCTAACTTTTTATGAGAAAAACCGAAAAGCACGTAGCCTCCTCACGAGACGTGCATTTCAACCAAAAAACGCGTAGCCTCCTCACGAGACGTTCATAAAAACCTAACTTTTTATGAGAAAAAGAAAAGCACGTAGCCTCCTCACGAGACGTGCATTTCAACCAAAAAACGCGTAGCCTCCTCACGAGACGTTCATAAAAACCTAACTTTTTATGAGAAATACAAAAACGCGTAGCCTCCTTAAGAGACGTTCATAAAAACCTAACCTTTTTATGAGAAATACAAAAACACGTAACCTCCCCACGAGACGTTCATAAAAACCTAACTTTTTATGAGAAATACAAAAACGCGTAGCCTCCTTAAGAGACGTTCATAAAAACCTAGCCCTTTTTATGAGAACCAAAAACACGTAGCCTCCTCACGAGACGTTCATAAAAACCTAACTTTTTATGAGAAATACAAAAACGCGTAGCCTCCTTAAGAGACGTTCATAAAAACCTAACCTTTTATGAGAAATATAAAAACACGTAGCCTCCTCACGAGACGTTAAAATACAAAAACGCGTAGCCTCCTTAAGAGACGTTCACAAAAATCTAAACCACTCTTATAAACCAAACCCCAAAACGCGTAACCTCTTCTACGAGACGTCCAGCAAGGAAAGCAAAGCAAGGAGCGCAAGCCAGAAGCGCAAGCAAAGCAAAGGAGCGCAAGCCAGAAGCGCAAGCAAAGCAAAGGAGCGCAAGCCAGAAGCGCAAGCAAAGCAAAGGAGCGCAAGCCAGAGGCGCAAGCAAAGCAAGGAGCACAAACGGAAACACAAGCAAGGCGCCAGCTGGGAGTACTCAGGCCACATGCAGGCTGACATGCCCTTAAACATGTAGGACCGTCATGTCCTTAAAAACATGTCGTCCCTCCCCGCATTTCCCGACGCTAAGTCCTCGTCTCTCCCATAAGACACATGCTTAGCGCCGCCAGGTAGTATCGAGACTGTAATGGTCCGGATACTATCTTTAAAGTTTGACTAACGCTTTGTCCAAGCTCAGTCAAACTGGAGGCTCTGTAGATACCCGTATCCGTACCCCCCAAAAACAAACCCGATGATGAAAAGGACTTTTATGCATGCTTTTAAAAGAGTCGAAACGGTACAAAAGTGTCTAAAACGTATTAGTCATTTTTAGCGTATTAATTTGGATTTGCATAATCATGAAAATGAATGTCAATTTTAGTCATCATGAGCGTAACACGAGCACAATATAGGAACGTCTTATTAAGCCAAGCCACAAAAACAGCCCAACTAGCTACAAAACGGCCCAAACTTACAAAAACGACCCAAAAACGCACACTAACACAACACTCAAAACGGGCCAAAGTGCGTCCCGTGTCACATTTTCACAAAGTTAGGTTTTATGAAACCATAAAATAATATAACTAATATTATTTTATTTCGAGCCAAAACCGAAAAACACGACAAAAACCGAAACACGAAAACCGAAATTTGACCAAAATCGAACAAATACTTAACCCATAAGTAAACAACAAAACATAATCATTACTTAATCAAACGTCAAAAACCAAAAGCGGCATAAAGCGACCACCAAAACAAAAATCTAATCGCGATGGCAGCGATTAAAAACAAAATCGCTTTGTTCTGAGCGATTAAGTTTTCCTCTCTCCCAACCTTGGTTCTTTTATTTCATTTGGCGGTGCATTGAAACATAATCGCATGCTCACTGGCGATTAAGTTTTGTCCCTGCACATAAACGAGCCATTTCCCTATAAATACCAACCCCTTACCTTCATTTCTAGACACCCGGTTTTTAACACACATACACTATTCACAAAATCCACTCAAAAATACCGTCTTTTCACTTTCGAAAGGTAAACATTTTACCTACGAATTTGGGCGTTTGAGACTCGGACAATGGGGTTACATTAACCCCAAACCCGATATTGGCATTAAGCGGCCGTATTCGTAATACGGTTGTAGCGGTCTGATTCATAATCCGTCTAAACCTCGCCAATATCGCATAAATAAAGGACCGCATAACACTAAAGCAAACCGACGTCACTTTTATAATTATGCAAGTCCTCATTCATGTGTTAAATAAACGACTAGAATCACGGATCCAACACTAAATTGTACCGTTTCATAGAGTCTTTTAGCATGTCAAAACTGAGGGTTTTTCACAAATTCTAATACGAGGTCGGAAAATAACGTCTATAGTAATAATTTAGTCAATAAATTATTATTTAACGTACATTTCCTATAGCAATATGTCATTATTTTGACATTTTACATTATTTATGCATTTTAATCGAGTCATGTTTATTCGCACTTGTACGTAGCGTGACTTTTAGCCAAAATATCGAAATTAAGCAAATGTTTTCAAATTAGTAGAGACTACTCTTATGTAGGCTTTTTGATTACTGTTTTCAAAACTTATTCTGTCAAAACTTTGAAAAGTAACCTCGCTCAGAACCCCTTCTGCGGTTTGAACCTCGATTGATAGGTATCGACGCACCTTGAAATCTGAGACACTCGTGTCTTGTATTTCAAGACGCGTTGAATAGGTTCCAAATTCCTTTAATATTTGGTGGCGACTCCGAAAATACATTTTCAAAAAGGATTTTCTACTTTTCTTTTTTGGTCACAAATTCATGCAATGATCTCCCCCATTTTTACAAAACTTCGCACTTTTTCCTGCGAGGCGCATTCCGCTTCCCACGCCAAGACGGGCGAGGACTGGCGCAAGGCAGGCGCCGGGAGTAGGTCTATCACTTTCCCGGTACCTTCAGGTCCTAGCACTGCAGCTTCAGTCACGTCGTCCCAACACATAGGACTCCTACACTTCCTCCCATACAGCGCCTCAAATGGAGCCATCTTAATACTAGCCTGAAAACTGTTGTTGTAAGAGAACTCCACCAAAGGCAAGCTCTTCTCCCAACCAACTTGGAATTCTAGCACACAAGCTCTCAACATGTCCTCTAAAGTCTGAATGGTTCTCTCGGTCTGACCATCCGTAGCAGCATGGAAAGCAGTGCTCATCTTCAGCTCACTACCCAATGCTTCCTATAGCTTCTTCCAAAACTGAGAACAAAATCGGGGAACACGATCGGAAATGATGTCCTTAGGGACCCCATGCAAGCGAACTACTTCCCTTTGATATGCATTAGCTAGCTCTTCCATACTCCAGGTCTCCTTCATAGGGACGAAATGAGCAACCTTAGTCAAGCGATCGACCACAACCCAAATCGCATTCTTACCGGTCGGCGTTCTAGGTAGCCCCATCACAAAGTCCATGGAAATCGAATCCCACTTCCACATCGGAATCTCGAGGGGTTGCAGCAGTCCTCCCGGTCTCTGGTGTTCAAACTTAACCTTCTGACACACCAAACACTTACCCACATACTCGGCCACCTCCTTCTTCATGTTAGGCCACCAAAAATGCAGCCTCAAGTCCTTGTACATCTTGTCACTACCGGGATGTACAGAATAAGGGGAACTATGAGCTTCCTTCAGAATCTTCCTCTTCAGGACCTCACAGTTAGGAACGCACCATCTCTTCTTAAACCTCAAACCTCCATCAGCTCCAATCTCAAAGTCTTCAGCACCACCATTCTCCTTAGGCAACCTCCAAGCCTCTAAAACAGGATCCTCGCGCTACTTCACCCGAATCTCATGGAACAACTCAGGTTCAGCAACCATAGCACCCATGTCGATCCCATGCGGTACTACCTCCAACTCAAGCTTATGGAACTCGCGACAAAGATCGTCAGGAAGAACCCAAGCAGCGTTCAACCCATGCCTCACCTTCCTACTCAAAGCATCTGCAACCACATTCGCTTTACCCTCATGATACTGTAGCTCAACGTTGTAGTCCTTAATCAGCTCCAACCATCGCCTCTGCCTCATGTTCAAGTCACGTTGAGTGAAAATATATTTCAGACTCTTGTGATCCGTATATATCCTACACGAAGCACCATACAATTAATGCCTCCACAGCTTCAAAGCAAACACCACAGCAGCTAACTCAAGATCGTGCGTAGGGTAGTTCTGCTCATGAACACGCAACTGCCTCGACGCATAAGCAATCACTTTCCCCTTCTGCATCAAGACACACCCCAAACCCAACTTCGAAGCATCACTGTAGACGTCGAACTCAACCCCCCTCTTCAGGTAGCGTCAAAACTGGAGCGGTAGTCAGCCTCCTCTTCAATGCTTGGAATGCAGCTTCACAACCTTCACTCCACACAAACTTGGACTCCTTACGCAGCAACTGAGTCAAAGGTCTAGCTATCTTTGAGAAGTCTTGCACGAACCTCCTATAATAGCCAGCTAACCCAAGGAAACTCCGAATCTCATTCACATTTTTCGGACTCTCCCAACCAAGCACAGCCTCAACCTTCGCTGGATCGACCTTCACCCCATCACCAGATATAACATGACCCAAGAAGCAACTTCCTTCAGCCAGAACTCACACTTGGAGAACTTCGCGTACCACTTCTGTTTACGCAGCACTTCGAGAATAAGACGTAGATGACTCTCATGTTCAGCCTCATCCTTCGAATAGATCAATATGTCATCAATAAAGACAACGACACATCGATCCAAATACTCACCAAAAGTACGGTTCATCTGATCCATGAACACTGCAGGAGCATTCGTCAATCCAAATGGCATCACCACGAACTCATAATGCCCATACCTCGATCGAAACGCAGTCTTAGGAATATCCTGCTCACGAACTGGAATCTGATGATAACCCGATCTCAAGTCGATCTTGGAGAACACACTAGCACCCTTCAACTGATCAAACAAGTCCTCGATGCGTGGCAGAGGATACTTGTTCTTTATAGTCGCCTTGTTCAGTTCACGGTAGTCTATAAACAGACGCATACTCCCGTCCTTCTTCTTCACAAACAACACTGGAGCACCCCATGGAGATACACTTGGTCGAATAAACCCTTTCTCAATCATATCCTCCAACTGTTTCTTCAACTCTTGCAACTCAGCTGGCGCCATACGATACGGAGCCTTAGAGATATGTCCTGTACCAGGCACTAGATCAATAACGAACTCCACGTCACGCTCAGGTGGAATTCCAGGTAACTTTTCAGGAAAAACATCAGCAAAGTCACTAACCACAGGAATGTCTTCTAACTTCAGCTCCTTAGAGACATCCTTCACCATGCACAAGAACACCTGATGACCCTTCCTCCTCAGGTTACTCATCTTCAACGCAGACACCCATCGAACACTAGGCCTCGAAGTAGAGCACCTATGCGAGATCGTGCAACCAGACGGTCCCTTCAGCAAGACCTTATAATCACGGCAAATGAACCGAGCATCGAACTTTGCCAGCCAATCCATACCCAAGATAATATCGAACTCCGACAGCTCAAAGCGAACAAGATCAGCTAACAAGACGGATATCCCAAAGGAAATAGGAACATCCTTGTAAAGAGTAGAGCATGAAATAGTTTCTCCCGTGGGAAGAGAAATAAGTGTATCCACGGAAGTAGAAGAAGTAAGCTTGGCCCTCTCGATCAATGAAGCAGAAATGAAGGACATAGAAGCACCAGTATCAAACAAAACAAATGCAGGTTCAGAGTTAACAAGAAATGTACCCGTAATGACATCAGGATGGGCCTCAGCCTCGGCGCGACTCATAACGAAGATACGACCCTTCTGAGCAGGAGGGTTAGTCTTCGCGACCACAGTAGAAGGAACCACAGCAGAAGTAGAACTAGAACCAAAGAAGAAGACCAAAGAGTTTTCGCAGCCTTAGGGCAATCGTTGGACTTATGCCCCAGCTCCTTGCAATTAAAGCACATGATCGGCCTCCCGTCACAAGTCTTACCCGGATGGTAAGGCTTCCGGCACCTATAGCACAGCATGTTTGGCCTAGATGGGACCTGGGTACGGTTCGCAACCGGTCGAGTCTCGAACCTCCCTTTCTTCGCAGCCTGGAAGGAAGATTGTGGTACAAACGGCCTCTTCACAAACCTGTTTGCGGCCAGCGGCCGCCTCTCTTACTGAGCAAGCGATAAACGCCAAAGTCTTGGCCATAAGCTCTGGAAGGTGGTAGAGGCATTCCAGCTAGCGCGGTCGCAACCCTTGGGGCTAGGTTCTTCTCGAATCGACGAATGCGAGCAGCTTCGTCGGGAATGATGTGCGGTGCGAAACGAGCCAAAGCCGAGAACTTGTCAGTGTACTCCTGCACTGACATGGTGCGCTATACAAGATTAATGAACTCTTGCTCCTTCTGCCAATGGAGCTCATCAGGGTAGAAGCGCTTCTTCAACGCTTCGCAGAACATAGCCCAGTTGAACCCGACCTGAGCCTGGAGAGTAGCTCTAGATAAGGCCCACCAGTTGTCAGCCTCCAGTTTCAGATAGTAGGTGGCAATATCCATCTTTTGCGCCTCCGGGCACCCAGTAGCTACAAAGAGCTTCTCAATTTCTCTCACCCATGACTCGAGCACGACCGGGTCGGCCTTGCCATCATAAGTAGGTGGATGGTGACGATCAAAACGGTCAAAGATCGCCCGGTTGTTAACTTGTGCCTCAGTCAAGGCCAGGATAGCATCCTCAAGTCGACGGATGCGCTGTTGTTCTTGTTGCGCGGCATTTCCATTTTGGGCCATCTGCAACACAAAAGCATAGTTAGTAGTAGCACTTACTAAACATGCCACTTCAGGTAACTACTCAAACGCATAAAAAAGCAACGCAAACCCCCTATGGTGACTACCCAACACTCCACTCAAGGTTCTAAGTCAAATTCTACTCACTCATCTAGGAGAGTTGGGAGCGTGTTCGCTCTGATACCAACTGTAACAACCCGGATTATTTAACAAGATAAAATAAGCTTTAAAAAGGTTTTATAAGATAAAGTGAAAGAGAAATGAAAACCACGGTGGCGGAAACACCGTGAATCCTGTATTGTCACTCACAACGACCTAAACAAACCAAAGCAAATAAAAGTAGACCTCAAGGCCTAACAACGGGGAATAAATATCCCTTACATATCCAAAAACCAAAGTACAACGAAATGAAAACATAAGTAAGTCTAATCCATTCTAAACAAACTCCAAAACTCTAGCTAGTCAACTAGACAAGGCAAGCTACGGGTCTCAATCTCACGGCATCCTTACACATAAGCCCATCCCGCGCGTACCTATAAAAAGAAAGTAACAACCACAATCAGTGGGGAGTAACTAGGTGCTCCCCAGTCATATTTCAACATTATAAACATAAACAACAACACATGCAAGCTTACCTGGCCTACGGCCTATAATCAGAGTACTAACAACCGACAATACAAAGAACAACAACAATAACCAACTCGGCACACACATCAATAGTACATGGCACATCCACACATACACCAACCTCCTCCACTCAATCCAATCCGTAACCAACCATCACAAGTGCGAGAGTAAGCGCAGAGCACTAGGTGAAGCGAACAAGAATCACCTCGAGTGAAGCGAACAAGAATCACTCAAACCCTATGGCGGAACAACGAACAAGAAGTTCCTCAAACTCATTAGTCTAAATTTGGCCAAATTCCACCGAGCGAACAAGAACGGTGACGACATATATCAAACCATAGTCTCTAACCATAACAGGTTGAGAACCCATAGTCGCTCTAACTAAGCAACAAGAATAGCCGAGGAGATCATGGGCGGTATCCGTCCAAACTAGGACGTCGTAGCTCCTCACATACATACAAGAACAGTACACGCATGCAAACTGAACTCAAGCATAAGCAACATGTTCAAACCAACAACATAAACCGTCTCCAATACCACCAATACTAACCATAGTAACCTCATAATCAACCAACAATACTTCAAGACCATCACAATGTAACTAACACGATCAATGGCATGCTTTAAACAACAGAAGTGAACTAAACAATAATAGGGCATGCGAACAATGATCATACAATCAACCAAGTCACCAACTTTAATCATAACTCAACCCTTAACTCATTATTTTATGTGAAATACCAACCTAGCATGATACTATATTCAATTTAGTATGAGGCCGACCCATAACTAATTACATATGATCACAACTCAACCAATACAATGCCAAGGTTACAACTTCATTCCACACAATCACAATCAAAGACACAACCAACCACAAGGCCTCACACTTGTCAAAATATAACCAAGGCTACACCTAGTTACCTTGTTTAAGCGATGAGAAAGGTCCTACTCTTCTTCTTCCTCGACAAGGATTGTATCTTCCTCGTTCAAGTCTTCTTCTCCTTGATTAGGGCACAATAATAACACATACAAAATATAAGAACACACAAAATACATATATAATAATAACATAATCTGAAAACTATACTAAACGATAAGAATTACCGAAGGGATTAGCAAGAGAAGGAATTAAGGCAGATTAGGGCTTGATTAGAAGAAGAATTGAATGAATTTGTGAGAAGAATTAATGAGAATTAAAGAGAGAATGAAGAGAGAGAAGAGAGGATTATAATGTTTAGGGTGAAAAACAGCTGATTAATGACATTAGGGTTAAGGGGGAAGTTTAAATAGTATAGGAATTCGAGCCCCTAAACAATACGGATTAAAAACAAAATCGCGGAAGCTGTCAGAGAGCGAGCCGCTCTCGGGCCTGGAGCGAGCCGCCTGTTCGCTGGTCGCCATGGTCACTCATGGTTTTGTCTGTTTTTCTTCGGATGACCTCTTTTTCTTCCCTGCTCGCGCCTAGCTCGCCAAAACACCTCTGACCCTCTCAAGACCTCCTGATCACCCCCACATTCACTCACACACTCGAGACTCACCTCGATTAACGCAACCATGACAAAACCTACCATACTCAAGCTAACGAAACGACTTCCTCGAGCTAAAAAAAATGAGAAAGATCATGAGAAATGGAAGACCTACTAAACGACACGAACGATATGAAATGTGAAATGAGTCGGAGTGTTACAGATAAGATCCCAAATAATATTCGTATTCAACTACATTTGGAGGCGTTCAAACAACAACGGGTACTCGGTGACAATTAAATCAATTTTGGTTTGATAGTGGTTAACCCATTCAACGTTGGACATAAGAGGCATTTTGTAAAAATAATGATATATAGAGGAAGTAAGAGGTTGAAATTTGTGAGTGAATGAAAAGCATGAAAATGATCTCTTTAAATAGAGGTAGAAGAAGAGGAACATTTAGTCTGACATCTATTTTAATGGCATGAAGGTAGAGGACGTGGATGATATAATGCAAGTTTCTGGTTTTAGAAAAGGCAAATTTCCTTTCAGGTATCTCGGTATACCTATCTCTTCCAAGAAACTTAGTTTGAATGATGGTTTGAAGCTCATTGATAAGATCACCAGCAGAATAAGGGGTTGGGGTGCTACTCACTTATCCTATTCTGGTCGCTTGGTTTTAGTTCAGTCTGTTCTTTCTAGTTTGCACACATATTGGATGACGGTGTTCTTAATTCCTGTTGGTATAGTCAAGAGAATTGAGAGTATCTGTCGGAATTACTTGTGGCTTGGCAAGGATTCCTATCATCATGCTCCCAATGTTAGCTGGGATGAGTGTTGCTATCCAAAGGAAGTTGGAGGGCTAGGTTTGAGGAGTTCGATAGAATGGAACAAAGCCTTGCTAGGTAAGTATATCTGGTGGATTGAGAAGAAGGAAGATCATCTATGGTGAAGTGGATTAATCATGAAAGGTACTCCTTGGAGATCGTATTCTCCTCCATTGGATTGTGCATGGTCATGGAAGAAAATTGCTCACTATATGCAATCTTTCTGTTCAGGTATGTCTTCTCCGGTTTTTAATGATTCCTACTCGGTTATGGAAGCTTATAAATGGTTAAGAGGGGAGAAGACGAAGGTGCCCTGGAGATTTGTGTGTTGGAATTCTTTGAATATTCCACGGTGTTCTTTCATATTTTGGGAATACAAGCTTGGGCGACTCTTCACATATGATAGACTCCAAAAAATGGGGTATGTTGGTGATGACTCCTGTGTGCTGTGTGGTAATTACTCTGAATCTCATGCTCATCTGTTTCATGAGTGTATTTTTGCTACAATGTGCTGGTCAGAATTATCTCGGCTGTTGGGTGTTACATTTTGGCCGGATAAGATTGAGGTCTGGTGTCACGTAGGAAATAGAATGTCCAAGCTTGTGCGACATATTGCAGCGTGTGTTGTGGCTGTCATCTACAGCATTTGGTGCACGAGGAACAAGGCTCGTTTTGATCATGTTGTGCCTCAACCGGTTTTGCTGGTTAAGCGAGTCCTAGATGATGTTATTACTCGCTTTAAAGCGAAAAACAAATCAGTCTTATCCTTGTATGATCGTTGTTGGCTGAGTAATCTGTAATGAGTGTGATGCCCATTCTAACTGTTAAGTTGTAATCGGGTTTTTAATATCAATATACTTACATTTTCCCAAAAAAAAAAAAAAAGGAACATTTAGGATTTCCTCCTAACATACATGTCCAAAACATACATGTCCAAAACACATATCCGAAAACATACGTAACGTACATGTTCAAAATACGTAGCCGAAACACGTCCTACATATATAACGAAGTACTAAATACGTAGCCGAAATAAATGTTCAAAATACGTACCCGAAATACATGTCCTAAATATAAGACGAACTCCTAAATACGTAGCCGAAATACATGTTCAAAATACGTAGCCGAAATACATATCCAGATTACAAGTCCAAAATACATGTCAATACCGACCAAGTACCCACCTAATCAACCTCAATATCATTGTTTTCGGTTTCATCCTCGACCTTGTATATTGGCTCCAACTTCTTAATTAATCTCCGAACATATTTCTTTTTCGCCTCCACCGTTGGTTGGTTGTACACACGGGCAAACTTCCGAGCTATAGCTCGACTTACCTGTGGCTCCTCCCAAATGGGGCCCCTAGGAGCTAATTTGAGACGATGAGACGGGGGATATAAGAAGCGATGGGAAATAGTCTCATACCACGCCATGTACTTTGCATCCACCTTGCAAAAATACGAAGTACAGTTAGAATAGTAGTTAAAAAACACGGGCAGAAGTACAAATGACTGCAAATGAGTGCAAAACGAAATCACAAAAAAAGGGCAGAAGTGAGTGAGGCCAAAATTCAGTCAAAAACCATTTCATTCAATTTAACCTACTCAACTGATTTTCAGTCAAAATGCAAAGAAAAGCTACTGAAAAACTGAGGGCATCTTCAATAAACCAGCAGAGGCATCTTCAATAAATCAGAGGCAGACAGAAACATACGGAGTACAGAAACATACGGAGTACAGAAACACAAATATGGAGTGCAGAAAATACGGAAAAAAATGAATACGGAGTAAAATATTACAAATACGTAGTAATCAGCAGCTAAATACGGAGTATCAGCTAAATACGGAGTGATCAGCTAAATAAATTACGGAGTAATGTGAGTTACACTGAATTAATCAACACAAATCATTAAAACTACGGAGTAATCAGTACATATCATCACATATACGCAGTAACCAGCTAAATACGGAGTCGTAAACAGAAAAATAAATTACTGTGGATACCCATATCCGTACCCTCCCAAACAAAACCCTATGATGTATCACGGACTTTTATTACGCATGCTTTAACGTTGACTTAAACGGTTCTAACTAATGTCGAATTCATTTTGAGTCGTTTTAAATGTTAAAATGATTTAGGTCACCTCACATCGCATTTAAATAACGTTCATTTTGTCCATTTGGAGTCTAGCTAGGTCCTTGTCCCGCTTCATTTGGCATGAGCTTCGCATTTGCACTACAATTAGCCCTTTTACATTAACAAGGTCTAATTCAGCATTCCTAAATTCCTAAATTTAGGCCCGGTGGCTAAATCTTCCCTTTAGTCCCCTCTTACACAAAATACGGCTTCACGTCTTACCTTATTTCACAAAATCTATGCAAATACACCCTTTTCACATTTTCGGGTCTCGGGCCCAAAACCGAGCCCAAACCCACCTTTGGCCCGCACTCCAAAGCCCTCAACAACTCTCTAGAAGATCATACTAGGCCTTCTTGGGGCACAAGCAAGGAGATTACACCGAATATTCCCAAGATTTAGCAATTCGGATTAAGGAAATACGAAATCACGGAACTAAAACCACACCACTAAATCAAACAAGCTTATGCGGCTCCCTACACAAACCGCATAAGCCTATGCGGTTTGTCAGCTTGGCTTTTTAAGCTTATGCGGCTCATGGTGCAAACCGCATAAGCTTATGCGGCTCATGGTGCAAACCGCATAAGCCTATGCGGTTTGCCCACCAAACCGCATAAGGCTATGCGGTTTCCCAGGCTGGCTTTTTCCCCTGCTTTCCTATTTTCTCTCGGCTATTCTCCTATATATACAACCCCTCGCACAACCTATTCACATAAGTTTTCCACACAAGAAAACCCTCTCTTCTCACAACCTCTCTTCTTAGTTTTAGTGCCCACACATGGGTCCCACAAAATATACCGTCTAGCACGGTATACACCACAAAACACTCTCAAAGCCTCACGCACTCAAATCCTTGAGTTCAACACACCATCTCGTGTTGAATTCATCCTCCTTTTAAGTTCAAGAAGCGAAGCTCTGCCCAGATCTGAAGCGTCAGGACAAGGTAGGTACCGATCCACTTGGATCAAAGCTTTTTCTTATTTTCTATGGACTAATAAAGGGGTCTACACTTTAGCGCCCCCCGGCTTTGGCACCCAGCGCGCTTGCAATCCAAGTGTTCTACTTACTTCGGGTACACTCCATATCCGATGACACGCCAAAGTCGCATAAGCAACCGACCTTATAAAATAAACCAATGGACAATTGAACTTTATTTTATTTGCATGCATCTTGCACCTTCTTATTTTGCATTAAAATCAACTTTAACAATGAATTCGACCTTTAACTGAACCGTATTCGTTAACAAGTTAAACATGCTAAACTGAGGGTTTTAATCAATCTTTTTGCATCTGCATCTGCATTCTTTTACAAACTTATCGCACTTGTACGTAGCGATAACATTAGTTCAAATATCATCTTACAAGGATTGTTCTAGGTCAGTAGAGGCTATTTTTACATAGGTTTTTCTAAAAGGTTTTCATAAATCATTATTTGAATTAACTCTTCTTTCTAAAGTACCTCACTTGAATCCAACTGGTTTCACAAACCTTAGATCTAGGGGTGTCGGCGTGCTCCAAAATCTAGGACATGTTTTTAGCTTAGAACATGGTAGCGAGGTTCCTATTTTCCGCGATAAATAGGTGGCGACTCCATGTGATTCTTAAAGGTTTTTCCAACTTAATCTTTTTTAACTTTAAAATCCGCCCTTTAAGCAAGACGCCGAGTTGGGTCCCCCGAACGCGGTTCCCGGGTTCCACAGTTTGGCGACTCCGCTGGGGAGATCTTATTTTTAAAAACTAAAAACTAGCTTTTTCTTTTTAAAAATAAAGAGGTGAAACTTGAAAGCCTTGAACAATCCTTGTAAACATATTTGAGCCATGCACATTCGTTTAGAGTCCATTCCTTTTGGAATCTAGGCACCCTTTACACCCTCGAGAGGTGGTTCCCACATGCAGGTTTGTCCACTCGATAAAGCACATGCCGGACTAGCTTTCCTCTCGCCCCTCCACTGGCCACAGAACGGCTATCTCGATCGCTTCTGCTCCCTTCAGAAAACCTATCGCCCCGGCGTAAGGAAATGAAGGGGTTAAGTATCTGCCAAAGCGTACTCGAGGTAGTTGGAGGTGTACCCGACTGACTCATTTTTACCCTTTTTGAGTCATATGTACAAGTTCGAGGCTATGCACTCCATAGTCTTTTTCAAAATAAGCATTTGCATTCATATCTTCGAAAACTCGCTTAAACATTTCAAAGATAAATGAACCTAACATCTAACAAACCAACACTTTTCAAACAAAACTCTCGCGAATTTTTGAAACAAACTTTTTCAAAATTCTCCTTTTTCACTAACAAGCAAAAACCCGAACAAGGACTAAAACCCGAGCTCGTGGATTTCAATCCTCTAGGTCATACGGCCTAGACTCCACTTTTAACATCCTCGACTCGACTTGCTAATCGCTCTCGAGTCGAATTCATTCTCTTTTACACATCCGACTCGAGCTCACCTCGGCAAATCGCCGACACAAGTTCGACGGGTACAAACAAAACTTTTAACATCGAGACGAGATGTGCGCACACATCCTCGTCTCAAAATCTTTCCTTTAGCTAAAACTTTTTTGAAAACCTCCTTTTTCAAGCTTAAAAAGAGTTTTCTTAACAAAGAAATGAGCTAGAATGAACACTTAAAATGAACGTTGGTCTAACACGCCCGACTCGCCTAGCAAATCGCTCTCGAGTCGAATCCTTCTCGTCCATCTAGGCTCGAGCCCTTAACGATGAACCGTTAGGTGGGCTCGACAAAGCTAACACCTTTTAACATCGAGACGAGATGTGCACACGCATCCTCGTCTCAAAAGCTTCCTATTAGCCAAACCTTGCCTAAAATCTCCTTTTTAAAGCTTAAAAGGTCTTCCTAAACAAGCTAAAAATGAACGCTTAAAATGAACATGAATCTAATAGGACTAACTAGATACATGTCACACAAACCGATCCATTCTCAACATCCTCGACTCGACTAACTAACCGTTCACGAGTCGAATCCTTTCCATGCATCTAGGCTCGAGCCCTTAACGATGAACCGTTAACATGGGCTCGACGAATGCAAATCAAACACATTTCAACGTCGAGACAAGATCCGTACACGCGTTCTCGCCTCAAAGACTTCTTAGGCACAACATTGCTCCTAAAGCAATACACCCGTTTTTGAAACAAGCTCTCTTCAAAAATCTCCTCACTTTTACAAAACAAGCAGCACACTCTCATTTTTGAAATAAATTCTTTTCAAAATCTTCTTATTTTTACAAACCAAGCAAAACACACCCGTTTTTGAAATGAGCTCTTTTCAAAAATCTCCTCACTTCTGCAAAACAAATAACGACATTCTCTTTACAAATATCTTTGGGCCAAACGGCCCAAAGTCGACTCGTTTCAGCAAAAATCGTCTTTTTCAAGCAAACAAAACCCGAGAATGGCCAAGCCCAATCTCGCGGACTTTTCATCAGACCAAATGATTCATAACCATCTTGGCCCAAATCCTCTTACAAACTACTTTCACAAAATCCTCATCACGTTTTTGAAATAACCTTTTTCAAAAATCCTTCCTTCGAACCGAATGGCCCATAGTCAGGACGGTTTGATCTAGACAAACAGTCTCCTCAAAACACCTGAGAATAATCACTTTATTCTCGTGACATTCCAAAACATAAATGAACTACATGACCCGCACTCATTGTAACCCATTTATTACCAAACATTTTCAAACCCGAGAATGGACCTTTTCTTGAAAACAAATCTAGCAAAATAAACATTTTCGAAATCCATGACTCAAAATGGCCTACCGTCATTTTAATCCAAACATCTCTTTTCACAAAACAACAAAACCTAGGAATGAACTAGCATCATCCCACAAATTCTTCACGGTTAGACCAAGTGGCTCATAGTCGCTTTAATCTAACCCTCTTTCAAACCAAATGTATGAAAACGAGTATAACCGTCTTCATCACATCTTCAAACACCCTTGATTCGGATAGCCTATCGCCACTCCGAATCGATTCACACTCTCACCGAAAAGCCACTAACACGAGCTTATCGGATCTGATTTCAAAACGCCTTTTACATCGAGCCAAAATGTGACAACACATTTTGCTCAACAAAACATCCTGCTTTTCGCCGAAAACAAAACTTTTGCAAAATCAAAGACAAATCTAAGTATGCATGAGTCAAGTCCCGACGCGAGCATCAACCCCATCCGAGACATGTGCGTTTCGAGCACCCAGCGAAGAATCCATCAAGGCGCCACCGACGATCTCACGGATCTCCTCAAGAAATTCGAGTCTTTTCAATACGGGTCGAGTTTTTAAACATTGAGTCAATCTCTGACAGTCTAGGGCAATCGAGTCTTCGACGTACGACATTTTTAACAAATCGATAAAGGAATAAGTTTGCCTACAACCCAGCTTCCTTTTTACACACTTTTTCCATAAAAAAAAAACACAATCATGCACCAACATACATTGCATCCCAGGAACAACTATCCTAGGGAGATCTAGGCCGGGTACGAAGGTCCAAGTCAACAACTAAATCAAGGACACAAAGACAAGAAAGCTTCCGACGACTAAACACCTAAGGTTCACTAGTCTGCTTGTGGTCTACTACTCCGCTGCTTTTGGAGGAGGATCCATTAATTTGGAGCTCCACAGTGGTCATGAATTTGATCGCGACCAAAAGTACGAGTATTCCTGGATCGTCCTCCGCGTACTCGATCGCGTGCCTAATAAGCAAACGAACTTGTCAGTGGAGCCCGCGTGATAGACACACGATCACAAGCGACCACCGAGCCACAGGGTTTAGCAAGGTCCGAGCTCAAGCCCAAGCCGTACAGGGCGTAAGATATTCTCAAACCAAACGGGAATACAAGGTACAAAGGCCAAAAACCAAAGTCACCAAAAAGCAAAAGTCTCAAAAGCTCCGGAACAAGGGGCAAAACAACTAAGCAAAAGCTTAAGAAGTCAAAAGCTTAAGAAGTCAAAAGCTCAAGAAGTCAAAAAGCTTAAGAAGTCAACAAGCTTAGAAATCAACAAGCGAGGGGCCGAAACCCCAATGGCAAGAAGTACCGAAGCCCAGAAACGAGTGGCCAGGTCTTTGAAATTCCAAATTGAAGACACAACAGAAGTAGCAAGCAACCAGCCTAGATCAACTAAGGAGAACCCACCCTTAGGATGCAATGTATCAAGGTCAAACACATAAACACCCTTTGGACCGGCGGGTCCCTAAACACGCACCTTTCCACAAAAACAAACCCACCTCCCAGACCGGTGGATCCTTAAACACGCACCTTTCCACATAAACACCTCATGCACGCCCTTAAACACCCCTTTCGGAACTACGCTAGGTTTGATTCCGTAACCACGGATACGTAGGCCGCTCCCCCGAGCTCAACCAACCTTTTACAAAAATCCACAAAATATTCCCCGTCCAAAGCTTTCCATGCTAAGGATGTGTCCACAAAAATTTCACAAAGTTCAAAGGCAAACTATTTCTTTATCGAGGCGACTAAAACGAGTTCGTCAAGGCAAAGTTGTCATAGACTTAGGAGTAGTACTCTGCTTTTTGGTCTAACACTGTTTTGCAGGAACAACAGCATCCCACCGCAGACAAGCAAGCACCACTGGGGGCTCCACCAACGCACGTGTTCCCGAACATGGCATCCATGCAACCGTCGAGTCTCAAATCACGCATACGATTCGTCTCTATTTTGCAAACTTTTCGACGTTTTAAGCATCGAGTCACACATCGAGTCAATCCTCTTCCAATCAAACAATTTAGCGACATTTAAACCGCTCCTTTCAAAAGCTCTCCAGTTTTCAAAACGCTCCCACGGAACGACATGCTTTTTCAAACTTACACGAGGCAATGCACCCTCAAATTAGCTAATCACCTTTCAAAATTAACCCAATACTCGAGTTAATATGAAAGCACTTTGCAATTCACTTTTTGCAAACACACCCTTTCGCAAACAAAATGTATCTTTCGAAAATGCATCTCAAATCCTTGAAATGCATCTCGAATCTTCGAAGTCTAAACTTTTCCAAAAATTTAACTCGGCACTCGAGTTAATACATTTTGAGAAACAGCATTCTTCGAATTTAACTCACTCGAGTTAACACATTTTAAGCAAAAGCTCAATCGAACTACGCCGGTTTGATTCCACATTCGTGGATACGTAGGCAGCTTACGCAAAGCACAACCGAATTTAGCACAACCGAATTTAGCACTACATCCCACTCCGTGTTGTCATGAGATTCCACCGACAACTGGGGGCTTTTCAACCTTTGCACTCAAGTGACCCTCTACGGTCTTCACAACTCTAGCTTGAACCTACAACGTCTAACACCCCTTCATCTTGCATGAAGCCTTACAACCGACATTTCTAGCATTCATTTTTAAAGCTCATTTCGACAACTAAAGTGAATCTTTCACAAAAATGATTTTTCAACAAAACCATTTTAAATCCAAACATCCCAATCGGGAATCATTTCACTTTCAAATCCAAGCCTACTAACTACGCAGGTACACGGAAGCACAACACAGCACGGAAGCGAAAGACGACGAAAGCAACTACAAAGTTCAAGCCAAGCTACAACAAACAGTCATGTAAACAAGGGTTCACACAATCCTTATTACACAAGCATACTAATACAACTAAGGGTGAAGACGACGGTACTCGTCAAAGTCTACTGAACCCGAGCCACCTCAAAGACGACTCGACACAAATTGAATCGCCTGCTCCACCAACGCTACATTATTCTCCATTTTGCCTTAATTTCAATCAAATTAAGCCAAACTACGGGGGAAATTTCAAAACCAAACACCATACTCTTCACTTTGACTCAGTTTTCATTCAAAACTTAGTCAAACTCGAGGGGGGAATCCAAAAACTCCTCCTCCTAATACACCCTGCACTACATTTTGACTTAGTTTTCATGCAAAACTTAGTCAAACTCGAGGGGGTAATCCGAAAACACCCTTTATCCTAATGCAACCCATAGCCTTTTACATAGTTTGACTATCGTTATACACCATAACTCAGTCAAACTGGGGGCTCATATACACCGGCACCATGACCAAGACAATCAAATGACGCTTCATATCAAGAATTAAACCTTTACAACGAAAAATGGGATAATTTTTCGCATTTTTGCATTTTTGAAGACACCCTTGCCATAAACACACACACCTCCGGTTTAGCGACACCTCCAGAACCGCTACAAACATGAACATGCACACTAAAAGCATAACACTTTCATGTGTGCATCAGACAAGCAACACCCGAACGTAGGTCCAAGCACCAAGTACCCTAACATATCCAAGAAACATCCCAAGCACCATGCATTCCAAGTCCAAGAGGCATGTATCATACGAATCCAAACGAATCGCAATGATACCACGTTTCATGGTCGAAGCAAGCGAAATTGAAGATCTCGAAAGGAAAATCGCGAGTTCGAATATTTTCGGATTTGAAACCGCGACATGTGCGAATGAGTTCAAGCTTAAAGTCGCCAATTGATAAGAGATTCCCCGGAAGAGTCACTAGTCTACAGGCAATTTCCAGAGCATGTTTTGTTCCACGTTTTCCCCTCATTTTTCTTCATACACGCAAGCTTTCATGGTTAAGGCGTCACCTACTGATCGCCACAAGCACTAGCACATACATTATGCGCTATGCCTTGGTTAAGGCCACCTACGATCGCCATACGCGTGTACTAAGCATTTAATACACGGTACAGAAGCAGAAACACGAACACTCTTCACGAGTCCTTACACCCTCTTACACGTCCCTGTGGAGTATCGCTTCCTCCCCATGGAGTCCACACACCTATCTGACATTTCCTACTGAGTCCAAGACATACCCTTCGACTTCCCCAAAGAAATCACTAACATAAACACCAAGCGTGCGCATCAAAGACATTCAAGACATCCAAGCAATTACACGAAGCCGTACACTTGAGCACATACACCTTCCTCGGACAATAATCCCGGCAAATATACACCTGCACCCCTAACAAGACGAAACACCATCACTCTCTCAAACAACCACAACTACACCTACGCTCCTCGGCGAGACCATACATATACACCCTTCCCTAGCAAACTAGTACTTCTCCAGCAAATACTACACTAAGCACCTGCGCTCCTCGGCGAGACCCAGTTCAACATCAACAACCGCATCAGCCTAAGCGGCAGATCAAAGAATCGGCACAAGAAAGTCATCAGCAACGACAACGGCACTACCTTCTCCTCAACGAAAGGCAATCATATGCAACTACGACTACATAGACACTCCTCGGCGAGCCCAAGCACAAGCACTCTGCAGTATACACCTAACTCCAAGCATTTCACTCTACATAGACGCTCCTCGGCGAGCTCAAACACAAGCATTACACGAACGCTCTTTCACGACACCTACACCTACACCTACACCTACATCTACATGAGCACCCCTGCTCAATTATACACCTCACGCATACCGAAACATCTTACAAGCACATGCACCCCCGCACTTTAGCCCCTTATACACATGCAATACGAAGACATTACAAGCAGCAGCACCAGGCATCCGACGATACCAAGCATATACAAAGGCACCAACAAATGACAACAAGCACGGCGAAGACATTCAGCAGGCCGGCAGGCCCTTATAGCATGCACGGACCGCCAAGTCCTTAAAATGCGCACGCCCCTCCCCGTTTAGCCCGGTTCGAAGTCCTCGTCTCACCCATGGACACATGCTTCGTCCCGCTGACTGTATCGAGACTGTAATGGTCCGGATATGGTCGTGGAGTTTGACTAGCGCTCTAGTCCGAGCTCAGTCAAACTGGGGGCTCTGTGGATACCCATATCCGTACCCTCCCAAACAAAACCCTATGATGTATCACGGACTTTTATTACGCATGCTTTAACGTTGACTTAAACGGTTCTAACTAATGTCGAATTCATTTTGAGTCGTTTTAAATGTTAAAATGATTTAGGTCACCTCACATCGCATTTAAATAACGTTCATTTTGTCCATTTGGAGTCTAGCTAGGTCCTTGTCCCGCTTCATTTGGCTTGAGCTTCGCATTTGCACTACAATTAGCCCTTTTACATTAACAAGGTCTAATTCAGCATTCCTAAATTCCTAAATTTAGGCCCGGTGGCTAAATCTTCCCTTTAGTCCCCTCTTACACAAAATACGGCTTCACGTCTTACCTTATTTCACAAAATCTATGCAAATACACCCTTTTCACATTTTCGGGTCTCGGGCCCAAAACCGAGCCCAAACCCACCTTTGGCCCGCACTCCAAAGCCCTCAACAACTCTCTAGAAGATCATACTAGGCCTTCTTGGGGGACAAGCAAAGAGATTACACTGAATATTCCCAAGATTTAGCAATTCGGATTAAGGAAATACGAAATCACGGAACTAAAACCACACCACTAAATCAAACAAGCTTATGCGGCTCCCTACACAAACCGCATAAGCCTATGCGGTTTGTCAGCTTGGCTTTTTAAGCTTATGCGGCTCATGGTGCAAACCGCATAAGCTTATGCGGCTCATGGTGCAAACCGCATAAGCCTATGCGGTTTGCCCACCAAACCGCATAAGGCTATGCGGTTTCCCAGGCTGGCTTTTTCCCTGCTTTCCTATTTTCTCTCGGCTATTCTCCTATATATACAACCCCTCGCACAACCTATTCACATAAGTTTTCCACACAAGAAAACCCTCTCTTCTCACAACCTCTCTTCTTAGTTTTAGTGCCCACACATGGGTCCCACAAAATATACCGTCTAGCACGGTATACACCACAAAACACTCTCAAAGCCTCACGCACCCAAATCCTTGAGTTCAACACACCATCTCGTGTTGAATTCATCCTCCTTTTAAGTTCAAGAAGCGAAGCTCTGCCCAGATCTGAAGCGTCAGGACAAGGTAGGTACCGATCCACTTGGATCAAAGCTTTTTCTTATTTTCTATGGACTAACAAAGGGGTCTACACTTTAGCGCCCCCCCCGGCTTTGGCACCCAGCGCGCTTGCAATCCAAGTGTTCTACTTACTTCGGGTACACTCCATATCCGATGACACGCTAAAGTCGCATAAGCAACCGACCTTATAAAATAAACCAATGGACAATTGAACTTTATTTTATTTGCATGCATCTTGCACCTTCTTATTTTGCATTAAAATCAACTTTAACAATGAATTCGACCTTTAACTGAACCGTATTCGTTAACAAGTTAAACATGCTAAACTGAGGGTTTTAATCAATCTTTTTGCATCTGCATCTGCATTCTTTTACAAACTTATCGCACTTGTACGTAGCGATAACATTAGTTCAAATATCATCTTACAAGGATTGTTCTAGGTCAGTAGAGGCTATTTTTACATAGGCTTTTCTAAAAGGTTTTCATAAATCATTATTTGAATTAACTCTTTTTCTAAAGTACCCTCACTTGAATCCAATCTGGTTTCACAAACCTTAGATCTAGGGGTGTCGGCGTGCTCCAAAATCTAGGACATGTTTTTAGCTTAGAACATGGTAGCAGGTTCCTATTTTCCGCGATAAATAGGTGGCGACTCCATAACAGTTCTTAAAGGTTTTTCCAACTTAATCTTTTTTAACTTTAAAATCCGCCCTTTAAGCAAGACGCCGAGTTGGGTCCCCCGAACGCGGTTCCCGGGTTCCACAATTACGGAGTAATGTGAGTTTACCTCATAGGGAAGGACTACATGGGTCGTTCGGTCAACCAACCTGATCACACTAAACTCATCGTCCATCCACTGAGAATCCGCATCATCCCAGTATTGAACTTGATAACCATATTTAGCTAGGTCGGACAATTCGGTAGTCACTGGCAGGCGTGATCATCGTCGATGGTTGAGTCTGCACTAGGCCAAACTGACGCATACATCTATCGGGTTGATACGGCTCCAAAATATTAAGAAACCGAATCAATCCGAAATACTGAGTCTTGCGACAATGCCTCTCAGGACGACTACCAAAAGGAGTCCAATCCACCCTCTCAGCTGTCAGCCCGTCCAACATCTGTCGACATTGCTCCAACAGCTTGCGGCTTCCTTTACACCTAAGAAGCTGTGACCTAGCCTCGGTGATAGGTTTAGTCGCACTCGCCTAATAAAAAATAATACCAAACTCAACACTAGTGTAGCTAAGGTAAGTCGGGATCGTATCCACAGGGAGATGGTCGCAATGTTGGTTATTTTTAACGATTCTAGTCTCGGTTCGAGTAAGTGTTTGGTTTACTAGAGCTATAGCGGAAGATAAGGGTTTAAACGATAAGGAAAAGGTCTAGAGAGTCGGGGATAGCATAGGCAAAGCTAGGATAAAGGATGGTGACAGAAATGAGCCGGGAATCGCAAGTGCTAAGGAATAGGCTCGGCCTCTCGGTCCTAAGCGTCCTCTAGGTCTCAAATGCGGGCTCTCACAACTAACAAGTGAGGGTCCTAATGGTTCGTCTCGTGCCCTACCTTAAACTAGGCTTTCGATCTTAAGTTTAAGGGTGGAAAAAGCTTGCTAAACCTTGGCCAAGGGATCAACAAACACGATCAAGACAAGACAACCAAAGACACATACAAAACCCTCATCAAAACATCACCAAAAGCATCCTAGACTACTCACCCATGATCACCCTTTCTCCCTAGATAAAGGACTACTCACTCATGATGAAAACAACAACAAAAGCAAAGGAGAAAGATAAAAACATGATCAACAATGAAATATATTGAAATAATAATCAAAGGAGAGAAGTATAAAACAATACCAATCAGAAAATCCAAAGAGAACAAGATGAATTCAAGCAACAAACCGAAATAGATGATCAAAACCAAAGCAATCCGAGTCGGGAATTGAAATTACAAAAGTGTAAAAGTATGAAACCTAAGAATTCTTGAGAATGAACTTTGAAATGTTATAAAAGTGCTGTAAAAAGATGGGAACGAAATATGATGTTTTAGGCCTTCAAATAGACGAAGTATTTCAAGCACACGAAGAGTCAGACCCGTCCCTGGGGTACGGGACAGGTGTCCCGTCCGGGACCACCACCTACTTCCTTCCCTGACCTACGGGATGAGCATCCCGTGTTGTTCAGTTTTTTTTGTTGTTTTTGCCACTTCTTGTACTTAGCTTCTTTTGCAATATTTGTCGTCCCAAGGCATAGGGACGAGGCCTAGGTCGTCCCAAGGGGTAGGGACGAGATCAAAATTGAGTATATGAGCTTCAAACTCCGTGCCAAGGTCCCGGGACACCTTCAATCATCGAAACGAGGCTCGTGCGCAACCGAAACGCAACGAAACCAACTCGAAACACTTCAAAACTTCACGAAACTTTACGAAACCTCCCGAACAACATCCTAACCTCTAAATATGTGCGTTAACCTACAAAGTAGGCACAAAAACGCAGCAGAGCCGAAACGGAGAGAAATAGGAAGCGAAACACAAGTAAAAGCATGGGAAACGCAAAGAAAAGCTCGTGATCAAGGGGCTATACGTATGTAAATATATGACACATCAAACTCCCCCAAACCGAACCGTTGCTTGTCCTCAAGCAACCAAGCATTACCGAAAATAGAGGACAAAGCGAGATAAAGAAGACTTCACCAAACAATCACCAAACCGCAAGCAGCTTTAGCAAATGGCAATCAATCCCGAAGCAACATGGGACGTATGGAAATAGCTAGCTAACAGATGAGAATTACAAGACGGCGCAGAATGAATAGCATGGCTTAAACTTTGGCTCTCTAGCAATCAAATCACGGACCTCTCGCGGTTTCCACTCTAGCACAAATGATGAACAAGGTGATATATGTGATGACACTCACCTACTCGACTAGTGGAAGCACGCCCGCAATCGAATGTGGACCAAATCTCGCATTCCCGTACACTAATACTTTCACAAAAACGGAACAAACATGAGGGCTTACATAGGAAATGAGGTGTGCAAAGGCCAAAGAGAGGGTAAGGGTAAGAAGGTGGACAAATGATTATGGAATCGTGGAGCTAAGCCACTAGAAACAAGTAGTACTACTCAAGTGCTCGTCCAAGCCAACAAGTAACCCAACTCTTAATATAAGCGGACCGAAAACAGCATATCGGTCTCCTCTACACATCATCGCAACAAAACAAATGATTACAAGTGCTCACTCATGTAACAACAACAACAACTCTTTCATTTTTGTGCACACATTTTCTTTCTTTGTAATTTTGTGTTGTGTTTGTTTTTTTTCAGATTTTTGTTTTGATTTTCTAATTTCTTGAGCAAAAGAGCACACTCATAAGTTGCGAAAAATACCTCATCAAAGGTCGGGGAAACAGCAATCCCGACACATATTCACCAAAACTCTCCAAGCAAACGACATCAGCAAGTCGAAGCAATGATCACAACCCAACGAACGGGCACAAGAGTAAGCAAAAGTGGTCACTAGCAAGGCTAGGGTAGGCTATTTGGCAATGTAGCTAGCAAACTCATGTGAATAAGGGGATTAGGATCATATATGAGAGGATAAAAGCAAAGTAAGAACAAGGTGAATAAAGTGAAATCAACTAAAGCCTCATATGCGAAACATGTGACAAAATCGCGGGGAACACGGGATAGGGGCCACACTTATGCGCGTTAATTTTACGTACCCCACGAGGAGAACTACTCACAAAATAAGCATGGGGACCGGGATAGATGAACCGGCCTCTGGAGGCTTAAAACCTCACAATAAAGTAGCTATAGTCCGTAAAATGATAAAGCCAACAAGTCAAGCATGCCATCATCTACAAGCGCGTCTTAACATCCCCGTAGCGCTAATCCAACAATATAAATCATGCCAAAGCTCAAAGCATACGAGGGAAGGGATGTCGGGAAAGAATAAGTTAAAAACAAGCTCACAAACAACGATCGGGATACGTTTTTTTGGTATTTTTGAGAAATTTTCTGATTTTTTTGGATTTTGTGATTTTTCAGATTTTTTTGGATTTTTGTATTTTTGGAAAATGAAAAATGAAAAAGAAAATGCAAAATGAAAAGCAAAGCGTTCCTCCCCCAAACCAGACGACACATTGTCCCCAATGTGTCCTAAAGCACATCAACACGGGACCTTAAAAATAAGGGAGAAAAACACGATCAAAGTCTCAAAAAGGAACAAAGTACATACAAGATATATACATGAGAAAACGTCCCCCCAAACCAGCTTCAAACAGGGGGGCTCAGCACGAGTACTAGAAGTACCACTATCCGTGGGTCTCGTCGTACACGAACCCACTTCCGTCATCCTCTTCATCATCATAACCATCGTCATACACTTGGCCATCCTCATCAACGGCTCCAACTAGTTGGCTTGCAGCAAAGCCAACCTTATCTCCACTCAGCTCATCTTTAATCACAGCTCTACCCTCTTCCGGCCTCCCTAAAGTACCTGCAATCATATCACAACAAAGCACAGCCTCAAGAGGGTCCCTCTCGAGGACTCTAGGTAAGTTCTCGTTCACGCAATCATTAATGACATCAATAGCAAAGACATGCTCCTCCAACATAGGACGCTTTAAAGCGTTAGACAAGTTAAAAGTAATCGAATCACCTCCAATATCCAACGTTAACTTGCCGTTCTTGACGTCAATTATTGCACCAGCAGTGTGCAATAAAGGCCGACCCAATATGATAGGAATTTGGGAGTCCTCGGCCATGTCAAGACCAATAAAGTCAACGGGGATGAAAAACTTACCAACCTTGACGGGTACGTCCTCCAAAACACCGAGAGGGCGTTTGACAGAACGATCCGCCATTTGGAGTGTGATGTTTGTCACTTTTAAAGGCCCCATGTTGAGCTTCTCGCATACCGATTAGGGTATGACACTTACACTTGCACCTAGATCACAAAGAGCATTATCAATAAAAGTGGTGCCCATAGTGCAAGGAATAGAGAAGCTACCCGGATCCTTTACCTTAGGAGGAGACTGGTTTTGTAACAGAGCACTGTATTCCGCAGTAAAAGCGACAGTCTCGACCTCACTAAATGATCGTTTACGAGTAAGGATGTCTTTCAAAAACTTTGCGTACGCAGGGATTTGAGTAACGAGTTCAGTAAAGGGGACAGTTACCTTGAGGTCCTTGACAACCTCCATAAACTTACCAAACTGTGAGTCAAGCTTAGACTTTACCACTCGGCTCGGGAATGGCAACTTGATTTGAATTGGAGGCTCCACCGGCTTGTCTTTCTTGGCCTCCTTGTCCTTCTCCACGTGCACACCACCTTGAGCACCACCTTCAGCCACGGCCTGTCCTACACGGGGACTCAAGGCCACCCCTCTAATCTTGGCTCCACTCGTGCTCGCTCCTGCAAAACCATCACTAGAAGCACTAAAATCGTTAGGAAAAAGGGAAGGGTCTACTTCAGTTACCACCGTAGGCATGGGAGGACCGTCATAGCTCGTGCCGCTTCGCAAGGAAATGGCGTTGATCGACTCATGTTGTTGCGGTTGTGTGCCTTGCGAAGGAAGAGAACCCGGCTTCCTTTGAGAACTTGAGGAAGCAAGTTGAGCCATTTGTGTCTCGAGCATTTTAATGGCAGCGTCCTTCGCTTGGTCGCTCTTTTGTATGTGTGCCATCATGGGGTCTTGAGTCTTAGCCATTTGCATAATCATGGCTCTCATTTCACTCATGGGATCGGGGACCGGAACAGGAACAACGGGTGGTGGAGCATTTTGTGGTTGAAAATTGGGGCGATTAAAGCCAGGAGGGTTGTAAGGTCGAGGAGCATTATAAGGGCTGAAATTTTGAGGAGCATTGTTGTGTGGTTGTTGTTGTTGTGGTGGAGGGTTCAAAACATTTTGACTCTTGTATGACAAGTTGGGATGATTTTTGTAGCCTTCGTTATAGTAGTTGGAGTAGGGATTGTTTTGTGATTGAAATGCATGGACCGGATACATACCTCGCCATTCTAAGGAAGAATGACCGGAAACGCCACATGAACCACAAGTCGGGTCATGGGAAGTGTGCATCGCCGCTACCGTTTGTCCACTAGCTGATGAGGAACTACCGCTTGCTCGCATCTCACACATCATTGCGGTCATAGCATCCATTTTCGCGCTAAGCATGGCTACCGCATCGCTATCGTTCCTACCTCCACTCCTAGGAATGTTCCTAGAGCTACCATATTGCGCATTATGTATCGCCATGGCCTCAATCGTATCAATAGCCTCATCCACGTCAATGTTATCGAACCTACCATTCGCCGCTGAATCTAGCACTTGGCGTGACTCATTATAAAGACCGTTATAGAATTGCATAACAATGAACCACTTGTCCATGCCATGATGAGGGCATTGACGTTGTAAGTCTTTGTATCTTTCCCACGCATCAAAGAGAGACTCGTCTCCCCTTGCTAAAGCTCGTGATTTGGCTCCTAAGTATAGCGGTCTTTTCCGGAGGGAAGTACTTTTGGTAGAATGCAAGCACCAAAGAGTTCCAATCGACGATAGCAAGCGCGACTCGATTCAAAGAATTCAACCACAACTTCGCTTTGTCTCGGAGGGAAAATGGGAAGAGCATCTCCCTAATTTGATCTTGAGTCACTCCGGTTTGCTTTATCGTGGAGCAATAATCACATAAATTTTGAATGTGTAGGTTAGGGTCCTCGTCGGGGCTCCCTCCGAATTGACTGCGCTCAATGAGGTTTATGAACGCGGGCTTGACTTCAAAGTTGTTAGCCGCTATGTTGGGCATAGCATTGCCCGTTGGAATTTGAGCGGCGGTATGCTTTGAATGATCGGATAGTTTCACCATTTTCTTTGGCTCGGGTGTAGGTTCAATATGAGCTTCTTTAGGGGATGAAGTAGAAGAGATAGTAGCTTCCAAGTCCTTTAGCAAGTTCTTACGCCTAAGAAATGTGCGTTCCGGCTCCGGGTCAAATGGAATTGCCAAGCCTTTTTGAGACGTACGTGTGTTCCTGGGCATACACAACACTAGAGGAAGCTTTAAGTAGCGGCCTCAAGGAATTGAGGTTCCTTGAGACAAGAGTAACAAAGAGAAAAGAACCAAATAATCAACAAAAAACAAAGCCGTCTCCCCGGCAACGGCGCCAAAATTTGATAGGTTTAGTCGCACTCGCCTAATAAAAAATAATACCAAACTCAACACTAGTGTAGCTAGGGTAAGTTGGGATCGTATCCACAGGGAGATGGTCGCAATGTTGGTTATTTTTAACGATTCTAGTCTCGGTTCGAGTAAGGGTTTGGTTTACTAGAGCTATAGCAGAAGATAAGGGTTTAAACGATAAGGAAAGGTCTAGGGAGTCGGGGATAGCATAGGCAAAGCTAGGATAAAGGATGGTGACAGAAATGAGCCGGGAATCGCAAGTGCTAAGGAATAGGCTCGGCCTCTCGGTCCTAAGCGTCCTCTAGGTCTCAAATGCGGGCTCTCGCAACTTACAAGTGAGGGTCCTAATGGTTAGTCTCGTGCCCTACCTTAAACTAGGCTTTCGGTCTTAAGTTTAAGGGTGGAAAAAGCTTGCTAAACCTTGGCCAAGGGATCAACAAACACGATCAAGACAAGACAACCAAAGACACATACAAAACCCTCATCAAAACATCACCAAAAGCATCCTAGACTACTCACCCATGATCACCCTTTCTCCTTAGATAAAGGACTACTCACTCATGATGAAAACAACAACAAAAGCAAAGGATTAAGATAAAAACATGATCAACAATGAAATATATTGAAATGATAATCAAAGGAGAGAAGTATAAAACAATACCAATCAGAAAATCCAAAGAGAACAAGATGAATTCAAGCAACAAACCAAAATAGATGATCAAAACCAAAGCAATCCGAGTCGGGAATTGAAATTACAAAAGTATAAAAGTATGAAACCTAAGAATTCTTGAGAATGAACTTTGAAATGTTATAAAAGTGCTCCAGGAAGGACGGCTGGGATGGTGGACACACCAACAAAAGTGCTAAGTGCTATGAGTGCTCCTAATAGTGTGATGAGGTCTCCACCTAAGGGTTCATTTCTGGAGGTTCTGACTGCTGTATCAAAACCATTTGAATGCACTGTTGGGGGGACTGATCCACCTGACCCTGGAAATGGATAGTGTCGGATTCTGGAATGTTAGGGGTCTCAATAGACCTAATAAACAAGTAGAGGTTAGCTGGTTTTTGTCTCAAAATAATGTTAGCTTATTTGGTCTTCTTGAAACTAAGATTTCTAGTACTTCACTGAGTAAGGTGATTCCTATTTTCAACACAAACTGGTCTATTTGCACGAATACTAGTACTCATAAAGGTGGGAGGATTTGGTTACTTTGGAATCCACAGATTATTGATGTTCATATCAAACTTGTTGATGCCCAGTGTATTGTTGCAGAGGTTTGGGATAAAGGGCTACACAGAGCGTTCCAATTGTGTATGGTCTATGCTTTTAACAAAATCCATGAGAGAGTTCGGCTATGGCAAATTCTTTGTCAGTTCAGAAATTATTCTGGTGCTTGGTTGGTCTGTGGGGACTTTAGTTATGTTCTCCAGGCTAATGAAAGGTTGGGGGTTGCTGTTACAGTCCAGGAAATGGCTCCTTTTCTGGATTGTATAGGGCAATGTGGATTAAATGATATGGCTACTCAAGGGTCTTTCTTTACTTGGTCCAATAAGCAATCTGGTGCTGATAGAGTGTGTAGCAGGATTGATAGGGTTCTGGTTAATGATGAGTTCCTATCTTTGTATCCAAATGCTATAGCATCTTTCCTTCCTGAAGGGGTTTATGATCATTGCCCATATATAATTAAGCTTGTTCTGGCTGATGTTCCTAGGGTTTCGCGTTTTAAATACTTCAATATGTGGAGTTTGGATGTTGGCTTTATTGATGGTGTCAAATCTGTTTGAAATCAATATGTAAGAGGAGCTCCAATGTTTAGAGTGGTGACTAAATTGAGATGGATGAAGAAGATGTTGAGGGATTTGAATAAGAGGTCTTTCTCAAATATTGAAAGTACAGCTGAAATAGCTGCTAAATCTCTGTCTGATCTTCAGCTTAAGCTTCAAGGATCACCTCTGGACAGTGCATTGATTGATATGGAGAAGCAGCTACGTGACTCTGTTATGCTTTTGAACAAAGCCAAGGAGGCTTTTTTGAGGCAAAAGGCAAAAGTGCAATGGCTTGGTCTTGGGGATAGCAATACGTCTTTCTTTCACAGTCGCATCAAGGCTAGGAGGAGTCATAATAGGGTGCTGAGCATTGTTGATATGAATGGCAACACTCAGAATTCTCAAGATGGGATTCAGAAGGCTTTTATTGATTATTTTCAGTCCATCTTGGGTAGTACTACCCCTGTGTCTCATGTACACCAGAGAACAGTCCATCTTGGCCCTACTGTAGCTGAAGAAGATTGGCCGAGCTTACTGACTATTCCATCTAAAGAAGAGATTAGGGCTGCTATTTTCAGTATACCAGATGACAAAGCACCTGGACCAGATGGCTACACAAGCAAATTTTGTAAAGACTCATGGTCTGTGGTAGGGGATGAAGTCTGTCAATCTGTTCAGTCCTTTTTTCAAACTGGGCAACTTCTTAAGCAGGTTAATGCTACTCTTCTTACACTTATTCCTAAAGTCTCTTGTCCTAAATCTGTGTCTGAGTTCAGGCCCATAGCCTGCTGTAATATTCTGTCCAAATGTCTATCTAAGCTCTTGTGCAATAGAGTTGGTAGGGTTCTCCCTAATATCATTAGCCCTACTCAAAGTGCTTTCATTAAAGGTCGTCAAATTGTTGAGAATGTCTTAATTTGCCAGGATTTGGTTAAGTTGTACACTAGGAAATCTTGCTCCCCTAGATGTTTTCTCAAGATTGACTTGAGGAAAGCGTATGATTCAGTGGAATGGCAATTTGTGGAGGAAATGTTATATGCTTTGAATTTTCCAGAACACCTGATAGTACTAATCATGGCTACTGTTACAAGCCCATGGTACTCCCTTTCAATCAATGGTTCATGTTTTGGTTTTTTTAAGGGGGAGAGAGGGCTCAGGCAGGGTGATCCTCTTTCACCCCTGCTCTTTACTATTTGTATGGAGTACTTGTCGAGGATTCTTTTGGTGGTATCTGCTAAGGCTAATTTTCATCATCATTCACTCTGCAACAAGCTGGAATTGACGCACTTGTGCTTTGCTGATGACCTACTGATGTTTTCTAAGGGTGATGAAGGATCTGTGAGATTACTACTCAGGGGTTTCCTCTCCTTTTCTAAAGCCTCAGGTTTGATCATGAATTCTTCTAAGTCTGATTTGTATTGTAATGGGATTGATGCTCTGGTACTGAATAGAATCCTGACTTTCTCTGGTTTTAAAAGGGGTTCATTGCCTTTTAAGTATTTGGGAGTTCCTATTAGCTCTAAACGTTTATCTACTAGAGATTGTTATCTTTTGAGTGAGAAGATTTGCAGCAGAATCAGAAGCTGGGGGCAAGGAAACTCTCGTACATGGGGAGGCTCACTCTTGTGAATTCTGTTTTGAATTGTTTACATACCTACTGGGCATCTATTTTTATGTTGCCTGTCTCTGTTATGAATAAAGTTATTGCTATTTGTCGTAACTATCTTTGGGATGGGAATGAAAATTATCACAAGACTCCTTTGGTGGCTTGGGATAAGGTATGCTTGAGCAAGGAACAAGGTGGTCTAGGGGTTATACAATGTCAACAGTGGAATATTGCTGCCTTGGGTAAATATGTATGGTGGTTGGCCATGAAGAAAGATCACCTTTGGGTGAAGTGGGTCTCTCATGTATATCTGAAGGGTGCTGAATGGATGTCCTATACACCTTCCATTATTACATCTTGGGCTCGGAGGCAAATTTGTAAAGTGAGGGACTTGCTTTCGGCTGGTTATAATGGCAAGTCTTGGAATAGCAAGGATGGTGTGTATACTATCAAACTTGGTTATGAGTGGTTACGGGGTGCTCATCCCAAGGTTCACTGGTCTCATTGTGTTTGGCATCGTTTTAGTGTTCCTAAATGGTCATTCTTTGCCTGGCTTGTGAAACTCAACAGATTGATGACTCTTGACAGACTCGGATTGTTTGGAATAGTCACTGATGGCACTTGCTTCTTATGTGGTGATGGTAAGGAATCAATCTTCCACCTCTTCTTTGATTGTGCATTTGCGGCCAAATGTTTGCTGCTGTTGCAGAGCTGGTTAGGCATCAAACTTATGAATGGAGCTTGGACCAGAATTAGTTCAAGAAGACAACTGACAAGATTCCAAAAAGACGTATGTGGAGCTGCTCTCAATGGATTGATATATAGCTTATGGCATCATAGGAATGTATGTAGAATTGAGGCACACATCCCTCGGCCTATGGTTGTGACTGAGTGGATTACGCGACAGTTGAGTATACGGATCAACGCTTTGGTTATTGGTCGATTATCGTCTAAAGATATGTTATGGTGGTCTTCTTGTAATTGATTACTCCTTCCTTGTATGAGTGCTACTAGTGTATTCAAAACGTATGTATTTGGTTTGAGCTATTAATATAACTTACCTTTTACCAAAAAAAAAAAGTGCTGTAAAAAGATGGGAACGAAATATGATGTTTTAGGCCTTCAAATAGACGAAGTATTTCAAGCACACGAAGAGTCAGACCCGTCCCTGGGCTACGGGATAGGTGTCCCGTCCGGGACCACCACCTACTTCCTTCCCTGAGCTACGGGATGAGCATCCCGTGTTGTTCAGTTTTTTTGTTGTTTTTGCCACTTCTTGTACTTAGCTTCTTTTGCAATATTTGTCGTCACAAGGCATAGGGACGAGGCCTAGGTTGTCCCAAGGGGTAGGGACGAGATCAAAATTGAGTATATGAGCTTCAAACTCCGTGCCAAGGTCCCGGGACACCTTCAATCATCGAAACGAGGCTCGTGCGCAACCGAAACGCAACGAAGCCAACTCGAAACACTTCAAACTTCACGAAACTTTACGAAACCTCCCGAACAGCATCCTAACCTCCAAATATGCGCGTTAACCTACAAAATAGGCACAAAAATGCAACAGAGCCAAAACGGAGAGAAATAGGAAGCGAAACGCAAGTAAAAGCATGGGAAACGCAAAGAAAAGCACGTGATCAAGGGGCTATACGTATGTAAATATATGACACATCACTCGGCACGAGGCCTACCCACAACATAGCACCCCCCGTGAGGTCGAAAATCGGGAAAGTACTCGTATATCCAGGCCTGCAACAACGTCAAGCAGCCAACAACACCCTTAGCACCGCCTCGCGAGGCCTTACCCAACTGCCTATACAAATAGGCCAAAGTCGCAGCACCCCAAGCGTATTCACCGACAACTTCTAAAACATCAAACAAGCCCAACATCCGGGCAAGCACCTTATCGCCAGACTTATCCACAAATAAAGTCTGACCCAACAACATCATCATGTATGCTCAGAACGCGTCATTCAGATTACCCTTCTCGACAACATCTTTCAAACTGTCAACCGACACACCACCACCCTTGTAAACGGGTGGCCGAATGGTGTCCATGTCTACACCAAAAAAGGCAGCCAATTTTGCCTTCACGGTCACATCGTCAACAGTAGAACTGTCGACCTCGTCAGCCACTTCTACATCACCCTTCAAACGAACCAACGCACCGTCAACTGGAATATCAAGAATACTCCAAACATCATGCAACAAGATAGTAATCTCTCCAAAAGGCATATGGAAGGTATTAGTATCCGGTTGCCACCTTTCTATAAAAGCACTAACCAAGTTCTCATCGATGTTCGTGCTATTACAATGTCTCAAATGACCAAGTCCAGTATCTCGAACTCGATCGGCAACCTCGTCACTTAACTTCAGCTTACTAAACTCATCGGCTAAACCTGACCTGTCATAAATTTTAATACACGATCGCAAGCTCTCCGGTGCCCTCCAACTACTATATGCAACGTGCCCACCAAAACTACGCAACACGTAACACTGAGAAGGACCACCGTCAACAGGACCCGTCAGACGCCAAGAAAAATCCTTCTTCGTCTTCGTCTTGGTCTTCGACCGACCACCAACAGACGACAACGAGGTACACCTAAGAAAGCGGCCTCTAGAATCCCGAGTCGCCATTTTAGTCATACGGGACTCAAACATCTGGTTCTGCACAAACAAACTGTCTCCCTCCTCCTCCGCCCTCAGAGCCTCCTCCTCGTCCTCATCCTCCTCCTCCCTCGCCATCTCGTCCTCCTCCCTAGCATCCTGCACCTCTTCCTCCTCCCTAGCATCTTGCACCTCTTCCTCCTCCCCTCGATATTCATCATCAAAGTTCTCTTGAAACACGGCTTCAATTTCTTTGTCCAACTCTTTCTCCGGGTTCTCGCTCTCAACAACACTGGAGGACGAAGGGGGAGCTTTCGCCACCCTTTTAGAGCGACGAACTGAAGGGGAAGGCTGAGCTTTCGCAGCCTTTTCTTTCCGCTTCGAGGCCGTGATAGCACGACTACTCGTACGACTCTTGGGGGGAACCATAATGTTTTTTCCTCTATTTGTGATCTGCAAAAATAAAATTAAATATGATTAGTTAAATGAAAACAAGAAAAACAACCCAAACAACAATAGCAAGTCAGAAAATATAAACGTTCACTGTCAACACCATAGTATGACAAAAATCTGGAAAACCAACCATGGATAGACAATGAAATTCGTTGTCATATCCGTGGTAAGACAAAAATCTGGAAACACATCCATGGAGGGACAAAATTCTGGAAACACGTCCACAGATGGACGAAATTCTGGAAACACATCGATGGAAGGAAAAAATACTGAACGTTCTACCAATAAAAGGCCGAAAAATTCAACAGTTTTTACCAACTACGACAAAAAATTCATCCCAAATTCAACAACAACACATGAACAATATACAATATACAACATTTACAAGCAGTTTTTACCAAAAAATACAAAAAATTGATCCCTAATTTAAGTTTTTTCATGAAAAATATACAACTTTTACAACCATATTTTACCAAAAACGACAAAAAATTTAACAACACACAAATGAACAACATACAACAAAGCATCTAACAATTACAAACAACAAACACATGAACAACAAACAAAAAAATAAATCAAAACAGGAACAACAAACAGATCTGAAGGTTTTTTTTTTAAAATAACAAATAAAAAATAAATAAGAACAAAAAATAAAAGGGTTTTTTTTAAAAAAATCCCGATTAGATCTAAAAAAAAAGTCCCAAAAATTAAACTTGAACATACTTGGATAGTGTTGGTGGTCGACGGTGGTCGAATGTCCGGTGGTGGTGGTGGGCGAAACGACGAACGCGGTTCTGACGACACTTGCTGGTGGAGCGCAAATCGACGGTGGTGGTGGAGCACGACTTAAAACGACTCGACGGTGGTGGTGGAGCACGTACAGTTGTGGTGGCGGAGCAAGTATAGTGTTTGTCGTAGTTTCTGAGCTTTCAATGTTAGGTTTTTGTGAATTTTGGGATTTCAGATTCAATATATTTGATTTTACTATTTAATGCTTGTGTGAGATTTTTGTAAGGTTTGATCCATTTAATGCTTCATTAGATTTGTAGTTTGAAAACATACAATTGATTTCATACAATTCATTCACATCAAATATTTTTTTTTTTTTTTTGATTTTGGTTTTCAGAAAAAAGAGAGAAAAAAAGTTGGGTTAGAGAGAGAGAGTAGGGGTAGTGAAGGTAATTTTTATGAAAAACGTCGTCGATTCGTAGTAAAACGTCGTCGATCTAAAGTAACCCCCTTATTTAACTTTCACAATTCACAATCATGATGTTAGCACAATTGCACAAATTCTCATTTAACACCACTAAACCCGTTTTAAGCTTAAGACGGGTCGGGTCAACCCATTTTTCCTTTACTTTTTTTATTTTTTATTTTTTATTTTTTGAAATTTTTTTTCAAGATCCAAAATTTATTTTTGAAAAACTTTTGTTGAAAATCGTGTTTATAGGGTTATTGAAAATGGTAACAAAGTAATGTAAAATGGTAACGTATTATATTATATTTGTAACATATTAAATTGTCATAACATTTGTTTAATATGTTACCATAATTGAATAATATGTTACCAAAATAGGTTCGTGTTTATAGGGTTATTGAAATGGTAACTAAGTAATGTAAAATGGTAACATATTATATTATATTTGTAACATATTATAAAACATAGAAAATAAAAAATTGTCATAACATTTGTTTAATATATTACCATAATTGTATAATATGTTACCAAAATAGGTTAATTATGTTTTAATTTTTTGAGAATATGTCACCAATATTGTTCGGGGTGATTTTCTCACACGGTTCGTTTTAGTGTATGTGGATCTACTAGTACTATCCTTTAATTGTGATTGTGATTATTGAGTTGTAACGTAAAGAAAAGCAAAGAAAATAGAATAAGACACACGATATGGTTACGTGGGAAAAACCCTTAAATGTTAAGGGAAAACCACGGGCGCCAAGCCAGGAGAGGTTATGCACTAGTTACGGTTCGGGAAGTGCAGTCCTGGACCAACCTGCTGAGAATACAATAAAGGCGTAAAATAAAGACAAAGTGTTTAGTTGCTTGTGAATTGTGTTTGAAAGTAGTAAAATTGAGTAGTGTGTCTTCTGATGTGAATAATGAATGCCTCTTTCTTCTGAGCTCTACTCCTTTTATAGTACTGCTAGGGTCCAACGTCTCTTTCCTTAGTTGTAGGTAACTTCTCCCCCTTTCTTCTCCAGCTGCTCCTATCTTTCAGGCTTCAGTTTAGTCCCTTGACTGAGTCTTGTAACGTCCACTTCTAGGGTTGCTGTTTGTATTTCTGGACTTGCTTTATAATGACTTCCTTTTTGTTGGGCTCGGCCCATCTTGGGTTTTCCTCTCCTGACCTGCACCTTTGCTTTGTCTGTGCTATCTGGTGCTGTCTGCAGATCCTGGACCTGATTGTAGATCCTGAACTTTGTCTGGACCTGGCTGAAGGTCCTGGACCAACCTGTACAGGTCTGGACCAGCTTGGTTTTCTGATCCCAACAGTTTGTCCCCCATCTCCTTGCCCTTCAGTCCTGAACTGGGGGGTAAGGAGATGCTTTTGTTCCTTTCCCTGGACCAGGGCCGTGCCTTGTCCAGGTCCTTCCTGTTCTGCTGTGCTTTTGGTCCTGGGACCTGCACTTTGTAATTAATGTGGTAGTTGCCTCTTCGTGGGGAAGTGCGCCCTATTTTGGCGCTCAATGCACTGCACATCAGTCGTGGGTCACATCAAGTCACTTCGCGCGCTTATTTTTTTAAAAACCATCCAACTTCCTTTTGTCTTCCTATATATACCCTAGTTTTTGTTTCTTTCTCTCTCTATCTCCTTCACTCTGATTTTATTTGTTGTGCACCTAAGAATTTCCGAAAAATCTCCAAACCGATTTGTTAGGAAACCCTAGCGTCCTTTTTTCTTCTTCAACTTTGATCATGGCTTACAATGACGTTGGCCCTTCTAGTGCTGTTCCTCACTCTCACGGTGGTTCCATCTCCTGTCTATCTCCTTTCGTATGTGCTTTTTCGTTTTTTGACTTTTGTTGCGGGTTTGTTTTGCAGTTTCCGATGGGACCCCCGCTTCTGATGACATCGAGTCAGGGAGGAGAGTTAAGACGTTCTTGGAGTTGCCTTCCGGAAAGAGAGATCGGCCCGAGTGTACGAACCCCGATGACGATGACGATGTTGTTGAGGCTGTTCCTTCCCCTGGAGAGGAAGGGCATGTCGGTGAAGACGAAGAGAATAATGACAGGAAAACTTCCCTATCCTTTGAGGCTATCAACTGCTTTGTGGTGATCGGGCTCGGGAGGCCTTAAGGAACGAAGATAGGAAGGCACCAGGGATAATCTTGACCAGATCCATCAAAACAGCTGATGAATCTCCTGCACGTAGCTCCGACCAGGAGAAGAAGATGGTAAGGGAGCTGCCCCAAATAAATCCGGTGCTTTCAATACCTCTGCGTGCTCAAAGTCAATCTGAGTACGTTTCCTTGGGGAAGTCCCTGAGTGAAAGATTTGTTGCATTGTCCCCTGCACCTGCTGCCTTGGACCCTACACGGCTAGCGCATAAGATGGTGGGCTGTTGCGCCCAGGTTTGTGCCTTTCGTGGCTTTTAGTTTTGTTCTGACTTGCTCTTTGGCATGATTCTGACTTTCTGCTCTGTCATTTGTGTCGTAGTTGTTAACCATGTCGGCTAGCCTTGGCTCTACTGTGCCAGTCTTGGTGGGTGATAGAGTTAAGGCCGAGGTGAGTAACGAAGCGCCGCTTTTCCTCAAGATTACCAAATGGGAACTTGAGAACGAGAGGTACTGCCGTGAAGGTCGACTACCATGGACAAGATCCACTTCCAAAGGATCCAAGGGGACAATCTCATTGCCAGGCGTAACAAAGAGCTTGAAGAGTTGAGGGAGGATGCGTAAACACAATCGACATAGCGGACTGCGTGCATCTTTGGACCCAGCGCACTCGAGTGGAGATGATAAATCTTTGGTCAGAGGAACGCGCTACACAGGACTTTGTCTGAGAGGCGCCATCTTTAAGCGGATGTTCCCTGGGAAGCAATCCTGGGCGGGTGAAGTCATCTGTTGTCTGCGGTATGGGAGGTACCACCGTCCAGTCTTTGAGGTTGATCTTTGTCGGTCCATCCAATCTTTGTTCCTCTGAGAAGAACATGCTGAAAGAACTGGTGAGTCAATTGGTGGAGACAGTTGAACTCTTGGTCTTGTTGGTATTTTTTGAACAAACTCCTAATTTTGCCAGGGGGGATGTCCCCTGTCATGCTTTGGTCTGTAAGTATTTGCACTTTGTTTGCTTGTTTTGAACTTCTTTTTGTGCTTATGCGCAGGCATAGGCTGATTGTTATATGTTATGTTATGTCGATAAGACTTTGTTATATGTTATGCTATGTCTTTGTTATGATGCGCATATAGTTTGTTGTGAATTTTTTAAAGTAGCATGCATGCGTTTGATAATTTAGGCGACTTACACTTTGGGGCTCCCTTAACGGACATTACTCCCTGTCCCGTTGTTGCGATCGTCTTGTTTGGAGCCCAAGGTTTTGTCTTTGTCTTTGGTTAAATTTGGACCAGATTGCTCGCTTTGTCTGCGCACAAAAAGAGGTCAGGGCTTGACCGTTGGCGTTAATAGCGGCCTCCGACGCTTCAAGTCGATTACAATTGTATAGGATAAGTTGTAAAGGAAAAGTTTTGAGTTTTGTACATTACCAGATGTGCTAGTCCAGGGCACTTTACATGTGATAGAGCTTGAGGTGGAGTGTATTCCAAGGTCTTGGGATCATGTCTCATTCCAGAGTTTGTAGTGCAGTAGAGCCTTTCCATTCTTTGAATCAATTAGGTATGGGCCTTCCCAGGTTGGGGCTAACACTGCTCGCAGCCTTGTCCCTTGTGTTACGGAATACTTTTCTCGGGACCGGATCTCTGTCTGAACATTCGTACTCTCACATTCTTGTTGTAACCGGCCCGCAGATTGTTGGTATCTTGCTAACCTACTGCCGCTAAGTCTCTGAGCTCTTGGGTCGTATCCGGTATCCGCAGTAGTTCATTATTCTCGAGAAAATGTATTGAGTCCATACATTTGTTGGAGCGTGCACTTCTATTGGTAGTGCGACTTCACATCCATAAACCATTGAGTATGGAGTTTGTCTGTTGCTTTCTCTTTGGCGTGGTCCTGTCTGCCCATAGTACCAGTGGCAGCTCTTCAACCCATCTCCCCTGTTTCTCCATCAGCTTCTTCTTGATGCAATTGATTACAATCTTGTTACTGGACTCAGCCTGTCCATTTGCTTGAGGATATCTCGGTGCAGAGGTGACCAAGTTGATATTCCACTTTGTACAGAAGTCTCTGGTCTTGTTTCCCACGAATGCAAGTCCATTGTCACATATTATTTCTGAAGGAATTCCATACCTGCTGATGATGTTTTTCCTTATGAAGGCTATAACTTCTTTTTCTGTGACGCTTTTGTATGCATCTGCCTCTATCCACTTAGAGAAGTAGTCTGTCATTGCTAGCATAAACACCTTCTGCCCTGGAGCCATTGGTAATTTGCCAACTAAGTCCATGCCCCATTTCATGAATGGCCATGGTGCTGATATTGAGTGCGGTCATGCGAGGTTGATGTATTTCTGGACCATGCCTTTGACAAGCGTCACACTTTGTGGCATACTGGATGCTATCTGTTTTCATTGTGGGCCAGTAATACCCCATTCGCAAAATTTTGTTGACCATGCTTCTACCACCTGTGTGGTTTCCACAGTGTCCATCGTGTATTTCTGATAATCTTGTCTGACTGGTCAGGTTCTAAGCGGCCAGTCTGATCAGATTAAAGGACCTTGAATAGTATGCCTGTATGATTGTGTATCTGGATGCCTTGATTACAACGCCTGGCCTCGATCTTGTCCTGTGGTAGCTTATTACGGACCCGACCATTCGTAATATGGTTTGGTCGGCTCACGAATACCTGGGCGTGTTCGTAGGGTGGTGTACTTTACGGATTCTTTGGTTCCAGGACGTGTACAATTGGTATACTGTCCAGCGCACCAGGTTCAAATGCTGATCCAATGTTAGCCAAAGCATCTGCCTGCACATTCTGATCTCTTGGGACTTGCTCAACCTCAATGTTAGTAAATTTTGCAAAAAGATTTTTGAATAAATCAAGATATGCAATCATCTTAGAATCTTTAGCAGCGTACGTACCGTTGATTTGGTTTGCTACCAGCAAAGAGTCTAGTTTTACCTTTAGATTCTGGACTTTCATGTCGGACATACATTCGATCCGCTATTAGTGCCTCATATTCAGCTTCATTGTTGGTAGTCCAGAATTCACAGGATACAGCCTGTACTATCTTGTCCCCCTGTGGCGACTTCAAGACCACACCTAGTCCAGTACCCCTGATGTTGGCTGAACCATCATCCCGAGTTCCAGGTCTGCTTTGTTTACGGTCGGATGGATGATCTCCTTTGTTACCTGCTCTTCTAGTATGGGAGTGAAGTCAGCCACAAAGTCTGCTAGAGCTTGAGATTTGATTGCTGTTCTGGGCTCATAGGATAGATCGTAGGTGCTCAACTTTACTGACCATTTTGACATGCGACTGAAAGTTACGGTCTAGGCGATCTTGATCTCACAGGAACATTAGTACGGTGATAATATGATGCGCCTCAAAGTATGGACGCAATTTAGTGCAACAGCGATTAAAGCCAAAGCAGTTTTCCAATACAGAATACCTGGTCTCAAAGATCCGAAGACTCTTACTTACATAATACACGGATGTTCTTTGTCCATCGGCTCTCTCACCAGGATCGCACTTAAAGAGCTTTACATTCTGCAGGCAGTGCAGGACCGATGACTCCACAGGTTGAGGCTTGGATAAAAGTGGGGCTGATGATAGGTATGCTTTCAGGTCCTGGAATGCTTTCTCATGCTCTGTCCCCCCGTTGCACTGTATATTATTTCTTAGAAGATCATAGAACGGCTTGCACCTCTCAGAAGACCTGGAGATGAGTCTATTCGTACGCTACTCTTCAGTCAATTTAGACGCGTCTTTTGAGTTACGGGGGCTGCAAGTTGATTATTCTTTGAGATACGCTCACGGACTAGCATCTATGCCTCTTTTTGTCACCATATAGCCTAAGAACTTTCCTGCAGTGACACCAAAGGTGCATTTAGTAGGGTTTAGTTTCATATTATATTTTTCCAGAATCTCAAATGCCTTTTCCAGGTCCTGGATGTGATCCTCAGCTTTCTTTGATTTCACCACCATATCATCAATGTAGACTTCCATTGTATCTCCAATCTGGTCCTTGAACATCATGTTCACCAGCCTTTGATATGTTGCACCTGCATTCTTTAGTCCAAAAGGCATAGCCTTGTAGCAATATATTCCTCTGCTGGTCATGAACGCTGTATGCTCCTGGTCTGGAGGGTGCATCCTGATCTGGTTGAATCCGCTAGCTGCATCCATGAATGTCAGCACCTCATGTCCTGCGGTGGCATCCACCATGGCATCTATGTGTGGTAGTGGAAATGAATCTTTTGGGCACGCCTTGTTCAGGTCTGTATAGTCCACGCATACTCTCCACTTGCCATTCTTTTACGGACCACAACTACATTTGCCAACCAATGCGGGTACATTACTTCTTTAATCATGTCCATGTCCAAAGAACTCGTACCTCCTGGTTCACAATCTCATTACGTTCTGGTGCAAACTTCCTGCGTTTCTGTTTCACAGGCTTAAAACTTGGGTCAATATTTAACTTGTGTGTAATAACATCAGAACTTATACCAGTCATATCAAAATGGGACCAGGCAAAACAATGCTCTTTCTTCCTCAGAAAGTCAATTAGAAGCGGTCACGATTACCTGTGGTGCGTCAGAACCAACCAGAACCTTCCTGTCAGGTCTTTCTTCAGCCAAAACAATTTCATCTGTCTCCATGCGTGGGACAGGATTCTCAACAGACCTGACAGGCTGCTTTAATTGCTATGCGAGGGACTTACCTGGGCTAGGAGGGTTCGTGGTCATCTGTAACACTCTGTCTTTGTTTGTTGCTCTCTCTCGGCCGATTCTTTGTCCCCCACTTTGTTGGTATCTTTATGCTTGGTGGTACGTTGAAGGTCTGACCTTGAGGTTGTGGATCCGTGGTCGCCCTAGGATTACGTTGTATGAGGACGAGCGATCTATCACGCAGAACTTCTCGAAAGAGGTGACTCCTTCCACATAGGTTGGTAGGGTGATCTCTCCCAAGCTGTGCTTTGTCTCTCCACTGAACCCTACCAGGACGCTGGACTTCTTCGTTACATCAGACTCTTTCAGCCCCATAGCTTCCAGCGCCTCCATCATGATGATGTTGGCTGACGCCTCCATCTACCAGGACTCTTCTGACCATGCAGGTTCCAATCTGGATCTTGATTACCAGTCCATCGTGGTGTGGCCCATGCACTCCTCGTAGGTCTGACTCATCAAACACGATCTCCTGGACTGGACCTGCTTGTCCTGCTGGTGGCTGTTGCCTGTTCTCCAGAGCTACACGCTTTGCAGCAGAATATGTTAGTCCACAAATATCTGATCCACCAGAGATGAATTTTACCTCATGGGTTGGTGGTGGTGGAGGAAGATCTCTGGGCTCATCTCGTTCATCTCTGTTCCTCCTGTTTCTGGGCAGGATATCCTTCAGGTGACCATTCTTTAGTAGATGAGCTACTTTCCTCCTGAGAGCTATGCAATCCTCTGTGGTGTGTCCAATATCAGAATGGTAGTCACACCACTTGGTTGTGTCTCTCCTTGGGTTGGGCTTCTCGCTTGCTTTTGGCCATCTGACTGCTGAACCTAGCTTGTCCATCTTGTGGATCGATCTGGAAGATCTCTGAGAAGCGATCTCAAATCGGAGGTGGAACTGCAGGTGCATCGGTCTGTTCATCCACAGCGTTTGCCTCCCTCCTGTTTGGCCTCTGATATGGACCAGGCCTGTTGTTGCTGTGCCTCTGGGTGGTGACTTTTCGTTCGGCCCTACCCTGGTCCTGATATCGTGCCCTGAACTGCTGGTCCTCTTCTACCCTGATCTGGGCCAGAGCCTTAGCCTGCACATCCTCAAAGGTAGAACAAGGGTAGCGGGTTAGTTCAACATAAAGATCAGAATCTCTTACCAAACCTTGCCTGAAGGCCTCAATGGCCGTGCCAATGTCACATCTGGGGATGGACACTTTCTCCTTGTTGAAGCGGTGCAGGAAGTCCCTTAGAGACTCGTTCTCGTTCTGGATGACCCGGTACAGATCACTGGTCTGCTTCTCCAACAATCTGCTACTGGCGAACTGGATGTTGAAAAGGTTGATCAGCTCCGCAAAGGACTTGATGGTCTTGATTGGCAGGTTGATATACCACTGGAGGGCTGGACCAGTCAAGGTTGAACCAAAGCTTTTGCACATGCAAGCCTCTCTCTTTTCTGCTGGGATAGGAACGTTGAACATCCTCTGCCTGTACTGTGCAACATGTTCCAGAGGATCTGCTGTCCCATCATAGAGCTTTAGGTTGGGTGCTGAGTACTTCTTTGGCATCTCGACCATTGCAATGCTGTCATCAAAGGGTGAATCAGCATAGCTCCCTGGTCTTTGCCTCTTGATGGGTGGTGGAAGTCCTGGAACCTTTCGTACCAACTCTGAGAGTTTCTGCATCTCCATCATCATGTATTCCATGACCTGGCCTGCACTTACTCCCTCTGGTGTCTTTGGTTCACCGCTTCCACCTGCACCGTTGTTCTCTTGGTCTTCCTCTACATGGAGTGGATCGCCTTTTGTGCCTTTTGACCCTGCAGAAGAGAAAGTAGAGAAGTCAAGTTGTTTGATCACGTCAGAAAATGGTGTACCTGGTGGGATCCTGGATCCTGAGGCTTTCTTCTGTGCAGAGGCCTCCAACTGCTTCTTTAGGCGATCGCCTCCTTGACCTATGCGACCTCGACCTTAGCATCCTCTGCGACTTTCTTGGCACGTTACGCAAATTGCTTGGCTTGTTGCAACTCTTCCCCGGAGTTTCAAAGATGGCTTCGTGACTTGTACCTTCCATCTTTCGCGTTGGTTGATCTCGTTGATTGGGAAAATGTTGTAGGATTAATAAACTAGTATCCCCACAGACGGCGCCAATCTGTTCGGGGTGATTTTCTCACACGGTTCGTTTTAGTGTATGTGGATCTACTAGTACTATCCTTTAATTGTGATTGTGATTATTGAGTTGTAACGTAAAGAAAAGCAAAGAAAATAGAATAAGACACACGATATGGTTACGTGGGAAAAACCCTTAAATGTTAAGGGAAAACCACGGGCGCCAAGCCAGGAGAGGTTATGCACTAGTTCTGGTTCAGGAAGTACAGAGTCTGGACCAACTGGTACAGAATACAATAAAGGCGTAAAATAAAGACAAAGTGTTTAGTTGCTTGTGAATTGTGTTTGAAAGTAGTAAAATTGAGTAGTGTGTCTTCTGATGTGAATAATGAATGCCTCTTTCTTCTGAGCTCTACTCCTTTTATAGTACTGCTAGGGTCCAACGTCTCTTTCCTTAGTTGTAGGTAACTTCTCCCCCTTTCTTCTCCAGCTGCTCCTATCTTTCAGGCTTCAGTTTAGTCCCTTGACTGAGTCTTGTAACGTCCACTTCTAGGGTTGCTGTTTGTATTTCTGGACTTGCTTTATAATGACTTCCTTTTTGTTGGGCTCGGCCCATCTTGGGTTTTCCTCTCCTGACCTGCACCTTTGCTTTATGCATCTTTATCCAGTCTTTGTCTGCAGATCCTGGACCTGATTGTAGATCCTGAACTTTGTCTGGACCTGGCTGAAGGTCCTGGACCAACCTGCACAGGTCTGGACCAGCTTGGTTTTCTGGTCCCAACAAATATAATATAGTATGTTACCATTTTTATCAATATTGTTACCATTTAAAATTTGTGTTTTATTCGTTATTTGAGTTTTTTTTTTTTTTTTTTTTTTTTTTTTTTGAAAAAAAGGGTCTTACAAAAAAATCGAAAAAAAAGAGGCCAAAACGGGTCATATTTGACCCGTCTTAACTTAAAACGGGTTGACCCGTTTTAGACTATCCCCATTGAAAAAATTAGGGGAGGTCATGACCCAATTTAATTGGGTTAATCACTCATAAATTGAGTTAAGTGTGGGAACTTGACTTGACCTGAGTCATTGAGTGACTTGAGTTGAGTCAAAAAATTTTTGCCAAGTGTTGCTTGTTGAGTAGGGGGGAGTAAAAATATTAAAAGATTTTATTGTAAAGTTGTTTTGTTTTTACGTAGGAAAGTTGCTATTACTTTGCCTTTTGACTCTTGTGTAATTTTCTTGAGCGTATATTTGTAAAAGAGTCGTTAGTTTATTAAATTCATTTTTTTAAAAAAAAAAAAATTACACCAACGGCCATATTTTTTTAATATCTATAAATGAGACCAATCTTGACACTATTTGGACATCTTAAAAATCATTATATTTTTACCTTCTACTTTTCACTTCTTACAAAAAAAAAAAAAAATACATAAACACACAAATATTATTACAAAAAAAAAAAATTTATGTGAAAAAATATTTAGAAATTGAAAATCTAAATTCCAAAAAATATAAGAAATTAAAATTATTCAATAAAAGTATATAACTTTTGATAAAAAAAATAATTAAATGAATATAAAAGTAGGATATATAAAGTGGTGGGGTATGAAAAAAATGGAAAAAGAGGAGTCATGACCTTGTTTAATGGGAGGATCAAACTTGTGAAAGGTTATGACTTTCAATTAAATGGGTGATGACCCAATTAGACAAATTCTCAATGGGGATAGTCTTATAGGAGACTAATTGTGATGTTAGAGCTTGTATAGTAAATAAATGAGAAGGAAGAAGTGAATGAACTTAATGCTAGACGTAGCAAGATTTGTATTTCCGATTGAATTAATAAAAGCGTTGATACATGGATGCAGCTATATATGCAATACAACGTAAGGTGGTTGAGATTTGATGGAGACATTACATGGACTCCTAGGATGCATAGTAGGAGGACTTGGACAAATGCTGAACATGGCCACATGGGAATGTAATACTGTAAATGCACACTTTGAAGACCCTAAACTTAGCTTAGTTGAATGTGGTAAGTCAAATGAGTTGTTGTGAAGTCGTTGTTATTGCCTACTTTGTATGTTTGAGTTTCTAGCTTTGGGATTGTACATCACTTTTACATCAGGGAGTGGATCACTCCAAGCTTGTGAAGAAGTCTGTGATGTTGTTAAACAGGAAGACCTTGGTTTGAACATCGGCTAATTATCCCGTGGTAGAGACGTGTGTAGGAGTAATCAATCCAGCAGCAACTTTGTCGTGAATAAAGTGACAATCCATTTCGATGTGCTTTGTTCTTTTATGGAAGACAGGATTGGTGGCGATGAAAATAGCCGCTTGATTATCACAATGTAGAAGGTGTGGATACCCGTATCCGTAACTCCCAAGCGAAACCCCGTGATGTAACGGACTTCTAATTTATGTGTTGAAGTTATGCAATTTCTCTAATTTAATCTTGTCCAAAGTGAGAGATTTCAGGTTCTCCTTCTCTAGTTACACGACAAGACACAAATTGTGTCAAAGGTGGTTGATAAATTCATGGCTCCTAAGAAATGATGTGAAAAATCTCAAGAAAACCGTGGTAAAATTGGTGAAAAGTGACTAGTCCGCAGTCCAAAAGAGTGTGCAAGGTGCTACTGTTGATGCCACGACAATATTCAGCCTGCCCCATGTCAGACTAGCCATAAACTCACAATAACCAGCCATAACCACAGAAGACCAACCCTTAACCACATTAGAATAACTGCCCATTACCGCAACATTTTTTGTCTCTATTGTCATCTCTTGAACTTTGTTATACTTTATTATGTTACGGTATATTGACGCGCTTATGGTGTTTCTATGTTGTCGTTGTTATCCCTAGTCACGGTTCCTTTTTAATGGTGTCAAGAGGGGGAAGAATTGAAGTGCTAGACTTGTCCTACTACTCACTTACCAAAACTCATCAAAGGCTAAGTATCCTTAACGTGCTCACCTTTTCAAAGGTGCTAAGTTTTTGGTAAAAGTATCTAACATTGTTTTCTTTATTACAAAAGATCAACTTTGTATTGTCTTATACTTCATTTGACCTAAAGTTTTAGAGACTATCACGTTGAGGGGGAACTTTGACTTAAACACAAAATAGGGGACTTGCCATCATCAAAAAGGGGGAATGTTGGTTTATAATGGTTTTGATGATGTTAATATTTTTGTCTTATCATGATATAACCGGTATGTTTGAGCTTTTGTCTTATGATAGTACAATTCGTCAAAGTCGTCACCACGTGAAAGGAAGAAGAAGAACAAGTTAAATACATATACTTGTAATAAGGTAAAAGATTAGCAATTGAATGAGCGTGGTCATATATGACCACAGCTGGTATAGTATCACGGTACTTTGCAAAACTGCTAGTACCGCAGGATACTAGGACCATGCTTGCTGTGAGGTTGTGGTCACAACAGTTTGTATGTGACCACAAAACTCATGTTTGACCTTGTTTTCCTAAAATGATAATCGAAATCAATTAATATTCTCAAGATAAATACTCTTCCATGAATAAAAATATATTTGTGAATCATTTAAATATATGTTTTGATCAATCTTGCTTGAAAAGCTTTTGGAAAGTATCTTGTAGAAAATATCTTTGGAAAAGTATTCTTTCCATTCTCTTGACTGATTTGAGCATCTTGTGATTGAATTTTAATATGGAATAAAATATCTTCAAGGTAAAATTGTTTTCCATGTTAACAGTTCATGGTAACAAAACTTTTGGAAACAATTGATTCTATCACTGCTTTCGTTTCACGAGGAGTTTTTGACTCTAACTTTGGAAATGAATTAAGAATAGAATATTTTCCATGATCATATAAAACTTTTTCGAAGTCCATCATTTTAAACCATTTTTTTCGTGCATAAAACATTCAGCATACTTAGTACTTTTGCAAAACTGTTTGAACTTTGATATTATTCTTTTGCAAAACTGTTTTCACGAAAAAGGCCAGCAATTCAAGTTTATTCGTTTAATTGATAATACTTTATCATAACTTGTGCTCGAACTAAGTCTCTAATCCGTTCTACTTATGAGAACAACAAATTGAGATATTTCGCGCTTTCTTGTACTTAGAGAGCAATTTGTGCAACAATAGTAAGTTGTAAGAGTGATTGATTGTTTTGTAATCCGGATTAGGTGCTAAAACAATTAATAAAAGAATAGTGGACGCAGGTCTCGGAGTGTGAGACTGAACCACTTGAAAAATTCCGCTGTGCACTTGTACTTTGCTTTTACATTACTTTCGTTTTATTTTTACTTAAACTTAATTTTAATCTTGGAAACTCAAGTAATTTTCAAGTGCCAGCTTTTATACACCCTTAATGGAATTTTAATCAATATACCTAGGATCCATAGACTCTTCTGACCTTATCCTCACTAATGATTTATATTATCGTACCAAATGTATGCCATCAAAGAACCAAATGAACAAAACATTGAAGTTATGGAGTATAGGACAATGCTTCATTATTATAATATCCATAATAAGGATCCTTCATAATAGTGGTCATTATAAATCCATGAAATAAAAGTACATACATTATATAGGTGGTAGCATTTATTTTAGTTAAGTTGTTGCTACGACACCCTCTTTATCACACACAATCTTAAACCGTGGTTCCGAAGTTAGCAGTAACGGCACCTACAAACGGAGCAACGCACCCCACGCTGTCAATGCTAGCGTTGACAAAGGTGTTCGTTGCCTGGTCCACATAGTTTGCCTCAGTAGAAGACTCTTCCAAACATTTCAAGATATCAGCCTCAGTCAGTTGATCAATGGCGTTCTTAGTTCCGCATTTCACATACACCTACATACAAAAATATATCAGACAACAATTTATAATATGATGGTTAGAGATGATAGTATATTACTTCCAATTAATATATCATGCGATAAACGCCGCAATTTTTTACTGCCAAAATAAATAAACCCTAATGCATCAAAATAAAAGATACTTCCTCCGTTCCAGTGAATTATTTACAGTTTGACTTTTTTGTGAGGGAAATTTGAGGGAAGTGTAAATAAATGACTGAGACAGAGAGAGTACACAGTTCATTAATTAAAAAGCGTAGATATGATACCTTATTTGGAGCACCCCTAGTAGAGATTCCAGGTGCATCCCAAGCCAAAACCCATGCATTTCGAAATTTTCCCACGCTATTTTGAGGACCATTGTAGAACACGGCTGCCTTAGATGCAAATCGATTATGTTTTACAACACTTTCGGACGGGATGTTAGGAGGAAATTCGCCGGGTAATTGAGGCCAGCTCATTAGACGTACACAATTTATCTCTTGTGGACCCTTATTAGTCATGGTTGCGCTTACTCGCATTGTTATTTGTTCCGAAGTCATGTTTTGAGATATTTGTATAAACTGTAATAAAGATGTTGACAAATCACAAAAATATGGCCCATTAGTTTTTTAGGGATCCACACGTAATACTGAGTCGCAATTTAATTACATGATTCTTATAAATGTGTCTCATATTTTAAGGCGATCTCAATTAGATTTTACAATCAAATGTCAAAACCTGGTTCTATTTACAAAATTGATATCCAAGAAGGGAGTATCATTTTAATATATATGAAGTGCGGAGTATTTAATACGTGCTCACAGTGACGGAGCTAGTGTACGGCGCAACAGGCTAAAGCCGGGCTGAGATTTGATGTAAGTTGTAATAGCTGTCATTAATATTCATCAAAGCATAGTAGCATAGTTCGGTGAAGTGTGAAGCAATTTGCAAGCTGTGCGAGGTCGAGGGTTCAATCTGCTTTAGCTACATTTTACCTCTCCATCTAAAGTGTTTTTTTTTTCCCTAATTATTTACTCTATGTATATTTTATTGGTCAACGGTTTATTTATTTTATCATAATTATATTTTAATTTCAACTTTATTTAATTTTGATTTCTATTTAAATTTTTTTTATCTTGATTTCAATTTTATATTTCTATGTCTATGTACTACTTATTTATAGTATTTACTTGTTTTCTATTTTTATTCACAATGAGTAAAATGGTTTTACAATAATATTATAGTGAGACTCACACTAATTTAGTGTGAGTCCGGTCTTTCAGGAGAATTACTCCCACGCAAATGAGTAGTTATTTTCATTTTTTTCTTTCAATTCTTATTGATGAGTAAATGCGGCCTCACGTCATTTTAACGTGAGAATCTGAGATGATCTCATATATATGAAAGTAATTAGTTTACATTTTCAATTTGATTACTTCTTTGTAAATGTAATTTTATTTTTCATAACTTGAAAATTATTTCAGCCCAGGTAACCATTTGATCCTGGCTTCGTCCCTGCGTGCTCATATATAATAGCTATAATTAAATAAACATCACAATTATAAACATGAATATTGATCAGTACCTGAAGTAGTTGGAAAAATTCAATTGAAGCTCTATAATTTTGTGCTATATATTTTTCCATCCATGGCCTTTATATACTACTACAAAACTAGAATATCATGAACGATAACATCCTTTAGTATTGATTCTCAAGAACCCTTCTCATTTCTTTTTCAAAAGCTGCTTTGCAATAATAATGGAGTAGAATAAGAATTTTATTTTACAAAACATGGTTCCTTTTCATGCAAATGGAGAGTATGTAAGTAATGCTTCATTTTTGTCATCTACTAGTTTTTTAGTTTGCCTTCTCCCTCTAGCATTTCTTCATTATTTTTCTAAATGTTCAAGGGAAAAGATTTGTCATTTTTATCATTTTATGGTAGAGGTGTAAAGCGTTGGTGATGACTCCACTATTGTTAAAAACGTCCGGTATATATGCTTTGTTGGTAATTTAAGTTTAATTACAAGTTAATTTTACTCTTTAGCCTTTTATGAGTTTGGTTGAAAGATTGGTAAACTCTAAAACAATGTAAATCTGGGAAGTATGTAATGTATTAATCTATCATACTATGGCATTTGGCCGAAAATTGTGACGAGTAGCAACTCTTCAAAATGTCCAACTTCATCCAGTGCTTTTGTCCCTCACCTTTCTATCTACACATATAAATATGTGCAACATGATTAGATATACCAGCAAGTCTCCCTTAAAGACAAGAATTTTTAGTATTAAGTTGAGACGAATAAACTAAGTGGTATTTGCCCAGGTGGAATTTGGGTTAACCTGAAAGTGTGCAACAAAGTGTGAGGTCTCAGGCTCAAATCCCACCTGGAACCAAAAAGAATTAAACCAAAAGAGCACACCACTTGGCCACCGCAGCCCTCGTCGGGGGTGGCTTACATGGTACATGTGGTGGTGCGGGAATGCATGTACCCGGGAGGGACTCAACCTTCTCGTCATAAAAAAAAAAAAAAAAAAAAGACGAACAAAATGTAACCAATTTATATTAAAATGTAACTACTTTTTAATAAAATTGCGCTTGAAACAACAATTTTAGGGGTAAAACTATTAAAAACATTTTGCAGTTAATTGGTCACATTTTGCAGCTAAATGGTCAACATGATCCCGTCTTATGTTAAGACGAAAATAGTCCGTCTAAAATGAGAATTTGCCTAGATATATAACACAGTACAGATCATATTTTTTCGCATCTTAGACATAATGAACATATTAAATCACAAAAACTCAGTTATTACATCTTTGTTTTTAAATTAGTTCCACGAACCGAAGACATCGTTTTATCTCTACAAAAAATTCGGTACGATCCGAGAACATATATACAAGTCGAATGGTTCTTTAATTAAGAAAGCTGATGATTTATTGTTATGCTTCATCCGTCACGATCATTTGTTTACCTTTCACTTTAACTTAAATACCAAAGAAACTAATAAAAAGACACTTTTAACTGATGTGTCGTGGATAAAGTCCGATAAACCCCTTGCCTATGTGATCCTATTTGTTAACATGTACGTTTGGAAAAAGAAAGGGGTAAGATTGTCTAATCATAAAGGCATCCTAAAGAAAAGTAAACAAGTGATACATCTCAAAATAAAATAGGTAAACAAATGATTGAGACAAAGAGAGTAGTTCATTGTTTAATTTATTTCTGTTTTATTTCCATTCATAACATGTTCGATGAGTTTTTCTATATCATAGTTTTGTATAACCTCTATTCAACTTCATTTTCTTCATTTTCTTATATTAACACTATTAATAAATTTACATAATATATGAAGTGCCATGAAATACTTGATGGAGCGTTATTAGTAGGTGTCTAGAAGTCGATTTTATATTATTTTGAGATACGTGGAGGTTGATTAATTAGTGATTTTGATGTATTTCATTATGTTGAGTTGAATAATTGTGAATGATCACTTTTTAGACAGTTTTATTGATCAGGTGGATATATTGCAAATTTCTTATGATGAATATATTAAATTGGGCTCGGGATTGCAAAAGGACACGTAGTGTAGAGAAATCCAAAGAAGAAAACAAGACCGAGTCAAGGAATTGTTTTTGGAAATAAGAAGACTTGTAACTTATTTTATTGTAATTAATTAATTAGTTTTAGGAAATTAGCTATATATAGGGTTTGCTTTATTTTTATTAGGAACTTCTACTGCTATTTTTATTATTCTAGTTTAGACCTAATTTTATATTTTGCTCAAGAAAACTATGCAAGACTAATCTCTCATCTTGATTAAATCAACTAAGCGGTTTGATTTATAATTGTGAGTTTGAAAGTTCTTATCTTTATTCATGATTATTGATTATTGCTCAATTATTATTGTTATTTGCGAGATTGATTTATGATTGCTAGGTGGCCAACTAGTTTTCTAATTAATCGCTTTATTGTTAGTTTTGTTAATTGAATTGGATGGTTGATTAACTTAACACTAGTAACAACTAGGTTTAACTATTGAACGAGATACGTGATAGTCATTCCTAGAAGCAAGCTAGTATTATAATATCTAAAGCATAACTGGATTGTATATGCTTTTTATTCCTTATCGATTATCTTGTCGTTAAAACTGCTAATTGATTAAATCTTTAAGTGGATTGTTGAGATTGTCACTTGTTTAGGGTTAGTTAAAGAACGAGATACATTTTAATTAACTAAAACATAAGGAGAATTGGAACTTTATGATTCACGATAAGGTAGTCAAGAATACGAGTTTGAACCGAATAACTGTGATCAATTGTCTTTAAACCGTGGACGTTTTTTTGAGTCGAGACATTTAGTATTATTTGAGTTCATCGTAGTTATTTGTTTTATTTGACTTTTCATTAATCTTTTTAGTAGTTTTAGTATATTTCATTAATCGTGTTTTATAGTATAGTGTACACAGTCCTTATTTTTATTTTTTAGTTTTAGTTTTGTTTTAGTTTTATTTTAGGTTAGATGGCTTCTAAATATTTTCCCCAATACGAGAATGAATTATTTTATAAATATTTTAATAGGCTCCATGAATACGTTATTCGTTGTCGTCATCCTTATTGAACGTGGGAACTTTCTCATGTGATTTATAATGGTTTGAATGAGAAAACTGCAGAATATGTTTATACTATGACGTAAGGGATGTTCATTAATGAGATGAGCTATGACGAGAAGTGGGAGTTTTTCCTTTATTTAGCTCACGATACTAAACAATGGGAGTTGTACAATTCATCTCTTAGCAGACCTCAACCGAGACCGAGTGAAACTGTGAACACTCCACCTAGTTCATCTATGTCTACGGAAGACATGATTAGAGCCCTTACGGTTAATGTGATACATATCCAACAAGAGACTGGGGCTAGTATTGAAAACCTTAAGTGTAACGCTACGCAAATAGCGGATGCTATAGCTAGACTTGAGGCGTGAGATAATCATGTTCTTAATTTTGATGAATCAGAATTGGAGTATGAGCTTGAATTTGATACTCCCCTCCCGTTGAACCTGAGGTTAGTGATTCCCATAAGACTTATGATGTTGATAGTGATGATGGTTTTTGGGGTGATGACGATGAGGAGTGTTGTGACTCTAACTTTTGTATTCCCTCTCCTATTGTAAGTGATAATTTGATTCTACAGGATACACCGAGTGTTACTTTAGAGAATAAGCGAGACGGAGAATTGTTTGAAGAGAGAGGATAAAATAAAGCAGAAATCAAGCTAGTTGATGTACTCTTACCGATTGATACGTCAATCACAAATCCCTTAGGTAGTTCATTCGATTTAATATCTAAGGTTCTTTGTCGATCTTTGTTTAGTCAACACATTTTTTCTACATGTGATTCATCCTATAAAGAGCCGTTTAGTGAGGTAAACCCTACATTTAGAAGCCCCGAGAAAGATGTGACTTGGGCTTATAATATATTTGACCATGCATGGCTCAGTTTGATTTTTATTTGCTATTATCAGTTTTACGGTGTGTTTGCTAGCATGTTTGACAGGTTACTGCGGACGTTGTCTTGTTCCGCTCTTAAGGTGACGCTTGAGTGAAGAAGTTAAAAAGGAGGCGTCGAGCAAACGACTTTAAATAAAAGCGCTATCGGGGAGGCAACCCTTGATTTATTGTTTTTGTTTGCATTTTTAATTTAATTTTAGTTAATGGGTGCTCGTAACGTTTTGTTAAATGTTTCAGGATATTTGAGGTTCGGATTGAAGACCTGAAACCCCTGTACTTAATGTATATTCTTTTAAAAAAAAACCCAAAAAAAAAACTTGGACAAAATAAAACCCGCGAGCTAGGGGCGGGCCAGGCGCGGTATGGGCGCGAGCGAAGGAAAAAAAAGAAGGTCACAGAACAGATGACGCGGGCCAGGAGCGGGCAGGTAGTGGGCTCGACGCTACCATGCCTTCGGCCCAACCTCTCCACATAAAAAAAAAAAATGCAGAGTAAGAGAAGAGCGTGAGAGAGGAGAGCAGCTCGACCCCACGTCACCACCACCCTCGACCGCCGTCGCACCACCACTCACCGGTGCCGACCACCACCACAACACCGCCATCACGACCATTGTGCTTAACCAACAACCACCAGTTCTCTCCATCTTAATTGTGCAAGTCAGAAACCCTAATTTCAAATTAACAATCAGACCAAAATAAGGAAACTAGGCTTTATTTAGATAAGGCCTGGCTATGGTAAAAGTTAGGGTTTTAGTCTGGTCATTAGTTTCATTCTCTTCATATATATACAGATATGTGATGGAAGATGAAAAAAAAAAAACCTTTGAGCCTTAAACCCTAATTACTCTGTAGTAGCATACAAACTATAGTATCCTATTTATTGGTGTGGATACTAGTGGAGGCACTACTATTGAAGTGATTATTTTATTGGTAGCAGTTGGGTTATTCAGATCCAATTTTCTTAATTTATTTGCTGGATTTTGATCACGGATTAATTCCGCTACGAGTTATTTTGAATACGCTTTTTAGTTATGATTTTAACATGCATATGATCCTGGTGATTTGTGTATTAAAACTGTTTTAAGTAACTACAAATCCTTACAGCATGTGCATCTCGTATGTTAGTTTTGACACTTATCGGGGTGATAGCCCCGACCGCCGAGGGCCAAGACAGGCTTTTTTCGTCTGTTTTCCGTAATCATTTCAGCTTGTCAGATCAGAGTCTCTGTTTAATTTAAATTGAATAATTTGCGGAGTATTTGTGGGATAAGACTATCCTTATATTGTTATGACTGATCATACGTTCATGATGATGATGGTCCAATCATATGTTATAGCTTAATGTGATCAACAGGCGGTATTCATGGTTGAATATTTCATGATGACATGGTATTTGGTAACGGTCATGGTGGGAGTACTGTTAATACTATTCCGTGTTAATTTTGATTAAAGTTTTGTCAAAATAGACATGTGGGAGGTATATGATCCTTGCTATTAGAATCAAGTTTAAAGTATGGTGTTTATTCTTTGGTAAGTATTCCCAGAATAATTCTGGTGCATAATTTATACCTAATATGGTAAGGTGAGATCACAATTCAAGTTTTCACAAGGCTTCTATTGTTTATGTAATTTTAAAGTTGAGTAGGGAAAGTTGTAATTCTAATAACCATCTTTGGCTAGAAATTCAAAATGTATGAAAGTAATTAAACTAAATTAAACCATATTATTGGTTTGTCTTATGTTGGGTTTTCTTGGATGTTATAAGAAAAAAATTTGTGATAATTGTATTACCTTGTAGATGATGGAGTTTAAATGTACGATGGAGTTTAAATTTGTAATGTTAGCTATAGCCGGTAAACAAACTATGTAGGGAAATTTAACAAAGTACAACACTAATATCATCCGTAAAGGTGCGCACCGAGATGTTATTAAAAACATGGATTATGAACTACCATAAGCTGGGTGATTTTGGTTGTACTTGTATTGTGAGATCTCAAAATTTTGCTACTGGATCACTATAAATAAAGGGTCAATTAGGGACTTGGTGTACAAGTCGGATCACAGGATGTTTAAAGCCTATATAAATTTTTCATAGGACACTCAATTCTCCTTTTTGGTTCAGCGTCAGTTCATGTCTGGCGGCCGGTGAACTGGCCCAAAGTCAAATTTTAACCCGGGCTATATTTTGGCGGGAATTTGGTGGTTGTATATGAAAAGCAATTTGTCAAATGAACTTTTTCAATAATATTTTATTTCTTCAAGAATGTATGCATGTAGGGAAGGAGCTCTTGATAGGTCAAACAAGCTCTGGCCGGGTCGGTCTCGAAAATTTTTTCTTATACATAAAAAAAAAAAAAAAAAAAAAAAAAAAAAAAAAAAAAAAAAATTGGATGGTAAATTTAACTGAACAAACTTTTACCAAAAACAATTACTCGTATATGAAATCAAATCATATTATGGAAACTTAAATTTTTATATACACACACAAAAAAAAAAAAAATAAATAAATAAATAAAAAAAAAAAAAATTGTCATATCACTCAACTTAGAAAAATCAATAGAAACAACGAAAATATAGTGAATTTAGGTTGCTCATCGAATCATTCATTAATCAAAGATTTAAAGCTCAAAGGTAATTTTAACAGTCGAACATTTTAATTTCGATTGATTTTTTTTCTCAACATTGTTTGCTTTTTAAAATTTGCTTTTTGGTACTTTATAATTAAATGTGATAAATTTACCTGTTCATAATGAGGTTTACACTTGAATTTTCAAGTATAAAGTAGTAGATATGGAATGATTGTTGTGTAGAAATTAAAATAAATTTGATTATAGATTCATGATTTTTGTTGGTTAATTAGGTTGGAATTCAAAATATTGTGAGAAATAAATGGGGAGTATGTTGGATTTGGATTCCCTGCATTTGAAAATTCCTACATTTGGTGAATTTTATCCAATATAGTACATAATTTTTATTTCCTTCCAATTTTATGTGCTCAAATCTAACTCAAACACATTTTCTTTCCGAATAATAGTAAACTTTACCAAATGCATGTGATCCAAGTGTTGTATCATGAATGAATCAGTAAAATTAAATGTGAAGAGTTAAAGTGAAGAAAGGTCCTTACCTCCTTGGGAGTTGGGTTTGTGAAGAATTGAAAAGTTATGAGACTTTAGACGTTTAGACAACAGTAATAAATTACTCCTTCCCTTCAATTTCATTGGCATCCTTTCTACTTTTCACATTTGCCGAGCCAGATGTCGGAACAAAAATATCTATAGTTTCACATTATTAAAAATTGTAAAAATTTAATTTCCTTGTTGTACTCATAAAAACGTATTATTCAAGATGGCGCATGACTATGTTTGGTTCACTATATTGCAAGAAATTCCGCAACTTTTACATTTCAATGAATAGTGGCAAATTTATCTTTGATGCGAATGGAGTTGAAGGGAGGGAGTAGTAGCCTAGTACCGTTAGCTTAATTGCTTTAATTGGCAGGGTGGTTTAGGGTGTATTTTTTTTCTAAAAATTAAAAAAAAATTGGTAGGGTGACTTGGTGCGTAAAATTTAATGGATAGATAATCTCACATTTTAGATTTTAAATAAAACAAACACACAAAACTCCATGGGTATACTCTCAGTTCTATTTGCCAAGAACGAGAGGGTTTGATTGTCTTATTCAGCGAGAGATTTCGTAATACACAGTGTAAATATAAGGGTCAAAATACTCTCAAAGGAAAACGGTTGGATCATTCGATCATTATCCAAGTCAATCTTACGTATCAATATTTCGACGAAATACTGAAACCAACGTTTTTCCCAACATATTTATAGCAATTACTATACTACGTACATTTCACAATCCACGTTTAATTGTAAATTGAAATTAAATACACCAATTCAAAATATCTTATAGAACATACTCCCTCCCATTTTCTTTAATCTTCCCACTTGTTTATTAAATGAGTGTATTATTTTAATCAAGTGGAAAGATTAAAGAAAATGGGAGGGAGTACATATATATTCTCCCATTATTAAAAATGGAAACGAATTTTGTTATCAAATTAATTTATTTCCATCATGGAAAAAAGATCGAATAGATTGTTAATAAAGTTTAAAGGATAAGAGTTCTTATGCTCTATTAAATGGAAATGAGAATCTAAAGCAAATGGGGTCGTCCTTTATTATATTCCAAGAGTATTATATAAAGATGAGTGATGAGAAATGTAAACTATAATTAACCAAAACAAACAATCTCCAACTACTTAAGGTAAGGAACGATCTATATAATTATGTTTGGAACTTCATTTATTCTAATCATATTCTTTATTTAACTTTTGTCCAAGAAAATATAATTATTGTACTCCCGTATGTACTCTGTAATAATTGATTGAAACAAAGGAAATATACTGTTAATAAAAGTGTCGGCAGTCTGTTTCACTCTATATGCGACGTACATGCATATTGCATGCAATTTTTGATATTTTTGAACAATTTTTAATATTTTTGTGTTTCACTACTACAGGTAATACGAAAACTAGGAAAACATGGCTTCAGAGCAAACAAGTTTGGCGCAAAAGCTAGTGGTGGCCACCATGAAAAATCAGTCTCCAAGCGAGATATATTGTGAGCGTTATTTTAACTGGGCTAACAAACCGGGTCCATTTCCTCCAAATGTTCCGGCTGATGGTACCTTAGATTTTGATTTTGGCTCCAAAGGAGCGGTTATCTATAACGGACCGCCAAATGCGATAATGCAACAAAGTGGATGGCTCTTGGCTTGGGATGCATGTGCAATCTCAACCAATCCTACTCTGAGGAAGGTATGTATTACATCAATCTCGTACTCCCACCGTTACAGTTTGACTTTTTTGTGAGGGAGATTTGAGGGAAGTATAAACAAATGATTGAAACAGAGGGATTAGTTTTCTTTCTCATTAACTAGAACTGCAGTATATTCCAAAAAAAACAGACGTTTTGCCAAATTTAATAGGAGGAAGTAGTAATATTGCCAAATTTAATCTACTCCACAGGCATAAAGCAACTCTTAGGCATCTCTCAGCTCATAACTAATCCAAACTCAAAATAATTTAGAATAATCTCAACTACAGAAAGATATTCTTATAATATACTTTAGCCAAATTTAACCAGACAAACACGTACAAATTAAGGTTAAACCGGTTTTAATTTTTTCCTCACCCTCAACTTATCTAAAATTAAAATTGATTTAGCCTTATTTTATACCTATTTGAATCCGTTAAAATTGGTTAAAGTATGTGATTGGATTGATTTCCAATAGTTGAGAATATTTTGGGATTATTTTGAGTTAGGAATATTTTAGAAAGATGGCTAATAGTTTTATTTTTGTGAATTTTTCCTATATAAATTACTACAAAATTAAGGAATATAATGTCATCTTTTACGAATATCTTTCAGAAATAACTCAATTTTTCAGTTTGTTTACGAATATCTTTTGTAAGTTTGATTAAAACGTAAAACTGATCTTAAATATTTATAATGTTGAACTACAAAATGTTGCAGGTCTATGTTGCGTGCGGTACCAAGAGCGATATGGATAAACTAACTGAGGCAGAAATCCTTGAAAAATTGATGGAGTCTTCTGATGAGTCGAAAGCTACTGACTACCCTTCGAGGACCACCATAGAGGCTACTATCAAAAGGTTGCCCGCAATCATACCGGTCATAGGGAACATCAATGTGACTTTCGGAACCGTCTACGTTTAAGATTATGTGCGATGCGAGCGGTGTTTTAGCAACTTAATTTACTAAATTACTAAATAAATGCTAAACCCTTATAATGTATGCGCTTTATTTTAAAGAAATGTGATATGTGGCCTATACGTGCTCTTCATATAATAGTCTAATTTATTATTGTGTTGTGGTTAATTTTTTTTTTTTTTTTTATTTGTCTTTGATTGTACTCCCTCTATTTCACTCAATTAGCCCTACTTTCCTTTTTCGGCAATTTCACTCATTTAGCCCCATTACTATTTAGGACAACTTTATACAATCAAAATAACACTTTTACCCCTACTAATATATTCATTTTACCAAAATCCCACACACTTTATCCTCTAAAATGGACCCCACTCAACCAAACTAGCAATATTACCCTTAACTTTTCATTTTCCTTAAAAATTGTGAAAAAGCCCATGGGGCTTTTTCAATGAAATAGAGGGAGTAGGTTTTTTTTTTTTTTTTTTTTTTTTTTTTTTTTTTTTTAATAATTTCAACTATCATTCGTTTTCAAAAAATAATCTCAACTTAAAATAATAATAAAATAATTTCAACATTTAAAAAATCATTTTACTAGTATACATTGTCCGATTTTAGTCAGTTTTAATCGGTAAAATAGAAGGTGAAAACAGTGTTAATTTTATATAAAATAAGAGTGAGAAAATATTAAAATCGGTTTCACCATTTTTACCTATTTGAGATGGTTAAAATTATTCAAAATATGTTGTTGGATTCTGACGCGCTCTTTTTAGTCGTATCAAAGAAGGTCAAATAATTAACAATTTATAAACCTATTTGTGGATACCCATATCCGTACCTGTAGATACCCGTATCCGTACCCCCCAAAAACAAACCCGATGACGAAAAGGACTTTTCATGCATGTTTTAAATAAGACGAAACGGTACATAAGTGTCTAAAACATTTTAGTCATTTTTAACGTATTAATTTGAATTTGCATATTTCGTAAAAATGAATATTAATTTAGTCATTTTAATCGTAAGTCGACGCAATACACACAAGCATGACACATAAACGCCTCACAAAAATGGCCCAACAACACAAAAACAACCCAAACACACAAAAACGAACCAAGACACACGAAAGGCCCAAGCACCCGAAGCGGACCAAAACGCGTTCCGAGTCACATTCTTACAAAACAAAATCCCACAAGGTCGTAAAGTAATGCGTTACAATATTATTTTGCTTCGAGCCAAGATCGAAAAACACGACGAAAAACCGAAACACGAAACACGAAAATCGAGCCAAAGAAATCAAGATTGATTGACCAACTTGGGCAACTTGACGTTACAAAGCCTCAAAGTCAATCAAATTGCTCGACAAACCTTACACACCTACGATAACGTGTATACGAAATACGGCGCTACAAATTTGTCAGAAATAGGGGTGAAAATCGCCAGTCTTCTGGCGATTTTCCCCCTCCCCTCTGACATTCTGGCGATTTTATGATTAATCGTTGGTTCACTGGCGATTTTCTGAGCAACTAGGCATAAAACACGAAGCATTTGCTATAAATAGCAGCCCTTATTCGAACATCTTTTCAACACAATTTACATACAATTACAACAACGAACATTCAACAACAACAACTTACTTACAATCAATTCAATTCAATATAATACTAATACACATATATAAAGCCTCTCGCACTTATAAATTTCCACTCTAAAAACCGTCTTTGCATTTCAAGGTAAAGAAATTTTACCTTCCGATTGGACGTTCGAAACTTATAGGGTTACCTTAACCCACCCCGATATTGGCATTAACGAACCCGTATTCGCAATACGATTGTAGTAATTCGAATCGAAAGATTCGTCTAAACCTCGCCAATATCGCATAAACAAACGACTCAAAATCGCTAAATTAAACATCACTTTTACATTATGCAAATTCTCGATTCATGCATTAAATTACGAGTAAAACACGGATTCGACATTTAACTGTACCGTTTCATATAGTCTTTTAAACATGCAAAACCGAGGGTTTTATAAAATCTTAGAATTGAATACAAGTCAGAGAATAACGTTTATTTATTAATTCAAATACAATGAATTAGTGATTTTACGTATATTTCCTATAGCAAATCGTCATAGCTTTGACGATTTACTTTTCTTTTACATATTTGTCGAGTCATATATTTGCATTTGTACGTAGCGTCCTATTAGCCCAAATATCGAAATTAAAGCATTTGTTTTCAAATTAGTACAGACTACTTTTACGTAGGCTTTTCCATTACAGTTTTCATAATACATTTTGTCAAAACTTTCGAAAAGTAACCTCACTCCGAATCCTCTCTGGTTTCTCAATAACCTCAGAAGGATAGGTATCGACGCACCTTGAAATCTGAGACCCTCGCGTCTTATGATTTTAAGACGCGTTGAATAGGTTCCAAATTCCTTTAATATTTGGTGGCGGCTCCAAAAATACATTTCAAAAAAGGATTTTATACTTCTTTTGTCACAATTACATGCAATGACGTTCCCCCACTAAGTAAAAGAACGCTCGAGCGAGCCAAGCAACTAAAGCGAAGCCCGCGAGCGAGCTTCTTGCAAAATTCATCTTTCCCGCGCCGTGCATTCCGCCCCATGACATGACACGAGGGCGGGCGCGAGCGGGGCGTCGAGAAGGGATCCCCCTAATCCGGTATCCTCAGTTGGCGACTCCGCTGGGGACGAGCATGTTTTTTTATTTATTTTATTTTGAAAATTAACTTTTCATTTTATTTTTTAAAAAAAAAACATAAAGAAGTGAAACTTGAAACTTTGAAAACATTTCTGCTTTCGATATTTGGGCAATAGTACGTTTGAGTCGAATCCTCCTGATTCATAACCACACCCTTCGAGGGACGACCCCAAGTAAGAACTCTCTTCCTAAGCGAGTATACTCTGGACACGTCGATCTCTCACCCTTCCACGATCACAAGTATGGTATCCGTACAAGTGAATCGTAGCAGTCAAACTCGAACGCTCTAGACCCCGTATTGAATCCACACTAACCTGGGTGGTGTTGCGGATAACTCTACACAAACGTTGCGGGAATGACCGGAAGGAACCTTACCCTGAAAGCCAAAAACCCGCGTCTATACGTACAAATCCAAAGCTATAGCGCCCTCGCTATGGTCGTCTTCTAAACAAATGCATGCAAAAACATTTCATAAAATTTACACATTCAAAAGACGTCTATTTTTGAAATTACATTTTCAAAAATCTTTCAAAAAAGCATACTTTTTAAGCATACAGTTAGGGTCATTGACCTATAGTCAACTGAACCTGACAAACAACACATCACGATGTTCAAAGCCGATCGGAAATAATCACTACATTTCCTGTCCTTTACAAAACGTAAATGCATTATACGACTGACGTATCGTCGTAATACATTTATCGCAAAAACATTTCGCAAAACAAAACCCGAAAATGTCAATTCATTTCGGATATTTCAATTAAGCAAACACTTTTACATTTTTAAGATAGCTCTAGGTCGAGTGACTTGCTAGTCACCCCGATTTAAACAAACTATCTCTCTTAAAAATAAGCAAAACGCGGACTCGTTCAGACACGAACCCGTCGATTTACATGTCAGGTTGGGTGACTTATTGTCATTACAGCTCGACGCCCTGTGTCACACGTAAAAGGCGAACAACAGCCGCTTTTTACTCAATTTAACATCTTCAGGCCGACTAGCCTATCGCTACTTCGGTTTGATTCCTTTTACATCACGATTTAACGATAAACCCCTGGCGACATACCACTAACTTGGGTTAATCAGGTTGTGATCATACAAACTTTTATTTACATCGAGGCTAGGGACGCGCCAACGCATCCTTACCTCAAAAGCTTCCCGTGTCTTTTAAGCTGAAAACACGAGTCGAGTCCTGCACACGCTTTCACACTTTTTACCTTTTTCTTTACTACAAATGCGACCTTTCTTTGAGTCTTTTATTTTCTTTTGGAGGTCACTAAGGTTTGAAACTCTGGCAGGTTCATTTCCTTAAAAAGTCCTGGATACACGACGTACTAAAGACCGTCATCTGAACCCTCCACCACCTCCAAAGAAACGTACCTACAACAGATCGAAACCAAAAACTACCATGGCACTTAACAGTGAAGAAAATCTCGGAGGAACCACAACTCCTCCCCCAGTTGTCACCGCAGAACATGTTCAACAGCTTAACAGCAAGATCCTTAGTCTCACTGCTGTAATTGAGCAGATGGCCACAATGCAGAAACTCGAGGCCGAGAATAATGCCAAATACCTTGCTGAAGAGGCCGAACGAAATGCCAAAAGAATTCGTTCAATGGAAGAACGCCTCACTAATTCAAAGGGATATTCCATTTATGAGGAAACTGAACACGTCCCAAAAAGCGTCAAGTCCTTGCTACCTGCCAAACTATCACTCAGTGACCTCCCTATCTTCAAAGGTCATGAAAGCCCGCTTGTGCATATCAAGGATTTCAAGGCCAAAATGGCCGTCATGGGCGTTGACCCCTCAGCTTGGGCTACTCTATTTCCACATTCTCTGGACGCACAACCTAGAGCCTGGTTCTATGCTTTGGACCCACACAAGGTTACTACCTTCAAAGAAATTACGGTCCAGTTCGACAATCAGTATCATGACAATAACGATACTCAAGTCTCACTGCGTACTCTGGAAGTTCTAGCGCAAAAAGACAATGAAGGCTTTACTGAATACCTCACCCGCTGGAAGAAACTTAGTGCCCAGATACCCAACCGTCCTAAGGATACAGAACTAATCACCAAGTTCATCAACAACCTAACCCCTGAGTACCAATAGCATTTGCGTTATGGCAACTTTGACTATTTCTCTTCGCTCAGCGCTGTGGGTGAATTAATCAAAGACGATCTCCGCAAAGAAAAGCTAACCAAGGCAACGGGCCGAGGTTACCAGGGCAGCTCATCACGAGCCGTCACTAAAACTGAGCCAGTTCACTGCATTAACGCCCTGGAAGCACTAGCGGCCGCCCCAACGCCAACAAAATACACTGCACCTCCTCCTAAGGCATCATACTCATCTGCAGGGCAGACTTCGTCGAAGCCACGACGAAACTTTGACCCAATCTACATGACTTACTCCAAAGCGCTACAGAGGCTTGTAAGCCAAAACGTGCTTCAACTACTGGGACCTACTAGCGAGCCTCCTCAGGATAAAAAGCCCAAATCATGGGATCAGAATGCATACTGCGAGTTCCACAGGGGAAAAGGCCATGACACTGAACAATGCTTTCGCCTAAAGAACATAGTTCAAGACCTGATCGATGACAAGACCATCGAGAAGCCATCTCCGGGTCCTAAACCATCAAACCAACTCAACCCCCTGCATACCCACGCCATTTTTGTGGGTACACACCCCATCCTCGACTGCTCTCACCTAATTATCCCAATTGACCACGAAATCAATGGTATCTGGGATAGTTCTGATGAGGAGGATAACCACATAGACAATAATAACTTCCTATTCCCTCCTGAAGAAGCAGAAGAGGAAAATCAACGACCCACAGGGATATATGGGAAAGTGCCCCACAAATACCCAATCAGGCTGTCCGACAGTGGAGATAGCCTACTTAACACGCTCCGGTCGCCCGTGCAGAGCCTCACTGAGTCTACTCGAACCCCCAGGTTTTCCGTCAAAAGCAACTAGCCAAGACAAGGGCAAAGGGGTAGTCATTAACGAGGCTACACCTCCGCCTCCGGTGACTACGCCACCACCTACAATGACTACACCTACAGTTACTACACCAATTCAACCGCAAACTGACGTAGCATCGTCAAGCGCCACTCCAGCACCTATGCCTGAAATTGGAGACTCAATTCAGAGACAGCTCCTCAAAACAAAAGCGGATATCTCAATCTGGGCGACTCTGGGGAATCGCTAGAACACCGCGGAGCCCTTTATCGAGCCCTGCAAATCACCCCTATGACAACAGAAATGTCGCCCGAAAAACTCATTAGCCACATCACTCGTGAATGGCAAGCTAGCGCCATCACTTTCTCCGACAAAGACCTCCCGCCATTCGGAGGCACTCACAACCTAGCACTCTACATTAATGTAGAATGCAATGGAATGACACTACCTGTTGTCCTCATCGACAACGGATCTGCCGTCAACGTCCTGCCCCTAGAAACAGCTAAAAAGCTAGGGATCAAGGAAAATGACTTCATCCCCTGCGCAGACGGCGTCAGGGCTTACGACGGTACCCGCCTCAGCATAAAAGGGACCATCTCTTTTCCTATCATGACAGGACCTGTCATAAGGGAAACTGAATTCCAGATAATTGACATACCCCCCGCCTACAACATGTTATTGGGTAGACCCTGGATCCATGCAACCAAAGCAATCACCTCAAGCTTACACCAAAAAGTTAAGCTCCCCCCGGACGACGAGGTCATCACCATCCACGCTTCAAACTTCCGAGCTTCCCTACAGCAGCAGAAGCTCGATAATGACACTGCAAGAATAAGCACCGAAGCCCTAGACATCACCTGTGGTTTTGATTTCGACTTTGACATCTGCACATTGACTCGCGAGGAGGAAATTGCAGCGCTCTATGTGAAGGATAACGATAACAAATGGCCAGCCATGGGCCTAGGTTATGTACCATGGTCCTACGAAGTTACCCGTGGGGAACAGGCGTTCAAAGACCGCAAGAGATATCGTGACTTTCACATGGAACCATATCACATCTTCACTGACAAATACTTCATCAAGGAAGGTGTGGGTAAAAAACCCAGAGACTTCTTCTCATGCACTATCGCCGGAATCGAACTCATCTCCGACATCCTACGTAACCACAACTTTAACCCCACCGACCTGATTGTCCCATTTGAAGAGAAGACACACGACGGATGGTCAAAGACTCTTCAGTGGACCGATGAGCAAGGTCGCACTTTCAAAATCACTACTGGACAAGGCTACACCTTCGAAAACTCTGACCCTGAAGAAAGCGAAGACAAGGATCCTAACAGCAAATCTACCATAGAGTTTAGGCTCCCACGTCGTCACTTCAAGTCTTTCACCCCAACTAAGCCTCCAGGCTATATTCCTGATGTGATAGACATAGACAAAGAACTAGAGTCTCTAAGGTTGTCCAAAGCTCCCCTGTCTGAGCTATCCTCAAATGTAACTGCTTTTGAGAACAATAATAATAACAACGTTTCTAGTTACTACTTGCCTTGTTTACCTTTAAATTCTGCATTTTCTAATGCTTGCGATAACATTAAACAAAACAACATTGCATTATATAAATACATTGCAAACATCGTTTCAAAACCGGAGCAAGACCCCATTATCAAGGATACAACAATCATCGATATAGGAACGCCTAAAGAACCTCGAAAACTACACCTAGGAGCTTCCTTAAGCATGGAAGAAAAAGCTGCATATATCGAGCTACTCACAGAATTCAAAGACGTCCTCGCTTGGTCCTACAGGGACATGCCTGGCATCGACCGCGAAATAGCCGAGCACCGCATTCCACTCAAGCCAGGTGCCAAGCCTGTTAAACAAATGCTCCGACGCATTAAGCCAGAATGGTCTCTCATGGTCAAAGAGGAGATCGAAAAGCAATTACAAGCAGGCTTCATCCAAGTCATCGAATACTCAGATTGGGTATCAAACATGGTCCCAGTCATGAAGAAAAATGGAAAGATACGAGTATGTGCAGACTTTCGTGACCTAAACAAAGCATGCCCAAAAGACGACTTCCCATTACCCCACATGGACATACTTGTGGACAACACGGCCGACCACGCACTACTGTCAAAGATCAAAATGGCAACAGACGATATGTCAAAGACAACCTTTGTAACGCCTTGGGGCACATACTGCTACACTGTCATGCCTTTCGGGCTCATTAACGCAGGCGCCACTTATCAACGTACCGCCACTACTCTGCTACACGACATGATGCATAAAGAAGTAGAAGTCTATGTCGACGACATGATTGTGAAGTCAAAGCAAAGGGAGGATCACATTGCCAACCTTCGTAAATTCTTCACCAGAATCAGACAATACAAAATGCGCCTCAACCCACAGAAATGCAATTTTGGGGTTACATCAGGCAAGTTATTGGGTCACATTGTAAGCCAACGTGGAATCGAGATCGACCCTGTCAAAATCAAGGCCATAATGGAGATGAAACCTCCAAGCAACGTTGATGAGATCAGGAGTTTCTTGGGGCAAGTCCAATACATCTCTCGATTCATTAGCAAGCTCACAATGGTCTGCGAACCAATTTTCAAAAAGCTAAAAAAGGAAGAACACACAAAATGGGACGACAACTGTCAACAAGCATTCGACAAAGTCAAAACCCTACTCACCAATTCACCTGTTCTGGTGCCACCCCAGAAAGATTTACCTCTTTCACTCTACCTAACAACTACACCAAACGCCATGGGCGCCATGCTCGCCCAGGAGGTTAACAACGAAGAAAGAGCAATCTACTACATTAGCAAGAAGTTCCAAGATTATGAGACTCGCTACGAACCTGTGGAAAAGCGCTGCCTCGCTCTAGTCTGGGCCACCAAAAAGCTCAGGCATTACCTCCTCGCGCACACAACAAGGGTTTATTCCCTAATGGATCCACTCAAATACTTGTTTGAAAAGCCAGTATTAAACGGCCGCATGGCCAGATGGACGCTATTACTAGCAGAGTATGAGCTCAAATACTTGCCTTTGAAAGTCATTAAGGGAAGAGCTGTTTCAGATTTCCTTGCAGAGAACGCCATCACTGAACAGCCTAAAATTGACACAACGTCATTCCCTGATGATGGAATTTTCGCTGTCGAAACTGAGTACTGACAACTTTACTTCGACGGAGCCTCGAACTACCGTGGCTACGGTGTAGGAATACTCCTAATATCTCCTAGTGGCGATCACACACCCATCTCAATCAAGCTCGACTTTAACGTCACCAACAATGCCGCAGAATACGAAGCTTGCATTTACGGCTTACAAGCAGCTATGGCCCTCAACATAAAGCATCTGCGGGTACATGGAGACTCCTTCCTCATCATAAATCAAGTGACAGGAGCATGGAAAATCATGAACGAAACCCTCGCAAAATACCAAGCAAAGATACAAACACTCCTTACAGAATTTGACTGCATAGAATTCTATCACCTCCCAAGGGAAGAAAACCAAATTGCCGATGCACTGTCAAAGCTTTCATCCCTTCTCAACATGCCACCAAATGTTGACACACTACCCATTGTCGTCGAGAGACGTGGTGAGCCCGCATACATCCACACCATTGACATCGACGAAGTAGAGCAAACAGAGCCATGGTACCAAGCCATACTCAACTACAAAACAAGCAACTCTTATCCACCTGACACCGACAAACGTGGAAAGAGGGCCATCAGGCTTCTCGCATCCCAATTCGTACTAGAGATGGGACAGTTACTCAAAAAGACACTACAAGGCACCCTACTCATGTGTGTCGATTACAAGAAAGGGCAAGAAATCATCGCCCAAGTACACGATGGCGAATGCGGCCCACACATGAACGCAAGAGCCCTATGCAAACAAATCTTACGATTAGGATGGTATTGGACGACTATAGAAGCAGACTTCATTCACTACGTCAAACACTGCCATAATTGTCAGATATTAAGTAACGTACAGCATGTACCCCCTTCACCCCTCTACAACCTCACATCGCCGTGGCCCTTTTCAACTTGGGGCATTGACGTGATAGGCAAAATTCATCCCATCGGAGCAGGGGGACACTGCTTCGTACTAGTAGCAATCGACTATTTCACAAAATGGGTAGAAGCGGCGTCTTTTCGTACCCTCGGCTCAAAAGAGGTCGCCAAATTCATACAAACAAACATCATATGCCGGTACGGGATACCACACGAGTTCATAAGCGACCAAGGGTCACATTTCCAAGGCGAAGCAGAAGCTATACTCGTTAAATACAACATACAACATCGCAAATCCTCTCCTTACCGACCCCAAACCAACGGAGCCGTGGAGGCCGCAAACAAGACTGTAGTCACCATCCTGGAGAAAATGATCGACAATTGTCGGGATTGGCCCAACAAAATCCCATTTGCACTTTGGGGGTATCGTACCACCATCCGTACACCTACAGGCATGACGCCTTATTTCCTCACTTACGGTTCACTGGCGATTTTCTGAGCAACTAGGCATAAAACACGAAGCATTTGCTATAAATAGCAGCCCTTATTCGAACATCTTCTCAACACAATTTACATACAATTACTACAACGAACATTCAACAACAACAACTTACTTACAATCAATTCAATATAATACTAATACACATATATAAAGCCTCTCGCACTTATAAATTTCCACTCTAAAAACCGTCTTAGCATTTCAAGGTAAAGAAATTTTACCTTCCGATTGGACGTTCGAGACTTATAGGGTTACCTTAACCCACCCCGATATTGGCATTAACGAACCCGTATTCGCAATACGATTGTAGTAATTCGAATCGAAAGATTCGTCTAAACCTCGCCAATATCGCATAAACAAACGACTCAAAATCGCTAAATTAAACATCACTTTTACATTATGCAAATTCTCGATTCATGCATTAAATTACGACTAAAACACGGATTCGACATTTAACTATACCGTTTCATATAGTCTTTTAAACATGCAAAACCGAGGGTTTTATAAAATCTTAGAATTGAATACAAGTCAGAGAATAACGATTATTTATTAATTCAAATACAATGAATTAGTGATTTTACGTATATTTCCTATAGCAAATCGTCATAGCTTTGACGATTTACTTTTCTTTTACATATTTGTCGAGTCATATATTTGCATTTGTACGTAGCGTCCTATTAGCCCAAATATCGAAATTAAAGCATTTGTTTTCAAATTAGTAAAGACTACTTTTACGTAGGCTTTTCGATTACAGTTTTCATAATACATTTTGTCAAAACTTTTGAAAAGTAACCTCACTCCGAATCCTCTTTGGTTTCACAATAACCTCAGAAGGATAGGTATCGACGCACCTTGAAATCTGAGACCCTCGCGTCTTATGATTTTAAGACGCGTTGAATAGGTTCCAAATTCCTTTAATATTTGGTGGCGGCTCCAAAAATACATTTAAAAAAGGATTTTATACTTCTTTTGTCACAATTACATGCTATGACGTTCCCCCACTAAGCAAAAGAACGCTCGAGCGAGCCAAGCAACTAAAGCGAAGCCCCCGCGAGCGAGCTTCTTGCAAAATTCATCTTTCCCGCGCCATGCATTCCGCCCCATGACATGACACGAGGGCGGGCGCGAGCGGGGCGTCGAGAAGGGATCCCCCTAATCCGGTATCCTCTGTACCTCCCAAGCGAAATCCAGTGATGTACCGGACTTTTAACATGCATGGTTTTAAAATGACTTAAACGGTACAAAATGTTGAAAATTAGTTGAGTCGTATTAATGAGTAAAATGAGTCGAAATGCTAAGATCGCTTAAATGAATGTCCATTGGTTCAATTTAGGTCTAGGTCGGCTTATTTGGGCTACATAGGCCACGAGTCCAAATACAAGCCCAAAAGCACCTTTAAGCCCTTTTTCATACAAAGGCGCACGCACAATACGAGCAGCTCATCCTCCTAGACGAGAGACGATTAATTTGGTCCATAAAAGTAAGAATTGGCAATATATAAGGGAATAGTGGGTCTCCTTGACGAATACCTCGTTTCCCCTCAAAGAAACCATGATTAACCCCATTAATTTTAAGAGTGTACCAAGGGGTGGTAATACAGGGAATAATCCAGTTGATAAATTGTAAGGGGAAACCCAAGGCAGTAAGCATAGCATAAATGAAGCTCCAATTCAATGAATCAAAAGCTATCTGAATGTCCACCTTGATCACACATCGAAGGGAGATGTTTTTTCTTGCATATCCCTTAGCCAAAGCTTGGGACAACATGACATTATCAAAAATACTCCTACCATGCACAAAAGCAGCCTGCTCAAATCCAATCAAATCAGCCAACATAGCCCTTAATCTATTAGCCAACACCTTACTTATTTTTTTTTTTTAAATAGTAGAGCAACAAGAGATTGGCCTAAAGTCATGAACAGAGGATGCCACAGTCTTCTTAGGAACCAAAGTAACAACAATGACATTAGCAGTTCTCAACAGTTTCCCATGCTTGAAATAATCCTGAATAACAGCAAAATAGTCACCCTTCACAGTATCCCAAGTGGCTCTTAAAAACTCGGATGTAAACCCATCTTGTCCAAGACTTTTGTTGGAAGCAATAGAAAATAATGCAGAAGTGGTCTCCTCTACCTTGATAGGCTGAATCAACTCAGCATGTTGCTCCTGTGACAAACATTTACCTTTGGTAATGAAAGCCATGTCCAGAACTTTCACCTCAGAATCAGTACTAAGAAGAGCCCTATAGTACTCAATGAAAGCCTGAGCCACACCCTCAGCATCAACCCTTTGTTGATACCCGTATCTGTCGATATGGAAATTTATAGAAAACCCGACAAACGCCCAATGATGATAGGACAACAGGTATTTCGTGTCATTTATTTGAGTTCGTTTTACGAAGTAAGTCGGGCGCCGTTGACGTAACATTTTATTAATTTAAATGATATTTAAATTAGTGTGTTGACAGGGTAAGTGTATTACATCCAAAAAGTTTGTTTTATTGAAAATAAAATATTTCGATTTGAAAAATCATTTTAAGTAACTCGATTTGAAAAATCATTTTTACAAATTCAATATTTGACTTGAAAAGTCATTTCTCGTGCTTTTAAAACAGTTTATTAAATCGTATTCGACGAATTCGTTTTCTTAACAGCAAGTTTAAAAGCTCGTTTTAAGCCCAGTTTTAAAGAGCGATTTTGAGCCCGTTTCAACACGAATTTCAAAGCCCTTTCTACCCATCCTTCCCCTCGAATACCCTGACCAAACACAACCATAATCAGCCCAAGTAATTCACAGAAAGACAGTCCCAAACCCCCATCCCGTGCCCTGTTTTGGGACAGCCCAAATTCGGACCAAGACCCGACTTTTTGGCCATTAAACTCGTGCCCATGAACAAGAGCCCAGACCTGACCTTCATGACTCATTCACCTTTGCTTAACCCTCATGAAAACCCCCTCCAAAACCCTAAAAGAAGTCGTGGACAGTAGCAGCCCGAAAACAGGGCATAGCTGCTCTTTTACCTTAAAAAAACCCTACTTGCTTGTCCCTATATATACACACCATCCACAAGCTTCAGGATACGAAATACACAGCTCTCACACATAACTTCAAGTCACAAAAAGCCTCGAAACAGCCCTCAGAGAAGACGAGATAGACACACGAAACTTTTCTGATTTTCGTGCAGCTATCCCTGTTCTTCCTCGTTTTTCGTGTTGCAAACTTCTCAATCTCTCTGATTTGTTTACCTAATCTTAAAGTTCATCTTACCACGATTCTAAAACATCCTTCGGTTCGAAATTTCGTTGAGAAACGAATAAGTTACAAGCTTTTGAAAATTGCTGTCAGTTTTGGTACGAAGTACGGATTTATTATTGATTTTCGTCGACGACGGCCCCTCGGGATAAAATCTTACAATCGATTACGACTCGGATATTTGGTCAACGATACATGTAAGTTGAGGGTGCGAAATACTCTTTTTATTTTGTTAATTTACAGTTTTTTATTGTTTTTATAGCCTCTGTCTTTTTTTTATTATTCTCTGTCGCTCTGTTGCTTATCATCGTAGTTATTGTTTTTTATCGTTTGTTTTGGATTTATACTTTTAGCGTAATTGTGACTTGTGTGTGAGAATGTTTCGTGCCCTTTGTTTACTTAGTATGCATGTGTAGCCCTCTTGTGTAATATGACTTGCGTAGCATCACATGTTGTCGTTAGTTCAATTTTGATTTGCTCGTTGGCTTGTATTAGAGTATTACAGAACTTAACAGCTTGTATGTAATTATGTCCTACTCGAGTTTAGCTGGTTGTCTGAAGCTGGTCTTTCATGTTTTTTTGTCGGCCAGTAATTCACGTTTACATGCCAGTTTAAATTTCGTGATTATGCTCTATCGTTTAGCTTTGGTTTCGCGAGTCATCTCGTTAAATATGTGAGGGTTGTGTTGTACATGGTCCTGTGTGCTGTTGCCCTCGTCGTCTAGTGCCCGTATGATAATTAATCTTGTTTATCATGTAAAATCCGTGTAGTTACATGTTTCGGTTTTGTTGCTGGCTTCGTTCTGTTCGTCGAATTTTGAGCTGCGTATTAGTTTGCTAAGTTCGATTAAGGTTTCCATGTGACCCATTTTCATGAAGCCTGCTATACTTGTGTAGGTTTACTTATATTAGTGCGCATCGTTTCACCCGTCAAGCACCTATTCGTATATGCTATTAGTTGACTTTTTAATCGATTGTTTAGTTTGTTAGCTGATTGCTTAGTTCGTTAGTTGGTACACCTGCACGTACTTTATTAGCTGATTGTTTAGTACTTGTGCGTATGATAGTGTGTTTGGTAATTGTTTTTTTAATTAATTATTAGTAGGGATTATAAGTTGGTACTTTCATTTGTGTTTGCCTGTTACAAATTACTTGTGTCCGCATGTCCTTCTAATCGTGTTTGATTTTGTGATTTATACATGTGTTTTTTGTTCGCTTGCTACTACTTGCGTATGTCTGCACATTTTCTTGGTTGCGCTTGGTTTATGCGTCTGCTTGTGTTGCTAATTCATCATGATCTCGTGCCGTATTTAGTTATGTCAGCCTTTCCCGCTTATTCGCATTTTGGTCCTGTGTGACTGGTTTTATTTGTTTTTATTCGTCTGTCGCTAACGTTTGTTAATCTATCTTATGCCGTCGGTGAGTATTTCTGCTCCTTTTCTTTGTTTGCTAGAGTAGTAAATGAACCCATGTTAAATAACTTCGACGAAGCTATATGTGCATTAAACGACGTAGAATGGATATATTTTTGTTTAGGATTAAAACGCTGTTTGCATATCCGCATGTGTACTCGTAATAGCCATGATTTTACTTAGTAGAGACCGTTACTGTAACGGGCGGGGTTAGGCGTTAAAATTAATGAAATTCTTTTAAACTTCCTAACACGTAAGCTCACACGAACTCATTTTCTCTAAAACTGGTTTTCTAAATTCCATATAAAATTTAGTGGCGACTCTTTTCAAATGAAAATGTTTTTGAAACAAAACATCGCGTGGATCAAAATCCCTTGTCCACAATTTGGCGACTCCGCTGGGGACAGTGAAACTTGAAAAGTAAAATGATGGCTATATAGAGTACCCTTTTTTTTGTTATTTATGCATCATACTGTTAGGTTTCGAACCATTTCTCCCTTTGGGTCGATCTCAAAGTAGGGAAATGACGTTCACTGTGTCTGGTTTAAATACCAAGGTGGTTCCGCCGAGGTTAGCAACCGCCGTCTCCCCATTTCGTCCCTGACTTATGGAGGATTGTGAGTTCCCTAACAACGTGGAATCATTGGCATGGACCCTTTTTGAGACTTAGAATAGTCTAGTTCATGCATTGCATCCTTGAACTGCGTATGACTAAATGCTCTGTGAATTCTAAAGCCATGTTTTCAATCTTTTTTTGATCAAAACTGTCATCTTTTCAATCGAATATTTCCCAAAAATCTTTTCTTTTAGCTGAAACGCTGTCTTTTTAGGATTAGAATAATCTTAAATATCTCTTTTGAAACGATTTTTGACTTAAGCTGAAATGCTCTCCTTCTAAAAAAAAAAAAATCATTCTTTAAGCTGAAATGCTGTCTTTTTTAGGATTAGAATAATCTTAAATATTTTCCAACCCTACCTCATTTAAAAAAGATTTTTGATTCGAGCTGAAATGCTCTCCTTCAAAAAAAAAATCATTCTTAAGCTGAAATGCTGTCTTTTTAGGATTAGAATAATCTTAAATATTTTCCAACACTTTCTTTTCCGAAAAAACAAAGATTTTTGTCCAAGCTGAAACACTTTCCTTTTAGGATTAGAATAATCTTAAATTATTTCCGATTTTTAGATCTTTTGAAAAAAGATCTTTTCCTAGCAGAAATGTTATTCTTTTAGGATCAGAATAATCTTAAAAGATTTCCGATATTAGCTCTTTTGAAAAAAGATCCATTCCTAGCTGAAATGCTATTCGTTTAGGATTTAGAATAATCTTAAATAATTTCCGATTTTAGCTCTTTTGAAAAAAGATCTCTTCCTAGCTGAAATGCTATTTCGTTTAAGATTAGAATAATCATAAGTAATTTCCGATTCTAGCTCTTTTGAAAAAAAAGATCTTTTCTAAGCTGAAATGCTATTCGTTTAGGGTTAGAATAATCTTAGACAATTTTCGATATTGCCTCTTTTGAAAAAAAAGATCTTTTCTAAGCTGAAATGCTATTCGTTAGGGTTAGAATAATCTTAACCAATTTTCGACATTAGCTCTTTTGAAAAAGGATCTTTTCTTAGCTGAAATGTTATTCGTTTAGGATTAGAACAATCTTAAACAATTTTCTGAATATTAGCTCTTTTGAAAAAAGATCTTTTCTAAGCTGAAATGCTCCTCGTTAGGATTAGAACAATCTTAAATAATTTTCGATTTTTGCTCTTTATAAAAAAAAATCGTTTCTAAGCTGAAATGCTCCTCGTTAGGATTAGAAAATCCAAAAACTTTTTTCTTTAAAAGAAAATTATCTTTTGAAAAAAGATCCTTCTATAAGTCGAAATGTTATCCATTTAAGATTAGAATAATCTCGAACAGTCTTAACACTAACTCTTTTGAAAAAAAATCCTTTTATAGCTGAAATGCTATCCGTTTAAGATTAGAATAATCTCGAACAGTCTTAACACTAACTCTTTTGAAAAAAGATCCTTTTACAGCTGAAATGCTATCCGTTTAAGATTAGAATAATCTCGAACAGTTCTTTACACTAACTCTTTTGAAAAAAGATCCTTTTATAGTCGAAATACTATCCATTTAAGATTAGAATAATCTTGAACAGTTCTTAACGCTAACTCTTTTGAAAAAAGAATCCTTTCAAGCTGAAAAGCTTCCCGTTTAGGATTAGATTAATCCCGAACGATTTTTAACACTACGTCGGTCTTTTGAAAAAAGAACAGTTTTTGAGCTGAAATGCTATACGTTTAGGATTAGAATAATCTCGAACGCTTTTGAAATACTACCCATTTGGGAATAGAATTTTTTCCAACCAGAAAGGTAAAAATCTAGCCCTAGTTGGACTAGAATTTTCGAACCAAGTAAGCTTTTTGGTAGTCGAAGTGCTGCCCTTTTCAAACCTCAACTTCAAAAAATAGGTTTCTTTTTCAAATCGCGAGTAAGCATGAAATGCACCTAGTCGAGTCTAGTTGGAGTCTAAGCCGTGTATAGAAAGTCTAGTCCATCTAAAAGTCTTAGAGGATTTAACTAGTTGGGCCACCTAGGCCTATTCTTAGGCCCAAATCATGCATGTCAATTAGTAAGTTTGAGTCAGGGAATAATAACGTCTCATCTAGGCTTTTTTTAGACGTTTTATGTAAACCTTAGAAACTTGTTGGTCCAAACACGAGCTAATTACTTCAAGTCCATATCTAGTTGGGTCTAAGTCTCATACCATGAGTCTGTCTTTAAGTCCATATGTCGCATGCATTTGCATAGTTAGACCGTAGACCATGTTGTTAAGCTCTGAGTCTTTTCATGTTTAATCCGTTCCAATTCATTTGCATCCCGAGTTGTTATTTACGAATAGTGTCAAAACCATGTCAATTTCTGAACCCGAGTCGCATACGCTCCTCCTTAAATCAAAATCAAGTTGCAAAAGTGGAATAACTTTCGAACCAAGCATCTGAATCAACTCCTGAAAGGAGAAAAGTTCAAAACCGAGGTTGGTGATTATGAGTCAAAATTCGTATTCAAGTCTTATGTCTGAGCTGAGTCTAAGATTCATTTTTTTCCACAATTATTTCTAACCCCTTCTCCAAATCAATGAAATTGATCTTGTCTCTAATTTGCTTCCATAATCCAACTGACAAAAATGCACAATGCACTCGAAGGGTGTCCCTGGGGTAGAAATACGTATTCAATAAATGGGAAGGTGCAACACCAGACTCACGACAAAAACAAAGACAAAAGGGTTTCCGACAACTAAAAAACTAAGGTCCGGTAGTCAACTTGTGGTATACTACTCCTCTGCCTTTGGAGGAGGATCCATTAATTTGGAGCTCCACAGTGGTCATGAATTTGATCGCGACCAAAGGTACGAATATTCATGGATCGCCCTCCGTGTACTCGATCGCGTGCCTAATAAGCAAACGAACTTGTCAGGGGAGTCCGGCGTGATATACATACGACCACATGCGACCGCTCGCCGCGACGTCTAGTAAAGTTGGAACAAGCCCAAGCCACAAAGGGCGCGACACATTCCCAAAAACAAGAATACAAAAATACAAAAAATTGAGTGGCAACACGTCGGAGATCGAAGATCAAAGTCAAAGGCGAAGCCAAAACGGTCAGAAAGTACCATCAATTTCTTTCTAAAGTCGTTCTCAAAACGGCAATGAAGACGTAGTCTTGAGTTCCGAGAATCATTGGCTTATGTAGTTGCACCCAAGCGTTTAGGGTCCACAAGGGATCCGTCAGTACTTCACAAGCTAGAACAAGATACAACATGATACCTTAGGTGAAACCTTCGAGTGTTACACACAAAAAAAAAAAAAATGCCATGTTTATGCACCTTGATCGAACTACATCGGATTTGATTTCGCCCCACGCGAATATGTAGGCAATCCTTTAGAATAAGGGATACAATCCACCACCACCCATCATCTAATTTGTCATCTGGTCAATTTTTTACGGGTCTTTACAAAGTCCAAATGAAGCAACTTCTGTTGAGTCTGTCTTAATGCTCAATTTAGATTGAGATGAGAATCAATATTCTGATAAGTAATTGTCCAGTCTTGGAATGATCTTTTTCTTAACGGGAATTGGCAAAGATGTTTACTTTGACAGTTAGTTCGCATCTCGACAAAGAATTTGCTTAGGGGGAGAACATGATACTGTTAACCCACGCCTAACTCGAACCACGTGCCAATCATCCTAAAAGACCTTGCACAGTTACTAGTCTACTCGTCAGCGAAACGTTGTCTTAGGTCGAGTCGGTCATGGTCGAACATTCAAATGATAGTTGCTCGTGTCACGTTGTTGTCGCATTCATGTCACATTCGTGTCGTATTTCATGCTAACTTGGCCATGCTTCGATTTTAAAATATCTGGCATTTCAAGAACCTTTTTGCAAAGTCTGGGTCGATGATCCGAGGTCAAATTTCAAATGCGGGTTGACGACCCACTTCAATTTTCAAAATGATGCTTGCGGGCCGATGGCCCATTTCAATTTCTAAATGATGTCTACATTCAAAGTCGATGACTCTTCTTGATTTTCAAAATGATATTTACAATGCGGGTCGAGGACCCAATTCGATTTGATGCATGCTAACCAATACCCTGTGTCAATTTTCAAGTAATTTTTGTAGTCTAGGTTAGACCCGCAATCCAACTTCAAAAACGAAGTTTTTAAACTAGGTTAATGGCTGAATTATTCGGGGTGCTCAAAATCCAAAGTTCAGGTCGATGACCTCTTTTGATTTTCAAATGAAATTTCTATGCGGGTCAATGACCTACCCATTTTCCAAAATGCGGGTCGATGACCCATTTTCAAATGATGCCTTCCGCTCGGGTCGATGACCCATCCACCTTTTCTTTCAAAATCGAGGTCGATGGCCCCAATTTTTAATGACAATTATAGTTCGGGTCGATGACCCATCCGCTTTCTCCTCAAAATACGGGTCGATGGCCCCAATTTTCAAATGATTAACATAGTTCGGGTCGATGACTCCTCCACTTTTCAAGATGCGGGTTGAAGACCCATTTTCAAAAGACGTTTTTAGTCGTTCGAGTCAATGACTCATCCACTTTTCAAGATGCGGGTTGAAGACCCATTTTCAGAAGATGTTTATAGTTCGAGTCGATGACTCAACCACTTTTCAAGATGCGGGTCGACGACCCATTTTCAAAAATATTTTCGGTCGACGACTCATTTTCAAAAGATGTTTACGGTTTTCGGTCAACGACTCATTTTCAAAAGGTGTTTACGGTTTCCAGTCGAAGACCCACCACTCTTTAATCTCAAAATATAGGTCGAGGACACAAAATTTTGAATAACTTCTCAGGTCGGGGTCGATGATCCATCTGTCGTGTATCTATTTGAAATGCAAATCGAGGACGCAAATGTTGGTTTTAGCTCGGGTCGATGACCCATTTCCAGCGCGATATCTATTTTAGCTCACTACTTAAAGTTCGGATCGATGATCCATCCTTTTGTTTAAAAAGTAGGTCGAAGACCCATTTCAAAATTAATATTCTCAGTTCGGATCGATGATCCATCCCTTTGGTTTAAAAAGTAGGTCGAAGACCCATTTCCAAATTAGTATTCTCAGTTCGGATCGATAATTCATCCCTTTTGTTTAAAAAGCAGGTCGAAGACCCATTTTCGAATTAAAATTCTCAGTTCGGATCGATGATCCATCCTTTTTGTTTAAAAAGTAGGTCGACGACCCATTTTCGAGTAAAATTCGCAGCTCGGATCGATGATCCATCCTTTTTGAAAAGTCGCAGATTTCACTATGTGAGTCGTATGCTATGATTTGTTTTTAAGATTGAGCAGGAACGCTCCAATCGGGGGCTCTAAAGTCATTAACCTTAGACCCCGACGACAGGATGACATCCTCAAAGATGAAGAAGTACTAGCAGAAGCTAAAAGAAGTGACACTTCCAAAAAGAATACAGATATAGGCTTTACTCAATCGAGTAAACAAATATCATTTGTTTCGGGCCGAAGCAGCAGAAAGCTACAGGCCAGCGAGCTCGAACTACGATACGGGTTTGATTCTGTCACAACGGATACGTAGGCGCCTAAGGATAAGGCTCAACCCACACTTTCACGAAAATAAAGGCATCCAAAAACAAGTTTCAGGTATGATTTCTTCTTATGGCTGGTGAGCTTATATACACAGGTCTAAGGGACCATAAACGACCCGTGAGGCTCTCAAGTTGTGATCTTCGATCAACTCGTGAGTCTACTTTGACTTTCGCCTGTCCAAGCCTTAGTCAAAGTGGGGGCTCTGTTGATACCCGTATCTGTCGATATGGAAATTTATAGAAAACCCGACAAACGCCCAATGATGATAGGACAACAGGTATTTCGTGTCATTTATTTGAGTTCGTTTTACGAAGTAAGTCGGGCGCCGTTGACGTAACATTTTATTAATTTAAATGATATTTAAATTAGTGTGTTGACAGGGTAAGTGTATTCTGTCAAAAAGTTTGTTTTATTGAAAATAAAATATTTCGATTTGAAAAATCATTTTAAGTAACTCGATTTGAAAAATCATTTTTACAAATTCAATATTTGACTTGAAAAGTCATTTCTCGTGCTTTTAAAACAGTTTATTAAATCGTATTCGATTTAATTCGCTTTTCTTAACAAAGAAGTTTAAAAGCTCGTTTTAAGCCCAGTTTTAAAGAGCGATTTTGAGCCCGTTTCAACACGAATTTCAAAGCCCTTTCTACCCATCCTTCCCCTCGAATACCCTGACCAAACACAACCATAATCAGCCCAAATAATTCACAGAAAGACAGTCCCAAACCCCCATCCCGTGCCCTGTTTTGGGACAGCCCAAATTCGGACCAAGACCCGACTTTTTGGCCATCAAACTCGTGCCCATGAACAAGAGCCCAGACCTGACCTTCATGACTTATTCACCTTTGCTTAACCCTCAAGAAAACCCCCTCCAAAACCCTAAAAGAAGTCGTGGACAGTAGCAGCCCGAAAACAGGGCATAGCTGCTCTTTTACCTTAAAAAAACCCTACTTGCTTGTCCCTATATATACACACCATCCACAAGCTTCAGGATACGAAATACACAGCTCTCACACATAACTTCAAGTCACAAAAAGCCTCGAAACAGGCCTCAGAGAAGACGAGATAGACACACGAAACTTTTCTGATTTTCGTGCAGCTATCCCTGTTCTTCCTCGTTTTTCGTGTTGCAAACTTCTCAATCTCTCTGATTTGTTTACCTAATCTTAAAGTTCATCTTACCACGATTCTAAAACATCCTTCGGTTCGAAATTTCGTTGAGAAACGAATAAGTTACAAGCTTTTGAAAATTGCTGTCAGTTTTGGTACGAAGTACGGATTTATTATTGGTTTTCGTCGACGACGGCCCCTCGGGATAAAATCTTACAATCGATTACGACTCGGATATTTGGTCAACGATACATGTAAGTTGAGGGTGCGAAATACTCTTTTTATTTTGTTAATTTACCGTTTTTTATTGTTTTTATAGCCTCTGTCGTTTTTTTTTATTATTCTCTGTCGCTCTGTTGCTTATCATCGTAGTTATTGTTTTTTATCGTTTGTTTTGGATTTATACTTTTAGCGTAATTGTGACTTGTGTGTGAGAATGTTTCGTGCCCTTTGTTTACTTAGTATGCATGTGTAGCCCTCTTGTGTAATATGACTTGCGTAGCATCACATGTTGTCGTTAGTTCAATTTTGATTTGCTCGTTGGCTTGTATTAGAGTATTACAGAACTTAACAGCTTGTATGTAATTATGTCCTACTCGAGTTTAGCTGGTTGTCTGAAGCTGGTCTTTCATGTTTTTTTGTCAGTTTCGTAATTCACGTTTACATGCCAGTTTAAATTTCGTGATTATGCTCTATCGTTTAGCTTTGGTTTCGCGAGTCATCTCGTTAAATATGTGAGGGTTGTGTTGTACATGGTCCTGTGTGCTGTTGCCCTCGTCGTCTAGTGCCCGTATGATAATTAATCTTGTTTATCATGTAACATCCGTGTAGTTACATGTTTCGGTTTTGTTGCTGGCTTCGTTCTGTTCGTCGAATTTTGAGCTGCGTATTAGTTTGCTAAGTTCGATTAAGGTTTCCATGTGACCCATTTTCATGAAGCCTGCTATACTTGTGTAGGTTTACTTATATTAGTGCGCATCGTTTCACCCGTCAAGCACCTATTCGTATATGCTATTAGTTGACTTTTTAATCGATTGTTTAGTTTGTTAGCTGATTGCTTAGTTCGTTAGTTGGTACACCTGCACGTACTTTATTAGCTGATTGTTTAGTACTTGTGCGTATGATAGTGTCTTTGGTAATTGTTTTTTTAATTAATTATTAGTAGGGATTATAAGTTGGTACTTTCATTTGTGTTTGCCTGTTACAAATTACTTGTGTCCGCATGTCCTTCTAATCGTGTTTGATTTTGTGATTTATACATGTGTTTTTTGTTCGCTTGCTACTACTTGCGTATGTCTGTACATTTTCTTGGTTGCGCTTGGTTTATGCGTCTGCTTGTGTTGCTAATTCATCATGATCTCGTGCCGTATTTAGTTATGTCAGCCTTTCCCGCTTATTCGCATTTTGGTCCTGTGTGACTGGTTTTATTTGTTTTTATTCGTCTGTCGCTAACGTTTGTTAATCTATCTTATGCCGTCGGTGAGTATTTCTGCTCCTTTTCTTTGTTTGCTAGAGTAGTAAATGAACCCATGTTAAATAACTTCGACGAAGCTATATGTGCATTAAACGACGTAGAATGGATATATTTTTGTTTAGGATTAAAACGCTGTTTGCATATCCGCATGTGTACTCGTAATAGCCATGATTTTACTTAGTAGAGACCGTTACTGTAACGGGCGGGGTTAGGCGTTAAAATTAATGAAATTCTTTTAAACTTCCAAACACGTAAGCTCACACGAACTCATTTTCTCTAAAACTGGTTTTCTAAATTCCATATAAAATTTAGTGGCGACTCTTTTCAAATGAAAATGTTTTTGAAACAAAACATCGCGTGGATCAAAATCCCTTGTCCACACCCTTGGACCCATTCACATCTATAATAACACCTACGTTGTTCACATACTTCCTCTCAGCTATCTTCTTGAGGAAATAAGCACAACTACAATAAGCATTATTAACATGACAAACTTTAGCTCTTTGGGAGAGCATACTAATCGCAAACTTCCTCAACTTAACATAATGGTCACGAGCTAGTTTCTCTTCTCGCAAAAAGTCCGAATTAAGTCTGAATTAAGAGGCCTAGCAACCAAAGTCTCCTGAATTGTCCTAAGGGCAACAACAGAAGCAGCAACTCGAGTAGATAAATTAGAGAAGAAAGTAGTGTTAAAAAGCTTAAGACCTGCTTTAACCTTCTTCAACTTCTCAAAAAGACAAAACATAGGAGTACCAGAAGCAGTAGATCCCCAAGCCTCAATTACAATACGAGAAAATTGTTCATGTTCAATCCAATAACTCAAGAACTTAAAACTCTTTGTCCCTGACAGACTATCGGAAAGCACTTGCACCAAAACTGGAGAATGGTCAGGCACACCTGGTGGAAGATACGTTGCATAGGAAGTGCGACAAGATAACAACCACTCCTGATTAATTAGTACTCTATCAATCCTTGACCAAGACCTTCGATCACCCAACTGATTATTACTCCAACTATATTGGCATCCCTTACTAGTCATGTCCAAGAACCCACATATACTAATGAAGTCATTAAAGTCATCCTTATCGCACTCAGATAGCAAATTTCCTCCACATCTATCCTCAATAGCTCTCACCATATTAAAATCCCCAAAATAATCCAACTACATGTCATACTAGATCCAATAGCCCCCAATTGCTGCCAAAGACACCGTCATTCAGCACCAATATTAAAGCCATACACCATGGTGTTGGACCTAGTCCTTTTTATAGTTTTGATGACGACAAGTGAAACGTTATTGAATTATATCATGTTGTGTGTAACGTTTCTTGTGAAAGTGTTGATATATTGACATAGCAAGCAAGAAAAACGAATGGAACACGTACGAGATTTTTCAAGCTACTACAAGTCAAGAACGAAGATTTATTTATCTTTAATACTTTAGTTCTACGAATAATCAAGATAGTTAATGATGGAAACGTTAATGTCAAAGGTACCACTATAACTATTGTTATTATATAACTAATGTTATAGTGATAACTATAACATTGAGACACACGAACAATATTTTCACAAATTTTTTTATGGAAAATATGTTTTTACAAAATACCCGATTTTATCTTTGATAAAGTATTTCGTTTAAACCTGTCTTTACAAAATTTGGTTTACAAATATTTATTCTCCTTATGATAAAAATCTTATTCCCAAATTACTTTACAAAGAATATACTTTAATCATATTCTCTATTATTTTGGTAAAATACTTTATTCCACAAATCTTTAAGCCCAAAATAATATTAAGAGAATTCCATTATTTTGGGTAGAATCTCTACATAATATTCCTACATGACTTCCTATATTTAATTTCTAAATAGGAAACAAATATCATTTATCCTTTTAAATGATTTTCTATGATTTTATCAAGTATTTCATTCCTTATTATTTTCCTTCTTATCCAAGTAATATCTCACAAGGAATTATTTACAAATCTCTTTTGAATGGAAATTATTGTCTTGTGAGATATCTCTACAATTTGATATATTTTTTTTTTTGATAGAATGTAAGATTATATTAATATGACCATTGAACAGAATTACATCATTTAGTACCTTAGACACAACCAATTCATCAACTTACATCACTAAATACAATTCAAATACCAATCCTATTCAACCACACATGATCCAACAACCTACAGCCATGGTTCGAGTGGTATATTCTTCCCATGATCCACCTCTTTATCTTCTGCACCACACATTCAGGACGAGTCACAAATTGATGTTGCCAAGTCTCGTTTCGTTGCATCCAGATTGCATACAACGTAGCCATTCGAGCAGCATTCACAACTACATTTTTAGTTCTAGACCAACGTCTAGGAAGCAGCCTTTCAATCATTTCAGCATCCGACATCCGTACATCCAACCACTTATTCACCAAGCCCACTAGCTTCTTAGCAAATATACAATCAGCCATCAAGTGAACATGAGTTTCAGGGGACATACCACAAATATAGCATTGATCATCCTCACAAATTCCCATAGCATACAACTTCTCCTTAGTTTTGAGCCCTCAATGTGCAAACAACCATCCAATAAAGCTGTGCTTAGGAAGCACTAAGGGGTGCCAGACATACCTGTACCAGGAAACTGGAGCACGCTGAACACCAAGCCATTTATAGCAGGATTTCACAGTGAATCCTGTACTTGAAACAGACCAAGCTCCATCATATATGACAGGTTGTAATCTGTCTTTAATAGCACAAACTTTCTTCACATACCAGCTAGAGTCCTCCTTAGGTTGGAAATCAATCCACTCTACACCTTTCATATACACATGATTCATTCATTGGACCCACAAACGATCAGCCTTCACTACTAGCCACCAGACTAATTTCCCAACCAGAGCCACATTCCATTTGCACCCATGTTTCAAATTTAGACCACCCTCACGTTTTGGAGAACATACCTTGTCCTAGGAAACATTAGGACTTCTGATATACTCAGATGACCCTCCCCATAAAAAGTTTCTACAAATGGACTCTACTCTTTTCATCACTCCTTTAGGTAGGATGAACATTGAAGCCCAATAAGAATGGAGTGTTTGAAGCACAGACTGCACCAAGACCAATCTACCAGCGTATGACAGTTTTCTGGCCCCTAACTGTCTGATTATGTCCACAATACGATCAATCAGGACTGCACAATCCTTAGCTTTTAGTCTACCAGCAGTTATTGGTACTCCTAAGTACTTGAAAGGCAACTTTCCTTCCACAAAACCAGATACATAAAGTATCTCAACCTTCAAAGAAGTAGAGACTCCATTGAAATACACATTGGACTTTTGAGGGCTATTCTTCAATCCTGAAGCCAAAGAAAATGTAACAAAAGATCTCAACAACACCAGGATGGAAGCTGCATCACCTTTGCTAAAGAGTAAGAGGTCATCTGCAAACATGAGGTGACTTAATTTCATAGACTTGCACAGAGGATGGTAATTGAATTTCAAGGTAGTTGTGGCAAAATGAAGAATCCTACTCAAGTACTCCATACAAAGGGTGAACAGCAATGGAGACATGGGATCCCCTTGTCTCAACCCTCTCTTACATTTGAAGAAGCCAAACACCTCCCCATTAATAGCCAGTGAAAAACATGGAGAGGACACACACTCCATGATCAGATGCCTAACAGAGGTTGGAAATTGGAAAGCTTCTAGTAACTCATCCACAAATCTCCAACTCACAGAATCATAGGCCTTCATTAGGTCAATCTTGAACATACACCTAGGAGAACAAGCTTGTCTATTATAGAGTCTCACCAAATCTTAACAAATTAGAATATTCTCCATGATGTTTCTCTCTCTGATAAAGCCACCTTGGCTCTTACATACCAGATCCGGAAGAACCAAAGCCAGTCTAGTACAGATAAGCTTAGACACACACTTGTATAGAACATTACAACAGGCAATTGGTCTATACTGAGTCACAGATTGTGGTCTTTTCACCTTAGGAATTAGAGTGATTACAGTTGCATTGACCTGTTTCAATAGCTTGCCTGACTCAAAAACATCCAGAATGGCTGCACAAACATCTTCCCCTATCACACTCCAAGCATCCTTGTAAAAAGCACTAGAATACCCATCTGGCCCTGGTGCTTTGTGATTAGAAATTTCAAAGATAGCAGCCCTTATTTCCTCTGCTGTTACTGGTCTGAGCATGATATTTCTATGTTCTTCAGAGCAGACATTTCCTTGCTCAATGAGCATCTTATTCACAGAAGTGGTTTGGACATTAATTAGTGCCTAGAAGCTGAACATAATATTCCAGGAAAGCTTGCTGTATATTCTGAGGGTCCTCCTGTACAACTCCATGCATATCCGTAACAGAAAACACTTGATTTCTGGACTCCCTACTCTTTATCACACTATGAAAATATTTGGAATTAAGATCCCCTCCCTTGATCCAGTCAGACTTGGCTTTTTGAGCCAAAAAACACAGTGCAGCCTCCTGAAGCTCAGCATACTCCTTAGCAACCTCCTTCTCCTGAGCCCTAAGAGTAGTGTTCCCAAGATCATGTATCAGTTGACATTGAATGCTCTCCAGGTGTTGCTTAGCAATATTGGCATTGTTCTCAATATTCCCAAATTGATCCTTATTGAATCTCCTGAGGTGGACTTTCAACAACTTAAGTTTCCTGATCACACAATACATTTTAGTTCCCCTGATATCTATATCCCACCAATCAGTAAGATTGGGAAGATACAATGAAGATTGACTCCACATATTGAAATATTTGAAGGGCTTCTTTCCTCCAAGACTCCTATTACTACTCTTAACCACACAAGGACAATGATAAAAAAAGGCCTTCAGGTAGAAAATTGGCAAAGTAAGTAGACATTTTCAAATTCCACTCATTGTTAACCATGAACCTGTCCAGCATGCTATAAATTCTGTCATCCCTATCTCTTTTGTTATTCCATGTAAAATAAGCACCTACTGCAGGGATATCCATTAGTTCACAAGTATCCACACAAGCCCGAAACTCATCAATATCTGTACCACTACTCACCCCTCCAAGTCTCTCAGTAGGTGATAATACACTATTAAAATCACCACACACTGCCCAAGGTCTATTGCATTGCCGAGCAAAGCTCTCTAGTTGAGCGCACAGCTCCCTCCTTCCATACAAATCATTTACAGCATACACCATAGATAAGAAAAAATCTGCACCACTATTCACATCCAACACTCTCATATGAATGCACTGAGCTGAATATGTCAAGAAATCAACTGAAAAGAGGGCAGGATTCCACAACACCCAAACTCTACCACCCTTATGCCACCTATTATTAGTAGAAATACTCCAACCATCAATCATTATATTACTTAAAGTTTGTAGACTCAAGGTTTTCACCTTGGTCTCCAGGAGACCAAACAAACCAACCTTATTTTGGTGCATAAACCATTTAACTATTCTTTGCTTGGAAGGTTTGTTCAATCCCCTAACATTCCAAAAGCCAACACTAGACATTCCTCACCCTAAGGTGAGGGATATCTCTACTTTTCCCAATGCCCTCCCTAGGAGTACTGGAACTGGTAAGCACCTCAAGAAAAGTTTGCTGACCAAAATTATGGATTGTATACCCCCATTCCCCCGTATCTTGCCTGGTCATACGAACAAGTGGTCTTGCAGGGGAAACTATCTTAGGAGAAGGCCCAGGAACAGAGACAGGTAAAGGGGTAACAATCTGCTCCCCCCTACCTGGTGCACCTCCACTGCTGGAGCAGGTTGTTGAACTTTAGGCCTCCACACTTTGCCTGGTACATCCTTCACATTCTTCACAGGCTTGCGCACCCTCCTACATGTTTCTGTCTTGTGCCCCATCCCATGGCAAGTCAAGCATACTACAGGTAACCACTCATACTCCATGTTGACCTCTACAATTTCTCCCTTTTCATCCAAGAATTTAACAGAGTCAGGCAACTTTCACCCAAATTCCACTTCAATCATAACTCTCGCATATCCTACTCGAGTTTTCTCCTCAGTAGAAGAATCACACTTGATAAACTTCCCCAGAATACCTGCAATTTTCATCAACCCCTTCCCCCAAAACCTCAAATGCAGTCCACAAAATCGCACCCAAATGGGCACAGTCTTAATCGCCTGCTTAGTAAGTTCAAGGTCAGGCTCCCAAGGCTTTACAATAAGTGGTTTGTTATCAAAAAGAAACTGACCAGTTTTCAACACTGCTTCCCTACCTTCCATATATTTGAATCACACCAGGAAGACTCCATTAGATAGGAAAGAGAGGGAATCCACCTGATGAACAGCCCAGATTCGCCGGATGAAACCCTCAACTACTCCCCACGGCGGATTCGCCCCCAAAACATAACAGCAGACCGCCGTCTTCCAAAACTCCAACTCTTCAGTGACCTCTACAACTGTAAATTGAACCAGCCCTTCACTATCTTCATCTATTGGAGGTAAGGAAGAAGATGGAACTTCCTCTACACTCACTCCCCCAATCAGATTGTCTAAGTCTAGTGGCTGAACACCAACCAATTCATGCATTGCTTTTTGTTTCCCAGTATCATTACTCTGAGGCACCCCCTTGGTTTGTTCTAGAACGAAATCATCACCAACATGTTGTAATAGCGAGAATTTATTCATAACTACAACAGAATTGTGCTTATTATTTGTCTTTTTGTGTTTTTGTGAAGATGAAGAAGAAGAATTAGGACGATGTTGAAGAGAAGTCACCATCGCCGCTAGATCGCCTTGTAGGTTTATATCCGTATATAGACCATTAAAATCACAGGATTATTTTGAAAAACTTTTATAAGATTTAAAGTCATAAATAGAAATTGCATAATAAAACAAAAAGATTTAGAATTAACCTTTTAATCCTTGTAATTGGCCTAAGAACAATACCAAAATTATGGTATCTCCTAATTATCTCACCCAAGATGATTTGAGAAATACCTTTGAATTTGCTAGAGAATTTTTAGAGGAAAAACTGATTTTTCTCTCTAGGTTTTGTGTTGTAAAAATAGTGAATGAATTAGTGTTGTTTTAGAAGAGAATTAGGAAACTAAATATGCTCCCAATACTCTCCTAATGGCCGGCCATCATATGTTATTTGGGGAGATATAGTTCTCCTCAAATACTCTACTTGTTGACCAAGATACAAAATGTATCGGGACAGAATGTATCTGGACACTTTTCTCTTGGTCATTTTAGCTTATAGTATAATGCATTTTATTACTAGTGTCATCTGAATGGACCGACTATAATATATCATAAATATCCTTATACTCATAATTTGCTAATTAATTATAACGGTTTATATTTAATTAGCTTGCATTATACACAATAATTAAATATAACATTTTATATTCAATTCACGAATTACATTTAATTCGACTCAGCTAAAATTATTTAATCAGTATTAAATAGCCGGTTCACTATTATACTGACTAACATTTTAATCAGTAACATCATCACACTTGACTAACATTTTAGTCACATTCGACTAACCTTTTAGTCAACAACACTGACTAACCGTTTAGTCATAAAGTAAGGCATCAATATGATCATTTTCTCAAATAATCATATTTCTCAAACACATCCTTTAGGTGTGACTCTTAGGGACCAGTTGATCACCGCCATCTGTATGACAATAACGTCAAACTTATCTAGCAAGCCAACCGTTATCGATAAACGTTAATCAACTGATTAAATACAAAATGTACCCTGTGTACCTTTAGAGATTTATTTATGTTATTGCACTCACTGTAGAGGACACTAACCCCAACAATCTCCCACTTGTCCGTACAAGTGTAGGTGCGATAACCGATTCTCATATCCATAATAAATTTCTCCCACTCAATGTAAACCAATTTGCAAAGTCCGTACTTCCAAAGGTCGTAGTTCACAAGTGATCAGAATCAAGAGTGGTTTCCCCGACTAGAGAGTAACTTAACTGATAAACGAATCAATATTCGAGCATGGCCATGCATTTTCAGTTACAGCTCCTCGAGTGGCCCTGAGAATAAATATTATAACTCGATAGAAGTTTGGATATTTCCATGACTCGAATCCTGCAGATGTAAGCGCAGCATGAAATGACCCAGTGAAAATCTGCTTGGCCTCCTGTTACGGTCGACCGTGAGAAAGAAACCAAAGTCACCCAAAATCTGCCTTAATCTCAAGAGACAGTCGATAGTCAAAAGAATCGACTCTAGGAACACTATGGATGTCCTATCCACGACCAGGCACCTAATGTTCTGAAACATTTAGGACTCCATGTTGTCGTCACAAACATGTCCTGCGCGATTTCAGTAAACCCGCATCTGTGATCGATCAGTCAACAGTTTGACTTATGGCTCGTTGAACCCACCATCAATCGACGTCACAAAATGATTGCCAGAGTTATCAGCTCGTGTAGGCGATCACGGACCAAAACAAAAAATATAAAGCAATTCAGTTCACTTTGAGGTGTTCAACGTTGTCTGCACAACCCTCATGAAAAACAATATATATAACAAAACGATGATTTTATTAGAAGTTTTAGGAAATACAAGTGTCAAATCCATACAAACAACTAATACAACTCAGGAACACGCTTAATTCCCATGGATTTAACGTGCCCTTCATGCTTGTCTTGTCTCAACGGCTTAGTGAGAGGATCTGCTATGTTATCATCCGTAGCAATCTTGTCAATCACTATCTCCTTCTGCTCCACGTAATCTCGGATCAGGTGAGCCTTCCTTTGCACGCGTCCGAGACTTGTTCTTTGGACTTTGGCTCGCCGGCTTGGAAGATGGCACCACTATTATCGCAATAGATAGTGATCGGGTCATTCGAACTAGGAACTCTGATTAGTCCTTGTAAGAATCGACGCATCCATATAGCTTCGCCCGCGACCTCACGAGCGACATAGTACTCGGACTCAGTCGTTGAATCTGCTATAACTGTTTGTTTGGAGCTTTTCCAGCTGACCGCAGCGCCATTAAGAGTAAAAACGAATCCAGATTGAGATTTCGAGTCATCTCGATCCGTTTGGAAACTAGCGTCTGCGTAACCGGTTGCGCATAGCTCAGTGTCTCCACCATAAGTCAATACCCAATCTTTAGTCCTCCGTAGGTACTTAAGAATATTCTTTACGGCCATCCAGTGTGCTTCACCTGGATTGCCTTGGTATCGACTCGTCATACTCAATGCATATGCCACGTCCGGGCGTGTGCATATCATGGCATACATGATCGATCCTATTGCCGAAGCATATGGAATCCGACTCATGCGCTCGACCTCTTCCGATGTCTTTGGTGCTTGAGCTTTACTCAAGTGCACCCCTGAGATCATGGGAAGGTTCCCCTTCTTGGAGTTGGTCATGCTGAACCTCTCAAGAATCTTATCTATATAAGACTCTGGTGAGGGATAACATCCGTCGTGATCTATCTCTATAGATACGGAGCCCCAAAATACGTTGTGCCTCACCCAGATCTTTCATCCGGAAATGGTTCTTTAACCATACTTTTACCGAAGTTAAGAGAGGTATGTCATTCCCAATCAAGAGTATGTCATCGACGTACAGTATTAGGAAGACAATCTTGCTCCCACTCGACTTGATATATAGGCATGGTTCCTCGACTGATCGAGTGAATCCATTCTCCTTTATCACTTGGTCGAAGCGATGATTCCAACTCCGTGAAGCTTGCTTAAGTCCATAGATGGAACTCTTAAGCTTGCAAACTTTCTTAGGATTTTCAGGATCAATGTAACCTTCGGGTTGTACCATGTACAACTCCTCCTCCAAATAACCGTTTAAGAAGGCGGTTTTTACATCCATTTGCCAAATTTCATAGTCATGAAATGCGGCAATCGCTAAGAGAATCCGAATGGAACGAAGCATGACTACGGGTGCAAAAATCTCATCATAGTGCAACCCTTGCACTTGAGTGAAACCCTTTGCCACTAGTCGTGCCTTGTATATATCTGGTTGTCCTTCTACAGATCGCTTTATCTTGTAAAGCCATTTGCACTGAAGAGGCCTAGCCTTATCAGGTAAGTCAACCAGATCCCATACATTGTTCTCGTACATAGAGTCCATCTCGGATTGCATGTCTTCTTGCCAAAGCTTTGAGTCAGAATACGTTATGGCACCTTTATAGGTTACGGGTTCGTTACTCTCAAGGAGTAAAACGTCGTCTCTCCCATTCTCCTCGACTATACCGATATATCGATCTGGAGGAATGGAGAGTCTACCCGACCTTCTGGGTTCCAAGGGAATATTAACCGCAGCAGATGAAGAAGGAACAGTTTCCTCCATAGGTTGCTCGGTTGTTGGTTCAGGAATCTCCGACAGATCGAAGGTTCTATTACCTCTCTTGTCTTCGAGAAACTCTTTCTCTAAGAACGTCGCACTAGCCGCAACAAAAACGCGTTGTTCGGTTGGCGAATAGAAGTAATGACCAAACATTCCTTTTGGATAACCAATAAAGTATGTCTTGACCGATCGCGGGCCGAGCTTATCCTCGTGTCTCCACTTGACATAAGCCTCGCACCCCAAACCCGAATAAAGGACATGTTAGGGACCGTTCCCTTCCATAACTCGTATGGAGTCTTGTCTACAGCTTTAGACGGACTTCGGTTAAGTATAAGAGCAGCTGACAAAAGAGCATAGCCCCACAATGAGTCAGGTACTACCGTGTGACTCATCATGGATCGAACCATATCAAGTAATGTTCGATTCCTGCGTTCGGACACACCATTCAGTTGTGGTGTTCCAGGTGGAGTTAACTGTAATACTATTCCGCGGTCTTTTAGGTGTCGATCAAACTCAGCTGAAAGATATTCGCTACCACGATCTGAACGTAGTGCTTTTATCTTTCTATCCAGTTGGTTCTCAACCTTATTCTGGAATTCCTTGAACTTGTCAAAGGACTCACTTTTATGCTTCATTAAGTAGACATGTCCATATCTACTCAAATCGTCTGTGAAAGTGATAAAATACCTATAGCCGTCTCTAGCGTTGATTGACATAGGGCCGCACACATCAGTATGTATGAGTCCTAATAGGTCAGCAGCGCGCATTCCAACACCTTTGTAGGAAATTCGAGACATTTTGCCTATAAGACATGATTCGCACGTGCCAAAAGTTTCATAGTCAAATGGGGCTATTGTCCCATTATCAATGAGCTTTTTCACGCGTTTCTCATTTATGTGTCCCATTCGGCAATGCCATAAATACGTTTGATATTTGTCACCAACCTTTGCTTTCTTGTTACTCACATGCATAATTTCTGTGGTTTGATCTAAAACATAAATTCCGTTCATGGAAACAGCTTTACCATAAATCATATCGTTCAATGAGAAAATACAGCTATTATTCTTAATTGAAAATGAAAATCCTTCTTTATCAAGAACGGATACAGAAATAATGTTTTTCGATAAACTAGGTACATAGTGTGATTATTCGAAATAACTCAAATCCACTTAGGAGTTGGATTACATATGTCCCTATCAAGCAAAGAACTCTTGCTCCATTCCCCACTCGCAGTCTACATCACCTCTTGCCGAGTTTTGATGCTTCTTAGGCCCTCGCAAATGATTGCAATGATGAGAACCACAACTGATTATCAAGTACCCAAGTTCAAACTTGCATGGTTAATCTCAATCATATGAATAAAAGAAGACATACCAACAGAGCGGCGGCCTCGCTTTAATGTCCTCAAAGATACACGGGACAGTTACGCCTCCAATGCCCAGGCTTGTGGCAATGGTGGCACTCCATGGTCTGCTTTGCTTTCGCCTTGCCTTGTGAGCTACCGCTAGACTCACCAGGCCCACTCTTTGCAACCACCGCCTCTTGAATTTTGGCTTACCTCTGCCTAGGTTTGCCAGGAGCCTTACCCTTACCCTTCTTGTTCCCAATCATGAGAACATCTTGCTTCGTGCTCGCTCAACTTGAGATCACTCTCCTGCATGCGAGGTGAATGCGATTCATCTGGACTTTTACGCATGTCATTCATGTAATAGTTTGCCTTAAAGAGGGCATACCCATCATGAAGAGAGTGGAGCACTCGATCAATGATGATCTTCTCATCGATCGTGCAACCAAGCTCCTCCAATTCTCAACGTTCTCGATCATGGCGAGAAGGTGTGGACCAACCGGTTGGCCCTTTTGGAGTCTAGCTTCAAAGAAACGAGTAGTATACTCGTAACTCTTAATTCTCGGAGCTTTCGAGAATTCCTTAGTAAGGGTGGTGAAAATCTTGTTTGCACCCTGGGTAATGAATCGTCTTTGCAAATTGGATTCCATTGCATAGATGAGCACGTTCCGTAACGCACCCGCCTCCATCATGAAATCACTATAAGCTACGAGTTCATCTGCTCCTGCATCGGGAGCTGGTTCGGCCGGCAGTGGCTCAGTCAAGTACTTGAGCTTGCCGTCAGCTATGACGGCATTCCGTAATGCGGCCTCCCAATCAGCAAAATTGGACCCATCATTCTTCAGTCGAGTGGACTGATTCATGCTGTCCATAAAAATTCTCAGCCATGATTCACGTTCAAGTGTGACACTCGGCATTGGTCCTTCAATACGAACAGCCATTTGTTATAGTAGTTATATCTGTATATAACGTATTCGAAACTGTGAAAAGAGAGAAGAAGAAGAAGAGAGAAGATAAGAAATCATTGTTTTTAAAAATTTAGGTCAAAACAATAACATTTTAATGCAACGACTTATGCACTCATATAATTGACCTCCCTCGAGAATTATATAAGCGATCCCAAGACTCAATTTCTTTAAATTGATAAGCTAACTGCTTAGCTAATTCTACTGTTAGAATTCTTGGTCGATAGATTTCAGTAAATCCTATCTATTAGTCCACCATACCTTCGAGATATTACTCGAACCATAATGTTGAGATAAACTAAGTCGACAGCCACTACTTACCCAACGTAGAAGGGGTCATATTATGCCTACCGACGAAGAAGGGATTCATAGTGGTTCGACTTATAAAGACTAATTCTCAATTTCTGTTTTAGAGGAAGATCCCATCAACTCATTTTAATTCATTTTAAGTGAACTAATATCTAGCATTATCGAGAATGATTAAATCGAGGTGATAGCTCTAAACGAATGACATCCGTATGTCCATGATAAAATGCAACTAAATGATCCATTTTCATGCATATTAGGTGCTTTGGTTTAGTTTAGGCGGAATATGATGCTACTAACTAGCGTGAATGCAATAAAAACGGTAAAGTAAAACGCAAAAATGAAAAACACCTAGTGTGGCCTATCCCTATGAAAATAAAGACAATTACAAAGTGGAATCCATCCATGGACCCTAAGCTGTCTTCATTCTTCATCTTGGGCTTTAAGTGGGAGTCCATCTTGAATCTTCAACTTGAATCTTCTCAAAATTACAATTTTGAATTACAAAAATAAACCTATTTACATTCTAATTCAAAATATGCCAAAATTAAAATATTACAAAATTGGAGATTCGAGATCTCAAAATACAACCAAAATTGTGTTTCCTTCATTACGAAAACACAACTTCCTAAGGCCACACTAGTAAATTACAACCGTTTGTACATAATTAATGCGTAAAATAAAACCATTCATTCATACATTCATTCACAAACATATATAGTATCAACTAAACATAATAAAATCAATGCATACAAAATGATTTAAATCCAAACCACCTCTTTATAAATGATTAAAATTATGCAACAATTCCTTAATTGTTCATAATATCATTTAATCAAAATATAATCCAAATCAATTTATATTATCGGTATAACATAAATTCGATCTCAAGATATTTTAAACTACTTTAAAATATTAGGTATCATATTTATTATGAACTACTTCACAATAAACAAAATATATTACAAAATTTGGTAAAATCAATAATTTCCAAAAATTAAAATTACCAAAAATTTTCGGCCAACAAAATAAAATCCGAAATTTTTTTTATTAAAATTATATTCGGCCAACTAAAAATAATATCCGAAATTATTTTATTTTATTTTATATTTTTAAAAAAAAAAAAAAAAAAAAAAAAAAAAAAAAAACACGGCCAAACATTAAAAAAAAAAATTTACCAAAATTAATTTAATTCGGCCAAAAATTAAAAGTGAATTAAACTATTTTAATTCAATCAAGCTTATAATTAGATCGATCCTAATCAATTTTAATCCGTATTAAACATTGACTGAAGAGATTCAATTTAACTTTTTAAATTAAACAACTTAAAACTGATAGATCTAATGATTAGCTGACACTATGTTCATTAACATACAAGATTTGATCCTTTTATGTTTTAATTCAATCAGTATTAAATCAGAACTTCTACAAATTCATATGTGATCGATTTAACATCTTAAAACATCAATAATTGTGAATCTAAAAGACCAAATCATGCCAAAATTAAACAAAAAACTCTCGGCCTATACAATAAATCAATTCGGCCACTCCAAAATTTTGTTTAAAATTTATACAAAATCGTTATTTATGAAAACCTTATAAAAAAAATCATATGCCCTAATAGCTCTGATACCACTTGTAGGTTTATATCCGTATATAGACCATTAAAATCACAGGATTATTTTGAAAAACTTTTATAAGATTTAAAGTCATAAATAGAAATTGCATAATAAAACAAAAAGATTTAGAATTAACCTTTTAATCCTTGTAATTGGCCTAAGAACAATACCAAAATTATGGTATCTCCTAATTATCTCACCCAAGATGATTTGAGAAATACCTTTGAATTTGCTAGAGAATTTTTAGAGGAAAAACTGATTTTTCTCTCTAGGTTTTGTGTTGTAAAAAGAGTGAATGAATTAGTGTTGTTTTGGAAGAGAATTAGGAAACTAAATATGCTCCCAATACTCTCCTAATGGCCGGCCATCATATGTTATTTGGGGAGATATAGTTCTCCTCAAATACTCTACTTGTTGACCAAGATACAAAATGTATCGGACGTAATGTATCTGGACACTTTTCTCTTGGTCATTTTAGCTTATAGTATAATGCATTTTATTACTAGTGTCATCTGAATGGACCGACTATAATATATCATAAATATCCTTATACTCATAATTTGCTAATTAATTATAACGGTTTATATTTAATTAGCTTGCATTATACACAATAATTAAATATAACATTTTATATTCAATTCACGAATTACATTTAATTCGACTCAGCTAAAATTATTTAATCAGTATTAAATAGCCGGTTCACTATTATACTGACTAACATTTTAATCAGTAACATCATCACACTTGACTAACATTTTAGTCACATTCGACTAACCTTTTAGTCAACAACACTGACTAACCGTTTAGTCATAAAGTAAGGCATCAATATGATCATTTTCTCAAATAATCATATTTCTCAAACACATCCTTTAGGTGTGACTCTTAGGGACCAGTTGATCACCGCCATCTGTATGACAATAACGTCAAACTTATCTAGCAAGCCAACCGTTATCGATAAACATTAATCAACTGATTAAATACAAAATGTACCCTGTGTACCTTTAGAGATTTATTTATGTTATTGCACTCACTGTAGAGGACACTAACCCCAACACGCCTATCTCGCCTCTTTTTTAGGATTTTTTCATTGCTTTTAAGTTTTTTATTTGTTACCATTTGATATTTATTGCCAAGTGATGTATGTCATTTATATTGATTATATGCCCCCGTTATAGTTGCATTTAGCTCGCATTCGCTCGATTTCATTATTGTTTTAGGAGCTATTTGCTTTATATTGCGATACTGTTGTTCCTCGTTCATATTTTGTAGGTTTTCGCGGTCCTGAGCTAAAACCTGAGTCAATTGGAGCATTTACTAGTATCGTGACGTCAAGACGAAACCCGAGAGTTGATTCGGAGGTCATACGGTGGGTTGAGACGTCAAACCTATAGGTTCAGAGCAAACCTATAGGTTCAGGAATCGTGCACAAGGAATAAAGTCGCTGGAAGTTGCTGATCTTCTTAGAACCTATCGGTTTGCAGGTGAACCGATCGGTTCCCACCCCTGATGTAACACCCCGACTTTTCCTAATATTAACTATTCGTCTCAATAATATTCGTAATTCATTTCTCTTGATTTTCTCATTTTTAGCTCGAGAAAATCAGTTCACTTCGCGTGGATTAAGCTACACTGTAGTCAGAACTTAAAAACGGAGTAATTAACTTAAAAACGGTGTAATTTCCTCATACGGACTCCGATTCAGGTGATTCAAAAGGCTAAACTGCGTATTTTTTCGACGCCGTCGCAACTGCCAAATTTACAAGTTGAACCGACCGGTTCAGGCCCAAACCGACCGGTTCTGGTCTGTTTTCCGCATCAGTTTTCGTGTTTGTTTTATACACGAAACTCTTTATACTTATAAGGCTTTTTAAACCCTAATTCCTCTTTTATTATTTCTGATGTTTCTCATTCAATCCTAGCCTCTCTTCTCTCTCTTCATTCTCTCATTAGTTCTCATCAAAACATCAAATAAAATTCCTTCAATTCATCTCCTAATCAAACCCTAATTGATTCTAATCTCTTCCTTGCTTAATCCTTTGGTAATCCTCTACTCTTGGTATAGTTTTCTGTAAATTTTGTTATTATATGTGTTTATTGTGGTGTGCTTATGTATTGTATGATTTATGTGTGCCCTAATCAATAGGAGAGGATTGGAGAGAAAACCACAAATTCGGATTTCTCTGACCCAGGTTAACTAAACTGAAGATCGCCGGAGATCCGACCGTCCGATTTTGCTGAAATTTTGTGAGCATGTTCCTGACTCTTGGGGCTACCGTTTCACCGTTCATAATTTTATTTGGAGCTCTGGATCGTCTGTTATCGCATCTAGACAGAAGGGCTAAAAACTGTGCTTTTCTTTGGCTTGTTTGGAAAAGGTAACTAGGTGTAGCCCTAGACATATTTTAACTTGTGTGAGACCATATGATTGATTGAGGATGAATTGGTTGTTGTTATGTAGGCAAAGCTATGATCTTTGGGTTGGTTGTGGTATGAAATTATGATCTTTGGTCTTAATTGTGATGGTCTCACACTATTGTGTCTAATGGAATGAATTGGGATGTTTGTCATATTGAATTTGAGTTATATTGTTATTAAGTTGATTAAAGATGATCACTTTGGGAATTATAATGGTTTATTATGGTTACTCTTGAGTTCTTATGGTTATTAGTCCGTATTAAGCTTGTTATTGTATGGTTGATCATAGGTCATGTTGAGGATGAGTATAAATTGGATAACTGCGTTGTAATGAGTTTAAGATGGATATTATATTGGGGTGGCGAGTAAAGGATGATTGATATGATATGGATTATGAGTTGGTATATTGTTAAGCATGTTTACCTTGTTATAATTATGTTTTGTTGAGATATGTTACGAATTGGGGTTACTTGGTTTGCTTTAATGGTTGTAATTGTTGTATTGTTGGTGTTGGAGATGGGGTTACGATGCATTGTTGGAGTTGGTTGATTGTGTTGCTTATGCTTGAGCTAAGTTTGCATGCGTGTACTGTTCTGGCACGTATGTGAGGAGCTACGACGTCCAAGTTTGGACGGATACCGCCCATGATCCCCTCGACTATTCTTGTTGCTTAGTTAGAGCGACTATGGGTTCTCAGCCATGTTGGTTAGAGACTATGGTTTGATATATGTCGTCACCGTTCTTGTTGCTCGGTGGAATTTGGCCAAATTTAGACTAATGAGTTTGAGGAACTTCTTGTTGCTGTTCCGCCATAGGGTTTGGATGATTCTTGTTGCATCATCCGGGGTGATTCTTGTTGCTTCACCCAGTGCTCTGTGCTTACACTTGCAGGTTGTTGATTGTTGTCTGTCATCTTGTTGTTGACAGTTTGAGCTTGTACGTCAGTGGACTAGTTATTGTCGAGTTGTATTGGTTATATACGGTTACAGGTTGTTGAGTGACAGTTGGTTGAGTTTGGTAGCTATTGAGTTGGCTTGAGGTTGCATTAGGGTTACTATACCTTTGGGTTGTTTGTTGTATTGTTGTCTATTTTGGTTATGTTGAAATATGACTGGGGAGCACCTAGTTACTCCCCACTGATTGTGGCTGTTGCATTCTTTGTGGCAGGTTAGCGCGGGATCGGGTTTGTCAAGTGAGGATGCCGTGAGGATGACCTATAGCTAGCCTTGAAGTGATTTTGGTTTAGACTTGCTAGGATGTTTAGATTTCTTATTGTTATCTTACTTTCATTTTGGAGCTGGATTGTAAGGGGTATTTATTCCCCACTTCTAGGCCTCAAGGCCTACCTTTTTATCGTTGTTTTGTTGGTTAGTGAGTGACGACTCGGATTACACGGTGTTTCCGCCACCGTGGCCTTTATTTTTTTTCATTTTCTTTTGTAAATCCTTTTTAAAAGCTTATTTTATTTTGTTGGAAAATCCGGGTTGTTACAGTTGGTATCAGAGCGAATACGCTCCCAACTCTCTTAGGTGAGTGAGTAGGATTTGACCTAGAACACCGAGTGAGAGTGCTGGGTAGACACATTAGGGGGTCTACGTTATTTGTGCATGTGTATGAGTAGTTGTGTGAATGGTGGTCTTAGGATTTCCACCATTGGATCATATATGTTTGCTTTGGATGCAGGTACAAGAATGATGGAGTCATGCGAGGTCGGGTGTCGACTCGATAAATCTCTACATTTAAAATTTACTAGTCCTGCCTCTAAAATAGTCTTTAAAAGCTTTTGATTTGATTTAATCGTCGTTTTTAAATTTATTTCTTTATTTCAAAATGTTTCACTCTGATAATTGCTTTCTTATGTACTACTTGGTTTTTTTGCTTTCATCATACTCACCATTCTAAACTAAATCCTTTATACTTCTATTTTCTTACCAAATCATGTTATCCTTCATTTTTAAATATCGACAAAAAGGGGAGTATTTTGCATTCCGTTTTAATACACTTGTATGACCCTTGCTTTTTAATGTTATTCAATTGAGAGTTCTGTTTTATCGAAAATTTTAGTCTATTTATGCCTTGTCGATCCCTTGTTTTAACTTTTCGATTTATTCGTTTCTTCAACTTTAATCATTTGAGTATTCTAATTTAAAATATCCCTCTTTCATTTGACCTTTCGAAATATCTAGAAATTTAACTCTTAAAGTCTTTGATTAAATGCGGATTGATCAATGAGCAAGAAACTTGAAGCCGAATTGCGGATGTATAGTCCTACCATCAGAGCACGCAGCGGAAGCTCTTAATCTAAGTCACCTACCGTATTCGTAGGGACGTCTTTCAGCTTGCTAGCTACACTTGTCCTTAGTATATCCTCTAGTTCTTGATCTTATTATACAATTGTTTTAAAACTATCAGCTCGTGATTACAGTTTGAGTTTCTTTTTCCCCAATAAATTAAAATCTCTTATTACCTTCATGCTTTTTTTTTTTCAATTGATCGTGCTGAAATAATTTCTAAACTCTTTTATTTCTAGAATGTTTTCAGTCAGTTCTATTAACAAAACCTATTTTTGTATATTTGTGCTACAATGGTGTGTTTATCCTTCTTGTACTTTCTTATTTTGTAACTATGTTGAGGAAAAATTTTAATCAGTAAGGTTTTACTTTTCCATTCATTTTTAAACGCGTCAATACATTTTGATGGCTTTTTACTCAATCAAATTTGAAATGACTGACACTTATCTATTGCATCCACTTTTGATCAAAACCTCTTTGTTATCCTAAACCTTCTTTTATTAGATTTTCTAATTTGAGCATTTGGTTTATTTAAACATTATTTATTCTACTTGGTATTTTAGCAGCTTTATTACTCTAAAAATCAAAGTCATTTTGGAAACTCGACTTTAAGACTTCTCTTTGAAATTGTTACTTCTGATAATACTTTAAATTTGTCAAACTTTTCAGCAATGGCCTTTTCGTCTCTCCTTCATAACGAAACCGATTAGAGTTCTTTGTTGGAAACGAGTCTTATGCCTTCATTTGTGAACTCTTAAAGTATATTTCTATTTTCCTTCATCGTTTCATATTAAAAATTTCTTTTGTCAAATTGGTGGTTGTTGAGCAGTTCCTTGCAAAGGATTTATTATGTCATATTTTTACTTAATTCGTTTCATTCCTTCTTTTCTTTCTTATTCATCATAACTCATCACTTTTATATCATGACCCTGTCGATCACCTTTTAGTCTTGTCATTCGGGTCTTATGTCATTCTATTCCTTAGGTTTCCCTCTAGAGGCTACTTCAGTTCTATTGCCTTTGAGCCGACTTTTAAGACGTCGATCTTCTATTATTTTCCATTCCTTTCCATAGCTAATCACGTTCTCAATTTTGTAAAAGCTCTTGATGTATTAACATCAATCTTGTCCTTGATAAATTTCTATAATCGTAATCCTTGGCATCTAGCCGTAAGGTGCTTCACCCTTATCTAGCTCGAGATCTGATCCTTAGGCTGTCGCTGTTATTTGAGTCATAGATGATAGAGTTTGGTTAATAAATAGTTGATAGTATGAGTGGTTTTCTAGTTAATGCACATGGTTGGTCGTTGTAACTTTTGAGGATTCTTAGTTTTGCGATTCTTAGCTAGTGCAACCCGAGACCGTTTTATAATTATGAGTTAATACACATGTGATTCTTAGTCTTTGAGATTAATGATTTAATTTGTGGTGAGTGAACGTTAGAGAGATTATAGTATCTGCGTAGGGAGTATTTTTAGGACTTAGTTATGTTGCTAGATGGGTTGTGACAATCATGGGATAGTGAGAATTGGGAAGTGATATTGTGGTGAACAATAATCGGCTTTGAGGAAAACTTAAAGGATATAGTGAGCACGATAAATCTTTGGGGAATGCACTCTAAAGGATAATGTAGGAATGACAAGTGTGCATCTTGTGGTTTTGTGTATGTGTTAGGAATTGTAGATACCCAAATCTGTACCTCCCGCCAAAAACCCAGTGATGTAACAATGGACTTTTATTGCATGCTTTTATGTTAACTTAAATGGTTCTAACTAATGACGAATTCGAGTTAAATGTTTTAAAGTGCAAATGAGGTTTCCTTATGGGTCATCACTCTTAGTGTCCTTAGGTCTAGAGTCTAGCTTGTCTCAAGTTCAGGTCCTAATCGGCATGCGCATACCCCTTTTTAAACACCTTAGTCTAATTGATCATTTTACATTAACAAGGTTCAATTCGATCCTCCTAAATCCCTAAATTTAGGCCCAGTCTCTAAAACCACCTTTTAGGATTGGCAAATACCTAGGATAGCCTTACGGAGTGTCCTATTTCACAAAATGCCACAAAATACACCCTTTTTACATTTTCAGGGCTCGGGCCCCGAACCGAGCCCAAACCCATGCCTGGCCCGCTTCCCAAGGTCCAGGATAACCTAGTCAAACCCTAAAACACAGCCACAACGACGTATCTTAGAGCTCAAGCAAGATTATACCATATATCCTAAAATATAATTTGGAAATATACGGAATAAAAGGATAATGCCCGCCCTACCAATCGCAAGAGGCCTTGCGATTAGGGCAGGCAGCCGCAAGGGTCCTTGCGATTGCCCCAAGCATTCGCAAGGGGCCTTGCGATTCCTAAGTCCGGTTTTATCCCCTGGCTTTCTTAATTCTTGACGAGCTCTACACTATAAATACAACCCTCCATTCATTCGTTACAACACACAATTTCAGAATACAATTCACACAAAACACTCTCAAAGCCTCACGCATAAACATCCTTTGAATTCTTCATTTTCCGAGTGTTGAATTCTTCCCTTTGAAGCGAAGCGCTGCCGGTTTCCTAACTCGAGACAGGTAATACTTAATCCTACCATGGATTAAGGTCTTTCTTTACTTCTTAGACTAGCAAGGGCCTACATTAGGCTCACCCCGACTTTGGTACGCGAGTCTGCTTTTCATAAGGCGGCCATGCACCTCGAATACACACCCTATTCGTAACACCTTTCCAAAGTCGCATAAACAACTGACCCCTTTAAAATAAATCAATGGCTAATTGAACTTTATTTTACTGCAAGCATTTAGCAAATCCTCATCTTGCATCTAAATCAATTAAAATGAATTCGTCATTAAACTGAACTGTTTTTATTAACAAGTTAAGCATGCTTAACTGAGGGTTTTAAACAATCTCTTTTGCATTCTTTTTACATTCATATCGCACTTGTACGTAGCGAATTACTTAGGCTCATGTATGATTATTTGCATTGTTCTCAAGTCTAGTAGAGGCTATCTTTTGATAGGCTTTTCCAAAAGATCTTCCATAAAAACATTATTTTGATTTATGCTTTAGAAAAGTACCCTCACCCGAATCCGAATCTGGTTTCACAATAGCCTTAGATGGATGGGTGTCGACGTGCCTTGAACTCTAAGACGTGTCTTTGAGCATGAGGACACGGAGGCGGGTTTTAAATTTCCCTCATAATTTAGTGGCGGCTCCAAAACAGTTTTTGAAGGTTTTTTGTACTTAATCTTTTTAACTTTACGCCCTTAGCAAGAAGTCGAGTGGTTCCATGTCTAATCCCGGTACCTACAGTTGGCGACTCCGCTGGGGACAGGTTTTGTTTTTAAAACTAAAAATTGGCTTTTTCTTTTTAAAAATAAAAACGAGACTTGAACGACTTGAGAACAATCAACATACATGAGCTAAGCATATCCGTTAGAATCGAATCTAGTCGGATTCACACACGAACACCCCGAGAGGTGGTTCCAAACGCAGGCATCGTCCATTCGACGAAGCACGTACTGGACTAACCTTCCTCTCACCACTCCACGGCTTGCCGTAGCAAACTGATTTGACCGCCCTAGGGCTTCCTTCGTATCCTACACGTTATACTGTGTGGGCGAAGGGCTAAAAGCACCTGCCAAAGCGTACTCAAATCAGTTGGAGGCGTACAAGACTTGACCAAACGACCAAGAGTCATACGTACGAGTGCGAGGCTATACAATATAGTCTTTTTCAAAATTCATTTGCATATTTTCGAAAAGTCGCTTTAAGTTTTCAAAAATAATGAACCTAACAACTAACATCTAACATTTTATAACTAACATCTAACGTTTTATAACTAACATCTAACAGTTTACAACTAACATCTAATATTTTTACAAACAAAACTCCCGCGAATTTTTGAAATGAACATTTTTCAAATTTCCTTTTACACAACTATCAAAACCCGAGTCAAGGTTTACAACCCGAGCTCGTGGATTTTCTCTCACAAATTTTTTGAAATAAACATCTTCCAAAACTTCATTTTGCAAAAACAAGCAAAAACCCGAGCAAGCTTCAAAACCCTAGCTCGTGGACTTTATTCCTTAGGTCACAAAACCCACTTTCCCTAAGCCTTTGAAAACATAAATGGATTAAATAACCCACGGTTACCGTAACCCATTTATCGCATGCTTTTTCACAAAGCATGACCCAAGAATGAGAACACATTCTTGGTGAGCCTTTCAAAGCAAACCCCACAGCCTTTGAAAACATAAATGGATTAAATAACTCACGGTTATCCTAACCTATTTATCGCATGCTTTTTCACAAAGCATAACCCAAGAATTAGAACACATTCTTGGTGAGTTTTTCAAAGCGAACTCACGGCCCTTGGCCTTTTCGAACCTTTCTAAACAAAATCTTTTCAAACGACTCATTGTCAAATCAGCCCAATGAGTAGCATCCCTCGCCAAACCCAAGAATGGCCAAGCCCAATCTTGTGGATTCTAACATCGGATCGAATGGCTCAAACCACCTCGATCCATTTCTCCCTTGACAAAATCCATGTGGACGAGTAAGCTTGTCCTCATCGCATTTTGACACCTTCGACTCGAATAGCTTAAACACCATTTCGAGCATCCACCAATAGGATCGTAGCAACACACCACCAAACATCGTCGAGCATGAAACGTTTTAAAACATTTCTAGCTCAAAATCGGCCGCATGACTCGCGGTCATCACAACCCTTTTATCACAAAACTCATTTCAAGCCCGAGAATGTCAGCCCATTCTCGAGGAATTTCACAAAAACAAATTGAACGGCCCAAGGCCTTTTCCTTTTTATAACTCTTTCAATATAAGCATTTTTTCGAAAGTTTTGACTAGCCCAAAACCTTCTAGGATCAGACACTCCGCTTTTTGCAAAAGCACAAAACCCGGGAATGAGCAAGCTCAATCCCGAGGACTTTTGACGTTGGACCAAGTCGCTCTAGCCGCTTCGGTCTAACTCTTCCTCAGGCACGTGCATAAAAACGGGCACTACCGTTTCCATCGCATTTTCGAAGCACCCTCGGTTCAAGTAGCTGATCACTACCTCGAATCGCTCTTGCACAGAGTTGAAATATGGCAACACATTTCAACTCGAAAAACCCTTTCACTTCCATCAAAACAAAATCGTTTCAAAGATAAGACGAATCAAATTATGCGTTAATCAAGTCTCGACACCAAGGGCATCGACGTGTACCCACGGCACGTACATCACGAAGCAACCGACGAGGCGTCCACTCAAGCACCATCGACGATCTGGCGGATCTCCTCAAGCAATTCGAGTCTTTTAAATACGGGTCGAGTTTTTAAGCATCGAGTCAAACTCCGTCAGTCTAGAATAATCGAGTCTTCGACGCACGACATTTTAACAAATCAATAAGGGAATAAGTTTGCCCATAACCCAGTTTCCTTTTACCCATTTTACTCACATTTCTTATACAAAACCATTTTGCACCGACATACATTGCATCCTAGGAGTAGCTATCCGAAGGAGGTCTAGGCCGGGTACGAAGGTCCAAGTCAATATCAAGCACAAGACAAAAACCAAAAGGTTTTCGACGACTAGACACTTAAGGTTCGGTAGTATGCTTGTGGTCTACTACTCCGCCGCCTTTGGAGGAGGATCCATTAATTTGGAGCTCCACAGTGGTCATGAATTTGATCACGACCAAAAGTATGAGTATTCCTGGATCGCCCTCCGTGTACTCGATCGCGTGCCTAAAAAGCAAACGAACTTGTCAGAGGATTCCGGCGTGATAGACACAAGATCACATGCAACCTTCCCACCGCAAGGTTTAGCAAAGTCGAAGCTCGAGCCCAGACCACAAAGGGCCCGACGAATTCTCAAGGGGAATACAATCAAAAGTGAAAACAACGGCAAAAAGAGCAAAGTCAAAAGGAAACAAATCTCAAAGTTTCCAAGAAATCAAGAAGGAAACAAGTCTCAAAGTCCTTAAAAAAAGGGACAAAACAACAAAAAGAAAGCCCGAAAGTCAAGTGGCTAAGTGAACAAAGGTCTACTAAAAAATGGACCCAGTCTAATACCTCTCCAAGGGACCCGTGCCAAAAGGACATATGTGAAGGTACCGGATATCGCGCTCCCGCGAGTATACCTATCGACGCCCTGCGCGCGCCCGCCCTCGCCCATTGTGGGGGCGCCGGGGCGGAATGCGCCTCGCAGGAAAAAGTGCGAAGTTTTGAGAAAAATGGGGGAGATCATTGCATGAATTTGTGACCAAAAAGAAAAGTAGAAAATCCTTTTTGAAAGTGTATTTTCGGAGTCGCCACCAAATATTAAAGGAATTTGGAACCTATTCAACGCGTCTTGAAATACAAGACACGAGTGTCTCAGATTTTAAGGTGCGTCGATACCTATCTATCTGAGGTTTGAAACCAGAGAAGGGGTTCGGAGTGAGGTTACTTTTCGAAAGTTTTGACAAAGTGTATTTTGAAAACAGCAATCAAAAAGCCTACGTAAAAAGTAGTCTCTACTAATTTGAAAACATTTGCTTAATTTCGATATTTGGGCTAAAAGTCACGCTACGAACAAGTGCGAATAAACATGACTCGATTAAAATGCATAAATAATGTAAATTGTCAAAATAATGACATATTGCTATAGGAAATGTACGTTAAATAATAATTTATTGACTAAATTATTACTATAGACGTTATTTTCCGACCTCGTATTAGAATTTGTGAAAAACCCTCAGTTTTGACATGCTAAAAGACTCTATGAAACGGTACAATTTAGTGTTGGATCCGTGATTCTAGTCGTTATTTAATGCATGAATGAGGACTTGCATAATTATAAAAGTGACGTCGGTTTGCTTTAGTGATAATGAGTCGTTTATTTATGCGATATTGGCGGGGTTTAGACGGATTATGAATCCGAATTGCTACAACCGTATTACGAATACGGCTTCGCTAGTGCCAATATCGGGTTTGGGGTTAATGTAACCCCATTGTCCGAGTCTCAAACGTCTAGCCCGTAGGTAAAATGTTTACCTTTCGAAAATGTAAAGACGGTATTTTTGAGTGGATTTTGTGAATAGTGTATGAGTGCTAAAAACCGGGTATTGAAAATGAATGAAGTGGGTTGGTATTTATAGAGTTTGGCTGGTTTCTGTGGGATAGCAAAACTTAATCGCCTGTATACAGGCGTTTAAGTTTGCTTGAGTTAGATATTTTTAAAGAAAAATTAAAAAGGCGGCTGGTACAAAACAAAAATTAAATCGCCTGTTGACAGGCGATTTGATTTTTAATCGTCATTAACCGGGCGATTTCATTTTTGTTTAATTGGAAATTTGTTTATGCCGTTTGGTTTTGGAGGTTTGATTAAGTAATGATTATGTTTTGTTGTTTACTTATGAGCTAAGTCTTTGTTCAGTTTTGGTCCGAATTTCGGTTTTCGTGTTTCGGTTTTTGTCGTGTTTTTCGGTTTTGGCTTGAAATAAAATAATATTAGGTTATATTATTTTATGGTTTCATAAAACCTAACTTTGTGAAAATGTGACACGGGACGCACTTTGGCCCGTGTTAGTGTGCGTTTTTGGGTCGTTTTTGTAAGTTTGGGCCGTTTTGTAGCTAGTTGAAATTTGTTTTTGTGGCTTGGCTTAATAAGACGTTCCTATATTGTGTTCGTGTTACGCTCATGATGACTAAAATTGACATTTACTTTCATGATTATGCAAGTCCAAATTAATACGCTAAAAATGACTAATACGTTTTAGACACTTTTGTACCGTTTCGACTCTTTTAAGAGCATGTATGAAAGTCCTTTTCATCATCGGGTTTGTTTTTGGGGGGGTACGGATACGGGTATCTACAGAGCCCCCAGTTTTACTGAGCTTGGACAAAGCGTTAGTCAAACTTAAGGATAGTATCCGGACCATTACAGTCTCGATACTATCTGGCGGCGCTAAGCATGTGTCTTATGGGAGAGACGAGGACTTAGCGTCGGGAAGTGCGGGGAGGGACGACATGTTTTTAAGGACATGACGGTCCTACATGTTTAAGGGCATGTCAGCCTGCATGTGGCCTGAGCATTCCCAGCTGGCGCCTTGCTTGTGTTTCCGTTTGTGCTCCTTGCTTTGCTTGCGCTTCTGGCTTGCGCTCCTTCGCTTTGCTTGCTCTTCTGGCTTGCGCTCCTTTGCTTTGCTTGCGCTTCTGGCTTGCGCTCCTTTGCTTTGCTTGCGCTTCTGGCTTGCGCTCCTTTGCTTTGCTTGCGCTCCTTTGCTTTGCTTGCGCTTCTGGCTTGCGCTCCTTTGCTTTGCTTGCGCTTCTGGCTTGCGCTCCTTTGCTTTGCTTGCGCTTCTGGCTTGCGCTCCTTTGCTTTGCTTGCGCTTCTGGCTTGCGCTCCTTTGCTTTGCTTTCCTTGCTGGACGTCTCGTAGAAGAGGTTACGCGTTTTTGGGGTTTGGTTTATAAGAGTGGTTTAGATTTTTGTGAACGTCTCGTAAGGAGGTTACGTGTTTTTCTCATAAAAGGTTAGGTTTTTATGAACGTCTCGTGAGGAGGCTACATGTTTTTGTATTTCTCATAAAAAGGTAGGTTTTTATGAACGTCTCGTGAGGAGGCTACGTGTTTTTCTCATAAAAAGTTAGGTTTTTATGAACGTCTCGTGAGAAGGTTACGTGTTTTTCTCATAAAAAGTTAGGTTTTTATGAACGTCTCGTGAGGAGGTTACGTGTTTTTCTCATAAAAAGTTAGGTTTTTATGAACGTCTCGTGAGGAGGTTACGTGTTTTTCTCATAAAAAGTTAGGTTTTTATGAACATCTCGTGAGGAGGTTACGTGTTTTTCTCATAAAAAGGTAGGTTTTTATGAACGTCTCGTGAGGAGGCTACGTGTTTTTTGTATTGGGTTGAAATTGTGTTTGGAATGGGTTGAAAGCGTATTGGGCCGAGGGAATGACCCAAAACAAAATCGAAACCGTAAACAAATATAATCGCCAAAGGTAATCTGGCGATTAGGTTTTTGTTTTGGTGTTTTTGGTTAAAACACGGGAAAGGAGAGAGTTTGGTTCATTTTATCCGAAAAACAAAAACAAAATCGAAACCCTCTAAAACTCGTCTTGGCGATTTTCTTGATCAAAAATCGATTTTCCGACTCCTACAATTCGTCATGGACCAAGGTACGTATTCAACTCACTTGGTTTTTCGGGTTTTGAAGTTTGTTTGAGTCGGTTTTAACTCGAAATACCGTTTTCTAGGGTTTGGGTCGAAAATGTCGGTTTGATTCGAGTTTAGCTCTCGTCCTTGCTTGAAAACGTTAGCCATGGTTTTTATAGTGCTTGCCTCGCTTGTCTTGCTGTCGTTGCGTGAAAACCCGACTTGTGGCCTCGATTTCCGTGCGTTTTGACTCGGAGGGCATTTTGGTCATTTTTGAAAACGTCCCGAAAATGGCTCGAAACTTCGGTGTAGCTTACCCATTAGCATTGTAACGCGTTGGTGAGCTCGGTTTGTTGAAATGTGCGGGAAAAGTGGTTCGTTTGGGTGGAAAACCGTGTAGAAGGGGGTAAAGTCGGGGTTTTGCTCTGTTTTCGTTACTTAAAACGATCCCGATTGGCTTGGTTGTTTTGGAAGTGTTGTAGTATGCTAGGGTATAGGTTTGGGTGGCTTGTGTGCGAAAAACGGCCTGAAAACCTTAATTTTCGTGTGTTTTGGTATAAGGGCCGATTTTGGTCGAAATTTTTCGGTTCCGAAACTTGCCCGAATTCTCTGCATTGTGTCTTCATGGCTAGTATGGTACACTTTTAGTCTTGTTTTGCAGGAAATGTGTTGTTTGGAGGTGTTTTGGAGTGTTTTTTGTAGTTTAGGCTAGGTTTCAAAAAGTCGCTTTTCCTCGCTGCGTGCCAGATTGATGGAATGTATGGTAATGTATGTTGTCCTGTGTTGGCTAGGGGTTGTTTTGTGAGAAGTGGGGGCTTTTGGGTTGAGTTATGGTTAAGTAAAGGTCGCTTTTGTAGTTTGGAGGTGTTTTGTAAAAGCTATTCACCGAGGTGTTCGGGACATCGTTGCATGAAATTTTTGCATGAGCTTATTGTGATTTATGGGTTGGGTTTGTGTCAAGAAATATGGGTTTCGGCTTCTGTAGCGTTTTCCCTCTTCGCTATTTTTGGTTTAAAAGGCTCGCTTTCTTTGTTTTGGCCAATTCTCTGCCGCTTTTGTGCGTGCTTGCTCTTAACTTGATCGAGTAGGACGTATATATCGTATAATGCCTCATGGATTTTGGTTTCTGTGCTTCGCTCCGCTTTTGGCCTTATCTGTCAAAAATGGGCCTATGGCTTGCTTTCGCTTTGTCTTGATCTTTCTAGAATGATTTCTTTGTTCTTAGTTTTGAGTATGTCTTTGAATCTTGTGCAGGTGATCCGAGGCCTCAGCGCCTACTTCGGTGACATGGATCGGGTATTACCGGAGTCGACTTTCTGCTCGGGGATGAGCACACTTACTGCCGGGGATGCTGCGCCCTTGGAGGTTTCCGACGGTCCGTCTCGGTCGGACTTGAGAGCTTTTCCTCGACGCGCTGGAGTTTCTACGACGCCTTGAGTGAGTTCGGGCGCTTCTTGTGGAGTCTCTGCCTTTTCTCGCTAGTGGTGCTAGTCTTTGTTGCGCGTCGCTGGGCTTTCCGCTAGTGGCCTGGGACGTGGTCTTTGTTCTGGTGGTCCCGAGCCGCTTGATTAGTGGTCGCGGTCGTGGCGTTCCGCCGAAGTCGCCGCTCACTAATGAGTGCGTACGCGAGGCCGTCGTTGAAGCGGGACGCGGTCTTACGGTGACGCTAGCGGTAGTGGAGCCGCCGGGTCGCCGAGGTCTCCCGTTGGTGGCCGAGGTCGTGCCAGGTGTCGTCTCGCAGTCTTTGCAGGGGCGCGGACGTGGCGCCGCTGCGCAGACGCCAGAGGCTCTGGGAGGCCGTGGTGGAGAGTCGGAGCGTAGGCTGCGGGGTCTTCGCAGGGACGCGTGGTCGTGGCTTGTCTTTGGAGGGACGCTGTGGGCTCCGGGAGGCCGGCAGAGGTCGTGGTGCTGCGCAGGGCTTCGCAGGACGTGCCGCAGCGTTGCTTGGGCGCTGCGGCTCTGGAGGGCCAGGTTAGACGGCGTGGTCGCGGTCGGAGGAACCCGAGGCCGAAGAAGCGCAAGGTGGATGTGGCCACGGTGAGGCGCAGCAGCCGAGGCGTCGAGCTCGTGTTCCGCTGAGGGTGGTGGCCGGACGCAGGCCGAGGTCGCCGGTGTTGTTGAGGAGGTTGGAGCAGGGGAGCTCCGTGGAGGTTCCGCGAGGCGTGGTCGTGCTCGGTCCGGAGCCGCATGAGGACACTTCCGAAGCCTGAGGAGTCTTCGAGTGACGAGGAGGGGTTCCCGACGAGACCGTGGTCGAGGTGGCTGCCGAGGTTGAGATCGCCGAGGCCGCCGCGGCCGCCGCCGCCAGCCGCCGCCGATGATGCTCGCTTTGCCGCTGCCGCCATCGCGGCCGCTTTGTGGCCGGGGTCGGGCCAGGCCATGCTCGTGAGCGTGTTCAGATGAGCCTGAGGCGCAGGCCGAGTAGCCGAGGGCGAGGCTGAGGATGCAGGTGCGGCAAGTCTTGTGGCCGCGACCGAGGTTTTCATGGGGATGGTCGACGAGTTGGGCGTGAGGCCTGACTATCCTCACGGTCAAGGCCAGTGGTCCCGGTGGCCTTGGATCGGGATGGCGTGACTGCCTGGAGTCCTTGGAGCACTTGTCGATCCGGGTGAAGGTCGGCTCAGTTAGGCTCGATGAGGACCTTCTCTGGGTTTCGGACGGTGTTTGACGTCTTTGAGGGTAGGCTTACCCAGGAGGAGCGGGACATAGTGCTTGGGACAGCTTTCGGTCCCTTGGTGCAGAAGTGGAGGGAGGTGCGGGGCAAGCGGGTGAACTCGCGCCTCACTGTACTTAGGGCGTTGTTGGATAGGTTTTGGGATACGACCAACACCTTCCACATGCCTGGTTACGAGGTTGGCGTGACTCCTTCTTCGTGGGCAGCTGTTACGGGGCTGCCTCATGGCGAGGGTGTACTTGACTGGGGGCGTGAGCGACCTCCTATTGATAGCCCACGAGTCGTGCGCCTGATTGGCGATGGGATTAAGTGCGGGAAGGACGAGGAGCACACGTTTCAGCCTCGTACGATATGGTTTGCTGACTTCTTCGAGGGGAGGAGGAAGAAGAAAGGGTCTACTCGAGCGAGCGCTGAGCAGAGGGCCCGGCTGTGGTTGTGGTGGTTCCTGACGGCCACCCACTTTGGCGACAAGGGGGAACGAGCGTCGACGGCTGTGTTGATGGCGCTGTCAGACATGTCACGCCTAGGCGACTTTGACTGGGTGACTCCTGCTCTGGGTCTGTTGATCCGTTACCTGAGGGACGCAGTGCGCCCTGATCGGATTGACGAGGATTCGGATGTGTCGCTTGTGGGCCCTGGTCTTCTGATGGAGGTAGGGTTCGACTTTTGTAGTTTTTGTTGTTTTGCTTCTGCTTTTCTTCTGTAAAGTGTGTTTTGTTTGCTTGCAGGCTTGGTGCTATGCTCACTTCCCCTCTCTGCTCCCGGATACGTTCAAGGTTGAGGCGCAGTATCCGGCTTTCCATGCCTACGCGACAGCGGATCGGAAAGGTATTGGCCTAAACTACGATGCGGCTCGGGTGCGTTTCAACGGGATGACGATGGATAAGGTAAGGGTGATCGTGTTTTGTATTTTGGTCTTTTTGTAGCTTGTTTTTGGGTTTGTTTTTGTGGTTTCTAATTTGGTTTTGTTTTGCAGTTTGTTCGCGACCCTTGGAGGAATTTCTGGCGTTCCTCAAGCGATTGCAGCCGCTTTGGTCCCCTTGACGGCGGCGGTGTACATTGAGACCCGTCACGGCTCGTCTTGGTACTTGAAGGCGTCTGTCTGCGCGAGCAGACGTGGCGGCTTCATCGCACTGCTCCTCGCCCTCGGTTTTGTTCGTGGAGACGCCCGACGCTAATGGCGTCGTGGACGTGTATCACGAGGGTGAGTCCGACTTCGCCGCGGCGGGATGAGGATTACGTGACTTGGGCACAAGATGCCTCGCCGACGCTGCGTGATCGAGGTATGCTTGATTATCCTTTCGCTTGTATCGCTTTGGTTCCAGGAAGCAAAAATTTACCCTATTTTTGTTTTGTAGCGACGTGACTCGACCTTGAGTTCCACCTCCTCCGCTCGTTGAGGACCTGGCCGTTGTTCACGCAGGGTCGCTCTCATTCGATCGTCCGCCGCTTCACATGCGTGGTCACCGATGCGGGTCTTGAGAGGTGGGATCCGGCGTGAGAAAGGTATTAACCCTCCTCTTTGTATAGCATGAGTATTATGTAGTATATAGCCCCAGGTTTGAAAAAGATTTTATTGTAAAATCATTATTCAAACTCTGTTAAAAGTAGGTTGTTGATTATAGCCCCAGCTTTGAGTAAGATTTTAGTGTAAAATCATTAGTCAAACTCTGTTAAGCAGTTTTTGATTATAGCCCCAGTTTGAGTAAGATTTTAGTGTAAAATCATTAGTCAAACTCTGTTAAGGAGTTTTTGATTATAGCCCCCAGTTTGAGTAAGATTTTAGTTTAAAATCATTAGTCAAACTCTGTTGAAGCAAGTTTTTGATTATAGCCCCCAGTTTGAGTAAGATTTTAGTGTAAAATCATTAGTCAAACTCTGTTGAAGCAGGTTTTTGATTATAGCCCCCAGTTTGAGTAAGATTTTAGTGTAAAATCATTAGTCAAAATCTGTTGAAGCAGGTTTTTGATTATAGCCCCCAGTTTGAGTAAGATTTTAGTGTAAAATCATTAGTCAAACTCTGTTGAAGCAGGTTTTTGATTATAGCCCCCAGAAAGCTAAATTGATTTCTCGCATTGTTGCAGGTGACAGCTGAGGTCCACAGGAGGCTGTGGCGGGCGGCCAACCGATGGCGGGGGGTCGTGAACGAGAAGGTTGTTGACGCTTGCAGGGCGCAGAAGGAGACGGCCGAGGCGCGACTTGAGTTAGCCAGGGTCGTGGTCGAGGAGGGGCGAGATCGCGTCGAAATGGAGGTCGCGCATGCCGAGGTGCTGGCGAGGGTCCGAGCAGAGTTGGAGGGTCGATGCAGGGAGCCGGATAGGCACGGCCGAGATTGATTCCTGCGTCTTTGTCTTGCAGCGTCGTGACCAGTCGTAGTAGGCTTGGACTTGTATATTTCGGACTTGTATTATGAATATTAGTATTTGTTCTGTGTGGTTGGTTTTTGGATTTGTGTATGGTTGGTTGATTTTTTTGGTTTTGTGGGTGTTTACGGTTTTTATTTGGTTATTTTGTCTTGTTGCGAAAAATGCATTCCTGCGTCGTAGCCGGGTCTGAAATCCTTGCGTATTTGCTTGCCGAGCGTACCTGCAAAACATTGTTAGTCGTGAAAGCATATATATACGTCTCGATTGAGACTGACTCGCTAATGACTGAATTAAATGCGAAATGAAGAGTTTTTGAAAAATGCTGGTTTAGAAAATATTCTAGACTCGTGGAAAAGACGTTTTTGACATAGCACAATTTTGAGCTAAAACGACGTTTTGAGACGAAAATTGTGAATGCGAAAATCATATTTTGTGTTGGGTTAAATTTTTGTGTGATTATTGTGTTTTGAAAAATACGAAAGACGGGAGTCAATTACGCAAATCGAGACGACGCGACGGGACCAATTTTAGTCGGTCATGAGGTCGGTAAAAGTAATAGGGGTAATAAGTTAAAAAATTTTGGGTGTAGGTGTGTAAAAAGTGTAAGAAATCGAATAATTTTGTCAGAAAAGAAAAAGAAAATCGCCTGTAAACAGGCGATTTGATTTTTAATCGCCTGTTTACAGGCGATTAGAATTTTGTTTTGTGGTTTTTGTTTGATTTATTTTAATCGCTTGTTCACCAGCGTTTAAGTTTTTGTGTTGTATTTCGTCTTGCAAAATTTCGGCTATAAAAGGAGGGCTAAGTTGGTTCATTTCACTCATCCTCTCGTCTTCTATTCTCGATTTTCCAAAAATATTCAGAATATTTACGGAACATTCGTCGAGTTATGGAGAGTTTTGAAGGAAACTTGCGTCGTTGGTGTGCGTCCTTATCGGGTGTCGAGAAGAAGCTCTTGAAAGATTGCGGAGTTGGCGTATTTCGTGGGCTAAGGCAGGTTCGAATGGAGTACGAGTTCCTGGACGCTTGTCTTGAGTATTGGGATCCAAGCCTTCACGTGTTCCGCTTTCCTTGCGGAGAGGTTTGTCCCTTAGTCGAGGAGTTTGGGGCCATTGGCGGGTGGACGCAGATTGGCCTGCCTGTATGTGTCAGGCAGGAACTTGGCTACAAGAGGCAGGTTCAGAATTATCTCCAGATGACCCGTGATGAGGTGGAAGAGTTATTTGTTGGGAACTGTATCAACCTCTATCGTTTGTGTCAATGGTTCAGGAATAATGCAAACGGGCATATCTCTGCTGTGGCTAGGAGAAGGGCTTTGGCTTTTTGCTTGGTTCATTGCTATATGTTCCCGGACTCTGTGTCCGAGGGGTTGTTGGGAGATCCACGTTTAATTGCTGTTGTGGAGCAGATGGAAATAGGTTGCAATCCTTCTGCTTTAATTCGGCCGAGACGATCCTTGGATCGACGACCGGCATGTAATAGGAACATGCGCATCGAGGGTGTCCATTGATCCTCCAGTGTGGGCGATGGAGCGTCTAAGTGTGTTGAACGACCTTGGCTTTGATGGCGAATATGTCGCAGAGGCGTTACCAATCGTTACATGCGATGGTCCGTCCAGACGAGCGCCCTAATGACTATTTCCGAAGTTTGTGAGGTCATGTGCCATCCGTTGGCTCGGTATCCTGGTGGGAGTGGTCGCAGACGGCGAGCGCAGAGGTGATGGCCCTCCGGGGTCCTATTGTGTGGAGTTCGAGATGGGGTTTACATCCATCCCTGCGGGTGAAGGCGGACAGGATAGGGTATGCACGATTCATTCCTGGCCAGGACACGAAGGTACGAGGACATGATTGCGTTAAATAACCAGGTGACCGACGAGTGGGTCGATGGTTGGACTGGCGCGTCCTAAGTGGCTTGTGGCTGGTACTCCTGGGACGATCCGGGTGTCGAGGGCTTACTCTAAATGGACCGTTGCTGAAAGTGCTGTGGGGAGGGCTCGTCTCCGTGCCATAGAGCTTAATGAGCCTCTGCCGACGTCCGCCTATGACCCGATCCGCTTTGGACGTAATAGTGGTGGGGGTGGCGCTTCGAGCTCGGTGCCCCTCTCGGCGGCTGAATGCGTGTTCGGTCGCCGCCGTATTCCAGGGCCAGGTGCTCCGGATCGTCATGGTAATGTTGGGGGTCTCCGTAGGGGTTGAGGGTTGGTGCTCCCTTATTCAGTTGGAAGGTTTTGAGTCGGCTTCGGAGAGTAACTTGGTTTTAGTTTATGTGTGCTTTGTTAGTATTATGTTCATATTATGTTGTATTATGTAATATATTACCTATCCTAAACCCGATGTACATGCCGGGACTCGTATTGTAATATATAGTGTTTGTTAGTGTATTTCTAAGGTCGTAGTTATGCTCCTATGTTTGAAAATCCAAAATGTAACCGTTCTTTTTAAGATTAATAAAAATCAGGTTTTTATTTACGACTCTGCCTCATTTTGCTTGTTATTTTGTGTGAAATTCCTTGGCTCTAATCTTTTTTCAAAGGTTTAGAATGCAAGCATGGTTTTTGTTGTTTTTAGGAAATTTTTGTTGACTATTCCCTCGACTCTTTTGAGCCTTGGGTTTGTCGTTTTGTGTTGAATGTCGTTCTTTTCACCCTTAGGTTAAAAAAAACGAATTTTTGTGTTGACTATGTCCTTGGCCTTTTTAAGCTTTAGACGCGTCATTTTTGTGTTGAATATCGCCTTATGTTAACCCATTAGGTTATGAGACGGTTTTTGTGTTGACTATATCCTCAGCCTTTTTAAGCTTTGGACGTGTCATTTTTGTGTTGAATATCGGTTGCGCTTTTTGCAAAGCTGCCTACGTATCCACGAAAAGTGGAATCAAACCGGCGTAGTTCGAGAATGTACGTTTAAGGGCATACCGGCCCAGGAATTGTGTTTTGCTTTTTTGTGGTGAATGTGCACGTTTAGGGGCATGACGGCCCATGAGTATGTTTAAGGACCTGCCGGTCCAAGAGTTGTGTTTGCTTTTTTTTTTGTGAGAGAGTGTGAAGGTGCACGTTTAAGGGCATGCCGGCCCATGAGCATGTTTAAGGACCTGCCGGTCCATGAGCATGTTTAAGGACCTGCCGGTCCATGAGTTGTTTTTATAAAATTGTATTTTACAGATACATTGCAAGGGGTTTTTAGGGGTAGTATTTCTTGAGTTGATCGAGGTTTGTGGCGAGGTTGAACTCTTGGCCGTCGAGGTCGGTTAGTTTGACTGCTCCGCCCGTGAAGATTTCCTTGACGAGGTAGGGTCCAGCCCAGTTAGGCTTGAATTTTCCTCGTGGGTCGACTGGAAGTGGTGCCCGGACTGATTTTAGTACGAGATCACCTACTTTTATGTGTCGTGGTTTAACTCGTTTGTTGAATGCTCGTTGTAGTCGGGCTTGGTACATTCGTACGGTGCTCAGGGAATGCAGCCGGCGTTCATCCAGGAGCATGAGTTGTTCGTACCGTTCACGGGCCCATTCTGCTTCTGGGGTGCTACTTTCCATTAGTATGCGTAGAGATTGTATTTCTATTTCCATCGGGTTGACGGCTTCCATGCCGTAGGTGAGAAATAGGGGTCATGCCCGTAGGGGTTCGGATGGTAGTACGGTATCCCCAGAGTGCATATGGTATTTTGTTAGGCCAATCTTTGCAGCTGTCGATCATCTTCTCAAGTATGGTGACGACCGTCTTGTTCGCTGCTTCAACGGCTCCATTGGTTTGGGGTCGATAGGGTGAGGATTTGTGATCTTGGATGTTGTATTTTGTGAGTATGGCCGGTCTCGCGTTGAAAGTGCGAACCTTGATCGCCGATGAACTCGTGGGGTATGCCATATCGGCATATGATGTTCGTCTGGATGAACTTGGCGACTTTGGAGCCAAGGGTCCGAAAAGACGCCGCTTCTACCCATTTAGTGAAGTAGTCGATGGCCACCAAAGACGTAAACGGTGACCTCCTGCTCCGATGGGGTGGACTTTTCCTATCACGTCGATGCCCCAGGTTGAAAAGGGCCAGGGTGAGGTTAGGCTGTATAGTGGTGAAGGTGGTACATGTTGGACGTTGCTGAAAATTTGGCAGTTGTGGCAATGCTTGACGTATTGGATACAGTCTGCTTCCATGGTCGTCCAATACCATCCTAGCCGTAGGATTTGTTTGCAGAGTGCTCGAGCGTTCATGTGGGGTCCGCATTCGCCATCATGGACTTGCGTGATGATTTCCTGCCCCTTCTTGTAGTCGACACATATGAGCAGTGTCCCTTGTGGTGTCTTCTTGGGTAGTTGTCCCATCTCTAGCACAAATTGGGAAGCTAGGAGTCTGATAGCCCTCTGTCCGCGTTTATCGATTGTCGGGTGGGTAGGTGTTGTCCGCCTTGTAGTTGATTATGGCTTGATACCACGGCTGCATGCGCTCGGCCGTCCAGGTCAATGGTATGGATGTATCTTTGGTTCGCCACGTCTTTCGACGATGATGGGTAGTAACTTCATGTCCGGTGGCATGTTCGGGAGGGATGAGAGTTTTGACAAAGGCGGCAAGAACCGGGTTTTCTTCCCTTGGGAGGTGATAGAACTCAATGCAGTCGAAGTTGGCTAGGAGTTTTTGTACTTTTGCTTGGTATTTGGTGAGGGTTTCGCTCATGATCTTCCATGCCCCTGTCACTTGATTTATGATGAGGAATGAATCTCCATGTACCCGTAGGTTCTTTATCTTGAGAGTGATGGCTGCCTGCAGGCCATAAATGCAGGCCTCGTACTCCGCGGCGTTGTTCGTGACACTGAAATCAAGCTTGATTGAGAGTGGAGTATGATCGCCGTTTGGGGATATTAGGAGTATTCCGACTCCATAGCCGCGGTAGTTTGACGCTCCGTCAAAGTATAATTGCCAGTATTCCTTTTCTACGGCAAAGATCCCTTCGTCAGGTAGAGACGTTGTGTCGATCATGGGATGTTCGACGATGGCGCTCGCAAGGAAGTGAGCCGCTCTTCCCTTGATTACTTTCAGGGGGAGGTACTTGAGTTCATACTCGGCGAGAAGCAGAGTCCACCTGGCCATGCGTCCGTTCAGGACTGGTTTTTCAAATAGGTATTTGAGGGGGTCCATTAGGGAGTAGACTCTTGTAGTGCTGGTGAGTAGGTAGTGTCTGAGCTTTTTGGTTGCCCGGACCGGAGAGGCGACTTTTCTCGACCGTTCATACCGGTTTCGTAGTCGTGAAACTTTGGCGATGTAGTAGATGGCCCGTTCTTCGTTGTTGACTTCTTGGGCGAGCATGGCACCCATGGCGTTTGGCGTAGTCGTTAAGTATAGTGACAGTGGCAGGTCCTTTTGTGGGGGTACAAGAACAGGTGGGTTTGTGAGCAGGCTTTTGACTTTGTCGAATGCTTGCTGGCAGTCATCGTCCCATTTCGTATGCTCTTCCTTCTTCAACTTTTTGAAGATTGGTTCACAGATCATGGTGAGCTTGCTGATGAACCTGGAGATATATTGGACTTGTCCCAAGAAACTCCTTATTTCGTCGATGTTGCACGGTGTCTTCATGCCCATTATTGCTTTGATTTTGGTCGGGTCTATTTCGATCCCGCGCTGGCTCACTATGTGGCCTAACAATTTGCCTGACGTGACCCCAAAGGTGCATTTCTGTGGGTTTAATCGCATTTTGTACTGCCTGATTCTGGGTGAAGAACTTGCGGAGGTTGGTGACGTGGTCGTCCCTTCCTTTTGACTTTACAATCATGTCGTCAACGTATACCTCGACCTCCTTATGCATCATGTCGTGGAGTAAGGTGGTAGCAGTGCGTTGGTAAGTAGCGCCGGCATTTATGAGCCCAAATGGCATGACTATGTAGCAGTATGTTCCCGTGGGGTTACGAAAGTGGTTTTGGCATGTCGTCTGGCCGCCATTTTGATTTGGTTGTATCCCGCGTATCCATCCATGAATAGCGATGGCGTGGTCTGTTTGTGTTGTCGATTAGGATGTCCATGTGAGGTTGTGGGAAATCATCTTTGGGCGTGCTTTGTTCAGTCCCTAAGTCGGCACATACTCGTATTTTGCCGCTTTTTCTTCATAACCGCACCATATCGAGACCCAACTGAGTATTCGATGACTTGGATGAAACCACTTATGGCGCACCGATCTCTTCCTTGACCATGAGAGACCATTCTGGCTTGATGCGTCGGAGCTTCTGCTTGACCGGTCTGCTACCTTGCTTGATCGGGATGCGGTGTTCAGCTATCTCGCGGTCTATGCCGGGCATGTCCTTATATGACCAGGCAAAGACGTCCTTAAACTCTACGAGGAGCTTGGTATAGGTGGCCCTTTCTTCTGTGCTTAGGGAAGCCCCCAGCTGTAGTTCTTGAGGCTCTTCGGGCGTTCCTATGTTGATGGTTGTTGTGTCTTCGACAATTGGGTCCTGTTCGGGTTTTGAGACAATACTTGCAATGTATCTATATAATGCAATGTTATTTAGTTTAAATTTATCGCAATTATTAGAAAAAGTAGGATTTAAATGAGGCAAAGAGTAACCAAAAACTTTCATGTTATTAATGTTATCAAAAGCGGTTACATTTGAAGATAGCTCAGACGAGGGAGCTTTGGACAACCTTAATGACTCTAGTTCTTTAGCTAAATTAACTATGTCAGGGAAGTAGCCCGGGGGTTTAGTTGGGGTAAGAGACTTGAGATGACGGCGAGGGAGCTTAAATTCTAAAACAGTCTTTTTGTTGGGGGTGTTGTCTTCATCTTCGTCGGAGCCGGAATCTTCGAAGGCGTAGCCTTGACCCGTAGTTATCTTGAAAGTGCGGCCTTGTTCGTCGGTCCATTCGAGGGTTTTTGACCATCCGTCGTGTGTTTTTTCTTCGTAAGGGATGATCAGGTTGGTAGGGTTAAAGTTGTTGTTGCGCACGATGTCGGAAATGAGCTCAATCCCGGCAATGGTGTACGTGGTTGTGTTCTTAGGAATCTTGCTGGTGCCCTCTTTGACGAAGTAGTGGCTGGGGAGGATGTGGTATGGTTGTATGTGGAAGTCACGATATTTCTTGCGATCATTGTATGATTCCCAACCTTGAGAGATTTCGTACGACCATGGTACGTAGGATAGACCCATGGTGGGCCACTTGTTATCGTCGTCCTTGGCGTAGAGTGTAGCGATCTCTTCTCTACGAGTCAAAGTACAGATGTTGAAGTCGAAGTCGAAACCACAGATGTCGTCGGCTGGATCGGCGTTTATTTCCGCAGTACTATCATTAGTCTTTTGCTGCTTGAGGGTAGCTCGAAAGTTCGAGGCGTCGATGGTGACGATCTCGTCATCCAGAGGTATCCTGACCTTTTGATGCAGGGTTGAGGTGACGGCCTTGGTAGCGTGGATCCAAGGTCTACCTAGTAGCATGTTGTAGGTAGGGGGTATGTCCATGAGTTGGAATTCGGTTTTTGTCTTGATGAATCCTGTTATGATGGGTAGTGATATGACACCTTCTATGCTGCGCGAGGTACCGTCGTACGCTCTTATGTTGTTGGAGCAAGGGGTGACATCACTTTCCTTTAGTCCTAGCTTGAGGGCAGTTGTTAGGGGCAGGATGTTGATCGCGGAGCCATTGTCGATGAGGGTAACGGGCAATATCATGTTGCGGCACTCGACGGTTATGTAGAGTGCTGGGTTGTGTGGATCTTGGAAGGACGGCAGATCTGTGTGGGAGAAAGTTATGGCACCTGGTAGCCAATCCCGGACAATGCGGTCAATGAGTTGTGCTGGGAGGATATCCTTGGCATCTCGCCATGTTGTGTTATATGAAGGACCGTTCGTTATGGGTGGGGTAATTATATTTTCGATTATGTCCTCGTTCTTGCTTTCGCTCGTGCGTTTAGGAGGGAATCCCGGCGGTATTTGCAGATCTAAAGGAGACTGACGCGGACGTTGGGGATGTGGAGCTCCATTGTGGCCATCGGGCTGTTTGAGGGGACGTTGATGAGGGATCTGGGTGGAAATTTCTTTCCTGTTTTCGTGCTTTGGTTTTGCTCTTGTCCTAGCTCGGCGAATGTGATCAATGTTGCCGCCGTTGTTGTTGATGCTGTCGAAAAGGACGTTGACCTCGTGATCGCTTGCGGGAGCCAGGAGGGGGTGATTGAGGATGGGATGAGCTCCTACGAAAATGGGGCGAGTAAGGGAGGTGTCATGTTGGCCCGATGGTTTAGGAGCTATGCTTGGCTTATCGATTGTTTCGTTGTCGATCATGTCTTAGATTACGTTTTTCAAGCGGAAACAGTTCTCCGTGTCATGCCCCTTTCCCCTGTGGAACTCGCAGTACGAGTCCTCGTGCCATCATAATGGCTTCTTATCCTCAGGTGGTATACTGGTGGGCTTGGGAAGATGGAGAATGTTCTTCTTTACGAGTTTTTCCAACGCCTTTGAGTAAGACATAAAGAGGGGATCGAACCTCCGTCGTTGTTGCAACGGAAATAGTCCAACTGATGATGACCTGGGTGAGGCAGGAGTGGGCTGTGCTAGGAATACTGGTCGTGCTGCTAGTGCCTTTGAGTTTAGAGCGTTAAACGGTCCAGTCATTCTTTGCGATGGGAGAAGCATTTGCCTGGCGGCCATGATCTGAAGTTTTGGCCAGCTTGTATTTGTGAATTTCATCCTCCAGGGATCGGATTCTTTTGATGTGTAGAGCAGACTCTTCGGCGAATAGTCTTGAGTTTTTCTCGGTTTCGATCTTTTGCATGGCGGCGAGATGTTCGAATAAAGCGGTGAGATTGGCTACCTTGTGGTCGAGCAGCCTTACGTGTTCGGCGATCGTCATTAGTGGAGGAGGTGGTGGAAAGGCAGTTTCATCATTCGCGAGGTTGAAACGGAAATTCATCTTATGCTTGCGAGCCGGGTGTTCGGGGTTTTTCAATGAGTGGACCTGACAAAGTTTTCAAACCTTTAGTGATTCTAAAAGAGAAGGAAAAGACTCAAATGAAAAATCACATTCACGACCAAAGGAAGACACAAAGGCGTAAAAAGTGGGTGACTCGACTTGACTCGTGTTTTTAGCTTTTAAAAGGACACGGGAAGCTTTTGAGATAGAGGCGCGTTAACACGTCCCTGTTCTCGAGGTAGGAAAATTTGTATGATCATAATCCGATTAACCCAATTTGGCGGTATGTTGCCAGGGGTTTATCATTGGATTACGATAAAAAGGATCAGACCGAAGTAGCGATAGGCTAACCGACCTGAGGATGTTAAAATTGGGTAAAAGGCGATCAATTGTTCACCTTCTACGTGTGACTCAGGGTTTTAAATCAAAAATGACGATAAGTCACTTGATTCAAAGAGTAAATCAACGGGTTCGCATCTGAACGAGCCCGCGTTTTTCGTTTTTGAGAGAAAAGAATTAAAATCGGGATGACTAAAGAGTCACTCGATTTAGAGCTAATTCTAATGTTCTAAAAGTTAATTTCATTTAAAATCTCCGAAATGAATTGACATATTCGGGTTTTTGCTTTGTGAAAGACCTTTTAGCAATAAATGTATTATGACGATACGTCAGTCGCATAATTCATTTACGTTTTGAAAAAGACCTGGGATATAGTGGTTATCCTGGGTCGGTTTTAAATGTGGCGGCATTTTATTTGTTAAACTCAAATGACTATAGGTCAAAGAGCCTAACGGCGTGTTTTTAAAAGTATGACCTTTTTTTGAAAAAAGTTTGAAAAAGCAATTTCAAAGATGGACGTATTTTAAAAGTATAATGCCTAGGAAAAGTTTCCACATGCAGAAAGTTTTTGAAAGACTACTATAGTGAGGGTACTATAGCTTCGCACTTGTACATATAAACACAGGTTTTTGGTTTATAGGGTAAGGTTCCCTCCGGTCATTCCCGCGACGTTTAGGTAGGGGCACCCGCAAGACTACACACGTTTTAGGTGTGAATTCAAGACGGGCCCTAGAGCGTTCGAGTTTGACTGGTTACGATCGTTTGTACGGATGCCGTACTTGTAATCGTGGAGGGGTGAGAGAACAGTGTGTCCGAAGTTACCTCGCTTATGAAGCGAGAGTTACTGGGGGCCGTTCCTCAAAGGGTGTGGTTTGAATCAGGAGGATTCGACTCAACGTATTTTTGCCCAAATATCGAAAGCGTAAATGTTTTCAAAGTTTCAAGCTTCACTTCTTTATGATTTTAAAATAAAAGAAAAACTAGTTTTTCAAAAATAATAAAAATCATGCTCGCCCTCAGTGAGTCGCCACCGGTGAAGGTCTGGATATCGCTCCATGAGTATACTATCGACGCCTACTGAGCGCCCTCGCCCATTGTGGGTAGAGGCGGAATGCGCCTCGCAGGAAAAAGTGCGAAGTTTTGAGAAAAATGGGGGAGATCATTGCATGAATTTGTGACCAAAAAAGAAAAGTAGAAAATCCTTTTTGAAAGTGTATTTTCGGAGTCGCCACCAAATATTAAAGGAATTTGGAACCTATTCAACGCGTCTTGAAATACAAGACACGAGTGTCTCAGATTTCAAGGTGCGTCGATACCTATCTATCTGAGGTTTGAAACCAGAGAAGGGGTTCGGAGTGAGGTTACTTTTCGAAAGTTTTGACAAAGTGTATTTTGAAAACAGCAATCAAAAAGCCTACGTAAAAAGTAGTCTCTACTAATTTGAAAACATTTGCTTAATTTCGATATTTGGGCTAAAAGTCACGCTACGTACAAGTGCGAATAAACATGACTCGATTAAAATGCATAAATAATGTAAATTGTCAAAATAATGACATATTGCTATAGGAAATGTACGTTAAATAATAATTTATTGACTAAATTATTACTATAGACGTTATTTTCCGACCTCGTATTAGAATTTGTGAAAAACCCTCAGTTTTGACATGCTAAAAGACTCTATGAAACGGTACAATTTAGTGTTGGATCCGTGATTCTAGTCGTTATTTAATGCATGAATGAGGACTTGCATAATTATAAAAGTGACGTCGGTTTGCTTTAGTGATAATGAGTCGTTTATTTATGCGATATTGGCGGGGTTTAGACGGATTATGAATCAGAATTGCTCTGGCAAGTATTACGAATACGGCTTCGCTAGTGCCAATATCGGGTTTGGGGTTAATGTAACCCCATTGTCCGAGTCTCAAACGTCTAGCCCGTAGGTAAAATGTTTACCTTTCGAAAATGTAAAGACGGTATTTTTGAGTGGATTTTGTGAATAGTGTATGAGTGCTAAGCGGGTATTGAAAATGAATGAAGTGGGTTGGTATTTATAGAGTTTGGTGGTTTACGTGGGATAGCAAAACTTAATCGCTTCAGATATCTGCGTTTAAGTTCTTGAGTTAGATATTTTTAAAGAAAAATTAAAAAGCGGTGGTACAAAACAAAATTAAATCGCTTTGTTGACAGCGATTTGATTTTTAATCGTCATTAACCGGGCGATTTCATTTTTGTTTTGGTGAAATTTGTTTATGCCGCCGTTTGGTTTTGGAGGTTTGATTAAGTAGTGATTATGTTTTGTTGTTTACTTATGAGCTAAGTCTTTGTTCAGTTTTGGTCCGAATTTCGGTTTTCGTGTTTCGGTTTTTGTCGTGTTTTTCGGTTTTGGCTTGAAATAAAATAATATTAGGTTATATTATTTTATGGTTTCATAAAACCTAACTTTGTGAAAATGTGACACGGGACGCACTTTGGCCCGTGTTAGTGTGCGTTTTTGGGTCGTTTTTGTAAGTTTGGGCCGTTTTGTAGCTAGTTGGGCTGTTTTTGTGGCTTGGCTTAATAAGACGTTCCTATATTGTGTTCGTGTTACGCTCATGATGACTAAAATTGACATTTACTTTCATGATTATGCAAGTCCAAATTAATACGCTAAAAATGACTAATACGTTTTAGACACTTTTGTACCGTTTCGACTCTTTTAAAAGCATGTATGAAAGTCCTTTTCATCATCGGGTTTGTTTTTGGGGGGGTACGGATACGGGTATCTACAATATGGCACGATGGACATTGCTCTGAGCCGAATTTGACACCAAGGAGCCCGTTATCGACACTACCTCATTTCCCGAGGACGGAATTTACAACATCAATGAAGAAGCGACATACTTCGATGGTTCATCCAATTATCGAGGTTGGAGGATAGGAATACTCCTCTTTTCCCAAACGGCGAACACGAACACCTCCCTCCATCAAATTGGACTTTGATGTGACAAACAAGCGGCCAAGATCAACTAAGGAGAACCTACCTTTAGGATGCAATGTATCAAGGTCAATCACATAAACACCCTTTTGGACCGGCGGGTCCTTAAACATGCACCTTCCCATACAAAACACCTTTTGGACCGGCGGGTCCTTAAACACGCACCTTTCCACAAAAATGGATCGGCGGGTCCTTAAACACGCACCCTTTCCACATAAACAAACACTTTTCACAAACACACCCTTGGGAACTACGCTAGGTTTGATTCCGTACCCACGGATACGTAGGCCGCTCACTGGAGCTCAACCAACCCTTTTACACAAAACATCCCAATGTCTAAAGCTTCCAAAGTCAAGGTGTAGAACCCGGGAACCGCGTCGAGGGACCCAACTCGGCGTCTTGCTTAAGGGCGGATTTTGAAGTTAAAAAAGATTAAGTTGGAAAAACCTTTAAGAACTGTTATGGAGTCGCCACCTAATTATCGCGGAAATTAGGAACCTACTACCATGCTCTAAGTTAAAAACATGTCCTAGATTTTGGAGCACGCCGACACCCCTAGATCTAAGGTTGTGAAACCAGATTGGATTCGGGGTGAGGGTACTTTAGAAAAAGAGTTAATTCAAATAATGATTTATGAAAACCTTTTAGAAAAGCCTATGTAAAAATAGCCTCTACTGACCTAGAACAATCCTTGTAAGATGATATTTGAGCTAATGTTATCGCTACGTAAAAGTGCGATAAGTTTGTAAAAGAATGCAGATGTAGATGCAAAAAGATTGATTAAAACCCTCAGTTTAGCATGTTTAACTTGTTAACGAATACGGTTCAGTTAAAGGTCGAATTCATTGTTTAAGTTGATTTAATGCAAAATAAGAAGGTGCAAGATGCATGCAAATAAAATAAAGTTCAATTGTCCATTGGTTTATTTTATGAGAATTCGATTGCTTATGCGACTTTGGCGTGTCATCGGATATGGAGTGTACCAAGTAAATAGAACACTTGGAGTGCAAGCGCTGGGTGCCAAAGCGGCGGGGTGGGGCGCTAGAGTGTAGTCCCCTTTGTTAGTCCATAGAAAATAAGAAAAAGCTTTGATCCAAGTGGATCGGTACCTACCTTGTTGATACATGTTATTTATATACGTTTTATGCCCCCGGTTCAGTCGCATTTAGCTTATATTTACTCGTGATTATTGCTAGTTTACGAGCTATTTGTTATATTTCTCGATACTGCTGCCTTTCATTTACATTTTGCAGGTTTTGGTGGTTTTGAGCCAAAACCTGGGACGATTGGAGCATTACGAGAACTGAGCCGATAAGACCAAGCTCGAGCGCGCACAAGAGTTCGGGACAAGAGCCAAAGACCAAAAGGAAGAAAGGCCTACGAGTTAGAAAGGCCCAAAAGCATGAATGAAGAAGCTTGGGCCAAGAATAGAAGAGCAAGCAAGCCGGCCCAAAATGTTGGTCAGGCCGGTCTGGGCAGGCCGGCAGCCGGTCTGGACCGGCTCTGACGCTTTTTACACGCGGATTTGTTTTATTTCGTGGTTGATTATTTGGAAACTATAAATAAGACCCTTAGGTCGTAACTATTGCAAATGGCCAACAAGCTTGGCCTAATTTGACTTGATTTTCTTGGAGCTTTGAAGAGTCGTGCGGGACTATAACCCAGCGCTTCCGGGAGGCAACCCGATGACATTGTATTTTGATTGCATTTTGTACTTTTTGTTTGGTTTGTTTTGTTGACATTTTACGTTATTTGAGCGCGCGAGGACGAGGGTATTATTTGCTGGTTTTATCGCGCAGGTACTTTAGGACCTTTGTCCTTAGTATTTTTGAGCAGACGCTACGAGAAGGCATCATAGCCGGTCGGCCGTGACGGGCCTGACCGGCACCGTGAGCGTAAATTTGGAACCGGTGAAAAACGCGAAAAAAGAGAAAATGGCACCAGGGCCGGCCGGCCGGCCGCCGGTCTGGGCCGACCCAGTCACACTGATTCGTTTTGTTTCTTCTTGCGTGCTCTGCTGAAGTACTTCATCATTGGACTGATTTGGACGCATAAATGTGGATTTTAGCCGCACTCCATGATTGACTTCGGTTTGGGGGAGCTCCAACTTTATAATGTGAGCACTCTTTACCCCTTTTACCCTTTTTCTCGTCTTTGTTTCTCTTCCCCGTATGTTATGTGTCCTCCTCTGCTTGTGTGGTTATGCTGTTTTCCACATTGAGGACAATGTGTGATTTGGTTTGGGGGAGGGAAACACTTTCGCGTTTACAGTTCATTTGCATTTTCTTATTTCGTGTGCTTTTATTATGAAAATCCCAAAAAATTGAAAAATTCAACAAAAATACAAGAATACGAGTCTTTTTGGTCTGCTTTGTCCAGTTTGGAGAATTGATTAGTGCATTAATTTTGATCTTTAGCATCTCCGAGTCGACTTTCTATCGTCTTAGCTTGCACGATTGGTTTGTTTCCTGTTAATAGATTGCGAGCCTCAACACTAACCCACTTATTTCTGCTTAATTCTTATCGTTTTTCGCTTGTTTACTTTCGACTTTGACATTCGAGCTTGGCAATGGTTAGTGGAATGTTGGTTTGTTGGTTTGCGGTATGATTGGAATGATTCATTTTATGTTGGAGCAATGTTTCGATGCTCTCGGAGGGGACTCATTGATTTGAGTAACCACAGTGGCCATGAATTTGGTTGCGACCGAGAGTATGAGCAATATGTAACCCTTAAGGAAATATGTGTACCCGAGCGCGATTTTTACCGAGTGAACGTCAAGCTAAACGGTACTACATACGAGGGATGCTCCACATTTGCGAAAAAAAAAAAGAAACAAAAGAAAAAGAAAAGAGAAAAAGGAAATGATGTGGTAAGATTGGTTGTTTGGAAAGTGGTTCGTACGGTTGGCCTTGCTTGAATTGATTTGTCGTTGGTTTTACTTTTGCGTAAGCATTAGAGGCTAGTGATACGATGTGGTGTGAACGGTTGAGACTTGTGCTCTATTTTTGGTGAAATAGTCTATGGTTGTATGTCTATGTGCATAGGTCGTCCACTTTGAGATACTAACGTGATTAGTTCGTGCCACTTTGATTTTCTCCGATGCTGTTTGCTTGAGGACAAGCAAAGGTTTGGTTTGGGGGAGTTTGATACATGTTATTTATATACGTTTTATGCCCCCGGTTCAGTCGCATTTAGCTTATATTTACTCGTGATTATTGCTAGTTTACGAGCTATTTGTTATATTTCTCGATACTGCTGCCTTTCATTTACATTTTGCAGGTTTTGGTGGTTTTGAGCCAAAACCCGGGACGATTGGAGCATTACGAGAACTGAGCCGATAAGACCAAGCTCGAGCGCGCACAAGAGTTCGGGACAAGAGCCAAAGACCAAAAGGAAGAAAGGCCTACGAGTTAGAAAGGCCCAAAAGCATGAATGAAGAAGCTTGGGCCAAGAATAGAAGAGCAAGCAAGCCGGCCCAAAATGTTGGTCAGGCCGGTCTGGGCAGGCCGGCAGCCGGTCTGGACCGGCTCTGACGCTTTTTACACGCGGATTTGTTTTATTTCGTGGTTGATTATTTGGAAACTATAAATAAGACCCTTAGGTCGTAAATTAGATTTTCTTATGCTTTATTTTCCTAGTTTTAGTTTACTGCTTCCTTAGTTCTCTCAAAACTTTAAAGCTTTAGTTAGTCTTCAAGTTTGATCTTCTTTGTAACCGTCGGTACTTCGTAAGTTTCAGGTTTTATTTCAATTGCAATTATTTCTATTATCATGTCTTATTCTTATTATTATTTTGCTTTAATTCCTATTATGCATAGCTAATTTATAATTAGGGTTTGAGGGTGATTTGTGATAGTTGATTCAGGACATGTTTTAATTGCTATTTTGATTGAATTTGTGCAAGTTGGTTTCTTCCTACGCGTTTTACTATCAATTGAATTTAGGGACGCCTTTATTGAATTGAATTTAGGTTGTTTCAGTTTAAGATCGAAAGCCTAATTGAAACTAGACTCACGCGTATTTGATAAGTTGAATTTAGTAAGTTCCGAGAGCCCGCTAAATTTGCTTAAGGTTAATATTGACTCGAGAGAGCGTATTCCTAAACCTAGCCACTTGCATAGCTTCAATTGGGTGTTATTTACTTTTGAGTTGAGTTCCTGAATCACTGTCATAATGATCCTGATGCCCTAATCTTCCTCCTTATTGATATTTGTTCATCTGCTTTATTATTGCTTTAGTTATAGTTATAAACAAACCCCCTTTTCACACCTTGAGTTTGACCTGTTTCACCGACTTTAACTTATAACTACTACGTTTCCCTGTGGATTCGATCCTGCTTGCCGCTAGCTACCCTATTAGTTGTTTGTTAGGTTATTTTGATATTGGCGATACGACTTAGCCGTGTCACTTGTCCTGACGCTTCAGATCTGGGCAGAGCTTCGCTTCTTGAACTTAAAAGGAGGATGAATTCAGTACGAGATGGTGTGTTGAACTCAAGGATTTGAGTGCTTGAGGCTTTGTGAGAGTTTTGTAGTGTGTTTGCTGTGAAAGCTGGGTGTAAATTGTGTTTTCTGAAGGGAAATTGATGTGTTTCGAGGTCAGGTATAGGGGTGTATATATACTAAAAACCTCGGAGAAATTAGGAAATCCGGGGATAGAACCAGGCCTAGAAACCGCATAGCCTTGTGCGGTTGCCAGGGCAAACCGCATAGGCTTATGCGGTTGCCTCCCCAAACCGCATAAGCTTATGCGGTTTGAGGGTGTGGTTTTAGCCTAGTTTCCTAGTTTCGGTTTGATTATATCTTTGAAAGATTACGAGATAATCTTTGCTTGCTCGCCAAGGAAGAGGCCTGGGATATTTCTGAGATATTTTGATGTTTAGGGCTTTGGAGTGCGGGCCAAAGGCTGGGTTTGGGCTCGGTTTTGGGCCCGAGACCCGGAAAAATGAAAAGGGTGTATTTGCATAGTTTTTGTGAAATAAGGTAAGACGTGAAGCCGTATTTTGTGTAAGAGGGGGCTAGAGGGGTGATTTAGCCACCGGGCCTAAATTTAGGAATTTAGGAATGCTGAATTAGACCTTGTTAATGTAAAAGGGCTAATTGTAGTGCAAATGCGAAGCTCATGCCAAATGAAGCAGGACAAGGACCTAGCTAGACTCCAAATGGACAAAGTGAATGTTTATTTAAGTGTGATGTGAGGCGACCTAAATCATTTTAACATTTAAAACGACTCAAAATGAATTCGACATTAATTAGAACCGTTTAGGTCAACGTTAAAGCATGCGTAATAAAAGTCCGTGTTACATCACAGGGTTTTGTTTTGGAGGGTACGGATATGGGTATCCACAGAGCCCCCAGTTTGACTGAGCTCGGACTAGAGCGCTAGTCAAACTCCACGACCATATCCGGACCATTACAGTCTCGATCTGATCGTGAACGAAGCATGTGTCCATGGGTGAGACGAGGACTTCGAACCGGGCTGAACGGGGAGGGGCGTGCGCATTTTAAGGACTTGGCGGTTCGTGCATGTTATAAGGGCCTGCCGGCCTGCTGAATGTCTTCGTCGTGCTTGTTGTACCGCTGTGTAGTGCCGTTGTATATGCTTGGTATCGTCGGTTGTCTGGTGCTGGTACTTGTAATGTCTTCGTATTGCACGTGCAAAAGGGGCTAAAGTGCAGGGGTGCATGTGCTTGTAAGACGTTTGGGTATGCGTGAGGTGTATAATTGAGTAGGGGTGTTCATGTAGGTGTTAGTGTAGGTCTCGTGAAAGAGCGTCCGTGTAATGCTCGTGCTTGAACTCGCCGAGGAGCGTCTATGCTTGGAGTGAAATGCTTGGAGTTAGGTGTATATTGTAGAGTACTTATGCTTGGGCTCGCCGAGGAGTGTCTATGTAGTCGTAATTGCACATGATCGCCTTCTGTTGAGGAGAAAATGATGTAATGCTCGTGAAGAGCGTTCGTGCTTCTGCTTCTGTACCGTACATTAAATGCTTAATATACGCGTATGGCGGACTGTAAGTGACGCCTTAACCCGAGCACGGGGCGTACTTGGAGTTGTATTTGAGCTAGGATGAATTAGGAATTCAAAAGTAGGCGTAAAACGAGAAAAACCCGAGAAAAACCACAGGCAGAAACCGCATAGCCTTATGCGGTTCATGGGGCAAACCGCATAAGGTTATGCGGTTTGCCTTAGTGGCTGTAGGGGCTGTATAAAGCACGAGTGAGGCCGTGGCTTTGCTCATTTGCTCTATTTCGGTTTCTAAATTATAAAAACACCATTTTTCGATTTCTCAACCAATTTTGCTCGTTTTTCTTGCGTTGTCTTGCTATGGAACCAGGTAATGCTCCATTTTAATTTGCTTTTACGTTATTTGTTGTTGTAATTAGCTAGTTTTGCCTTGAAATGTTGAAAAGACGGGTTTTGAATGAAAACCCGATTTTTGCTTGGAAATTTGCCGTTTGGATGCTTGAAATTGACGTCATTGTGTTGCATTATGCCATGTGAACGTGTATGTGTGAATTGATTGTGATTTAGAACGTCTTTGCGTGAAAAACGTCCAAATTAGGTTTCGGGCCCGAAAACGAACCCGGATTTTCCGCCCTGGAATTTCAATTAAACTTCGGTGTAGGATGCCCATAGTGTGTATAGCATGCCTATAGCGTTAGTTTTGCGAAAATGTCGAGTTAAGGCTTTCAAATCGCCGTCTTAAGTCGTAGTTATACGGAGTAATTAAGGCGAATTGGCGGTTTTTGATCGGAGTGACCAAAATGCAATTGCTTGTAATGGTTCGTTGTTGGGGACTATTATGGCGTGTAGAAACCATAAAGTTGTAATTTTGAGGTGTAGAGAACGGTTTTCGGCTTAATCGTGGATTAGGCCTAAAAATGCTCTGTAGGGCGTATAGTGTAATGTGTTAAGGGATGTATATGTATTATGTGCGTATTATTTGTGTGTATTTGTGTATGTGTATGCCAAGTTGTATGCTTGTATGTGTTATAGCTGTATGTATTGGTTGTGTTTGGTTGCAGGAGAAGATTCTAGTCGTGTTACGAGATCGAAATCTCGTAGGAGTGCTAGCTCGAGGACTGAGGGAGCCTCTAGCTCGAGTGGTTTGAGGCGTTCGCGCAGTGAGAGGGAGGCCAACCCTCGTGACTTGCGCACGAGACGTGGTCAGTCACGAGGTAGAGGTCGTGGGAGGAATGTCCCTGTGCCTGATCCTGAGGAGGAGGAGGCGGATGCGCTTGCTTTAGTTGACGAGATAGAGGCTGGGATGGACGTCGAGGAGGAGGCTGAGGAGGTCGAGGAGGCTGCGCCTAGAGCGAGTAGCTCTAGGCCGCGAAGGTCGCGCGTGAACAGGGCCTTTACCAAGGGTTGGGATGGCCATAACCTTCTACTTGCTCCGGAGAGACACGTTTCCTATCGAGCGAAGATGGGTTGGTAGAAAGGCTCGATGAGGACTTTCTCGGGCGTCTCGTCCGTGATGTGTGCTTTTGAGGAGAAGCTTTCGCCGAGAGCGCAAGCTTGGGTGCTACGTAGTGCTTTTGGCCCGTTGGTCGGCCATTGGAGGGAGATTGCAAAGAAGAAGCAGACGGCGAACCTGATGTTGATCAGGGCCTTCCTAGACAGGTACTGGGACACCACGACGACGTTCCATATGCCCGGCTTCGAGGCCGGCATTACCTTGTCTGAGTATGCTGTCATGACCGGGCTGCCGTTCGGGGACCGTGACGTGAGTTTTGAGTTTGCGCCGTCCGTTGTGGACGAGGTTGTGACTGCCGCGATTGGCGGTGGTTTGGAGGTGATTTGTGAGGGTGCACCACCTTACACTTTCAAGACGAGCTACATCTTGGAGTACTTCGAGGGGAAGACCGAGCATGGCCCCTCGGAGTGGAGTGACGAGCAGAATGCTCGTATGTGGCTGTGGTGGTTTGTCAGCGCCGTGTACTTCGGCGATAAGGGTGAGCGGGCGTCGACGTCGGTCCTTATGCATCTCCTGGATTGGAATGCAATTGGGACGTTTGACTGGGTGACGCCGTCTCTGGGTTTGTGCATTCGTTTCTGCATGGATGCCGTGAGACCACGGGTCATGGATCGAGGGTCGCGACTATCCTTAGTCTCGCCTGGATTCTTGATGGAGGTACGTGTTGATTTTGTTTTTGTTTTAGATGCACTGTTGTTTGTTTTTGTTGTCTTTGTAACGTGTTTTTGTTTCTTGTGTGTGCAGTCGTGGATTCTTAGCCATTTTCCTTTTCTGCTCCCTCCGCATGCTACGAGGATCGTGAGAGAGTACCGTGATGCGTACTTGGGAATGCGATGTAACCGTCTTTGCGTTTAACTGGTCGTATGACGAGGTTCGGGACCGTCTGAACCGGATGCAGTTTGATCAGGTTTGTGCTTGAACCATTTTAAATAGAGTGTACTTAAAATGATTGCATGTGCTCTTGATGATGTTGTTGTTGTTTGTCGTTTGCAGTTCGTGCCCTTCCCGTGGAGTCAGTATACGGGCATTCCAGAAGGCATCGGGGCGCGATTTGCAGTGCGAGAGACCCAGCGTCTGTACTTGGCGACGCCGTACGGGCCGGTTTGGTATCTTGGGGAGCGTTTGGTTTATCAAGCCGGGTGGCCGGCTCCGGTGGTGCCTAGGGACCCGCCGAGGGTCCTGTTTGAGCGAGGGGTGTCTGCTCAGGATCGGATGGCGTTGTACGGGGAAGGAGAGTCGGTGAGTCTTCTCTGTTCTGGGGAAGACTATGGCCAGTTTGCTCAGTCTCGGCTTGCTTGTGGGCCGATTGAGGTATGCTTGCTTCTTTTGAGGGTGTGTAAGGTAATTTGTGCGAAAAATTTCCCTGCGAAAAATTCCCTGACGTGTGCGTTTTGTGCTTATTTTGTAGGAATTTGATCCCGAGATGGCGGAGCAGCCAAGTGACTTTCCTACCACCGTTGAGTACGACGAGTCGGGTGTGCGTCGTACCTTCACTTTGCCGTCGTACTTGCCGGTGACCACTGACGCGGGCATGGACAGCTGGACGGGCAGGGTGAAGAAGGTATGTATCTTTTTCTTTGTATGTGTGAGTGAGCCCCCAGTTTGATCGAGGTATGAGTTATAGCGATGATCAAACTTTGTGAGAGTCGTGTTTTTGTGTTACCCCTCGAGTTTGACTTAATTTGAGTGAAATTAAGGCAAAGTGGGGTTGACTGCTTTTGTTTTGAAATTTCCCCCCGAAGTTTGACTTAATTTGAGTGAAATTAAGGCAAAATATAGAGAATGCGTTTTGTGTTTGAAATTTCCCCCTAAGTTTGGCTTAATTTGAGTGAAATTAAGGCAAAATGGAGAAAATGCGCTTTGTGTTTGAAATTTCCCCCTAAGTTTGGCTTAATTTGAGTGAAATTAAGGCAAAATGGAGAAAAATGTGAAGTGTTTTTGTGTTGTGTATCACAGGTGGCTAAGGAGGCTCATAAGAAGCTATGGCGGATAGCCAACAGGTGGAGGATGGCTTGGGCTGAGCAGGCTGCTCAGTTGTGTCAGAGCCGGGCTGAGACGGCTCAGATTCGGCGCGAGTTTGACGAGTATCGTCGTCGTCATCCGGAGTGAATTTGTGTAATAAAGATTGTATGAACCTTTGTGTACATGTCGTTGTAGCTTGAACTTTGAACTTGATTGTTGTTGTGAACCTGTTTGGTAAGCCTGTTTGAAAAATGAAATGATTCCCGAGTGGGATGCATTGATGTGGATTTTAGATTGTGAAAATGAGTTTGCAAAAAGTTCATTTTAAGTGCGAAATGAGCTTGCATGAGTGTCGAAAGTGTTATGTGTTGACTCGTGGTATGAATCGATGTTGCTAAAGTGAAGTGTAATGTTGCTGCATGGGAAACAACAAGAGAATGTCGTAGGGTAGTGTAGATTGTGGTGTTTAGGAAAGACGAAATTAGGAAAGTTGCGAGAAAACCCGCCCTTTGAACCGCATAGCCTTATGCGGTTTAGGGGTCAAACCGCATAGGCTTATGCGGTTTGGGATGCAAACCGCATAGGGCTATGCGGTTTGGCGGCGTATTGGTAATCTTGAGTTTCCATATTCCGTAATATGTTTTGTATATAAGGAGGGGGGGTGCGTGCTATAATCCTCGTTCACCATTACTTCTTTTCTTCTCTTCTAATACAAGTTTTTGCTCTCATAAATATATTAGGTATATTTATTAAAGTTTTTTTTTGTATTCAAGAAAATGGTGGAGCATTTTGATGCTCTTTTGAAGAGGTGGACTTCCTCATTAAGTCCGGCGATGAAGAGGGCGGTGTATGACGATGGTGCCGGTGTTTTTATTGGCTTTCGCCAAATGAAAGTCGATCTTGACTTCCTGGATGCGTGCTTAGATTATTGGGATCCTAGCTTGCATGTGTTTAGGTTTCCCGGGGGAGAGGTGTGTCCTTTGATAGAGGAGTTTGCGGCCATTGCTGGGTGGTCGAAACGGACTACTCCTGTGGTTGTAAGGAGTGAGCTTAGTTACAACGGGATGTTGCGAAACTTCCTCGGGATGACGAACGCTCATGCTGCGGGTTTGTTTGAGGGAGGCAGGGTAAACATGCTTCTCTTGTGTCAACGATACATGAATAAAGTTGATACTAGTATTTCGGACCGTTCTAGGCGGAGGGCCCTTGCTTTTTGTTTGGTTCATCGTTATGCTTTTGCGGGGTCCATGCCAGATGGAGTGTTCGAAAATGCGAGGTATGCTCGTGTTGTCGAAGAGATGGAAAGGGGATATGATCCTTCTGCGTTGATCCTAGCGGAGACCATACTGGGCTTAGACGACCGTTGTGCTAATCGTCTGAGCTCGTACAGGGGTTGCGCTAGGATTCTCAACATTTGGCTCATGGAGAGGCTAAGTGTGTATAAAGCTCTTCCCCTTGGAAGTGTCTTCAAGGCTGCAGCGACGACGTCGCGAAAGATGGAGTGGGCTGACCTTCGGGAGCGTTCATTAAACTACTACCGGGGGTTCGTGAAGGAGAGCTCCATTCGTTGGTATGTGTCATGGTGGGGTATTACGGCGATTACGGCGCCGTCTGTTGCGAATGCGTCTCGTGGGTTGATGTTGTGCGGGTTTGAACGAGGGGTGTGGATTCATCCTCTGCGCTTGAAGAGGCAAATCGGGCTTGCTCAGACCATACCCGAGCAGGATACTCAGGTTGGAGGGGTTGTTGTGCTGAACAACCAAATGATCGATGCTTGGATCCGAGGATGGTCGGACTGTGTTACTTGGGCTGTTCCGGAGCATATAGAGTCTAGTCGTGTTACGGACTTCTATACACGATGGTACCGTTCCAATGATCCTCAGGAACGGGAGAATCAAAGGAGGAGGGAAAAGAATGGGCCAAGGCCCTCCTTGGCGTATGAGGTGGTGCGCGAAAGGAGGGACTATGGTGATCTTTGTGCTGATAGTGTGGATGCTTCTACTTCGAGACCGGCGCGGGAAAGGCTTGGACCGAAGGTGACTGTTAAAGATCGTCTAGGGTCAAGGATCGAGGAGCCCCTAGTCGAGCAGGACGAGGATCCGGTCGAGCCCCCAGGTTTTGAGAGATCTATTCCCGTTCTTAGTTCGAAAATTGTGGCGGATCGGCCCCTTGAAGATGAAGAGGCTAATCCGAAGCGTCAGAAGATGACTTGAGTAGTTTGCTTTGTTTTGTTTAGAAAATTTCCTTTATTTAAATACATGTTTTAGTTTTGAATAAAGGGCTAAGGAGGCTTGTTCCTAGCTCATTTCTAAATCGTGAAAAATTCTAAATAAAGTAATAAAATAGAATTAATTTGCTTTTGTCTTGTCTCGTTGCTTTCTTTTGTTTTGCTTTGAAATGTTCTCGACCTTTTTAAGCTTCGAACATTCGTATTTTGTCTTAAAATCCTTGACCTTTTTAAGCTTTGGATTTGTTTGTTTAATTTGTCTTGTCCTTAAGCCCTCGACCTTTTTAAGCTTCGGACTTGGATTTTTGTTTTATCTTGTGTTGACTGTGCTCTCGACTTTTTTAAGCTTTGAGCGTGTCTTTTTGTGAGTGCATCGCCCTTGACCTTTTTAAGCTTTGGGCGTGCGTGCTAGGAAGTTCGGTTGTGCTTTTGACAAGCTGCCTACGTATCCGCGTTTCACGGAATCAAACCGGCGTAGTTCGTGTGATTCGGTTGAGCTCTATGCAAAGCTGCCTACGTATCCACAGTGTGTGGAATCAAACCGAGCGTAGTTCACCCATGCGAGAGTGAGTTTTGTTTTTGAAATTCATTGCAAAGTTGTTTGTGTTTAGGGGTAGTATTTCTTGAGTTGATCAAGATTTGTTGGTAATCGGAAGTCCTGACCGTCAAGGTCAGTTAACTTCACGGCTCCTCCGGGAAGGATTTCCTTGACCAAGTACGGTCCGGCCCAATTGGGTTTGAATTTTCCTCTTGGGTCGACTGGTAATGGTGCTCGGACTGATTTGAGTACTAGGTCACCCACTTTGATGTTTCGTGGCTTGACCCGTTTGTTGTAGGCGCGTTGTAGGCGAGATTGGTACATTCGGACTGTACTTAGTGAATGTAACCGTCTTTCGTCTAAAAGGATGAGTTGTTCGTATCGTTCGCGTGCCCATTCGGCTTCAGGAATGTCTGCTTCCATGAGGATTCGAAGGGATTGCATCTCGATTTCTACAGGTTGAACGGCTTCCATCCCGTAGGTTAGGAAATAGGTTGTCATGCCTGTGGGTGTGCGGATGGTTGTGCGGTATCCCCATAATGCAAATGGGATTTTGTTGGGCCATTCGTGGCAGGTGTCGATCATCTTTTTGAGGATTGATACGTCGGTTTTGTTTGCTGCCTCGACCGCGCCGTTAGTTTGTGGTCGGTAGGGTGATGATTTGTGTCGTTGTATCTTGTATTTGAGGAGAAGTGGTTCGACCTCTCCTTGGAAGTGTGTGCCTTGGTCGCTTATGAATTCGTGGGGTATGCCATAGCGACAAATGATGTTGTTTTGTATGAATTTTGCAACCTCTTTTGTGCCTAGTTTGCGGTATGATGCGGCTTCGACCCATTTGGTGAAATAGTCGATGGCCACGAGGATGAAGCAGTGTCCTCCTGCTCCCACGGGTTGAACTTTGCCTATGACGTCAATTCCCCAGGTTGAGAAAGGCCATGGCGAGGTCAAACTGTATAGTGGTGAAGGAGGGATGTGTTGTACGTTTGCAAAAATTTGACAATTATGGCAGTGTTTGACATATTTTGCGCAGTCGGCTTCCATGGTTGTCCAGTACCATCCTAGCCTTATTATTTGTTTGCACATGGCTCGTGCGTTCATGTGTGGTCCGCACTCGCCATCGTGTACCTGGGACATGATTTCGTGTCCCTTTTTGTGGTCGACGCACAAGAGTAGTATGCCTTGAGGCGTCTTTTTGAGTAGTTTGCCCATTTCCATCACGAATTGTGATGATAATAGGCGTAGGGCTTGCTTGGCCCGTTTGTCGATGTTTGGTGGGTATTCACCGTTTGTTTTGTAGTTGATGATTGCTTGGTACCAAGGGTCGGTTTGCTCTTCCTCGGTTTCAATGTCACAGATGTAGGCGGGTTCATTCCGTCGTTCCATGACAATGGGTAGCGTTTCCATTCCCGGGGGTATGTTGATTAGTGACGCGAGTTTGGATAACGCGTCGGCGAATTGGTTTTCTTCGCGTGGGAGGTGTATGAATTCTACGTGATAGAATTCGTTTCTGAGCTCTTGTATTTTTTTTTGGTATAATGCCAGGTTTTCATTAAGTATCTTCCATGCTCCGGATACTTGGTTGATTATGAGGGAGGAGTCCCCATAGACTCTTATATTGCGGGCGTTGAGCACAAGCGCTGCTTGGAGACCGTGCAAACACGCTTCGTATTCTGCGGCGTTGTTTGTTACGTCAAAATCTAGTTTGATGGATAAGGGGGTGTGTTCGCCATTCGGGGATATGAGAAGTATTCCTACTCCACATCCTCGATAGTTGGAGGAGCCGTCGAAGTATAACTCCCATTGTTCTTGGTTGATGTTATAAATCCCATCGTCTGGAAGGGATGTTGTGTCGATGATTGGTTCTTCGTTGATTGCATTTTCAGCTAGGAAATCGGAGACTGCTCGTCCCTTGATTGCTTTGAGGGGTACGTACTTAAGGTCGAATTCGGCTAGGAGCAATGTCCATCTGGCCATTCGTCCGTTAGGCACAGGTTTCTCGAAAAGGTACTTTAGGGGGTCCATTTTTTAGTAGACCTTCGTTTGGTGTGCTAGCATGTAGTGACGGAGTTTTTTGGATGACCATACCAATGCTAGACAGCTCTTCTCGACGGGTGAATATCGAGTTTCGTAATCGAGAAATTTCTTGCTAATGTAGTAGATTGCGTGTTCTTCGCCGTTTATCTCTTGAGCGAGCATGGCGCCCATGGCGGTAGGGGTTGTTGTGAGGTATAAGGATAGTGGTAAATCCTTTTGGGGTGGTCGTAGAACTGGTGGGTTAGTTAGCAATTCCTTTACCTTGTCAAATGCTTTTTGACATTGTTCGTCCCATTCAACGTGGTCGGTTTTCTTGAGTTTCTTGAAAACTGGTTCACATATCATGGTGAGTTTGCTAATGAAGCGTGAGATGTATTGAATTTGGCCCAAGAAACTTCGAATTTCGTCGAGGTTCTTCGGGGGTTGCATTTCTAGAATTGCTTTGACTTTCGAGGGGTCGACCTCGATGCCTCTTTGGCTCACTACGTGTCCTAGTAGTTTACCGGATTTAACTCCAAAAGTACATTTTTGGGGATTGAGGCGCATTTTGTATTGTCGTAGGCGAGTGAAGAACTTGCGGAGGTTAGTGATATGACCACTTCTCTCCTTTGACTTCACGATCATATCGTCGACGTAAACTTCGACTTCTTTGTGCATCATGTCATGTAAAAGGGTTGTAGCGGTGCGTTGGTATGTGGCACCGACATTAATTAGGCCGAAAGGCATGACCGTGTAGCAGTATGTGCCCCACGGTGTAATGAAGGTCGTCTTTGCCATGTCTTCTAGTGACATTTTGATTTGGTTGTAGCCTGCGTAGCCGTCCATGAAAGATAGGAGGGCGTGATCGGCGGTGTTGTCGACTAGGACGTCCACATGGGGTAATGGAAAGTCATCTTTGGGACTAGCTTTGTTCAAGTCGCGAAAGTCAACGCATACTCGAATTTTGCCATTCTTTTTCAAGACTGGGACCATGTTTGAGACCTACTCAGGATATTCGATGACCTGGATGAAACCGGCTTGTAGTTGTTTTTCGATTTCTTCCTTGACCATAAGGGACCATTCGGGACGTAGTCTTCTTAGCTTTTGCTTGATGGGTTTGTAACCGGGTTTAATGGGGATGCGGTGCTCGGCGATGCTTCGTTCGATTCCGGGCATGTCTTTGTATGACCAAGCGAATACGTCCTTGAATTCGCTTAGGAGTTGTGTGAATTGGGTGCGCTCATTTTTGTCTAGTGAAGCACCTAGTTGTAGTTCCCTTGGTTCTACGGGGTTCCCACGTTTATGGTTATGGTTTCCTCGATGATAGGGTCCTGTGTTTAGGGAGAGACAAGGTTTGCAATGTATTTGTTTAATGATTCATTTGTTTGTTCATTTTCGCATGAGTTAGTGTCTTTTGTATTTTGTGTTTTATTTGTTGCTTGTTGATTTTTGTTTGTTTGTATTTTGTTGTTTGTTTTAGCTTGAGACAAGACGTAAGCAAATTTATTCATTTCATTATTTTGAAGAGAATTATTCGACAAATCAGAAAATTGCTTGGAGCTAGCCTCCGTAAAAAGGAAATCTAAACTAAAGCTAGAGTCTAGGATAGATGGGTCGACAGATGACCCGACACTAAGAGCATTAGAAGCTAAAAGAATCTCTTCTTCTCCTTCATCGTCTTCTGTCCCGTTGGAGCTGCTTGAGCTGCTTGAGTTGTGATGTAGATTGCGTCGTTGCTGGAGGAAGGTGTGGTTTTCCTTCGAGGTTTCTTGATTCTTCCTTGATCGATAAGATCTTGGATGGCATGTTTGAGTTTAAGACAACTCTCAGTGCTATGCCCCATGCCCCGGTGGTATGCACAGAAGGCGTTGGGGTCCCATGATTTTAATTTCTTTCTCATGGGTGGCTCGTTAATAGGTCTAATTGGCGTGAGGTAGTCTTTTTCAACTAATTTTAATAATGCCACAGCGTAGGGCATATAGAGTCTGTCAAAGTTCCTTGCAGAGCCATGCGAGTTGTGTATTTTTCGTCCTTTAAGAGTGCGTTCTCGAAGGGTACTTCGGTAGGCGGGATCCTCGTAGCTAGATGTGAGATCCTTTTCGATGCGAGTGCCAATTTCGATGAGTTGTTCGAAGTTCTGAGCGTGGCAGAAGTGAAAATAGTATCGCCAGGCAGGTCGCAAGCTGAAGAGGAAAGTGGATATGAGTTCATCTTCGTGTGGGTGATCCGGCACTCGGGAAAGTAGTTTCCTCCACTGTGCAAGATGTTTGACGAAGCCTTCATTGTCCTTCTGATGAAAAGCTTCGAGGGTGTCGAGCGAGACCAGGTTGCTAAGTTCTTTTTGGACGCGACGTTCCAAACGCTCGACTGCGGTGCGATGTAGAGCTTTTAGGTGATTGATGTCTTTTGCAAGTTGATTAATGTGGCTTACCACCTCGTCAGTGGGTAGCCAGTATTCGTCGTCTTCGTCATCACTAGACCAAACGGCATTGATTTGACCATCGGAGGGTGTGATGAGGTAAGAGCAGTCTAGTATAGGGATTGATCCTACGAAGATGGCGTGGTTGCCGAGTGGGTTGTCATTATTTGATGGCTTGGTGGGTTGAGATGGTTTGCTGAGCTTTCCTTGATCGATCAGATCTTGGATAGCGTTCTTGAGCCTAAAGCAGTTCTCGGTGTCATGCCCCTTGCCTCGGTGGTATGCACAGAAGGCATTGGGGTTCCAAGATTTAGGCTTTTGGTCTTCGGGCGGCTCGCTAGTAGGCCCGATAGGTTGTAGGTAGTTCTTTTCGACTAACCTTTGGAATGCCTTGGTGTAAGACATAAAGAGGGGGTCGAAGTTTCTCTTAGCCTTGGGAGGTCGCGAAGGCGTCAAGGGTGTCATCGTCGAGGTTGCCGACGGTGCGATTTTCGTCGTTTTTGACGGCGCGGGGGACTTAGAAGAGCTCCCCTGATAAGCGTGGCCGGTGTATTTAGCCATGGTGCCAGTCCTAAGGTCATCTTCAATTTGAGTGCCGACCTTAGTTAGTTCTTTGAAGTTCTGAATGTTGTTGTACCTCATGTAGAATTGATACACTGGTCGCAGGTTATTTATGAACTTCGGTACGAGCTCGTCCTCGCGGGGACGGTTGGGGATTTGAGCGCTTAGCTTCTTCCAACGAGTGAGATAGTCGGTGAAGCCTTCATTGTCCTTTTGAGATAGGACTTCTAAGGTGCGAATCGAGACTTGAGTGTCTTCATTGTCTCGATACTGTCGGTCAAACTCGACTGTGAGTTCTTCAAAAGTGGGGACCCGTTGTGGGTCTAGCGAGTAGAACCATGTCTTCGGCACTGCTGCTAGAGAGTGCGGGAAGAGAGTTAGCCAATGCTTAGCGTCGACCCCTTTGATGGCCATTTGGGACTTGAAAGCTCGGATGTGAATGATCGGGCTCTCATGTCCTTGGAAGATAGGAAGATCACTAAGGGCGAGCTTGTTTGGGAGCTCATCCTTAATGCTAGTAGGCACGTTCTCATTCTCTTTGTGGATAGAGTAAGTGCTCGAGACGTAGAGCCTCTCCTCCATGGCTTGGAGTTTCTTAGCGTGCCTATCGGCTTCCTCCTTGATCTTGAGTTCCATTCGTTCCACCTCGACGGTATGGTGGGTCAAAAGGCCCTCAAGGTCAGCGGTCAGCTTTGCAACTTGATCACGGAGTGCGTTGACTTCTTCGTTGTTGCCGACCATTTTGCGGGTGTAGGTTCGTTTCTTGTAGGGGATTATTACACGTTGTTTGGTACGGCGAGTATCCAGCTGAGGCCTACATTTCACTTTGCATATTAGTGACACGACTCGACCCACTAGACTCACATTCATTTTTAAGCATTCATTTTAGCTCATTTCTTTGTTTAGAAAGACCTTTTATGTTTTGAAATGAGGAGATTTTCGAAAAGGTTTTAGCTAAAGGAAGCTTTTGAGACGAGGATGTGTGCGCACATCTCGCCTCGATGTTAAAATGTTTTGCTTTACATCCGTCGAACTGATATCGGTGATTTGCCGAGGTGAGCTCGAGTTCGGATGTGTAAAAGAGGAAGGATTCGACTCGAGAGTGGTTAACAAAATCGAGTCGAGGATGTTAAAAGTGGAGTCTAGGCCACGTGACCTAGAGGATTGAATTCCACGAGCTCGGGTTCTAATCCTTGCTCGGATTTTTGCTTGTTAGTAAAAAAAAGAATTTTGAGAAAGCTTGTTTCAAAAATTCGCGATAGTTTTGTTTGAAAAGTGTTAGTTTGTTAGATGTTAGGTTCGTTTATCTTTGAAACGTTTAAGCGAATTTTCGAAGATATGAATGCAAATGCTCGTTTTGAAAGAGATCATGGAGTGCATAGCCTCGAACTTGTACGTATGACTCAAAAGAGGTGAAAATGAGTCTGTCGGGTACACCTCCAACTACCTCGAGTACGCTTTGGAAGATACTTAACCCCTTCATTTCCTTACGCCGGGGCGATAGGTTTTCTGAAGGGAGCACTGGGGCGGTCGAGATAGTCGTTTACGGCAAGCCGTGGAGGGGCGAGAGGAAAGTTAGTCCGGCATGTGCTTTATCGAGTGGACAAGCCTGCATGTGGGAACCACCTCTCGAGGGTGCAAAGGGTGCCTAGATTCCAAAAGGAATGGACTCTAAACGAGTGTGCATAGCTCAAATATGTATACTTGGATTGTTCAAGGCTTTCAAGTTTCACCTCTTTATTTTTAAAAAGAAAAAGCTAGTTTTAAGTTTTTAAAAATAAAATCTCCCCAGCGGAGTCGCCAAACTGTGGAACCCGGGAACCGCATCGAGGGACCCAACTCGGCGTCTTGCTTAAGGGCGGATTTTGAAGTTAAAAAAGATTAAGTTGGAAAAACCTTTAAGAACTGTTATGGAGTCGCCACCTAATTATCGCGGAAATTAGGAACCTGCTACCATGTTCTAAGTTAAAAACATGTCCTAAATTTTGGAGCACGCCGACACCCCTAGATCTAAGGTTGTGAAACCAGATTGGATTCGGGGTGAGGGTACTTTAGAAAAAGAGTTAATTCAAATAATGATTTATGAAAACCTTTTAGAAAAGCCTATGTAAAAATAGCCTCTACTGACCTAGAACAATCCTTGTAAGATGATATTTGAGCTAATGTTATCGCTACGTACAAGTGCGATAAGTTTGTAAAAGAATGCAGATGCAGATGCAAAAAGATTGATTAAAACCCTCAGTTTAGCATGTTTAACTTGTTAACGAATACGGTTCAGTCAAAGGTCGAATTCATTGTTTAAGTTGATTTAATGCAAAATAAGAAGGTGCAAGATGCATGCAAATAAAATAAAGTTCAATTGTCCATTGGTTTATTTTATAAGGGTCGGTTGCTTATGCGACTTTGGCGTGTCATCGGATATGGAGTGTACCCGAAGTAAATAGAACACTTGGAGTGCAAGCGCGCTGGGTGACAAAGTCGAGGGGGGGGGGGGGCGCTAGAGTGTAGTCCCCTTTGTTAGTCCATAGAAAATAAGAAAAAGCTTTGATCCAAGTGGATCGGTACCTACCTTGTCCTGACGCTTCAGATTTGGGAAGAGCTTCGCTTCTTGAACTTAAAAGGAGGATGAATTCAACACGAAATGGTGTGTTGAACTCAAGGATTTGAGTGCTTGAGGATTTGTGAGAGTTTTGTAGTGTGTTTGCTGTGAAAGCTGGGTGTAAATTGTGTTTTCTGAAGGGAAATTGATGTGTTTCGAGGTCAGGTATAGGGGTGTATATATACTAAAAACCTCGGAGAAATTAGGAAATCCGGGGATAGAACCAGGCCTAGAAACCGCATAGCCTTATGCCAGGGCAAACCGCATAGGCTTATGCGGTTGCCTCCCCAAACCGCATAAGCTTATGCGGTTTGAGGGTGTGGTTTTAGCCTAATTTCCTAGTTTCGGTTTGATTATATCTTTGAAAGATTACGAGATAATCTTTGCTTGCTCGCCAAGGAAGAGGCCTGGGATATTTCTGAGATATTTTGATTTTTAGGGCTTTGGAGTGCGGGCCAAAGGCTGGGTTTGGGCTCGGTTTTGGGCCCGAGACCCGGAAAAATGAAAGGGTGTATTTGCATAGTTTTTGTGAAATAAGGTAAGACGTGAAGCCGTATTTTGTGTAAGAGGGGGCTAGAGGGGTGATTTAGCCACCGGGCCTAAATTTAGGAATTTAGGAATGCTGAATTAGACCTTGTTAATGTAAAAGGGCTAATTGTAGTGCAAATGCGAAGCTCATGCCAAATGAAGCAGGACAAGGACCTAGCTAGACTCCAAATGGACAAAGTGAACGTTTATTTAAGTGTGATGTGAGGCGACCTAAATCATTAACATTTAAAACGACTCAAAATGAATTCGACATTAATTAGAACCGTTTAGGTCAACGTTAAAGCATGCGTAATAAAAGTCCGTGTTACATCACAGGGTTTTGTTTGGGAGGGTACGGATATGGGAATCCACACAAGGACATCTTCACAAAAATCCACAAAATCCACAAAAATCAAAGGCAAACTGTTTCTTTATCGAAACGTTAAAACGACTACGTCGAGACAAAGTTGTGCTAGACCTAGGAGTAGTACTCTGCTTTTTCGTCTAACCTTACTCATTTTGCAGGAACAACAACATGCCACCGAAGCAACCATACGCCACCAAACCGGAGGCTTTACAGATGCTCGTGTCAGAGTCACTTACATCCCTATCAATGCCGAGTCTCGAGTGACGCATACGATTCACCTTCGTCTTTGAAACACTTCAAACACTCGTTTCATCGTTGGCTTTGAAACATTTCATAGAGCACCTTTCAAAAATTAACTCAGTACTCGAGTTAACGCACTTTGAAAAGAACTCATTTAACACCCGAGTTAGTACCCATTAGGAAGTACTTTCTAAAAATTAGCTCAACTCAATACTTTTCAAACAAAAACACGTCTTTAAACACTTTTCGAAAACAGCATTTTCAAGATCTCCTTTTGAAAAAGCAGCATTTTCAAATTCTTCTGTTGCAAAAACAGCATTTTCAAAATCTCCTTTACGAAAACGACATTTCAAAAAGCGCGAAAGCGTTTTCAAAAACTTTCTTTTTTTGAGTACTAACTATGCAGGTACAAGTAAGGGACGAAGAAGACATCAAGCACGACACAAGCAGACGTTCACGATGCTCAGAATGCATTCAAGCCCATGGAGTACGCCCGACGACACTGGATGCACGCTACCCCAAGATGCCCAACCGCACAAGACACACTCTATCCAACGACATTGGATACAGCCTATCCAACAACATTGGATACACCACGCTCTATGAAACTGGATCCAACCAGTTCAAGACACAACCTATCCAAAGACGTTGATACACCTTACCTAACGGTACTAGATACATTATACCCAAGCCTTTACAATAACAACCATTCCCGGTGGAAGTAACCCATCTCGAAGTGCCAAGCCTCAAGACTGGGGGGCTTATCTACGATATTCCCTATAGACAGATAACACATTCACCTCCTTAGACTAGGAAGCCATACAAGCGTCATGGTCGACTCATGCACCATGAGTGCGATATACATTACATAACTACAACGAAGACTGGGGGCTGACACTCCATTTTAGGATCATACTCCTATACGAAGTACAACAAAATAGATATCCTTCACGAACGTCCCAAAAATTTTACAAGCCGAAGCAAAAACCCTACCTCGATAGTATGCCCTATCTCGAAGGTATCCCTAAAACGCAACAAGCCTCATAACAATAACACCCCAGAAGCAAAAGCGAGTCAAATTCACAATTCGATTCAAATTTTAAACACTTATAGGCGGCATGCCCTTAAACGTGCAATACCGAACTACGCTGGTCTGATTCCACACACCGTGGATACGTAGGCAGCTTTGCAAAAGGCACGACCAACACCCCACACCAAAAACATCATTTCATTCAAAGACGGAAGTAACATTTCCAGTTTGACTTAATTTTTACACCAAAACTTAACCAAACGAAGAGGGCAAAATTAAAAGCATAGTCACAATCTTGACTGTACTTTTACGCCAAAGCATGGTCCTAATTACAAACAAGACATTGATTTAGCTTTGTACTAAAGCTTCGTCAAAGAAAGCCAACACCAAAAGCCAACACCACTTTGCCTTAATTCCAACCAAATTAAGCCAAACTTGAGGGGGTAATCCAAAAACTTTTTCCCCTAATACACATCCATCACCACACTTTGACTCAGTTTTCATGCAAAACTTCGTCAAACTCGAGGGGGTAATCCAAAAACACTTTCTCCCAACACAATTATACCAAGCACATGCTCTTCACTTTGACTCAGTTTCATATCAAACTTAGTCAAACTTGAGGGGGTAACTCAAAAACACTTTCACTCGAACAACCTTATCACCAAGTCTGACCATCATTATACACTCTAACTCGGTCAAACTGGAAACTAACACCATACACCCCTCAAGCTTCCGTCAACGACACCGTACACCCCTCAATCTTCCGTCAACGAAAAATAAGGTAATTTTTCGCGAAATGACGCCTGAAGAAGAACAAATCACGCCCTCAAGTTTCCGTCAACGAAAAATAAGGTAATTTTTCGCATGACGCCTGAAGAAATCACGCATCTACGGTTTAGCGACACCTCCAGAACCGCTATGAACACAAGCATGCACACTAAAAGTATAATACTTTCACGTGTGCACAAAGCATCAGACACCCAAACATAAGTCACCTCCAGGTCGTTTCTGCTGTCTCTCCGTGTGCAGGTTCTTTTCAGGACGGCTGCAAGGATGGTTTGGGGGAGACAAAGATGCTGAAAGCCGACTTGTTCGATGCTAGCGACGGAGGAGTCCACCCTACGGTTGAGTCGCCGGGCGCACGAGGGAGTTATGGAGAGCCATTTCGCGATGGAGTCCCCTGCGTGATGGACTATGTTGCTCTTCCTCGGGACGGTCGAGTTTTATGGCGAACGGAAGCTATTTCGCCAAGTAAAGGTTTTGCTAGTGGCCAACGTCCTTGGCCTAATTTGACATGATTCGAGTTTGATGACGGTCGTGCGGGACCATTATAAACCAGCGCTTTCCGGGAGGCAACCCGATGACGTTGTAATTTGTTGTACTTTGTTTTGGTTTGGTTTGTTTTTGACTTTGACTTTATTCGTTTGCTTTTGAGCGCGTGAGGACGAGGTAATTATATTGTTTTAGCACGCAGGCCTCTGCGAAAGGCCTTGGCCGTCCCCCTGCTGTTCAGCCTTACTTTTTCTCGCGTGCTACTTCAAAGTACTTTATAGCTAGACTGATTTGGATGCAAATTTGTGGACTAGTTGCCGCACTCCATGCTTCGCTTCGGTTTGGGGGAGCTCCACCTTGATAATGTGAGCTTTCTTTACTCCTTTTCCCTCGTTTCCTCGCTTTAATTTTCCTACCCCCGTCTTTTGTTTGTCCTTTCATGCTACTTGTGGTTGTGCTGTTTTCCACATTGAGGGCAATGTGTGATTCTGGTTTGGGGGAGGAAAGCACTTTCGCGCTTTTCGTTCGCGTTTTTCTTTTTGTTTGTTTGCATTTATTCAAAAATCCATAAAAATTTAAAAAATTTGAAAATTTCAAAAATATTTGGTTTGAATTGTCAAGTTTGGAGAATTGATTAGTGTGCTTATTCTGATCTTTGGCATCTCCGAGTTGAAAGTCTATCGTCGTAGCTTGCACTATATGTTTGTTTCCTATGAATAGATTGCGAGCCTCAAACACTAGCCCACTTGTATCTGCTTAATTCTTATCGCTTTTCGTTCTTTTACTTTCGATATTGGTATTCTTGCAAGACAATGGTTTGTGGAATGTATGGAATGTTTGGTTTGTGGAATGAAATGGATGGATGCTAATAATGTTGGAGCAATGCTTCGATGCTTTCGGAGGGGACTCATTGATTTGAGTAACCACAACGGCCATGAATTTGGCTGTGACCGGGAGTATGAGCAATGATGTAACCCTTAAGGAAATATGTGTACCCGAGCGCGATCTTTACCGAGTAAATGTCAAGCTAAACGGTATAACATACGAGGGTTGTTCCACATTTAAAAGAAAGAAAAAAAAAAAGAGAAAGAAAAGAAAAGGAAAAAAAAAATGGAATGATGTGGAAAGAGTGGTGGAATGGAAAGTGGTATGCGTGGTTGGCCTTGCTTGAATTCAATTGTCGTAAGTTTTATTTTTGCGAAAGCATGAGAAGCTAGTAATACGATGTTGGTGTGAATGGTTGAGACTTGTGCTCTATTTTTGGTGAAATAGACTATGGTTGTAAGTTTATGTGCATAGGTCGTCAGCTTTGAGATGCTAGCGTGATTAATTTGGATACTTCGATTGTCTTCGACGCTTTTTGCTTGAGGACAAGCAAAGGTTTGGTTTGGAGGAGTTTGATGTATGTCATTTATATTGATTATATGCCTCCGTTATAGTTGCATTTAGCTCGCATTCGCTCGATTTGATTATTGTTTTAGGAGCTATTTGCTTTATATTGCGATACTGTTGTTCCTCGTTCATATTTTGCAGGTTTTGGCGGTCCTGAGCTAAAACCTGAGTCAATTGGAGCATTTACTAGTATCGTGACGTCAAGACGAAGCCCGAGAGTTGATTCGGAGGTCATACGGTGGGTTGAGACGTCAAACCTATAGGTTCAGAGCAAACCTATAGGTTCAGGATTCGTGCACAAGGAATAAAGTTGCTGGAAGTTGCTGATCTTCTTAGAACCTATCGGTTTGCAGGTGAACCGATCGGTTCCCACCCCTGAACCGATCGGTTCTGGCCTGAACCGCTCGGTTCTGTCTCCCTTTTTCTCCGGATTTTCGTGCTATTATAAATAGACTCGAGTTAGGGTTTGACACTTATGTTTTTAATTATATTTTCAGCCTTAGAATTAGAATTACTTTTCTCTCTTTTAAAAACTCTCTCAAAACCTTAGTTTAGCTTTAATCATTCTTGCAAGTCTCGATCTTTACATTATAATTCAAGATTTCTCCCAGGTTTAATTTAATTGTTCTTCTTTTTCTCATCATGTTTATTATTATTATTTTCATTGCTTTCACCTTAATCATGCATAGCTAATTCTCAATTAGGGTTTAGGGTGATTGTGATATTTGATTCAGGACATGTTTTAATTGGTTTTATCGATTGAATTTGTGCAAGTTGATTTCTTCCTACACGTTTTATAATCAATTGAATTTAGGGACGCCTTTATTGAATTGAATTTAGGTTGTTTCAGTTTAAGATCGAAAGCCGAATTGAAACTAGACTCACGCGTAATTGATAAGCCAAGTTTAGTACGTAGCGAGAGCCCGCTAAATTTGCTTAAGGTTGAAATTGACTCGAGAGAGCGTTTTCCTAAACCTAATCACTTGCATGACTTCAATTGATTGTATTTCTTTTTGAGTTGAGTTCCTGAATCGATGTCACATTGATCCCGATGCCCTAATCTCCCTCTCTTATATCTTTTATATCTTTTTACCTATCGTTCTTAGTTTAGTTCTTCAAAACACCCATTTTTGTTACCTTGAGACTAACCTAGATTCACTAAGCATCCCTTTGACTACTCCTTCTCTCTGTGGATTCGACCCTACTGCCACTAGCTACCTAGTTAGTTGTCTTTAGGTTTATTTTGATAAGGTGACAACGACATTAGCCTCATCACCAAGCTTAAATAATTCATTTTTAAAAGGCATTAATACTCAATAAATAAAACACATAAGGAAACACTTTCACCAAATCTATACGTGCCTTGCATTTCACCAATTCGTGAGCATATGCTAACTAATGAAATTGGCAAGTATCTTATGTGTTTCCTTAATGGAAAACACACGTACAAAACTTCCCACCAAGCTTATCATTTGGACGTGTGACTTGCGGCTCATTAGGCTTGACTTCTTGTTCAAGCAATTCACAAATACCCTATCCTAAATCACAGTACATACTAAGCTCATTTGTAACTTTAAGATCATCCTTTTGCAAATCATTTTGATTTATTTTTATTCTAACAAAGTTATTTTAAAGTGTTCTTAAAATTATAAAACTTTGTTTGTGTTTTAACTCTTTCAAAAAGTGTTCGTTAATCTCATACATCCAAATCATTAAAACTTTTGATTTAAATTTATTTTGATTATACTTGACGATATTGCTAACACGAGATCAAACTGTAGTTTCTTTTTAACGAGAGGAACGAGCGAGAGTGTCAAACGATACTCTACACAATCAAAACTGGTTGTGAGTAGATTAATCTTATTGTAATCCGTGGAAGGTACTAATATTTTTAATCGAGTAATAGTGGACGTAGATCTCGAAGTGTGAGATCGAACCACTTCAAAAATTCCGATGTGCCCACTCTTTATCGTTTTCCGCATTTAAAATTACATTTATTTACTTCTAATTAAAAAGTTGAAGAAAGTTTGAAAAAGCTTTCGATACTCAATTCACCCCCCCTCTTGAGTATTTTTCACTTTATCGGATACAGAGACTTTTCACATAGTAACATAAAAGGTCAACTGAGAAGTATAATGAAAAATCTTAGCATGCATAAATTGGGTACCCTAACTAATGAGTCCCACATCCATAAATCTAGGGTCATGTATGATCCAAATCCTACCATTATAGTGAAAATCATAGTTAAAATAAACCTTAAAATTACCAAATCTTCTTCTGACAACTAAATCAGCCTTAGTAGCTAGACCTGGCAAACGGGTCATTCAATTCAGTTTCGATTCGGGTTAAATCGGTTCGATTTAAAAAGGGTTTATACTATTTTCAATTTCAGTCAGGTTCATTTCGATTAACCACTTTAGCTATTTCGGGTTAGGTACGGTTCAGGTCGGGTCAACATCAATTCAGTTATGTTTCAGTTCATACATTTCTTAAGTTAAGATTAAAATTAATCGTCCAAAATTAAAGATACTTTGCAATTTAAATGTTATAAGTAAAAATATTGTTAATAAACTAAGAATCAATGTTAGAATATGTAAAATATATGTGTATATATGAAAAATAAACATTAATAATTTCGGTTAATTGGTTAAATTCTTATCGGTTTAGATATATTCAGGTTCGGTTTTCAATCGGTTATTATAGAATTCAGTTCAGTTTCGGTTCAATTCGGATGAAGCCGGGTTTCGGTTACTATTCAGGCTACTCATATCGGATGTTCGATTGGTTATCAATTCGGATAATTTCAGTCGGTTTTTCGGGTTCGGGTTTATTTTGCCAGGTCTATTAGTAGCCTTTATTCTTGTTTCCAACAAACCAAGTAAATCTACCTTATTTTGTTGAACAAAATTTAAAACTTCCTTCAGTTTCAAAACTGTATTACCCTCTCTGATATTTCAACTCGCTATATACGCATTTATCAGGAGGTAATGTCCGTTCCTTCTGTACCCCACTAGCCTGAAACACCCCAGTGAGTCCCCTAGCATCCAAAACATTAAGCTCCAACAACTGGTCAAACTTATTAGAGAGTTGAATCCCCCCAATAATTGTCTTGGTTTTAACTCCACCTCCTTTTTTGGCCCCATTGAAACCCTGGCCTTTGACGAGATCCACCTCAATCAAAGATAAACCTACGAACAACTTACTGAGTAGCTAGTGGAAAGAAGGGTCGAGATCCATAGAGAAACGATGTAGTTAAGGTTTACTTAGCTAAACTTAGGCTAATTCTAAGGGTGATCAAAATATGGGTAAAAAAAGGACTAAACTAAATACTACAAGTAAAAGCGATGGTAAAACGATATAGGGAGAAGACTAGGGCATCGGGTTCATCATGACAACAATCCAGGAACTCAAGTTCATAAGAATAAAGACCAAATAGAATCGTGCAAGGTAGATTAGGGCACAAATACGCTCTCTCGAGTCAATATTAACCTTAAGTTGATTTAGCGAGCTCTCTCTACTTACTCAACCTAACTTATCTAATATACGTGAGTCTAGTTTCGATTAGGCTTTCGATCTTAAACCAAAACTACCAAGATTCAATTCAATTAAGGCGTCCTAGATTCAATTGATAATAAAAACGCGTAGGAAGACATCGATAAAGCATGAATCATTCAATCAGACAATTAAATCATGTTCCCGGGATTGAAATCACAAATCTCCCTAAACCCTAGTGAGGAAATTAGCTACTCATGAGGATAATTAAACTAGGGCAATCAATAATTAAAGAGTACATGATAAATAAATAGAAGAACAATTAAAATTAATTTAAAACCTAAATGAGTTCTTGCAAGAACGGAGTATAAATTATTCTCGACAGTAAAATAAAGCTAAACCTAATATTATTTGAGTGTTGAATGTAAGTAGTAGAAAACTAAAACTAAAACTAAGTAAAAGGATGTTAAAAAACTCTCCACCAAAACACAAAGTACAAGTATATATATAAGTCTCGAAATTGTGCCCAAAACAAACGACCCAATCAGTCGATATAGGTGGGCCGGATTCTTAGGAATCCGACCGGATTTGGTACAAATTCGACCCAGGTATGTTGGCGCGAGTGACTTCGTTTCTTCGATTGTTTGCTTTGTTCGTCGCTTGTAGCTCGGATCCTCCACGTATTCACTCGTATCCCGAACTCCCGCGATGGCTCGAGCTTGGTCTCGTGGTCTCGGTACTCATGCTTGCTTCACTCGACTCGGTATTTGGTTCAGCACCGCCAAAAGCTGAAAAACATAACCAGAAAGAAGCAGTACCGCAATATATAACAATTAGCTAGTAATAACATAGGAAATACAAGTAAACGTAAGCTAAAATGCGACTAACCGGGGGCATAAAAGCTATATAAAATGCACATATCAGCCTTCTAACTGAACCAAAGGAGGAGTATGAACCTCATCAACAACGTTAACCGTAACAGGAAGACCCGTCTGCACCACAGTGTCCCCTTCAGGAGCCACAATAGGGCCTCCAACAGCCTGCCCCTCCCCTAGGTCAACAGCAGCTAACTTAGGCCTATACACAATATTAGGCCTATTATTCAGTCTACAACTCTTGGACTCATGCCCTAGCTTCTTATAAGTAGGGCAGAAAAAAGGAAGTCACTCATGCTCTACCCTTTGCACCACTTGACCATTAAAAGGAGTGTTCACAACAATGGCCTTAGGTACTTCCTCAACCACGTCCACCTCAACTAACACCCTAGCAAAGCCCAACCGAGCGTTGCTAGTATTAATCTGATCAGTAAAAAGAGGTTGTCAAATTTTACTAGCCATCTTACTTAGGGCCACTGGAGACCAGAAATAAGGGTCGAACTCAGGCAAAATCACCCAAACTAGTACCCTAGATATTTGTTCCATGGCCTATACACCATCTTAGGCCTATTCAGTCTACAACTTTTGGACTCATCCCCTAGCTTCTCTTAAGTAGAGCAGAAAAAATAAGGCACTCATGATCCACCCCTTGCACCACGTGACCATTAAAATTAAAGGAGTGTTCACAACAATGGCCTCAGGTACTTCCTCAACCACGTCCACCTCAACTAACACCCTAGCAAAGCCCAACCGAGCGTTGCTAGTAGTAATCTGATCAGTAAAAAGAGGCTGTCTAATTTTACTAGCCATCTTACTTAGGGCCACTGGAGACCAGAAATAAGGGTTGAACTCAGGCAAAATTACACAAACTAGTACCCTAGATATTTGTTCCATGTCCTGAGAAAATTGGGGAGTCCACTGATTCAAGATTATAGCATAACCCCCCTAGTCCAGGATCGACCTCGTAGAACATCATTCATGTCCTCAGCAGTCTGAAACTGAACCATCCCTTACGAAAATACTAAACTAAGGGTTGCCCCACATGGTTCCAATGCTTAGCCAGAAAATCCTTTAACTTGCTGAAGCTGCGAGCGTTTACCCAACACATTACCCATCAATGTCCGGCGCTAAATTTGTAGTTCCTCCTGAACATCTTCCTCCTGGATGGTAACCTCTGTTGATTTGGCACTTTCCTCACAAAAGAAAAGGCTCATTGACAGGTTTTTTTTGCCACTACCCACATCACTCCATGTGTGCTCATCATCCCGACTCTTATCTTCCACAACAATAACCGGAGCCACTGTCGGGGTAGAGACTCCTTTAGAAACCCTCACAATCCCCGTGTTTCAAGGCCTGGTGGCTTAATTGGATCATCAAAAATCTCAAGAAGGGTATCAGCAACAACCCATTTCCCCTTCTAAGTTGCAGAGGAATTAACAACAGCATCTAAGTAAGAATTAAGTAAATTTGGAGAAGCAACCTGCCCAGGAACTTGCGAAACGGACGAATCAAGTAGATCGACGGTCGAAGAAACGTTTTCCGGGGGTCTTCCCCGTCTTCTCGCCATGGAGTCGCCAACTCTAGACCATGACAGAGAAGAGAGAATTTTCTTTTTATGAAGAGGTTTTTCAATATATATTAATATTACTATGTACTTATTATTATTATTATTATTATTATTATTATTATTATTATTATTATTAATTTTTTTTTTTTTTTTTTTTTTATTTTTTTTTTTTTTTTTTTTTTTTTATTATTATTAGTTTAACCCATAATATCCAAATTAATTTTCACTATAAGACTTAATCAATTAAAAGCATACTACAAGAAATAAAATTACAATAAACAAAATTTTTGGAAAATAAGAAAATTAGTATGAATAATTACAGAGAATACATTATTTAAATAAAATAAAATAATTATTTTTATTTAAAAAATTTAGTTTGATAATTTAGAACTTAGAAATAATTGTAAAGTACATTTTTCATATATATGTAATGATGAGGGCAAAATAAGAAACAAAAAGAAATAAAGAAAAATTAAAACTAATACTGCCTCCATCCCAAAATAAGTGTACCTTTTCTATTTTGGAGGATTTAAGGGATGGTAGTGAAAATGAGAATATTTTGAAAATTCTTTGTTAAAACTTTCTATAAATAGAAAGGAGACACTTATTCTAAGAAAAATTTTAGTGAAAAATGGACACTTATTTTGAGACGAAGGGAGTATAATAATCGTAAATGGCACATGAGCCAACACAAGATTACCCCTAAATTTAGAGGAGTCCTCTAAGTTAGAGGAAAATGAAAAGGGAAGACATTTTAGAGGAGAAAGAGTCTAAAAGGAGAGTTTTCCTCTCCATTGTTCATGCTTTAATGGAGCAAAATTTGTATTATTTTTCTCCATTGTATTACGCGCTACCATTCCCTCAAGTCATTTTCTAGTTCATTTTAACTTTATTACCCTCGTAATAATTACTCCCATCGCAAGCGAGTCCTTAATACAAATTAACTATATATATTGAAACCAGGTAACATAAGGTACATACTCAAAGTAAATTGATATTAAATTTGAAGAACACGTAACAAAGTTACCCATGCATCCTAGTTCATATAAACTCCAAGCATCCAAAATGAATATTTACCAAATAATGTAAATATTCCCACATGCACAAGAACAATATTATTTAAAAGATAATAATATTCTCCATTACCAACAAAGAAGATGATAAGGATTCTCGATTCGTTTAAATGACAAAGAGAATCAAAACCAAAGAGAGTCATCATCCCTCATCATATTCATTATAAACATTAATAAAAAAATAGCGTTTTTTCCATCTATACTCTCGTATTTTTTACTTTTTCTAATTGTACCCCTGCATTTTATGTATTCTCAGTTGTACCCTTCAGCCTATAAAATTAGTACCAACCGTAACCAAATTTGAGTAAACCGTTAAATTAGCCGTTAGTTTTATTTGTTTCATATATAAAATTTCCCCCTTTTTTATTCTATTTTCCCTTAATCTTTTCGCATTAAACACTTTATTTCTTATAATGGAAGATGGAGCAGGCTATTTAATGCAAAAAAGATGGACGAAAAAACTAAAAAAAAAGGGTTAAAGTTAATATGAAACAAAACTAACGACTAAATTTAACGGTTTACTCTACTTTGGTTACGGTTGGGACTAACTTTATAAGTTTAAGGGTACTGGTAATACACCAAACGAAGGGGTACAACTATGAAATGTGAAACGTACGAGGGTATAGATTGGAAAAGACCAAAAAAAATATTAAAATATATTTCCAAGAGTAGTATATAAAGCCATAGATACACAAGTAATAATAAATAGTCCGACCTTTAAGGCAACAAATAAAACGATTTCAAGAATTTTACTCTATAAGCTAATATTCAATTTAATTTTTCTACTTGTAGTTTAGTTATAATGATCATCATATGATATATTGATATTAGTACTAATTTGTTGGCAATAATATTACTCAATAGTGATTAATTACTAGGGTTTTTTTTTTTTTTTTGACGAATATAAATAGTATTTATAAAATCATGGCTTCGACACAAGAGCGACAAGTAGTCGCCCTTATGACAAATCACACCGGAAGTGATTTAAAGTGTGACCGCTATATCAACTGGACCGGAATATCGGAGCTGTCACCACCTATTATTCCGGCTGGTGGAGTTGTAAGGTTTAATGAATTTGGACCAAAGGCGGCGGCGGTCTACCATGGGCTAAATGTGGAACAAAATTCTGTTTCATGGATCTTAGCTTGGGATACACCCGAAATCATTCCTATAGCAAAGAAAAAGGTATGAAATCAAAATTTGATATGCTACGTTGTTAGATTTTAGGAGTATGAATTCATAGGAATAGGAATTGTAATTGTATTATTATTATGAGTTTAGTTACTATCCTCACAAATAAGGATATATATATACAAGTACATGGGTAATCCAAAAGACGATATTAATTATTAAACTAAATAGTATTAATTATTAGGACATAATTATATGTCCTTTCATATTATCCTAATACTCCTAATATACGTACTTCTTAGTAGATTTCTTTTCACATAAACAATGCATAAAAACTCAATTTCATAGGATTTTGTACGGGAGAAGAGTAGTTATTTGAATTGGTCGCATAAGCTCATGTCGTACGGTCGATCGTACCGTGCTGCATTTGATTTAATCAACAACAAAATTTAGTAATGATTGTTGGTAACTTAAGTGAAATAATCGGTTTAGCGTTTTCCGTTTGGTTTAAAGATGAGTAAGCTAGAAAAAAATTAGGAAAGTACGTGGTATACACGTGCATAATATCGACTAATGTATGTATGATATAGTAGAAAAAAATAATTTAATAAGACCAATAGGTGATCGAAATATTTATTAATACATCTTGTACAAAAACATACAATATACAATTTCAAATAATCATACAATATAAATACCTAGTAATCAAATATCAAAATAATAAGATCAGAAGTTTATTGTAGCCTGAATAAATAGCAAATGGATGAAGGCACGCTAGGCGCTTTCCGAAGTGATGAAACGCCCCTCTTACAGGGGCGGACCCAGAATTTTATATTTGGTGTAGTATGAAATCAAGTGACTCCATTGATGAGCTCAATTGAAGAAGCTTGAATGATCAACAATGGAGGAGTAGTTTGTTGTAAAAGTTTGTTGTAAGAAAAGGACAAAATTAAAAGGTGATTTTATTATTAATGAATCTATTTTACAAATAATGAGTATCTCACCTTATATACTTGTTACAATAACTAACTATTGATAACTAGTAAACTTGTATACTAAATTACAAAATACAAAAACGTATACTAGAGTAATACGTAATAATACTAGTTCATATCCCCCCCTCAAGATGGACTTCGAGGGACATGAAGAAGACCAAGCTTGGAACATAGAAAGTGATGTTGTTGAGCACCCAAGGCTTTGGTCATTAGATCGGCAAGTTGCAATGAAGAACGAACATGAGAAGTAACAAGGAAACCCTCCTTGAGCTTGTCCCGAACGAAATGACAATCCACATTCAAGTGTTTTGTGCGTTCATGAAAAACGGGATTTTGAGCAATATGCTCGGCGGCTTTATTATCACAAAGGAGAGGAATAGGTAACGAAACGGGAACATGTAGATCAAGAAGAAGGTTATACAACCAAACCATCTCGCTAGTAGTATATGACATACTACGGTATTCGGCTTCGGCACTACTCTTACTAACGGTCAACTGTTTCTTCGTCTTCCACGAGACGAGGGAAGACCCGAGAAATAGACAATAACCACTCAAGGAACGACAAGAAAACGCGCAAGAGCCCCAATCGGCATCACTATACGCTTGGAGTGAAAGCGGAGAATCAAGAGAGTAGAACAAGCCAAGGTTAACAGTGGATTTCAAGTATTTAACCACATGTTGAGCGGCTTGTAGGTGAGGAACACGAGGATGAGTCAGAAATTGACTTAGATGTTGTACACTATACGAAACATCAGGACGAGTGAGATTTAGGAAAAGCAAACGACCAATGAGACGTCGATAAACCGAGGGATCAGGAAGAAGATCCCCCTCATCAGTAGAAAGCTTTAAACCCTTAGGCAAAGGAAAAAAAGTATCTTTACAGTCATCCATGTGTAGATCTGACACAAGATCAACAACGTATTTACGTTGATTCAAATAAAGACCATTCTCGGATCGAGTGACTTCTAAACCCAAGAAATATCTCAGGTGGCCAAGATCCTTAATAGTGAATTGCTGATCAAGAGCCTTCTTAAGGCCAGCAATACCAACAATGTCAGTACCAGTCAACAAGATGTCGTCTACATACACCAACACAATGATAATAGAGGAAGAAGAAGGATTAGCTTTGACAAAAAGAGAATAATCATGTCGAGATTGAGTATAACCCAAACTAATCAGAAAAGAAGTAAGTTCTTTGTTCCATTGACGAGAAGCTTGCTTTAAACCATACAAAGAACGCTTAAGACGACATACTTGACCCTCTTGGGCCTTAGAGTAACCTGGGGGAGGTTTCATGTAGACCTCCTCATCAATATAACCATGTAAGAACGCATTATTAATATCTAATTGAAAAAGCTCCCATCCTTTAGAGGCAGCAAGAGCAAGAACCACTCTAACAGTGGTGAACTTAGCAACAGGAGAAAAAGTGTGTTTATAATCCTTGTCCTTGACTTGGGTAAAACCCTTGGCAACTAACCTTGCCTTGTATCGAGCCACAGACCCATCAGGTTTGTGCTTAATCTTGAAGATCCACTTACTCCCAATTGGTTTTTTACCAGGAGGAAGGGAAGTAAGGGCCCAAGTTTCATTGCTTTCAAGAGCAGTAAGCTCTTCAGACATAGCAGCAATCCATTTATCATGTTGGATTGCTTGAGCAAAAGACTGTGGTTCCACCTCAGTCAAAACAGCATGTAAAGAAGCCGTATAGGCCTGCCCCAAGGGGGAACAGCTGTCCAAAACTCTTGCTGCAAAAGAAGAAGTTGCAGAAGGAGGAGAAGTAAGCAAAGTAGGGCATACATAGCCTTGAAGATGTGTGGGAGCAACCCTCGGTCTTGAAGATCTCCTTAAAAGAACAGGAGAAACCAAGGGAAAATCAGAGGGCATAGAATGAGCATGGCCATCTGAAGAAGGAGAATTAGAAGGAATATCAGAGTGCACTGAATTATCAGGTGCACCTGATGTAGAAGGAAAAGAGTGAACAACAGAATTATCAGAAGTAGCAGAAGTATCAGAAGTAGCAGAATTATCAGAAGTTCCTGAAGTAACAGGTACTGACTGCAACAGACTAGAGTTAGGAGAAGAATTTGAAGCAGGAGAATGGACAATGGCAGGTGTAGGAATGTAAGGAACATCACCTGGATTAACAAGAGGACAATCACCTGATTTAGCAGATGAAGTAGCAGAGGGAGTAGCAGAAAAAGGAAACTCAGTTTCCCGGAAAACAACGTCCCTACTAGTAAAGATTTTATGGGTTTCCAAATCATAAAGCTTGTATCCCTTTTGACCAAAAGGGTAACCAAGTAAAACACATCTCCTAGACCTTGGACCAAACTTATCATGAAAAGTGGGAGGCATGGAGGCATAACAAAGTGATCCAAAAACCCTAAGATGGTCAAGAGAAGGAGAAAGACCAAAGAGCACCTCATAAGGTGTCTTCCAGTGGAGAAGAGGAGTGGGCATTAGATTGATCAGATAAGAAGAGGTAAGTAAGGAATCACCCCAAAAATGAATGGGTAAATGAGCATGAAGAAGAAGGGCCCTAGCAGTATCTAACAAGTGTCTATGCTTACGTTCTACCCTTCCATTTTGTTGAGGTCTACCTACTATGCTAGTCTGATGAAGAATGCCTCTAGCCTGAAAGAAACTAGCACACTGAGTCTGAATGAACTCAGTACCATTATCAGTCCTAACAAACTTAATGTCTATATGAAAATGAGTATGAACATAGTGAATGAACTTTTCAATCAGAAAAGGAACCTGTGTCTTATGATGAATCAAGAAGGTCCAAGTATTTCTAGAGTGATCATCTACAATAGTTAAAAAAGACTTTGCACCAGAAATAGAAGAGACTCTATAAGGACCCCAAACATCCATGTGTACCAAATCAAAACATTTATTAGCATGAGAAGAACTCCTCACAAAGGGAAGCATATGATGTTTAGCCCTTACACAAGTATCACAAAAGAAATTAGAACTAATAGGAATAACAGAAGCATGTCTAAGTTTATCAATAGAAGTGTGACCAAGTCTAGCATGTAACAAAGAAGAACTGACCACAGTGCCACTAGAGGACATGGGTACATTATTGAGAGTTGCTGAAACCTGAGAAGAAACTTGAGAAGAAACAGGACCAGTAGATGTGGGTGCAGCAGGGTGTAATCTGTAGAGTCCTCCTGACTTAATCCCAACAGCAAGAGTAGCTTTAGTTGAAAGGTCCTGAAATAGGCATTCATTAGTCAGAAAAGTAACCATCATATTAGAATGAGTAATAAGCTGACCAACAGAAAGTAAATTCTGGGTAAAATCAGAAACATGGAGCACATTATGTAGAGTAAGAGAGGAAGAAAAAAGAAAATCCCCTTTATGATGCACTGATTTCACAGAACCATCAGGCAAAGAAACTAAAAGTGGAGGATTTAGACTTTGAACATTGGATAGCAGAGATAAATGTGAAGTCATGTGATCAGATGCACCGGTATCAACAATCCAACTTAGAGTAGACAAAGCAGGTAGAACAGAAAAAGCAGAAGAGGAATATAGCATACCAGAAGAGTTCAGAGAAAGACGAGCCTGATGCTCAGAAGAGGTAGAAGGTTTAGAACCAGAAACGGCCTGAAGCACCTGAGTCATGACAGACTGAACAATATCCTGAACCACAGAGGGATTAAGAAGCTGCGGAAAATCAGTAGAAGCAGCTGTAGAAGGCTGAGGATCAGCAGGTGCAGCAAAAGGAGTGTCATCAACATAAGGAGGTGAAATAACACCAACATTATTGGCAGATTGCCTTTGAGAGAAAGAAGAGGTGTTAAGAGATTTCTTCCCTTTTGCATTGAAGGCCTTAAACTTGTAGCAATGGTCCTTAATATGACCTTTAGCATTACAGAAGGCACACGTTTTCAGCTTAAAACAGTTGTCAACAGTGTGACCACGCCTGAAACAATGTGAACACTCTCTCACAGAAAGCTCACCCCTGTCAACCCTAGGTTTCTTATGCACATGATCCATAGAAGGTTTGTGAGCAGAAGAAACAACATTATAGGCAGAGACATCATGAAACTGATTACCAGAAGCATCAGTGATTTCCTTCTGTGTTTCAACTTTTTGCAACAAACCTAGAGCCTTGTTGATGGGAGGTAAAGGATCAGTAGACAGAATGTGAGTTCTAACAGTCTCATAACAAGCATGAAGCCCCATCAACAGATGAATGAGTTTTGAACAAGTCTCACGGTCTAAAAGACGTTTCATCAGATTACACGTGCAAGTTTTGAGAGCACCACAAATACAATCAGGGATAGGGTCAACACTATCAATACACTCCCAAGTTCGCTTTAATTGACTGTAATAATCCATGAGAGAAGCATTACCTTGAGAAAAATCATTGAGAGCCTTCTTCAACCGATAAAGTTCGAGAGCATTTAACTGACCATACCTCTCGTTTAATTCCAACCAAAGCTCCTTAGTAGACTTAGCATATCGCACGTTGTCGTAGATGCGTTTGTGTAGGGAATTGAGAATCCAACGTAACACCATGAGATCGCATCGATTCCATTGACTGCACTTCTTCACCTCTGTTGACGGAAACCGACAAGAATCTGTGAGGAAAATATCCTTATTTTTCGCGATGGCGCCATGATTACGTCACTCCGCCAATCAAGAAAATTGAGGCCATCGAAGAGATACGCTGTGAGCTGGAGATGTGGTTGATCAGCCGAAGAAAGATACAATGGATCGTCGTACTGATCATATGAAGCCTGAGGAGATCCAGTAGCAGAAGAAGAGTTTTGAGACATTATTGAGAAGTCACGAAATTGAAATCACGAAATTAGGTCTGGCGAAATTGAAATTGATGGAAAAATCGAGCAGACTATCGAGAAATCACGAAATTAAAATCGAGTAAACAATCGAAATTGAGAGGAAGAATTCAACGAAAAACCAAAGAAAATCAAGTGAAAAATATGTGAATCAAAAATCTGGGGAAAATTTGGGGAATTTTTGAGGAAACAAACGAAATTTGATGTAGATCAAAAAAAAAAAAAAAAAAAAAAAACAACGAAATTTGATGCTGATGAAAATCACAAAGAAATTGAACGAAGATGATGAAGTTGAACGAAATTGAAGGAAATTTGATGATGAAGTTGAACGAAAAATTGGAGGAAGTGATGAGGAATTGACGAAGGAACAAAAAAAACAAATATGTTTTTAATTTGGGGAAGAACTAAAGAAACACAAAACAATTAGGTTTTGTGATTGATTGAGACGAATTACGAAAAGCGGAAGCAAAGATCCGAGGATCGATTATGGCGAGAGATACCATATGAAATCAAGTGACTCCATTGATGAGCTCAATTGAAGAAGCTTGAATGATCAACAATGGAGGAGTAGTTTGTTGTAAAAGTTTGTTGTAAGAAAAGGACAAAATTAAAAGGTGATTTTATTATTAATGAATCTATTTTACAAATAATGAGTATCTCACCTTATATACTTGTTACAATAACTAACTATTGATAACTAGTAAACTTGTATACTAAATTACAAAATACAAAAACGTATACTAGAGTAATACGTAATAATACTAGTTCATATGTAGCATTATATATGTGTAACAATAAATAGATAAAAAGGAAAAATTTACTTAATCGTATCACTATTATTATTTACTCCGTAATACTTTGAGCTAAAATATGCATAGAAAATAAAGTTGTGAAAGTCTTAATTTAATAAATTAAATATTTCTTTTAGCCAAATAATGTAGTTAGTTTCCAAAATAAAATATGTAATGAAAATAAGAATATTTTAATGGAATGATTAATAAAAGAAAACAAATGACAAATCTATTAAATGACTTCGATGCATTAAATATGGTAAAAAAAAATAATAATAATAAAAATAAAAATAAAAATAAAAATAAAAATAAAATAATGGTAGCTAAAGAGATTCGAACACCCATCATCCATCAATGAGTGGATTTCAACCTTCACCACAAACCACTATGCAACTATGCCAATACTTGCTCATAAAATCTGTTTATTATATATAAATGATTTTTTAATTTGTTTGGTGTTGCACCGGCAACACCAAAGCTATACGTGGGTCCGCCCCTGCCCTCTTATTCTAGTACTCTTAAATTATCATGGTTGCTATCTCTGCAGATACAAAAAATATTTATAGATAAAAGAAATGAAAATACTTGAAAAATCTAATATAATACGGAGTAGTAAAGTACTTTATAGATGTAAAACTGCTTCAATTTAAGCAACCTTTCGAATGTTGTTGTTGTTGTTCTTGTGGTGGTGGTGGTGGTGGTGGTGGTTGTGGTTGTTGTTGCCGCTTTAATTAATTATTTTATGCAATTCAATTATTTCAATTTACTATTAACTATTTTATATATGTTCGTTCATTTATGTACATGTATTAAACTAGTTAAGGGGGGCGTTTGTTTGTATAATGTAATCAAGAAAGGGAAAAAGTGAAAAAAGAATGGGATTACCCCAAATTTCTTTTGTTGTTTGATTATTTTCAAAAGAAATATCAAAACTCAAATAATGACCCATTTTACCCGACCCGACCCAACACCGAGAGGCAGCGAGGTGGCAACGTGGTGATTGTTATGGTGGTGGTCGATCATAATCACTTAGGTTTGTGAATTGTGGTAGTGAGAGGTGGTCGATAAGAAAGTGAGTTGGAGGAGAAAATAAATCTCATTCTCTTGAAAGTGGAGGATAAGAATTAGAGGAATTTGAAGGTAGTACGGAGGAAATTTGATTCCCTTTGTTTGTCACAAACAAATACTAACAAAACTACAATAGGAATCATTAATTTTAAAAAAAAAATTCCTTTGTATTAGACCCTTTACCAAACTTCCTCTTATTTCAATATTTGAATACTCCCTCCATTCTTTCCATTTAGCCCCATTGGTCCACTTTTGTGAGGAGAAAAGTGGGCCCATGGAGCTCAATGAAAAAGATGGAGGGAGTATCACTTAAGGACGCCAATCTGATTAGTAAATTTAAAATCACGGTAACAACTGTAGCCTATAGGAGAGTAAGAATAATCTATGAAATTAGATGTATACAAGAGTATGTAAATACGGCAAAAGAGAAGAAGATGTCAAACAATTTGATTAATAATTTTAGGGGCTGTTTGGTTCACAAGTATGGAATGGAATGGGATAGGATGTGATACCATGGTGGTATGGATTAATAATCTCATACTTGCAATTAGTTGTTTGGTTTGATCTTGTAATGGATTGCATATCCCATACTTGTTGTTTGGTTCACATATGGAATGGATTCAAGGTTTGTATATAATTTTGTATTATTACAACTAATCATATATATAAATAAAAAATATAAAAAGAAAATAACATAACCACTCATATTATTGCAAAATAAAAGTAAATATCTCATAACAAAATATTCAAAAAAAATGTTAAATTTATGTTCCAAAACAACAAGAAAATTATAATAAATTACGTATCATATATTGCTGTTGCGGTGTAAATGTGGATGAATGAGATTGATGATAAATTCTTTCTTCCATGCTTCATCCGGACTCTGGTAAAACAGAGAGAGATCACTTGGACTAGACGCCAACTTTTGAGCAGCTAGTAATGCCTCATACCTTGTCAAACCTTGTACAGCAAGTAGCTCATTAATCAAATTTTTCTTTTGGTCTTCAACCTCCTGCTCACGAGCCATGACAGCTTGTTCATGTTGTTGAGTGGTTGATAATGCATTTGCAATAGTCGACATATGAGCATTCATTCCATTCATAAAAGTGGATAAATTTGAAGACATATCTTTAAAAGAAGTGGTTAAATCAACCACCTCAGGCATCTTTCTCTTCTTTGTTTTTTCTTTCTTGTTCTCCTTTGAAATTCTCACCGTTTTCGATCTCTTCGTAGCAGGTTCATTTGGACTTGATTGATTAAATTGATTAAACATATCGTTGTTATCAACATCGTCATCTCCATCACTCTCATCCTTGCTTAGGTCAATGGCTTCACTATCTTGATTATCTACGGCTTCGACAAAAGTCTCAGAATTCGTTCCAGTGGCATGATCGGGTCCGTAGATAATGGCCAAATTATCATAGTATGGAAAAGAAACATTCCACAACCCATGAGCATTTTTGTTTTGCTGCAACATTAATATAACACATAATTAATTAATTTGTCTTAGAAAAACCATAAAAAAAATAATTAAAAGAAGACACAAAATATTACCCTGCAAAAATCATCATAAGCTTGTCTTTCACATTGTATCATATGTTTGTCGTTGTTCCATGAGAATCCGTGACGCATAAACATTTCTGTGAGAACGTTATACTTGTCCTTGAACCATTTAATTTTGGACTCAATATGAGGAACTGCTTTTAAACCACATCCTGGAAATGTTTCATTTAACATATCCTCCAGCTTATTCTTGAAACCATTCTTGAAACCACCATCTGCTTTCCACCGTGGATCACTGTTTAATTCAAGTAGTCCATTAATCAAACGTTCTTCTTCTAGTTTAGTCCAAGAGCGCTTGTTTTTTCCCCTCCCGCCTTGAGAATTTTGGCTCAAATCCATGCTATACACAATAAATTGTTAATAAATAAAATTACTCGTTAAAAATCAAAGTAAAGCTTTTGTATTTCGCTTTAAAATAAAAGAATATAAGATGTCTCGCAACTCATTAAAACAATAAACATAAAGAACAATAGTTTAAGAAAGCATATGAAATAGTTATACACTTAAGCATTTATATTGTTCCTAGCTCTCCAACTATTATACATATTTTGAGCTTTTGTGTTCCGATAATTAGTCCATACATCAGTTGTCTCAATCAAAGTAATAAAATCAACTTCATCTTCAGAATCCTCATCATCACTTTGTTCATCAGAATCCTCATACATTGTGTAATCAGTAGGCATATATTTTCGAATGAGGTTATGTAGCAAGGAGCATGCTTGAACTATACGGCCTTGGGTACGTATTGAAAAGAAAGAAGGGGATCTAAGAATACCCCATCTTCCTTTGAGTAATCCGAAACATCTCTCAATAACATTTCTAGCTTTGGAATGTTTCATATTGAAATACTCTTCTGCACTAACTGGTTGTCGATCTCCCCACTCCTTAAGGTGATATCTGTGACCTCTAAAAGGTGCTAAAAACCCTTCACAATTTGTATATCCCGCATCAGCCAAGTAGTAAAAACCTTCAAATTAATTAGAAAAAAATTATTCAACTTGTATAAAGGAATTGGATAGGGTAGTTTTGTTAATAATAAAAGACTTTTTTTTTTTTTTTAAGTATTGTTACCTTGAGGAACCATTAAACCATGAGGTCTAGTAATAGCATCTCGAAGGACACGACCATCATGAGCAGTTCCTTCCCAACCAGGTAGTACATATATAAACTCTAAAAATGGGTTACAAACACCTAAAACATTCATAGCTAAATATCCTTTCCTCGTGCGATATCTTGGTCTATCCTCTTTAGGTACTTGAACAGTAATATGAGTGCCATCTAAAGCTCCTAAACAATTCTACAAAACAACAAGAAAAAAATAAATGGAATTTAAAATATAATAATTGGCTGATCTTTTGATTAAGAAGGACCAATAAAATATTTCTAATACCTCGAAACATTTCCATCTATCATCTTCACATTCCTCCGTTATAGGTTTTGGCTTACTAAGCAAGAGATCATGTAATCTTAGAATCGCAAGAAGACAACGATGAAAATTTCTGCTCACACTTTCTCCGCTTCTGAAAAAATGATTGCCTATAGTCCTATTTTTAAAATGATGTGCCAATGTATATAAAAACATGGCAACAATTTCCTCCAGTGACATGTTATAAGTGCCACTTAAACCGCCATAATCTCTAACCATCTCACAAAGTACAGAAAACGTCCGCCGATTTACACGGGGTTCGCTTTTACAAATTATATCACTATACTTAACTAGGGTATTCAAGTGCCTCATTCGAAGCCATTTTTTCTCAAATTTACTATACTTTGGTCGTTCAATTTTATGGATAGCCAAACTGAATGTGCATAAACCAAAATTTATAATTGTGACCACATTTATAAGAATCATAATAGTCAATAGTAACTCGATTTGTTTCTTCTTCCGGCTTCTAATTAAGGTCAATTGAGTTGAATGCATTTCTGTAAAGAAAAACATATGTAACTATAAGACTAATGAAGAATAGAGTAATTATTAGGCACTACATAATTTTTATATGACAAAATTTGTTTTGTACTTAAGATAACATTACAAAAGACATTACATATTAATAAATTCAACATACAAATATAAAATTCTCGTTCATATATGTCTATATGTGGTCGGTTATCACAAAACTAAACATATGATGTCCAAATTATAAAGTAAACATATGATGCCCATATAACTAATGTTTAAACACTAATTCACATTTAATTTTAATTTTTAAGTTGCCAATACTTACACTTGGTACACCTACCAGCGCATTCGGAATATAGTAAGTTAGGCAAATCAGCATGTTAAACTACGGCTCACCGTAAAAACGTTACCAGGTAAGTAAAATGTTTGCCACTCAGAAGGAAATTCTTGACTTAAAACGGAACCTGACTGGGTAAAGTTATTCCTGGTTATATAGACCAAATGGGTAGAGACTAGAGAGGCCAGCAAACATTGAACAATTGTCACCATAAGCACAACACAATTCACGTGGAAAGAGCAACACTACTTTACATGGAAAGAGCAATTAATCTATACAATTTGGTATAAGTTTTTTGTAAATTAATACCAACAACCCTAGAAAACACAAACAATAGTCACCATAAGCACAACACAATTCACGTCAAATATAAAAATAGAGAAAAAAATTGATTGATTGTATTTCAAATATTAAAAGTCAAATATTATTAAGAAGAAAAAAAAATATTAAACCAAAGTAAAAAAAAAAATAAAAAAAATAAATAAAAACCTGTTCTCTTGGAGAAGATGACACCTTGAATTTTTTTGACAGAAAGTATAATTTTCTTTTTTCTCACAATCTAGGGTATTTGTGAGTATGGAGTTAGAGCACAGGTTAAAAGTCAAGTATGAGATTCCAGGGTATTGGGATGGAGTTAGAATCACTAGGGATTCTAAGTCCATTCCAAAATAGCCCAACCAAACATTAGAATGACTCAAGTCCATTCCATTCCATAGTAATTGTTAACTTCACTTTTCTAAACGTGAAATAAAAAACTTACATATTTTCTATTTTTTTTTTTAAAACTCCCCCCATAGACAATTTCTTGTGTGAGACGGGCCTAACGATAAATTTATCGTAAGTCCTCTCACACAAGGTAGTTACTAGTTAGGTTTTTTTTCTTTTCTTGCTTGTGACTTACACTAAATTATCGTTAGGCCCGTCTTTCAGGAGAATTATCCCCCACCATATATAAAAATATTCTTAAAAACTTTCACGACAATCACATTTTCACCATAATAAACATCTAATTTGCCTCACTAAAAAAAAATTAAATTCTCGTTTTATTTTTTCTCATTTTGAGGTTGGGTGAACTTTCTTATTCCTGATAAACCACTAACGTTTGCCTTCTTAATATTTGATAGGTTTACGTCACATGTGGCTGTAAAAGTACCATTGATAGCATGAGTGATGTTCAAATCTTGAAGAACCTCGATGAGTCTTTTGGGGAATCAACTGCCACAGACTCGATCATGAAGGTCACTGCGACAGCTAGTATTCGTAACTTAAATCCATGGAACCCCGTTGATTCTATAATCACTGCAACTTTTGAAAGCATAAAAGAGTCACCAATTAGCAAGGATTCTCTCACGAGCAAAACATAGCTCCATACATATACCACAATTTCAAATACAAGTAATACCCTTAACCATTGTACAAGATCTTGTATTTAACGCTTTTATATACGAAATGTAAGGTGTAACCATTAATCAAGCAATAGAGTTTGTATATGTTGACCCATGGTCTAAACATTTATGTTTTGAAGGATGTCAAGTATATTTTGTTTTAAGTTTATATCATTTGTACTTTTATGAGTTTGGTCGTTTTTTTTTTTTTTTTTTTGTGTTTCTTGATATTCAGGAGTGTTTTAAATTTTTAAAAGGCTTACTCTATTCACCCCCTCTAGAGTATTTATTGTGCTCCAAAACAAACAAATTACTCTACCTTGAGAATGACGGAACGCTATATGTCAAGTAGCTCCTAGAGGTGCTTCTCTCAAAAGCATGATATGAGAATTAGAGAAGATTTAAAACGAAAGTGTATGGTAGACAGCGGCGGATGCATTTGGCAAGTAAGGCGAGACAGATCTTGTGAAAGTGCTTTGGACTAATCATGATGTGGAAGGAGCTACGCGAGAACTTTAGAGCTCGATGAAGGAGCGTTACCCCCATCTTTCACTTGAGGTATATTGTTAGTTAGGCGGACGTAACTCTTTTTTTTAAGGGGGTAGAAAGCGCGCGTTATTTTTTCTTTCGTTATCTCATTGCTATGATGATGATTTGTGTAACGCTATTTAGAGCGCAGTGTAGTGGTCACATTGTGGTGTCGATGGTGACGTTTTGTTCACGTGAGGTTTGGTCTGTTTTTGGTAGTGATTGTTGTTGGTTGATGGTTAGGAATTTTGGGACGAAATTCTTTTAAGGGGGGAAAACTATAATACCCCGTATTTTCATGAGTCGGTGTTTTGCGTAGTTTAAGTCGTAATACCAGTATTAGTCGTAGTTGCGCGTTTTAGTGAAAATTTCAATGTATCTCGGATATAGGGCATGTGGGTGCCCGTTTGACTCGTAAAATTATAAGGAGTAGAGTATTGAGTTGGATAGTCGTGATGGTGACTAATATTATGTTAGTGTGTTTATGTCGCTTGTGATGGGTTATAAGGAAAAATTGTATTATGGATGAGACGGAAAGGCCTTGAGAAATGTCGAGGTTGTATTGCGTTGTGTTATTATAAGTTCATTTGTATGAGTGTGTATGACTGCTTGTCCCTGTTCTCTTCCCACGTCGCGAAGTACGCTATTGGGCGAACTCGATATACATACATATGAGTTGTATTCTTAAGCCATGACTTGCTCGATATTGTTTGAGTATGATTGATTGATTGATTAAGACGAGGATGCGCGGAAAGAGGTGAAAAGGGGGCGGTATGGAAATGTTATGGTGGCATGGTAAGTCCACCGTGCGGGAGTCACACGGAGGGATTCTTTATGACTTTATCCCTCGTTCTTTGAATGCTTAAGCGCCCTAGTTAGAGTTGTTTAGCTTGTTATCCTTCTTTCTTTTGGCTTGGTCACTATTTGTACCATTTCTTTTGAGTTCTTCCCTTTTTCTACGTTTTGGTTGTTGTGAAAGCTAACTAGTTTTTTTGTTTTCGTTGTTGTTGTTCTTCCCCCAGCCTTTTAGGTACTCGGGCGCCTGATTGCTAGTTGTGGAGCTTTTGGACGGGATGCATCACTTTTCAGTTTTGTTTTGTTTAGACACCACCGGATATTTATAGTTTGCCATAGAGTCATGATGTTGGCCTTGGGCTCTTGGTTTTAGACAGTAGTTTTGTACTGCTTGTTTCTATAGTTTTTCTATCGTTACCCATGCAGTTTTGAGACTTACAGATGACTCTTGATTTGTACTCGTTTACTCGGGCTTAATAACGCCCTTACTTTGGTGGGGTCTGCCTTGCTTAGATAGGGGTGTCACGGTTCTCCACCCAGTCTGACACGGTGTGAGTGCGAATCAGAATGGGCCCTAGGGCGGTCGGTATAATTTGCTACGGCAAGCCGTGGAGGTTGAGAGAAAAGCTATCCAAAATTTGCTATATCGAATACACGAGTCTGGATTAGGGACCATCTCTCGAGGTCGGGTATTTCTGAGTCCACTGGACTCGACTCTAAACGAATATGCTTAGCTCAAATATAGAAAGCGGGATTGTTCGGGAGTTTTCGTGTTTCACCTCTTTATTTTTAAAATAGAAAAAGTTTGTTTCGACTTTTAAAAATAAAACCTCTCCAGCGGAGTCACCAGTTGTGGGTACCGGGTCTGCGCAGCAGATTACTCGACGTCTTGCATAGGTGTTTTGGCGAATAAAGAAGAGGTGCTTTAAGTTAAAAAGATGAAGTAAGAAAAACCTTTAAAACTGCTGTGAAGACGCCACCAATTTAACGCGGAACTTGGAACCCGCCTACGTGTCTTAAGCCATAAGACAGGGTTTTAGAGTTCTGGACACGTCGACATCCCTCCGTCCAAGGTTATTGTGAAACCAAATTCGGATTTGGGGTGAGGCTACTCTTCCAATTAGTAATTCATTTGTTTTAGAAAAACATTTTAGAAAAGCTTACTTTGAAAAGTAGTCACTACTAACTCGAGAACAATCCATTAAAGACATTTGAGCTAAGTATTCGCTACGTGGATATGCGATATTGTTGAAAAATATGAATGCAAAAGTAAAGGGCAGAAACCGCTTGGTGTCATGCGGTTCTTGCCGTAAACCGCTTGAGTACTGGCGGTTTTGTGGGCGAATAAGGTGAGGATGTTCATTGGAGCGAGGGATAGATTTCTTAATTAGAAGGCTAAGCTAAGATGAAGTATTGATAGGGATATGAACACTTCTAACGTTCATAGTGTGGTTAGGAAGAGAACTATGCAGAATAAGGTGATCCAAATTTAGGATCAAGGGGGGCAGGCTAGGACTAATGGTCAACATATTCAATAAGCGTTTATTGAGTATTACGAAAAGCTATTGGGGACCAAAAAATCAATGTCTACTGCTAATGTGGGAATTATTCAACAAGGCAGATGTTGCGGAGAGGAGCATCTGGAGCTTCTGCAGAGGCCTGCGACTCAGGAAGAGATTAAGAGGTGTTTGTTTCGTATTCCAAAGGATAAATCACCAGGTCCAGATGGCTACACAAGTCAGATTTTTAGGGATGACTAGGATATTGTAGGTGATGATGTATGTGCAGTTGTGATCAATGTTTTTGACACTAGGAAGTTGTTATCACAGGTTAATGCTATAAGTATAACTCTGAATTCAAATATCGAAAGGCCTACTACAGTTAAACACTTTAGGCCCATAGCATGTTGTAATGTGCTATACAAGACAATATCTAAGTTACTCTGCAATAGGCTAGATCTTTTTCCACCTGATATCATTAATGGGAATCAAGGAGCTTTCATCCAAGGAGGAGCATTTTGGAAAATATACTTATTTGTCAAGATTTTATAAGGATGTATAATAGGGAGAGGACCAGTCCTAGATGCATGATGACTATGGATTTGTAGAAGGCATATGACTCAATAGTTTGGAGGTTTATAGAAGAGATATTGATTGCTTTGAAGTTCCCTTCTAAATTTAGGGACATGGTGTTGGTCTGTGTATTATATCAACTCCTTCTAACTCTTTTAATCTAAATGAGGTGCAACTTGGATATTTTATAGGTACGGGGTTCAGGCAAGGTCACCCTATGTCACCATTGTTGTTCACAATCTGTATGGAATATTTAACAAGAATTTTGAAGATGGCAGTTCCAGTTTCATCCTATGTGTAGGTCCTGCATCTTAATCATCTTCTCTATGCTGATGACTTTAATGTTTTCTAAAGGGGATGTTCATTCCATAATAATTCTTTTGAGGGGTTTGCTACTTTCTCTATTCATCTGTTTGAAAGCCAATGCTAGTAAGACTGAGATCATTTTTTGTGGTGTGATGATGAGGCTAAATCGTCACACCTAATCAAAAATAAACCTAGACAAACAACTAACAGAAGCTAGCGGTAAGCAGGGTCGAATCCACAGAGAAACAGCGTAGTTATAAGCTAAGTTAGATGAAAACAGGTTTGACTCACGGGTATGAAAAAGGGTTGGTTTGAACTATAAACTAAAGCAATAAAAGAGAGGAATAGAAATCTATAAGGGAGAAGATTAGGGCATCGGGTTCATTATGACAGTGATTCAGGAACTCAAGTTAATAAGAAGGAACAATAAACTATGCAAGTGATTAGGTATGGAATACGCTCTCTCGAGTCAATATTAACCTTAAACAAATTTAGCGGGCTCTCGCTACGTACTAAACTCAACTTATCAATCTCGCGTAAGTCTAGTTTTAACTCGGCTTTCGATCTTAAATTAAAACTTACTCAGGTTCAATTAAACTCAGACGAATTCGTTGGCCAGGCGAAGAAATCCTAATTCAATTGGCATAAAACGCGTAGAAAGAAATTCAATTGCACAAAATATTCAACCAATTTAATCTAAAAACATGTTCCTGAACCAAAGGCACAAATTCCCCTCAAACCCTAATAGGAGAATTAGCTATGCATAATTGGAATTAAAATAAAGCAATAAATTAAAGAGTACATGATAAATAAATAGAAGAACAATTGAAATTAAATTAAAACCTGAATGAATCCTTGCAACGGAGTATAAATCAATTTCGAGAGTAAAATAAAACTAAACCTAATATTATTTGAAAGTTGAATGAAAGCCGTAGAAGTACGTTCTAAAATTCTAAACCTAAAATAATAGATAGGTGTTTCGAGACTCTAAGTCTCCTATTTATACAAATCCACAAATTAGGCCCAAACGAACTAGCCCAACTGTCACCAGATCGGTGATTGAGAAATCAGGCCGGATTCAGCAAGAATCCGACCCAGGTCAAAAAAAAACGTGTATTGGCTTTGAGCTTGCTTTTTTCGCGCGTAGCTCGGATTCTCCACGTATCCACTCGTATCTCGAGCTCCTGTGTCAGCTCAAGCTTGGACTTTGCTCTCTTTGACTTCAAACTTGACTCAGGACCGCCAAATTCTGCAAAACGTAAACAAAGAGCAGCAGTACCAACATTCACAACAAATAGCTCATAAAATACATACATACTCGACTAAACGCGAGCTAAATGTGACAAAACGGGGGCATATAAATCAATATAAAACGCAAACATCAAACTCCCCCAAACCAAACATTTGCTTGTCCTCAAGCAAACTTCCCAACCATAAGCACATAATCACGAGGACAAATCAGTACAGGAAAATGCAGCTCAAAGTCTCAAGTATCGTCGCCTCATACAAAAGTGAACCAAATCAATACCTGCTTCCTCTTCAACAAATTGAAGAGTTAGGGAGCAAACTGAACAAATAAAAGACGGCGGAACATTATAACGCAAACTCCATTCAAAGACTTTCGACCGTATGCATCCACAATAACGCTGAGACTATAAATAATCTCACAAACATCGACACTAGGAAAACTACTCAAACTAAGCACGTCGTCACCCAAAATGTCTCAAAATCACGTCGAGCGAGGTTTCCAAGGGTTGTAATGTTAGGCTCGGGTCAAGAGGGTAAAAAGGTGGTAAATGCATTTGGAAATGTGGAGCTCAACGGCTTAACAGCTGCATCTAAATCAACACCCACATCCAATCACAACTCCTCCTCAACTCACCATTCAAAATAAACCATAATTCCCGTATAAGAATGATAAACATCGCTTCCTATTCAACACTTCCGATCTTTTTATTGAATTGAAATAACATATATACAAACCAACTCTTTCTTTTTGTTTTCTTTTCTTTTTTCTTCTTTTGGATTTTTGTGTTCTTTTTCGATTTTTTTTTTCCTTTCTTTTTTTTTCTTTTGAAACTGAAATGAAATGAGATCGGGTAAAATTTTGAAACATGTAGGAAAGCGCAATATTAACGGGAATACTCGCAAAACATCAACCAATAACTCCAACTCACAAGATAAGCAATCACGGACTTAACCCACTTCCTTCCCAACCAAATACTCCGTGATAACATAGGATCCCTAATGCAACTGATCAGCCTGGGTAGGATAATTTGGAATGTAGCTCAATATATATAATGTGGCTCGAAAAACAGGCTACAAAGGATAGGACGGGCTACAAATGAGGGACCTAAGTCTAAAGGGTAGAAAAGTAGGCCATTTGGCTAATGTGGAGTTAATATAAAATCGTAACCAAAAACAAGTACCTCTTCGTGCAATGCTCGATCATTTAAGTACAAATAGGCTCAAACAATGACATAAATTCAAGTTTTAATTTCACTAGTACGAGTATATACAATGTCAAGTGGATGGGTAGTCTAAGAAACGCGCCCCGTCTACGTCACATGTCCCTATGTCGAATATAAGCAAGTCTAGTCAAATCACCTCAAGGATGAAAGGAAAAGGTAATCAAAGCATATCAAATCAAATCAACACGATCAAGAGACTCAACATAGCGACTAAGAGCGTATCTCAAAAGACACTAAAGCTAATCCTGCACAAAAGGTTACTAAGACGACAAAAACTAGTTCTGGATTTTTTATTTTTTATTTTTTTTTTTTTTTTTTTTTGGAGTTTTGATTAAATGCACACAAAAATGAAAATGTAACTAAAATGCGCGAAAGATGCAACTCCCCCCAAACCAAATCACACATTGTCCTCAATGTGGAAAACAGCACAACCACATAGCAGCAAAGACGAGGACACAAAAGATGAAGGGCGGGAATGATGCAAAGAATGAGGGGAAAAAGGGTCTAAAATTACTCACATTATCGCGATCGAGCTCCCCCAAACCATCGTAAAGTAAGGAGCATGGCCAGCTGCCACAAAACGTCAGCGCAAGGTACTTAAAGTAAGTGTGATAAAGCGTCGTAGAGCGTCGTAGTACCTGTAAGCTCGATCAAAAATCATCAGTAACCCTCCCTCGCGCGCGCTCGATAATAAAAATAGAAATTTACTAGCACACAAAGCAAATGAAAAGTACATATATTACAAAACGTTATCGGGTTGCCTCCCGAAAGCGCTGGTTTTTACGGTCCCGCACGACCGTCTTTCAAACTCAACTCGAATCAACATAGTCTCGCCAAGGTCGCTGGCTACTCGCGACTCCTTCACTTGTCAGTATCTTGGAGTGCTCAAAAACTCGACCATCGTGGGGAAGGTCACTAGCCATCAATGCACATGCAACTCCGTCTTTAAACGGCTCACCATATCTCCCACGTGTACCTGGTGGTCTATCCGTCGAGCCTTTATCACCATCACTAGCATCATATAGGTCGGCATTCAACAGCTTCTTCTCCCCCAAGCCAGTCCTGCAGCTATTCTTCGTTGAACCTGCGCAAGGAGATACAACAGAACAAACCTCCAAACTGTCTCCAAGAGAGTGAGACGGAGGTATAACATTAATAGCATTAACCGACTCTAACTGCATGGGTGACCATGGCGTACTCGCCTATGTATACGTAAGTTTTTCACCCTCCACCGAGAACGTCAAAGTCTTATTCCTCACATCAATAACAGCACCAGCAGTGTGCAAAAAGGGTCTACCTAGGATGATCGGGATATGGGGGTCCTCGGGAATGTCTAGCACCATAAAGTCTACGGGGATAAAGAACTTTCCGACCCGTACTGGAACTACTTCTAGGATTCCTAGAGGGTGCTGAACTGAACGGTCCGCCATCTGTAAGGTAATGGAAGTACAACTCAAAGAGGTCATATTAAGTTTCTTACAGACGGAATAAGGTATTATACTCACACTAGCCCTAAGGTCACACAAAGCTTTATCAACCACATACTTCCCTATAGAACAAGGGATAGAAAAGGTCCCGGGGTCACTGAGCTTATGGGGGTGAATTCCCTTGCAAAAGCGCACTTTCCTCCCCCATAAAGGCTACCGTCTCGGTCTCACTCAGCGAACGCTTCCTAGTTAAAACATCTTTCATAAAATTAGCGTACGCGGGAACTTGCTTAATTAAATCTATAAATGGAACGTTTACTTGCAAGTTCTTTACGACCTCCATGAATTTACGGAGCTGAGCATCGACTACCGTGTTGCGTTGTCGACCCGAAAATGGAAGCTTGACTTGGTATGGTGGTGGAGTAGTTACCGTAGAATCCTCTTTAGAGGCATTTGCATTATCAGAGTCAAGAACCAAAGGATTTCCATCTCGAGAAGCAGCAAAACAATCCGTAGTAAAATTAGGTGACCTGGGTCGGATTTCTGATGAATCCGACCGGATTCTCTAAGAATCCTGCCCAGGTGTTTCAGCCGTATTTGCATTTCCCGCCTCAGTTTCAAGTTCGTTCGGGTGCTTTGGGCCACCGTAATGCGTACCACTTCGCAGCGTGATTGCACATGCAGTGTCGGGAGGTTGTTGGCCTTGAGGCGGGAGTGTTCCGGGTTGCCTCGACGCTTGAGAAGTAGCTAGCTGCGCCACTTGATTCTCCAGTAACTTGATCGCGGCGTCCTTGGCTTGACCATCTTTTTGCATTTGCAACATTAAAGCCTCATGCGTCTTTTGCATACTTAACATACTTTGTTGCATTTGCAACATCATAGCCTTAGTCTCGGCCAAAGGATCGGGTACCGGTGTAGGTTGAGGTGGTTGTGGTGGTGTACAAGAGGGCTTATTATAGAATGGTTGTTGAACATTGCGAGGGGGAGGTTGGTAAGGTGGATTTTGTGGAGGTTGTGGGGTCGGGTTAAGTACGTTTTGGTTACGATACGATAAGAGTGAGCGATCATAACCTGGTTGATTCTGGTACGGCAGGTTCGAAGAATAAGACTGATACGCATGAACCTGCTCGTGGGATCCCGTATACCCTGGTGAAAAGTGACCTGAATCGTGCCCCGAGATAGTGTTAACGTGAGCACCCGTAGAAACACTCCCCTGCATAGCATCAAACTTCCTATTTAACTCAGAAAGTTGACTCACAATCGCACTCATATTCTCATTCCCACGGTCATTATGCGCGGACCGTGAATTACCCCTAGGCTTACCAACCTGGGATGAATGTACAGCCATTTCTTCGATCGTTTGCCACGCTTTATCGTCATCAGTATTATTAGCAAATCGACCTCCCGCGGCCGAGTCAAGAATAGCGCGACTCTCAGCATATAAACCGTTGTAAAACGTCATAATCACCAACCAATCGCCATGTCCGTGGTGCGGACATTCACGAATTAACCGTTTGTAACGGTCCTATGCCTCCGCTAATGTCTCATCAAAGTGTTGCTGGAACCCTTGAATTTGACTACGGAGTAGGTTAGTCCGCTTCGGAGGATAGTACTTGCGATAAAAGGCAAGAGTTAGACTAGGCCAACCCGTAATTCCCACGGCAGCTTTGTCAAGATCCGTGATCCAATCCCGCGCGCGGTCCTGTAAAGAGAAAGGGAATAGCATCTCCCAAATCTGATCCTGCGTGATCCCATTCTGCTTAATCGTCGAGCAGTAATCGGTAAAAACCTGCATGTGCTTCCCGGGATCCTCTGTAGGATTGCCACCGAATTGATTGCGCTGCACCAAAGTAAGAAAGGCGGGGCGAATCTCAAAATTCCCATGGACCGTAGCCGGTATCGTGAATCGTTGTGGGATTGACTCAGTCTTGGGCAATGAGTGACTATATAATTTCGGCATAGTCACAAGCGGTGGAGTAAAAACTGGAGTAACTGGTGGTGTGTCCTCTTCGTAGGACGATTGCGTTGCACTAGACTCCGCTTGCGACGCTTCCTCGATATCAAGATCAACGATTTTGATTGCTTCCTTACCTAGTCTATGTAATGCTCGCTCAGGTTCGGGCTCAAAAGGAACTAAAGTCCGAGGTGACATGTGCATAAACAAAACTACACGAAAACAATAAGAAACGGTATCAAGGAACTAGGTTCCTTGAGACTAAAGAGAAAAACCTGTAGCAAAACAATAACTACAACTAACAAAGCCACTTCTCCGGCAACGGCGCCAAAATTTGATGAGGCTAAATCGTCACACCTAATCAAAAATAAACCTAGACAAACAACTAACAGAAGCTAGCGGTAAGCAGGGTCGAATCCACAGAGAAACAGCGTAGTTATAAGCTAAGTTAGATGAAAACAGGTTTGACTCACGGGTATGAAAAAGGGTTGGTTTGAACTATAAACTAAAGCAATAAAAGAGAGGAATAGAAATCTATAAGGGAGAAGATTAGGGCATCGGGTTCATTATGACAGTGATTCAGGAACTCAAGTTAATAAGAAGGAACAATAAACTATGCAAGTGATTAGGTATGGAATACGCTCTCTCGAGTCAATATTAACCTTAAACAAATTTAGCGGGCTCTCGCTACGTACTAAACTCAACTTATCAATCTCGCGTAAGTCTAGTTTTAACTCGGCTTTCGATCTTAAATTAAAACTTACTCAGGTTCAATTAAACTCAGACGAATTCGTTGGCCAGGCGAAGAAATCCTAATTCAATTGGCATAAAACGCGTAGAAAGAAATTCAATTGCACAAAATATTCAACCAATTTAATCTAAAAACATGTTCCTGAACCAAAGGCACAAATTCCCCTCAAACCCTAATAGGAGAATTAGCTATGCATAATTGGAATTAAAATAAAGCAATAAATTAAAGAGTACATGATAAATAAATAGAAGAACAATTGAAATTAAATTAAAACCTGAATGAATCCTTGCAACGGAGTATAAATCAATTTCGAGAGTAAAATAAAACTAAACCTAATATTATTTGAAAGTTGAATGAAAGCCGTAGAAGTACGTTCTAAAATTCTAAACCTAAAATAATAGATAGGTGTTTCGAGACTCTAAGTCTCCTATTTATACAAATCCACAAATTAGGCCCAAACGAACTAGCCCAACTGTCAGCTGTACTGGGCAGGATTTCTGAGAAATCAGGCCGGATTCAGCAAGAATCCGACCCAGGTCAAAAAAAAACGTGTATTGGCTTTGAGCTTGCTTTTTTCGCGCGTAGCTCGGATTCTCCACGTATCCACTCGTATCTCGAGCTCCTGTGTCAGCTCAAGCTTGGACTTTGCTCTCTTTGACTTCAAACTTGACTCAGGACCGCCAAATTCTGCAAAACGTAAACAAAGAGCAGCAGTACCAACATTCACAACAAATAGCTCATAAAATACATACATACTCGACTAAACGCGAGCTAAATGTGACAAAACGGGGGCATATAAATCAATATAAAACGCACACATCATGTGACTGATGAAGTGAGAACTGATATTCTTTAGGTATCAGGGTATAAGGAGGGTGCATTGTTATTCAGGTACCTGAGAATTCCAATTCAACCTCTTTTGTCCTGATACCTAAGGAGGGTGCATTTTTTGTGGCTAGGATTAGGAGTATTAAGGCCAGGAAATTCAGCTACGTAGGTAGGGTGATCCTGATTAATTTTGTTCTAAACACGTTACATATTAGTGTGCCTCTGTTGTCCTGATACCTAAGTTTGTTATAAGAAGAATAATGACTATATATAGGAAGATCATGTAGGATGGTAGTTCTAAATACAGTAGGGTTTTTTTGGTACCATGGGATAGTGTATGTTGTCCTAGAAAAACCACATGGGAAAAACACTAGTGAAGGAAAAAGAGTACAACATTCTCGAAACACGCATAGATGATAAGCTGCCTTGTTAAAACCTTTCCATGGAAAACCTAGTGGGACAAAACCATGGTTTAGGAAAAAGAGTACAACGCATGGTTACTGTTGGGGTCGTATTCCATATGGGCCCAAAAACGTCAAATGCAAAGTTAAGGCCCAAGTTAAGAGAGGCGGGCCCAGGAAGGGCTGAGCACAAAAGGAGGAGAGAATCTGTGGACCAAGATCAGAAGACTGTAAACCCTAAACCCGGTAGAAAGAGTCAAAAGGCAGTTGAAGCGGCCCCAGGAAATTGAAGGATGAACGTGGACTAAAGCAACAGTAAGAGGAAAGCGTTAGAGAAAAAGAAGGGGAGTCAGTCCTGGAAGCATCCTAAAGAAGGGGGATAAGACCGTTGTGCATCGAAACACTAGGGAAGACGTTGAGAGTCTCTCCCAATATAAAAGGAGTCATTCGATCATCACACAAGGAGGCTGATAGAGAATTTACAAGCAATCATCACTGCATACCAACTATACTCTTATACCACATTTGATAAACTTTTACGTGTTCATTGTAACCTGAATCCTGTACTTTCTGTCCCTAAAATAGTAAAATTCTCTCCTGGTTTGGCGCCCGTGGTTTTCCCTATCAACATAGGGTTTTTCCCACGTTACCAAATCGTATCGTCTTTCGTTCAGTCATTTTCCTTACTCATTTCTCGCTCACTAATGCTAGTTAATCACTCGTGTTTCAGGTGTTAACCTGGGGTCTCGAGGATGACGTCATTGGAGGCCTCCAAGGTCTATGCCTGCTCTGTATGCGACTTGCAAGGTCAACTCCGGCCCCGAGGGATTTTCCCCCGACGGAGCCTCCGACGCCTAAGTCAGTATCAAATATAAAAAACGGTGTTTAGGTGATAAATATAAGTTTAGAGAGATAGTAGTGAGAGAGTGTGGGGAGGAATAATGATTTTCCAACCTTCTAACCTTTATCCCATTGGGGCTATTTATAGAGGGTTCTGAGTCTTTGTTGTTTTGTACGTCTATTGTTCTTCGTACACTTAGTCGGGTATTCGACCCCAAACAATTGCCCCCACCAGATTCGCATATCATTATGCGGGTTCGGTGTCAAACGTCGGTGTCGAATAGAAAGCGCGAAACCATTAACCGCGGGCGATACATGTGAATAAGATCACGTAAAATGTGTCTGCAGTAAAAGAGACATCGTGTGAATGTAGTTGTCTGCTGGCAGACCAAATATGGAACAGGCATCAAAGGTTGTACAATTTTTCGGTCTACAGCGAGTAGCAGCGCGACCAAGGGTGGCGGCCAACAGAGCGCGTCACGGGAGAAAGACGCCAGCGGCACGACCATGAGTGACGCTGTTCAGAACGCGTCACGGGAGAAAGAGACCAGCGATGTGGCCAAGAGTGACGCTGATTAAAGCGCGTCACGGGAAAAATAGGCTATCGGCGTGACCAAGGGTGACGCTGATCAGAGCGCGTCACAGGAGAAAGAGGGCATCGGCGCGGCCAAGGGTGACACTGATCAGAGCGCGTCACGGGAGAAATAGGCTATTAGCGCGGCCAAGGGTGACGTTGATCATAACATGTCACGGGAACAATAGGCCAGCGGCGAAGCTAAAGGTGACGCTAATTAGAGCTCGTCACGGGAACAATAGGCCAGCGAAGGAGCCAAGAGTGACGCATCAGAGCGCATCATAGGAATAAGAGGCCAGCGCCGCGGACAAAGTCATGCAGCGCAGCCTAGGGTGACGTAGAGTAAACTGCGCCAAGGGAATAAGAGGTCAGCGGCGCAATCGAGATCCCGAGGCGCGGCCAGGGGTGACGCAGAGCATACAGCGTCAGTAGAACAAGAGGGTGACGGCACGGACAAGGTCACGCGGCGCGGCTAGGGTTGACGCTGAATATACAACATCACTGGAGTAAGAGGTCAGCGGCGCCGATAGGGGTGACGCCGAGCGTACAACGTCACTGGAATAAGGTCACGCGGCGTGGCCAAGGTCACGCGGTGCGGCCTTGGGTGACGTTGAGCATACAACGTCACTGTAATTATTTTTGACGTAGGAGTCGTCCAAGCACGTAGCTGTGGACCCTCCGTACGATAGGAGGCACTAGGGTCGTAGTATGGTCTAACCCTGAGCAAGCCACCTAGGCACGTGGGCGTCAGTGGTCTTTGTAATACCCCGATCTTTTCCCACATTTTATAATTCATTTCTCGAATATCTATATTTCATTTCGTGTGATTATCTCATTTTTAGCTCGAGGAAGTCGTTTCTTAAGTTTTTGTGTCGTGTCGTGAAAATGAGGTTGCGTAAATCGTGGCGCTTGTCGAATGTGTGAGTGTGTGGAGGAGTTTAGGGATGGTTAGAAGGTGTTGGAGCTGGTCAGGGGGTTTTTGGCGAGCTAGGGGCAAGTAGAGGAGTTCGCGGGTAGGAGAAAGACAACCGAGAAAAAACAGAATAGAAGGCGCGAGTGAGGCGAGAGTGGGGCGCGATAGGGGTGCGAGTAGGGCGCGTGCGGCTGGCTCGCGTGTTTAGCGCAGCTGTCGAGTTCGAGTTGTTTTTGGAGATCGATTTATCAACTTTTAATGTATTTTCGTGCCCTAATCTTCTCATAACTCTCATATACTCGCCCTAAAGCATTAACACTCTCTTCTCTCTCCTAAATACTCATTGATTATCTCTCAAAACTCCATTAAAGTTCACCAACTTCCTCACTTTCAAACACTAATTTCCTTTCTATTCATTCTCCTTGGGTAATCCTTCAATTCTCTATCATTTTAGTTTTAGTTTTCCTAGTTTTTACATTATTATTTTATGTGTATTTATGTAACACCCCGACTTTTCCTAATATTTAATTATTCGTCTCAATAATATTCGTATTTCATTTCTCTTGATTTTCTCATTTTTGGCGCGAGAAAGTCGGTTCACTTGTCACGTGGAATAAGCGAGACCGTAGTCAGAACTTAAAAACGATGTCATTTCCTCATACGGACTCCGATTCAGGCAATTCAAAAGGCTAAACTGCGTATTTTTTCGACGCCGTCGCAACTGCCAAATTTTCAAGTTGAACCGATCGGTTCAGGTCCGAACCGACCGGGGTTCTGGCTGTTTTTCCGAATCAGTGAATTTGAGTTTGTTTTAATTGTTTTGCACGAAATCCTTTTAATACCTAAACTCCCCTTAACCCTAATATGCTTTATTAGCTGCTTTTCATCCTCAACATCATTATCCTCTCTTCAATCTCTCATTAATCCTCATTAAATCATCACATAAATTCATTCAATTCATCCTCTAATCAAATCCTAATCATCTCCTCATCTTTTCTCTTCAATTCTCTTTCGTAAATTCTTCATCTTTAAGTTTATTTTTGTAGGTTCTATTATTATATGTGTTTATTGCGTTGTTCTTATGTATTGTATGATTTATGTGTACCCTAATCTAGGAGAGAAGTGGAGGGAGAACCGCAATTTCGGATTTTCCAGTCCCAGGTTCACTAAACTGAAGATCGCCGGAGATCCGACCGTCCGATTTTCCTGAAATTTTGTGAGCATGTTCCTGACTCATGAGCGTCTGGACAGAAGAGTTGAAAACTGTGCTTTTCTTTGGCTTGTTTGGAAAAGGTAACTAGGTGTAGCCCTTGTCATATTTTGACTTGTGTGAGACCATATGATTAATTAAGGATGTTTGATAGTGTTATGAATGTAAAGCTATGAACTTTGGGTTGATTGTGCTATGAAATCATGTTCTTTGGTCTTAATTGTGTTGGTCTCACACTATTATGTCTAATGGAATGTATTGGGATGTTTGTCATTTTGAATTTGGGTTATATTGTCATTAAGTTGATTAAAGAGGATCACTTTGGGGAATATGATGGTAAATTATGATTGTGTCGAGTTATAGGGTTAACTACTCCGTATTTAACATGTTGATTATGGTTAGTGTTGAGAATGGTTACAAAAAGGGATAATTATGTTGTGATTGAGTTTAAGATGGATGTTGTGATGATTTTGAGTAAAGGGATAATTAAATTGATGTTGATTGTGAGTTGATTCAGGTTATTGGATTGGCTTACGTTGGTTATGAGTTAATTCAGGTTATTGAATTGACTTGCTTGTATGCTTGAGTTAAGTGTGCGTACGGGTACGGTTATGGCTCGTGCGTGAGGAGATACGACGTCTTTTGTTGGACGGATGCCGCCCTTTGGGTTCTCAACCGGTTATGGTTAGAGACTATGGTAAGTTGTATGTCGTCACCGGTTATGGTGAGGTTTGGCCAAATTAAGACAGTGTTGAGGATTTCACGGTTATGTGGATCCATTGAAGGGAATTCACGGTTATGTGGTTCCGCCATAGGGTTTGGAGGTATCACCGGTTAGGGTGAGGTCCGGGGTGATTCACAGTTATGTGGTTACCCAGTTCTCCGTGCTTTCTCTTGCGTTGTTGATTGTTGATTGTTGATTGTCACTTTGTTGATGACAGGTTGAGCTTAAATAACTATAGTGAATCAGTTATATTTGGGTTGAATAAATTGTAAGATGGTCGGTTGCTTATACTTGGGTGATAGGCCTTAGGCCAGTTGAGTTGGTTAACTAATGAGTTAGCCTAAGGTTGTTTTATGTTTATCGTACACTTGGGTTGTATTGTTGTATATATTGGTTGTGTTGAAATATGACTGGGGAGCACCTAGTTACTCCCCACTGATTGTGGCTGTTACATTCATTGTGGCAGGTTAGCGCGGGATCGGGTTTGTCAAGTGAGGATGCCGTGAGGATGACCTATAGCTAGCCTTGAAGTGATTTTGGTTTAGACTTGTTAGGATGTTTAGATTTATTATTGTTGTCTTACTTTCATTTTTGGAGCTGGATTTGTAAGGGGTATTTACTCCCCACTTCTAGGCCTCAAGGCCTACCTTTTTTATCATTGTTTAGTTGGTTTAGTGAGTAATGACCCGGATTCCACGGTGTTTCCGCCACCGTGGCTCGCTTCTATTTACTTTTCTTTTATAAATCCTTTTTACTTCTTTGTTTTATTTTGTTGGAAAATTCGGGTTGTTACAATTTATTTGTATGATTATATTTTATGTATTATATGTGCTTATGATCAAAGGAGACGACGAGTTGACCGAGGAAGATACGATCTACATTGAAGAGGAGGAAGGCTAGATTGATTCAGTACTATTAAAAGGTAATTGGGTGTAGCCCTAGTTGTATTTTGACATGTATGAGGCCTTTGTTATTGTATGGTTCATTGTTAATGATTGTATGATTGAAAAAGTGTGACCTTTGGCTTGTATTGTTGCTCATATGATCTTCTATGCTTTTTTGGAGTCGGCCTCATACTAAAAGAGTTTAGAAGCATGTTTAGGGTGTTTGAATGCTTGTTTAAAGATGGTGATAGTGTATTGAAGCATAAAGTTGTTATCTTGCATTGGTTTTGACACATTAAGCATGATTTCACGTATAGTAATATGATCCTTCACTTTGTTAGTTAACTATTGTGATTTTGGTTATAAAATTGTTGGTAAAGGTTGTAAAATGAATTTATATGTTGAGTTATATTGTGTTGGTTTGAGCTTGAGTATGAGATTGAGCATGTTGTATTGATTTGTTGTATGCTTGAGTTGAGTGTGCGTACGGGTACTATTTTGGCTCGTGCGTGAGGAGTTACAACGTCTTTTGTAGGACGGATCCCGCCTGTCGTGGGTTCTCAACCATTTTGTAGTGGCACTGAGACTATGGTTTGATTGCTGTTTTTTAGCGGTTTGAATGTCGACACTCTTCGAAGGGGTGGGTTTGGCCAAGCTTAGACAATGTATTGAGTCATTTTGTAGTGCCGCCATAAGGTTGGGTCTTTTGTAGGGCCCGGGGTGTTTTGTAGCACCCAGTACTCTGTGCTTTCTTTTGCGTTTGATGATTGTTGCATGTCACTTTGTTGATGACAGTTTGCGGTTACATAATTATTGTTGTACCTTGTTGTTGTTGACTGTTATTGGTTATACTCTGATTATAGGTCGTAGGCTAGGTAAGGTACTTGCTGAGTCGATGGTTATGTTTGTCTTGTTGAAATATGACTGGGGAGCACCTAGTTAATCCCCACTGACTATGGATGTTGCATCTTTTTACGGCAGGTATGCGCTGGGACGGGATTGTGTGAGAAGCCGTGAGAAATGATGACCCCGTAGCTAGCTTTTGATGAGACTTGGATTAGACATGTTTGGGTTTAGACTTATTATCGTTTTCATACTACTGTGTTTTGGGTTTTATGGATTATAAGGGGTATTTACTCCCCATTGCTAGGCCTCAAGGCGTACCTTGTTATCGTTCGTTTGGTTGTTAGTGTGTGATGACTCGGATTACACGGTGATTCTCCACCGTGACTCATTCTCATTTGATTTCTTCATAATTTTTTTTTAAAACCTATGTTATTATGTTTGAATAATCCGGGTTGTTACAGTTGGTATCAAAGTGAATACGCTCCCAACTCTCTTAGGTAAGTGAGTAGGATTGACTTAGCACACCGAGTAAGAGCGTTGGGTAGACACATTAGGGGGTTGAGTTGTTTATGTATGTGTTTCAGTAGTTTCTTGAAGTGACATGTTTAGTAAAATGCCGCTAATAACTATGCTTTTTTGTTGTAGATGGCTAGGAATGGACTACAAAACGATCAACAATGCATCTGAAGGCAAGAGGATGCTATTTTGGCTATGACTGAGGCGCAAGCCAACAACTAGTCAATTTTCGATCGTTTTGACTGTCATCACCATCCTACTTATGACGGTAAGGCTGACCCGGTTGCGCTGGAGTCATGGATAAAAGAAATGGAGAAGCTCTTCGTTGCTACGAGGTGCCCTGACGCGCAGAAGGTGGACATTGCCACCTATTATTTGAAGATGGAGGCCACAAATTGGTGGGCACTATCTAGGGCTACCCTGCAAGCCCAAGATGGGTTTAACTGGGATGCTTTATGCGAAGCGTTGAAGAAGCGCTTCTGTCCTGATGAGCTCCGCTGGAAGAAGGAGCAGGAGTTTATTCAGTTGGTTCAGGGCTCTATTTCGGTTCAAGAGTACACAGATAAGTTTTTTTTTGGGCTCGGTTTGCTCCTAACATTGTACCAGATGAAGCTGCTCGAGTCCGTCGCTTTGAGAAGAACGTAACCCCAAAGGTTAGGACTGTGCTTGTTGGGGTTCCTTCCACTACTTTCTAAGAAGCTTATGACCACGCTCTCAGTGTTTATGAGTCGGTCAAGGCTGAGGAAGCCGATGCTGCTGATAGGAGTCGCTTCGTGAAGAGGCCCTTATTTCCACAACAACCCTTCCAAGCTGAGAAGAAGGGTAAGTTTGAAGCTCGACCATTGGGAGATCGTTCTTAGATATCAGGTAGGCCGAATGTGTTGTGCAATCGGTGCAAGAAGGCTTACCATCCGGGTAACATGTGCTATGGGTCCCCTATTACTTGTTTCCTCTGCAAGGAGTCTGGACACAAGTTGACAAAGTGTCCTAAGAAGACTGTTGCTGCTGCTGGTTCGTCTGTTGCAGTTATTCCTTCCACGGTTACTACGAAGGCTAACCCTCCTGCTCAAAAGGGTCGCATCTTTGTCATGAGTCGGGCTAAGGTTGAGAGTCATCCCGACGTCATTACCGGTACCTTTCTTGTTAATTCTGTACCTGCTTTTGTTCACTTTAATACGGGTGCATCGATGTCCTTCATATTTCCTTCGTTGATCGAGAAAGCTAAGTTCACTTCTTCTTCTACCGTGGATACCCTCATTTATATTCCCACGGGAGAAATTGTTCCTTGCTTTATTCTTTTCAAGAATGTCCCTATTTATTTCGTAGAATACATCTTATCAGTCGACCTTGTGCACTTTGATCTGTCCGATTTCGATATCATCTTGGGTATGGATTGGTTAGCGAAACATGACGCGTGTTTTGTTTCCCGTGATTAGAAGGTCTTATTAAAGGGACTGTCCGGTTGCAAGATCTCATATAAGTGTGCGTCGTCGAGGCCGAGTATTCGTTGGGTGTCGGCTCTAAAGATGAGCAATATGAGAAGGAAGGGTCATCAAGTATATATACTTGTGTATGGTTAAGGATGTCTCTAAGGAGCTGAAACTAGAGGACATTCATGTGGTGAGTGAGTTTGCTGAGGAGTTGCCTGGAATTCCTCCTGAACGTGATGTGGAGTTCGCTATTGACTTAGTGCCGGGTATAGAGCCTATATCTAAGGTTCCGTATCAAATGGCGCCTGCTAAGTTACAAGAGTTGAAGAAGCAGTTTGAAAAGATGATTGAGAAGGGGTTCATAAGATCAAGTGTATCGTCATGGGGTGCGTCGGTGTTGTTTGTAAAGAAGAAAGACGGGAGTATGCGGTTGTGTATTGATTATCATGAGCTCAACAAGGTGACGATCAAGAACAAGTATCCTTTGCCACGCATCGAGGACTTGTTCGATCAGCTGAAGGGTGTTAGTGTGTTTTTGAAGATCGACTTGAGATCGGGTTACCATCAACCGTACTTTTGGTGAGTACTTAGACCGATGTGTCATTGTGTTTATCGATGACATTTTGGTCTATTCTTGTGATGAAGCTGAGCTTAAGAAACATCTATGCCTTATCTTGGAGGTGCTACGTAAGCATAAGTGGTATGCAAAGTTCTCCAAGTGTGAGTTCTGGTTAAAGGAAGTTGCTTTCTTGGGTCGTGTAATAGTGAAGGTGTGAAAGTTGATCCGTCGAAGGTTGAGGTTGTGCTCGGTTGGGAGAGTCTGAAGAACGTGAACGAGATAAGGAGTTTCCTTGGGTTAGCTGGCTATTATAGGAGGTTCGTGCAGGACTTCTCAAGGATAGCTAGACCTTTGACTCAGTTGTTGAAAAATGAGTCAAAGTTCGTGTGGAGTGAGGCTTGTGAAGCGGCGTTTCAGGAGCTGAAGAAGAGGTTGACGACAGCTCCAGTTGTGACGTTACCAGAGGAAGGAGTTGAATTCGATGTCTACAGTCACGCGTCTAAGCTTGGTTTGGGGCGTGTGTTGATGCAGAAAGGGAAGGTTATTGCTTATGCGTCGAGGTAGTTGCGAGTGCATGAGCAAAACTATCCTACACTTGATCTTGAGTTAGCCGCGGTGGTGTTTGCCTTGAAGTTATGGAGGTGTGGAACCCAGGATCGAGGGGATCCAACTCGGCGTCTTTCATAAGAGTGCTTTAAGTTAAAAAGATTAAGTTAGAAAACCCTTTAAAACTGTTTTGGAGTCGCCACCTAATTATCGCGGAAATTAGGAACCTGCTAACATGTCCTAAGCTATAGAACACGTCCTAGATTTTGGAGCACGCCGACACCCCTAGATCTAAGGTTGTGAAACCAGATGGATTCGGGGTGAGGGTACTTATCTAAAGATTAATTCAATTAATGATTTATGAAAACCTTTTAGAAAAGCCTATTTTAGAAAATAGCCTCTACTAGCCTTTGAACAATCCATGCTTAAGATATTTGAGCTTATGTTATCTCTACGTACAAGTGCGAAAAGGTTTGTAAAAGAGTGCAAATGCATATGCAAAAAGATTGTTTAAAACCCTCAGTTTAGCATGCTTAACTTGTTAACGAAAACGGTTCAGTTAATGTCGAATTCATTGCTTAAAGTGTTTTAATGCATAAATAAGAAGGTGCAAGATGCATACAATTAAATATAGCTCAATTGTCCATTGATTTACTTTAAAAGGGTCGGTTGCTTATGCGACTTTGGCGGTGTCATCGGATATGGAGTGTACCCGAAGTAATAAGACTACTTGACTGCAAGCGGACTCGGTGCCAAAGCCGGGGAGGGCGCTAGAGTGTAGTCCCTTTTGTTAGTCTAAAGAAGAAAAGAACCTTAATCCAAGTTAGGATTAAGACCTACCTGTCTCGAGCTAGAAAACTGGCAGAGCTTCGCTTCTTGAACTTGAAAGGAGGAATTCAACACGGGATGGTGTGTTGAACTCAAGGATTTTGAATGCTTGAGGCTTTGCGAGATTGCTGGTGAATTATGATTGTGAATTGTGTCCTATGAGGTCGGGTATAGGGGAGTATATATACTAAAAAAAAACTCGGAGAAAATAGGAAATCTTGGGATAAAACCAGGCAGGCAAACCGCACAAGCCTATGCGGTTTGGCCATAAACCGTAGAGGGCTATGCGGTTTGGCCCTCAAACCGCATAAGGCTCTGCGATTTAGGGGTCTGGCTTCAGATAGAATTTCCTAATTCCAGTTTGATAATATTTCAGAAAGATATAGTATAATCCTCAACTTGCACGTCTAGAATGCTGACCAGAAGGCTTCCCAAGATATTTTCTGGGGGTTGAGGGCCTTGGAGTACAGGCCAAAGGCAGGTTTGGGCTCGGTTCTAGGCCCGAGACCCGAAAATGTAAAAGGGATGCATTTTGTAGTGTTTTGCGAAATAGGATGACTCGTGAGGCCGTATTTTGTGTATGAGGATGCTAAAAAGCAGATTTAGCCAACGGGCCAAAATTTAGGAATTTAGGAATGCTGAATTGGGCCTTGTTAATGTAAAAGAGCCAATTGTAATGCAATGCGAAGCTCATGCCAGACGAAGCGAGACGCGGACCAAGCTAGACTCTAAATGGACAAAATGAACATTTATTTAAGCGTGATGTGAAGCGAGTAAATTCATTTTAACATTTCAAACGACTCAATACGAATTCGACATAGTTAGAACCGTTAAAGTCAACGTTAAAGCACGCGTGATAAAAGTCTGTGTTACATCACAGGGTTTGTTTTTGGAGGGTACGGATATGGGTATCCACAGAGCCCCCAGTTTGACTGAGCTCGGACAAAAGCACTAGTCAAACTATACGACAATATCCAAACCATCACAGTCTCGATTTTATCAGCGGAACGAAACATGTGCCCATGGGTGAGGCGAGGACTCCGAACCGGGCCATCTGGGGCGGGACGTACATGTTTAAGGACATGGCGGTCCGTTCATACTGTAAGGGCCTGTCGGCCTGCTGAATGCCTTTGCTATGCTTGCTGCTGTTGTTGTGCTGTTGTATTTGCTAAGTGCCGTTGCGTAGTGTCGTACTTATGCTTTACTGTTGTATAGTGCTGATGCTGTGCTTATGTTGAGTCTCACCGTGGAGTGCAGGTGCTTAGTGTAGTATCCATTGGAGGAGTGCTAGTCCGTCGGGAGATGATGTATATGTATGGTCTCGCCGAGGAGCGCAGGTGCAGCTGTTTGGTCTCGTGTAGGAGCGCATGTGTAGTTGTAAATGCAGGTGCTTGTGTAGATGTGCTTATAGTAAAGTGCCTATGTATGAACTCGCCGGGGAGTGCGTGTGATTGCCTTCCGTTGAGGAATATAATGCTTAAAAGGGACTTGCGAGGAGTGTACGTGCTTTTGTAATTGCTTTGCCTTGAGACTTGCTGAGGAGTATTGATGCTTAAAGGACTCATTTGGGGAATGCCTGTATAGGTGTGTGAGCTTCGTGGGGAGGAAGTGATACTCCGTAGGGATGTGCAAAAGGGTGTAAGGACTCGTGAAGAGTGCTCGTGCTTCAACTTCTGTACCGTGTATTAAATGCTTAATACACGCGTATGGCGGACTGTAAGTGACGCCTTAACCCAAGCATGGAGCATACTTGGAAGTGTATTTGGGCCAAAATAAATTAGGAATCCAAAAGTAGGTCCAAAACGAGGAAAAATCGATAAAAACCAAAAGGTCAAACCGCATAGGCCTATGCGGTTTGTCACGTAAACTGCATAGCTCTATGCGATTTCCCTTACTGGCTGGGATGCTGTATAAAGGCACGAACATCATCTTGAGTTTACCATACTTCATGTTTTCGGTTTCTCCCAATAAAATACATCAAATTTCGATTTCTCAACCGTTTTTGATCATTTCTCTTGCGTTGCCTTGCTATGGAACACAGTAATGCTCCATTTTAACTTGTTTTTATGCTTTTTCATGTTATAATTAGCTAGTTTTAGCTAGAAATGTTGAAAAGACGGGTTTTGGATGAAAAGCCGGTTTTTGCATGAAATTTCTTGTTTGAATGCTTGAACTGGATGCTAATGTGTTGTATTATGCTATGCTAGCATGTATGTGTGAAATGCTTGTGATTTGAGCAGAGTTCTTGCCCAAAACGTCAAAATTAGGGTTCTGACCCAAAATTGAGCCCTAATTTTTCGACCCGGATTTTCAATTAAACTTCGGTGTAGGATGCCCATAACTAGTATAGCATGTATCTAGTTTCAATTTTGTGAAAATGTCGAGTTAAGGCCTCCAAATCGACGTCCTAAGTCGTAGTTATACGGAGTAATTAGGGCGAATTGGGGGTTTTTGCCTGGGGTGCCCAAAATGCAATTGCTTGTAATAGGTTGCAATTGAAGGTTAATATAGCGCATAGAAACCATAAAGTTTGAATTTTGATGCTTAGAGAACGGTTTTTTGGCTTAATTGTGAATTAGGCCTAAAAATGCTCTGCAGGGCGTATTGTGTCATGTGTGTATATGTTATAGTTGTATATATTTGTCGTGTCTTTTGCAGGGGAAGGCTCTCCGCGTATTATGAGGTCGAAATCGTCTCGTAAGAGCATAGGTTCGAGGGCCGAGGGAACCGAGTACGCGTCACTTGAGGCGTACGGTTAGTGAGCGAGAGGCTGACCGTCGCGACTTGCGTACTAGGCGTGGCACACCATGAGGTAGGGGTCGTGTGAGGCATGACCCTGCCGTAGAGGAGCACGTGGAGGAGTTGGTAGCCGAGCTAGAGGCCGAACTAGGTGCTGAGGAGCCTGCGTCTGAGGCTGAGGGGAGCAGGGCCGTTGCTAGGCCAAGTAGCTCTAGACCACGCGGGTCACGGGTGGACAGGTCGTTTGCCAAGGGCAGGGATGGCCATAACCTTCTGCTAGCTCCAGAGTTGCACATTTCGTATCGAGCGAAGTTGGCTTGGAGAAGGGCCCGATGAGGACCTTCTCGAGCATTTCGTCAGTTATGTGCGTTTTCAAAGAAAAGCTTTCTCCAGGAGCGAGGGCTTGGGTGATAGGCTGTGCTTTCAGCTCGTTGGTCAGGCATTGGCGGGAGATTGCGAGGTCGAGTTTGACCGCAAACTTGATGCTGATTCGCACTTTCCTTGACCGCTACTGGGATACCACCACGACCTTTCATATGCCGGGCTTTGAGGCTGGTATTACTCTGTCGGGGTACGCGGTCATGACGGGCCTGCCGTTTGGTGATTGCGATATGAGCTTTGAGTTTGCGCCGTCCATCGTGGACGAGGTGGTGACTGCCGCGATTGGCGGTGGTCTTGAGGTGCAGTACAGGGGTAAGCCCCCTTACGTTATTAAGCCGAAATGTATCCTTGAGTAATTCGAGGGGAAGACGCAGCGGGGTCCCTCGAGGTAGAGTGACAAGCAGAATGCTCGTATGTGGCTGTGGTGGTTCGTCAGCACTGTGTACTTTGGTGACAAACGTGAGCGGGCGGCGACGTCAGTCTTTATGCATCTCCTAGACTGGGGTGCAAATTGGGACGCTTGACTGGGTTTCGCCGTCGTTGGCTCTGTGCATTCGCTTCTGTATGGACACGGTGAGGCCGCGCGTCAAAGAGCGCGGGTCGAGACTGTCCTTAGTCTCGCCGGGGTTTGTGATGGAGGTATGCTAACTTGCTTTGCTTTGTTTGCGTTACTTTGCTTGATTTTATTGTCTTTGTAACGTGTGCTCGTGTTTGTAGTCGTGGGTCTTCAGCCACTTCCCTTTTCTGCTGCTTGAACATGCTGGGAATATTGTACGAAGGTACCCGGCGGTGCGTACTTGGGGCACCTGCAACTAGGGGTGAGCAACACCGGTTACCCGCTCCGGTTTTCAAGTTCGGTTCGGTTACCCGGTTTTAAAATGAGTGAAATTGTCATTCCATATCCAACCCGGTTAATTCGGTTATACGGTTTTTGGTATCCGATAAAAATCGGTATCCAAAATTCGGTTAACCATATATCCACTTTATTGTCAAATTTACAAAAAAATATGATGTTTTTAGTCAAATTTACAAAAAAAAAAAAAAAAAAAAAAAAATTGCGATTTTAAATATTCATATAAATCGTCCATAGTACACCAAAAGTAAAAAAATAAAAATAAAATTAGTTCATAATCTAATTAATAAACAATGTCTAAAAATAGAAGTTCAAAATTACACCAAAAGTTTAAAAATTACAACCATGATAAATGTTCATACTTCATTATAACATAGAAAATAGAAATAGCTCAAAATAACATAAATTTTGCATTCTTGATGGTGCCTTTAAAACTAATTAGAAATGAAAGTAGAAAAAAATTATTTAGGGTTTGAGTTGTTGTAAAGGCAATTGGAAAAATAAAAATGGACGTACAAGAGTAGAGGCCAAGGGTGAGTAGATCTAGTAAATTACTTAATTCAGGGTGAGTAATAGAGTAGTCCACTGTCTAAGTAGTAAGTACAATGTATAATTGTACATCACCACAAACAATGTACACCGTAATTTTTGATAATTTTTTTTAAGTAATTTTTAAAATTTTAATCTTAGTTTTGATAAAAACCGTTTTAAAATCGGTTACTCGCTTTACAAATTTTAATATCCATATCCGCTCCGGTTTTAAACTGGATATTCGGATTCGGAACCCGGATTTGAAAAAAACCTGGATATTCGGAATTTTTCGGATCGGTTTCGGTTCGGTTTCGGTTATAAAAACCGGATCGGTTTTTTTTGCTCACCCCTACCTGCAACCGTGCGGCCTTTGATTGGTCGTACGACGAGGTTCGAGTGCGCCTGGTGTTTGGAGAGGTTTGTATTTGAACCATTTCAAATAGCGTGTATTTAAATATGGTTAGATTTGTGCTTGGTCTTTAAGAACGTTGTCTTTTGTAGTTCGTGTCGTGCCCGTGGGAGCGATACACGGGTGTCCCTTAGGTATTCGGGCTCGATTCGCGGAGCGCGACATCCAGCTCTTGTACTTGGCGACACCGTACGGGTCGGTTTGGTACCTTAGAGAGTGTTTAGTTTACCAGACAGGGTGGGCGACTCTTGTGGTGCCTAGGGACCCGCCGCGAGTCTTTTTCGAGCGAGGCATTTCTGCACAGCAGCGTAGAGCGCTTTACGTAGAGGGAGAGTCAGGGGATCTCCTTTGCCCTGGGGAGGACTACGGCCAGTTTGCGTGGTCTCGGCTTGCTTGTGGGCCGATCGAGGTATGCTTTGTGTTTGTTTTAAGTGTGCGTAAGGTAGTTTTTGCGAAAAATTCCTCTAACGTGTGTTTGTGTGCCTTTGTGTGCTTTCTTTTTGCAGTTGCTTGATCCTGATATGGCGGAGCAGCCTAGCGACTTCCTGACTACTGTTGAGTGGGATGACTCGGGCGTTCGTCGGACTTTTGAGGTGCCCTCGTACCTGCCGGTGATCACCGACGCAGGGATAGACAGTTCGGGCGGCAAGGTGAAAAAGGTATGGATCCTCTTTTCTTGTATATGTGTGAGCCCCCAGTTTGATCGAGTTATGAAATGTAACGTTGATCAAACTTAGTGAGATGCTTGTTTTTGTGTTTACCCCCTCAAGTTTGGCTTAATTTGTGTGACATTAAGGCAAAATGGGAAAGAATGCAAATGTTTTGAAATTTTCCCCCTAAGTTTGACTTAATTTGTGTGAAATTAAGGCAAAATGGAAAAAAAGCTGTTGTTTTGAAATTTCCCCCCTAAGTTTAACCACACAAATTAACGCAAAATGGAGAAAAATGCAGTTGCTTTTGAAATTTTCTCCTTAAGTTTGACTTAATTTGTGTGAAATTAAGGCAAAATGGAGAAAAATGCAGTTGTTTTTTAAATTTTTCCCCTAAGTTTGACTTAATTTGTGTGAAATTAAGGCAAAATGAAGAAAAATGCAGTTGTTTTTGAAATTCCCCCCTTAAGTTTGATTAATTTGTGTGAAATTAAGGCAAAATGGAGAAAAATGCAGTTGTTTTTGAAATTTCCCCCTAAGTTTGACTTAATTTGTGTGAAATTAAGGTAAAATGGAGAAAAATGTGATCATTTTGCTGTTTGTTGCAGGTTGCCAAGGATGTGCACAAGAAACTGTGGAGGGCAGCTAACAGGTGGCGAATGGCGTGGGCGGAGCAGGCAGCCCAGTTGTGTCAGAGTCGTGCTGAAACGGCTCGAGTTCATCGTGACTTTGACGAGTACCGTCGTCATCCTTAGTTTGCTTGGTGATTGTATGTAATAAGGATTGTGTGAATCCATCATTACAGGACTGTTGGTTGTGATTTAGCTTGTACTTGCTTGTCATTTCGTACCTCGTGCGTCGTAGACCTGCAGTGTTAGTAGGCTTGTTTTGAAAACGAAATGATTCCCGATTGGGATGCTTTGATTGAAATGTTTGTGAAAAAAGAGTTTGCAAAAATGTTCATTTTAAATGTCGAAATGAGCTTAAATGAACGTTTGAAATGTTGTCGGCTAACGCGTGTCGTGAAGCGTGCTTGCTAAAAACGAAATGTAATGTTGTCGTATGTCGTAAACCGCGAGCTGGGGCTGCCCAAAAAATATTAACCGTCATTGTGTAGTATGGAATGTCGTGTTTAAGGAAAGGAAAATTTAGGAAAAATGTAGAAAAGCCAGCCCCTGAAACCGCAGAGCCTTATGCGGTTTTTGGAGCAAACCGCATAGCCTTATGCGGTTTGTGGTGCAAACCGCATAGGGTGATGCGGTTTAGCTTCCTGGCTTGTAGCGCTGAGTTTCCAAATATCGATTTTGGTTTCCCATATTAGGAGGGGGGTGAGTAGGCTATTGTTCCTCATTCAAATCATCACTCTTCCCTTCTCTCTACAAGTCTCGCTCTCATAAATAAGTGGGAATATTCATAGGAGTTGTCTTTGGTCAAGAAAATGGTGGAGCATTTTGATGCTCTCTTGAGGAGGTGGACTTCCTCACTACGTCCGACGGAGAAGAAGGCCGTCTATGATGATGGAGCAGGTATGTTTATTGGCTTTCGCCAAATGAAAGTCGAGCTTGACTTTCTAGATGCATGCCTTGACTATTGGGACCCGAGTTTTCACGTTTTTCGGTTCCCGGGAGGAGAGGTATGCCCCTTGATGGAGGAGTTCACGACCATTGCGGGGTGGTCCAAACGCACTACTCCCGTGGTGGTGCGAAGTGAGCTTTGCTTTAATGGGATGTTGCGAAAGTTCGTTGGGATGTCCAATGCTCATGCCGAGGGTTTGTTTGAGGCAGGAAAGGTGAACATGCTGCGCTTATGTCAACGATATATGAACCGGGCTGACACTAGCATTTCGGATCGCTCTAGGAGAAAGGCTCTCGCCTTTTGCTTGATTCACCGTTATGCCTTTGCGGGGTCGATGCCGGATGGGGTGTACGGGAATTCTAGGTATGCCCGCGTCGTAGAGGAGATAGAGGGAGGTTATGACCCTTCTGCTTTGATCTTAGCGGAGATCATACCGGGCTTATACGACCGTTGTGCTAATCATCTAAGTTCAAACCGCGGCTGCGCTAGGATTTTGCAAGTTTGGCTCATGGAGAGGTTGAGTGTGTTTGCTCCCCTTCCCCAGCCATGACGGTGTTTTTAAGGCGGCGGCGGCCACGTCGTGGAAGCTAGAATGGGTTAATCCTCGGGAGCGTTCACCTAACTACTTCCGGGGATTCATAAGGGAGAGTAGCATCCGTTGGTTCGTGCCATGGTGGCGTATCACGGCCATCACGGCGCCATCCATGGCGAATGCGGCCAATGGTGTGATGTTGTGCGGCTTTGAGCGAGGGGTGTGGATCCATCCTCTTCGTCTGAAGAGGCAGATCGGGCTTGCGCAAACCATACCCGAGCAGGATACGCGAGTTGGAGAGGTTGTTGCGCTAAACAATCAAACTATTGATGCTTGGATCCGGAGGTGGTCGGATCGTGTGACATGGGTGGTGCCGATGCATATAGAGACTACTCGTGTCTCGGACTTCTATAGGCGATGGTACCTCTCCAAGGATTCTCGTGAACGGGAGAATCAAAGGAGGAGGGAGAAGACCGGGCCAAGACCCTCTTTGGCGCATGACGCGGTGCGCGGAAGGAGAGACTATGGAGATCTCGGTGCTTCTAGCTCGGGAGCCTCTACATCGAAGCCGGCGCAAGAGACTCGAACCTAGAGTGACCGTTAGGGATCGTCTAGGGCCAAGGATCGAGGAGCCCCCATTCGAGAAGGACGAGGATCCTATCGAGCCCCCAGGATTTGAAAGAAATGCTCCTGTCATTGTTTCGAAGATTGTTGCGGATCGCCCTCTTGAAGATGAAGAGGTTAATCCGAAGCGCCAAAAGAAGACCGAGTAGTTTATGTTTTGCTTAGAAATGTTTCTTTATTCATAAAATGCACGTATTTAATTTCGAATAAAGGGGTTAAGGAGGCTTGTTCCTAACTCATTTCTGATTTGTAAAATAATTCTAAATTAAAGGAATAAAATAGAATTGATTTGCTTTTGTATTGTCTCGTTGTTTTCTTTGTTTATGTTTTTGCTTTTGAAATGTTCTCGGCCGTTTTAAGCTTCGGATGCATTTGCTTGATTTACTTTGCTTTAAATCCTCGACCTTTTTAAGCTTTGGATGCATTTGCTAGTTTGCTTTGAAATCCTCGACCTTTTTAAGCGTTGTATTTGTATTGTTGTGTTGAATGTGCCCTCTACCTTTTTAAGCTTTGGGCGTGTCATTTTGTGAGTGCATTGCCATCGAACTTTTTAAGCTTTGGGCGTATTTAAAGAAGTTCGGTTGTGCTTTGGGAAGCTGCCTACGTATCCGTGTTTTGTACGGAATCAAACCGGCGTAGTTCTTATGATTCGGTTGAGCTCTTTGCAATGTTGCCTACGTATCCACGGTGTGTGGAATCAAACCGAGCGTAGTTCACCCATGCGAGAGTGAGTTTTGTTTGATGAAATGCATTGCAAATTTGTTTAAGGGTAGTATTTCTTGAGTTGATCAAGATTTGTTGGCAAGCTAAATTCCTGACCGTCAAGGTCGGTTAGCTTTACGGCTCCTCCTGGGAGGATTTCCTTAACCAAGTACGGTCCGGCCCAATTGGGTTTGGATTTTCCTCTTGGGTCGACTGGTAATGGTGCCCTAACTGATTTGAGAACGAGGTCTCCCACTTTAATGTTTCGTGGTTTGACCCTTTTGTTGTAAGCGCGTTGCAGACAGGATTGGTACATTCGAACTGTGCTTAGTGAATGTAAGCGCCTTTCGTCTAAGAGGATGAGTTGTTCGTAGCGTTTGCGTGCCCATTCTGTCTCGGGAATGTCAGCTTCCATGAGAATTCGAAGGGATTGCATTTCGATTTCTACAGGTTGGACAGCTTCCATCCCGTAGGTTAGGAAATAGGGTGTCATACCCGTAGGTGTGAGAATGGTTGTGCGATACCCACATAATGCAAATGGGATTTTGTTGGGCCAATCGTGGCAAGTGTCGATCATCTTTTTAAGGATGGTTACGACAGTTTTGTTTGCTGCCTCGACCGCGCCGTTGGCTTGGGGTCAATAGGGTGATGATTTGTGTCGTTGTATCTTGTATTTGAGAAGAAGCGGTTCGACTTCCCCTCGAAAATGTGTTCCTTGATCGCTTATGAATCCGTGGGGTATGTCGTAGCGACAAATGATGTTATTTTGTATGAACTTTGCAACTTCTTTTGTGCCCAGCGTGCGATATGATGCAGCTTCGACCCATTTGGTGAAATAGTCAATAGCCACGAGGATGAAGCAATGTCCTCCTGCACCCACGGGTTGTACTTTGCCGATGACGTCGATTCCCCATGTCGAGAATGGCAATGGCGATGTTAAGCTGTAAAGTGGTGAAGGCGGCACGTGTTGTACGTTTGCAAAAATTTGGCAATTATGGCAATGCTAGACATATTTTGCGCAATCGGCTTCCATGGTAGTCCAATACCATCCTAACCTTATGATTTGTTTGCACATGGCTCGTGAGTTCATGTGTGGGCCGCACTTGCCATCGTGTATTTGGGATATATATGATTTCTTGTCCCTTTTTGTAGTCCACGCACAAGAGTAGTGTACCTTGAGGCGTCTTTTTGAGTAGTTTGCCCATTTCCATCACGAATTGTGTTGATAGTAGGCGTAAGGCTCGTTAACCTCGCATGTCGGTGTTTGGTGGGTATTTACCATTTGTTTTGTAGTTAATGATTGCTTGGTACCAAGGGTCGGTTTGCTCTTCCTCGGTTTCGATGTAGCAAATGTACGCGGGTTTGTTTCGTCATTCCACGACAATGGGTAGCCTTTCCATTCCCGGGGGTATGTTGATGAGAGATGCGAGTTTGGATAATGCATCGGAAAACTGATTTTCTTCGCGTGGGAGAACTCGTTGATGAGCTCTCGAATTTTGTTTTGGTATTGTGCTAGATTTTTGTTAAGTATCTTCCATGCTCCGGATACTTGATTAATGATGAGGGAGGAGTCCCCGTATACCCTTATGTTACGGGCGTTTAGTACAAGCGCTGCTTAGAGACCGTGCAAGCATGCTTCGTATTCGGCGGCGTTGTTTGTTACGTCGAAATCCAACTTAATGGATAAGGGCGTGTGTTCGCCGTTTGGGGATATGAGAAATATTCCTACTCCACAACCTCGATAGTTGGATGAGCCATCGAAGTATAACTCCCATTGCTCTTGTTCGATATTGTAGATCCCATCGTCGGGAAGGGATGTTGTGTCGATGATTGGTTCTTCGACAATTGCATTTTCGGCTACGAAATCAGAGACTGCTCGCCCCTTGATTGCTTTGAGGGCTATGTACTTAAGGTCGAATTCGGCTAGGAGCAAGGTCCATCTGGCCATTTGATGTCTCATATTTTTACATTTATTTAGCCCCTTGCTCACGAGCTTTTCTTTGCGTTTCCCGTGCTTTTACTTGCATTTCGCTTCCTATTTCTCTCCGTTTTGGCTCTGCTGCGTTTTGTGTCTATTTTGTAGGTAAACGCGCTAATTTGGAGTTTAGGATGCTGGTCGGGAAGTCTCGTGAAGTTTCGTGAAGTTTTGAAGTGTTTCGAGTTGGTTTCGTGCCGTTTCGGTTGCGCACGAGCCTCGTTTTAGTGTTTGAAGGTGTCCCGGGACCTTGGGACGGGATTTGAAGCTCACATAATCATCCTAAGCCTCGTCCCTACCCCTTGGGACGACCTAGGCCTTGTCCCTATGCCATGGGACGACAAAGAAGTGAAAATAAGCTAAGTACAAGAAGTGCCAAAAAGAGCAAACTTTCTGAACACCACGGGATAGCCTTCCCGTGGCCTTGGGACCAGAGTACCATGTCATCCCGGACGGGATGAGTGTCCTGGAGGTCAAGGACGACCCCGACTCCTCGTGTGCTTAAATTGTTTCGTCTATTTGAAGGAGTTTGGATCATTATTCGAGCCTACACTTTCTAGAGCATTTTTAGAACACATAGAAGTACTTTCTCTCAAAAACCTAGGTTTCATACTTTTCCTATTTTGTAATTTCAATTCCCGACTCGGATTGCTTTAGTTTGATCGTCTATTTGGTTTTGTTGCTTGAATTCATCCAACTTTCTCCTTGAATTTCTGATTGGTATTGTAATTCTCTACTCTCTTTTCATTATCATTTCATTATATATCGCTCTTGATCATGTTTTCATCTTTCTCCTTTGCTTTTGTTATCATTTCTGCTATGTGTGAGTAGTTCTTTATCTAGGGAGGAAGGGTGATCATGGGTGAGTAGTCTTGGATGATTTTGGTGATGATTTGATGAGGGTTTTGCATGTGGCTTTGGTTGTCTTGTCTTGTATGTGTTTGTTGATCCTTTGGCCAAGGATTAGTGAGCGTTTTCCACCCTTAAACTTAAGAACGAAAGCCTAGTTTAAGGTAGGGCACGAGACCAATCATTAGGACCCTCAATTGTAAGTTGCGAGAGCCCGCTTTTGAGACCTAGAGAAGCTTAAGACCGAGAGGACGAGCTATATCCTTAGCAAGTGCGATTACCTACTCAACCCGATCATCATTCCTAGACCTAACCTTACCCGTGCCTAACCCAACTTCCTAGACTTCTTTCCCATAAGTATAAACCCTTATCTTTCGCTATAGCTTTAGTAAACCAAACCCTTACCCGAACCGAGACTAGAATCACTCAAAATAACCAACATTGCGACCATCTCCCTGTGGATACGATACCGACTTACCCTAGCTATCCCTTAGGTTTGTCAGGTTTATCTTTGACTAGGCGAGTGCGACTAAGCCTATCACCATTCGTCCATTGAGTACAGGTTTCTCGAATAGGTACTTGACGGAGTCCATTTTTTAGTAGACCTTCGTTTGGTGTGGTAGCATATAGTGTCGGAGTTTCTTGGATGACCACACTAATGCTAAGCAGCTTTTCTCGACGGGTGAATATCGAGTTTCGTAATCGAGAAACTTTTTGCTTATGTAACAAATCGCATGTTTTTCGCCATTGACCTCTTGCGCGAGCATGGCTCCCAATGCAGTAGGAGTTGTTGTTAGGTATAAGCATAAGGGTAAATCCTTTTATGGTAGTCGTAGAACTGGTGGGTTGGACAGCAATTCCTTGACCTTGTCAAATGGCTTTTTGACATTCTTCGTCCCATTCAACGTGGTCGGTTTTCTTGAACTTCTTGAAAACTTGTTCACATATCATGGTGAGCTTGCTTATGAAACGCGAAATGTATTGATTTGTCCTAAGAAACTTCGGATTTCGTCGAGTTTCTTAGGGGGTTGCATCTCTAGAATTGCTTTGACTTTCGAGGGGTCGACCTCGATGCCTCTTTGGCACACTATGTGTCCTAGTAGCTTGCTGGATTTCACTCCAAAAGTGCATTTTGTATTGTTGTAGGCACGTGAAGAACTTGCGGAGGTTAGTGATATGACCACTTCTCTCCTTTGATTTCACGATCATGTGGTCGACGTATACTTCGACTTCTTTATGCATCATGTCGTGCAAAAGGGTTGTAGCGGTGCGTTGATATGTTGCACCTGCGTTGATAAGACCAAAAGGCATGACCGTGTAGTAGTATGTGCCCCATGGTGTAATGAAGGTCATTTTTGCCATGTCCTCGCAAACCATTTTGATTTGGTTATAGTCTGCGTAGCCGTCCATGAAGGATAAGAGGGCGTGATCGGCGGTATTGTCGACTAAGACGTCCACGTGAGGTAGTGGGAAGTCGTCTTTGGGACTTGCTTTGTTTAAGTCGCGGAAGTCGACGCACACTCAGATTTTGCCATTCTTTTTCAAGACTGGGACCATATTTGAGACCTATTCTGGATATTCGATGACTTGGATGAAACCGGCTTGTAGTTGTTTCTCGATTTCTTCCTTCACCATAAGGGACCATTCGGGACGTAGTCGCCTTAGCTTTTGTTTGATGGGTTTGTAACCGGGTTTGATGGGGATGCGGTGTTCGGCAATGTTTCGATCGATTCCGGGCATATCCTTGTACGACCATGCGAACACATCCCTGAATTCGGTTAGGAATTGTGTGAATTGGGCGCGTTCATCCTCGTTTAGTGAGGCGCCTAATTGTAACTCTCTTGGTTCTTCGGGGGTTCCCACGTTTATGGTTATGGTTTCCTCGATGACCGGATCCTGCGCTTTTGGAGACACAATGTTTGCAATGTATTTGTTTAATGATTCATTCGATTGTTCATTTTCATCACATGAGTTAGTGTTTTTCGTTGTGTTTTGCATTTTGTTTGTTGTTTTTTGTTGATTGCTTTTGTTTATTTTTTGTTCATTCTTGTTTGTTTTAGCTTGAGACAAGACGTAAGCAAATTTGTTCATTTCATTCATTGAGAAATTGTTTAATAGAGCAGAAAATTGTTTGGAGCTAGCCTCCGAAAAAAGAAAATCTAAGCTAAAGCTAGATTTTAAGCTAGATGGGTCGACAGATGACCCGACACTAAGAGCATTAGACGTTAAAAGAATTTCTTCTTCCTCGTCGTCTTTGTCGTTGCTTGAACTGGCGTCGCTTTCATCATTGTCCTTAAGGTTGGGGACGTGGTCGAAGAGCGGTCCTTCGCCGGTGATAAGCTTAAAGTTGTCGCCCTGTGCATCGGTCCATTTCAGGGTTTTATACCATCCATTGAGGTTTTTGTCGGTGGCATCGACTATGAGGTTTTTGTCGGTGGCCTTTGACGTGTCAGGTTCGGCCTCACTAGAGAACCAAGCTTTGCATGAGTGGATGATGTCTTAAAGGGAGGTGCTTGCATCGACCTTTCTTCTAGAGGTAAAGTATGCGCTTAGGTTAAGGGTGTAAGGTCGTAGGGTGACCTTATGAGTTGACCTTCGCCTTTGGATTTCTTTGACCATCTCCTCGTGGTCGTCGTCTTTGGGTTTGTAGCCTAGACCCATGGTGGGCCAAAGGCTGTACGTTGTTGTCCTTTGTCTCAAAGAACTTACGGGTCTTAATCGGTGCACGTGTAATGGCGCCAATCTCAAAATCAAAGCCGCACAAGTCAAGTGTAGGCTCGGAGATGATTTCCGCTACGTTGGGCTCCTTTGGTGCGTTAAAGAGAGCTCGAAAGTTCGAAGCATTTAAGGTTATGACCTCATCGTTTAGAGGGATCTTAACCTTTTGATGTAGAGTGGATGTCACGGCCTTGGTAGCATGAATCCATGGCCGTCCCAAAAGTATGTTGTAGGAAGGGGTCATATCGATGACTTGAAATTCGACCTTCCTTTCTATTGAGCCGCTGCGTATGTGAAGGGAAATGGTTCCTTTCACATGACGTCGGGTCCCGTCAAAGGCTTTGACTCCGTCCGTGCTTGGGTGAAGTCTTTGTCAGATAGACCTAGGCGTTGTGCGGTGGCCAATGGTAAAACATTGACCGCAGACCCGTTGTCGACAAGGGGTACGAGTAGAGTTTTCTTCATGCACTCTACGCTAATGTAGAGAGCAAGGTTGTGGTTTAATCCGAACGCGAGCAGATCGTTGTTTGAGAAGGTGATAGCCCTAGGTAGCCAATCCCGTGTAACATGGCTGACCATTTGATCTAGGGAGATCTCAGAATCCGCGCACGCTATTTGTAAGGCGCGGATGAAGGCGTTCCTATGTTCCGCTGAGTCTCGTAGAAGAGCTCAGATGGAAACATCGGCTTTCGTGCGAGTGAGTTGTTTTTGAAGCACCTCTCTCGTGTTTGAAGAGCCCAGATGGAAACCCGTGTTGTATATATTTTTTTGTACTTTTTCGTTCATTTCAGTTAGTTTGCTTTATTAAAAAAAAAAAAAAAAAAAAAAAAAATGGAAAAAAATCAAAAATACGAGAAAGAAACAAAGTGAATCCCGGCTAGGTGAAAACCCAAAAGGGCGCCTAGGCAAAATTAGGATATGTGGCCGAGGGCGGAGTGAAGCCCACAAGGGTGGGCGCTCTGAGTAAAATGAAGAAACGAGTTACGAGCCACGAGCGTAGAAGTGAGGTGATAAGCTAGAGTGAAACCCACAAGGGTGGGCACCCTAGGCAAAATGAAAGATTTAGGAAAAAAATGTGTTAATACTTCTAATTTTACCGGCGCGGCGACATAAGAAGGGTGACAAAGAAGGTCGGAAGGGTAGGTTAGAGGCTACGATGAGGAGTAATCGCGGTGCAAGGAGTTGTAGGCACCACATCTTGCGATTGGGTTTGGTTTGATTTGTGGAGTGGAGGCGGTTAGGTGCTCGCTTGTGTGGCTTGTATGCGTGTGTGACATATGTTATTTGTCACTGGAGAACATTAGTAGCACAAGTGAGTGGACTAGGATGGAGAAATAAGGGGCGTAGCTAGTTTTGTCATCATGATTGCAAGATATGTCGACAGGTCGATGGGTATATGATTCCTACATTTCGAGAGTAGTTGATATTAGGATGTGAGTTGAGTGTGAATGGCTATTACTTAAGCCATTACAGGGAGTTGGAGGTTGGAGTTAAGAGCACGACTTGTTTTGATTTGTGTCCATCGCGTTTATTTTTAAGCTAGTGTAGGTTTGGTTCGTATGGCGTTCGTTGAGTTTACTCGAGGACGAGCAAATGCTTAAGCGTGGGGGAGTTTGATGAGTCGTATTTAGTATAGGTTAGTAGCGATGTTTTAAACTTGATTCGGGACGTTTTCATGTGATTTTGCGGAGTTTTGGTAACTTATGAAAGATAAAACATTAACGTGAATTTGCGAGATTTTATCGTGAGTTTATGATAGTTACGGAGATCACGAGACGGGACTTAGTAGAAGCTTGGACGATAAATTGTGAAGATGGGCGAGCCACGCGCGGCTCAACCTCGCACCCAAGTCGCGGGGAAGCAAAGAAGTAGCAGGAATTGGACAGAACACTCGCCGCGACCAGCAGGAGGGCAGCAGGCGCAGGAGGTGCGAGCAACCCGCGGTCATCGCGCGACCAACAGTCGGGCATCCTGCTCGCGATGCTCTTTTTACTCGTTGTTTCCGGTTTTATTTTTATTATTTAGGAAATTTCTTTTTACTTACCTCAGACTTAACCTAGTTGTTTTGATTATCATCTATCATTATCTCTAGACCTAGTTTCGAGAATTATTCAAGTTTGGAGAATTCAAGATTGAAACTTTTGAAAAAAATTTGTAACCGTCAGTCATGAGTAGCTAATCCTTTAATTCTCAATTCAAGTGATTGAAACGGTTCTCTTTTAATTGTGAGTTTGAAAGTTCTCTACTTTATTCTTGATTATTGATTATTGCTTTGTTATAATTATTATTAGCGAGATTAATTTTAATATCTAGGTGCACAACTAGTCTTCTTATTAATCGTGTAATTGTTAGTTTCGTTGATTTAACTGGATTGTGATTAACGTAACACTAGTAACAAACTAGGTTTAATTATTGTACGGGATTCGTGATATTTACTCCTAGAAGCAATTTTCATAATACCTAAAGCACAACTGGATTGTATTTGCTATTTATTCCTTATCGATTGTCTTGTGATTAAAGCTGCTAATTGATTAAATATTTAACTGGATTGCGAGATTGTCTTTTAGTTAGGGTTGTTAAATTACGGGATACGTTTTAATTAGCTAAACATACGGAGAATTGGAATTTTATGATTCACAACAAGGTAGTCAAGAATACAAGTTTGAACTGGATAACTGTGATCAATTACCTTTGAACCGCGGATATTAACTTGAGTTGAGACCTTTAGTATCTTATATTTCATCCTTTTATCTACTTTACTTGCTTTAATACTTGATTTCAATTAGCCTTATTCCCTGTGGTTCGACCCCTTACTTCCGCTTTACTATTTGTTTAGTATTAAGATTTAAGTGTTATAAATTGCTAATTTGCGGCATACGACTTAGGTCCGTCACCTACCAATAAAGTATCAAATTTTAAGGTAGGTTAGAAAATTAGGTTCAAAGGAAAAAAATAATATTTTAATGTTTAACCTACTTTATAAACCTTGTGTTAGACCTACCAGTAAACATGGTTTAAGATGAACAAAAGTTTAATAGTGCCAACATAATCACGAGAAAGTTATTCAATCCATTCAATCTATGGCATTGCAGTTAACGTAAATTGCTCATGTAGCTAAAATTTAATATTGAAAAGAAAAAAAAAAAAAAAAAATTAGGAGAACTTACTAATTAAACCAATAAAAATGATAAATGAATATAAGAGAATAAAAATCAATCCCAAATAGATATAACCTTCATTATTAGAGATTTGTACTGATAACGTGTTGTAAAACAAAGAGATAAAAGGAGAGACAATAGAAAGATAATAGAGAGATCCGGAGATGTTTCTATTATTCCTCATTCATTGGGGTGTATATATATAGAGTATTAGAGTACATGAGAATCTAGGGTTTGAGTCAAACCCTAATAATATGCGACAAGACTTTGAGTCATAGGCCCATTAGACATCTACACTACCATAATACGTTATTCATAACAGCTTACCAATTAACTATAATTAAAGATAGCTTTTGATAAAAACCCAAAAAACAGATTAACAAATGGAAAGAAAACGGTGGAATTTCCTAAATAGAAAAGTGGAGGGAACATGGTGAAATGTGGGGAGCAGAAAAATCACATTGACCGATCAACATGCCAAAAAGGAGAAAATATGGAGTAAAAAGAAGAGATTGTGAGGACGAAATAGGGCTACTAACTGTAGCCTTTTCTACTGTTATGAGATTAAAGGGTGAACCAGAAATCTAGGCCGAAAGCTTTGTTTGTTCACCTTAAAAGAAGGAAGACGACACTACTACATTAACAACTAACACTACTTCATTCACTATTTTTGGGACCACCACACTGTTTATAAGTTTATTTTACGCCCTTTATCTAACCCTACAACCTCATTCTATTCAACAATAAAATTAGTGAAAAAACTATGCCAATTACAGATCTTTCGATAAGAATTTGGTTAAGTCTACCGTGAAATGGATTCATGCGTATAATGGATGATTTGTTTTTAAAATGTGATCATTTCAATATTAAATATAACTTTTTAATATTTAATGTGATCACTTTAAAACCTAAAAAATTTATCACGTTAAATATTAAAATAATCACTTTAAGCGTAAAAGTGGTAACATTTTAATCAAAAATACTCATTTGTATTTGTGAATCTGTCCTACACTAGACTTACTCATGTGAATAGAAAAATAATGAAAGAATTGAAAAAAAAAAAAAAAAAAAAATGTTAAAAATACAAAAAAACCATTTGTTACAAAGAAAACCATTTACGCATCCTCTAATGACATCAACAATAAACATTTATAAAAATCACTGCGATGAAGAGAATAATAATAATCAGTTTTAAAAAGATAATTGGGTCTTTTCATACTCTCTTAGTGACTTAATTATTAACTTTAATTATAGATATGAAAATGAGCTTGTTAGCGAATTCATTCTCCCTAATAAGCAATGGATTTTTTGAACTATTTAGTGTTCTAAACATGCATAGAGGTCGTTTATCACATCATGAACAAGGATTTAGGAGTAATTGCAAACCAATACGGAGAAAATTGTAAGGTTAATGGACACTATTAAAAGCGAACGCAAATGAACAAGTGAGAAGAATCCTTGTGTCAAAACCAAAAAAGAAGAAAGACAACTAAAATGGAGGAATACTAAATAGAGTTGAATGCATGAAAGGAGTGTACAAAACATATACGGAGTATAACCCATTTAGTAGTCGTCATTAAAATATTATAATACTCCCTCCGTTTCAGTGAATTGTTAACAGTTTGACTTTTTTGTGAGGACAAAAAGTCAAATTGTAAACAAATGATTAAGACAGAGGGAGAATCTATTATCATTTTTTTCAACTAAAATGTTATCACTGTAACCATATAAAAATAATTATAATTAATTCAACAACAATTACAATGTTTATTATAGTATACAGGTGAGACCTACTTTTTATTAGAGTACAAGTTTTCATTCTATAAATGGATAGGAATATCAATTGATCGGGTACAAGTGGGTAGTGCCCTTTGCTTCAGTTGGGGTGGAATGGGGATGAGTACAAGTTTGGTGCGTGGTGGAGTCAGTGACAGAGCTATTATTTGGCCAAACAGGCCATAGCCGGGTTGGATTTTTGATAAATAATATTAACTGTTAACATTGTACATGAAAATGCAAGTAGTAGAGATGGTTAGTTGATGTAGGTTGTTGAGCTTTTCCTACAAAAGGTCAGAGGTTCAATGGTCATTAGTTGACCACTTTAACGCTAAATGTGACCACTTTAAAACTCCGTAAAATAGTCACTTTAAATGTTAAAATAGTCACTTTAAATCTTAAAGTAGGCACATTTTATTTACAAATACCCTGTCGCACGCGTGAAACGGTTTTATGTAAGCATTTGTGATTAAGCTATTCAACTGCCCTCGTGCAATAAATGCATTCTTTTTAATTATTTAGTAAATTTAATTTTATCTTATTTTTTGAAATAAATGAAAAGCTTTAAGTTCTTGTTTCAAAATGTGAGATTTACGGTCGCATACCAGTATACCACCTCTTTATATGAAATGTTTGTAATAAATTTATCATGAAATTGTCTCATATAAAAATTCATGTTTAAAAAACTTACCTTATGTAAAATAATGTCATCCCAATTATTTTTTCAAATACATATAACATTGATTTATGGACACAATTATTTTCATGCTAATACGAACTTAAAATGATATATTTGTGGAAATCACATTTTGTAAAAACGTCCTACAAATAATATAAAAGGATCGGACTTAAATAAAAAAAAGTTCGACACAATATTCAAAATTTATAGCGTATTTATTTCAGCCCCGGTAGCATTTTGTTTCTGGTTTCGTCCCTAGGTGGAGTGGGTATGGATATCAAAATTGTACCCGCTAGTGGGGCGGACGTGAATCTCACATACCTATATAATATCCGTCTACCCACTTCTTATACGGAGTAAATGTATTTTATATAACAAAATTGTAATTTTTTTTAATTTTAATTAATAAAAAAAACATATTCTTTAAACTATTGTTATAAACTTATAATCAAAGATAATCTAAATTAATTCCATATTATTACAATTTTATTTGTCTACCGGCCATGAGTAGTGGGACGGGTAGCTGTTTGGAAACTTGTACCCGCCATGAGCAGTGAGGTGGATTTAAATAGAGGTTTTCCTTCATGAGTAGATGTTCGGAAACCAATATCCACTATCGCTCCGCCTCAACGACATCCCTATAAATATAAATCTCTTCATACATAACACTTACAACACCACCTTTAATTGCACATTTTTTTTTTGGTAAAATGTGAATCTTATATTAAGCTTTTCAGCAAATTAACCACCAATACAAACGTTTTACTGTCTTATACATTCAAGCCACACCTTATCACTAGTCTTAATGTTTTCAGCTAGAATAAATATCCTACTAAGTACAATACTCTTCAATCTAGTCCAAATGAGATCTGGCCTAGGCACCCCTTCTTCAAACTTGGCCAGATTACGAGCCTGCCAAATATGATACACCACACCACAGAATAATCCAAAACATAATTGTTTCCAAAGAAAAGAACGTCCTCTAAGCCTTAGAAGCTGCTGCCACGAGTTAACCTGATTAAAACCACAACCAAGCAAGGAAGCCATGTATCCAATAAGGATCCTATTGAATTCACAATCAAAAAACAGGTGAATGTGAGAATCCTCACCCTGCCCACATAAGTAGCACTCCAAGTTATCACAATAACCAAATTTCATCATACGATCTTTCGTCAATAATCTTTGACGAACCCCTAGCCAAGTAACAAACATGTGTTTAGGTAAATTGTATCTCGACCATACCAGTTTACTCCAAGGTTCAGAGGGCCTAGTCCCCATCAGCCATTTATAACCAGACTTGATGGTGTAAGGGGCTACATCAGCCTGCCATACTTGTTGCCCATAACCTGCTGTAAATTTATCCTTAACCGAGCACACTTTCCTCCAAGCCCAAGAAGAGTCACTGCTAGGAGTGTAGGATAAGAAGTCCAGCCCTTTCAGGTAAGTGTGGTGAATCCATTTGACCCAAAGATGGTCAGCTTTCACCACTAACCACCACACCAATTTGCCAACAGCTGCATGGTTCCAAACACAGGAGTCAATTATACCCAAGCCACCTTCCTTCTTAGGTCTACAAACTGAATCCCAACTCACAGGGGAGCCTTTCAAAAAAATGCTCATGACCCTCCCACAAAAAATTCCTACACAAACTCTGAATCCTTTTCATAACACCAGATGGAAGAACAAAAATCTGAGCCCAGTAAGAATGAAGGGAACTGAGCACAGACTTCACTAATACCAATCTACCAGCATAAGAGAGTTTTTTACAACCAAAGCCTCTGATTCTGAGTATTATGCGTTCAATTAAAACATGACAGTCTAAAACAGAGAGTCTCCTAGGGGAAATAGGAACCCCCAAATACCTGAAAGGCAATGATCCTTTCCTAAAGCCTGTCAAAGATAAGAATTGCTCCATAACAGCTCCTGGAATCCCATTGAATACAGCCTCTGATTTGTCTTGGTTCATTTCCAAACCAGTTTGACAAGAATTGCTCCATAACAGCTCCTGGAATCCCATTGAATACAGCCTCTGATTTGTCTTGGTTCATTTCCAAACCAGAAGCTTCAGAGAATGCCAAAAAACCTCTCACCATTAAAACCATAGAGTGAAGATGACCCTTGCAGAACAATAAAAGATCATCAGCAAAGCAGAGATGTGTTAGCTTCAGACTTTTACATAGAAGGTGAAATCTGAAAGCCTTGTCTTCAGCTACAACTCTCAGAATTCTGGATAAATAATCCATACAAAGAGTAAACAGAAGTGGAGAAAGAGGGTCTCCCTGTCTGAGCCCCCTTTTCCCTTCAAAATACCCATGAAGCTCATCATTTATCAGAAGAGAGTAAGAAGTAGTAGTGATACACTACATAATCCACTCTACAAATCTCACAGGAAATTTCATTGCCATCAAAAGCTCTTTGATAAAGCCCCATTCCACTGAATCATAGGCCTTTTTCAAATCTATTTTCATCATACATCTAGGAGAGACTGTCTTCCTACCATAGAGTCTGATCAAATCTTGGCAAATAAGAACATTATCAAGGATTGATCTTCCTTTCACAAAGGCAGATTGATTTTCACATAGGATATCAGGTAAAACCTTACCAAGTCTATTGCACATTAGCTTGGAGATAATCTTGTATAAGGTGTTACAGCAGGCTATTAAAAATTGGACATTTTTAAAAAGTACTCTATATAAAAATTGGATATTAATATTACATTTAAGGAGAAGAACAAAACAAGATTACTCGTGATTATATTTTCACTCGATCATATGTAGCACGAAATTTCAAAGATTCTAGAGTCTCACGAGTAGTTCCAAAAAAGTTGTGCGCACAATGGTTAAATGGATGGAGTATAACATATTAGACGTCTAAAATGTGCCTAGCTAGGGACACGTGATAAAAATCTATAAGTTAATCATATCGCCTCCACTGAAGTTATTTTGCTACACATGTCTTATTTGCACATATGTTTAAGACAAATTTTGTAACATTGGACATTAATATTGTATTCATAAAGACAATTAAATAAGATTACACATAATTATATTTGCTTTTATATAATGTTAGAAATTTGTAAGATTATCCAACTTAATGAATACGTCAAAAACATTCTATCATAATTAAAATGATTTTTCTTTAAGGTAGCGTTTGGAAACTCGAATTTGATTTCAAATTTAGGATTTAGAATTAGACATTTGAAATTGAGGGTTTTAAAATCAAATTACTAGTTGTGTGAGTTAGGATTTGGAAATGACACCATTTAGGGTGTCATTTGAGGTTAGCTAGTTTTCTCAAGGGATGGATTTGGGTTGGATTCGACTGAAATACAAATCCAAATTCTCCAACTTCCCAAACACCTAATTTGAGCCAAATCCGACATTTCAAATCAAATCCATGTTCCCAAACGCACCATTAAAATATTCCCTTCTTGGATTCTTAATATATGAATTTGGAATCCTGCATTTGAAATTTCATGGATTTAGTGCATTTTACTTAATATAGCATAAAAATATTATTTCCTTCCTATTTTATGTGACAAAATATAACACAACTATATAATTCTATCCACTAATAGTAAAATACACCAAATGCAAGAAATTATAAATGCAGGGAATCCAAACCCGCCCTTAAAGTACATTTTGAAAAACCCGATCATTTAGAAGACTTTAGAAGTGAAAATTATACTCCTATCTAACAAAAATACATTACTCCGTATTACTCTTCCTCTAATCCTCCTCCGTCTATCATTCACTCTCCTTGAAAAACTACCAAATTAATATCAACAGCTACAAAATTAATCGATTTTTCCTTGAAATAATTATGTCCTTCGATCATACAGGGTAATTATGATATGTCTAAAAAAATTCTACTTTTATGATACGAATATTCTCATAGGAAATTAATTGTAATTTTTTAATATCCAACAAATTCATTACTATTTCATAAAACATCTACTCGTAATAAATTTGATTAATCATTTCTTATCATCTATTTTGATCAAATGTATCTAGGCAATTTAACCAATCTGTGTTTTTTCAACATCATTTCACCTTCCAGCATCGCCATTCATGTAAGAAAACCAGACGTAACAGCGGCAATTGCTCGGGTCCAATTCAAACAGTTTTTCTGCAGAAACTTCAGCGAGTTCCACACTTCTATGCATCCTTCAAGAGGGAGAAATGAGTTATTGGTAGGATCACCGACGATTAATGGATCTGAAGACGATAATGGGGTAAATGAAGACGATAATTGGATTTGAAAGGTTGATTTAGGGTTGAATGAAAAAGAGGAAAAATTTAATATAAGGGTAAAATTTAAACTAGGCTGGTGTTTTAGTAAAAATCGCAGGTAATTGAATAACACCCCGAAATATAGTTCACTTTAAAATGATGATAACATGACATCTAAATGACCGACTACATAATAATCGAATTCTATTTAACAAAAGGAAAAAAAAAAACGGAATTTAGAGTAATGATATGATATCTTAATGACCGACTAGTCGACTACATAACACTCGAATTCTATTCAACTAAAAAACCGGAATTCTGAGTTTGTAGTGATATGTAAGTAGTTAAGATTACTTTTGTGTCTCGTTTTAGATTTACTCATCTTTTGAATATATACGCTCGCTTATTTAACTACGGAGTAATTCTTTGTTCAGCTTTTGATTTAAATGAGTATAAAAGATCATTCCTTTTCATATAAAAGTAATTCTACTGAGAGACCGTACTCACACTAAATTAGTGAACCTGTCATTGTCGAACTATCTTCACTCGACCATTGATTCCTTATATCACCCAACATGGATCGCACGCCACGAAATCATAGGTATACCAATATACCATTGATTCCTTATATCACTCAATAATGGATCAAAGGAGTATTTCTAAAGATTTGGCTTCCGAAAATTTCAAACTAAAGTTATAAGAACGCATTGAACATGCGAAAAAAAAAACTTGCCCTAACATAGACAAATGTACTAGAGTACTAGACTAACAATTGCCTAAAGAAATCTTCTTACCAAAAGAGGTTATATAGCCCTTTGCCCATAAATGGCAAGGTAGTTGTATACACAAACGTATGTAAGCACCAACACACTATAACGAGAGCAAACTAGATAATAAGACAACCAATGAAAAACTAAATAATTTTGCGAGCGCGAAACATGGTATCGAAAAAAACCTCTTAAGTTTGGAAATAAAATAATTTAAATATGAATACAACCAATGATATGTGACATACATTATTGTTAATTAAAATAGCCGCATTATTTGAAAAAAAAATGCATAAATAAAAAAGCAAATACAAAAAAGCACGACATGAGCACAAATTCAAATGCAAAGAACAAAAGAAAAATAAAAAAATGTGTTAGGGTTGTACTTCCACCCTCGAACAAGTGAACATTTGATGCTTAAAAAGCATGCACGAGATTCTGTACTTACAACTTGGAACTCACTATTACAATTAATTTAAAATAAAATAAAATAAAATAAAATAAAAAAATATGGAGTTTTACTTCCTACACATATTTAGGAATTATTTAAACACAATCAAGATATTATATTAAGATTGTCCTACATATAGGCAAGTGTCAAACTTACTCCCTCACCTTTTTCACTCTACCACCACTAATTTCTGCTTTTTATTGAATTATTATTATGGATATTTTCCAAACTGTTCCCCATATTTTATTCACAATAAGTCTCTCTTAAGACGGATTATCCGTCTTAAACTTATAACGGGTCAAAAACTCATTCACTTGCACACATAAGACAAAACACTTTACTTTTTTCCTGCACTTTTTACTTTTGTCTTATCCTAACTATTTGACTCGTTTTAACTTAAGACGGATATACCCATTTTATATGAGAATTTGTGATTTTCTTATATTTTGAATATGTTTAAATTGATTACAATATATGACTCCATCTGATCCAATTAATAGTTTACATTTACTTTATTCTCAAATATTACCCCGCAAAAGGTAAAATTTTCACTTCCACGGGGTGAGAGCATGTCCTATAGAGAGGAGAATTTGATCATCTTATTTCTCACCTCTCCCTCTAATTTTTTTACACATCACCTTCTCTTTCTTTCACTACATTTTTCACTATTTACATCATCTTCCTCTTTTCTTCTTCTATTCTTCTCCTACAATAGAGAGGATTCTCCTACTTTAATTTTCTTATCATTAATTATTGTATATAAAATTATTTCCAATTTTTATAAATTATAAAAAATAAAAATAGTAGAGGAAGTGGGCACAAGGGCCAAGATGAGCTTTCCTCTAAAAGTAGAGGAAGAAGCTACATTCCTCTTACTAAGAGGATGAATACTAGATAACCCACAATAGAGAGTATCTCCTCTTAGAGAAGAGATAGTGCTTAGAGGAGGGGTGATCCTCTCTATTGTACATACTCTGAGCAAACAAATAAGAAGTGCGAAGTATTTAATAGGGCAATTTTTAGAGAATTCAACATGAAATATGTTATTGTCAATCAATTTCAATTTGGAGGGAAAAAAAAAATAGAAACATGGTTGTAAAGTAGAGTGCTCACCTCATCACCAAAATAAGTCGAGTAAATATCATAACATAAATAAAATGGTGTTAATTGCAAGTTTGCAACTCTTTATTCATGTAGTCAAGTCATGTAGATAAAGAGTTGCAATTTACACTATAGGACTACTACTATTGGGAGTGGTATAATTTATACCCTCCATCTTTTCCATTTAACCTCATTTACCTTTTATTTAAAAAAAAATCAATTAAACTCATTTTTCTTTTTAGTAACTTATTCTCTCACATACCCTATTTTTTCTCACACAAAACTACTTTATCTCACCCACAATCAATATTTTATTATTAAACTATTTTACTTTTTCTCCAGCCTATTCCATTTTTTTTTTCAATTTTCTTTAATAATTGTTAAAAAGAAAAGGGGCCAAATGAAATAAATAGAGAGAGTAATAACATGAATAAAATGGCCTACTAAACCATTTTCAAAAACTTAAAAAGTCCCTTTTTTCTCAAACTCCAGCATAAAAGGATATATCATACTCCCTCCATTCAATTCCATTTGCATCAATTCCATTTGCATCTAAGAGAAAAAAACCACTATTCATTTAAGTGGAAAGTTTTCGAAATTTCTCACAACGTATTGAATAATATATAGTCATGCGGGATCTTGTTTGATAGATCTTAATGAGTACAATAAGAATATCAAATTTTATAATTTTGAAAACGTAAAACACTATATATTTACATCCCAACATTCGCGTTGGCAAACGTGAAAAAGCAAATGATGCAAATGGAATTGAATAGAGGGAGTACTTATCATATCTTCAAGAAAAACGTTAATAACATGAATATTTTCTAGGAATAATTGACAAAAAAAATCCAAACAGATCCTTTTATTCCATAAATAATTCAAACTCAAATTAATCCACGAATAATTCCAACTATTGAAAACTCATTCCAATGACGTATTTTGGCCAATTTTTATAGACTATAACACGTTAAAAAATTGTATAATCAACTCTGACTTTACCTCACTCTTATTTCAAATAAAGTTCAATCCGGTTTCACCTCTTTTTTATCGATTAAAGCAAGTTAAAATTGGCCAAAGTACATTAGTGAAATGGTTCATTAATAGTTGAGATTATTCATGGATTAATTCAAATTCGAATTATTTATGAAATAAAAGGATCAGTGTAAATTATTTCTGACAATTAATCCTATTTTCTAGCTACTCTTATTTTCAGTTTGTCTAGATAAAAAAGTTTCATATAAATTGCTTTATATCCGTGTGAAAATAAGTTTTTTTTTTTTTTTTTTTTTTCATCACATTAAAAGTCGATATCAATTTTACTCCTCTCAAATGCGCACCCATATCATTTAAATCCTGCATCCACCGCTGACTTCGGCACCCAAAAAAATGAATTTATACTTTCCCAACAAAGGCATAAAAAAGAATATCAATAAATTTGTAAACTACTTGTAATGGAGGAAAGAAATTGATCACCATAATTTGTTTCAAAATTCTCTACTTGAAAACCCAAACGTAAATGACCGATCAAAGTGTTACCATTCAACAAATGATTGTCATAGCATAAAGTCGATTCGATAGATAATAGATCAGCGAAGTTTTCACATCATAAATATTAGCATCTATAATCCTCAATGTTTTAAAAAATTTATCACAGTTTGGTACGAAGACATACATTTCAACTCCTGCCTTACCAAAGTCGTTACAAGTAGCGGTGTTTGAGACAAGAGGGCAAAGCTAGGTAGTCCTCACATAATCACATTGTAGAATCCACATCTGCAATCATTTCACTGAGGAAAGGCTTCTTGCTGCATAATGACTGTAAAAGAACCAAATTTATCAGTTGAATTGCTAATGCATTTGTGAAATTGTGATGGTGGCGATGATTTCCGAAATTTGATCACTCCAATTGCAAAAGACTAAAGAAATAAATATATAAAAATTTTAACCCTAAATGACTCCAACTCTCCAAGAATGTTTCAAATCGTGATTGAATCTGAAAACAACAGTCATCATGGCGTGATCTAGGTCATGGTGCTAGAAGCTGCCTCAACATCCTTAAAATGCAACCACGACAATCTTCAAAATCTTAAAAACTCAATTACGATTCCGTGTCTCAGAAAGTATGTGAAACTATGATCACAACACATGCATGCTCCAAAAGAGACTAAAAATCATGACCTACTGCTACTGCAGAAAGAAGGGTATAACTTGAATCAAAGACCTTGCTATTACTCAAAATATGCCACCAATAAGTATCGAGACCTTGCTATTACTCGATTCAATTCAGTGTAACGGCCAAATGTATGGTCAAAACGAAAGTAAGAAAATTAATCATGATCTACTAAGGTTGAACACATTGGAAAAGGTCGATTTAACTTCATGTGAATCACATTAAACCCAATCCATGATTATATTACAAGTGGGCTGAAGTCGTGTTTTTAGTTTTACAGGAATCCTTTATATTTCATGAGCTGCCCATGAATCTAACACAATTTCTAATGATTTAAACAATGCCGTAAGTTTCCCTTCTAAACCCTTAGAAAATCATAAGCAATCATAGGCTTACAACACCTTCCGAACAACTTCACTTAACTATCATGTTATTCAACAAGTTCAATGATCTCTACATAATTCGAAATAACATTTGCTAATTGTTTTCTTACGCAATTAGAATGTTCAAGCAAAAACGAGAGCGTGCAATAGCTTGAAATAAGAGACCAAGAAGTGAGTCGAGATACCTCCATTATTAGCTTGGAATCATATATGATCATCAACAGCAAGAATCTGAAGAGTTACAAGCGACACCTAAATAGCAAAATCAATGCTCCTGAAACTATCGCTAAGCCAGAAACATAAATAGAGTATGTAGTCAAAGAGATATAAAATCAGCTAATTAGAGGAACACGAGATGATAATCAACGAATTTAACGCTTACCCTAAATTCCTATTTTTGTACTTAATCGACCATCTTTAATCAGTAGCAAAAAAGACAACGACAAAGACAAAGACAAAGACGAACACTCATGGTAACGCAAAAAAAGGTTGGAAATGAAGGGAATAAAGAAAGGGAGCTCCCTTCAGTCCAAGCAAAGAGGGAGAGAGTCGAAACTATCTCCCGCATCATTCACGCAATCACAGTAGACCTTTGTCGACCCGATGAATAAATCCTGATCTACTGAGTGATTGAATGAATGAGTCGGCAGATAATTCTAAACCCTCTAACCCCATCCATGAGTGGGCTGAAGAGAGCTCTCTTACTTTATTTCTTCACTATTTTAAATTTAAATTCTTATACTATAATCTTTAGACAAAAAAAATTAATTAAAATTTTCAATGTTCCCTAATAAAAAGAAAATTGCATGTATGAATTTGAAATTACAGTAATGCAGTTCCATTCAATTGTAAAAATACATTCAATGGAACTCGTGAAGTATTACTCCTTCTGTCCCAGTCATTTGTTTACAGTTTGACTTTTTTTCCCTTACAAAAAAGTCGAACGGTAAACAAACAATTCACTGAAACGGAGAGAGTAGTTTGTTATTCGGGTTTCAACCCTAATACATGCAAATTAAAACAACAATCAACAAAACAAAAAAACCAATGACTAAGAAATATAATCACAGATTTATGAAGCAAACATAAGAGGAATTTCATATATCAAAACCCTAATCAACCCTAAATATAAAAACAAATATATAGAATAAAATACATCAACAAAAAAGATCACATGAAAGCAACTCATATGTGTTAAGGAAAAGGGGAGAAAAAAACAAGCAAAAGTAGCAATATATCAAAGCAACAAAAATGCTCAAACAAACACTACAAATGAATTGAATTAAATTAGATAAATAAATAAATCGAATCAGAATATATTAATAATAATAATAATAGTATTATTATTATTATTTGGGTTTTTGGAATTAATTAAGAGAATTGGTTGAAGTTTTAAGAAGTAGAAGATGGAGAGAAAAAGAGAAGCAGTAACCCACATCTCATCATAAAAAAAATGGAGCAAACTTTAAACGCATAAAAAAAGGAGTAAATAGGAATCATTAAATTGAATAGTTTTTGTTTTTATTTTCACATTTTGGCAGACAACTGACTATTGATATGATCTAACCCTGACTTTGGAAGTACGCTGCCAAAATATTTTATTTATTTTTGAAAAAGCACCGAAAAATATTTTAAAAATGGCAAATATTATACGGAGCATTCCGTATATTATATTTACAGAGTATTATTAATAATTAAAAAGAAAAAAAAAAAAAAACACTTCGTCAAAAGAAAATTTAAAAGATTCAGCACTTTCTGACACTGATAAGACTAGAGATTATTGAGTGACTTAATTAACAGAGTATGGAGTATGAAACCAATCCTTCCGATGAATTTTGTTACTCCTCATTTTCACTAGAAAGATCATTTAGTTTAACAAGAATATATATTATCTTTGGATAAAACAGATCATATATTTATAAAATGACCAAAGGAAAGGGTATATATTCTCTCTATTTAAACAACATCTATGCGGTAGAACTCACACTAAGTTAATGTGAGATTAAGGAACAAATTACAGTTAAAAGTTTACAAAAACAGTTACAAGAATATGAAATAAATCTACTAAAGTCACTTACAGAGGTGATGTAAGGCGAATTTGTGAGCCTAACAAGCGGTTTTTAGTGGAGTTTAAGCAAGTTTTGAGGCACTCTTGGCGGTAATTATGGATAATTCGACTTGTCGGTCATTTGTTGGAAAATAAGGCATTTAGTGTGTGAAACCGAAGACTTGAAGAATCGGCGTAAAACGTATCTCATGCAAGCTTCGGAACGGGTTCGAAAGCGCGAATCAAAAGACGAGTTGAAATGTCATCCTAGCCACCACGCCTATACTTGAAGACCCACGACGGATCATGGAGACGGAGCGGAGCGCAAGCGACAAAAATCGGAGAAAAAACGAGTAAGAGAATCAAGTCAGCCCAGAAAACTGACCTGCTCCGTCAGAGGAGCTACCAGCTCCATCAGAGAAGCCACCCGCTCCCTGAGAGGAGCTACCCGCTCCAAGGAGCTACCCGCTCCCTGAGGGGAGCGACCCGCTCCTCTGCCTTCGTACTTTATTTTCCGCATTTTGTATTTGAATTCTTAGTTTTTGTGGGAGTATATATACTTCCTTTCTTCCTAAACCCTAGTGATCTTTTATCTTATATATTATGTAGCTTTTAGAGAGAAAAATCAAGAGGGAGATTAGGTTAAGTTTTCAAATAATTACTCTTTAATTAGTTTTTAATTTCATGTTTATGGATTTTCTCAACAATTTGGTTTATGTTTGGATGATTATGGGTAACTAAATTCCCTAGCTTTTGGTGTAATCCTTGGGTTTTCAACCCTCCTTTTGATCAATGTGAGAAAGATTTCATCTTTACTATTTCATTTGAGTATTTACTTCTCTTAATGCATTGTTTTTACATAATTCTTGGTTTTGTTGCTTGTGTTGATCAATTGTGACATTTCCTTGAATTATATGCTTGAGGATTTTGGTTGTTCATTGTTTGAATGCTCTTAATCTATCTTGTGTTGCATTATTATCATGTGTTATGATGTGGTATGCCGATTCATCCCTTATAATCATGTTTTGAGAAGTAAAGTTTGAATCTTTAATGCGAAACTCTTTCATGCCGATTCTTGAATGTGTTTTCATTAAGTTTTCTTACATTCCTCTTATGTTTACTCTTGCATGGGTTGCATGAATGCATTTGTATGCGGTTTCATCGTGTTTTTAATGCAATTTTTACCTTGGTTTGCCGATTCATCCTTGGTTATGTTCATGCATTGTAAGTGTTTGAGGAATTGCTCGAATGAGTAGTAGTTACATATTTTCATACTCGCTTGATCATTTGGTGTGCGTTGAAACCTTGTGTGATTACACCGAAAGTGCCCTTCTCTTCTTGTTTAATCTCATTTTTATTACTTGCATTTTAGTTTTGCCTAAATCAACCTATTAAACCCCCCTTTGTTTTTACATTTTTGCATTGTGACTCTAGCCTTGATTAGTCCTTCCCTTGGGTTCGACCCTTCTTAATCGCTATACTACATTTTTGTGTGTGATTGATTAGGCTTTATAAATTTGTTAATTTGGCCCCTTTTATCAACGACGTAAAAGGCGTGCCAAGAGGTGTTAACATAATTTAGTACGGAGTAACAATTAATCATAATTATCACTTAAATAGTCAAAAGCTATATAACCGAGTACAAATAAGGTTGACTTACAATAATTTATGGTAAGGCCTGACTCGTACAAAAATTCTTGCTATTTAATTTCAGTTACAAAGTTGGATATCTATTTACAAATTTACAAAGTTAATATATTTACCTATTTCACTAATAACAGTAACACTATTTATAAAGTTGGATAGTTTTCAAGCGAAATAGGTAAGCGACAAAATAGTTATTAGTGATCTTGTTTGATTCGTCTTACTGGATACAAATATACAATATTATTATTCAATTTATAAATTTTTAACAATGTGTAACTAAATATATTAACGTTAAAAAAACACACCCCGACATTTGGAATATAACATCATGGGATGAGTGGGTGGTTTTGAATGTATGGAGTATTACTTAGATTTAGAAAAGAGTTTTTTGTCAGATACTCCCTCCATTCACTTCCATTTGCATCATTTGCTTTTTCACGTTTGCCAACGCGAATGTTGGGACACAAATATGTAGAGTTTTACGTTTTTAAAAATTATAAAATTAGGATATTCTTGTTGTACTGATTAAAACCTATCAAACAAGATTCCACATAACTATATTTTATTTGATACGTTGTGAGAAATTACGAAAATTACCCACTTGAATATACAGTGGTTTTTTTCTCTTTGATGCAAATAGAAGTGAATGGAGGGAGTAGTACCTTTTATTTAGGGTCATTTGTGAGATAGTATCTTTAATTTTATTTTTTGTTTTCTAGTACCTTTTATTTTTAATTTTGTGAAAAAGTACCAAATTATGAAATCGGGGGAAAAAAGTCAATTTTCCGGTAAGAATTATTGTTTGGCACTTAAACCTAATTAATTTTGCCGCTATTTGTTAAAACCTACGAGTACATAATTCTAATTCTAATTTCCCAAAACATAACCCACCTAAAATTATTCCCTCTAAATTCACTCTTCACCCCCAAATTAAATATTTTTCTTCAATTCCTTCTACCCCAAAATTAAAGTTGTCAAATAAAAGTAATTATTGAAAAGATCTTAAATGAGGATGATGAGAAGAAGTTTAAGAAAGTAATGAAATAGTTAATTGATGTTGGCTAATTTGGAAGACTTTAATTGAAAGACGGTAAAAGATGTTAAATTAAAGAAGAAGAAGAAGAAGAAGAAGAAGAAGAAGAAGAAGAAGAACAACAACAACAACAACAAGAATAACAAATGTCAAATTAGGTTAGTTTAATGATAATTATGGAATTGGTGGAAAAATTTAAGAAATTACGTTTATGTTAACAAAATAAATTAATTGAAGGTATGCTTTAACAAATAAAAAGTACAAAATGAAGAAAATTAAAGGTCAACAACCGGAAAGTTGATTTTTCTTACCGGATTCCGTTATTTGGTACTCCCTCCATTCCACAATCTTCTTCCTACTTTCCCAAAAAGGAAATTCCATAATCTTCTTCCCATTTCTATTTTTGTCAATTTTTAACTAATCTCATCCACACAATCCACTTTATTATTTTTCTACTTTAATCTCATCCACACAATCTACCTTCCTTAATTTTTGATCCAAACAGAAATGGGAAGAACATTATGGAACAGATGGAGTATTTTTTAACAAAATCGAAAAATAAAAGGTACTAGAAAACAAAAAATAAAATAAAAGATACTATCTCATAAATGGCCCTAAATAAAAGGTACTATTTGACCGAAAAAAACCTTTAGAAAACTCAATATTTAACTTTCAAATTAGACTTTTCTATTTTAGTTTTATACTTCTATATGTGTAACAACCCGGTTTTTCGTGACTTTAATTAAACTGAGGCGGAAAATTAATTAAGTCTAAATATTACAAAACCAGCTGTTATCGTATTACAAACTCCATATACATAATATGAGTTTAAGATAAACAGAGTTATTCGATTACATTCTCTCAAAAAGGAGTGCAAAAATAAAGGTAACCCATTCCCAGCATGATTAACGTCTGTCTCGGGGTACCTGCATTAAATTCTCATCATTTTCCCGCACACTCTTTCGACACATGCAATTCTAAAGCAACATGCAGTATAAATAATGAATAGTAAATAAGTAAAAACAATTAGCAAGTAAACAGATAAAACACGTAAAGAGATCAAAATGATTCAAACATGAGTATAAATCCAATCACATATAGTACAACACTCTCAAACAATCATTCTCAGCAGTCGTATTCCAAAAACTCATAAACTCAATCATCATACTATAATCAATTGAACAGGACAAGGAAATACATTCTTCATACGTTAACTAATGATTGTTCGTTAGCGAGGCGGAAGCATGCAGACGTAAAACGCAATAGTAGACAGGGCCGAACAGAGCGGACGTGGCTGACATACTAGACGTCCGCGCAGAAGCGATCAGGGCCGAACAAAGCGGACGTGTCTGACAGGCTAAAGATACCTAAGGTAATAAGGACAGCCAAATCCCTTGTCTAATGTATGCATACACCACTATAGATAGGATCGTATCATACTCGCCCTCGAGTAAGTAGTCACCTAATAATACGACTATCACCTTAGACGGGTACCCCCGGGTGGGGCTGGATTTTCCAATTACTATCTATGGGCCCACGGAAATATCAAGTATGCCCCATCCCTGAGGTTGCATATACCGTGTCAAATAACGATTTCGAATCGATAAATAGCCTTGGGCAACTCTGGGAGGGAGCCCAAGTCCCCATAGACAGCTACCTCATTAACTTCGAATTCAAGAGTCGCGACATGGCGAACAATCCAAGTATTTTATTCAAGTAGCTTATTTTCTCAATTCCTTATTTTCTCGTTCAATAATAATTCTAAAATTTAAATATATCGTCGAACTTTGTATAATGAAAATATTAGTTCTAGCAGTTGTTCAGGTAAACAAAACACATGGAAAGACTTAATGATTTATTTTGAGTCCGTTCGTAAATTTTAAATATTTTTCACTATTCATTATTTTACTATTCACGTATTTACTATTCATCGTATTTACTATTCATCGTATTTACTATTCACCGTATTTACTATTCATCGTATTTACTATTCCTCGTATTTTTATACGTATTCGTATTTTAGTATTCCGTATTTGTACGTATTTTTATACGTATGTGTATTTTTATACTTTGCATTTTATTCGTATTATATAAGTATATGTATCTTATACTTTAGCATATATATTTTTATACTTAGTATTTTTATACTATAAGATATTTTATTTTAGGTACAAAACCAAGTTTATTTCCTAAGTGTAGAATTCTAGTTTCAAAGTTGTTAAGTTTATTTTGTACTTAGTGATTTTAAACAATATTTCAAAAGTAAGACTCGGTTTTATTTAGCCATATACTTAACTAATAGTTTAACGTTTTCCATTTTTAGTGAGGTAGTCGTAGTTCATTTTAAACAGTCCATAAGTCCATATCCAAATTTAAGCATAGGTAGTAACACTCGAAATGATTCATTTTAATATGTGTAACGTTTATTTTTATCGGTTTCGTTGATTCTTTTTATTAACGATTCATTATACGCTTAAATATAAATCTAATGACTAACCAAATTTAGTGACTAAGTGACAAATTCATTTTGACAAAAAAAAAAAATTGACCCATTTTAAGTGGTAAAACGGTGAATTCCTATTTATTTTCACCATTTTATTTCTTTCTTTGTTTTTATTAATAATTCATTACTTAAACTAATTAAATTACTTAAGTGGTAGAAATAAAAAGTGACAAGTTCATTTTAGGTCAAAATCTAACCCTAAACCGTAGCTCACTATACACCTGTTCATTTTCATTTTCGTTTTCTAATTTATCGATTTTGACTTAAAGTTTTTATATACTAATTCTTTAAATTATACTAAAGTGATTTAACTAGTTTATAAATTTTCACTAAAATATTATTTTATTTATGAATAGTGTTGTTTACTCACTTTAAATTTCTAGTTCTTATATTTTGATGATTTAGTCTATTTATCTTATATGACTTATTATTGAAATTTTTCACTAATAACTTTAAACTAAAAATAAAATAAACTTTTAATTATTTTGAATCAAACTAGTCATTTAAATGAAGAACACTTTGAATATGTGGAGAACTTTTATATTTTTCATATGAACCCTAATTAGTCCAATTTTTTATAGGTTTATAAAATTTTCTCAAATTTTTCCTACAAGTCCATTTTAACTAAACTAATCATAATATGTTATTTAGAAAAATTAAAAATAAAATTTGGTCCATTTTATTTAGAAATGCCGTGTGATTGTATATATATGTCTAAAATTTTATTTCCGATTTTTATACTTCTAATTTAACAACTAATTTATCTTATATCATTTTTGTATTTAACTAAAGTGAAAATCATATACAAACATTAATACACAAAAGTAAAAATCATTTCATATCAAAAACAATAATAACACAACAAGAACCAATACTTTAAATACAATCAAATTTCATAACAATTTCATTTTAAGTCCTAAACATAAACTAATTATATTTTCATGTTCATCTTAGTCTTAGTATTTTAAGCATGCAATTTACAAAAATTAAAAACGAAAAATTAAACAAAAATAAAGGGTAATGCCGTGTGTATGTTAGTGATGTTCTAGTGTTATTTTTCGATTTTTGTCTTCTAATTTAACATGTGATACTTAGGTGATATAAAACATCATACATACAAATCAAAAACATAAAATCAATTACGAGGCGCTTATCACATAAGTGTGCGGGAAGCACCTTGATTAGGTTAATGAAAATGAGCTTAGCAATTGTCGGGATCGATAATGTTGTCGAATATGCTCAAGTCGACACCTCCACCTTGCTCCTCGTCTTTGGTTAGGATGGTACATAAAAATGAGAATAAGAAAGTTAGCAAATTATTTAAGCTAGTTAAACTATACTAAAACTTTAAAGTGTAGTATCATGTTTAAGTTTAGGTGATGTTTATAATTTTGATTTATGTCCATAATTATTTATAACTTAAGAGAGGAAATGATTACAAGTTAAAATGGTGGAGAATTAATTTAAGTGTATTAGTGAATTTAAAATAAGAACAATAAATGTTTAAGAAGGAAATAAAAAGGAAGGAGATGAAGATCTTGGTGAGCTTGGGCTTGAAGATGAAACATGCTTACTTTGCTCTTGGAAATGAGTTTATTTTAGAGAGGAAAAGACTTAGAATATTTTTAGTGTTTGTGTGGTGTTGTACGTGTAGTGTAGTAGTAGTAATTGTAAGTTTGTTTTAGTATGTAATATAATGTAGTGTGTGAATGTATTTGTGTGTTAGTTGTATAGATCATTGAATTAAGTCAAGCTACTAGATGATGATGGATTAGTAGGGTGGCAAGGAGACTTGACATTGTGGTAAAGTATAGACAAAGGGGAAGAGAAAACACATGGGGCATGTGCTTAGGGTGGCTTGTGTAAAAGCATAGGAGAAGACTAAGGCATGTTTGATGTTTGTGTGTGTGTGTATACGTAAATGTGTAGTAGTGTAGTAGTGTTTGTGTTTTGTTTGTGTGTAGTACGTATGTAGTAGTAGTTGTTGTTGTATTTTGTTTTCTTTTTGTAGTATGTTAAGTAGTTAATGTGTGAAAGCAATTGAACAACAAGTTGTGTTAAAGCATGATCTTAGTCAAGCATAGGTTGATGATGTAATTTAGGGTGGCTAAAGACTTGACAATGTAGTAAAGCAAGGAAGAAAAAAGAAAGCCACCTTTGAGCCTTGCACCTTGACAATCTCGGCTATGGTTGATCAAGTTGGGTCGATTTTTGTTTTCTTAAGTTTTTCGATTTACGCGTACGCGAAAAGTCCCGAAATGAAATATATAGTCTTAGAATAATATTTAGAAGAAAGATCGAAAATAAAAATGAAAATAAACTTCAAAACGAAATCAAAATAAAAATTGGGTACTAGCCCCTCGAAATTTTGAAATAAAACTTTACTTGGTCGAAATATATATTTTTTTCGTTGAATGTTATCGATTTAAATCATTATGCTCAAACGTCAAAAAGTTTGTCAGTTTTGATTTAGCGTGATTCATTATTTCGAGTTTTAGTGAAAGTGTCAGTTAAATAAAAAAAAAGGAATAGTAATTTGATAATATTATAATATGTTTTGTTAGTAATAATCAAAATGATTAAGTCCTAACTAACTTTTGTTTAGGTTTAGGTTAAGAGTAAGTAGATTTGAAAAAGGTTAGGTGATCAAACCATTCCAAAGTGACTCGACATTTTGGGTTAACATTGACCTCGATTTGCGTGCTGGAATTTGTCGTTGAGAAATTTGTCGGGGATTCATCATTTGATTTATCGATTTTGAAAATGTAAAAATAAAGTTCAAATTTGAAGTATATCAAAATAGTTTTAATTCAGGTGTGAGAAAAGTTGTAGCGCATTGTGTTAGAAAAATATTGAGCGAGATTGTTTAATTAAACACTTGCGCAATTATAAAAGGCTTAACTTAACATGGAGTGTTAAATGTTTAGCGAAAAAAAAATTTCAGTCGGATTTTTATTACAAGGAAAAGGATGAATTTAATCTAAGGAATTAAATTCTTTTATAAATATGTGTTTCAAAAACACGGGGTGTTACAATATGATGCTATAAGACGGTCTTATAAATTGTTTTATCCACTTTATTACTTCGTACAAAGCAATAGTGAAATTTTTTCTATTATATTTTGACACATGTTAATAACAATACATTTTCAAAATTGGTGACTGACTTATAAATTGTTTATCTAATTCATTAATCTGTAAGAATTGACGATTTACAAGACAATAATACTCTGTAAGAATTGACGATTTCTATTTTGGTTCTATATTACTATTATGTTGTATTTACGTGTTTTATCAAATTTTAGCGGTTTCTATTTTGGTTTTATATTATACTATAAGACGGTCTTATTTTGTTTCATCTAATTTATTACTCCGTAAGAATTGGAAATTCACAAATATCTTGTATAAATCGAAAAGACATACATCGACTCATTAGAAACAATTCATTTCAGATTTAGTGAATGACACACATTAAACTTGAAAGTAAATAACTAATAAACTTAACAAAAAAAAAAAAATCTACTTCCCTTCAATCAAGTTCTTTTTTTTTTTACAAGAAAAAAAAGTTTCTATTCATCCATATAGGGAAAATAAATATTTCGTACAAAAAATAAGCACCACTAATAAAGACTACGAATTAAGGCCAATTAAAACCTCATCAACAATACTATCCTTGGCCCACTGAAGTAAACGAACACAAACATGGAACTTAATGCTCCGTATGAATACTAGTAACTTGGTGCTCCTTAGAAGTAATATGGGCATTCCGTTCAAGCCATAAAAAATAAATAGTAGCGGTAAAAGTGGTCTTGATCCACTTCGCTTTCCAATGTCGTCTTCGAAGAGAGGTGTAAAGCCAACACACTTCCTGTCATAAAGAGCCAACCCTTCTATGAATTTTGAGACACTCCAAAATATGCAACCAAACATGCCTAGAATAAGCACAATTAAAGAATAGGTGTGAAATAGACTCAGGCCCGAATTTACACAAACTACAACGATTTACGAGATATAGTCCACGTGTGCACAAGTTATCAATTGTGGGTAATTTATTCTGCAGCACCTTAACAGCAGTTATAGAAAACTTGGTCAGGATGACCAAGTCCCATACAAGTTTAACTCAACGAAAATTTACACCTTTCGAACGAAAAAACTCATATGCCCGCGAAGCCATATATCTCCCATTACTCATCCAACTACTCAACAAACGTTGAGCAGTTATTGCATCACCTACAATGTGAAGAAGATGATCACGGACTTTAAGGATCCCTCTGTGCGCCTCTGATTCCTGTTGTCGATAAGGAATATGCCAAATATCACCACGCTTTAAAACATAAGCACATAACCATTTACACCATGAACTTTAATCACCCCTATTGAATCCGCCAAAGCCACTACTGAAAAGAGCTTTATTTCATGATAGCGCTTCTTTGATACCAACTCCTCCCTCTGATTGTGGACAACAAATACCCTGTCAACTTTTAAAGACTATCCTTTTATTAGCAGCCGGTGAAGACCAGAAGAAATCTCCCGGCATAGTTTCTCCAAATAATGTGGCATACCAATAGGCAAAAGAACACCAGAGCACAAAAAAATTTCAACACTAAAGACAACAGAGTTTATAAGCTGCAGACGACAAGTGTATGATAATAGCTTAGTCGACCTATGCTGAACAGCAGCGCATATTGATACGAAATCAAGACCAAGAAAACACGAAAAGCAAGGATTACACATCAAGAACTCATGACTGATCAAAGTCACGATTTAGGGTACAATTCAATTGACTTTGATTTAGGTTTTAAGCGAAACGAAAGCAAAAAACAAATATGGCAAACGGAAATCAAGAACCGATCAGCCCTATTCATGAGTAATTTCAGCAACAACGTAGTGTAGGTTTATATCCGTATATAGACCATTAACTTCACAGGATTATAATGAAAAACTTTATAAGATTTAAGGTCATAAAATAAAATTGCATAATAAAGTATAAAGATACAAGAATTAACCTTTTAATCCTTGAATAATGGCCTATGAACAATACCAAAAGGATGGTATCTCCTAATTAACACACCCAAGATGAGTCTAAGATATGCCCTTGAATTGCTAGAAAAATTAGAGAATTTTAGAGGAGAAAACTTCTTTTTCCTCTAGGTTTTTGTGTTGTAAAAATAGTGAATGATTAAGGAATAGAATTAGAGAGGAAATAAGAAAACAAATCTCCTACTAATACTCCAAAGGTGGCCGGCCTCCTTAGGTTATTAGAGGAGATTTTATGCTCCTCAAACACCTTACTTATTGATCAAGATATAAAGTGTATCGGGTCAGAATGTATCTGGACACTTTTCTCTTGGTCAATTTAGCTTATAATATAATGCAATTTATTACTAGTGTCATCTGTATGGACCGACTATAATATATTATAAATATCCTTATATTTATAATTTACTAATTAATTATAACGGTTTATATTTAATTAGCTTGCATTATACATGACAATTAAATATAACATTTTATATTCAATTCACGAATTACATTTAACTCGTCTTAGCTAATATTATTTAATCAGTATTAAATTGCCGTGCCAACATTACACTGACCAACATTTTAGTCAGTAACATCATCTCACTTGACTAATATTTTAGTCACATTTGACTAACCTTTTAGTCAACAACACTAACTAACTGTTTAGTCATTAAGTTAGGCATCAATATGATCATTTTCTCAAATAATCATATTTCTCAAACACATCCTTTAGGTGTGACTCTTAGGGACCAGTTGATCACCGCCATCTGTATGACAATAACGTCAAACTTATCTAGCAAGCCAACCGTTATTGATAAACGTTAATCAACTGATTAAATACAAAATGTACCCTGTGTACCTTTAGAGATTTATATATGTTATTGCACTAACTGTGGAGGACACTAACCCCAACAATCTCCCACTTGTCCGTACAAGTGTAGGTGCGATAACCGATTCTCATATCCATAATAAATTTCTCCCACTCAATGTAAACCAATTTGCAAAGTCCGTACTTCCAAAGGTCGTAGTTCACAAGCGATCAGAATCAAGAGTGGTTTCCCCGATTAGAGAGTAACTTAACTGATAAACGAATCAATATTCGAGCATGGCCATGCATTTTCAGTTACAGCTCCTCGAGTGGCCCTGAGAATAAATATTATAACTCGATAGAAGTTTGGATATTTCCCACAACTCGAATCCTGTAGATGTAAGCGCAGCATGAAATGACCCAGTGAAAATCTGCTTGGCCTCCTATTACGGTCGACCGTGAGAAAGAAACCAAAGTCACCCAAAATCTGCCTTAATCTCAAGAGACAGTCGATAGTCAAAAGAATCGACTCTAGGAACACTAGGCACCTAATGTTCTGAAACATTTAGGACTCCATGTTGTCGTCACAAAAATGTCCTGCGCGATTTCAATAAACCCACATCTGTGATCGATCAGTCAACAGTTTGACTTATGGCTCGTTGAACCCACCATCAATCGACGTCACAAAATGATTGCCAGAGTTATCAGCTCATGTAGGCGATCACGGACCAAAACAAAATATAAAGCAATTCAGTTCACTTTGAGGTGTTCAACGTTGTCTGCACAACCCTCATGAAAAACAATATATATAACAAAACGATGATTTTATTAGAAGTTTTAGGAAATACAAGTGTCAAGTCCATACAAACAACTAATACAACTCAGGAACACGCTTAATTCCCATGGATTTAACGTGCCCTTCATGCTTATCTTGTCTCAACGGCTTAGTGAGAGGATCTGCTATGTTATCATCCGTAGCAATCTTGTCAATCACTATCTCCTTCTGCTCCACGTAATCCCGGATCATGTGAGCCTTCCTTTGCACGCGCGTCGAGACTTGTTCTTTGGACTTAGGCTCCTTCGCTTGGAAGATGGCACCACTATTGTCACAATAGATGGTGATCGGGTCATTCGAACTTCGGAACTCTGATTAGTCCTTGTAAGAACTGACGCATCCATAAAGCTTCCTTCGCGACCTCAAGCAAAGATAGTACTCGGACTCAGTCGTTGAATCTGCTATAACAGTTTGTTTGGAGCTTTTCAAGCTGACCGCGGCGCCATTAAGAGTAAAAACGAATCCAGATTGAGATTTCGAGTCATCTCGATCCGTCTGAAAACTAGCATCTGCGTAACCGTTTGCGCATAGCTCAGTGTCTCCACCATAAGTCAATACCCAATCTTTAGTCCTCCGTAGGTACTTAAGAATGTTCTTTACGGCCATCCAGTGTGCTTCACCTGGATTGCCTTGGTATCGGCTCGTCATACTCAATGCATATGCCACGTCCGGACGTGTGCATATCATGGCATACATGATCGATCCTATTGCCGAAGCATATGGAATCCGACTCATGCGCTCGACCTCTTCCGATGTCTTTGGTGCTTGAGCTTTACTCAAGTGCACCCCTGAGATCATTGGAAGGTTCCCCTTCTTGGAGTTGGTCATGCTGAACCTCTCAAGAATCTTATCTATATAAGACTCTGGTGAGGGATAACATCCGTCGTGATCTATCTCTATAGATACGGAGCCCCAAAATACGTTGTGCCTCACCCAGATCTTTCATCTGGAATTGGTTCTTTAACCATACTTTTACCGAAGTTAAGAGAGGTATATCATTCCCAATCAAGAGTATGTCATCGACGTACAGTATTAGGAAGACAATCTTGCTCCCACTCGACTTGATATATAGGCATGGTTCCTCGACTGATCGAGCGAATCCATTCTCCTTTATCACTTGGTCGAAGCGATGATTCCAACTCCGTGAAGCTTGCTCAAGTCCATAGATGGAACGCTTAAGCTTGCAAACCTTCTTAGGATCTTTAGGATCGATATAACCTTCGGGTTGTACCATGTACAACTCCTCCTCCAAATAACCGTTTAAGAAGGCGGTTTTCACATCCATTTGCCAAATTTCATAGTCATGAAATGCGGCGATCGCTAAGAGAATCTGAATGGAACGAAGCATGACTACGGGTGCAAAAATCTCATCATAGTGCAACCCTTGCACTTGAGTGCAACCCTTTACCACTAGTCGTGCCTTGTATATATCTGGTTGTCCTTCTACAGATCGCTTTATCTTGTAAAGCCATTTGCACTGAAGAGGCCTAACCTTATTAGGTAAGTCAACCAGATCTCATACATCGTTCTCGTACATCGAGTCCATCTCGGATTGCATGGCTTCTTGCCATAGCTTTGAGTCGGAACATGTCATGGCACCTTTATAGGTTACGGGTTCGTTACTCTCAAGGAGTAAAACGTCGTCTCTCCCATTCTCCTCAACCATACCGATGTATGCATGCGGAGGAATGGAGATTCTACCCGACCTCCTGGGTTCCAAAGGGACATTAACCGCAGCAGGCGTAGAAGGAGCGACTTCCTCCTTTGGTTGCACGATTGTTGGTACAGGAATCTCCCACAGACCGAAGGTTCTATTACCTCTCTTGTCTTCGAGAAACTCTTTCTCTAAGAACTTCGCACTAGCCGCAACAAAAAACGCGTTGTTCGGTTGGCGAATAGAAGTAATGACCAAACATTCCTTTTGGATTACCAATAAAGTATGTCTTGACCGATCGCGGTCGAGCTTATCCTCGTGTCTCCACTTGACATAAGCCTCGCACCCCAAACCCGAATAAAGGACAAGTTAGGGACCGTTCCCTTCCATAACTCGTATGGAGTCTTGTCTACTGACTTTAGGCGGACTTGGTTAAGTATAAGAGCGGTGACAAAAGAGCATAGCCCCACAATGAGTCGGTACTACCGTGTGACTCATCATGGATCGAACCATATCAAGTAATGTTCGATTCTGCGTCGGACACACCATTCGATTGTGGTGTTCCAGGTGGAGTTAAGCGTAATACTATTCCATGGCTTTCAGGTGTCGATCAAACTCAGTTGAAAGATATTCGCCACCACGATCTGAACGTAGTGCTTTTATCTTTCTATCCAGTTGGTTCTCAACCTTATTCTGGAATTCTTTGAACTTGTCAAAGGACTCACTTTTATGCTTCATTAAGTAGATATGTCCATATCTACTCAAATCGTCCGTGAAAGTGATAAAATACCTATAGCCATCTCTGGCGTTGATTGACATAGGTCCGCATACATCAGTATGTATGAGTCCTAATAGGTCAGCAGCGCGCATTCCAACACCTTTGAAGGAAATTCGAGACATTTTGCCTATAAGACATGATTCACACGTGCCAAAAGTTTCATAGTCAAATGGGGCGATAGTCCCATTATCAATGAGCTTTTTCACGCGTTTCTCATTTATGTGTCCCATTCGGCAATGCCATAAATACGTTTGATCTTTGTCACCAACCTTTGCTTTCTTGTTACCCACATGCATGATTTCTGTGGTTTGATCTAAAACATAAATTAGTTCATGGAAACAAATTTTACCATAAATCATATCGCTCAATGAGAAAATACAACTATTATTCTTAATTGAAAATGAAAATCCTTCTTTATCAAGAACGGATCTGTAAATAATGTTTTTAGATAAACTAGGTACATAGTATGCGATTATTCAGAAATAACTCAAATCCACTTGGGAGTTGGATTACATATGTCCCTACTGAAACGGCAGCAACTCTTGCTCCATTCCCCACTCGCAGGTCTACATCACCTCTTGCCAGAGTTCTGATGCTTCTTAGGCCCTGCAAATGATTGCACAGATGAGAACCACATCCAGTATCAAGTACCCAAGTTCCGAAACTTGCATGGTTAATCTCAATCATATGAATAAAAGAAGACATACCAACAGGAGCGACGCGGCCTGATTTTATGTCCTCAAAGATACACGGAGGGCGATTACGCCTCCAATGCCCGGACTTGTGGCAATGGTGGCACTCCATGCTACCTTAGCTTTTGCCTTGCCTTGTGAGCTACCGCTAGACTCACCAGGCCCACTCTTAACAACCACTGGCTTCTTGAATTTTGGCTTACCTACAGTTAGGTTAGCCGGAGCCTTACCCCTACCCTTCTGCTTGTTGCCTATCATGAGAACATCTTGTTTCATGCTCCCACTCAACTTCAGATCACTCTCCGTGCATGCGAGTGAGTGAAGCTCATCTGCACTTTTCTGCATGTCATTCATGTAATAGTTTGCCCTAAAGAGGGCATACCCATCATGAAGAGAGTGGAGCACTCGATCAATGACGATATTCTCATCGATTTTGCAACCAAGCTCATCCAGTTTCTCAACATTCTCGATCATGTCGAGAAGGTGTGGACCAACCGATTGGCCCTTCTGGAGTCTAGCCTCAAAGAAACGAGTAGTATACTCGTAACTCTTAATTCTCGGAGCTTTCGAGAATTCCTTAGTAAGGGTGGTGAAAATCTTGTTTGCACCTTGGGTAATGAAACGTCTTTGCAAATTGGGTTCCATTGCATAGATGAGTACGTTCTGTAACGCACCCGCTTCCATCATGAAATCGTTATAAGCAAAGGTTTCAGCTTCTTCTGCATCGGGAGCTGGTAGAGCCGGCGGTGACTCAGTCAAATACAGCTTCTTCTGTATGTATGAGTATGGTTGTTGTGGTTGCATGGTTGTGTTGGAGGTGTTGGAGACAGGTTAATAGGTTAAATGGTTGTGCTTGAGTTAAGTTTGCACATGGGTACTGTTCTGGCACATGTGTGAGGAGATACAACGTCCTAGGATGGACGGATACCGCCCATGATCCCCTCGACTATTCTTGTTGCTTAGTTAGAGCGACTATGGGTTCTCAACCAGAAGGGTTAGAGACTATGGTTATTTATATCGTCACCGTTCTTGTTGCTCGGTGGAATTTGGCCAAATTTAGACTTGTGATTGAGGAACTTCTTGTTGCTATTCCGCCATAGGGTTTGAGTGATTCTTGTTGCTTCACTCGGGGTGATTCTTGTTGCTTCACCCAGTTCTCCGCGCTTACTCTCGCATTTGGTTGGATGAAAGATCGTCTTGAGAGCTCAGTTGGTTTGGACACAACTTTGGTTGTGCCGTGTTGTTTATGTATTGTTGTTCTTTGGTTGTTTGTTGGTTGTAAATGTTGTTGTACTTTGTTATTAGGCCGTAGGCCAGGTGAGCTTGTTGCATTGTTGTTTACGTTTTGTTATGTTAAACTATGACTGGGGAGCACCTAGTTACTCCCCACTGATTGTGGTTGTTGCCTCTCTTTTATAGGTATGCGCGGGATCGGGTTTGTCAAATGAGGACGCCGTGAGGATGACCTATAGCTAACCTTGGAGTGATTTTGGATTAGGCTTGCGAGGATGTTTAGATTTATTATTGTTATTTTACTTTCATTTTGGGGTTTGAATGTGTAAGGGGTATTTTCTCCCCACTTCTAGGCCTCAAGGCCTACCTTTTTATCGTTGTTTAGTTGGTTTAGTGAGTAATGATCCGGATTCCACGGTGTTTCCGCCACCGTGGCTCGCTTTTATTTTCTTTTATTTCATCAATCCTTTTTATTTCTTTATTTTATTTTGTTTGATGATGCCGAGTTGAGGGTGAAGGGGCCGAAGCCTTTTGCTCTTGTTTTTCCTTATTTTCCTTCTTGTTTTGGCTTAATTATGATTAATCATGATGTTTGTAAGAATCACCTTATGATAAGTTATGGGTTAAGTTGATTATAAGAGGTTAAATGATGTTTATATGCATGTTTTAATGAGTTAATCATATAAATCGATAATTGGTCACATGAGTATCGAGTGCATCGCATGAAAGTGGGTTGTGGTGTGTGTTGGCCGAGTATAGGAGGGCTGGCCGTGATGTTGCATGTGTGTGTGATGGTTTGGTTGTCTCTTGTTTGAGTCTTGGCTTGTCATAGGATGTTAACCATGCATTATTGAATCATGTTGTACTTTGTGTGATCACTAAACAATGAAATATGAGCAGGTTAATTGAATTTATGACTTGTAATGTTGTTGATCACGTTGAACTCCGTATGTATGGTTGGTTATGTTGGTAATGATGCTTGTGTATGTATGAGTATGGTTGTTGTGGATGTATGGTTGTGTTGGAAGTGTTGGAGACAGGTTGACAGGTTTACAGGTTATGCTTGGGTTAAGTTTGCACATGGGTACTGTTCTGGCACATGTGTGAGGAGATACAACGTCCTAGATTGGACGGATACCGCTCATGGTCCCCTCGGCTATTCTTGTTGTTTAGCTAGAGCTATCATGGGTTCTCAACCAGAAGGGTTAGAGACTATGGTTATTTATGTCGTCACCGTTCTTGTTGCTCGGTGGAATTTGGCCAAATTTAAACTTGTGATTATTGAGGAAGATCTTGTTGCTGTTCCGCCATAGGGTTTGGGTGATTCTTGTTGCTTCACCCGGGGTGATTCTTGTTGCTTCACCCAATTCTCCGCGCTTACTCTCGCAATTGGTTGGAAGAAGGATCGTCGTGTGAGCTCGGTTGGTTTGGTCACAACCTTGGTTGTGCCGTGTGGATGTTGCTTGTGGTTGTAATGTGGTTCTATTGTTGTATGATTTGTTGTTTATGTATTTATACTTTGGTTTTAGGCCGTAGGCCAGGTGAGCTTGTTGCGTTGTTGTTGTTTGCATTTGTTATGTTAAAATATGACTGGGGAGCACCTAGTTACTCCCCACTGATTGTGGTTGTTGCTTCCTTTTCTTTATAGGTATGCGCGTGACGGGAATCGAGTGAGGAAATGCGAGGATATGACCGTCTGTTACCTTAGAAGAGAAGTGTTTTAGTTTAGACTCTTATGGTCTTGTAGCTTGGTTTTGTTTTAGACTTTCTTTCGATCTTTAGACTTTTGTTTGGATTTGGTTTGTACGGGGTATTTACTCCCCATTATGTTAGGCCTCAAGGCCTACTCTTTGTTTTCGTTTTTCGTTAGTAGTTTGTTTGAGTAATAATCCGGGCTACACGGTGTTTCCGCCACCGTGATTTCAGTTTTAAAACCTTTATCTTTTTTTGAAACCTTTTTAAATCGTATTTTATTTCCTTTGAAAACCAGGGTTATTCTGATTGGTATCGAGGCGAATACGCTCCCAACTCTCTTAGGCGAATGAGTAGGATTTGACTTAGAACACCGAGTGAGAGTGTTGGGGTAGACACATTAGGGGGTCTACGTTATTTGTGCATGTGTATGAGTAGTTGTGTGAATGGTGGTCTTAGGATTTCCACCATTAGATCATATATGTTTGCTTTGGATGCAGGTACAGGAATGATGGAGTCATGCGAGGTCGGGTGTCGACTCGATAAATCTCTACATTAAAAATTTACTAGTCCTGCTTCTAAAATAGTCTTTAAAAGCTTTTGATTTGATCTAATCATCGTTTTTAAATGTATTTCTTTATTTCAAAAAGTTTTACTCTGATAATTGCTTTCTTATGTACTACTTGGATTCTTTGCTTTCATCATGCTCACCATTCTAAACTAAATCCTTTATACTTCTATTTTCTTACCAAATCATGTTATCCTTCATTTTAAATATCGACAAAATAGGGAGTATTTTGCATTCCGTTTTAATACACTTGTATGACCCTTGCTTTTTAATGTTATTCATTTGAGAGTTCTGTTTTATCGAAAATTTTAGTCTATTTATGCCTTGTCGATCCCTTGTTTTAACTTTTCGATTTATTCGTTTCTTAAAATTTAATCATTTGAGTATTCTAATTTAAAATCTTCCTCTTTCATTTGACCTTTCGAAATATCTAGAAATTTAACTCTTAAAGTCTTTGATTCGTACTGATTGATCAGCTGGAGCAAGAAACTTGAAGCCGAATTGCGAATGTATGGTCCTATCTACCATCAGAGCACGCAGCGGAAGCTCCTAATCTAAGTCACCTACCGTATTCGTAGGGACATCTTTCAGCTTGTTAGCTACACTTGTCCTTGGTATATCCTTCTAGTTCTTGATCTTATCATACAGTTGTTTTAAAACTATCAGCTCGTGATTACAGTTTGAGTTTCTTCTCCCCCAATAAAATTTCTTATTATGTTCATCCTCCTCTTTTTCAATAGATCGTGCTGAAATGATTTCTAAACTCTTCTATTTCAAGAATGTTTTAAGTCAGTTCTATTAACAAAACCTATTTTTGTATAATTGTGCTATAATGGTTTGTTTGTCCTTCTTGAACTTTCTTATTTTGTAACTATGTTGAGGAAAATTTTAATCGGTATCGCTTTACTTTACCATTCAATTTTAAACGCGTCAATACATTTTGATGGCTTTTTACTTAATCAAATTTGAAATGATTGACACTTATCTACTGCTTTCACTTTTAATCAAAACCTCTTTGTAATCCTAAACATTCTTTTATTAAATTTTCTAATTTGAGCATTTGGTTTATTTGAATATTATTTGTTCTACCTGGTATTTTAGTAGCTTCATTTTTCTAAAATCGCTGTCGTTTTGAAACTCAACTTTGAGACTTCTACTTTCAATCGTATCTTTTAATCATATTCTATATCGGTCAAACTTTTCGGGAATTACCTTTTCGTCTCTCCTTCATAACGAAACCAATTTCAATTCTCTATTGGAAACGAGTCTTATAACTTCATTTGTGAACTCTTAACGAATGTTTCTATTTTCCTTCATCGTTTCATATTAAAAATTTCTTTTGTCAAATTGGTGGTTGTTGAGCAGTTCCTTGCAAAAGATTTATTATGTCATATTTTTACTTAATTCGTTTCATTCCTTCTTTTCTTTCTTATTCATCATAACTCATCACTTTTATATCATGACCCTGTCGATCACCTTTTAATCTTGTCATTCGGGCCTTATGTTATTCTATTCCTTAGGTTTCCCTCTAGTGGCTACTTCAGTTCTATTGCCTTTGAGCCGACTTTTAAGACGTCGATCTTCTATTATTTTCCATTCCTTTCCCTTTCCGTAGGTATTCACGTTCTCGATTTTGTAAAAGCTCTTGATGTATTAACATCAATCTTGTCCTTAATAAATTTCTATAACCGTATTCCTTGGCATCTAGCCGTAAGGTGCTTCACCCTTATCTAGCTCGAAATCTGATCCTTAGGCTGTCGCTGTTATTTGAGTCATAGATGATAGAGTTTGGTTAATAAGTATTTGATAGTATGAGTGGTTTACTAGCTAATTGTGGATACCCATATCCGTACCCTCCCATACAAAACCCTGTGATGTATCACGGACTTCTATTACGCATGCTTTAACGCTAACTAAACGGTTCTAATTAATGTCGAATTCATTTTGAGTCGTTTTAAATGTTAAAATGATTTAGGTCGCTTCACATCACACTTAAATAAACGTTCATTTTGTCCATTTGGAGTCTAGCTAGGTCCTCGTCCTTCTTCATTTGGCATGAGCTTCGCATTTACACTACAATTAGCCCTTTTACATTAACAAGGTCTAATTCAGCAATCCTAAATTCCTAAATTTAGGCCCGGTGGCTAGATCTTCCCTTTAGTCTCCTCTTACACAAAATACGGCTTCACGTCTTACCTTATTTCACAAAAACTATGCAAATGCACCCTTTTCATTTTTCCGGGTCTCGGGCCCGAAACCGAGCCCAAACCAAGCCTTTGGCCCGCACTCCAAAGCCCTGAACATCACAAAATATCTCAGAAATATCCCAGCTGTTTTCTTGAGCTACACGTTTGAGATTATCACGTAATCTTTCAAAGATATAATTCAACCGAAACTAGGAAACTAGGCTAAAACCACACCCTCAAACCGCATAAGCTTATGCGGTTTGGGGAGGCAACCGCATAAGCCTATGCGGTTTGCCCTGGCAACCGCATAAGGCTATGCGGTTTCTAGGCCTGGTTCTATCCCCGGATTTCCTAATTCTCCGAGGGTTTTAGTATATATACACCCCTATACCTGACCTCGAAAATCATCAATTTCTTTTCAGAAAACACCTTTCACACACAACTTCTCACAATACACTACAAAACTCTCACAAAGCCTCAAGCACCCAAATCCTTGAGTTCAACACACCATCCCGTGTTGAATTCATCCTCCTTTTAAGTTCAAGAAGCGAAGCTCTGCCCAGATCTGAAGCGTCAGGACAAGGTAGGTACCGATCCACTTGGATCAAAGCTTTTTCTTATTTTCTATGGACTAACAAAGGGGTCTACACTTTAGCGCCCCCCCGGCTTTGGCACCCAGCGCGCTTGCACTCCAAGTGTTCTATTTACTTCGGGTACACTCCTGTAGGTACCGGGATCTGACCATGGAACCACTCGACGTCTTGCTAGGGCCGTAAAGTTAAAAAGATTAAGTACAAAAAACCTTTAAAAACTGTTTTGGAGCCGCCACTAAATTATGAGGGAAATTTAGAACCCGCCTCCGTGTCCTCATGCTCAAAGACACGTCTTAGAGTTCAAGGCACGTCGACACCTATCCGTCTAAGGTTATTGTGAAACCAGATTCGGATTCGGGTGAGGGTACTTTTCTAAAGCATAAATCAAAATAATGTTTTTATTAAAGATCTTTTGGAAAAGCCTATCAAAAGATAGCCTCTACTAGACTTGAGAACAATGCAAATAATGATACATGAGCCTAAGTAATACGCTACGTACAAGTGCGATAAAGATATAAAATAATGCAAAAAGAGATTGTTTAAAACCCTCAGTTAAGCATGCTTAACTTGTTAACGAAATAGCTCACTTTAATGACGAATTCATTTTAAGTGATTTAGATGCAATAAGAGGATTTGCTAAATGCATGCAATAAAATAAAGTTCAATTAGCCATTGATTTATTTTAGAGAGGTCAGTTGTTTATGCGACTTTGGAAAGGTGTTACGAATAGGGTGTGTATTCGAGGTGCATGGCCGCCTTATGAAAAGCAGACTCGCGTACCAAAGCCGGGGTGAGCCTAATGTAGGCCCTTGCTAGTCTAAGAAGTAAAGAAAGACCTTAATCCATGGTAGGATTAAGTATTACTGTCTCGAATCGAGAACTGGTAGCTTCGCTTCAAAGGGGAGAATTCAACACTAGAAAAATGAAGAATTCAAAGGTGTTTATGCGTGAGGCTTTGAGAGAGTTTTGAGGTGTGAATTGTGTCTTCTGTTCTGAATTCTTGTTGTCTTGAACGAATGAATGAAGGGTCGTATTTATAGTGTAGAGCTCGTCAGTTTTTCGGATATCTAGGGTATAAAGCGGACGTAGGAGCATGAGGCTCCTTGCGGCTACACTGGGCAATCGCAACATGTCTTGCGATAGCCCTTACCAATCGCAATGCCCCTTGCGATTGGTAGGGCGGGCAAGATACTCTTTTCTCCGTATATTTCCAAATATCTTTTAGGATTATACGAAATATCCTTGCTTGAGCTCTAAGTTACGGTTTGCTAGGGTTTGTTTTAGGGTTTATCCTGGACCTTGGGAAGCGGGCCAGGCATGGGTTTGGGCTCGGTTCTGGGCCCGAGCCCTGAAAATGTAAAAGGGGTGTATTTTGTAGTATTTTGTGAAATAGGACATTCCGTGAGGCTATCCTAAGGGTTTGTTAACGCTAAAGGATGGTTTTAGCGACTGGTCCTAAATTTAGGGATTTTTAGGAGAATCGAATCAAACCTTGTAAAGGATCAATTAGACTTGAGGTGTGTAAAAAAGAGTGTGCGCATGCCAGTTAGGACCCGAACTCGAGACGAGCTAGACTCTAAACCTAAGGACACTAAAAGTGATGACCCATAAAGAAAACTCATTTGCATTTTAAATCATTTAACTCGAATTCATCATAATTAGAACTATTTAAGTCAACATAAAAGCATGCAATAAAAGTCCATTGTTACATCACTGGGTTTTTGGTGGGAGGTGCGGATTTGGGTATCTACAGAGCCCCCAGTTTGACTGAGCTTAGGACTAAAGCGAAAGTCAAACTACACGACAACATCCGGACCATTCTGATCTTGATGCCATCGTGCGTGAGTATGTGTCCATGGGTGAGACTAGGACTCGAGCAAGGGCTTTAGGGAGGGACAAACATGTTTAGGGACATGACGGTCCTTGCATACTCGTAAGGGCATGCCTGCCTGTTAATACCTTTGCGTGCTATTGCTGTTGCTTGTCTCGTAAAAGAGCGTGCGTGCTTAGTCTCGTAAAAAGAGCGTATATGCTTCATGCTTCGTGCTAGTGCTTTTGCTGGTGCTCATCTCGTAAAAGAGTGCTTATGTCCGCCGGGAATTATCGTCCGAGGAAAATGCTCATGTCTAGTGTATACGCAAAGGTTGTGTATAGTGCTTCAAACTCGTTTAAGAGTGTGGCGGACTTTAGGTGACGCCTTAACCGAGCGACGTAACGTGAGAAGGTGTCTAGAAGGGCTATAAGTGGATTATAAATCCAATTTAGACCTGAAAATAGGAAAAACACAAAAATGCCCAACTCTGGAATCGCAAGCGTCCTTGCGGTTCCTTTCCCAAATCGCAAGCGTCCTTGCGATTAGGGTTTTGGGCTTTTTCTCATTATAAAACACGGAATTACCGTGTATTATCACTCATTTCCCATTTCCGACTCTTTCTCTCTAAAAACCGATCCTTGCGATTTTCAAGACCGTTTTCGCTCGTTTTTCTTGCTTTACTTCAAAATGGATCAAGGTAACACTCCATTTTACTTGTTTTTATGTATTTTGATGTCGTAAATTGTTAGATCGTCCTTGAAATGTAGAAAAGACGTTTTTAATGAAAAACCGTCTTTTGTCTTGAAATTCGCCGTTTGATCACTAGAGAACGATACCATTCCCTTGTATCATGTTGTTCTTGAATGTATGTGTGGAATGTATACGGTTTGAAACGTTCTTGGACCATTTTCGTATGAAATGGTCCCGACCCAAAAAACGGACCTGGATTTTCGGTCTCGGAATTGCAATTAAACTTCGCCATAGGTTCCCCTTGGCTATTATAATATGTATATGGTGTTAGTTTTTGAAAAATGCTGGTAATCGTCCCTTAAATTGAGGTTTAAAGTCGATTAATACGGAGAACTTAGGTCAAAATTAGGGGTTTTTGATCGACAAGTCCAAAATGCAATTAATTGTTCCGGGGTGTAATTGAAGGTTAATGTGGGGTATAGAGACCATCAAGTTGAAATTTTGATGTGTATAGAGCGGCTTTCGGCCAAATTGTGAATTGAGCCTGAAAGGGCTCTGTGTAGGGTGTTCTTTTGAATTGTTGTTACTTCTGTGATCTGTCTTGTGTTTTTATTGTAGATGAGGATTGGTCTGGACCTCCTACGACGAGGGCTCGTGCTCGTCAGATCGGTTCTAGTCTTTGAGAACTGCGACTCCTGGCGGTTCGAATTTGCGTCGTGCTTTTAGCGCGAGGGATCCTTCTCCTTGATCTATTAACTTTCCGACCCGGAGGGGTCGTGGGCGAGGCATGGGCACCCGTGGGCGTCCTGGTGGTGCCATTGGTGAGGAGGAGAGAGAGGTAGAGGCCATGGAGGAGGGCGAGTCTTCACAGGCTTCAGGGTCTCGTGCTAGGGGTCGTGCGAGCAATGGTCCGCGTGTTGACCGTCCTTTCGCGAAAAATTGGGACGGTCACACCCTGTTGGCGGACCGTGAGCGTCATTTGTCATATCGGGCTCTTAGTGGGCTCGAGGTTGGATATATGAGGACGTTTTCTGGTATTTCGTCCGTCATTTGGGCATATCGAGAAGTTTTGTCTCCCCGGGCGAGGGAGAGGATAGATAGGTCTTTCCTGGGCCCGTTGGTTGAGCGTTGGGTCCAGATTATAGATAGCCGGACCACGGCGAACTTGAGGGTTATCCGGGCATTCCTTGATAGATATTGGGATACGACCACGACGTTCCATTTGCCGGGGTTTGAGGCAGGTATTACCTTGTCTTCGTTTGCTATTATCACGGGTCTGCCCTTTGGCGACCGTGACATGGACTTTGCTTTTGCGCCACCTATTGGCGATAGAGGCGGTGCTTGATCTTGTCGGTCTTTGGTTTGGAGGTGGTATCGAGGAAAGCACCTAATGCATTAAGACGAGCTATATCATGGAGTACTTCGAGGGGAAGACTCAGCATGGTCCTGGGGCTTGGAGCGACGAGCAGAATGCTCGTATGTGGCTCTGGTGGTTTGTTAGCTCTGCCTACTTTGGCGAGAAGAGGCGGCGAGCTACTTCGGTGTTGATGTATCTTACGGATCGGAGTGCGATCGGGCATCTGTTGGGTGTCCCGGCCCTGGGCTTGTGCATCCGTTTCTGCATGGATGCTGTTAGGCCACGGAAGATGGATGGGGGGTCTAGGATTCCCATCGTGTCTCCTGGCTTGTTATTAGAGGTACGTTGTTCTTTGTCTTCATTTGATATGCTCAAAACGTTGTTCACTTGTGCTAACTTGTTTTATGCTTCTTGTGTAGTGTTGGATCTACAGTCACTTCCCTTTCTTCCTCCCCGAGTCGGCCATTGCCATGGAGAAGAAGTACCCTGCGGTATGGACTTGGGAATGCGATGCGGTAGTATCGAATACGGTGGTCGTATGACTTCGTTCGGGACCAGCTGAACCGGTTGAGAGGTTTGTAACACCCGGTGTTGTCCGAGGTTATTCGGGCCGGGTTCCCCGTTGAAGTGGTCCATGTGATGAGCTCAAGTGACCTAGTGCTTAAAAGGATTGTAAGTACTGCTCATATCAACAAGATGCATCTTCTTTTCTGGTGGCTCATCTTAAGAACTCTTTGGTTGCGTGCTTCTTTGGAGAGTAGTCTTAGGATGGGTGACCTCTGGGAAGTTTCCAGGATGCGCACGCAGTGAGGACAAAGTCTTGTTTGGAAAGGACTTCGTGTTGAGTGCGTGGGCGATGTCAGCGACTGGCGAGCTGCAGTGGGTGACATTTCGGCCTTTAGTTGGGGCGGGGTGTTACAAATGGTATCGAGCAACCCGGCGACCGTGTGGTCCAATCCTAGATGCGCACTGGCGGGTGTGGTCGAATCCCAGTGCACGCACCTGGTGGGGAGGATTCGGAATGCTATATTGTAAGTAGCTACCAGGCACAACGAGGGCGTTGCGTTCTTGAGTGGGGGTGTGTAACACCGGTGTTGTCCGAGGTTATTGGTAGGGTTCCCCGTTGAAGTGGTCCATGTGATGAGCTCAAGTGACCTAGTGCTTAAAAGGATTGTAAGTACTGCTCATATCAACAAGATGCATCTTCTTTTCTGGTGGCTCATCTTAAGAACTCCTTGGTTAAGCGTGCTTGCTGGAGAGTAGTCTTAGGATGGGTGACCTCCTGGGAAGTTTCCAGGATGCGCACGAGTGAGGACAAAGTGTGCTGGAAAGGACTCGTGTTGGTCTGTGGGCGATGTACGCAGCCTGGCGAGCTACCGTGGGTGACATTTCGGCCTTTAGTTGGAGCCGGGGTGTTACATCAGGTATGTACTGAAATCTTCTAAATAGCATGTATTTAGATGATTTTGCTTGAAAAAGGTGTTTCACGTGTTTCTTCTTCTTCTTGTAGTTCCGTCCGCGTCCATGGGAGCAGTACACGGACGTTCCTGAGGGGTTGTGGGTGCGTTGGTAGGTTGCACCTGCGTTGATTAGGCCAAAGGGCATGACTGTGTAGCAGTGTGTGCCCCATGGCGTGATGAACGTCGTCTTGGCCATGTCTTCACGGGCCATTTTGATTTGATTGTATCCTGCATACCCGTCCATGAAGGATAGAAGGGCATGATCGGCGGTGTTGTCAACCAGGACGTCTACGTGCGGTAGTGGGAAGTCGTCCTTTGGACTTGCCTTGTTTAGATCGCGGAAATCGACGCATACTCGTATCTTGCCGTTTTTCTTCAACACTGGGACCATGTTTGAGACCCAATCCGAGTACTCGACGACTTGAATGAAGCCGGCTTGTAATTGCTTCTCGATTTCTTCTTTGACCAGAAGGGACCATTCGGGTCGTAATCTCCTTAGTTTTTGTTTGATGGGTTTGAAGCCGGGTTTGATGGGGATGTGGTGTTCGGCTATGCTACATCAATCTGGGCATGTCCTTATATGACCATGCAAAGACGTCCTTGAACTCGGTTAAGAGCTGGGTGAAGTTGGTGCGCTCATCCTCACTTAGTGAGGTGCCTAGTTGTAGTTCCCTTGGTTCTTCGGGGGTTCCTATGTTAATGGTTATGGTTTCCTCGACGATTGGGTTCTGTGTTGGGTTGTTTAGAGTGTTTGCGATGTATTTGATTAACGATTGTTCATTTGTTAATTCATTTTTGTTGCACGGATTTGTTTGTTGTGTTGTTTTGTTCGTTTGTTCGAGTTTTGTTTGTTGTTTATTGTTTAGTTGTTTGTTTTTAGTTTGAGACAAGTCATAGGCAAACTTATCTGTATTATTCATTAAAGAAGAAGAGTTGTTTGACAAATTAGGAGAAGAGCTGGAGCTAGCCTCCGAAAATAAAAAGTCTAAGCTAAAACTAGAAGATGGGTCGACAGATGACTCGACACTTAGAGAATTAGATCCTAGAAGAATTTCCTCCTCTTCGTCGTCTTCGGTGGTGTTGCTACTTGAGGTGTCCTCGCTCGAGTCTTCACCATTTTGTGAGGTTATTTTGTCAAAGAGGGGTCCTTCCCCTGTAACAAGTTGATATTTGCGGCCCTGTGAGTCGGTCCACTTGGTAATTTTATACCAACCGTTTAAGGTTTTATCGGCGACATCGGTGATGAGGTCATCGGGATTGAAGCGATGGTCTCGGAGGATGGATGAGACCAAGTCTTCGTTAGTTTTGTTTGTAAAGGGAAGCCCGCTTTCACTAGCGAAACAGTGTTCTTGAGGCTTGGTGGAGTTATCTCGATCGTACTCTCCCCTTGAGATGAAGTATTTACTCATGTCAAATGAGTATTTTGGGAGGTTGAATTTCCGCGCGAACTTGCGCTTTTTGACTTCCTTAGTCATTTGTTCGAAATCTCCTTCATTTGGTTTGTAGCCTAGGCCCATGGTGGACCAGAGGCTATGGTAATCCTTGGTTTCGAAAGGTTTGTAGGTGCGGATTGGCGTGGCTGAAATTGCTCCTATTTCAAAGTCGAAGCCGCAGTGTTCTTGATTTTCTTCAATCGTGATTTCGGCGGCGTTACGTTCCTTGGGTGAATCAAGAAGGGCGCGGAAGTTGGAAGCGTTGATAGTTATGACTTTGTCGTTAAGAGGTAGCTTCACTTTTTGGTGTAGTGTGGATGTCACGGCTCGTACAGCGTGAATCCATGGGCGCCCTAAGAGCATGTTATAAGATGGTGTCATGTCGATTACTTGGAAATCGACCTTTCGTTCTATAGGGCCTGTGCGTACGTGGAGGGAGATTGTCCCTTTCACGCTACGTTTGGTTCCATCGAAGGCCTTGGCGTAGCCGTGGCTTAGTTGAAAGTCTTCGCTGCCGTCGAGTTCTAGGCGTGCGGTGACAGGTAGGACATTTCCGCAGATCCGTTGTCAATTAGGGTCACCGGTAAAGTTCGTTTCTGCATTCGGAGCTAATGTAAAGGGGTAAATTGTGATTAGCGCCGAATGTTGGCAATTCATTATCAGAGAAGGTGATGGCTCCAGCAAGCCAATCTCCCGGAACATGACTGACCATTTGATCGGGTGAAATGTCTTCATCTGCGCTTGCTATTTGCAAGGCGCGGACGCATGCCTTCCAGGTGCTCGTGAGTCCGTAGGAGAGCCCAGATTGAGATGTCGGCTTTGGTGCGAACAAGTTGCTTTTGAAGTGTCTCGCTCGTGTTTGGTGGTAGTACAACTGGGGTTGATGATGTGCCTTGAGAGGGGACGTCCTCTTGGGCTACAGCTTTGCCCTTATCTGGGGCGGCGGCTTCTTGGGCATAAGCGTCTGTGAAGATATTCTGGTAAGGCCGCCCAGAACGAGTGAGATGTGAGACTTCGTCTTTGGTTTCGGGTTGAGTGACGTTAGCCTTGACCTGGGGCTTATTGCCCTTCTTCTTTCCCTTCTTGTTCCTCCCTTTTTTGTTATTCTTAGAAGAGGAAGAATTGCTTGTGTTGTTGATCTGGGCTATGGTTTTATTAGGTGGTGGCCATTCGCCCTCGCTTTCGCTACTAGAGTACCATACTCCATTGATTTGTTCGCCATAGCAGGCGTTCAAATCATCTTCGATTTGTGTAGTGATATTGACGAGGTGTTGGAAATTGCGTATGTTAGCATACCGAAGGTGAGTTTGGTATCTTTGGGTGTAGGTCTTTGATGATATCATGTACGAGTTAAATGCGGGTGTACTAGACCTACGAGATGTGTATTAAGCTTCTTCCATCTGGTTAGAAAATTGGTGAAGCTTTCGCCGTCGGTTTGGACATTACTTTCCATGATCGGTTGGTCGAGGGAGATAGTGTTGATCTGATCGTCGGTGAGTGTGATGAGGTAGGAGCAATCAATGATGGGTGCGGAGTCCACAAAGATTGCATGGCTAGCCAAGGGATTGTCTTTGTTGGATGGCTTACCATTTGCAGTTGGCTTGTCGAGCTTTCCTTGGTCGATAAGGTCTTGGATAGCATGTTTTAACTTGAAGCAGTTCTCAGTATCGTGACCTTTGCCTCTGTGGTAAGCACAGTAAGCATTAGAGTCCCACAATTTGGGCTTCTTGTCTTCGGGTGGTTCAAAAGTGGGCCCGATGGGTTGTAGATAGTTCTTGTCGACCAGTCTTTTGAATGCCTTAGTGTAAGACATGTAAAGTTGATCGAAGTTTCTCCTAGGCTTGAAGGGAGAAGGGGTGAAGGTTGCACATGATTCCGAATTACCAAGTGACTCTAGAAATTTGGCGGCGGCGGTTCTCGTCGTTCTTAGTAGTCTTGGCGTCGATTTAGATGAACTTCCTTGATATGCATGGCCGGTATACTTGGCCATGGTCCCAGTTCTGAGGTCGTCTTCAATCTGGGTGCCGACCTTAGTAAGTTGCTTGAAAGTTTGTATGTTGCTATACCGCATGTAAAATTGGTACACGGGTCGCAAGTTGTTGACGAATTTGGGCACAAGTTCGTCCTCCCTTGGGCGATTTGGGATTTGTGCACTAAGCTTCTTCCACCTAGTAAGGTACTCGGTAAATCCTTCGTTGTCCTTTTGTGATAGGACCTCCGAGTGCGGATAGAGACCTGGGTGTCATCATTGTCCTTGTATTGATGATCGAACTCGACGGTGATTTGTTCGAAAGAAGAAACCCGCTCCGGGTTTAGGGAGTAGAACCAGGTCTTCGGTATGGCTGCGAGGGAATGCGGGAACAATGATGGCCAGTGCTCCGGATTAACTCCTTTGATACCCATTTGTGATTTGAAAGCCCTGATGTGGGTAATCGGACTTTCGTGACCTTGGAAGATTGGGAGGTCACTGAGGGCGAGCTTGCTTGGTAGTGCATCCCTGATGTTCTGGGGGATGCTCTCATTCTCCTTGTGTATGGAGTAACCTCCCGGAGTACCGAGACGTTCTTCCATAGCCTGGAGTTTCTTGACGTGCTTATCTGCCTCATCCTTGATTTTCAACTCCATTCGATCGACTTCAGTTTGGTGGTGGGCCATTAGGTGTTCAAGGTCATTGGTTAGTTTGGTAACTTGTTCGCGGAGTGCGGTAACATCTTCGTTGCCGGCCATTTTTCGCTTGTAGGTTCGTTTCTTGTGAGGGAGGACGGCTCGGTTCTTAGTGCGGCGGGTATCCAGTTGAGGTTCCCCTACATTTGCATAGGATGCATCAGCTATTTGTGCATCTGACCGACACATTCATTTATGTTTGTTTTTAGCTCATTTCGTTTGAAAAGGACTCTCTTTAGTTTTTGGAAAAGAAGGAAGTTTTCGAAAACAAGCTGGGAGTATTCTTGAGATGAGAATGCGTGCGCGCAGCTCAGCTCAATGTTAAAAGATTTTGCTTTGCGCCCATTCAGCCCGAATGACGGTATGTTGTCGTGGGCTAAAGGTAGACACACAAAAGGAATCGACTTGAGTTCAGACAAGTCGAGGATGTTAAAACAGGATTTAAACCGTGAGGTTTAAAGAGTGAAGTCCACAAGTTGAGGCCAAAGACCTTGACTCGGGTTTTGCTAATTTTGTAAAGGAAATTTTGAAAGATCTTTATTTCAAAAGTTCGTGATTATTTTATTTGAAAAGATGTTAGCTGGTTAGTCTGTTTGATTATTTTCGAAAATTTTAAGTGAGTTTTCGAAGATATGCAGATTTTGAAAAGGACTATATTGTATAGCCTCGCACTTGTACGTATGACTCTTGGTCGTTTGGTCAGGTCTCGTACGCCTCCAACTGATTTGAGTACGCTTTGGCAGGTGCCTTTAACCCTTTGCCCACATAGTATAACATGTAGGATACAAAGGAAGCCACAGGCGGTCAAATACATTGCTCTGACAAGCAGTGGAGGGTAAGAGGAAGGTTAGTCCGTAGCGTGCTTTATCGAGTGGACAAGCCTGCGTTTGGAACCACCTCTCAAGGTGTTTGTGTGTGAATCCGACTAGATTCGACTCTAAACGGATATGCTTAGCTCATGCATGTTGATTGTTCTCAAGTCGTTCAAGTCTCATTTTTATCTTTAAAAGGAAAAACTAGTTATAGTTTCAAAAATAAAACCTATCCCAATGGAGTCGCCAGCTGTGTAATGCAGGGATCGACCATGGAACCACTCGACGTCTTGCTAGGTAGTAAAGTTAAAAAGATTAAGTACAAAAATCCTTTAAAAACTGTTTTGGAGCCGCCACTAAATTATGAGGGAAATTTAGAACCCGCCTCCGTGTCCTCATGCTCAAAGACACGTCTTAGAGTTCAAGGCACGTCGACACCTATCTGTCTAAGGTTATTGTGAAACCAGATTCGGATTCGGGTGAGGGTACTTTTCTAAAGTATAAATCAAAATAATGTTTTTATGAAAGATCTTTTGGAAAAGCCTATCAAAAGATAGCCTCTACTAGACTTGAGAACAATGCAAATAATGATACATGAGCCTAAGTAATACGCTACGTACAAGTGCGATAAAGATATAAAATAATGCAAAAAGAGATTGTTTAAAACCCTCAGTTAAGCATGCTTAACTTGTTAACGAAAACAGTTCAGTTTAATGACGAATTCATTTTAAGTGATTTAGATGCAATAAGAGGATTTGCTAAATGCATGCAATAAAATAAAGTTCAATTAGCCATTGATTTATTTTAGAGAGGTCAGTTGTTTATGCGACTTTGGAAAGGTGTTACGAATAGGGTGTGTATTCGAGGTGCATGACCGCCTTATGAAAAGCAGACTCGCGTACCAAAGCCGGGGTGAGCCTAATGTAGGCCCTTGCTAGTCTAAGAAGTAAAGAAAGACCTTAATCCATGGTAGGATTAAGTATTACCTGTCTCGAATCAGGAAACTGGCAGCGCTTCGCTTCAAAGGGGAGAAGTCAACACTAGAAAAATGAAGAATTCAAAGGTGTTTATGCGTGAGGCTTTGAGAGAGTTTTGAGGTGTGAATTGTGTCTTCTGTTCTGAATTCTTGTTGTCTTGAACGAATGAATGAAGGGTCGTATTTATAGTGTAGAGTTCGGCAGATTTTAGGAAATCTGGGGATAAAACCGGACGTAGGAGCATGAGGCTCCTTGCAGGCTTACTGGGGCAATCATGACATGTCTTGCGATAGCCCTTACCAATCGCAATGCCCCTTGCGATTGGTAGGGCGGGCAAGATACTCTTTTCTCCGTATATTTCCAAATATCTTTTAGGATTATACGAAATATCCTTGCTTGAGCTCTAAGTTACGGTTTTCTAGGGTTTGTTTTAGGGTTTATCCTGGACCTTGGGAAGCGGGCCAGGCATGGGTTTGGGCTCGGTTACGGGCAGAGCCCTGAAAATGTAAAAGGGGTGTATTTTGTAGTATTTTGTGAAATAGGACATTCCGTGAGGCTATCCTAAGGGTTTGTTAACGCTAAAGGATGGTTTTAGCGACTGGTCCTAAATTTAGGGATTTTTAGGAGAATCGAATCAAACCTTGTAAAGGATCAATTAAACTTGAGGTGTGTAAAAAAGAGTATGCGCATGCCAGTTAGGACCCGAACTCGAGACGAGCTAGACTCTAAACCTAAGGACACTAAAAGTGATGACCCATAAAGAAAACTCATTTGCATTTTAAATCATTTAACTCGAATTCATCATAATTAGAACCATTTAAGTCAACATAAAAGCATGCAATAAAAGTCCATTGTTACATCACTAGGTTTTTGGTGGGAGGTGCGGATTTGGGTATCTACAACTCCATATCCGATGACACGCCAAAGTCGCATAAGCAACCGACCCTTATAAAATAAACCAATGGACAATTGAACTTTATTTTATTTGCATGCATCTTGCACCTTCTTATTTTGCATTAAATCAACTTAAACAACGAATTCGACCTTTAACTGAACCGTTTTCGTTAATAAGTTAAACCTGCTAAACTGAGGGTTTTAATCAATCTTTTTGCATCTGCATCTGCATTCTTTTACAAACTTATCGCACTTGTACGTAGCGATAACATTAGCTCAAATATCATCTTACAAGGATTGTTCTAGGTCAGTAGAGGCTATTTTTACATAGGCTTTTCTAAAAGGTTTTCATAAATCATTATTTGAATTAACTCTTTTTCTAAAGTACCCTCGCCCCGAATCCAATCTGGTTTCACAACCTTAGATCTAGGGGTGTCGGCGTGCTCCAAAATCTAAGACATGTTTTTAAGTTAGAACATGGTAGCAGGTTCCTAATTTCCGCGATAATTAGGTGGCGACTCCATAACAGTTCTTAAAGGTTTTTCCAACTTAATCTTTTTTAACTTTAAAATCCGCCCTTAAGCAAGACGCCGAGTTGGGTCCCTCGACGCGGCTCCCGGGTTCCACACTAATGCACATGGTTGGTCGTTGTAACTTTTGAGGATTCTTAGTTTTGCGATTCCTAGCTAGTGCATCTTGAGACCGTTTTATAATTATGAGTTAATGCACATGTGATTCTTAGTCTTTGAGATTAATGATTTAATTTACGGTGAGTGAACGTTAGGGAGATTATAGTATCTGCGTAGGGAGTATTTTTAGGACTTAGTTATGTTGCTATATGGGTTGTGACAATCATGAGTTAGTAAGAATTGGGAAGTGATATTGTGATGAGCAATAATCGGCTTTGAGAAAAACCTAAAGGTTATAGTGAGCACGATAAAACTTTGGGGTTTGCACTTTAAAGGATAATGTATGAATGACAAGTGTGCATCTTTGTGGTTTTGTGTATGTGTTAAGTATAAGGAAATTCATTAATGGAAGGAAGGCATTCGTGGTCAGTAAAGTAGTGACGTTCGAGAATGGTGTGGATGGACTTGTGTGTGGTAATAATGGGTTGAGAGAGTAGTAAGCTTTTAACGATACATTTTGATAGCTACGTGTTAGTATACGTGTGACTTGAGAATGAGACGGTATGGTATGACATATTTGTGGTTATTTCGTTGTGGAAAATGTGGAACTATATGGGAAGCGATATAGACTTGAGCTTAGATCACGTTATGATTAAGGATATGAGGCTTGACATTAGCATCGATTTGGGGATTAGCTTACGCGTTAGTTTGTCTTGGTAACATAGGTAATGGTGCCTTTTGGGTTAAAACCCGTCTGAGGTTTTGGTTAAACTTGGTGAGGAGGATGCTTGGTTGAACGATATGGTTTTGTGAGGCTAGTGTGCCTAATTTGAGGATTGTCGAGCATAAGATGCACCAATAGTATTAAAGGGTTATATGAGTGAGTTGAGCATCTTTCGGATGATATGTGATGTCGGGTTATCTAAAGCGTCGTTAAACGTGTCTATGCCCTTGTTATCGGGGTGAGTAGAGTTAGCGATTCTTGTCTTGAGGACCATAGGAGTAGGTAGTTTTCTTAATCCTTTGGGGGCATTCTTTCGTTCTCAAGTTTCGAGGACGAAACTTCTTTTTAGGTGGTGAGATTGTAACACCCCGACTTTTCCTAATATTTATTATTTGTCTCATTTATATTCGTAAATTATTTCTCTTGATTCTCTCATTTCTTTTAGCTCGAGAAAATCAGTTCTCTTGTCCCGTGGTTAAGCTACTCTGTAGTCGGAACTTAAATACGGAGTAATTTAGCAAAAAACGGTGTAATTTCCTCATACGAACTCCGATTCAGATGATTCAAAAGGCTAAACTGCGTATTTTTTCGATGCCGTCGCAACTGCCAAATTTTCAGAAGCTAGTTTGGACCGGCCCAACTTGGACTGAACCGAACCGAAACCTCCTTAGCACGGGTTGGGTTTAGGGTTTTGGATGGCTTTTTGAGCAAGGCAATTAATTATCCTATTATCTCCTAATCTTGGCATTATGATAATCTGATTTCTACCCTAATCTCTCATTCCTCTCATTCCATCCACATTCATTCCTCCTTCATTTCTCAAAATCTCTCTCCAATCTCATCCAAACTCCATTGTTTCTCTTCCAAGCTTTCATCCCTTTCATCCTAAGTCTTTCCTAGCCTTTTCCCTTGGTATAGGATCTCTTTTATCTCTTTTATTTTTTCTGTTATTGTGTTATTTTATGTGTTATTATGCTATGTATTCATTATTTGTATGTTTTGGCTTGGATCATCAAAGGAGAAGAAGACTTTGAAGAATGAGACACTATCCTAATTGAAGAAGAAGAGGAGTAGCACGAATTTGGGTCTCTACAAAGGTAACTAGGTGTGATCTAGTTGTATTTTAGCATGTATGAGGCCTTGCTTGTCATGGGTGTGTTGTTTACATTGTTGTTGTGTTGTTGGTTGATGTTTGATCATGATTTCATGTTAGAATCATTGGCCTCATACTAGGGTTGTCATGTTATCATTCATATTATCATCATTAAATTCATAACTATGTTAGTTTAACGCTAATCATGTTTGTAGAATCATAAAAATCGATTTGGTGATGTTGTGGTGATGATGCCGAGTTGAGGGTGAAGGGGCCGAAGCCCTTTGCTCTTGTTTTTCCTTATTTTCCTTCTTGTTTTGGCTTAATTATGATTAATCATGATGTTTGTAAGAATCACCTTATGATAAGTTATGGGTTAAGTTGATTATAAGAGGTTAAATGATGTTTATATGCATGTTTTAATGAGTTAATCATATAAATCGATAATTGGTCACATGAGTATCGAGTGCATCGCATGAAAGTGGGTTGTGGTGTGTGTTGGCCGAGTATAGGAGGGCTGGCCGTGATGTTGCATGTGTGTGTGATGGTTTGGTTGTCTCTTGTTTGAGTCTTGGCTTGTCATAGGATGGTAACCATGCATTATTGAATCATGTTGTACTTTGTGTGATCACTAAACAATGAAATATGAGCAGGTTAATTGAATTTATGACTTGTAATGTTGTTGATCACGTTGAACTCCGTATGTATGGTTGGTTATGTTGGTAATGATGCTTGTGTATGTATGAGTATGGTTGTTGTAAATGTATGGTTGTGTTGGAAGTGTTGGAGACAGGTTGACAGGTTAACAGCTTATGCTTGGGTTAAGTTTGCACATGGGTACTGTTCTGGCACATGTGTGAGGAGATACAACGTCCTAGATTGGACGGATACCGCTCATGGTCCCCTCGGCTATTCTTGTTGTTTAGCTAGAGCTATCATGGGTTCTCAACCAGAAGGGTTAGAGACTATGGTTATTTATGTCGTCACCGTTCTTGTTGCTCGGTGGAATTTGGCCAAATTTAGACTTGTGATTATTGAGGAACTTCTTGTTGCTGTTCCGCCATAGGGTTTGGGTGATTCTTGTTGCTTTACCCGGGGTGATTCTTGTTGCTTCACCCAATTCTCCGCGCTTACTCTCGCAATTGGTTGGAAGAAGGATCGTCGTGTGAGCTCGGTTGGTTTGGTCACAACCTTGGTTGTGCCGTGTGGATGTTGCTTGTGGTTGTAATGTGGTTCTATTGTTGTATGATTTGTTGTTTATGTATTTATACTTTGGTTTTAGGCCGTAGGCCAGGTGAGCTTGTTGCGTTGTTGTTGTTTGCATTTGTTATGTTAAAATATGACTGGGGAGCACCTAGTTACTCCCCACTGATTGTGGTTGTTGCTTCCTTTTCTTTATAGGTATGCGCGTGATGGGAATCGAGTGAGAAAATGCGAGGATATGACCGTCTGTTACCTTAGAAGAGAAGTGTTTTAGTTTAGACTCTTATGGTCTTGTAGCTTGGTTTTGTTTTAGACTTTCTTTCGATCTTTAGACTTTTGTTTGGATTTGGTTTGTACGGGGTATTTACTCCCCATTATGTTAGGCCTCAAGGCCTACTCTTTGTTTTCGTTTTTCGTTAGTAGTTTGTTTGAGTAATAATCCGGGCTACACAGTGTTTCCGCCACCGTGATTTCAGTTTTAAAACATTTATCTTTTTTTGAAACCTTTTTAAATCGTATTTTATTTCCTTTGAAAAACCCGGGTTGTTACAGTTGGTATCAGAGCGAATACGCTCCCAACTCTCTTAGGTGAATGAGTAGGATTTGACTTAGAACACCGAGTGAGAGTGTTGAGGTAGACACATTAGGGGGTCTACGTTATTTGTGCATGTGTATGAGTAGTTGTGTGAATGGTGGTCTTAGGATTTCCACCATTAGATCATATATGTTTGCTTTGGATGCAGGTACAGGAATGATGGAGTCATGCGAGGTCGGGTGTCGACTCGATAAATTTCTACATTAAAAATTTACTAGTCCTGCCTCTAAAATATTCTTTAAAAGCTTTTGATTTGATCTAATCATCGTTTTTAAATGTATTTCTTTATTTCAAAATGTTTTACTCTGATAATTGCTTTCTTATGTACTACTTGGATTCTTTGCTTTCATCATGCTCACCATTCTAAACTAAATCCTTTATACTTCTATTTTCTTACCAAATCATGTTATCCTTCATTTTAAATATCGACAAAATAGGGAGTATTTTGCATTCCGTTTTAATACACGAAGCTGATAATAGTCAATTTGGGTTGGTCGAGCATACGATGTATCTATGGTATACAAGTTTACATAAACTAGCGATCCACATCTGAGCAGTTGGTGATATTGAGCTAATATAAGCGTCGTTAAGCGTGTCTATGCCCCTGTGATCAAGGTGAGTAGAGTTAGCGATTCTTGTCTTGAGGACCATAAGAGTAGGTAGCTTTCTTAATCCTTTGGGGGTATTCTTTTGTTTTCAAGTTTCGAGGACGAAACTTCTTTTTAGAGGGTAGGATTGTAACACCCCGACTTTTCCTAATATTAATTGTTCGTCTAAAAAATATTTGTAATTCATTTCTCTTGATTTTCTCATTTTTAGCTCGAGAAAATCAGTTCACTTGTCGCGTGGGTTAAGTTACACTAGTCAGAACTTAAAAACGGTGTAATTAACTTAAGAACGGTGTAATTTCCTCATACGGACTCCGATTCAGGTGATTCAAAAGGCTAAACTGCGTATTTTTTCGACGCCGTCGCAACTGCCAAATTTTCAGGAGCCAGATCGAACCGCTCCACCCCGGGCCGAGCCGCTCCCTCAACTCGGGTTGAGTTTTAGGGCTTTCTTGGGTTTGCTTCTTGCTCAAGACATTATAATATTTCATTCCTTCTTTACCCTAGCTCCCAAATCAGTTTTGCATCTTCCTAATCTCATCCCTAATCTCATCCTCATTCATCCCTCATAATTCTTCCACAAAAACTCTCTCAAAACTCATCAAACTCCATTGTTGATCATCTTTTCTTTCTTTTCTTTAGCCCTAAACCTTTCCTAGTCAATTCCCTTGGTATAGGATCTCTTTTAGCTCTTTTATTTTTCTGATTTTGTATTATTTTATGTGTGTTTATGTTGTGTATTCATTGCTTGTTTGATTTGGCTTGATTATGCAAAGGAGAAGGAGATCTAGAAGAAGGAGATATCATTCTTGTAGAGGAGGAAGAGGTTTAGCAAGGATTTGATCTCAACTAAGGTAACTAGGTGTGATCTAGTTGTATTTTAGCATGTATGAGGCCTAATTGTTATGGATCTTGTTGTATACATTGTTGGTCATTGTGTGTTTGCAAATCTTGTTGTTTGATTGTTGTTTTCATCATGTTGTCATGCTAGATCTAGGGCCTCATACTAGGGTTGTCATACTATCATATTATAATGCATATTTCACTTAGTTTATTGCTAATCATGTTTGTAAATCCATGGAAATTGATTTGGTGTTGGTTGTTGTTGATGCCGTGTGTGTTGTGATGAGGGCCGCAGCCCTTGTCTCTAGTTTCCCCTCGTTTTCTTCTTGTTTTGGCTTAATTATAATAGATCTTGATGTTTGAATGAATCACCTAAAGTTAAATTATGAATTATGATGATTTGATTAAGTCTAGAAGTGTTTGAATGCGTGTTTAATTGAGTTAATCACATGAATCGTTAATGAATCACATGAGAATCGATTGTGTTGCAAGAAAATGGGTGTTATGTGTGGTGGCCGTGTATGGTGCACATGGGCCGTGAGGTTTGTGTGTGTGAGTCGGTTTGTTTGTCACTTGTTTGAGTCTAAGCATGTCTTTGGATGTTAACTATGCTATAATGAATCGAGTTATACTTTGTTTGATCACTAAATGAAGGATTATGAGCATGTCAATTGAATGTATGACTTGTAATGTATGTTACTCATATTGTACTCCGTATGTATGGTTGGTTATGATTGTAATGAGGCTTGTGTATGTATGAGTATGGTTGTTGTGGTTGCAAGGTTGTGTTGGAGGTGTTGGAGACAGGTTAACAGGTTAACAGGTTGTGCTTGAGTTAAGTTTGCACATGGGTACTGTTCTGGCACATGTGTGAGGAGATACAACGTCCTAGGATGGACGGATACCGCCCATGATCCCCTCGACTATTCTTGTTGCTTAGTTAGAGCGACTATGGGTTCTCAACCAGAAGGGTTAGAGACTATGGTTATTTATGTCGTTACCGTTCTTGTTGCTCGGTGGAATTTGGCCAAATTTAGACTTGTGATTGAGGAACTTCTTGTTGCTGTTCCGCCATAGGGTTTGAGTGATTCTTGTTGCTTCACTCGGGGTGATTCTTGTTGCTTCACCCAGTTCTCCGCGCTTACTCTCGCATTTGGTTGGATGAAAGATCGTCTTGAGAGCTCAGTTGGTTTGGACACAACTTTGGTTGTGCCGTGTTGTTTATGTATTGTTGTTCTTTGGTTGTTTGTTGGTTGTAAATGTTGTTGTACTTTGTTATTAGGCCGTAGGCCAGGTGAGCTTGTTGCATTGTTGTTTACGTTTTGTTATGTTAAACTATGACTGGGGAGCACCTAGTTACTCCCCACTGATTGTGGTTGTTGCCTCTCTTTTATAGGTATGCGCGGGATCGGGTTTGTCAAATGAGGACGCCGTGAGGATGACCTATAGCTAACCTTGGAGTGATTTTGGATTAGGCTTGCGAGGATGTTTAGATTTATTATTGTTATTTTACTTTCATTTTGGGGTTTGAATGTGTAAGGGGTATTTTCTCCCCACTTCTAGGCCTCAAGGCCTACCTTTTTATCGTTGTTTAGTTGGTTTAGTGAGTAATGATCCGGATTCCACGGTGTTTCCGCCACCGTGGCTCGCTTTTATTTTCTTTTATTTCATCAATCCTTTTTATTTCTTTATTTTATTTTGTTTGAAAATCCGGGTTGTTACAGTTGGTATCAAAGCGAATACGCTCCCAACTCTCTTAGGTGAGTGAGTAGGATTTGACCTAGAACACCGAGTGAGAGTGTCGGGTAGACACATTAGGGGGTCTGCGTTATTTGTGCATGTGTATGAGTAGTTGTATAAGTGGTGGACTTAGGATCCCCACCATTAGATCACACAATTTCTTTGGATGCAGGTACAAGAGTAATAGTGACGTGGGGGATCGTGTACCGCCTCGATATTTCTTTAAAGATTCCTTGTTTATCTCTAAAATAAATGGTTAAGGCTTTTCATTCGATTTAATCATTCTCTTTAAACCTATTTCTTTACTGCAACATGTTTCACTCTGATAATTACATTCTTAGTTATTAGCAGACATCTTCGATTTCCTCAAAACTCATATTTTACGATTAAATACCCTATTCTTCTATTTTCTTATCGAATGATAATACTCCTATTTTCCTTCCAAATGTATTTTTGCATTTCCCTTTATTGTTAATGACGCTTGCTTTTAACAATATTTGTTTGACTGCTCAATTCCTTTGAAATTTTAATTTATCTATTTCTTGATGATTTATTGTCTTAATTTCTTCTTGGTTTATACGAATTTAATCATTTGATTATTCTACTTTAAAATCTTTCTCTTTCATTTGACCTTTCGAAATATCTAGAAATTTAACTCTTAAAGTCTTTGATTCGTACTGATTGATCATCTGGAGTAAGAAACTTGAAGCCGAATTGCGAATGTATGGTCCTACCATCAGAGCACGCAGCGGAAGCTCCTAATCTAAGTCACCTACCGTATTCGTAGGGACGTCTTTCAGCTTGTTAGCTACGCTTGTCCTTAGTTCCTTCTAGTTCTTGATCTTATTATATAGTTGTTTTAAAACTATCAGCTCGTGCTTACTGTTTGAGTTTCTTTTTCCCCATTAAAATTTCTTATTATGTTCGTCCTCATCTTTTTCAATAGATCGTGCTGAAATAATTTCTAAACTCTTTTATTTCAAGAATGTTTTCAGTCAGTTCTATTAACAAAACCTATTTTTGTATAATTGTGCTATAGTGGTTTGTTTGTCCTTCTTGAACTTTCTTATTTTGTAACTATGTTGAGAAAAATTTTAATCGGTATCGCTTTACTTTACCATTCAATTTTAAACGCGTCAATACATTTTGATGGCTTTTTACTCAATCAAATTTGAAATGATTGACACTTATCTACTGCTTTCACTTTTAATCAAAACCTCTTTGTTATCCTAAACATTCTTTTACTAAATTTTCTAATTTGAGCATTTGGTTTATTTGAATATTATTTATTCTACCTGGTATTTTAGTAGCTTCATTTATCTAAAATCGCTGTCGTTTTGAACCTCAACTTTGAGACTTCTCCTTTCAAACGTATCTTTTAATCATATTCTATATCTGTCAAACTTTTCGGCAATTACCTTTTCGTCTCTCCTTCATAACGAAACCAATTTGAGTTCTTTGTTGGAAACGAGTCTTATGCCTTCATTTGTGAACTCTTCAAGAATAATTCCATTTTCCTTCATCGTTTCATTTTAAAAATTTCTTTTGTCTAATTGGTGGTTGTTGAGCAGTTTCTTGTAAAAGATTTATTATGTCATATTTTTACTTAATTCGTTTCATTCCTTCTTTTCTTTCTTATACATAACTCATCACTTTTATATCATGACCCTGTCGATCACCTTTTAGTCTTGTCATTCGGGTCTTATGTCATTCCATTCCTTAGGTTTTCCTCTAGTGGCTACTTCGATCAGTTCTATTGCCTTTGAGCCGACTTTTAAGACGCCGATCTTCTATTATTTTCCACTCCTTCCCGTAGCTATTCACGTTCTCGATTTTGTAAAAGCTCTTGATATATTAACATCAATCTTGTCCTTGATAAATTTCTATAATCGTATTCCTTGACATCTAGCCGTAAGGTGCTTTACCCTTATCTAGCTCGAAATCTGATCTTTAGGCTGTCGCTGTTATTTGAGTCATAGATGATAGAGTTTGGTTAATAAGTATTTGATAGTATGAGTGGTTTACTAGCTAATGCACATGGTTGGTCGTTGTAACTTTTGAGGATTCTTCGTTTTGCGATTCTTAGCTAGTGCATCTTGAGACCGTTTTATAATTATGAGTTAATGCACATGTGATTCTTAGACGTTGAGATTAATGATTTAATTTATGGTGAGTGAACATTAGGGAGATTATAGTATCTGCGTAGTGAGTATTTTTAGGACTTATTTATGTTGCTAGATGAGTTGTGACAATCTTGAGTTAGTGAGAATTGGGAAGTAATATTGTGGTGAGCAATAATCGACTTTGAGGAAAACTTAATGGTTATAGTGAGCACGATAAAACTTTGGGGTTCGTACTTTAAAGGATAATGTAGGAATGACAAGTGTGCATCTTGTGGTTTTGTGTATGTGTTATGTATAAGGAAATTCAATAATGGAAGGAAAGAAATCGAGGTCAGTAAGGTAGTGACGTTCGAGGAAGGTATGGATAGACTTGTGTATGGTAACAATGGGTTGAGATAGTAGTAAGCTTTTGACGATACATTTTGATAGTTACTGGATAATATACTTTTGATTTGGGGTTGAGAGATATGGTATGACATAATTATGGTTATTTCAATGTGGAGAGTGTGGATAGATGTGAGAAGCGATATAGACTTGAGCTTGGATCACGTTATGATTGAGGGTATGAGGTTTATCTTTGGCATTGATTTGAGGATTAGTTTGTGCGGCAATTGTATTGGTGACGTTAGTTAGGATGTCCACGGTTTTAAAATGCGTTTGGAGTGTGTTAAGATTTTGGATTGAGATATTATGTTGAGTTGATATGGACATACGAAGCTAATAATAGTCAATTTGGGTTGGTCGAGCATACGATGTATCTATGGTATACAAGTTTACATAAACTAGCGATCCACATCCGAGCAGTTGGTGATATTGAGCTAATATAAGCGTCTTAAGCGTGTCTATGCCCCTGTGATCAAGGTGAGTAGAGTTAGCGATTCTTGTCTTGAGGACCATAAGAGTAGGTAGCTTTCTTAATCCTTTGGGGGTATTCTTTTGTTCTCAAGTTTCGAGGACGAAACTTCTTTTTAGAGGGTAGGATTGTAACACCCCGACTTTTCCTAATATTAATTGTTCGTCTCAAAAATATACGTAATTCATTTCTCTTGATTTTCTCATTTTTAGCTCGAGAAAATCAGTTCACTTGTCGCGTGGGTTAAGTTACACTAGTCAGAACTTAAAAACGGTGTAATTAACTTAAGAACGGTGTAATTTCCTCATACGGACTCCGATTCAGGTGATTCAAAAGGCTAAACTGCGTATTTTTTCGACGCCGTCGCAACTGCCAAATTTTCAGGAGCCAGATCGAACCGCTCCACCCCGGGCCGAGCCGCTCCCTCAACTCGGGTTGAGTTTTAGGGCTTTCTTGGGTTTGCTTCTTGCTCAAGACATTATAATATTTCATTCCCTCTTTACCCAAGCTCCCAAATCAGTTTTGCATCTTCCTAATCTCATCCCTAATCTCATCCTCATTCATCCCTCATAATTCTCCCACAAAAACTCTCTCAAAACTCATCAAACTCCATTGTTGATCATCTTTTCTTTCTTCTCTTTAGCCCTAAACCTTTCCTAGTCAATTCCCTCGGTATAGGATCACTTTTAGCTCTTTTATTTTTCTGATTTTGTATTATTTTATGTGTGTTTATGTTGTGTATTCATTGCTTGTTTGATTTGGCTTGATTATGCAAAGGAGAAGGAGATCTAGAAGAAGGAGATATCATTCTTGTAGAGGAGGAAGAGGTTTAGCAAGGATTTGATCTCAACTAAGGTAACTAGGTGTGATCTAGTTGTATTTTAGCATGTATGAGGCCTAATTGTTATGGATCTTGTTGTATACATTGTTGGTCATTGTGTGTTTGCAAATCTTGTTGTTTGATTGTTGTTTTCATCATGTTGTCATGCTAGATCTAGGGCCTCATACTAGGGTTGTCATACTATCATATTATAATGCATATTTCACTTAGTTTATTTCTAATCATGTTTGTAAATCCTTGGAAATTGATTTGGTGTTGGTTGTTGTTGATGCCGTGTGTGTTGTGATGAGGGCCGCAGCCCTTGTCTCTTGTTTCCCCTCGTTTTCTTCTTGTTTTGGCTTAATTATAATAGATCTTGATGTTTGAATGAATCACCTAAAGTTAAATTATGAATTATGATGATTTGATTAAGTCTAGAAGTGTTTGAATGCGTGTTTAATTGAGTTAATCACATGAATCGTTAATGAATCACATGAGAATCGATTGTGTTGCAAGAAAATGGGTGTTATGTGTGGTGGCCGTGTGTGGTGCACATGGGCCGTGAGGTTTGTGTGTGTGAGTCGGTTTGTTTGTCACTTGTTTGAGTATAAGCATGTCTTAGGATGTTAACTATGCTATAATGAATCGAGTTATACTTTGTTTGATCACTAAATGAAGGATTATGAGCATGTCAATTGAATGTATGACTTGTAATGTATGTTACTCATATTGTACTCCGTATGTATGGTTGGTTATGATTGTAATGAGGCTTGTGTATGTATGAGTATGGTTGTTGTGGTTGCATGGTTGTGTTGGAGGTGTTGGAGACAGGTTAACAGGTTAACAGGTTGTGCTTGAGTTAAGTTTGCACATGGGTACTGTTCTGGCACATGTGTGAGGAGATACAACGTCCTAGGATGGACGGATACCGCCCATGATCCCCTCGACTATTCTTGTTGCTTAGTTAGAGCGACTATGGGTTCTCAACCAGAAGGGTTAGAGACTATGGTTATTTATGTCGTCACCGTTCTTGTTGCTCGGTGGAATTTGGCCAAATTTAGACTTGTGATTGAGGAACTTCTTGTTGCTGTTCCGCCATAGGGTTTGAGTGATTTTTGTTGCTTCACTCGGGGTGATTCTTGTTGCTTCACCCAGTTCTCTGCGCTTACTCTCGCAATTGGTTGGATGAAAGATCGTCTTGAGAGCTCAGTTGGTTTGGACACAACTTTGGTTGTGCCGTGTTGTTTATGTATTGTTGTTCTTTGGTTGTTTGTTGGTTGTAAATGTTGTTGTACTTTGTTATTAGGCCGTAGGCCAGGTGAGCTTGTTGCATTGTTGTTTACGTTTTGTTATGTTAAACTATGACTGGGGAGCACCTAGTTACTCCCCACTGATTGTGGTTGTTGCCTCTCTTTTATAGGTATGCGCGGGATCGGGTTTGTCAAATGAGGACGCCGTGAGGATGACCTATAGCTAACCTTGGAGTGATTTTGGATTAGGCTTGCGAGGATGTTTAGATTTATTATTGTTATTTTACTTTCATTTTGGGGTTTGAATGTGTAAGGGGTATTTTCTCCCCACTTCTAGGCCTCAAGGCCTACCTTTTTATCGTTGTTTAGTTGGTTTAGTGAGTAATGATCCGGATTCCACGGTGTTTCCGCCACCGTGGCTCGCTTTTATTTTCTTTTATTTCATCAATCCTTTTTATTTCTTTATTTTATTTTGTTTGAAAATCCGGGTTGTTACACATTAATAATGTCGTTGTTTTCGTGAAACCGTTTATTATAAAATTTGCCAATAATGAAAGGAAAGTGAACAGAAAATTGCAAGTTTTGGGGGGAGGAAAAAGAGGTGGAGTTTGTCATTTTATTAATCAACAGAAATGAAGGGTTAATTTCCCAAAGTTAATTCCAGTTTGTGAGTGAATTAAATGAGGCCTCAGTTTTCCAAACTGATAGTCTTCATATTAATAACTTGGACTCTACAGTGGTCACATAGCCGGGTTTTCCCAAAGCTTTGCAGTCTACAGTTAAAGTGTGAGTGGTTCGCCAAATCTTCACATTACGATTTTATTATCACAAATCCTTACGAAATATGTTATGATAATTTAAATTACACAAAATCTCATTTACGTTGAATTATATATTCGAATTACTTAAAAACAGGTCAAATATTTAGAATAACACAAACGTAAAATGTGTTTGCAAAGCAAAGTACTCCGTACTTGTTTTGTATGTATAAGTGCGGGTAATACTAGACCTGTTTTAAGTTGAAGGCGGATAATCCGTCTTAAGAAAGATTTATTGTTTAAATTATACAATATTTTGTATATAAGAGTTTTTTTCTTTTACTTTGTATTTATGATTAAATTGTATTAAAATTATAAAAATCGTATATACAATAATTTTCCCAATATTATTATTGTCTATTCATTTAATTTCATTGAATTCGGTAACTAAAATATTATTTTGCACAATTAAATATGAATGTCCAAGACAACAAAAGTAATTTTTTGTGTAAAACAATTATATATAGAGAAAGTGCAAGTGGTAAAAGTTTTATTATAAAACAATTAAAAAGGTATTTGCAGTTCGCAGAGATAGTAATACTTTGCTTTCATCGATAGTAAATAAACGTAATCTGCAAACAACAAAATTAAAATAATCAAAATTACGAAAAAAGAAATTATACAAATGAGAAGAAAATAATACGTAAATTTTTATAAAAAATGTAAATAAACGACAAACTGGAGGGACTAATTGTTTTTGTACTTACTTTTTACTATAGAAATTTCACTCCATTCAGATATTTTTTCTTCCATTCATTACCCTTCTCTTAATTATTTTTATTTTAACTTACTTTTTATTTTTTATTTTTTATTTTTTATTTTTTTATTTTTTTATTTTTTATTTTTTATTTTTTATTTTTTTTCGCGAAAAAAAAATCTAATATTCATTATTAATTTTTACATTATATTGAATTTTAATAGAAGTAAGAAAAAATTAATGGATATTCCAAGTGGTAGTACTCCTGTGTTTTTTCGAATTCTATGGGTACCCTTACATTTTAAAAAATACTCTCTCTATTTCACTCAATTAGCCCCTTTTTTCTTTTTTCGGAAATTTCACTCATTTAGCCGTATTACTATTTAGGACACCTTTATACAATCAAAATAACACTTTTACCCCTACTAATATATTCTGTGAAACTCGGGCGCGGGGACCCAACTCGACGTCTTGCTTAAGGGCGTTTAAAGTTAAAAAGATTAAGTTAGAAAAATCTTTAAAACTGTTTTGGAGTCGCCACCTAATTAACGCAGTAACTAGGAACCTGCGAACATGTCCTAAGCTGTAGAACACGTCCTAGATTTCGGAGCACGTCGACACCCCTAGATCTAGGTTTGTGAAACCAGACTGGATTCGGGGTGATGGTACTCTTCTAAAGATTAATTCAAGTTGGTTTATGAAAACCTTTTAGAAAAACCTATTTTGAAAAATAGCCACTACTAACCCTAGAACAATCATTGAAGATATTTGAGTTTAAGTAATTCGCTACGTACAAGTGCAATATTGAATTCAAGAAAAGATGTATGAATGCATATGCAAAAAGATCGTTAAAAACCCTCAGTTAATGCATGCTAAAACTTGTTAACGAAAACGGTACAGTTAATGTCGAATTCAGTGTTAAGTTGATTTATGCAGGATGAGGATGCAGATGCATAAACTTAAAATAAAGTCCGTTTGGTTCATTTTAAGGGGGGCGTACTTATGCGACTTTCGCGAGGTGTGTTACGAATGTGATGTGCATTCGAGGTGCAAACCCATCTTAATGTGAAAAACGGGCTCACGAACCAAAGTCGGGTTGGGCGCTAATGTGTAGTCCCTTTGTTAGTCAAAAGTAAAGAAAAAGACTTAATCCAAATTAGGACCAAGACATATCTGTCTCGAGCTTCGAAACCAGCAGAGTTTCGCTTGGAACAAAAGGGGTGAATTCAACATGGAATGTGTGAAGAATTGAAGATTTGGGTGCTTGAGGCTTTGAGAGAGAATTGTGTGTATGCTGTAAAAAGTTTGTGAATTCGTGATTTGAAAGTGTTGGGGCGTAGGGGTATTTATAGGAGAGAATTCGGAGAAATTAGGAAAAACTCGGATAAAAACAGGCAGGGAAACCGTAAAGTACTTTACGGTTTACCTAGCAAACCGTAAAGTGTTTTACGGTTTGCCCACCAAACCGTAAAGTGCTTTACGGTTTGTAGGTTGGGCTGAAGTGAGTATTTCCTAAATCCGGATTAACGTATCTGGGAAATCTCTTACTTGATCCTCAAGAATACCGAGTATAATGTATTAGCAGGTTATACAAGATATTTTGAGAGAGCTCCGGGCCTTGGGAAGCAGGCCAAGAACGGGTCGGGCTCGGTTTTTGGGCCGAGACCCAAAAAATGTAAAAGGGGTGCATTTGGGTGTATATTTTGAAATGAGGAGACCCGCGAGGTTGTATTGTGCAAATGAAAATGCTAAATAGCAACTTTAGCTACTGGGCCTAAATTTAGGAATTTAGGAGAATTGAATTGGGCCTAATTAATGTAAAAGGGCCAATTAAATTGCGAAGGGGACGCTCATGCTGGTCGACGGGAGACGCGAGACAAGCTAGACTCTAAATGAACCAGAGGACATTTATTTAAGCGTGATGACTCATCAACTCATTTTGACACTAAAACGACTCAACTCAGATTCGACATAGTTAGTACCGTCTAAGTTAACGTAAAGCATGCAAATAAAAGTCCGTTGTTACATCACAGGGTTTGTTGCGGGAGGGTACGGATACGGGTATCCACATATTCATTTTACCAAAAATACCATACAATTTATCATCTAAAATAGACCCCGCTCAACCAAACTACCAATATTACCCTTAACTTTTCAATTCTCTTAAAAATTGTGCAAAAGCCTATGGGGCTTATTCATTGAAATAGAGGGAGTATCACTAGTACATCTAAACTTTATAAGTTGTTCTCAAAATATCCAAACTACTAAAAATCACGTTTTCAAATAGTTAAACATTGTAAAGAAAATATGTTTACGATGGACTAAATGATATTTATGTTTATTGCATGACAAATTATTGCCAACAAAACAATCCAAAATATATAAACTAAAATTTCTATATTAAAGTGGTGGGTTAGAGCATTTTGGACATTTTAAGATATTTTATTAAGTTTAGGAGTACTTGCGATATTTTTTAAAGGGAATGGGTACCAGATAGAATTAGAAAAAGTTAAAGGGTGCCACGTAAAAAAACCCAGAAAATTATTAAGATTAATTTATTATGTTAACGAATTACTCCAATTTATTAATTATCAATGTCATTGTTAGAAATAATTAAGGTTCGATGGATGGTGGTGTTCTAGTGGTGTGTAACGAAGGTTTCAAGGAGGTGGTGGGGCGCTGAAGGTGGGTGAGGTACGACGCCGAGGAGTGGTAATGGTCGGCAGTTAGGAAACAATGAGTGTTGGTGGAGTATGGAGAAGAAAGAAGGGAATGAGTGTGTGACCGGTTCGGAGGGTCGGAGGATAGCTGACCGGTGTGAGGGGGGCGATGACCAACGTTGGTGGGCCATCGGTGGCCTATGGTCGGTCCTGGTTTGGGTTGGTGGTCAGATTTATTAAATTATTTTGTTTGTTTTTTGAGTTATATTTAGTTTTTAAAAATTTAAATTATTTAATTTTGTTATATTTTTTTGATTTTATTTGTTAATATATTTTATTATTTGCACTTATAGTTTAGTTTTCAATTTTTAATTAAACAAAATAAATACAAAAGATAATAACTAGTTGTAAAAAATTTATAAGATAGAGTATGGACCTGTTTTTTCAGACTTTTTAGAGCCGAATCGAATCAATCGAATCGAATCGAGATGAATCGAATCGAATCAAATGAGTGAATCGAATCGAATCGAATCGAATGAATCGAATCGAATCGAATCGAATCGAATGAAGTTCAAATTTATAACATATTTGTCTTTGAATCGACGACCCAGGCCCAGTGAAGTGTCTTGAATCGAATCGACCCAGGCGAATGGAGCTAAGCGAGCGAAGTGAAGTGGCTGAATGAATCGAAATAAATGAAAATAAGCTGGAAAGAACAGGTCCTATAATTTATAGGATTGAACTAATTATATGATTTAATAAATTATAAGCTAAAATAAATTATAAGATTAAGTAAATTATATAAGATAAAGTAATTTGTAAGAGAAGGGGTAAGATTGAAAAAAAAAAATATAAACTAAAATAGGATTGAGTAAACATCATTTGGGAAAATACATCAAGAGTACTCACTTCTCAAAAATTGATTGCACCGAAAGCATAATCAAAATCAATTTGGGTATTTAGTTAGTGAAATTATATTACTAACTATGAAGGGCAACTTGGTCATATGTTACTAATATATACTCCGTAATATAATTTGGGTATTTAGTTAGTGAAATTCAATTCAAATGCCTTTGTAATATATACTCCGTAATATAATTTTTACTAATATGTTACTAAAGATATGTATAAAAGAAAATTTGCATCGACGTAAGTGCAAACGACAAATATATAAAACCGATTGAAGTGAAGAAAGTATGTAACACCCCGTGTTATTTAACACAATATAGTAAAAGAATTTAATTCCTTAAATTAAATTCATTCTTTTTCCTTATAATAAAAATGCGTCTGAAATTTTTTCGCTAAATAATACTAAATTTTCTTAAGTACAAATTTAAGATTTTGAAAAATAAAGTTTGTTGTATTATCTTTAGAATTGAAAAAGAAACACATTTCAAAATTTTATAAAAATCAACACAAAATTTGTATCGCCTTTCAAATTTCAAAAATGTTAAGTTATGTTTACTATTCATAAAAATATAAGTAAAACCTTTTATTCATAAAATTCAATTTCAAACATTTTTCGTTTTCAAAATAAAAATGCACGCTTATACTTTTCTCGGCTTTGAAATTCAAGTCAACGATTTCAAACACGCAAATCAAAAATCAAACAATCTTATCCTCTTCCATTTTCTTTTTAATTTTGGAAAAGCAAACTTAACATCAAAATATAATCATTTTGATTTTTATTTATAAATCATATTATATTAATATCTAATTACTATTCCATTTTCATTAAACTAGCTTTTTTCTAAATTGTCGATATTTGAAATCACACCTAATTTAAATTGATTAACTTTTGACGTTTGAATATGAATCTTTAAATCTAAAACATTCGACGAAAAAAATAAGTAATTCGACCTAGGAAATTTTTATTCAAAATTTCGAGGATTAGGATCCGATTTTTGTTTTTAATACCCTTTCGAAAATTATTTTTATTTTTAATTCCGATTTTATTTCAAAATACTATTTTAAGATCATATCCTTTATTTTGAGACCTTTCGCGATCGCGCAAATCAAAAATTTTGAGAAACGAAAATCGAGCCCGAAAATTTGACTTTTGACTTTTGGTCATCAAAGTCAAATTTTATCATCTTCCATGTTCTTACACATGTTCTTACACCTTTAATTTATCATCATCACTTTTATTTTATTTTATATTTAAATTTAAAGTTTATATTTTTAATAAAAATATAAATACAAATTCAATACTACTACTTTAATATTACCATTTTCAATTCCGTCACTTTTAAAAATTTTCTAAAGTAGTAAATAAAATATTTTAGTCTTAAATTTATAAAATGAATACTTTTCAGAAAATCGTCAAAACAGCACTTTTTAACTTTTATCGCTTTTGACGCCCGACTTTTTAAAACTGACCAAATTCGAGGAAAACATTTTAAAACATCAAAAAGACATTTTTAATGCACCAAATAGTATTGTGGACTTATGAGGTGATGATGGAGTGAATGATGTATTAATTAGTTTAGTTAAACATTATTTTTCTAATTAAATCAAAACATATCTAACAAATTTACTTAACCTAATAATTTTACAACTTGTCCTCATTATTTCCAAGTGCAAAAATCAACATTTTGAGCCTCAAAATGTCGTGCCCCTTAACCCCATTTTCTCTCTTTTATTTTTTCCATTTTTCTTCCAAAAACAATTAAAATAAAACCCTAATATTATCTCTAATAATTCCTAAGTGTTCCTAGTTATATTAGTGGGTTTTGGAACAAACATTCCTTGTTTTATTTGGGTGAAGAACTTGGGTTTTATGGGTGAAGAATTTATCCGATCTAAAATTTATTTTAGATCCCCGACGATTAACATCCTAATTAAGGTGACTAACTATGTCTTATATTATTCTTTTAGTAAATTAATTTGTTTTGTTATTATGATTTTATGAATATGAAAATTATGTTAAATATGTTAAACATCACATGAGTGCACTTGTATGTTTATGTGTTGTATAATAAAATGATAATAACTAAATAATGTGTTAAATAGAGTATTGTAGTATTATGTTTATATATTTAGTTAAATTATTTTTTAGCATTTTTAATTTATGTTCATATGATTTTTATGTTTAGTTATGTTTTATTTGAGTAGTAATCAATTATAAAAATTATGTGAAATATTAAAAATGAGTTTAAAGTGATTAAAATCGAAAATGAAAATTTATATAAATACATACATATACTCGGCATTTTCCATTTTTTTTAACATATTTTCGCTTTTAATTTTTGTAAATAATATGTAGTGTTAAGTTAGTTAAAATAGATGTATTCATGTTAAAAAAATTAAATTAGGAAAATAAATTATAAGTTGTTAAAATCAAAATTAGTGTTCTTGAGTTTATTGTTGATGTTCTTGATGTTCTTATTATCTTCATGTGATGTTCATCATGTTAGTGCACTTTGATTTCCTTTTATTTTATGTTTGTTAATGATTTGTGTTTATGTTTAGTTATTGTTTTATATATTGTTAGTATTATTATATAAATCAACCTAAAACATTATAAATCATTAAGATTAAAAATTTAGAAATTTAAAGTGTTGAAAAACACTATTCATAAATATAAATGAAATTTTTAGTAAATTTCATTTTAGTTTAAATCGTTTTAGTATAATTAGAATAATTAGAATATAAAAACTTTAAGCTAAAAACGATAAAATTTGAAAAATGAAATTTGGACCTTCACCTTGCCTAGCCACGGCATCCCCATTATTTTTAGGTCAAAAATTGTTTTTATCACTTTTTAGTTTATTGTTAAAATAATTTAATTAGTAGATAATAAATTGAATTAAGAAATTAAAAGAAATAAATCAATTTTGACATATGTATATAGCCACACGACATATACACTTTAAATGGACTAAATTTGATCAAAATGAAAATATCACTAAGTCACTAAAGTTTAATAGTTATTAGAATTGAAATTTTGTATAAATCGTTTTAGTTATAAATGAAATACAATAAACCGATAAAAATATGTAACCGTTATAAAAATGAACTAAATCGTGTGCTACCGCCTTTGCACTTGGACTGTTGGATTTGGACATACGGACTAAAATGAACCATCCACGATACTATTATTTTTAAAATGAAAATCATTATCACTTTTTACAAATTGAACTTAACATTTTTAAAACTAGTATTTTAAAATGAATATCATTATCACTTTTTACAAACCGAATTTAACATTTTTAAAACTAGACTTTAAAATATTTTCAAAAATCGCCTAAGTACAAAACGAACTTAACGACTTTAAAACTAGAAATCTATACTTAGGAAATAAAAGATTTAGTTTTATACCTAAAATATCTAAGTATAAAAATGCGTATAAATACGATGAATAGTTAAATACGATGAATAGTTAAATACGATGAATAGTTAAATACGATGAATAGTAAATACGATGAATAGTAAAATACAATGAATAGTAAATACGGTGAATAGTGTGTAACAACCCGGTTTTTCGTGACTTTAATTAAACTAAGGCGGAAAATTAATTAAGTCTATAAATTACAAAACCAGCTGTTAATCGTATTACAAACTCCATATACATAATATGAGTTTAAGATAAACAGAGTTATTCGATTACATTCTCTCAAAAAGGAGTACAAAATAAAGGTAAACCATCCCCTGCATGATTAACGTCTGACTCGGGGTACCTGCATTAAACTCTCATCATTTTCCCGCACACTCTTTCGACACATGCAATTCTAAAGCAATATGCAGTATAAATAATGAATAATAAATAAGTAAAAACAATTAGCAAGTAAACAGGTAAAACACGTAAGAGATCAATATGATTCAATCATGAGTATACATCCAATCACATATCATACAACACTCTCAACATATCATTCTCAACAGTCATATTCCAACGATCATAAATTCAAGCCATCAAACCATATCAATCAAGCAAGACAAGGAAATACATTCTTCATACGTTAACTAATGATTGTTCGTTAGCGAGGCGGAAGCATGCAGACGTAAAACGCAATAGTAGACAGGGCCGAACAGAGCGGACGTGGCTGACATACTAGACGTCCGCGCAGGTTTATCAGGGCGAACAAAGCGGGACGTGTCCGACCAGGCTAAAGATACCTAAAGCGATAAGGGCGGCCAAATCCCGAGTCTAATGTATGCATACACCACTATAGATAGGATCGTATCATACTCGCCCTCGAGTAAGTAGTCACCTAATAATACGACTATCACCTTAGACGGGTACCCCCGGGTGGGGCTGGAGTTTCCAATTACCGTAGTATGGGCTCACGGAGATATCAAGTATGCCCCATCCACGAGGTTGAATATCCCAGACCGAAATAATACTTTATATAAAAATATTAGATCGCCTTTAGCAACTCGGGAGGAGCTAAAGTCCCCATAGACGGCTACCTCATTAACTTCAATTCAAGAGTCGCGACATGGCGAACAATCCAAGTATTTTATTCAAGTAGTTCATTTCTTAATTTCTTATTTCCTCGCTCATTCAAAGTAGGTGACAATTACAGAACTTAAATATATCGTCTAACTTTGTATAATGAAATTTTAGTTCTAGCAGATTCTCGAGTAAACAAAACACATAGAAAGACTTAGTTAATTATTTGGAGTCCGTTTGTAAATTTTAAATATTTTTACTATTCATTATTTTACTATTCATCGTATTTACTATTCACGTATTTACTATTCATCGTATTTACTATTCACCGTATTTACTATTCCTCGTATTTACTATTCCTCGTATTTGTACGTATTTTTATACGTTTGCGTATTTTTATACTTCGTATTTTATGCGTATTTTATACGTATGTGTATTCATATACTTAGTATTTATTATTATATTTCCTTTGTACTTAGTATTTTTATTTTATTTCCTTATACTTAGTATTTTCCTTTTATACTTAGTTTTCTTATACTTTACAACTGCTTTTATACTTAGGATATTTTTAGGTTTTACAAAACCAACCTTTATTTTTTTTAAGTATATAATTCTAGTTTTAAAGACGTTAGGTTCGTTTTGTATTTAGTGATTTTGAAATATATTTTAATCAAAGTTGTTAAGTTCATTTGTACTTAGTGTTTTTAAATGATATTTCAAAAGCATAACTAGTTAAATTTAGTCAGATACTTAACTAAAATTTAAGCGGTTTCAAATTTTAGCGAGGTTGTCGTAGTTCATTTTAAATAGTCCGTATGTCCACATCCAATTTAAGCATAGGTAGTAGCACTCGATTTAGTTCATTTTAATACATGTAACGATTATTTTTTTATCGGTTTGGTTGATTCTTTTTATTAACGGTTCATTTTACAATCTAATGTAATCTTAATTATAAATCAAATTTAGTAACTAAGTGATAAATTCATTTTGATCAAATTTAGCCCATTTTAATTAGGAATGCCGTGTGCATGTATATTATATCAAAATTGATTTGTTTCTTTTAATTTCTTAATTCCAACTTGTTAATTACTAATTAAATTATTTTAACAATAAACTAAAAAGTGATAAAAATAATTTTAACCCCAAAATTGGCAAGGATGCCGTGGAGAATGAAGGTGGTGTTCAAAATTTTCATTTTTCGATTTTATCGGTTTTTGACTTAAAGTTTTTATATACTAATAAACTAGTTTATGCTAAAGTGTTTTAAATTAGTACTTAAAAACAATAAATAACTAAAACTTATAAAATTTATGAATCAAATTAATCACCTAAGTGAAGAACACATGAATGTGTGATGAATGTTAATGTTTTTCATATGAACATTATTTAGCCAAAATTTTATATGTTTATGAAATTTTCTCAAATTTTTCCTACAAGACCATTTTAACTAAACTAATCATAATATGTTATTTAGAAAAATTAAAACTAAAAATTGGTCCATGTAATTCATTTTAGCCAGTGTGTATGTATATATGTTAATAAATTTTGATTTTTGATTTTTATACTTCTAATTCAACAACTAATTTATCTTATATTATTTATGTATTAAATCATGAGTGGAAAACATATCAAAACATTAACACAATTAACTAAACATCATTTAAACATAAGATTAACACAAAAATTTCAAGAACACACATAACACATTAAAACATTTAAATTCATGACAAATTCATTTTAAGTCCTAAACATAAACTAATTATATTTTCATGTTCATTTCATCCTTAGTATTTTAAGCATGCAATTTACAAAAATTAAAACGAAAAATTAGACAAAAATAAAGGGAAATGCCGTGGACAATGTATGTGGACAATATGTTTTATTTTTCGATTTTTGTCTCCTAATTTAACATATGAATACTAGGTGATAAATTAAACTAAGCATGCATCAAAACATCATCTAGGAAAACATAAATCATTTACGAGGCGCTTATCACATAAGTGTGCGGGAAGCACCTTGATTAGGTTAAGTTAGTTGAAATGCTCCTAGCAATTGTCGGGGTCGACGATGTTATCGAATTGGCTCAAGTCGATATTCCCACCTTGCTCTTCTTCTTTGGTAGATTAGTACATAAGAATAAAATAAACAAGTTAGAAAATTATTTTAGTTAGTTAAATCATACTAAAACTTCTAAGTGTAGTATATTTTCATTTTAGGTTTAGGTGATGTTTTTTTCTATTCCTTCATGATTTAGTTTTATGTTCATATTTATTTGTATGCAAAAAGAGTGAGTGAATACTAAATACAAATGGTGAGGAATTTATTTACATGTTCTAGTGAATCTATAAACAAGAAATGAAATTTTTAAAGAAGAAAAACTAGAGGAAGGAGATGAAGATCATGTATGATCTTGAGCTTGAAGTTGAAGATGAGCTTACAAGGTTTTTAGAGTATGGTTTTATTAGAGAGAAAATAAGTGGAAGTGTTTGTTGTGTGTGTGTATCATGTATGTCGTGTGATGTAGTAGTAGTAGTTGTTTTATTTTTTTTTTTTTGTAGTATGTAAGTTGTAGTATGTAAGTTGTAGTATGTAAACTTGTGTAAGAATAATGCATGCATGCTTGAGACAAGGGGACACAAGGGTGTAAGAGAAGAAGCATGGGTGTAAGAGGAAGGAGAGCATGCTTGAGACAAGGGAACACTTGTGTAGGAAAAGCAAAAGGAAAAAGGAAGAGAAAATGTTGAGCTACAAGCTCCAAATTCTCGGCCAACATGTACAAGTCATGGCCCGATTTTTCGTTCTTGAAATTTTCGATTTGCGCGTACGCGAAAAGTCTCGAAATGAAATATATAGTCTTAAAATGATGGTTCGAAGTAAGATCGAAAATAAAAATGAAAATAAACCTCAAAACGAATTCAAACCAAATTTGGGTACTAGTTTGTCTCGCAACTTTGAAATAAGATTTTATTCGATCGAAATATATATTTTTTTTGTTGAATGTTATCGAATTAAATCATTATCCTCAAACGTCAAAAAGTTTATCAGTTTGGGCTTAGTGTAACTCAATATAGCGAGTTTTAGTGAAAGTGTTAGTTAAATCAAAGTGGAATAGTAATTTGATATTATTATTATATGTTGTGTTAGTAATAATCAATATGATTAAGCTTAAACTACTTTAATTAGGTTTGGATTATGAGTAATTATATTTAATAAAGGATTAGGTGACTAAATCACATTTAGGTGGCTTGGCCCTTTAGTCAATGTTTGACCTTGATTTGCGTGCCAAAATTTGCCGTTGAGAAGATTGTCGAGGATTCTCCATTTGATTTATCGAGTTTGAAAATGTAAACATAAGGTTCAAATTCAAAGTAATTCAAAATGATTTTAATTTAGGTGCGATAATACTTGTAGTGTATTGTAAATGTTGACCTTTATAGAATTTTGAATTGTATTTTTTTTTCTGAATTCTAAAGTTGATACAATATACTTTATTTTTCAAAAATTTTATATTTGAACTTAGGAACTTTAGCATTATTTGGCGAAAAAAAATTCAGACGTATTTTTATTATAAGGAAAAAGGATGAATTTAATCTAAGGAATTAAATTCTTTTATAAAAATGTGTTTCAAAACACGGGTGTTCAATCCTACCCCCTTAAGAAAAGTTTCGTCCCCGAAACTTGGATAGAGTGTACTACTGCTCGAGGTTTAAACAAAGCAGTTAGAGAGAATATTGAGATTTTACAAATTTGGATAATAACATTTGGTTTTGTTGGATTAAGGCTTTTTGAAAAGTTGAGTTTCCAAATTAATATCGAAACGTTGGATAGAGGAAAAATATTGGAGAATAAAATCGTGTTTGATTTTATTAATGTGACATTTAAATAAATATAGAAATGTTGCTGGAATGTTATTTTTGAAATTGACTTGAAAGAGGTCCACAAAAAGGTAGGGTCTAGAAGTTTTGTACGGATTCAATGAAATCAAAATAATAAGAGTCTTAGGAACAAAAATATTTTATTTAGTTTTGAAAATACAAGTTAACCATAATAGTTTGAAAATAAGAAATTTCAGATTTTAGTAGGACTTTAATATAGTCAAAATATAGTCCTACCCCCTTAAAAAGTTTTAAACGTATATACCTAATATTATTATTGTTACTTTTAATGGCCACTCAATCAAGATATATAGCCCTAAGGAAAAGAACGGCAATTAGGAAGAATGGATAAAAATCGTAGTGGTCCTGAGGAGAATATGAGCTTTATTGAAATTAGGGGAAATATTGGTTATCGCTGGATGGTTCAATAAAATTTTTAGAGAATTATGGATAACCTTGTTGACATAGCTCATTTTCTTAAGTTTATTATTATAATGTTATTAGATGAAACGGAAATGTTATAAATCATATTTCGGGTAAGATTGAAAATTTATAATAAGGGATGACTTAAAAATATAAAATTTTGTATATATTTCTAAAATAGAGTAAATAGTAGAAACGAAACAATTTCAAAGGTTTTAGAAATAAAGGAATGAAAAGTTTGAACCATGAAGTTTCAAAAGTAATTCAATTTACGTTACAAAGATTTTACGTAACAAGCAATAAATTTTCAAAAGTATTTTTATAGAGGACGTATGAAAACAAATTTTTAGGAGTATATTAAGAGGTTGATAAGAATTTGAAATGTAGGAGATCATAAAGGCAATTTGTGTGATGAATTGAAATTCGTACAACATTGTACTTTGTAGAACAAGAATATTTTTACCCTTTTGTAGAGGTATACTAGTTTGATTTGTTTGGGTTTTGTGAGTTTGGATTGTTTGGTAACTTTGGGGGAATTAAGAGATAATGAAGCTTCCGTATCGGATAAAATAACAGTAGGTATAGGATTTGACTAGGGATTTACCAGTTATGCTGTCAACATCGATAATGCCTTCAGCACCTTCTTCTGATTCTGTCAGGACGTACACGCGTCCTTGAACCTTCACGGCTGGCGGTGGTCCCGCGTTTGTCTTCGCAACCGTACCCCTTTTTGGGCATTCATTTGACTTGTGCCCCACTATTTTGCAGGAAAAACATACTACCGGTTCTCCATTACATTGTTTCCCTGGGTGATTCGGTTGTCGGCATCTGCGACACTGGCTTGGGCCCTCAGGAATTTGTGGATTGTCCCTTGCGACGAAAGTTGTGGGGTTTCGATTGAAGTTCTGGGATCCGCCCTGGTTCTTGTTACGGTTGTCTGAACCCTGATAACTCGGGCGATTGAAAAGTGGTTTGCGGATAAGGCTAGCACTCGCCACAGGTGGCGTGAACGTCTTCTTCTTCTTCTTCTCCTCAGCTTCCCTCTTCTGGATGGGTGCCCAGATACACGTTGCCTTTTCGTAGGCTTCAGCGAAGCTCTTACAGCTGAACCCGCTCATGTTTATCCTCAGGTTATTGTCCATGCCTCGTACGTAACGAGTTGCGAGTTCCTCCTCGCTAGTCAATATCTTAGGAGCAAACTTGGACAGCTCCTGATATTTTTCTGTGTAAGCTTGTAGGGTCATTTCACCCTGGGTTAGATTCCTAAACTCTTCTTCTTTTTCCCACTTCGACTCTTCCCCAAAGTACTTGTTTTCTAATAGTGTCTTAAACTCGCTCCAGTTATAGAGTCTTAGGGGGAATTGGGCTTTGATTAGGCGCCACCAACTATTTGCCTCTCCCTTCAAATAGTACGCTACCACGTTCACCATTTCGTTCGGTGGTGTCTTGCTTAGTTCTAGCAATTTCTCCATCTCCTCGATCCATTCTGTCAAGACCGTGGGGTTGACAGAGCCAGTATATGGTTGGGGTCTATGTTTGGAGAATCTCTCAAATGCAGATTGGTTATTCCCGCCACCCTGATATTGGTGTGTATTCTGAGCGATTTTCATTATTGCATCCTCGAAACCTCTCCTTCTTGCCTCCTCTTCGAGGAATTGTTGGTTGAGGTCATGGTTAGGAATACCGTTTGCAGCCATTCTGAAAATATTAAACTGTACGAATTTGAGTAGTTCCCAAAAGAGACATTTTATAGGATACAAGATAAAAACAGGTTACATTGACTTGAGTAGCAAAATGCATCTAGCACATTTTCTAAGAAGATAACTGAAAGTAGAAGTTAGGGACAACGACTCCTAATAGTGCCATACAGAATCTCTAAGGTTAGGTAGTTAAAAACTAGAGATTTTACAAAAAGTTGTCCGAACTAGTAGTTAATAGGGCTAACTGGATCTAGAGCCCATTTGAAGACTCCGCATCGCTGACCTCCTCCTCATCATCAAAAGTATGACCCTGAGCAATGGCACGGCATGCAAGTCTGAGGCCGCATTTGAAGAAATTCCACCCGTGGAAATTTCCCCCTCGAACTGTAGACAGGTGGCGTACTGTAAACCACCAATGGAAAGCTTCACCTCTGAGGAACCTCTCGGTTAGCTGCATTTTCCATTCTTCGTGAACTTCCGCCAACGAACTTCGCCTCCATTTCGCATAACCAAAACCGGCGGTGTCATGGTCTCCTCGCGAACGTCTTGCGGGATCCTAAGAAATTCTGTAAGCATCGATCCTGGCAGGTCGATCCATGCAAGCTCGAGTAGCAGGAAGTGCGAGCATGAAAGCACGTAGGCCGCTTAATCGAAAGATTGCCCTTCCCGTCTCCGCATACTGGTGAATCGCCGGTTGATGACATCTACAAGGGATTTTAAGGGAAGGAGTCAAACAACATGAATATTGTTTGAATGAAGTAAAATGGCTATTAAGAGAATATAAATTTTGATCGAACACAAACAGGATCAAAAGGTTTAAGAATTTCATTAGCGAAATTGGTTAAGGATTTAGTAGATGTCTTTACTTCGTATAGCCTGGTACTCCTTCAGTGTTTCACTTCTCGAGAGTTAAGTTTATTAACTCGATTTTTATATCCGAGGATAGTTGTTAGTTTTAGTCAGTCACATCAGCAAGTAGCAAGTATACGATAGTTAGTGTATTTTATTTTAGGTCAGTAATTCGTTTATTTACAAGGGTCGGTCCTTAATGTTTCTACCCATTCTCACACTTTAAAGTGATCTGAGTTATTTATTTTAGCGATCTAGGATTTTCTAATTCATTATTTGATCCTATAAGTCTATGCCTGACATACAATATGAATGTCTGGCCCAGGTGTCGTCTCGCTAGATGAGATAACTTTAAGTTATTCACGGTCGCAAGACAGCTTTGATACCAACTGTAACAACCCGGTTTTTCGTGACTTTAATTAAACTAAGGCGGAAAATTAATTAAGTCTATAAATTACAAAACCAGCTGTTAATCGTATTACAAACTCCATATACATAATATGAGTTTAAGATAAACAGAGTTATTCGATTACATTCTCTCAAAAAGGAGTACAAAATAAAGGTAAACCATCCCCTGCATGATTAACGTCTGACTCGGGGTACCTGCATTAAACTCTCATCATTTTCCCGCACACTCTTTCGACACATGCAATTCTAAAGCAATAAGCAGTATAAATAATGAATAATAAATAAGTAAAAACAATTAGCAAGTAAACAGGTAAAACACGTAAGAGATCAATATGATTCAATCATGAGTATACATCCAATCACATATCATACAACACTCTCAACATATCATTCTCAACAGTCATATTCCAACGATCATAAATTCAAGCCATCAAACCATATCAATCAAGCAAGACAAGGAAATACATTCTTCATACGTTAACTAATGATTGTTCGTTAGCGAGGCGGAAGCATGCAGACGTAAAACGCAATAGTAGACAGGGCCGAACAGAGCGGACGTGGCTGACATACTAGACGTCCGCGCAGAAGCGATCAGGGCCGAACAAAGCGGACGTGTCTGACAGGCTAAAGATACCTAAAGCGATAAGGACAGCCAAATCCCGAGTCTAATGTATGCATACACCACTATAGATAGGATCGTATCATACTCGCCCTCGAGTAAGTAGTCACCTAATAATACGACTATCACCTTAGACGGGTACCCCCGGGTGGGGCTGGAGTTTCCAATTACCGTAGTATGGGCTCACGGAGATATCAAGTATGCCCCATCCCTGAGGTTGAATATCCCGCACCGAAATAATACTTTATATAAAAATATTAGATCGCCTTTAGCAACTCTGGGAGGGAGCTAAAGTCCCCATAGACGGCTACCTCATTAACTTCGAATTCAAGAGTCGCGACATGGCGAACAATCCAAGTATTTTATTCAAGTAGTTCATTTCTTAATTTCTTATTTCCTCGTTCATTCAAAGTAGGTGACAATTCTGTAACTTAAATATATCGTCTAACTTTGTATAATGAAATTTTAGTTCTAGCAGTTCTTCAGGTAAACAAAACACATAGAAAGACTTAGTTAATTATTTGGAGTCCGTTTGTAAATTTTAAATATTTTTACTATTCATTATTTTACTATTCATCGTATTTACTATTCACGTATTTACTATTCATCGTATTTACTATTCACCGTATTTACTATTCCTCGTATTTACTATTCCTCGTATTTGTACGTATTTTTATACGTTTGCGTATTTTTATACTTCGTATTTTATGCGTATTTTATACGTATGTGTATTCATATACTTAGTATTTATTATTATATTTCCTTTGTACTTAGTATTTTTATTTTATTTCCTTATACTTAGTATTTTCCTTTTATACTTAGTTTTCTTATACTTTACAACTGCTTTTATACTTAGGATATTTTTAGGTTTTACAAAACCAACCTTTATTTTTTTTAAGTATATAATTCTAGTTTTAAAGACGTTAGGTTCGTTTTGTATTTAGTGATTTTGAAATATATTTTAATCAAAGTTGTTAAGTTCATTTGTACTTAGTGATTTTAAATGATATTTCAAAAGCATAACTTGGTTAAATTTAGTCGTATACTTAACTAAAATTTAAGCGGTTTCAAATTTTAGCGAGGTTGTCGTAGTTCATTTTAAATAGTCCGTATGTCCACATCCAATTTAAGCATAGGTAGTAGCACTCGATTTAGTTCATTTTAATACATGTAACGATTATTTTTTTATCGGTTTGGTTGATTCTTTTTATTAACGGTTCATTTTACAATCTAATGTAATCTTAATTATAAATCAAATTTAGTAACTAAGTGATAAATTCATTTTGATCAAATTTAGCCCATTTTAATTAGGAATGCCGTGTGCATGTATATTATATCAAAATTGATTTGTTTCTTTTAATTTCTTAATTCCAACTTGTTAATTACTAATTAAATTATTTTAACAATAAACTAAAAAGTGATAAAAATAATTTTAACCCCAAAATTGGCAAGGATGCCGTGGAGAATGAAGGTGGTGTTCAAAATTTTCATTTTTCGATTTTATCGGTTTTTGACTTAAAGTTTTTATATACTAATAAACTAGTTTATGCTAAAGTGTTTTAAATTAGTACTTAAAAACAATAAATAACTAAAACTTATAAAATTTATGAATCAAATTAATCACCTAAGTGAAGAACACATGAATGTGTGATGAATGTTAATGTTTTTCATATGAACATTATTTAGCCAAAATTTTATATGTTTATGAAATTTTCTCAAATTTTTCCTACAAGACCATTTTAACTAAACTAATCATAATATGTTATTTAGAAAAATTAAAACTAAAAATTGGTCCATGTAATTCATTTTAGCCGTGTGTATGTATATATGTTAATAAATTTTGATTTTTGATTTTTATACTTCTAATTCAACAACTAATTTATCTTATATTATTTATGTATTAAATCATGAGTGGAAAACATATCAAAACATTAACACAATTAACTAAACATCATTTAAACATAAGATTAACACAAAATTTCAAGAACACACATAACACATTAAAACATTTAAATTCATGACAAATTCATTTTAAGTCCTAAACATAAACTAATTATATTTTCATGTTCATTTCATCCTTAGTATTTTAAGCATGCAATTTACAAAAATTAAAACGAAAAATTAGACAAAAATAAAGGGAAATGCCGTGGACAATGTATGTGGACAATATGTTTTATTTTTCGATTTTTGTCTCCTAATTTAACATATGAATACTAGGTGATAAATTAAACTAAGCATGCATCAAAACATCATCTAGGAAAACATAAATCATTTACGAGGCGCTTATCACATAAGTGTGCGGGAAGCACCTTGATTAGGTTAAGTTAGTTGAAATGCTCCTAGCAATTGTCGGGGTCGACGATGTTATCGAATTGGCTCAAGTCGATATTCCCACCTTGCTCTTCTTCTTTGGTAGATTAGTACATAAGAATAAAATAAACAAGTTAGAAAATTATTTTAGTTAGTTAAATCATACTAAAACTTCTAAGTGTAGTATATTTTCATTTTAGGTTTAGGTGATGTTTTTTTCTATTCCTTCATGATTTAGTTTTATGTTCATATTTATTTGTATGCAAAAAGAGTGAGTGAATACTAAATACAAATGGTGAGGAATTTATTTACATGTTCTAGTGAATCTATAAACAAGAAATGAAATTTTTAAAGAAGAAAAACTAGAGGAAGGAGATGAAGATCATGTATGATCTTGAGCTTGAAGTTGAAGATGAGCTTACAAGGTTTTTAGAGTATGGTTTTATTAGAGAGAAAATAAGTGGAAGTGTTTGTTGTGTGTGTGTATCATGTATGTCGTGTGATGTAGTAGTAGTAGTTGTTTTATTTTTTTTTTTGTAGTATGTAAGTTGTAGTATGTAAGTTGTAGTATGTAAACTTGTGTAAGAATAATGCATGCATGCTTGAGACAAGGGGACACAAGGGTGTAAGAGAAGAAGCATGGGTGTAAGAGGAAGGAGAGCATGCTTGAGACAAGGGAACACTTGTGTAGGAAAAGCAAAAGGAAAAAGGAAGAGAAAATGTTGAGCTACAAGCTCCAAATTCTCGGCCAACATGTACAAGTCATGGCCCGATTTTTCGTTCTTGAAATTTTCGATTTCTTGGCGTCTGAAAAGTCTCGAAATGAAATATATAGTCTTAAAATGATGGTTCGAAGTAAGATCGAAAATAAAAATGAAAATAAACCTCAAAACGAATTCAAACCAAATTTGGGTACTAGTTTGTCTCGCAACTTTGAAATAAGATTTTATTCGATCGAAATATATATTTTTTTTTTGTTGAATGTTATCGAATTAAATCATTATCCTCAAACGTCAAAAAGTTTATCAGTTTGGGCTTAGTGTAACTCAATATAGCGAGTTTTAGTGAAAGTGTTAGTTAAATCAAAGTGGAATAGTAATTTGATATTATTATTATATGTTGTGTTAGTAATAATCAATATGATTAAGCTTAAACTACTTTAATTAGGTTTGGATTATGAGTAATTATATTTAATAAAGGATTAGGTGACTAAATCACATTTAGGTGGCTTGGCCCTTTAGTCAATGTTTGACCTTGATTTGCGTGCCAAAATTTGCCGTTGAGAAGATTGTCGAGGATTCTCCATTTGATTTATCGAGTTTGAAAATGTAAACATAAGGTTCAAATTCAAAGTAATTCAAAATGGTTTTAATTTAGGTGCGATAATACTTGTAGTGTATTGTAAATGTTGACCTTTATAGAATTTTGAATTGTATTTTTTTTTCTGAATTCTAAAGTTGATACAATATACTTTATTTTTCAAAAATTTTATATTTGAACTTAGGAACTTTAGCATTATTTGGCGAAAAAAAATTCAGACGTATTTTTATTATAAGGAAAAAGGATGAATTTAATCTAAGGAATTAAATTCTTTTATAAAAATGTGTTTCAAAAACACGGGGTGTTACATAGTGAATAGTGAATAGTGAAATATTAAAAATAATTAAAATTTTCACTAAGTATAGAGAATTGAAAATAAATAAGTAAAAGACTTAAAGTGTTTGAAAAATATTTAAATAAAATTGGACATACTAATAAACATTTCGATATAGAAACTTAAAAATGTTAATAATTAACAACACTTCAAATAATAAACGAACGTGTTATGTGATCATATGAAACCTACAATTCAAATAAAACGTTTGACGCTGAGACTAGGAGAGTCTAGTAACATGTGATATGTAAATATCAAATAAATAATGAATATTGAGTAAGTTAAATAAAAGGTCAAGCTTGGGCCTCAGATATGAAAACGTCAATCGTGAGTGAAGTGGGGTTAAGATAGTCTTGTAGCGGACGCCACTATCTCGACCTTATTGCGTGTGACATCTCGAATAGTGTGGTATAGCCGGCAGTATTATGCTTTGTGCATCCTGCCCAAGCCGTTACGCCTTAAGTCGTATAGCCTGTTCCGTACAAGATAATGAAAAATTCAACTCTTAGTGGGTCAGGCTTTAGGAAATAGTCGTTTTATCCTGAGTTAAGGTGCTCTATGAATAGCATAGCCCACTCTTAAATTGGATACTAGTGTACATGTACTAGACTAGGGTTTTATTCCCCTATTTCGCTAAAGTTATCAGGGCCACCGTGACCTTATTGCGATTGTCATCTCACGGTTCTGTCTCCTTGCCGTGTTTCGTTCTTAGTGGGCGCAACACTAGCATTCGTTCTTACCACATGTACAGATCACTTGACGAGATTGTATCTGAAGTTCGAATCATTTCGAACACTAGAGGATGAGATGCAAGTATTATAGTATTCGGCGTGGTTTACGAGTCGAGTAAGTCTCTGCACTATGGAAGTGAGATGCAATCGATCAGAGTACAAAGGCCTACTCAGTGGTCAGGCTCGTAAGCAGTATGTGTTGTTTGTTGTTTGATTAAATGAGAACGAGTGTGTACCATCTTTGAAAATTAAAGACCACAACTTTCTGAATTGAATCGAGTCTGCATGATGTGAATGTTACGATATGTATGTTTGATTGCGATCCGATATCGCCTTATAATGCTATTGAATTATTGTGATACTATTGATATGCTATTATATGCTATTTGCCTTCATACTTGAATATCATGCTTATATGATTTATCGCTTTAAACCGCATGTTTATTATGACTTATATGTCTTTATATGCTATATGTAATAAGCATGTTTATGTTTTTATCATAATGTTATGTTTATAAAGCGATAATATTAAACCAAAGTAATTGAAATCGAGGTTAAGTATGAGCATAGCTAGTCCTTTGTCCGCTTCAATGGCATCCCCCCAACAGTTTATTGTGCAGGATAATTATGGACCGGGAGCTGGATTTTGGACGGGGCCATGCAATGCTTTTATGCTTTACTTTTAGTCGTTTTTGAGAGATTTGTAATATATAACACTTTACTCTTTTAACTTCCGTATTTAGAGTTGTTCAATTCAACTCTTAAACGATGATGTAATATTTTGGGTTATTTGTATAATTAATAACGCTGGTTTAAGACTTAATTAATTTCCGCCTTAGTAATTAAAGTCGACTAAAAACCAGGTTGTTACAAAGTATATCTCAAAGAAATACGGAGTAATTCATAAACAATTAGATAATAGTATTTATAAATACTTTAGATAATATGCGGTATTCCATCAGATTCATCAAATTGTCGACATTTTTGTTTTTGAATTTTTCATTCTATTATTAACATTTTTATTTTAGATAAACTTTTAAAAGATAAAAAAAAAATCACATATACCCTTATGTTTTTCATCGTACACTACTTTTTAAAATATATGGATATTTAGGTCATTTGAACACAAAGAGTCCACGTAGCTAAACATTTGATGCAAAAGTAAATGTTAAAAATTCAATAGATCAGAGGGAGTAAATAAAGATGATTCATAAATTTTATAAAATTGGAAGTCATATATGTAAGTCGTGCATTTTCATGAGAACTAACTACTCCCTCCATCGCAATCATTTGTTTACTTATTTTATTTTGGGGTGTATCACTTGTTTGTTTATCTTTTTATTTTGGGAGGCTTTTATGTTCCTATTGGACATTCTTATCCCTTCCCTTTTCCCACACATGTTTATATATAGGATCTCATTGGGAAGTAATGTGTCCATGGGATAAGAGATAAAGAACCTGTTCTTTCGGACTTTTTAAGTGAATCAATCGAATCAATCGTACGAATCAAACGAAATAATGAATCGAATCAATCGAATCGAATCGAATCGAATGAATCGAATCGAATCGATCTGAATCGAAATGAATCGAATCGAATCGAATCGATCTGAGTGAAATGAATCGAATCGAAGTTATAATTATAATTATTTATTTTCTCTATTATATATATATTATTATTATTATTATTATTATTTTTATTATTATTATTATTATTATTATTATTATTATTATTATTATTATTATTATTATTATTATTATTATTTTTATTATTATTATTATTATTATTATTACTATTATTATTATTATTATTATTATTATTATTATTATTATTATTATTATTATTATTATTATTATTATTATTATTATTATTATTATTATTATTATTATTATTATTATTATTATTATTATTATTATTATTATTATTATTATTATTATATTATTATTATTATTATTATTATTATTATTATTATTATTATTATTATTATTATTATTATTATTATTATTATTATTATTATTATTATTATTATTATTATTATTATTATTATTATTATTATTATTATTATTATTATTATTATTATTATTATTATTATTAGTATCATTGTAGATTTATACATATCAAAGTTTATTGTGTCAATGATATCTATCTTTTCAAGATTATGATTTTCGATCGTATTAACACATATAATTATTTTAAATATAAAATTTTTACTTTTTAAGTAACTTTTTTTTGTACTTTTAACATGTTTTATTAAAAATAGTAGTAATAGTTGTAGAAACAACAACAACAACAACAACAACAACAACAACAACAACAACAACAATAATAATAATAATAAAATAATGGTAATAATAATGGAAATAATAATAATAATAATAATAACAATAATAATAATAACAACAACAATAATAACAATAATAATAATAGTAATAGTAATAGTAATAGTAATGTGGGTTGATTTTAATATTGTTGAGTTGAATTGAATGGAGCTGAATTGAGGCTGAACTAAAGTGAAATTTGAACTAAATCGAATCAAGTGAAATTTGAAGCCCAGGCTGAAGTGTCTTTGAAAATAAATTTGGAAAGAAACAGTCCAAAAATGTCTTTTCATAGCTTTCCTTGATTTTTATGCCAAAATGAATACAAATAATCGAAACGGAAAGAGTTTACGAGTATTTTAAATAAATTATTTTAATTTATGAATACAGAGTAATCTCGTTCACGTACGATTTCACGCACCTTCCAGAAAACATAATCTAAATTCCATTTATTCACCGTAATCTTAAGAGGTGATCTCATTGATTCATTTATTCATTCATTGATGCATGTTCTTGAAGAATCTTTGAATGTAGAATGACAAAACAATAGTGGGATGACATGAAATAACTGAAGAAGTATGGAGTAATGCTGGTCTCCAAAGAAATGAAGTGTTTGAGATGTCTGCCACCAAAGTGGATGTTGTCTTTAGCAGAGACATGATTTTACAACACATTCTCAACTTTTTAATTCACTTCTTTAAAATCTCACATGCATTATTATTATTGGGTGCTCCCTTTTATTCAATTCTAATTTGACAAAAACAAACATCTACATGGTGACAATTTTGAGTATCTACGTCATGCACTCGTGCTCGCTAAGAGTAGTAGTCTACGACCATTCCCACCATGTTATTGGTAGGTTAGCTAAAAAACAAATTACCTACTTTAATAGGTAGGTTTGCTAAAAAAAATTACCATAAAGTAGGTTAAAAATTAAAGGATTTATTGTCAAACACCACATTTAAAAAGCGACTTTTGCCAAACACCACCTTTAAAAAAAAAAACTTGTCATTTACCACCTTAAAAAAAATATTTTGTAGATTATGAACTTTTAGCCTTTGTTGACCAAATTTCGACGTTTGATTAATTGGAGGACTTTCATTCTCCTCATCTTCTTCTTCTTTAACTATTTCAAACCTAAATTTCATATCTTAAATGCAAAAATATACTCCTAAAACCAAGAAATTTACTATTAAAACCTAGAAATTCACTACTAAAACCCACAAATTCACTCTTGAAATCAAATTTGTAAATACATCTCTCAAATCAATTATATGGAGTACATCTTTCGAAATCTAATGTACTACACCATTAACTTCACCTATTCATTACTTTTTTTTACAATATGTTGATTCATTTTGAAAACACTCTAATATCTCCATATTTTTTCCCACTTTTTGAATTTCAATTAGAACCATTATCGTTTCTTCCAATTCTTCATCATAATCTTCGAAAATACCTTAACGTTTCAAACTTTTGCCCTAAAAAGTTGTATTTTCGGTAAATGAAGTGAAAGACCAATGTAGAAAGTATTTGAGAAATTTAGAGGAAAATTTGGGAAATTTGGAGTGAAAAACTGTGTTTGAGGGATAAGTTTTGGGTTGGAGGAAGGAAAAAAGAGAAAAAAAAAAAAATAAAAAAAAAATTTACAAGTTCTGGTGAGTCAAATGTCGTATTTTAGCTGGTATTAGTCAAAATTGGGCTAAAAGGTCATAGTTGGCAAAAAAAATAAATTTAAAGGTATGAATTTACAAATTTTTTTTTAAAGGTGATGTTTCGCAAAACTTGTTTTTCAAAGGTGGTGTTTGACAATTAATCCAAAATTAAAATATTTTTTTTTTTTCTTACTTCAAGCGTACTTTGTTAACCTATATTAACTTTTTGATAGTTTATTGATAGGTTATCTAACCCATCTTAATCGGTACAAAAGTTAAAAAATACATTTTTTGATGTTTTTTTTTTTTTTCTAAAGTTTAGTGGGACATAATATTTTGGTATATATTTAAGACTTTTTTGTCAGATAGTACCTTTTATTTAGGGTCATTTGTGAACTAGTAACTTTAATTTTTTTTTTTTTTTTTTGTTATCTAGTACCTTTTATTTTCAAAATTTGTTAAAAGGTACTAAATTATGAATTCCGGCGATGAAAGTCAATTTTCCGGTGAAAAAAGTCAATATTCCGGTGATAATTTTTATTTGGCAAATGAAACCTAATAAACTGTATTAGATCCTATCTTATTATACTTTCTCTCCAATATAAGATTTACCAAAAAAAAATACCTAAATTCTACCAAATTTATCAATCTTCAATCTAAAACCTAAATTCAAACTTTTCCCCACAAATTTCTACCACTTTAACGTTTTACCACATATTCCAAAAACTATTTTCGTCATCAAACACGTGTTACACGAGAATAAAATGCAAATGTGACTTACCTTGTGTAAATTGGATTTTCGAAACCTCACAAAATTTGGGGAAAGTGATAAAATTGAAGTTATCAAGTAAGATTAAACATTAAAAAGATTTCAAGTGGGTATGATGATGAAAAATCAAGGAAGTAGTGAAAGAGTTGGTTAAATTTAAAGATTGAATTTTTAAGCTTCAAAATTGAAGTTGTCAACCTTATAAATATTGCAAAGGAATATGGTGAGAGAATATTGAAGAATATTGAAATAATTAGTTAAATTGAAGAAGAAGAAGAAGAAGAAGAAGAAGAAGAAGAAGATGATGATGATGATGATGAAGAAGAAGAAGAAGAAGAAGAAGAAGAAGAAGAAGAAGAAGAAAGAAGTTGTGTGTGTCAATTTCGGTTAGTTTAACTGTGATTTATTGTATGTTTATGAGAAATATGAAATTGATAGAGAAATTTAATGACTTATTGTTTTGGCAAAAATTTACCAAGACTAGATTCAATGTGATTGGGGTTAAAGCGACCTAATCGTATACCAAACTTAGACTCGTAAACGAAAGCTAAAGAAAATGAACGAAGGAAAGCAAAGCAAGACACGTAAGTTTTTTGGTTACGCGGAAAACCCGATGTGGGAAACGACCGCGGGGGAAGCTCTTGTCCACCAACTATCCACTATTCAAAGAAGGATTACAAGATTTACGGTGCTAAGGCACGCTATTTGGTATAATGTTCGCTGAATAATGCTAGGCGTTTGCTAGAAAAAGTATATAGAGTGTTTAAAGTGCTGTGGTATGCTGTAGTTTTGTTGTAGAAAGTTTAATGCCCTTTCCTTGAACCCTAGCTCTCCTTTTATACTTGTAATCTTGCTGACTTTGCTCCTATTTCTCCTCCTTCCATAACCGTTGTGACTCCCTGCTGAATAGGCTTGACTCACTCCTTCTGTTGAACTGCTTCCTCCATTCTCGCAACTACTTTGGCTATCCGTTGTAATTGAGACTGATCCGTTGGTGAGACTCCTGAGGGCCCTGGCTGTCCAGGGTCCTGCGCTGCCTGGCTTCTTGAGATGCTCTGGGTCCTGTCCAGGGTCCTGAATTATCCAGGGTCCTGAGTAGGCCTTCGCTGCTGAGTGGCTCAAATCTGGGCTGCAAAATTTGGGCCCAACATTTGCCCCCAAAATTTCCGCCCACATCTTGCATGTGTTTTGGGCGGGAATTTTTCCCTCCAAGTTGCGACGTGACATCAAGGGTCATATCACATTTATGACTCCATTTCCCAACTTCCTTTCTAAATACTCCCCTCACTCCACTTCTTAGCCCCCTTTTCGTTCTTCCAGCCTTCCCCTCAACTTCTTCCCTTCCTTCAACTTGCCTCGCCTTCCCCGTTCCTTGTTCTCCAGGTAATCCTTCCATCTCCCCTTGCTTCTTTTCGTTTCCCCATGTCTACTCGCTCTCAAAAGTGTTCATCGGCCCTGGTTGCCTTCCCCTCTGCGGGTATTTTGGATAACAAACACCGCTGCGACTCCGAAATTTCGGAGGACGACCTCCTGCCTTTAGATCTGTGGTGGGTTTGGATGAGACGGTAGTTCTGCGTGCCCCTGCTTCCGGCGAGTTTGTCGTGTAGGTTTATATCCGTATATAGACCATTAAATTCACAGGATTATAATGAAAACTTTTATAAGATTTAAAGTCATAAATTGAAATTGCATAATAAAACAATAAGATTTAGAATTAACCTTCAATCCTTGTAAATTTGGCCTAAGAACAATACCAATAATATGGTATCTCCTAATTGTAACACCCAAGATATGTGTGAGATATGCCTTTTGATTGCTAGAAAAATAAGAGAGAAAACTGTTTTTCTTTCTAGAGGTTTTGTGTTGTAGAATAAGTGAATAAAAATTAGAGTAGAATTAGAAGAGAATTAGGAAACATAATATACTCCTCTAACCCTATGGTAGCCGGCCTCTATTGTATATTTGGGGAGATTATTATCTCCTCAAATATCTATCTTATTGACCAAGGTAATGTATCTAGACTAAAAGACTCTAGACACTTTTCTTCCTTAGTTATTTAGCTATTAATATAATGCACCTCATATTATTAGTGTCATCTGTATGGACCGACTATAATATATTATAAATATCCTTATATTTATAATTTACTAATTAATTATAACGGTTTATATTTAATTAGCTTGCATTATACAATAATCAAATATAACATTTTATATTCAACTGACGAATTACTTTGAACTCGTCTTAGCTAATATTATTTAATCTGTATTAAATAGCCGTACCAACATTACACTGACTAACATTTTAGTCAGTAACATCATCACAGTTGACTAACATTTTAGTCACATTTGACTAACCTTTTAGTCAACAACACTAACTAACTGTTTAGTCATTTAGTAAGGCATCAATATGATCATTTTCTCAAATAATCATATTTCTCAAACACATCCTTTAGGTGTGACTCTTAGGGACCAGTTGATCACCGCCATCTGTATGACAATAACGTCAAACTTATCTAGCAAGCCAACCGTTATTGATAAACGTTAATCAACTGATTAAATACGAAATGTACCCTGTGTACCTTTAGAGATTTATCTATGTTATTGCATTCACTGTGGAGGACACTAACCCCAACAATCTCCCACTTGTCCGTACAAGTGTAGGTGCGATAACCGATTCTCATATCCATAATAAATTTCTTCCACTCAATGTAAACCAATTTGCAAAGTCCGTACTTTCAAAGGTCGTAGTTCACAAGTGATCAGAATCAAGAGTGGTTTCCCCGACTAGAGAGTAACTTAACTGATAAACGAATCAATATTCGAGCATGGCCATGCATTTTCAGTTACAGCTCCTCGAGTGGCCCTGAGAATAAATATTATAACTCGATAGAAGTTTGGACATTTCCCTCAACTCGAATCCTGCAGATGTAAGCGCAGCATGAAATGACCCAGTGAAAATCTGCTTGGCCTCCTGTTACGGTCGACCGTGAGAAAGAAACCAAAGTCACCCAAAATCTGCCTTAATCTCAAGAGGCGGTCGATAGTCAAAAGAGTCGACCCTAGGAACACAATGGATGTCCTATCCACGACCAGGCACCTAATGTTCTGAAACATTTAGGACTCCATGTAGTCGTCACAAAAATTGTCTGCGCGATTTGATAAACCCGCATCTGTGATCGATCGATCAACGATTTGACTTATGGCTCGTTGAACCCACCATCAATCGGCGTCACAAAATGATTGCGAGTTATCGGCTCGTGTGGCGATCACGGACCAAAACAAAATATAAAGCAATTCAGTTCACTTTGAGGTGTTCAACGTTGTCTGCACAACCCTCATGAAAAACAATATATATAACAAAACGATGATTTTATTAGAAGTTTTAGGAAATACAAGTGTCAAATCCATACAATCAACTAATACAACTCAGGAACACGCTTAATTCCCATGGATTTAACGTGCCCTTCATGCTAGTCTTGTCTCAACGGCTTAGTGAGAGGATCTGCTATGTTGTCATCCGTAGCAATCTTGTCAATCACTATCTCCTTCTGCTCCACGTAATCCCGGATCATGTGAGCCTTCCTTTGCACGTGCCGAGACTTGTTGCTGGACTTAGGCTCCATCGCTTGGAAGATGGCACCACTATTGTCACAATAGATGGTGATCGGGTCATTCGAACTAGGAACTACAGTTAGTCCTTGTAAGAACTGACGCATCCATATAGCTTCGCAGCGACCTGCGAGCAAAGATAGTACTCGGACTCGATCGTTGAATCTGCTATAACGCTTTGTTTGGAGCTTTTCCGGTGTGCTTGGCGCCATTAAGAGTAAAGACGAATCCAGCTTGAGACTTCGAGTCATCTCGATCCGTTTGGAAACTAGCGTCTGCGTAACCGGTTGCGCATAGCTCAGTGTCTCCACCATAAGTCAATACCCAATCTTTAGTCCTCCGTAGGTACTTAAGAATATTCTTTACGGCCATCCAGTGTGCTTCACCTGGTTTGCCTTGGTATCGAATCGTCATACTCAATGCATATGCCACGTCCGGACGTGTGCATATCATGGCATACATGATCGATCCTATTGCCGAAGCATATGGAATCCGACTCATGCGCTCGACCTCTTCCGATGTCTTTGGTGCTTGAGCTTTACTCAAGTGCACCCCTGAGATCATTGGAAGGTTCCCCTTCTTGGAGTTGGTCATCTTTGAACCTCTCAAGAATCTTATCTATATAAGACTCCTGACTGAGGGATAACATCCGTCGTGATCTATCTCTATAGATACGGAGCCCCAAAATACGTTGTGCCTCACCCAGATCTTTCATCCGGAAATGGTTCTTTAACCATACTTTTATCGAAGTTAAGAGAGGTATGTCATTCCCAATCAAGAGTATATCATCGACGTACAGTATTAGGAAGACAATCTTGCTCCCACTCGACTTGATATATAGGCATGGTTCCTCGATTGATCGAGCGAATCCATTCTCCTTTATCACTTGGTCGAAGCGATGATTCCAACTCCGTGAAGCTTGCTTAAGTCCATAGATGGAACGCTTAAGCTTGCAAACTTTCTTAGGATTTTCAGGATCAATGTAACCTTCGGGTTGTACCATGTACAACTCCTCCTCCAAATAACCGTTTAAGAAGGCGGTTTTCACGTCCATTTGCCAAATTTCATAGTCATGAAAAGCGGCAATCGCTAAGAGTATCCGAATGGAACGAAGCATGACTACGGGTGCAAAGATCTCATCATAGTGCAACCCTTGCACTTGAGTGAAACCCTTTGCCACTAGTCGTGCCTTGTATATATCTGGTTGTCCTTCTACAGATCGCTTTATCTTGTAAAGCCATTTGCAATGAAGAGGCCTAGCCTTATCAGGTAAGTCAACCAGATCCCATACATCGTTCTCGTACATCGAGTCCATCTCGGATTGCATAGCTTCTTGCCATAGCTTTGAGTCAGAACACGTCATGGCACCTTTATAGGTTACGGGTTCGTTACTCTCAAGGAGTAAAACGTCGTCTCTCCCATTCTCCTCGACTATACCGATATATCGATCTGGAGGAATGGAGAGTCTACCCGACCTTCTGGGTTCCAAGGGAATATCAACCGCAGCAGTCGTAGAAGGAACAGTTTCCTCCATAGGTTGCTCGGTTGTTGGTTCAGGAATCTCCGACAGATCAAAGGTTCTATTACCTCTCTTGTCTTGGAGAAACTCTTTCTCTAAGAACGTCGCACTAGCCGCAACAAAAACTCGGTGTTCGATAGGCGAATAGAAGTAATGACCAAACATTCCTTTTGGATAACCAATAAAGTATGTCTTGACCGATCGCGGGCCGAGCTTATCCTCGTGTCTCCACTTGACATAAGCTCCGCACCCCCAAACCCGAATAAAGGACAAGTTAGGGACCGTTCCCTTCCATAACTCGTATGGAGTCTTGTCTAAAGCTTTAGACGGACTTCGGTTAAGTATAAGAGCAGCTGACAAAAGAGCATAGCCCCACAATGAGTCAGGTACTACCGTGTGACTCATCATGGATCGAACCATATCAAGTAATGTTCGATTCCTGCGTTCGGACACACCATTCAGTTGTGGTGTTCCAGGTGGAGTTAACTGTAATACTATTCCGCGGTCTTTCAGGTGTCGATCAAACTCAGTTGAAAGATATTCGCCACCACGATCTGAACGTAGTGCTTTTATCTTTCTATCCAGTTGGTTCTCAACCTTATTCTGGAATTCCTTGAACTTGTCAAAGGACTCACTTTTATGCTTCATTAAGTAGACATGTCCATATCTACTCAAATCGTCCGTGAAAGTGATGAAATACCTATACCATCTCTAGCGTTGATTGACATAGGTCCGCACACATCAGTATGTATGAGTCCTAATAGGTCAGCATCGCGTATTCCAACACCTTTGAAGGAAATTCGAGACATTTTGCCTATAAGACATGATTCGCACGTGCCAAAAGTTTCATAGTCAAATGGGGCTATTGTCCCATTATCAATGAGCTTTTTCACGCGTTTCTCATTTATGTGTCCCATTCGGCAATGCCATAAATACGTTTGATTTTTGTCACCAACCTTTGCTTTCTTGTTACTCACATGCATGATTTCTGTGGTTTGATCTAAAACATAAATTCCGTTCATGGAAACAGCTTTACCATAAATCATATCGTTCAATGAGAAAATACAGCTATTATTCTTTATTGAAAATGAAAATCCTTCTTTATCAAGAACGGATACAGAAATAATGTTTTTGGATAAACTAGGTACATAGTAACAGTTATTCAGAATTAACTCAAATCCACTTGGGAGTTGGATTACATATGTCCATACTGAAACGGCAGCAACTCTTGCTCCATTCCCCACTCGCAGGTCTACATCACCTCTTGCCAGAGTTCTGATGCTTCTTAGGCCCTGCAAATGATTGCACAGATGAGAACCACAACCAGTATCAAGTACCCAAGTTCCGAAACTTGCATGGTTAATCTCAATCATATGAATAAAAGAAGACATACCAACAGGAGCGACGCGGCCTGATTTTATGTCCTCAGCATACACGGGACAGTTACGCCTCCAATGCCCAGACTTGTGGCAATGGTGGCACTCCATGCTCTGCTTTGCTTTTGCCTTACCTTGTGAGCTACCGCTAGACTCACCAGGCCCACTCTTCGTAATCACTGGCTTTTTAAACTTTGGCTTTCCTACAGTTAGGTTAGCCGGAGCCTTACCATTACCCTTACGCTTGTTGCCTATCATGAGAACATCTTGTTTCATGATCCCACTTAACTTCAGATCACTCTCCGTCTGTACGAGGAGTGAGTGAAACTCATGCAGACTTTTCTGCATGTCATTCATGTAATAGTTTGCCCTAAAGAGGGCATACCCATCATGAAGAGAGTGGAGCACTCGATCAATGACGATCTTCTCATCGATTTTGCAACCAAGCTCATCCAGTTTCTCAACATTCTCGATCATGTCGAGAAGGTGTGGACCAACCGGTTGGCCCTTCTGGAGTCTAGCCTCAAAGAAACGAGTAGTATACTCGTAACTCTTAATTCTCGGTGCTTTCGAGAATTCTTTGGTCAGGGTGGTGAAAATCTTGTTTGCACCTTGGGTAATGTAACGTCTTTGCAAATTGGATTCCATTGCATAGATGAGTACGTTCTGTAACGCACCCGCCTCCATCATGAAATCGTTATAAGCAAAGATTTCAGCTTCTTCTGCATCGGGAGCTGGTAGAGCCGGCGGTGGCTCAGTCAAGCACTTGAGCTACTGTCGGGCGATGGCGGCATTAAGTATCTGACCTCCCAATCAGAAAAGTTGGACCCATCATTCTTCAGTCGAGTAGACTGATTCATGCTGCCCATGAAAATTCTAAGCCATGATTCGCGCATTAGTGTGGCACTTGGCATTGGTTCGTCAGTACGGACAGCCATTTGTTATAGTAGTTATATCTGTATATAACGTATTCGAAACTGTGGAAAAGAAAGAAGAAGAAGATAAAAGATAAGAAATCATGGTTTTAAAAGTTTAAGTCATAAAGCAATAACGATTTAATGCAATGACTCGTGCACTCATATAATCGACCTCCCTCGAGAATTATATAAGCGATCCCAAGACTCAATTTCTTTAAATTGATAAGCTAACTGCTTAGCTAATTCTACTGTTAGAATTCTTGGTCGATAGATTTCAGTAAATCCTATCTATTAGTCCACCATACCTTCGAGATATTACTCGAACCATAATGTTGAGATAAACTAAACCGACAGCCACTACTTACCCAACGTAGAAGGGGTCATATTATGCCTACCGACGAAGAAGGGATTCATAATGGTTCGACTTATAAAGACTAATTCTCAATTTCAGTTTTAGAGGAAGATCCCATCAACTCATTTTAATTCATTTTAAGTGAACTAATATCTAGCATTATCGTGAATGATTAAATTGAGGTGATAGCTCTAAACAAATGACATCCGTATGTCTATAATCTAGGATGCAACTATATGATCCATTTTCATGCATATTAGGTGGTTTGGTTTAGTTTAGGCGGAATATGATGCTACTATCTAATGTGAATGCAATGAAAAACGGTAAAGAAAAACGCAAAAAGGAAAAACACCTAGTGTAGCCTAACCCTATGAAAATAAAGACAAATACAAATTGGAATCCATCCATGGACCCTAAGCAAGTCTTCATTCTTCATCTTGGGCTTTAAGTGGGAGTCCATCTTGAATCTTCATCTTGAATCTTCTCAAAATTATATATTTGAATTACAAAAATAAACCTATTTACATTCTAATTCAAAATATGCCCAAAATTAAAAAAAATATTACAAAATTGGAGATTCGAGATCTCAAAATACAACCAAAATTGTGTTTCCTTCATTACGAAAACACAACTTTCTAAGGCCACACTAGTAAATTACAACCGTTTGTACATAATTAATGAGTAAAATAAAACCATTCAAAACATTCATTCACAAAAATATATAAATAGCATCAACTAAACATAATAAAATCAATGCAAACAAATTGATTAAATCCAAACCACCCCTCTTTAAATGATTATCATTATGCAACAATTCCTTAATTGTTCATAATATTTTATTAAAATAATAATCCAAATCAATTTATATTATCCGTATAACATAAATTCGATCTCAAAGTATTTTAAACTGCTTTAAAATATCAGGTATCATATTTATTATGAACTACTTCACAATAAAACAAAACATATTATCTTTATAATATTACAAAATATAATAATACTAGTTGGCGTGCCCGTCCCCGTCCGGGCTATCTGTCATTATTATTAAGATTTAAAAATAAGTATAAAATGTAATTTTTATATATTTTTTCTAGTTTATATATTTACCAATTATGATATAATTTTCTATGATATTTAATATGACAAAATTTCTAAAATATAAATATTAAAGCCATGTTCTTTTCGGCTTTTATCGTATTTAATTTAATATGATAATTTTCTAAAATCTATGATTTATCATATTTGTTTTTCGTTTATTTGCTAATTATATTTTATAATACTTACCTAATACTATTTTTTTTCCTTTTACTTATTTATTAAATCAAATATTATTTGACTTTTTAAAATCCTATGAATTGCCATATTTCTTTTGCTCTTTCATTTTTTTTTTTTTTAATATTTTAAAATATAACTTACTTATATTTTTTTCCCTTAACTTGAATATTTAATCCAATATATTTAAGGCAAAATATATATTTTTCAATTTTGCTATCCTACAATTTTAAGGATTCCAATTGTAGATTTAGTATTATATTTTAGATTACATATGTTAATTATACTACACCATCTTCTTTTTTTTCTTTTTTTTTTTTTTTTTTTTTTTTTCTTTTTTTGTTAATTACATATATTCTCTTTTTGTTACGTTAAAATTGGGTAATAAAGAAATTGAAATTTTGTCATTAAATTAAACTTTACCCTATCACTATACTAAACATGTTTTTTTCTTAATTAGCAGATGTTCTTATACAAAATTGAGATTAGCAATCAAATCAAAACTTAATACTATTAAACTAACTAAAAGATTACGCATTAAGCATTACAAATATTATTATACAACCATATCTAATAACTTGATTTAAAAATAAGATAATTGATGGATATTGTACATCACTTTTACCTTTCATGTTACATATTCTAGTTTTCTATTGGGTTATAATCAAGTTTGTTCAATAAAATATTTCAAATCTTGAACGTAAAATATAAATCTACAACATACAGTACAAAAAAAAAAATCAGCAGTAATTTAATAAAGCTATGTTTAAGTATCAAACATAGTAATTAAGAAATAAAAATATTCAAATTTTAAACACTCTTATCAAATACACCGTAAAAAAAAAAATTTAACACAAATTGTAATCATAATTAAAACATAATAAAGTAAAACTATTTAATATAGTACGTACCTAAAAAGATCTAGCTAAAGTTTTTGATGTATATATATACAAAAAGGGATGGGGACTTACCTAAAAATTAAATAAGGTAATTATGTGTCATATAATTGTTTATTTTGAAATTATTATTTTTCTTCTCAATTAAAAACATCTTCAATTAATTTTTTTTTGGAAAGTTCTAATATAGTAAAGATTTCAATTGTAGATTTAGTTTTATATTTTAAGTTACATATGTTAATATTTTTTCATCTAAAATCCTAGTAATAGTAGAATTATAAATAATACTAATATTAATTTTTTAGACCAATTATATTGTGACAAATGTCGACCATAGAGACCATGGTTTCTGCTTTATATATATATATATTAGATATCACAAGATATAATTTCCAAAAATCAAAAGCAATTTCGGCCAAACACAAAAAATCCGAAAATCAATTTTTTTTTTTTTTTTTAAAATTAATGGAATATACTCGGCCATAATTAAAAAAAAACTAAAAAATTAAATTAATTCGGCCAATTATGAAAAACAATGAATTAAACAGTTTTAATTCGATTATGCTAATAATTAGATCGATACTAACTCAATTTTAATCCGTATTAAACATTGATTTAAGGTATTCAAACTAACTTTTTAGATTAAACATCTTAAATTTGAAGATCTAATGATTAACAACATGATATGTTCATTAACATACACAAATTTGGTCCTTTTAACTTTTAATTCAATCGGTATTAGATCAAAACTAATGCAAATTCATAAGAGATAATTTTAACATCTTAAAACATCGATAATTATGAATCAAAAAGACCAAAAATAAGCCAAAATTACACACAAAACTCACGGCCAACATGAAAACAATTCGGTCATTACAAAGTTTTGAAATAAAGTTATACAAAATCGATTTTTATGAAAACCTTATAAAAATTTCATGTGCCCTAAGTCTCTGATACCACTTGTAGGTTTATATCCGTGTATAGACCATTAAATTCACAGGATTATAATGAAAACTTTTATAAGATTTAAAGTCATAAATTGAAATTGCATAATAAAACAATAAGATTTAGAATTAACCTTCAATCCTTGTAAATTTGGCCTAAGAACAATACCAATAATATGGTATCTCCTAATTGTAACACCCAAGATATGTGTGAGATATGCCTTTTGATTGCTAGAAAAATAAGAGAGAAAACTGTTTTTCTTTCTAGAAGTTTTGTGTTGTAGAATAAGTGAATAAAAATTAGAGTAGAATTAGAAGAGAATTAGGAAACATAATATACTCCTCTAACCCTATGGTGGCCGGCCTCTATTGTATATTTGGGGAGATTATTATCTCCTCAAATATCTATCTTATTGACCAAGGTAATGTATCTAGACTAAAAGACTCTAGACACTTTTCTTCCTTAGTTATTTAGCTATTAATATAATGCACCTCATATTATTAGTGTCATCTGTATGGACCGACTATAATATATTATAAATATCCTTATATTTATAATTTACTAATTAATTATAATGGTTTATATTTAATTAGCTTGCATTATACAATAATCAAATATAACATTTTATATTCAACTGACGAATTACTTTTAACTCGTCTTAGCTAATATTATTTAATCTGTATTAAATAGCCGTACCAACATTACACTGACTAACATTTTAGTCAGTAACATCATCACACTTGACTAACATTTTAGTCACATTTGACTAACCTTTTAGTCAACAACACTAACTAACTGTTTAGTCATTTAGTAAGGCATCAATATGATCATTTTCTCAAATAATCATATTTCTCAAACACATCCTTTAGGTGTGACTCTTAGGGACCAGTTGATCACCGCCATCTGTATGACAATAACGTCAAACTTATCTAGCAAGCCAACCGTTATTGATAAACGTTAATCAACTGATTAAATACGAAATGTACCCTGTGTACCTTTAGAGATTTATCTATTTTATTGCATTCACTGTGGAGGACACTAACCCCAACATGTCGATGCTATCTGCCCTGGGTGGGTTACCCTCTACGAGTATCCCTTACCATGGGCATGAAGTTCCCTTTTCCTCCTCTTATCCAAGCCTTCCTTCTCTGGTTCTCCCTTGCTCCTGGCCAACTTGATGCCCAAGCCTGGAGGGTCTTGTACTCTGTGTGCGTGGTGGGCGAGCGTTTTGGCATGCAGGTGGGGCTGGCGGACTTAGCGAGCCTATACTCTTGTAGGCACCTCGGCTACGGCCATGTGACGATGAGGGCGTCTGATGGTGACAACTCCTTCATCGACACTAGCAAGGCGAGCGATGATGGTTGGTTTCGTCGCTTTGTCTTCTTGAAGGTTGATTCCATGAACCCCCGCCCAGGGTACCTATTGGAGAAGTGGGGTGAAACCAAAGGTACCTGGTCGTTTTTGCCGTGCTTGTGATGTTATTCTTTCTGCTTACTCTCCTTAACCGTCTTTCTGCAGGTCAAGAACGAAGGCCACCCTTCCTCCTAGCGATACCCGACGAGCCTGGTGGTCGATTCCTCGTGCATCGCGTGACCTTTCCCGTGCCGTTCTCCGCCGCTTCCTTCGCCTCTACACCTGATCCTGCCATGGCATCTGGTAAGTTCCTAATCTTCCGGCTGATTTTTGTTGCTCCTGGATTCGCTTCTGATTCCGCCTTTTGCCCCCAGGTTCCGCTGCTCCTGATGTGCTTGACTCTCTCTTGCTGAAGAAGAGAAAGCAACCCTCCTCCAATTCTAAGAAGCCCCCTTTGAAGAAGGAGACCAAGAATCCCAAGCCTCCCTCTGCGTTCTGCTATAAGACGGCGCCTGTCCCTGAGCTGCGTCCCCCTGGATCCTTTAAGGCTCCAATAGAAGTTTCTGATGACGGCTGCACTATCACCATCTCCCTTGGATTCCGCTATGATGCCTCAGTTCCGATGTGGCCTGACCTAGATGCGCTCCTCCTCCCTGGCCCCAAGAAAGTCTTGGAGGGCCAGGGGACCTCTTCAGTTGGCAAGGGTCTCTGTGAGTCTGCCTTCGACGTAATGGAAGTCTTCCTTAGCTTGGTTTTTTTTTTTTTTTTTTACACTCTACTCTTTTTGCAGACCCTCCTGTCTGCACTGCATGTTCGTCATAGGGTCGAGTCCCTCCAGGCTATGATTGCCAGTGCTTTGTTTAGGATTGAGAAACTGAAGACTGAGGCGGCCACGCTGATCAAGGAGAGGGATGAGGCGTTGGCGGCGGCTCAGGAGGCGAACAGGTTGAAGGCTGTTGCTGATCAGGATGTCTGGAAGCTGGACGCTAAAATCAATGAGCTTGAGGCCTCCGAGCACAAGTTAAAAAAGACTCTTGCGAAGGTGGCTGTGTACGCTGCTTGGGACTCTAAGATCAAGAGTTTCAAGGAGTTCCAGGCTGGTGAGGCTTCGACCTTTGATCTGGTACGAGAGGAAGCCAGCTTTCTCGCTGAGTTTCCCCAGCCTCCTGAACTCAGTGTCCTGGTGGGTTTTGAGGACTCTGATGACGATGGTACTGCTGCGTCTGCTGACCATGCGGAGGAGGAGAACGAGCCTGCTGAGGAGGAAAGCGCTGCTGCTGAGGAGGGAAGCGCTGCTGCTGAGGAATCTGTTTGGGCAGCTGCTGGGGATGGTGTTGCTGGCGTCGTTGCTGAGGAGGTTCTTACTTTGGATGCTTCAGCTGTGGTGCCTAAAGAACAAGAGTAGATTCCTGCAATCATGTAATTAATCAGTTTTAGTTTCAGAACATTGCTTAGAATTGCTATTTTGGGGTAGCGTGCCTATCATGGACGTTTGTAATTAAACACTATATTTGCTCGTCATATGTGCTCAGGGTCCTTTGCTGCAAGGGACCTTGAGTATGATGATGGAAAATCATGGTGGCCAACCATGCTTTTGCTTACGTTTGTTTGTTGCGCGCGCGTTTGTTTGTGTTATGCATGCTTTTAGAGTCGACTTAGTGGTGGCCTGGAGTCTTAAAGTCCATGTGGGGTCATGTTTATCCCCGATGCCACGCCTCGTAGTGGTGACTTGATGGCTCTGGAATCTAGAAGTCCGGAACGGGGTTACGTTTGTCCCCTGTCGCCACGCGCACGAAGTCCTCTCTAAGGAGGATAATTGAAGGGGCCAGCCAGACTCCACTTTTGTCCTAGCATTTGAAAGATAGAAAGTTTTTCAGAAGATTTGTAAAGCGTTTTAGGTCCTTAAAAAGGCGCCTTCCTTTAGACCGAAAATCTTTGAGTAATGTGTTCAAACAGCTGAACCAAGAGTTGTTTTGAAACTATTTTTGAAGAATGTTTTAAAGGAACAAAATAGAAAGATTCTTCAAGTAACTTGAAAATATTTTTTAAATAACAACATTTTCAATGCGTTTACAAGAGATCAAATATCTCGAAAATCAGGTACTTAGAAAATCAGGTGGGGCAAAAGGAACCTGGGTGACGATGCTGGGAGCCTTGAAGTCCCTGGGGCTTGAGCGCCCGTATAGAATGCTGGGAGCCTCAAAGTCCCTGGGGCCCTGAGCGCCCTTAGATGTAGTACTTTTTGAGGTGAAGAATGTTCCATGGGTTGTGGATGATTTCCCCCTCCATGGTCATTAGCCTGTAGGCTCCTCTTCCTATAACGCTCTCGACCTGATAAGGTCCTTCCCAGTTGTACGCAAATTTTCCTGCTCGCTTGTTTTTTGTGTTCTGGAAAACCTTCCTGAGGACCAGGTCTACTACCTGTAGGGTCCTGATTCGCGCGTTCCTGTTGTAACTTTTTGCGACAGATTGCCTGTAGGATGCTAGTCTGATCTTAGCACTTTCCCTGAGCTCATCCACTGTGTCCAGGGAGCTGGTCATAGCGGCCTGATTTCCTTCTTCTGTTTGACACCCATACCTTAGCGTGGGGACCCTGACCTCTGACGGGATTACGGTCTCGGCTCCAAACACCAGGCTGAAGGGTGTCTGGCCAGTAGCCACCTTAGGAGTGGTCCTGTCTGCCCACAGCACCAAGGGGAGCTCATCAGCCCATTTGCCCCCAATCTCCTCCAACTTCTTCTTGAGATTATCCATCACCACCTTGTTACTAGATTATGCTTGCCCATTGGATTGAGGGTACCTGGGCGCTGACTTCCTCAGGGTGATGTTGTATATGTATAAACTGGGTCCCATTGTCACATATTATCTCGAAGGGGATTCCAAACCTGCAGATAATGTTACGCTTGATGAACGAAATTACCTGCTGCTTAGTCACCTGCGCATAAGCCTCAGCTTCGATCCATTTCGAAAAATAATCCGTCATTGCTAGCATGTATAACATGTTCCCTGGGGCCTTGGGCAGTGGTCCCACAATATCCATCCCCCACTTCATGAAGGGCCAGGGGGAGATGATAGGGTGGAGAGGCTCCCCAGGCTGGTGCTTCACTGGCGCATGTCGCTGGCAGACGTCACACTTCTTGGTGTACTCCACAGCATCCTTCCTCATAGTGAGCCAGTAGTAACCCTGTAGCAGTGCCTTATTGGCTAGGCTCCTGCCCCCTGTTTGATTTCCACAGTCGCCACTGTGGATTTCATACAACACAGCCGAAGCCTCCTGTTCTCCTAAGCACCGTAAGTAGGGTCCTGCTAGTGACTTCCTGAAGAGGAGCCCACCAATGAGGACGAATCTTGACGCTTTCATTTTTAGGCTCCTGGCCTCCCCTCTATCTTCCGGTAACTTATCTTCTTGCAACCAATCTATGTACGGCTTCCTCCAGTCTGGTCCTAGCTGTTGTACCTCCGCGCTGAAAGTTACCCCTGCCTCCTTGAGCCATGACCAGCACTGGTCCATATAAGAGTCTTTTCCCTCCTCAGGAAGGGTTAGTACAATTCCAACCGCAGGACTCAGAATGTGCACTATTGGTACGTTAAATATCTGGTCAGGCTTGAAAGTTGCCCCCAGCGAAGCAAGGGCGTCAGCTTCCACATTCTGGTCCCTGGGCACTTGCGTTATCTGGATGCTATCGAATTCTGCTGCCAATTCTTTTGCCACCTCAAGGTATGATATCATCTTGGAATCCCTTGCCACATATGTGTCGTTCATGTGATTCACGATGAGTTGTGAATCACTGAACACCTCCAAACTTCTTATCTTCATATCCTTTGCCAATTTCAGCTCTAGTATCAAGGCCTCGTATTCCGCTTCATTGTTGGTTGCTCGAAACTTGCATCGCACTGCTTGCACAATCAAGTCCCCTTTCGGGGATTGCAGCACCAGACCAACTCCAGTGCCTCTCATGTTGGAGGCTCCATCCACATGCAGCTTCCAAGTTCCTGTTCGTCCTGCAGACTCCAGGCTCAAGGCATCCTCCTGTACTCCAGGTTCCTGAGCTGGGCTGAACTCTGAAATGAAATTTGCAAGGGCTTGTGACATTATAGCTTTCCTGGGCTCGTACTTTACGTCGTATCCACTCAGGTGCACTGACCATTTCACCATTCTTCCTAAAAGTTCAGGCTTTCGCAAAACATTCTTGATGGGGAAGTTAGTGACCACAGTAATAGTATGGGACTCAAAATAAGGACGCAACTTATAGGAGGCTGTAACTAATGCGAGGACAAGTTTCTCGAGTTCAGTGGACCTGGTCTCTGCTGGGAGCAGAGACTTGCTTACGTAGTAAACTGGTTGCTGGGACCTTTCATGCTCCCTGATCAGCACAACGCTCACAGCTACCTCTATTACGGACAGATACAGGTACAGGGGCTCCTCAGGTCCTGGCTTTGCGAGGAGCGGCGGCGTTGCTAAGTACTTCTTCAGCTCCTAGAAGGCTGCGTTATGGTCTGTGGTCCACTCAAACCTTTGACTCTTTCTCAACAGGTCATAGAACAGCTTGCATCTTTCTGAGGACCGGGATATGAACTCCGCCACGCACGCTCTTCTGTCGCCGCACGCGTCCTGGGTCGCTTTGGAGATTCTAACTGAAGTAAGGCCCTGATTTGTTCCACACTAGCTTCTATTCCTCTTTGCGTCACCATGTTGTTGGAGTTAGTGTCCTTCACAGTTAGTGCAATAACATAAATAAATCTCTAAAGGTACACAGGGTACGTTTCGTATTTAATCAGTTGATTAACGTTTATCGATAACGGTTGGCTTGCTAGATAAGTTTGACGTTATTGTCATACAGATGGCGGTGATCAACTGGTCCCTAAGAGTCACACCTAAAAGATGTGTTTGAGAAATGTGATTATTTGAGAGAATAATCATATCGATGCCTTATTTAATGACTAAACGGTTAGTCAGTGTTGTTGACTAAAAGGTTAGTCAAATGTGACTAAAATGTTAGTCAAGTGTGATGATGTTACTGACTAAAATATTGGTCAGTGTAATGTTGGTACGGCTATTTAATACTGATTAAATAATTTTAGCTGATGCGAATTAAATGTAATTCGTGAATTGAATATAAAATGTTATATTTAATTATTATGTATAATGCAAGCTAATTAAATATAAACCGTTATAATTAATTAACAAATTATAAATATAAGGATATTTATAGTATATTATAGTTGGTCCATACAGATGACACTAGTAATTTATTGCATTATATTATAAGCTAAAATGACCAAGAGAAAAGTGTCCAGATACATTCTGACCCGATACACTTTGTTTCTTGGTCAACAAGTAAAGTATTTGAGGAGAATTATATCTCCCCAAATATAATAGAGAGGCCGGCCATTAGGTTTTGAGGAGGAGATATTATCTTTCCTAATTCTATTCTAATGCTAGTCTAATTATTCATCACAACTACAACACAAAATCTTAAGAAAAGAAAATCAGTTTTCTCTCTAATTTTCTAGCAATCTCATAGGCATATCTTGAAACATCTTGGGTGTAATTATTAGGAGATACCATACTTTTAGTATTGTTCTTAGGCCGTTTTACTAGGATTAAAAGGTTAGTTTTAAATTTCTTTATTATGTTATGCAATTTTTTCATTATAATCCTGTGATTTTAAAGGTCTATATACCGATATAAACCTACACATGTATCCCAGAAACTTTCCCGAGGAAACTCCAAAGGTGCACTTCTGGGGGTTGAGCTTCATCTGGTACTTCCTCAGGGTCCCAAAAGTTTCTGCCAGGTCCTCAGTATGCTGTTATGCTTTTAGGGACTTGACCACCATGTCGTCTATGTATACTTCCATTGTTTTTCCAATCAGGTCCTTGAACATCATGTTCACCAACCTCTGGTAGGTTACCAGACAAGAGTATGCCTCTGGTGGGTTACCAGACAGGAGGTGTGTGCTGATACAACGCTCCCTATAAGTCCTGTAATGCAGGTTACCAGACAGGAGTATGCCTCTCCTGGTACTGGTCCTCATACTTTTGCTCAGCTGTTTGCACTCAATGATAAGATTTTTGGTGAAGGGGCGTCTTCGTCTTCTAGTATTGGTGCTCATGGATAATATCAGATGCTGGAATGTTAGAGGTCTGAATAAAGCTTCAAAGCAAGCTGATATTAGGGTTTTTTTTGCATAAGAATAAGATTGGTTTATGTGGTTTAGTAGAGACAAAGGTGAAGGAACAAGATTTTGCTAGTATTTTGAATAAACTTGGGAAACAATGGAAGGGTATTAATAACAATGCCTATCATGATGGTGGTAGAATTTGGTTTGTGTGGATTCCACAAATTTTTCAAGTGCAAGTACAGTTTATCTCTTCGCAATTGATTACTTGCCTGGTTACAGAGTCTGGTACTGGGGATCAATTTCTTGTCAGTGTAGTATATGGCTTTAATTCTCTTGCTGATAGGATGGATTTATGGACTGAGTTACGGGCTGTTAAGGATAATTGGAGTGGTCCATGGATGATATGTGGTGATTTTAATGCTCTGTTGCATTTGAATGAGAGATTGGGAAGTATCGTTTCTCTGAATGAAGTGAAGGATTTTAGAGACTGTGTTGCTTATTGTTCTGTTGTTGACATTCTATCTAAGGGAGCATTCTACACCTGGAATAATAAACAGTTGGGTGATGCCAGAGTCTATTCAAGGCTGGACAGATGTTTAGTCTCTGATGGTTGGGTGAAAATGTATCCTGATGCTTCTACTGTTTTCCTGAACGAAGGTGTGTTTGATCATTCTCCTATGGTATGTCATAGGCGTTCTCAGACTCAACTGTGTAAGGCTCCCTTTAAGTATTACAATATGTGGGGGGCTGATTCTTCCTTTCTCAGTCTGCTACATTCTGGTTGGGAGCTCAACGTTGCTGGTACAAAGATGTATGTCGTGGTGAAGAAGTTGAAACACCTTAAGGGTATTTTGAAATCTCTTAATAGAACTAAATACGCTGATATAGAGCAGGCCTGTGACGTGGCTGATATTGCTTTGAAAGATATCCAAGTTCAGTTACAATCTGATCCTCGCAATGCCACGGTCTTGGCGGCTGAGAGGGAGGCCATGGCACATGTGTGCTCCCTTAAGAAAGCCAGATGGAATTTCCTGATGCAGAAATCTAAGTTGGACTGGCTTAAAGAGGGTGATGAGAATTCTTCGTTCTTTCATAGGAGTATTAAAGAGAGACAGTTTAGGAACAAAGTTCTTCAAATTGCAAGTATGAATGGAGTTATTTGTTCTGATCCGTGTGAAATTGAAGGTGCTTTTGTGGAGTACTATAAGGTGTTGTTGGGGAGCAGTAAGGTGGTACAAGATGTTCATGTGCCTATTGTTCATTCTGGTAGTTGTATTACCCCTGTTCATATTCAGCAGTTGCTGCGCCCTGTTTCCTCTGCGGAAATCAAAGATTGTCTGTTTTCTATTCCCCCAAATAAGGCCCCTGGACCTGATGGTTATAATTCACAGTTCTTCAAAGATGCTTGGAGTGTAATTGGTACGGATGTGTGTGAGGCTATAAAGGATTTCTTCTCCTCTGGTCAGCTTTTGAAGCAAATTAATACTACCAATATAAGCCTCATTCCCAAAGTCAAATGCCCTACCACTGTGATGGATTTTCGCCCCATAGCTTGCTGTAACACTATTTATAAGTGTATAGCTAAGCTCCTGTGTGCCAGATTAGGTGCTGTATTGCCAGATATTATTAGTAAAAATCAGGGTGGATTCATTAAAGATAGACACATTGCCGAAAATATTCTGATTTGTCAGGATTTAGTGCGAATGTATGCAAGGAAAGTCACTTCTCCTAGATGTCTCATCAAGATGGACCTAAGGAAAGCTTATGATTCGGTTGAATGGTCCTTTTTGTTCCAAATGATGGAAGCGTTGGGATTTCCTCAACAATTTTTGGTGTGGATCAGAGCATGTGTTACTAGCCCGTCTTATACTTTATCAGTCAATGGTAGCTTTTTTGGTTTCTTCCAAGGGAAGAGAGGCTTGAGGCAAGGGGATCCTCTGTCTCCTTTGTTATTCACAATTTGTATGGAGTATCTTTCCAGGATACTTGGGGTAGTAGGTGATCTTCCTGATTTCAAGTTCCACCCTTTGTGCAGCCCTTTGAAATTGAATCATTTACTTTTTGCGGATGATCTACTTCTTTTTTGCAAAGGTAATGTGAGCTCCATTATGTTACTCCTACGGTCTTTTGCGTCTTTCTCCAGTGCCTCTGGTTTGGTTATGAATAGGGAGAAGTCTGACATTTATTTTAATGGAATGCAATCTGTGGATATGGAAGATATCATGCTGGTTTCTGGTTTTAGACGACGCCAGCTACCTTTTCGCTATCTTGGTGTTCCTATTTCAGCCAAGAAACTTTTAATGAGAGATGGTATGAAGCTTATCGATAAAATTACAGCTAGGATACGGAGTTGGGGTGCTGGTCATCTTTCTTTTTCGGGTAGGTTGATCCTCACACAAGCTGTCCTGACCAGTTTGCACTCGTATTGGATGTCTGTTTTTCTTATTCCATCTGGTATTATAAACAAGATTGATAGTATTTGTCGAAACTATCTTTGGAATGGGTCTGATACTTTTAAGCATGCTCCTAATGTCAAATGGGATGACTGCTGTTTTCCTAAAGACGTAGGTGGTTTGGGAATTCGACAATCAAAAGCCTGGAACAAAGCTCTGTAGGGAAAGTACATCTGGTGGATTGAGCAAAAGAAAGATCATTTATGGGTTAAATGGATTAGTCATGTGTATCTGAAAGGGATTGACTGGCGAGTCTATACTCCTCCTCTTGATTGTGCTTGGTCATGGAAGAAGATTGCGCATTGTATGTCTGTTTTCCAAACAGGTCAGTCGCCTGTGTATTGCGACAATTATACTGTCAAAGAGGCCTATCAATGGATCAGGGGCCCAAAGGAAAAAGTTTCGTGGCGGTTCGTGTGCTGGAACTCCATGAACATTCCGCGATGTGCTTTCATCTACTGGGAATATAAGCTTGGGCGACTCAAGACGTGTGACAGATTACGGAAGATGGGTTTTGCTAGAAATGTTATCTGCTGGATGTGTGATGCTGGTTTGGAAACGAGTTTGCATCTTTTTCATGGGTGTTGTTTTGCTCAACGTTGCTGGTCTGAGCTTTTTGATATGCTCAAGGTACGTTTCACTTCGACTCACTTTGAAGGGTGGATTATTCGTGGTGCAGGTCGGTCGAAGTTAGTGCGAAAGGTGATCTCTGCGTGTGTTGTTGGACCTATTTATGGCATATGGATTGCGAGGAACAAGGCGCGGTTTGATCAACTGATTCCACGTCCCAAATGGATGGTGCAGCAGATTGTGGAAGATGTTATTACTCGACTCAAAGCTCGTAACAAGTCTGTTTTATCAACTCATGATAGTTTATGGTTACGTAGTGTTTTAGCTTGATTGATATCTGGTTGTAAATGGATACTTGATTGTACATGGGGTTTTTGATTATTAATATACTTACATTTTCCCAAAAAAAAAAACCTCTGGTAGGTGGATCCTGCATTTTTCAAACCGAAGGGCATGACATTATAACAATATATACCTCTCTTCGTCCTGAAGGCCGTTTTCTCCTGGTCCCTGGGGTGCATCCAGATCTGGTTTTACCCACTCCAGGCGTCCAGGAATGTAAGTATTTCGTGCCCAGCTGTAGCGTCCACCATTGCGTCTATGTGAGGCAAGAGGAATGGGTCCTCGGGGCAAGCTTTGTTCAGGTCCGTGAAATCTATGCACACTCTCCATTTTCCGTTCTTCTTTGGTACCACCACCACGTTTGAGAGCCACTCTGGGTAGTTAACCTCCTTGATTTTTCCGGCGGTCAGTAAGTTTTCCACCTCCTGATTGATTATCTGGTGGCGCTCTTGAGCATATTTTCGCCTCCTCTGCTGGACTGGGGTGTAGCCAGGATCCACGTTGAGTTGGTGCATTATGACACTTGGGTCTATCCCTACCATATCTTCATGGGACCAAGCGAAGCAATCCATGTTAGCTTTAAGCAAATTGACAAGTTCAGCTCGGATATCACCTGTGCAGTCCGATCCTATAAGGACCGTGCGTTCTGGGTGCTGTGCGTCAAGGTTCACCTGGTCCAGGCCAGGCTGCTGTGACTCGTGGTACATTTCCTCAGCGCGCTTTCTCTGTAATTGCTATGCTTCTGAGGGTACCACGGTGGGCTTTAGAGCATCCTTGTAGCAATGCTTTGCAGCATCCTGGTCACCACGGATTTCATGCACTCCCCAGGGTGTTGGGAACTTGAGGCACTGATGGTACGTTGAGGGCACAGCTCTCATCTCGTGGATCCAGGGCCTGCCAAGAATTACATTGTAAGATGACTGACAATCAATAACCAAATATTTTACCTGTTTATTGATGCCCCCTGCGAAGGTTGAAATGGTGATCTTCCCCAAGGAATGCGCTATTTCGCCGCTGAAGCCTACAAGAGGAACCTGCTTCTTGATTAGGTCTTTCTCACTGAAGCCCATGTCCCTCAGCGAGTGCAGCATGATCAGGTTGACTGAACTTCCGGTATCTACCAGGATCCTCTTCACCAAGAAGTTTCCTATGGACAGGGTGATGATCAAGGCGTCATAATGCTCCTCTGGGGTGTTGACTGCGTCCTGTTCATCAAACGTCACGGTGGGCAGGTTGTGGTGGGCCACCCTGGGTGAGATCTTTGGCCTCTCGCCGCTTCTTTGCTCGCTTTCGCCTCTTCTTGGCTGCTGAGTAAGTTAGCCCACACAGCTCCGATCCTCCAGTTATCACGTTCACGATCTTTGAATACAGCGGAGGTGGCGACGGCAGGACCTGATCTGTGGACCCCACTTTGCCGGACCCGGACTCTCTCGACAGGATGTGGTCGAGATGCCTCCTGTCCTGGAGATACTTTAGTTCCCTCCTAAGAGCTATGCAGTCCTCGGTGTTGTGCCGTCTGAGTCGTGGAATCTGCCTCCTCTGAGGGTCTTTCCTGCTGGTGTCTCCATTGGCAGGGCTCTTGCGAGGCCATCTGACTTTGTCTCCGAGGTTATGCAAATATTTGAGAAGTCCATCAGTATTAGTGGTGAATTTGTACTCACTTACCTTGGGTGGGAGATCCTGGCTGCTCCTCCAGTCCCTGGCTCCTAACACCTTGTGGACTGCAAGCCTTTCGTACGGTCTGGATCTCTCATTTCTGCGGTCGCTGGTGACTTTCCTGGAGGGGCTGCTGAGGGTCCTTTTCCTGGATGCTGCGTCCTCCTCGAGCCTGATTGCCGCCAGCGCTTTTGCCTGTGCATCCTCGAACGTTAGGCACGGATACTTCGCCAGGTCCCTGTAGAGGTCTGAATCCTCCCTGAGCCCCTGGCGAAAGGCTTCTATGGCGGTTGCGATGTCGCAGAGCGGGATGGAGATCTTTTCCTTGTTGAAACGGTTGAGGAAGTCCCTTGTTGTTTCTCGATTTTTACGCACTGGCGGTGCAGTCATTTGATGCCTTACCGAGCTTCTGCTGGCGGCGGCTAGCGACCAAAGGCGTTGACCAGTCCTGCGAACGACGTAATGGACCGGTTTGGGAGGCTGACGAACCATTCTAGAGCGGCTCCTGTGAGAGTGGAACCAAAGCCCTTGCACTTGCAAGCTTCCTTCAAGGACCCTGTGGCCGTGACCACCATCATCTTCTGCTTGTATTGGTTCACATGATCCTGAGGGTCCGTAGTCCCGTCGTACAGCGTCATGGTAGGAGAGCTGAAGCCCTTTGGAACATGGGTATGTGAGATGCTGTCCACGAAAGGTGAATCAGCGTAGCTGTCCACTGCTGCTCTCTCCATTGGCCTGGGCATCCCTGGAATCTTGGCGATCATGCTCCTGAGCTCCTGCAACTGCTGCTCCACGGCGCTGTTGACCCCAATGCTGGTCTGGACCCTAGCGTCGTGAAAAAGGGGCACTCCTCCTATGCTGATGTCGCTGGTTTGTCCCTGAACTAGGTCTGCGAACAGCGGTGCCGCAGTCACAACCGATCCGGTAACCGCTCCTTCCAAGTTCTGTTCTGGAGTACCTGTCAAGAGGGGGTTGTTAGTTCCGATTTTCCGAACAAGTTGCTGGATACGAGGTTACCTGAGATTGGCGTCTGGTTGCCAAGGCTGAGGGAGGTTCGATGGTGATGGCTCCAGGGTCCTGGAACGCTGAGGATGCTGGGGTCACTCCTCCAAGGTCCAGCTGGGTCACCAGCTCCTGAGGGATCCTCCTGCTGCTGGGGCCGGCATTTCCGTGGCTGGTTGATACATGTTATTTATATAGCTTTTATGCCCCCGTCATAGTTACATTTAGCTCACATTTGCTCGATTACTTTATTATTTTAGTAGCTATTTGCTTTATATTGCGATACTGTCGTTCCTCGATTGTGTTTTGCAGGTTTTGGCGGTCCTGAGCTAAAACCTGAGTCAAATGGAGCATTATCGAGTATCGTGAAGTCAAGACGAAGCCCGAGAGTCGATTCGGAAGTCATACGACAATATGGGACGTCAAACCTATAGGTTCAGAGCAAACCTATAGGTTCCAGATAGTTGAATCAACGGCCAAAGTTGCTGGAAGTGCTGTAAACCCTAAGAACCGCTCGGGTTTGATGGGAACCGATCGGTTCCACCCCTTGAACCGATCGGTTTGGGCACGAACCGCTCGGTTCTGCTGCCCTGTTTCTCCGGATACTCGTGACCTATATATATGAGTCGAGTTAGGGTTTTACTTTTATCTTTTATTCGAGTTTTTACTGCTTTGCATTAGGTTTTAGTTCTCTCTTTAAAACTCTCTAAAAACCTTAGTTTAGATTGAATTCATCCTTCAAGACTCGATCTTTTACATTGCAATTATTGATTTCTCCAGGTTTAATCTATTGTTCTTCCTTTATCATGTCTTCTCTTTATTATTTCAATTGCTTTGTTCTAGTTTTGATTATGCATAGCTAATTCTCAATTAGGGTTTAAGGTGATTGTGATATTGATTCAGAACATGTTTTAGTCGTTCATATTGATTGAATTTGTGCAACTGATTTCTTCCTGCGCGTTTTAATTATCAATTGAATTTAGGGACGCCTTTATTGAATAGAATTTAGGTTGTTTCAGTTTAAGATCGAAAGCCTAATTGAAACTAGACTCACGCGTAATCGATAAGTTGAATTTAGTACGTAGCGAGAGCCCGCTAAATTTGCTTAAGGTTGAAATTGACTCGAGAGAGCGTTTTCCCAAAACCTAATCCAATTGCATGATTTCAGTTGATTGCATTTCCTTCTGAGTTGAGTTATGAATCGATGTCACATGACCCTGATGCCCTAATCTCCTTCTTATTCATATTTTCACAGCTTTTACCTATCGTTCTTAGTCTAGACCTTTAAAACACCCCTTTTCACACCCTTGAGACTGACCTAGATAGCTAAGCATCCCTTTGACTACTCCTTCTCTCTGTGGATCTCGACCCTACTGCCACTAACTACCCAGTTAGTTGACCTTAGGTTATTTTGATTAGGGGACCACGACTTTACCCTCATCAATTTTGGCGCCGTTGCCGGGGAGACGGTTAGCTAGTTGAGTTTTGCTTATTTGTTAGCTAGGTTTTTCTCTCTTGTCTCAAGGAACCTAGTTCCTTGAGACCGTTTCTTATCGTTTGCTTGTAAGTGTTGTTTATGCACAGGTCACCTACAGGTTTAGTGCCCTTTGAACCTGAGCCGGAACGAGCGTTACATAGGTTACGCAAGCAAGCAATTCAAATCGTTGATCTTAATACCGAGGAAGCGTCGTCTAGTGCTACGCAATCGTCCTACGAAGAGGACACACCTCCATTTACTCCATTATCACCACCGCCTGTGACTATGCCTAAACTTTCTAGTCACTCGGTGCCTACGCCGGAATCCATTAAATTTGGATTCACGATGCCCGCTACGCCGCAGGGCAACCGAGATCCGCCCGCCTTCCTAAACTTGGTGGAGCGGAATCAATTGATGGTTACCCAACCGAGGACCGGTAGTATATGCAAGTGTTTACCGACCATTGTTCGACAATAAAGCGGTAGGGATCACACAAAACCAGGATAAGGAAATCTTTGTTCCCTTTCTCATTGAAGGATCGAGCTCGTGAGTGGATCACGGACCTCGACAAGGAGAGGCTGCGGGGATCACCGATTGGAATGGGTTAGCTCTTGCCTTCTACTCTAAGTTCTATCCTCACGAGCACTAATCGGATGAGAAGCCAAATCCAAGGCTTCAAACAAGCGTTTGATGAGTCACTGGTCAAGCGTGGGAGGCGGTACAAGAAGCTCATAAGGGATTGTCCTCACCATGGGGTGAACGAATGGCTCGTGATCATGACTTTTATAATGGTCTTTATGCGGAGAGTAGAACTATGCGGATTCTGCTGAGAGGGGCGTTTTGCTAACAGCGTCGATGGCGACAAGGCTTGGGGTTTGATCGAGGAGATGGCCATGCATTCATCTCAATTTGGGGAGCCAAGGGGAAATTCACGGTCAGCGCATAAAGATCGTGATAAGGAGAGTATTAGTGCACTTATCGATCGAGTTCTTTGCGCTAAGCTGCGCAGATTGGTATGCTACGAGGTGGAGGCTCTTCGGCGCTCATGTGAACGCTATTGCGGGCACGATATGGGTTATTCTACTGGGTATCTTTGCACCCCATGAGCGAGGTTTACGGCGTGCACTAATCCTATCCTCAAAGCGCCTCTATCAAAACCAACCAGGTTACGACCGATCGCTCTTATCTTATCGTAACCAGAATGTCCTCAACCCGACCACCCCACCTCCACAAAACACGCCCTACATACCTCCCCACAAAAACTACCAACCACCTCCACCTAACTACCAAAAACCACCTTACATTACACCCCAACCTGCAGGACCCGATCCTATGGCCGAGATGAAGGCCATGATGCTGCAGATGGCCAAGTCACAAGAGATCATGATGCAGCAGATGCAGAAGAGTGAGCAAGCCAAACACGCGGCGATCAAAATGCTCGAAAATCAAGTGGCGCAGCTCGCCGCTTCACAAGCTTCGCGTCAACAGGGCACCCTTCCGCCTCAAGGTAATCCTCCTAACCCTCCTCCCGATACTGCATGTGCTATTACTTTGCGTAGTGGTACAGTTTACGACGCCCCGAGGCAACCGGAGGAGGAGGAGAAGAATGGGGCGAGTAACACGGTCAAGCCGTGTCTTGAGCCACAAATGACAAAGAACATCGCGGATGATCTTTGTCAAAGACAAGGCGTAGGAGATTCAAATCGAGCTTCCTTTTAAGATTAGGTGTACGACAGGCTAACACGGACCCCCAGTTCAGTAAGTTCTTTGAGATTCTTAAACAGTTGCAGGTGAATATTCCCTTTATTGATTTAGTTAAACAGATTCCTGCATATACTAAGTTTCTTAAGGAGGTCCTTTCTAGGAAGCGTACCATAAACGTGACCGAAACTGTGTCTTTCGTGGGGGAGGGTAGTGCTCTTTTGCAGGGTAGTTTACCCCCGAAGCTGAGTGACCCCGGGACCTTCTCAATCCCTTGCTCAATAGGGAAGTATGTGGTGCAGAATGCCTTGTGCGACTTGGGGGCTAGTGTGAGTGTCATTCCCTACTCCATCTGCAAGAAACTTAAAATGACTAAGCTAGGAGTCACCTCTATGACCCTGCAGATGGTCGACCGTAGTGTCCAGAGACCCTTAGGTATCCTAGAGGACGTCCCGGTCAAGATAGGGAAGTTCTATATCCCGGTCGATTTTGTTGTCTTAGACATTCCTGAGGACCCCCACATCCCGATTATTCTAGGGAGACCTTTTCTGCACACTGCTGGTGCAGTTATCGATGTGGGGAATAAGACCCTGTCGTTCTTGGTGGGGGGTGAGAAGCTTACCTATTCTAAGTCTAGTCTCCCTCGTGCCCCTATGCAGCCTGAGTCTGCTTTTGCTATTGACCTTGCCCCTCCGTCTCACTCTATTGGAGACCCTTTGGAGGTTGTTTCTTTTGCTGTTTCTTGTGCAGATTTTACGCAGGGTGGCTGTACTCCTGGTTTGGGGGAACGGAAGGTCACAAGGGCGGATGTCTATGATCCGGGTGATGTAGGAGGAGACCCACGGTTTGCGGTGCGCGGCGCACGGAGTGTTTATGGAGAGCCATTTCGCGACGGCATACCTTGCGTGATGGATTATGCTGCTCTTCCTCGTGGAGATCGAGTTCTGTGGCGAACAGATGCTATTTCGCCAAATGAAGCTGTTGCTAGTGGCCAACGTCCTTGGCCAAATTTGACTTGATGATGCGTTTTGACGACGGTCGTGCGGGACCATTATAAACCAGCGCTTTCCGGGAGGCAACCCGTTGACATTTTGTAATTTGTTGTACTTTATTTTGGTTTTGGTTTGCTTTTGACTTTGACATTTTATTAGACCTTTCTTTTGTTGAGCGCGTGAGGATGAGGGATTTATTTTTGTTTTAGCATGCAGGTACTTGAGGACTCTACGTCCTTAGTATTTATGAGACAGGCCTCACTTATGGCCTTGGCCGGACCCTGCTGATTCGGCCTACTTTTTCTCGCGTGCTATTCCGAAGCATTTTATAGCTGGACTGAAATGGATGCATATTCGTGGGTCATAAGCCGCACTCCATGCTTCGCTTCGGTTTGGGGGAGCTCCAACTTGACAAAATGTGAGCTTTCCTACTCTTTTTCCCTCACTTTCTCGCTTTTATTTCCCCCCGTATGCTTAGTGTCCTTTGCTTTGCTTGCTTATTTGTGCTCTTAGCTCACATTGAGGACAATGTGTAGTTCTGGTTTGGGGGAGGAAAGCACTTGCGCGCTTATTTATTTGCATTTTCCATTTTGTGTGCTTATTTTAAAAATTTTTGCATTTCCAAACCTTTTTCGCTTTGAAATGTCTAGTTTGGAGAATTGATTAGTGTGCTGTTTTGATCTTTAGTATCTCCGAGTCGACTTTCTATCGTCGTAGCTTGCACTGTATGTTTGTTTCCTGTTAATAGATTGCGAGCCTCAAACACTAGCCCACTTGTATTTGCTTAATTCTTATCGCTTTTCGTTCCTTTTACTTTCGACATTGGTATTCTTGCGAGGCAATTGGCTTGTGGAAAGTTTGGAATGTTGGAATGTGGTTTGTTTGGACCGATCATTTAATGATGGAGCAATGCTTCGATGCTCTCGGAGGGGACTCATTGACTTGAGTAACCACAGTGGCCATGAATTTGGTTGCGACCGAGAGTATGAGCAATGATGTAACCCTTAAGGAAATAAGTGTACCCGAGCGCGATTTTTACCGAGTGAACGTCAAGCTAAACGGTACTACATACGAGGGATGCTCCACATTGCGCGAAAAGAAAAAAAAAAAAGAGAAAAGAAAAGAAAGAAAAAAATGAAATGATGTGGTAAGAATGGTATGATGGAAAGTGGTTTGCTCGGTTGGCCTTGCTCGAATCCAATTGTCGTTAGTTTAATTTTTGCGAAAGCGTTCGAAGCTAGTAATTCGATGTTGGTGTGAATGGTTGAGACTTGTGCTCTATTTTCGGCGAAATAGACTATGGTTTGTATGGTTATGTGCATAGGTCGTCCACTTCGAGATGCTAACGTGATTAACTAGCTACGCTTTGATTTTCTCCGACGCTGTTTGCTTGAGGACAAGCAAAGGTTTGGTTTGGGGGAGTTTGATACATGTTATTTATATAGCTTTTATGCCCCCGTCATAGTTGCATTTAGCTCGCATTTGCTCGATTACTTTATTGTTTTAGTAGCTATTTGCTTTATATTGCGATACTGTCGTTCCTCGTTTGTGTTTTGCAGGTTTTGGCGGTCCTGAGCTAAAACCTGAGTCAAATGGAGCATTATCGAGTATCGTGAAGTCAAGACGAAGCCCGAGAGTCGATTCGGAAGTCATACGACAATATGGGACGTCAAACCTATAGGTTCAGAGCAAACCTATAGGTTCCAGATAGTTGAATCAACGGCCAAAGTTGCTGGAAGTGCTGTAAACCCTAAGAACCGCTCGGGTTTGATGGGAACCGATCGGTTCCACCCCTTGAACCGATCGGTTTGGGCACGAACCGCTCGGTTCTGCTGCCCTGTTTCTCCGGATACTCGTGACCTATATATATGAGTCGAGTTAGGGTTTTACTTTTATCTTTTATTCGAGTTTTTACTGCTTTGCATTAGGTTTTAGTTCTCTCTTTAAAACTCTCTAAAAACCTTAGTTTAGATTGAATTCATCCTTCAAGACTCGATCTTTTACATTGCAATTATTGATTTCTCCAGGTTTAATCTATTGTTCTTCCTTTATCATGTCTTCTCTTTATTATTTCAATTGCTTTGTTCTAGTTTTGATTATGCATAGCTAATTCTCAATTAGGGTTTAAGGTGATTGTGATATTGATTCAGAACATGTTTTAATCGTTCATATTGATTGAATTTGTGCAACTGATTTCTTCCTGCGCGTTTTAATTATCAATTGAATTTAGGGACGCCTTTATTGAATTGAATTTAGGTTGTTTCAGTTTAAGATCGAAAGCCTAATTGAAACTAGACTCACGCGTAATCGATAAGTTGAATTTAGTACGTAGCGAGAGCCCGCTAAATTTGCTTAAGGTTGAAATTGACTCGAGAGAGCGTTTTCCCAAAACCTAATCCAATTGCATGATTTCAGTTGATTGCATTTCCTTCTGAGTTGAGTTCTGAATCGATGTCACATGACCCTGATGCCCTAATCTCCTTCTTATTCATATTTTCACAGCTTTTACCTATCGTTCTTAGTCTAGACCTTTAAAACACCCCTTTTCACACCCTTGAGACTGACCTAGATAGCTAAGCATCCCTTTGACTACTCCTTCTCTCTGTGGATCTCGACCCTACTGCCACTAACTACCCAGTTAGTTGACCTTAGGTTATTTTGATTAGGGGACCACGACTTTACCCTCATCACTGGTTCCTGGGAGGGCTACTCTGATGTCTCCTCGTTGAACCTTACACTCCAGAGCTTGTAACCTCCTGGTGTTTTCCTCGCTTCCTCGGCGCACCTGATCCATAACTCTGGACAGTGACTCCATGCTCCTCATGAGGGTATGGAGCGGATCCTGAGGTTGCGTGTTGTTTCGTCCTAGGGGCCCTCCTGTGGACTCTGTGTTGGAGCTAGTGTCCTCCACAGTTAGTGTAATAACATAAATAAATCTCTAAAGGTACACAGGGTACATTTTGTATTTAATCAGTTGATTAACGTTTATCGATAACGGTTGGCTTGCTAGATAAGTTTGACATTATTGTCATACAGATGGCGGTGATCAACTGGTCCCTAAGAGTCACACCTAAAGGATGTGTTTGAGAGATGTGATTATTTGAGAAAATGATCATATTGATGCCTTATTTAATGACTAAATGGTTAGTCAGTGTTGTGGACTAAAAGGTTAGTCGGATATGACTAAGAGGTTAGTCAAATGTATTATTTAATAATGATTAAATAATATTAGATGAGAGAAATTAGCTGTAATTCGTAAATTGAATATAAAGGGTTATATTTAATTATTGCGTATAATGTAGACTAATTAATTTTAAACAGTTATAATTAATTAGTAAATTATAAATATACGGATATTTATGATTAAATATAATATATGGATATTATAATTACATTATGCACTAAGAGCTAAAGAATACTAATTAATTGGGTTTTGATAAACTTTTAATTAGTTTTGGGCTTGAAAATTTAGAAGTGGAAAAGTCCACTTCTACCCTAATTGGGACGTGTGGTTTTATGTGGGAGGAGAGTTGTATTCTTCCTCTCTACTTAATCTAATCACTCTCCTAATCTCATCTAACCTAATTCACAATTTGCAATAGCACACAACACTAAAACTTGTGGAAAAAGAAATTGTTCTCTCCTCTAATTTTCTAGCAAATCTCAAAGGGTATTTCTCAAAACATCTTGGGTGTTTCTATTAGGAGATACCATAATTTTGGTATTGTTCTTAGGCCAATTCAAAGGATTAAAAGGTTAATTCTTGGATCTTTATACTATGTTATGCAATTTTATTTTATGACTTTAAATCTTATGAAGTTTTTCATTATAATCCTGTGTTTTTAAAGGTCTATATACCGATATAAACCTACACTCTGGCAGCCATCTTGGGGGCATCCCAAATCCTCCGGTGCTTGCTGGCGACGGTCCTCCGGGTGCTTAAGAAGGTGACCTAGGGACTCCTGAAGATGGTGCCACCGGCGTAGGGGATCTCGTGACACGCCCAACCTGGGTAGCAGCTGCGGTGGTTGGAGCCACCCGAGTTGAGGACGCCAAGGCCGTTGAGGATCCTGAGGGCATTGCTGGAGAGCGTCCTGCACTGGACACCGCTGGCGCACTGCTAGACCCCTGACTGACATTGGTTGACATGATTGCTGGATGAAGTAATGAGTCTGGCTACAAAAGATGATCGCTATTCCCCACAGACGGCGCCAAAATGTTTTGGCAAAAATTTACCAAGACTAGATTCAATGTGATTGGGGTTAAAGCGACCTAATCGTATACCAAACTTAGACTCGTAAACGAAAGCTAAAGAAAATGAACGAAGGAAAGCAAAGCAAGACACGTAAGTCTTTATGTTACGCGGAAAACCCGATGTAGGAAACGACCGCGGGGGGAAGCTCTTGTCCCACCAACTATCCACTATTCAAAGAAGGATTACAAGATTTACGGTGCTAAGGCACGCTATTTGGTACAATGTTCGCTGAATAATGCTAGGCGTTTGCTAGAAAAAGTATATAGAGTGTTTAAAGTGCTGTGGTATGCTGTAGTTTTGTTGTAGAATGTTCAATAACCGTTGTGACTCCGTGCTGAATAGGCTTGACTCACTCCTTCTGTTGAACTGCTTCCCCCATTCTCGCAACTACTTTGGCTATCCGTTGTAATTGAGACTGATCCGTTGGTGAGACTCCTGAGGGCGCTGCCTGGCTTCTTGAGGTGCTCTGGGTCCTGTCCAGGGTCCTGAGCAGGCCTTCGTTGCTGAGTGGCTCAAATCTGGGCCGCAAAATTTGGGCCCAACACTTATGATAGAGTTTAACAAAACAAACAAATTTAAGGTAGTGTTTAACAAATAAAATGAAAGAAAACGAAGGTCAACCGTCGGAAAGTTGACTCTAGTCACCGGATTCTGATATTTGGTACTCTTTAACAAAAAATGAAAATAAAAGGTACTTCCTCCATTTCATTCAATTCTATACATTTACTTTTTGTACACTATTCAAAAGTGAGGAGATTTTTCGATATATCGTCTAATATAAGAAATAAAAAATAATCATGTGAGATCTTGTTTTAGTTGCTTTTTCGAGAGCATTATTAATATTCAAATTTCATATTTTTCATAATTATGTAACTAAAGATATAAACAAAAGAAAACATGCATCGACGTACGTGCAAAAAACAAATGTATAGAATTGAAAGAAATGGAGGAAGTACTAGATAACAAAAAAAAAAAATTTAAAGGTACCAGCTCACAAATGATCCTAAATAAAAGGTATAATCTGACAAAAAACCCTATATTTAAAGGTTAGCTATTTATTTAATTTTTATGTGATTGTTATCTTTGTATAATTTAGTTAGTAAAGAAAATATATAAAATTAAAAAAAAAAAATATTTAAATTATTATGAGAATAATCCCTGAGTTGGGAGAGCTTGTGTTAATGACCATATATAGGTACAAGGAATACACTTAGGTAGCTAAATACAAGGCAAGAATAATGCTAACTAAGTCAACTATGTATTTTACAAAGATACCGTACAACAATAATATTTACTAATACACCCCCGCAGTCAAAGTGAGAGGGAGACGGGCACTGAGACTGGTGCGAAACCGTGTAAAAAGATGTTGAGGGAGACCTTTGGTGAATATGTCGGCGTACTGATATTCAGCCGGAACATGTAGGACATGGACCTTGCCAAGGCGAACCTGTTCACGAACAAAATGAATGTCGAGCTCGATATGCTTAGTTCACTAATGCTGCATAGGGTTACCAGAAAGGTAGACCGAAGAGATGTTATCGCAGTAAAAGATGTTGGCCTTAAACACGGGAACCTGAAGCTCTAGAAGCAAGTTACGTAGCTAGCTAGTCTCAACAACCACATTGGCGGCGCCCCGGTATTTTCCCTCTGCACTTGAGCGAGATACAATGTGTAACAACCTGGTTTTTGTGACTTAATTAAATAAGGTGGAATTATTAGTTAAGTAATTTTTATTATAAAAACGGATGTTATCATATTACAACTCGATACTCTATAAAGAAAGTCATAATTACATTCTCTCAAAACAAAACAAAAGAGAGCGATACAATCCCTTGTGCTCATCGGCAATGATCTCGGGGTACCTACGGTGGACAATATTAGACTCGATTTCAACCCGCACACACTAAGCCACATAAACCCATAATAAACATATACCAACAAACATATATATATGAATATAAAACATAACACATATAAAGCATATATAGAGTAGATGATAATTAAAACGTAAATCATTTCAAATCATATTATAAGCATAAGTCATAGCAATTTCATATAACATATAAAAACATGATATATAAAAGTTAATTCAACAATATTCATGACGGACATAATTATAGCGTGATTACAGAACACATAAGTTTAGAATGTGTCACATCATGTAGACTCGATTCATTTCAGAAAGTTGTGGTCTTTAATTTTGTAAGACGTTTTTTGTAACAACCCGGTTTTTCGTGACTTAATTAAACAAGGCGGAAAATTAATTAAGTACTTTCTATATATAACAAAACCGGATGTTATCGTAATACAACTCACAATACATAATCAGAGTTGTAGATAAACATGGTCATTAAATTACAATCTCTCGAAACACAAAAGTAGACCTTCAATCCCCTGGAGCTCATCGTCAAATAGCCTCGGGGTACCTACGGCATATCTCCGTCAAACTCGATTTCAACCCGCACACGCTAAGCCATATAAACCCATACCAGTAAACATATAGCAATTAACATATACGAATGAAATTCAATCAACACAAATAAACATACAACAATGCAGTTCATATTCCAAAACGTAACTTAAAACAATCTCACATGATCATGATATATTAAAACATAACGAAACATAATCCATTTAACATAGCAATTAAATCATCAAATCATCTCAATTCATATAACATCGTAGTATATATATATATATATATATATAAAACTTAAATCATAGCAATCAAGATATTGCATAAGCCGAAATCAATTCAATAAACAGATATGTGTGAACAATCATGCAATATCTCACGTAGCACGAGGGATAGTCGACCCTTCTTAAATCACAATATCAATAAAACTCACGAGTCTTGACTATAGAGCGGCTCGTGTACTTTCATAGTCAATCACCCATATAATTTCCTATCAAAGTGCACTAGTTACTCAAGCTCGTAAATCAGATCAAACACTAAGTAGCGTACATAATAACTATGTAACAACCTGGTTTTTCGTGACTTTAATTAAACTAAGGCGGAAAATTAATTAAGTCTAAATATTACAAACCAGCTGTTATCATCTTACAAACTCAGTATATATAATACGAGTTTAGAGATAGAACAGAGTATTTAGATTACAAATTCTCTCAAAAACGTACAAAATAAATAAGGTAAACTCTCCCCAGCTTTCATTGGCATTGGTCTCGGGGTACCTGCATTAAACTCTCATCATTTTCCCGCACTCTCTTTCGACACATGCAATTCTAAAGCAATATGCAGTATAAATAATGAATAATAAATAAGTAAAAACAATTAGCAAGTAAACAGGTAAAACACGTAAAGAGATCAAGATGATTCAGACATGAGTATAAATCCAATCACATATTATACAACACTTCCAAATACTCATTCTCAGCAAGTCGTAATCTAATACTCACAAAATCCAATCATCGTACAATAATCAATCAAACAAGACAAGGAAATACATTCAACATGTGATAACAAATGATTCTTCGTTAGTAAGGCGGAAGCATGCAGACATAATCCGCGCGATAGCCATCAGGGCCAACATAACTTGGACGTGACTGACAAGCTAAAGATACGATTCAATCCCTTGTCTAATGTATGCATACACTACCTATCGAGGATCATACGTATTCGCTATTCAAAAGGTATCACCGACGAAAAAGTTCGACTATCATCAGAGGCGTACTCTGATGGGCCGGGCGTTTCCAATTACTAATATATGGGCCCACGGAAATATCAAGGATGCCCCATCTACGAGGTTGTATATCTGAGTGTCGAGTAGCAATCTTAGGATCGTTATTTCGCCTTGGGCAACTCTGATAGGGAGCCCAAGTCCCCATATACAGCTACCTCGTTAACATCGAATATCAAGAGTCGCAACATGTCAAACAATCCAAGTATTTTATTCAGGTAGTTCAATTCTCTTTCTCAAATTCTTACTTCCTCATTTAATCGTAACATGTATTACCTCCAAAACTTAGATGTATCGTCAAACTTTATATATATGAATTTTTTTTTAGTAATAGCAGTTCGTCAGGTAAAAACAGAATACATAGAAAAGCTTAAATATTTATTTTGAGTCCGTTCGTAAATTTTAAATATTTTTCACTATTCATTATTTTACTATTCACCGTATTTACTATTCATCGTATTTACTATTCATCGTATTTACTATTCCTCGTATTTTATACGTATTCGTATTTTAGTATTCCGTATTTGTACGTATTTTTATACGTATGCGTATTTTTATACTTTGTACTTTATTCGTATTATATACGTGTATGTATCTTATACTTTAACATATATATTTTTATACTTAGTATTCTTATGTTTTTGATATTTGATTTAAGTACAAATCAAGTTTTATTTCCTAAGTACAAAAATCTAGTTTTAAAGTCGTTAAGTTCGTTTTGTACATAGTGGTTTTAAATAACATTTCGAAAGTAAAACTCGATTTTATTTAGTCATCTACTTAACTAATATTTTAGCGGTTCCCATTTTTAGCGAGGGTGTCGTAGTTCATTTTAAATAGTCCATATGTCCATCTCCAAATTTAAGCATAGGTAGTAACACTCGACATTATTCATTTTAAATACGTGTAACGTTTATTTTTATTGGCTTAGTTGATTCTTTTTATTAACGGTTTATTTTACAATCTAATATAATCCTAATTACAATTTAAAGTTAGTGGCTAAGTGATAAATTCATTTTGACCAAAATTGACTAAAAATAAAGTGAAATGCCGAGAGGTTATATAAGTTAGTTTATTTATTTCTTTTTTTGTTTTTATTTATAAATCATTTCTTTAATTAATTAAATTACTTAAGTGATAAAAATAAAAAAAAGTGATAATTTCATTTTAGGTCCAAAAAGACCCCTAATGCCGTGGCCTTTTATACTTTAGCAATTTATTTTCGTTTTCTAATTTTATCGGTTTTCGACTTAAAGTTTTTATATACTAATTATTTAGTTTATACTAAAGTGACTTAAGCTAGTAAACAAAAACATTAAATACTAAAACTTATAAAAATTTATAAATCAAAACTTAGTCATAAAATGAAGAACACTTGAATATGTTAAGAACTTTAATGTTTTTCATATGAACATTTATTAGTCAAATTTTTATATGTTTATGAAATTTTCTCAAATTTTTCCTACAAGTCCATTTTAACTAAACTAATAAAAATATGTTATTTAGAAAATTTAAAACTAAAAATTGGTCCAAATTTATTAGGAAAACCGTGTATGTGTATATATATATTCAAAGTTTTATTTTTTTGATTTTTATACTTCTAATTCAATAACTAATTTACTTTATATCATTTATATATTTAATCATGAGTGAAAAACAACTACAAACATTAACACACAAAAGTAAAATCATTATAACACAAGAATAACAACAATACTTCAAGAACACATATAAACACTTTAAAACTTTTAAATTTCATAACGATTTCATATCAAGTCCTAAATATAAACTAATTATATTTTCATAAACATCTTATTTATAGCATTTTAAGCATGCAATTAACAAAAATTAAAACGAAAAATTTAGTGAAAAATAAGAGTAATGCCGTGTAGGTTTTAGGTGAGCAATAAATTTTGTTTTTCGATTTTTGTCTCCTAATTTAACATGTGAAGACTAGGTGATATAAAACATCATACATACAATTCAAAAACAATAAAATCAAGTACGAGGCGCTTATCACGTAAGTGTGCGGGAAGCACCTTGATTAGGTTAAGTTAGTTGAAATGCTCCTAGCAATTGTCGGGGTCGACGATGTGATCGAATTGGCTCAAGTCAACACTTCCTCCTTGCTCCTCTTCTTTGGTAGATTAGTACATAAAATGTAGGTAAACAAGTTAGTAATTTATTTTAAAACTAAACTAACAAAAATGAAAATTTAAAGTGTAGTATCATTTTAATGTTTAGGTGATGTTTTAATTTCTTCATGATTTAGGTTTATGTTCATATTTAATCATAAGTTTAAAAAGGAAATGAGTACTAAATATAAATGGTGAGGAATTAATTAAAATGTTCTAGTGAATTTAAAACAATGAAAAGAAGGTTTAAGGAAGAAAATGAGGAAGAAGATGAAGATCATCAAGGTTTACTCAAGGTTGAAGATGAAGGAGCTTGCAAGTTCTTGAGATGATTTTATTTAGAGAGAAATGAGCTTAAGTGTTTGTTGTGTTTGTTAGTAAGAAAACCGAGTAGTAGTAGTGAAGTAGTAGTAGTTTGTGTTGTGTTGTGCATGTGTGTTGTAGTAAAGTAGTAGTAGTTGTTGTGTTGGTGTTGTACGTAAGTAGTAGTAGTAGTAGTAATGTAGTTGAAATGTTTGTTTTAGTAGTAGTTAAGTATTATCATGTGAATGCAAAGATCAACAAGTTGTGATAAAGCCTTGATTATAGTCAAGTTAGGATGATGTATGATAATATAGGGTGGCTAAAGACTTGACAATGTAGTAAAGCAAGGAAGGAAAATGGAAAGCAAAACCTTGAGCCTTGCACTTGACTTACTCGGCCAACAAGGTGCCAAGTGGGTCGATTTTGTTTTCTTAAGTTTTTCGATTTACGCGTACGCGAAAAGTCTCGAATTGAAATATATAGTCTTAAAATAATGTTTAGAAGAAAGGTCGAAAATAAAAATGAAAATAAGAGTCAAAACAAAATCAAAATAAAAATTGGGTACTAGCTCCTCGTAACTTTGAAATAAAATTTTATTTGACCGAAATATATATTTTTTTTTAGTTGGGTGTCATCGATTTAAATCATTATATTCAAACGTCAAAAAGTTTATCAGTTTTGACTTAGTGTGATTCATTATATCGAGTTTTAGTGAAAGTGTCAGTTAAATCAAAAAGGAATAGTAATTTGATAAAATTATAATATGTTTTGTTAGTTATGATCAAAATGATTTAGCTTTAACTATCCTTTACTAGATTTAGAGATATGAGTAAGTAGATTTGAAAAGGATTAGATGATTGAATCACCTTAAGGTGACTCGGCATTTTGGGTCAACAATGACCTCGATTTGCGTGCCGGAATTTGTCGTTGAGAAATTTGTCGAGGATTCATCATTTGATTTATCGAGTTTGAATATGAAAGAATAAAGTTCAATTTCAAAGTAATTCAAAATGGTCTTAGTTTAGGTGCTAGGAAAATGTAGTGTGTTGTTTTAGGAAAATAATTGAGTGAGATTGTCTAATTATTGATTTCTTAATTATGATTAGCTTAAATTAACACGGGGTGTTACAAACTACCTAATATCCAACGCAATATGGATTATCTATGATGGAACCCACTCTGAGCCAACAAACCAGTAAGGATGGAAACATGCATTAACACCATAAAGACGTTAACGTGCGATAGCGTGCCGGTCACATCAACGGACTTTAAATGCTAAAGATATCAAGCAGGTAATAAGGAGGATCAGTCTCTTGTCTTTGTATGCATACACCACCCTATTGGTGCGACTATTACACTACGATTGATTCCCCGGATGGGAATGGTCATTTTCCAATACCTCATATGGGCCCGTGAACGAATCGATACCCAGGGCGAAAATCACGTTAAATAATGACTAGGAGAGTCATTAAATGTACCACTAGCACCTAATAAGCGTGATAGTGTCCCCATATGCGGCTACCTTACCAACCTTGGCCCTATAGCGTTTAACATCGCAGACACCCGAGTACTAATCATACAACGTCATAATCGAGAGGTATAATCTCATGTCAGGCCGTGCCTTTTGACTCAAATCCTAAGTTGTCGAAGGAATATCGAGTATGAGGAATAACTCTCTCATTATCGGATTCAACCCAAACAACCGCAGAGAGTCTAAGGGTTCCCAAGTTAGAGTGGATAGTCAACGTGAAGTCAATCATAGGTCAATTCATAAGGGTGGCGCGACAATTATTCTAAATATGTGACGAGAATGTACTCTAAGTATTTAACTCTTAATTCATTATTTCTTTTATCGTTCAAAACTTAGGTGACAATTCTTACTAATTATATCATCGTCGAACTTGTATAATGAAAATTTAATTCTAACAATTCTTCAAGTAAACGGAAGCACATAGAAAACTTAAATATTTATTTTGAGTCCGTTCGTAAACTTTAAATATTTTTACTATTCAGTATTTTACTATTCACGACGGTTACTATTCATCATTTTACTATTCATCATGGTTACTATTCATCATTTTACTATTCATCACAGTTACTATTCATCATTTTCCTTTAAATATTTATTCTCGTTACTTAGTTTACTTTAAAGTTCTTTATTTCGAGTAACTCAAATAGTTTTAAGTAACTAATTCATTTTATTCAAGTGTAAGTATTTTATTTGATTAAATTAAATGATTTAGTTAATGTAACTAGGTTTTCTAATTACTAGTTCCTTTTTAATTTTCTACACTTAGCTTTTCTAGAAAATCTAGATATTTTTCCTAAGTGTCAAAATGTATTTCTATTTCTTAAGTATACTTTTAGTTTCAAAGTTGTTAAGTTCATTTTGTATTTAGTGATAAATAATTATATTTTAAAAGTGGAACTTAGTTATGTTTAGTCATATACTTAACTAACTTTTTAGCGGTTTCCATTTTTAGTGATGTTGTCGTGGTTTACTCAGTTAGTCCGTATGTCCAAGTCCATATTTAAGCAAAGGTAGTAGCACTCGAATTTATTCATTTTTATATATGTAACATTATTTTTATCGGTTTCGTCGATTCTTTTTATTAACGATTCATTTTACAAATAACTTTAATCCTAATTACTATTCAAATTTAAGGACTTGGTGACAAATTCAATTTGGTCAGAAATAGACCCATTTTGTGTGAAAATGCCGTGGCACTTCTATCACTTGTACCCATCTTGTTTTTATTTTTGTTTTTATTATAATTCACTACTTAACTAATTAAATTATTTTAGTGATAAAAATAAAAAGTGACAAAATTTATTTTAAGTCTAACATGGTCCTAAAACCGTGGCACTTATTATACTTAGGTATTTTATTTTCATTTTCTAATTTATCGGTTTTTGACTTAAAGTTTTTATATACTAATTATTTAAACTTTACTAAAGTGATTTAAACTAAAAATTAAATTTCACTAAATATTTTATTATATTTATGAATAGTGTTTTCACACACTTTAAATTTCTAACTTTCATTTCTTAAAGATTTAGAGTGTTTCAGTTATATGTTTAGTATTATAATTAGTTACTAGTGTATTAAAATAATAAATAACAACAAACGTAAAAACATTATAAATCAAAATATGCATATAAATGAAGAACACATGAAGAAAATGAAGAACATTAAGAACACATATGAATTTCTCAAGAACACATTTTCATATTTAACAATTTATAATTTATTTTCCTAAATTAATTTTACTAACATAATAACAACCATTTTAACATAACTTAACATAACATATTATTTACAAAAATTAAAAATGAAAATTGAACAAAAATAAAAGGGTAAACCGTGGGTTATTAATATTTTCACAGAATTTATATTTTTGATTTTTCCTTACTTTAAATTCATAGTTAAGATTTAACATATTTTCACATATAAACTTATACATATTTAAAACTCATAAAAACATAACTAAAAACATAACTACAATTTAAAGTGGTTAAAATGAATAATCTAAACATGCTCAAATTTTAACTATAACAATTCTATTTACAATATTATTAGTTATTATCATTTTATTAACATCAAATAAACAACTAAACACACATATGATAAATTAGTACCAAATCAATATATACATTTTATAATAATTTATTTATAATTTCAAACACAAAGTATATCATAATACATGAAATTAAACTAGTGTGCGGGGGCACCTTAAATTAGATGATTATCGTCGGGGATCTAAAATAAATTTTAGATCGGAAAGTCTTCACCCATAATACCCATGTAAAGTAAACATACCCACTAATTAGCTAATAACTATAGTTTTCATAATTAATTTATTTTAGGTGAAGTATAGTTTTATTTTTATTTTTTAGTTGAAATGTAAGCTTTCATTCAATCATTAAAACCAATACATACAAATTTACATCACACTCCTCCACCACGCCTTATCAAAAATTGATCACTTCGTATCGTCCTCTACGGTAATATGTAACTTTAGACACTGTACAATTTTCCTCGCTACAAAAATAGGTCTCTCAACTATACCTTCATTCCATGCTTTATTTCGCTGCTCCCACACATTATAATGAACCGCCATTTCAGCCAAATTTAGAAGACGCTTTTTAAGATTAGGCCACCTGCTAGCAGTCTCCATCTGTAACACCCCGACTTTTTCCCTTTTATATAAATAATTCAATTCGTCAAATTCGTAATTCATTTCTCTTGATTTTCTCATTTTTAGCTCGAGAAATAAGCGAAACCGTAGTCGGAACTTAAAAACGATGTCATTTCCTCATACGGACTCCGATTCAGGTAATTCAAAAGGCTAAACTGCGTATTTTTTCAACGCCGTCGCAACTGCCAAATTTTCAAGTTGAACCGACCGGTTCAGGTCCGAACCGACCGGTTCTGGCTGTTTTTTCGGATTAGTCAATTCTTATTTGTTTTAATTGTTTTTCACGAAATCCCTCTTATATTTAAACTCCCCTTAACCCTAATATCATTCATTCACTGCTTTTCATCCTCAACATCATTATTCTCTCTTCTCTCTCTTCAATCTCTCATTAATCCTCATTAAATCGTCACATAAATTCATTCGATTCATCCTCTAATCAAACCCTAATCATCTCCTCATCTTTTCTCTTCAATTCTCTTTGGTAAATTCTTCATATTTAAGTTTATTTTGTAGGTTTTATTATTATATGTGTTTATTGTGTTGTTCTTATGTATTTTATGATTTATGTGTGCCCTAATCAAAAGGAGAGAGTTGGAGGGAGAACCGCAATTTCGGATTTTCCTGTCCCAGGTTCGCTAAACTGAAGATCGCCGGAGATCAGACCGTTCGATTTTGCCGAAATTTTGTGAGCATGTTCCTGACTCTTGGGGCTACCTTTTCACCGTTCCGTTTTTCATTTGGAGCTCTGGATCGTCTGTTATCGCATCTGGACAGAAGTGTTGAAAACTGTGCTTTTCTTTGGCTTGTTTGGAAAAGGTAACTAGGTGTAGCCCTAGTGATATTTTGACATGTATGAGGCCCTAGATGTTGTCTAGGATGTTTTGAATGATTTTATGATGATAAAGTTGCATGCTTTGGTTGTTTGGTTGTGCCCTAATCATTATACTTGAACTTGTGAGTCAGCCTCATACTTGTGTGAGTCTAGAAGCATGTCTAGGCTTACTTGATCATTGAATATTGTTGAGTGTGTGGTTATAATGATTAAAGATGTCAACTTCATATGTTGAAAGGGCTAGGTTATGAGTTTATGTTGATCACCTTGATTATTACTCCGTTTATAACTATGTTAAAGATACTACGGAGTAAATTGTAATGTATTGAGTATGAGTATGGAAGTGGCATGCTATGATAATGTTTGATATTGAGATGATTATTTTGACATTGAATTTGAGTTGGTTTGATTGAACTTGAGTTGAGTGTGCGTACGTGCACTGTTGGGCACGTGCGTGAGGAGATACGACGTCCATTGTAGGACGGATGCCGCCCTTAGGGGTTCCCATCCGCTTTTGTCACGGATAGGGAATATGGTTTGATTATATGTCGACACCGTTTTTGTCGCGGTGACACCGTCTTTGTTCGCGGTGGGTTTGGCCAAATTTAGACTGTTTGAGGAGCTTTTGTCGTTCCGCCATAGGGTTGGGACTTTTGTCGTTCCGGGGTGATTCTTGTTGCTTCACCCAGTCCTCCGTGCTTACTCTTGCTTTGGTTTGATTGATGATCGGATTGACTATTGATTATTTGACTTGAGGTTGTTAAATTAATGCTAATGTTTATGTTTGAGCACGCTATTGTTGTTGCATTTGTTGTTGTACTTGAGCATAGGCCGTAGCCAGGTAAGGTACTTGTTAGGTTGTCGGTTATGTTTTATATGTTGAAATATGACTGGGGAGCACCTAGTTACTCCCAACTGACTGTGGCTGTTACTTTCTTTTGTGGCAGGTTTGTGCGGGGACGGGTTTGTGTGAGAAGCCGTGAGGGTTGTTGACCCTGTAGCTAGCTTTGACGAGAACTTTGATAGACTTTGGATTTAGACTTGTTGTTATTTTTTATTTTCATACTTATGTCTTTTGGAGTTGGATTGTAAGGGGTATTTATTCCCCAAGGCCTACTGTCTTTTGTTATTTGTTTGAGTTGGGAGTAATGACTTGGATTCACGGTGTTTCCGCCACCGTGGCTTTAATTTTATTTTCATTTTCTTACTAAAACCTTTTTAAAACGTATTTTATTTTATTTGGAAAATCTGGGTTGTTACACCATCATCACCCCTTCATTATACGCTATTCTTAACCAAATGGCAACCTCCTTCCAGACTTGAATGACAAAAACACAGTGTTGAAAAAGATGCTGCAGATTTTCGACTTGAATTCCACAGATACAACAGAATGGATCAGAAACTATACCAAACTGCAGCAGCTTCTCCTTCAGCCGTAAACCCTGCTGATGCACCATCCACGCCAAGAACTGATGCTTGGGCACTCCTCTGCTGCACCATACCCTTTTGAACCAGTATAGTTTTATTTTATTTTATGATTTATGTTCATTATAATTTAGTAGGAAAAAGCGGAAGTGAAAAAAATCAACTTATGAAGAATTTTTATTTTAGTGAATAGTGAAAATTCAAGTGGAAAATCATTTAAAGAAGATGAAGATCTTGAGTTATTTATTTTAGAACACTACTTTAATTTTCTAAATCTCATTTAATAAGTGTTGTAGTAATATAATTTATATAGAAATGATCTTAGTTAAGTAGTGAATTAGGTGAAGTAATTTATATACTTAAACTAAGGTGAAATAAATTTAGGAAATGAAAATAATTAAGAAGTGGAATATGAAGATCTTCATGAGCATGAAGAACACTTAAGAACTAGTGTTCTTACATGAGTTTACACTTAGAAAATAAAAGAGTTTTGTTTTAGAGAGGTTTTGTGAGTATGTTAAGTGTTTGTGTGTAATAATGAAAGTTGTAGTATTGTATTTTGTAATGTAGTTAGTTAGTATGTAGTAGTATTTGTGTTTGTATAAACTTTAAATATTAAATAAGCTAATTAGTTTTGATGATGAAAAATGTAAGTGTGTAAGTGAAGAGACTTGTGTAAGTAAAGAAGAAATGGAAGAGGATAATCTTGGTCCAAAGGTCAAGTAGGTCGGCCACTTTAGAAAAATAGGCCTCGATTTTCGTTTTTGAAATTTTCGGTTTGCGCGCACGCGAAAAGTCTCGAAATAAAACATATGATCTTAAAATAGTGTTTCGAAATAAAATCGAAAATAAAAATGAAAATAAACTTCGAAAGGGGACTAAAACAAAAATTGGGTCTTAAGTCCTCGAAACTTTAAATGAAAATTTATTAGGTCGAAATACTTATTTTTTTCGTTGAATGTTAAAGATTTAAATAATTATAATCAACCGTCAAAAAGTTTATCAGTTTAAATTAAGTATAACTTAGAATTTCGATATTATTTGAAAATGTTAGTTAAATAGAATCGAAATAGTAATTAAATATTAAGATAATATGATTTATAAATAAAAATCAAAATGATTATATGTTTTGATGTTAAGTTTGCTTTTCAAAAATAAAAAGAAAGTGGAAGAGGATAAGATGGTTTGACTTTGATTTGCGTGTTTGAAATCGTTGACTTGAATTTTAAAGACGGGAAAAATATAAGGGTCCATTTTTATTCGAAAATCAAAAATGTCCGAAATTAAATTTTATGAATAAAAGGTTTTACTTTTATTTTTAGGCGAAATTGCAAATAACTACCTTTTAAAACCACTTTTTTTCAAATAACTACCTTTTATAATTTTTTTTTTCAAATCACTACCTTAAAACGTATTTTTGTTTTCAAATCAATACCAGTTCCCCGGAAATCTCATTTAACTCAAAAAAATAAGGATGGAAAGTGCTGAAAAATGAAAGAATCATTGTTTGATTGAATAATATGAGAGAAAAAATTAAAAACAATGGAAGAAAGTTTAGGTAAAGAGGTAAAGAGGATGAAATGAAGATGTTAAATTAAATAGAGGAAGAAAGGTTAGAAAAGGGTAGAATGGGTATTTGACATGAGTGTTTCAAATAAAAGGCAACAAAATTTTCAAAGTGGTCGGAATTTGATAAAATATGACGTTTTCCGGGGAACTGGTATTGATTTGAAAACAAAAATACGTTTTAAGGTAGTGGTTTTAAGGTAGTGATTTGAAAAAAAATTTATAAAAGGTAGTTATTTGAAAAAAAAGTGGTTTTAAAAGGTAGTTATTTGCAATTTCGCCTTATTTTTATGAATAGTAAACATGACTTGACCTCTTTGAAATTTGAAAGGCGATATAAGTTTTGTGGTTGATTTTTATAAAATTTTGAAATGTGTTTCTTTTTGAATTCTGAAGATAATGCAACATATTTTATTTTTCAAAAATTTTAAATTTGGACTTAAGAAATTTAGTATTATTTGGCGAAAAAATTTTCAGACGGGGTGTTACATTTTGACTTACTTTCATTCAAACAGACAACATATAAAGCTTACGAGCCTGACCACTGAGTAGACCTTTGTACCTTGATCGCTTACATCTCATTAAAATGGTGCAGCGATTTTCTCGACTCGTAAACCACGCCGAATACTAGATTACTTGCATCTCATCTCCTAGTGTTCGAAATGATTCGAACTTCTCTTATGATCCCGTCAAGTGATTTTTACATGTGGCAAGAACGAATGCAAGCGTCGCGCCCACTAAGAACGAAACGCGACAAGGAGACAAACCACGGAATGACTAAGCAATATGACCGTGGTGGCCCTGGTACCATTAGCGAAATAGGGAGATCAAACCCTTATCTATATATGCATATACTCTGTTCACGTTAAGAATAGGCCCTGCTATTCAGAGAGCACCTTAACTATAAACAATGCGACTATTTCCTAATGACAGACCCAAAAGAGTTGGCATGTTCTTTATCTTGTACGGCTTTGGCGGTGTGACTTAAGGCACAAAAGCATGGACAAGATGCTAAGCAATAAAGTCGTCGGCTTGAAACCACACTATACGGGATGCTAAGCAATAAGGCCGTGATAGTGGTATTTGTACAAGACTATCTTAACCCCAATTTACTTACAAATTGACGTTCTCATAACAGAGGCCCAAGCTATGATCTTCTGTTTACTCTTACTTACGATTTCTTATTTATTTGATATTTTAATCACATGTTACTAGACTCTCCTAGTCTCATCGTCAAGCGTTATTAAAGTAAAATCAGATTCATAGGATCACATAACATGTTCATACATTATTTGAAGTGTTGTTGATTATTAACGTTTTAAAGCTTTTGTTTTCATAAGTTAGTTAAGTATGTCAAAAAAATTTCCATGTGTTTTTACAACACTTGTTAGTTAGATGATTTTTGTTTTAGTTTCTTATACTTAGGGAAATTTTCAAGGACGTTACTTAGATTTTCTTAGTAGGACTTTAAAATTTGAGACGTAACTTGTTTTACAAGTTTCATAAATTATACTATTCAAATCTCAGGATTTCGGGAGATAACTTGTTCGACAAGTTTTCTTCAATTCTTATTATTAATGGTTTATAAACTTTTGGGACGTTACTTGTTTGACCAGTATCGTCCCGGGTTACTATTTATCGGTTTAGTTTTGAAGACGTTACTTGTTCAACAAGTTTCGCCGAAGATTATTATTTAAGCTTTTGGGACGTTACTTGTTCGACAAGTTTCGTACTGGTTTACTATTGATCGTCTTCTATTTTGGGGCGTTACGTTTTTAATAAGTTTTATCCCTAATCATATATTAATATCTTATTAATTATTTTTTTAAACCTTAAGTTTTTGATACATAGTTTATTTTAGTTATAACTTTTAGTAATTTAATAACTTTAAGTATTTTGATTTTAATTTAACTTTAAATATTTTAAAGGAATCATGTTAAGTAATTTAGTTAAGTAGTTTAGTTATGGTAACTAGATTTCCTAAAGTGTTTAGTCAATTTAGAACTTTAATTTATACTTTGCTTTTAAATAAAATATTTAGATATTTTTACATAAAGTTACTTTTCAGTTTATCGATATTTTTTTATGAGTCTTAAGTTTTTACTAGTTTGGTTTGTTTTAATTCGCTTATCAATTTATTTAACATTTATATTAATTCGTTTTAATTTCTTTTAACTTTTTATATTATTAAATTTTTTTATAACTTTTATACTTATACTCATTTTTATACTTATGCTTTTGTACTAATCTTTAAATTGTAATATTAATTATTTATATGTTTGTATTATAATTTATAGTTTTATACGTTTCCTTTTATTTTCATACCTCTTTACTTACTTTTACTTTTACTTTTACTTATTTTTTATATTAGTGCTAGTATTTTCATAATAATATTTTTACTTATTTTTTTATATTTCTTCACTTATATTTTAATAAAGATGATGATATTTATTTATTTAATTTAATTATGCTTTTGTCTATTTTTATATATTTTTTTTATTTGTGTTGATAATATAATTAGTACACTTCTTAATTAATTTAGTGAAATTTAAAAGTATTAATTTGTTTAATGTTGTTTAAAGTGGCCAAATACTTAAGTGGATTTTTCTTTTTTAATTATTTTTTCAATATTTTAATTTATTATACTTACATAAAAATAATTCTAGTTAACCATATAATTAAAATAACACATAAAAATTATACTAGCATGTGAATTTATTAACATATTATCAAAAGATTTTAACATAAGAAAAATCATAGACATTCATAAAATCATAAACATTCATCAAATAATATATGTTCAATACACACTATCACACTTTAATACTTAGAAACATATTATAGCAACTTTTATCATATTTATCACAATATATTCAAAAGGACAATAAATTCATGTTAATGCAAATATACAAATAAATCATATTTTAAATACTTTTTATTTCTAGTCTTTTTACCATGCAATTAACAAAAATTATAAGTGAAAATTTAAATAAATATTGGCATAATGCCGTGTCAATTCAAATTAGGTGTTTAGGATAATTTTTATTTTTTATTTTTCTCTTATAATTTAACATGCAATAGTTAGGTGATCATACAAAATTATTATAACACATAAGTGATTAATATAATATAAATCCTAATTTAACGAAATTAAACTAGTGTGCGGAGGCACCTTATGTTAGCTCGGGACAAATTTCCTTAAGCTCATCGGGATCCATCTTGTTGTCTAGGAACCCAAATCCAACTCATTCCTTGCTCCTTTTCTTTGGATCATCGATCGATATATATGTTAAAATAAATTAAGTTAGAATTAATTTTTAAACTAAGCTGAACTAAGAATGGAAATGTTTATAATTAATTGATTTTGAGAAGGTGGAGATTTTTAAATTAATTTACTTTGTATTCATAAGAATTTATAGCTTAGAAGAGAATCAATTTAATTTACGTGATGAAGAAGAAATCTATTTAATGAGATTTAATGAAGAATTTAGAGAAAATTAAAATTTAAGAAAAGGAAGAAGATGAAGATCTTATTTTATTCAAAAAAACTAATTTTAAATTTTTATTTCTTTTTACATAGTTTAATTTATGTTCGTATGAAATTGCAATATAAAATAGAAAGTGATTTAAATTAGGTGTTCAAAATGAATTATTTTTAGTGATTTTTAGTGGAGGTAAATAAATTAAAAAGATTAAGAGAATGAGGTGTGGGTACTAGGCCTAGTGTTGCGGCGCTTACCACTCGACGTTTTGTATAGTCGGCGAATCTCGAGAGAAAAGAGAGGTGAAAAGTTAAAAAGATTAAGTTAGAAAACTTTTAAAACTGTTAGGAGTTGTCACCTAATTAACGCGGTAACTATACTAGAAACCTGTATACATGTCCTAATTTGTAGAACACGTCTAAATTTCGGAGCACGTCGACAACCCTAGATCTAAGGTTGTGAAACCAGATTGGATTCGTGGTGAGGGTACTTTTCCTAGATTAATTTATTTGTGTTAGAAAAATCGTTTAGAAAAGCGTACGTAAAATTAGCCGCTACTCACTCAAGAACTATCTGTTTGATTTGATATTTGAGCAATTGTAAATCCGCCGTGCACGTGCGATATTATGCAAGAAAATATGCAATGCATGCAAAATTTAAAGTACGATGTCTAAGCCAAATGTGGTGGATGCGGCTTGCACTGGCGGTGCGGAACCGCCAGTTCATTGGCGATTTCTCCTCTGTATGTATGCAATATGAGAAAATTGTTTGTAAAACCCTCAATTTAGCATGCTTTAATTTTTTAACGAATACGGTTACGCTAGTGTTGAATTCATTGCTAATTGTTTTAATGCATAAAGAGGATTTCTAGATGTATAACTCAAAATAAAGTCCATTTGGTTCATTTTAAGGTTCGTTACTTACATGATGAGGCTAAGTCGTATCGCCTATCAAAAATAAACCTACAAAAACTACTAACTGGAAGCTAGTGGTAAGCAGGGTCGAGATCCACAGGGAAACAGTGCAGTCACATGTTTACTTAGCTAAACTAGGCTATTTCTTGGGTAACAAAATCGGTGTAAAGAGAGGACTAAACTAAGGACAAATAATAAAAGGAAATAACGATTAATTGAAGCTCTGCAAGTGATTAGGTATAAAAATACGCTCTCTCGAGTCAATATTAACCTTAAGCAGATTTAGCGGGCTCTCGCAACTTACTAAATCTAACTCATTAAATACACGTAAGTCTAGTTTTAATTCGGCTTTCGATCTTAAATTAAAACTACCAAAGTTCAATTTAATTTAGGCGTCCCTAAGTTCAATCAATCAATATATGTATATAATTGAAGGTTTTTTCGAGCGATGTGAGAGAATCCAAATTTTTCAAAACTCTTCATTTAAAATTTTAATATTTTTGATATTATATTATTTGGCTATCTTTTATTATAAATAAATTAATTATGCTGTATACTATTTATATTATCTTTTTTATAGTTTAGATCATTTAAATCCTACTAGAGTCTAAAAAAAAACATAAAATTTCTCTGAATTATCTTATCTATTATTTTAAAATAGTTAAAGAAAATAAACTTTGATTAATACTTAATTTGTTTTTAACACCTACAACAGGTTAACATCAGTCAAATTAATACTAAAATTTTAATCTTTAAACAATTAGAAAAATCCAATTTCTTCTTAACATTTTTGACACTAATTATTTTAATCTCTATAAAAGAATTAACTATTATTAAAAGTAGTAATCTGACCTGATTGGAATTACCCATAACTTAATGCTTATTTATGGGTAAAAAAATCCAATTGTTTTTGTTGAACATTATACCTTTTTTTTTTTTTTTTTTTTTTTTTTTTTTTTTTTTTTTTTTTTTTTCTGCATGTTTTGTACAAAGTAATGTTTTTGAAAACACATAAACCTAACTATTTTACTACAATGTAGGAGTAATAGTTAGTTATATAAATTGAGTGCACTAATATATCTCGATATTAAAAGGTTTTTTGTAGGTAATTTTATTGGTCAGTCTTTTTATTTGTTGTTTGTCGGACCTAATCGTACAAATTTATTTACAGGTTTAATGGTAGTTTGACATGATAATAATAGTATTGAAACCGGATCTAATAAAATCCAAAATGTATGCACTCGGTATTTCTCAAACTAACTATTTTATGTGCCCTATAAACTTTTGTCCATGCTCTACATAATAGTTGTGGCTACTGACATTTATTAGTATTACTAATTCTATTTTTCATCATACACTCATTTTATTCGCATATTTTTGTTCTCCTTTTTTCATGATTAATAACACATATTCATTGTTTAAACATAGCTTAATATAATTATATGATGATACTTTTGTTCTCCTTTGTATATTGAAGATGTAATATGGATGAACTCTGAGGAAAGCTAAATTTAATGATTGGTTATATAGATAACAATATTTTACTAATTTTTAGATACTTTTTTCTTTTTTCTTAGTTATAGATTTAATCTTAATTTTGAAAAAATCAATCTATTAAATAAGAATTTTTGTTCATTTAAAGCTTTCATGATCCAATTAGTTTTGAATTTATAAAATTTCTGAGTAACCAATAGGCACGCGTATAATACAAGAGTTGTTTGATAAATAAAATTGATCCTTAACCTTACTTGATAAGAATTAATCTCAGAAAAAAAGAATTGATACAAAATATAATTTTTGCATAATTATTTTATGAGACCTTTTTCCAAAACTTACAAATCGTTCCAAACTAAAACATTTTTATTACTATGTAGCATTGAGAATTTATATTTTGGAAAAATGACAACTGTATACTTGGACACAAAATTAGTAATCTTATCATTGAAAAATATTTAATTACATTTTTTTTTTCATTTGAACACCATGATGATTAATTAGTGAAAATATTATAACAAAGACTAAAACAAATTATTTGATTTAGTAGCAAAATAATCTTATTTATAAAAATGTGACGGATCTTTAATTTGGGTATATAATAATAAATTATGGAATATCATTTAAATAAAACTTATTGATTGGTTGATTTTTCTTTTTGCAATGTCATACTTAAAACCCGTGCATCGCACGGGCTTTACTACTAGTTGATAATAAAAACGCGTAGGAAGAAATCAACTTGCACAATTTCAATCAATCAAAACAATTAAAACATGTTCCTAAATCAATTGTCACAAATTCCCCTAAACCCTAATTAAGAAATTAGCTATGCATAATTAAGATCAAAACAAAGCAATCAATAATAAACATGATGAATAAATAGGAACAATTAAAAATAAACCTGAGATGAATCTTGAATTATTAAAGCGGAGTACCGACGGTTACAAGAAATCAACCAAAATCCCAACTTGAGTTCTAAAGTTTAAGAGTAGTTAGAGAGAGAAAATCTAAGTGAAGCAAAACCTAGAGTAAAACTATAATTAAAAGCATAAACGAAAGAGATATCCGTTCTTTTCTCGTCCATGGGTGTTTATACAACTTCCCCAAACAATTAAACTCGAAAAATAAGAAAGACGGTGTACAGGGGATCCCAGCCGGCCGACCGGCCGCCGGTCACCCTTGACCGGCCGGTCCTAAATCTTGGGTCGGGCTTTACTTCAATTCATCACATGGTTCGTTGTTTGTTTGGGCCTTAATCCTTTGAGTCTTTATTCTTATCCCGAGCTCCCGTAGCGGCTCGAGCTTGGTCTTGAAGTCTCGGTACTCGTATTGCTCCACTTGACATGGGTTTTGGCTCAGGACCGCCAAAACCTGCAAAATATAAACGAGGAACAGCAGTTCCGTAATATAAAGTAAATAGCTCATAAAATAATAACAAACTCAACTAAATGCAAGCTAAATGCGACTAAACCGGGGGCATATAATCTACATAAAAAGCACACATCATTATGCGACTTTGGCCGGGAGCATGGATTGAGTGATTCCAATTTGATACTACCATCTCTATGTGAAAAAACGGTTTTGCGGTGCCAAAGTCGAGAAGTGACTAGAGTATAACTGAGGATACCAGATCGGGATCCCTTCTCGACGCCCCGCGCGCGCCTGCCCTCGTGATGGGGCGGAATGCACGACGCGGGAAAATAATGTAAAAGAGCGGCGCGTACAAGCGCGCTCTGTGTGGTGCTCGATTTGTTATGGGGGATGTCATTGCGTAATTTGTTTAAAGCATTTTAAAGAAATATTGAAAAATCATTTAAAAGCCGTTTTCGGAGTCGCCACCAAATTATGAGGGAATTTGGACCCGTTCAGTGCGTCTTGGACTCGAAGACGCGAATCTTAGAGTTCAAGGTGCGTCGATACCTATCCGTCTAAGGCAATTGTGAAATCAGAGCGGATTCAGGGTGAGGGTACTTTCCGAAAGTTTGTCAAAATGCGTTATGAAAAACTGTAATTGGAAAGCCTACGTAACAATAGCAATTACTAGCTTGAAAACAGTGTATAATTCGATGTTTGAGCAAATGCAGACCGCTACGTACAAGTGCGATATGTGACTCGATAAATACGCGTAAAAGCAAATGTATACGTCAAAGCTATGACGGGTTGCTATAGGAAATGTGCACAAAACGATAATTCATTGTTTGAATTATCATTTAAATGCTATTTTCCAACTCATGTGTGTGTAAAAGTTTGTTTAAAACCCTCAGTTTTGCATGCTTTAAGACTAATGAAGACGGTACAAGTTTCGTCGAAATCATGTTTAGTCGTTTAATGCGTAAATGAGAATTTGCTTAAGTGTAAAAGTACTGTTCATTTGTTAGTGATTTGGCTCGTTGCTTATGCGATATTGGCGAGGTTTAAGACGGATTAGAAATCCGAATCGCTACAACCGTACTACGAATACAGGTACGCAATGCCAATACCGGGTCGGGTCAGGAACCCGTATGACCGAGTCGAGTGTGAATGTGTAGATAGAGAAGAGAGTGATGATTCATGCTTTGAAATGGTCGAATAATGGGTGTATTTATAGGGATATCGAGCCGCCAATGTATTAAGGACAGGAAAAATCGCCTGTAACAGGCGATTACACTGAAAATCGCCAGTTGACTGGCAATTTATCATTAAATCGCCAGTTAATCGGCGATTTTCAGTAAAATCGACAGGCGATTTTTGGGCCATTTTTGTAACGTATTTTGTGCATGCGTATGCGCTTACGTTAGTATGTCATGATGATGTTTGTGTAGGTTGTAGGTTTTGGTCGGGAATATGTTGGGTTTGTTTCGTGTTTCGTGTTTCGTATTTCGTATTTCGTGCTTCGTGCTTTTTTCGGGTCTCGAGCCGAAAAGTGTTTTTGTCTTAAATTGATTTGTTTTTGTGAGTGGGGTCTAGACGTGAGCTCAGCTTGAGCGTCTTACGCCTCCGGAGGCGTGCTCGGGTGTATTTGTGGGCCTTTTCGGGTCTCGGGCCGAAAAGTGTTTTTGTCTTGAATTGATTTGTTTTTGTGAGACGTGTTTAGACGTGAGCTCGGCTTGAGCGTTTGACGCCTCGGGAGGCGTGCTTAGGTGCTTTTGTGGGCTTTTCGGGTCTCGGGCCGAAAAGTGTTTTGGTCTTGAATTGATTTGTTTTTGTGAGACGTGTTTAGATGTGAGCTCGGCTTGAGCGTCTGATGCCTCGGGAGGCATGCTTAGGTGCTTTTGTGGGCTTTTCTTGTGTGGGAAAAGGCTTGTTTTTGTGTTGGGTCGGCTTAAATAAAATGACTAAACGAATACTCATTTTACACGACATGTAAATAAATCATTTATGCGTTAAACGACTTAAAATATTTTCGACAAAAAGTACCGTTTTGACATTACGTTAAAAACATGCTTTTGTGAAAAGTCCATTTCATCACAGGGTTTGTGTTTGGGGGGTACTGATACGGGTATCTACAGTAGCCCTATAAGTCACATGCATAAAGAAAGAGAGAAGAGCATCGATCCTAGTTTAGGATCGAATCATACCTATTCAAGCTAGAATTGGGCAGAACTTCGTTATTATGCATGAGACTTATTATGAGAGAGTTGTGGATGCATGTTTGTATGAATTGTATGTGAATTGTGTGTGTCCCTATTAAGGAGTAAATCCTTGCATAGTGTTAAGACTTAACCTTCTAAAGCTATAGAAAGTAAAAGACTATTTTTGCGGAGGGATGCATGTATTCTGGTCGTGTTTGACGAGAATAGGAGTTACTAATGAATGAATATGTGTCTAGGGAACTCGGGGAAGGCTCGTATTTATAGGAATTTGGCAAACCAAGTGGCCTTAACCGCAAGTGCTCTTCCGGCTAGGTTTGGGAGCCGCTAGAGCTGTTGCGGCTAGGTTTGAGAGCCGTACAATCAGTTTTGCCTAGATTACGATTCTTTTCAAGTTTTATTTTGGTAAGATACGACATAATCCTTTGCTTAACCCAAAGATACTTTGCCTAGAGTTTCTAGACGGTTGCTAAGATATTTTGTGAGAGATTCGAGCCTTGGAAAGCGGGCCGAAGATGGTTTTGGGTCTGGGGCCCAAATTTATGAAAAGTGCCTATTTCGATGAAAATTCGATTTCAGATTCAGACGTGAGCTCCGTTTTTGCTTTTGAGGATACTAAATAGTGATTTTAGCTACCGGGCCACCTAAATTTAGGAATTTAAGTGGGTTGTGCGTGGACCTTTGTAAGAAAAAGAGCTTATGCATCGTGCTTGGGCCAATTATATGAATTTGGCTTGTATTGTGTTTGCATGTGGTGTAAGGGGTAATATTCAAGTCAATATTAGCATTTCGACTGGGTTAACATTTTTAACAATTAACTTAATTTTCGTCACTTTGTACTGTAACACCCCGACTTATTTCATATATTTTATAATTCATCTCGTTAGTTATTATATTTCATTTCATGCGATATTCTCATTTCTAGCTCGAGAAAGTTTCCCTAAGCTTGTGTTATGAGATAGTGTGTCGCGTTACCCGAGGTTAAGACCGAGTTAGGATGGTTTGATAGGTGTTAGAGGGGTTTAGAGGAGCTTAGGGGTTGTGACGAGCAAGGGGGGAGAGAGGTGTTTGCTTGTGGTTCGCGGGAAAGAGTAAAAGACGTCAGAAAAAGGCAGAACAGTAAGCGCGACCAACGGGCGACTAACCCGCGAGCGGGGCGCGAGCAGGGAGCCGGCCGACCAGCAGCCGCCGGTCCATATCGGCCGGCACATGCTGTTTTTGTGCGCGTGTGGTTTCGTGTTTTATTAGGATTTAATCTCAGCTTTTATTTATTTTCTTTAACCTAGTTCGTCATAATCTTTCCTAATCTCATATTTCCTAATCATAAGTTCTCTCTTCTCTCTCATGATTCCCTTATTACTTCTTCCTCAATCTTTCATAAATTCTCTCATTATCCTCTATTGTTTATCTATTAAAGATCTTCCAAGATTCAATCTTTTTGCCCTAATTCTTTCTTAACTTAATTTCTTTTATTCCTCTTCAGGTAATTCTTCGTTCTTTTATTATTATTAGTTTTATTATTTGGGTTTTGATTAGAATTTGTTATTAGAGCATAGATTTATTATTTTCCTCTTGTTTTTATGTTCTAAATCCAAGGAGAAGGTGAATTCGAGGAAGAAGACACCATCTACATCGATGGGGAAGAAAGCTTAGATGATTATGTGCTTTAAAAGGTAACTGGGTGTAGCCTTAGCTAGATTTTGACTTGTGTGAGACCATAGTATTGATTGAGGATGTTTTGGTTAATTGTGTGGATGTAAAGTTGTGATCTTTGGGTTGGTTGTGATGTAAAGTTGCGATCTTTGGTATAATTTTGAGTTGGCCTCACATTATTGAGTCTAGTATTTTGTACTAGGATGCTTGATTGCTTTGAGGTTGCTAAGTCACCTAAAGGTGATAACTTGGGGTTGTTTTGATGATTTGATTATGGTCATTATTGAGGTATTGTGATAATTATTCCGTATTAAGCTTGTTAATACACCATTGACTATAAGTTGTGTTGAGATTAGCTATAAAAAGGTTTGACATTACATTGTTGAGTTAAAGGATAGTCGTATTGATATTGAATATGGTTGACTCGTTTGTATGCTTGAGTTCAATGTGCGTACGTGTACTGTTGGACACGTGCCTGAGGAGATACGGCGTCTTTTGTAGGACGGATACCGCCCTTTGGGTTCTCAATCGTTTTTGTCGCGGTTAGAGACTATGGTTATTGATTATTATGTCGACACCATTTTTGCCCCGTTGGTTTGGCCAATTTTAGACAGTTGTTTGAGGAACTTTTGTCGTTCCGCCATAGGGTTGGGACTTTTGTCGTTTCGGGGTGATTCTAGTTGTTTCACCCAGTACTCCGTGCTTACTCTTGCGTTTATTTGATAATTTGGCTACCATTGATTCCAGTTTGAACTTAATTAGTAAAATGGACAGGTTTGGTTTGTGGATGACTAGAGTTGTAGTTATTGACTGTTTGTACTCTGATTATAGGCCGTAGGCCGGGTAAGATATGTATTGTGTTGTTGGTTATATTGGTGGTGTTGAAATATGACTGGGGAGCACCTAGTTACTCCCTACTAATTGTTGCTGTTGCATTCTTTGCGGCAGGTATGCATGCGGGACGTGTGAAGAGTGAGGATGACCGAGAGAATAGCTTTATTAGTATAGTCGTTTACTAGTTCAGTCTTTTCCACTAGTTTGGAGTTTGTTCGTCAGTTAGTCTTTCTAAGGGTCTTTTATTCCCGCTTGTTTAAATTGTGAAGTCTAGACCGTTGTTTTAGTTAGTAATGATCCGGATTCCACGGTGTTTCCACCACCGTGGCCCTCTTTTAATCTTTAAATTATTCTTTTAAAACATATTTTAATTCTCTTTATTTTATTTCATCGTATTTTTTTATTGGAAAATCCGGGTTGTTACATGTACCGTATGAGTCGTATTAAAGCATGCAAATAAAAATCTGGTTACATCATTGGGTTTTTGTATGCGGGGGGGTACGGATAAGGGTATCCACAGAGCCCCCAGTTTAACCGAGTTTGGACTAAAGCGCTAGTTAAACTTACTTGACAGTATCCGGACCGTTACAATCTCGATATAATCGGTGGCGCGGAGCATATATCTCGGGGAGAGACGAGGACTACGTGTCGGGCTATTCGGGGCGGGACAACACGTTTAAGGACATGACGGTTCATACACGTTTAGGGGCATGCCGGCCCGCTGTATACCCTTGCTTCTTTGCGGTGCTGATGTATCGTGGATGCCTGTGCTTATGCTTTTGCTGGTGCTTGTGCTTTTGCTGATGCTTGTGCTTGTGTTTTTGCTTGTGTACTACTTTTTGTCGCTGCTAGTGCTTTTGCTTGTGTACTGCTTTTGTCGTTGCTTGTGTAATTGTGAAGTGCTTGTATAGTGCTTTTGCTGTTGTATTGCCTTTGCTATGTGCCGGGTGCTTTGCTATGTGTCAGGTGCTTTGCTATGTGCTGGGTGCTTTGCTATGTCCTAGTGCGGTTGCTGTTGCTTTTGTTGTTGCTAGTGTTGTTGCTATTGCTGCTGCTGTTGCTTATATGCTGGTGTTGTTGCTATTATTGTTGCTTAGGTGTGGACTCGCTGAGGAGTGTGGTTGTATCATGCAGTGTGTAGATCCGTTGGGGAGTATTGGTGTAGTTGTACTTGTATGTGCAAATGCTTCATGTTATTGTTCATGCGGAGTTCGTCTAAACTAGGCTTGTTGGTGCATAAGTGCAACGAATGTGGGTCTAATACGGGCTAAAGAACCTAACCAAAGGCCCAAAACAAAAGGAAATGAAGTGAAAACCAACGGGCAGAACCGCTAGAGCTCTAGCAGCTAAGATACTAAGCCGCTAGAGCTCCTGCGGTTTACACACTTTTCCTAGATCCAGTTTAAAAGGCAGAGTAGCAGCCCCGTGTTTCGCCGAAACACAAGCTCGCGATTCTTTTATCTCTAAAACTCGTTCTTGCGGTTTTCTTGATCAAATCGACTCAAGCGTTGCAATGTCGTGGATCAAAGTAAGTCCTTAATCCATTACTTTTTATTCGTTTTTAGCCTTGAAATGCGTGTTGTTTGCTTGATGTTTGAACTCATTTGTAAGTGCATGGATGCTTTACGCTTTGGTGCTAGAACCCATGCTAGGGTGCTTGAACTCATGTTCGAGTACTCGGATGCTTTGGTTTGAACGCTTGCTTGCGTGCTAGTGTATTTGCATAGTGTTTTTGTTATATGTGTTTGTGCGTATGGCGGTTCTGAAGGTGTCGCCAAACCGTAAGTGCGTTCATGCTACTGCTTTGTACTTGTGATGCTTTGCTATAGACTCATCGTGGAGTCTGTATTGCGGGATGCTTTTGTAAAAGGGTGCAAGGGGTGTGATATATTATCCAACTAGGATGTATGTATTGCATGTCGGGGTTGCATATTATCCGATTTGGATGTATGCGATGTTTCACATGTTGTCTCGTTATGTGAAAGCGATTGATCTAATGCCGATTTTGAATTGGTGTTGCTTTTGCTTGCCTTATAGGTGCCATTTTGCAAAAAAATGACCCTATTTTTTGTTGATGGAAGTTTGAGGGGTGTATGTATGTGAGCCCCCAGTTTGACTGAGTTGTAGTGTACAACGAAAGTCAAACTTGTGAGTCGGCTAGAATGGCTGCTTGATGTGTTTTTGAGAAAAGCTAGTGGGCTTTTGATTTTTCTCCCTTAGTTTGACGACGTTTTAGTGTAAAACTGAGTCAAACTTGACACTTTGCTTTCGTCTTTGCTTTTGTATGGTGTGATGTTTTTTGTGTTGAATGTCGGTTGTGCCTTTTGCAAAGCTGCCTACGTATCCACGTATGTGGAATCAAACCGGCGTAGTTTGGTATTTGCACGTTTAAGGGCATGCCGGCCCGTCGGGTGTGTGAGCTAAGTCGAATTTTTAATTGGACTTGCTTGTGTGTGTTTTTGGGTGTTGTTTATTTGAGGGTTGTTTGGTGTTATCCTGCGTGGATCACGAGGTGCTTTGTGAAAAGTCGTTTGTGCACGTTTAGGGGCATGCCGGCCCGCTGAGCTTTACGTGGATGCTGATTGACGTTTATTTGAGGATGCCTATTTTGTGGGTCTATCAAGGTAGGGCTTTTGCTTTGGTTTTGTTGTTGTAGTGTTTTAGGACGTTCGTGAAAAACATCCGTTTTTGTTGTGTTTTGTGTAGGAGTATAATCCTAAGATGGAGTGCTAGCCCTCAATCTTCGTTGTGAGTGTGGGGATGTACGTCGTACTTTTGGTATGTTCATGGACCGTTATGCTTGTAGGTTAGGAATGTGTGGCTTCCTAGCTTAAGCATGTGTATGTGCTATCTTTGGACATTATGAATTATCGTAGACAAGCCTTCAGTCTTGGGGTTTGGTGCTTAGCTTTTCAGGTGCAAAAAAATGGGTTTCATCGCGGATAGTTGTTGTTGCAGCTAGTGTATGTTGTAGTTGGATAGAATGTATCCAATGTCGTTGGATGTAGTCCATGGTCCTGCATTTTGGGCATTGTGAATGCTTACTCATGTCGTGCTTGATGTTGGCCTCATCTGCTGCCTTGTACCTATATGGTTAGCACTCGAGGAGAGATTGTTTTTGAAAAATGGATTTTGCTTCTGGAGATGTCTTCTGCTTAAAGGAATAAAATGTTTTTGCAAAATAAGATTGCGAAAATGTTTAAGAGATTGTTTTTGTTCAAAATCTATTAACTCAAGCATTGAGTTAATTTTTGAAAAACGCTTTTTGCAAATGTGGACAAGCTGTTTAGAGGACGTGCTTTCTTGTGCATGTTTAAGGGCATGTCGGCTCGTGAGGATGCTTTGGAAGTTTTGAAGCTGAAAAGTTTAAAAATGGGCGGTTTAAATGTCGCCAAATTGCTTTTGATGTAAATGCTTATTTGTTTCGAAGAGTAAGGACTCGAAGAATGAGTCGAGACTTTGATGAGGAAGCAAATTGTTCAAAAGGTTTCAAAGACAGGGATGAATCGTATGCATGACTCAAGACTCGACAATGATAGGGATGTTAATGACCGTGACACGTGCATGAATAAAGCCCCCGTTTTGGCGGTGTATGCTTGTCTTCGATAACATGCTGTCGTTCCTAAAAAACAAGGTTAGACGAAAAAGCAGAGTACTACTCATAGGTTTAAAACAACTTTGTCTCGACGTAGTTGTTTAAATGTCTCGATAAAGAAACCGTTTGCCATGCATTTTGGTGAATTTTGATGTGAGGACGTCCTTGGCGCTAGGGAAGCTTTAGACGGAAGAACATTTATGAGATTTTGTAGAGGATTGGTTGAGCTCGGGTGAGCGGCCTACGTATCCACGGTAGGGGACTCAAACCAGCGTAGTTCGAAGATGCATGTTTAAGGACATGCCGGTCCGTAGGATGTGTTTGTAAGGTGCATGTTTTAGGACATGTCGGTTTGTAGGATGTGTTTGTTTTTGTAAATGAGTTTGAAAGTGCACGTTTAGGGGAATGCCGGCCCATGAAGTGTGTTTATGTGTTCAACCTCGATACATTGCATCCTAAGGGTAGGTTCTTCTTAGTTGATCTAGGCCGCTTGTTGCTTCTGCTGAGTCTTTGATTTTGGAAATTCAAAGACTTGCCACTTGGTTGTGGGCTTCGATACTTCTTGCCTTTTGCTTGCTTCGCCACTTGCTTGATGGCTTTGAGGCTTTTTTTTTTTTTTTTTTTTTTTGCTTTGCTACTTGCTTGAGGGATTTTTTGCTTGGCATTGTTTTTTTCTTGCTCTTGCTTTTCTTTTACTCTCTTGTATTCTCGTTTGAATTGGAGAATATGTCACGCCCTTATAGCTTGGGCTTGAGCTTGGACTTTGCCAGACCTTGCGGTTCAGTGGTCGCATGTGATCGTATGTCTATCACGCCGGACTCTTCTGACAAGTTCGTTTTCTTATTAGGCACGCGATCGAGTACGCGGAGGGCGATCCAAGATTATTCGTACTCTTGGTCATGATCAAATTCATGATCACTGTGGAGCTCCAAATCAATGGATCTTCCTCCAAAAGCAGCGAAGTAGTAGACCACGAGCTAACTACCGGACCTTAGGTGTTTAGTCGTCGAGAAGCCCCTTGTTTTGCTTTTGTCTTGTGTTGTCTCAGACCTTTGTATCCGGTCTAGACCTTCTTCGGATTGTTACTCTTAGGTTGCAATGTATGTCGGTGCATAACGAATTTTGTATAAGAGTTATGATTTAAAAGGAAGCTGAGTTGTAGGCAAACTTATTCCTTTATCGATTTATTAAAATGTCATACGTCAAAGACTCGATTGTCTTAGACTGATGGAGATTGACTCGATGTTTAAGACTCGACCCGTATTGAAAAGATGTGAGTTGCTTGATGAGATCCGCGAGATCGTCAATGGTGCTTGAGTGGATACCTTGCTGATTGCTTTGTGACGCACGTGTCGTGGGTGCACGTTAATGCCTTTTGTGTCGAGACTTGATTCACGCATATTTGGACTCGATTCTGACTTTGAAAAAATTTATTTTTGATGAAAAAGGAGAAATTTTTTTTTGCGCTGAAATGCGTTGCCACATTTCCAATCAATGCAAGGGATGTTTTGAGATCGAAACCGATAAGCCCCTACTAACGGCGTGTCGTAGTGGGCTTGTCGTTGGATTGCGACGCAAAACGGAAGTCGATCTGAAGCAGTGATGACTATTCGAATCGTGGTTGTTGAAAAAGTGATGAAAACAATTATGCTCGTTTTCATGCGTTTGCTTAAGAAAGAGTTTAATCGAAGTGAATATAGGTCACTTGATCCATCCACGTGAAGTCCACGGGACTGAATCTGCACATTCCCGGGTTTTGTTTTTTTCTAAAATGAAATGCTTGGGCCTAAAAGGCTTTGGGCCAATGAGACCGAAAATTTTGATAAATGCTTATTATAAAAGAGGTGTTAAATGGCCGTGAACCGTTCGATTTGCTTTTGTAGAAGTCCACGAGATTGGGTTGCCATTCTCGGGCCCGAAGGGAGTTTTACGATAAATGGGCTACGATGACCGCGAGTCATGTCGTCCATTTATGTTTTTGAAATGCCACAACAATGTAGTGATTATTCTTGGATATTTTGAAAAGACTACTTGTTTGAAAAGTTTTTTTTTTTTGAAAAATGTTATTTCGAAATGTGATGAGAATTTTGTGAAAACAACTCGTTGTGCTTTGACAAAGATGCGTAAGAAGAATTTTGAGCTAGAAATGTCTTAGAACGTTTCTAGCTCGATGTAAAAGATGTTTCGTAATCGAATCCAACATGCTTGTGTTAACGGTGTGTCGTTGTAAGCATACCGTAGGATTCCGATGAATGTTTTTGGAATTGACCCGAAATAGCGATAGCTAGTTGGGTTTGCACGTCCACATAAATTTTGTCAAAGAAGAATTGGGGCGAGATGGTTATGGGCCATTCGATCCAATGCTAAAGTCCACAAGATTGGGCTTGACCATTCTTGGGTTTCATTTGCTTATCAAGGATGTTGCTTATTGGGCCGGGTCGACTATGAGTCGGTAGGTCCAATAAGCTTTGAAAATATGCTTGTTTGGAAAGTTTGAGATGGCCGTGGGCCACGGGTTTACTTTGTAAAACTCAGCAAAAATGTGCTTTGTGAAAAAGCATGCGATAAATGGGTTAGGATAACCGTGGCTTATATAATTCATTTATGTTTTCAAAGGCCTCGGAAATGTAGTGATTATTCCCGGGCGAGTTGAAAGGATGCTTAATGTGTCGAACCGAAATAATGGAGGACTATTTGGTCTGACGCGAGATTTTTGAAAAGTGTTTTATTTCAAAAATCAACGAAAATTTGTTTTTGCTAAGCTTGCGTAAAAAAATGAATTTTCGAAAAGTGATTATTTCAAAAATGAAAAAGTTTTACTTCGGAGGGCTTTTGAGGCGATAATGTATGCGCGCATTTTGTCACGATGTTAAAATGCTTTTGATTCGCATCCATGAATCTAGTGCTAACGGTATGTTGTTATGGAGCTTGGCTTGGATGAAGGAAACTGAGTCAACTCGAGATAGCGTTAAGCTAGTAGAGTTGAGGATGTTTTAGTTAGGTAAGGACGGGTTTGAATGTCCTCGCCATTTTGTGAAAGAGGTGTTGGATCGGGTGGTGCAACGAGTAAATCCACAAGCTTGGGTTAGGCCATGCTCGGGATTTGCTTGCTTTGTAAAAAGAAATTTTTGAAAAGGGAATAATTTCAAAAATGTAAGAGTAGTATTTTTGTAGATGTTGGTATTTTTGAAAAGAGTTTTATTTCAAAAATGCGAGAGTTTTGTTTCCTTGTCAAAAAGATTTTGTTTGAAAAGTGAAACATTTTGCTAGGAGGCATTTTGAGACGGGAATGCGTGCGCGCATTTCGACTCGATGCAAAAGTTTTGTTTTATATCCGAGTAAACTCTTGTGACGGTCTATTGTCGCGAGCTTAGGAAAGTCGGATATGTAAAGAAAAGAGTCGACTCGAGATAGTAGTAAACTAGTTGGGTCGAGGATGTTAAAAATGAGAGGGAGTCGGTTACGGTAGCCGTGGGCCACCAAAAACCAACGAATGAAGATACACGAACATGAGTTTGTCCACGTTCGTTAGTTTTGTTTTGAATAAAAGGAAACCCGAGCGAGTGTTGCTCGATTCGTTTTAAAAAGGCGATTTCGAAAAGAGTTTATTTCAAAATCAAAAGTTTGTTATGGTTAGCTTTGTTAGCAAGGTTGATTAGTGTAAGCCATGTTAGGTTAGTTGCGTTTTGCTTTATTAATGAAAACTTTTGAAAACTTTTCATGCATGCAATGTGTGTTTGAAAATAAGGTCATAGTATGTATAGCCTCGCAAGTGCACGTATATGACACATGTTTTTGGCTTAGGGTTCGTACGCCTCCAACTAACCTTGAAATCGTTTGTTTAGGGGTTGTCCACTCCTTCCGCACGAGACGGTCCGAAGAGGGCCCTAGAGCGACTGAGTTTAGTCGTTTACGGCAATGCCGAGGTGTAACACCCCGACTCATTTTATATATTTTAATGTTCGTCTCACTAGTATTTATATTTCATTTCATTCGAAATTCTCATTTTTAGCTTGCGTGTCATGTCGACGAGTCGACGTTGCGTGCTTCGAGGTGGTTGACGAGTGTGTACGTGTGTGTGAGTTGGGTGAAGTGGTCGTGAGAGTGGCGAGCAAAGGGCATGGGTATAGGGTCGCCTGTCACTCACGGAATGGGGAGAAATATCCAAAAATTACAAAGCGGAACACGCGACCAAGGGCGAGAGGCAGCGAAGCGATGAGCGGTAGCCGTGTGGCCGATCGGCCCAGCGGCCCACATTTTCCAAATTTCCGGATTTTTGTTTTAATTGGGATTCTTGATTTTGCTTTATTAATTACTAGTTTGCGGGCCCGTCCTCGCCCGGGGCATCTATCATTATTATTATTATATTAAGATTTAAAAATAAGTATAAAATGTAATTTGAATATATTTTTTCTAGTTCATATATTTACCAATTATGATATAATTTTATATGATATTTAATATGACAAATTTTCTAAAATATAATACTTAGTTGAGCTATGAAGTAATTTTATATGATATATAATATAACATTTTTTTTCTAAAATATAAATACTAAGATTACTTAGCAAATCATAAAAATATAATCATTACTCTTATTAATTTTATTATTCTTAAATCTATGATTTATCATATTTGTTTTTCGTTAATTTGCTCTTTATATTTTATAATACTAACTTAATATTATTTTTTTTTTACCTTAACTTATTTATTAAATCGACAATTATTTTACTTTTTAAAATTCTATGATTCACCATATTTCTTTTTTTCTTTTTTTTTTTTTCAATATAACTAAATTAAAATTTTCTCCCTTAACTTGTATATTAAATCCAATATACTTAAGACAAAATATGTATTCTTCAATTTTGGTATCCTAATATTTTAAGGATTTCAACTGTAGATTTAGTATTGTACTAGTTATAAAGCCCGTGCGATGCACGGGTTTTAAACATGACACTTAAAATATAAATAAATGATAGTGTTTTATTTCTCTAACTAATAATGAATGATAGTTCAGTATCATATTGTCATGAACCCAAATTATAAATCTGACACATTTTATTAAGTAAGATTATTTTGCTTTTGAATTAAATGATTTGTTCTTTATAATTTTACTAATTAATTATCACGGGGTTAAAATGAAAATGAAAAACATGTCATCATATTATTCAAGATCGATAATTTTGTGCCGAAGTACACAAACACACAGTTGTCGAACATAAATTCTCAATCCTACTCATTAATAAAAGTATTTTAGTTGGAGCAATTAGAAGTTTTATTAGTAAGAGTACAACTAATTTTTTAATCCTAAAATGGTAATTTTTTGTCGTTCCGATTTGTTCTAAATTTTACTTATCAAGCTACCCTCCTATTATATCCCTTATCCGTGTGCCTATTTGTCACTCGTTAATTTTTTAGTTTGATAACTAATTGGATCATGAAAGGTACAAATTCTTTTTTTAAATAGATACTCCCTCTCTTCAACTCTATTTGCATCATTTGCTTTTTCACGTTTGCCAACGCGAATGTTGGGACACAAATATGTAGAGTTTTACGTTTTTAAAAATTATAAAATTTAGATATTCTTATTATACTCGTTAAAACCTATCAAACAAGATCTCACATGACTATATTTTATTTAATACGTTGTGAGAAATTTCAAAAATTACCCACTTGAATGAATAGTGGGTTTTTTCTCTTTGATGCAAATGGAAGTGAATGGAGAGAGTATATTTTTCAAATTTAAAATAGGTTATATATATATATGAATAACAAAAAATATCTACATCTAAGTAAAATGTTGGTGTTATCTATAAACTATCCACCGTCATAAGTGTAAAACGAAATGGAATCAAATTATCTAAATATGAGATTTGAATTATTTTTTCGATGTATTTATAAGTGATAAATTTATAGATTTGAGTTTATTCTATTAGAGCTAAGATGGACTTATTGGAGCTGAAGTAATTTATTTATTTATTTTTATTTTTTTTTTTTTCAATTTGTACTTTTTTGGTATCCGCTAAAATTAATTATAGGAAGATAACTGAACTTGTTATAACTAAGTTGAACTTATTAGAGTAGAAATTAAGTAAAAATGAGCATGATCTAACCTACAAAGAAGCGGACTAAACTAATAAATTAACCACCTCTTATTTGGAGGTCTTGTATGTATCATGTAAATTTGAATAAATAATTTGTTATTTGAAATGTATTTGAAAAAATTTATAAAGGGAAAAAAAAAGACCTAAAAATACTCCAAATAATGACTACTTATTAAATGAATATTTGCTAACATAAACTAATATTATGAGAAAGGTTTTAGTATTAAGGTAAAGTGATAATGATTTCTAACAATCCATTGTAAACGATCGTCTTTGTAAGGCTTAGTTTATATCTATTTCGTATAGAAGAAGTTTATTACCTCTAATATTCAATAATTCTAATATAAGACGGTTTATGATACTTTTATCGTTTATCTTATAAAAGACGGTCTCATAAGAAGCATACTCATGATATTATACTTCATCTTGACATAGTTTTTCAACTTGTTAATTAATTGTTTTAATTAACTCTAATGCTTTTAGGAAATTTTAGAACTTATAAGTTGAAATATTATTAGGTATTATAAGTCATCTACTCTTTGATACAATTAATTATATCATATATGCAGTAATATTTTAAAAAGTCCTACTTAAATTTGTATTCTACATATCTTTGAAAAGTATAATAAGATAAAGTGTAAAAAGGTTTTGCCACATTTTAATACTATCCTATTAAAATGGTATTGAACGAAAATAGGTTCGTTTATGATAATTAATAAAAATTGAGCTTATACAGGAGACGATTAAGAAAGAATCGTACTCCATAACATGCGTAGTTTAACAACAGGTCTATTAGGAAAAAGTTGATACTATACTATCAGGCTGAATGTTTATTTTTTATATATAATTAATTACTCGTATTATATATTCAAACAAATAAGGGATAATATTACATTGAGTTTGACTTGATCATTTAAGCATTAGTCCCTCATTAGGTATCATGTACGGAGTACGTCTTTTTTTGGTGCTGATAAAACAAAAAATATATCCATTAATATTTAAGGGTGCATTAAAAAAGGTGTGCATATTTATATTGTATATGATCTTATAATTTGTTATATTTTAATACACGCGTAAGTTTATGACATGAATTATGAATAAACGTATAACTTTTCCTGTGTAAAATTTACTATTTATATAATTATTATTTCTTCAAATATGCGATTAGATAATCACTCGAGAATAATAACATAAGTTTAGCTATGTATACACCTACTTATAAATTTTTACCATAACGAACAATTAAAATTGTATATAACCAATTATAAAAGATTTATAATGAAAGAGTTTAAATACAATGAGAATACTACCAAATATCATCTATTTTCACTTGCTATCTTTAGTCCAATTTTAATATAACTAAACTTTATTAAGGACTACTATTCTAATGTCTATTTGGTTGTGAATGGAGCACACAATTGCTTATGAATTACGATCAATCAGTTGCAAGAGCAAGACCTATTTGTACAATTTAAGTAATATGGTAATAGACATAATCACATAAACAATATAAGTTAGTATTAATATTACAAAACTAACTAAAAGGTCAAGCAATATAAACATAGATATATAACACTAATTTACGAAAAGAAAAATCAATATCAAGGATTTGATATACCCTTGTTTATACCTTTCTTGTCACATGCTAATTAGTATTACTCCAAGTTTTGTAATCATCAAATTGTTTTGATGCGATTCTCTAATCTTCAATCCAAATTACATCTACAACATACAAATGAAAACAAAACATTATGATCATCATCATCATTATAATTAAATCAAGATATAATTCAACAATAAATATAATTAATTAATCAAGGAAAAAGAGAACCAACGATTCACAATCAATTATCAATTATCAATTATCAATTATCATTATCAAATAACAAATAAAAATAAAAATAATACAATTCAAAGTAAACATAAACTAAATTATTCAACATGGTGTTTTGAGAGTTTAAGTTGAAGGTTTTAGGTATATATACCAAAAAAATTAGAAGAATTTAATCTTAGATAGATTTTGACATGCATTAGAAATGCTATTTGTGAGCAAATAGAACACTTATTTTGAATTAAGGCCAATCTATATCATAAACAATAATATGAGATAAAATTAATGTATTTAAAAGAATTGTAATTTTAAAAAATTAAATCAAGAGTCCTAGAAAAGTTGGAGATTACCACGTCGCTCGAAAAAACCTCCAATTATATAGATATATTGATATTGATTTTAAATTATATATGTTAATTATATTACATCTTCTTTTTTTTTCTTTTTTTTTTTTTTTTTTTTTTTTTTCGTTAATTACATATATATATTTTTTTTAACGTTAAAATGGGTAGTAAAGAAATTGGAAATTTGTCATTAAATCAAACTTTACCCTATCATTATACTAAACATGTTTTTTTTGTTTGTTTTTCTTAATTAGCAGATGTTCTCATACAAAATTAAGACGAACAATCAAATCAAAACTTAATACTATTAAACTAACTAAAAGATTATGCATTAAGCATTACAAATATTATTATACAACCATATCTAATGACTTGATTTGAAAATAAGATAATCGATAGATATTGTACATCACTTTTACCTTTCATGTTACATATTGTTACCTTTCATGTTACATATTCATTAGTTTTGCTATTGGTTTGTAATCAAGTTTCTTCAATAAAAACTTTAAATTTGGAACGTAAAACATAAATATACAATATACAAAGAAAAAATGATAAGCAATAATTTAATCAAGCTATGTTTAAGTATCAAACATAGTAATGAAGAAATAAAACTATTCAAATTTTAAACAGTCTTATCAAATACACCGTAAAAAATAGATTTAACACGAATTGTAATTATAATTAAAACATTATAAACTAAAATTATTTAACATAGTACGTACCTAGGAAGATCTAGCTAAACTTTTTGATGTATATATGTAACACCCCGACTTTTTCCCTTTTAAATAAATAATTCATTTCGTTAAATTTGTATTTCATTTCTCTTGATTTTGTTATTTTTGGCTCGAGAAATAAGCGAAACCGTAGTCGGAACTTAAAAAACTATGTCATTTCCTCATACGGACTCCGATTCAGGTGATTCAAAAGGCTAAACAGCATATTTTTTCGACGCCGTCACAACTGCCAAACTTTCAGGACACGAAAAGTTTCTGCCCAAAAAACATTCAGGCAGAACCGATCGGTTTGGGTGGAACCGATCGGTTTGGGGGTGAGCAAGCCCAGGTTATTTGGGTTTCTGCGGCTTGATTTTGTTTTCGCTTGTGACTTTAGTTGCACGAAATCCTTTATATCATAAACACTTCCTAGCCCTAGAATACATCCTAAAACATCAGAAATACCTAGCCTACTCTAATTCTCTCTTCTCTCTCATAAAAACCTCATTGAATATTCAATCAATTCCCCATTTAATTCTCTCAAGATCTCAACTTTTTGCCATATTCTCCCTCTATTCAATCTCCTTCGGTAATCCCTTCATTCTCCTTTGCTTTAGTTTTAGTTTATATTGTTTTTACATTATTTTATGTGATTTATATTGAATGCTTATATTGTATGTGATCTTATGTGTTGTATGTGCCCTAATCTTGGAGGAGGCCAATTCTACGACGAGGACACCATTCTCATCGACGAGGAGCAAGGCTAATCGATTTGTGCTTGTAAAAGGTAACTGGGTGTAGCCCTAGCTATATTTTGACTTGTGTGAGACCATGGTATTGATTATGGGTGTTTTGATTGTTTGTATGGTTGAAAAATATAATCTTTGCGGATGTATGTGATGTAAAGCTAATGACTTGGGATGTTTTGGAGTCGGTCTCACACTATTGAGTCTAATCATATGATTTGGGATGTTTGTATGGCTTGAGGTTGATTATATTGTTATTAGGTCGAATAAAGACGATAACTTTGGGTGTTATTATGATTGTTTATTATGGCTACTCTTGAGTTCTTATGTATATTACTCCGTATTAAGTTGTTTATTATACTGTTTGGTCATTATAATGCTCAGGATGATTATGGGGTGGTTATTAAATGGGTAACTATGTTGCTATTGAGTTAAGATGGATGTTGAGATGATTTGAGTTAAAGGTTGATTGAATTGATATTGATTTTGAGTTGGCTCGAGGTTGAATTGAATTGTTTGTATGCTTGAGTTGAGTGTGCGTACGGGTACTGTTCTGGCACGTACGTAAGGAGTTACGACATCTTTTGTAGGACGGTGCCGCCTCTCGTGGGTTCTCATCCATTTTGTAGTGGCTCTAAGACTATGGTTATCGAAAGTCCTTTTGTAGGGGCGCCACTGTTTTGTAGCGGTGGTTATTTGAATGTCCACACTCTTTTGTAGGGGTGTGCTTGGTCAAGTTTAGACTATTATTCGAGGCATTTTGTAGTGCCACCATTGGGTCAGGATCTTTTGTAGGGTCCGGGGTGTTTTGTAGCGCCCAGTACTCCGTGCTTACTCTTGCGATTGATTGTTGGTTGTTTGTCACTTTGTTGACGACATTCAGGTTGGTTGTTGACTGTCACTTTGTTGATGACAAGTTGAGCTTGTATGATTTAAGTCGGACTTGATTGACTATATTGAACCGGTTGTATTTGGGTTGAATGGTTTGTAAGATGATTGGTTACTTATGTTATGGTTATAGGTCATAAGTTGAGTTGGTTGATTATTGAGTAAGCTTGAGGTTGACCTATGTTGATCATGCACTTGGGTTGTATTGTTGTTTATTTTGATCATGTTGAAATATAACTGGGGAGCACCTAGTTACTCCCCACTGATTGTGACTGTTACATTCTTTGTGGCAGGTATGCGCGGGGACGGGTTTTGAAGTGTGAGAAGCCGTGAGAATTGACCCTGTAGCTAGCTTTTGTTGAGGAACTTGGACTAGACTTGTTGAATTAGACTTTATCATTTTACATACCTATATTTCATTTGGATTGTAAGGGGTATTTACTCCCCGTTTGCTAGGCCTCAAGGTCTAATCTTTTAGCTTATGTTTGTTTAGTGAGTGAGGACTCGGATTACACGGTGTTTCCGCCACCGTGGTCTTCATTTTATTTTATTTTCTCCTTAAAATCCTTTTATTACTTTATTTTAATTTATTGGAGAATCCGGGTTGTTACAGTTGGTATCCGTTTTGACATTACGTTAAAAACATGCTTTTTGTGAAAAGTCCATTTCATCACAGGATTTGTATTTGGAGGTATCGATACGGGTATCTACAGTAGCCCTATAAGTCACATGCATAAAGAAAGAGAGAAGAGCATCGATCCTAGTTTAGGATCGAATCATACCTGTTCATGCTAGAATTGAGCAGAACTTCGTTAGCATGTGTGAGGCGTACTGTGAGAGAGTTGTGGATGCATGTTTGTATGAATTGTATGTGAATTGTGTGTGTCCCTATTAAGGATTAAATCCTTGCAGAGTGGTAAGACTTAACCTTCTAAAGTTATAGAAAGTAAAAGACAGTTTTTGCCGAGGGATGCATGTATTTTGGTCGTGTTTGACGAGAATAGGAGTTGCTAATGAATGAATGTATGTCTAGGGAACTCAGGGAAGGCTCGTATTTATAGGAATTTTGGCAAACCAAGTGGTCTAACCGCAAGTGCTCTTGCGGCTAGGTTTGGGAGTCGCCAGAGCTCTTGCGGCTAGGTTTGAGAGCCGTACAATCAGTTTTGCCTAGATTACAAATCTTTCCAAGTTTTATTTTGGTAAGATACGACATAATCCTTTTCTTAACCCCCAAGATAATTTGCCTAGAGCTTCAAGAAGGTTGTTAAGATATTTTTTTAGAGCATCAGGCCTTGGGAAGCGGGCCGAAGACGGTTTTGGGCTCGGTTTTGGCCGGGTCTGGGGCCCAAATTTATGAAAAGTGCCTATTTCAATGGAAATTCGATTCCGGATTCAAAAGTGAGCTCCGTTTTTACGTTTGAGGATGCTAAATAGTGGTTTTAGGTACTGGGCCATCTAAATTTAGGAATTTAGGAGATTTGTGCGTGAGCCTTTGTAAGAAAAAGGGCTTATGCATTGTGCTTGAGCCAATTATATGAATTGGACTTGTATTGTGTTTGTAGTGGTGTAATGGGTGATGTGTTAGACCCTAAGCGAACCGAAGGACGTCAGTCAAGTCAATATTATCATTTCAACTCGGTTAGCATTTTTAACAATTAACTCAGTTTTCGAGACTTTGTACCGTATAAGTCATATTAAAGCATGCAATTAAAAGTCTTGGTTACATCACTGGGTTTTGTATGGGGGGTACGGATACGGGTATCCACAGGAGGAGGATGAAGATTTTAATGCTCATGATCAAGAACATGTTGTAGATATTTTTCACTTAGGAAAATAAAGTGTTTGTTTTAGAGATGATTTAGAATGGATGAAAAAAGTGAGTGGAAAAAAATTGAGAAGTAGTAGTTGTAGTAGTAGTAGCAGTAGTAGTAGTATTAGTAAAAATCAATAGTAAAAAATGTGAGTTGAAAAAAATGGAGAAGGTTAGTGTACTAAAGAAGTTAATAGCAAATTGTATTATGTGTATTATTATTATTATTAGATTTTTAATTTAAAGCTAAATACAAATAAACACAATGATAATATTTTCTTACACAAGTAGAAAAATAGGTGTACAAAATGGAAGGCGATAATGCACTTTTGTGTACCCTAATACACGATTTTTGAGTTCGGTCGTGATTTCGATTTTTGTTCTCGAGATTTCGATTTGCGCGAGCGCGAAAAACTTGATAATTGAATTATGCAATTAAAATAACGTTTTGAAATTTCAAAAATGAAATATTTCAGGGTACCCAAAAATAAAAAGTCGAGTTTTGAATTGAAATTGAAGTAAAATGCCATAGGGCATAATTTATTTTTCTCGATGATTGTTTTATATATATGTTTAAAGGATTTATATTTTACCATCAAAGTGTTAATGAAAATTAAGTTAGGAATTTATTATAAGTTGATAAATTAAAATAAATTAGTAATATAGATATGAAATAGTAATATAGATATGAAATAGTAATTAGATATTAAGATTTAATAATATAATAGAATTATTTATAGGTTTGATTTCAAGTTCTATTTTTATTCTAAATAATTTTTATGTTTGATTTTATATGTTTGATTTCAAGTTTTATTTTTGTTCTAAATTGTAATATATATGTTTGATTTTAATATATTAGAATTATCTACTTAATTACTAACATTGATTTTGTTTTTGTTAATAGCTTCAACACCGACACCAACTTCTCAAACCATGAGTGCATCATCTTCAAGGGAATCATTTTATGTTTGGCTATACATTGAGAAGATAGAAGATCCTGATGTTCTACCTCCTAAATACAAGGTGGCATCACTACAAAAAAGCAGTCTATTTGCGACGGAACAAATAGAATGGTCGCAAATTAAATTTACCGTCACAAAAAAAAAAATAAAAAAAAAAGGCAGACAGTTAAAATCGCAAAATTTCTTGTTAAAATCGCAAATCAACAAAAATCCGTCGCAATTTTTGGCGCCAAATCAATTTTTCAGCCCGCCAAACACAATCCGTCGCAAATTACGTTTTCCGTCGCAAATTTTTTTATCTGCGACGGAAATTTTTGTCCGTCGCAAATTCCCTCGCAAATAGACTGTTTTTTTGTAGTGCATGTAAGATTTGCCGTCAAAGTAACAAAGTGCAAAAGTTTACTTGCGCGCAAGGTGCATGTCACGGTAGCGTGTCCTGACACTTATTAAACGTACATGGGATTGATAAGGAGACGCACCTACGTCAAGGCGGTGCCGTTAGTAGCCGTGGAGGTACGCAAACGCAAATTGGAGGGTTTGCATTTCAACAACCCGGTGGAGGTATGTCTTTTATCTATAATAGAGAAAGAATGATTGAAAATATGTGCACTTATGTTAATCTTGAAGAGTTACCATTTTCATACGCTGAAAGTATGAATTTACAAAATTTTAATAGATTATCGTTACAACCTGCATTTTCACGAGTCCCACGAAACACACTAAAACGTAGAAGTATGAAATAATATGAAAAAGCTAGGAATAAAATTATTTTTTTTTTTTTTTAAACTTTAGATGCTTGAGTTTGTCTAACCAGTGATACGTGGTCTTCTAAACAAGGTGAACTTTATCTATGCATTACCTTACATTGGATTGCCGGTGATTTTATTTTGCAAAAACGTATAATTGCTTTTGATGTGATAGAAGAACGACACATCGGTTACAATATTTATACTCGTATTGATAATACACTAAAAGAAATTAATTTAAGTAACAAAATATTTTCTATATCATTTGATAACGCTACGGCTAATATTAAAGCCATTGATTATGTTAAAACCCATATGAAAATCTTTTATTGTTTGAGGGAGAACTTGTTCATGTTCGATGTTGTGCACATGTTATTAACTTGTCAGCCCAAGAAGGAATACATTTTATTACGCCTATTTTAACACCTATTAGAAAAATTGTTAAATGGATTAGAATGAAACAGGAATTTAGAAATGCTTTTAGAACAATATGTAATGAGGCTGGAATGAGAAAGAAAAGATTTTGTCTCGATACACCGACTAGATGGAGTTAATCAACATATAAGGATATTATAACTAAATTGTATAATGATGTTCATAGTTCTATTCCCGAAGCTGAACCGATTGATGAGTCTATTTGGGATATTGCTACTTGTGTTTGTGAGTTGTTAAAATCTTATAAAAATGCTACCGAAATCTTTTCTTATGTTTATGAGCCTAATGTTCATTTAGTTATTATGAATTGTGTTTCTATTGTTTTTTGCATGCAAAATTGTGCAACCGAGTAACCTTGTTTATTTCCTTGCATCGCTGACATGATGAAACTGAAATGGTTATCTACTAAAGTCACTTATAGGGGAATTAAAAAATTTAGTGACAATTAATCATAGTTATCACTAAAATAGTACAAAAACTATATAATCGGGTACAAATATATTGGACTTACAATAATTTATTGTAAAACCCGACTCACCCAAGAATTTGTGTAACTTTCTAAAAAGAAAGAAAAAAAATAATAAAAAATACCAAATTATCAATCATATGGAGTACACATGAGTTGTTTTGGAGAAATGCTTACGTTAAAAATAGACTCAGAGAGTAAGATATGGTCGTGGTCCAAAAACGTTAATTGTTAATTTGTTGGGATGATGTATGGTTGATGAGAAACAATACTACAAGCTGAAAGTTTAGACCATGTTTGTTCCCCCAATCAAATTATTGTTTTTTCAAATTCCCTTTCATTGTTGAACGATTGTCTGTCTTTGAACAGACCTTAGTGGCTCAGTTATATTATTTACTCACGTTTCTGTTGCATAACCATGTGTTTTCTTGGCTTGTGTGTCCACACGTACACGGTTGACATGCGTAGAGTAATTCTATTGTACGACGGATTTACGCGTACGACTGGTTATTAGTAACTAAATATGATCACTTTAATATTTAAAGTGACTATTTTAACGTCTAATATGACTACTTTTTGAGGTCTTAAAATGGTCACTTTGGACATCAAAGTAGACATATTAAATGTCAAAGTGGTCGCATTTTAGTTAGTAATAACTCTGTCGTACGCATGAAAACGCTGTAATATAGAATTTCTTGTGCATTGATGGGGTTATATCATTTTGGGGAAGATTTTAGATGAAAAGTTGAATATGCAGGTTTTGGATCTAACCGATTAATGATTGTATAATGTTTGCAACAAGTTTTAATTGTCAACAAGAATTATTAAATTTACTATCTTATCAAATTAATAGACAATTTCATCAATAAATAGTGCTAGACTTTGCTTAATATATAAGAGAAAATATTGCCCTGCAGATTGATCAATGTTTTAAATAGCCTAAAGTTTAATCTCGTATAACAGACATGGTTGCCCCATAATTACCTGAGCACGGGCCTCCCCCTTCCAATGGGTCTGAACGGGTCAAGCCGACCGACCATGTCAAAATGTTCTAATAGTACAAATAGTAAGAACTTATCATAATTTGTGTAAAAAATAATTGATAATTATTGATTAGATCGAATGGAACAAGTATATATCTCAATTTCTCATCGGCTAATATCTGATTTTTTTTTTTTTTTGCTGGATTTGTATATATTCAATAACGTCATTTTAGAAGAAAAAAAAATATTTATACAAAAATTAGACTTGACAAACAGATCATATCGTCTTGGATTCGTGTACATGTCAATGTTAAATGGGTCATTGTCTTCCAAATCCAAACCCGACCCATTTACATGACCGTGTCAATTGATTTGATCAACCCTCGTCAATCCAACCAAACTTGTTTAACCTATTTATCTTTCGGCAGATCATTTTAAACCCACTTAACCCATGCATGTAACCCATTAAAATCTTTCAACTAGATGACTAATATGACAAATTCTCATTTAAAACAGATTATTTCCGTCTTAAATTAATTATTGGAGATTATTTGTCATAGTAAACTTGACCATTTAACTGCAACATATTTTTGACAGTTTTACATCTAAAATTGTTGTCAAAAGGACATTATTATTATGGTAACATCTTATCAAAAAGTAGTTACATTTTATTATATATTGGGCACATTTTAGCCGTCTTAACTTAGGACATAAGGTGCTCGTCTTAAGGGGACTTGTTGGACTAATATATGATCCATTAACTCTAATTTATAACTAAATATTGTGTTTTCAAATGTTAGGTAGTTTACCGACCCAATTAATCTAAATATGATACTTTTAGATAATTAGCAGATTACTCATGTGATCGTGTCGTGTCACTGATTACCACTTATACAAAGATCAACTTTGAAGACAACATAAGTAACTTGGACAGGACTAGTATACCTGACAAATGGATCATTCAGTTCAATTTGGGATCGAGTTAAATCGGTTCGATTGAAAATCGGTTCGATTGAAAATCGGTTTACCTTAATTTCAGTTGCAGTTCGATTTCAATATGGTTCATTGATTAACCATTTCAATTGATTTACTATTTTGAGTTAGGTATGGTTCGGGTCCATTCATTATCAATAATTCAGTTGAGTTTTACATCTTACATTTTATGAGTTAAGGGTAAAAACACACCTTGAATGAAAATTAATTTTCAATTGAATGTATAAGCCAAAAATATTGTTAATAAGCAAAAAAAGGTGAAAAATAAAATATAAAATAGAGTGTATATATGAGAAATAAATATTTATAATTAAGGTGTATCGGTTCAATTTTTATGAGTTCAAATATTTTCAGATTCTAGTGTCATTCGACTATTATTGAATTTAGTTCAATTTCAATTCCGGGGTTAAGTCGGATTTATGGCAATATTTACACTACTCATATCAGGTGTTTGATAGGTTATCAGTCCTTATATTTTCAATCGGTATTTTCTGATTAGGGTTGATTTTACCATATCTAGGGACTATGTAAAAAACACTAGTGTAATTTAATCTTTAACTTTAAATACGTTGGTTCAAAAGATTTTATGTAAAACTCAAATGTAATACTCCTCCGTTCAAGATCAAATGAGAAGTGTCGCTTTATCACGTATGTCGACAAACATATTGCAACAAAAACACTTATATTGCAGTATATAAAATTAAAACTAATTGATGTTAAAATTATATTTATAAAAAGAAAATGAAATAAATAATATCACATAATTATATTCTCTTTTATATATTGCCAGAAATGTCAACAAGTCTTCCGATGGACGAATAATGTTGAAAGATAAGAATAACCTATTCTATTTTAAATGAAGTAAAAAAAAAAAAAAAAAAAAAGATTAAGAAAAATATATACGTCGCAGGGGTATTTCTTTTAGTACCGTTGGTATCCATTTTTGGCCCTTTACATGTGCTACCTAATTTTTTGAACCAAAAAATTTGACCAATCATAACTTATCTACGAGTTTCAAAGTTGGCGATTAATGTGAATACCAAATTTAGCTAGATTTAAATTTGTGACCGAAATATATAATCAGTCAATATTTATTTGGTAGAAAAATTTGACCAATCAAAACTCGTGGATACGTGTTATGAATTTGACATTTTTTTTATATGTGAAATTAAAGATTTGTAAAGATGATCAATTTAACGAAAAGAATCGTTGAATTTTGAGCTTGTAAGTAGCGACTTTTGACCGGATAAAGTTAGTTTTATGATAAATAAATGATACCACGTTTTAAGTTATAAAGCTGTAGAATTTCAGTGAGAAGATAATTCGAAGTTTTGCATTTATTAATGATAGATGGTATGATATTGGCAAATATAATAACTCCTATTATATTAATAGAAATCTATCGTATTTAAGAACTCCTATATAATCCTGATAATAATCCAAGATATTATTTCATGATAGTAATTCTAATATTAGGTATAACTAGAGGTGGCAAACGGGTCATTTCGATCGGTTTCGGATCAGTTTGTTTCGGATTGATTTCATTTGGTTTATTTGTGTTTTCGATTTCAATTCAGTTCAATTCGATTTTGTTTCGATTACGAGTCTCTATAGGTTGTAGATAATTTCGATTCAATTCGGGTTCAAGTCGGATTAATGTCACATCAGTTGATAATCGAGTCGAGATATGATCAATTCAGATATTATTCGAATCGGGTCACGTTCGGATAATATATGAAAGAGTTGTATCGTTCTCAATTTTGATTTCATTTTCCACTTGTGTGCTTCTAAATTTTTCGCATATAAAAGTTATGTGAAAAAATAAATATGTTGCAAAACACGGAATAAAATTAAGTTTCAAGGTCTTAGATTTTATATTATTTTACAGTTTCGTGTTTTGATGACTTTATCCGTCTCATACTAAATTCTACGGAGTAATATTGTTTAAAAATGCGACTTTAACTTGGAATACTCTTATTCTATTGTGTCCCACATTGAAAAAAATAAGAATGTAAATGTGATGAATTTAGTATAAATAGTTACAATATCCCACATCGAAAGATTACCTAGTTATGAAGTGTTATTATGTTATAAATAGGAGTCATTTTCAATATTTTCAATTATCAAAACAATTAATACTCTTGAGCACTACTTGGTTAAAGAGTTAAGAAGTTAATTTTGAACTTGTATGACAGTTGTCATATAAAGTAGCCTTTAATATATATTTATATTTATATATAAGGTAAATAGCCTTTAATATATATTTATATATGAGGTAAATATTTTTTTGGTTTGGGTTGAATCGATTATTTTTCAGTTCAGTTGTCTTCGGGTTCGAGTGAAATAAATTCGGATTTAAAACAGTTCAAGTTTATTCGACTATGGGTCTTTCCAGATATGTGTTGAATTTCGTTCAGTTTCAGTTCAGTTCAAGTCATATCAGGTTACAGATTAAGTTCAAGTTAAACTTTTCAGATGTTCGGTTGGATGTCGATTCCAACAATTTCAGTCGGATTATCTGGTTCGGTTTCATTTTGCCAGGTCTAGGTATAACTACGTATACCTGTCAAACGGGTTGGGCGAGCGGGTTTCGGGTTCGGGTAACTATTATACGGGTAACATACGGGTCGGGTGTATTTCGGGTTCGGGTAGTATACGGGTCGGGTGTACACGGGTTCCAGGTCGGGTTAGGGTCAAAATACAGGTTAATCAACGTCTTTTTATCCATTTTTTTTTTTTCTTTTTTTTTTTGTATAACAGATTAATTTTCAGTAAAAAAAAAAAACTGCTCTTTTCCTTTATAGTCAAACTTTACCTGATGCCAAAACACAAATATTAAGATTAGTGGAAGTTGTCCCTTGTAAGTGTACTTCATTAATCATTACTGACAAGTAGGTGAATAACTAATGTGAAGACTTTGGGTGGTACTAATACGTTTTCACTATTTTCCTCCCAAATTTAGAATGTAGAAGCACTTATCTTCTCCCCAAATTTATTCCTTGATTTTACATCCCACCAAATCAAAAAATTACAACTTTTTAGTTTCCCTCCAAATGCACTATTTACACTTTTGCTTTAACAGAAGAAAAAAAAATAGTCATATATATGGTGCCTCCAAAAAACCAACTCTAATTGATATATTATTGAATAATTAATTTATTTTTTTTAATTATAAGTTCCAAAACTAAAAACTTTATAATTAGTTTATAGATGCGTGTGTGTCTATTAAATCGATATTTATAATATTAGATCCATATATTTAGTTTCCGAGTTGTATATTCAAATTTAAAATGTTACCTCGAACTACCGACTTAAAAATATATCATTTTCTTTTTCTCATTTTTCTCATTTATTCTCCACATATATTTTGTTTCAAAATTTAATAATAATGATTCAGATGCTTCAAATTCATAATGTCAAATGTAACTAGCAAACACTATTAAAATGATTGATTATATAATTATTGAATAATAAAGATTATTATTCAAGTGAAAATTTTCAATTATGAAAAATTTATTAGATGTGAAATGTTTAAAATTAGTGAGTAGTAGAAATTTTACATGTAAATTGAAACTGATAAAGACATTTTATATATAGGAACGTAAGTTTTTTTTACTCAACGGGTTAACCCGCTACGGGTCGGGTTTTGACCCATTGTTTTCGGGTCATTTCGGGTTCGGGTAGATTTTGGGTTGAATTCGAAAATGGCGAGTTTACTTGGGTCATTTAGTCGGTTTAGGCGGTTTATCTGAATTAGTCAGTCGATTTTGTATTTCTAGGTATAAGTGTATAACATATTAAGCTAAATAATATATTATGTTATATTTCACTCCCTCCATCCCAATTTACTTGTCCCTTTTTTATTTTTGAAAAATCTCAATTTAATTGTCCCTTTTGGAAAAATGACTAAATTACCCTTAGCTCACTTAATGTGGGAATATGTATTTACCCTCCCACCCATATTAGCAGCAAAGGGTAAAATTGAAATTATATGTAAATATTATGAAAATTAAGAGATAAATATGGTTTTTTTCTTAATTTCTTAAATCTAACATTTTGGTAAAAGGGGACAAATAAATTGGGATAGAGGGAGTATATAGCATATTCTCCTACAAAAGCAAGTGAGTATCGTGAAAATAATCACAAACATAACCAAATGATGGCAATTACTACTGAAAAATTATTCAAGCGCTTACACAAAAAAGTGAAAGGGTTGATATAAAGAGTATATAGTTTTATTCTTTAATTTGCAGACTAATTTTATCATAAGACCATCTTACATATCGCATATGAGATAATTAACAGTTATATTCAGTTGTTCACTAATTTTTCAACAGTAAACGAGATGCTAAGAAATTTTATTGTCCGTCTCACAATCTGCCGATACTTGCTAGAACTTTCCAAAATAATATCATTCCAATACCGTCTCACGTTTTAGACGACCAATGGACATTTTCAGCTTTTCATTAAACAAAAGTTAAGGACTTGAGCAAACAAAGACCTATGTTTTTTACACCCTTAGTAAATTTTGCAAGGTTAACATGAACATTTCAAACCAAACATGTGAAATTCACGAGAGTACATTCATTCATAATCCATTCAACAATTTGACCAGAGTACATATAATTCATACAAGTCTTGTGAAAGAAGTAAAAACCCACTGTATCAAAACTTGAACACAGTAGAAGTGTATCTTTATTTTTGCTAATGTTACAGACCACAACGTACTTGTACACATCTCTTCAGTCAGCCTCTCCAGTTATCTTTCATTTTCCTTATCTCTCGGAGCGCTTCTACAGGGGAGTCACGGCCCACCTTTTGCTGCAACGTGTCGCAAAGTTATGTTAAAACATGTAAGAGCCAACCGGAGTTACTCAGATAACACATGGTTGGTTAAGTTTACCCGTTTCAACCCTTCTAATTACGGGAGATTGAGCTTCTGAACCAAAATCAATGCTGGGTTAAGAACTGGTTCGAAGTGGATAGCGGTATAGTGGCATGGTATTGTTATGGGAACGTATATAAACGATGATTTATTCCCAACAATTAAATAGTAAGTAGAGTGACCCCTAATTAATCGATTTTGACTATTAGTTTCTCCAAAGAGATGCAATGTAATTATGTAAACATCATTATTTTCGATTAATCAACTGTTCACATATTTTCGACTTCAAGTAGTATGTATATGTACATTGGGAGAAAATATAGGTAAAAGTTGACATCACTTGCTCATGAAGGTCAAATGTCAATTGCATAAATCAGATCAAGGATTTTGTTGAACATGAGAAACGAATTAGGACATATTATGGTCGAGTAGTTCTCCTATGAGGCCATTGTACGCGTACGACGAGTACATTGCGACTAAAATGGTACCACTATAATCTTTAATGTGACCACTCGTCTTGTGAAAAATCCCATATTAATTGACCGCAAGTGAATTCTGACACTATAATCTTTACGATGAAACCCTCTCGGTCTTGTGAAATGGGCTTTCTCTCTTCCCTTTTGAGTGTGGTCTGGGCCCGGGCCCAAATCTGATTTTACAAGTCTGCTATGATGCTCATGGAGACTATTTTAAAACGTTTAAAGGGGTTATAGTTTTTATAGCAATTGTTACTGTAAACATAAAACTAGTCACATTTTAGCCCCGATCATCACGTCGTACACTACTTTGTGCCATTAAGTAAATGCTAAAATGTGACAAATTTGACTTGTGGATCTTCTATCCTATTTCAATCCCCGTCTTCTGTCCCACAGACTCACGCATCTCTTATTTATCACTCGAGATATGGCGTGTTAAAAGATGTGAATGTGACACAAGATGGGACACATATATGGGATAGAGTATATCAATTCCTCTTTATAAGTGCAAAATCGAAAACACTCCTCACAAACCCAGACGACTGAGATCACAGTAGCGGAATAAAAGAGAGAACAATACCTGAAGCTCCGAAATATCAACACGCATAAATGGGTTAGTTTCTAGCTCTTCTTCGATGGTTGAAGGAATAGTGGGAAGGCCGGCCTTTTGCTGATTTTGAGCCCATTTCAACTTTTCCACAATCTTTGTATTCTCAGGTTCGACTGTCAAAGCAAACTGGAGATTCTTCACTGTGTACTGAAATGAACAAAACCCAAACCGCGCTATTAAGCCTTTGTGCATGACAGTTTTTATTCAATCGATTTCTCTTTTTTAATAATCCTCTAAAACCCTTGCATTCTAAGGAGTCAGTAATTGTCACGCATAGATTGAAACTTGAGAAAGAAATTAATTACACGCCTGGAAGTCCATTGTATCTTTGAGTATATTAACATATATACCATCATTTTTTGCCAAAAGTTTAGACCGGATGAACTCAAAATCAATTTCTGACAAGAATGAACACTTCAGAACATGACTTACCTCATGACCACAATAAACACGCGTCGGTTTTGGAAGAGAACCCAGCGTAACACAAAGTGACTGGTACATCTGTTCAGCAGTACCCTCAAAAAACCTACCACATCCAGCAACAAACTGTGCAGAAAAAAAAATACATAAATGCCGGACAAACATATTGGAGATTAAAGACATTACGCAATAGCTGTTTGTCTACATTTTTCAGTATTTTATATCCTAAAAATTCGTAAAATAGTCCACAGATTGCACTAAATACTCCGTAGTTATCAACTTACAATACTTGCACTTTTGGTTTTCAGAAGCAAAGTTATGGTACTAAAAATAGTGCAAGCTGATAACCTAAACCGAAACCATAAGACATAGAAGGGGTCCACAGAACGTAAGCTGTTCCTCTGCTACAAAAATTCGGAATATGAAATACGGTGTCGACTAAATTTGAGTTTAACAAACATTATTTAACAGTAATAACTTACAAGTGACGGAGCATTAATTGATTGGCCAATAAAAAATCTATCTACTTCAAAGAATGAAACATGGGAGGCTATACATCAGTCTTGTGCAAACCGCAATCTTACCAGAGTATCACCGGTGAAAACAGCCGGGATATCTTGTTCTTTTCCAGTCACATGGTAGCTTATATGCCCAAGAGTATGGCTGAATAAGACAACGGAAAAGTTATACTAATTATGCACAGAGACGCATATTACAGTAAAGCTACTAGTAAATTTATTGTTAGCAGCTAGGAAAGTTTCTTTAGCATCATCAAGTTGTAATTCAGCTGCAGTAATGTAGATGATGGAATGTGTCCACCAGTATATGGTGTTCATACATCATATGTATTAAAAGATCATCTCAACCAAAATCTTTAAGATGATGTTTGAGACCCAATAATAGGTTCATATACCTTATCACATCCCTCAAGCGAGCCTCGCAAGCGTCGCCACATGGATAAATGCTTCACACTGAGGCCCTTAACGTGTCAGAAGTGAATAAATACATAACATTGTCAACCTTGTGGCAAGGGGGGAGCTTCCCAAGCAATGGTGCTCGGACTCGGGTACTATGTACGGATACTTGTACGAATCCTTAAGTCCGACATTTAAAGTTATAAAATCAAGGATACGTGGACACAATAAACTAATGGTTACGACAAGTCTTGGACATGATCACCATGTAGTCATGTACCCAATTTTAACAATTTTTACAATTTAATCCAAAAGCCAAAATTACCCCTCCAATTTTGAAAAGAAAAATTAGTACGGAATATTTATATACATATACCATTATCAGTCACATCAAGCATTAAAAGAAACAAAAACTTCTGAATTCCCCTGTAAATAAGTTCCTCCCAGTAAAAGAAAGATAAATAAAACCCAAGTGGTAGCGGTCTGGTGGTTCCTGGGGCAACCTCAAAGCCTAGCAATGGCAGGAACTGCGAGGTCCCAGGTTCAAGCCTCCAGAAGCGCACCATGCGGGTATCACGACGGCCCCTGGTAAAAAGGGGTGGCTTACCTGGTACAGGTGGTGACGTCGGAATGCCTGTGCCCGGGGGGATTAAACCCCTCGTCACCAAAAAAAAAAAAAAAAAAAAAAAAAAAAGATAAATAAAATAAATAAAATAATACTCCCTCCATCCGAAAATAAGTGTCCCCTTTTGGTTTTTAAAAAATCCCAAAATAAGTGTCTCCTTTAGAAAAATTACTAAATCTATCTATATTAATTATATATAACAAAAACCATCCTACACAAATTTTCCCTCCAATTTTCCCTCCAACTTTTTTTTTACCATTTTATTTTATTTTATTGGGTTTTTTGTCAGACACTACCTTACATTTAGCCCAACTTGTGAGGAACTACCTTACAATTTTTTTTTTTGTGAAGAACTATCTTAGTTTTCTCAAAATTTGTTGAACACTACCTAGACCCATTTTCCGTCCATAATTAACGTTTGACCAACTTTGACCTGACGGAGCTTTGGTGAAACCTAACTAACTTTTCATTTCCTACCTTTTCATTTCTACTACTCACTTAACCTATCATTTTTACTTTCCCCCATTTTATTCCCCCAAATTTCCTCCAAATATTGTACACATGCAATGACTGACTACTCTTTTTCTCTAATCATATGTCAACAATCCATCTATAATTAAGTGTTTAAGGCGTATTCAGTTTGAAATTGAAGCTTTTTTGCCATTATTGCAATAATTTTCAATCAAGGTTAGCAATTAATCAAATTTAGGGTTAATTTATTGTTTTTTCTAACTGATAATTTGATCGTGTTTGCTTATCTACATGCTTATCTCATTGTTTGTTAATAATTTGATTGTGATTGTGTTAGGTATGACGAGTTATAAGGATTATTTTAGTAACACTAGTAGTATCTGACACTATAAAGCTAATCTGAGGGTGTTTCATGGTGGTGATTTTGTAACAAAGAAAAAGAAGACTGAGTATGTGCGTTTTTCTGAAAGGGGAGCAATGTATATGAAAATGAATATGGAGGAAATATGCTACTTTAATTTGGCTGATTTGGTGAAGAAAGAATTGGGTTATGAAGAAGTGGGTGAAGAAAATGAGAGATTAATTATGGACAGAAAAATGAGAGATGAAGTGAGAAGAAAATTTATAAGGGAGAGAATAATAAGGTCGAAATGGAGGGAAACAAATTTAGTAGTTGGAGGGAAAGTACTTTTCATTTTGGAGGGAAATTGGGGTAAAAGGGAGGGAACCAAAGCTCCGTCAGGTCAAAGTTGGTCAAACGTTAATTATAGACGGAAAATGGGTCTGGGTAGTGTTCAACAAATTTTGAGAAAAGTAAGGTAGTTCTTCACAAAAAAAAATGTAAGGTAGTTCCTCACAAGTTTGGCTAAATGTAAGGTAGTGTCTGACAAAAAAACCCTATTTTATTTTACCCCTTCTATTTTATTTCCTTTTTGAAATTATGTCATATAAGTAAGTCAATATCTTCTATTTACAACAAAATATTTTTTATTTTTATCTCTTAAACTGTCCATTTTTATTTAATGTGTTTTCAATATAACATTTTAAGCGCGTTTTACCATATTATTATAATAAATGATGAATTTTAAGACAATGTATTGCGATACTTTGATCGGTTGCCACATTATGATATATTTTAAAATAAATTTATATCTATATTTGTATAAAAAAAAATAGATGTTCCACTATTCTAATTGTTTTATTACAATTTTCAACGATTCTATCATCTAAATTTTGATAGTTAATTAAGAAAAATCAAAATTGACACTTTTAAACATATTAAACGGGTTAATTAGAAGACAATTAAGGGTCAAATAAGCGGGTTAATAGTTAAATAAATACACGGTCGGGTAAAATACAATTTGTTGTGTTTTGGGTCTAAGAATACATGTTTATTTAGGTTACGTTTATATTATTACTACGAAGTATTTTTATATTAATTTATTATTTAACTCAATTACCAAAATTTTCAATTAACTATTAACTTATTTTTGTATATCCCGTGCATTTATGCACGGGTATTATGCTAGTTATCCTTATCTAATGTCATCCTTATTGTGTGAATGTGTATTGGTAAGTTCTCTCAATGAAAATATTAGTATAGGGGTATTCTTCTACCAAACTTTCTCACCAATATTAGTATAGGGGTAAAATTGAAATTATAAGAAAATATTGTGAAGATTAACGGATGAAAATGATTTTTTTTACATTTCTTAAATCTAAGGTTTAGGCAAAAGGGGACACCTATTTTGGGATGGAGGGAGTAATAAATAACTTCCCAGTCCCTATAAATCTATCCAGCCTCTACCCACTCAGGCCACTTTCCTCATAAACACAAAGAAAAAGGGAAGTCATGTTCTTGTGCTCGGTTCTTCAACCGCGTTCAGGCTTTCTATTTCCCTATAACCCTATCCATTTTCCTTGCCCCCGACCAAACCTGAATTTCATGTCGTAACAATGTTGTGTCATACAGACACGGGTACACCAGATAATATTGGCGAGCCCGAGCACCATAGTTCCCAATAATTGAACTCGACACCCCAGGATACGAGACTCTAATACCATATTAAAAGACCATCTCAATCAAAACCTTAAGATGATTTGTTAGGTGATACTTGAGACCGGAAAATAGGTTTTTGAAAAAGAAAGTTCCAACAGCAAAGGAAAGAAGCTGAACAGTGAAATCGTTATTTCTTCTAATTTAACCTTTAATTTAATATTTTGTCCTAATTTTCCGAGCTATCTTTATAAAGGAGCATGAAATATGACATAAACAGCAGAGCACTTAACCCGACAGTCACATAACTTTGTTCCGTCATACCTTCACATAGTCACCTCTAAAATGGATGCATCCATGGATCATAGGAAGCGCAACTATGAAATTTTATGTCCTACATTGCCCCCCGAAATTCCACCTAGAGAAGCATAATGTTGGTGTGAACATATACATCATATAGGCGCTATTTTCTTCCGCAACTTCTTTAAGACATGACCATCAGTAATTTGAATGCTCTAAAGATTGGAGCAGTTGGCCATATCCCTGTTGGTTTATTACGTTATTTCCCAAGACTTCACTGTATTAAACGCGTACCAGCTATACCGGTTATGGAGCCCAACTTTCAGATGTCTATAATTAGTGGCTTCCTTATGTAAAGCTAAGCAGTGCTGAAAAACCTAATTGGGCCTACTAACAAAAGGAAGAATAAGAAAAACTGTGACCCGAAGCATATGATCTGACAACACATACAAGGAGCTAGACGGAAAATTATACCCAGTAATTGGAAACCAAAAATCATAGACGAGGAATGCCAGAAATCAGACATAGGTTGAGGTTGATCACTGATGGGGTCATTGCCTAATTTCGATTATTGCGCTATAAATGGCTAAATATAGCTGATATTAAAACCATGCATAAATCAAATTAAGTGGGTTTTTCTCTATTTCATACAAGAATAATCGCTCAGCCCAATGATCATATCAAATGGAGAGATAATTTGATTAACATTGGGTTAGTATCTAAATGAAACGAAACAGCAAATAAGTTTCAAATTTCTGACTAGAATGGCCCCAAATATTTCCAATAGTCACCTGGGCATAAGGAGTCGTCTTTTACTAGTTTAAGTGCTACTATCAATCATGGTAAACAGAATTCCTTCAAGAATTCATAGCTGGGAGTCGAGGAATGTACCCTATGCCTGGAGATTGGTTTTGATTCAGGCTGTGCTGACATCCCTACATGTGTACTCGGCCTAAAGCTTTCATCGAGCAAATTGAGAGTGTTTGATGAATCACGCATGCGTTGGGAAGTAGTTGTGGTTGGTGGCCACAAAAGCAGACCATCTGTGGATACGTTGGGTTGATTATGTCTATATAAAGGGAAAGTAATGGTGGCTGTATGAGCCAGCTCAAGACCGTAGCTGGGGTTGGAAACAAATATGTAAAGTTGAAAGAAAACTGAAGACAGGATATGTTGGAGGCAAGTGGATGGACAAGATAAACACTACTCAATTGCCTCTAGTTACGAATGGTTTCTTGGCAAACAGCAGAAGGTGAATTGGGCAAACATGGTTCGGTGTAGATATGGAGTACCTAAACATTTTGTTGTGACATGGCTTGGGTGCCATAACAGGCTAGCGCTGCATCTGTTGCAGTGCTGCTAAAACGAGTGAGCATCTTTTATATGAGTGTGAGTACAGCAAAAGGGTCAGTGGGTATCTTTGGCTATGGCTAGATTATAATGGCAGCCTTCAGAAGGGTACTTGAAAGAACACCTAAATGTAGAGGGAGTACGGTAGTCCAACGTCCAATGTTGATAGCCTTTGTTTGCAGCTTTGTCTACCGTATAGGGTGAGTAAGGAATCAAGCTAGAATACATTTAGTTACAGATCATGCAAAGATTGTATATTAAAAAATTATAGAATATGTTTTAAATAGAGTTAAGTATAATATAGGTAGAAATTTTCCAATGAGAGACAAAAAATGGTTCAGATCAAAAGGTTTTGGAATTTAGAGATTTTGTAAAGGAGAAATGGTATAGTGTATTGGTTTAAGAGGCTTAATGGAAATATATACTCCGTAAATTTTTACCAACCCAAAGAAATCATGGTACACAAATAAAATCATAATAATATTCCTTGATTCCACCAGTAACTTTAAACCTCTTAAGGCATGTGTTTACGCACACAGTATTGGTTAGGCAATGTATTTATGTTCACACAATTAGTTTGCCAACATAATGTGCGCATACTACAAGCCTCAATTCGACCGCTCAGCTTTAGGCAGTAAATGAAAATTAATAAACTGATCAAGTTGCCTCCTAATTTACGTAAACGAGTACTATTCAGACAAAATGCAAGCAGTGAAACTGATTACCAAGGTGTATGAAGACAAAGGATGTTTGTTTCAGCTCCCAAGGAAACCTTGTCGCCATTATCCACTTTATCAGTGCATCCCTCAACATCGTCAACTGAACCTCCATAAACTTTAATTCCAGGAAGCAACTCTTTAATCTTATTATTTCCACCAGCATGATCCCTGAAAAATTACAGTGTTTGACAGTCAAGAAAATAAGTAATTTACGCCTCCCTTGATCCCCAAATTTCACATTTGAATCATCCAACAAGTAACTAACCAAAGCATAAGACAGGAATGTCATATGTTTGATCAAGTTCTCAAAACTGTTACTAATAGCATTAGAATACATCAAGTGCTTAAAAATGCTCCACTTTCAATCAAATAGCAAATTTTCTTTAGGTGGGAGAGCATAAAGGTAATAACGTAATTTACCCCAAGCGATGAGACAGTATCCGTCAGAGTTAAAATTAAATTCAGTTTGATAGTAGATATATGTTGAGCAAAAAAAGAATATTCAGGATTCTGTCCAACATATAGAATGTAAAACCAAATATTGAGTCACTATTACGACCATCACAAATTTAAGATCCTACATCCAACATTCAGAACATAAACTAATGACTATCGCCAGGATAAATGCTACTCCGTATACAATATGACAATCACCTCTGTTCATCACAGGAAAAAAAAAAAATTCAGTTCAAACCACCCATTCTTTTCAAATGCAGTTGATAGGACTACATCTATGAAGAATGAAGATAGATTGATGAAATATCAGAAGCATTTCACGGTAGGCTGGTAGCTATTAGCTAATCACAAACTTAATTGAGAAGACGACAAGACCACAAGAAGGAACAAGGAGAATTTCCCCTTTTGTTCTTTATACAGGCAAGTTAAAACTAATCAAGCCATCCATCTTGAGTTAGAATTTCGAGGTCCAAACTCGTGCACCAGTATATTTGGACATTCTAGCTGTCGATACACATGGTAAGAAGGCGCAAGTCTGAGTAGCTCAGGTCCTAATTCCTAAACGAGCTTTTACTAGGTCAAATTTTGGGTTCACTTAGGACAAATTAGGCAAATTGAAAATTCATAATCAGAATACACTATTTTTGACCACTATGTATAATCAAAATTTGACTACTTGGATTACAAATTTTCAACTTTGGCTGTGTGTGATGTAAGAATAATGCCCAGATTTTGAATTTTCAATGCGGAACTAGCCTTTCTTTGACTTTTGATTTTGATTGTAAATTGGCTACACTTTTTGATGTGAAATATGAGCGACTCAATGCATTGTTCTTATGGGTTGTGCACATCCGACCCCTTTACTCCGTCCGTAAGGCATAGGGTAAATGTTGATGCATGTATGTGTAAATCACTTGACGCAGGAGTTATCGATTTGTAACTCGAGTTTCCCGAGACAAATGAGAGAACTTGAGCCAATGATATAGGACAAAGACCATGAGCCCACCCCAAAAGCTAGCTCAAGGGGTGGTAGACCCTTGCCTTATATAAACCCCACATCAACCTCCCATACGGTCGATGTGGGTCTCTTGCAATGACTCAATCCTGTAACATAAGGATTGAGTCAAGGATTGAGTCATTGCAAGAGACCCACATCGACTGTATGGGAGGTTGATGTGGGGTTTATATAGGGCAAGGGTCTAACATCATTGAGCTAGCTTTTGGGGTGGGCTCATGGTCTTTGTCCTATATCATTGGCTCAAGTTCTCTCATTTGTCTCGGGAAACTCGAGTTACAAATCGATAACTCCTGCGTCCTACAACACCGACCATCTTCACACATGACTGTTGAAGCAGGTTGCCGTCAAAAGAAATACTCGGCAATATCCCCTAAAACCGAGATAAACACACTCAACTTCGCAAATTCAGCAAATTCAAATTTCAGACAAACTCGATCTTTAATTCTCCCAATGATTAAATCCAAACACAGCCGATTAGATTATCGAAGCCTAATTAATCCATACCAGTGCTTGTGAGTAGTAAGAACAAATTTAACATCAGCGCCGTGTTGCTTAGCGACTTCTAGAACTTTTTCCGGCTCTACTGGATCAACTACAGCCGCTTCATTCGTCGACTCGTCGATTATTCTGCGAATCATTCACACACATTACAACTTCATCGCACCAAAACAAGCATCAACAACATAGAATTGTGCAACAGCGTATGTGATTTATTAATACATGGAGAAAAGTTCTCAGAAATTGCTTAAATAGTCAATGATTTTCAAACCTTAGATTACAGTTTTATTGCACAACTGTAAATGAAAACGCAAATCAAATTGATCAAAAAAAAAAAAGAAGAAGAAAGAAAGTTACAGGTAAGAGTAGTTGTCTTGTAAGCAAGGGATGTAAGTAATCTTCATGTTTGAGACTTGGATTTTGATGGCTACACGTACTCCGTACTTGTTAAGTGAATATCGTTGCTGGTTAAATAGTTCACATATCACATGCGTTGAATTTTACTAGCTTGACACGTACCCACAGGCCACATATGGCAATCGGGTCGATCGGGTGGGTTTGGGTCGGGACAAGTTGGGTTGGTTCATATCGAGTTTGGGTCATATAACACGTGTTTTTGGATCGGGTTGGGTTCGGATCGTTATTGAATCAGGTCATTTTGAATTAAATAGTGTAACGGGTCGGGTCGAGTTTGAGTCAGGTCATTATCAGTCTGCGCGATTTTATCGAATGAAATTAATTTTAAGCCACTAAAATTAGTATTTTGATTATATTTTTTTAACTATTTCTTTAATGAGTCAAAAAAAAAAAAAAAAAGCAAACTAAACGTACACTAATTTGCTTTCAATTTAATCAATTTAAACCTTAGTAATTATTGGGCATTACTAAGTCAGGTTGTCATCGAGTTGGGACCGGGTCGAGTCTGATTCACTAATGGGTCGTGTCGAGCTATAGCTCATCATCGGGTCGGTTCCGGTCGCAATATTTTTGGGTTTTATTGGGGTCGGATTTTGCATGGGTTTGGGTCACATCCTCGGGTCAGACTTGTCTGCTCTACACGTAATTATAGATCAAAATGTGGTGCTTAAACGACTCCACAACCTAAGGATTTATTTTTAAGATAATAAACCAAAGAACTGCTAAAATCCAAATCACCAAACAAACAGACAACTAATGAGTAGTGAGCCATCGATAACAAGCAAATTAAATATGGAAATGCATAATTGTAAAACAACACACACAAATTATATGTGGAAAAAACTGTAACACCCCATGAGGTTTAAAGTCCCACATCAGTGAAGGAAAGTGGAATTGATATGCTTATGAGTAGACTTGGCAAACAGGTCAATCAGGTCATTTCAAAACTCGTCGATGTATCGAATCGAGCTGAGTCGGTTCGAGTCTTTTTGGATTTCGGGTCTATTTCGGGTCGGCTTTTATCGGGTCGTTTCGGGCTCAAGTCAATTTGGGTCGAGTCGGGTCAGGTCCCTTTCGGGTCAAAATGCAAAATTTTCGTTAAAAAAAGACGATGTTTTTTGTCAAAAGGTTACTTTATAAGATTTTTATGTATAGGAATGTGGGTTTCTGTTCCCTGTGGACGGTTTTATTGATCGGTGGAGTACATGGAGAGCGTCGTCGATTCGAGTGAAGAATATTGTTGTTGCGTTGCTATTAGCATCTAATACATATAAAAACACAATCTTTTGTATTGGTTTTTTAAGCTTTGCTTCTAATGTTGACAACTTATCATTTTTTACAAGACATGAAGCCATTTGTCAAATACTTAGAGCAATCAATTAATGTTAAGTTAATTAATGAAAACTTATGTAAAACCTTTTAAATAAATGATGGAATATAAAAGGATTTTTTTGTATTTTGCATCATCAAACTATATACTCACTTAGTTATAGTATTTGAAAAAAAATATGGTGGACAAATTATCAAAACTTAAACGATAATGTTCCTGTCAATAAATAATAATAGAAATAAGCAAATTTCAGTTAATTTCCCTCATTAGTAACATAATTTCTAGAGTGTGACATAGTATTGTGAGAAATAAAACAGGGCCTAAAGTCGAATTTCGTGTCTAGCAAATTTCAACTCATTTCAGCTACCTAAACGATAATCTTTAACTTTCTTACTAAAAATAATTGCTACAATTACCAATAAGGACATGTTCTTTCTTACTTTTTTGAACTGAATATAACTGAACTGAATCGAGCTAAACTTAACTTAACCTAACTAAACGGAACTGAAACGAGTTGAGAACTGAACTAAATCGAGTTGAGCTGAAATGAACTAAATGGGGCTGAATTGAACTGAAATGAATAAAGTTCAATTAAATTGAAATAACTTTTGTGTTATTGTGGCATAAACTGAATTTACGTAGATTTATGAGTCAATTTGTTTCTTATAAAATAGTCTCACATCAAGATAACATAGATAACATCGTATCTTTTTTTTTTTTTTAAAAAAAAAAAATAATAACCCATAAATGTGTGAGGTTACATGATAATGTTACTGTGAGATTGTTTTATTAAAGAGCTTAAGTTTACTACGGAATAATTTTTTTTTTTTTTAATTGTAAAGTAAATAAATAAATAGCCAAATACGGAGTACTTTATAATGTAATTTTGCATTTGAAACACAAACACACCATATGACATCGAAATAATTTAACGACTAGAAATTTATAATTTCTAATGGACACTTATTCCAATTGTTTTGTACTTTTTTTAAGAGTGATATTATTAATTTTACGTATAAACTATTGTCTATGAGATACGACGTAATTTGTAATATTATACGGAGTATAATGTTTCAAATTAATTTGTGTATTTCAAGGGAATTAAAATTAGTGAATGATAACACAAATTTCCGATCACTGTCGTGATTATCACGGGACTTAAAACTAGTTAATATATAATGTATGGTGGTGTTGAAATGTATGTCGAATTGAGAGGTTTGTACGGTGCCCTAGAGTTTTTGTCAAGCAGATTGTGGATGATAATAGGCTTAGGAATGTCTAGTGATTAGGCATTTTGAAGCTTGGTTTGGTTGTAAATGTGGCTATGTACGCCTGTGAACTGAAAGATGTATGTTCTATTAATATAAAGCTTGCCTTTTACCAAAAAAAAAAAAAAAAAAAAAAAAAAAAAGATTTTTATGTATATAAATGGTGTTAATTGATTTCACGATATCAAAATTGGAACTTTTAAGTCATTTGAAGTCACCAAGAGTATTTTATATCGGTTCAATTCAGGTTTCAGTTCAATTTCGGATCAAGGCAGTACGGGTTGGGTCTTCGTCCGTGTCATGTCGGATTTCCGGTCGATATCGGGTTGTGATTATCCGGTCACTTTTGGGTCTCGGGTCAGCCTTATCGGGTCTGGCCTGTTTTGCCAGGTTTACATATATGTAATTCCTTCCACCATCTTGCAACAAGCCAACAACGCCTTGTGCTTTTGGATTTAAGTGAGGATAACGAGTCAAAAAGTGTGCAACTCACCTTTAAGTAGGATGTATTATGACGTGTTGGTGATACTAGGTGTTGGTCAACAATTGTGGATTGACTTCGTCGAAGTTATGGACCAAATATGAGATTATGATAATCGGATAAATTGGATGGTCATTATGTCTTGCTAGAGGTCGCCTATGATCTGAATATTTAGAATACTCTATCAGTTTAGTTTGGCCCAACTAGGTCACATAACGATACCCTCATGGATTTATTTATGGTTAATTGATATAATTAGATTAGCGCATTAACCTTTCAGGTTATTAGACCCGAAAACTTGTGTTTACATCGTAATCTATAGTAGATACAGAAGCGGTCTTGTGATGCTTGCTCCTCTCGTGCATGCATGACAAGTGTCACACATGCACAAGTGTGGTAAGTCATAAGTGGTGTACTAGTGAGCATGCATTGGCTCCCCATTTGCATGCATTTTGATTGGACCATCTTACATGTAATCCTTTTGGCTAGTGGACAATGATTATGTCCCTTATAATGAGGATATGTGCAGCAAGGTTTGTAGTATGGAAACATAACAAACACACCAAAACAACGAGAAAGAGATGAAAGAAAAATAGAGTGAATAACTTGGTTTTCCTCCATTGTTTCTAAGCTTGGACTTGTCTTTTACATACAAGTCCACCCATATTCTTCTAAGGTTCTAGTAAACTAAAGAGGGTGAAATACAATGGTACTAATGGACTTCAATTGAGGAGCAACAGGGCCGGCCCATAAATTTTTAAGGCCTTGTTCTGATTTGTAAAATGGGACCTAATTTATTTGGTTGAAAATTATATATAATTGTATGATTTTAAAAAAAAAATTAACACTAAAGAGGTTTGAACCTAGGAGATGAAACTGGTTGCAAGGTATATAGAATAGAAGATGGTGCAGGGGCAAGAATATTTGTGGTGAATCTTGCTCTGATAACGTAGTGGTACGTTATTTGGAATAGGAGAAATGCAGCTTGATTGAATTTATATGTTGAGCGTCCTAGGATGGTGGTAAGCTTTGTTAAAATGTTTGTAAGAGAATATGTTCATGTATTAAGTAAGGATAAGTGGAATAGTCGAGATAAGGATTGATGGGCAAATGTAATGTAATGTTTTGAGCGATTAATGAAATATCTTGCATTTTAGCCAAAAAAATGAAGAGGGACCAAAGGAGTTGGTTTCCAATTTGTAACTCCTTGTAATTTTAATTACTTTTAGGTGGCCATACTAGGTTTATGCTTGTGATTGCTCATGCTTGTTTGATTGCTTATTTTTCCGCACACATGCCAAAATCGCCATGCATGCCTCGATATCCCACTATGATTGTCGTTTTTAGGTCATGATTCTTAAATTAGTTCACTTATAAAGAATTTTATGACTAAAATTGACAAGATCACCCACATTATTTAACAAATGAATTGAGATAAAGCCTTTCCAAATGTAGCGACTATGAACCCCATGTTTGTGAGGACCTCCGCAACGTGGAACCTTGTTACCATGGATAAGTAGTGGGAGGAAGTCTCATGCTAATTTGGTTTGGACTCAACCAAATAAGAGTTATTTGGGGCTAATCGATGCATTTTAAAGAAAATCATCAACCAAGCATTCTAGTGTAGAATTAGTCAAGTGTTGACTTATCGTTTTTATATAAAAGGAAACATGAGATGTCTAATTTTATATGAAAAACGAGTCTTGGAATCATTTATATAATTTCGTGGGAGATCATTATATAAATGGACATTTGTTTTAAAAAGAGTTTTAGCAAATGTCATTGATGTACAATGAATGTTAATATATTTCCTCATATTTGTTGTAGAATTATTTATTTCAAATCGCAATGACAACATCAACTCCCGCACCCATTTTGGGTATATATTTCATGGTTGAGAACCGTGATGGATAAGTGTATCCTAAAGATGACGGTAGCAACTTTGTCGAATGGGATTCGACTATAAGGGGCGCCGCTCAATCCGACAATGTGCTTAAGAACCTTACCGAACAACCTTCCACCGAACCCGGACTTAGGACCACCGTGGCGGCACGAGCCGTCTACGATGAGCACCTAAAGGTGGACAAAGACATGAAAAATGTGTTGATTTGGTCAATGTCACCTACTCTCAAATTTCGCTTCGTTACTCAAAAAGTGCATATGAGATATTCACTAGAGTGACGACGATGTGCTTCAACCAAGAGAACATAAAAGTGAATTTCGATTGAGAGAAAAGATGTGTTTCAAAGTCGTTAAGTTCGTTTTGTACTTAGTGATTTTTGAAAATATTTTAAAAGTCTAGTTTTAAAAACGTTAAGTTCGGTTTGTAAAAAGTGATAATGATATTCATTTTAAAATTCTAGTTTTAAAAATGTTAAGTTCGACTTGTAAAAAGTGATAATGATATTCATTTTAAAATGAGACTTAGTTAAATTTAGTCGTCTATTTACTAAAGTTAGTGATTTTCATTTTAAAATAATAGTATCGTGGATGATTCATTTTAGTCCGTATGTCCAAGTTCAACAGTCCAAGTGCAAAGGCGGTAGCACACGATTTAGTTCATTTTTATAACGGTTACATATTTTTATCGGTTTATAATATTTCATTTATAACTAAATCGATTTATACAATATTTCAATTCTAATAACTATTAAACTTTAGTGACTTAGTGAGAAATTCATTTTAATCAAATTTGGTCCATTTTAAATGGTAATGTCGAGTAGGGTACATATATATATCAAAATTCATTTATTTCTTTTAATTTCTTAATTCTAACTTATTAACTAATAATTAAATTATTTAAACAATAAACTAAAAAGTGATAAAAGCAAAATTTAACTCTAAAAACATGAAAATGCCGTGAGCATGTAGAAGCATGTTCTAAATTTTCATTTTTCGATTTTAACGGTTTTTAGCTAAAAGTCTTTATAATTTAATTATTCTAATTATACTAAAACGATTTAAACTAAAATGAAATTTACTAAGAATTTCATTTATATTTATGAATAGTGTTTTTCAACACTTTAAATTTTTAACTTTTTAATCTTAATGATTTAACTAGTTTAATTTATATGGTTAGTAGTATAATTACTTATTAGTTAAATAAAACATTAAATAACAACAAACATAAAATAACCAAGAATCAAAATAAGCTACTAATCAAGAACAACATGAACATCAACATGAATTTACAAGAACACCAAAATAACTTCGTGAACACCATCTTTAATTTTAACAACTTATAATTTGTTTTCCTAATTTAATTTTTTTCACATGAATACATCTATTTTAACTAACTTAACACAACATATTATTTACAAAAATTAAAAGTGAAAATATATTTAAAAACATTAAAAATGCCGTGTGAAATGATATGTATGTATATATTTTATTTTCGATTTTTAATCACTTTAAACTCATTGTTAATATTTCAAATAATTTTTATATATGATTATAACATAACTAAAACATAACTAAACATAAAAATCATATGAACAACATTTAAAAATGATCAAAATTAAATTAGCTAAATATATTAACATATTACTACAATAATCTATTTAAAACATTATTTAGTTATTATCATTATTTATACATCATAAAATCATTCAAGTGCACATAAGTGATGTTTAACATATTTAACATAATTTTCATATTCATAAAAACATAATAACAAAACAAGTTAATTTACTAAGAGGCCAAAATAAGACAAAGCTAGTCACCTCGGTTTGGCAAGCTAGAGGTTATCCGGGTCGACTATATTATCTAGGTTAAATTCTTCACCCAAGTTCTCGTCTTCACCTTCAAAAATACACCCAAGATAATAAGCTTCAAAACCCACTAAATAGCTAAGGAAATATTAGAGATTATTAGGAATAATATTTAAGGTTTTATTTAGTGTGTTTTAGAGTAAAAATGAAAGAAAAGCAAAGGAAGAAAATGGAGAGTAGTAGCTCGGCCAAAGGAGAGCAAGAGGAGGTTGTTTTTACACTTAGGAAATAATGAAACAAGTTGTAGTATAATTTTAGGTTAAATGAATTAGGTTAAGTTAGTTTTATTTAATAAATAAAGTTTTATTTAAATGATTTATGACTCATAATAATCAAGTTGATGCTCTTGACTCATTTAGAAGGTTCCTAGGTGATATTTGCTGAAAAAAAAATTTTCACGAATTTAATCAGTTTTAAAAAGTCGGGCGTCAAAAGCGATAAAAGTCAATGCGTGCGTGTTTGACTATTTTTCAAAATATTTCTACTTTTGAATTCTAAGACTAAAATATTTATTTTATTATTCAAAAATTTTCAAAAGTTTTAAAGAAGTCGATAAATTTTACAAAACGAAAGTTTTGCAAGAATAGAGATTTTGGAAGGTTAATAGGTTAGGATTTGATTTAAGATTTGAAATTACAAATTGATGGCTAATTATTGAATTAAATTAACACGGGGTGTTACAAACCTCCCCCCTTAGAAAAGTTTCGTCTCGAAACTTGAATGAAAGATAGGATTTTCACCTGAGATAAACAGCTCGGGGTATTTCTCCTTCATGGAGGCCTCGGTCTCCCAAGTTGCTTGTTCGGTCAATTGACCCTTCCATAGCACCTTCACTAAGGGAACCGTCTTCCGCCTCAACACTTTGGTTTCACGTGCTAAAATCTTGACTGGCCTCTCGGAGTATAGCAGGTTAGGCTCAACTGCGATCACGTCAGGAGTAATGATATGACTTGGGTCACTCCTGTATCTCCTTAGTTGAGAAACGTGGAACACGTTGTGAACCTTGGATAAATTGGGAGGTAGTGCTAGGCGATAGGCTACCTCACCAATTCTTTCAAGTACTTCGTATGGTCCAACGTACTTAGGACTTAGCTTCCCTTTCAGTCCAAACCGTCGATCCCCCTTCATGGGCGATACTTTTAAGAAAACATGATCTCCGACTTCGAATTCAATAGGTCGGCGATGCTTGTTAGCATACATCTTCTGACGGTCCTGGGCCGCTTGTAGTCGTTCACGAATGATTTTGATGTGTTCAATCTGGTCTTGAATAACCACGGTCGATGCCACGTTATCACTAGCATCGTCCCAATAGACTGGGCTACGACACTTCCTCCCGTAGAGTGCCTCGAATGGGGCGCAACCCAAACTTGCATGGAAGCTATTGTTGTAGAGAATTCAATCAAGGGCAGACTTTTCTCCCAGTTCTCGTTAAATTCTAGGGCACATGCCCTGAGCATGTCCTCTAACGTTTGGATAGTTCATTCAGTTTGACCGTCGGTCGCAGGATGGAAAGCGGTGCTCATCTTTAGTTGGCTTCCCAATGCTGCTTGAAGCTTTTCCCAAAAATGAGAGGTGAATCTCGGATCCCTGTCCGAGATAATGTCCAGCGGTACACCGTGTAGTCGAATCACCTCCTTCTCATAAGCCTTAGCTAGCTCTTCAAGGCTCCAAGTGTCTTTGATTGGTAGAAAGTGGGCCGATTTTGTTAAGCGCTCCACTATCACCCAAATTGCATTATTTCCTTTATGAGTCCTTGGTAGACCCGTTATGAAATCCATGGAAATGGAGTCCCATTTCCCCAATGGAATGTCCAAAGGTTGTAGTAGTCCTCCAGGTCGTTGATGCTCAAACTTCACCTTTTGGCAGATTAGACATTTCGCAACGTATTCAGCAATCTCTGCTTTCATTCGGACCCACCAAAACTTTAGCTTTAAGTCTTGGTACATTTTATCGGACCCTGGATGTATGGAGTATCGTGTACTATGTGCCTCGTCGAGGATCCTTCTCTTTAGCACTGGTACGTCGGGCACACACCACCTTTCTTTGAATCTCAAACTCCCGTCAGGTTTAATCTCAAACCCTTCTCGGTTTCCTGAAGGAATTCCCGTCTGATCTTCACAAGCTCTTCATCTTCCCATTGTAGAGCTCTAATCTCGTGATATAACTCCGGCTCAGCGATCATTGCGTTTAAGTCGGCATCATCAGACTGAACCAACTCCAAATTCATTCTTTTGAAGTCTCTGACGATCCCAACCGGAATTCCCCAGATGTTGCTAAGGGTATGCGTAGTCTTTCTACTCAGAGCGTCAGCAACGACGTTCGCCTTACCCTCGTGGTACAGTAGCTCAATCTTGTAGTCCTTGATCAGTTCTAACCACCGACGTTGTCTCATGTTGAGTTCCTTCTGCGTGAAGATATATTTCAGGCTCTTGTGGTCAGTGTAAAACTTGATACTCACTCCGTAGAGGTAGTGACGCCAGATTTTCAAAGCAAACACCACAGCTGCTAATTCTAGGTCATGAGTTGGGTAGTTTCGTTCATGAACCTTTAATTGCCTTGACGCATAAGCAATGACCTTCCCTTGTTGCATCAGTACGCAACCCAGGCCGTTCAGTGAGGCGTCACTGCAGACTTCATACTCGTCTCCATCCGTAGGAAGAGCTAAGACGGGTGCTGTGGTAAGCCTTGTCTTAAGTTCCTGGAACGCATTCTCGCACTTGTTGCTCCATATGAACTTGGATTCCTTCTGTAATAACTTGGTCATAGGTCGTGCTACCTTGGAGAAGTCTGGAACAAACCTTCTGTAGTATCCTGCTAATCCTAGGAAGCTGCGTATTTCAGTGATATTGGTGGGTGCCTTCCATTCTTTCACTGCGTCGATCTTTGCAGGATCTACCATCACTCCGTCCTTCGAGATGACGTGACCCAGGAATGCAACCTTCTCGAGCCAAAACTCGCACTTGGAGAATTTAGCATACCACTTATATTCCCTTAGTATCCCCAAAATGATACGGAGGTGCTCCTCGTGTTCTGCCTCAGTCTTGGAATAAATTAGGATATCGTCAATGAATACAACCACGCATATATCCAAGTACTCGTGGAAGGTTCTGTTCATTTGGTCCATGAACACTGTTGGTGCATTTGTCAAACCGAAAGGCATGACCTTAAACTCATAGTGACCGTATCTGCTTCTGAAAGCACTCTTCTGGATATCCTGCTCTCTTACCGCAATCTGATGGTAACCTGACCTTAGGTCGATCTTTGAAAATACTCCTGCGCCTTTTAGTTGATCGAACAGGTCGTCGATTCGGGGTAGAGGGTAGCGGTTCTTAATGGTCACCTTGTTTAATTCCACGTAGTCGATCAGAGTCTCATCTCGCTATCCTTCTTCTTCACGAAGAGGCAGGTGCTCCCAGGGGTGAGACACTCGGTCTTATGAATCCTTTCTCAATCATTTCCTCTAGTTGCTTCTTCAATTCTTGCAGTTCTACCGGTGCCATCCTATAGGGTGCCTTTGAGATTGGTGCCGTGCCAGGCGCAAGGTCGATAGAGAACTCAACATCACGTGCAGGTGGCAAGCCTGGTAAGTCGTCTGGGAAAACGTCAGGGAATTCCCGTACCACGTGAATATCTCCAATGTTCACACTTTCCTTGACTTCATTGACGCTGCATAGGTACACCTGATGTCCTTTTCTTTCTAACCGTTGTAGTTGCAGTACAGATATGATCTTCGCCCCCTTAATTGGCGAAGTCTTCTGGTACGTAACCTTAGTCCCTGTAGGATGCTTCAAGCGAACTTTCCGGTCTCGGCACTCGAATACCGCATGGTATTTAGTTAGCCAATCAATACCAAGTATGACGTCGAACTCCGGCATGTCGAAAAGAATAAGGTCGGAAGGAAAGATTGTTTTATGAATTGTGATTGAGGTTCCTTTGAAAATTTTTGAGCATTTGAAAATTTTTCCGTTTGGTAAGGAAATATTTGCGTTGATTGATTCGGAATTTGTGAGATTAGCCTTTGAAACAAACTTAGAAGATATAAAGGACAATGATGCCCCAGTGTCAAACAAAACGACAGCGTTCACAGAGTTTATAAGAAAAATACCAGTGATGACGTCAGCTTCAGGTGACTCCTCTGCTTCTGCTTCTGTAAGGACATAAACTCGACCCTGTACCACTACCGATTGTGGTACTCCCGCAGCAGGTGCTGTGTTCAAGTTCTCAGGGCATACATTTGCCTTGTGCCCTTGTTTCTTACAACGGTAACAGGTGATTGGTTGGCCATTACACTGTCTCCCTTCATGCGGGGCCTTGTTACACATGTGACAATTCCTCAGTAAGGCTCCTGGTTGAGGAGCCCTTCCTGCAACCATTGCTCTCTGATTATTCCCAGCAGGAAGCCTGTTTTGGAACGCAGGCCTCTGGAAGTTTGGCCTCTGCTGATTAGGGCGTTGGTAGCTGATAGGATTTAGTCGCGTCTCCTAATCAAAGATAATCCAAACTCACTCTACTAGGTAGCAAGGGTAAGTCGGGTCGAATCCACAGGGAGATGGTTGCTTATGTTGGTTATTTTTAACGATTCTAGTCTCGGTTCGAGTATGGTTGGTTAACTAAAGCTAGAGCGAAGGAATAAGGGATTAAACGATAAGGGAAAGGTCTAGGGAGTCGGGTTAGGCAATGGGTAAGTCAAGGCTAAGGATGATGATCGGAATGAGTAGGTATCGCACATGCTAAGGATAATGCTCGGCCTCTCGGTCCTAAGCTCCTCTAGGTCTCGAATGCGGGCTCTCGCAACTTACAAACGAGGGTCCTAATGCTTAGTCTCGCGCCTACCCTAGAACTAGGCTTTCGTTCTTAAGTTCAAGGGTGCTAGATACTCGCTAAAACGTGATCAAGGAATCAACGAGGACGATCAAGCAAGGACTAAACAAAGCAAGCGCAGAAAACCTAACTCAAAAGATCATCAAACTCAAACCAAACAAACAACCATGCTTCACCTTATCTCCCTAGAAAGAAAACTACTCACACATGACGGGAACGACGATCAAAGCAATTGAAATAGACGAAAACATGATCACAAACAATATGAATTGAAATCACAATAAAAAAGGAAGAAGTAGAAGGCAATACCAATCAGAAATTTGCAAGGAGAACAAGATGAATTCAACAACAAAACCGAAATAGATGATCAAACTAGCGATTACCAAGTCGGGAATTGAAATTACAAGAGATGAAAAGTATAAACCCTAAGTTCTTGAGAGAATAATGTTTAAAGTCTTCTAAAAGTGCTGGAAAAAGAATGGAGCGAAAAATGATCCTTAAGCCCTTCAAATAGACGAAATATTTCGAGCCAACGAAGAGTCTCATCAGAGAGCAAGTCATCCCGACCGGGATAATGTCCATCCCGTCCGGGACAAGTGTGTCCCGTGCTCTACAGTTCACAGCTTCAATTTGCTCCTTTTTGTACTTAGCCAAATTTCCTTGTTTTTGCTTCTAACTTCTCGTATGTTGTCCCAAGGCCTAGGGACAAGGCATGGCTTATCCCAAAGAGTAGGGACGGGGTCTAGGATGATCATGTGAGCTCCATACTCGGTCCCAAGGTCCCGGGACACCTTCAAACGCTAAAACGGGGCTCGTGCGCAAGCGAAACGCAACGAAACCAACTCGGAACTTCACGAAACTTTACGAAACTTCATGTAACCTCTCGACAAGCATCCTAAACTCCAAATATGCGCTTGTACCTGCAATATAGACACAAAAACGCAGCAGTGCCAAATCGGAGAGAAATAGGAGCTGAAACGCAATCAAAAGCACAAGAATCGCAAAGAAACGCAAGCGACAGGGGGCTATAAATATATATAAATATAAGACACATCAAACACCCCCAAACCAAACCGTTGCTTGTCCTCAAGCAACCAAGCATGACAGAAAATAGAGGACAAAGCGAGCAAAAGAAAACTTCCCCGAACAAACACCAAACCGCAAGCAGCATGAGCAAATGGCAATCAATCCCGAAACAGCATGGGACGTATGGAAAAAGCAAGCTAACGGATGAGAATTACAAAACGGCGCAGAATGAATAGCGTGGCTTAAACAAAGGCTCTCTAGCAATCAAATCACAGACCTCTCGCGGTTTCCACTCTACTCAAATGATGAACAAGGCGAAGTAAATAGTGACACTCACCTACTCAACTGGTGGAAGCACGCCCGCAATCGAATGTGGACCAAATCTCGTATTCCCGTACACGAATAATGTCACAATAACGAAGCAAACATGAGGGCTTACATAGGAAATGAGGATGTAAAGGCCATAGAGAGGTAAATGGTGATAAGGTGGATCAAATAGTTATGGAATCGTGGAGCTAAGCCACTAGAAACCACTCGTACTACTCAAGTGCTCATCCAACCAAAACGGAACCCAACTCTCATGAAACATGGACCGAAATCAGCAATTCGGTCACCTCTACACATCATCGCAACATATAAATCAATCACAAGTGCTCACTCATCAAAACAACAACAACTCTTGCATTTTTGTGCACACACTTTCTTTTCTTTTTGTATTTTTGTGTTGTGTTTGTATTTTTTCTGATTTTTTTGTTTTTTTTTTTTCTTCTTGAGCAAGAGCACACTCACATAGTATAGTTGCGGCAAACTACCTCATAAAAGGTCGGGGAAACAGCAATCCCGAAACAAATTCACCAAAACTCTCAAGCAAACGACGTCAGTAAGTCGTAGCAATGATCAAACCCGTAGGACAAGCACAAGAGTAAGCAAAAGCGGTAACTAGCTAGGCTAGGGTAGGCTATATGGCATGTAGCTAACAAACTCAAGTGGGTAGGGGTAATGGATCAAAAACGAGAGGATAATTATAAAGCATGAATAAGGTGAATAATAAGAAATCAACTAAAGCCTCATATGCAAAACATGTGACAAAATCGTGGGAAACACGGGATAGGGGCCATACTTATGCGCGTTGATGTTACGTACCCCACGAGGAGAACTACTCACAATCAAAGCACGGGGACCGGGATAGATGAACCGGCCGCAGGAGGCTAAAATCCTCACAATATAGTAGCTATAGTCCATGAAATGATAAAGCCAAACAGTAAAAGCACGCCATCATCTGCAAACGCGTCTCAACATCCCCATAGCGCTAATCCAAACAATATAAATCATGCCAAAGCTAAAAGCATACAAGGGAAGGGATGTCGGGAAAGAAAAAGGTCAAAACAAGCTCGCAAACAACGATCGGGATACGTATTTTTGGATTTTTTTGAGAAATTTTCTGATTTTTTTGTATTTTTTCTGAATTTTTTTTTTTGATTTTTTTGGATTTTGAATTTTTTGGAAAATGAAAAACGGAAAGAAAAATGCAAAAAGAAAAGCAGAGCGAAAAGCAAAGCGTTCCTCCCCCCAAACCAAACAACACATTGTCCCCAATGTGTCCTAAAGCACATCAACACGGGGACCTAAAAACATGGGGAGAAAAACGAGCAAAGTGAAAGGAAAACGTACTTACAATATTTACAAGAGAGGCACCCCCCCAAACCAGCTTCAAAATGGGGGGGCAGCACGGGCCGCTGCAGACGCGAACCTGCTACCATCACCAACGTCATCCAATCGGCGATCATCAATCGATTGGCTTGCAGCAAAGCCAACCATTATAGCGACCAAAGCTCGTAGTAGCCGATCAAAAACCTGCTCATGTGCTAAACAAAGGCAAATGTAGCACCAAAATGAAACATATTTATAGAAAATCACAACTAATGATTGACTCAACAAGTAAATGAGTCTAGGAAAATTGTTCTGGAGCACTTTGGCAACATTTACAATACATCCGTTCACAACTGAGGGACCCAAAAACTCATCAAAGCCCTCAAAAGGGGACAACGGCGTGACATCCATGTGGTGAACCACGGGAGCATACGAGTCTTTCCCTCGACTTGTTGTGTCCGTGGGAATGGAAGCCTTGTCTTCATGTGCATATAAGAGCGTTTCCAATTCATCCACTTCAGCACTCCACGACTTTGAGTCACCTGCGTCATTCTCAATACATGGTAAGACCGCCAAAGGATCCTCGGACAAGGATCCAATGGAACAGACTCAATAGACGCATCAACAAGGGGACAAGTCGGTTCAGGTTCAGGAGTGTCATTCACAATTACCTCAAGCGAATTAGGCGATTCATAATCATAAGCACGCTCATAACCATCGTCATCAAACAAATCATCATCACACAAGGACGCATATGGGCTAGTTAAAGCACAAGTTTGAGACGAATAGGTATTATCATAAGGAGCGGGAGAGCATTCATAAGACTCACAATCATCTTTCATTTCCTCGACTAATTTCATGTACGTAACAAGAACCTCGTTAAAGTCAGCTTTTATTTCGGAAATAAGAGCTTGACGCGTGATATCCCAAAAGAGGTCCCAAATCGCAAAGTCGGGCATGTAGGGAATTTGACCATTACTCACGTAGTGTATGAAGTTGTGAGACTCATAGTTCATACCCGTGCTAATAATATAAACTTTCTCCCAATCACAACAAATAAGACCAAACGAACCAATATAGCTATTAAATCGGACAATATACTTATGAAATGGTTCGCCATGGTATTGCGGGAAATCGAAAATTGTCATGACGTGGGGAAGAAAGAAGGTGACATATGGAAAAACAAAAGACCAGAAACAAGTAACAAACAAAAAACAAAAGCCGTCTCCCCGGCAACGGCGCCAAAATTAGATAGGATTTAGTCGCGTCTCCTAATCAAAGATAATCCAAACTCACTCTACTAGGTAGCAAGGGTAAGTCGGGTCGAATCCACAGGGAGATGGTTGCTTATGTTGGTTATTTTTAACGATTCTAGTCTCGGTTCGAGTATGGTTGGTTAACTAAAGCTAGAGCGAAGGAATAAGGGATTAAACGATAAGGGAAAGGTCTAGGGAGTCGGGTTAGGCAATGGGTAAGTCAAGGCTAAGGATGATGATCGGAATGAGTAGGTATCGCACATGCTAAGGATAACGCTCGGCCTCTCGGTCTTAAGCTCCTCTAGGTCTCGAATGCGGGCTCTCGCAACTTACAAACGAGGGTCCTAATGCTTAGTCTCGCGCCTACCCTAGAACTAGGCTTTCGTTCTTAAGTTCAAGGGTGCTAGATACTCGCTAAAACGTGATCAAGGAATCAACGAGGACGATCAAGCAAGGACTAAACAAAGCAAGCGCAGAAAACCTAACTCAAAAGATCATCAAACTCAAACCAAACAAACAGCCATGCTTCACCTTATCTCCCTAGAAAGAAAACTACTCACACATGACGGGAACGACGATCAAAGCAATTGAAATAGACGAAAACATGATCACAAACAATATGAATTGAAATCACAATCAAAAAGGAAGAAGTAGAAGGCAATACCAATCAGAAATTTGCAAGGAGAACAAGATGAATTCAACAACAAAACCGAAATAGATGATCAAACTAGCGATTACCGAGTCGGGAATTGAAATTACAAGAGATGAAAAGTATAAACCCTAAGTTCTTAAGAGAATAATGTTTAAAGTCTTCTAAAAGTGCTGGAAAAAGAATGGAGCGAAAAATGATCCTTAAGCCCTTCAAATAGACGAATTATTTTGAGCCAACGAAGAGTCTCATCAGAGAGCAAGTCATCCCGACCGGGACAAGGGCCATCCCGACCGGGACAATGTCCATCCCGTCCGGGACAAGGGTGTCCCGTGCTCTACAGCTCACAGCTTCAATTTTGCTCCTTTTTGTACTTAGCCAAATTTCCTTGTTTTTGCTTCTAACTTCTCGTATGTTGTCCCAAGGCCTAGGGACAAGGTATGGCTTATCCCAAAGGGTAGGGACGGGGTCTAGGATGATCATGTGAGCTCCATACTCGGTCCCAAGGTCCCGGGACACCTTCAAACGCTAAAACGGGGCTCGTGCGCAAGCGAAACGCAACGAAACCAACTCGGAACTTCACGAAACTTTACGAAACTTCATGTAACCTCTCGACAAGCATCCTAAACTCCAAATATGTGCTTGTACCTGCAATATAGACACAAAAACGCAGCAGTGCCAAATCGGAGAGAAATAGGAGCTGAAACGCAATCAAAAGCACAAGAATCGCAAAGAAACGCAAGCGACAGGGGGCTATAAATATATATAAATATAAGACACATCGGTAGCTCGGCTTCTGAATGAAGCTCGACTGTGACACAGATGGCACAAACACCTTCTTCTTCTTTTTCTCCTCAGCTTTCTCAACCTCCAAGGAAGCCCATACACTGCACGCACGCTCGTATGCTGCGGCAAAAGTAGTGTAGGTGTTGCTGCTCAAGTAGGTACGCAGATCGTTAGACATATTGCGCAGGTACCTTTGAGTCATGGCTCTCTCATTGGGAGCAATCGTGGTCCCAAACTTGGAAAGTCGTTGAAACTCTTGCGTGTACTCTTGGAGGGTCATGTCATCCATCCTCAGACTTATGAATTTCTCCTCCATCTGGCATCGGAGCTCATACCCGAAGTATCGCTCCTTGATCTTTGTGGTGAATTCGCCCCAGGTGAACGTAGTGTCAGGCTCATTGGTCCTGATAACGTTCCACCAACCATTCGCCTCTTCTTTCAAATAGAAGGCGACGATGTTGACCCTCTCTTCTGGAGGTGTCCTGCTCAGATCCATGAGCTTTTTCATTTCTTCTAACCAGTTTGTGAGCTCGGTAGGGTTGTTTGACCCTACGTATACTGGTGGTCGATGACGTGAGAATCGGTCGAAGGAGCTTGGCTGATGTTGGCGGTTTGCATTGTCCGTGGCTATTTCAGCCAAACGGATTAAAGATTCTTCGGCCAGAATTTGTCTTTCCGCAGCAATCATTTGAGGTGCAGCCATTCTGAAAGAATTAGAAAGCGAAGAGATTTATTAGCATTGCAAGGTGTTAGATAGCATGTTTGGCATTGAGAGAATTTATTTGAAGTAAAAGTGATAACAGCAGTTATGCAAGTAAGCACAGAAGTTAGGTACTTCACTCCCTTGAAATGTATCTAGTACATTTTCTGAGGAAGATAGAAGAAAGGTTGAAAGTAGAGAGTGTATTTTTGTGGAATTGTTTATGAAATTAACAGATGTCTTCACTCCGTGCCGTCTGGTACTTCCTTCGACGCTTCCATCTCCGAGAATTGAATTTATTATTTAGATTTTATATCCGAGGATAATTGTTAGTTTTAGTTAGCCAACTCAGCATGTAGCAAGCATACGCTAGTTAGTGTATTTTATTTTGAGGGAAGTAGTTTGTTATTTAAAAGTCCTTAGTCCATGGTCGGTCCTTAATGTTCCTACCCATTCTCACACTTTAAAGCGATTTCAAAATATTATTTAAGTGATCTAATAAAAGAAAAATCTAATTCATTATTTGATCCTAGTAGTCTTGCGGGTTAACATATTAATATGTTTGTACCGCCCAGGTGTCTCTCGTTAGGTAAGCATAAATCACATTAGGCAATTCATGTTACGGTCACGAGTCAGCTCTGATACCAACTGTAACAACCTGGTTTTTAGTCGACTTTAATTACTAAGGCGGAAATTAATTAAGTCTTAAACCAGCGTTATTGATTATACATTAAAAACCCAAATGTTATAACATCGTTCAAGAGTTGAATAAAACAACTCTAAGTACGGAAATTTAAAAGAGTATAGGTTATATATTACAATCTCTCAAAAACAACTAAAAGTAAAGCAATAAAACGCCTCGTGGCCCCGTCCAAAAATCCAGCTCCCGGTCCACGATCATCCTGCACAATAAACTGATGGGGGGATGCCCGCTGAGCGGACAGTGACTAGCTATGCTCATACTTACCCTCGATTTCAATTACTTTGGTTTGTTACTATCGCTTTATAAACATAACATTATGATAAAAACATAAACATGCTTATTACATATAGCATATAAAGACATATAAGTCATAATAAGCATGCAGTTTAAAGCGATAAATCATATAAGCATGATATTCAATTTTGAAGGCAAATAGCATATAATAATATAGCAATAGTATCACAATAATTCAATAGCATCACAAGGCGATATCGGATCGCAATCAAACATACATATCGTATCATTCACATCATGCAGACTCGATTCAATTCAGAAAGTTGTGGTCTTTAATTTTCAAAGATGGTACGCACTCATTCTCAATTAATCATACAACAGACAACACATACTGCTTACGAGCCTGACCACTGAGTAGGCTATTGTACTCTAGTCGGTTGCATCTCACTACCATAGTGCAGCAGCTTACTCGACTCGTAAACCACGCTGAATACTATAATACTTGCATCTCATCTTCTAGTGTTCGAAATGATTCGAACTTCAGATACAATCTCGTCAAGTGATCTGTACATGTGGTAAGAACGAATGCAAGTGTCGCGCCCACTAAGAACGAAACCCGGCAAGGAGACAGAACCGCTATAATCGACCTGAATCCACAAGGTCACGGGTGCCCTGGTAACTTTAGCGAAATAGGGGAATAAAGCCCTAGTCTAGTATGCATACACTAATATCCACTTTAAGAATAGGCTATGCTATTCATAGAGCATCTTAACTCTGGATAAAACGACTATTTCCTAAAACCTGACCCAATAAGAGTTGGCATATTCTTTATCTTGTACGGCTTTGGCTATACGACTTAAGGCGTAACGGCATGGGTAGGATGCTAAGCAATAATTCTGCCGGCTTAAACCACACTATTCGACATGGCCAACGCCAGAAGGCCGAGATAGTGGTATCCGCACAAGACTATCTTAACCCCACTTCACTCACGATTGACGTTCCCTTATCTGAGGCTCAAGCTTGACCGTTTATTTAACTTACTCAGTATTCATTATTTATTTGATATTTACATATCACATGTTACTAGACTCTCCTAGTCTCAGCGGCAAACGTTTTATTTGAATTGTAGGTTTCATATGATCACATAACACGTTCATTTATTATTTGAAGTGTTGTTAATTGTTAACGTTTTTAGGTTTCTATATTAATACGTTTATTAGTATGTCCAATTTTATTTAAGTGTTTTTCAAACACTTTAAGTCATTTACTTATTCCTTTTCAATTTTCTATACTTAGTAAAATTTTCAATTATTTTCAATATTTCAAATTTTGGAATTTGAAGTATCTTTAAATTTGAGACGTAACTTGTTTTACAAGTTTCGTAAATTTTCACTATTCACTTTTCACTATTCATTATTCACTATTCACTATTCACCGTATTTTAACGTATTTTTATACGTATTCGTATTTGTATTTGTATACTTCGTATTTCATTCGTATTTTTATACTTATAAGTATTCCTATACTTGTACGTATTTTTTATACTTAGGATATTTTAGGTATTTATACTTAAGATATTTTAGGTATTTATACTTAAGATATTTTAGGTAATAAACTAAACCTTTTTATTTTCTAAGTATAAATTTCTAGTTTCAAAGTCGTTAAGTTCGTTTTGTACTTAGTGATTTTTGAAAATATTTTAAAAGTCTAGTTTTAAAAACGATAAGTTCGGTTTGTAAAAAGTAATAATGATATTCATTTTAAAATTCTAGTTTTAAAAATGTTAAGTTCGACTTGTAAAAAGTGATAATGATATTCATTTTAAAATGAGACTTAGTTAAATTTAGTCGTCTATTTACTAAAGTTAGTGATTTTCATTTTAAAATAATAGTATCGTGGATGATTCATTTTAGTCCGTATGTCCAAGTTCAACAGTCCAAGTGCAAAGGCGGTAGCACACGATTTAGTTCATTTTTATAACGGTTACATATTTTTATCGGTTTATAATATTTCATTTATAACTAAATCGATTTATACAATATTTCAATTCTAATAACTATTAAACTTTAGTGACTTAGTGAGAAATTCATTTTAATCAAATTTGGTCCATTTTAAATGGTAATGTCGAGTAGGGTACATATATATATCAAAATTCATTTATTTCTTTTAATTTCTTAATTCTAACTTATTAACTAATAATTAAATTATTTAAACAATAAACTAAAAAGTGATAAAAGCAAAATTTAACCCTAAAAACATGAAAATGCCGTGAGCATGTAGAAGCATGTTCTAAATTTTCATTTTTCGATTTTAACGGTTTTTAGCTAAAAGTCTTTATAATTTAATTATTCTAATTATACTAAAACGATTTAAACTAAAATAAAATTTACTAAGAATTTCATTTATATTTATGAATAGTGTTTTTCAACACTTTAAATATCTAACTTTTTAATCTTAATGATTTAACTAGTTTAATTTATATGGTTAGTAGTATAATTACGTATTAGTTAAATAAAACGTTAAATAACAACAAACATAAAATAACCAAGAATCAAAATAAGCTACTAATCAAGAACAACATGAACATCAACATGAGTTTACAAGAACACCAAAATAACTTCAAGAACACCATCTTTAATTTTAACAACTTATAATTTGTTTTCCTAATTTAATTTTTTTCACATGAATACATCTATTTTAACTAACTTAACACAACATATTATTTACAAAAATTAAAAGTGAAAATATATTTAAAAACATTAAAAATGCCGTGTGAAATGATATGTATGTATATATTTTATTTTCGATTTTTAATCACTTTAAACTCATTGTTAATATTTCAAATAATTTTTATATATGATTATAACATAACTAAAACATAACTAAACATAAAAATCATATGAACAATAATTAAAAATGCTCAAAATTAAATTAGCTAAATATATTAACATATTACTACAATAATCTATTTAAAACATTATTTAGTTATTATCATTATTTATACATCATAAAATCATTCAAGTGCACTATAGTGATGTTTAACATATTTAACATAATTTTCATATTCATAAAAACATAATAACAAAACAAGTTAATTTACTAAGAGGCCAAAATAAGACAAAGCTAGTCACCTCGGTTTGGCAAGCTAGAGGTTATCCGGGTCGACTATATTATCTAGGTTAAATTCTTCACCCAAGTTCTCGTCTTCACCTTCAAAAATACACCCAAGATAATAAGCTTCAAAACCCAATAAATAGCTAAGGAAATATTAGAGATTATTAGGAATAATATTTAAGGTTTTATTTAGTGTGTTTTAGAGTAAAAATGAAAGAAAAGCAAAGGAAGAAAATGGAGAGTAGTAGCTCGGCCAAAGGAGAGCAAGAGGAGGTTGTTTTTACACTTAGGAAATAATGAAACAAGTTGTAGTATAATTTTAGGTTAAATGAATTAGGTTAAGTTAGTTTTATTTAATAAATAAAGTTTTATTTAAATAATTTATGACTCATAATAATCAAGTTGATGCTCTTGACTCATTTAGAAGGTTCCTAGGTGATATTTGTTGAAAAAAAGATTTTCACGAATTTAATCAGTTTTAAAAAGCCGGGCGTCAAAAGCGATAAAAGTCAATGCGTGCGCGTTTGACTATTTTTCGAAATATTTCTACTTTTGAATTCTAAGACTAAAATATTTATTTTATTATTCAAAAATTTTCAAAAGTTTTAAAGAAGTCGATAAATTTTACAAAACGAAAGTTTTGCAAAAATAGAGATTTTGGAAGGTTAAAAGATTAGGATTTGATTTAAGATTTGAAATTACAAATTGATGGCTAATTATTGAATTAAATTAACACGGGGTGTTACAGTATTAGTTGTTTGTATGGATTAGACACGTGTATATTTCCTAAAACAACTAATAAAATCATCGTTTTGTTTTATATATTGTTTTTCATGAGGGTTGTGCAGACAACGTTGAACACCTCAAAGTGAACTGAATTGCTTTATATTCTGTTTTGGTCCGTGATCGCCTACACGAGCTGATAACTCAGGCAATTATTTTGTGACGTTGATTGATGGTGGGTTCAACGAGCCATACGTCAAACTGTTGACTGATCGATCACAGATGCGGGTTTACTGAAATCGCGCAGGACATTTTTGTGACGACAACATAGAGTCCTAAAATTTTCTGAACATTAGGTGCCGGGTCATGGATAGGACATCCATAGTGTTCCTAGAGTCGATTCTTTTGACTATCGACTGTCTCTTGAGATTAGGGCAGATTTTGGGTGACTTTGGTTTCTTTCTCACGGTCGACCGTAACAGGAGGTCAAGTAGATTTTCACTGGGTCATTTCATGCTGCGCTTACATCTGCAGGATTTGAGTTGAAGAAAATATCCAACTTCTATCGAGTTATAATACTTTTCTCAGGGCCACTCGAGGAGCTGTAACTGAAAATGCATGGCCATGCTCGAATAATGATTCGTTTATCAGTTAAGTTACTCTCTAGTCGGGGAAACCACTTTTGATATTGATCACTTGTAAACTACGACCTTTGTGAATACGGACTTTGCAAATTGGTTTACATTGAGTGGGAGAAATTTATTATGGATATGGGAATCGGTTATCGCACATACACTTGTACGGACAAGTGGGAGATTGTTGGAGCTAGTGTCCTCCACAGTTAGTGCAATAACACAAATAAATCTCTAAAGGTACACAGGGTACATTTTGTATTTAATCAGTTGATTAACGTTTATCGATAACGGTTGGCTTGCTAGATAAGTTTGACGTTATTATCATACAGATGGCGGTGATCAACTGGTCCCTAAGAGTCACACATAAAGGATGTGTTTGAGAGATGTGATTATTTGAGAAAATAATCATATCGATGCCTTATTTAATGACTAAAAGGTTAGTCAGTGTTGTTGACTAAAAGGTTAGTCGTATATGACTAAGAGGTCAGTCAAATATGATGATGAATATTATTTAATAATGATTAAATGATATTAGATGAGAGGAATTAGCTGTAATTCGGAAATTGAATATAAAAGGTTATATTTAATTAGTGCGTATAATGTAGGCTAATTAATTTTAAACAGTTATAATTAATTAGCAAATTATATATATACGGATATATATGATTTATTATAATATATGAATATTATAATTACATTATATATTAAAAGTTAAAGAAACTAATTAATTGAGTTTAGATAAACCTTTTAATTAGATTGGGCTTTTAAATTTTGAGGTGGAAAAGTCCACCCCATGTCCACACACTTTGGACGTGTGATGTATTAGGGGAGTGGGAGGTTTCTTCCTCTCTACTTAACCTAATCACACCCTAAATCTCATCTAACCTAATTTCATTTCGTCATAGCACACACACACTAAACTTGAGAGAAAAGAAGCTGTTTTCTTCTCTAATTTCTCTAGCAATCTAAAGGGCATATCTCATCTCATCTTGGGTGTTATAATTAGGTGATACCATTCTTTTGGTATTGTTCTTAGGCCATATCACTAGGATTAAAAGGTTAATTCTAAATCTATTTACTTTGTTATGCAATTTCATTTTATGACTATAAATCATATAAAGTTTTCATTATAGTCCTGTCTTTTAATGGACTATATACCGATATAATCCTACACATCCAAGGTTTGCTTACCGTTCTTAACATCGATTATTGCACCAGCAGTGTGCAAGAAGGGCCGGCCCAAGATGATAGGAATTTGAGCATCCTTGGCCATGTCGAGAACAACAAAGTCAACCGGAATAAAGAACTTACCTACGCGCACGGGGATGTCCTCTAAAACACCCAAAGGATGTTTCACAGAACGGTCCGCCATTTGGAGGGTGATATTAGTGCACTTCAAGACTCCCATGTTATGTTTTTCGCATACCGAATACGGCATCACGCTCACACTAGCACCCAAATCGCACAAAGCTTTATCAATAGTTAAGGTGCTAATGGTACATGGTATCGAAAAACTACCGAGGTCCTTTAGTTTATGTGGAGATTTATTTTGTAAAAGCGCACTACAACGCTCGGTAAAAGGAACGGTCTCCACCTCACTAAACGACCTTTTTCGGGTGAGGATATCTTTCATGAATTTTGCATACGCCGGGACTTGAGTAATAAGCTCGGTAAAGGGAACAGTTACCTTGAGATTTTTGACTACATCCAAAAAATTTCCGAATTGTTCGTCGAGCTTTGACTTGATCACTCGACTCGGGAATGGAAGCTTAATCTCAATGGGTGACTCCACCGGCTTCTCCTTTGATTGCTTATCCACTTCGTTCTCCACATCCTTAGTCATATGGTTGGGTATATCCTTGCTTGGCTCACCTGCAACTCCAACATCACTAACACGCACATTAGTAGGAATAGTGTTAGGATTTACCTCATTTGACTCCTTCACGGGAGGTGTCTCAACATTGGGCATCGGTGGCCCATCGTAGCGTGTACCACTTCTAAGAGTGATAGCATTAGCGGACTCATGAGGTGGGTGCGGTTGAGAAGGAAGCATCCCGGGAGGTCGTGATTGACTACTCGAAGCCATTAGAGCCATTTGCGTGTCGATCATCTTGTTGTGTGCAACCAATGATTGAATTGTGGCATCTTTAGCTTGCGAATCTTTCTCCAATTTAGCCATCATCGCATCTTGGTTCTTTTGCATTTGAACCATCATTGCCCTTATCTCGGCCATAGGGTTGGCGGCCGGAGTAGGTGCAACCGGAGGTTGATAAGGTGGGCGATGAAAACCCGGTGGGTTATAAGGACGTGGGGGATTATTGTAAGGAACATAAGGTTGTGGTGGTGGATGATTTTGATGTTGTTATTGTTGTGGTGGTTGTTGTTGTGGTGGGTTTAGGACATTTATACTTTTGTAGGAAAGATTAGGATGGTTCTTGTAACCTTCATTGTAGTAGTTCGAGTATGGGTTATTTTGACGGTAAGATTGAAAAGCATTGACTTGTTCATGTGTACCTCGACATTCCACCGATGTATGTCCAAGCGTACCACAAGTATCACACGGGGTATCCAATTGAGAACTCATAGCGGCCACTTGTCCTCGAGACGAGGACGAACTACCCGATTGTAGTTGATCGATCTTTTGATTCATAGCCGCCAATTGAGCCGTAAGTAGAGTCATAGAATCTTCATACTTACCGGATGTAATTGGCACATTCCTAAGATTCCCATATTGGTTGTTGTGGATGGCCATAGATTCGATAGTGTTAAGAGCTTCCTCCACATCGATGTTGTCAAATCTCCTGTTCGCCGCAGAGTTTAGCACTTGGCGAGACTCGCAATATAACCCATTATAGAACTGCATTACAATAAACCATTTGTCTAACCCATGATGCGGACATTGACGTTGAATATCTTTGTATCGTTCCCACGCATCATATAGACTCTCATCTCCTCTTTGTCGGAAACTCGTGATTTGACTTCGAAGCATAGCCGTCTTCTTGGGTGGGAAGTATTTTTGATAAAAGGCTAATGCTAGAGTATTCCAATCGGTCACACCATTAGCAACGCGATTCAAAGAGTTGAGCCACAACTTTGCTTTGTCGCGGAGGGAAAACGGAAAAAGCATTTCCCGAATTTGATCTTGCGTGACTCCCGTTTGTTTGATCGTAGCACAATAGTCGCAGAAGTTTTGAATGTGGAGCTTAGGATCCTCCCCGGGGCTTCCCCCAAATTGGCTACGCTCAGTCATCAAGTTGATAAAAGCGGGTTTAATCTCGAAATTGTTCGCCGCTATAGCCGGCATAGCATTGTCAGTTGGAATTTGAGCCGCGGTCGGCTTAGAGTGATCGGAAAGCTTCACCATCGTAATTACTTTGGGTTCAAGATCAACGTGAGCTTCCTCGGTGGATTGAGCCTCTAGTTCCCTTAGTAAGTTCCTACGCCGACGGAAAGTACGCTCCGGTTCAGGGTCGAAAGGAATATCCTTATTCGCTTGAGACGTGCGAGATTTCCTGGGCATAAACAACACTAAAGTTGAACGTGAGAAGCGGCCTCAAGGAACTAAGGCTCCTTGAGACAAAAACAAAATCTAGAATCGAATAACAAACAATAAACAAAGCCGTCTCCCCGGCAAAGGCGCCAAAATTTGATAGGCTAAAGTCGCAACGCCTAACAAAGATAACCGGACACTCACACTACTAGGTAGATAGGGTAGTCGGGATCAATTTCCACAGGGAGATGGTTGACATTGTAAGTTATTGGTGCGTGGATTCTATATTGGTCGGTTTGAGAATTGGTTGTAGTTACTAAAGGCTAAAGCTCGGAAAGTAAAAGGGGTTTAACTTATAAAGAAAGGTCTAGGGATTAGGCTCGTTACGGGTACGCATGGTTAAGTGACACTCGGAATGGGAACGCTAAGCTAGCTAGGGCTTTGACACGTCCTCTCGGCTTTAGTCTCCCTCGAACTATACTAGCGTGCTCTCGCTCTTACTAGCAAAGGTTTCATTGTATGCTTACGGTTTATCCTCAAACTAGGCTTTCGTTCTTAAGTTTGGGAATAAGAGATGAGGATTATGGCCAATAATCACAACAACAATAAAGCATAAACATACAAAACTTAGCAAAAACACAATCATTCCAAAGCACTATAAGTTCACGTACACCGAACTTACCGTCACCCTAGAAAGATGACTACTCACTCATGATCAAAGCACAAACAAAGCAAATCAATCAATAAAAATGCATACTTGAGAACAATAAAACAAAATCAAATAATAGCAAATGAGAGATGAGGATGATTACCAAAACAAGGAAGATAGTAGATGATAAGAACAAATAAGATGATAATCCAAACCAATAATTTTTGATTGAAATTAAGTGAAAGATGAAATTACAAAAAGTAAATTTAGGTTTTTGTTTTTCTCCTCTAAAAACTAGCATAAAACGAGAAATAAAACATAAGTCTTTCTAATATTTTTACACAAAGTATATCACACGAAGAAAATGAGAAGCTCAAAAGACAGAGCCGTCCTGGGGCTCTTGGACGGGCGTCCCGATCTGGACCAGCTTCCCGGCCATCCGGGATGGCCATCCCGGAGGCTTCAGACTTTCTCTTTTTTTCCTTAACTTCAAAATGTTTGATTGTCGTCCCAAGCGGTAGGGACGGAGTCGTGAACGAGTATATGAGCTTCTTTTGTCATCCCGGGACGGGTCTAAATCACCGTTTCTTGACTCGTGGTCATCTTTAGCAATTATTTCACGCAACACAACTTCACCTAGCGATTGTTGGGGTTAGTGTCCTCCACAGTTAGTGCAATAACATAAATAAATCTCTAAAGGTACACAGGGTACATTTCGTATTTAATCAGTTGATTAACGTTTATCAATAACGGTTGGCTTGCTAGATAAGTTTGACGTTATTGTCATACAGATGGCGGTGATCAACTGGTCCCTAAGAGTCACACCTAAAGGATGTGTTTGAGAAATATGATTATTTGAGAAAATGATCATATTGATGCCTTACTTAATGACTAAACAGTTAGTTAGTGTTGTTGACTAAAAGGTTAGTCAAATGTGACTAATATGTTAGTCAATGTGATGATGTTACTGACTAAAATGTTAGTCAGTGTAATGTTGGTACGGCAATTTAATGCTGATTAAATAATTTTAGCTGAGGCGAATTAAATGTAATTCGTGAATTGAATATAAAATGTTATATTTAATTGTCATGTATAATGCAAGCTAATTAAATATAAACCGTTATAATTAATTAGTAAATTATAAATATAAGGATATTTATAATATATTATAGTCGGTCCATACAGATGATACTAGTAATATATTGCATTATATTATAAGCTAAAATGATCAAGATAAAAGTGTCCAGATACATTCTGTCCCGATACACTTTGTATCTTGATCAACAAGTGAAGTATTTGAGGAGAATTAGACTCCCCAAATACTTCTAATAGGGGCCGTCCAAAGGGTAGTTATGGGGAGTATATTTAGTCTTCCTAATGCTCTTCTAATACTACTCTAATTGATACAATTCATAATTAATTCATTCACAACTCTAAAAACACAAAAACTTGAGAGAAAAATCAGTTTTCCTCTCTAATTCTTCTAGCAAATTCAAAGGGCATATCTTGGACATATCTTGGGTGAGATAATTAGGAGATACCATCTTTTGGTATTGTTCTTAGGCCTAATTCTTAAGGATTAAAAGGTTAATTCTTATTCTATTCATTATGTTATACAATTTCAATTTATGACTATAAATCTTATGGAATTTTCATTATAATCTTGTGATTTTAAAGGTCTATATACCGATATAAACCTACAAGTGGTATCAGAGCCTTAGGGCACATGAAATTTTTATAAGGTTTTCATAAAAAAAACGGATTTTGTATGATTTTGATCTATTTTGCAATATGGCCGAATTGTTTTTGAAGTATAGGCCGAATGTTTTTGTTCAATTTTTGGCTTGATTTGGTCTATTTGATTCATAATTATCAATGTTTTAAGATGTTAAAACTATAATATATGAGTTTGTATAAGTTTTGATTTAATACCGATTGAATTAAAACATAAAAGGATCAAATTTTGTATGTTAATGAACATATTATTATGCTATTCATTAGATCAATCAGTTCATGATGTTTAAATTAAAAAGTTAATTTGAATATCTTAAATCAATGTTAAATACAGATTAAAATTGAGTTAGTATCGATCTAATTATTAGCATAAACGAATTAAAACAGTTTAATTCTTGTTTTTAATGAATGGCCGAATTAATTTATTTTTGGAAAATTTATTTTTTTTGTTTTTTTTATATTGCCGTGTATAATATTTAAAAAAAAATAAAAAAATTTAATTTCGGTATTTTACCTATTTTGGCCGAAAATTTCAATTTTTGGAAATTTGTTTTTGGAAATTTATTGTTATATTATAAAGATAATATATTTTGTTTTATTGTGAAGTAGTTCATAATTAATATGATACCTAATATTTTAAAACAGTTTAAAATATCTTGAGATCGAATTTATGTTATACCGATAATATAAATTGATTTGGATTATATTTCGATTAAAAGATATTATGAACAATTAAGGAATTGTTGCATAATTTTAATCATTTATAAAGAGGTGGTTTGGATTTAAATCATTTTGTATGCATTGATTTTATTATGTTTAGTTGATGCTATATATGTTTGTGAATGTATGAATGAATGGTTTTATTTTACGCATTAATTATGTACAAACGGTTGTAATTTACTAGTGTGGCCTTAGAAAGTTGTGTTTTCGTAATGAAGGAAACACAATTTTGGTTGTATTTTGAAATCTCGAATCTCCAATTTTGTAATATTTTAATTTTGGCATATTTTGAATTAGAATGTAAATAGGTTTATTTTTGTAATTCAAAATTGTAATTTTGAGAAGATTCAAGTTGAAGATTTAAGATGGACTCCCACTTAAAGCCCAAGATGAAGAATGAAGACAGCTTAGGGTCCATGGATGGATTCCACTTTGTAATTGTCTTTATTTTCATAGGGTTAGGCCACACTAGGTGTTTTTCCATTTTTGCGTTTTACTTTACCGTTTTTATTGCATTCACGTTAGTTAGTAGCATCATATTCCGCCTAAACTAAACCAAACCACCTAATATGCATGAAAATGAATCATATAGTTGCATTCTTTTCATAGACATACGGATGTCACTTGTTTAGAGCTATCACCTCAAATTTAATCATTCACGATAATGCTAGATATTAGTTCACTTAAAATGAATTAAAATGAGTTGATGGGATCTTCCTCTAAAAATGAAATTGAGAATTAGTCTTTATAAGTCAAACCACTATGAATCCCTTCTTCGTCGGTAGGCATAATATGACCCCTTCTACGTTGGGTAAGTAGTGGCTGTCGACTTAGTTTATCTCAACATTATGGTTCGAGTAATATCTCGAAGGTATGGTGGACTAATAGATAGGATTTACTGAAATCTATCGACCAAGAATTCTAACAGTAGAATTAGCCAAGAGGTTGGCTTATCAATTTAAAGAAATTGAGTCTTGGGATCATTTATATAATTCTCGAGGGAGGTCGATTATATGAGTGCACGAGTCATTGCATTAAATCGTTATTGCTTTATGACTTAAACTTTTAAAACCATGATTTCTTATCTTTTCTCTTCTTCTTCTTTCTTTTTCACAGTTTCGAATACGTTATATACAGATATAACTACTATAACAAATGGCTGTCCGTACTGACGAACCAATGCCAAGTGCCACACTAATGCGCGAATCATGGCTTAGAATTTTCATGGCAAGATGAATCGATCTACTCGATCAAGAATGATGGGTCCAACTTTTACGATTGGGAGGCGCATTACGGAATCGCCGCCATCACGACAGAAGCTCAAGTACTTGACTGAGCCACCGCCGGCTCTACCAGCTCCCGATGCAGAAGAAGCTGAAATCTTTGCTTATAACGATTTCATGATGGAGGCGGGTGCGTTACAGAACGTACTCATCTATGCAATGGAATCCAATTTGCAAAGACGTTACATTACCCAAGGTGCAAACAAGATTTTCACCACCCTGACCAAAGAATTCTCGAAAGCACCGAGAATTAAGAGTTACGAGTATACTACTCGTTTCTTTGAGGCTAGACTCCAGAAGGGCCAACCGGTTGGTCCACACCTTCTCGACATGATCGAGAATGTTGAGAAACTGGATGAGCTTGGTTGCAAAATCGATGAGAAGATCGTCATTGATCGAGTGCTCCACTCTCTTCATGATGGGTATGCCCTCTTTAGGGCAAACTATTACATGAATGACATGCAGAAAAGTCTGCATGAGCTTCACTCACTCCTCGTACAGACGGAGAGTGATCTGAAGTTAAGTGGGAGCATGAAACAAGATGTTCTCATGATAGGCAACAAGCGAAAGGATAATGGTAAGGCTCCGGCTAACCTAACTGTAGGAAAGCCAAAGTTTAAGAAGCCAATGATTACGAAGAGTGGGCCTGGTGAGTCTAGCGGTAGCTCACAAGGTAAGGCAAAAGCAAAGCAGAGCATGGAGTGCCACCATTGCCACAAGTCTGGGCATTGGAGGCGAATCGTCCGTGTATCTTTGAGGACATAAAATCAGGCAGCGTCGCTCTGTTGGTATGTCTTCTTTTATTCATATGATTGAGATTAACCATGCAAGTTTGAACTTGGGTACCAATCTTGGTTGTGGTTCTCATCTGTGCAATCATTTGCAGGGCCTAAGAAGCATCAAAACTCTGGCAAGAGGTGATGTAGACCTGCGAGTGGGGAATGGAGCAAGAGTTGCTGTCGTTTCAGTAGGGACATATGTAATCCAACTCCCAAGTGGATTTGAGTTATTTCTGAATAACTGTTACTATGTACCTAGTTTATCAAAAAACATTATTTCTGTATCCGTTCTTGATAAAGAAGGATTTTCATTTTAATAAAGAATAATAGCTGTATTTTCTCTTTAAATGAAATGATTTATGGTAAAGCTGTTTCCATGAACGGAATTTATGTTTTAGATCAAACCACAGAAATCATGCATGTAACAACCCGGTCTTTCGTGACTTAATTAAACTAAGGCGGAAAATTAATTAAGTCTAATACATGCCGGATGTTAATTAAATTACATTCAAATGGCATAGGATACAAATATATATTACAATCTCTCAAAGAAAACAAACAGAGCATCCTAATCGTCCCGATAATCCTGAATGTCAAGAATTGCCTGCAACAGAGACAAAAACACAAAATAGGAGGATCTCCCGCTCAGAGGCGGGAAGTGACTGTTCTGACCAACAACCTCTAAACCAAAGTGTTGGTTTTATTTAACCTATGATTAAAAGTAACCTGGCAGCACTACACGCGTATAACTCCAGCAACACCTTATTTCAATAAAATTGGACAATTAGCATATAATATCAGTTCTCACATATAGATATTTAAATCTCATACAACATGATAAACAAAACTTAAAACATTTCAATTTATAGAACACAATATATCAACTTAATCATCATCTCAATTCATATAACATCGTAATACATATAAAACTTAAATCATAGAAATCAAGATATATGCATAACTCGTAATCAATTCCATACACACATAGTCGTGAACAATCATGCAATATCTCATATAGCACGAGGGATAGTCGACCCTTTTCAAATCACAATATCAATAAAACTCACGAGTCTTGACTATAGAGCGGCTCGTGTACTTCCATAGTCAATTACCCATATAATTTCCTATCAAAGTGCACTAGTTACTCAAGCTCGTAGATCAGATCAAACACTAAGTAGCGGACTACCTAATATCCAACGCAAAATGGATAATCTATCATACGTTAACAAATGAATGTTCGTTAGCGAGGCGGAAGCATCTGAGGCGTAAGCAGCTATAGTAAACAGGGCGAACAAAGCGGGCGTGGTCGACATACTAGACGTTAAGCGCGAAGCGATCGGGCGACAAAGCGGACGTGTCTGACAGGCTAGAGATACCTAAAGTGATAAGGACAGCCAAATCCCGAGTCTAATGTATGCATACACCACTATAGATAGGTTCGTATCATACTCGCCCTCGAGTAAGTAGTCACCTAATAATTCGACTATCACCTTAGACGGGTACGGGGTGGGCTGGAGTTTCCAATTACCGTAGTATGGGCTCACGGAGATATCAAGTATGCCCCATCCCTGAGGTTGTATATCCCGCACCGAAATAATAATTTTAAAAATTATTAGATCGCCTTTAGCAACTCTGGGAGGGAGCCAAAGTCCCCATAGACGGCTACCTCATTAACTTCGAATTCAAGAGTCGCAACATGGCAGACACCCGAGTACTAATCATACAACGTCATAATCGAAGGGTTTAATCTCATGTCAGGCCGTGCCTTTGAACTCCAATCCTAAGTTGTCGAAGGAATATCGAGTATGAGGAATAACTCGCTCATTATCGGATTCAACCCAAACAACCGCAGAGAGTCTAAGGGTTCCCAAGTTAGAGTGGACGGTCAAAGTGAAGTCAATAATAGGTCAATTCACAAGGGTGGCGCGACAATTATTCTAAATATGTGACGAGAGTTTACTTTAAGTATTTAACTCTCAATTCATTATTTCTTTTATCGTTCATAACTCAGGTGACAAATCTTACTAATTATAACATCGTCAAACTTGTATAAATAAAGATATATAGTTCTTCAGTTAACGGAAATCACATAAGACTCAACGTTAATATTTTAACATACGATTCAATTTTATATTCTATTTTACAAATCAAAACGTGAAATCTCAAATATAAACATCGTCAAACTTTGAAGTAATTAAAGTCAACGTACGACAATTAAACATTACACACGCTAATCATATTTAGTATATTATATATTTTTATACATACATTTGTTTTCTCTCATTAGTATGAGATAAGGTTGATTAATATATCTCACTTTTAAACTTATACCTATTAGTATTTTATATTTTAGTAATTAATAATAGTTTATTTAAGATGATTTAGTTTCGTTTAAATTTTAAGTAATTTAACATAGATTAGTGATTGGCGATATAAATAATTGAATTTTATTATAACTCACATTTATTTCTTCCTTTTATTTAAATCGTAAAGTGTTTAGTGATTTAGTATTCCTAAAAACTATTTTGACTTAGAATTATTACTTAAACGATACTTGACAAATTTTAGTAGTCTCGATAAAATATAATTAAGTGACATTTAGTTTAATTTCTTTTATATGGTTTAATTTCTTAATACGACTTCGTATTATAATTTTTCTTTACTTATTCGATTTAGGTGAAAAGATAATTTGATCGTAGAATCTTATTTAAGTTTTTATAACTTAGAATCTTTTCTACATTATTTTTATGAATCGATTGTGTCTTTTTATTATGTCTTACGTTTTATATGTTTAATTTTTATCATACGACTTACATTGATTTAGTGGGTTGTCGACTTTAAGATGAATTATTATTTTTTTTAAGGTTATTGTTTAAAATTGTGAGCTTTACTTTAAATTAACATTTTCTTATAAAATGTTATACTTACTAAGTTATTATAGGATTCGATAATCTCTTTGGCCCTTACATTTTTTATACTTAGTAAATTCTCCACACTTTATTTTTATCCAAATTTGTATTTGTGACTTTAGTTTTCTTAAATTTCTTTTTATACGACTTTGCCTAACTTCATTTTATTTTCAAAAATCTTGTTAGTGATACTAATTTATAACTTTATTCAATAATAACCTTACTTAGATTTATTTTAAGTTTCATGTTCTTTTATTTTCTTTTGATATTTTAACTAAATATTTATTTAGTGTTATAAATGTATTTAGTATGAAATATGTAAATGTGTAAATGACCATTATACCCTTTAGCACTTCTATATATACCCCCCCTCATATATGAATAAGATACATCTTACACACATTCTTACTCTCATTACATTCTCATATATTCATTCTCATTTCCTAATACTATTGTGTTATATATATTCCATAGTTTACATCCTACTCTAATATATACATTGCATTATATTTAATACGTTATCAGCACGATTGTTTCTCGTAAGTCATTCTATACAATAATTATTATTTTAGAATGCTTGTTAAATGTGTATATAAAATAGAGTAAATTGCATGTAAGTTACACAACAAATAAACGGAAAAAAATTACGTGAAGCGGCTATTTTAATCGGTATTCCTGCGTATGATGATTGTATGATTGCATGCATGGTTTTCTTTTGTTGTGTCTTAATTTTTGTAACAAATGAATGTGTAACAAATAAAAAAATAAAAAAATGGACGGTTTGTATGTGCATGAATGTGTAGGCTTAGTATTAGGATAAGAACAAGTTTTCACACTTATTTTTTTTATTAGGATAAGAACAAATTACACATAATGGCCTGCATTCATATATATTCTCAATTCTCATGCATTGTATTTCCTTGTAATTCTTAGTTTCTCATTCGTTTTTACGTTCTATTATTTAAGTTAGAGTTTTATTTGGTTGTTATATTTACGCTTATAGTGTATGTATTATATGTTTGTTTGATTTAATGTTTTTAAAGTATGAGTTTATATTGTATGATAAATATATTATAAATAAATCAGTATTTTGGTCTACTATACTATGTATACAGATTATCGATTTAGAGTCTACTGTCATGGTACAGATTACACAATATCTCGTGGTCTACTGTATTATATACAGATTACCAACTTGGTGTCTACTATATTCAATGTATAGATTACCCAAGTGAGATTTTGGAGTCTACTGTATTTGTACAGATTACTCATTTTTTCGGTCTACTGTATATCGGATATAGATTATTACCGTATTTATTTATCTTGTGGTCTACTGTACTATTCGTACAGATTACCCTAACTTATTTAATTGAACATATACTATTGGATTCTCACATTTTTGTAATATAATTATCTTTATACAGTGAATAATAATGTCGAACTTGGCAAAACTCGAATTTGTGGCCCTTGATATCACCGGAAACAATTATTCATCATGGGTGTTAGATGCTGAAATACACCTAGATGCGAGGGGGCTTGGTGACACAATTAAAGAAGGAAATAAAACTTCATGCCAAGATAAGGCGAAAGCCATGATATTTCTTCGCCATCACCTCCATGAATCTCTTAAAAATGAATATCTTACTGTCAAAGACCCACAAATTTTATGGAGTAGTTTAAAAGAAAGGTACGACCTTCATAAATCTGTTATTTTAATACAAGCTCGACACGATTGGTTGCATCTACGCATGCAAGATTTCAAATCAGTTAGTGACTATAATTCTCGTATGTTCAGTATTACTTCTCGATTAAAATTATGTGGAGAAAAAATTACCGACGAAGATATGTTAGAAAAAACATACTCCACATTTCATGCAAGTAATGTCGTCCTGCAGACGCAATATCGAGAAAAAGGTTTTAAAAAGTATTCTGAACTAATATCTTGTCTTCTTGTGGCCGAGCAAAACAACGAGCTTTTAATGGAAAATCATGGATCCCGATCCTCTGGGTCGATCCACTCCTGGCGAATGTGACATCATTTCACGCTAATCGTGGTCGCACGCGACGTGGTCGTGGTCGCGGTCGCGGTCGTGGTCGTGGATTTAGTGAAGGTCGTGGAGGTTATGAAGGTCCATTTAAGAATACGCATGCTCACCAGAAGTTGGGTCATAAAAATGGTAAAAATGAAAATGTGACCACAATATGTCATCGATGTGGAGGAAAAGGTCATTGGTCTCGTATTTGTCGTACTCCAAAGCATCTAGTTGATCTTTATCAACAATCTTTAAAGCAAAAAGGGAAGAACATCGAGACAAATCTTGTGTTTGAAGATGGCGAAGGTGATGTTGCGGGTACTAGCGCAACCCATTTGGAGATTGACGATTTCATATCCACCCCGGAAGGGACAAATTAATTTCCAATGATGTTTATTATTTTATTTATAAGGACTTTGGTCAAACTTATTTGAATTATGTATTTAATTGTGTTATGTATTTTATGTACTTTAAACTTTAAATGTAGGCAGTTATATATTATGTATTATTATGAACTTTTATGTAGTATAAAGTATAACTTTACATATAGATGTATAAAATATTATGCATTTTTATTTTTAATTATGCTTGTGTTTATATTTATGTGACATGTATTCTTTATCTTTCTTGAAGAATATGAATACACATCAAGTTCGTTCAGCTAAAAATGGCGAAGAATTATGTCTTGCTGACAGTGCGACAACGCATTCAATATTAAAAAATAAGAAATATTTTTCTCACTTGATGATGAGAAACGCTAGTGTGAGTACTATTTCGGGTAGTACAAATATTATAGAAGGCTCCGGAAGAGCAACTATATTATTACCTATGGGGACGAAATTTGATATTATTGATGCATTATACTCCCCTAAGTCTCAACGAAATTTGTTGAGTTTTAAAGATATTCGTAATAATGGATATCACATCGAAACTATCAGTGAAGGTAGTAATGAATTTCTTCAAATCACTGATATAAAACAAGGCACAAAACGGATCTTGGAGAAATTGCCTACATTTAGTACTGGTTTGTACTACACGAAAATAAATTCAATTGAAACTCATGCTATTGTAAACCAGAAACTTAATGATAACTTTGCACTTTGGCATGACCGTTTAGGCCATCCCGGTTCAACAATGATGCGAAAGATAATAAAACATTCTTGCGGGCACTCACTTAAGAACCAGCAGTTTCGACTTAATAAATTTTGTGAAGCTTGCTCGCAAGGAAAGTTAATAATTCGCCCATCACCAGTCAAGATAAATTTCGAGTCCATTAATTTTCTGGAACGTATACAAGGTGACATATGTGGACCAATACATCCATCTAGTGGACCATTCAGATATTTCATGGTTTTGATCGATGCATCATCGAGATGGTCACATGTATGTTTATTATCAACTCGTAACATGGCGTTTGCGAGATTACTAGCTCAAATCATAAAATTGCGAGCTCATTTTCCAGATAACCCTATTAAGAATATTCGTCTTGACAATGCTGGTGAATTTAGTTCCCAAGTTTTTGATGATTATTGCATGTCAATTGGGATAAATGTTGAACATCCTGTAGCACATGTTCACACACAAAACGGTCTTGCAGAATCATTAATAAAACGACTTCAGCTCATTGCTAGACCACTACTTATGAGATCCAGACTCCCAGTATCAGCTTGGGGACATGCTATATTACATGCGGCAGCACTAATTCGCATCAGGCCAACTAGTTATCACGATTTCTCCCCTTCACAGTTGGTTTTTGGTCAGGAACCAAATATATCTCATCTTAGAGTTTTTGGATGTGCAGTTTATGTACCAATTGCTCCACCACAACGCACCAAGATGGGACCCCAAAGGAGGTTGGGAATATACGTTGGGTTTGAATCCCCATCAATAATCAAATATCTCGAACCAACTACAGGGGATTTATTTACGGCTCGTTTTGCAGATTGTCATTTTAACGAGTCAAATTTTCCATCTTTAGGGGGAGGAAATAAACAGCTGGAAAAAGATATTAATTGGAATGAATTATCGTTATGTCATCTTGATCCTCGTACTAAACAGTGTGAACTTGAAGTTCAAAAGATAATTCATTTACAAAATTTAGCGAATCAATTGCCAGACGCTTTTACTGACCCAAAACGTGTGACTAAGTCGCATATACCAGCTGTAAATGCTCCATTTAAAATTGAGATCCCAAAAGGAGAGATTAAAGTTGCTAATGAGTCTAAACCATGTCAAAAACGTGGAAGACCAATCGGTTCCAAGGATAAAAATCCTCGTCATAAAAAAGGGGCAAAGAATGATGATGGTCGTATCGAGGATAGAATGCATTTGCTTAAAACTCCAAATGAGACATTAGACATGACAGAAAAATTGGATGAAACTCAGGTACCTGAAAATGAAGAGATCTCCATAAATTATATCATGTCTGGAGTTACTTGGACCCGTAATAAAATCGACGTCGATGATATTTTTGCATGCAATGTTGCGTTAGATGTGATGGATAATGAAGAGGATCACGAACCAAAATCTGTTGAAAATTGCAAACAAAGAAATGATTGGCCAAAATGGAAAGAAGCTATTGATTCTGAACTAAAATCTCTTGAAAAGAGAAAAGTATTTGGACCCGTAGTCCGTACACCGAAAGGTGTAAAACCAGTGGGATATAAATGGGTTTTTGTTCGAAAAAGAAATGAAAATGGTGAAATCGTGAGGTACAAAGCTCGATTAGTGGCACAAGGATTTTCACAAAGACCTGGTATTGATTATGAAGAGACTTATTCTCCTGTGGTGGATGCAACAACTTTCAGATTTTTAATCAGTCTGGCAATAAGAGAAGGTCTTGACTTACGCTTAATGGACGTAGTCACGGCTTATTTGTATGGCCCACTAGATAATGAGATATATATGAAACTCCCAGAAGGATTTAAGTTACCAAAAGCGACAAAATCAAGTTCTCGAGAACAATTTTCTGTCAAATTAAATAAATCGCTTTATGGATTGAAACAATCAGGACGTATGTGGTATAATCGTCTAAGTGAATTCTTGTTGAAAGAAGGTTATAAAAATGATGCAATTTGTCCATGTATTTTTATAAAACGATTTGGATTAGGATTTGTTGTAATCGCTGTGTATGTTGACGATTTAAATATCATTGGAACTCCGGAAGAGATTTCAATGACAGTAACATGCCTAAAGAAAGAGTTTGAAATGAAGGACCTAGGAAGGACAAAATTTTGTCTAGGCCTACAAATTGAACACTTGAATAATGGTATTCTTTTACATCAAACTACGTACACAGAAAAGGTGTTAAACAAATTCTATATGGATAAAGCACATCCTTTAAATAGCCCAATGGTTGTAAGATCACTTGACGTAGATAAAGACCCTTTCCGTCCTCGGGAAAATGATGAAGAAATACTTGGTCCGGAAGTGCCATATTTGAGTGCAATAGGCGCACTAATGTATCTTGCTAGTTATACTAGGCCAGATATATCATTTGCCATTAATTTATTGGCAAGGTTTAGTTCATGTCCAACGCGAAGGCATTGGAACGGCGTTAAACATGTATTTCGATATTTGCAAGGTACAAAAGATATGGGTTTATTCTTTCCTAAACTGTCGAAACAAGATTTGGTTGGTTATTCAGATGCAGGTTATTTATCTGATCCTCACAATGGTCGATCACAAACGGGATATGTTTTCACGCATGGAGGTACTGCTATTTCATGGCGATCGATGAAGCAGACTATTGCAGCGACTTCTTCTAACCATTCAGAAATTTTAGCAATTCACGAAGCCAGTCGTGAATGTGTTTGGTTACGATCTGTAATTCAGCATATACAGGAAAATTGTGGTTTATTTTCAGGAAAGTTGACACCGACAATTTTATACGAGGATAATGCAGCATGTATCGCACAACTCAAGGAAGGATATATCAAAGGCGATAGAACAAAGCATATCTCTCCAAAATTCTTTTTCACTCATGATCTTCAGAAGAATGGTGATATAAGTGTTGTGCAGATTCGTTCATCGGAAAATTTAGCAGATATTTTTACCAAATCTCTTCCGACTTCTACATTCAAAAAGATGGTTTATCAACTTGGTTTGCGTCGTCTAAAAGATCTTCGATGATGTAATTATGAGGGGGAGCAAATGTTGTACTCTTTTTCCTTGACCATGGTTTTTTCCCATTGGGTTTTTCCTGGTAAGGTTTTAACGAGGCAGCGCTTCATTCACATTGTATGATATTGTATTTTTTTGGATAATGGTCATTTAAGGGGGAGTGTTATAAATGTATTTAGTATGAAATATGTAAATGTGTAAATGACCATTATACCCTTTAGCACTTCTATATATACCCCCCCTCATATATGAATAAGATACATCTTACACACATTCTTACTCTCATTACATTCTCATATATTCATTCTCATTTCCTAATACTATTGTGTTATATATATTCCATAGTTTACATCCTACTCTAATATATACATTGCATTATATTTAATATTTAGTATATTTTAAGTTCATTTTAAACTTTAGAGTTTTAGATAAAGTAATCGTCGTGTTAAATTTGATATATGACATTTTATATAACTATTTATCTTAGAAATTTTATACGGATAATTTAATTTATACTTTTACTTTTAAATTGATTTAATACTAATTTAAACTTAATACTCTTTTTATTTAACTCTTCATTATTAGTTATATTTTGACTTGTACTTTTTAGTGACGATAAATATTTTATTACCATAATTATTTTATTTAAATTTAATTTATTTACTTAAGTTAATTTAATAATATTTTAGTCACATTTTATACTTGTGATAATTATAATTAACATGGTCAATACTTTACACATAACATATAATTTCAACATGATAAAATTTCATATAAAATCAACAATAATTTAACAACACATTTTTCACCTAAAACATATATCATAAAATCATACAAATATCATATTTCACAATTCAATTCAATAACATATAATAACTAAACTTAACACCCAATTTCATACTATAGTTAATCATACAAAGTTATCAAATTAAACTGAAACGGGAATCATACGTGTCTAATGCATACTAGCTCACTTTGAATCACAAAATTAAAATAAAACCAAAGTGTTAAAATTAGAGATTTTGGAGAATAATCGAGTCACCTAATTTGGCTCACGAACAGAGGCCTCCAAATAAAAATAACCCGAATCGTTTCGTCTTGGCCAAGCACCAAAATCAGCCGCAATAGTGAAGCCAAATAAGGACACCAACAGCTCCGGTCGACAATAGCGAAATCGAAACAGCACGAGTAATAGAAAAAGAGGGGAGTGAGACTCAACCTAATGAATCGATATAATAAATTATAGATGGAAAGCAAACTAAAGACTGAATATTTACAATAAGAAGGATGAAGTAAAAAAAAAAAGGTTCGAAAAGGAATTGCTGAAATGAAGTCGAAACGTAAAGGCGGAATTGAGACGGAAGCTCACCAAGGTGAACGGAGCAGGCATATGAGGAGGACGATAAGGATACATCGAACAACAGCGTACGTAGCGAACAACACCGTGAGAAACTCCGGTGGTCAAAGCCCCAACAATGGTGACGTTTTCTAGTGAACCAAGAAAGAGAGCGAGGGAGCTCGTGAGGATAACGGCAGCAAGAGAGCTTCGGTGGTCACCATGGTTGGCTCCGGTGAGGCGGTCAGAGCTCCGACGAAGGTGACGAAAACAGGGGAAACAAGGGAGGCCGAGGACGGCAGAGCACAACTAAAGTGGTCTGACCTCCGGTGACAGTGGTCCCAAGCGGCTCCGGTGGTGGTGCTCGAACTCGAGCTTGCCTCCAATGGTGGCTTCAGTGACGGCAGCCATGGTGGTGACGAATGGAGAGCAGGGGTCGAGCCGAGAAGAGCAAAACAGGGGAGAGCAGAGCACGGTGGTCTCGAAGGTTTTCGAGACGGTTCAGTGATGGTGTACGGTGGAGCTAGCCATGGTGGTGGTCTAAGGTGATGTCGATGATGATGTTGTTATTGTTGTGTATATTGCTGCTGCTACTTGTTTATCATTATTATTATTAATATTATTATTATTATTATTATTATTATTATTATTATTTTTATTATTGTTGTTTGTGTTGCCATTTGAGTCGTTGTTGTTGTTTGTGTTAATTGATTTTTTTTTTTTTTTTTTTTTTGTGTGGGTTTAAGTTAGATGGAGTTTAAGAGATAAAGTGAGGCAAGTGAAAATCAGCAAAGGTGGGGTGTGTTTGAGATAAGAAATGAATGGAGGGGAATGAGTGTACGTGGGTGAGGGTAATCCAAGTGTTTTGGATCCGTTTTATTTGCTCTTATTTATAAACTTTTATATTTTATAAAATTTACTATACTTTAAATTATTTGTTTTAAATTTTAGTTTTATTATTCGTATAATAAGATTTATAGTTCGAAAATATAAATGTATAAAAGTTGTCAGTTACAAATTGTATTACGGTCTCACATATTTTCAAACGGCTAATTTATTCGCAAGATAAATTTTGATAAAATTATATTTCGTTCCATTAATAATAATTTTTAAGATGAAATGCAAATACATTAATTTTAATAAAAGCAATTGAATCAAAGTTTTAGTTTGACAAGTATTTCGGAAATAAAAATATAATACAAACTAATATAAAATTTAAGGAGTTTTTAATTTCAAAAATATTGTGAAATTTTATTCAACAACGAAATTTTTCAGTCGCGTTTTCTGAACAAAGGAGTAAAAGGTAAATTATATAAAATTAAATTTAATAATTTAGTTAAAATAATTATTTAGTGTTAATAAAACACGGGGTGTTACAATGCATGTGAGTAACAAGAAAGCAAAGGTTGGTGACAAAGATCAAACGTATTTATGGCATTGCCGTATGGGACACATAAATGAGAAACGCGTGAAAAAGCTCATTGATAATGGGACTATCGCCCCATTTGACTATGAAACTTTTGGCACGTGTGAATCATGTCTTATAGGCAAAATGTCTCGAATTTCCTTCAAAGGTGTTGGAATGCGCGCTGCTGACCTATTAGGACTCATACATACTGATGTGTGCGGACCTATGTCAATCAACGCTAGAGATGGCTATAGGTATTTTATCACTTTCACGGACGATTTGAGTAGATATGGACATGTCTACTTAATGAAGCATAAAAGTGAGTCCTTTGACAAGTTCAAGGAATTCCAGAATAAGGTTGAGAACCAACTGGATAGAAAGATAAAAGCACTACGTTCAGATCGTGGTGGCGAATATCTTTCAAATGAGTTTGATCAGCACCTGAAAAGACCGCGGGATAGTATTACAGTTAACTCCACCTGGAACACCACAACTGAATGGTGTGTCCGAACGCAGGAATCGAACATTACTTGATATGGTTCGATCCATGATGAGTCACACGGTAGTACCTGACTCATTGTGGGGCTATGCTTTTTTGTCAGCTGCTCTTATACTTAACCGAAGTCCGTCTAAAGCTGTAGACAAGACTCCATACGAGTTATGGAAGGGAACGGTCCCTAACTTGTCCTTTATTCGGGTTTGGGGGTGCGAGGCTTATGTCAAGTGGAGACACGAGGATAAGCTCGGCCCGCGATCGGTCAAGACATACTTTATTGGTTATCCAAAAGGAATGTTTGGTCATTACTTCTATTCGCCAACCGAACAACTAGTTTTTGTTGCGGCTAGTGCGACGTTCTTAGAGAAAGAGTTTCTCCAAGACAAGAGAGGTAATAGAACCTTCGATCTGTCGGAGATTCCTGAACCAACAACCGAGCAACCAATGGAGGAAACTGTTCCTTCTACGTCTGCTGCGGTTGATATTCCCTTGGAACCCAGAAGGTCGGGTAGACTCTCCATTCCTCCAGATCGATATATCGGTATAGTCGAGGAGAATGGGAGAGACGACGTTTTACTCCTTGAGGGTAACGAACCCGTAACCTATAAAGCTGCCCTGACATGTTCCGACTCAAAGCTATGGCAAGAAGCAATGCAATCCGAGATGGACTCTATGTACGAGAACGATGTATGGGATCTGGTTGACTTACCTGATAAGGCTAGGCCTCTTCAGTGCAAATGGCTTTACAAGATAAAGCGATCTGTAGAAGGACAACCAGATATATACAAGGCACGACTAGTGGCAAAGGGTTTCACTCAAGTGCAAGGGTTGCACTATGATGAGATCTTTGCACCCGTAGTCATGCTTCGTTCCATTCGGATTCTCTTAGCGATCGCCGCATTTCATGACTATGAAATTTGGCAAATGGATGTGAAAACCGCCTTCTTAAACGGTTATTTGGAGGAGGAGTTGTACATGGTACAACCCGAAGGTTACATCGATCCTAAAGATCCTAAGAAGGTTTGCAAGCTTAAGCGTTCCATCTATGGACTTAAGCAAGTTTCACGGAGTTGGAATCATCGCTTCGACCAAGTGATAAAGGAGAATGGATTCGCTCGATCAGTCGAGGAACCATGCCTATATATCAAGTCGAGTGGGAGCAAGATTGTCTTCCTAATCTCAGACGTCGATGACATACTCTTGATTGGGAATGACATACCTCTCTTAACTTCGGTAAAAGTATGGTTAAAGTACCATTTCCAGATGAAAGATCTAGGTGAGGCACAACGAATTTTGGGGCTCCGTATCTACAGAGATAGATCACGACGGATGGTATCCCTCAGTCAGGAGTCTTATATAGATAAGATTCTTGAGAGGTTCAAAGATGACCAACTCCAAGAAGGGGAACCTTCCAATGATCTCAGGGGTGCACTTGAGTAAAGCTCAAGCACCAAAGACATCGGAAGAGGTCGAGCGCATGAGTCGGATTCCATATGCATCAGCTATAGGATCGATCATGTATGCCATGATATGCACACGTCCGGACGTGGCATATGCATTGAGTATGATGAGTCGATACAAGGCAATCCAGGTGAAGCACCTTTGGATGGCGTAAAGAATATTCTTAAGTACCTACGGAGGACTAAAGATTGGGTATTGACTTATGGTGGAGACCGAGCTATCTTGAACGATTCTGTGACGCTAGTTTCCAGACGGATCGAGATGACTCGAAATCTCAACTGGATTCGTTTTACTCTTAATGGCGCCATGCGGTCGGAAAAGCTCCAAACAAACCGTTATAGCAGATTCAACGATCGAGTCCGAGTACTATCTTTGCTTGAGGTCGCGAAGGAAGCTATATGGATGCGTCAGTTCTTACAAGGACTAACTGTAGTTCCTAGTTCGAATGACCCGATCACCATTTATTGTGACAATAGTGGTGCCATCTTCCAAGCGAAGGAGCCTAAGTCCAGCAACAAGTCTCGGCACGTGCAAAGAAAGGCTCACATGATCCGCGATTACGTGGAGCAGAAGGAGATAGTGATTGACAAGATTGCTACGGATGATAACATAGCAAATCCTCTCACTAAGCCGTTGAGACAAGATAAGCATGAAGGGCACGTTAAATCCATGGGAATTAAGCGTGTTCCTGAGTTGTATTAGTTGTTTGTATGGATTTGATACTTGTATTTCCTAAAACTTCTAATATAATCATCGTTTTGTTATATATATTGTTTTTCATGAGGGTTGTGCAGACAACGTTGAACACCTCAAAGTGAACTGAATTGCTTTATATTTTATTTTGGTCCGTGATCGCCTACATGAGCTGATAACTCTGGCAATCATTTTGTGACGTCGATTGATGGTGGGTTCAACGAGCCATAAGTCAAACTGTTGACTGATCGATCACAGATGCGGGTTTACTGAAATCGCGCAGGACATTTTTGTGACGACAACATGGAGTCCTAAATGTTTCAGAACATTAGGTGCCTGGTCGTGGATAGGACATCCATAGTGTTCCTAGAGTCGATTCTTTTGACTATCATTGTCTCTTGAGATTAAAGCTGATTTTGGGTGACTTTGGTTTCTTTCTCACGGTCGGCCAGTAACAGGAGGCCAATGATTTTCACTGGGTCATTTCATGCTGCGCTTACATCTGCAGGATTCGAGTCATGAAATATCCAAAGTTCTATCGAAGTTATAATATTTATTCTCGGGGCCACTGAGGAGTCAGAATGGCGAAAATGCATGGCCATGCTCGAATATTGATTCGTTTATCAGTTAAGTTACTCTCTAGTCGGGGAAACCACTCACGATATTGATCACTTGTGAACTACGACCTTTGAAAGTACGGACTTTGCAAATTGGTTTACATTGAGTGGGAGAAATTTATTATGGATATGAGAATCGGTTATCGCACCTACACTTGTACGGACAAGTGGGAGATTGTTGGGGTTAGTGTCCTCCACAGTTAGTGCAATAACATAAATAAATCTCTAAAGGTACACAGGGTACATTTCGTATTTAATCAGTTGATTAACGTTTATCAATAACGGTTGGCTTGCTAGATAAGTTTGACGTTATTGTCATACAGATGGCGGTGATCAACTGGTCCCTAAGAGTCACACCTAAAGGATGTGTTTGAGAAATATGATTATTTGAGAAAATGATCATATTGATGCCTTACTTAATGACTAAACAGTTAGTTAGTGTTGTTGACTAAAAGGTTAGTCAAATGTGACTAATATGTTAGTCAATGTGATGATGTTACTGACTAAAATGTTAGTCAGTGTAATGTTGGTACGACAATTTAATGCTGATTAAATAATTTTAGCTGAGGCGAATTAAATGTAATTCGTGAATTGAATATAAAATGTTATATTTAATTGTCATGTATAATGCAAGCTAATTAAATATAAACCGTTATAATTAATTAGTAAATTATAAATATAAGGATATTTATAATATATTATAGTCGGTCCATACAGATAATACTAGTAATATATTGCATTATATTATAAGCTAAAATGATCAAGATAAAAGTGTCCAGATACATTACGTAAGATACACTTTGTATCTTGATCAACAAGTGAAGTATTTGAGGAGAATTAGACTCCCCAAATACTTCTAATAGGGGCCGTCCAAAGGGTAGTTATGGGGAGTATATTTAGTCTTCCTAATGCTCTTCTAATACTACTCTAATTGATACAATTCATAATTAATTCATTCACAACTCTAAAAACACAAAAACTTGAGAGAAAAATCAGTTTTCCTCTCTAATTCTTCTAGCAAATTCAAAGGGCATATCTTGGACATATCTTGGGTGAGATAATTAGGAGATACCATCTTTTGGTATTGTTCTTAGGCCTAATTCTTAAGGATTAAAAGGTTAATTCTTATTCTATTCATTATGTTATACAATTTCAATTTATGACTATAAATCTTATGGAATTTTCATTATAATCCTGTGATTTTAAAGGTTTATATACCGATATAAACCTACAGCGATCTCAGGAGCTCCAAACAATGTCCCGGAAGGAGCAAATCCTCCTATAATCGGCTATGTCCTGCAAAACAAAGCCAAACAACGAAAACCAGAAATCGCGGCGGAAAAACATCACTAGTGAAAAGGGGGCTAAAGTCATATATAAATACAATACATTAAATCACAGCGAACGAAGACAAGGTGATACTCACCTCGTATCCCGGCATGTGGAACGTCTTCGTGGTGTTCCGATATCGATTAAATATAGGACGCAGGAGACTCATGTTCACTACATTAACAGTAGCCCCAACAGCCCTCTAATAAACAACAAAAGGACCAAAAGCGTAACTATCAACGAATGCCTTCGAGTCAGTTCTAGTTTCATCAACGGGTTTTGTGTGGAAGGTACGGATATGGGTATCCACAAAATTGATGTTTAGTGCGTGTGTAGTATGATTTCGTTGGCGACGAGTGAGACCGAGTATTGTTGTGTTCTTTCTCTCGTTTGTGCTACTGCTACTACGTTTATTACTGTAATTACTTCGTTTATTTGTCGTTGTTGTTGTTTTTTTCTATTGCTATTGTTTCGTAAATATTGTTATGTTGTTGTTGTCGTGTTATAATGCACTACTTCTAGTGCACTCCATTGTGTTGTTGATATGAGTGTTGTGCTGCTGCCGATTGTAGGAAATGTTGAACCGAGCCTTGGCTCGTCTCTTGACCATTAAATATCGTCGTCGTGGTTGGAATGTTAATTCGTAGTTTAATGTAGGTTTTGTGAGATAATGTCTTGTTGAGTGATTGAATTTATATAAAGTAGTTATGAGGGAGTGTGACAGCTTGTTTATGGAGGCCGTGGAATCATAGTTGTTGGCCGTGGTAGTTACGTCACGGGTTTACATCGATTTTGTATTGCTACGTCATTAAAATGATGTTACTAGTAATATGTAGTGGAATGTATTGATATATCTTTGATTGGTCTATGTGAAGTATAAACATGAATTTTGTGAGCTTTGAAAGTGAGAGTTCTTCTAATTAGGTGTTGCTAGTTAGTATATTGTATTCTTTGGTTAGTGTGACTCACGAAAAGATTGTGTAGCGGATGTAAAAGCTTGCGTACTTGGTTATCTATGAGTTGTGATGCTCTTGTAGGTGTATTGTTGAGACTCGAGGTGTATATGCTTCTTTTAGTGCGTTCAGTAAGTGTTGTAAGACGACTGTATAATTTACCGCTGATCGTGGCTTAGTAAGACGCTTATTTGGGTTTGGTTTTTATTTTAATTCAACATAGTAAGCTTGAATTAGTTATGTTTGGTGTGGTAGAATGAGGTAGAGCGATAATGTATATATTAAGTTGAGTATAGAGGTGACTTAGGTGTGAATACAAGCTTGAATCCTCTTGAGTTAGATGTTGTTCGGATTTTAATTTTCGTGTTTTGACGAAGATAAATTGAGATGTGGTAGTTTAGCGACTGTTGTGAAATGCGTGCTCGGTTTCATGAGAAATCTAGTGTTTTCGCAAGTGTATCGTGAGTGAAGATGATGTTTGTACTTGTATGGAGGTATATTGTGGGGTGAGTGTATGTAATTGTGTGTGTATCATGTATGTGATTGTGAATAAAGTAGGAGAAGGTATGTTGAGTTGAGACAAACTAAGCCGGTATAAGTAAATGTGATTGATGAGTACACTGGATATATTACCCGAGATGAAACCGAATGGTAAGTATGTTGGTTTCTTTTGTGAAAAATATGGGAAAGAAAGGAAGCATGTGGCATATGTGTAACACACCGTATTTTACCTCCATATTTTATTATTTTATATATAGCGAGTAATGAGTAATAAATATGAATAACTAATATTATGGCCTTACGAGTTTTAAAATAAAGTAAAATTTTCTATTTCATCGAGCTTAGTTTATTTTAAGATTTTATAAACATATTTAAAGTATTTTAAAGTACAATATGATAGCTTAAACGTTAAGTACTACTCCGCTTTATTTGATAACTTTATTTGCCATAGATGAATTAATTTATTTGACATTTTTAAATTTATACTTTTAATATTATCTATATATATTTATATCAGTTAGTGTCAAAATTTTATAGCCGGTTTGAAATCGTAAACCCGAGTCTCAATTTATGAGACCCGGGACATGTGTAAACACCAAGAGCTACCACGCACATTTCATTGTGACTCTTCTTCATCTACAAAGAAACAAAAAGGAAAGGCAGGGGATAAAAACCCCATTTTTCATCTCTTTTCATTTTGGAAGGTTGAATCATTGATTTCAATCTCGTTTCTTATCCATTTTTCGATTGGTTTTCATCGTTGTGATCATCTTTTCATTCTCTACGATTAGGTACCAAAATCCCCAAATTTTATTCACTCTTTAAATTTCTAGGGTTTAGCTTTCCTTCGTTTTATTGATGATTTGGTACCTCTCTGATCCCGCTATCGTCATCAATGTCGTGGAAGTTGTTTCCTCCTCCTCCTCCTCCTCATCATCATCATCATAATTGTTGCCATGTCAAGATTGAGTTTAAAGAAGGGTTAAAAGAGGGCTTTCTATTAAGGAGGTGTAGTAAGCTAATTCTTGTTAATTCATCTTATTAAGGTAACTAAAATCTCTTTTATTCATTTAATTTTTATGATTAGGGTTACATTTGATTGAATTAACTAATTAATATTGATTGGAGATAATGAGTTAAGTTTTGTTTGAAAGTATGTTGTATATGATAATGGGAATTTAGTTGTTCATATTTAAGGATTTAATAATAGTTGAGAATTCTGAAATTTGAGTAGTTTGATTGTGTTCTTGAGTTGTTTGAAATTGATATATTGAAGTGGTCACCATAAAAGTTTAAAGTTTTTGATGATGATTAATGTGTAACTTGTAATTAGTCGATTTTAAGGAATAATTCATGAGTCTAGATGGGTTGTTTAATTAGGGTTAATGAATCCTAAAATTTTGACTTGTAATGTTAGTATGATTGATGAATTTAGAGTATGTATGAATTAAGAAGTTAATGTTTAGAAATTTGGGAATTCTGAAATTTAGGGAAATTCGTAGGACTGTTGTTAGGCCTCGATAAAACGAGTTTTAAAAGTCCGATCGTGGCTGTTTATGTGTCTAAACTATAGTTCGTCGAGCGTAGATTTCAAAACAGTTTTCGGAATTAAAATCCGTTGAGTCGTTTGGAAGTTATGAGCGTTTTCGTGACAGGTGTATGGGCTGAAACTTATAACACAGTGCTGAAATTTCAGCCGTCTTGGAATCTGATTTACTTGGGCTTTAGAACTTCGATTTACAAAATTCTTGACTCTATAGTGTAGCCCTTTGAGCGTACTTTTCAGATTGGTTTTCGGATTAATAATACGATTAACCTTTTGCTCAGAATGAGCATTTTCGTGAAGTGTCGATGTGCAGTAAATTGAATTAAGTTGGACAGCAACGTTGGAGCATTATTTTGGCCCTTTTTATTACTTCGTTTGCTAAAGTGTAAAACATGAAAGTTGTAGATATAAGTCTCGACCTTCGGGTGGTAAATTTTCACTTCAGTTGGACTTAAAGTGTGAGCTCAGTGGACGTTGTAAGAACGTCGTGTGATATAAAAGTTAACTTATTTAAGTAACTAATGATATACTTATATTCGCTTTTAAACTTGATCTCAAGATTTTAAATGTGTATTATATTCTTTCTTTTTTTTGATATGGTCAAGTTTATGTTGTTTGAATATGACAAAGTTAATTTATTACTAATATTATTGGATTTAGTCGATAACTGATTATTATTTTGATTATTTTGAAATAAATTATCGACTTCATTGTAAGGTTATTATAATGATTATTATGCCGCTTGCGTATAAGTTGATGCATCGATTTCTTATACTCCTGAGAAGTTTGACTCGAGAGCTATTTTAAAATGATAGCTTTGATTGAATGACCGTTGTTGAGAAGTTCGACTCACTGCGGGAAGAACCTTATTATTATTGTTATTATTATACTACCCTTGAGAAGTTCGACTCATGGGTTAGTCTATGGTGTCGTTCAAGTGTAAAGTTCGATGCACTTGAGAGTCTGGCCAGTCTTAGATTTTGAGATACTGTTCTATATCCATTTGTTACCATAGTTTGGAAGGGAGAAGTTCGACTCTCTTTCTAGTTAGTGCCGGGAAGTTCGACCCGCACTGACGTCTGGTTCATTGAGATCAAAATGCTAAAATATTGTATTATTATATTTTTATTATTGATGATTCAATTTGTAAAAGTTGGTTTAAGCCATTTCTTTGGTAGGCTTATAAATCTTTTATTGTGTTATTATACTATCAAATTTATATAAACCCCTTATAATCATTGTTCACTTAAAATCTTTTGTTTTGAGGTGAAATAATCTTTTTATATAAATCATATATGGGATTGCTCACAGTTGTGTCAAATATTTATTATATTCAAAGCCTCGTGTAATAGTAAGGATGATAATGATCTTTGTCGCTTACCTATATTTTTATACTTCCGCTGACACTTATTTATGGACTATTTGATTATGTTGTTTGATTATTTGAAACTTAATATCATACATATTAAATGATAAAAGGGCATTTAGTTACTCCCCACTGATTGTGGCAGTTTATTTAAATAAACTGACAGGTACAGGGAGCTCTGGGATATTGTGAGAGAAGTCGAGTATTTTCGAAGTGAAAAAACTTATTTCTTTTGCCGAAATTGTATTTTGTTATATTTTTATTTATTTATTATATTTTCAAAGGTTTTGTAATATTTCTTATAATACTCTGAGTTTTGGCGTTCATTATTTATAAGTTTTAGTTTTAAAATGGTCGAAATTTTTAAGGTGTTACAATATGATAGTTTGAGTTCGTGTCTTTGTTTTAACTTCGTTACCTCTTAGTTTTGTTTAAATATTCTGTGAATCGAACTAACCCCTCTCCTTGTAGGTACTGAAATTGAAGTAAGCGTATATAGGGTTGACTTGAGAGGATAACGGTGAACCACACCATGAGTTATCTTACTAGAAGTATCGCACCTAAGGGCTACAATTATAGATATGTTTAGTCGCATTGTAATTTATTTTGGATGTCACCGAGTTGTAATCGTTTGTTAAGTTCTTTTCTTTTTTCGTTGACCTTTTGTTATATAGCAAAAATGTAAAATAGGTACCGTGTTGAGGTTTTACCTCGACACTGTGACACTTCTCATTAGGTGGGGTCTGCCCTGCTTAAATGGGGTGTTACAGGATTCATCATAAATATGGTGGTGAATTCTCCCTTTGCATAAAATAACGAAGTTATGCCCAATTCTCGTTCAAATAGGTAGGTTTGGATCCTAAACAAGGATCAATATTTTTCTTCTTTATCTTTATGCATTGACTTATAGGGCTACACTCTAGTCCCTCCTCTGCATTGGCACATTAAACCGTTTTCCAATTTAAGATAGTAGAAGCAAATTAGATTCATTCAATCCATGTACACCTCACCAAATTCGCTTAAGCAACAATCCTTAAAATGAACCAAATGGACTTTCTTTTAAGTTTATACACTAAGCAAATCCTCAATATGCATTAATACAATTAACAATGAATTCGACATTAACTATACCGTTTTTGTTTGAACAATAAAACATGCTAAACTAGGGATTCTAAAACAAACTTTTCTCATACTGCATAAAACAAGGAGAAATTGCCTCTGCACTGGCAGTGCTGTCCATGAAATGCTAAAGCAGTGGTGGCTCCCACATCAAATCGCACCTCCAGATGCGGCTTTGACGTTGCATATTGCATTCATATTTTCTTACATAACATCATATGTGCACGGCAGATTCTAATGCTTAAATGTCAAAACTAAAGGATTGTTCTCGAACTCGTAGCGGCTACTTTTAGTAGGCTTTTTTATCTAAACAGTTTTTCTAACACAATTGAATGAACTTAAAGAAATGTATCCTCACCCCGAATCCAATCTGGTTTCACAAGCCTTTGATGTAGGGGTGTCGACGTGATTTGAAATCTAAGAAAAGTGTTTTACAATAAGACGCGTATATGCAAGTTCCAAATTTCCGCGTTAATTTGGTGGCACCTCCAATATAGTTTTAAAGTTTTTTTGACTTAATCTTTTTAACTAAAACACCTCTTTGATTCGCGATTTTATACAAGACGTCGAATCGTATGCTAATCCCCGGTACCCACATAAATATTATGTAAAAACAACGCGGATACTTAAATAAATAAGAAAATAATATTGGAGATGTGGAGAATGCGCTTAAATTTTAATGCTTAAAGCTTTTACTTTAAAAAATAATCTAAGAAAAATGGAAAGAAATTAAATGACAAAGGCAATTAAAAGTAGGCGTAAAAAATATTTGTCGTTGTGTTTTCTTTATATAGATAATAGATAAAATTAACCAAAATGTAGAGGGTTAATGCAAAGAGTTTGTATACGTATACAAAATTTTGGTAATTATTGTAATGCTTTGTTACACATTCACTTGCATTTTTCTAAATTTTGTAACAACAATTATAATTTTGAAACGATTGAAAAAAAAAGGTTTAATACAATAAAGATGGTAATTAGTGAGCCTCAAAATCTTCGGTAATTTTAAAAAGCAAGCCAAAGAAGACTAAAGGATTTGAGAACATAAGAAAGTGATCACTATCAATCTCATAAACGTCATGAGGTGGCCAATTCTTGATCATTAGATCTTGCTTCTCTTGTGTAAGAAATCGATCATGTAAGGTTCTGATGTAGACACGTGGCACCTTGTCCACGTCCTTTCCATCTACGAAATTTGCACTTCTTAACGCTTTTGTTGGTGATGGTCTAATGAGCATTGCAGCCAAGGTTCGATCCTTCATGAATATACCACACGCATATCAGTTTAGTCACTTATTCTTTTAGACTCCTATGCGTTCATGGAATAACATGAATGCTTTGTTTTTAGATTTATTGCAACTGAACTGAACTGGACTAAATTCAGTTAAACTTTTTATATAACATAATTAAATTACTTGACGTGAATACATTATAATGTTTGGTTTAATTATCACCAATAGTACGTAAAATTCCTCGTCCCCTACAAGTTTGGAAAAAATTTACAATGTATGAAATTTTAACATAATCTCAATTCCTCTAATTTAAATTCATAGCTAATTATAATTATGCTCAAATTAATGGAGAAAAAAGAAAAAATAGAAGACATAGGAAATATGGTATTGCATACCTCTATAGGACTCAATTGATACAACGATTCTTCGTTAGCATTTTTTGGAATATTTTCACCTTTAGGATGATCATCAGGTACTAACTACACAATCACATTTGTGGTTAATCTTTTCACTACTTGGGTAGGTTATTCAATGAAATGTGAGGTAAGAATTACATAAAAAAAAAAATACAAATAACAGTACCATGATGAAATGAATTTAATTTTTATAGAACCATCTTACCGTGAATAATTATTTAAGAATATCCTACAAATAATTAGTAATGTATGTTTGAAATGTTTATAGGTTCAAATGATAAATTGTTCAAATTAGGTGAATTAGGTAAGAAAAGTTAGTTTTACAAATTTTTAAATATAAATTGACATTTTGTGATTTTAAGCTACAAATGAATATAATGAGTTTAGATAAATCACCAGAAAAAAGCAATTGAGTAGATGGCAAAACAAAAGTTTTGCAGAACATTCGATGAATGTATTTGTGAGATAACTTTAGCCTTCTTTTGCACTATCTCCTACAATTGCTTTCTTACCTTTTGCATTACTTATTTTTGTTGTTTCTACAAAATTTTTATAAGTGAGATTAATAATAAGTCATAGGACATCTACAAACGAAATTTAATTGAAGATAATACAAATTTGTAAAAAGTAAATAAAGAACACCTTTGACACAAAGATCTCTATTGGAATAATGCAGTTCTGCATAACCTTCAATATATCACTATTTATTAACATGGCCTTTCGAGAAAAAAATCTATGAATCTGATGATATAGTCTTCTAGGATGAAGAGTAACATGGATCTGATGATATCACTTTGCCTTTTTATTCCAAGTTGCATCAGCCAAAATGGTGGGAAAGTTCAGACACATACTATATGCTATAAGCATGCCCTTATTGTCTTCCTGACAGTCCTCCACTCTAGAGTCTTCACGTGCAACCCCTATTCTTCTATACTTTCTATGATTTTCCACCACAAGATAATCATCCATAAGAGCCATATACAAGAAGAAGGACGACATCTGATTAGGTTGTGACATATTGAACTTGATCTAGTTTCTTGATACCCATATGGTCTAGTTATCTCCCATAAACTAAGCTTGCTGCCATCTGATCTCAAGTCTGCCTTTTTTCACTCCTCGTGTTTAAGTAAGTAAGCCAATTACATATCCATTTCTCAACCCCATAACAATCCTCAGAATGCACTCTGATCCCTATGCAAGCGAACCACAGTTTTCTTGCAAATTAACAATCTCAAAATAAATGTGCATAAAACTCCAGAACCACCTCTTCCTCGCACACAACACATTGATGATCAACGAACCTGTTTATTTTGCGTAATTCTTCCCCCCGTGGAAGGCAATCATTCAAAAATTTTCACACGAGAATTTTCCATTTGTTAGGTCTTAGCAGATGCCATAACTTTTTTAAGAAACCTTGGATCATCCTCTCTGATCTTATCATATCTCGATGACTTCCTCTAAGATTCTGAAGAACATCCAATGCCACACCATATCTGCTCTTAACCTTATAAGCACCTTATTTGTTCTTTGTCTAGTAAGGAGAATCCTTGATTTCCTCCGTAAAGATAGGATGGAGATAATCTGGTTAACCCAATCTTTATCAAAGATTATGTTTAAAGTGAAGGTGTTCCAATACTTCTAATCCGTCTGGAGGTTAACCTTTCTAGTAAGAAGAGGCGATATGGTCAATCCCTCCATCTCCTACTTTTGGAATGGGGATTCCACCATTGACCCACATTCTCCATATTTGTATATTAGAATTTCAACCTATATCCCAAACAAGTTTAGATAAGATAAGTTCCATTTCCAAAACAATCAATCTTTCTATAAGGTCCATGAGGAATTTTCATTAGATATAACACCACCATCATATTTGCTGTAAACTGGCGGCTAAGAAGAGAATTTGTATTCGTAATAATTTTCCAGGCTTGCTTTGCCAACAAGGCTTGGTTAAGGCACTGAGCATTACGAATACCCAATCCCCTTTAGACTTAGCGCAAACTATGGGTCAATATGCTACACCAATGGGTTGCTCTAGATTCCCTAATGCGCACCCACCAAAAATGTGCAAAAAAAGAAATTTATCTTATTAGACACACTTACCGGTACTTTAAATACCGATAGAGAGAACACAGAGAGTGAAGAGAGTATTGAGTTAATCAGGGTGAATATACTTGCTGGTAATAGATTTATTCCGTTCTATGATGGGATTATGTTCTTATCTCTATATATCAAAGATTAAAAAATCGCTTGCTTGGAGCCCGTAAGACTTGAAGGAGTCAAGGATTAAAAAACCGCTTGCTTGGAGCCCGTAAGACTTGAAGGAGTCCCTAGAAGATTCCTAGACTCGTATAAGGTTTTGCATTAAATTCCTTCAACTCAGTTTTGACATCGACTAAGTTACGGCTAGGGCTGAAGACCATTGTCGATTTATCCCTATTAATTTTTTGTCGTGATGCCTCATAGCATAAGTCCAATATATTCCTTAGCATAAGTCCAATATATTCCTTGGACAAAGAACAGCGAGTCATCTGCAAATTGAAGGTGTGACACCTCTAGAGCAAATATAGAAACACATACCCCTTTTATACCGCCCAAACCCTATGCTTTGAGCATATTCTGTGATAGCATTTTAGTACACAAGATAAATAGATAAGGTAATAAGGGGTCTCCTTAAATTCACAGAGAGGGGGCATATTATTTGGCAGCGTTTCATTCAACATATTATCTCATATGAGACTGTAATAACACATTCCATGATCATCTTGATCCAATGTGAAAAAAACGCCATTTTTTTTTTTTTGAAAGAATTTAGCTCGTTGTATTCATATTAACCAAAAGTGTTACAATATATCACCTATTCAGGGCATTCACAATAGCAAGCTCATCTTCTACCTTTGAGCAATGAAGCAATCGAATGCTTACATCCAACTTAATACATTTTACAAGACCAATGAGAGACATACATTTATCATTAAAGATACGTCTATTACGCTCAAGCCAAATGTGGTAAATCGTAGCAATCAAACTACAAGAATACCATCTTGCTTTCCCATGCTTGCATCTTCTCATGTGAACACAATAACGCATCTCTTGCCTCAAACTTCGCACTCGACGACCAACACCCAACCACTTGAATACTTGTTGTAGGATGGAGCTTGATATGGAACACTCAAAGAACAAATGACGATGACTTTCATACCCATTTCGACACATGGAGCACCAAAATTAACCATATGCATCCCCCTCAAAGCCAACTTATCAATAGTAGGCAACTGCTCTTGAATTGCTAGAGCAGCCACATAACAATGCTTGGGGATGTTAGTGATCTGCCAAACCATTGCTGACCAAGGAAGTAAAGGCCTACAATCTCTAAAGTAGTTGTAAGTATTAGAGACCTTATCTTCCCAAGCCAACAGTAAATCACGAGCCTGATCAGGGCTATCAGCCAACTGCACCAGTGTATCTCTGACTGAAAGAATGTCAGACCAACTCTCAGATGATGAGCTTGAAGAGGATACAGACAATAAATCAGCATGACATTGCTTCTACATTCTCAACCATGATAAGCAAATAGAGGATTTACAAGACTCCAACTCAAAGAGGTACCTACAAAGAAGGGCTTTGTTCCAAGACAAGAGTTCTTTAATACCAAATCCACCTTCACTCTTTGGCAAACAGATTTCATGCCAGCTCTTGAATACAAACCTCCTTTTACCTTCACCTATCTACCATAAAAAATCCTTGCACAACTTCAAAATCGTCTTAACCACACCCTTAGGAAGAAGAACAACAGCACACCAGAAATTTTCAAGTCCAAAAAGCTTAGAGTTTATCAGTTGCACCCTACCTGCGTAAGATAGACTATGACTAGCCCAATTAAGAATGTGCTTACGTATCTTATCAACGAGTTGTTGGTACATGTCAGCCCTTAAATTTACTAAGGCAAGAGGAATGCCTAAGTACTTAAAAGGGAAGGTACCCTCACTGAACTGGGATTCCAAATGGATTTGCTGCTTAACAGTAGCCTTGACACCACCCAAGTATATATCTGTTTTTGCTGGATTAGCCACCAGACCTGAAGAAAGAACAAAAGAATTTAGAACTAAAACAACAGCTTGAATGGATGGCACATCACCCTTGGTGAAAATCATCAGCAAATACTAGATGTGTTATGGCAAGCCTTGAGCATTGAGGGTGAAAGGAAAACTCTCTGAACTTTGGGATTTCCCTCAAGTGCCTAGATAGGATTTCCATGTTGATAAGAAAAAACGCCATTTAAAAACTGCTTCGGAGTCGCCACTAAATTATGAGGGAAATTTAGAACCCGCCTCCGTGTCCTTATGCTCAAAGACACGTCTTAGAGTTCAAGGCACGTCGACACCTATCCGTCTAAGGCTATTGTGAAACCAGATTCGGGTGAGGGTACTCTTCTAAAGAATAGTTCAAATAATGTTTTATGAAAGATCTTTTGGAAAGCCTATCAAAAGATAGCCTCTACTAAGCTTGAGAACAATGCAAGAAATGACATGTGAGCTTAAGTAATTCGCTACGTACAAGTGCGATATAGGTTGTAAAAAGAATGCAAATGCAAATGCAAAAGAGATTGATTTAAACCCTCAGTTGGGCATGCTTAAACTTGTTAACGAAAACGGTTCAGTTAATGTCGAATTCATTGTTAAGTGATTTAATGCAAGATGAGGATTTGCTAGATGTAAACATAAAATAAAGTCCATTTGGTTTATTTTAAGGGGGTCAGTTGTTTATGCGACTTTGGAAAGGTGTTACGAATAGGGTGTGTATTCGATGTGCATGGCCGCCTTATGAAAAGCAGACTTGCGTACCAAAGTCGGGGCGAGCCTAATGTAGACCCATACAAGTCAAAGAAGTAAAGAAAAACCTTAATTCATGCTAGGATTAAGACCTACCTGTCTCGGACTAGGAGACCGGTAGCGCTTCGTTTCAAAGGGGAGAATTCAACACGAGGAAAATGAAGAATTCAAGGATTTGTATGCGTGAGGCTTTTGTGAGAGTTTGCTGTGAATTGCTGGTGTTCAAAGCTGTGTAAATTGTGTTTGGAACGTATGTAGGGAGGTTGTATTTATAGTAGAGAGCTCGTCAAGATTTAGGAAACCTAGAGGATAAAACTAGCCGTAGGAATCGCAAGACATCTTGCGAATGCCTGAGGTAATCGCAAGGGCTCTTGCGAATTCCTCCTCCAATCGCAAGGACTATTGCGATTAGGAGGGCAGGCAAAGTCTCATTTTTCCGTATATTTCCAAATTATCTTTTGGGATATACGATATATTATTTCTTGAGCTGTAAGATACGGTGTATTTGCTGGATGTAGGGTTTGTTCAGGTTCTCCAGGGCCTTGGGAAGCGGGCCAGGAATGCCACTAGGCTCGGCTCTGGGCCCGAGACCCGAAAATGTGAAAAGGGTGTATTTTGTGGTGTTTTGTGAAATAAGACGACCCGTGAGGCAGTATTTGGTGTTTGCCAGTGCTAAAAGGTGGTTTTAGCGACTGGGCCTAAATTTAGGAATTTAGGAGAATTGAATTGGGCCTTGTTAACGTAAAAGGGCCAATTGCTCATGTGTTTGTAAAAAGGGTGCGCGCATGCGGATTGGACCTAGACTCGAGACAGACTAGACTCAAAAGACATTACTAAGAGTGATGATACCTAGCGACCTCATTTCGCGTTTAAAAACGACTCAACTTGAATTAAACACAATTAGTACCGTTTAAGTCAACGTAAAAGCATGCATATAAAAGTCCATTGTTACATCACTGGGTTTTTGGTGGGAGGTACAGATGTGGGTATCCACAGAGCCCCCAGTTTGACCGAGCTTGGACTAATGCGAAAGTCAAACTACACGACAAAGATCCAGGGCCAATTCTGATCTCGATACTATCAGCGGAGCGGAGTATGTGTCCATGGGTGAGACGAGGACTCCGAACCGGGCTTATCCGGCGCGGGACAAACATGTTTAGGGACATGACAGTCCTTGCATACTGTAGGGGCATGCCTGCCTGCTGAATGCCTTTGCGTGTTGTTGTTGTTAATTGGTCTCGCCGAGGAGCGCAGGTGCTCGTGGTTTGTGCTAGTGCTTGTGCTGGTGCTTCGTGCTAGTGCTTGGTCTCGTGAAAGAGCGCAGGTGCTTCGTCTCGTAAAGAGTGCAAGTGTATGCCCCCCGGGAACTACCGTCCGAGGGAAAATGTATATGCTTAGTGCTTATGTATAATTGCAAAGGCGTTTGCGTCTGTAGTTGCTTAAACTCGCTAAGGAGTGTATGTGCTTATGTAGATGCTTAACTCCGTGGGGAAGTCAAGGATAATCTGTCTAGGATGTGTAAGATGTTTATGTATAAGTGTACTTCGTACGACCCGTCGAGGACAATGCTGCCAGGGACGTATATTTGCTGAGAGCAATTTGCTGGGGAATATGTGTAATGCAAGTGTCTTGTGATCTGCTTAGGATGTAAAATGTGGTGTGCACATGTATATGTCTTGAACTCTGTGAGGAGGATTTGTGAAAGCAAAGGAACGTGCTGTGCATTCTTGCGTGCGTGTCGTATATCAAATATACGTGCGTGGTGGACTTTAGGTGACGCCTTAACTGAGGCATAACGCATAATGTATGTGCTAGTGCTTGTGGCGGACTGTAGGTGACGCCTTAACCAAAAAAGCTTGCGCGTACGAAGAAAAATACTTAGACTTGGAAATGAATCAACGAGCCCAAGGTGGAGAGAAAACGTGGAACAAAACATTCCTCAGAAATTGCCTTGTCGACTAGTGATTCTTCCGGGTAATCTCTTATCAATCGGCGACTTCGAGCGTGAACCCGTTCGCACATGTCGTGGTTTCAAATCCGGAAAAATTCGAATCTCGCGATTTGCTCTTCTAAAGATCTTCATATCTCGCTTGCTTCGGCTATGAAACATGGTATCATTGCGATTCTTTTGGGCTCACTTGATACTTGTTTCTTAGGTTTAATTTGGGATGTTTGGTGCTTGGGCTTACTTTTGAGTGCGTGATGTTCGATCTCATGTTTGGGTGTTTCTTGTATGATGCATACGTGGAGGTGTTATGCTTCATGCTATCGTCTTCAGGCGGTTCTGGAGGTGTCGCCAATCGTAGGTGCTTGCATGTAGCGTGATTTGTTCTTCTTCAGGCGTCATTTCGTGAAAAATGACCCTATTTTTCGTTGGGTTATGCGTACGGGAGCCCCCTGTTTGACCGAGTTAGTATGTGTAACGATGGTCAAAATTCTCGAGTTTTTTTTTTTTTGGATTACCCCCCTCGAGTTTGACTAAGTTTAGGTGTAGAACTAAGTCAAAATGAAGAGTATGTGGTTTGTGAAGTGCAACTGGGCTTTTGAGTTTGCCCCCTTAGTTTGACGAAGTTTTAGTGTAAAACTAAGTCAAAATGTGATTTGTAGTAGGAGAAGGTGTTTTTGGATTACCCCCTCGAGTTTGTCTCGGTTTGGTGTGAAACATGAGGCAAAGTGAAGAGTACGGTGTTTGTTTTGAGATGAAGTGATGTTTTGTGTGGGGTGTCGGTCGTGCCTTTTGCAAAGCTGCCTACATATCCATGGTGTGTGGAATAAGACCAGCGTAGTTTGGTATTGCACGTTTAAGTGCATGCCGGCCCAGGGGGTGCTTGAGCTAAGTCGAATTGTGAATTTGACTCGCTTTTGCTTTTGGGGTGTTTTTGTTTTGAGGGTGTCTAGTTTGTGGGCCTATCAAGGTAGGGCTTTAGCTTTGTGTTGTAAAGTTTTGGGACGTCCATGAAGGATATCTATTTTGTTGTACTTTGTACAGGAGTATGATCCTAAAATGGAGTGCTAGCCCCTAGTCTTCGTTGTGAGTGTGAGACGTATATCGCACTCATGGTGCATGAGTCGATCATAATGCTTGCGGGATAGGGATGTGTGGTTTCCTAGTCTAAGGAGGTGCATGTACTATCTGTAGATATTGGGAATATCGTAGATAAGCCCCCAGTCTTGGGGTTTAGTGCTTCGTTTTCCATGTGGTAGGAAATGGGCTGCATCACGGGTGGTTGTGGATGTAGTTGTTGTTTTTGTTGTTTTGTCTAGGGTACGATGTATCCAGTACTGTTGGATAGATTGTGTCTTGCACTGTCAGACTAGGTGTCTCGGACCTACCTGTCTTGGACTAGGAAACCGGCAGCGCTTCCTTTCAAAGGGGAGAATTCAACACGAGGAAAATGAAGAATTCAAGTATTTGTATGCGTGAGGCTTTTGTGAGAGTTTGCTGTGAATTGCTGGTGTTCAAAGCTGTGTAAATTGTGTTTGGAACATATGTAGGGGGGTTGTATTTATAGTAGAGAGTTCGTCAAGGGTTAGGAAACCTAGATAATAAAACCAGCAGTAGGAATCGCAAGACATCTTGCAAATGCCTGAGTTAATCGCAAGGGCTCATGCGAATTCCTCCTCCAATCGCAAGGACTATTGCGATTAGGAGGGCGGGCAAAGTCTCCTTTTTCCGTATATTTCCTAATTATCTTTTGGGATATACGACATCTTCTTTCTTGAGCTCTAAGATACGATGTATTTGCTGGATGTATGGTTTGTTTAGGTTCTTCAAGGCCTTGGGAAGCGGGCCAGAAATGCCACTAGCCTCGGTTCTGGGCCCGAGACCCGAAAATGTGAAAAGGGTGTTTTTTTTTGGTGTTTTGTGAAATAAGACGACCCGTGAGGCCGTATTTGGTGTTTGCTAGTGCTAAAAGGTGGTTTTAGCGACTGAGCCTAAATTTAGGAATTTAGGAGAATTGAATTGGGTCTTGTTAACGTAAAAGGGCTAATTGCTTCATGTGTTTGTAAAAAGGGTGCGCGCGTGCCGATTGGACCTAGACTCGAGACAGACTAGACTCAAAAGACATTATTAAGAGTGATGACACTTAACGACCTCATTTCGCATTTAAAAACGACTCAACTTGAATTCGACATAATTAGTACCGTTTAAGTCAACGTAAAACCATGCATATAAAAGTCCATTGTCACATCACTGGATTTTTGGTGGGAGGTACGGATGTGGGTATCCACAAGGTCTCGATATCCATAGCAACATCTGCAGGCCTCATGATTTTTTTCGAATTGATTTACAAAAAGCTTTCATATTTCTTCTTTATATATGTCCACCGTCCATTGTCATTCTTCAGTCCCAGGATAAGTTTGTGACCCATTCTACCTTAGACATGGTTGAAGAAATACTTTGTACATCTATCACCATCAATATTTCACCTAATCTTTGCTCAATGTTTCCAATAGACAACAGCAGTCCTCAAGAACTCCTTAAATTGACCATGGTCCATGGACAAGGTTATAAGCTTCTTCCCTTTTCTGTGAAAACAATCCTTAAGTGCCTTAGATAGGTCTCATCGAATTCTGACCATCTCTTGTGTCATCCCTCTTTCTTAATCAAGGATCTGTTGAATTTCATATCCCAGATTTCCTTGACCAGGTTAAAAACTTCTTCATACTCAAAGGTCCACACTTCAATTCCAATTTTTAAGGTCGTTTGAGCTTGGATCTCGTCAAATTCAGATGAAACTCAATAGGAGCATGATTGGCAATTTATATTGGCTAGTGTTTTACACTCAAGTTAGGAAAATAAACAAACCATTCTTTCAACCCATTGCTTTATTAAGTCATCCATAAGTCCGTGTGCTCCCTTTTTTATTATGACACCAAGTAAACTGGGGTCCTTAAAAACAGAATGTTTAAGAGTTCACAATACATTTTCCACTTAGTGAAATCTTCCGCCTCAAGAATACTTCTTGGGATATTCCATATAGTACTCTTCAATTTTTGACTTTCTACATGGTAACCCTACATTTTTAAAATACATGGTACCCCTAACTGTTGTTATTATCCGTAAGTGTACTCCCGAATTTTGTTTTCTGACAATTAAACTCAGTTTTAACCGTTAAATGATCACTTGAGCGCGTAACGAAGCTTGGTTTTTATCATTCCATGACAGAAGGACTCTATTAGGCTCAATATCTATCTTAGACGTGATACTTTTGTTGTAACACCCCGTGTTAATTTAAACATTAGAAATAACAGAGATCCGCTAAATATAAATTTATTTCGCTCAACTAATTTTTCCAACGCAAAATTCTTAATTGCGCTATAAACAAATCAATACAATACTTTCACAATCCCTTTCAAACTTAATCTCTATTTATTAAGAATCGGTAAATAAAATACCGAATCGATATGAATTTTCTCGACGACAAATTTCGACGCGCAAAACGAGGCCCATAGGGCCGGCCCAAATAATGGTGACTAAGTCACCTTATTCTCTTCCATTTTTCTTCTTATTTTTAAAAAGTAAACTTAACATCAAAATTTTGATTTAACATGTCATCATTTTGATTATTTTAATAAATCATTTTATCTTAATATCAAATTACTATTTCGTTTCTATTTAACTAACACTTTTTTATATTATCGAAATTATAAGTAACACCTAATTTAAATTGATTAACTTTTTTACGGTTGAATATAATTATTTATATCTAAAACATTCAACGAAAAAAATAAGTATTTCGACTTAGGAAATTTCTTTTCGAAGTTTCGAGAATTAAAACTCGATTTTTGTTTTAGTGCCCTTTCAAAAATTATTTTTATTTTTATTCTTGATTTTATTTCAAAACACTATTTTAAGATCATATCTTTTATTTCGAAACTTTTCACGATCGCGCAAATTGAAAAATTTAGAAAACGAAAATCGAGCCCGAAAAATTGACCATGAACCGTGAGATTGGACACCAAAGTCCAAGTTCTATCCTCTTCCATTTTTCTTTACTTACACAAGTCTAATTTTTCTTACTCACCTAAAATTAGTCATCATCATTTTAATTAGGCAATTAAATTTAATGTTTATACACAATAATAATAATAATACCTACCAAATACATTACTAATACAATATTTACTACCATTTTCATTTCCACACAAACACTCATCAAACACTAAACTTTTCTCTCTAAATATTTTACTCTAAACACACTAAGTAAGAACATCTTTATCTTCATCCTTAAGCAACCACGAAGATCTTCATCTTCAACCTTCCATTTTTCTTCATAAAAATTACTTTTCTTTGTTCTTAATTTTTCTTATCACCAAAATTTATTCTCCACCCTTTATTTAATTTATCACTTCCTCTTTTATCTTATAAACATTTAAGAACATAAATCAAAAGTTAAAAAAATCAATAATTTTTCTAAGGATAAAATATTACTACACTTTAAATTTTTAGTTTAGTTTAGTTAGAATAAATTGCTAACTTAGTTAAATTTTCTTGTATGTACTTTTAAACTAAAGACGAAGAGCCAAGTGACGGGGTTGATTTGAGTATCTACGACGGTATCGTGGACCCGGATAACGGCTAAGAAAAGTCATACCGAGCTAATTCAAGGTGCCCCCGCACACTAGTTTAATTTTGTAAAATGCATGCTATAAATGATTTATATGCTATATTAAGTTATGTTATAATCACCTAGTATTATATGTTAAATTAGAAGAGAAAAATCGAAAATAAAATTTGGTGAACCCCCTAAAAACCCCACGGCATTCTCCCCTCATTTGTGTAAATTTTTCGTTTTAATTTTTGTTAATTATTTGTTAAAAAGACTATAATTAATGAGTAATAAAAAGAATGATAATATGTTTAATGTTCATCTCTTTTGCATTTTGTTGTCATAATAAATTGTGTACTAAAGTTTCTTACTTTTATTTATTAATGTTTCTAAGAGTGTTAATTTATGATAAATACATATAAAGTTTATAAAGAACAATAGATATAGAATTAGGAGAATAAAAAAATCAAAAATAAAAATTGTGAAAATAAATTAGAGGGCCACGGTTTTATTTAAAATTTTGAACTTATTTTTAATTTTAATTTTTGTAAATAATATATTATGTTAGTTTAGATTAATTAGATTTATTAGAAATTTTTGTGAAATTTAAATGATAATATGAAATTTTGAGTTTTAATGTTTATATGAAATTCATATGTGTTCTTGATGTTCTTGTTGATCTTCATGTGTTCATCATTTTTTGTGCATATTTTGATTTATAATTTTTACAAGTTTTATTTATTTATTGTTTTAATTCACTAGTAAGTAATTACAATACTAAATATATAATTTAAACAAGCAAAATCTTTAAGATATAAAAGTTAGAAATTTAAAGTGTTATAAACCACTATTCATAAATGTAATAAAATATTTAGTGAAATTTTCAACTTAGTTTAAATCACTTTAGTATAGTTTAAATAATTAGTATATAAAAATTTTAAGTCAAAAACCGATAAATTAGAAAGTGAAACTAAAACACCTAATTATATTAAGTGCCACGGTTTTTAAGTGTATTTTTAGACCTAAAATAAAATGTCACTTTTTATTTTTATCACTAAAATTATTTAATTAGTTAAGTAATGAATTATAATAAAAAAAAAGAAAAAAAAAAGGATACAATTAATAAAAGGCCACGGCATTTTCAAATAAAATGGGTCTATTTTGATCAAAATGAATTTATCACTAAGTCATTAAATTTGATTAGTTAATAAGATTAAATTTAATTTTAAAATGAATCGTTAATAAAAAGAATCGACGAAACCGATAAAAATAATGTTAGACATATATTAAAATGAATAAATTCAAGTGTTACTACCTTTGCATAAATATGGACTTGGACATGCGGACTAATTGAATAAACTACGACAACATCACTAAAAATGGAAACCATTAAATTTAGCTAAGTATACGACTAAAAAAATAACCGAGTTTTACTTCTAAAATATTGTTATTTATCACTAAAAGCAAAACGAACTTAATGACTTTGAAACTAGAAAACTGTACTTAGTAAATAAAAATTTAGTTTTACACTTAGGAAAATATCTAGATATTTTATTTTTAACTTAGTGATTAAGTTTAATGATGAATAGTAACCGTGATGAATAGTAAACTAATGAATAGTAACCGTCATGAATAGTAACCGAGATTAATAGTAATCGTGATGAATAGTAAAATAATGAATAGTAACCGAGATGAATAGTACCCGGCATGAATAGTAAAATAGTGAATAGTGAAAATATTTAAAGTATATGAATGGACCCAAAATAAATATTTACGTTTTCTATGTGCTTTCGTTTACCTGAAAAATTGATAGAATTAAATTTTTATTATACAAGTTCGACGATGTTATTTAGTATGAACTGTCACTTAAGAAATAAAGGAACGAGAAAATGACAAAAGAAGTACTTGTTAAATACTCAGGTGTCTGTCATGTTGCGAATCTATTGTGCCATCGTTAGAAAGGTAGCAGCGTATGGGGACTCTTTCACTCTCAGTGCAGATTGAGGTGATCTAATAGCTCTCACGGTCGTTATTTAAAATGGCGTATATACCCCTGAAAAGGGCATACGTGTTGCGACCGCGGGCCCATACGAGGTAATGGAAAATGACCATCCCATCCGGGGATCTTGTCAATAGGTATTAATCGTTTTATTTAGAAAAGCATACTCTCTTGAATAGCGAGGTTTATGTCGATTCTAAGTAGAGGTGTATGCATACATTAGATAAGGGATTGAATCGTCCTTCTTACCTATTGGTATCTTTAGCATTTAAAGTCCGTTGATGTATCCGACACGCTACTGCGCAGGCCTGGCTGTTGTTGGGTTTTGCATGCTTCCATCCTAACTTGTTGTGGCTCATAGGACAATGTATGATAGATTATCCACATTGCGTTGGATATTAGGTAGTTATCATGTCCGCTACTTAGTATTTGATCTGATTTACGAGTTTGAGTAACTAGTGCATTTTGATAGGAAATTATATGGGTGATTTACTATGAGAGTACACAAGCCGCTCTGTAGTCAAGACTCGCGAGTTTTATGCTACTATATGACTATAATTGAAAAGGGTCGACAAGTGCATGGACATGATTATGAATTGAGATGAAATGATGATTTTAATTGCTATGTTAAATGAATTATGTTTCGTTATGTTTTAATATACCATGATCATGTGAGATTGTTTTAAGTTATGTTTTGAAAAATAAACTGCATTGTTGTATGTTTATTTGTATTGATTGAATTACATTCCTATATGTTAATTGTTTTATGTTTATCGCTATGGGTTTTATATGGCTTAGCATGTGCGGGGTCATAATCGAGTCTGAACGGCATGTTCCCGTAGGTACCCTGAGGCTTAATTGACGATTTACACCAGGGGATTGAAGGCCTTCTTTTGTAATTTGGGAGATTGTAATCTATAACTTTGTTTATCTATAACTCTTATTATGTATATCGAGTTGTAAGACGATAACAACTGGTTTTGTAATATATGAACTTAATTAATATTTCCGCCTTAATTTAATTAAGTCATGAAAAACCAGGTTGTTACATTTGTAGTGGAACAATAAATTATTTTTCGTCAAATTTTTTAACCTATATATATCAATAATATTAGGTTGTAGATGGATAGTGAGCTTAATAGAGTCTTTATGTCATGAGATTGTAAATGAGAAACTTGGTTACGCATCGAAGTCATCACGTAACGCCTAAAACTAAGTTTAATTGACAGAAAACAAAGTTCGAGGGTACATTTGCGAAAATGGCGACAGCTAGGGGAAACATGTATGTTTAAAAAAGTGTAGGGGTACCATGTAGAAAGTCAAAAAATTGAGGGGTGTCATGTAGAATATCTCATACTTCTTTGTTTGACCCCCATTATTTACTAAGTAAATCATATTTGGTTGAAATCTCTAAAAAGCACGTATGGTCCTTAAACATGACTAGCTATGATTCTACGTGGCTCCAAACATCATTACGCTTTTCAGTACGTGGTTCACGATACACACAACAAAGATACCAATAACACTTTATTCCTTGATTAACATGGCAAATAACGAAATCTTTACATTTGGTTACAAGATTCATCGTTACGTTTCACTTTTATCCTAGCCAAAGACCATCACAAGACCCTATTACATCTACACCAACAACGTTATGAAAGCCAAAGGGTCTACAAAAAGATGTCACAACATCAACACAATACTTAGTCTCACTAAAAAATACAAAATCATAACTATTTATATTCCCTCTGTCTCGGCCAATAGTTATCAATTTCCTTTTTGGGGTTTATCAATCAATAGTTATCGATTTCTTTTTGTAGCATATTTTTGTGGGCCATTTTAAGTGTAAGTGAGAGATGTTTGATTTGCGTGGTCCAAAAGCTTTTTAACACATTTTCTTAACTTTTGAGCCAAAAGTAATTGATAACTATTGATCAGAATGAAGGAAGTACTTAATAGCGCCACTAGATCCTATTGCATCCCCAAAGAAGATCTATTTCATACAATTGTATATAAAAAAAATCTTCACACGGAATTGAGTAATAATCAATTCATCCCAATCAATAAATCTACAATATATACTAGGTTTTTATAAGAGAGAAATATTGAAATTTGATCACAATTAAATGAGACAGAATTTGATTAAATTACTTTGATTATATAGGAAAATATTTGAAAACTAGTGTCTTTTACTAAAAAAAAAAAAAAAAAAAAAAGACGGTTTTCTAATGCATTGAATGTGATTACATTTGAATAGATCGTAATCACTATTAAGTACTGCATATATTTGCAAACGCTATTAAGAGGTATAATGATTGTCACTTTTTAGTAAGTAGGTCACAATCAACTTAAAAATGGTCACTTTTGAGTATCAATAAACTTTTTTTTTTCATATTATTAGTAAAATACGGTTATTTACGTGACATTCTACCATAGTATTTCTTCCGTCCCAATCATTTGTTTACATATTCCGTATTTGGGTGTATCACTCATTTGTTTACCTTTTCTTTTTAGGAAGCTTTATCATACAAATGGACCAACTAGCCCTCTCACTCCACCATTTAAATTTCCTTCATCAATATCCTTACCCCATACTTTCCAAGGGGTATATGTGTTCTTTGTGGATTTTCGTTGGTCTTTGTGCCAAAATGAAAGGTAAACAAATAATTAGGACGAAAAAAATATTAATTAATTTGGGATTACTTACTTTCCCAAGCAAGTTCATAAAGGGGAGTATTTATAAGAAAAATTGTCGGAGATACAAACGCCTAAGCCTCGTTTTGGTGGATAGTAGAGCTAAACTAAAGTCATTGACATAAACAAATTAAAATTAAAATCTCTAGCAAATTCAAAGTCATGAATTGAAAATGGATAGTAGAGCTAAACTAAAGCCTACGATCGTGTGGAGTGGAGTTTTCTGGAGTCGGTAATGAACACGATGGGCTTCGACTATCGGTGGGTTGATCGGGTGATGGCTTGCGTAAGATCAGTGTCTTTTTCGGTGTTGGTGAATGGGCGTCCATCTAGTGAATTTTCTCCGTCCCGGGGATTACGACAAGGCGACCCTCTATCGCCGTACCTGTTCTTGTTGTGTGCTGAAGCTTTTTCGGCTCTCATCAGGAAATCTGTAGAGTCCGAGACCCTGCATGGTATCCAAATAGCGCCTGAGGCCCCGGTTGTATCCCTTCTATTCTTTGCCGATGACAGTATTATTTTTGCGCGAGCTAATGAGGATGAGGCTGCTAGGGTTCACGACATTCTCCGTACGTACGAGTAGGCCTCAGGTCAATTGGTTAGTTTGGATAAGACTAAGGTGTCGTTTAGTAGTGGATGCACGCCGGCGAATGTGAAAGCTAGTGTCACCAATATTTTGGGGGTACAAGTGGTCGACGCTCATGAGAAGTATCTAGGACTCCCCACTGTGGTGGGACGGTCTAAGGCGGTGATTACTAATTGTGTCCGCGAAAGATTATGGAAGAAACTACAGGGTTGGAAAGGGATGATTTTGTCTAAGGCGGGTAGGGAGGTCTTGATAAAGGCGGTAGCCCGATCTATCCCTACCTATGCGATGAGTGTGTTTAAATTCCCGAACAACTTTTGTGATGAGATGCGATCACTTGTGGCTCGCTTTTGGTGGGGCCAAAATCAGGGGAAGCGGAAAATTCATTGGCTTTCCTGGCAAAAACTCTATGTCACGAAAGATTTTGGGGGTATGGGTTTCCGAGATTATAAGCTGTTTAATTTAGCACTGCTCGGAAAACAAGCGTGGAGGTTGTGTACGGAGGCGGATTGCTTGATGGTACGGATTCTCAAGGGTCGTTACTATGCTAGTTCTTCGTTTTTACTAGAGCCGTTGGGAGCACAGCCTAGCTATGTTTGGCGTGGGATTTGGGATGCGCGGCGAGCCCTGGACACGGGGATTTGTCGAAGGATAGGAGAAGGGACGTCAACATTAGTTTGGCGTGACCCTTGGTTGGTCGGTACACAAACGCGTAAGGTGCTATCGCCAAGAATTAGTCATGACCTTATGATGACGGTGGCGGAACTTATGGTCTCGGGATTAAAAAAGTGGGATGTCGAGGTGGTTCAGGCCACTTTCTTTCCGTTTGAACAGGGGCGGGTTCTTTCGATACCCTTGAGCACTCGCAATACGGATAATTCTTGGTTTTGGACATTGGAGAAGGACGAGAGCTATTCGGTTCGAACCGCTTATGCCGCACTGATGCAAACAGAAAACCAGCATACCGTGTCATCTTCTCGAGAGGATCAATGGCGTTGAAGGCAAATCTGGAGAGCTGCAATGCTTCCACGTATAAAGCTGTTCATTTGGCAGCTTTGTCGTGAAGCCCTCCCAACGAGGAGCAACCTTGTGGCACGTGTTAAACAGGGGTCCGAGTTATGTCCCATTTGCGAGCACGAACCCGAAACGGCGTTGCATCTCCTGCTGGAATGTCGTGGGGTAGTGTGGGTTTGGAAGGAGCTCGATATTGAAGTGGGTGGTGCAGGTCGATGGAGGAGTATCCGGGCCTGGTTCGACTATGCGTGGGCTACGTTGCGGGATGACGAGCGGAAGACTATGATGGTTGCTTGCTGGGCAATTTGGGAATCATGAAACCGACGTGTGTTTGAGGAGAGGCGAATTGGGAACGAGAATATTTGCAAGCAGGTTTACGACATTATGGCAGAGATGGAGGGGGCTGTGCAACACGGTGGTCAGCAAGCTCGTGGTGTCACAACTGGGATTATCCGAAATTGGGTTCCACCTAAGGGCCCTAGCGTGAAAATTAACTGCGATGCGGGAGTTGTGGAGGGGGTTGGGACTTGCCTCGGGGCCGTTGCGAGGGACGAAGAAGGGGTGGTTTTGTGGTGCGAACACGAGCAGCAAGCGGAAGAATGAGAAGTACGTTGCACGGAGGCGAAGGCCATGCTTATTGGCTTATATCGGGCCCAAGATGCGGGGATTCGTTGCGTCGAGGTGGAGAGTGATTGTCAGGAATTGATTAATGCACTTAAGAGGAGTAAGACGGGTCGTAGTATTTTTTTTCTTACTTGTTGAGGACATTAGACTGTTATCACTTTCTTTTGCTTCCGTTGAATGGTTGTTTGTTAGTATGCTAGGAAATAAAGTAGCCCATGCTCTTGCTCATTTGCAACCATAGGTAAATGGTAGACGGTTATGGAATCTTAATCCCTGTTTGGACGTTCAAAAAAAAAAAAAATGGAAAAGAAAAAACTTGGTTTGGCATGGTGAAATTTTTCCCGTGGATTTTTTAACTGCTTACGTAAGAAAATTCATATATACTTAGTTAGTTTTAGTGCTTTTACACGGTTGTAAGAATTTAGCTCATTTCCATTTCAAGTTCAAATAATACAAATTACATCCATTTTATCCATTCAGTTTGGCTATGACATCTAAGTTATCCTCATCTCTCAATGAATTCACTTCCATTTAGATACATCGTACAATACTAATTATAGAGGAATCAACACCTACAAAGATACGCCTATTCCACTCTAGCCGTATATAGTAGATGCAGGCTACAACACTACAGCCTAGCCATTTAGCCTGCCATGATCGTCGTCGGAAGTGATGCGTTGCCCATTTCAACTCATACCGTATGTTACGTACCCGTCTTGTTATGCCTAACCATAGCCAAATCAGAAGAAGTATCTGACGAGAAACGGAGCAACCGAAAAAGAGGTGATTGTGAGTCTCCTCATTCTTCCTACATAAGACACACCAGTTTGGAATACATAATCCCTTGTTACGAAGATTATTAATCGTTGGTAGCTTCCCTTGGACCGCAAGTGTGGCTGTAACAGAATGTTTAAGTAGATTTGTTGGATGCCAAACAATAGAGTGCCAATAAACCAACGCTGGTCTTGGTCGAAAGAAATCGTCGCCTGCTTCACAAAATCGCCTTTTGAGTGCCAAAAAGACAGCAGCTCTATAGCTACAGTAATGGAACCGGCCTTAGGGTGTGTTTGGATTGACGGAATTAGAAGGAAGGAAAATGGAGGGATTGAATTTATTTTGTTTGGATACAAAATATGGAAGAAAACAATTGAAGGGGGAGGAATTTGGAGGGATCCATTTTCTCTCCTTAAAGCCTAATTGAAATCTCTTCAAAATAGGCAAGATTTGGAGAACAAATGGTACCCAAACATCACCACGTCACCCTCCATCCCCTTCTTTCTCCTTCCTTCCCCTTTCATCATTTCTCCTTCCCTCCCTTTCCCTCCAATTTTGCTATCCAAACACACCCTTCTGGTGTGTCTGGATTGAGGGGAATGGAGGGAAAGCAAAAAGGGGGCCTCCAATTCCTTTGTTTGGATACAAATTTGGACGGGAGAAAATGGAAGGAGAGGGAATTGGAAGGATTCATTTTCCTTCTAAACTTAATCAAAATCTCCCCACAAAGAAAAGATTTGAAGGGAAAATGTTATCCAAACACCTTCATCCAATTCACCTTTTCATTCCCTTCCCTGCCCCCTTCCCTATTTCTCCCTCCCCTCCATCTCCCTCCACTTTTACTATTCAAACACAGTACGAAGTTACTTAGGAGTTAGGACTATAACAAAACACGAATGTACTATGAAAATAAACGTAAACGAAAAAAAAAGTTTCGAATAATCCACCAGAACCAAATCTATCATAAACAAATTAGGTGAAATTTTTCCTTAAATATTACTCCGTATACTTCTAGTCATGCAAAACCCAAAATGTATAGAAATGGACTAAAAACTACTCCAAATTACCTTGCATTAGAAATCTACAATCTGTAATTCAAGTGATAAAATTAAATGTAATTGAACTTACATCATCAACCATTGGCAAATCTTCGAACCCGTTCTTGCACATAATGGCTCCAGCAAACACCACGACAAGGAGTTTATGAGGGTACTTGTGAATAGCCGCAGTCAGGCTTAACCCACCTGCGCTATGACCCACCAAAATAACCTTCTCGCCCTCAGGCAAACCCGACAATATATCGTCAAGTGGCTGATTGTATTCTTCAAAAGTTGATATGGTTGTCGGGTCTGCTCGATCAATGCCCGACCCTCGAAGGTCAGGGCAGGTCACCTTGTGGCCTGTGCATTCGAGGAGGGACCGTATTCGGTACCAACACCATGCTCCATGGGCTACCCCATGGACTAGTATAAAATGGGTACCTCTGCTTGACGATGTTTTGCTCATTTGTTTTGGGAGTAAAACAGTTATTGTGTTTTCTTTATTGGGTGGTCATGATTCAAATATGAAGAGCTTACCTTATCACATGTTTTGTACGGAGCAAAATAAATAAGGAAATAAAGAAAGAAAATAACTCAAGTGTTAGACCGTTTAACACGTATGATGGGTTTTCAGTAAATAAACCATGACCATTTCAGCTCTTATCGTAACCATTATTGCATAAAATATGACCACTTTTTGGAGGCTTCAAAAGTGGTCTCGTTTTAAGCGCAAATACTTTTTGATGCATCAAATTGTTTGACGCGAGAACTGCCTGCCACACATGTTCTGGGTCGGACTCAAGTCTATTTCTGTATTTTGTGACTACTCATATCTCTGTACATTCCCCACAAAATTCAGATGGGCTATTCTACCATGTAATAAACCGTAATTTTGAATTCATAAAAATTGCAACAACTTTAGTACAACCGGATTTCTTAAAAAAATTAAAATCATTACTGTCAACATTATTCATTTTCGCTCGCATGCATCAATTCTCTGGGTTTCTGCTGAGCATATCTAAATAATCTCTCGTTGAAAGCCACCTGAGGATCCTTTTCTATCAAATTCCCGCTTTCATCATAAGCGTCCTTCAAGAAAACAACCCAATTCATTTCGGTACCCGCCAGATAAAACGGCCTTGGTTGCTTCGAAAGCATCTGATAAGTATGCTTGGTGAGACTAAACTCCTCCTTGAACTCTACTATATGATGTATAGAGGCCTTTTTCTCCAATGTCAGTTTCAAAAATTCATGAATGATGCCGACCCTGTATTTCTCGGCCTCTAACGTCCCAAGTTCGTGCTTCCATCCATCCGAGTAAGGGGAAACCAGCGGCAAAGTATTTACTAAGTTTAATCGCCTCATATCATCCAAATCCAAATCCAAGGATTTCCCGTGTTTCAAGGGAAATTTAAACGCCCTCTTCACTTTTTCCTCGTCAACCATGAACTCTTTTTCGAGTGCACTTATAGCTAATGCAGGGTCCCATTTCAACAATTCAAGACTTCGGCTCCCATCATCACCATTGACTACCCGGAACTCCTCGGGAAACTTCAAAACCCAATCCCTAAAGTCATCCGGAATACCGAATAAGAACCTACAGTGGTAAATCTTGCTTAAAGGCATCCGCTTATCCTTTGACATCATCAGCAACTTCTTCACCACTTTCACCCTCTCTACTTCCATAGACTCCATAATTTCTTGCTCTTTTTCAAGCAAATTCTCCATAAACTCAGTAAACCCCAACCACATCTTGTTATCATGATGTCGGTAAATTTCAAAGAGAAGAGGGTGTTTTGCTACATATTTGGTAACCTTGCGGCCACGAGGGAAACCCAACTCACGGTATAGTTTCCCGGCATTGTCCAAGAGAAGGACATGTTCAGGTTGCTTGGTAAGATACTGTTTGGATCTAATGAGGAAGCGGAAATTGTTATCGCAACTGACAATTCGTTCAAAATGAGGTATCTGAGAGGACTGGTGCTGAACAGGAGTTGTCCGAGCGCTGGGCTTCGTACGCTTCTTCCTGAATTTTTTAGGCGTTTTGGTGACAAGAAATGAGGTGGAAAATGATGAGGTTAGTGAGGGAGAAACAATAGGATTGAATGAAGTTACGATTTTGGTGGGAGAGAGTTTTTCCTTATGCTTAGTGATGGCGGTAAAGATGCGCCAAGCCATGTTCTTCCTAGGAGGTACTAGGAGTCGGGTTCGTCACGAAATCTATCGGATGTATTACTATTGTTGTAGACTATGCCAATGTTGCAGCGTATAAAAACGATCTTGATGCTTTTAAATTTGCTTTATTTCTTCCAGTCCCGGATTTAGGACGGTTTGCTAAACCTGAGAATAACTTCTGAAAGACGTACAACTTGCTGCAGGACAGCCGTTACTTCAGTCTCCATTTTCTGCACTGTCTGCAAAGCATGATGATCAAAACATGAAACTCAAGGATACTCAGTTTCCGCTACTAAATTGGTCAGAGACAAATATTCCGACAGAAGACAACTCAATCACGAATCTTAATAAGAGGGCTCAAACGTAGGAAACGACAAGTTCAATCATGAAAACGCTGCTTTCTTGTCCGCATCCCCCACAGAGCCAGCTGATATTCACAGGCCCAACCAGATTATCCAAAGGGTCGACACAACTTTAAATTACGATTTACGAAACATTAAGCATGCGTAAAGACACCCTTCACGTTTCGAGCTTCTTCCAATATCAATAGAGTTTTACAATTTGAAACAATTCGCAACATTTATTCCACCATTGATGAACAGCTCAAAGCTAAGTATACTAAGGATATATAGCTCAACATGTAAAATCATCCCACCATTGATGAAATAACCATTAGAATTGACAAATTAACAAGGAAATCAAAAAGTCGATTCTTTTATTAAACCTATGATCAAATTGCAAAGAACCCAAATCAAAACATCATCGAATAAACCCATAAAAGACGATAATAGTGTCAATTAAATGCTCCTAAATGTTAGGCATTTCATCAAACACCTGGGGAGCAAGGATGAAAATCAAAGGTATATAAACAACAAAAAAGAGAAGTAAATTAAGTAGAACAATGTAAAGGATTTAAGAAAACAAAATGGTGGTTAGGGTTTACCAGGAAATTGATGATTGAGTGCACAAAGCCACAAACACAGCTAAGAGGAGTCGTGTTTATTATATTTGGGAATTTAGCAAAGTCAACGGAGACGAGGACTTTAAAAACGGCAACTTCATGAGAGTATGACACGGTACTAGACCTGTCAAACGGGTCGGGTGGGCGGGTTTCGGGTTCGGGTAACTCTTATACGGGTAATATACGGGTCGGGTGTATTTCGGGTTCGGGTAGTATACAGGTCGGGTGTACACGGGTTCCAGGTCGGGTTAGGGTCAAAATACGGGTTAATTAACGTCTTTTTACCCATATATTTTTTTTCTTTTTTTAGTATAACAGTTTAATTTTCACTAAAAAAAACTACTCTCTTCATTTATAGTCAAACTTTACATGATGTCAAAACACAAATATTAATTAGTAGAAGTTGTCCTTGCAACTGTACTTCATTAATCATTACTGACAAGTGGGTGAATTACTAATGTGAAGACTTTGGGTGCAGACACCTGCATCGATACGTCATAATGATTTCACTATTACCCTCCCAAGTTTATTCCTTGATTTTACATCCCACCAAATCAAAAAATTTAAACTTTTCAGCTTCCCTCCAAATGCATTATTTATACATTTAGGCGCTTTAACCGAAAAAAAAAAAAAAGTCTTTTTTATGGTGCCTCCAAAAATCAACTCTAATTGATATATAATTGAAAAATTAATTTTTTTAAAATTATAAGTTCCAAAATTGAAAATTTTAAAATAAGTTTATAGATGCATGTGTGTCTATTAAATCGATATTTATAATATTAGATCCATATATGTAGTTTTCAAGTTGTATCTTCAAATTTAAAATGTTACCTCAAACTACCGACTTAAAAATATATCATTTTCTTTTTCTCATTTTTCTCATTTATTCTCCACTTATATTTTGTTTCAAAATTTAATAATGATTTCAGATGCCTCAAATTCATAATGTCAAATGTAACTAACAAACATTATTAAAATGATTGATTCTATAATCATTGAATAATAACGATTATAATTTAAGTGAAAATTTTTCAATTATGAAAAATTTATTAGGTGTTAAATGTTTAAAATTAATTTGTAGTAGAAATTTTACATGTAAATTGAAACTGATAAAGACATTTTATATGTAGGAACGTAAGTTTTTTGACTCAACGGGTTAACCCGCTACGGGTCGTGTTTTGACCCATTGTTTCCGGGTCATTTCGGGTTCGGGTAGATTTCGGGTTCGGGTCGTAAAAGGCAGGTTTACTTCGGGTCATTTACAGGTCGGTTTCGGGCGGTTTATCGGATCGGGTCAGATGTTGACAGCTCTACACGGTACCGCAATTCCTATTCATTTAGCCAAAATACTCCCTTTAAACTCGAAAAGGCTACTAAAACCCATCGGGTAACAAGTTTTCATTACCCATCCAATCAATGTTGTCCACGTGGCGTATGCAATTTAGGAATTCGTTCAACAGGAGGAGTGTCATGCGTGTGTCATTCGTTCAACAGGAGGAGTATATTGTTCTAATTAGATTTTTACCCTATTTATTAGGGATTTTTTCTTTATTTTATTAATTGAGTTAATTTAATTTTGTTAATTAGTATAATTAATTAAATTAATTTTGTTAATTAGTATAATTATTTTTATTTTGTTAATCAGATTACTACTACGAATGAATAATTGAAAACAAATTTTAAATGCGTACATGTAACAAAAGACCGCGAACTGCTCCCCGAATTCGAAATCCATGTCAACTTGACTTGTTCTAACAAATTAGCACCATTTTCATTGTAAACAACAAATTCAGTTTCATTCTCGTCGACGATTTCATTCTCACCTTCTTCATTAAAATAAAATACTCGTTCAAATCAAAATTTAGCATTTTTTTTAACATAAATTCAGAAAATTAATCAAACGTTACACTTTATTTTTTGGAATTAATAAAAAGATTGTTTATTTACAAGAATTTTTTAGTATTTAACCTATTATTTTTAATAAAAAGGTACTCCTTAATTGTTTTGAACTAAAACGTAATTTTTTTTTTTAAAAAGTATAATATCCTGTTAATTAAGAAGGATTTTTAAAAGTGTAATCTTTTTGAAAATATTTGATTATATACAATCAACTTCCATTAAATAAAATCTTTTTGCAAAATATTTTGGTTTATACAATCTTTTTAAAACTGTTAATTAAGGATGATTTTTTTTTTTTTTGGGAAATTGTGTATTTAACTTTATACATATCTTTAAAAGATAAAAAACAAATCAATTAACAAAAAAAAATTAAACTAAGAAGTATATAATTAAAGAAAAAAAATATTTACACTTGACTAAATTATGGAAACAATTAATTTAGAAAAAAAAAAACATGAACAAGATAATGAAACAAATAATTAAGGAATTAATATATTAACAAAGAATAATAATAATAATAATAATAATAATAATAATAATAATAATAATAATAATAATAATAATAATAATAATAATAATAATAATAATAATAATAATAATAATAATAATAATAATAATAATAATAATAATAAAAATAATAATAATAATAATAATAATAATAATAATAATAATAATAATAATAATAATAATAATAATAATAATAATAATAATAATAATAATAATTGCCTTTCATAAAAAAAAAAAAAAATAAATAAAAAAATAAATAAAAAAATAAAATTGCGAAATTTGTCAATTGAGAAAATATAGGAAACAATGAGGATATATTGGTGGACGTATAACAAGTTAACAACTTGTGATTGATTAAAAAAAAAATTACTAATTATAATTCCACATGTTCATTTGCTATTGAAAGGGTAAAAAGCCTTTGTTACCCTAAGGGTAACACCATCATCTTCCCTTTAAACTCTAAACTCTTAACCCAATTACAATACGCCGCCGCACTTATGTTAAATACCGCCGCAAAAATTAAACCCATTTCCAAGTTTACCCCTAATTAATTGTTCCTAATTAATTTGAATTAACCTAAATTACATCCCCACTATCATTTTTACTCTACCAATATTGTAACAACCTGGTTTTTCGTGACTTTAATTAAACTAAGGCGGAAAGATTAATTAAGTCTATTTATTACAAAACCAGCTGTCATCGTATTATAACTCCATATACATAATATGAGTTTAAAGATAAACAGAGTATTCGATTACAAATCCCTCAAAACGAGTACAAAAGAAGATAAACCATCCCCAACATGATTGTCGTTAGTCTCGGGGTACCTGCATTAATTATCATTTTCTCGCATCACTCTTTCGATACATGCAATTCTAAAACATATGCATTATATATAATAAATAAGTAAAAACAAATAGCAAGCAGGCAGGCAACACTTAAGAGGAATCCTGATGATTCAAACATGAGCATGCGTCAAATCATATAGTCATAAAACAATCATCGATAAATCCTTCTCAACAGAGCAATTTCAACTTAAGACAATCATCAATCATGCGATAACCAATCAAAACAAGGAAATACATCCATCATACGTTAACTAATGATTCTTCGTTAGTAAGGCGGAATCATGCAGACGTAATCCGCACAATAGTAGACAGGGCCAACATAACTTGGACATGGCTGACATACTAGACGTCCGCGCAATAGCGATCAGGGCCAACAAAGTGGACAAGGCTGACAGGCTAAAGATATCTAAGATAATAAGGACGGCCACATCCCTTGTCTAATGTATGCATACACCACCTATCGAGGATCATACTTATTCGCTATTCAAAAGGTATTCACCAAGAAAAATTCGACTATTACCAGAGACGGGTACCCCCGGTTGGGGCTGGTATTTTCCAATTACCATCTATGGGCCCACGGAAATATCAATGATGCCCCATCCCTGAGGTTGTATATACCGTGTCAAATAGCAATCTTAAGATCGTTAAATAGCCTTGGGCAACTTTGGGAGGGAACCCAAGTCCCCATAGACAGCTACCTCGCTAACTTCGAATTTCAAGAGTCGCGACATGGCGAACAATCCAAGTATTTTATTCAGGTAGTTCGTTTTCTCAAATTCTTATTTCCTCGTTCGATCGTAACATATGTTATTTCTAAAACTTAAATATATCGTCGAATTTTGTATAATAAAATTTTAGTTCTAGCAGTTCTTCAGGTAAACATAACACATAGAAAAACTTAAATATTTATTTTGAGCCCATTCGTAAATTTTAAATGTTTTTACTATTCATTATTTACTATTCATGACGGTTACTATTCATCATGTTACTATTCATCGTATTTACTATTCATCGTATTTACTATTCATCGTATTTTTATACGTATTCGTATTTTCGTATTTCGTATTTGTACGTATTTTTATACGTATGCGTATTTTTATACTTCGTATTTATACGTATTTTTATACGTATGCGTATTTTTATACTTGTATTTGTACGTATTTTTATACGTAGATGTATTTTTATACTTGGTATTTGTACGTACTTTTATACGTACATGTATTTTATACTTATACGTATTTTGTCCTATGCTTAGTATATAATTTTTTTTTTATACTTAGTATTCTTTCACCTTTAAGATATTTTACTTAAGTACCAAAATCAACTTTTATTTTCTAAGTACAAATCCTAGTTTCAAAGTCGTTAAGTTCGTTTTGTACTTAGTGATTTTCAATAATATTTCGAAAGTAAAACTCGGTTAAATTTAGTCATATACTTAACTAAAATTTTAGCGGTTTCAAATTTTAGCGACGTTGTCGTAGTTCATTTTAAATAGTCCGTATGTCCAAATCCAAATTTAAGCAAAGGTAGTAAACTCTCGAACTCGTTCATTTTAATACATGTAACGTTTATTTTAATCGGTTTCGTTGATTCTTTTTATTAACGATTCATTATATAATCTAATATAATCCTAATTACTAATCAAATTTAGTGACTAAGTGACAAATTTATTTTGACCAAAATTTACCCAAAATAAAGAGAAATGTCGTGGCCCCTTTGTACACTACTCTATTTATTTCTTTTTTTTTTTGTTTCTATTAATAATTCAATACATTAGAAATTTAAATTACTTAAGTGATAAAAATAAAAAGTGACAAAATCATTTTAGGTCCAAAAATAACATTAAAACCGTGGCACTTGTAACACTACTTCATTTTATTTTCGTTTTCTAATTTATCGGTTTTTGACTTAAAGTTTTTATATACTAATTTCTTAAATTATACTAAAGTGATTTAACTAGTTTATGATTTCCACTAAACATTTTATTTCATTTATGAATAGTGATTTGTGACACTTTATATTTCTAACTTTTATATTTTAATGATTTAGTTTATTTAACTTATATATTTATTATTGTAATTATTCACTAATGTATTTAAACAACAATTAAATAAAACTTATAAATATTTTGAATCAAACTAGTTACATAAATGAAGAACACATGAATATGTGAAGAACACATATGATTTTCTAAAGAACATTTTTAACTCAAATTTTATATTATCGTTTTATTTTCTCAAATTTTAGTGACAAGTCTAATTAACCTAACTTAACATAATATGTTATTTACAAAAATTAAAACTAAAAATTGGTCCAAATTTTGTACAAAAACCGTGGCCCTCTTAGTATATTTCACAATTTTTGTTTTTGATTTTTATACTACTAATTCTATATCTTATTTCCTTTACATTATTTATGTATTTAACAAAAATGAAATTTATATTAAAAACACTAAACATATAAAAGTAATTCATTTCAAACACAAAAATAACAACAATAGTCCAAGCACATACATACTTTAAAACACTTCAGTTTCATAACAATTTCATTTTAAGTTCAACACAAAAACTAATTATATTTTCATATACATTTTATTCATAGTATTTTAAGCATGCAATTAACAAAAATTAAAACGAAAAATTAAACCAAAAATAAGGTATATGCCGTGTATATTTTAGGTGGACAATAAATATTATTTTTCGATTTTTGTCTTCTAATTTAACATACAATATTTAGGTGACATAATAAATCATTCATGCATCAAAACATCATTTAGTAAAATATCACATAATCAATTAAATTAGGTGCTTAGCAATTATAGTGTGCGAGAGCACCTTGATTAGGTTAGTGAAAGGAAAATCTAGCAATTGTCGGGGTCTACGATGTTGTCGAATAAGCTCAAGTCGATGCCACCACCTTACTCCTCGTCTTTGGATAATTAGTAAATACAAATGAAAATAAGTAAGTTAGTAATTTATTTTAGCCTAAACTAACTAAACTAAAAATTTAAAGTGTAGTAATATTTTTAGGTTTAGGTGATGTAAATATTTTAAATGATTTTGATTTATGTTCATAATTATTTACAAGTCAAAAGAGTAAGTGATTATTAGTTAAAATGGTGGAGGATTAATTTACACTACAAGAAAATCTATTACGGGCGACCAAAAAATGTCGACTGAATATAGTAGTCGCTGAAAGGCGACCGAAAAATTGAGCGGGCGACTGAAATTAGTCGACCAAAGGCGACCAGTAAGGCGACTAAATTAAAATCCTCGGGCGACCGAAATCGGTCGCCATATACTAAGGCGGGCGACCGCAATTGGTCGCCAAATCGGTCGCCATGCATAAAGAAAGGTTAAAACCGCAGATCTCCCCCAACCCCCCTCATTTCGTATGTTACTTAGAAAAAAAAAAAAAAAAACGTAGCAAATCCTACCCAAATCCGGTGCAAGTTCGATCAAGTTTTCAATTTTCGGGTTTAAATTTGGTGTATTCTTGCTTTGCCACTTCTAATCCTAACCTATTCAGTTCAATGTATGTTAATTTTTAATTTTTTGTTTTAGGTTTTATGTTGTGATTATATTATGGTTAATTTAGTTATATTGTTTAGATTTTGTAATTATTTTCGGTTGTTATGTTTGAATGATGTTTGGTTATTGTTTGTGAACTATAATATGTGTTGAATTTGTTTAAGAGTAGAGAATGATTGATTTTAATTGAAATTAGGGTTTGTAAAATTGGGTGTTTGTATTTAAGCTTGAAATTGGGGGTTTTTAGTAATGTTTGAGTTAGGTTTGATAAGTGTTGAATTTGTTTAAGAGTAGAGAATGATTGATTTTAATTGAAATTAGGGTTTGTGAAATTGGGTGTTTTTATTTAAGCTTGAAATTGGGGGTTTTTAGTAATGTTTGAGTTAGGTTTGAATGATGTTTAGTTATTGTTTGTTTAAGAGTAGAGAATGATTGATTTTAATTGAAATTAGGGTTTGTGAAATTGGGTGTTTTTATTTAAGCTTGAAATTGGGGTTTTTTTTAGTAATGTTTGAGTTAGGTTTGAATGATGTTTAGTTATTGTTTGTAAAGTTAATTTCTTTAAGATTAGTGTAGGATTAGTGTTATTGATTAGTTAGTGATTAGAATTAGGTTTGAATGATGTTTGAGTTATGTTTGAATGATGTTTGGTTATTGTTTGGAAAGTTAATTTCTTTAAGATTAGAGAATTTGTTTAAGATTAGAGAATGTTTGAATTGGGGGATTTTAGTAGTGTTTTAGTTATATATACATCTTAGATTATTATTTTTATGTTAGAATATGTTTTGATTAAGTTTAGTGTTATTATTTTCTAGTTATATATGTTGTTTTTTTTTTTTAGTTTAAATTATGTCGTCAGGGCGAAATACAGAAGGTAGTTCCTCCAGATCGTCATTCAGGTCCGACGAGGAGAATGAGTCGTCGGATAGTCAGGAGACGCAACAATAAAGGGAAGACCAGGAGGCGGACGACAAACCACCAACAGATGCGACCGGCAAATTAATTTTAGACCCGAAATCATATTGGTAATTAGTTGTTCATTTATATTAAAATTATATATATATATTTATGTGCTTTTAATTCTAATGCAAAAATTGTAAGGTTTCCACAAAAGGCAATTACGAAGGCATGTACGGAGAGTACAAAAAGTCGTTATACTTCCGGTTACACTTGTTGGTCGTCGGTACCAGACGACTTGAAGGAGCAGTGGTTTAATATTTTTAGGGTACGTATATAATTATTAAAGCCACTAGTGTTTTTAAAATGTATACATATTATTACGCCGGAATTTGTTTAATATTTGGTTTTATACGTAGAATTCATGCACTTGGAAGCCGGTTCTTGAGCATTTAGTCCGTGCAAAGTACGAGCAAACGTGTCAAAAACGCTTCAAGGACAACATGTACAAGGCTGTTAAAAGAAAAAAGAAGCCCGTATTCATGAATGGTAATAAAATTTTTATATTCGGAGTTTGTTGTTTGGTTTTATTTAGTTGTCGCCATATTTTTCCTTGTAGATGTTGCGTACAACGACTTGCTGAAGTTACGAGACACGCCGGAATTTCTAAAGAAATCCAAACAAGCGGCGTTGAATATTAGGGGAGGAGATCCAAATGCACGTGTCGAGCCGAGTTACTATAGAGGATCTCAGAGTTGCCTTGATCGTGCACAACAACTACAAAACGTAAGTTTTAATATATCGTTTACCTAATCCAATAATAGTATGATTGTGTATATTTAAATTAATAATTGTTGCCTTTTTTTTGGACTAAAGGCAAACAAAGGACAAGCGGCGACCGCGTTTGACATTTTTTTGGACACGCACGCCAAAAAAGACGAGGAGGGCAAGTTGCATTTCGCGAGAAAGAAAGACTCAGAAAAATATGTAAGGAATTGTTCGTCGTAATAGGTTTATAATCTTTTTAATTTGTTGTAATTAAATAGCATAATTGATTTGTTCTTTGGTAGGAGGCGTATATGAAGCGAGTGCAGGAGGAGCCTGAAACCCGACCCGATCAAATTTGGTTGGAACTGAACGAAGGATTTAAAAAAGGGGCGGTTTATGGAGTCGACAACGCAGCCGAGTATATTTACAAGAAGAGAAACCGCAAATTATCGACAGTGAGTGACTCCATGTACACGCCGGGTATTGTAAGGCAATTAGAAGATCGCGTCGCCAATCAAGACGAACGCCTTTCCGCTCAAGACGAGGAGCTCAGGTTGATGAGGGAACAAATGCAACGGATGCAGACCTACTTTGAGTAGTGTAATCCAGGGATTGGTCCGCAGTATCCTGACCCTAGAGACCCTCATGGTGGTGGCCCGAGTAGTGGAGCATCTGTTGGGTTTCAAGTGTAGAGTATCTCTTTTTCCGTTTAGGCAAACTGTTAGTGATGTTGAACATGAATTATGTGTTGCAGTACTAAACTTGATGGTGAATGCATGTACGATACTTGATTTCGGTTTGAAAATGTTGAATTTGTATGGTTGTATATACCGTTGAAATTGTATGGTTGAATTTGCAGGTTTACTGAGTTTGGTTATCAAAATTAATTCGGGCAGAACGTGAAAACGTGCAGGAATCGTATATTTGTTGCCAGTCTTCCCAAAAATTAAATCAGAGAGAAGGCGATCGAGTAGCGGTCACCAGATTCCCAAAAATTAAAAAAAAAACAGAAAGAAGGCGACAGATTGGCGACTGACTTGCGGTCGCCAACGTCAAAAATGGCGACCGAAGTCAGTCGCCAGACTCCAAAATTTTTTTAAAAAAAGAGAGCATGTGGCGACCGAAGTCGGTCGCCCGTTTCCTTGTTGGCGACGGATTATTCAGTCGCCATTAGTTGGCGACTGATTTCGGTGACCTCAAAAAGCGGCGATCGAGCCTCATTCTGCATTGTCTGGCGTAGTCGATCGCCTCACTGTTTTAGCGACTGTTGTTGGTAGCCTTTTTCGGTCGCCTGTACAAGATTTTCTTGTAGTGTTAGGTGCTTAAAGAAATTAAAGACAAGAGAAATAAAAGTTTTTAAAGGAGAAATGAAATGGAAAAGATGGTGTTCTTCATGTTCTTGAGGATGAAGATATGCCTACTAGTGTTCTTGTGTTTGTTTATTTAGAGAGAAAAGAGTTAGAGTATTAGTTTGTGTTAATGTGCAATGAATGTTGTAGTAGTAATAAAATGTATACTAGTGAAGTAGTAATGTACGTATTGTATTTGTGTATTTAGTTTGTATAAATATTAAATTAAAAGAAGCTAGAAATGATGATGAAAAATGTAGGATTGTAAGAGGATTAGACAACTTAGTAAAGTAGAGAATAATGGAAGAAGATAACATTGAGTCAAGGACTCAAAGAAGTCGGCCAACATGTGGTCAAGTGGCCCGATTTTTCGTTTTTGAAATTTTCGATATGCGCACACGCGAAAAGTCTCGAAATAAAATGTATAGTCTTAAAATAAGGTTTCGAAGTAAGATTGAAAATAAAAATGGAAATAAACATCGAAGGGTGATCAAAACAAAAATTGGGTCAAAATCCTCGAAACTTGAATAAAAATTTATTTGGTCGAAATGCTTATTTTTTTCATTGAATGTTAACGATTTAAATCATTATGATCAAACGTCAAAAATTTTATCAGCTTAAAATAGGTACGACTTAATATTTCGATATTTTGCGAAAGTGTTAGTTAAATCAAATCGAAATAGTAATTTGATATTAATATAATAAGATTTAGAAATAATAATCAAAATGATTAATGAAAAGGTTTGATGTTAAGTGTTGAATTTGTGTAAGTCAAAAAGGAAGAAAAATAGGTGACTTAGTCACCTTGGTTAGCTCGGCCAAGTGGGCCCCATTTGGCCTCGTTTTGCGCGTCGAAATTTGTCGCTGAGAAAATTGTCGTCGATTCATCATTTTATTTATCGAGTTCGAATATGTAAAAATAAAGTTCAAATTCGAAGTATATCAAAATAGTTTTAGTTCAGGTGCGAGAAGAATTGTAGTGTATTGTAATCGTTGACTTGAATTTCAACGACGAGAAAAATTACAAGGGTCCATTTTTATTTAAAAACGGAAAACGTTCGAAATTGAATTTTATGAATAAAAGGTTTTACTTTTATTTTTATGAATAGTAAACATGACTTGACCATTTTGAAATTTGAAAGACGATATAAGTTTTGTGTTGATTTTTATAAAATTTTGAATTGTGTTTCTTTTTGAATTCTGAATATAATACGACATACTTTATTTTTCAAAATTTTTATATTTGGACTTAGGAAATTTAGTATTATTTGACGAAAAAAATTCAGACGCATTTTTATTACAAGGGAAAAGGATGAATTTAATTTAAGGAATTAAATTCTTTTATAACATTGTGTTATGAAAAACACGGGGTGTTACAAATATAATATAGTATGTTACCATTTTCATCAATATTGTTACCATTTAAAATTTGTATTTTTCTGGTTTTTTAAGTTAAGTTAAGTTACAAAAAAAAAAAAAAAAAAAAAAAAAAAAAAAGGTTAATGTGCTTCCATTCGTGCAAAACACACGAACAAAGTCACCCCACTTGACCAAAAAACTCGAAAAAAACACCCCCCCCCTCGTGTATGTCACTCATTCCCCCCTCCCCTTTCGTGTACCCTTTTTTTTTTTTCCTCATATTATTAATGTTAAAATTGTTTAATTTTAAATTTTTTAATGGGAAATTCTATGGTGTACCCTCCAACTTTTTCATTTTCTACCGTGTACCCCTCTTTTTTTAGTCTTACACAGTGTACCCCTTAACTTCATTAGTAACTATAAACCGTGACCTAATTACAATTTAACGTTAAGTAGGCGCTAATTTTGAACGTTTAAGAGGTGACATGTCGGGTTTTGTTGCTGGGTTCAAAATAAATTAAACAGCTTGATTTTATTTGGGATTTACACGTCATTTTCCAAGTCAGCAAAAAGGTGCCATGTCACCTCTTAAACGTTCAAAATTAGCGCCTACTTAACGTTAAATTGTAATAAGGTCACGGTTTATAGTGACTAATGAAGTTAAGGGGTACACTGTGTAAGGCTAAAAAAAGAGGGGTACACGGTAGAAAATGAAAAAGTTGGAGGGTACACCGTAGAATTTCCCTTTTTTAATTTTAATTTTTAATGTTATTTAGTGATAGTTTATTTTTACCGTTACAAAATACTCTGCCGTTTGAGATAATTATTTACAGTTTGACTATTTTGTGAGAGGGATTTGAGATAAGTGTAAACAATTGACTGAAACAGAAGGAGTAAGTTGTTTAACATTATTTTAAGTTGTATTATTAATATTGATTTGGTTGAAATTTTTGTAATTTTAGGTATCTAAATATTATGGAACGTCGTCCAAGAATTAAATTGAAACCTTCTGCAACGCCTTTTAGTGTTGGCGGTTCACAGTCGGTGGCTCAGGTTGGATCGTCCAAGAATTAAATTGAAACCTTCTGTAGCGCTAAATACGATTTTAATCTTGAATGGACAAAAGACAACTAAAACAATTAACTAACTAACAAGGGCAAAAGTGAAATTTCCAACAAAAAGTGCAGCAGTATTTAACGAGTAGTGCGGCGGTATATTGTACCTCCCCTAGGTGTTCAATATGGCGCCGCACATATGTTAAACAGCATCGTGTATTTGTCAATTACGTCCCTATCCTATGATTACTGTGATTAATTTGATTTTGTAAAAGTAAATAAATCCGAGCACATTTTAAAGTCAAGAAGTTGACGATGAAGCCGATTAGGGTGACTATTTGGGCGACTATGAAACGGCTCATGGGGACGGTTTGGTCGACGATAATATTTCAGTAAGTAAAGTTTTCGCTAAATTTAAAAGAAAATCGAAATAGCATTAAATGGGTACATTTCAAGTAAATTGCTCGAATTAATCATGGTTCATCGAGCAAATACGGTTATTTCGAGCAACTCACTCGAATAAACCAGGTTTATACGAGTGAGTTGCTCGAAATAACCAGTGATTTAATCGAATGAAACTTGGTTATTTCAAATATTTGCTCGAATGAACCGTGGTTATTTCGAGTGTTTTGCTCAAGTAGTGTTTTCTTTTTTGTCGAAAATTATATATTTTACTTTATTTATTCAATTTATGTTACCCAAAGAAAATTATTTAATGTTGTTGATTGAAAAATGGAATCGATTATAAAACTCACTTTTTTCAATAACTTTAAGGGAATAATTCGAACTGACACTCATCTTCCACAAATAATCTCAACTCAAAATAATCCTCGAATAATCACAAATATCGAAAAATCATTGGAATAATATACTTTGGCCAAGTTTAACATGCTTTAGTACATAAAAATAAGGTGAACCGGTTTAAATTTTATTTCCAATAAGAGCGAGGTAAAGGTAGAATCGGTTTCACCATTTTTTTTACATGTTATAGTCGATTAAAATTGCGCAAATTATATTATTGGAATGATTTTTCAATAGTTGAGATTATTCGTTGATTATTTTGAGTTAGGATTATTTTTGGAAGATGAGTGTAAGTTCGGATGATTCATGTCAATTATTACTAAATTTAAGATACTTATTATCAACAATAATTAAAGCAATCACGGTTAGGGACTCAGTCATGAAGGGCAAAGTTGAATTAAATTGATTTTGTGTGGCCTTGTCTAACAATTTATGGCGCTATAAATATTGTAATATGGATTAACATGGAGAATTCTCATTTCATTTTATTTTTTGTTAATTTTTCCTAAGTTAAATATCTCCATTAACAACAAATTTTTTAATGGGGTCTATTTGTCATCGCTAATTCTTAAGCATAAATGTTTTTTCATATATACAATTTACTCTGTGCTATATATTTTTCATATTTTTTTATCTTGCGTATTATTTTGTTATCTTATAATATACAATTTTCTCTCTATTTTTCTTTATTTTTTTTTTAATCAAATCTTACTGAATTACTCAATAATTAATTATGAAATTCAATTATCTATTTAATCAAGTAATAACTTATTTAATTTCTATTTGTGTTGTTAAATTATTAATGTTTGATAGAATTACAAAAAAAATACTCCCTCCGTCTCAGTCATTTGTTTACAGTTTGACTTTTTTTCCCTCACAAAAAAGTCAAACTGTAAACAATTCACTGAAACGGAGGGAGTATAAAAATATAAAAAATAGGGCTAGGGTTATTGAAGAATGTGCCCACGAAGGAGTGGTGGCCGAAGGTAGCTAGAAGGTGTTGCCTCGGGCAAAATATTCACAGTGGCACACTTACTGAATGAAAATGAAGAACACCTGAAAAAAATAGAAATTTTATGTGCCAGGTCGATTTGTGTCAGGAGGTCACTGAGACCCAAATTTAAATGCAACAAGTTAAAATCAAATGATTTATCGAGTTCCTTCCACTAAATTAGTTTATGTGTTCTCTTGTGATTGAAAGTCCAAACACACTACTAGAATTTGAAAATGTTTGTTGATAGAAACCGTAAGACAACCTTCATTAACATTTGTCTAATTGGGTCATGAACTTCGTGATTCAAAGTGACGACTATTTTTTACTTTTAGTCTCTCATTGGCATGTCCCTTCGTTTCTTTAACCCTTTTTACGACTCCGTATTTCACTATTATCTCTCCTACCTTTTCACTCGTTCAATTGATATCTATAAAAAACAATTTTATTTTATTTTTGCCAGCTGGAAACGGAGTGATTACAGTCTAAATGTACGGCAATAAAGCATTAAACTTGAAAAGAAACGAAGGTCCAATCCGTACTTACAAATGAAAATTACAAACAATAAAGCATTAAAACTACTATTACATAAATAGCTTCGGGTATAATATATGTGTTGGTGGAGTACGACGGATTGTGCACGAGCTTTAACTTTCAACTCCTCGGCATCACGAAAATCTCCTGTAGGCCCACGAATCACTTGAAATACCGAGCGACAAGAACAAATTGCACTTACGCCTAAAAGGCGTAGAAAGAAAGAGAGGGAAGCAAACCGATAAGATTTGCCTCGAGTGGAGAGAAATCTCCTACAACCTGGTGATCGAGCTCCGTAGACAGTAAGACAAAAGCTAAAGACACTCCGTGAGCAGGCGAGGCGGAGTAAATTACGCCCCCCAACAAATCCCCTAACCACAACCACCCCAAGGTTGTGGGTGTAATCAACACCAACAGAAGGCATAGACACTAAACCATTAGTGCGTTTTATTATTTTAGGAGGGTAGATAAACTTGAAAAGAAACGAAGGTTCATCAGCCAAGAGACAAGACACTTTTAACCTTCCAAAAGAGCATGTTCTAGTGGAACTTATTGACTCCCACGGAGATAAGGACAGGACACCCCACCTCGTGCGTTTATTTGCTATAGTAGGGACAACTGATAAAATAGTTAAGAGACATGACACTCTTAACCAACGAGACATGCGTTTTAATATAAGGCCGAAAACCACCAACCAACCAATCACATCCACCAACCGCCCTCAACACAACTCAATCAGACAAGGAAAACCTCGTAACACACCGGACTACCGAAGTAGCTACCAAAGGGCCGGGACACACCAAGACACGTCCCTTCAAAGCCAAAACAAACTGGATCCGAATCACTAAACATACAACCCTAGGACCTATCTTTAACATGCACCACAAGACCATCAGAGAACTACTGTTGGGCCTAAAATTCACAAGCCCAGATTCGGCCCGGAAAGTAGCTTCAGCGAAAGTCGGCTCAGGACCCTAGGCAGGACCCTGGTCAGGACCCTGGGAAGGACCCTGGGCAGTCAGGACCCTCAGGAGACCCACCAACGGAACTATTCGAAATCAAAACGGATAATTAAGGCAGGCGCGAGAATGGGGGAGGCGTTACATAGAAGGAGCGAATCAAGGCAAATGAATAGGGGAGAATAACGGCTAGGAGAAGGGAGGAAAATCAGGAGGACTACAACTATAAAAGAGAAGCTAGGGTTCAAGGAGAAGGCATTCAACATTCCACCATTATCCTACAGCAGACAAAGCATTCCACTGACATTTCTCAGCACATACTTTACGCTTTTTGCATATCTTGTACTAAATAACGTGCCCTCGCACCTAAGCCTTGTAATCCCCCTTTGAATAGTGGATAGTTGGCGGGACAAGAGCTTCCCCCCGCGGTCGTTTCCCACGTCGGGTTTTCCGCGTAACCAAAAAACTCTCGTGTCACGTTTATTATCTTCGTTGCATTTCTTTACGTTTTCTTTCGCAATTCATAGTTTGGTACACATTTAGGTCGCTTTAACCCCAATCACATTAAATCAATACTTGGTAAATTTTTTGCCGAAACATTTGGCGCCGTCTGTGGGGACTTGCGATCAACTTTGTAGCCAGATTCATCCCCTCAACTAGCAATCATGTCAAGCAACGCCAGTCAAGGATCGACCAGTTCACCGGTGGTGTCGGTAGCCAGTATGCTCTCAAGAACGGTCTCGGGGTCCTCACCGCCTGGTTTCCACGACTAGGACAGTGTCTGCAACAGCAACTGCTGCCCAGCCAGGACGCACCGCAGGGGTCCCAAGATCACCCTCCTCAGCGCCCAGGGGATCACCGCCTGCCAGCACTGGGGGATTCGGAATGCCCCCAGGATGGCTGCCAGAGTCCATAGGAGGCTCCAGGGCGTGCGGCGCCTGACCTCGGGATCCGCTCCATACCCTAATGAGGAGCATGGAGTCGCTATCCAGGGTCATGGACCAAGTGCGCAGAGGAGGCGAGGAAACCGCAAGAAGGCTGCAGGCTCTGGAGTCCAAGGTTCAACAGGGGAGCAATGGATCGCTCCCGTGAATCGCCCGAAGCGGCAGACCTAGCAGCAGGAGGATTCCTCAGAGTTGGTGACCCGCTGACCTCGGAGGAGTCACCCCAACGCCCTCGGCCCCAGACCCTGGGGTCATCGCCATCGACACCTCCCTAAGCCTTGGCAATCGCCAGCTCAAGCCCAGGTAACTTCGCAGATTCAACAACTTGTACGGAACTAACATTCCTTTCTTGGCGGGAACTCGAGCAAAACTTGGGCCGGGTGGCACGGATCGATTGTGGCTGCGGCGCCATTGTTCGCGGACCCGATACACCACGATCTTTGGGGCCTGGCGAATAAGGTTCAGCCGCCGTAAGCGGCGATTCAGGAGGCGAGGAGCATGATCACGAAGATCCGGGGTGCCAGGCGGCTGGAGAAGCGGCGATGGGCGATTCTGACCACCTTTGTGGGCGGCATTTCACGCTCAAGTTCCAAAGGTTTTGACCCTCCTACCATGACGTTGTACGATGGGACCTCGGACCCTCAGGACCACGTGAATCAGTACAAGCAGAAGATGATGGTGGTCACGGCAACGGGGGCCCTAAAGGAAGCTTGCATGTGCAAGGGCTTTGGTTCCACACTCACAGGAGCAGCTCTAGAATGGTTTGTCAGCCTCCCAAACCGGTCTATCACCTCGTTATTGGTGGTCAACGCCTTTACAGACGTGATTCGCCCGATGGCGAGAAGCCTGAGAAGCGAACCGGCTGACACATCTGCTGGTGCGAAATCCGGAGAAACAAGAGAATTCCTCAACCGCTTTAATCGAGAAAAGGTCTCCATCCCACGCTGTGATGTCGCAACCGCCATAGAAGCCTTTCGCCAGGGGCTCAGGGAAGACTCAGACCTCTACAGGGACCTGACGAAGTATCCATGCTCAACGTTCGAAGATGCTCAGGCAAAAGCATTGGCAGCCATCAGGCTCGAGGAAGATGCAGCAACCAGGAAGAGGACCCATAGCAGCCCTCCCAGGAAGATCACTAGCGACCGCAGGAACGAGAGATCCAGGCCATACCAAAAGCCCACAGTCAACAAGGTTTCAGGAGCCACGGACTGGAGAAACCGCCAGGATCTCCCGCCAAAGGTAAGTGAGTACAAATTTACTACTGGTATTGATGGGGTGCTCAAACACTTGCAGGATCTTGGAGATAGAGTCAGATGGCCGCGAAGGAGCCCAGCCAACGGGGACACCAGCAGGAAAGACCCTGACAGGAGGTGCGAATTCCACGACGACATCGGCCACAACACCGAGGACTGCGTAGCTCTGAGGAGGGAGCTGAAGTACCTCCAGGACAGGGGGCACCTTGACCCCATCACGCGAGGGGTCCAGGTCGGCAAGGTGGGATCGGCCGGTCGAGTCCTGCCCTCGCCGCCGCCGTTGTATACAAAAATCGTGAACGTGATAACAGGAGGGTCAGAGCTGTGTGGACTGTCCTACTCAGCAGCTAAGAGACGGGCCAGGAGTAGCAAGGGGGAAAGACCGGCATCCTCAGCCAGGGTGGCCCACCACAACCTACCGACCGTTACGTTCGACGAACAGGACGCAGAGGGCACCCCTGAGGAGCACCACGACGCACTAATCATCACCTTGTCCATAGGCAACTGCTTGGTAAAGAGGATCCTGGTGGATACCGGGAGCTCAGTCAACTTGCTCATGTTGCACTCGCTGAAGGACATGGGCTTCAGTGAGAAAGATCTGGTGAAGAAGCAGGTCCCCTTGGTCGGCCGTGGGAAAGCGGCGCATTCCCTAGGAGAGATCACAATCCCAACCTTTGCAGGGGGCATCAACAAACAGGTAAAGTATTTGGTTATTGATTGTCAGTCGTCTTACAATGTAATTCTTGGCAGGCCTTGGATCCACGAGATGAGGGCGGTACCCTCAACGTACCATCAATGCGTCAAATTCCCAACACCCTGGGGAGTGCAAGAGATTCGTGGAGATCAGGAGGCTGCGAAGGGCTCTTCTGAGGATGCTCTGAAACCAAGCTGCGGTGCCCCCGAGGCATAGCAATTCTGAGAGCGGCGAGGAGATGTACCAGAGCGAGCGGCCGGATCTGGATCAGGTGAACCTTGGCCTTGGCGCCCGTAACGCGATCTGATAGGGTCAGTTACGCGGTGAAATCCGAACTAAACTTGTCAATTTGCTTAAAACTAATATGGATTGCCGCTGGTCCCATGATGACATGGTAGGGATAGACGAGTGTCATAACGCACTGACTCAGCGTGGATCCCGCTACACCGGTCCGGCCGAGAAGGCGCAAGTATGCTCGAGCGCCACGGATAATCAATCGGGAGGTGGAAAACCTGCTTGAATCTTGGAAAATCGGGGAGGTAAACTACCCTGAGTGGCTCTCAAGCGTGGTGGTGGTCAGAAGAAGAACGGAAAATGGAGAGTGTGCATAGATTTCACGGACCTGAACAAAGCATGCCCCAAGGATCCATTCCCTTTGCCCCACATTAACGCGATGGTGGATCACGACGGTGGTCACGAGATGTTAACGTTCCTGGACGCCTGGAGTGGGTACAACCAAATCAGGATGCACCCAAAAGTTCAAGGAAAGACGGCCTTCAGAACTGAGAGAGGGATATATTGCTATAATGTTATGCCCTTTAGTGCGAAAAATGCGAATCCACCTATCAAAGGCGGTGAACATGATGTTCAAGGACTTAATCGGGAAAACAATGGAAGTGTACATAGACGACATGGTGGTCAAGTCCCTGAAAGCGGAACAGCACGCTGAGGACCTGGCAGAGACCTTTGGAATCCTGAGGAAGTACCAGATGAAGCTCAACCCCCAGAAATGCACCTTCGGAGTCTCCTCAGGGAAATTCCTAGGATACATAGTGACGCAAAGGGGAATAGAAGCCAGTGTGGAACAAATTAGGGCCTTGCTCCAGCTGGAGTCTCCAAAGCAGCCAAAGGACGTACAGAAGCTAACGGGAAGGGTGGCAGCCCTCAGCAGGTTCATATCTCGTTCCTCAGAAAGGTGCAAGCTGTTCTATGACCTGCTGAGGAAGAGCCAAAGATTCGAGTGGACCCCAGACCACGAGGCAGCCTTCCAGGAGCTAAAAAAGTACCTAGCAGCACCACCGCTCCTCGCAAAGCCAGGACCTGAGGAGCCACTTTGTACTTATGCACATGCATAGAGGTGGCGTGAGTGCCGTCTTTGGTCGAGGAGCATGAAGGGGCCCGGTAGATTTACTCGTGAGCAAGTCTCTGCCGGCCAGAGAGACCAGGTACCTGTGAACTCGAAAAACTTGTCCTTGCGTTGAATTCTGACCTCCTTTAAGTTGCGTCCTTTCTTTGAATCCCATATTATTACTGTGATCACTAATTTTCCCATCAAGAGTGTCTTGCGTAAGCCTGAACTTTCAGGGAGAATGGTGAAGTGGTCAGTGCACCTGAGTGGGTATGACCTAAAGTACGAGCCCAGGAAAGCTATAAAGTCACAGGCCCTTGCAGATTTCATTTCAGAGTTCGGCCATTCGGCGGCCGGTGCAGGAGGAGGCCACGAGCTTGGAATCTGCGGGGACGAACAGGGATCCTGAAGCGCATGTAGATGGGCGTCCAACATGAGAGAGTGCAGGGGAGTTGGTTTGGTGCTCTGATCCCGAAGGAGACTTGATTGTGCGGTGATGCGATGTGAGTTTCGAGCAGCGAACAATGAAGCGGAATCTGAGGCCTTGATACTAGAAATTTGAAATTGGCGAAAGACATGAAAATCAAAAACTTGGTAGTGTTCGGCGATTCCCGACTCATCGTGAACCACATGAACAACACGTATGTGGCGAGGATTCAAAATGGTAGCATACCTCAAGGTCGCAAAGAATTGGAGCGAGTTCGACAAAGATCCGGATAACTCAAGTACCCAGGCACCAGTATGTGGAAGCTGACGCCCTAGCTTCCCTGGGGGCAACTTTCAAACCAGATGCGGTATCCAACGGGCCAATTGTGCACATTTTGAGCCCCGCGGTTGGAATTGGTGTCCATCCCCGAGAGGAGGAAGGACTCTTACGGTCGATCTTTGGGCGTGGCTCGAGGCGGTGGAGTTCACGGTCACGAGTGCGGCGGCTTGGACCAGATTGGAGGAAGCCGTATGTGGATTGGTTGCGGGAGGATAAACTACCAGGAAGGCGAGGCGAGGCGGGAGCCTCGAGAATGAAAGCATCAAGGTTTGTCCTAATTGATGGGGTCCTCTTCAGGAAGTCGCTCGCAGGGCCCTACTTGCGGTGTTTGGGAGAACAGGAGGCTTCGGCTGTGCTGTATGAAATCCACGATGGCGGCTGCGGAAATCATCTGGCGAGAGCCTAGCCAACAAGGCGTTGCGTCGGGGTTATTATTATTGGCCCACTATGAGAAAGGATGCCGTGGAATACACCAAGAAATGTGGCGCTGTCGGCGTCATGCGCTTGATGAAACACCAACCTGGGAACTCTCCACCCTATCATCTCCCCTGGCCGCTTCATGAAATGGGGATGGATGTTGTGGGACCACGCCAGGGCTCCAGGAAGCAGGTAGTACATGCTAGCAATGACGGATTATTTTTCCAAATGGATCGAAGCTGAGGCGTATGCACAGGTGACTGAGCAGCAGGTAATTTCGTTCATTAAGCGCAACATTATTTGCAGGTTTGGAATTCGCCGGAGATAATATCGACAACGGGACCCGGTTTATATCAGGGAAAACACAAGGCCTGCGGCGTATACAACATTACCCTGAGGAAGTCGGCGCGGTACCCTCAATCCAATGGGCAAGCCGAGTCCAAAGAACAAGATAGTGATGGACAACCTCGAAGAAGTTGGAGGAGATTGGGGGCAAGTGGTGATGAGCTCCTTTGGTCTTGTGGCGAGCAGGACTACTCTAAGGTGGCCACGGGCGGACAGATTGACCTGGTGTTTGGCCGAGGCGTAATCCGTCAGGTCAGGGTCCCCACGCTAAGATACGGGTGCCAAACTGAAGAGGGAAATCAGGCTGCTATGACCAGCGCCCTGGACACGATAGATGAACTCAGGGGAAGCGCTAGGATCAGGTTAGCATCCTACCCGTAGCGGTTGCCAAAAGCTCTGGCGGAGAGTGCGAATCGAGGACCTGCGGTGGGGATCTGGTCCTCGGGAAGGTTTTCGAACACGAGAACGGCGGCGAGGAAGTTCGCTTCTGGCCAGGAAGGCCGCACCAGGTCGAGAGTGTTGTAGGAAGAGGAGCTTACAGGCTAATGACTATGGAAGGAGAAATTATCCACAATCCATGGAACATCCTTCATCTCAAAAAATATTACATTTAAAAGGGCGCACAGGGCCCCAGGGACTTCGAGGCTCCCAGCAGCGTTAAAAGGGCACTCAGGGCCCCAGGGACTTCAAGGCTCCCAGCATCGCCACCCAGGATCCTTTTGCCCCGCCTGATTTTCGAAAGCCTGCCTTAAAAGGCAGTTGTTTACCTGTAAACTCGTTTCAAACTATTGGCAAAAGAGAGGCCTGCTTGGCCCCTACACTTATCCTCCTTAGAGAGGACTCCGTGCGCGTGGCGATAAGGGATAAACATGACCCCACATGGACATCTCAGATTCCAGAACCACCGAAGTCACCACTACAAGGCTCGGCGTTGGGGATAAACATGACCCCACTTGGACATCAAGACTCCAGGCCGGCACTAAGTCGACTCTAAAAGCATGCATACAAAACAAACGCGCGCGCTACAAACGAACGTAAGTGAAAACATGGTTGGCCACCATGCTTCTTTCGATCACCATAATGCAAGGTCCCACGCAGCGAGGGACCCTGAGCATGTTTGTCAAAGCAAAAAGTTTAATTACAAGCGTCCTCGAAGGCACGCTACCCCAAAATGCGGTTTAACCAAGTCTTAAACTAAGCGATTAATTACATAATTGCAGGGATCTATTCTTGTTCCTCAGGCACTACGGTTGAGGCATCCAGAGTAGGAACTTCCTCAAGAATAGTACCAGCGCCCCATCTCCAATTTGTTCGGTGGACCCTCGGCGGCGGCGTCCTTCCGTGCGGCGCATCTCCACCTCGACCACCATCCGCCTCCTCGGCGTGTCCACCTTCCCCGATCGCCAGGTCGTGATCGCGGCAGATCTTCATCGTCAGAGTCCTCAAAACCCACCAGGACACTGAGGTCAGGAGGCTGGGAGAACGCGGACATGGAAATCGACCTCCTCTGTTCCAGTCGAAGGAGGAAGCGCCCTCAGTCTGAACCGCCTTAAGGCACTTAATCTTTGCGTCCCAAGCAGCGTAAACGGCCACCTTCGCAAGGGTCTTCTTTAGCTGGTGCTCAGAAGCCTCAAGCTCGGAAAGTTTGCCGTCCAGCTTCCTGATATCTGCTCGGCGGCGACCGCGCTATTTGCCTCTGGCCGCTGCGAAGCCTCATCCTCTGCCATTCGGCTGACAACCTTCGACTTATTTGCTTCTGGAGGCGCGAATGCCTCGTCCGCTTTCTTTGGTCGTAGCGGACACCTCGACCTTGACTTATCTCGAGCGGAAGAAGCGGCGTTGGCACTCGAAGCTGAAGAGACTTCGAACTGTGGCGGAAATGCACGGTAGCCATTGGAGGGTGCCAAGCAAGCTCACGTTAAAAAGGAAAACAAAAAAAAAAAAAAACAAAAAGAAAAAGGGAAAAAGCGAGGAGTAAAGTAGGGATCGTGCGTCAAAGGCGGACTCGCAAAGACCCACGCCAGAGGTAGCTCGCCCGCCTTCCAAGACCTTCTTAGGGCGGGAAGAAGGAGCGAGTTTAGAGCGGGCCTGTGAGCAGAAGAGTCAAAACCAAACCAGGGGAAGGTTAATGGAAGGACCTCCTCAGGAATCTCGGTGGGGCTTTGAAGGATCCAGCGCGGCTGGGGCGAGGCGATCTTGTAGCAGAAAGCGGAAGGGCACAGGGCTCTTGGCCTCTTTCTTGAGGCGGTGTCTTGGAGCTAGAGGAAGGCTGCGCTTTTCTTTGCTCGCATCGGAAAGTCCGGCACATCGAGGCGGCAGATCACGGGGGCGAGCGAAGTTGAGGAACAACAGCGGCAGCGAAAATAGCAAAGGAGGTCGGGGACTTACCAGATGCCATGTTAGGGTTAGGAGCCGGGGCGAGAGCAGCGGTAAGTTCAGGAAAGTCAAAGCGGCGGGGATCGACCACAAGTTCTTGAGGCCTCGTGGAAGGAGGGCCGTAGGATTCTTGAGCCTGCAAGAAGACGGTTAAAGAGGGTAAGCAAAAAGGAAAACACCACGAGCACGGCGGAAAACGGCCAGGTACCTTTGGTTTCACCCCACTTTTCTAACAGGTACTCTGGGCGTGGATTCATGGAGTCGACCTTCAGGAAGACGAAGCGACGGAACCAACCATCGTCACTCGCCTTACTGGTATCAATGAAGGCGTTGGGCCCATCCAACGCCCTCATCGTCACATGGCCGTAACCGAGGGGCCTACAAGAGTATGAGCCCGCCAAATCCGCTAACCCAACCTGGACGCCAACGCGCTCGCTCACCACGCAAACGGAGTACAAGACCCTCCAGGCTTGGGCAGCGATTTGACCGGGCGCAAGGGAAAACCATAAGAGGAAAGCTTGGATGAGGGGAGGAAAAGGAAACTTCATCCCCATGGTGAAGGGGTACTCGTAGAGGGAGATCCATCGGGGCCGGACGCGTCGGCGCTCGCCGAAGCGAGCGTGAAGGACCACGTCCTCACTCAGACCCGCCAGCAATCTGAAGGCAGGAAGCTCGTCCTCCGAAATTTCGGAGTCGCAGGAGTGCTTGTCATCCAAAATACCCGCAGAGGGGAAGGCAACAAGTGGAACTGGACGTGTTTGGGAACGGGTAGCCATGGGGAGACGAAAGAAAATAGGCAAAAGTAAGTGGAGATGGGAGATTACCTGGGAAGAAGGGGCGATTTGGAGGAAGAGGGAGTTGAGAAGAGGCGGGGAGAGTGAAAAGAAAGGTTGGAAGGTGTGGAGTGAGGGGATATTTATAAGGAAAGATGAATGAAGGAAGTTGGAAAGTGGGAACAATTAATGTGACAAGACCCTTCAAGTCACGTCGTCACATGGAGGGAAAATTCCCGCCCAAAATACATGCTGGTTGGGCGGAAATTTTGGGGGCAAATGTTGGGCCTAAAATTCACAAGCCCAGATTCGGCCCGGAAAGTAGCTTCAGCGAAAGTCGGCTCAGGACCCTAGGCAGGACCCTGGTCAGGACCCTGGGAAGGACCCTGGGCAGTCAGGACCCTCAGGAGACCCACCAACGGAACTATTCGAAATCAAAACGGATAATTAAGGCAGGCGCGAGAATGGGGGAGGCGTTACATAGAAGGAGCGAATCAAGGCAAATGAATAGGGGAGAATAACGGCTAGGAGAAGGGAGGAAAATCAGGAGGACTACAACTATAAAAGAGAAGCTAGGGTTCAAGGAGAAGGCATTCAACATTCCACCATTATCCTACAGCAGACAAAGCATTCCACTGACATTTCTCAGCACATACTTTACGCTTTTTGCATATCTTGTACTAAATAACGTGCCCTCGCACCTAAGCCTTGTAATCCCCCTTTGAATAGTGGATAGTTGGCGGGACAAGAGCTTCCCCCCGCGGTCGTTTCCCACGTCGGGTTTTCCGCGTAACCAAAAAACTCTCGTGTCACGTTTATTATCTTCGTTGCATTTCTTTACGTTTTCTTTCGCAATTCATAGTTTGGTACACATTTAGGTCGCTTTAACCCCAATCACATTAAATCAATACTTGGTAAATTTTTTGCCGAAACAACTACCAACACCAACAAAATTTATATCATAAAAGATTTCTACCTCTTAGTCCACTACTCTACACGTTAGAATGATTATTATTATTAATATTCTTCTTATTATTTTAATATTATTTTGTCAACATTAATACATAATTTTAGAACTATCTTTATTGATTAAAAATCACCTCTTCTTTTAAGAATAGAAATACACTTTCTTATTTATTGAGAAAGTTTTGGCAGAGAGGGGTGAGACAAACAAACCTTACAACCCCGACATAAGGAAAAAACCGACAACGAAATCTAATAGGTGGGGGAAGGGCGAGGGGAAGGGGAACACCGTATCAGAATCAAGGAACTACCGAGACACCATAAAAGGATCCAGGCTAGGTGGGGGAGGGGGCGAGGGGGAGGGGTGTTGGAGATACTAGGTGTCCGTCAACAATTGTGCATTGACTTCGTAGAAGTCATGGACCAAAATATGAGATTATGATAATCGGATAAATTGGGTGGTTATAATGTCTTGCTAGAGGCCGCTTATGATCTGAATATTTAGAATATTCTACCAATTTAGTCCTGTGGAACCCGGGAACCGCGTCGAGGGACCCAACTCGGCGTCTTGCTTAAAGGGCGGATTTTAAAGTTAAAAAAGATTAAGTTGGAAAAACCTTTAAGAACTGTTATGGAGTTGCCACCTAATTATCGCGGAAATTAGGAACCTGCTACCATGTTCTAAGTTAAAAACATGTCCTAGATTTTGGAGCACGCCGACACCCCTAGATCTAAGGCTTGTGAAACCAGATTGGATTCGGGGTGAGGGTACTTTAGAAAAAGAGTTAATTCAAATAATGATTTATGAAAACCTTTTAGAAAAGCCTATGTAAAAATAGCCTCTACTGACTTAGAACAATCCTTGTAAGATGATATTTGAGCTAATGTTATCGCTACGTACAAGTGCGATAAGTTTGTAAAAGAATGCAGATGCAGATGCAAAAAGATTGATTAAAACCCTCAGTTTAGCATGTTTAACTTGTTAATGAATACGGTTCAGTTAAAGGTCGAATTCATTGTTTAAGTTGATTTAATGCAAAATAAGAAGGTGCAAGATGCATGCAAATAAAATAAAGTTCAATTGTCCATTGGTTTATTTTATAAGGTCGGTTGCTTATGCGACTTTGGCGTGTCATCGGATATGGAGTGTACCCGAAGTAAATAGAACACTTGGATTGCAAGCGTATTTGGGTGCCAAAGCCGGGGCGCTAAAGTGTAGACCCCTTTGTTAGTCCATAGAAAATAAGAAAAAGCTTTGATCCAAGTGGATCGCACCTACCTTGTCCTGACGCTCAGATCTGGGCGAGCTTCGCTTGAACTTAAAAAGGAGGATGAATTCAACACTGGATGGTGTGTTGAACTCAAGGATTTGAGTGCTTGAGGCTTTGTGGATGTGAAAGGGTGTAAGATGAGAATTTAGGGTGTAAAAGATGTATATTCTGGTTGTGAATTGCTGTGAAAATTGTGTGTTTGGAGTCGAGGTATATGGGTGTATATATACTAAAAACCTCGGAGAAATTAGGAAATCGGGGATAAAAACAGGCCTAGGAACCGCATAGCCTTATGCGGTTGCCTGGGAAAACCGCATAGGCTTATGCGGTTGCCTCCCCAAACCGCATAAGCTTATGCGATTCGAGGTGTGGTTTTGTGTAGTTTCCTAGTTTCGGTTGAATTGTATCTTTGAAAGATTTGAGATAATCTCAAGCGTGAAGCTCAAGAAAACCCCTAGGATATTTACGAGATATTTTGTGATGCTTAGGGCTTTGGAGTGCGGGCCAAAGGTTTGGGTTTAGGCTTCAGTTTGGGCGAGACAGAAAAATGAAAAGGGTGTATTTACATAGTTTTTGTGAAATAAGGTAAGACGTGAAGCCGTATTTTGTTTAAGAGGGGGCTAAATAGCGGTTTTAGCTACCGGGCCTAAATTTAGGAATTTAGGAATGCTGAATTAGACCTTGTTAATGTAAAAGGACTAATTGTAGTGCAAATGCGAAGCTCATGCCAAATGAAGCAGGACGAGGACCTAGCTAGACTCCAAATGGACAAAATGAACGTTTATTTAAGTGTGATGTGAAGCGACCTAAAACATTTTAACATTTAAAACGACTCAAAAATGAATTCGACATTAGTTAGAACCGTTTAAGTCAACGTTAAAGCATGCGTAATAAAAGTCCGTGTTACATCACAGGGTTTTGTTTGGGAGGGTACGGATATGGGTATCCACAGAGCCCCCAGTTTGACTGAGCTCGGACTAGAGCGCTAGTCAAACTCCTACGACCATATCCGGATCATTACAGTCTCGATACAGTCAGCGGAACGAAGTGTGTGTCTATGGGTGAGACGAGGACTTCGAACCGGGCTAAGCGGGGAGGGACGTGCGCATTTTAAGGACGTGGCGGTCCGTGCATACCTGTAGGGGCCTGCCGGCCTGCAGGGTGCCTTCGCCGTGGTGTTGCTGATGTCATTGCTTGTCCTGATGCCGTCGTTGATGCTGATGCCGCTTGTCGATCCGATGCCGTTGTTGATCTTTGATGCCATTCTTTGATGTCGTCTTTGGATCTCGCCGAGGAGTGCAGGTGCTTAGTGTGGTATCTGCTGGAGAAGTACTAGTCTGGGAAGGGTGTATAAGTATGGTCTCGCCGAGGCGTAGAGTCTGATTGTAGTTGTTTGATCTTGTGGAAGAATGATGGTGTTTCGTCTTGTAAGGGGTGCAGGTGTATATTCGCCGGGAATTATGGACCGAGGAAGGTGTATGTGCTCATGTATACTGCTCCGTGTAATTGCTTGGACTTGTTGGATGTGCTGATGTAGACGCTTGGTGTTTATGCTCCGAAGTTGAAGGATGACTCGTTCAGGATGTTTTGTAGAGGTGTATTTGCTAGGGAAGTCGAAGGATATGTCTTGGACTCCGTGGGAAATGTCTGTACAGGTGTGTGGGCTCCATGGGGAGGAAGTGATACTCCACAGGGACGTGTAAGAGGGTGTAAAAGGGGGTGTAAGGACTCGTGGAGAGTGTTCGTGTTTCTGCTTCTGTACCGTGTATTAAAGGCTTAATACACGCGTATGGCGGACTGTAGGTGACGCCTTAACCAAGGCATAGCGGGATACGCTAGCGCATGTGGCGGACTTTAGGTGACGCCTTAACCATGAAAGCTTGCGTGTATGAAGAAAAATGAGGAGAAAACGTGGAACAAAACATGCTCTGGAAATTGCCTGTAGACTAGTGACTCTTCCGGGGAATCCCTTATCAATTGGCGACTTCAAGCGTGAACTTATTCGCACATGTCGCGGTTTCAAATCCGGAAATATTCGAACTCGCGATTTTTCTTTCGAGATCTTCAATTTCGCTTGCTTCGACCATGAGACGTGGTATCATTGCGATTCGTTTGGATTCGTATGATACATGTCTCTTGGACTTGGAATGCATGGTGCTTGGGATGTTTCTTGGATATGTTAGGGTGCTTGGACCTACGTTCGGGTGTTGCTTGTCTGATGCACACATGAAAGTGTTATGCTTTTAGTGTGCATGCTCGTGTTTGAGGCGGTTTTGGAGGTGTCGCTCAACCGTAGATGCTTATGTTGATGTGGGTATTTATAGCAGGGGTGTCTTCAAAAATGCGAAAAATTATCCCATTTTTCGTTGTAAAGGTTTGATACTTGATAGAAAGCGTCAGCCCCCAATTGTCTTGGTCATGGTGCCGGTGTATGTGAGCCCCCAGTTTGACTGAGTTATGGTGTATAACGATGGTCAAACTATGTAAAAAAAAAAGCTATGGGTTGCATTAGGATAAAGGTGTTTTGGAATTACCCCCTCGAGTTTGACTAAGTTTTGAGTGAAAACTAAGTCAAAGTGAAGAGCATGGTGTTTGGATTACCGTCGTCTTCGCCTTTAGTTGTCTTGGTGATCTTGTGTAATAAGGATTGTGTGAATCCATCATTACATGACCGTTTGTTGTAGCTTGGCTTGAACTTCGTAGTTGTTTTCGCTTCCGTGCTGTATTGTGCTTCCGTGGACCTGTATTGTTAGTAGGCTTGGGTTTGAAAGTGAAATGATTCCCGATTGGGATGTTTGGATTAAAATGTTTTTGTTGAAAAATCATTTTAGTGAAAGATTCATTTTAGTTGTCGAAATGAGCTTTAAAAATGAACACTTGAAATGTCGGTTGTAAGGCTTCATGCTAGATGAAAGAGTGTTTTGACGTTGTGAACTTAAGCTAGAGTTGTGAAGACCGTGGAGGGTCATTTGAGTGCAAAGGTTGAAAAGCCCCCAGTTGTCGAGGATGAGAATTCGGTAGAATCTCAACACGGAGTGGGGTGTAGTGCTAGGTTCGGTTGTGCTTTGCGTAAGCTGCCTACGTATCCACGAATGTGGAATCAAACCGGCGTAGTTCGATAGAGCTTTCGCTCAAAATGTGTTAACTAGAGTGAGTTAAATTCGAAGAATGCTTTTTCTCAAAGTATGTTAACTCGAGTGGCGAGTTAAATTTTTGGAAAAGTTTAGACTTCGAAGATTCGAGATGCATTTCAAGGATTTGAGATGCATTTTCGAAAGGTACATTTTGCTTCTGCGAAAGCATGTGTGTTTGCAAAAAGTGAATTGCAAAGTGCTTTCGTATTAACTCGAGTATTGGGTTAATTTTGAAAGGTGATTAGCTAATTTGAGGGTGCATTGCCTCGTGTAAGTTTGAAGAAGCGCGTCGTTCCGTGGGAGCGTTTTGAAGACTGGAGAGTTTTTGAAAGGAGCGGTTTAAATGTCGCTAAATTGTTTGATTGGAAGAGGATTGACTCGACGTGTGACTCGATGCTTAAAATGCCGAAAAGTTTGCAAAATAGAGACGAATCGTATGCGTGATTTGAGACTCGACGGTTGCATGGATGCCATATTCGGGAACACGTGCGTTGGTGGAGCCCAGGTGGTGCTTGCTTGTCTGCGGTGGGATCTTTGTTGTTCTGCGAGCAGTGTTAGACCAAAAGGCAGAGTACTACTCCTAAGTCTATGACAACTTTGCCTTGACGAATTCGTTTTAGTCGCCACGATAAAGAAATAGTTTGCCTTTGAACTTTGTGAATTTTTGTGGACACATCCTTAGCATGGAAAGCTTTGGACGAGGAATATTTTGTGGATTTTTTTAAAAGGTTGGTTGAGCTCGGGAGAGCGGCCTACGTATCCGTGGTTACGGAATCAAACCTAGCGTAGTTCCGAAAGGGTGTTTAAGGGCGTGCATGAGGTGTTTATGTGGAAAGGTGCGTGTTTAAGGATCCACCGGTCTGGGAGGTGGGTTTGTTTTGCAGAAAGGTGCGTGTTTAGGGACCCGCCGGTCCAAAGGGTGTTTATATGTTTGACCTTGATACGTTGAATCCTAAGGGTGAGTTCTCCTCAGTCGATCTAGGCTGCTTGTTGCTTCTGTCGAGTCTTCAATTTGGAATTTCAAAGACCTGGCCACTCGTTTCTGGGCTTCAGTACTTCTTGCCTTTGGGGTTTCGGCCCCTCGCTTATTGATTTCTAAGCTTGTTGACTTCTTAAGCTTTTTGACTTCTTAAGCTTTTGACTTCTTAAACTTTTGACTTCTTAAGCTTTTGACTTCTTAAGCTTTTGCTTAGTTGTTTTGCCCCTTGTTCCGGAGCTTTTGAGACTTTTGCTTTTTGGTGACTTTGGTTTTTTGGCCTTTGTACCTTGTATTTCCGTTTGGTTTGAGAATATCCCACGCCCTGTATGGCTTGGGCTTGAGCTCGGACCCTGCTAAAACCCTGTGGCTCGGTGGTCACTTGTGATCGTGTGTCTATCACGCCGGGCTCCTCTGACAAGTTCGTTTGCTTATTAGGCACGCGATCGAGTACACGGAGGACGATCCAGGAATACTCGTACTTTTGGTCGCGATCAAATTCATGACCACTGTGGAGTTCCAAATTAATGGATCCTCCTCCAAAAGCAGCGGAGTAGTAGACCACAAGCAGACTAGTGAACCTTAGGTGTTTAGTCATCGAAAGTTTTCTTGTCTTTGTGTCCTTGACTTAGTTGACTTGGACCTTCGTACCCGGCCTAGATCTCCCTAGGATAGTTGTTCCTGGGATGCAATGTATGTTGGTGTAGAATTGTGTTTTTTTATGGGAAAAATGTGTAAAAAGGAAGCTGGGTTGTAGGCAAACTTATTCCTTTATCGATTTGTTAAAATGTCGTACGCCGAAGACTCGATTGCCCTAAACTGACAGAGATTGACTTAATGTTTAAAAACTCGACCCGTATTAAAAAGACTCGAATTTCTTGAGGAGATCCGTGAGATCGTCGGTGGCGCCTTGATGGATTCTTCGCTGGGTGCTCGAGACGCACATGTCTCGGATGGGGTTGATGCTCGCGTCGGGACTTGGCTCATGCATACTTAGATTTGTCTTTGATTTTGCAAAAGTTTTGTTTTCGGCGAAAAGCAGGATGTTTTGTTGAGCAAAATGTGTTGTCACATTTTGGCTCGGTGTAAAAGGCGTTTTGAAATCAAATCCGATAAGCTCGTGTTAGTGGCTTGTCGGTGACAGTGTGAATCGATTCGGAGTGGCGATAGGCTATCCGAATCAAGGGTGTTTGAAAATGTGATGAAGACGATTGTACTCGTCTTCATACGTTCGGTTTGAAAGAGAGTTAGATTAAAGCTACTATGAGCCACTTGGTCTAACCGTGAAGGATTTGCGGGATGATGCTAGTTCATTCCTAGGCTTTGTTGTCTTGTGAAAAGAGATGTTTGGATTAAAATGGCGGTAGGCCATTTTGAATTATGGATTTCGAAAATGTTTATTTTGCTAGATTTGTTTTCAAGAAAAGGTCCATTCTCGGGTTTGAAAATGTTTGGTAATAAATGGGTTACAATGAGTGCGGGTCATGTAGTTCATTTATGTTTTGGAATGTCACGAGAATAAAGTGATTATTCTCGGGTGTTTTGAGGAGACTGTTTGTCTAGATCAAACCGTCCTGACTATGGGCCATTCGGTTCGAAGGAAGGATTTTTGAAAAAGGTTATTTCAAAAACGTGATGAGGATTTTGTGAAAGTAGTTTGTAAGAGGATTTGGGCCAAGATGGTTATGAATCATTTGGTCTGATGAAAAGTCCGCGAGATTGGGCTTGGCCATTCTCGTTTTGTTTGCTTGAAAAAGACAATTTTTCTTTAAACGAAGTCGACTTTGGGCCGTTTGGCCTAAAGAGAATGTCGTTATTTGTTTTGCAGGAGTGAGGAGATTTTTGAAAAGAGCTCATTTCAAAAGCGGGTGTGTTTTGCTTGGTTTGTAAAAATAAGAAGATTTTGAAAAGAATTTATTTCAAAATTGAGAGTGTGTTGCTTGTTTTGTAAAAGTGAGGAGATTTTTGAAGAGAGCTTGTTTCAAAAATGAGAGTGTATTGCTTTAGGAGCAATGTTGTGCCTAAGAAGTCTTTGAGGCAAGAGCAGCGTGTGCGGATCTTGTCTCGACGTTGAAATGTGTTTGATTTGCATTCGTCGAGCCCATGTTAACGGTTCATCGTTAAGGGCTCGAGCCTAGATGCATGGAAAGGATTCGACTCGTGAACGGTTAGCTAGTCGAGTCGAGGATGTTGAGAATGGATTGGTTTGTGTGACATGTATCTAGTTAGTCCTATTAGATTCAACGTTCGTTTTAAGCGTTCATTTTTAGCTCATTTTTGTTTAGGAAGACCTTTTAAGCTTGAAAAAGGAGATTTTAGACAAGGTTTGGCTAATAGGAAGCTTTTGAGACGAGGATGCGTGTGCACATCTCGTCTCGATGTTAAAAGGTGTTAGCTTTGTCGAGCCCACCTAACGGTTCATCGTTGAGGGCTCGAGCCTAGATGGGCGAGAAAGATTCGACTCGAGAGTGATTAGCTAGGCGAGTCGAGCGTGTCGAGAATGGATTAGGTTGTGTGGGTTAAATTTGCACGTTAGTGACGTGACTAGACCAACGTTCATTTTAAGTGTTCATTCTAGCTCATTTCTTTGTTAAAAAAACTCTTTTTAAGCTTGAAAAAGGAGGTTTTCGAAAAAGTTTTAGCTAAAGGAAAGCTTTTGAGACGAGGATGTGTGCGCACATCTCGTCTCGATGTTAAAAGGTTTTGCTTTGCACCCATCGAGCTGATATCGGTGATTTGCCGAGGTGAGCTCGAGTTCGGATGTGTAAAAGAGAATGGATTCGACTCGAGAATGGTTAACAAATCAAGTCGAGGATATTAAAAGTGGAGTCTAGGCCGTGTGACCTAGAGGATTGAAATCCGCGAGCTCGGGTTTTATTTCTTGCTCGGGTTTTTGCTTGTTAGTGAAAAAGGAAATTTTGAAAAATTTTATTTCAAAAATTCGCGATAGTTTTGCTTGAAAAGTGTTAGTTTGTTAGATGTTAGGTTCATTTATCTTTGAAACGTTTAAGCGAGTTTTCGAAGATATGAATGCAAATGCTCGTTTTGAAAAAGGCCATGGAGTGCATAGCCTCGAACTTGTACGTATGACTCAAAAGGGGTGAAAATGAGTCAGTCGGGTACACCTCCAACTACCTCGAGTACGCTTTGGCAGATAGTTAACCCCTTCATTTCCTTACGCCGGGGCGATAGGTTTTCTGAAGGGAGCACTGGGGCGGTCGAGATAGCCGTGGAGGGGCGAGAGGAAAGCTAGTCCGGCATGTGCTTTATCGAGTGGACAAGCCTGCATGTGGGAACCACCTCTCGAGGGTGCAAAGGGTGCCTAGATTCCAAAAGGAATGGACTCTAAACGAATGTGCATAGCTCAAATATGTATACTTGGATTGTTCAAGGCTTTCAAGTTTCACCTCTTTATTTTTAAAAAGAAAAAACTAGTTTTAAGTTTTAAAAATAAAATGTCCCCAGCGGAGTCGCCAAACTGTGGAACCCGGGAACCGCGTCGAGGGACCCAACTCGGCGTCTTGCTTAAAGGGCGGATTTTAAAGTTAAAAAAGATTAAGTTGGAAAAACCTTTAAGAACTGTTATGGAGTCACCACGTAATTATCGCGGAAATTAGGAACCTGCTACCATGTTCTAAGTTAAAAACAAGTCCTAGATTTTGGAGCACGCCGACACCCCTAGATCTAAGGCTTGTGAAACCAGATTGGATTCGGGGTGAGGGTACTTTAGAAAAAGAGTTAATTCAAATAATGATTTATGAAAACCTTTTAGAAAAGCCTATGTAAAAATAGCCTCTACTGACCTAGAACAATCCTTGTAAGATGATAATTGAGCTAATGTTATCGCTACGTACAAGTGCGATAAGTTTGTAAAAGAATGCAGATGCAGATGCAAAAAGGTTGATTAAAACCCTCAGTTTAGCATGTTTAACTTGTTAACGAATACGGTTCAGTTAAAGGTCGAATTCATTGTTTAAGTTGATTTAATGCAAAATAAGAAGGTGCAAGATGCATGCAAATAAAATAAAGTTCAATTGTCCATTGGTTTATTTTATAAGGTCGGTTGCTTATGCGACTTTGGCGTGTCATCGGATATGGAGTGTACCCGAAGTAAATAGAACACTTGGATTGCAAGCTACTGGGTGCCAAAGCCGGGGCGCTAAAGTGTAGACCCCTTTGTTAGTCCATAGAAAAATAAAAAAAAGCTTTGATCCAAGTGGATCGGTACCTACCTTGTCTTGACGCTTCAGATCTGGGCAGAGCTTCGCTTCTTGAACTTAAAAAGGAGGATGAATTCAACACGGGATGGTGTGTTGAACTCAAGGATTTGAGTGCTTGAGGCTTTGTGGATGTGAAAGGGTGTAAGATGAGAATTTAGGGTGTAAAAGATGTATTCTGGTTGTGAATTGCTGTGAAAATTGTGTGTTTGGAGTCGAGGTATATGGGTGTATATATACTAAAAACCTCGGAGAAAATAGGAAATCGGGGATAAAAACAGGCCTAGGAACCGCATAGCCTTATGCGGTTGCCTGGGAAAACCGCATAGGCTTATGCGGTTGCCTCCCCAAACCGCATAAGCTTATGCGGTTCGAGGGTGTGGTTTTTGTGTAGTTTCCTAGCTTCGGTTGAATTGTATCTTTGAAAGATTTCGAGATAATCTCAAACGTGAAGCTCAAGAAAACCCCTAGGATATTTCTGAGATATTTTGTGATGCTTAGGGCTTTGGAGTGCGGGCCAAAGGCTGGGTTTGGGCTTCGGTTTCTGCCCGAGACAGAAAAATGAAAAGGGTGTATTTGCATAGTTTTTGTGAAATAAGGTAAGACGTGAAGCCGTATTTTGTGTAAGAGGGGGCTAAATAGCGGTTTTAGCTACCGGGCCTAAATTTAGGAATTTAGGAATGCTGAATTAGACCTTGTTAATGTAAAAGGACTAATTGTAGTGCAAATGCGAAGCTCATGCCAAATGAAGCAGGACGAGGACCTAGCTAGACTCCAAATGGACAAAATGAACGTTTATTTAAGTGTGATGTGAAGCGACCTAAAACATTTTAACATTTAAAACGACTCAAAAATGAATTCGACATTAGTTAGAACCGTTTAAGTCAACGTTAAAGCATGCGTAATAAAAGTCCGTGTTACATCACAGGGTTTTGTTTGGGAGGGTACGGATATGGGTATCCTCAAGTCCGGTCCAATTGGGTCACACAACGGTACCCTAATGGATTAATTTACGGTTAATGCATAATTAGATTAGTGCGTTAACCTTTCGAGTTAGACCCGAGAACTTGTGTTTATACCGTGATCTATAGTAGATCGGGAAGCGGCCTCGGGATGCGTGCCACACTCGTGCATGCATGACAAGTGTCACACATGACAAGTGGCGAGAAGTGGTCATGCATTGGCCAACATAAAGGTGCTCTTTGATTGGCCCTTATGTTGGTGCATTTTGGTTGGTGTTTGTGTAATGATTATGTCTAACATTACACATTATAATGTGCACAAAATGGCTGCAAAATTTACAGCAACTTTGCATGCCAAAAATCAGCCAAAACACCCAAAAGAAACCGAGAAAGAGAGGAGAGAAAAATAGAGGAAAAACTTGGTTTTTCCTCCATTGTTTCTAAGCTTAGAGCTTGATTCCTACACACAAGTTCACTCATCCTTTTACGGTTCTAGTAAACCAAGAGAGGAGTAATCCAAGGGTACTAGTGGACTTCAATTGAGGAGCAACATTTGGGGCTCTCGGGTTAATCTCGACAATACCTGTGGAAATCACGCTACGAGGGTATAACTTCTAACTTGAGCTTGTTTACATATGATTCGATCTTGTTTTGTGTCTAATTTATTCCGCCTTAGTATTAGACACACCTTCAATTGGTATCAGAGACAGGTTATATGCTCAAGCTTGGTTAGAAAGTGTCGAGATTAAGTCTCGTTCGTAGTTGCATGTATACGTCTTTTTCGTTTTTAGTTTCTGCCTGCTGTTGAACTCCGTTTTTGACAAATTATATGTGTTTTTTGGGTGGAAACGGCATTCTGAGCAAGACTGCTTTAGCAGGGTATTGATTTTAAGTCGAAAAAACGACGTTTACTGCCTGAAATCAGCATTTTTCGATTTGAAAATGCATTTTTCGGTATTTTCGACTACTTTAAAAATTTATTTTTGCATTATTTCGACCTTGTAGAGTGAAATAATACATTATATTAATTTTAGAAATTAATTTTGAAAATATTGATTTTATGGAAAATTAATATTATTTTATATTAATTAATTATGGTAATTAGTTTCATATAAATCGGTATTTCTTAAGAAATACAATTAATTTTTGAAATTAATTGAAAATGAAATTTTATGACAAATTATATTTCTGGTTGTTTATTAATTTTAGAAATTAATACATTTTAATAATTTGTCATTTTGGAATAATTATTATTTAAATTAGATTTAAATATAATGCTTGTAGTAATTAGATTACTAAATCGACTAGGTCGTTTTTCATATCATGCATGCACATATTTTTGTTTTACTAATGTGTGTTTTATTATGATGATTATTCCTTGTTTTTCATTTTCATGTCATTTATAATATAATTGGATGTATGTTATGAATGATTTATTTTGTCTACTTTTGAAGTGGATGAATGGTTATGGAAACTAGTATGGCCAACATAGGATATTTTTACCGACTTGCATGTCGGGAGATTATTGTATTTACGGTGCCTGTGCCGATGTTATGTATTAAGAGCATATGCGGTCGTAATGGTACCGTGCTCATTTTATTTTGAATAGTTCAAAATGTTAGTAAAATGTAATGCTTGTAATTATTGTAATTGAGCTTGCACTTGGAGTGGGAGGTCCATGGAGTTACAAGACGGAGGCCCAAAAGAATTGCTTGAGGATTGGAGTCCGCAAGAATAGGTCTTTTAGGGTAGTGGTCATACTAGGATCCTTATTTATCGTTATCGCATTTATTTATGCTTTCGTTTATTTATTGTTCGCTTAGTATTCGATTGCACACAAATATTTGCGAATCCCACTAAATATTGAGTCTAAATGCTATTCCAAAGCTAACACCTATGAAGCCTTCGATCGTCGGTGACGTTTGTTTCTTGCTTCCGCAAGGCGTTACCTTCAATCTTTAGATAGTAGGGTGAATGTTAGACATTCACACGTGTAGTTTGGTTGACTCAACTGGGTTATCAAAATGTTTTTGGACCCTGATGCATAATGATTTTTGCACATTAGATGTCACTAATCAACCAAGAGTTATATTGGATATAATTAGTTTGTAGACTTACCTGATTAATATAAATCCGAGAGTCATTCAGCTTCAGCTGGCTTGGAGATATATTGAATTGGGATCTTGGAATCACTATGATTTCTATCGGGATTATGAAATATAGTGCTAATGACTTTGATGAATTAACTAGGTTAATTTCAAAGTTGTTAATGATGAGTATAATAAAGACTTGCAAATTTCTGGTTGTAGATGGCAAATCGCACTAACAACGGAAACAACAACTATCTATATGAGGGCTATTCTTGAGAAGGATAGACTCGACGGAACTAATTTCCTCGATTGGTACCGAAATTTGAGAATTGTTCTCACGATAGAAAAGAAAGAGCATGTCTTAGAGACACCTCTTCCCGAGGAGCCTGGTGAGAGCGCGACAGTCGCGGCTCACACTGCCTATAGTAGGCAAAAGGATGTCTCGCCGGAAGTTGCCTGCGTCATGCTGGCGTCTTTGACCCCTGAACTTCAAAAGCAATTTGAGTTCTTGGGTGCATATGACATGGTTCAGCAGCTCAAGAGTCTGTTCCAGGAACAGGCGAGGATTGAGAGATATGACGTCGCTAAGGCTATACTCGATGCCAAGCTCGAGAAGGGCAAGCCAGTGAGTCCTCATGTTCTTCGAATGATTGGATTATTCGAGAGAATGGGGAGGCTAGGCAATGAATATAGTCGTGAAATGGCTACTGATATCATACTCCATTCATTGCATGACGGGTTTGACCAGTTCATAATGAATTATAACATGAATGGAATGGAGAAATCTCTGAATGAGCTTCACGGGATGCTTAAAACAGCAGAGAAGAACATAAGGCTTAGTCCTAAGCGAGATGTTCTAATGATATCAAAGGGAGAGAGGTTTAAAAAGGCAAGTAAGGGAAAAGGGAAGGCTAAGGCACGCTTCACTAAGGGCAATGACAAGGTCATTGCGCCTAAAAGTGGTAGCAAGGCCAAAGCTGTGGATCCTAACACTTGTTTGTACTGCCGAAGGCTAGGCCATTGGAAGAAAGATTGTCCCAAGTACCAGGAGGACTTGAAGAGTGGAAATGTTGCCACTACCTCTGGTATTTTTGTGATAGACATTCACTTTTCAGATTCTACTTCATGGGTATTGGATACCGGTTGTGGTTCTCACATTTGTTCAAATGTGCAGGGACTCACAAGAAGTAGAAGGCTTGGAAAAGTCGGGAATGGAGCTAGAGTTGCTGCATTGGCTGTAGGGACCTATAGTTTGTCATTGCCCTCGGGGCTTGTATTGGAACTTAATAATTGTTATTTTGTACCAAGTATTAGCAAGAACATTATCTCTGTTTCAGTATTGGATACTGAGGGATTTTCGTTTATGTTTAAAGATCGTAATTGTTCTTTTTACTTGAATGATATGTTTTATGGTGATGCACGTTTGGAACGTGGGCTTTACTTGCTAAATCTTGACAAACCAATCTATCACATCGATAATAAGAAGTTCAAATCAGATGATTCTAACCCTGCCTATTTGTGGCATTGTCGTTTAGGCCATATAAATGAGAAACGGATTCAAAAACTCCATAGAGATGGTCTCTTGGACTCATTTGACTTTGAGTCTTACGAGACATGTGAATCATGTTTAATGGGTAAAATGACAAAAACACCTTTTCTAGGAAAAGGTACTCGAGCAAGTGACTTGTTATGTCTTATACACACGGATGTATGTGGACCTATGAGCACGATGGCTAGAGGAGGGTATTATTACTTCATAACTTTTACCGACGATTTAAGTAGATATGGTTATGTTTACTTAATGAGGCAAAAGTCGTAATCTTTTGAGAAATTTAAAGAGTTCCAAAATGAAGTCGAGAATCAGCTTGGTGAGACTATAAAAGCCATTCGATCAGATCGAGGTGGTGAGTACATGAGTCATGAGTTTGATGATCATCTTAAAGGTCGTGGTATAGTATCACAATTGACCCCTCCTGGAACGCCACAACTAAATGGCGTGTCTGAAAGGAGAAATCGAACATTGTTAGACATGGTTCGATCTATGATGAGTCAAGCTGAACTTCCAGTATCATTTTGGGGACATGCTTTAGAGACTGCTGCCTTTACACTGAATAGAACACCGTCCAAAGCGGTTGAAAAGACTCCATATGAGATATGGAAAGGGAAGGTCCCTAATTTGTCTTTTCTCAAGATTTGGGGATGCGAAGCCTATGTCAAACGCTTGGCGTCTGACAAGCTTGCTCCAAAGTCTGATAAGTGTCTCTTTGTGGGGTATCCAAAAGGGACACAAGGCTATTACTTCTACAATCGTTCCGAGAACAAGGTATTTGTGGCTCGGAATGCTTTCTTCTTAGAAAGAGAATTTCTTTCCAAGAGAAAGAGTGGGAGTAAAATAGATCTTCAAGAGATCCAAGAGCCACAAATTGATGCTCCTATCTTAGAGAATGAGGAGAATCAGGAAGTTTTAGAACCGTCCTCGTGGTTCACTGCTCGTAGGTCGAGTAGGGAAAGTCGCCAACCTGATAGGTATCTTGGATACTTGATCACTGATGGTGAAATATTACTTTTAGAATGTAATGAACCTACAACCTATAATGAAGCTTTGGCGGGACCCGACTTCGATAAATGGCTTGAGGCCATGAGATCCGAGATGGATTCCATGTACGAGAATCAAGTTTGGAACTTGGTTGACTTGCCTGACGGTGCAAGAACTGTCAAGTGCAAGTGGGTTTTCAAGGTGAAAACTGACATAGAAGGAAACGCGACCGTTTTCAAAGCAAGGTTGGTTGCAAAAGGTTTTACTCAAGTTCATGGTATTGACTATGACGAGACCTTTTTTCCCGTCGCTATGCTTAAATCCATTCGGATTATCCTAGCTATTGCTGCATATTTTGATTATGAGATATGGCAGATGGATGTAAAAACCGCCTTCTTAAATGGTTTATTGGAGGAGGATGTGTATATGACACAACCTGAAGGTTTTGTAGATCCTAGAAATCTTTGGGAAGGTATGCAAACTTCGTAAATCCATTTATGGATCAAGCGAGCATCACGGAGTTAGAATGTTCGTTTCAACCAAGTAATCCAAGAGTTTGGATTTTCTAGGTGTGAAGAAGAACCTTGTGTATACAAGAAATTCAGTGGGAGTAAGGTTACCTTTCTTGTTCTGTATGTCGATGACATACTACTCATTGGAAATAACGTTCCTATGCTAGAGTCGGTGGAGGAGTGGCTCCGGAAGAATTTAGCAATGAAAGATTTAGGGAAGCACAATACATATTGGGCATTAAGATCTATAGAGATAGATCAAAGAGAATGTTAGGACTTAGTCAAACTACCTATCTCGATAAGGTACTTGATAAGTTTAACATGAAAGACTCTAAGAGAGGCTTTCTGCCCATGGGTCAAGGCATACAGCTTAGCAAGACTCAGTGTCCAGTGGGAGCTGATGAGCGAAGCAAGATGAGTAGGATTCCTTATGCATCTGCAATAGGATCTATCATGTATGCGATGATATGTACGCGTCCCGATGTCTCGTATGCTTTGAGTATGACGAGGAGGTACCATTCAGACCCAGGTGAGAAGCATTGGACTGCTGTTAAGAATATCCTGAAGTACCTTAATAGGACTAAGGACAGATTCTTAGTATACGGTGAAGAGGATAAGCTAAGTGTCCTAGGGTACACTGATGCTAGCTTCCAAACAGATAAAGATGACTTTAGATCCCAGTCGGGATTCGTCTTTACTCTTTATGGAGGAGCTGTTAGTTGGAAGAGTGCAAAGCAAACGACCATTGCCGATTCTACTTGAAGTCGAGTACATTCTCGCCTCGGAGGCAAAGAAAGGAAGCGATATGGATTCGAAAATTCATTCTTGAGTTGGGTGTTGTCCACTAGCATTGCCGACGCGGTAGTTCTCTATTGTGATAATAGTGGAGCTATTGCTCGCGAAAGAGCCTAGAGCACATCACAGATCCAAACATGTGCTCGTAAAGTTTCACCTTATTCGAGAGATCATTGATCGAGGTGATGTATTTGTTTGCAAGGTCGACACGGATGCCAATGTGGCAGATCCATTAACTAAACCCCTATCGCAGGCAAAGCACGAGGTGCATACTGCTGCAATAGGCATCAAGCGCATTATAGAATGGCTATGATGTAATTGTTTTAAATTTGATTGTAAAACAATTGTTATGCTCATCTTGTATGATATTTAATCATTAATCATTCAATCTTGGTTTAATTGAGTGATGTCCAAAATAATTTTGTCTCCAAATAGGTTGTCAGATCATGTCTGAGCAATGAAACCCTATTATGGCGAACTGGAGATGTTAATTATGGTTGTCCCTGGTCAGGTTGTCAAGTAGGGACATTGATGACCCATAATGACTAGTATGTGAGTTGATTAACGATCTTGTTTCATGATCTAGGACGTTGGGCGCCCAAGTCATTCACATGGATACACGATGGTGCGTGTATTGGGTGACCGCGATGAGAATTCTATAAGTCTAAGAAGTCATAAGAATATCTCACTATGACTTGGAGTCGGTTCCTTAGACCTGAGTTTATCGCATAGAACTTGTACGAGAATTAGTTTGCTTTGACAGTGTCCAACGCCATGCCGTGAAAGGGGGCTATAAAGGCACTTGTTGGGTGGCTATGAAACGTATGGAGGGACATGGATAGACAAGATGGGATTGTCCTCATAATTTATAGATTAGGATTGGTGTCTCTAGGCCACTTGGAGAGTTGAAACTGTTAAATGCGTGGCCACGCTCGGATGGATTGACCGAACAATCATCTGGTGTACAGTTTAGCTTAGAGTCCAAGAAAGCCTGAAATAGACATAGGGGTGACTTGACACTTACCTTATGTTTAGGCGAGACATTAAGAGACAAGGGAATTGAAGATGCACATCTAGCTTGTTTGCACACTTTTTTCGGACAAGTGGGAGATTGTTGGAGATACTAGGTGTCCGTCAACAATTGTGCATTGACTTCGTAGAAGTCATGGACCAAAATATGAGATTATGATAATCGGATAAATTGGGTGGTTATAATGTCTTGCTAGAGGCCGCTTATGATCTGAATATTTAGAATATTCTACCAATTTAGTCCGGTCCAATTGGGTCACACAATGGTACCCTAATGGATTAATTTACGGTTAATGCATAATTAGATTAGTGCGTTAACCTTTCGGGTTAGACCCGAGAACTTGTGTTTATACCGTGATCTATAGTAGATCGGGAAGCGGCCTCGGGATGCATGCCACACTCGTGCATGCATGACAAGTGTCACACATGACAAGTGGCGAGAAGTGGTCATGCATTGGCCAACATAAAGGTGCTCTTTGATTGGCCCTTATGTTGGTGCATTTTGGTTGGTGTTTGTGTAATGATTATGTCTAACATTACACATTATAATGTGCACAAAATGGCTGCAAAATTTACAGCAACTTTGCATGCCAAAAATCAGCCAAAACACACCAAAAGAAACCGAGAAAGAGAGGAGAGAAAAATAGAGGAAAAACTTGGTTTTTCCTCCATTGTTTCTAAGCTTAGAGCTTGATTCCTACACACAAGTTCACTCATCCTTTTACGGTTCTAGTAAACCAAGAGAGGAGTAATCCAAGGGTACTAGTGGACTTCAATTGTGGAGCAACATTTGGGGCTCTCGGGTTAATCTCGACAATACCGGTGGAAATCACGCTACGAGGGTATAACTTCTAACTTGAGCTTGTTTACATATGATTCGATCTTGTTTTGTGTCTAATTTATTCCGCCTTAGTATTAGACACACCTTCAAGGGGAACACCTCCTCCACGCCTCACGGCAGCCTGCCGGCATCGGGGGAGGGGGCAGGTCGTCGGCAACGACCTGGACCGCAGGAAAAAAAGGACGAACCTAGAGGCAGGGATGGTCAAATCAAGATGGCGCTCCGACGGGACCGGAAATCGAGGAAGCAAACGGACCACGACAAGAAGGCACCGGGGACGGAAACGGTGGCCTGGGAGGATGCATGTAGGCCCAATCTCAAGAGAGGTGTGTTATGGAGTTTTCAAGTTTGTCCCACCGGAGATGGGCCAAGTGACAACCACATCTCCGGTGGTGATTGATGTTGAATGGGGTGGTGGTGGTGGATGGCGGCGGCGGCTACTAGTTAGGGTTTTTTGGGTTGTTTTGGGAGAAGAGAGAGATAGTGTTTTCTTAGTGAGAGAGTGTTATTTTGACTTTATAAAAAAACATTAATTTGTTGCATATTTCGAATTTATGAAAATAAATTTACTTTTAATCTTTTCATAAAATAAAATAGGTAATTTTTTTGTGTTATACATATTTTTATAAGAAACAAATAGTAAAAATGAAGAATATAAAGATTCAAAGATGCTCCTATGTCAATATTGGTCTCATTTTATAGATATTGATAAAATATAAATGTTGGTTGATTCCTGTATTTTTTATGGGGATAATATTTTTTGTTGTTGAAAAATGAATTTATAGTGCGTCTGGGAACCATGATTTCATCTGTAAATTCAGATGTGCACAAAATTATTAGTTTGGGAATTTTAAGCATTTTCAAATCCAAAGGCAATTCAGTGCTTCACAAAATTTTGTATCTCAAATAACACGCATACCATGTCATTTCAAAATTATCCATTTTAAATGTTTAATTTTGAATGAAAATTTTTAAATGAAATGTAGATTCTAAATATCACCTTAAAGAAAGTAATGTCTGATTGTTATAAGGAATTGAAAAACTAGACAAAAAAAAAAAAAAAAAAGAATAAGTAAAAAACGCGGATAGACTTAGGGGTTGTTTGGTTACCCTTTGAATTCATGGAAAGTTGAAATTACCATGAGTGCGAAATGTCTCACTTGTTTAGTTACTCATTTCATGAGAATTGCAACTTCCTATGGGAAGTGAATTCTTTCAATATGTAGGAATTCACTTACCATGACTCCTCTAGGTAAAGTAAAACTTCATGCATGAAGTTACTTCCATCATGACAATCAAACAGTTTTTTGCATTTCCAGTGATTTTTCAATTCCCTTGATTTTCAAGTTCCCGGTAAGTTTTTCCTGCATCGAACCAAACAGCCCCTTAATTTTCAATCTTACCTAATTTATTATAAGGAGGCATTTTGGACCTTAAATTTCACTTCACGATTTGAAATTGAGTTATTTGGAAAGGATATGGTCTAAGTTGTCAATTGAAGTTAACTGTGGCATGTTCAGAAACAAGGAATTGGAATTCAATTTTGGAATTAAACCAATTTCAATGTTTGGGATACTTTAGAAGTAGAGTTGGATTTGGCTTAATTCCATCCCAATTCCAATCTAGTTCATTTTTTATTATCTCAAATTTCAGGTAGTAGGTAGTCATTTAAATTCCTCATATAAGTTTTTTTTTTACATTTATGAGTAAAAATAAAATAATTTCAAAATATTGCTTTTAAAAGTTGATCTAATATCCTTAAATTTCATTTTTTTTTCAATGTGATAATTTTTAACAAAATTCTACTCCGTATTTATTAAGTTGTCAATTCCAATTCCAATTCCAATTCCAAGAGTCGTCAAACATCACGGTGGAATTGGATTTGGAATTGAGTTGCAACATTTCAAATTCTACAATTGAATTCTAATATCTTTTTATCTTTATTCTACTAAATGACAGTTTTTGCTGACATCATCAATGTCACATGTCGCGATTTTGTGCATTTTGTTTCCCGCCAAAACATAATGCTTACATCATCCTTCGTATTATATGTTTTTAGGTCTAAAATATTTACGATTATTACTTCTTAATAATTATGTTCACACTTATATTATGCATGAAAAATAAATTGTTAACTTTATTAAGTACTCCCTCCAATTTTTAATGTTCTTCCCACTTTCCCTTTTTGTCCCATTTTATTTGTTCTTCCCCTTTCCTTTTTTTTTTGTCTATATCTTATCGTCCTAAAGCTTTATGACCCCACTTTTTTTTTTCTCTACTTCTAATCTCCACCCTACATTTTTATTTCCTTAATTTGTACCCCAAAAACAAATGGGAAGAAGATATCAAATGGGAGGGAGTATATATTTGTACTAAATTAATTATTTACTTCTTTTAGTATTTTAAATTTTGTTTTACTCTTACAATAAAATAGACAATTAAGTAAGTTAACCTTATTATTTTGTTTCTAACGTCATTTCTAAATATTCTAAATAAGTAAGTAATATATAAAAAATTTGCCTTTTATTGTTAGTCAAATTTAAAATATACTATGAAGTATTGAATCTAATCACTATATAAAAAGAAAAAAAAAAATCTTCCTTTTCAATTAAAAATAAGTGTTGGGCAAATGTTTTACCTATAAAGTCTGTAAATATAAAATATATTCACTTTATATATATATATATATATATATATATATATATATATATATATATATATATATATATATATATATTTTTTTTTTTTTTTTTTTTTTTTTTTGTGAGAACATTTGTTTTTTCCATTGTTATATGTTCACTAGAATATCATTAAATTAATTATTGTATTTTTCTTCAATTAGTTTATTACTAATATTTTTATTAATTAGAAGTAATATAATATTTATAATAACCGTGCATTTATGCACGGGATCTAAATTAGTTTCAATTCAATTCCAAGTCGCCAAACGCAACCTTAGGTTATGATTTGTCTTGGATATGAGTCAAATCCAAATCCAAATTATTAAACTTGCCAAACACATGATTTCACTCAAATTTGAAATTTCAAATGAAATTCTTGTTCTCAAACGCACCATAAGATAGTACAGAGTATTACCAAATCGGCAAAATAAGATAACATTGAGAAGGAGATGCGGGATATGTTTTCCTTCAAGACAATTTTAATGGAGAAAGGATTTCAATTTCGGCTTGTCGATTGACAAATGAATCTCCTCCAAATTACTTCAAGCCAATCTAGTTTGAACATTTTGCTTCAATGGAAAACTGTAGACAACCGCCGACAGAAAGAAAACCGAAAAGCAAATTGGAGTACTTCATAGGGAATGAATAACAGTACTTACTATTTTATTCAACACTTCCGAATTTTATTCAAAAATCAATCACAAAGTTTGATGACATAAGAAGACTCATCACAAGATGACATGAAATTACAAAATCGAATCAATGCTACCTACATTCTTCTTCGGTAAACCAATTCTTCCTGCGAAAGACAAACTGTTCAGTGCTGATCCTCTGGCTTTACAAAGAATGTTTGATGAATCCAACTCCACGGCTGTAGAAAACATCAGCATTATGTCAGTCATGGTAAGCAAGCATAGAATAAAAGACATACGACGACGTTTAAAGGTGTTAAATGAATAGTAACAATAATAAGATCCACACCAAGTATCCATTTGTTACTTCAGTATACTCGCTTAGCTGCTTCCATTTCACCCCAAAAGTAAAAACTTTGTATTCCTATCATCATGTCTACATATCATTAGGAGGTAATTGTAGAAGTGTCCCATATCCGAATCAAAACGATAGTTACTTCACACGTACAACACCATTCTTATTCACGTCGAGAACAAGTATGATGTGTATCCTCATTTCATATAATTGTCGGAATTTCAAAGTTCTACTATAATCCACTTTTTCAAATCCCACTCTAATATGGAGCATAATTCATTATCATTTCGGAGGGACTCTCGACATAAGCACTATGTCTCTAGCTATTTTGGACAAAATTGGGTATGGGCTGAATGTGCTTCCCACCAACAAAAAATAGCAAATTCCTCATTATCGGTTTCATGAGTAATTGACAAATATTCGGTAACGGGGTTGGTGGAACCGGTGGAAGTCGTACTAGAAGAAGAACTAGCTAAGTCGAATTGTCCTCTAAAATGAATTGAAGCAATTTTATTATCAAATCTCCTACTTTTTGGCATTGGCGGTCCAATCCGCATCGGAGTAAGCAATGAAGCGTAAGCGGACTGTGTCGAAAGAGCTGCAGGCCGACAGTCATGGAGCCATGAAGAAACCGCAGCGGCCGCTTTAAGTCTTGCCAATGGGACTCAGTAGGTGCTTGCATAAACTGAGCGAGCTTATTGACTGTAAAAGCAATGTCCGGCCTAGTCATCGAGAGGTACTGCAGGCTGCCAATAACAGCGCGATACTCAGTTGGGTCAGAAAATAGAGGGGTCCCCGATTTTGGTGAGAGTTACATCAGCCGCCAGAGGTGTAAAGGCGAGTTTCGAGTCAAGCATATGATATTTCTCAAGCAAATCATGAATGTACTTGGTTTAAGTCCGGCGAAGACCATGACTGTTAAGAGTTACTTCAACACCCAAAAAATAAGACGAGGAGCCAAGGTCCTTGAGCGAGAATTTCGCAACAAGGGTGGAGACGACAGAGGACACAAATTCAGGAGTAGAACCCGTGATGATTATATCATCGACATACACAAGCAAGTTTATAGAGACAGCAGACCGGGTGTACAGGAATAATGATGGATCAGCAACAGACGCAATGAAACCAAAATTCAACAGAAAGCGTTTTAAGGTGGAATACCAGGCGCGAGGGGCCTGTTTTAAACCATAAATTGCTTTCGACAAATGACATATGTATGATGGCCGAGACTGATCAATAAAGCCCGGGGGTTGGGTCATAAACACTGTATCATGTAATTTGCCTTGAAGGAAAGCGTTGTTTACATCCAGTTGGCGGAGTTGCCAGCCACGACTCAATGCAATAGAGATAATAAGATGTACCATAGATGGTTTAACAACAGGACTGAACGTATCTGAGTAGTCAACGCTAGGGCGTTGGTGAAAACATTTTTCAACGAGACGAGCTTTGTACTTCTCACTTGTATTGTCAGGGTTATATTTGACTCGAAAAACTCACTTGCAACCAACAACATTATACGAAGGGTCAGGAGGGACAAGGTTCCAGGTTTTATTGTGGGTGAGAGCATCGAACTCAGCAACCATAGCAGCACGCCAAAGCGGGTTGATTAGGGCTTGTTTCACTATAGTGGGTAAGGTGGGGGGAGTTGTGAAAGTGGCGGTTTGAACGTACTTGGGGTTAGGCTTACGGATATTGTTTGTCAGATGGGTAACAACAGTGCGGGTGGGAGTAGGTTGAGGGACATGGAAAGGTTGGGCAGCTGTGGCAGGGGTTGGTATGGCAAATGGAGGTTGAACAGCCGAGGTAGAGGGTGGGGGAAAAGTTACCGCAACAGGGGATGCAGACAGAGTAGGAGAGGCAGGGGGGTTATGGGTAATAGGAGGGGGTTAAGGTGGCACAGCGGAGACTGGGATGACATCGTGGGTCCAGGTGGCTGAGGTAAGACAAGAGGGTGGCAGAGGAGATGGGACGAAATCGGCATACGGGAAGTCGTGCTCAACAAATTCGACATGGCGAGAGGTATAAGTTTTGGATGTGACAGGATCATAACAGTAATAACCGCTTTGAGTGAGGGAGTATCCGAGGAAGATACATGGGGTAGAGCGATATTCAAGTTTGTGTGTTGCATACGAACGAAGCCAAGGGTAACAGCGACACCCAAAACATCGTAATTTGTGGTAATTAGACAGAGTCTGAAAGAGTTTTAGGTAAGAAGATTGGTTGTTAAGGCTCACGGTGGGGAGGCAGTTTATGAGGTATGTAGCTGTAGCAAAAGCGTGAGGCCAAAAAGTGGAGGGTAAACGGGCCTGACTCAACAAAGTAAGCCCGCTTTAACAATGTGAAGATGGCGACGTTCGGCATAACCGTTGTGCTCAGGTGTGTGCGGAAGTGACGTTAGATGGGAAATACCATTGTCAGAAAGTGTATGTGACAGTTTACTATATTCTCCTCCATTGTCGGAAAAATTTTGACGGATAGGACGGTTACAAAAAATTTCAACTAAACTACGAAAAGAAGTGAAAATAAGAGTCGTCTGATTTGATTTTGAGAGGATAAAACCAATTATACTTTGTAAAATGATCGACAAATATAACATAGTACTTAAAATTGTCAAACGAGTAAACGAGAGACGTCCAGACATCGGAATATATAATATCAAGAGGTGCTCTAGAATGTAAAGAATTGATGAAAAAAGGAAGTTTATGGCTTTTACAAATAGCGCAAGAATTACAATCTGAAAAATGAATAGAAGACTTTGATAAATGAAACTGATTATTATTTAAACTAATGACGGATGAGGACGGATGACCAAGACGATGATACCAGGTGCTCGGAGCAAGAGTAGCAGCGTAGGCTTCGAACTTGTCCGGGGACCATTCGTAAATGCCTTGACCGTTACTTTTGCCCGTGAGAAAACGAAGAATGCATTGTTATCTTTGCAAAACTGAGAAACAGAAAGGATGTTTCGAGAAATTTTGGGAGCACATAAAACATTTTTTAAATAAAGAGGAGTGGAATGTGTAAATAAAGTGAATGAGCCAACATGAGTTATGGAAATACCAGTGCCGTCGCCAATAATTACATCATCGAGACCGTCATAGGGAGCATGAATAGCAAGTGTGTCGAGATCATTTGTAAGATGATGAGTGGCGCCACTGTCAATAAGAAACGGGTGAGAGGCAAAGGTGGAGGCATGGCTAGCAAGGTGAGCTTGAGGGGTGGGTAATTGCGAACGCGAGGCAGGGAATGGGGAAGGGAAGGTAACATCCAGGTACAGGCATTTGAATTTGTGACAGGCACTAATAACAAGACCCACTACGCAACAAAATTGACACTTGCCTTTGAAAGGGTTAGGGGTATATGAGGTGGACGGGGCTGTAGACGGGCCAACAGAGAATTGACGTCGGTGAGGACAGTTTTGGGAGGTGAAGGGCGGGTATTGGGCAGCATGGGCAGTGACAGGGAAGGGCTGAGGCTGGCTGGTTTGTTTTAGGGACAGCTCGAAGTTGATAAGTCTCTCGTGAAGGGCTTCGAAGGTAATGGTATCATCTCGAGCTTGAATGGCTTGAATAAGCGGTTTATAGGTTTCGTAGTCAAAACCACGAAGGATTTTGGTGACGATGTCGTCAGGGTCCATGGGTTTGCCCATGATAGCAAATTGGTCAGTGTCGCGTTTAATGGCATGCATATACTCCGAGATGGTTAGAGTGCCCTTGGTGAGAGAGTCAAGACGGTCTTTGACCTATAAGATATGGCCACGGGATGGGTAAGCATAGGTTTGGGAGAGAATCTCCCATGCTTCATGAGAGCTCGAAGCACGGAGAACAAGGGCCGAGATAGTGTAGGGCAGAGTGCTGAGTGTAGGTTTATATCCGTATATAGACCATTAAAACACAGGATTATAATGAAAAACATTATAAGATTTATAGTCATAAAGTAGAAATTGCATAACATAGAACAAAGATATAGAATTAACCTTTTAATCCAAGTAAATCGGCCTAAGATCAATACCAAAAGTATGGTATCTCCTAATTGAAACACCCAAGATAGTCTAAGATATGCCTTGAGTTTGCTAGAGAATTAGAGAGAAAAGAACAGTTTCTTTTCTTCTAAGTTTTTTTGTGTTGTAAAGAGTGAATGAATTAGGAAGAATAGAATTAGGAAATTAGAGAGCAATTAGGAAGCTAATATACTCCCATAATCTCCTAGGGTGGCCGGCCACTATCTTCTATTTGAGGAGATTTGATTCTCCTCAAATACATTACTTATTGATCAAGTCAATAGTGTATCGGGACATAATGTACCTGGACACTTCTTACTTGGTCATTTTAGCTTATTATATAACGCATTATATTATTAGTGTCATCTGTATGGACCGACTATAATATATTATAAATATCCTTATATTTATAATTTACTAATTAATTATAACGGTTTATATTTAATTAGCTTGCATTATACAATAATCAAATATAACATTTTATATTCAATTCACGAATTACATTTAATCCGTCTCAACTAAAATTATTTAATCTGTATTAAATTGCCGTACCAACATTACACTGACTAACATTTTAGTCAGTAACATCATTACACTTGACTAACATTTTAGTCACATTTGACTAACCTTTTAGTCAACAACACTGACTAACCGTTTAGTCATTAAATAAGGCATCAATATGATCATTTTCTCAAATAATCATATTTCTCAAACACATCCTTTAGGTGTGACTCTTAGGGACCAGTTGATCACCGCCATCTGTATGACAATAACGTCAAACTTATCTAGCAAGCCAACCGTTATTGATAAACGTTAATCAACTGATTAAATACAAAATGTACCCTGTGTACCTTTAGAGATTTATTTATGTTATTGCCCTAACTGTGGAGGACACTAACCCCAACAATCTCCCACTTGTCCGTACAAGTGTAGGTGCGATAACCGATTCTCATATCCATAATAAATTTCTCCCACTCAATGTAAACCAATTTGCAAAGTCCGTACTTTCAAAGGTCGTAGTTCATGGCGATCGATCAAGAGTGGTTTCCCAGGCTAGAGAGTAACTTAAGCGATAAACGAATCAAAATTCGAGCATGGCCATGCATTTTCGATTCTGACTCCTCGAGTGGCCACGAGAATAAATATTATAACTCGATAGAAGTTTGGATATTTCCCTCAACTCGAATCCTGCAGATGTAAGCGCAGCATGAAATGACCCAGTGAAAATCTGCTTGGCCCCCTGTTACGGTCGACCGTGAGAAAGAAACCAAAGTCACCCAAAATCTGCCTTAATCTCAAGAGACAGTCGATAGTCAAAAGAATCGACTCTAGGAACACTATGGATGTCCTATCCACGACCCGACACCTAATGTTCTGAAACATTTAGGACTCCATGTAGTCGTCACAAAAATTGTCCTGCGCGATTTCAGTAAACCCGCATCTGTGATCGATCAGTCAACAGTTTGACTTATGGCTCGTTGAACCCACCATCAATCGACGTCACAAAATGATTGCCAGAGTTATCAGCTCATGTAGGCAAGCATGGACCAAAACAAAATATAAAGCAATTCAGTTCACTTTGAGGTGTTCAACGTTGTCTGCACAACCCTCATGAAAAACAATATATATAACAAAACGATGATTTTATTAGAAGTTTTTAGGAAATACAAGTGTCAAATCCATACAAACAACTAATACAACTCAGGAACACGCTTAATCCCCATGGATTTAACGTGCCCTTCATGCTTATCTTGTCTCAACGGCTTAGTGAGAGGATCTGCTATGTTATCATCCGTAGCAATCTTGTCAATCACTATCTCCTTCTGCTCCACGTAATCCCGGATCATGTGAGCCTTCCTTTGCACGTGCCGAGACTTGTTGCTGGACTTCGGCTCCTTTGCTTGGAAGATGGCACCACTATTATCGCAATAGATGGTGATCGGGTCATTCGAACTAGGAACTACAGTTAGTCCTTGTAAGAACTGACGCATCCATATAGCTTCCTTTGCAGCCTCTGAAGCAGCATAGTACTCGGACTCAGTCGTTGAATCTGCTATAACTGTTTGTTTGGACCTTTTCCAGCTGACCGCAGCGCCATTAAGAGTAAAAACGAATCCAGATTGAGACTTCGAGTCATCTCGATCCGTTTGGAAACTAGCGTCACAGAATCAGGCGCAAGATAGCTCAGTGTCTCCACCATAAGTCAATACCCAATCTTTAGTCCTCCGTAGGTACTTAAGAATGGTTTTTACGGCCATCCAATGTGCTTCACCTGGATTGCCTTGGTATCGACTCGTCATACTCAATGCATATGCCACGTCCGGACGTGTGCATATCATGGCATACATGATCGATCCTATTGCCGAAGCATATGGAATCCGACTCATGCGCTCGACCTCTTCCGATGTCTTTGGTGCTTGAGCTTTACTCAAGTGCACCCCTGAGATCATTGGAAGGTTCCCCTTCTTGGAGTTGGTCATCTTTGAACCTCTCAAGAATCTTATCTATATAAGACTCTGGTGAGGGATAACATCCGTCGTGATCTATCTCTATAGATACGAGCCCCAAAATCTGTGTGCTCACCCGGATCTTTCATCAGGAAATGGTTCTTTAACCATACTTTACCGAAGTTAAGAGAGGTATGTCATTCCCAATCAAGAGTATGTCATCGACACGATGATTAGGTAGACAATCTTGCTCCCACTCGACTTGATATATAGACATGGTTCCTCGACCGATCGAGTGAATCCATTCTCCTTTATCACTTGGTCGAAGCGATGATTCCAACTCCGTGAAGCTTGCTTAAGTCCATAAATGGAACGCTTAAGCTTGCAAACTTTCTTAGGATTTTCAGGATCAATGTAACCTTCGGGTTGTACCATGTACAACTCCTCCTCCAAATAACCGTTTAAGAAGGCGGTTTTCACATCCATTTGCCAAATTTCATAGTCATGAAATGCGGCAATCGCTAAGAGAATCCGAATGGAACGAAGCATGACTACGGGTGCAAAGATCTCATCATAATGCAACCCTTGCACTTGAGTGAAACCCTTTGCCACTAGTCGTGCCTTGTATATATCTGGTTGTCCTTCTACAGATCGCTTTATCTTGTAAAGCCATTTGCACTGAAGAGGCCTAGCCTTATCAGGTAAGTCAACCAGATCCCATACATGGTTCTCGTACATCGAGTCCATCTCGGATTGCATGGCTTCTTGCCAAAGCTTTGAGTCAGAACACGTCATGGCACCTTTATAGGTTACGGGTTCGTCACTCTCAAGGAGTAAAACGTCGTCTCTCCCATTCTCCTCGACTATACCGATATATCGATCTGGAGGAATGGAGAGTCTACCCGACCTTCTAGGTTCCAAAGGGACATTAACCGCAGCAGACGTAGAAGGAACAAATTTTCCTCCGGTGGTTGCTCGGTTGTTGGTTCAGAATCTCAGACGGATCGAAGGTTCTATTACCTCTCTTGTCTTCGAGAAACTCTTTCTCTAAGAACGTCGCACTAGCCGCAACAAAAACTCGGTGTTCGGTAGGCGAATAGAAGTAATGACCAAACATTCCTTTTGGATAACCAATAAAGTATGTCTTGGCCGATCGCGGCCGAGCTTATCCTCGTGTCTCCACTTGACATAAGCCGCACCCCAAACCCGAATAAAGGACAAGTTAGGGACCGTTCCTTCCATATCTCGTATGGAGTCTTGTCTACTGACTTTAGGCGGACTTGGTTAAGTATAAGAGCAGCTGACAAAAGAGCATAGCCCCATAATGAGTCAGGTACAACCGTGTGACTCATCATGGATCGAACCATATCAAGTAATGTTCGATTCCTGCGTTCGGACACACCATTCAGTTGTGGTGTTCCAGGTGGAGTTAACTGTAATACTATTCCGCGGTCTTTCAGGTGTCGATCAAACTCAGTTGAAAGATATTCGCCACCACGATCTGAACGTAGTGCTTTTATCTTTCTATCCGTTGGTTCTCAACCTTATTCTGGAATTCCTTGAACTTGTCAAAGGACTCACTTTTATGCTTCATTAAGTAGACATGTCCATATCTACTCAAATCGTCCGTGAAAGTGATAAAATACCTATAGCCGTCTCTAGCGTTGATTGACATAGGTCCACACACATCAGTATGTATGAGTCCTAATAGGTCAGCAGCGCGCATTCCAACACCTTTGAAGGAAATTCGAGACATTTTGCCTATAAGACATGATTCGCACGTGCCAAAAGTTTCATAGTCAAATGGGGCTATTGTCCCATTATCAATGAGCTTTTTCACGCGTTTCTCATTTATGTGTCCCATACGGCAATGCCATAAATACGTTTGATCTTTGTCACCAACCTTTGCTTTCTTGTTACTCACATGCATGATTTCTGTGGTTTGATCTAAAACATAAATTCCGTTTATGGAAACAGCTTTACCATAAATCATATCGTTCAATGAGAAAATACAGCTATTATTCTTAATTGAAAATGAAAATCCTTCTTTATCAAGAACGGATACAGAAATAATGTTTTTAGATAAACTAGGTACATAGTAACAGTTATTCAGAAATAACTCAAATCCACTTGGGAGTTGGATTACATATGTTCCTACTGAAACGGCAGCAACTCTTGCTCCATTCCCCACTCGCAGGTCTACATCACCTCTTGCCAGAGTTCTGATGCTTCTTAGGCCCTGCAAATGATTGCACAGATGAGAACCACATCCAGTATCAAGTACCCAAGTTCCGAAACTTGCATGGTTAATCTCAATCATATGAATAAAAGAAGACATACCAACAGAGCCGACGCGGCTCGCTTTTATGTCCTCAAAGATACACGGAGACGATTCGCCTCAATGCCAGGCTTGTGGCAATGGTGGCACTCCATGCTTTGCTTAGCTTTTGCCTTGCCTTGTGAGCTACCGCTAGACTCACCAGGCCCACTCTTAGCAACCACTGGCCTCTTGAATTTTGGCTTACCTACAGCTAGGTTAGCCGGAGCCTTACCCTTACCCTTCTTGTTCCCAATCATGAGAACATCTTGCTTCGTGCTCCCACTCAACTTCAAATCACTCTCCGTCTGTACGAGGAGTGAATGCAGTTCATGCAGACTTTTCTGCATGTCATTCATGTAATAGTTTGCCCTAAAGAGAGCATACCCATCATGAAGAGAGTGAAGCACTCGATCAATGATGATCTTCTCATCGATCGTGCAACCAAGCTCCTCGATTTCTCAACGCGTTCTCGATCATGGCGAAGGTGTGGACCAACCGGTTGGCCCTTTTGGAGTCTAGCTTCAAAGAAACGAGTAGTATACTCGTAACTCTTAATTCTCGGAGCTTTCGAGAATTCCTTAGTAAGGGTGGTGAAAATCTTGTTTGCACCCTGGGTAATGAATCGTCTTTGCAAATTGGATTCCATTGCATAGATGAGCACGTTCCGTAACGCACCCGCCTCCATCATGAAATCATTATAAGCTACGACTTTATCTCCTCCTGCATCGGGAGCTGGTTCGGCCGGCATTGGCTCAGTCAAGTACTTGAGCTTGCCGTCAGCTATGGCGGCATTCCGTAATGCGGCCTCCCAATCAGCAAAAATGGACCCATCATTCTTGATCAGTGGGTGATTCATGCTTTATCCATAAAAATTCTCAGCCATGATTCACGTTCAAGTGTGACACTCGGCATTGGTCCTTCAATACGAACAGCCATTTGTTATAGTAGTTATATCTGTATATAACGTATTCGAAACTGTGAAAAGAAAGAAGAAGAAGAGAGAAGATAAGAAATCATTGTTTAAAATTTTAAGTCAAAACAATAACATTTTAATGCAACGACTTGTACACTCATATAATTGACCTCCCTCGAGAATTATATAAGCGATCCCAAGACTCAATTTCTTTAAATTGATAAGCTAACTGCTTAGCTAATTCTACTGTTAGAATTCTTGGTCGATAGATTTCAGTAAATCCTATCTAATAGTCCACCATACCTTCGAGGTATTACTCGAACCATGATGTTGAGATAAACTAAGCCGACAGCCACTACTTACCCAACGTAGAAGGGGTCATATTATGCCTACCGACGAAGAAGGGATAGTGGTTCAACTTATAAAGACTAATTCTCAATTTCAGTTTTAGAGGAAGATCCTATCAACTCTTTTTAATTCATTTTAAGTGAACTAATATCTAGCATTATCGTGAATGATTAAATTGAGGTGATAGCTCTAAACAAATGACATCCGTATGTCTATAATCTAGGATGCAACTATATGATCCATTTTCATGCATATTAGGTGGTTTGGTTTAGTTTAGGCGGAATATGATGCTACTATCTAACGTGAATGCAATAAAAACGGTAAAGAAAAACACAAAAAGGAAAAACACCTAGTGTGGCCTATCCCTATGAAAATAAAGACAATACAAAGTGGAATCCAACCAAGGACCCTAAGCTGTCTTCATTCTTCATCTTGGGCTTCAAGTGGGAGTCCATCTCGAATCTTCATCTTGAATCTTCTCAAAATTACATTTTTGAATTACAAAAATAAACCTATTTACATTCTAATTCAAAATATGCCAAAATTAAAAATATTACAAGATTGGAGATTCGAGATCTCAAAAATACAACCAAAATGTGTTTCCTTCATTACGAAAACACAACTTTCTAAGGCCACACTAGTAAATTACAACCGTTTGTACATAATTAATGCGTAAAATAAAACCATTCATTCATACATTCAAAAATAGCATCAACTAAACATAAATAATAACAATGCATACAATTGATTATTTATCCAAACCACCTCTTTTAAATGATTATCATTATGCAACAATTCCTTAATTGTTCATAATATCTTAATCAAAACAATAATCCAAAACCTATTTATATTATCATTATAACATAAATTAGATCTCAAAATATCTTAAACCTTTTTAAAATATTAGGTATCATATTTATTATGAACTGCTTCATAATAACACACAAAAATATATTATCTTTATAATATATCAAAATAATTTCCAAAAAATTAAAATTTCCAAAAATTAAAATTAGGAAACCGAAAATAATTAAAAAAAACACATATTATTTCGGCCAAAAAACTAAATTGCCGAATTAATTTTTTTTTTTTTTTAATTATGTTTCGGCCAACAAAAATAAAATAAATTACCAAATATTAAAATAATTCGGCCAAAATCAAAATAAATGAATTAAACTGATTTAATTCGATTATACTAATAATTAGATCGATCCTAATCAATTTTAATCCGTATTAAACATTGACTTAAGTGATTCAATTTAACTTTTTAAATTAAACAACTTAAAACTGATAGATCTAATGATTAGCACACAATATGTTCATTAACATACAAGATTTGATCCTTTTAAGTTTTAATTCAATCATTATTAAATCAAAACTTATACAAATTCATATGTGATCGATTTAACATCTTAAAACATCAAAAATATGAATCAAATAGACCAAAACTCAAAAAGAATACACAACCATAAGATTAAATATGATTTAAAAGCAAGCAAATCAATATTAAATCACAAAACATACGGCCACTTACAAACAAACGGCACAAAAAGAACTCAAAATTAATCCAATTCACTTGGCCTTTTAATAAGTCAATATTGATTAACATCATGCGGCCTACTATAATCCAGTTTATACGGCCCAAAAATCAAAACACTAACAAATCAATTTGACCAACTTGATCCAATTAGACATATGATTAACAAGTCAAAATTTTTTTTTTTTTGATTAAAATCATACGGCCATAACACAACACATACGGCCAAATTCAATTATAATTTGTTTAAAATTTATACAAATCGATTTTTATGAAAACCTTATAAAAATTTCATGTGCCCTAAGGCTCTGATACCACTTGTAGGTTTATATCCGTATATAGACCATTAAAACACAGGATTATAATGAAAAACATTATAAGATTTATAGTCATAAAGTAGAAATTGCATAACATAGAACAAAGATATAGAATTAACCTTTTAATCCAAGTAAATCGGCCTAAGATCAATACCAAAAGTATGGTATCTCCTAATTGAAACACCCAAGATAGTCTAAGATATGCCTTGAGTTTGCTAGAGAATTAGAGAGAAAAGAACAGTTTCTTTTCTTCTAAGTTTTTTTGTGTTGTAAAGAGTGAATGAATTAGGAAGAATAGAATTAGGAAATTAGAGAGCAATTAGGAAGCTAATATACTCCCATAATCTCCTAGGGTGGCCGGCCACTATCTTCTATTTGAGGAGATTTGATTCTCCTCAAATACATTACTTATTGATCAAGTCAATAGTGTATCGGGACATAATGTACCTGGACACTTCTTACTTGGTCATTTTAGCTATTATATAACGCTTTATATTATTAGTGTAATCTGTATGGACCGACTATAATATATTATAAATATCCTTATATTTATAATTTACTAATTAATTATAACGGTTTATATTTAATTAGCTTGCATTATACAATAATCAAATATAACATTTTATATTCAATTCACGAATTACATTTAATCCGTCTCAACTAAAATTATTTAATCTGTATTAAATTGCCGTACCAACATTACACTGACTAACATTTTAGTCAGTAACATCATTACACTTGACTAACATTTTAGTCACATTTGACTAACCTTTTAGTCAACAACACTGACTAACCGTTTAGTCATTAAATAAGGCATCAATATGATCATTTTCTCAAATAATCATATTTCTCAAACACATCCTTTAGGTGTGACTCTTAGGGACCAGTTGATCACCGCTTAATGTATGACAATAACGTCAAACTTATCTAGCAAGCCAACCGTTATTGATAAACGTTAATCAACTGATTAAATACAAAATGTACCCTGTGTACCTTTAGAGATTTATTTATGTTATTGCCCTAACTGTGGAGGACACTAACCCCAACACTGAGTAATGCACCAAAAATAAGACGGTCTTGGCGGGTCCAAGTATGAAAGGCAAGGTTGGGTAATTCAACTGGCGTGAGTTTCGAGTGTTCAATGGAAGCATCACGGGTGGTTATTATGGTTGGGAATGGCATAGGGTGGGTGCCGTCGAGAAATTTGACTAGATCGTAGCCGAAAATAATGGATTCTACTTGGGTTCTCCATGTATAATAGGTGGGGGGGAGGGGGGGTGAGTTTGTTAACAAAGGACAGGTTCACAAGTATGAGAGGAACAGAGGGTTCGTGGGTGTTGGCAAGAGTTGAGAAAGACGACATTGTCGGTCGAATAAGGTTTTTCGAGTCGGGATCGAAGTTAGGCGGATACCATGTAAACTTAAGAGAAGTTTTGTGTTTATATTTCTTGAATAATATCAATGATACAAGGGACCTATTTATACTGAGTACAAGATTCTAAAGTTTCCTAATAGTATAAAAAAAAATACAATATCTACAATAGATAAATCTTCCTAAACTTCACAATCAAGAAAATCACATGACTAAGGAAATTCTGAAAATACGGAAAGATGATGTATGTGGTTTAGGTAATATTTTCAATAGGGCGACTAGGCGGCCTAGAGTTAATATAGTGTAGGGTTTCATTAGGATTCAAGTTATTATAAATAACTCCCTCATTACCTTGTATTGAACACATTCAATCATTAATGAAATCTCTCTTTATGAAATTATACTTCTATATGCTTAACTGTTTTCAATAACCCATTAGCATAATTGCATGTTCGAGTTTTTGCAGTCAGTTTGTTTTATAGGCAATTGGACCAAATTCCTAGTGTTCTAGCCAATTTTTCAACTAAAATATACGAGTACCTAATCTAAGATTATACGGATCGAGTAATAGGTATTAACAATGCCATAATATCAAATACTTGCAAGTGGTTTTGTGACTGTTTATATTTTGTTGGATAAAGTTTTTTCAAATGTCAACTAATTAATACGGAGTATATCAAATGATGAATTTCGAGCGTAAACATAATCATAGAGGTGAAATCAATAGTTCATTGAATGAATAATATATAATCTCTTAATAAATTGAATTTCTACTTACTTTTACTTGGATTATAATGGTACAAACTAAACATATTAGAAACTACTTCATGAAAATCTAAATCCACATCTCCACTTCAATCAATCATCCATGCATGTTTAAGTACGGATATGATCACACGTCCCAAATTAGTGTCTCATCTTATATTCGGAACTTCCTTCCATTAATCTTTTAAATCGTTATTCTTCCACTTGTTATTATCCTCGACCATCGACGAGAAAATAACGTCCATGTTATTGCTACAAGTACTACTCCCGGAATTAAACATAACATCGGCCAAATCAAGCAACGAATTGTGTTGATGAAGAAACAAACCCGACCCAACAACAGCGGAGGAATCATGTGGGTTGAACACGGTGGTGTGCGCGTCTTCAGGTGGAGGCGCGTGGAAGTCCATTGAGAGCTGCGGCCATTGGTGGTGATGGTGTTGTGCTTGAGAGAAGAGCGTGGGTTGCGCGGCGTGTGATTGAGGGGTGGTTGGAGCCGTCGAGGAAAGGTGACAAGTGTGGTCCCCACGGTAGAGGATCTCAAATGTGAATGGGTCGTCGTCAAGTCGTTGGACTTGTTTTTTGGCTGGGCAGTTGTACAGTTTTTGGTGTGTGCACCTGTAGTAACTCCTGTAAGGTTACCAAAGGAAACAAAATTAAAAATAAAAAATAAAAATTAGTCTACAAAATAGAGGAAAATGTTGTTATATATCCGTAATTTAATCAATAATGAAAGGGTTGATTCTCAATTACTGTCTAAACTTTACGACATTTGTCATAGGACTGCCTAACATTTCTTAATTTAATCGTATTTACCTATATTTTTGAACTTTTTGTTAATAACTATTGAAAGTCAAATTCCGATGAAATAAAAAATCATTTGTTAACACAAAAACTCATCCCACTAAAGTGTAAAAACCCATCGATCTGTTAAAACACACGCAAGAGATGTCACGTGCCTAAGAGGGGGTCAAAACCAATTGGCAATGAGAGGAGGACCCTTGGACATTATAAATTAGACAATACTTTCTTCCACAAGCAATGTAGGACTCTCACATGTGCAATACTCTAACACCCTCTATGTCATAATGTTAGTCTCATTTTACTTTTAATTTAATTTACGCAGTCTCTAATTGTCATTGTTGATCATGTTCTACTTTGATTATATACGATTGAATTTTTTTGGGTCGAAAAGACAATTTTCTTAAAGACATTTCGATAACAAATATAAATATTTTATTATAGTATAACAATTATTTATATATTTTAAGTTAAACACGGTCAAAGTTGCGAAACTTTGATGTTCAAAAAGTAAAATAAGACTAATATTGTGGAACGGATTACGGATGGGATTCTATATCGTATTGAATCATTTATTTACCTTTATTTTAAGACGAAATAAATATTGACATTTTTATTTGACTATAAACAAATCTTTATCCAAAGTTCAAGCAAAATAACATATGTACAAGTATTCTGTTTCCGCTACTTGTTAATAAAGTGTTAAAAGATAATTTTATACTTCCTCCATTCCATTTGATTCTATACATATTCCTTTTTCGGAAATTCCAATCAATTCTATACATTTCTATTTTAGTCTCTACTTTATTAAACTAAAAGACCAATATACCCTTCACTAATACCCACTCAACCCACTTGCAAACAATAAAGTAGGGGTATTTAAGTAATTCCATTATCTACCCCACTTGATTTTCTTCTACCTTAATTACCGTGTTTTGGTCAAACGTATACAATCAAACGGAATGGAGGAAGTATGAATTAGACAAAAAAAAAAAAAATAAAAAAAAAAAAAAAAAAAAAAAAAAAAAGTGAGTGGTGTAGCATGAAAGTACTCCATATTCAGTGAATTAGATCACGTTTACCACCCAATCATTGCCTGCTTAGTACGAGTATAAATAAAGTACTCTTAACAATTAACATGTGCCCTAAAATCAAATTATTCTTCTGCCTTTTACACATTCTGAGTTCTGACATTCATAATGGAATTAATTCACGCACTGCTACTATGAAGCAGGCACAAATATCCCTAGAAGATCATAAATTCATAATCACAAATAAAGTTGTAATCATACTATCAAAATACTATACGTATAAAACAATCGTGTATCTAAAATTAAGAATTTCTTTCTTAAAAATTAATTGGTTTCCTCGTAAAGAGAGTTTTGTGCCCGTAAATTTGTGGGTTTGTTCTCTATTGATTAGAGATTTTTTGTTTTAGCAATGAAAAATATTAAAGTAAATATGTAATGTTACTAAAGATATCAAGTTTTCGACTACAATTTATGAAATCCGATGAAATTCTCTCTCCACAAAACCTTTTCAAATTCACAGAGTTCGTTGTGATTTGTGAATGACTTATTATTATAAAGCAGCGATGTCATAGAGGTGAGAACGATGAAGCGGTATATATTTTTACTAGTGATCTTTGTCTTAAGGAAAAGAAATTCGGTTGGATCATCTTTGTATTTTTATGTTTTCGGTTATCGTTTGTATGTGCGATATAATTTATTATTAATGAATAAAATTAATCTTTCTCTCAAAAAAATCCAATTTAGTCAAGATTCTTTTATTTTATTTACGGAGCCCTATAAATTAATATTCAAAATTCAAGTTCCTATAAATCTATAATAACGTGTTGGGCTTTTGGCAATCAAGTTACTTTAGTCGATAAACTAGTTTCACCCTCGTGAAATTGCACGGCTTATGAAGTTTTGGCTTGTAAAAAAAACTTGCAAATTAGGTAAATCATAAGTTCTTGTGTGAGTCGGGCCTTACAATCATTTATTGTAAATTCGGCTTATTTGTACTCGATTATATAGTTTTTGTACCATTTTAGTAATAATTATATTTAATAGTCACTAAATTTTTTAGTTCCCCTATAAGTATCGATCTTTGCATGGTAGATCTATTTCGTGTTTTTGTACCGTTTTAATTATTATTTGTAGTTTGGTGTCGCATTAATTTAATGTCAAATATGTCTCATAAGAGAATTACTGTAAATAAATATATATTTATAATATTTTAGAACTAGTTTTCTAAAATACTCGAAAATGAAAATAATTTTTTAAAATTTTAGGATGATTATTCAAATACTTAGCTATTTTAACATATTTAAAAATAATCTTAAAAAATGTTATTACATGATAAGTACTCAAAAATAAAATACAAAGTAACATACTCTGCATATAAGGTTTTTTTTGGTAGGTTAATATAGACAATAATTATTATAATTTGTACTCTGTATAATTTATCTGATTTAATTACACCAACTACAAGAAATTTAAACTTTTTTATTTTGCATTTTTAATATTAGTTTAGTCAAGAAAATGATTTAGTTGATATATTTTGTATGTTATGTTTAAATAAGTTTTAGAATTGCTTGTTAATACATTCATATACATTTGAGAACTATGTTGTATGCGTATATATTAGATCTAAACACAAATTCTTATTTAAAACGGTTGTTCTCGTTAAGTTTTATTGTTGAATTACTTTTATTGTTCTCGTTTTTATACTCTTACTTTCACTATTCATAGTGTTACTACTGTATTTTAAGTTTATTTTTGTTGTTGATGTCATAAGTTTTTAATTTTACTCTGTTAGAGTTACTTATACAATTACATTTACTACTTCCTCCTTTTTTTGTTTTTGGTAGCATTAAACCCGTACCTTCTACATTGATTCTACTTACTGTGCACGATGTGACTACAACAAAAGTATTGATCTAACTCTAACGGTGTAAAATTATGTAATCTATATTTTACACCGTTAGAGTTACTTATACGATCTAACTCTCACAGTTACTGTATTTTAATGTGTCCTTTACACTTATAATGAAAAAGATTTACCAAAACCTAACCATTGATATAATACATACTCCGAATATAGACATAGGGAACATATGATTAGGTTTGGACTATGTCAAAGAAAAGCCACTACATATAGTAATTAATGAATCAATAATATAACATCAAATATCAATCAATAAAGTTGTCACATGAGAAGAAATCATGGTAGTTAATTAGAGCAAAAAGAATCAATAAAAAAAAAAAAGAGTCAAGTTGACTAATTAATAAATGAAAGTAAATGATAATAAGAGAAGAAAACAAACCTAGGATACTTGGAGTTAAGAATTTCTTTTTGGCCATATTTTCTCCAAGTAAATCCATCTTCTGGTGGCATTTCCAAATTCCCTATTTGTGGTGCTCCCACTCTTACCATTTTTCTTTCTTCTCCTTCTTCTTCTTTTCTGCTTTCATTTTCATCCATGTTTTTTTTATTATTATTATATTTATTAATTTGCCTTAGAATAAAATCAATGGTGGAGCCAAATGATTCGACCGAAGAATAAATGAAATTAATAATGATAGAAAATGCATGTATTCAATCATTCAAATAGATCGACAGATAGGTTATTTGGATAATAAAATTGTGTCATCATCTTTCAAATGTAACTATGTTATCCATGAAATGTAACTTTATTAAACGTAACTATGTTACCTTCTCAAGGTAATGTTATTGTACATAAAATTTAATAACTTTTTATTAGTTAAAATGTATATTAGAAAATTTTTGCAAGTTATGACAAACCCTAAAACAGCGAAAAGTTCTCAAATTACACAAATCTCTGCTAGTTTAACTCATACTTACTATCAAATTTTATAAATCATAACATTAAAATCATCAATCCTTTATATTACACCGATCATTATCACAAAATTTTGAATATGATTGGGGAGCGAGCAATCAAAAAAAAAAAAAAAAATCATGGGATAAGATTGTCAATTTTTGACGAGTTTAGTGATAGAATGTGATGGCGAAGGCTGCTACTTTGAATTTGCTAGTAAATGTAGTAGGGTTAAGATAATGGTTATATTACACAATGATAATGGTGAGAATTAGAGTAAAGTATATAGTGGAGTAGCTTTGAGGTTGTAGTGTCTTGTTGAGAGTGTAACATAAGTATGGTAAGGGAGACACGCTCACCATAAAATTACTCATTTGTTTATTATACAACTACTCCGTAATAGATTTTAATTCAAATACGTTCATTATAGTATTCAATTAAAAATTTGTTTCTTTCATCTCAAATTGTCTGCGCTGCATCCTACCGTAAAATTTTTAAAAATTTCTTAAATTTTATAAAATTTAGTGCATTAACAAACTCTCAAAAAAATTTTGGATTTTTTTGAAATATTCTAAAATTTAATGAAGTAAGCGTAAATTTTCAAATGATATTTTTATTTAGATGGTATATATACATTGTAATTAAAATTTGACACATAGATAAGGGACGTAAATTTTAGTTACAATGTATTCCGTCCGTCCAAATCATCTGTTTACCTATTTTATATTTGGGTGTATCACTCATTTGTTTACCTTTCCTTTTTAGGAAGTTTTTATTACACAAATGAACTTATTAGCCCTCTCACTCCACCACCAATATATTTACCTCATATTATCGTAGAGGCATATATGTCTTTTGTGAACTTTCATTGGTCTTTGTACCAAAATTAAAGGTAAACAAATGATTGGAACAGATCAATTATATATATACCATCTCAATAAATAACAACCTCTTTGAAATTTTTTATTTGTTGGTATACTTGTTGACGCGATTCAACTACTTGTTAGAATTATAGGATATATTGTATCTTGTTTTTACTTCGTGTAACATTAACACTAGCACTACATCACGTGTACACTTTTCAACACTTTTAACCAACTTATATGTTAAAACTAGTTTTTAATTGATATTTTACTTTAGAGTTATATTAACTTCTAAAGGGAAAATTCCAAACAAAATATAGGGCGTAATACATACTCCGTACATTTTAGTACGTAGGTTTATGCATGCATGCATGCTTTATTTTGAAGTTTTTCACAAAATGGTGTTATTTGACAAACTATTTAACAAAATAGGGTTAGTTGAAAGTTATTACGCTTAATGGGTCCACGTCATCACTGTTTTATTTTTCCGTAAAAATTTGGAGAAACCTTTGTGGCCCACAGCGGTTTCATTAAAATTTTTGGAAACCGCTGTAGGCCATAGCAGTTTGCCTTTGCCAGGTAAAGGTTGCGGGTGTGGGTGTGGCTGGTGGGCTGCCAGGGTGTGTATGGGGTGTTTCAGGTTTGTTGGAGGGTGTTGTGGAGTGGCTAACGTGGTCATATAGGAGGGGTTGGTGTCAGGGTTAGGGACGTGTCTTTGGGTGTACTTGCTACTTGAATATGTCCGCTAAGTGGCCTCACAAACGCACCCACGTTACCCACTCCACAACGCACCCTGTACCACCCTCCAACGAACCCAAAAACGACCCCTACACTGCTACACACCATGGCAGCCCACCAGCCACACCCACACCCGCATCCTTTACCTAGCTAAGGTAAACCGCAATGGCCTACAGCGGTTTCAATTCCAAAAAATTTAATGAAACCGCTGTGGGACAAATTTTTACGGAAAAATAAAAAAGTGATGACGTGGACCCATTGAGCGTAATAACTTTCAAACTAACCCTATTTCGTTAAATAGTTTATCAAATAACACATTTTTGTGAAAAACTTCCTTTATTTTTGTAGTACTTTTGAGTTTTACAATGCATCGCCCAATACATAATTCACGAACAATGCTAGTACGTATGGAGCTCACAGATTTGTTGGGCTTTAGTTTGGAGCTTATGGATTGGTGGGTTTCTATTTTCCGACGACGGTGGTCTCGAGTGAAAAAGCGAATGGTTGGGGCTATTCTATAGGTTTTTTGCTACATGATATGGGTTCAACGTAATCAAAGTTGGGTCGACGAAAGTGTTACACATCCGAAGGTGGTAGCTAGGAATATTATTAGGACTATTTGATGTCGTTTTACTACTTTAAAGTTAAATCACATTAAGCATACAGATAGATTATGGCTTCAGTAAACGAGAATTTGTAATTGACTTCTGTTTTAAATTCTTGAGTTTTAATATAATCTTACATTTTACCAAAAAAAAAAACCCCCCGATATTTTAGTTCAAACAAAAAGCCATATCCTTGCCACCTTACCCATCATTATCGCAAAACCTGTATTTTATGCGTGAAATTGCTAATAGAATTTGTCAACACCTCAGACCTTAGTGAATGCTAATGATAAATGAAGTACTGAAAAATTATATTGATCATCTCACGCGTGAGACGGTCTTATAATAAACTTGAAAAAGCTGTACTCCTACAACATTATCAGTGTTTTTTTTACTATATATGACATAATATTTTCTAAAATAACATTGAATTAAATGCAAATCAATTAAAAATAATGGAGATTTCGAGGTCTAACCTTGATGACCTCCTACTAATCCTGTGTTGGGTGGAGCTTGAGCTCCCACCACCCTCGACTCGATGACCTTCATCACCTTCGCCATCAATATTGATCTCCTTACCTTTTCCTACACCGGTATTTTGTTGTTCTGTGTCCATGCCGGCATACGTGGACACCATTTCTCTGTGCTGTTGTTCACTAGGGTTTAACGAATCAAAATGATGTTTTGCCATGGTAAACACCCCTATAATCTCATCACATTTTTGTGAAATTATTTGAGGGTAATTATTGTAATTAGCACTTAAATTTGGGATTTGTGCTTCCAAATCTTTAGCTAAATTGCATGCATGAAGTACTAAACTCAAAGGATTATTATTACCATAATTAATATTAATTTTATTATAATCATCTTCCATGCTTAAACTTTCTTTAAAAAATGAATATAAAATAATCATAAACTGAAAAAATATTGATTTGATGTTGGAGAAAAAGAGGGAAGTGTTTGGGTATAAAAAGGGGAGGAAAAGTCATTGAATATTCAAAGAAAATGCACTTTATTTTACACGTTAATACTTCTATAGTAATTAAAGAGTGTACATACGAATTAAAATACTTGAATAATATTAAGAAACATAATTAAATATGAAAGGGTGACTGAGTCATGCATGATGAATTGAAGTCAATTTTCCTCGTTGATTTCAAAGTGAGAAGAACTTTCTTTGGTTAGTTTCTTCTGCATGGAGGAGACTTTTGATTCAAGTATCTCTCGAAGATTTTATTTATTTTTAATTAGGTCAAGAACCAAGATTCATTCTTCATTTTGTTTTAGTTTGATTAATTCAAATCTTCTAAAAAGTTAATTTTGAGATTTCACGATCCAAACGTATATAGCTAAGAAATTTGTTTTCTTTTATAATTACCTTTTCTTTTAAACTCAACAGTACTCCGTATCAATTATACTCTTAAGTTAATACTAAATATTTGTTATATTTAACCTCATAAATAAGTCATAAATTTTTTTTAAAAAAAAATGTAACATTTCCTTTTAGTCACTTTGTTTATCTCATTTTCTTTTTAACATTTGACTACCCATCGATATTTTAAAACGTATATTAATAATGAAAGTATAATATTAGTATATTCACATTTGTCATCAAACCATCATTTTAAATTTATATTTTCAACTAAAAAAGGTCATGTATAACCAAAGATAAAGACTTTCAAATGATATTAGATACTACACATAAAATAATAAGATATACATTGTGACTTGCTAAGGGGTATGAAATATTTGAAATCATGACGACATGGATAAGGATTTGAGGGGTGGTCCTTGGCAAATGGGTAATCATGCCCTTATTCCTCACCAATGGTCACCTTCTATTGGGCAGAAATTAGATCAGATTTCAAGTATTTCGGTAGGGGTGAACACGGGTTGGGTATCCGATCCAAACAGGTTGTTCGGATCTGATATCCAAAATCGAAATTTCTAAGTTTTAATATCCATATCCGATCCAAATTTTAATAACCCGGATTTTTCCAATAAAATAAAGTATGATAAAATAAAAGAAAAGAAAAGAGAAATAAAATACAAAATAAAATGGTTTTATAAAGGAAATAAAAATAAAAACGAGCCATGGTGGCGGAAACACCATGGAATCCGGATCGCCACTAACTAAAACAAACGGTCTAAACTTCAAAGTCTATACAAGCGAGAATAAATACCCGTACTAAGAGTAACTGATGAACAAGCTCTAACTAATAAAGAAAACTAAACTGATAGACGACTATAGTACTAGAGCTATTTTCGCGGTTATCCCACTCTTCACCCGTCCCCGCAAGCATACTGCCACAAAGAATACAACAGCCACAATCAGTGGGGAGTAACTAGGTGCTCCCTAGTCATATTTCAACATAACCAATATTGACAAAAACACAACATACATCTTACCTGGCCTACGGCCTATTATCAGAGTACAATCAACCATCAACATACAACCGTACGTAAATCATCCATATCCAAACTAACCCGTTTTAGTTATTTAAGCTCAACTATCAACAATGAGGTGATTAACGACATCTACAACAACAACAATCGCAAGAGTAAGCACAGAGCACTGAGTGAATCAACAAAAATCACCCCGGATGAAGCAACAAGAATCATCCAAACCCTATGGCGGAACAACAACAAGAAGTTCCAATCAATTGTCTAAATTTGGCCAAATCTCACCGCTACAAAACGGTGACCCACCGCTACAAAACGTTGATGACATAATAGCCCATATAACCATAGTCTCTAACCGCTACAAAACAGTTGAGAACCCAGAGGAACTTTAATCTAGAACAACACGTACGATCTGCCGAGGGTACAAAGGGCGGTATCCGTCCTAGAAGGACGTCGTAGCTCCTCACGTACGTGCCAAACAGTACCCGTACGCACACTCATCTCAAGCATACAAACAAGGTCAATTCAAACATGAACCAACTCATAATCACCATCATATTTATCATTCTTTACTCAACATTACCATAGTCATCTATTTTATTCATACTCAACTTTACTGTGATCAGACTATGCCTGAAACATGCTTAATACGGAGTAATTAACATTACAACCCAATAATATCCATGATCAAATCATCATATTAACCCAAAGTTATTACCTTTAAGTGACCTAGCAACATTATAACCAATTAACAATGCAAACAAACATCCTAGTAGTCCATGTAACTAGACTCAATAGTATGAGACCGACTCCAATTCAACCCAAAGATTGCAATTTTACAACACATACAAGCCAAAGATTATAACTTTGCATGCAAACAAACTAACAACATATCCTAGACAAAATTTTAGGGTCTCACACAAGTCAAAATATGGTTAAGGCTACACCCAGTTACCTTATTAAAGCACCAAAAACGACCTAGCCTTCCTCGTCTAGTCCTCTTCGACGTAGTTAGTATCTCCTTCGTTGAATTCCTCTTCTCCTTTGATCATATACACAAATCATACATAAAGTATAAGCAATAAACCCTAATTACATACAATAATAACTAAACTATCAAAACTATATTAAAAACGATGTAAAAACAAAGGATTACCGGTAGAAGAATGAAATTGATTGAATTAGGGTTGATTTGAGATGAAAAGCTTGAGTTTTGATTTAGTTTTAATGGAGTCTTGAGGGAGAATTAATAAGTAAATAAGAGAGAGAAGAGAAAGTTTAGATGTTTAGGATGAGTGAATGAGAGTTATTGAGGGAATTAGGGCTTAATTAGAATCATAAAAGCTGAGAATATAAGTCCTAAACCATCACGGATTCACGCAGGAAACACACATCTCTCGCAGACCCTGCCCGCCCGTTGACTGCCTATTGCACGCCCCTTGAACGCCCCTTGGTCACCACTTATGTTCTGTCCTCCCGGGTTCACTTTTTTCGCTTCCCGCGACTCACAAGCGCACACCCTTGCTCGCACCTTGCCCTCAAAAGCTCACTAACCCCCTCTAAACCACCACTAACCACTCTAAAACTCCTCCTCAACCTCACTAACTAGGTTCTAACCTCGGTAAACATAACACCCGACTAACCAACACGACACGCAAGCTTATAAAACGACTTTCTTGCGCTAGAATTGAGGAAATCGCATGAAACAAATATGAATATTCGAGAGATGAGTTTTAAAATATATGAATTGAGTCGGGGTGTTACACAAATATTTCGGATATCCAATGTTCGGATATCCAAGATATTTCGGATCAGAGGCGGATATCCATATAGCGCCATTGCATAAATAAAATGCTGATTTATCGTTATAACCGTTCTGTCTTTCATATATATTTTCTATTAAGTTCAATAATGTACTTTAAAGTATGATTGTATTAATATCTTTACATATCACATTATATTGCTTATATAGTAATTAGTTTTCTGCATTTTAGATTTAGCCACAAGGTCCCGAACCCTAATTTTCGAATATTTTTCGGATATCGGATATCCAAAATTTCAAAATTAAATATCCAATGGATATCCGATGTCCATAAACGTCTGATACGAATATATAAAATTTTTAAAAAATCGGATCGGATATCCAAAAAAGCCGATCGGATATCGAATCAAACTTTTGGATTTCGGATATTTTGCTCAGCCCTATATTTCGGTATGGGTTATTCTCCCTGAACGTGATCCTTACTTGTGGTCTATGAGTGCTTTGATGCTAGTAAGATCGGAAAGTCTCTCTACGCAGACAATGTTACTACTACGAAGACGAGATTAGGTTTTTTAGGCTAATGGTTGAAGTTGATGTCTCAGAACCTTTGTTAGATCATGTATTTGTTGATTAATACACCATATGATGATTGCATTGTTCAACCAGTGGAGTATGAGTGAGTGCCATACTTTTGTCAAGCTAAGGTTGTAAAAAACATGGGCATCAAATCTCAAGGTGTAAATTGCACAAGCCTAAGAATAAGATGATGATGTCTCATATATTTACATACATTTAGCCCCTTGTTCACGAGCTTTTCTTTGCGTTTCCCGTGCTTTTACTTGCATTTCGCTTCCTATTTCTCTCCGTTTTGGCCCTACTGCGTTTTTATGTCTATTTTGTAGGTAAACGCGCTAATTTGGAGTTTAGGATGCTGGTCGGGAAGTTTCGTGAAGTTTCGTTGAGTTTCGTGAAGTTTCGTTGAGTTTCGTGAAGTTTTGAAGTGTTTCGAGTTGGTTTCGTGCCATTTCGCTTGCGTATGAGCCATGTTTTAGTGTTTGAAGGTGTCCCGGGACCTTGGGACGGGATTTGAAGCTCATATGATCAACTTAGACCTCGTCCCTACCCCTTGGGACGGAGTAGGCCTTGTCCCTATGCCTTGGGACGACAAACATTGCAAGAAAAACTAAGTAAGAAAAAGAGCCAAAAGCTGAATTTTGCTGGAGACCACGGGATGAGCTCATCCCGGTCGGGATGTATGTGGTCCCGGACGGGACAGGTGTCCCGGAGCCCAGGGACGGCTCCCGACTCCTCGTGTGCTTTAATTCTTCGTCTATTTTAAGAGGCTTTTGATCATTATTCGAGGCTATGTTTTTTATGCTATTTTTAGGACTCTCTTAAGAACACTCTATCAAAAACCTAAGTTTTCATACTTTTTATAATTTGTACTTTTCAATTCCCGACTTGAATTCGCTACTACGTTGGTTTATTTGGTATTTGTTGTCTTTGATCATCTTCTTCCCCTTTGATTTTCTGATTGTGGTATTGTATTCTTCTCTTATTTCATTGCAATTTCATTTCCTATTGTGCTTGATCATGTTTTCATCCTTTCTTCTTGCCTTAGTATTCGTTTTTGCCATGTGTGAGTAGTTCTATACTCTAGGAGGAAGGGTGAATCATGGGTGTTTGTTTGGGTCGATTTTGGTGATCTTCTTGAGTTAGGTTTTTGCGCTCGTTTTGATTGTCTTGTTTGATTGTGCTTGTTAATTCCTTGATCAAGTTTTGACGAGTTTCTAGCGCCCTTGAACTTAAGAACGAAAGCCTAGTTCTAGGAGAGGCACGAGACAATCATTAGGACCCTCACTTGTAAGTTGCGAGAGCCCACATTTGAGACCTAGAGGAAGCTTAAGACCGAGAGGCCTAGCTTTATCCTTAGCGAGAGCGATTTTCTACTCATTCTGATCATCATCCCTTGACCTAGCTTTCCCCATGCCTAACCCGACTTCCTAGACCTTTTTCCTATAAGTTAAACCCTTTTCCTCGCTTTAGCTTTTGAACCAATCAAACAAATGAACCGACCGAGACTTGAAACACTCCATAGGTAACCTACATAAGCAACCATCTCCTTGTGGACTCGACCCCGACTTACCCTAGCTACCCTTAGGTTTGTCAGGATTATTTTTGTTTAGGTGAGTGCGACTTAGCCTATCAGATGACCTATCAGCGTGTCGATGGTGTTGTTAATGAGTCTACTGGTGTTTCTGCTAATACAACTACTGTTGTCATTCCGGTATATGTTGCGGATGCAATTACTCTTCTTTGTTAACGGTCGATCGTTGTTACTTCAGCGACTCTGTTCTTTGCGGTAACCAACGTTATTCTTCTTTGTTGACACTGTCTTTGGTTCTACTACTTCTAACGATGTAGTGTTGATGGTGCATAAGCTTGGAATCATAGCTGACTCAAATGTGGAGGACGTCTCTACTCCTCGTGTTAAGAGATTCTCTCTTATTAGCAAGATAAAGAGCTCTTCGTTATTGGACATGCCTCGAATTATGTTGAGTAACATGTTTCAGCACTTGGTTGAGACGAAGGTTTCCATTCAAGGTGCGATGGGTGAGCCCCTGGATCCCCCGCCTTCTAAATGATTGTCTTGTCTTGGAATATAAGGGGCATGAATGAGCCTCTTAAGCAACATGAAATACGAAGTTTTCAAAGCATAATATAGGACTTGTTGGAGTTTTATAGACTCGAATAAAAGAGAAGAATTCTCGGCGAATTGCTAATAAGTTTAGTGGCTATTCGGTGTTTTGTAATTATGCTCATCATCAAAATGGGCGTATATGGTTACAACAATGGTGTGGCTGGGAAGGATCTTTGGAGAGCATTATCGCAATTGCCAATTACTCAAAAATGGCTAGTTTTGGGTGATTTTAATGTTGTGTGGGGCGTGGACGATAAAATGGGTAAAAACCCGCCAAATGTGTTTGAAATGAGGGACTTGAATGAATGCTTGCTGATATGTGCATTTTATATAACTTTTATACCCCTGATTTAGTTGCATTTTAGCTCGAGTTTTAGTCGAGTCCATGTTATTTTACGAGTTATTTGCTATGTATTGCGGTACTGCTTCTCTTTGGTTATATTTTGCAGGTTTTGGCGGTCCTGAGCCAAATACCGAGTCAAGTGAAACAAGCACGAGTACCGAGACCACGAGACCAAGCTTGAGCCATCACGGGAGTTCGGGATACGAGTGAATAAGTGGAGGATTTGAGCTACAAGCGACGAACAAACCAAATAAGCGAAGTAACGGAGTAACTCGAGCCAATATGCCTGGGTCGGATTTGTCACAAATCCGACCGGATTTCTGAAAAATCCTGCCCAATTTTGACGACAAATTGAATTGTTTGTTTTGGACCCATTAAGTTGAGGCCTATATATGTATACTTACAGCTTTTTTAAACATTCTTTTTACTCAGTTTTTCTTAGACTTAGTTTTTACTGCTGAAAAGTCTCTCAATAATTAGGTTTAACTTTTATTGCTTTTCAAGATCGAATCTTTACTCGGAGTTGGTAACTACAATTCAGGTTTTATTTAATCTCAATCGTTCTTGTTCTTAGATCTTGTTCATCTTTATTCATTGCTTTGTTTTCCCTTTTCCTATGCATAGCTAATTTCATAGCTAGGGTTTAGGGAGATTTGTGATTTCAATCCCGGGAACATGCTTTAATTGTTTGATTGAATTGATTGATTGAATGAATTGTGCTTAATCGATGTCTTCCTACGCGTTTATATTATCAATTGAATCTAGGGACGCCTAAATTGAATTGAACCTTAGTAGTTTTGGTTTAAGATCGAAAGCCTAATCGAAACTAGACTCACGCGTAATTGATAAGTTAGGTTTAGTACGTAACGAGATCCCGCTAAATCAACTTAAGGTTAATATTGACTCGAGAGAGCGTATTTGCGCCCTAATCGACCTTGCATGATTTTATTTGGTCTTTATTCTTATGAATTTGAGTTCCTGGATTGTTGTCACAATGAACCCGATGCCCTAGTCTTCTCCCGATATCATTATACCCTCGCTTTACTTTTAGTATTGTTTTAGTCCTCCTTCACCCACGATTCGGTTACCTTAGAAATAGCCTAAGTTTAGCTAAGTAAGTCTTAACTACATCGTTTCTCTATGGATTCGACCCTGCTTGCCACTAGCTACTAGTTAGTTGTTTTGTAGGATTTATCTTTGATTGAGGTTATACGACTTAGCCTCGTCAAATTTTGGCGCCGTTGCCGGGGAAACGGTTTAGCTAGTTAGTTTTGCTTAGTTTAGGTTATTTCTTTATCTCCTCTGACAATCTTTGATTTCTCTCAATACGATAATGAACCATTTCATGAATATATTGTTAGATTTAATAGTTATGTTACTTATATTGGTTCATTTGGTTTTTATTGTCTTGATTAGGAGAAAGTTTACATTGTTAGCAAAGCCATGAATTATGAGTCTCACAATTTAATTAATTACTTGAGTAATGGAAGAATTTCATATATGCCTAATAATGAGATTTGGGAATTCTTTTGGAATATAACTTGTCAAACTATTTTATCTGAGATAAAGATTGACTTGAAAAGGATTGCCGTTGAGTTCCAGAAGTATTTAGATGATGCACGTGTTGATCATGAGGCTTATGAATATTATAGAGCTCCTCGTGATAATAATTTTCCATCTCAAACGTGTGTTTTAACTAACTCATACAACTCTTTGTGTGGTGATAATTTGTTTGATGATGATGATGATTATGAGCCTGCGTATAATTGTGAAGCGTCTAATCCACCTTATACTGAGTTCAAGACCTCTGTTGAGATAATTGAGAATGAAACTTCTAAACGAGTATGTAAGACTTGTCTACTGAATGATATGTCTGTTGAGTTGGTTTCAATTGGATCCTTGACCAAAGATCCTTTGGAGGTTTTAATGTGTTCCGAGACTAGTGTAGGAGGAACAAGTCGGTGGAGTGCTGAAGTCGCGGAATTGGAAGCTCTATTATACGCGGATGAATTGAAGGATCCCACTCCCACAGATACAACGAGCTTGGTGGAAACCTCATATGATGCTGAGGTTCAAAAATCTGACCTTAAACCGTTGAACGTTGCTATAACTTCGATAGTCTTTTGATTGATCATGTTGAGGAGGGGGATATCAATGATGTTGACCAAGGAGATGACACACATACCCTTTCTAAGATCACAAAATTAGGAAGGTTGAATCATTTGATAAAGTTCCAAGAAAATTGTCGTCGACAGATTGATATGTCGAGACAATCATTAACCGTGATTTTATGTAAGTGTATTTCATCATGGTGCTACTTATGCTTTTGTTTAGGACATGCACAGATTTTTGATCGACTCTTAAGAGCATTAAATGGTTTTTACTTTAACCACTTGTGTGGCGAGATCTCGCTATCTTATTTGAGCTTTAAATGCGGTCGTGCGGGACCATAAAAACCAGCGCTTCCGGGAGGCAACCCGATGACGTTTTGTAATATATGTACTTTTTATTTGCTTTGCGTACTAGTACTTTTTTTAATTAATTTTTTTTATTATCGAGCGCGCGTGAGGGAGGGTTATTGATGATTTTTGATCGAGCTTACAATTACTATGACGCTTTGTCTCGCTCATCTTAAGGTACCTTATTCCGTTGATTCGTGGCAGCTGGCCACGCCCCTTGCTTTATGATGGTTTGGGGGAGCTCGATCGTGAAAATGTGAGTGATTCTTGACCCCTTTTCCCTTTTTATTTGCATAATTCCCGCCCTGCATTTTATGTGTCCTCTTAATTACTGCTTGTGGTTGTGTTGTTTTCCACATTGAGGACAATGTGTGAACTGGTTTGGGGGGGAGTTGCATCTTTCGCGCATTTTAGTTACATTTTCATTTTTGTGTGCATTTAAATCAAAAATCCAAAAAAAAATATAAAAATAAATCCAGAACTAGTTGTTAGTCGTCGCTTGGAAACCTTTTGCGCAGATTAGCTTTAGTGTCTTTTGAGACACGCTCGTTGTCACTTAGTTGAGTTTCTTGATCGTGTATGATTTTCATTACCTTGCCTACCCTATCTCATTCATCCTTGAGGTGATTTGAGTAGACTAGCTTATAATTCGGCATAGGGACATGTGACGTAGACGGGGCGCGTTTATTAGACTAACCATCCGCTTGACATTGTATATACTCGTATTAGTGAAATGAAAACTTGAATTTATGTCATTGTTTGAGCCTATTTGTACTTAAATGATCGAGCATTGCACGAAGAGGTACTTGATTTTGGGTACTATATTTGTAGGGATCGGATCCCATTCGCTAATCAAATATTAGTGTAAATCAAATTACTCTAATTTGATTTAGCAAGATCTATGTAGTACAAATTCACTTTGTTCACAAGATTAGAAATTTATACCTTTCTTAAAAGGGAAATTAGGGCACAAAACTAGAACTCCTTTCTAGTTTTGTTTCTTGAGTATAAGCTTAGGATGATCCTCCAAAAACCCGAGTTTTCAAAATAGAAAACCTCCTAAAAGATGCACCCAAGAACTTACTCCAAAATACTAAGTATTTTGATCTAGAAATAACTTAGTATAACTTGATAATATGAGATATTATTATTATTACTAACTCTTAGTAATATTTGGAATAATATGAATATAAGTATTAGAGAGAATAGTGAGAGAATGAGAGCAAAAACAATTAGCCTTTCTCTTTCTTTAGCCTCTTATTTTTATAAGAAAAACAAGTGAAATGAAGTGTGTAAAACACACTTCATTTTCTCGGCCAAAGGGGAAGAGGAGAGGAGAAGAGTTTTCTCTTGATAAGAGGAACTTGTTGCATGACAATCATTATGTTTGTACATGCAAAAGTTAAACAAACAAAATGAATAAAAACAAAAAGGAATCTTCTCCTTTTTGCTCTCCATTTGGACGGTCCACAAGGACCTTTTATGGGTCCATTTTGTTTTCAATATTTGTCCCACAAATACTTATAATTTATCACTTAATTATCTAATATAATAAAGTGTAAATTAATCAAACTCTTCCTTAATATACATGTACACTTACACATATATTAAAAATATACTTTTACTAATCTCATTAGTAAAATATATATAATTAGTGAATTAACGCTTAATCACTAATTCCCATCTCCTCCAATAATTTTATCGATATAAAATTAAATCATCCGAGTTCACAACTCGATTTCTCTCTAAATTAATACATTGACTAACCGTTAGTCGATTTATCAAGTTACTAATATAATCGTATCTCATACAATTAATTAGCTTAAATATTTAGATGCGTTCCTATAGGTGTGACTTAAAGGGATCAATTGATTACCGCCGCTCTCACGACAATAACGTCAAACTCTAGTCAGCCAACCGTTATTGATTTACGTTAATCAATTGACAATAATTCAGGATTATCCCCATGTATTCCTTAATTGAGATTTATTAAGTAATCGCACTATTGTGGAGGACACTTACTCCAACAATATTATGTTAACTCCACATAGCCAAATGGCCTGCTTTTCTACCCTTTAGACTTAGGTCCCTCATTTTGTAGCCCGTTCTAGCCTTTGTAGCCTGTTTTTCTTGAGCCACATTATATATATTGAGCTACATTCTAGAATTTATCCTACCCGGGCTGATTAGTTGCATTAGGGATCTTGAGTTATCACGGAGTATTCGGTTGGGAAGGAAGTGGGTTAAGTCCATGATTGCCTATTATATGAGTTGGAGTCTACGAGGTTGTTGTTATGTGAGTATTCCCGTTAATTATGCGCTTTTCTATGAGTTTCAAAGTTATACCCGATCTTATTTCATTTCGAGAAAAAAAAAAAGGAAAAAAAAAATCGAAAAAGAACACAAAAGAAAAAAAAAACAAGAAGAAAAACAGAAAACAAAAGAAAGAGTTATTTGTACATAGTTGTTTCAATAAAAGGATCGGAAGTGTTAAGTTGGAAGCGATGATTTATCATTCTTACGTGGGAGTTGTGATTGATTTTGATACATGGTTATGAGGTATCGATGTTGGGATGTGAGTGTTGATTTTTAATGCAGCTGTTCGCCGTTGAGCTCCACATTTCCAAATGCATTTACCACCTTTCACCCTCATCACCTGAGCCTAACATTACAACCCTTGGAAACCTCGCTCGATGTGATTTTTAGTGCATTCTGGGTGACGACATGCTTAATTCTAGTAGTTTTCCTAGCTATCGAGTTAGTGAGATTATTTATAATCTCAGCGTCTTAGTGGATGCATACGGTCGAAAGTCTTTGCATGGAGTTTACGTTATAATGTTCTGCCGTCGTTTATTTGTTTAGTTTTCTCCCTAACTCTTCAAATTTATTTGAAGAGGAGGCGGGTATTGATTTGATTCACTCTTGTATGAGACGACGATGCTTATGACGATCAGATGCGATTTTTTGTGATCGCTTGTCCTTGGATTATGTACTTATTGTTGGGTAGTTTGCTTGAGGACAAGCAAAGGTTTGGTTTGGGGGAGTTTGATATGTGCATTTTATATAACTTTTATGCCCCTGATTTAGTTGCATTTTAGCTCGAGTTTTAGTCGAGTCCATGTTATTTTACGAGCTATTCGCTATGTATTGCGGTACTGCTTATTTTTGGTTATATTTTGCAGGTTTTGGTGGTCCTGAGCCAAATACCGAGTCAAGTGAAACAAGCACGAGTACCGAGACCACGAGACCAAGCTTGAGCCATCACGGGAGTTCGGGATACGAGTGAATAAGTGGAGGATTTGAGCTACAAGCGACGAACAAACCAAATAAGCGAAGAAACGGAGTAACTCGAGCCAATATACCTGGGTCGGATTTGTCACAAATCCGGCCGGATTTCTGAAAAATCCTGCCCAATTTTGACGACAAATTGGATTGTTTGTTTTGGGCTCATTAAGTTGAGGCCTATATATATGTATACTTACAGCTTTTTTACACATTCTTTTTACTCAGTTTTTCTTAGACTTAGTTTTTACTGCTTAAAAGTCTCTTAATAATTAGGTTTAACTTTTATTGCTTTTCAAGATCGAATCTTTACTCGGAGTTGGTAACTACAATTCAGGTTTTATTTAATCTCAATCGTTCTTGTTCTTATATCATGTTCATCTTTATTCATTGCTTTGTTTTCCCTTTTCCTATGCATAGCTAATTTCATAGCTAGGGTTTAGGGAGATTTGTGATTTCAATCCCGGGAACATGCTTTAATTGTTTGATTGAATTGATTGAACCTTAGTAGTTTTGGTTTAAGATCGAAAGCCTAATCGAAACTAGACTCACGCGTAATTGATAAGTTAGGTTTAGTACGTAGCGAGAGCCCGCTAAATCAACTTAAGGTTAATATTGACTCGAGAGAGCGTATTTGCGCCCTAATCAACCTTGCATGATTTTATTTGGTCTTTATTATTATGAATTTGAGTTCCTGGATTGTTGTCACAATGAACCCGATGCCCTAGTCTTCTCCCGATATCATTTTACCCTCGCTTTACATTTAGTATTGTTTTAGTCCTCCTTCACCCACGATTCGGTTACCTTAGAAATAGCCTAAGTTTAGCTAAGTAAGTCTTAACTACATCGTTTCTCTATGGGTTCGACCCTGCTTGCCACTAGCTACTAGTTAGTTGTTTTGTAGGATTTATCTTTGATTGAGGTGATACGACTTAGCCTCGTCACTTGCGTAGTAATTGTAATCTCGATGAGCATCGTACTATGGGATGTCATTATACTATGACTAATAACCAAGATGGATTTGAAAGAGGATGGTCTAAGATTTATTGTTGTTTTGTTAATCCTAGTTGGCTCGTTTCGTTTCATGCGTCTTTTCCTGCTAACATATTTGATCATTTGCCTCTAGTCATCTCCGTGTGGAAACCATTGTGTATTGAAAGGTCCTTCAAGTTCCTCAATTATTGGATGGATCATCCAAGTTTTTAATCAAGAGTTTAAAGCGCTTGGGACCATATAGTTTATGGAACTCCTGTGTTTCGATTTTTCTCCAAACTGAAGAAGGTGAAGATTGTTTTTCGTGAGCTACAGAGCCGGCATTTTTCTATGTTGACACAGTGAGTTGCTGACAGTGTGACTGATCTCTTGGAATGTCAGAGGCGGTTGCAAAGCTCTCCTATGGATATTACTCTTATCTCCAAAGGGGAAAAGTTAAAAAGTTGGTTTTGCAAAATTCGCGCAGCTGAAATAAGTATGATAGAGTAGAAGGCAAAGATACAACATATCAAATTTGCTTATGCTGGATCAGGGTACTTTTTCTCTATCATTAATTCCAGGAAGAATTTACGGAATGTGGAAAAAATAATTGATCGTCATCTTGTATCTCATGTGTCACCTGATGCATTTGCTGATGCTTTTATCGACTACTACCAATCGCTTCTAGGGACTGAAATATGTTGCTCGCTTGACTTTACAGTGGTCTGCAGTGGTCCCTATTTTACAGATACACAATAGAATTTCTTGCAAGTACCGGTCTCTGCTATTGAGGTAAAGCAAGCTCTCTTTACCATGGGAAATAATAAGAGTTCGGGTATATTTAAGGCTGCTTGGCATATTATTTCTAATGATCTCCTAGAGGCTGTTTTGAATTTTTTTCAAGAAGGCAAAGATGTTACGATATGCAAATACAACCATTATCACTCTTATTCCAAAGAAGGAAAACGGCAGTTAAGTCCAAGATTATAGACTTATTTCATGTTTGACTGTTGTTTATCAGATCATCACTAAGGTCTTGGCAAATCGATTGAAACTTGAAAGTTGTGTTGCCCTCTTTTTTGAGTTGCTAGCAAAGTGCGTTTACGACGGGGAGATCAATTTTTGATAACATTGTTTTATCGCCAACTTTGGTTAAGGGTTACAAACGCAAACACATTTCTCCGCGTGCTTTGATTAAAGTCGATATCAAGAAGGCTTTTGATTCTTTGAATTGGGAGTTAATTGCTGCAATGTTACAGGCTTATGGGTTTCTTTTTATTTTCTGCACGTGGGTTCTAAATTGTGTCACTACTCCGGGGTACACGTTCAACATTAATGGTGGCACTTACTGTTTTTTTTTTTAAGGTGAGTGTGGTATATGACATGGTGATCGCCTCTCGCCTTATTTCTTTGTTTGGGTATGGAAGTTCTTTTTCGATACTTAAGGCTTCTTCCGATGTTTCCACGCTTTTATTTTCATCCTAATTGTTCCAGAATACGTCTAACTCATTTAGTATTTGCTGATGATTTTCTTTTGTGCGTGATGATGTGCCCTCTGTTGAGTAAGTTAAGCAGATGTTGGTTACCTTCGTAGTGTATCAGGTTTGGTTGCGAATCCTGATAAAATCGAGAATTATCTTGGCGGTGAACCAGCTATGTGGCTCAGGAGATTCCTAATTCTATGGGATATAGAAAATGTGAGTTTCGTTTTTGATATCTTGATATTTCTCTTAATTCTTCTACACTTATTCGGGATATGTATAATCAATTGTTGGGCAAGATATGCGTTGTTGTTCAGCATTGGTCGATTAACCTATTATCATACGCTGGACGTCTGCAGCTTATAAACTCTGTTTTCTTTGGTGTTGAAAATTTTTGGTGCTCTAGTGTTATTTTGCCTACTGGTATTCTACGTTATTTGGAGAAATTCTGCAGAGATTTTTTTTTTTCTTGTCTTCACCGATTGCTAATAGGAGGATAATCTTTAAAAGTTGGCAGAGTATATGTTGTCCACAATCAGAGGCATCTTTAAAGTCCGTGATCATCTTCTTCACATTGGAGGTGATGCAGGAGCTGGTCAACTTTTGTTGAGTAGTTGGATGAGTAATGGGAGATATATGGTTTCGCATTGCAGGTGATGCAGGAGCTGCTCAACTTTTGTTGAGTAGTTGGATGAGTAATGGGAGATATATGGTTTCACGGGTGTATTAGTTTTTTCGTCCCAAAGGTGAAAACTTTCTTTGGGTTAAACTTGTATGGGACTGAAGGTACCGGGATGCAGGTCATCTCCTCGGCGCCTCGCGCGGGCCCGCCTGAATAGGGGGCGGACGCTACGCGAGAAAATGTGTAAAGGCGCAATGCGAAAATGCGCTCGATTTGGTAAAAGGGGGGATGTCATTGCGTAATTTGCTTAAAACATTTTAAAGGAATGTCGAAAATCTTTTAAAAGTTGCTTTCGGAGTCGCCACCAAATTATGAGGGAATTTGGACCTGTTTAACGCGTCTTGGACTCGAAGACGCGAATCTTAGAGTTCAAGATGCGTTGATACCTATCCGTCTAAGGCAATTGTGAAACCAGAGCGGATTCGAGGTGAGGGTATTTTCCGAAAGTTTGTCAAAATGCATTATGAAAAACCGTAATCGAAAAGCCTATGCAAAAGTAACCTTTACTAGCTTGAAAACAGTGTATAATTTCGATGTTTGAGAAAATAGAAACCGCTACGTACAAGTGCGATATGTGACTCGATAAATTATTCGTAAAAGCAAATGTATACGTCAAAGGTATGACGGGTTGATATGGGAAATGTACTTAAAGTGATAATTCATTGCTTGAATTATTACTTAAATGTTATTTTCCAACTCATGTGTGTGTAAAAGTTTGTTTAAAACCCTCAATTTTGCATGTTTATAGACTAATGAAGACGGTACAAGTTTTGTCGAAATCATGTTTAGTCGTTTAATGCGTAAATGAGAATTTGCTTAAGTGTAAAGTGGTGTCCGTTTGTTCATTGTTAATTGTGTCGTTGCTTATGCGGTATTGGCGAGGTTTAGACGGATTACGAATCCGAATTACTACAACCGTATTACGAATACGATTTCGTTAAACTAATACCGAGTTGGGTTAAGGTAACCTTTTGTCCGACTCTAAAAAGTCTAACCCAAAGGTAAAATGTTTATCTTAAAATGCAAAGACGAATTTTTCAGACTAATGTAGTCTTATGATAATTCATTATGAATGAATTATATGTGTAGAGAGAGAGATAGTAGAAAAGAAAGATAAAGATATGAGGAAGTTGTGTGTATATTGTGTGGGTGAGATGTGGGTATTTATAGAGTTTTGAGGGAGGGGTTGTTTTTAGGGTTTGAGATATTTTAAGGATTTTTGGTTGTTTTAGGTTGAGGGAGGTGTGTTGATGGGCATTGGGTGGTTTTGGGCCAAAATAGATGTTTGTGTTTGTTTATTTTGTGTTTTTCGGGTTTTCTTGGTTTTATTCGGGTTTTTCGCGGGTTTTGGGTCGAAAAATTAATTTGTCTTGAAATGGTTTTTATTTTTTGGAACGTGTTTAGACGTGAGCTCGGCTTGAGCGTATGACGTCTCGGGAAACATGTTTGGGTGTTTGTTTAGGCTTTTTTTGTGTGGAAAAAAGCTTGTTTTCGTGTTGGGTCGGCTTGAATAAAACGACTAAACGAATGCTCATTTCACATGACACGCAAATAAATCATTTTATGCAGTAAATGACGTAAAATGTTTTTAACAAAATGTACCATTTTGACATTATGTTAAAAACATGTTTTTTTTTTTTGCGAAAGTCTATTTCATCACAGGGTTTGTGTTTAGAGGGTACGGATACGGGTTTCTACAGGGTCTCGGTCGTCCCGACCAAGTTTTCTATAACTGTTGTTAAGGTGTTGCAAAATAAATTACCCACTGCTAATAACTTGTGCACACGTGGACTATATCTGGTAAATCATTGTAGTCTGTAAATCCGAGGCTAAGTTTATTTCACACCTATTCTTTGGATGTGCTTATTCTAGGCATGTTTGATTGGCATATATTGAACTGGCTCAAAATTCATAGACCGATTGGCTCTTTGCGACAGGAAGTGCGTTGGCTTCTCGCCTTTCTTCGGAGACGACATTGGCAGGCGAAGTGGATCAAGACCTCTTTTAATGCTACTGTGTATTTCTTTATGGCTTGAACGGAATGCCCGTATTTTTACATCTAAGGAGCACCAAGTTACTAGTATTGTAACAACCTAACTTTTCGATAACTTAATTAAACTAGACGGAAATATTAATTAAGTCTTAAATGTATTATAAGCCGAATATTTAAAGTAATACATCTCTAAGTTTAAAAATAGAGTGTGTATTAAATTAAGTCCAACGATACAAAATAAAATAAATGGTCCCCTTAAGCTTCGTTGACGATGACTTTGGGGTACCTACGTTTAATTATATTAGGACCTTCAACCCGCACAGGCTAAGCCACATAAACCTGTAATAAACATATAAAGACTCGCACATATACATGTAATTGATGAGGCTAAGTCGTATCGCCTATCAAAAATAACCTACAAAAACTACTAACTAGAAGCTAGTGGTAAGCAGGGTCGAGATCCACAGAAAGACAGTGCAGTCACAGGTTTACTTAGCTAAACTAGGCTATTTCTAAGGGTAACAATCGGGGTGTAAAGAAGAGAACTAAACTAAGAACAAGTAATAAAAAGAGTGTAAAAGTATATGAGAGGGAGAGATTAGGGCATCGGGTTCAATGTGACATCGATTCAGGAACTCAACTCAATAGGAAATAACGATCAGTTGAAGCTATGCAAGCGATTAGGTATAAAAATACGCTCTCTTGGGTCAATATTAACCTTAAGCAGATTTAGGGGGCTCTCGCAACTTACTAAACCTAACTCACCAAATACGCGTAAGTCTAGTTTAAATTCGGCTTTCGATCTTAAATTAAAACTACCAAAGTTCAATTCAATTTAGGCGTCCCTAAGTTCAATTGATAATTAAAACGCGTAGGAAAAAATCAACTTGCACGATTTCAGTCAATCAAAGCAATTAAACACAAATTCCTCTAAACCCTAATTAAGAAATTAGCTATGCATAATTGAAATCAAAACAAAGCAATCATTAATAAACATGATGAATAAATAGAAACAATTAAAGATAAACCTGAGATGAATCTTGAATTATTAAAGCGGAGTACCGACGGTTACAAGAAATCAATCCAAATCCAACTTGAGTTTTAAGTTTAAGAGAAAAGGAGAAAATAATCTAAGTATAAAAATAAGAAAGCATAAACTAAAAGCATAAAAGAGCGATCTTCATCCTAAACTCGTCCAAGGGTATTTATACAACATCCCCAAACCATTAAACTCGAAAAATAGGAAAGACGTTGTACAGGGGCTCCCGACCAATGACTGGCCACGGTCACCTCGACCACGGTCCCAAATCTTGGGCCGGGCTTCTTGAATTCATTCAAGGCTCGAAGTTCGCTTTGGGCCTTGATTTCTTTGGTCTTTTATTCGTATCCTGAGCTTCCGTGTAAGCTCGAGCTTGGTCTCGAAGTCTCGGTACTCGTAATTGCTCCACTCGACTCGGGTTTTGGCTCAGGACCGCTAAAACCTGCAAAATATAAACGAGGAACAACTGTACCGCAATATAAAGCAAATAGTTCATAAAATAATAGCAAACTCAACTAAATGCAAGCTAAATGTGACTGAAACGGGAGCATATAATCTATATAAAAAGCACATATCAGTAATAAAAACACATATATAACATAAAAGAGATATAAAAAAAAATTAAAATATTCTAAATCATAATAAAAGCATAACTCATAACATTTATTATACAACGATTCTATTTCAATTATGGCAAACATAGAATATCATATAAGATTTTTCATATAGTACGAGGGATAGTCGACCCTTTTCATAGCAATTCATCAAATACCAAACAAAACACACGAGTCTTGACTATAGAGCGAGCTCATGTACTTTCATAATGATTACCCATATAACCCATCAAAGTGCACAAGTTACTCAGACACGTGCATAACATCGAATAAAAAGTAGGGTACTGTGGAACCCGGGAACCGCGTTCTAGGGACCCAACTCGGCGTCTTGCTTAAGGGCGATTAGGATTAAAGTTAAAAAAGATTAAGTTAGAAAAACCTTTAAGAACTGTTTGGAGTCGCCACCTAATTATCGCGGAAATTAGGAACCTGCTACCATGTTCTAAGCTAAAAACATGTCTTAGATTTTGGAGCACGCCGACACCCCTAGATCTAAGGTTGTGAAACCAGATTGGATTCGGGGTGAGGGTACTTTAGAAAAAGAGTTAATTCAAATAATGATTTATGAAAACCTTTTAGAAAAGCCTATGTAAAAATAGCCTCTACTGACCTAGAACAATCCTTGTAAGATGATAATTGAGCTAATGTTATCGCTACGTACAAGTGCGATAAGTTTGTAAAAGAATGCAGATGCAGATGCAAAAAGATTGATTAAAACCCTCAGTTTAGCATGTTTAACTTGTTAACGAATACGGTTCAGTTAAAGGTCGAATTCATTGTTTAAGTTGATTTAATGCAAAATAAAAGGGTGCAAGATGCATGCAAATAAAATAAAGTTCAATTGTCCATTGGTTTATTTTATAAGGTCGGTTGCTTATGCGACTTTGGCGTGTCATCGGATATGGAGTGTACCCGAAGTAATAAGAACACTTGGAAGGTAAGCGCGCTCGGTGCCAAAGCTGGGGGGGCGCTAGAGTGTAGTCCCCTTTGTTAGTCCATAGAAAATAAGAAAAAGCTTTGATCCAAGTGGATCGGTACCTACCTTGTCCTGATGCTTCAGATCTGGGCAGAGCTTCGCTTCTTGAACTAAAAAGAAGGAATTCAGCACGGGATGGTGTGCTGAACTCAAGGATTTGAGTGCTTGAGGCTTTGTGAGTGTTATGTGTGAAAAGTTATGTGAAAAGATGTATTCTGATTGTAAATTGTGTTTCTGAGGTCGGGGTATAGGGCTATATATATACTAAAAACCTCGGAGAAATTAGGAAATAAGGGGATAAAAACAGGCCAAGGAACCGCATAGCTTTATGCGGTTGCCAGGGCAAACCGCATAGGCTTATGCGGTTGCCCCCCCAAACCGCATAAGGCTATGCGGTTTGAAGGTGTGGTTTTAGCCTAGTTTCCTAGTTTCGGTTGAATTATATCTTTGAAAGATTACGAGATAATCTTGAACTTGCACGTCAAGAAAAGTCGTGGGATATTTCTGAGATATTTTGTGATGCTTAGGGCTTTAGAGTGCGGGCCAAAGGCTGGGTTTGGGCTCGGTTTTGGGCCCGAGACCCTGAAAATGAAGAAAGTGTATTTTGTGATGTTTTTGTGAAATAAGGTAAGACGTGAGGTTGTATTTTGTGTAAGAGGGGGCTAAATAGCGGTTTTAGCTACCGGGCCTAAATTTAGGAATTTAGGAATGCTGAATTAGACCTTGTTAATGTAAAAGGGCTAATTGTAGTGCAAACGCGAAGCTCATGCCAAATGAAGCAGGACGAGGACCTAGCTAGACTCCAAATGGACAAAATGAACGTTTATTTAGATGCGATGTGAGGTGACCTAAATCATTTTAACATTTGAAACGACTCAAAATGAATTCGACATTAGTTAGAACCGTTTAAGTTAACGTTAAACATGCGTAATAAAAGTCTGTGTTACATCACAGGGTTTTGTTTGGGAGGGTACGGATATGGGTATCCACAGAGCCCCCAGTTTGACTGAGCTCGGACTAGAGCGCTAGTCAAACTCCACGACCATATCCGGACCATTACAGTCTCGATATGATCAGCGGAACGAAGCATGTGTCCATGGGTGAGACGAGGACTTCGAACCGGACTAAACGGGGAGGGACATGCGCATTTTAAGGACTTGGCGGTCCGTGCATATTATAAGGGCCTGCCGGCCTGCTGAATGCCTTCGTCGTGCTTGTAATGTTGGTGTCGATGTATAGTGCCGTTGTATGCTATTGCTTATTGTCTTCACGCTGCGTGTGGTCTCGTAGAAGAGCGCTTGTGCTGAAATGCAAGGGGGCTAAAGTGCAAGGGTGATAGTGTGTTTGGGTTAAGTGTCTATTCTCGTGAAGAGCGCGTGTGCCATGTGTATGATCTTGTGGGGGAGCGTATAAGTCGGTGTAAACGAAGAAGTGCATGAAGGGGTGCATGTGTAAGGTGTATAGTTGAGTAGGAATGTAGGTGTAAAAGTGCATGCTTGGATGTAGAAATGTCCAATCTCGCCTAGGAGCGTATGTGTAAGGGTTGCAGTGCTTGTATTTTTGGGTGCGTCTTGTGAGGTACTTGTGCTTGAACTCGCCGAGGAGCGTCTATGTAGAGTGGAATGCTTGTAGTCGAGTATATTGTAGAATGCTTGTGCTTGAACTCGCCGAGGAGTGTCTATGTAGTTGTTATTGCAGTTGATTGCCTTTCGTTGAGGAGAAGGTGATGTAAATGCTCGTTGTAGTGCCGTTGTCGTTGCTGATGCCTTTCTTGTGTTATTCTTTGATTAAATCATTGATGTCGTCTTTGGGTCTCGTAGGAGTGCAGGTGCTTAGTGTAGTATTTGCTGGAGAAGTACTAGTTTGCTGGGGAAGGGTGTATATGTATGGTCTCGCCGAGGAGCGTAGGTGTAGTTGTGGTTGTTTTGTTAGGAGTGCAGGCGTATATTTGCCGGGGATTATGGTCCGAGGAAGGTGTATGTGTTCAAGTGTTTGTGTCTTGTAGTTGTATAGTACTTAGACTTGCTGGACGGGATGATGTAGATGTTTGGTGTTTATACTCCGAAGTTGAAGGATGACTCGTAGGTTAGTGATTTGCTGGGGAAGTCGAAGGGTATGTCTTGGTCTCCATAGGAAATGTCTGTATAGGTGTGTAGGCTCCATGGGGAGGAAGTGATACTCCACAGGGGCATGTAGGAGGGTGTAAGGACTCGTGAAGAGTGTTCGTGTTTCTGCTTCTGTACCGTGTATTAAATGCTTAGTACACGAGTATGGCGGACTGTAGGTGACGCCTTAACCAAGGCATAGCGCATAATGTATGAGCTAGCGTTTGTAGCGGACTGTAGGTGACGCCTTAACCATCAAAGCTTGCGTGTATGAAGAAAAATGAGGAGAAAATGTGGAACAGAACATGCTTCGGAAATTGCCTGTAGACTAGTGACTCTTCCGGGGAATCTCTTATCAATTGGCGACTTCAAGCTTGAACTCATTCGCACATGTCGCGGTTTTGAACCCGGAAAAATTCAAACTCGCGATTTTCTTTCCGAAATCTTCAGTTTTTGCTTGCTTTGACCATGAGACGTGGTATCTGGTGGTTCGTTTGGATTCACGTGATACTCATCTCTCGGACTTGGGGTGTAGGTGCTTGGGATTGTATGAGTGGCTTGATGTTTGGACGTACGGGACGTTTCTTGGATGTGTTAGGGTGTTTGGTGCTAGGACCTACGTTCGGGTGCTTGTTGTTTGATGCACACATGAAAGTGTTATGCTTGTAGCGTGCATGCTCGTTTGTAGCGGTTCTGGAGGTGTCGCTCAACCATAGATGCTTATGTTGATGTGGGTATTTATAGCAAGGGTGTCTTCAAAAATGCGAAAAATTATCCCATTTTTCGCTGTGAAGGTTTGATTCTTGATAGGAAGCGTCAGCCCCCAGTTGTCTTGGTCATGGCGTCGGTGTATGTGAGCCCCCAGGTGGGTGTATGCGAAAAATGCGAAAAATTATCCCATTTTTCGTGATATTGAGGATGGGTGTATGTGAGCCCCCAGTTTGACTGAGTTATGATGTATAACGATAGTCAAACTATGAAGAAGGCTGTTAGGTGTTAGGATAAGGGTGTTTTTGGATTACCCCCTCGAGTTTGACTAAGGTTTGAGTGAAAACTAAGTCAAAGTGGGGTGCAGGATGTGCATTGGTAGGAGGAGTTTTTTTTTTTTTTTTTTTTTGGATAACCCCCTCGAGCTTGACTAAGTTTTGAATGAAAACTGAGTCAAAGTGCAGAGTATGGTGTTAGGTCTTGAAATTTCCCCGTAGCTTGGCTTAATTTGTGTGAAATTAAGGCTAAATGGAGAAAAATGTAGTTGTTCTGTTGTGAGTTGCCGGTGGCCAAGGATGTGCATAAGAAGCTGTTGAGGACGACTTAACAAGTGGAGGATGGCGTGGGCGGGTTCAGCATGACTTTGACGAGTACCGTCGTCGTCGTCCCTAGGTGTTTTGGTGTTTTTGTGTAATAAGGATTGTGTGAACTCATCATTACATGATTTGTTTGTTGTAGCTTTGCTTGAACTTGTAATTGCTTCTTGTCGTCTACTGCTTCCTTGCTGTGTTGTGCTTCCGTGGACCTGCGTAGTTAGTAGGCTTGGGTTTGAAAGTGAAATGATTCCCGATTGGGATGTTTGGATTAGAATGCTTTTGTTTGAAAGATCATTTTTGTGAAAGATTCATTTTAGTTGTCGAAATGAGCTTTAAAAATGAACACTTGAAATGTCGGTTGTAAGGATTCATGCAAGATGAAAAGGTGTTTTGACGTTGTGAGCTTAAGCTAGAGTTCTGAAGACCGTGAAGGGTCACTTAGGTGCAAAGGTTGAGAAGCCCCCGGTTGTCGAGGATGAGAATTCGGTAGAATCTCATGACAACACGGAGTGGGATGTAGTGCTAGGTTCGGTTGTGCTTTGCGTAAGCTGCCTACGTATCCACGAATGTGGAATCAAACCGGCGTAGTTCGATAGAGCTTTCGCTCAAAGTGTGTTAACTCGAGTGAGTTAAATTCGAAGAATGCTGTTACTCAAAATGTATTAACTCGAGTACCGAGTTAAATTTTTGGAAAGTTTAGACTTCGAAGATTCGAGATGCATTTCAAGGATTTGAGATGCATTTTCGAAAGATACATTTTGCTTGCGAAAGGGTGTTTTTGCAAAAAGTGAATTGCAAAGTGCTTTTATATTAACTCGAGTATTGAGTTAATTTTGAAAGGTAATTAGCTAATTTGGGGGTGCATTGTCTTGTGCAAGTTTGAAAAAGTGTGTCGCCCCGTGGGAGCGTTTTAAAAACTGAAAAGTTTTTGAAAGGAGCGGTTTAAATGTCGCTAAATTGTTTGATTGGAAGAGAATTGATTCGACATGTGAGTCGGTGCTTAAAATGCCGAAAAGTTTGCAAAATAGAGACGAATCGTATGCGTGATTTGAGACTCGACGGTTGCATGGATGCCATATTCGGGAACACGTGCGTTGGTGGAGCCCCCAGTAGTGCTTGCTTGTCTGCGGTGGGATGTTGTTGTTCCTGCAAAACAGTATTAGACCAAAAAGCAGAGTACTACTCCTAAGTCTATGACAACTTTGCCTTGACGAATTCGTTTTAGTCGCCTCGATAAAGAAATAGTTTGCCTTTGAACTTTGTGAATTTTTGTGGACACATCCGTAGCATGGAAAGCTTTGGACGGGGAATATTTTGTGAATTTTTGTAAAAGGTTGGTTGAGCTCGGAAGAGCGGCCTACGTATTCGTGGTTACGGAATCAAACCTAGCGTAGTTCCGAAAGGGTGACTTTTGTAAGATGTGTTTGTTTATGTGAAAAGGTGCTTATGTGGAAAGGTGCGTGTTTAAGGACCCGCTGGTCCAAGGGGTGTTTATGTGTTTGACCTTGATACATTCCAACATAAGGGTGGGTTCTCCTTAGTTGATCTAGGCTGGTTGCTTGCTACTTCTGTTGTGTCTTCAATTGGAATTTCAAGGACCTGGCCACTCGTTTCTGGGCTTCGGTACTTCTTGCCTTTGGGGCTTTGCCCCCTCGCTTATTGATTTCTGAGCTTGTTGACTTCTAAGCTTTTGACTTCTTTAAGCTTTTAACTTCTTGAGTTTTTGCTTGGTTGTTTTGCCCCTTGTTTCGGAGCTTTGAGACCTTTGCTTTTTGGTGACTTCGGTTTTTGACCTTTGTACCTTGTATTCCCGTTTGGTTTGAGAATATCCCAGGCCCTGTATGGCTTGGGCTTGAGCTCGGACCTTGCTAAACCCTGTGGCTCGGTGGTCGCTTGTGATCGTGTGTCTATAACGCCGGGCTCCTCTGACAAGTTCGTTTGCTTATTAGGCACGCGATCGAGTACGCGGAGGGCGATCCAGGAATACTCGTACTTTTGGTCGCGATCAAATTCATGACCTTTGTGGAGCTCCAAATTAATGGATCCTCCTCCAAAAGCAGCGGAGTAGCGGACCACAAGCAGACTAGTGAACCTTAGGTGTTTAGTCGTCGGAAGCTTCTTTGTCTTTGTGTCTTTGATTTAGTTGTTGACTTGGACCTTCGTACCCGGCCTAGATCTCCCTAGGATAGTTGTTCCTGGGATGCAATGTATGTTGGTGTAGAATTGTGTTTTTTATGGGAAAAGTGTGTAAAAAGGAAGCTGGGTTGTAGGCAAACTTATTCCTTTATCGATTTGTTAAAAATGTCGTACGTCGGAGACTCGATTGCCCTAGACTGACAGAGATTGACTCAATGCTTAAAAACTCGACCCGTATTGAAAAGACTCGAATTTCTTGAGGAGATCCGTGAGATCGTTGGTGGCGCCTTGATGGATTCTTCGCTGGGTGCTCGAGACACACATGTCTCGGATGGGGTTGATGCTCGCGTCGGGAATCGTTTCACGCATACTTATATTTGTCTTTGATTTTGCAAAAGTTTTGTTTTCGGCGAAAAGCAGGATGTTTTGTTGAGCAAAAATGTGTTGTCACATTTTGACTCGATGTAAAGGGTGTTTTGAAATCAAATCCGACAAGCTCATGTTAGTGGCTTGTCGGTGAAAGTGTGAATCGATTCGGAGTGGCGATAGGCTATCCGAATCAAGGGTGTTTGAAAATGTGATGAAGGCGGTTATACTCGTTTTCATACATTCGGTTTGAAAGAGGGTTAGATTAAAGCGACTATGAGCCACTTGGTCTAACCGTGAAGGATTTGCGGGATGATGCTAGTTCATTCCTAGGTTTTGTTGTCTTGTGAAAAGAGATGTTTGGATTAAAATGGCGGTAGGCCATTTTGAATCATGGATTTCGAATTTGCTAGATTTGTTTTCAAGAAAAGGTCCATTCTCGGGTTTGAAAATGTTTGGTAATAAATGGGTTACAATGAGTGCGGGTCATGTAGTTCATTTATGTTATGGAATGTCATGAGAATAAAGTGATTATTCTCGGGTGTTTTTGAGGAGACTGTTTGTCTGGATTAAACCGTCCTGACTATGGGCCATTCGGTTCGAAGGAAGGATTTTTGAAAAAGGTTATTTCAAAAAACGTGATGAGGGTTTTGTGAAAGTAGTTCGTCGTGCTTTGACAAAAGGTTTGGAAAGTGTTTGAACTAGAGACGTGTTGACACGCTTCTGGCTTGACCTTGAAGGGTGTGATTGGCCCAAGTTAACGGTATGTCATTGTGGGCCGGTTGTAGATTGCTTGGAGTGAACCTATGATAGCGAAAAGCTAGTTGGGTCGAAAATGTGAAGGTGGGATATGGACGGGTTTGCACGTCCACGTGTTTTGCTTAAGAGGAATTGGGCCAAGATCATTCGGTCCGATGAAAAGTTTGCGAGATTGGGCTTGGCCATTCTCGGGTTTTGTTTGCTTGAAAAGGATGATTTTTGCTGAAACGAGTCGACTTTGGGCCGTTTGGCCCAAAGAGATTTGTAAAGAGAATGTCGTTATTTGTTTTGCAGAAGTGAGGAGATTTTTGAAAAGAGCTCATTTCAAAAACGGGTGTGTTTTGCTTGGTTTGTAAAAATGAGAAGATTTTGAAAAGAAGTTATTTCAAAAATGGGAGTGTGTTGCTTCTTTTGTAAAAGTGAGGAGATTTTGAAGAGAGCTTGTTTCAAAAATGAGAGTGTATTGCTTTAGGAGCAATGTTGTGCCTAAGAAGTCTTTGAGGCGAGAACGCGTGTGCGGATCTTGTCTCGACGTTGAAATGTGTTTGATTTGCATTCGTCGAGCCCATGTTAACGGTTCATCGTTAAGGGCTCGAGCCTAGATGCATGGAAAGGATTCGACTCGTGAACGGTTAGCTAGTCGAGTCGAGGATGTTGAGAATGGATTGGTTTGTGTGACGTGTGTCTAGTTAGTCCTATTAGATTCAACGTTCATTTTAAGCGTTCATTTTTAGCTCATTTCTTTGTTTAGGAAGACCTTTTAAGCTTGAAAAAGGAGATTTTCGAAAAAGTTTTAGCTAAAGGAAAGCTTTTAAGACGAGGATGTGTGCGCACATCTCGTCTCGATGTTAAAGATTTTGCTTTGCACCCGTCGAACTGATGTCGGTAATTTGCCGAGGTGAGCTCGAGTCGGATGTGTAAAAGAGAAAAGATTCGGCTCGAGCAAGTCGAGTCGAGGATGTTAAAACGGAATCTAGGCCGTGTGACCTAGAGGACTAAATCCACGAGCTTGGGTTTTAATCCTTGCTCAGGTTTTTGCTTGTTAGTGAAAAAGGAAGTTTTGAAAAAGCTTGTTTCAAAAATTCGCGATAGTTTTGTTTGAAAAGTGTTAGTTGTTAGGTTCATTTATCTTTGAAAAGTTTAAACGAGTTTTCGAAGATATGAATGCATATGCTCATTTTGAAAAAGACCATGGAGTGCATGGCCTCGAACTTGTACGTATGACTCAAAAAGGGTGATAAATGAGTCAATCGGGTACACCTCCAACTACCTCGAGTACGCTTTGGCAGATACTTAACCCCTTTATTTCCTTACGCCGGAGCGATAGGTTTTCTAAAGGGAGCACTGGGGCGGTCGAGATAGCCTTTTACGGCAAGCCGTGGAGGGGAGAGAGGAAAGTTAGTCCTGCACGTGCTTTATCGAGTGGACAAGCCTGCGTGTTGGAACCACCTCTCAAGGGTGCTAAGGGTGCCTAGATTCCAAAAGGAATGGACTCTAAACGAATGTGCATAGCTCAAATATGTATACTTGGATTGTTCAAGGCTTTCAAGTTTCACCTCTTTATTTTTAAAAAAAAAAAGCTAGTTTTAAGTTTTAAAAATAAAATCTCCCCAGCGGAGTCGCCAAACTGTGGAACCCGGGAACCGCGTTCTAGGGACCCAACTCGGCGTCTTGCTTAAGGGCGATTAGGATTAAAGTTAAAAAAGATTAAGTTAGAAAAACCTTTAAAAACTATTTGGAGTCGCCACCTAATTATCGCGGAAATTAGGAACCTGCTACCATGTTCTAAGCTAAAAACATGTCTTAGATTTTGGAGCACGCCGACACCCCTAGATCTAAGGTTGTGAAACCAGATTGGATTCGGGGTGAGGGTACTTTAGAAAAAGAGTTAATTCAAATAATGATTTATGAAAACCTTTTAGAAAAGCCTATGTAAAAATAGCCTCTACTGACCTAAAACAATCCTTGTAAGATGATAATTGAGCTAATGTTATCGCTACGTACAAGTGCGATAAGTTTGTAAAAGAATGCAGATGCAGATGCAAAAAGATTGATTAAAACCCTCAGTTTAGCATGTTTAACTTGTTAACGAATACGGTTCAGTTAAAGGTCGAATTCATTGTTTAAGTTGATTTAATGCAAAATAAAAGGGTGCAAGATGCATGCAAATAAAATAAAGTTCAATTGTCCATTGGTTTATTTTATAAGGTCGGTTGCTTATGCGACTTTGGCGTGTCATCGGATATGGAGTGTACCCGAAGTAATAAGAACACTTGGAAGGCAAGCGCGCTCGGTGCCAAAGCTGGGGGGGCGCTAGAGTGTAGTCCCCTTTGTTAGTCCATAGAAAATAAGAAAAAGCTTTGATCCAAGTGGATCGGTACCTACCTTGTCCTGATGCTTCAGATCTGGGCAGAGCTTCGCTTCTTGAACTAAAAAGGAGGAATTCAGCACGGGATGGTGTGCTGAACTCAAGGATTTGAGTGCTTGAGGCTTTGTGAGTGTTATGTGTGAAAAGTTATGTGAAAAGATGTATTCTGATTGTAAATTGTGTTTCTGAGGTCGGGGTATAGGGCTGTATATATACTAAAAACCTCGGAGAAATTAGGAAATAAGGGGATAAAAACAGGCCAAGGAACCGCATAGCTTTATGCGGTTGCTAGGGCAAACCGCATAGGCTTATGCGGTTGCCCCCCCCCCCCAAACCGCATAAGGCTATGCGGTTTGAAGGTGTGGTTTTAGCCTAGTTTCCTAGTTTCGGTTGAATTATATCTTTGAAAGATTACGAGATAATCTTGAACTTGCACGTCAAGAAAAGTCGTGGGATATTTCTGAGATATTTTGTGATGCTTAGGGCTTTGGAGTGCGGGCCAAAGGCTGGGTTTGGGCTCGGTTTTGGGCCCGAGACCCTGAAAATGAAGAAAGTGTATTTTGTGATGTTTTTGTGAAATAAGGTAAGACGTGAGGTTGTATTTTGTGTAAGAGGGGGCTAAATAGCGGTTTTAGCTACCGGGCCTAAATTTAGGAATTTAGGAATGCTGAATTAGACCTTGTTAATGTAAAAGGGCTAATTGTAGTGCAAATGCGAAGCTCATGCCAAATGAAGCAGGACGAGGACCTAGCTAGACTCCAAATGGACAAAATGAACGTTTATTTAGATGCGATGTGAGGTGACCTAAATCATTTTAACATTTGAAACGACTCAAAATGAATTCGACATTAGTTAGAACCGTTTAAGTTAACGTTAAACATGCGTAATAAAAGTCCGTGTTACATCACAGGGTTTTGTTTGGGAGGGTACGGATATGGGTATCCACAGGTACATTATGGCTACCCAATACTAAATTTCACACAGATAATCCATCATACATTAACCTATGGGCCACTACAAGTAAGGACGGAAACATGCGTTAACCCCATCAAGACGTTATGCACAATAGTTGAATGGGCCGGAAACTTCAACAAATAAGTCAGACAAGCTAAAAATATCAAGTAGGTAACAAGGAGGATCAAACCCTTGTCTTTTGTATGCATACACCACTCTATTAGTGCGACTATTACACTACGACACATACCCGGGTGGGACGGTCATTTTCCACTACCGCATATGAGTCCGTGACAATTAAATATTGAGGGTGAATATACCACGTCAAATAACGACAGTGAGAGCCATTAAATCGCCTACGGCAATACTGAGGGTGACATAGTCCCCGATTTGCAGCTACCTTACCAACGGTGACACGATAAAGTCTCGACATGACAGAAACCCAAGTACTAATCATACAACATTATAATCGAGGGGTCTAATCTCATGTCTGGTCGTAGTCGTAATCGTAGTAGTAGTCGTAGTCGTAATAGTAGTAGTAGTCGTAGTAGCAGTAGTAGCAACAACAGTAGCAGCAGTAGCAACAGTAGTATTAGTAGCAGCAACAGTAGCAATAGCAGTAGCAGCAGTAGTAGTAGTAGTAGTTGTAGTCGTAGTCGTTGTACTCGTAGTAGTAGTCATAGTAGTAGCTTCAGCAGTAACAGTAGCAGTAGCATTAGCAGGAGGAGGAGGAGGAGGAGGAGGAGGAGGAGGAGGAGGAGGAGGAGGAGTCGTAGTAGTAGTTGTAGTAGTAGTCTTCGTAGTAGTAGCAGCAGCAGTAGTAGTAGTAGTAGCAGCAGCAGCAGTAGTAGTAGTCGTAGTAATTGAAGGAGTCGTAGTAGTAGTATGAGTCGTAGTAGGAGTCGTAGTAGGAGGAGTCGTAGTAGCAGTAGTCGTAACAGTCGTAGTACCGATGTGAGTAGCGGTAGCAGAGTAGTGATGGCAATGATGTGGCAGCGATAAGACACTAGTAGCAGTAGTTAAGTGTGCATAAAAAAGGAATAAGGAACAAAGGAAATGAGATATAGGGGATTTGTAGTCCTTTAGAAAAATGTAAAAAGATAGATAATTAGTATCAAAATAAAGAAAGTTGAGTGTGCATAAAACAAAATTTTGACAAAAATAACTCTTAAATTGGTAAAAATAAAATGAAAGTGAATTAAACTTATTATGGGAACGAATTCTACTCATGAAATAAACATGGCTGTAGATTGATTTTCAGGCCCATGTTCTAAAATATAGTTAAGGCCTTAAGGCCCTTATATTAGTTGTAATATACCCTCATAAAATAATATGAAAAGAAAAACATATCACTAATAAGAACATAATTCTCACATTTGTAAAAAAAACAATCTATCTACACATTACACACAAAAAATACTAGCATTTCATTGACTCTTACGGAGTATATCACAAAAGGATATATAAATTATATTTGTAATCGATTGTGGCCCCTCAAATTTTGGGGTCATGTTCTTGGAACACTTTGAACATGTGGCCCTGGAAATAAAGAAAGTTGATAACAATAATTAAAATAAATTGAGTGTCAAAACCATTTTTATAGCGTGATTAGCAATAAATCCATCGCTCTATATATATAAAAGAAAGTTTTTTCAAGCGTTCTCTTTAATTCTAGGAGGTTTTAGCTAATAAGAAAATTTCTCTTAAAAAATAAATTAAATACCTTAAATTTAGAAAAAAAAAAATAGTAATTTGGAAATAAATAATTATATGAGACATAATTTTCTTATTCAATTATGATACATTATATAATTTTTAGGCAACTCTTTGATTTTTATGTTTTATAAAATGTATTTGTCGAAATAATGTAAATTAACATCATTAATTTTGTATCGAAAAATGCACTGAATGAGTGTAATTATCAAGTTATTTCATCCAATCAAAAAAATTACATTTAAATAATAAATTAAACTATTTTAATTGAGAATGAAAACTTATAATTTGAAAATAAATAATTATATGACACATAATTTCCATATTTAATTATGACACGTTAAGTAATTTTTAGGTAAATCTTCAAAATTTTTTGTATATAATACATCAACAAATTTAGTTGGTCTTCGTAGGTACTACGTTAAATAATTTAGTTTATTATATGTTTTAGTTATGATTACGATTACGATTTGTGTTATTTCTATTTTTTACGATATATTTGATAAGAGAGTTTAATGTTGTCATACTGAATAATTTTTTAAAACAAAACAACTATCCCCAATTTTTAAACCCTAAATTAAATGACAACAATACATCAATCCAGCAATGTTCACACTCAACCACCATGAGGCTCATCCAAAAAATCTCAATTCTACCGGAGACCTCACCGGACAACCGCAATTCCGACAACCTTCGCCATGATTCCATCTGCGACCTCGTCGGAAAACTATAATTTCAAAAGTAATGTTTATGAATTTCAAAAGTAACGTTAATGCACTTAAACGATGTTTTTTGTATAATTTTTCTAGCGATGTTTCAGTTACTTTTGAAAGAATTATAATTAGGTTTCAAAATTTTGAGATTTTAAATAATAATCAGAGATAAATAATGATATCGATGAATGAATGCGAGATTAGAGGGATCTAAGTAAATACCATTTTGTCATCGTTGTTAAAAGATAGGTCGGCGTCACACCCCGACGTAGTGGTCGGAGTTGTTGTTGATGTAAGATAGCGGTGTAAGTGAGGTTTTGGTGATGAGATTAGTGTTAGTTGGGGTGGAATGATTAAAGAGATGGGCTTAGGGTTAGTCGTTGGATTCCGGCAACTCCCGTGGTGGTGGTGGTAGAGCCGCGGTAGAGACCGAAGTGACGGTGATGGACTAGTGGATTCGGCGACTCCTGTCGTGGTGGTGAATAGAGTTGTGGTGGAGGTTGGAGTGACGGTGGTGGTGGTGTTGGTGGTTAGAGATATGATTTTTGTTGCTAGAAGTAATTTGGGGTTTATTTAATTTTTGGTTTGAGGGTCAATGATAACTGTGTTGTGTAGTGGATATTGTATGAGGCAGTCTCACCATACACATACTCATTAGGAAATAAATTAGTATTGATGGTTTTAAATTATCTTTAATTCATATATTAATTAAAGTAAGCAACACTTACAATAATTATAGAAAAATTATCCTAGAAAATAATTTAATTCAAAATAATTATCTTTGTATGAAATTTTATAAAAAAAAAAAAAAAAAACAATTTTCCTAAAATATATTAAGACTAAGAAATTAAAAAAAAAATCGAAGACTTAGCTTAAAAATATTAAGATTAATTTTAGGAAAATTTAGCATTTAATATTATTTTTCATAAGACTAAAAGATTCATATGGCATCAATCATCAAATTTAAGGTGAAATTCTCTTCTGTTATTGTACTTATTTATATTAATACGGTCAATTTTACATGATGAACTTTTTTTACATGTTGAACTTTATTTTATTTATTATTTAATATATACTACAGATATTACTCTTTAATTCATGACCTCAATTCTATTAGAAAAGAACTGAAAATCAAAGTAAGTATTTATGCATGCGATGTTTCAAGCCCTAATTAACACGAATCGATATGAATATGGTTCCTATTGCTGAAGAGGTATTTAAATATTTTAATCATACATGGTGACCTCATTCACAAAAATAGTGAAATAATAATTTACACAAAATTTATTGATTCATTTTTATAACTTACTAATAAATATTTTACGTGTTAACAATTCTTTAGGAAAATATTTTTATCCCTTACCATCATCCCAACATAAAAAAGAACAACAATGATACTAAACATCGCTTTGTACTAGTCATGAGGGATTACTATGAAAATCAAATTGTAAGCAAATTAATTTTTAGCATTGCCTATGTACTTTAGTTAGTTTTATTAATTATTTGATTGGAATTTGTGTAGGCTAACAATTTTATATATTGCATTAATGCATAACTATAACTATTACGAAACTTAAATAATACCATGGTAAATTTTCTTTGTTTTATATCATCTTATTTATTTTGACAACATTAATTATTTCTTATAATTTTTTTTAATTAAATCATAAATTTATTATAATACAATTATAACTGATGTTCTTAAAATTTTGGTTTACATAGATTGAAACATATAAGATTTTGGAAAATTATTAAGGAAAAATTAAATTCACCTACATTTGACTATATATAAGAAAAGAGTAGCTACGTTACATCTAAACAAAAAATCAACTACAACAAAAGAACGTTTACTTGAATTGTCAATACATAATTAGTATGCCACCATCATCATCATCAAACCTACTTCAATCAAGGATTAATTGCCAAGAATAATTCGAACTGGTACTCTTATTCCATAAATAATCCGAACTCGAATTAATCCACGAATAATCTCAACTATTGAAATAACATTCCAATAATGTACTTTGGCCAATTTTAACCTGCTTTAATCAATAAAAAAAGAAGTAAAAACGGTTTGAATTTTACTTAAAATAAGAGTGAGGCAAAGTTCGAGTCGATTTCACCATTTTTTTTAACGTGTTAGAGTCGATTGAAATTGGCCAAAGTACATTATTGGAATGTTACTTCAATAGTTGGGATTATTCGTGGATTAATTTGAGTTCGGATTATTTATGGAATAAGATGACAAGTTCGGATTATTCTTAGCAATTAATCCTTCAATCAAAGTAATATTCCACAAGATATGCATCTATTTTCATACAAATTGGAACAACATTTACCAGTGGCGGACCCAGGATTTGCGCTTAGGGGGGGCACACCGTATAATTATACGTATATATACGTATAAATTTTTGCGGTGTTAAGAAAAATTTGTACTCGTAATATTTAAGAACTTTCGAATTAATTCAGTCACTCTAGATATAATTTTCTTTTTGTTTATTAAATTTTGTGTGTCTACCATATTTAAACAATACTAAGATATAGAAAATTTTAAAATTGTCATTAGAAAAAAAATATGAGATCAAATACAACAAAAAGTTTAGTTTAAAACATATTTTGGTTCATTCATTTATAGAATGTCTTGACAACATAATTAATAACACTGACTTTCATAAATTAATGTTAAAGCCTTAAAAAACAAAAAATAAATCACAAATCTTAGGTGTAATTTAATTATTATGCATATATATAAGTTATGCTAAGGTGTAAAATTTTAAAAAAGTATAATTAGGCAAAATATAGAAAATTTTTAATAGGCAAAATATAACAAATCTTTATGTTGAAGTATAAAACAAACAAAATAAAAAGATAAGGGTGTTGGCTCTCGAACCCCAAACCTCTTATTCATGTATTGATATACCTTACCATCTTAGCTACAACATTTATTTGTCTACCAAATGCAGCATTTAATACTTATTAAATATTTTCAGAAATGGGTAGGGGGGCACGGGCCCCCTGGCCCCCCCTGGGCCCGCCCCTGACATTTACCATAATTATTTGGTAATCTAATAAAAAATTATATTTTGATAGTCTAATAAAATTCAAAGCGATTAAGTCTGTACAAGAGAAAATAAATAAATAAATAAATAAATAAATAAATATACAAATCAAAGCAATTAAATAGCCCTCAATCTAAACGGTTTCAATTAAATAGCTTTACACTTTAGTGAATACAGAAAAACTATTTATTTATTTCTTTTGATATAATCGTTTTTATTGACTATCTTTTTGTACCTATTTTATTTAAATTAATAATGATAATACTAATAATTTGAGTAATTTATATTTTTCGGTGAATGTTACAACATTTAGTGTATTTTCATAGTGACGATTGACGATACATATATATGAGAGCATGAAATGATCAAGATTAAAGTAATTATTCATACCAACGTTTTAAGTATGTTTCAATTCGTCAACACAACTTTAAGCATTATTATCATTATTTGTTTGTGTTTCAATTTTAACTGTACCAAATGTTAATTATGTAAGCATAATTTTATTGATTTTTTTTTCTTATGTGATAACAGGTCTTTGAGAAAATAAATGGCATCTTTCAACATCATCCCAACTTAATAAGAAAAACAACAATGGTACTGAACATCGCTTTGTATGAGTCATGGGGATTACTATCAAAATCAAAACATGTGCAATTTAACTCTTTGCGTTGCTTATTCACTTTATTATTGTTATTAATTATTTGATTGAAATTTGTGTAGGTTAACAATTTCATATACTGCGTTAGTGAATGATTACAACTATTAAGAAACTTAAATATTATCATGGTAAGATGTTTTTTTCTTAAAAGAATTTAACTAACAGATTAATCATGGTATTAAAGGTAGTTCTAAGATAATTTGGTAAAACGTAGGTATATCTGACAAAAAAATTAAGAAAACTCGTTAGTAATTTACATGTAGAAATCAAGTCAACGCTGAAATCTTGACTCTTTTTTTTTAATTTGAATAGTAACTTTGAAAGTGTTATGCAAAAGCTTGTGAAAGGTTAGTACACAAATTACTGTGTGAGTCAAGCCTTATAATAAATTATTGTAAATTCGGCTCATTTCTACTCGATTATATAGTTTTTGTATCATTTTATTGATAATTATAATTAATTGACCACTAATTTTTTTATTATCTCTAAAAGTGACTTTGCTAGATTTGTTTATAGTTTTTGTATCATTTTAACTACAATTTGTACTTTAGTCTCACATTATTTAATGTGAGGTCTGTCTCAGGAGACTTACTAAAGTTAGTATGAGAGTGCCAAAACATTAGGGTATTGAATTAATTGATTGAATCAGTTATTAAAATTCATGATTGACTAATTAAGAAATCGGATAAAATTTGATTAAGAACAGTTAAAGAAAAAAGAGAAAAACTTAAATTCGATGAGAGTAAAAAAGATAGTAGTGAAAAAATAAATGAAATAATATATATCACGATAGTAAAAATCGTATATGAAAAAGTAATTACGAAACATAAATATTACCCAGTGTTTTCAAAAAAAAAAAAAAGAGAGATATTAAGTAGTGTTTGACAAAATATTCAAAATTTTATATTTAATTAGTAGTTAATCATTTTCGGAGCATCTCGTTTTACCTTCAAAATTAACATACATCAAAATTTAGACTTGTCAATCGGGTCTAATTTAAGTCGGATCTGTTCCAGTCGAGTCATTTCGGCTCTAACAAACATATCAGTCGAGTCGGGTCAATCCGGGTTGGGTCATTTTTTGGTCAAACACTTTTATTTAAAATTGGTTGTAAAGTACGCTTTTTGTAACTAAAGGTTATTTGAAGAAAAAATAAATCTGCATCGGCTCATTTCGGTTTTTAGGTCAATTTTGGGTCAATAAATTTTGGGTCGGATTCGTGTCAAGTCATTTCGGGTTTCTAATCAAATTCGAGTTATATTTTGGGTCGATTTTGAGTCTTAGGTCAAGCTATATCAGGTAGGGTCACGTTGTCAAGTCTATATCAAAAATGTTTGCATATAAATATGACTTTGATGCCTAAAATGAGTAAAACTCAATGATTGAAAAGAGGTTCGTTTTAATAATTTCAAATGACAATTAGAATATATTCATATGCATAGGGTTGAGCAAAACCGTATATACGATATGAATACGATATAATTTTCGTATATACAGTTTTAAAACTTGTAATTTTTTTCTACGAATACGATACAGTTTAAACGTATATACGATTTTCGGATATATAAATTTTTGGGATATACGGTTTCCTTATATACGAATACGGTTTTAATACTTCCTAAGAATTAAGCATATAAATAAAAGGATGAAAAAAACCATATATACGATATGAATACAATACGGTTTTCGTATATACGGATTTAGAACATGTAATTTTTTGATACAAATTAGTTTTTCTCATATTTTTTTAAAAAGCATGTCAATACCATACATACGAATGTCAAAAAATACCGATACGAATACGATATGGTTTTAACCGTATATACGATACGGTTTTGTCACGAATTTTCGGGTATTTAAATCTGTATACCGTATCATATTCGTGTATAAAAACCGTATCGTATAATTTTGCTCAGCCCTACGTATGCACATATAGTAGACCATGACGAGAGTACATACTGAACCGGTTAACTCTCACTTCAAGCTTGATTGGAAATCGGCCAGACCTAAGGCGAGCTTTTTGAAGCCCAGCCTCATTTTATTATAACCAATGGGGCGAGTTTGATCGAGTTTAAGCAAAGTCGACCTAGACCCGCTCACCTTCGCAAAAGGCCCAAGCCCAGGTCAAACAAAGCAGGTCTGTCACGAGGCAGCCCAGTCCAGCCTAGACCACGCCATTAAGCTATGGTCGATTAAGCTATGGTCGATTAAGCACGTGGTCAGGTGGAAATTATAAGATCAAGAGTTGGAATGTAAGATTTTCAAAACTCTGTATTTGTAGTAACATGAGGTTGAAAACTTCAATAGAGAATCAAGAACCCGAAATATCAGTTATTTCCTGAAATCTAAAAAAAAAAAAAAAGAACTGTGATACAAGTGAAAATCCACTATTTATAGATCGAAACAAGCTCAGCGAAATTGGAGCAGCTCATCAGGGCCTTCTAACTACTGAAGTGTTACGAAGATTGAAAGGATAAAAAGTAAAAGAGCAGAAAAGAAGGTAAAATATGTGAAAGCATGTATTTTTGTAAGAATAAAAGACTAGAAACAGCTGACATTTTCCCTCGAGGAAGCGTAATTGCCTGTCGAATAGATGGATGCTGCAGCAGCTCTCACAGGCAATTCTTTCTCTGGATCAATTATCTTTGATCTGTCATCGGATGAAACCATAGAATCACATCAACGAAACTTTATCAATGAACTAGGTTCACAACTATGCTCAAACTACACGTGGAGCGAAAATTCCGTATTCTAGACACAGTATAGTATATAATAAGTGTATAATCCCGTAAATAATAAAAAGGGGAGTTATTTGTCAAAACACACCTAGCATTTATATCATTTTGTGAACACAATTTTTTTTTTGGCCTAAACACACCTAAAATTTTGCTTTATTTTGTTGAAAGGCACCAAACTCAAATTCCGTTTTAAAACCTCACTATTCCGATAAATCTAACGGAGATTGCACATTGGTTCACTTGTTCATTACATTGGGATAGACTAGAAAATGACATCTAAATGTAGGATGTTTTTATAAAAGTGAAATGAGTTGTTAAATTAGAAAGGATGTTAAATAGAGTGAAAATTGAGGTTTTTTCTAGGGAAAATTGAGCTTTTTAATAGAGGGAAAATGGGTGGGGGGATATAGGGTTGAAAGAGCAAGTGAACCGATATGCAATATCCGTTAAATTTAACGGAATTGTAAGTTTTTTTAAAGGAATTTGAGTTTGGTGCCTTTCAACAAAGAAAAACACAATTTTAGGTGTGTGAAAAGAAAAAACCTAACTTTAGGTGTGTGTTTACAGTGTTTTGACAAAAAAAAAAAAAAAAAAACCGCTAAAAAGGGCGCACCATTTAAAGAAATACACCATTTAATAAAGAAAGATATCGGTGAAATTAACAAGAAAAAGCGAGAATGCCGATTCTACCTGAAGTTGTTATTGAAAGATCCCAAACGCTGCATCTCGAATGCCATGTTCCATTGCACATGTTGCAGACCTTTATCACAGAGTTGCAGCATTTGGTTCACTTCATTTAACCAGGTTTCCTGTGACAGTTGAACGAGAAGAAATATTCAGTAGCCGCCTAATATAGGTCTGACATATCAAGACTTTTTACCCGGGTTTAGATTGAAAGGTTTGGGGGAAAAAGGAGGTGTGGAACGAGAAGTGAAAACGTTCCTCCAACATGAGAGATCTGAGAAACTTCGACACAGACCTATGTTACTTCGACACTTCACTTTTAGGGCCATACCCGTGTCAACAAAACAGGACAAGGATATGGATATGGATCCCTTACCTGATGCTTATCTGTTGGACACTTCACCGATAAATCACAAAATGCGACCTAGAGTTAACTATTCTGAATTTCTTACTTTCATTAAAGTAATTTGTAATGAAGACATGACCCCCGTACCCGTATCCTAAATTAGGACAGGCCCCGTGACTCAAAAGTTTGAGTCGTGGCTAGTCCGACACTTGGATATGTACCAATGTGGCAATGTGTAAGACTCATAAAATCAAAAGTCGATCTGCGTTCCCTTCATCTTACCAGATGTTTCTCCTCTTCGGAAAGAGAAGTATCCATCTGGCTGAACAATTTGTTCCACTGTGCTTGATGCAACTCAGCGGCTGCTTTATTCGAGCATCCTGTGACTGGATCCTTAGCGATAGACGCATCATTTTCTTGGTTACACTCAAATTCTTTTGATAATAGAAAAGGCAACTCAGTAGTGATAACAGCATGCACTCTTTTCTTACTACGGCGTAAGGCTGCAACATGATGGAAAACAGTATAAGTCAACGATGTGCACACATAAAATCTCTATCAAGTATAGTTGAGTGATCACACACCAGCAAGGCGTCCCTTTATGTCCTGATGTAGAAGTTGCAGCCACTGCGAAGCAACTGTAGCCGCTAAAAGAATACAAAAACAACATTAACAACAAAGATTAGTTGGAGTCAGTTAACATGAATCATCATTTGGTTGCTCATACCAAATTTATTATCCTCATTTCACCTTAGTGGTCAAGCAATGTTGACTTTGACTGATAATTCCACACAATATGCAATAGTTAAAACGTGTAGTAGTAAATATGATAATATGGACGTTTTGTTTTCATAATAAGAAAAGGTTAACATATGTTGACCAACAAATTGAAGTTGAGACAGACAACAGATTTGGGATGGTTGGAATAACAAGCTTTTTCTTAATGACTATGATTTGGAATTTTGCAGCGGAAGAGTACAAGAGCTCACCTTTGACGGAAAGAGTGTCAACACTCGTTGATTCATCGTTGGACAAACAGCTGGTACTCTCCGATACCACATTCGGTGATGCTAATTTTAATGCAAGTATGTCATCGCTGCTGTAATTATTCGAGTGTGGAGCCAACGGTGTTTGTGAAGAAAACCCTTTCCCCTTAGCAATTGATTCCCTAAATCTGCTTTTGTCCCCAAAACTGAACATGGACGAACCATCATGCATCAAGCGGTTTTCACGCAGTTGCGTACTCTCTGACGGTAATGATCCATCCATCCTAGAGTGACACAAATTTTCTATTCCCGTATTTTTTCTAGGTAGATCTCGACTTGCGAATTTCACCTCATTCGCTTGTTTAAGGCTTTCCTGTTTCTCAGACCTTACTAGGGCCTCAATTATAGAATGCACCTGTTTACTATTTCTCACATGATTTATAATCCCGGGATTCAACCCATTGAGCAATCCACTAGGAGCAGCGATCTTCGCAAACCTATCAACCTGTTCTCTCTTAGCTTGTTCCATCTTTTGTTTGAGCACTTCGCTTTTGCTCTTCCTTCCACGCTGCTTAGGCGCAGCTGGAGGTGGTGGCGGTGGTATGCCACCGTAGGAAGACGACATAAATCCGTTTTGCTTCATCTCCTTCCATTTTCTAAGAGCATCTTTTTCCTCTAGATTTTCGGTCATTTTCCCACTGCTCGACATGCCTCGAGCCTTCGGATTGTTATGAAGCCTAGAGGTGAGAAGATCATGATTTGCCGAGCTAGTAACTTCTTCGGTACTAAAATTTAAGAAGGAGCCACTTAAAGAATCACGGTCAAGGTCATTGACAGCTTTGCCTTTTCCATACAAAGCTTGTTTTCCAGAATCCCCTAGAGAAATAACATTGTCGTTATATCCCGAATTTTCGTCTGTACACAAATCACTATTGAGATCCAATGGCTTTGACCGACAAAGGAAAGACGGTTTTTTTGGTGCTCCATCTGAAATTTCGGCATTTGCATTCTCAGTTGCATTCTTGTCAGCAGTCTGTGATCCCTGAGTCTCTATGATGACCATGTGGTCCTCAATTTCTTCCATTTTCGAGGTTGCAGGGTCATACGTGGCGATACCTGTGTCACAAACAAAGACAACAGTGCCCTAAATCAGTTCAAAGATATATCGAAACAATCACATACAAATGAGTTCATCGTTAACAGCTAAATTAATCGAAATCTTCTCTGTTACAAATTATAATTACATTCAAAACTCAGTAACTTCTCTTTGCTAGACGAATTCACAATACAAAACATCGCAAACTTTCAAATCCCTCAAAAATTTGTTCAAAACTCAAAAGACTTTTAGACACGAGAAATTCCAATCAACAGACAAACGTAGTACACCACCTTAGAATTGGCAAGATCAAAGATTCAAACTCAAATTGAATTACAAAATAAAATAACTAATAATTGGTCATAAGATTACAAGTTCGTGCAAAGAATTATGGACCTAACATTATTAACAATTGAAAATCAGAAAAACTGAATCTCAACACTCAAATAACGCCGAAAAAAAGACCCCAAAATTCGCGACCAAAACTAGAGTTATATAATCTCAATTCATAATTTCAAAATCATCCAAATTGAAAATCTTTTTACCTTCAGATTGAAATTCTTTCATCTTAGCACGCTTCTGACTTACATCAGAATCATCCTCCAAATCCTCACCGACGCGTTTCGGACCCAAATCAACATCTGCCTACAGCACAAAAACAAGCACAATAATTCATCAACGCATTTCAACTAAAAAAAAAAATCACAATCAAATTGAAATGTTTACAATTAAAAAAAAAACCTTAAAATCAAACTGTGGGTTCTTCGACAATGACTCAGAAACATCATGTAAGCTCATTTCTTACTTTTTCCTAAAAAAAAAAATTGAACTTGAAATTTAAAATCAACGAAATGAAATCAACAACCAAAATTCTCAGATCAAAGAAATGAAACTCGAATTCATGAAAAGGGTTGGTAGAAAACACGGAAATAAATGGTGGGTAGTTGTTAATTTTGAGAGTAATGAAGAAGGATGAGGAGTTTTTGAGATTGAAAAATGGGTAAAGCGCGGGTTTTAGGGTTTTTGCGGAAGAAAGAGCTTGTTTTTGAATTCAACAGGTAAACAAATTTAGGGATATTTTTTTTTTTTTTTTTTTTTTTTTGTTTTTTTCGTGAGGTAATTAAATTGTATAATGTGACAGTAAAGTTTAATTTGAATAAAAACAGAATAATTTTATTTTGAATTTAAGTGTAAAGCGCGGTTAATTGTTACTGTATTGCCGCTCCTTTTTTTTTTTAATGTCATAAATTGGCTCTCCACGAATTTATAAATTAGGTTAACTAGATTAAATTCAGTATTACTAATTTACTGCTATTATTAATTATTAAATGAGTTAAGTATAGTAAAGATTACAAAGTTATTATACTGGATATTAAATAGTATTTCCTTCATTTCAATTAATTTTATACATTTGCTTTATGTATTATATCGATACTCGTTTTGTTTTGTTCATATCTTTAGTTACATATTACTCCGTATCAAAAAATTCAAAAATTTGATATTAATAATGTGTTCGATAAGACAATTAAAACAAGTTCACACTTGACTATTTTTTTTTTTTTTTTGTATATTAAAAGTTATATCGAAAATTTTATATACTTATGAATAGTATAAAAAAAAAAAAAAAAAGAAACGTATAAATTCATTGAAATGGAAGAAGTATGATTTTATAAAAGATTAATTTTCAAATCAAAGTAGGAGTAGAAAGATGCCCTCGTCATTTTCATGGCACGTAACAAAATATACCAGTCAAATCGTCTACATGTACTCCGTAAAATCAGTTTGTTATATATAGTGAAAATAAATTAAAATAGTGTGCCTTAATATAAGTCGGAAAGAGAAGTCATCGTGACATTATAAACACAATATAAAAGTATGGTTGAGTATTTAATTTTTATGTCGAAATGAATTTGATCAATTCAAATGCTTGGTTGAGTTATTATTATTTGACTGAGTAAGAAATTTGACGAACTCACCTTAATTTTCTCAAATTCCACACTTTATAGTCATAATTTGTATCCACGAATTTATGATTTAGAAAATCTTAACTAATCTCAATCCATTTATGATTGTAGAATCCTTACCATTTTATTCACGTGAAAACGTTTAAGACATAAGATCATTCTTGATATTAACATTTGATTTTGTCGTAAAATAATACTCCGTAATTTTTGGGTAATTCTACATAATACTCATGTATTTTCTCATTTTCCACATGGTATCCGTTCACTTTTAAAGCATACATGGTAGCCCAACTTTCCTTAGACTATCCCTGTACAAGATCAAGAGAAAAGGTCAAGCAAGAATGTCAACTTAAATATGAGTTAGGTTCCTCTCCATTTCCTAAAACAAATGGAGAGTCCATTTCTTTTTAACGCTCAAGATTTCATCTCACGTCAATCTAACGGTCTTAATTTTTTATGGATAAATAAAGGAAAAATACAATGAAAAGAGAAATATAATATTATATTACTATGTGAGGGGAAATGGACTCTCCATTTGTTTTAGGAAATGGAGAGAATCCTAATTGCTTAAATATGAATTAAGCAAAAAGATTATTATGACACTCTCCTTCATTTTAAAGAGAAATGGTTATCAATTGACTCATTTTTTGGAGAAAGAGTCAATAATTGATTCACTTTTGTGTATAGTGTTATTAAATAAAGCCACTTTTTGGATGTGACAAGGGACAACACAAGTTTGTGGATTAGTGAATTTAATATATTGTGACTTAGTTTACTTGACCCTTCCATTGGGATGGCCTTAGTAAGACCCTATCTCTATTTTCTGTCAATTTATACCGTTAGTGGTTGATATTGCTCTGTTTATTGTTTTTCGTTTAATATTAAACATGTAACTAATCCATTAATTATACTCCGTATCTAATCTAAAATTAACTACTCCTAATTCTACAAAACATCTCTCCTCGGTCTTTCATAACCTTACTTACATACACATCGTTTCTCCACTAACACCGCCACTATTCACTCCATCTAAGCTAAGCAACTAACGGAACAAATTGACGGACGATAATGTTAGGATCACGACTATTTGTTTATAGAAAAAATTTACGATACCACATAAATTTTAAAAAGTAAAGAGATATCATATATTATATAGAAAAAGGGAGAATACAAGGATACTATGTTGAAAAACTCTACTCCCTCATTTTCAATGAGTTAGTCCCATTGGGGGTTGTCTCAAATTTTAAGAAAATGGAATAAAGTAGGGATAATGTGGTGTTTTTATTGAATGTGGAGGTTATATTTTTGTGGAAATGTAAAAAAGTGGAGGTAATATGATAATTTTTAATGCTTAAAGTGGATGAATTTTGAAATGAGGTTAAATGATTGAAATTTCCTTAAAAGGAAAGTATGGCTAAATGAATGAAATGGAGGGGGTATAATAATTTTTTTTATTTTTTATGGCAAGAAGAAGAATAGAATAGTTTATAATTACTTAGCTCTATGAGCTAAGTTATGAGCTATCCTATTAAGAAATCTAGGAATAAAACTAATTGAACAACAGTGAAATGTCGTAGATTAAAACATTATAAATAATAGTTTCCACAAAATGCTTCTTTATGGAGACTCCGACCACTTGCAGAATCACGGGTAGACAGTCCATCGATAGCGAGATGTGAAGAAGTCTGGTACTGTTAGCCCAGATTAACGCTTCATAAAGGGCCTTCAATTCCGCTTGGAGTGGGGACTCCGCATACCCTGTTTTACTGCCTTTGTAGATGATCCTTCAACTGGCGTCATAGGCCACCCATCTGAACTCCACTTTGCCATTACTAGACCAACCTGCATCGCATTTTATTCTAATAGTACTACAATATCCTTGACCACTAATTAAAGAAAAAGAATTATAGCTCTTAATTTTGTTAACATCAGACTCGTCATCCCCTAGATAATCAGCTTTTGTTTTCTTCTTCTGCAAACTCTGCCACACTATATAACCATACTCATGTAAATATTCATAGTTTTCATGATACAAAAGTTTCATTCCTGAAAACCAAATCATTCTAGGTACACCATATTGTCCACAACATTGCTAAGAAAAAGATCAGCTCCTTGTTCTGGTCCTTCTTTTTTAATAGATAAGTGACCAAATTGCAGACCCAAGGTTTGATATCTACGTGTGATCCTACTTCACTTCTGATTCCTAACGGACCACAAACCCATAGCCTTCTCACAATCGGACAATCCCTAAAGATATGACTACTGGTTTCGATAACAAGGTCATTACCACACATGCTACAAAATAGGTTTAAATTGATATTTCGCTTTCTAAACTCTTCTCCAGTTGGATTGGTATCTGTTAGAATTTTCCGAACTAGAATTTTCCATTTGGATGGTCTCGGTAAGTGCCATAAAACCTTACCAAAGAAATTTCCCAAGACCTAGGTTTAGCTATGGGTGTCTTTTTCAGATGCTCTAGCGCATATTTCGACTTAACTGTATAACTATCCGTTGATGTAAAGTTCCAGACTATACTATCCGGGAATATTCGCGCAGGAATCAGAATGGCTTTGACTTTGTTAATCCAATAATCATCAATAAATCTTGATAATAGAACGTTGTTCCAACGAACCCCATAAACTATAAAGCTCCCAACCTTTTCTCCTAATCCTTCATTCACTACCATAACTTCCACGGAATCCTGATCCCTCGAAATTTTCCTCATAGGCCTATCTCTAACCCATTTACACCCCCACGTACGAATATCAGTCGGGGATTTCCCACTTTCCAAGCAATCCTCTTATCTATCAACTTGAAACCCTATAAGATTCATTTATATACCCATGATGCATTCGTAAATTGTTTTTTAATGATGTTTGAAATCACCGTGACTTGACACAAATATTTTGCGGTGAATACTCTACTAATCCGAGTATCTTTTTTATAGCAATTCTCCATGCCAGTTTACCTAGCAGTGCTTTATTCAGACAAACAATATTACGGATCCTAAGTCCCTCTTTACACTTAGGAAGACTGAAGAAATTTTTGCTACACCATCAATAGATGACTCTTTCCTTCTTATATCCCGCCCACCAAAACCATGCCAAAATATGATTAATTTTATTTGACACACTTACCGACACTTTAAACACCGATAGTAAATAGACAGCTAGGGTTGACAAGATTGAGGAGATTAGGGTTAATCTTCCCGTAGGAGAAAGAAGTGTACAAATCCATGAGGAGATCTTTCTTTGAACCTGTTCAATGGCATATGCAAAAACTTCCTTCTTTATTCTCTTAGTATCAGTAGGCAAACCCAAATAGATACTCAGACCTTCCTTAAATTGGACTCGTGTCCTTCTAGTAAAGAAACCCTTAAAAGATTCAGAAGAGGTAGGACTGAACAGGATGGCATATTTGTCCTTATTATTATGTTGCTCTAAGTGAAGGCTGAATGACTCAATAATGGAAATCAGATTCTCGCAATGATCTATCTTTCCCTCTGTGAAAAAAATTGAATCATCCGCAAACAATAGATGAGAGATATGAGGAGCATTCCTACAAATTCGTACCCTTGAGATAAGTCTTCGTGACCGGGCCTTTCATAGATTTGCTGAGAGAACTTCCCTAACAATTACAAAGAGATAAAGGGAGAGAGGATTTCCTTGTCGTAAACCCCGAGCTGGTTTGAACTTTTCCAAAGGTATACAGTTAAGTAAGACTTCATAATATGAGACAGACGTAATACAGCTCATAATAAGGTTCACTAATGACGGTGGGATCCTTATCTTTACCATAGTTGCTTCAAGACTTACCTTTTTTTTTTTTTTTTTTTTTTTTTTTGTTTTTTGATATAATGGATTAGTTTTTGTGTGATCAAATATTATCTTGGATACTTCTACCCAATATAAAAGCATTTTGAAACTCACCAACCATACCACCCATAACCTTCTTGAGCCTATTAGTTATACATTTGGTGACGATCTTCATAATCACATTACATAGGCTTATGGGTCTAAAGTGTTCAAGTTTCTCCAGGTTATCCTTTTTGGGCACCAAAGTTATGAAGGTTCTATATTAAGGTCCTTGAGGATATTTCATGTATTTAGTGTGCTGAGAGTACCAAGTCTATGACATTGACGGGCTTAATGTCGTATGCCGCAAATTAATAATTTATATCACTTAATTCCTATTACTAAACAAATAGCAGATGAAAGTAAGGGTCGAACCCACAGAAGACTAACTGTAATCGTGTAAAGTGTAACTAAAGACCGTAGTAACTAGGATTGGGGGGGTTTTGATTGAAATATACTTAAACTACTAAAAAGACTAATGAAAAGACAAATAAAACAAATAACTACGATGAACTCAAATAATACTAAAGGTCTCGACTCAAGCAAACATCCACGGTTTAAAGACAATTGATCACAGTTATCCGGTTCAAACTTGTATTCTTGACTACCTTATCGTAAATCATAAAATTCTAATTCTTCTTATGTTTAGTTAATTAAAACGTATCCCGTTCTTTAACTAACCCTAACCAAAATACAATCTCAACAATCCAGTTAAAGATTTAATTAATTAGCAGCTTTAACGATAAGAGAATCGATAAGGAATAAATAGCACATACAATCCAGTTGTACTTCAGATATTATGAAAATTGCTTCTAGGAATGACTATCACGAATCCCGTACAATAGTTAAACCTAGTTTGTTACCAGTGTTACGTTAATCACAATCCATGACTGAAAATATGTCTCGAAGGGAGACTCAGGTACCTGAAAATGATGAAGAGATCTCAATAAATTATGTCATGTCTAGGAAAATATAGGACCGAAATAAAATCGACGTCGATAATGGTGCATTTGCGTTTAGTGTCGCATTGGATATCATGCATGATAATGAGGATCTTGAACCAATGTATGTTGATCAGTGCAGACACAGAAATGATTGGCCAAAGTGGAAAAAGGCAATTGAGGCAGAATTGAAATCCTTGGCCAAACGCGAGGTGTTAGGACCAATAATTCGCACACCCGATGGTGTAAAACCTGTGGGCCACAAATGGGTGTTTGTGCGAAAACGAAATGAGAAGGGTGAAATTGCTAGATACAAAGCCCGTTTGGCTGCACAAGGGTTTTCACAAAGACCAGACATTGATTATGAGGAGACATACTCTCCTGTGATGGATGCAACCACATTTCGTTATTTGATTAGCCTAGCTATGAGGGAAGGTTTGGATTTGCGTCTAATGGATGTTGTTACAGCTTACTTATATGGTTCACTTGATAGTGAGATATACATGAAGCTTCCTGAAGGTTTTAAGCTTCCTGACGCACTAAAATCCTATCCCCGAGAGCGGTATTCAATCAAATTAAATAGATCTCTTTATGGTCTAAAACAATCTGGGCGAATGTGGTATAATCGCCTAAGTGAATACTTGCTAAAAGAAGGCTATAAAAATGACATGGTTCGTCCATGCCTTTTCATAAAGAAATGCAAGTCAGGATTCGTTATCATCGCGGTTTTGTTGATGACTTAAACATTTTTGGAACTCCTGAAGAGATTCCGAAGGCTGTAGATTGTCTCAAGAGGGAATTTGAGATGAAAAACTTGGGAAAGACAAAATTTTGTCTTGGTTTGCAAATTTTTTGGTAAAATGTAACTTTGTCATTGATAACCAAACAAACCAATTACATCAAGTATACACAGTTATACTAAACTTTCTATCCACTCCGTATCTCGTCTATTCAAATTCACACCTATTGCTTTAATCCTTTCTACAACCAAATGCTTAAGCACTTTCAAAACTACCACTGGGCGCACCACCTTTGCCTCTATTTTAGCTCTGTTTCGAATATCCCATATCAGATAAGCCAGAGCACCAGAGCTAGACAGCACCACCATCCGTTGTAAATTGAACACCTTGATAACGGAGTTTTATTACATCAAGGAACCTATATTGATAAAGTGCTATAACAATTCAAAAAGGATAAAGTACATGCTCTGAATACTCCAATGGTTAGTAGAGCACGAGTATGGTTAGTAGAGCACTTGATGTAAATGAAGATCCGTTTAGACCCAAGGAAGATGATGAAAAGGCCTTTGGTCCCTAGGTATCATATCTAAGTGCGATTGGGACTTTGATGTATCTTACCAGCCACACGAGGCCAGATATTTTGTTTTCTGTTAATTTACTAGCAAGATATAGCTCATGCCGAACTCAGAGGCACTGGAATGAAGTTAAACACCTACTTCGTTATCTTCGAGGTACTTCAGATGTGGATTTGTATTATTCTAACAAATCCAAAACTGGTTTAGTTGGTTTTGCTGATCCAGGTTATCTATCTGATCCACACACGGGTCGTTCTCAAACTGGCTATGTGTTCACATGTGGTGATACTCTTATATCATGGCGCTTGGTGAAGCAGACTATAACGGCGACCTCCTCAAATCACGCAGAGTTATTGGCGATTCATGAAGCCAGTAGAGAATGTGTATGGTTAAGATCTGTTATCCATCATATTGAGGGCTCTTGCGGTTTATCTCGGAATAATAAAACACCGACTATCTTACATGAAGATAATACCGCTTGTATTGCTCAGTTGAAGACAGGATTCATTAAAGGTGATCGAACGAAGCACATCTTGCCAAAATTCTTTTTCACTCATGATCTGCAGAAAGATGGTGTTATTAGTGTCAACAAATTCGCTCCAGTGAGAATTTGGCAGATTTGTTCACAAAGGCGCTTCCGGGTAAGACATTTGAGAAGTTAGTGAGCCGACTTGGTTTACATCGTCTCAAGGATATCAAACCATGTTTTGATCAGGGAGAGTAATATACGCGTTGCACTCTTTTTCTCTTAGCCATGGTTTTGTCCCACTGGGTTTTTCAGACGAGGTTTTTAACGAGGCAACACTTAAAGCGTATTTCGGAGATTACTAGTATTTTTCCTTTATTAGAGTTTTGTCCTATTAGATTTTATCTAGTAAAGTTTTAACGAGTTAATTCTCTACGATAATTGTACATCAAAGGGGGAGTGTTATGATATAGATGTCCAAAGCCCAACCCATTGTACTATTGTATGTAATTAGGGTTTTGAGGAAACCCTAGATCTCCCATGTACTATATATATATGGACCTATCATAAGGAATAAAGATCATCTCATTCTCTCTTAATCCTCTCTTAATCTCTATTAAATCTCTCCTATTCACAACATACAATGAGTTGAAAATTCGTATACGAAAAATCAATACCTTAATTTTACAAGTGTTCCGGGTAGACAAGCACATGCCCTCAATTGAACACTAATAACTTCCAGACGGAATAAATAGTCTAACGTGTTTCGGACTTATACAACCAGTAACCACATATAAACGTCATACAAGTACCGCAGCGACACATGCATCAACAACTACTCACCAACCTCAGACAAAATTATGGAGCAATACACTCAGATTTTTGTTGACACAAGTTTCAAGTTGAAAAAGATTTTGTTAAGTACAAGTTTCAAGTCGAATGGACCGACTCCTCTGCTTCGACAATTTCCTTTGCTTTCTCCACCCAAGCATCATATATATCATCCGCAAACAGAATAAAATGAACCTGAAAACAGATTCAAAATTCAGCTTCATCAGTTTTATTGAGTAGTAGACTAGCAGTATAGCCGAAATATGTACTAACACGTGTGAAACTCAATGGCCTCAACTAGAGAAGGCAGCCTGTAAGTACATTATTTTCGGGCAATGGTGACGTCAAGCTTGAAAGATAAGGGCACCGACAGACACCAAAACAAACAAAACCGAAAGCGAACACGGAGGAGTTTCTCCCTCTTAAAAAAAACAAGCACAAAAATCAACATATTGGCACCTCTTTGAAGTCGTGGGCAAACTCTTTGATAGTGGAGATGGCTACGCTGGCTGCTTCATCAAAAGGATATCTGCAAACGAAAAAAAAAAATCATTTTCATCAAGAGGATGCCTGATGCCCACGGTTTCAAATAAAGATTTGAAGATCACCACAGGCGTATTCTATCGCGTTTTGAAGGGATATTGACCGTACTCAGATATATAAAGCCGTAACAGCCAATACATGACAGTTGATGAGATTTAATACTATGTTTTATGCTTGATACTCCATAACTATGCATTGAAAAATGAGTTCAACATTGAAATGTACTCCATACATAACAAGCTGAAGTAATAAGTACTACTACATCTCTTTCTATTTTCAACATTTTGGCGAGAGACTAGTTCTTACTTTGCAATTTTGGGGATTTTATACTAAAAACAAGGGTGAAAGAGCAGATACTACTGACAATCCCTTCAACAGGCAAGAATTTTCATCGATTAGGAAGAAATATTTAATTGAATGAAGTCAGAAGAATTGAAGCACAACAACAGAATTTTATGTTTATCCTAGAACACCTACCCATATACACCGCAAGATATGGCAGGAAATGCCACATATTGAATCTTGTTCTCTTTAGCAACGGTCAATGTATTCCTGCAACATGATTCAAGATGAAAATTTGGCTGAGAAGTCGGAAATGGAATGACCTAAAACTATCAAAGTTAAAATAACACTTTGTTTGGATAACAAAAATGAAGGGAAAGGGAGGGGAGGGGGAAGGAAAGAATGGAAAGGGACGAGAGGGAGAAGGGTGAGTGAGAGAGTTCACTCCAAATCTAACCTATGTTAGGAGGCGAATTATATTGACTAGGAGGAGAGAAATGAAGGGATTCATTTTTCCCTTCCTCTCCAAGTCCCCCCTATCTAATTTGCTAACCAAACAAAGGGTATTACATCCTCTCTTTTCCCTTGGTGTGTTTGGATACCGAAATGGAAGGAAAGGGAGGGGAGGGCAAAGGAGGGAAGCTATGACATTTTCCTTTCAAATCTCTCCTCTTTTGGAGAGATTTTGATTAGTTTTGGAGGAGGGAAAATGGATTCCTCCTCCTCCAAATCCATTCACTCTAATTTGCTAACCAAATGACGGAAATTGCATCCCTCCCTTTCCTTTCCCTCCAATTCCATCAATCCAAACATACACGGGGAAGGGGAGGAGAAATTTGGAAAGGGAAGGAAGGTGAAAAAGGAAGAAAATTTGGCTTGAATGAGGGAAACGGAGGGATGTTTTTTCCCTCCTACTCCAAATTCCCCCACCCTTATTTGCTAACCAAACAAAGGAGATACGACCCCTCGCTCTCCCTTCCCTCCCTTTTCCTCTATCCAAACACACCCTATTATTTTGTTCACCTCATCTTAGTTCTACTTGTCTTATCTAACACTTACAAAAAAAAAACTTCAAATTTAAGGAAATTACAGAAAAATTACAGAAAAATTAAAGAGTTTTATTACTTCAAAATTTCAAATACACTAAATTCATGCTCATACTTAAGCCCAAAGCAAGATCTCACCTATATGCGCTCTCCAAAAGGGCCTTAGGGTTCTCATCCTCGTCATATATGGGTCCAACAGTATGGATTACATGTGACGCGGGTAATCTGAAACCACTGCATAATGTTGCATATGTCAGTACCAAAAAAAAAAAATTAAAAGGCAAACATTATTTGCTCAAATGTAGTTATAGAACAAGACACTCACGGTGTAATCCTTGCTTCTCCGGTAGGACAGCGAACCCCGGGAGAAACTTCAGGCACTTCATAACATGCTTCTCTGAGTTGAGGCCCTGCTGCTCTATGTATGGCTGACAAATACAAATGAGAAGCAAATTTAGGCAAACATATTTAAGAAAATCGACTCCCATTGAATGATGTAAGAAGTGCACCTAGTTAACAATACCTCCATCTACACCACCACCACCCAGCATTCTCTCATTTGCAGCATTGACCTACGAACATACAATACATCATGATTTTCATGAATACTTATTGACGGAATGACGGCACAAAGAACCTAGGTGTCACCACTATCAACAAGCAAAAGAATCATACACAGCATCTGGTCAACATTTGGCAAGATAATCGTACAAACTGGTGTGAACAGCAAGAGCATCATCGCTTTAACTAAACCTAAAAGTGACGGCAGTTAACCAGCACCTGAATGAATAAATAGCACGCTGAATACCTGGCTTTTAAACACACTTACACAGATTTAAACACAGAACCCTTTTACATGGACAGGTTTGAGGAGCAAGGTAATACAAACAGTAACATAAGAGCTCTCTGCAAAAGAACAGTCTTGCAAGACCAAAAACAGGCCAAGGGGCCAACATAAGCATACCAAATGAAAATAATGTTCCAAATAATATAATTGAACAAATATTTCACAAACCACGTCACATACCATCAATTTGTTAGAGGATGGGAGTAAACCACGTAAGACTATCCGACTACATTATACATGTATCATCTCAATAGCAAATTTCAAAACAATCACACTTTAACTACAGTGACCAAGACATGTATCGGAGTTCAACAATTAGAGTACAACAACAAGCATGGTACTCAATCAAAGCCGTCACATCTAAGTGTCATGAAAATCGCTGCAATATTTCATAAAGAGTTGAGGCTACACCCTAACTAACCAAGACCATGACTGTAGTAGTGTAGTCCATTGAAACTATGCTCATCTATGTAATAGAATATCCTTCTATGTCTACGGCTCTATTCTCTCTTAGATTGTCCAAGAATAGCATAAAACAAAAGAACATCGCGAAAAGCAACATGCTTGTGACTTACAAGAACATGTAAACAAGCGGATAAATGTAATCAGAGCAAATAAAAGTTGTTTACTTCCACATTGTCCGAATCCACAACTTCTTGTATGAGACAATGTCACAAATCCAAAACTTTTTGTTGGTGGATGCGGTGGTGGAGATCCTTCCCCCGCCCCCGCCCCGCCCCGCCCCAATGACATCCCTATTTGTGAATTGTGGCCGCCTATTTTAAATGTTACTACGAGAATTTTTTTTTTCTCCATTCAATTTTACTTTAATTCAATCTTCACAAAAAAATTGGCACCAAGGAGAATCCAAAGCTCGTACGAGAAACCATTGTTGGCATTTGTGGACATGATAAATGGTTCTCAAACCTCGCTCACACTTCACGTACATTTGTAATAACTGATCAGTGTGACGATATATGAATCATGTAAAATGAAATGACAAATCTGACACATGATAAAAGATTGCTTGACTGACGCTAAATAATTGCCACCGTAAACCAAAATGAGAAACTCGCCATATGCTCAATCATTCAAACGCAGGATTCTTAAAGGGTAGCCAAAAGGAACAATCAAGCGTCGTCTAACAAATCATCACTGAGCTGATTAAAACGAAAATAGAACTCCATATGAACAATCAATGACACGGAAATATTTTCTCGAAATTCAATCAACATAGATGATAATCTCCAAAACAAAACCCTAAGGCTGACTAACAGAGGCACACAAATGACAAAACTACAACAATTCATGCTCTAGTCACAGGGAACATTCAAATTCACGCACAAATCAAAGAACAACAAACATTCCAAAATCAACGAAATCACGTACAAATTCACAATAACAATCATCCAATAACATGAAAAACACTTTACAAAAATAAAACTTCGAGAAAAAAAGAAAAGAGAAAGGACGACGAACAATGGCGTCGGAAGAACCGTCTCGGGACCACCGAGTGATATCACCTTTACAAATTTTCAAAGAACAGTTAGGCGACAAGGAGAACTCGACGCGGTGGTCGTCGGCGGAGGGAGTATCGTCGGCGGTGGTGGACATGACGGAAACCCTAGAAAGTGAAATAAAAGGGCGAAGGACGGCGGAGGGAGGTGGAGATACGGCGGCGGAGAGAGGGGGAGTGCGGTGGAGAGAGAAGGAGGGAGTGAGGGAGATGTGGTGGTGGTGGTAGTGGTTGATGTGAGTGATTAGTCGGAGGAGTGGGAGGGTTCGTAGTCTCATTTAGGATCTAGGAAGCACCGATACCGATACGGATACCCGATACGGATACGTATCGGACACGCGATACGACCATCTAAAATTTTACGATACCCGATACGGCAAAATAAAAGTCAAAATAAAAGTCAATATAAATTTGGCCAATTGAATTACCATAAATTCGTCAAAATGATAAATAACTTGTCTTACAAAGTTAATATAAATTAAGAAAAAGTACAAAGTCTTACAAATATAAAAGACTAAACTAAACATCACCATCAAATTCACCATACGTATCATCATCACAAATGACCATTTTCATGTCGGGCTCATCAAGGGAAAGGCTAGCCACATCAAAAGAACCAACATCATCGAGGTTATCATGCTTTCTTTTGATTTTTTTTTATTTTTTTGATTTTTTTTATTGGAGTATCGGTATCGGTGGAGTATCGGTGACGTGTCAAACATCACAGAAGTATCGGAAAACATCCGATACCTCAAGATACGTATCGGGACGTATCGGAGGAGTATCGGGAAGTATCGGAGGAGTATCGGGTATCCGATACGTATCGGACACGGGTACGGCATATTTTAGAAGTATCGGTGCTTCCTAGTTTAGGATTATGATTAAAGTGGGGGGTTTGGTGGTCGTAAGTCGTAACCGATGGATCTAAACTCTACACTCTACTACTACACGTGGGCTTTTAAGGTTATTTGTGGTTAACAAAATTCTCATACGAAACGGGTATATGTTATTATCTTAAATTAAAATGAGTCAAGTATTTGAGAAAGATAAAAGTTAGGGATATTCTATATGGTACCCCTCAGTTTTTTGACTTTCTACATGGTACCCCTACATTTTTTAAAATATACATGGTCCCCTAATTGTTGTCATTATCCATAAGTATACCCCTGAACTTTGTTTTCAAACAATTAAACTCAATTTTAGGCTTACGTGATGACTTGGATGCGTAACCAAACTTGTCATTTATTATCTTATAACATAAAGATTCTATTAAGCTCAATATCCATCAACAACCTAATATTTATTAATATATATGGGTTATAAAATTTTACGACAAATAAGTTATTGTTTTCCTACAAAATTATCACGTCTAAAATAAATATTGAGCCTAATAGAGTTCTTCTGTCATGGGATGATAAAACCAAGCTTCGTTACACGCTCAAGTAATCACTTAGCGCTTAAAAGTGAGTTTAATTGTCTAGAAACAAAGTTCAGGGAAATACTTACGGATAATGACAATAATTAGGGGTACCATGTATGTTTTCGAAAATGTAGTGCATCTACGTAGAAAAGTCAAAAATCAAGTGCACTATATGTAATATCCCTAAAAGTTACTTCCTCCATTCCATTTGATTCTATACATATTCCTTTTTCGGAAATTCCAATCAATTCTATACATTTCTATTTTAGTCTCTACTTTATTAAACTAAAAGACCAATATACCCTTCACTAATACCCACTCAACCCACTTGCAAACAATAAAGTAGGGGTATTTAAGTAATTCCATTATCTACCCCACTTGATTTTCTTCTACCTTAATTACCGTGTTTTGGTCAAACGTATAGAATCAAACGGAATGGAGGAAGTAAATGTTTAGGGTAAAGTAAAATGTTTGTCTTTTGTGGGTAAGTGGAAGGATATTTGACCTATTTTGAACTTAAGACGGATATACCCTACTTAATAAAGACTTATTTATTACTCCCTCTATTTCATTGAAAAAGCCCCTTGGGCTTTTTCACAATTTTTAAGGAAAATGAAAAATTAAGGGTAATATTGGTAGTTTGGTTGAGTGGGGTCCATTTTATAAGATAAAGTGTGTGGTATTTTGGTAAAATGAATATATTAGTAGGGGTAAAAGTGTTACGGAGTATTTTGATTGTATAAAGTTGTCCTAAATAGTAATGGGGCTAAATGAGTGAAATTGCCGAAAAAGGAAAGTGGGGCTAATTGAGTGAAATAGAGGGAGTAAGATTAGTACTTTAGTAGGTTGTGAGGTCGTAATAGATTAATGTGAGACGGTTTTATAATTTTAAAATAAATAGATAAGTGGTTCAAGTAAAGAAAGTGTAAGGATGCGTCTAGTGATAGTGTTTGTAATTATTCTTGCAAGATTAGGAATCTCTATAAGTGGGTATCGCCCCACATACGTCCCAGTTCGGGTGGGAATTGGTACAAGTTTAGGTGGTGGGGTGGGTATGGATATCAAAATTGTACCCGCCACGGATAATGAGGTGAGGGTGGATTTTACATACCCGCTTACCAATTTCATATCATCGTATTTTATGTCACGAAATAGTAATTGTATAGTATTTTTTAAGGCAAAATTATCAATTACAGCCTTATAAATACACCTTTTTAAAAATTACAGCCTTATATAACGTTTTTTTTTAAAATCACAGCCAATATTTTAACTCCGATCAAAAATTGAGGCCAAAACGGAGTGAGCTGCTTCACATTTCAGATATATTTCAAAATTTGAAATTTTAAACTGAATTTGGCCTTTATATGACCAATCTACCCTTGTTCATTTCTTTTGTCTATAATACCCAATTTTCAAACCCATTGTCATTGAAAATTCATTTCACCAATCTTTATCTTTTCTCTCTTCATTTTTCAGAAAAAGTTTGAATTTTTTGAAGATCGGATTTGTCGTTTCTGGTAAATTTCGTAGGTATTGGATGTAATGTCGGTGAATTTCATGTCAGATAACTGTTTTCTTTTTCTTTGTAATAACATTGTGGTTTGTGCGTGATTTAGGGTTTGCAACGGGTTTTTCGTTTCAAAATTCAATGTCCGAGGGAAGTACGCAATCTGGATACGGAGGTGACAAGAGATGCTTCTGTGGCAACCCTATTACTGTGAGGAAATCGATGACCCTTGAAAACCCAGGAAGAAGATTGTAACCCAGAAAAAAGGACGTTGATGAACAAATTATGATCTTGATGAGGAATTCATGGCTAAAGAAACAGAGTGCGAAATTTTGAATGAGGAAAAAATATGAAGTGACAGGTGGGTGAGGAGAAGTGAGGTCAGTAGAAAAGAAAAAGAAAGAAAGAGAAAGGAGTGAAAAAGGTGAATTGAAAATGATAGAATAGTAAAGGAGATGATAAGTTACTAAGTACTTGAGAATCATTAATCAAGGGCATTTCGGTCTAGTTTTGTTTTTATTCACCTGGAAGACACTTTGGCCTCAATTTTTGATCGGAGTTAAAATATTGGCTGTAATTTAAAAAAAAAACGTTATATAAGGCTGTAATTTTAAAAAAGGTGTATTTATAAGGCTGTAATTGATAATTTTGCCTTTTTTTAATTTTAATTAAATAGTTGTTCTAATCTTTGTATTATTGCCCAAAACAAAGGTATTCTAAATTAAATTCATATTATATAATTTTAATAGTCAACCCGTCATGGGTAATGGAGCAGGTACGGGTTTGGAAACTTGTACTCACCATTGATGGTGGGGCGGATATTGGTATAGATTTTTCTTGGTGGGTACGGGTGTGGGAAACCTATAACAGCACCCGCTCCACCCCAACGACATGCCTATGCAAGATGAATAAACTTGGTCGATCTCGTGATTAAACCTTTGTGTATCTACAAGTTTAGGATTTTGTCCTATAATGCCTAGGGACCAATGACACGCTAGATCAGACAAGTTTTAGATGTGGTCGTCTAATAAGGCCCTATTCTTTTCAGTTTTATACGAGCTGAACTTATACGAGCTGAGCTGAACTTATAAAAGCTAAACATATAAGAGCTAAACTTATAAGAGCTGAAGTCATTGTAAATTAAATCTTAGTGGGGCTTATAGGAGTTGAACTTATAGGTGCTGAGCTGAACTTATAAGAGTTGAGTTGAAATTATGCAGAAAATAACATGGTCTAAGTACTACTACTAATCATGATGTTAAAGGTGTTTGGCAGTTGATGCCACACTTATTACATTAGGACGAGTCTAAAGATACCGGGGATAGGAACCTCCTCGACGCATCGCGCACATGAGCATAAGAATGCGCTCACGCGAGAATTTTGGGAGATGCGGTGCAATGCGAAATTCGCTAGAAATGCTGGAATGTGCGATTTGCTATGGGGGGATGTCACTGCCTAGTTGTTTAAAGCCTTTTTAAAAAAATGTCAAAATTTTTTTAAAAGCTGCTTTTGGAATCGCCGCCAAATTATGAGGAAATTTGGAACCTGTTTAACGCGTCTTGGACTTGAAGACGCGAATCTTAGAATTCAAGTCGAATCGATACTTATCCATCTAAGGTAATTGTGAAACTAGAGCCGATTCGGGGTAATGGTACTTTCCGAAAGTTTGTCAAAATGCGTTATAAAAAACTGTAATCGAAAAAATTTATGTAAAAGTAGCCTCTACTAGCTTCAAAACAGTGTATAATTCGATGTTTGAGCAAATGTAAACCGCTACGTAAAAGTGCAACAAGTGACTCGATAAAAATGCATGAAATCGAGTGTAAACGTCAAAGCTATGAAAGGTTGCTATGGGAAATGTGCATAAAGCGATAATTCATTGCTTGAATTATCGCTTAAATGCTATTTTCGGACTTATGTTTGTGTAAAAGTTTGTTAAAAACCCTCAATTTTGCAAGTTTTACGAAAATAATAAAACTGGTACAAGTTATGTCGAAATAATGTTTACTCGTGTTTAATGCATTAATGAGAATTTGCTTAATGTAAATGTAAGGGGGAATCCGTTTGTAGTTAATATGGGTCGTTACTTATGGGATATTGGTGAACTAAGACGGATTAGGAATCCAAATTTCTACAGCCATATTAAGAATACGGATTCGCAATGCCAATATCGAGTTGGGTTATTGTAACCCTTTTTCCGTGTCTATGTCAAAAAGGAAGTTGTCCTTGTATAATGTGGGGATTGTGTCGTTTTTGTGCTTAAGGCAATTTTCCGGGATTTGTGTTTTCGAGTTCGTGAATAGTGAAAAAGTTGAGAGAAAGAGAGAGAGAGCGCGCTAGAAAGAGAGGGAGCTCCCCCTTTTATGTCGAAATGTGAGGGGTATTTATAGTGTAACAACCCGGAGTATTGAAATAAAATAAAACACGTTTTAAAATGGTTTTATAAAAGAAAATGAAATAAAGAAAACCACGGTGGCGGAATCACCGTGTAATCCGAGCCATCACTCACTAACAAACAAACAACGTTAAAAAGAGCAGGCCTTGATGTAACAACCTGGTTTTTAGTCGACTTTAATTACTAAGGCGGAAATTAATTAAGTCTTAAACCAGTGTCATTAATTATACATAAAACCCAAATATTACAAACATCGTTCAAGAGTTGAATAAATCAACTCTAAGTACGGAATTTAGAAGAGTAAAGTGTTATATATTACAAATCTCTAAAAAACGACTAAAAGTAAAGCATAAAAGCGTTGCATGGCCCCGTCCAAAATCCAGCTTCCGGTCCATGATTACCCTGCACAATAAATCGATGGGGATGCTCATTGAGTGACAAATGACTAGCTATGCTCATACTTACCCTCGATTTCAATTACTTTGGTTTAATATTATCGCTTTATAAACATAACATTATGATAAAAACATAAACATGCTTATTTCATATAGCATATAAAGACATGTAAGTCATAATAAGCATGCGGTTTAAAGCGATAAATCATATAAGCATGATATTCAATTATGAAGGCAAATAGCATATAATAGCATAGCAATAGTATCACAATAATTCAATAACATTACAAGGCGATATCGGATCGCAATCAAACATACATATCGTATCATTCTCCTCATGCAGACTCGATTCAATTCAGAAAGTTGTGGTCTTTAGTTTTCGAAGATGGTACACACTCATTCTCATTTAATTCAAACAACAAACAACACATATCGCTACGAGCACGACCCTTTGAGTAGGCCATTGTACTCTAGTCGCTTGCATCTCACTACCATAGTGCAGCGGCTTACTCGACTCGTAAACCACGCCGAATACTATAGTACTTGCATCTCATCTTCTAGTGTTCGAAATGATTCGAACTTCAGATACAATCCCGTCAAGTGATCTGTACATGTGGCAAGAACGAATGCAAGTGTCGCGCCCACTAAGAACGAAACACGGCAGACAGAACCGCTATAATCGACCTGAATCCACAAGGTCACGGGTGCCCTGATAACTTTAGCGAAATAGGGGAATAAAACCCTAGTCTAGTATGCATACTCTAATATCCACTTTAAGAATGGGCTATGCTATTCATAGAGCACCTTAACTCTGGATAAAACGACTATTTCCTAAAGCCTGACCTACTAAGAGTTGGCATATTCATTATCTTGTACGGCAATGGCGACCGCCACAAGACTATCTTAACCCCACTTCACTCACGATTGACGTTTTCATATCTGAGGCCCAAGCTTGACCTTTTATTTAACTTACTCAAGATTTATTATTTATTTGATATTTACATATCACATGTTACTAGACTCTCCTAGTCTCAGCGTCAAACGTTTTATTTGAATTGTAGGTTTCATATGATCACATAACACGTTCGTTTATTATTTGAAGTGTTGTTAATTATTAACGTTTTTAAGTTTCTATATTGAAACGTTTATTAGTATGTCCAATTTTATTTAAGTGTTTTTCAAAACACTTTAAGTTATTTACTTATTCAATTTTAAATTTTCTATACTTAGTAAAATTTTCAATTATTTTCAATATTTCAAAATTTGCAATTTAGAATAATCTTTAAATTTTGAGACGTTACTTGTTTTACAAGTTTTGTAAATTTTTCACTATTCATAAAACACTATTCACTTTTCACTATTCATCGAACACTATTCATCGTATTTTATACGTATTCGTATTCTTATACTTGTCCGTATTTTTATATTTATACGTATTTTTATACTTAAGATATTTTAGGTATAATACTAAATCTTTTTATTTCCTAAGTACAAATTCTAGTTTCAAAGTCGTTAAGTTCGTTTTGTACTTAGTGATTTTTGAAAATATTTTAAAAGTCTAGTTTTAAAAACGTTAAGTTCGGTTTGTAAAAAGTGATAATGATATTCATTTTAAAATACTAGTTTTAAAAATGTTAAGTTCAATTTGTAAAAAGTGATAATGATATTCATTTTAAACTGAGACTTAGTTAAATTTAGTCGTCTATTTACTAAATTTAGCGATTTTCATTTTTAATAATAATGGTATCGTGAATGGTTCATTCTAGTCCGTATGTCCAAGTCCAACAGTCCAAATTGCAAAGGCGGTAGCACACGAATTAGTTCATTTTTATAACGGTTAACCATTTTTTTATCGGTTTAATATATTTCATTTATAACTAAATCGATTTATACAAAAATTCATTTCTAACAACTATTTAACTTTAGTGACTTAGTGATAAATTCATTTTGATCAAATTTAGTCAATTTTAAGTGATGATGCCGTGTGGATTATATATATGTAAAAATTGATTTATTTCTTTTAATTTCTTAATTCAACTTATTAACTACTAATTAAATTATTTTAACAATTAAACTAAAAAGTGATAAAAACAAATTTTAACTAAAAGAATGGCCTAATGCCGTGAGCAAGTGCTAGGTGGTTCTAAATTTTCATTTTTCGATTTTAACGGTTTTTAGCTTAAAGTCTTTATAATTTAATTATTCTAATTATACTAAAACGATTTAAACTAAAATGAAATTTACTAAAATTTTCATTTATATTTATGAATAGTGTTTTTCAACACTTTAATTTTCTAACTTTTTAATCTTAATGATTTAGCTAGTTTAACTTATATAGTTATTAATATAATTACTTGTTAGTTAAATAAAACAATAAATATAACAAACATAAAAATAATAAGAATCAAAATGAGCTAAAATGAAGAACACACATGAACATTTAAAGAACATCAAGAACACAAAAATGAACTCAAGAACACATAAAGCATTTTTAACAACTTATAATTTATTTTTCTAATTTAATTTTTTTACATGAATACCTCCATTTTATACTAACTTAAACCAACATACTCCGTATTATTTACAAAAATTAAAAGTGAAAATTTATTTAAAAATTGGAGGAAAACCGTGAGTTTGTGTATATGTGTATAAATTTTCATTTTCGATTTTAATCACTTTAAACTCATTGTTAATATTTCACATAATTTTTATATATGATTATAACATAACTAAAACATAACTAAACATAACAATCATAAGAATCATAATTAAAAATACTCAAAACTAATTAAACTAAACATATGAACATATTACTACAATTTAACTATTATCAATATTACTTATTTATTATCATTTTATTATACTTCACATAACCAACACATACACATAAATGATGTTTAACATATTTGGAACATAAAAATCATACTTATAAAATCATAATAAAAATCAAATTAATTTTCAAAGAGGCTAATATAAGAAATAACTAGTCACCTTAATTCGGATGTTAATCGTCGAGGATCTAAAATAAATTTTAGATCGGAATAGTCTTCACCCAAAACCCAAGTTCTTCACCCAAATAATCCATACAAGTTAGCTCCTAAAACCCACTAATTAACTAAATAAAACTAGAGATTATTAGGATAATATTAGTGTTTTAATTTAGGAGGTTTTTGGAAGAAATGGAAGAAGAATAAAAGAGAGAAAAGGATGCAAAGCTACGGCAAAAAGAGAGCAAGAATGTGATGGTTTTTCCACTTGCAAATAATGAGTCTAAGTTATAAAATTAATGTAGGTTAGTAATGTATTTAGTTAATTAAAGTTTAATTAAAATAAATTAAGCATCATCATCAAAATCATCACCCATTTAGTCCACATTACTATTTGGTGAAGAAATTGTCTATTTTGTGTTTTAAAATGTTTTTCACGAAATTGGTCAGTTTTAAAAAGTCGGGCGTCAAAAGCGATAAAAGTTAATATGTGCTGTTTTGGCGATTTTCTGAAAAGTATTCATTTTATAAATTTAAGACTAAAATATTTTATTTACTACTTTAGAAAAATTTTAAAAGTGACGGAAATGAAAATGGTAATATTAAAGTAGTAGTATTGAAATTGTATTTATATTTTTATTAAAAGTATAAACTTTAAATTTAAATATAAAATAAAATAAAAGTGATGATGATAATTATAATGGTGTAAGTAAATGTGTAAGAAAATGGAAGAAGATAAAATTTGACTTTGATGACCAAAAGTCAAAAGTCAAATTTTCGGGCTCGATTTTTCATTTCTCGAAATTTTCGATTTGCGCGATCGCAGAAAGTCTCAAAATAAAGGATATGATCTTAAAATAGTGTTTTGAAATAAAATCGAAATTAAAAATAAAAATAATTTTCGAAAGGGTATTAAAACAAAAATCGGATCTTAATCCTCGAAATTTTGAATAAAAATTTCCTAGGTCAAAATACTTATTTTTTTCGTTGAAAGTTATAGATTTAAAGAATTATATTCAAACGTCAAAAAGTTAATCAATTTAAATTAGGTGTGACTTCAAATATCGACAATTTAGAAAAAGCTAGTTTAATGAAAATGAAATAGTAATTAGATTTTAATAAAATATGATTTATTAAAAATTAATCAAAATGATTATATTTTTTTATTTAAAAGTTGATGTTAAGTTTGCTTTTTTAAAAAGAAAATGGAGGAGGATAAGATTGTTTGATTTTTGATTTGCGTGTTTGAAATTATTGACCCGAATTTCAGAGACGGAAAAAGTATAAGGGTTCATTTTTATTCGAAAATGAAAAATGTTCGAAATTGAATTTTATGAATAAAAGATTTTACATATATTCTTATGAATAGTAAACATAACTTAACATTTTTGAAATTTGAAAGGCGATATTAATTTTGTGTTGATTTTTATAAAATTTTGAAATGTGTTTCTTTTTCATTTCTAAAGATAATAGAACAAATTTTATTTTTCAAAATTTTTAAATTTGGACTTAAGAAATTTTAATATTATTTGGCGAAAAAAATTCAGACGTATTTTTATTATAAGGAAAAAGGATGAATTCAATTTAAGGAATTAAATTCTTTTATCAAATTGTGTTAAAATAACACGGGGTGTTACACTTGAGGCCTAGCAATGGGGAGTAAATACCCCTTACAATCCTTAATCCCAAAATATAACAGTATGAAATTGACAACGAGTCTAAACCAAAACAAGTCTAATCCAAGATAGTCCAAGCGAAGTCTAATCAATAAGCTAGCTACGGGGTCGTCATTCCTCACAGCTTCTCACACAAACCTATCCCCGCGCATACCTGCCGCAAAAACATGCAACAGCCACAATCAGTCGGGAGTAACTAGGTGCCCCAGTCATATTTCAACTAGACAAACTCAACCAACAACTCACTAAGTGCCTTACCTGGCCTACGGCCTATGATCAGAGTACAACAAGTCACAATCAACATCAACAAAGTACAACAATCAATATACAATATCAAGCTGTTATCAACAAAGTGACAGTCAATCAACAACAACGATCGCAAGAGAAAGCACGGAGTACTGGGCGCTACAAAACACCCCGGGTCTTACAAAAGATCCAGACCCTATGGCGGCACTACAAAATGCCTTAATACAATAGTCTAAACTTGGCCAAGCCCACCCCTACAAAAGAGTGTCGACAAACAAACACTACAAAACGGCAATCGTAACCATAGTCTTAGAGCTACTACAAAATGGATGAGAACCCACGACAGGCGGCATCGTCCTACAAAAGACGTCGTATCTCCCCACGCACGTGCCCAACAGTGCACGTACGCATACTCAACTCAAGCATACAACAAACCGGCCAACATCAATGTCATTACAATCATCCTTTAGTTCAATAATGTCAATACAACACAATCTCAAGCCAATCTCAACATGAATTATAATCTCAGTGCAACAACAAGTTAAATACGGAATAATTAACGATGAAAAGCTTATGAAATCATATTCAAACCATTACCCATCTCAAGATACCATCTTTTACCATCAAATTTTCATAATAACCATCAAACAAAAGACAAAGCAACCTAAACATGCTTCTAGACTCATTAGTATGAGGCCGACACCAAGATTCACCACAAAACATCCACGAGACAACATCACAAGCCAAAGTTCACAACTTTATGATAACACAATCAAATACAACAACGTAAATAACATCTAGGGCCTCATACATGTCGAAATATAGCTAGGGCTACACCAAGTTACCTTTTCCAAGCAAAGAAAATCAACTAGCCCCGCTCCTCGTCGATATAGATTGTATCCTCGTTGTTGAATTGGCCTTCTCCTTGATCATCACACATAAAATCACATACAATATAAGCATACAATATAAAACACATAAAATAATGTAAAAACTAGTAAGACTATGCCCAAAACGATAAAAAATTGAAGTATTACCAAAGGAGATTGAATAGGAAGGAATTAGGGCTTGAAAGAGAAGAGTTTGAATGAATTTGATGGAGTTTCGAGAGAGTTTTGATGGGGATTCAAGAGAGAGAAGAAAGGGTTTTAATGTTTAGGGAGATGAATTATGAGTATTATGATGTAATAGGGTTTAGGAGGGGTTAAAATACGAAAAATAAGTGTTATAATCAAACACGGATCAAAGAGCAAACAACCCGCAAAGTGCAAAGTTGTCCGCGCGCCGTCCGCGCGCCGTCTGCACGCCGTCCGCGTCCCGTCCGTGCCTTGTCCGCGCCTTGAGTCTATTTTCTCGGATGAACCCCTTTTCTTCCCCTGCTCGCGCCTAGCTCGCCAAAGACCCTCTGGCCAATTCCAATACCCTCTAAACACTCCCAAACTTCTCCACACACTCACACCCCCGATACACCTCGATGAAGGTAACCTCGACCTCGCTCAAGGCATGCGTGCTAAGGAATCGACTTTCTCGAGCCAAAATTGAGAAAATTACTTGAAATGAAATACGAATTTCAACGAAATGAATTATTTAAATAAGGGAAAAAGTCGGGCTGTTACATATTGAGTTTTTTTTTTTTTTGTCGAGTTTTAGGTAGCAAGTTTTGAATCGCCTGTTAACTTGCGATTTGAATTTTCAATCGCATGTGTTTAAAAAAAAGGGACATTTGAATTGCATGTTGTCTTGCAATTGGTTTTTGAATCACCTATTAGCTTGCGATTGGTTTTTCAGCTTTGGGTTGTGTGGTTGCGAATGGGTCACGTAGGCGTATGTAGCTAGGTTAGGCTAGGCGTGCTTAAAGCATGTTTGGGCTGTTTTTTAGTCAGTTTTGTCATTTCCTGTTACATATTTTTCCGGGTTTTGGGCCGAAAAAGTTTTTGTCTTGAAATGAATTATCTTAGTGAGACGTGTTTAGACGTGAGCTCGGCTTGAGCGTATGACATCTCGGGCTTTGTTCCTTGTGTTTGTTTTAGGCTTTGGCTTGAAAATGGACTTGTTTTGTGTTGGGTCAACTTGGGCTAAAATGACTAAAACGAATACTCATTTTACACGACTTATGCAAATAATCGTTTGATGCATTAAATGACTTTAAAATGTTTTAAACAGTGATATTGTACCGTTTTGACATTACGTTAAAAACATGCTTTTGTGAAAGTCCATTTCATCATGGGGTTTTTTTTGGGGGGTACGGATACGGGTATCTATAGAGCCCCCAGTTTGACTGAGCTTGTACTAAAGCCCTAGTCAAACTAGATGATAGTATATGAACCATTATAGTCTCGATATTTCCTGGCGGCGCTAAGCATGTGTCTCGAGGGAGAGACAAGAACTTAATGCCAGGAAATCCAGGAAGGGACAACGAGTACATGTTTTAGAGACATGACTGTCCTTGCATGTTTAGGGGAATGTCGGCCTCTAAGCGCCTTATGAATCTTGGAGATTAAGACGTCTGCTGATGACGGTTTGAGCCGATGATGTGTCATATATTTTCATATATTTAGCCCCTTGTTCGTTAGCGTTTCTTTGCGATTTTCATGCTTTTATATGCGTTTCAGCTCTTATTTCTCTCCGTTTTGGCTCTGCTGCGTTTTTGTGTCCATTTTGCAGGTACACGCGCTTATTTGGAGTATAGGAGGCTGGTCGAGAAGTTTCGGAAAGTTTCGTGAAGTTTCGTGAAGTTTTGAGGTGATTCGAGTTGGTTTCGTTGCGTTTCGCTTGCGTACGAGCCTCGTTTCACTAATTGAAGGTGTTCCGGGACCTTGGGTCGGGATTTGAAGGTCACATAATCATCCTAAGACTCGTCCCTACTCCTAGGCCTCGTCCCTTAGCCTTGGGACGACAAACATTGCAAAAGAAACTAAGTAAGAAAAGGAGCAAAATTGGAGAAAAATCTGAAACCCACGGGACCAAGTGTGTCCCGGGCGGGGTGGTGTTGGTCCCGGGCGGGGTGGCCTTCCCGGAGCTCTGGGACAGCTTCGACTCTTCGTGTGCTTGATTTACTTCGTCTATTTGAAGGCTCAAAACATAATATTTTCGCACGACATTTTTACAGCATTTTAACAACATTTTAAAGTACTTTCTCACAAAAATTTAGGGTTTGATTAATTTTCCTTCTTGTTTTTTCAATTCCCGACTCGAATACGTTGTTTAGATCGTCTATTTGGTTTCGTTGCTTGGATTCTTCTTGTTCTCCTCTGAATTTTCTGATTGGTATTGCTATTCTCTTCTCCCTTTTCATTATAATTTCATTATATATTGTGCTTGATCATGTCTTCATCCTTTTCCTTTGCTTTGGCTATCGTTTTCATCATGTTTGAGTAGTCCTTTTATCTAGGAAGAAGGGTGAAGCATGGGTCAAGTTTGGGGCTGATTTTGATGATCTTATGAGTTAGGTTTTGTGCTTGCTTTGTTTAGTCTTTACTTGATTGCGCTTGTTGAATCCTTGATCACGTTTTAGCAAGTATCTAGCACCCTTGAACTTAAGACGAAAGCCTAGTTCTAGGAGAGGCGCGAGACTAAACATTAGGACCCTCGATTGTAAGTTGCGAGAGCCCGCATTCGAGACCTTGAGGAAGCTTAAGACCGAGAGGACGAGCTATACCCTTGGCATGTGCGATTCCTTACTCATCCCGATCATCATCCTTGACCTAGCTTACCCATTGCCTAACCCGACTTCCTAGACTTTCTCCATATAGTTAAACCCTTATTTTACGCGCTAGCTATAGAACCAATCAATACTCGAACCGACCGAGACTAGAATCACTCCATAAGTAACCTACATAAGCGACCTTCTCCCTGTGGATTTCGACCCCGACTTACCCTAGCTATCTCTTAGGTTTGTCAGGTTTATCTTTGACTAGGCGAGTGCGACTAAGCCTATCAAAATTTTGGCGCCGTTGCCGGGGAGACGGCATTGTTTTTTGTTTGTTACTTGTTTCTAGTCTTTTGTTTTTCCATAGGTCACTTTCTTTCTTTCCCTTGACATGACAATCTTTGATTTCCCGCAATACGATGGCGAACCATTTCATAAGTACATTGTTCGATTTAATAGTTATATTGGTTCGTATGGCTTATATTGTTGTGATTGGGAGAAAGTTTTTATTATTAGCACGGGTATGAACTATGAGTCTCACAACTTCATTCACTACGTGAGAAATGGTCAAATTCCCTACATGCCCGACTTTGCGATTTGGGACCTCTTTTGGGATATCACGCGTGAAGCCCTTTTATGCGAGATTAAGGCTGACTTCCAAGACGTTCTTGTTACGTTCAAGAAATTAATCGAGGAAATGAAAGATGATTGTGAGTCTTATGAATGTTCCCCCGCTCCTTGTGATAATACCTATTCGTCTCAAACTTGTATGTTAACTCGCTCACATGCATCCTTGTACGATGATAATTTGTTTGATGACGATGGTTATGAGCCTGTGCATGATTGTGAAATGTCTAATCTGCTTGAGGTAATTGTGAATGACACTCCTGAACCTGAATCGGTAGGTGCGACTTGTCCCCTCGTTGATGCGTCTATTGAGTCTGTTTCCATTGGATCCTTGTCCGAGGATCCTTTGGCGGTCTTACCGTGTAATGAGAATGACGCAGGTGACTCAAAGTCGTGGAGCGCTGAAGTCGATGAGTTGGAAGCGCTCTTATATGCAGATGAAGACAAGGCTTCCGTTCCCACGGACGAGATGAGTCACGGGAAAAACTCTTTTGCTCCCGCGGTTCACATTTTTGATGTCACAACGGTGTCCCCTTTTAATGGCTTTGATGAGTTTTTGGGTCCCTCTGTTGCGAGCGGATGTATTGTAATTGTTACCAAAGTGCTCCAGAACAGTTTTCATAGACTCATTTATATGTTGAGTCGATCATTAGCCGTAATTTTATATACATGTATTCCTTTTTGGTGCTACATTTGCTTCTGTTTAGGACATGAGCAGGTTTTTGACCGACTACTACGAGCTTTGGTTGCAATAATGGTTGGCTTTGCTGCAAGCCAACCGAATGGCGATAACCATGTTAGGGACGATGAAGGTAGCGGGTTCGTGTCTGAAACGGCCCGTGCTTGGTGGTACTTTTAGTACCGACTGCTGCGCCCCCATTTTGAAGCTGGTTTGAAGCTTCTCTTGTCAATATTGTAAGTACGTTTTCTTTTCACTAGTCTCTGTTTTTCTCCCTTATATTATGGTTCCCGTGTTGATGTGCTTTAGGACACATTGGGGACAATGTGTTGTCTGGTTTGGGGGGAGGAACGCTTTGCTGTGCATTTTTGCGTTTTCTTTTTTATTTTTGCGTTTTCTTTTTCGTTTTTCATTTTTCAAAAAAAATCACAAAAAAAAAACACAAAAAAAAACAGAAAATTTCAAAAAATCCAAAAATACATATTCCGAATCGTTGTGCGAGCTTGTTTTTATCTTGTTTTTTTCCCGACATCCCTTCCCTTGTTAGCTTTTAGCTTTGGCATGATTTTCATTGTTGGATTAGCGCTACGGGGATGTTTTGACATAGTAGATGTTGGCATGTGCTTTTACATTTTGGCTTTATCATTTCACGGACTATAGCTACTATTATTGTGAGGTTTTTAGCCTCCAGAGGCCGGTTCATCTATCCCGGTCCCCGTGTTTTGTTGTGAGTAGTTCTCCTCGCGGGGTACGTAATATTAACGCGCATAAGTGTGGCCCCTATCCCGTTTTTCCCCGCGATTCTGTCACGTGTTTATGCATATGAGGCTTTAGTTGATTTTCACATTATTCACCATGTTTATGCATTTTCTTTATCCTCTCATATATGATCCTAATACCCCTTATCCACATAAGTTTGCTAGCTACATTGCCAAATAGCCTACCCTTGCCTTGCTAGTTACCGCTTTTGCTTACTCTTGTGCTTGTCCTTCGAGTTTTGATCGTAGCTGCGACTTGCTGATGTCGTTTGCTTGTTGAGAGTTGGTGAATTTGAGTCGGGATTGCTGTTTCCCCGACCTTTTATGAGGTATTTTCCACAACTATGTGAGTGTGCTCTTTTGCTCAAGAAAAAAAAGAAAAAAAAATCAGAAAAACAAACACAACATAAAAATACTAGAAAAGAAAAAATGTGTGCACAAAAATGGAAGAGTTGTTGTTGTTACATGAGTGAGCACTTGTAATCGATTGTTTTGTTGCGATGATGTGTAGAGGAGACCGATATGCAGTTTTCGGTCCATTTTTCATGAGAGTTGGGTTCTTTGTTGGTTGGACGAGCACTTGAGTAGTATTAGTGGTTTCTAGTGGCTTTAGCTCCACGATTCCATATCTTTTTGTCCACCTTCTTGCCCTTACCTCTCTTTGGCCTTTACACACCTTATTTCCTATGTAAGCCCTCATGTTTGGTTCGTTTTTGTGACATTATTTGTGTACGGGAATGCAAGATTTGGTCCACATTAGATTGCGGGCGTGCTTCCACTAGTCGAGTAGGTGAGTGTCATCACATATATCACCTTGTTCATCATTTGTGCTAGAGTGGAAACCGCGAGAGGTCCGTGATTTGATTGCTAGAGAGCCTAAGTCTAAGCCATGCTACTCATTCTGCGCCGTCTTGTAATTCTCAACCGTTAGCTTGCTATTTCCAACGTCCCATGCTGCTTCGGGATTGATTGCCATTTGCTAGAGCTACTTGTTGTTTGGTGATTGTTTGGGGAAGTTTCCTTATGCTCGCTTTGTCCTCTATTTTCTGTCATGCTTCGTTGCTTGAGGACAAGCAACGGTTCGGTTTGGGGGAGTTTGATGTGTCATATATTTTCATATATTTAGCCCCTTGTTCGTTAGCGTTTCTTTGCGATTCTCATGCTTTTTTATGCGTTTCAGCTCCTATTTCTCTCCGTTTTGGCTCTGCTGCGTTTTTGTGTCCATTTTGCAGGTACACGCGCTTATTTGGAGTATAGGAGGCTGGTCGAGAAGTTTCGGAAAGTTTCGTGAAGTTTCGTGAAGTTTTGAGGTGATTCGAGTTGGTTTCGTTGCGTTTCGCTTGCGTACGAGCCTCGTTTCACTAATTGAAGGTGTTCCGGGACCTTGGGTCGGGATTTGAAGCTCACATAATCATCCTAAGACTCGTCCCTACTCCTAGGCCTCGTCCCTTAGCCTTGGGACGACAAACATTGCAAAAGAAACTAAGTAAGAAAAGGAGCAAAATTGGAGAAAAATCTGAAACCCACGGGACCAAGTGTGTCCCGGGCGGGGTGGTGTTGGTCCCGGCCGGGGTGGCCTTCCCGGAGCTCTGGGACAGCTTCGACTCTTCGTGTGCTTGATTTACTTCGTCTATTTGAAGGCTCAAAACAAAATATTTTCGCACGAAATTTTTACAGCATTTTAACAACACTTTAAAGTACTTTCTCACAAAAATTTAGGGTTTGATTAATTTTCCTTCTTGTATTTTCAATTCTCGACTCGAGTACGTTGTTTAGATCGTCTATTTGGTTTCGTTGCTTGGATTCTTCTTGTTCTCCTCTGAATTTTCTGATTGGTATTGTTATTCTCTTCTCCCTTTTCATTATAATTTCATTATATATTGTGCTTGATCATGTCTTCATCCTTTTCCTTTGCTTTGGCTATCCTTTTCATCATGTTTGAGTAGTCCTTTTATCTAGGAAGAAGGGTGAAGCGTGGGTCAAGTTTGGGGCTGATTTTGATGATCTTATGAGTTAGGTTTTGTGCTTGCTTTGTTTAGTCTTTGCTTGATTGCGCTTGTTGAATCCTTGATCACGTTTTAGCAAGTATCTAGTACCCTTGAACTTAAGACGAAAGCCTAGTTCTAGGAGAGGTGCGAGACTAAACATTAGGACCCTCGATTGTAAGTTGCGAGAGCCCGCATTCGAGACCTAGAGGAAGCTTAAGACCGAGAGGACGAGCTATACCCTTGGCATGTGCGATTCCTTACTCATCCCGATCATCATCCTTGACCTAGCTTACCCATTGCCTAACCCGACTTCCTAGACTTTCTCCATATAGTTAAACCCTTATTTTACGCGCTAGCTATAGAACCAATCAACACTCGAACCGACCGAGACTAGAATCACTCCATACGTAACCTACATAAGTGACCTTCTCCCTGTGGATTTCGACCCCGACTTACCCTAGCTATCCCTTAGGTTTGTCAGGTTTATCTTTGACTAGGCGAGTGCGACTAAGCCTATCAGCCGAGCTTTGCATTTAGAACACCCGCTTGCATGCTCGTGCTTAGACTCGCGTGTGAGCGTTCGTGCCTGGATGTTCGTCTCGTAAAAGAGTGTGTATGCCTGGATTCTTGTCTCGTAAAAGAGTGTGTATGCCTGGATGCTTGTCTCGTAGAAGAGTGTTAATGCTTGGGTGCTTGACTCGTGCTTTGAGCGTGTATGCTTAGGTGCTTGACTCGTACGAGAGTGTGTGTGCTTGGGTGCTTGACTCGTACGAGAGTGTGTATGCTTGGGTGCTTGACTCGTACAAGAGTGCGTTGAACTCATGGTCGAGTGATTGTGCTCGGATGTTTAAACTTTTGATTGAGTGCTTGTGCGCTTATTGGCGTTGCATCTAAAACCTAATTTTGTATATTCTTTATTTATAAATGATACTTTCAAATACTCCGTATATTTTTGTTGTTACCTTATACAGTTTATTTATAAATGATACTTTCAAATACTTTGTGTATTCTTTATTTTTGTATTATGTACCATCTTATTGTTCTATTATTTCTTTTCATCTTTTTTTTTTCTTCTGTAACACTTTGAAATGTTGGATTAGTTTTTATTGTTTGTCATATAATTCCCTTTTTTAACTGATCTTTAATGAAACTAATTCGTATCGATCGTTTTAAAAGACGACATTTAAAATCTTTTTATAACATTCCTTCATTATCCGTCGTTCTACTTGAACTCCTGAAATAAAGTAGCTGTGCTATTTGCACGGGCATACAACTTGAACTCCCTAAACAACGTACCCATGCAATTTGCACGCGTACAACCACGGAGCCACGTGTTACTATGCAGTTGTTTAATTTTTTTCAAAGTGATCACTAACTTCCACTTAGTTAATTTCAGTGTTATTTGTCATTTCTTAACTAGCCTCACCAAATTAATTATTTTCAGACTATTGATTTTATTACTTCATAATTCATGAGCTCATTAACCAACTCAACATAGGGTCTTACCACTATTTCTTTTAATCCTTTTACTCAGCACATGCTAACAAAACATAACCTTACCATCATTTCTGTTAATTATTTTATTCTTTTGATTATAAAATTGTAAATTGTAAACTTTACACAAGTTATTACTGGTCGTAAATTTATGAACAACCACAGAGCCACGAGTATAAATGTCAAAGTATTAGTAAGTGGTACTTCGTATAATAGTTGATAAAGTACTTGCCACATATAATTTAGCAATTAGCATTAGACGTTGTTATTAAATTATACTTTGTATAATTTGCACGGGCATAGAACATTTGATATACAATTTATTAGTGATAGTACAATGTATCATCCTATCTTATTGTTATATTATTTCCTTTCATCTTTACCTTTTTTTCGGTTTTTTGTTATTTGTACGTTCCTACTTGAACTTTCTAATAAAAGTATTATGTTTTAGCCTTTTAAGCTCATCTTTCTTAACATAGAAATGACCACAGGCCACATGATAGCCTATGGTTCAATGTTGACTGGTCAGATTGGGTCCTAATTATCTTTCTACCATTTATTTCTGCTTTAATAAATTTTAGGGTTATTTAACAGGAATAATACAAACTATCACTATTCTTCTCCCAATAATCCATACTTTCAATAATCCCACAATAATCTAAACTATTATACCTATATTCTCAAAATGGTCCATGGTAACCTACTACCTGGAAAACCGGTAATTCAAACTATGAGTCTTCTTCTCTCAATAATCCATACTATTATTAATCTTGTAATAATCCAAACTATTATACTTATATTCTCAAAATGGTCCATCTCAAAAAAACAGTAAAAACAAATTTAATTTTTTTAATTAATAAAAAAAAATAAAAATAAAGGAAAAGTCTTATTTCGCTCATTCTGTTCTTCATTCTAAAACTCACACTTCATTATATTATTATTATTATTATTATTATTATTATTATTATTATTATTATTATTATTATTATTATTATTATTATTATTATTATTATTATTATTATTATTATTATTATTATTATTATTATTATTATTATTATTATTATTATTATTGGGACCAGAAAACCAAGCTGGTCCAGACCTGTGCAGGTTGGTCCAGGACCTTCAGCCAGGTCCAGACAAAGTTCAGAATCTACAATCTGGTCCAGAATCTGCAGACAGCACCAGATAGCACAGACAAAGCAAAGGTGCAGGTCAGGAGAGGAAAACCCAAAATGGGCCGAGCCCAACAAAAAGGAAGTCATTATAAAGCAAGCCCAAGAACGCAACAACAACCCTAAAAGGAGACATTGGAAGACTTGGTCTAGGAAGCAGAAAACGAAGCCTTGAAGATAGGAACTGCTGGAGTGATAGTTGGGGAAGTTAGCTACAAAGAAGGAAGTGAACGTTGGACCCTGAAGCACTATAAAAGGAGTAGAACTCAGAAGAAAGAGGCATTCATTATTCACATCAGAATTTACACAACTCAAGCGCATCATTCCCTACGCAACTCACAAGCAACTAAACACATTATTATTATTTTACGATATTGTTGTATTCTGTACCAGTTGGTCCAGACTCTGTACTTCCTGAACCAGAACTAGTGCATAACCTCTCCTGGCTTGGCGCCCGTGGTTTTCCCTTAACATTTAAGGGTTTTTCCCACGTAACCATATCGTGTGTCTTGTTCTATTTTCGTTATCTTTTACACGTTCTAATCCCTAAACCACGAACAACATAAAACTTAACCTAAAGGATAGTACTAGTAGATCCACAATTACATAAACGAACCGTGTGAGAAAATCACCCCGAACAGTTTGGCGCCGTCTGTGGGGATACTTGTTTATTAATCCTACGAAATATTCCAAGTTAGCACAAGTTCAACCAGCGTGAAAGATGGCAGATCCCAGTGCAGAAGCTATGCTCAAACTCCAGGAGGAATTGCAGCAGGCCAAGAAAGCGGCAGAGGATGCCAAAGCTGAGGCAGCAAAACTGAAGGAGACAGAGACTGCCCTAAAGAAGCAGTTGGAGGCCTCTGTTCAGAAGAAAGCCTCAGGATCCAGGATCCCACCAGGTACACCATTTTCTGATGTGATCAAACAACTTGACTTCTCTACTTTCTCTTCTGCAGGGTCAAAAGGTACAAAAGGCGATCCACTCCATGTGGAGGAAGATCAAGAGAACAATGGTGCAGGAGGAAGCGGTGAACCAAAGACACCAGAGGGAGTAAGTGCAGGCCAGGTCATGGAATACATGATGATGGAGATGCAAAAACTCTCAGAGTTGGTACGAAAGGTTCCAGGACTTCCACCACCCATTGAAGAGGCAGCACCAGGGAGTTATGCTGATTCCCCCTTTGACGACTGCATTGCAATGGTGGAGATGCCAAAGAAGTACTCAGCACCCAACCTAAAGCTCTATGATGGGACAGCAGATCCTCTGGAACATGTTGCACAGTACAGGCAGAGGATGTTCAACGTTACAGGCAGAGGATGTTCAACGTTCCTATCCCAGCAGAGAAGAGGGAGGCTTGCATGTGCAAAAGCTTTGGTTCAACCTTGACTGGTCCAGCCCTCCAGTGGTATATCAACCTGCCCATCAAGACCATCAAGTCCTTTGCAGAGCTGATCAACCTATTCAACATCCAGTTCGCCAGTAGCAGATTGTTGGAGAAGCAGACTAGTGATCTGTACCGGGTCATCCAGAACGAGAACGAGTCTCTAAGGGACTTCCTGCACCGCTTCAACAAGGAGAAAGTGTCCATCCCCAGATGTGACATCGGCACGGCCATTGAGGCCTTCAGGCAAGGTTTGGTTAGAGATTCTGATCTTTATATTGAACTAACTCGCTACCCTTGTTCTACTTTTGAGGATGTGCAGGCTAAGGCTCTGGCCCAGATCAGGGTAGAGGAGGACCAGCTCAGTGGCACGTTATCAGACTGTAAGCGGTCAACGTAAAGTCACCACCCAAAGGCACAACAACAGCAGGCCTGGTCCATATCAGAGACCAAATAAGAGGGAGGCAAACGCTGTGGATGAACAGACTGATGCACCCAGGGTTCCACCTCTAGTTTGAGCATCGCTTCTCAGAGATCTTCCAGGCCTGATCAACAAGTTGGACAAGTTGGGCTCAGCAGTCAGATGGCCAAAAGCGAGTGAGAAGCCAAATCCAAGGCGAGACACAACCAAGTGGTGTGAGTACCATTCTGATATTGGACACACCACAGAGGACTGCATAGCTCTCAGGAGGGAAGTAGCTCATCTGCTAAAGAATGGTCACTTGAAGGATATCCTGCCCAGGAACAGGAGGAACAGAGATGAACGAGATGAGCCCAGAGATCTTCCACCACCACCACCAACTCACGAGGTAAAATTTATTTCTGGTGGTTCAGATATTTGTGGACTAACATATTCTGCTGCAAAGCGTGTAGCTACGAGAGTGCAACAACACCACGGCCAGGACAAACAGTCGATCCAGGAGATTGTGTTTGATGAGTCAGACCTACAAGGAGTGCATGGGCCACACCACGATGGACTGGTAATCAAGATCCAGATTAGAACCTGCATGGTCAGAAGGGTCCTGGTAGATGGAGGCAGTTCAGTTAACATCATCATGATGGAGGCGCTGGAAGCTATGGGGCTGAAAGAGTCTGATGTAATGAAGAAGTCCAGCGTCCTGGTAGGGTTCAGTGGAGAGACAAAACACAATTTGGGAGAGATCACCCTACCAACCTATGTGGAAGGAGTCACCTCTTTCGAGAAGTTCTGCGTGATAGACTGCCTGTCCTCATACAACGTAATCCTAGGGCGACCCTGGATCCACAACCTCAAGGTCAGACTTTAACGCACTCACGGTGCATAAAGATACCAACAAAGTGGGGGCGACGGCGGTCGAGGAGAACAACAAGCGACAGAGAGTGTTACGGGGTGACCACGAAACCTCCTAGTCCGTAAGTCCTCGCATAGCAATTAAAGCGACTGTCAGTGCATTGAGAATCTGTCCCACGCATGGAGACAGATGAAATCGTTTGGTCAAGAAAGACCTGACAGAAGGTTACGGTTGGTTCGACGCCCGCAGGTAATCGGACACCGCTCTAATTGACTTTCTGAGGAAGAAAGAGCATTGTTTTGCCTGGTCCCATTTTGATATGACTGGTATAAGTTCTGATGTTATTACACACAAGTTAAATATTGACCCAAGTTTTAAGCCTGTGAAACAGAAACGCAGGAAGTTTGCACCAGAACGTAATGAGATTGTGAACCAGGAGGTACAGAAATTGCTGGACATGGACATGATTAAAGAAGTAATGTACCCAGATTGGTTGGCAAATGTAGTTGTGGTCCAGAAAAAGAATGGCAAGTGAAGAGTATGCGTGGACTATACAGACCTGAACAAGGCGTGCCCAAAAGATTCATTTCCACTACCACACATAGATGCCATGGTGGATGCCATCGCAGGACATGAGGTGCTGACATTCATGGATGCAGCTAGCGGATTCAACCAGATCAGGATGCACCCTCCAGACCAGGAGCATACAGCGTTCATGACCAGCAGAGGAATATATTGCTACAAGGCAATGCCTTTTGGGCTAAAGAATGTAGGTGCAACATATCAAAGGCTGGTGAACATGATGTTCAAGGATCAGATTGGAGATACAATGGAGGTCTACATTGATGATATGGTGGTGAAATCAAAGAAAGCTGAGGATCACATTCAGGACTTGGAAAAGGCGTTTGAGATTCTGGAAAAGTATAATATGAAATTAAACCCTACTAAATGCACCTTTGGTGTCACTGCAGGAAAGTTCTTAGGCTATATGGTGACAAAAAGAGGCATAGAGGCTAGTCCAGAGCAGATCTCAGCAATAATCAATTTGCAGTCTCCCCAGAACTCGAAAGATGTCCAGAAACTGACTGGAAGAGTAGCAGCGCTGAACAGATTCATCTCCAGGTCTTCTGAAAGGTGCAAGCCATTCTATGATCTTCTGAGAAAGAACAAGCAGTTCAACTGGGGGACAGAGCATGAGAAAGCATTCCAGGACCTAAAAGCGTACCTATCATCAGCCCCACTCTGCCTAAACCTTGAACCAGGGAATCACCGGTCTGCACTGCCTGTAATGAAGCCTCTGTAAGTGCAGTCTTGGTAAAGAGAGCGGATGGACAAAGAACATCCCGTGTATTATGTAAGTAAGAGTCTTACGGGTCTTTGAGACCAGGTATTACGTATTAGAAAAATTTGTTTTGGCTTTATGATTGCTTGTACCAAGTTACGCCCTTATTTTGAGGCGCATCATATTATTATTCGTACTAATGTTCCTGTGAGATCAGTACTGTCTAGACCAGAACTTTCAGGTCGTATGTCAAAATGGTCAGTAAAGTTGAGCACCTATGATCTATCCTATGAGCCCAGAACAGCAATCAAGTCCCAAGCTCTGGCAGACTTTGTGGCTGACTTCACTCCCACACTACAAGAGCAGGTAACAAAAGAGATCTTCCATCTGGACCAGAAACAATGGACACAGGAACTCCGGGCGGATGGTTCACCAATATCGTGGGTATCTTGGACTAGGTGTGGTCCTGAAGTCACCACAGGGGGACAAGATAGTACAGGCTGTATCCTGTGAATTCAGGACTACCAACAATGAAGCTGAGTATGAGGCACTAATAGCAGGACTGAATGTGTGTCTGGACATGAGGATCCAGAATCTAAAGGTAAAAATAGACTCTTTACTGGTAGCAAACCAAATCAACGGTACGTACGCTGCTAAGGACTCTAAAATGATTGCATATCTTGATTTGGTCAAAAATCTTTTTCAAAAGTTTACTAACGTTGAGGTTGAGCAAGTCCCTAGAGATCAGAATGTGCAGGCAGATGCTTTGGCTAACATAGGATCCGTATTTGAACCTGGTGCGCTGGACAGTATACCTATTGTACACATCTTGGAACCAAAGAAATTCGTAAAGTTCAACCAAATTCTACGTAACGCAAATTGTTACCCGCACTGACCAAACCATATTATTTAATGGTCGGGTCCAGGGCAACCGCCACAGACGTAATGGAAGCAAGAGCATTCGTAATCAAGGCGCCCAGATATACAATCATACAAGGCATACTATTCGAAGGTCCTTCAACGGCCGTCAGACTGGCCGCTAGAACTCGACCAGTCAGACAAAGATTATCAGAAATACACGATGGACACTGTGGAAACCACACAGGTGGTAGAAGCATGGTTAAAAAAATTCTACGCATGGGCTACTACTGGCCCACAATGAAAACAGATAGCACCCAGTATGCCACAAAATGTGACGCCTGTCAAAGGCATGGTCCAGAGATACACCAACCTGCACAGAACCTGCACTCAATATCGGCACCATGGCCATTCATGAAATGGGGCATGGACTTAGTTGGCAAACTACCAATGGCTCCAGGGCAGAAGGTGTACATGCTAGCTATGACAGACTACTTTTCCAAATGGATAGAGGCAGATGCATACAAAAACGTTACAGAGAAAGAAGTAATTGCCTTCATCAAGAAGAATATAATCAGCAGGTATGGGATCCCCTCAGAAATCATATGTGACAATGGACTTGCATTCGTGGGAAACAAGACCAGAGATTTCTGTACAAAGTGGAATATCAACTTGGTAACCTCTGCACCAAGATATCCTCAAGCAAATGGACAGGCTGAGTCCAGCAACAAAATTGTGATCAGTTGCATCAAGAAGAAGCTGATGGAGAAACGAGGAAGATGGGTTGAAGAATTGCCACTGGTACTGTGGGCGGACAGGACTACACCAAAGAGGGCAACAGGACAGACTCCCTACTCAATGGTGTATGGATGTGAAGCTGTACTCCCAGTAGAAGTGCACGTTCCAACAATCAGGTATGGACTGAACACAATTTCTGGGAATAATGAACTACTCTGTGACAGCCTGGACGCAGCCCAAGAGCTCAGGGACTTGGCAGCAGTAAGGTTGGCAGCATACCAACAATCAGTGGCCAGAAGTTACAACAAGAATGTGAGAGTACGAATGTTCAGGACAGGAGATCTGGTCCTGAGAAAGGTATTTCAGAACACAAGGGACAAGGCTGCAGGCAAGTTGGCCCCAACCTGGGAAGGTCCATACCTTATTGATTCAGCAGTAGGGAAGGGCTCCTACAGACTACAGACCCTGGAAGGAGACATGATCCCAAGACCCTGGAATACGCTCCACCTCAAGCTCTATCACATGTAAAGTGTCCTGGACCAAGACATCTGGTAATACACAAAACTCAAAACTTTTCCTTTACAAATTATCCTATACAATTGTACTGACTTGAGCGTCGGAGGGCCGTTGGCTAACGCCAACGGTCAGTCCTGACCCTCTTTCTGTGCAGACAAAACAACACAAACATCTGGACCAGCCCAGAAACAAAGGCAAAGACAAAACCTTGGGCTCCAGCCCCAGTACGACTGCAACAACGGGACAGGGAGTAATGTCCGTTAAGGGAGCCCCAAAGTGTAAGTCGCCTAAATTATCAAACGCATGCATGCTACTTTACAAATTCACAACAAACTATATGCGCATCATAACAAAGACAAAACATAACAAAACATAACAAAACGTAACATAACATAGCATAGCAAAAGGATTAACAAAAGTCAGAACTAAACAAGTAACCCATGCTAGTACATGGAAGCAAATGTCAAAGCCAAAAACAAATCTAAGTATTTACAGACCAAAATGTCTACAGGGGACATCCCCCCCCCTGGCAAATTCAAAAGATTGTTCAAAACACCAATAACGAAAGCATAGTTCAAACTCCATCACCTGACTCACCTGTCTTCTCAGCGTTATCTTCTGCAGGACCAGCGCTGGATAGCCCACCAACGTCAACCCCAGCATCAGAACCAGCAGCATTTCCTGGACCTGGCTGCGCAATTAAAGAAACTTCAGCCAGCTCCGGAATAGGTTCTCCAGGAAACAACTGCCTAAAAGTGGCAATCTCCGTAGAAAGGTCCCACGCAGCACGGGCTTCAGGGCTGGCGCTCATCATCTCAATTCGAGTACGAAGGGTGTAGTACAGATTCAGGTCCCTCACCACTGCATCATGACTTTTGGCGTCCTCCCTCAGTTCCCCAAGTTCCTTGGTCAGCTCACCAATGTGGTTGTCCTGCTGCTGAATTCTCTTGAAGTTAGTCTTCTCCATCTCAGCCAGCTTCCCACATCGATAGTCCATACTCTCAAGCTCCTTTTTTGTGATCTTGAGGGAAGAGCGAAGCGCGTCATTCTCAATTTCAGCCTGGCTTCTACCACTTTGCAGAACTGGCACCGTAGAACCGAGATTGGCAGACATGATTAACAGCTACAAATACAGGCAACAGAACAAAAGATGAGAACCAAACTAAAAGAAACTCTGGACAAAACTAAGACCATATCAGAGGGTACAGACCTGGGCACAACAACCCACCATCTTGTGCGCCAGCCGTGTAGCATCAAGGGCAGCAGGTGCACGGGACAGAGTGGCAAAAGAGTTACTCAGGGACTTTCCCAAGGAAACATACTCAGCCTGGCTTTGAGAGTGCAGAGGTATCGAAAGCACGGGATTCACTTGAGGTACGAACAATTTCTTCTTCTTCTGATCAGGGGAAGGCCTAGGAGATTCAACAGCCACTTTGGCAGACCTAGTTTGAACCCCCTCTGGCGCTTTCCTCTTGGAAGACTCAGAAGCGGGGGCCACCGTACTCACGGCAGGGGCAGAAGTACCACCGGTCTTCGCAGCCTCACGCGCCTGAGCAATCCGAGCAGCAATAGCATCCATGGGCAGGAAGGTCTTCTTGCCGGATCCAGAAGCTGGGGACATCATAGAGAACAGGTTATAAAGAAGTAATAAAAAGGAAAAAAGACTCGTAGACTAATGAGAATGTATCAATACCAGTAACAGTGCCGGGCACAGAACTTTGGCTTAATCCAGGAACCTTCAGTGGAGGCAAAGTAGAGTGGCCACTAGCCCCAGCAAGTATAGAGCTTATCGGGGTTACATGGATAGGAGTCTGGTCAAACTTGTTTGTACTGCTCTCACCAGCTACTGCGCTAACAGACCTCTCCCCCTCCTTAGGCACAGTCTCCTCTTCGTCTTCAGTTTCCTCTTCATCCTCTTCTTCACTCTCTCCATGCTGCTCAGGGGCAGGGATCGCTTCAACTTCATCATCATCATCATCGTCAGGGCGCATGCACTTGGGCCAGGCCCTCTTAGCCGCGGGCAACCTCAGGAACGCCTCGATTCTTCTCCTTGACTCAGGGTCATCAGGAGAAGGAACCCAATCAGAAACTGCAAAACAAAGACACAACAAGCCTAAAGCAAAGAAGCACATGCAAGAACAAAATAAACAAGAAATGCAAAAGCTCAGGACTCATACCAGTCCCCTTCAAAGAGAACTCAGGCGCCCAGACATTGGGGCCCAGGGAGTTGCTTCTGACAAACATGTAGTAGCTGGTCCAGTTCCTCTCATCGCCCACATCCAAGCGACCCATGAGAGGCTGGCACCTGTCTCTTAGACGAAAGTGAGCCCTCATTTTCTTGTGCATTCGCAGACGATAAGTATTCCTTATATCAGCAAGCTGAATTTCAACCCCGTATCTTCGACAAAGAGAATCAATCCCATGGATCAATCGCCAAACAGAGGGCATAAATTGACAGGGCGGCACTTGAACAGTACCCAAGAAAGCACTCATTAAGGGGCAAAGTGGGAAAGTGGCACCAAACCTGGAGGAAGATTCGAAAATCGAAAACCATCCTGGGCTTACCCAATCTACCCTGACATCTTTTGTCTCTGGGGCCCAAATCTCGGCGCATTCTAGGATTTTACCTTCCCCTTTGAGCCTTGCCTCGGCCCCTTGAGCAAGCAGGTTGGGATAGATATTGATATCCTTGATCAAGTCAGTCACTCGAAAAGTAGAGTCGCCATGGGTGTAAGAAACCGCCGTGGAAGGACCAACATCATTACGGGCCATGATCAGAAACGAAAGAGAAGGAGAAGCTAGGGCTCTTTTTTGGGTTTTGATTTGGAGTTATCGAAGGAATAAGGGTTACAAAAACAAAGAAAAGAAGATAGAGAGAGAAAGAAAGAAACAAAAATTAGGGTATTTATAGTGGTACAAAAAAGAAGTTGGATGGTTTTTTACAAAAATAAGCGCGCGAAGTGACTCGATGTGACCCACGACTGATGTGCAGTGCATTGAGCGCCAAAATAGGGCGCACTTCCCCACGAGGAGGCAACTACCACATTAATTACAAAGTGCAGGTCCCAGGACCAAAGGCACAGCAGAACAGGAAGGACCTGGACAAGGCACGGCCCTGGTCCAGGGGAAGGAACAAAAGCATCTCCTTACCCCCCAGTTCAGGACTGAAGGGCAAGGAGATGGGGGACAAACTGTTGGGACCAGAAAACCAAGCTGGTCGGCACTGTGCGAGTTGGTCCAGACCTTCACCAGGTCAGGACAAAGTTCGAGAATCTACAACTGGTCCAGAATCTGCAGACAGCACCAGATAGCACAGACAAAGCAAAGGTGCAGGTCAGGAGAGGAAAACCCAAAATGGGCCGAGCCCAACAAAAAGGAAGTCATTATAAAGCAAGCCCAAGAACGCAACAACAACCCTAAAAGGAGACGTTGGAAGACTTGGTCTAGGAAGCAGAAAACGAAGCCTTGAAGATAGAACTGGCTGGGTGATAGTTGGGGAAGTTAGCTACAAAGAAGGAAGTAAACGTTGGACCCTGAAGCACTATAAAAGGAGTGGAACTCAGAAGAAAGAGGCATTCATTATTCACATCAGAATTTACACAACTCAAGCGCATCATTCCCTACGCAACTCACAAGCAACTAAACACATTATTATTATTTTACGATATTGTTGTATTCTGTAGATTGGTCCAGGACTGCACTTCTGAACCGTAAACTAGTGCATAACCTCTCTCGGCTTGGCGCCCGTGGTTTTCCCTTAACATTTAAGGGTTTTTCCCACGTAACCATATCGTGTGTCTTGTTCTATTTTCGTTATCTTTTACACGTTCTAATCCCTAAACCACGAACAACATAAAACTTAACCTAAAGGATAGTACTAGTAGATCCACAATTACATAAACGAACCGTGTGAGAAAATCACCTCGAACAATTATTATTATTATTATTATTATTATTATTATTATTATTATTATTATTATTATTATTATTATTATTATTATTATTATTATTATTATTATTATTATTATTATTATTATTATTATTATTATTATTATTATTATTATTATTATTATTATTATTATTATTATTATTATTATTATTATTATTATTATTATTATTATTATTATTATTATTATTATTATTATTATTATTATTATTATTATTATTATTATTATTATTATTATTATTATTATTATTATTATTATTATTATATTATTATCATTATTATTATTATTATTATTATTATTATTATTATTATTATTATTATATTAATATTAGGGAAATTTAACAGGAATAATTTAAACTATGTCTCTTCTGAATCATTATCCGATTCAATATCTTCCATCAACAAGAAGAAACCACAATGATTGTTCTACATATTCAACATGTCATTACCACAAAGATTTAAACCAAAACAAGAGGAAAAAAAAAAGTATTATAAAATACATCGACATTACCGGCCATAAAGGACAACCGAAGAATTTTTTGCCCATATTTCGGCCATTCTTAATTGTCCTAATAACAGCGCCTAAATTGTGGTTGTATAAGACGTCGGTTGATATGTTTGAAATCCGTGTATTTGAAGACGATGAACATGACATACGAGATTTCATTTTTGAATTAATTTTTCAATTTTGAAGCTTAGTTGGTATAAAATCGGAGGAGTTGTAATAATGAAGAAGACAAGATGCTACAACGTCTATATTAGAAAATATAGGGGTGATAGGATTCGTCGCACTCTCCTAATCAAAAGTAAAACCAAACTCAACACTAGGTAGCTAGGGTAAGTCGGGATCGTATCCACAGGGAGATGGTCGTAATGTTAGTTATTTTGAATGATTCTAATCTCGGTTCGAGTGTAGGTTGGTAAACTAAAGCTAGAGCGTAAGGAAAGGGGTTTAAACGATAAGGGAAAAGTCTAGGGAATCGGGAATAGCAAGGGTGAAGCTAGGACAAAGGATGGTGACAGAAATGAGTCGGGAATCGCATGTGCTAAGGGTAAAGCTAGGCCTCTCGGTCTTAAGCTTCCTCTAGGTCTCAAATGCGGGCTCTCGCAACTTACAAGTGAGGGTCCTAATGGTTGGTCTCAGACTTACCTTAAACTAGGCTTTCGGTCTTAAGTTTAAGGGTGGAAAACGCTTGCTAAACCTTGGCCAAGGGATCAACAAACACAATCAAACACAAGACAACCAAAGTCACATGTAAAACCCTCATCAAACATCACCAAATCATCCTAGACTACTCACCCATGATCACCCTTCACCCCTAGATAAAGGACTACTCACACATGATAAATTTAACAACAAAAGCAAAGGAGAAGAATGAAAACATGATCAAGGACGATATATATTGAAATGATAAACAAAAGAGAAGAGAAGAATACAATACCAAATCAGAATTTGCAAGAGAAATCAAAGAACAAAGACAACAATACCATACAGATGATCGAAACCAAAGTAATCCGAGACGGGAATTGAAATTACAAGAAGGAAAAATGATCAAACCCTAAGTTTTTTATGAGAAGTACTTTGAAGTGTCCTAAGAATGCTCAGAAAAAATTAGACGAAAATAAGATGTTTTGCTCCTTCAAATTGACGAAGTATTTAAAGCACACGAGGAGTCGGACCCCGTCCCTGGGCTCCGGGACAAGGGTCCCGACTGGGACCACCACCTAGCTCCATCCCAAGGCCACAGGACAGCCATCCCGTGGTGTTCAGTTTAGGTCCTTGTTTTGGCACTTCCTTTCCTTAGCATATTTTTGCTTCTATCTCGTCCCAAGGTGTAGGGACAAGGCCTAGGTCGTCCCAAGGCATAGGGACGAGTTCCAAATTGAGTATAAGAGCTCCAAATTCAGTCCCGAGGTCCCGGGACACATCCAAACATTGAAACGAGGCTCGTGCGCAAGCGAAACGCAACGAAACCAACTCGAAACTTCACGAAACTTTACGAAACTTCACGAAACCTCCCGAACAGCATCCTAACCTCCAAATATGCGCTTTTACCTGCAATATAGACACAAAAACGCAGCAGGGCCAAAACGGAGAGAAATAGGAAGCGAAACGCATGTAAAAGCACGGGAAACGCAAAGTAAAGCTCGTGAACAAGGGGCTATAAGTAAGTAAATATATGAGACATCAAACTCCCCAAACCGAACCGTTGCTTGTCCTCAAGCAACAAAACATGACTGAAAATAGAGGACAAAGCGAGCAAAAGAAGACTTCCCCAAACAATCACCTTACCGCAAGTAGCATGAGCAAATGGCAAACAATCCCGAAGCAACATGGGACGTATGGAAATTAGCAAGCTAACGGATGAGAATTACAAGACGACGCAGAATGAATAGCATGGCTTAAACATAGGCTCTCTAGCAATCAAATCACGGACCTCTCGCGGTTTCCACTCTACTCAAATGATGAACAAGGCGAAGAATATAGTGACACTCACCTACTCGACTAGTGGAAGCACGCCCGCAATCTAATGTGGGCCAAATCTCGCATTCCCGTACACAATAATGTCACAAAAACAAAGCAAACATGAGGGCTTACATAGGATATGAGGGTGTAAAGGCCAAAGAGAGGATAAGGGCGATAAGGTGAAACAAATGATTATGGAATCGTGGAGCTAAGCCACTAGAAACCACTAGTACTACTCAAGTGCTCATCCAAGCCAACAAGTAACCCAACTCTCATGAAAAACGGACCGAAAGCAGCATATCGGTCTCCTTTACACATCAACGCAACATAGCAACAAATTTCAAGTGCTAACTCATGTAACAACAACAACAACTTCTTCATTTTTGTGCACACATTTTTCTTTTCTTTGTATTTTGTGTTGTGTTTATTTTTCAGATTTTTGTTTCTTTTTTCTTGAGCACAAGAGCACACTCACAAGTATAGTTGCGGGAATACCTCATAAAAGGTCGGGGAAACAGCAATCCCGACTCAAATTCACCAACACTCTCAAGCAAACGACGTCAGCAAGTCGTAGCAAAATAATGATCACAACCCAACAAACGAGCACAAGAGTAAGCAAAAGCGGTAACTAGCATGGCTAGGGTAGGCTATTTGGCAATGTAGCTAGCAAACTCATGTGGATAAGGGTAGTAAGATCATATATGAGAGGATAAAAGCAATGCAAGGACAAGGTGAATGAAATGCAATCAACTAAAGCCTCATATGTATAAACAAGTGACAAAATCGCGGGGACCACGGGATAGGGGCCACACTTATGCGCGTTGATATTACGCACCCCACGAGGAGAACTACTCACAATATAAGCACGGGGACCGGGATAGATGAACCGGCCGCAGGAGGCTAAAAACCTCACAATATAGTAGCTAAAGTCCGTGAATGATAAAGCCAACAAAGGTAAAAGCACATGCCATCATCTACTAGCGTCTCAACATCCCCGAAAGCGCTAAACCATCAATGAAAATCATGCCAAAGCCAAAAGCATACAAGGGAAGGGATGTCGGGAAAGAATAAGGTAAAAACAGCTCGCAAACAACGATCGGGATACGTATTTTTGGTATTTTGTGAGAATTTTCTGATTTTTTGTAATTTTTGTGATTTTTCAGATTTTTTTGGATTTTTGAGTTTTTTGAAAAGCGAAAAACGAAAAAGAAAACGCAAAATGAAAAGCAAAGCGTTCCTCCCCCCAAACCCAACAACACATTGTCCCCAATGTGTCCTAAAGCACATCAACACGGGGACCATAAAATAAGGGAGAAAAACGGTAAAAGTCTCAAAAGAAAACAAAACATACATGCTATATACAAAACAAAACGTTCCCCCCAAACCGGCTTCAAACGGGGAGCTCAGCACGGGTACTAGAAGTACCACCATCCATGGGACTCGTCGTAGACGAACCCGCTTTCATCATCGTCCTCATCATCAAGTCCATCTCCATCATCTACTCGACTCAAATCAGCATTAGCATGTCCATGTGTTTGGCTTGCAGCAAAGCCAATTCCATCCGCGCTTAAAGCGTCCTTAATCACATCCTTACCCGCATCCATCCCTCCAAGCTCACCTGAAACATAATCACAACAAAGCACGGCCTCAAGAGGGTCCTTCTCGAGGACTTGAGGTAAGTGCTCATCCACGCAATCATCAATAATGTCTAAAGCAAAGACATGCTCCTCTAACATGGGACGTTTCAAAGCATTCGATAAGTTGAAAGTTATTTTATCACCTCCTACGTCCAACGTCAACTTCCCGTTCTTGACGTCTATGATTGCACCAGCAGTGTGCAAAAAAGGCCGACCCAATATGATAGGAATTTGGGAGTCCTCGGCCATGTCAAGAACAATGAAGTCAACGGGAATGAAAAACTTACCCACTTTGACAGGAACGTCCTCCAAAACGCCTAGAGGGCGTTTGACAGAACGATCCGCCATCTGGAGAGTGATGTTCGTGACTTTCAAAGGTCCCATGTTGAGTTTCTCGCATACGGAGTAAGGCAGAACGCTTACACTTGCACCTAAATCACATAAAGCGTTAGGAATCGAAACAGTACCAATCGTGCAAGGTATGGAGAAACTACCTGGATCCTTTAGCTTAGGAGGAGACTGATTTTGTAAAAGCGCGCTGCATTCAGCAGTAAAAGCGACAGTCTCGACCTCACTAAACGATCTCTTTCGAGTGAGTATGTCTTTTAGAAATTTAGTGTACGCAGGGACTTGTGTAACGAGTTCAGTAAAGGGTACAGTTACCTTCAAATCCTTCACTACCTCCATGAACTTACCAAATTGACTATCGAGCTTTGACTTTACCACTCGGCTCGGGAATGGTAACTTGATTTGAATTGGAGGCTCGACAGGCTTGCTCTGCGTTTGCGGCGTTTCCTTGGCTTTCTTTGGCTGCTCACCTACGGTCACTCCTCCTCCTTGAGGATCACCATCCACGGCCTGCTCCACATGAGGGGTCACGGCTGGCCTACTTTCAGGGCCCACAGCCACACTTCCTTTCCCGGCCCCATTCGTGCTCGCTCCATTACTCTTCGTACCTGCTCCTGCAAAACCATCACTAGAAGCATGCATATCATTAGGAGAAAGGGGAGGGTCTACCTCACTTACCACCGTAGGCATAGGTGGACCGTCATAGCTCGTGCCGCTTCTCAAGGAAATTGCATTAACGGTATCGTGTGGTTGTGACCCATGCGAAGGAAGTTTACCCGGCTTCCGTTGAGAGCTAGAGGAAGCAAGTTGAGCTATTTGAGTCTCGAGCATTTTGATGGCCGCATCCTTTGCTTGATCGCTGTTTTGTATGTGAGCCATCATAGTCTCTTGCGTTTTGGCCATTTGCATCATCATGGCTTGCATTGCACTCATTGGATCGGGGACCGGAGCGGCTTGCACGGGTGGTGGGACATTTTGAGCTTGAAAATTAGGGCGATTGAAGCCCGGAGGATTGTAAGGTCGCGGATTATTGTTGTAAGGGCTGAAATTTTGTGGAGTGTTGTATTGTGGTTGTTGTGGTGGAGGATTCAAAACGTTTTGACTCTTGTAGGACAAGTTCGGATGATTTTTGTAGCCTTCATTGTAAAAATTGGAGTAAGGGCTGTTTTGTTGTGATTGAAAAGCGTGAACGGGATACATACCTCGGCATTCTAAGGAAGAATGACCGGAAAGGCCACATGACCCGCAAGTTGGATCATTGGAAGTATGCATAGCCGCTACCGTTTGACCACTAGCGTTCGAGGAACCCGCTTGCATATGACTCATCATCATCGCGGTCATAGCATCCATCTTAGCCGAAAGCATAGCCACCACATCACCATCATTCTTACCTCCGCTCCTAGGGACATTCCTAGAGCTCCCGTATTGCGCATTATGGATGGCCATGGCCTCAATCGTATCAATGGCCTCCTCCACATCAATATTGTCAAACCTCCCATTAGCGGCGGAGTTAAGCACTTGGCGTGACTCGTTGTAAAGACCATTGTAAAATTGCATTATGATAAACCACTTGTCCATGCCATAATGTGGGCATTGACGTTGAAGCTCCTTGTATCGTTCCCATGCATCAAACAAGGACTCATCTCCTCGTTGTCGGAAGCTCGTGATTTGGCTTCTTAGCATGGCGGTCTTCTCCGGTGGGAAGTATTTTTGATAGAATGCCAAGACCAAAGAGTTCCAATCAACAATAGCAAGAGCCACGCGATTCAATGAGTTAAGCCACAACTTGGCTTTGTCTCGGAGGGAAAACGGGAAGAGCATCTCCCGAATTTGATCTTGGGTGACCCCCGTTTGCTTGATTGTGGAGCAATAATCACAAAAATTTTGGATGTGCAAGTTAGGGTCCTCATGTAACAACCTGGTTTTTAGTCGACTTTAATTACTAAGGCGGAAATTAATTAAGTCTTAAACCAGCGTTATTAATTATACAATAACCCAAAATGTTACATCGTAATTCAAGAGTTGAATAAAACAACTCTGTGTACGGAAATTTAAAAGAGTAGCGTCTTATATATTACAAATCTCTCGCAAAAGACATAAAGTAAAGCGTAAAAACGTTGCATGGCCCCGTCCAAAATCCAGCTTCCGGTCCATGATTATCCTGCACAATAAACTGATGGGGGGATGCCCGCTGAGCGGACAGTGACTAGCTATGTTCATACTTACCCTCGATTTCAATTACTTTGGTTTAATATTATCGCTTTATAAACATAACATTATGATAAAACATAAACATGCTTAATACAATTAGCATGTAAAGACATATATGTCATAATAAGCATGCGGTTAAAGCGATAAATCATATAAGCATGATATTCAGTTATGAAAGCAATTAACATATAATATCATAGCCATAGCATCACAACATATCAGCAGGATTACAAAGCGATATCAGATCGCATACATACATACGTATCGTATTGTTCTCATCATGCAGACTCGATTCACTTCAGAAACTTGTGGTCTTTAATTTTCGAAGATGGTACACACTCGTTCTCATTTAAATCATACAACACACAACACATACTGCTTACGAGCCTGACCACTGAGTAGGTCTTTGTACTCTGATCGATTGCATCTCACTTCCATAGTGCAGAGACTTACTCGACTCGTAAACCACGCCGAATACTATAATACTTGCATCTTATCCTCTAGTGTTCGAAATGATTCGAACTTCAGATACAATCTCGTCAAGTGATCTGTACATGTGGCAAGAACGAATGCTAGTGTCGCGCCCACTAAGAACGAAACACGGCAAGGAGACAGAACCGTGAGATGACAATCGCAATAAGGTCACGGTGGCCCTGATAACTTTAGCGAAATAGGGGAATAAAACCCTAGTCTAGTATGCATACACTAATATCCAATTTAAGAGTAGGCTATGCTATTCATAGAGCACCTTAACTCAGGATAAAACGACTATTTCCTAAAGCCTGACCCACTAAGAGTTGAATTTTTCATTATCTTGTACGGAACAGGCTATACGACTTAAGGCGTAACGGCATGGGCAGGATGCACAAAGCATATCACGCGGCTATACCACACTATTCGAGATGACACACGCAATAAGGTCGAGATAGTGGCGTCCGCTACAAGACTATCTTAACCCCACTTCACTCACGATTGACGTTTTCATATCTGAGGCCCAAGCTTGACCTTTTATTTAACTTACTCAATATTCATTATTTATTTGATATTCCATATCACATGTTACTAGACTCTCCTAGTCTCAGCGTCAAACGTTTTATTTGAATGGTAGGTTTCATATGATCACATAACACATTCGTTTATTATTTGAAGTATTGTTAATTATTAACGTTTTTAATTTCTAAATTGAAACGTTTATTATTAGGTCTAATTTTATTTAAGTGTTTTTCAAAACACTTTAAGTCATTTACTTATTCATTTTAAATTTTTCTATACTTAGTAAAATTTTCAATTATTTTCAGTATTTCACTATTCATTTTTCACTATTCACTATTCACTATTCACTATTCACTATTCACCGTATTTTATACGTATTTTCATACGTATTCGTATTTTTATACTTCGTATTCTATACGTATTTTTATACGTACTCGTATTTTTATACTTCGTATTTTATACGTATTTTTATACTTAAGATATTTTAGTATAAAACTAATCTTGTTTTTATTTTCTAAGTACAAATTTTTAGTTTCAAAGTCGTTAGGTTCGTTTTGTACTTAGGCGATTTTTGAAAATATTCTAAAGTCTAGTTTTAAAAATGTTAAGTTCGGTTTGTATTTAGTCATTTATGAAAATATTCGAAAATCATAGTTTTAAAAACGTTAAGTTCATTTTGTATTTAGTCATTTATGAAAATATTCTAAAATTCTAGTTTTAAAAACGTTAAGTTCGGTTTATAAAAGGTGATCAATGATATTTATTTTAAAACGAGACTCAGTTAAATTTAGTCGTCTATTTATTTAAGTTGGTGATAGTATCGTGGATGATTCATTTATAGTCCGTAAGTCCAAGATCAACAGTCCAAATAGCAAAGGCAGTAACACACGATTTAGTTCATTTTTATAACGGTTACATATTTTTATCGGTTTATCGTATTTCATTTATAACTAAAACAATTTATACAAAAATTCAATTCTAATTACTATTTAACTTTAGTGACTTAGTGATAATTTCATTTTGGTCAAATTTAGTCAACAAAAATGAAAATGTCGTGTAAAACAATATACATGTCAAAATTGATTTATTTCTTTTAATTTCTTAATTCAATTTATTAACTACTAATTAAATTATTTTAACAATTAAACTAAAAAGTGATAAAAACAATTTTTGGCCCAAAATAAGTGAAAATGCCGTGAGCATGTATAGTAGGTTCCAAATTTTCATTTTTTCGATTTTATCGGTTTTTAGCTTAAAGTCATTATACTTTAATTATTCTAATTATACTAAAACGGTTTAAACTAAAATGAAATTTACTAAAACTTTTATTTATAATTATGAATAGTGTTTTTCAACACTTTAAATTTCTAACTTTTTAATCTAAATGATTTATAAAGTTTTAGGTTGTTTTATATCATAATACTAGTAATATGTAAAACAATAATTAATCATAAACACAAAACATTGACAAGCATAATATAACAAAAATCAAAATGACAAATAAAGATGAACATCAACATGGAGAACACATGAAGATCTTAATAAAACTCAAGAACACTAATTTCGATTTTAATAATTTATAATTTGTTTTCCTAATTTAGTTTTTTTTTCATAGGAACATCTATTTTATACTAACTTAATACTACATATAATTTACAAAAATTAAAAGTGAAAATATATTAAAAAAAATAATAAATGCCGTGTATAATATATATGAACATATAATTTCTATTTTCGATTTTAATCACTTTAAACTCATTTTTAATATTTCACATAATTTTTATATATGACTACCACTTAATTAAAACATAACTAAACATAAAAATCATATGAATCATAATTAAAAATGCTCAAAATTAATTTAGCTAAACATACTACCATTTTACTATATCATTACTAGTAAACTATATATTTAGTTATTATCATTTATTATTCAACACATAAACATACAAGTACATATAAGTGATGTTTAACATATTTAACATAATTTTCATACTCATAAAATTATAATAACAAAACAAATTAATTTACTAAAAGGATAATATAAGACAAGGCTAGTCACCTTAATTAGGATGTTAATCGTCGGGGATCTAAAATAAATTTTAGATCGGATTTTTCTTCACCCATAATACCCATAAAGTTAGCTCCTAATATACCCACTAATTTCTTAGAACACTTATGATTTATTAGAAATATTATTAGGGTTTTTATTTAATGTTTTAGGAAGAAAAAAGGAAAAAATAAAAGAGAGAATATGGAGGAAGAGTACACGACATATTGAAGGAGAAATGAGGTTGATTTTGCTCTTAGAAATTATGAGAATAAGTTAGTATATTTTGGTTAAGTAATGAATTAATTAATTAAAGTTTAATTAAATGAATATTAGGGAACATCTTGTTTTTAATTGGTTGATAAAGTCTTGGTTACTATTTGGCATTAAAAATGTCTAATATGTGTTTAAAAATGTTTTTCACGAATTTGGTCAGTTTTAAAAAGTCGGGCGTCAAAAGCGATAAAAGTAAAAAAGTGCTGTTTTGACGATTTTCTGAAAAGTATTCATTTTATAAATTTAAGACTAAAATATTTTATTTACTACTTTAGAAAAATTTTAAAAGTGACGGAAATGAAAATGGTAATATTAAAGTAGTAGTATTGAATTTGTATTTATATTTTATTAAAAGTATAAACTTTAAATTTAAATATAAAATAAAATAAAAGTGATGATGATAATTATAATGGTGTAAGTAAAGGTGTAAGAAAATGGAAGATGATAAAATTTGACTAAGGAAAGTCAAAAGTCAAAAGTCAAACTTTCGGGCTCGATTTTTCATTTCTCGAAATTTTCGATTTGCGCGATCGCGAAAGGTTTCGAAATAAAAGATATAATCTTAAAATAGTGTTTTGAAATAAAATCGGAAATAAAAATAAAACTAATTTTCAAAAGGTACTAAATATAAAAATCGAGTTTTAATCCTTGAAATTTTGAATAAAAATTTCCTAGGTCGAAATACTTATTTTTTTTGTTGAATGTTATAGATTTAAATAATTATAAACAAACGTCAAAAAGTTAATCAATTTAAAGTAAGTGTGACTTCAAATTTCGACAATTTAGAAAAAGGCTAGTTTAATAGAAATGAAATAGTAATTTGATATTAAAACTAAAGTTTTTATTTTGAAAACGAAAAATGTTTGAAATTGAATTTTATGAATAAAAGGTTTTGCATTTATTTTTATGAATAGTAAATATAACTTAACCTTTTTGAAATTTGAAAGGCGATATAAATTTTGTGTTGATTTTTATAAAATTTTGAAATGTGTTTCTTTTTCAATTCTAAAGATAATACAACAAACTTTATTTTTCAAAATTTATAAATTTGGACTTAGGAAATTTTAATATTATTTGGCGAAAAAAATTCAGACGTATTTTTATTATAAGGAAAAGGATGAATTTAATTTAAGGAATTAAATTCTTTTATAATAATGTGTTAAAATAACACGGGGTGTTACACCTCACCGGGACTCCCTCCAAATTGAGTGCGCTCGATCAAGTTGATGAAAGCGGGTTTCACCTCAAAGTTATTAGCGGCAATGTTGGGCATAGCATTGCCCGTTGGAACTTGAGCCGCGGTAGGCCTTGAGTGATCGGAAAGCTTCACCATTTTCTTTAATTCGGGTACAACTTGAGCTTCCGTAGAGGATGAAGTAGAAGGGGAAATAGCTTCCAAGTCCTTGAGCCAGTTCTTTCGCCTATGTAATGTACGCTCCGGCTCCGGGTCAAATGGAATTGCCAAGCTTTTGTGAGACGTACGTGATAACCTGGGCATGCACAACACTCGAGGAAGCTATAAGTAACGACCTCAAGGAATTGAGGTTCCTTGAGAGAAGAGTAACAAATGAGAAAAGAACCAAATAACAACAAAAACAAAAGCCGTCTCCCCGGCAACGGCGCCAAAATTTGATAGGATTCGTCGCACTCTCCTAATCAAAAGTAAAACCAAACTCAACACTAGGTAGCTAGGGTAAGTCGGGATCGTATCCACAGGGAGATGGTCGTAATGTTGGTTATTTTGAATGATTCTAATCTCGGTTCGAGTGTAGGTTGGTAAACTAAAGCTAGAGCGTAAGGAAAGGGGTTTAAACGATAAGGGAAAAGTCTAGGGAATCGGGAATAGCAAGGGTGAAGCTAGGACAAAGGATGGTGACAGAAATGAGTCGGGAATCGCATGTGCTAAGGGTAAAGCTAGGCCTCTCGGTCTTAAGCTTCCTCTAGGTCTCAAATGCGGGCTCTCGCAACTTACAAGTGAGGGTCCTAATGGTTGGTCTCGTACCCTACCTTAAACTAGGCTTTTGGTCTTAAGTTTAAGGGTGGAAAACGCTTGCTAAACCTTGGCCAAGGGATCAACAAACACAATCAAACACAAGACAACCAAAGTCACATGTAAAACCCTCATCAAACATCACCAAATCATCCTAGACTACTCACCCATGATCACCCTTCACCCCTAGATAAAGGACTACTCACACATGATAAATTTAACAACAAAAGCAAAGGAGAAGAATGAAAACATGATCAAGGACGATATATATTGAAATGATAAACAAAAGAGAAGAGAAGAATACAATACCAAATCAGAATTTGCAAGAGAAATCAAAGAACAAAGACAACAATACCATACAGATGATCGAAACCAAAGGAATCCGAGACGGGAATTGAAATTACAAGAAGGAAAAATGATCAAACCCTAAGTTTTTTATGAGAAGTACTTTGAAGTGTCCTAAGAATGCTCAGAAAAAATTAGACGAAAATAAGATGTTTTGCTCCTTCAAATTGACGAAGTATTTAAAGCACACGAGGAGTCGGACCCCGTCCCTGGGCTCCGGGACAAGGGTCCCGACCGGGACCACCACCTAGCTCCATCCCAAGGCCACGGGACAGCTATCCCGTGGTGTTCAGTTTAGGTCCTTGTTTTGGCACTTCCTTTCCTTAGCATATTTTTGCTTCTATCTCGGCCCAAGGTGTAGGGACAAGGCCTAGGTCGTCCCAAGGCATAGGGACGAGTTCCAAATTGAGTATAAGAGCTCCAAATTCAGTCCCGAGGTCCCGAGACACATCCAAACATTGAAACGAGGCTCGTGCGCAAGCGAAACGCAACGAAACCAACTCGAAACTTCACGAAACTTTACGAAACTTCACGAAACCTCCCGAACAGCATCCTGATAGGATTAGTCGCACTCTCCTAATCAAAAATAGACCGGACAAACACTAACAAGTAGCAAGGGTAAGTCGGGGTCGAATCCACAGGGAGATGGTCGCTTAAGTTGGTTATTTTGAGTGATTCTAGTCTCGGTTCGAGTGTAGGATGGGTAACTAAAGGCTATAGTGCAAAGGTAAGGGTTTAACGATAAGAGAAAAGTCTAGGGAATCGGGTTAGGCACGGGATATGCTAGGTCAAAGGATGGTGATCGGAATGAGTAGGAAAACGCTCTCGCTAAGGGTAAGCTAGGCCTCTCGGTCTTAAGCTCCTCTAGGCCTCAAATGCGGGCTCTCGCAACTTACAAGTGAGGGTCCTAATGATTGGTCTCGTGTCCTACCCTAAACTAGGCTTTCGATCTTAAGTTTAAGGGTGACAAACGCTCACAAACCCTAGGCCAAAGGATCAACAAACGCATACAAAACGAGACAATCAAAACGAGCGCGAAAACCTAACTCAAAACATCATCAAAAACAAACCAAGCAACCACCCATGATTCACCCTTCTTCCCTAGAATAAGAACTACTCACACATGATTATAATGACGATCAAAGCAAGGGAGAATGATGAAAACATGATTAAGAACAATAAGAAATGAAATTACAATCAAAAGGGGGAAGAATTATCAATACCAAAACAGAGAATTCAAAGGAAAAGATGATGAACAAAAGCAACAAATACCAAATAGTCGATCAAACTAGCATAATCCGAGTCGGGAATTGAAAATACAAGAGATGAAATTATTTAAACCTAAGTTTTCTTGAGAAACAACTTAAAAGAGTTATAAAAGTGCAGGAGAAAGAATGGGTCGAAGTATGATGTGCAAGGGCCTCAAATAGACGAAACATTTCAAGCACTCGAAAAGCCTCCCCTGCCTCCAAGCCATCCCGGACGGGATAAGGGGTGTCCCGGCCAGGACAAGGTCACCCCGGACGGGACCAAGTCATCCCGGGACCTTCAGTTCACATGCTCATTTTGCACCTTTTTGTACTTAGTCAAATTTCCTTGTTTTCGCTTCTAACTTCTCGTAAGCTGTCCCAAGATCTAGGGACATGGCATGGCTCATCCCAAAGGGTAGGGACGGGGTCTAGGACGATCACGTGAGCTCCATACTCGGTCCCATGGTCCCGGGACACCTTCAAAGACCAAAACGGGGCTCGTGTGCAAGCGAATCGGCACGAAACCAACTCGGAACTTCACGAAACTTTATGAAACTTCACGAATCCTCTCGATTAGCATCCTAACCTCTAAATAGCTGCTTATACCTGCAAAATGGACACAAAAACGCAGCAGTGCCAAAACGGGGAGAAATAGGAGCTGAAACGCATGTAAAAGCACAAGAAACGCGAAGAAACGCAAACGACAGGGGCTATAAATATATATAAATATAAGACACATCAAACTCCCCCAAACCGAACCGTTGCTTGTCCTCAAGCAACAAAGCATGACAGAAAATAGAGGACAAAGCGAGAGCAAGAAAACTTCCCTAACAATCACCTTACCGCAAGTGGCATGAGCAAATGGCAATCAATCCCGAAGCAGCATGGGACGTATGGAAATAGCAAGCTAACGGCTGAGAATTACAAGACGGCGCAGAATGAATAGCATGGCTTAGACTTAGGCTCTCTAGCAATCAAATCACGGACCTCTCGCGGTTCCACTCTAGCGCACATGATGAACAAGGTAAAGTATATAGTGACACTCACCTACTCGACTAGTGGAAGCACGCCCGCAATCTAATGTGGACCAAATCTCGCATTCCCGTACACAATAATGTCACAAAAACGAACCAAACATGAGGACTTACATAGGAAATGAGGGTGTAAAGGCCATAGAGAGGATAAGGGTGATAAGGTGGAACAAATGATTATGGAATCGTGGAGCTAAGCCACTAGAAACCACTAATACTACTCAAGTGCTCGTCCAACCAAAATGGAACCCAACTCTCATGAAAAATGGACCGAAAGCAGCATATCGGTCTCCTTTACACATCAACGCAACATAACAAACGATTACGAGTGCTCACTCATCAACAACAACAACAACTCTTTCATTTTTGTGCACACATTCTTTCTTTTCTTTTGTATTTTTGTGTTGTGTTTGATTTTTTTCTGATTTTTTTGTTTGTTTTTTTTTCTTGAGCAAAAGAGCACATTCACAAAGTTGCGGAAATACCTCATCAAAGGTCGGGGAAACAGCAATCCCGACTCACATTCACCAACACTCTCCAAGCCAACGACATCAGCAAGTCGTAGCATGATCACAACCCAAGGACAAGCACAAGAGTAAGCAAAGCGGTAACTAGCAAGGCTAGGGTAGGCTATTTGGCAATGTAGCTTAAAACTCATGTGAATAAGGGTAAGGGAATCATATAGGAGAGGATAAAAGACATTATAAGAACAAGGTGAATCAAAAGCAGTCAACTAAAGCCTCAAATGCGAAAACAAGTGACAGAATCATGGGAAACACGGGATAGGGGCCACACTTATGCGCGTTGAGATTACGTACCCCACGAGGAGAACTACTCACAATAAAGCACGGGGACCGGGAATAATGAACCGGCCGCAGGAGGCTCAAAACCTCACAATATAGTAGCTATAGTCCGTGAATGAAAAAGCCAACAAAGTAAAAGCACGCCATCATCTGCAAGCGCGTCTAAACATCCCCGAAAGCGCTAATCCAACAATGAAAAACATGCCAAAGCTCAAGGCATACAAGGGAAGGGATGTCGGGAAAAAATAAGGTAAAAACAAGCTCGCACAACGGAACGGGATACGTATTTTTGGTAATTTTGAGAAATTTTCTGATTTTGTTGTATTTTTCTGAATTTTTTTGATTTTTTGGATTTTTGTGAGTTTTTGGAAAATAAAAAACGAAAAAGAAAGCGCAAAATAAAGCAAAGCGTTCCTCCCCCCAAACCGAACGACACATTGTCCCCAATGTGTCCTAAAGCACATCAACACGGGGACCATAATAAAAGGGGGATAAAAACGAGCAAAGAAAGTCTCAAAAGAAAGCAAAGTACATACAATTTATTTACAAGCAAAACATTCCCCCAAACCAGCATCAAACTGGGGGCGCAGCAGGGTACGGGAAGTACCACCAACCATGGGTCTCGTCATAAACGATCCCGCTACCATCATCCTCGTCATCGTCATATCCATCATCATCAACAGCTCGGCCATCACCTCCATCTACTCGGCCCAAATCAACACTCGCAACAGCATGCATGTCGTCTTTGATCACATCCTCACCCGCATCCATCCCTCCTAAAGTACCTGTGATCATATCGCAACAAAGCACGGCCTCAAGAGGTTCCCTCTCGAGGACTTGATGTAAGTTCTCTGCAACACAATCATCTATAACATCAACAGCAAAGACATGCTCCTCCAACATGGGACGCTTCAAAGCGTTTGACAAGTTAAAAGTGATTTTATCACCTCCAACATCCAATGTCAACTTGCCGTTCTTGACATCAATTATAGCACCTGCAGTGTGCAAGAAAGGTCGACCCAAAATGATAGGAATTTGGGAGTCTTCGACCATGTCAAGAACAACAAAGTCGACAGGGATGAAAAATTTACCGACTTTGACAGGAACGTCCTCTAGAACACCCAAAGGGCGTTTAACAGAACGATCCGCCATTTGGAGCGTGATGTTTGTTACTTTCAAAGGTCCCATGTTAAGCTTCTCGCATACCGAGTACGGCATGACGCTCACGCTTGCACCTAGATCACAAAGAGCGTTATCAATAAAAGTGGTACCAATGGTGCAAGGGATAGAAAAGCTAACCGGATCTTTCAATTTAGGAGGAGACCGGTTTTGTAAAAGTGCACTACATTCGGCAGTGAAAGCCACGGTCTCGACCTCATTGAAAGATCTTTTGCGAGTGAGTATGTCTTTCAAAAATTTCGCATAAGCAGGAACTTGCGTGACAAGCTCGGTGAAGGGTACAGTTACCTTTAGATCTTTGACGACCTCCATGAACTTACCAAATTGTGAGTCAAGCTTTGATTTCACCACTCGGCTCGGGAATGGCAATTTGATTTGAATTGGCGGCTCGACCGGCTTGACTTGAGCTTGCTGCGTCTCCTTCTCCTTGGGCTTGTTCTCGGCCCCCTTGGCCTCTACACCAACACCCACGGCCTGCCCTCCATTTGTCGACCCCACGGCCACATCTCCTTCTTGCTTAGCTCCATTGCTCGTACCTGCACCATTATCACTAGGCACACCAAAATCATTAGCAAAAGGAGAAGGGTCTACCTCACTTACTACTGTAGGCATTTGTGGACCGTCGTAGCTCGTGCCACTTCGCAAGGAGATGGCGTTGACGGTATCATGAGGTTGTGACCCTTGCGAAGGAAGGTTACCCGGCTTCCTTTGAGAATTAGAAGAAGCAAGTTGAGCCACTTGCGTTTCAAGCATCTTAATGGCCGCATCTTTCGCTTGATCGCTCTTTTGCATTTGAGCCATCATCGTTTCTTGATTTTTAGCCATTTGCATCATCATGGCTTGCATTGCACTCATTGGGTCGGGAACCGGAGCGGCTTGCACGGGTGGTGGAGCATTTGATTGTTGAAAATTGGGGCGATTGAAGCCCGGAGGGTTATAAGGTCGTTGGTTGTTGTATTGTGGGCTGAAATTTTGTGAAGGATTGTTGTATGGTTGTTGTGGAGAAGGATTCAAGACATTTTGGCTCTTGTATGACAAATTGGGATGGTTTTTGTAGCCTTCATTGTAATAGTTCGAGTAGGGGCTGTTTTGAGTATGTAAAGCATGCACATGATGAGATTGTGTGTTCATACCTCGGCATTCCATTGATGAGTGTCCGGATGCTCCACATGAGCCACAAGTCGGATCACTAGAAGTATGCATAGCCGCTACCGATTAACCGCTAGCGTTGGAGGAACCCGCTTGCATATGACTCATCATCATAGCGGTCATAGCATCCATCTTGGCCGAAAGCATCGCCACCATATCACCATCATTCTTACCACCGACACGAGGGACATTCCTAGAACTCCCATATTGCGCATTATGTATTGCCATGGCCTCGATCGTATCAATGGCCTCTTCGACGTCGATGTTATCGAACCTCCCATTAGCGGCGGAATCTAGCACTTGTCGGGACTCATTATAAAGACCGTTATAGAATTGCATAACGATAAACCACTTGTCCATGCCATGATGAGGGCATTGACGTTGTAGGTCTTTATAGCGCTCCCACGCATCAAAGAGACTCTCATCTCCTCGTTGTCGGAAGCTAGTGATTTGGCTCCTCAACATGGCGGTCTTCTCCGGAGGGAAGTACTTTTGATAAAATGCCAACACGAGGGAGTTCCAATCAACGATAGCAAGCGCAACACGATTTAGAGAATTCAACCACAACTTTGCCTTGTCTCGGAGGGAAAACGGGAAGAGCATCTCCCGGATTTGATCTTGAGTGACCCCCGTTTGTTTGATCGTAGAGCAATAGTCACAAAAGTTTTGAATGTGCAAGTTAGGGTCCTCACCGGGACTCCCTCCGAATTGACTCCGCTCGATCAAGTTTATGAAGGCGGGTTTCACCTCGAAGTTGTTAGCGGCAATAGTTGGCATAACATTGCCCCTCGGAACTTGAGCCGCGGTAGGCCTAGAATGATCGGATAGCTTCACCATTGTCTTTGTTTCGGGTGTGGCTTGAGCTTCTTTGTCGAATGAAGTAGAAGAGGAAGTAGCCTCCAAGTCTTTCAATAAGTTCTTGCGCCTCAAAAATGTACGCTCCGGTTCAGGATCAAAGGGAATTGCCAAACCTTTTTGAGACGTACGCGTTTGCCTGGGCATGCACAATCACTAGAGTAGACGTAAGTAACGGCCTCAAGGAATTGAGGTTCCTTGAGACAAAAGAGTAACAAGTGAGAAAAGAACCAAATAACAACCAAAACCAAAGCCGTCTCCCCGGCAACGGCGCCAAAATTTGATAGGATTAGTCGCACTCTCCTAATCAAAAATAGACCGGACAAACACTAACAAGTAGCAAGGGTAAGTCGGGGTCGAATCCACAGGGAGATGGTCGCTTAAGTTGGTTATTTTGAGTGATTCTAGTCTCGGTTCGAGTGGAGGATGGGTAACTAAAGGCTATAGTGCAAAGGTAAGGGTTTAACGATAAGAGAAAAGTCTAGGGAATCGGGTTAGGCACGGGATATGCTAGGTCAAAGGATGGTGATCGGAATGAGTAGGAAAACGCTCTCGCTAAGGGTAAGCTAGGCCTCTCGGTCTTAAGCTCCTCTAGGCCTCAAATGCGGGCTCTCGCAACTTACAAGTGAGGGTCCTAATGATTGGTCTCGTGTCCTACCCTAAACTAGGCTTTCGATCTTAAGTTTAAGGGTGACAAACACTCACAAACCCTAGGCCAAAGGATCAACAAACGCATACAAAACGAGACAATCAAAACGAGCGCGAAAACCTAACTCAAAACATCATCAAAAACAAACCAAGCAAACACCCATGATTCACCCTTCTTCCCTAGAATAAGAACTACTCACACATGATTATAATGACGATCAAAGCAAGGGAGAATGATGAAAACATGATTAAGAACAATAAGAAATGAAATTACAATCAAAAGGGGGAAGAATTATCAATACCAAAACAGAGAATTCAAAGGAAAAGATGATGAACAAAAGCAACAAATACCAAATAGTCGATCAAACTAGCATAATCCGAGTCGGGAATTGAAAATACAAGAGATGAAATTATTTAAACCTAAGTTTTCTTGAGAAACAACTTAAAAGAGTTATAAAAGTGCAGGAGAAAGAATGGGTCGAAGTATGATGTGCAAGGGCCTCAAATAGACGAAACATTTCAAGCACTCGAAAAGCCTCCCCTGCCTCCAAGCCATCCCGGACGGGATAAGGGGTGTCCCGGCCGGGACAAGGTCACCCCGGACGGGACCAAGTCATCCCGGGACCTTCAGTTCACATGCTCATTTTGCACCTTTTTGTACTTAGTCAAATTTCCTTGTTTTCGCTTCTAACTTCTCGTAAGCTGTCCCAAGGTCTAGGGACATGGCATGGCTCATCCCAAAGGGTAGGGACGGGGTCTAGGACGATCACGTGAGCTCCATACTCGGTCCCATGGTCCCGGGACACCTTCAAAGACCAAAACGGGGCTCGTGTGCAAGCGAATCGGCACGAAACCAACTCGGAACTTCACGAAACTTTATGAAACTTCACGAATCCTCTCGATTAGCATCCTAACCTCCAAATAGCTGCTTATACCTGCAAAATGGACACAAAAACACAGCAGTGCCAAAACGGGGAGAAATAGGAGCTGAAACGCATGTAAAAGCACAAGAAACGCGAAGAAACGCAAACGACAGGGGCTATAAATATATATAAATATAAGACACATCACATCCTAACCTCCAAATATGCGCTTTTACCTGCAATATAGACACAAAAACGCAGCAGGGCCAAAACGGAGAGAAATAGGAAGCGAAACGCATGTAAAAGCACGGGAAACGCAAAGTAAAGCTCGTGAATAAGGGGCTATAAGTAAGTAAATATATGAGACATCAAGGGGTCCCACAACAATTACCGGAACCAAAAGGTAAGAAAACGGTCATATTTTATGTGGTACTATTTTGAGAATATAGGTATAGTAGTTTGGATTATTGCGGGAATTATCAATTATCATGCGACGTCAGATACTTCGTGGTATTGGAGGAAAATCTGCTCGGTGAAAGAGATTCTTGTGACTGGTTATTTTGGTGAGTTAGGAGCTGTTGAAAACATTAACTATTCGATCAAGAAATGTTATCAGTGGCTAGCTGGACGAGAAAATCAGGTTAGTTGGTATAAAGCGGTATGGTCGAAAATGGTAATTCCTAAGCACGCCTATATCGGATGGCTTATTCAGTTGAAGGCTCCGGTCTTGAAGGATAGATTATATATATGGGGAGTTAGTGAGGACAATTGGTGTAGTTTATGTGCGCTCCAAACTGAAACACACGAGCATCTATTTCTTCACTGCATTTACTGTCAGAAAATTGTTGGCGACGTTACTCGCTGGCTCGGAGTTGATCTAGGTGATGAAAATTGGCTAGATACTATCTTGTGACGGAGATGGTCGAGATTGAAAAAATGGGTGGTGTGTACAGCTTTGATGGCATGTTGGTATGCAATCTGGATCCGAAGAAACAAAGTCTGATTTGACTTGTGTGTTGCGCATCCTCGTTTTGTAAGTAGTGAAATCAAAATACATGTTAGAAATAGAGTTAATACTTTTTCTAGAGATAGGTGGTCTAACAAAGATCTTGAGTGGTGGTCAAGTGTGATGTAAATTGATCCTCATTGATTTAATGAAATCTTACATTTCTAGCAAAAAAAAAAAAGAATAATGATAGTTTGGATTATTGGGAAAAGAATAGAAATAGTTTGTATTATTCCTGTTAAATAACCCTTAATTTTACATATTTATTTTAATTAAATTAATTTCTATTTATCTTCTTTTAAACTTCTTTTGTGCCAACGTGTTCCATATTTTTGGTGCTCTAAAATTTTGTGACGTAAAATACACTTACATTTCATATTTTACAAAATTCCAACATAACTTAAAATTTAAAATTACATAATTATTTGAATAATTATGTACAAATATAAATTACAATGCTAATGATAGTTTCAAAATTAAATTAAAATTACAAAACTAAATAATAAATAATAACAGGAAAAATATAAATTATAATGACCATTACAAATTACAAATACAAAATTTAATATCATAAACAAATGTTTATTATTTACTTCATTCACTAGATATATTATATTAGATCAAATGAACATAAAACCAAATTGATTTGCTTAATTGATACTCCTTTATGATCAAATTCATACTTGTGAACATAAGACCAAGTTCATGTGGGACTTGAAACAACAATAACGTCAACTTATTTGAAAGACACTAAGCATATATTAGATGTTTTCAAACCACCTCCTGTATTGAATAAAATGTACGGGTAAATTGCACGAGTATGTTGTTTAAAATTTGCACGGATAAATATATTCAAAAAATGCAAATTTTAAACTACTATCCCATGCAATGTCATCATTAAAATGTTTAAAATTCCATCATTCAAAAAAATGTTTAAAATTTGCATATTGTTTTCGATAAAATTTCATATACACGGGCACAAACAACTTAAATATGCACGGGTATTAAATGTTTACAATTATATGCCCCTGTAAATTACATGGGGATAAACAACTTTTATCGATAACTATCTATTGTTTAAAATTTAAACGAATAAAATTTTAAATGAATAAAATGTAAGCACGGGTATAAACAACATTTATTGATAACAAAAGTGCAAATTTGCACGGGCATAAACTTTTGATCGATTACATATCCCTTTACCATCTTATCGCAGTATTATTTCCTTTTATCTTAACATATTATGTAATGCTTTGAAATTTTCTATTACTTACGATGGTTTGGCATATAATCTATATATCTATATATACTATTAAAACAAAATCTCCCCAAAAAAACCTTCAAAAAACCAAACAAAATGGCTTATCCTTCTTCCACGTCATATTTAGTGCCACATCACCCTAAAAAATCATTCAACTTCCTCCTAGTAATAACGTCAAGAACGAACATAGCAGCTTCCTTTTCATTCATTCATCCTACTACCTTTCTTCTTCCAATCCTTAAACCCTTCTTCTTCCTCACATAAACACCACACCACGTTTCAGCCTTCACGACCACTGACCCATGATATCCACTGTTCTCCACCTGCACCGACACCCACACCATCGCCTTAGCAACGCTCCCACACCCTTTTTTCTTTAGCTTCTCATCATCAATTGACCCAATTGTTCGATTTAACAAATTTAGGGTTTTGAATTTGGGGATTTTAACTACAAGCAAAATTGAATTGGGCGATTTGGTTTAGTGAGTATTCTTTTGCTTATCCGATTTGCAGGTGCTCATTTATGCTATATTTTGGTAATGATGTCATATTTTTCTGATCTCCATGTTGATGTTAATAACGTTTAGTATTGAAAATTTGGTTTGTAACTGTTGCGTCAGTAGGGGACTCGCAGTGTATATTTGAATCTGCTGAGGGTGATATATATTGTTTGTCGGCTGATCGCAGGCTTGAGAGTAATGTTGAAGAGTATGTCGTCATTTTTTCATTTCTCGTACTGTGTTAAATCTTTTACCTTAGTTTACAGTACTTTTGACTGATGTATCCGTGTTGGTTTTTGTGTGTGTGTATGTGTGTGGAGGGGTGGTTGGTCGACTTAATACTGGCGATAGTACTGAGGTAGATCTTTTACTTGTAATGTTTATATTAGATACTGTCTTAGCTACACGCTTGCTTAACTGTGCTGTGGTTCGATCCAATTACATGTCTAATTTTAGTGATGAAATATAATCATTGCCCCTTGAGGTAATGATTGTACATGTGAAAAATTCATTCCCTTTGTTTGAGTTGATATAGCGAGTCATTATTGAAGGTGTGTCTAATACTAAGGCGGAATAAATTAGACACTAAAACAAGATCGAATCATATGTAAACAAGCTCAAGTTAGAATGTTATACCCTCGTAGCGTGATTTCCACCGGTATGTCGAGATTAAACCGAGAGCCCCAAATGTTGCTCCTCAATTGAAGTCCACTAGTACCCTTGGATTAGTCCTCCTTTGGTTTACTAGAACCGTAGAAGAACAATGGAACTTGTGTGTTTAGAACAAGCTCTAAGCTTGTGGAAAGTATGGAGCAAAACCCGGTTTTCTCCTCTCTTTCTCTCCTCTCTTTTGTGATGTTTTTGGGTGTATTTTGTTTGCTGATTTCTAATGCTTCTCTACAGCATTTTTCTTGCTAAAATACACTCATTATGTCCAACATAATGATGGCCTAAGCACCAATCAAATTGTGTGCATAAAACAAGCCAATCACACATCACCAATAAAGTGGCCAACGCATGAGCATGGAAAAAGGTGGCCAATGCATGCTCACCTTTGCTACTTGTCACGCCACACGCATTACGAGACCGCTTCCCGATCTACTATAGATTACGGTATAAACACAAGTTCTCGGGTCTAACCCGAAAGGTTAATGCACTAATCTAATTATGTCAATTAACCGTATATAAATCCATTAGGGTACCGTTGTGTGACCAAATTGGACCGGACTAAACTGGCAGAATATTCTAAATACTCAGATCATAAGCGGCCTCTAGCAAGACATTATAACCACCAAATTTATCCGATTATCATAATCTCATATTTGGTCCATGACTTCTACGAAGTCAATGCACAATTGTTGACGGACACCTAGTATCCCCAACAATCATTTCGTTTGAGTTGATATAGCGAGTCATCACTTTGTTTGACTAGAATTAGAAAGGGTTAATTATTTTCGGAAGAAATAATCAGAAGGATATAATTACACAGTAAATGGGATTATGGGATTTTCAAAACTAATATTTCCGTCTTCAAATAAATGTTAGGTCATACTTTTGAGCTTTGATCCCTAATCTATAACATGAGCGATAGGGCTGTCCTACTCCTTTAAACGGATTTCTTTGGTCCTTTAAAATGGTTAATGTGTACAGGATGATACTTTCATTTGTGAAGGCGTTAATTATGCTTTCTTTGAAGTTGCGTCTTAGCCCCATGCCTGATAAATTAATACACAGATTGGTCCGTTGAGATGGTATACTGTGTCTATCACGCTCTATAGGAGATAAGGATGATGACGAGTTTATCGTGCCGGTTCCTTACATCAAACAAGTTAGGGTAAGCTCTGTGTATATTCTTTCGTCTTTCATTTACCCGATTTTATAACCAAAATATAGTCATCAAACAATACGGCACGTGAGTGCCAAAAATGGTACCAATGTCTTCAGTGGCATGTTGGTAATGATGTCATATTAGTCTGATCTCGATGTTGATGTTAATAACGTTTAGTATTGAAATTGGCCAAAGATACTGGTTTTTTACCTTACCCATTATTCAATGTAACATAAAGCTTCCTACTAACTAATACGGAGTCATTGTCACTGTGTTGTGGTCGCTGCCAGTATGCGTGCGTGTTCTTTATCCTTTGCTATTGTTGCGAGTTCTTTGCTGGTGCCGTTGAGTTGTTGCTGTCTGGTTAAATTAGGTACGAAAAGACGTTCTTGGTTCTTCGAGATGGCCCAATTGTTTTGCGTAGGTTTGATTAATGCAGTGTCACCAATCCTGGATCTCTAAGTATTTTGGTGAATTTGTTCAAATTCATGCCTTGGTCACATGTAAGATACACAAAATGCATACTAATTATTGAGTTAGTTCATTTTCTTTTGATCTTAAAATTCTTAAACAGATTAAAAGTTTTACTGAGTTAGGCTCATGTAATTGTTATGAAGCATTGTTGAATCGTTTTTTATTGTATACGGGTGTGTAGGTCTTTGAATTGGATTAGATATACATTTAACATTTCAAAGTTAGGTCAAGGCTTTACGCTCATGCTTTCTAATTGCAGTCACCTTAAGTAATTGGTCTTTTATATTAAGGTTGTTGGGCAACCGTAACATTCTTACAGTCCCGTTGAAATCAAAGAAACTTGACTCCGATTGGGGAGTGTCATTTTACACCAATATCGACGTTATGTAGAACTACCTCTAACAATGAACATGTGTACAAGTCAAAATATTCGACAGAACCTTAAATGAGGAGAAGAAATCGACAAAAGAAAATTGTCCAGCAGCTATAATTCAAGGGAGATTACAAGAAACTTAAACCAACAAATCCAAAGCCTTTTAGACTACGAACCGATGTAATTAAGAACAAATGTTTACAAGAATCAGCTTTTCATTTTCTCCACAATCATTCTTTGATAAGCACTTACCTTTTTAAAGGAACGATGGATTCTAAAAGAAGCTATCTAAGAAAAATAATGCTATTTCAGATGGTTTATAAAACCAAATACAAGGGTAAGTCGACGACGGGCTCAAAAGACTTACAATCGTAACGACATGCCTCAGGTGTTGGTGATGGTGTTGCTCACTAGAGTATGTGAATGTGCTGCGATTGTATAAGCATATCAATTTTTTCAGTTTATATGATTTCATTCTTCTATATCATTTTTTTAGGATTAATTGCCAAGAATAATCCGAACTGGTCCTCTTATTCCATAAATAATCCGAACTCGAATTAATCCACGAATAATCCCAACTATTGAAGTAACATTCCAATAATGTACTTTGGCCAATTCCAATAAGTTCGGGATTAGTTTGAATTTTGTCATAGATTAGATTTTTATGTTTGTTGTTATACAATGGATTTTATTTATTTGAATTGAGGTTGGGTTGATTATGGTGTTGTTTTTAATTTCGATTTTAACGTTGCTCTTAATACGTAGTTCCATTGTACTCTTACCTCGCATTGAAACATCCACCATCGTTCATCCATGCTCGCCATCATCAATCAAATATTGAGCTGCTATTGTCACTGATTCCGTAGGTACTCTCCGTTTATTGAGGCTTTTGAGTTCATTTTGAAAATGCTTGCATTTCTTTTAATTGAACAAGGTATTTTTGGGTGCCCGCTCAATTGTAGTTGTTTGGGTTTGTGTACGCTGAATCAAAATTGGATTTTGTAGATCGGAGTTTTTGAAATGTGAGTTTTTGTAGGAAATACAAGTCTTTAAATTGTACTCCGTATTAGTTTGGGACACAAACAACAGTGATGATGACGATAATGACGAAGACGGGATAATTCAGACATCTCTTGAGGGTAGCCTTAGATCCTTGACCTTTATAGAACAGGAGATAAAGACTCTGCCTACGGGTTTTACTTGACATCCCTTCAAAATTTAGACCTTGGTGGATGCAAGAATCTGGAACGTCTTCCCGAATGGATTAGTTGTTTGTCGTCTCTTCGTACCTGTGGATACCCATATCCGTACCCTCCCAAACAAAACCCTGTGATGTAACACGGACTTTTATTATGCATGCTTTAACGTTGACTTAAACGGTTCTAACTAATGTCGAATTCATTTTGAGTCGTTTTAAATGTTAAAATGTTTAAGGTCGCTTCACATCGCTTTAAATAAACGTTCATTTTGTCCATTTGGAGTCTAGCTAGGTCCTTGTCCTGCTTCATTTGGCATGAGCTTCGCATTTGCACTACAATTAGTCCTTTTACATTAACTAGGTCTAATTCAGCATTCCTAAATTCCTAAATTTAGGCCCGGTGGCTAAATCTTCCCTTTAGCCCCCTCTTACACAAAATACGGCTTCACGTCCTACCTTATTTCACAAAAACTATGCAAACACACCCTTTTCATTTTTCCGGGTCTCGGGCCCGAAACCGAGCCCAAACCCAGCCTTTGGCCCGCACTCCAAAGCCCTAAATATCATAAATATCCCAGAAATATCCCAGGCTTTTCCTTGACGTGCAAGTTAGGGCTATCACGCAATCTTTCGAAGATATAATTCAACCGAAACTAGGAAACTACACAAAAAACCACACCCTCGAACCGCATAAGCTTATGCGGTTTGGGGAGGCAACCGCATAAGCCTATCCGGTTTGCCCTGGCAACCGCATAAGGCTATGCGGTTCCTAGGCCTGTTTTTATCCCCGATTTCCTAATTTCTCCGAGGTCTTTTAGTATATATACTCCCCTATACCAGACCTCGAAACATAACTTTTCCCATCAGATTTTACATCTAGCATAACTTTTACACCACAAATTCTCACATCATACACTTTTACACTCACAAAGCCTCAAGCACTCAAATCCTTGAGTTCAACACACCATCCCGTGTTGAATTCATCCTCCTTTTAAGTTCAAGAAGCGAAGCTCTGCCCAGATCTGAAGCGTCAGGACAAGGTAGGTACCGATCCACTTGGATCAAAAGGCTTTTTCTTATTTTTTATGGACTAACAAAGGGGTCTACACTTTAGCGCCCCCCCGGCTTTGGCACTCAGCGCGCTTGCACTCCAAGTGTTCTATTTACTTCGGGTACACTCCATATCCGATGACACGCCAAAGTCGCATAAGCAACCGACCTTATAAAATAAACCAATGGACAATTGAACTTTATTTTATTTGCATGCATCTTGCACCTTCTTATTTTGCATTAAAATCAACTTAAACAATGAATTCGACCTTTAACTGAACCGTATTCGTTAACAAGTTAAACATGCTAAACTGAGGGTTTTAATCAATCTTTTTGCATCTGCATCTGCATTCTTTTACAAACTTATCGCACTTGTACGTAGCGATAACATTAGCCCAGATATCATCTTACAAGGATTGTTCTAGGTCAAGAGAGGCTATTTTTACATAGGCTTTTCTAAAAGGTTTTCATAAATCATTATTTGAATTAACTCTTTTTCTAAAGTACCTCACCCCGAATCCAACGGTTTCACAAGCCTTAGATCTAGGGGTGTCGGCGTGCTCCAAAATCTAGGACATGTTTTTAACTTAGAACATGGTAGCGAGTTCCTAATTTCCGCGATAATTAGGTGGCGACTCCATACAGATTCTTAAAGGTTTTTCCAACTTAATCTTTTTTAACTTTAAAATCCGCCCTTAAGCAAGACGCCGAGTTGGGTCCCCCGAACGCGGTTCCCGGGTTCCACAGTTTGGCGACTCCGCTGGGGACATCTTATTTTTAAAAACTTAAAACTAGCTTTTTCTTTTAAAAAATAAAGAGGTGAAACTTGAAAGCCTTGAACAATCCAAGTATACATATTTGAGCTATGCACATTCGTTTAGAGTCCATTCCTTTTGGAATCTAGGCACCCTTTGCACCCTCGAGAGGTGGTTCCCACATGCAGGCTTGTCCACTCGATAAAGCACATGCCGGACTAACTTTCCTATCGCCCCTCCACGGCGGCCAGAACGGCTATCTCGACCGCCTTCAAAGGTTCCCTTCAGAAACCTATCGCCTCGCCAGAAGGAAATGAAGGGGTTAAGTATCTGCCAAAGCGTACTCGAGGTAGTTGGAGGTGTACCCGACTGACTCATTTTCACCCTTTTTGAGTCATACGTACAAGTTCGAGGCTATGCACTCCATGGTCTTTTTCAAAATAAGCATTTGCATTCATATCTTCGAAAACTCGCTTAAACGTTTCAAAGATAAATGAACCTAACATCTAACAAACTAACACTTTTCAAACAAAACTATCGCGAATTTTTGAAACAAGCTTTCTTGAAATTCTCCTTTTTCACTAACAAGCAAAAACCCGAGCAAGGATTAAAACCCGAGCTCGTGGATTTCAATCCTCTAGGTCACACGGCCTAGATTCTATTTTAACATCCTCGACTCGACTTGCTCGAGCCGAATCCTTCTTCTTTTACACATCCGACTCGAGCTCACCTCGGCAAATCACCGATATCAGTTCGACGGATGCAAAGCAATATCTCTTAACATCGAGACGAGATGTGCGCACACATCCTCGTTTCAAAAGCTTCCCTTTAGCTATAACCTTTTCGAAAATCTCCTCTTTTCAAAACAAAAAAAGGTCTTTCTAAACAAAGAAATGAGCTAAAATGAATGCCTAAAAATGAATGTGGCCTCAGCTGAATACTCACCATGAATCGCATCATCACCCCTTCCTTCAAACGCTCCTCAAAGATGGCTAACCTCAATAGACTGAGAACTCTCCGTGACCGTGTTAATCAGCTCACCAAAGACATTGACAACTTGAAGGCCTTGCATCAACTTGAAGTTGCACGCTTAGAACAACGCTCCAAGGCCAACAAGCATGTCTCCCTCCATACTCTCATCACCCAACTCCAAAGAGACGAGGAAGATTTCACCCAATATCTCGTCCGTTGGAGAGGACTACTTGCCCAGGTTCTGAACCCTCCACACGAGGACGAACTCATGTACACATTTCTCGGTAGCTTACGACCCGAGTGGCGAAGACACTTTGATTACGGCGACGCCGAGAATTTCGAAGAACTCATTGAAATCGGCCTCGGAGCCCAAAGCAACCCCACAATTTATGACAACCCGGCAATCTTCCTCGGATCAGCACCCGTCATAGATTGCTCCTACTTGGTCACACCCACCAACAACCAAATCAATGGGGTCTGGTTCAGTGATGACGAAGACGAAGAGTGGCCACCCACTAACAAAACGGTAGCTCAACTCTCGATTACTCCTTCCTCGAATAAAAACAAAAACAACAAGAAGGGGAAGAAAAGAAGGGCAAGCAGTCCGAAAACAAAGATCAAAAAGAAAAGGGCGAGCAGCCCGAGAAGGAAGACCAAGACGAGGTTTCACATCTCACACGCTCTGGTCGTCCTTATCAAAATATTTTCACAGATGAACATGCCAGAAAAGCAACTGCGGCCGAGAAAGGCAAGGCCGTAGCCCAAGAGGATAACCCCTCTACAAGCACACCCTCCACCTCTACAGTAATTCCACCACCTAACACGAATGAGGTGCTTCAGAAGCAACTCGCTCGCACAAAAGCCGATGTTTCCATCTGGGCCCTTCTACGAGACTCAGCGGAACATAGGAATGCATTCATTCGCGCTCTACAAATAGCATGCGCAGACGCTGAGATCTCTCGGATCAAATGGTCGACCATGTCACGAGGGATTGGTTACCGGGAGCTATCACCTTCTCAAATGATGATCTCCCCGCATTCGGACCAAACCACAACCTCGCCCTATACATTAGCGTAGAGTGTATGAAGAAAACTTTGCCCGTATCCCTTGTTGACAACGGATCTGCAGTCAATGTTCTACCACTGGCCACCGCACATCGCCTCGGCCTATCCGATAAAGACTTCACCCCAAGCATGGATGGAGTCAAAGCTTTCGACGGAACCCGACGTCACGTGAAAGGAACCATTTCTCTTCACATACGCAGTGGTCCCATAGAAAGAAAAGTCGAGTTTCAAGTCATCGACATGACCCCTTCCTATAACATACTCCTGGGACGACCGTGGATTCACTCCACCAAGGCCGTAACTTCTACTCTACATCAAAAGGTTAAGATCCCTCTCAATGAGGAGATCATAACCTTGAATGCCTCAAACTTCCGAGCCCTTTTCGATACACCAAAAGAGCCCAATTCTGCCGAAATTGTGGCTGAACCTGCAGAAGACTTATGTGGTTTCGACTTCGAAGTCGGCGCTATCACACGTACACCAATCAAAACCTACAAGCCTTTCAGAACAAAAAACAACAACAGCCTTTGGCTCACCATGGGTTTAGGCTATAAGCCCAAAAACGGCGACCAGGAGAAGATGGTTAAGGAAATCCAAAGACGAAAGTCAACCCACAAGGTCACCCTGCGACCTTATATCCTCGACCTGAACGCATATTTCACCCCCGGAGGAACGGTCGACGGGAATACCTCCCTTCGAGACATCATCCATTCATCCGAAGCCTGTTTCTCTAGTGAGGCCGAGCCCAACACACTCAAGGCCTCACCGAGCACCAAAAACGAAGAGATTGTCTCCACGATCATGCGAGACCGTCACTTCGATCCTAACTTACTCATAGCCGACGCCACAGACAAAACCCTCAACGGATGGTATAAGACGCTGAAATGGACCGACGCACAAGGTCACCACTTCCAGCTTATCACCGGTGAAGGACCACTTTTCGACCATGTCACTAATCTCAAAGACAAGGACGAGAGTGATTCAAACTCAAGCGACTCAAGCAACTCAAGCAACTCAAGCAGCGCAAGCACCTCCAGCGGCACAGAAGACGATGAAGAAGAAGAAGAAATTCTTTTAGATTCTAATGCTCTTAGTGTCGGGTCATCTGTCGACCCATCTATCCTAAACTCTAGCTTTAGTTTAGATTTCCTTTTTACGGAGGCTAGCTCCAAGCAATTTTCTGATTTGTCGAATAATTCTCTTCAAAATAATGAAATGAATAAATTTGCTTACGTCTTGTCTCAAGCTAACAACAAAATACAAACAAACAAAAATCAACAAGCAACAAACAACACACAAAATACAAAAGACACTAACCCATGCGAAAATGAACAAACAAATCAATCATTAAACAAATACATTGCAAACCTTGTCTCTCCCAAAACACAAGACCCAATCATCGAGGAAACCATAACCATAAACGTGGGAACCCCCGAAGAACCAAGGGAACTACAACTAGGAGCCTCACTAGACGAACACGAGCGCACCCAATTCACACAACTCCTAAGCAAATTCAAGGATGTATTCGCTTGGTACTCCTGAACATGTCGGAATTCTTTCCAAACCCGTGACCAGAGAAGAGGTGAGAAGTTGTTTGCTTAGTATCCCCAAGGAAAAATCTCCCGGACCTGATGGATACGCAAGTCAGTTCTACAAAGATGCTTGGAGTATAGTGGGAAATGATGTATGTGATGCAGTGATTGATTTTTTTGCCACGGGTCAGTTACTAGAGCAGATTAATGCTACTACAATCACTCTCATCCCCAAGATTGAGAGACCCACTAATGTGAAGCATTTTCGACCTATTGCTTGTTGTAATGTTTTATACAAGACTATATCAAAGGTGATATGCAACAGACTCGCTTTGATTCTTCCTGATATCATTAGTAGAAACCAGGGTGCTTTCATTCAAGGTAGGAGTATTCTTGAGAATATCTTGATTTGTCAAGATTTAGTACGGATGTACAACAGAGAAGGAGCTAGCTCAAGATGTATGATTAAAATGGACCTCCAAAAAGCTTATGATTCAATTAAGTGGAGTTTTATTGATGGGATGCTAACTGCATTGTTGATACCAGAAAATTTCAAGAACCTCATCATGAAGTGTGTAACATCTCCATCCTATTCTTTGTCTTTGAATGGATTGATGTTTGGTTTTTTCAAAGGCAAACGAGGCATAAGGCAAGGAGACCCGTTGTCTCCTTTACTGTTCACGGTTTGTATGGAATATTTGACACGGGTACTGGATTTTGCTGTTGTTAAATGGAGATTCAGATTTCACCCCCTTTGCAAGGGTCTGAAACTCACTCATCTTTTGTTTGCTGATGATTTGTTGATGTTCTCCAAAGGCGATACTCATTCAATGATGTTACTGTTGCGAGCCTTTTCTACGTTCTCTAGAGCTTCAGGTCTTATTGCAAATGCAAGCAAGACTGAAGTTGTTTTTTGTGGAGTGAAGGATGAAATCAAGGAGGAAATTCTGCAGGTGTCTGGTTTTAAGGAGGGTTTATTACCCTTCCGATACTTGGGTGTTCCCATTCAACCTGGGTGTCTGTCAGGGACGGATTGTAGGGTCCTGGTTGAGAAAGTGGTAGCCAGGGTACGAAGTATAGGGGCAAGGAAGCTAAGTTATGCTGGAAGGCTTTCGTTAATCAATGCGGTGTTGAATACTCTTCATTGCTACTGGGCATCAATTTTCTTGCTGCCAAAATCTGTTATCCATCGTATTGTGTCTATTTGCAGGAATTTTTTGTGGGATGGAGGCACAGAATATCATCGAGTTCCCTTAGTTGCATGGGACAAAGTGTGTGCAACAAAGGCTGAAGGTGGTTTGAATATTAAAGCGACAGGATTATGGAACATGGCTATGGTGGGCAAATTGGTAGACTGGATTCACATGAAAGCGGACAGATTATGGGTTTTGTGGATAGATCATGTTTACTTGAAGGGAAGTAGTTGGTGGGAGTATATCCCTCCAAATGATGTTAACTGGAATTGGCGAAATGTATGCAGGATAAAGGAGCGAATGAAGGATGGTTATGTCGATGGGACTTGGGGGCAGAGCCCTAATGGTTACTCGGTTAAATCAGGTTACAACTGGTTACGGGGAGCTCTGCCTAGGGTGAGATGGTACAACGAGATTTGGGACCCTTGGAATGTGCCTAAGCATGCCTTTATAGGTTGGGTGATACAACATAGGGCCTTGAATACTAGGGATCACTTGTTCCGTATTGGAGTCAGTCAGACAAATACGTGTGTGCTATGTGAGGATATGGTGGAGACACACGAGCACCTGTTCTTCGAGTGTGCATATAGCAAGCTGATCATGGAGAGTGTGCAGCCTGGTATGCAGCTGATTGGACACGGATGTTTGCTTCAGAAGGTACGTTTGTACCACATGATTATGTTGGTAGTCAAATACTGTATCTGGGAAGAGAGAAATGCTTGTCGAGTTGATATGGTTTTGAAGAGACCGATGATCGTGGTGACCAAGATTAAGTATCTCATACGGAGACGACTATGGATCATCAAAGAAGAATGGTTAAAGGGTCAAAATATAGAGTGGATTGAGTTATTAGAACAGTGGTGTAATCGATAGTAGTGAAGTGCTTTGATTGTATATCTAATGATGTAATTTGATTTTAATTAATGGAATTTCTCACATTCTACCAAAAAAAAAGACATGCCCGGAATCGAACGAAGTATCGCCGAGCACCGCATCCCCATTAAACCCGGTTACAAACCCATCAAGCAAAAGCTGAGAAGACTACGTCCCGAATGGTCCCTTATGGTCAAGGAAGAAATCGAAAAACAACTACAAGCCGGTTTCATCCAAGTCATCGAGTATCCTGAATGGGTCTCAAACATGGTCCCAGTCTTGAAAAAGAATGGCAAAATTCGAGTATGCGTTGACTTTCGCGACTTGAACAAAGTTAGTCCCAAAGATGACTTTTCATTACCCCATGTGGACGTCCTAGTCGACAACACCGCCGATCACGCCCTCCTATCCTTCATGGACGGCTACGCAGGCTATAACCAAATCAAAATGTCACTAGAAGACATGGCAAAGACGGCCTTCATTACACCGTGGGGCACATCTTTGCTACGGTCATGCCTTTCGGCCTAATCAACGCTGGCGCAACATACCAACGCACCGCTACAACCCTTTTACATGACATGATGCACAATGAAGTCGAAGTTTACGTCGACGATATGATCGTGAAGTCAAAGAAGAGAAGTGGCCATATCACTAACCTCCGCAAGTTCTTCACACGCCTACGACAATACAAAATGCGCCTCAACCCCCAAAAATGTACTTTTGGAGTTAAATCCGGTAAACTACTAGTACATGTAGTGAGCCAAAGAGGCATCGAGGTCGACCCCTCGAAAGTCAAAGCAATCCTTGAAATGCGACCCCCGGAGAACCTCAACGAAATTCGAAGTTTCTTGGGCCAAATCCAATACATCTCACGCTTCATTAGCAAACTCACCATGATATGTGAACCAGTTTTCAAGAAACTCAAGAAAACCGACCACGTTAAATGGGATGAACAATGTCAAAAAGCATTTGACAAGGTCAAGGAATTGCTAACTAACCCACCAGTTCTACGACCACCCCAAGCGGATTTACCACTGTCCTTATACCTTACAACAACACCTACCGCCATGGGCGCCATGCTCGCTCAAGAAATAAACGGCGAAGAACACGCAATCTATTACATCAGCAAGAAATTTCTCGATTACGAAACTCGATATTCACCCGTCGAGAAGAGCTGCCTAGCATTGGTATGGTCATCCAAAAAACTCCGTCACTATATGCTAGCACACCAGACGAAGGTCTATTCCAAAATGGACCCCGTAAAGTACCTTTTCGAGAAACCTGTGCTTAACGGACGAATGGCCAGATGGACATTGCTCCTAGCCGAATTCGACCTTAAGTACGTACCCCTCAAAGCAATCAAGGGACGAGCAGTCTCCGATTTCCTAGCCGAAAATGCAATCAACGAAGAACCAATCATCGACACAACATCCCTTCCAGACGATGGGATCTACAATATCAACCAAGAACAATGGGAGTTATACTTCGATGGCTCCTCCAACTATCGAGGATGTGGAGTAGGAATACTTCTCATATCCCCGAATGGCGAACACACACCCTTATCCATCAAACTGGATTTTGACGTTACAAACAACGCCGCAGAATACGAAGCATGCTTGCACGGTCTCCAAGCAGCGCTTGTACTCAACGCCCGCAATATAAGAGTCTATGGGGACTCCTCCCTCATAATCAACCAAGTATCCGGAGCATGGAAGATACTTAATGAAAACCTGACATTATACCAAAACAAAATACAAGAGCTCATAAACGAATTCTATCACGTAGAATTCATACACCTCCCACGCGAAGAAAACCAATTCGCCGACGCGTTATCCAAACTCGCGTCACTAATCAACATACCCCCGGGAATGGAAACGCTACCCATTGTCGTGGAACGACGGAATGAACCCGCCTACATCTGTGACATTGAAACCGAGGAAGAACAAACCGACCCTTGGTACCAAGCAATCATCAACTACAAAACAAACGGTGAATACCCACCGAACACCGACAAACGGGCCAAACGAGCCCTACGCCTGTTATCATCACAATTCGTGATGGAAATGGGCAAACTACTCAAAAAGACGCCTCAAGGCATACTACTCTTGTGTGTCGATCACAAAAAGGGACACGAAATCATGTCCCAAGTACACGATGGCGAGTGCGGACCACACATGAACGCACGAGCCATGTGCAAACAAATCATAAGGCTAGGATGGTACTGGACAACCATGGAAGCCGACTGCGCAAAATACGTCAAACATTGCCACAATTGTCAAATCTTTGCAAACATACAACACATCCCTCCTTCACCACTATACAGTTTGACCTCGCCATGGCCCTTCTGAACCTGGGGAATTGACGTCATAGGCAAAGTTCAACCCGTAGGAGCAGGAGGACACTGCTTCATCCTCGTGGCCATCGACTATTTCACCAAATGGGTCGAAGCCGCATCATACCGCAAACTAGGCACAAAAGAGGTTGCAAAATTCATACAAAACAACATCATTTGTCGCTACGGCATACCCCACGAATTTATCAGCGACCAAGGCACACATTTCCAAGGAGAGGTTGAACCACTTCTCCTCAAATACAAGATACAACGACACAAGTCATCACCCTACCGACCACAAACTAACGGCGCGGTCGAGGCAACAAACAAAACCGTCGTATCAATCCTCAAAAAGATGATCGACACCTGCCACGACTGGCCCAACAAAATCCCATTTGCATTATGGGGATACCGCACAACCATCCGCACACCCACAGGCATGACACCCTATTTCCTAACCTACGGGATGGAAGCCGTTCAACCTGTAGAAATCGAGATGCAATCCCTTCGAATTCTCATGGAAGCAGACATTCCTGAAGCCGAATGGGCACGCAAACGATACGAGCAACTTATCCTGTTAGACGAAAGACGGTTACATTCACTAAGTACAGTCCGAATGTACCAATCTCGCCTACAACGCGCCTACAACAAACGGGTCAAGCCACGAAACATCAAAGTGGGTGACCTAGTACTCAAATCAGTCCGAGCACCATTACCAGTCGACCCAAGAGGAAAATTCAAACCCAATTGGGCCGGACCGTACTTGGTCAAGGAAATCCTTCCCGGAGGAGCCGTGAAACTAACTGACCTCGACGGTCAGGACTTTCGATTACCAACAAATCTTGATCAACTCAAGAAATACTACCCCTAAAACACAAACAATTTTGCAATGTATTTCAAAAATAAAACTCACTCTCGCATGGGTGAACTACGCTCGGTTTGATTCCACGACCTTTGTGGATACGTGGCGACTTTGCAAAGAGCTCAACCGAATCACACGAACTACGCCGGTTTGATTAGTAAAACGCGGATCACGAGGCGACTTGTCAAAAGCACAACCGAACTTCCTAGCACGCACGCCCAAAGCTTAAAAAGGTCAAGGGCAATGCACTCACAAAAAGACACGCTCAAAGCTTAAAAAAGTCGCGAGCACAGTCAACACAAAACAAAGCAACGATCCAAGTCCAAAGCTTAAAAAGGTCAAGAACTTAAGGCACAAACGAATCAAACAAACAAGTCCAAAGCTAAAAAAAAAAAAAAAGTCGAGGATTTTGAAAACAAATACGAATGTTCGAAGCTTAAAAAGGTCGAGAACATTTCAAAAAAAAACGAAAGAAAGCAACGAGACAAGACAAAAGCAAATTAATTCTATTTTATTAATTTATTTGGAATTTCTCGCAATTTAGAAATGAGCTAGGAACAAGCCTCCTTAGCCCTTTATTCAAATCTAAAACATGTTTTTAAATAAAGGAATTTTTCTAAACTAAACAAAGCAAACTACTCAAGCTGTCTTCTGACGCTTCGGATTAGCCTCTTCCTCTTCAAGGGGTCGATCCGCCACAATTTTCGAACTAAGGACGGGAATAGATCTCTCAAAACCTGGGGGCTCGATCGGATCCTCATCCTGCTCGACTGGGGGCTCCTCGATCCTTGGCCCTAGACGATCTTTAACGGTCACCTTCGGTCCAAGCCTTTCCCGCGCCGGTCTCGAAGTAGAAGCACCTGCACTAACACTACAAAGATCACCATAGTCCCTCCTTTCAAGACCGCCTCATACGCCAAGGAGGGCCTCGCCCATTCTTTCCCTCCTCCTTTGATTCTCCTGCTCTCGAGGATCATTGGAGCGGTACCACCGTGTATAGAAGTCCGTGAACACGGCTAGACTCTATATGCTCGAATGCCCAAGTAACACGGTCCGACCATCCTCGGATCCAAGCATCGATCATTTGGTTGTTTAGGACAACAACCCCTCCAACCTGAGTATCCTGCTCGGGGATGGTCTGAGCAAGCCCGATTTGCCTCTTCAAGCGAAGAGGATGAATCCACACCCCTCGTTCGAACCCGCACAACATCAATCCACGAGACGCATACGCAACAGACGGCGCCGTAATCGCCGTAATACCCCACCAAGACACGTACCAACGAATGGTGCTCTCCTTAACAAACCCCCGATAGTAGTTTAGCGAACGCTCCCGAAGGTCAGCCCACTCCATCTTTCGCGACGTCGTCGCCGCAGCCTTGAAAACACTTCCAAGGGGAAGAGCTTTATACACACTTAGCCTCTCCATGAGCCAAACGTTGAGAATCCTAGCGCAACCCACAGACGAGCTCGCACGATTAGCACAACTGGCCGCCTAAGCCCAAAGATGGTCTCCGCTAGGATCAACGCAGAAGGATCATACCCCTTCTCCATCTCTTCGACAACACGAGCATACCTCGCGTTTCCGAACACTCCATCTGGCATGGATCCCGCAAAAGCATAACGATGAACCAAACAAAAAGTAAGGGCCCTCCGCCTAGAACGGTCCGAAATACTAGTATCAACTTTATTCATGTATCGTTGACACAAGAGAAGCATGTTTACCTTGCCTCCATCAAACAAACCTCGCAAAGATGAGCATTCGCCATCCCAAGGAAGTTTCGCAACATCCCGTTATAGCAAAGCTCACTCCTTACAACCACAGGAGTAGTCCGTTTCGACCACCCCGCAATGGCCGAGAACTCCTCCATTAAAGGACACACCTCTCCCCCGGGAAACCTAAACACGTGCAAGTTAGGATCCCAATAATCTAAGCACGCATCCAGGAAGTCAAGATCGACTTTCATTTGACGAAAGCCAGTAAAAACACCCGCGCCATCATCATACACCGCCTTCTTCATTGCCGAACTTAATGAGGAAGTCCACCTCTTCAAAAGAGCATCAAAATGCTCCTCCATTTTTCTTGGATACAAAAAAAACTTTTATAAATATACCTAATATGTTTATGAGAGCAAAAACTTGTATTAAGAAAGAAGAAGAGAAGTAATTGTGAATGAGGATTATAGCACGCACCCCCCCCCCCCCCCCCCTCCTTATATACAAAACGTCTTACGGAATATGGAAACACGGCATTAACAGCCAAGCCGCCAAACCGCATAGCTTTATGCGGTTTGCCCATCAAACTGCATAAGCCTATGCGGTTTGACCCCTGAACCGCATAAGGCTATGCGGTTCAAGGGGCGGGTTTTCTCGCAACTTTCCTAATTTCGTCTTTCCTGAAACGCTACAACCTACACTAGGCTACGACATTCTCTTGTTGTTCCCCATGCACTAGCATTACATTTCACTTTGGCAACAACGATTCATACCACGAGTCAAAACACAAACATTTTCGACATTCATGCAAGCTCATTTTCGACATTTTTGCAAAAACATTTTCACAATTTAATCAACATCAATGCATCCCACTCGGGAATCATTTCATTTTTCAAACAAGCTTACCAAACAGGTTCACAACTACAATCAAGATCAAGTTCAAGCTACAACGACATGTACACAAAGGTTCACACAATCTATGTTACACAAATTCACTCGGGATGACGACGACGATACTCGTCAAACTCACGCCGACCAAGCGCTGCCTCACCTCGGCTCGACACAACCGAAAGCGACTGCTCAGCCCAAGCCATCCTCCATCTGTTGGCTATCCGCCATAGCTTCTTATGAGCCTCCTTAGCCACCTGTGATACACAACACAAAAACACTTCACACTTCTCTCCATTTTGCCTTAATTTCACTCAAATTAAGTCAAACTTAGGGGGGGTAATTTCAAAAACAAAACGCATTTTCTCCATTTTGCCTTAATTCCACTCGAATTAAGTCAAACTTAGGGGGGGAAATTTCAAAACAAACGCCGTCAACCCCACTTTGCCTTAATTTCAATCAAATAAAGCCAAACTCGGGGGGGTAACACAAAAACACAATTCTCACAAGTTTGATCATCGCTATATTTCATACCTCGATCAAACTGGGGGCTCACTCACATATACAAGACAAGTACATACCTTCTTCACTCGCCTGCCCACCGCCCATGCCCGCGTCAGTAGTCACCGGCAAGTACGATGGCAAAGTGAAAGTACGACGCACACCCGACTCGTCGTACTCAACGGTGGTAGGGAAATCACCAGGCTGCTCCGCCATCTCGGGATCGAATTCCTACAAAACAAGTACAAACGCACACGTCAGGGAAATCTTTCGCAAAAAATTACCTTACGAAACAAGCATACCTCAATCGGCCCACAAGCAAGCCGAGACTCAAGAATCGCCATAGTCTTCCCAGTGATGCAGAAGACTCACCGACTCTCCTTCCCGCATAACGCCATCCGATCCCGGCGAAACCCTCGCTCAAACAGGACCCTCGGCGGATCTCAGGCACCACCGAGCCGCCACCCCGCTCGAAAGACCAAACGCTCTCCAAGATACGCAAAGACCCATACGGCCGCCGCTGTGCACAAAGCGCTGGTCTCTCGTGATCGCAAACCTAGCCCCGATGCCCTCAGGAATATTCCTATACTGGCCCCACGGGAACGGCACGAACTACAAAGAAAGCAAAACACACTCATAAATACAAATACGAATACAATCATTTTAAGTACACTCTATTTAAAATGGTTCAAGCACAAACCTCATCAAATCGCATCCGGTTCAGACGGTCCCGAACCTCGTCATACGACCAGTTAAACGCAAAGACGGTTACATCGCATTCTGGCACGTATCACGGGTACTCCCTCACGATCCTCACAGCATGCGGGGGGAGTAGAAAAGGAAAGTGGCTAAGAATCCACGACTGCACACACAAGAAACAAAAACACGTTACAAAGACAAAGACAACAAAAACAAACAACAACGCTCCTAAGACAAAAACAAAATCAACACGTACCTCCATCAAGAACCCAGGCGAGACCAAGGATAGTCGCGATCCTCGATCCATGACCCGTGGTCTCACGGCATCCATGCAGAAGCGAATGCACAAACCCAGGGGCGGCGTCGCTACCAAACGTCCCAATTGCATTCCCATCCAGGAGATGCATAAGGACCGACGCCGACGCCCGCGCGCCCTTATCGCCGAAGTACACGGCGCTGACAAACCACCACAGCCACATACGAGCATTCTGCCCGTCACTCCACTCCGAGGGGCCATACTCGCCTTCCTCAAAATACTCCAAGATATAGCTCGTCTTGAAAGTATAAGGTGGCGCACCCTCACAAATCACCTCCAAACCACCGCTAATCGCGGCGATACAACCTCGTCCCACAACCAGGCGGCGAAACTCGAAACTCATGTCACGGTCCCCGACGGTAACCCCGCCATGACAAAGATACTCAGACAAGGTAATGCCGCCTCGGCCGGCATATGGAACGTCGTCGTGGTGTCCCAAGACTGCCCAGAAGGCCCCGATTAACATCAGGTTCGCCGTCTGCTTCTTCCCTCGCAATCTCTCCAATGGCCGACCAATGGCCAAAAGCACTACGCGCACCCAAGCTTGCGCTCTCGGCAAAGCTTCTCCTCAGCACACATTACGGACGAGACGCCCGAGAAAGTCCTCATCGAGCCTTTCTGCCAACCCATCGTCGCTCGATAGGAAACGTGTCTCTCCGGAGCAAGTAGAAGGTTGCGGCCATCCCAACCCTTGGCGAAGGCCCTGTTCACGCGTGATTTTCGCGGCCTAGAGCTGCTCGCCCTAGGCATAGCCTCCGCAGCCTCCTCGACCTCCTCAGCCTCCTCCTCAGCAACATCCATCTCGGCCTCCAGCTCATCCACAAACTCCTGAGCAAACGCATCCGCCTCCTCCTCCTCAGGATCAGGCACAGGGACATTCCTCCCACGACCTCTACCTCGTGACTGACCACGTCTCGTGCGCAAGTCACGAGGGTCAGCATCCCTCTCACTACGCGTACGCCTCAGGCCACTCGAGCTAGAGACTCCCTCGGTCCTCGAACTAGCACTCTTACGAGATTTCGATCTCGTAACACGACTAGAACCTTCCCCTGCAACCAAACACAGCAAATACATACAGCTATAATACATGCAAGCATACAACTTGGCATACACATACTCAAATACACACAAATAATACGCACATAATACATATACATTACACTATACACCCTACAGAGCATTTTTAGGCCTAATTCATAATTAAGCCGAAAACCGTTCTCTACACCTCAAAGTTACAACTTTATGGTTTCTATGCGCCATAATAGTCCCCAACAACAACCCATTACAAGCAATTGCATTTTGGTCACTCCGATCAAAAACCCCCAATTCGCCTTAATTACTCCGTATAACTACGACTTAAGACGGCGATTTGAAAGCCTTAGCTCGACATTTTCGCAAAACTAACGCTATAGGCATGCTCTACACACTATGGGCATCCTACACCGAAGTTTAATTGAAATTCCGGGTCATAATTTCCGGGTTCGTTTTCGGGCCCGAAACCTAATTTGGACGTTTTTCACACAAAGACGGCCTAAATCACAATCAATTCACACATACACGTTCACATGGCATAATGCAACACAATGACGTCAATTTCAAGCATTCAAACGGTAAATTTCAAGCAAAACTCGGGTTTTCATTCAAAACCCGTCTTTTCAACATTTCAAGGCAAAACTAGCTAATCACAACAACAAATAACGTAAAAGCAAGTTAAAATGGAGCAATACCTCGTTCCATAGCAAGGCAACGCAAGAAAAACGAGCAAAAACGGTTGAGAAATCGAAAAATGGCGTTTTTAGAGTACGGAAACCGAAAAAGAAATAAAATGAGTAACATACGATGCTCTCGTGCCTTATATAGCCCCTACAGCCCTCAGGGGAAACCGCATAAGCTTATGCGGTTTGCCCCATGAACCGCATAAGCTTATGCGGTTCCTGCCCCTGGCTTTTCTCGGTTTTTTTTCTCGTTTTACGCCTACTTTTCGATTCCTAATTCATTTTAGCTCACATACAACTCCAAGTACGTCCCGTGCTTGGGTTGAGGCGTCACCTACAGTCCGCCATACGCGTATATTAAGCATTTAATATATGGTACAGAAGCAGAAGCACGAACGCTCTTCACGGGCACTACATCATGTTCTTCTCAAACGGAGGGTGATCATATGCAATTACGACTACACAGACACTCCTCGGCGAGCCTAAGCACAAGCACTCTGCAATATACACCTAACTCCAAGCATTTCACTTTACATAGACGCTCCTCGGCGAGTTCAAGCACAAGCATTACACGGACGCTCTACACCAACACCTACATAAACACCTCTGCTCAATTATACGCCTCACGCGAACATATGCACCTTGCACTTTAGCCCCCTTTACATTTCAACACATGCAATACTGTAGATACCCGTATCCGTACCCCTGAAGGTACCGGGAAAATGAAAAATCGCTAGTCCCTATCGACGCCAAGGCTGCTCGCCACACTCGCATGGCGCTGGCGGAATGCGCCTCGCAGGAAAAAGTGCGAAGTTTTGTAAAAGGGGTGAAATGAAAAATGGGGAGATCATTGCATGAATTTGTGATCAAAAAAGAAAAGTATAAAAGTCCTTTTTGAAATGTATTTTCGGAGTCGCCACCAAATATTAAAGGAATTTGGAACCTATTCAACGCGTCTTGAAATACAAGACACGAGTGTCTCAGATTTCAAGGTGCGTCGATACCTATCAATCTGAGGTTTGAAACCAGAGAAGGGGTTCGGAGTGAGGTTACTTTTCGAAAGTTTTGACAAAATGAATTTTGAAAACAGTAATCAAAAAGCCTACATAAGAGTAGTCTCTACTAATTTGAAAACATTTGCTTAATTTCAATATTTGGGCTAAAAAGTCACGCTACGTACAAGTGCGAATAAGTATGACTCGATTAAAATGCATAAATAATGTAAATTGTCAAAATAATGACATATTGCTATAGGAAATGTACGTTAAATAATAATTTATTGACTAAATTATTACCATAAACGTTATTTTCCGACCTCGTATTAGAATTTTGTGAAAAACCCTCAGTTTTGACATGCTAAAAGACTCTATGAAACGGTACAATTTAGTGTTGGATCCGTGATTCTAGTCGTTATTTAATGCATGAATGAGGACTTGCATAATTATAAAAGTGACGTCGGTTTGCTTTAGTGATAATGAGTCGTTTATTTATGCGATATTGGCGGGGTTTAGACGGATTATGGATCTGATTGCTACAACCGTGACATTTAATACGGCTTCGCTAGTGCCAATATCGGGTTTGGGGTTAATGTAACCCCATTGTCCAAGTCTCAAACGTCCAGCCCGTAGGTAAAATGTTTACCTTTCGAAAATGTAAAGACGGTATTTTTGAGTGGATTTTGTGAATAGTGCATAAGTGTTAAAAAACCGGTGTTTGAAATGAAGTGAAGTGGGTTGGTATTTATAGAGTTTTGGTGGTTTTCGTGGGATAACAAAATTAAATCGCCTGTATACAGGCGTTTAAGTTTGTTTGAGTTGGATATTTTTTAAAGAAAAATCAAAAAGGCGGCTGGTAGAAAACAAAAAGAAAATCGCCTGTTGACAGGCGATTCTATTTTTAATCGTCATCAATCGGGCGATTTTATTTTTGTTTTGGTGGGCTGTTTTAAGCCGCCTTTTGGTTTTGGGTATGTGATTAGGTGATGATTGTGTTTTTGTGGGTTGTTTACTTATGGGTTAAGTCTTTGGTTTTTGTCCGAATTTCGGTTTTCGTGTTTCGGTTTTTGTCGTGTTTTTCGGTTTTGGCTCGAAATTAAATAATATTAGGTTATATTATTTAATGGTATCGTGGAGTTTTGTTTTGTGAAAATTTGACACGGGACGCACTTTGGCCCGTTTTGAGTGTTGTGTTAGTGTGCGTTTTTGGGTCGTTTTTGTAAGTTTGGGCCGTTTTGTAGCTAGTCAAGTGCTTTTGTGGCTTGGCTAAATAAGACGTTCCTATATTGTGCTCGTGTTACGCTCATGATGACTAAAATTGACATTTCATTTTCATGATTATGCAAATCCAAATTAATACGCTAAAAATGACTAATACGTTTTAGACACTTTTGTACCGTTTTGACTCTTTTAAAAGCATGCATGAAAGTCCTTTTCATCATCGGGTTTGTTTTTGGGGGGTACGGATACGGGTATCTACAGAGCCCCCGCTTGATCCGAGCTTGGACAGAGCGTTAGTCAAACTTAAAGATAGTATCCGGACCATTACAGTCTCGATACTACCTGGCGGCGCTAAGTATGTGTCTTATGGGAGAGACGAGGTCTTAGCGTCGGGAAATGCGGGAGGACGACATGTTTTTAAGGACATGACGGTCCTACATGTTTAAGGGCATGTCACCGCATGTGGCTGAGTACTTCACCGTGGCGCCTTTGCTTGTGTTTCCGCCAGGTTCTTGCTTTGCTTGCGGCGCCGCTTGCGCTCCTTTACTTTGCTTGCGCTTCTGGCTTGCGCTCCTTTGCTTTGCTTGCGCGCCGGCTTGCGCTCGTGCTTTGCTTGCGCCGCTTGCGCGCTCTGGCCGTGCTTTGCTTGCGCCGTCATACTGGTACGGACGTCTCATAAAGGAGGTTACGCGCTCTCGTGTTTGGTTTATAAGAATGGTTGGTGTTTTAGTGGACGTCTCGTAAGGAGGCTACGTGTTTTTCTCATAAAAAGGTTAGGTTCTAATGAACGTCTCGTAAGGAGGCTACGTGTTTTTGGTTTCTCATAAAAGGGCTAGGTTTTTATGAACGTCTCGTGAGGAGGCTACGTGTTTTTCTCATAAAAAGTTAGGTTTTTATGAACGTCTCGTGAGGAGGTTACGTGTTTTTGTATTTAACGTCTCGTAAGGAGGCTACGTGTTTTTGGTTTCTCATAAAAGGGCTAGGTTTTTATGAACGTCTCGTGAGGAGGCTACGTGTTTTTCTCATAAAAAGTTAGGTTTTTATGAACGTCTCTTAAGGAGGCTACGCGTTTTTGTATTTCTCATAAAAAGGGCTAGGTTTTTATGAACGTCTCGTGAGGAGGCTACGCGTTTTTGTATTTTAACGTCTCGTGAGGAGGTTACGTGTTTTTGTGGTTCTCATAAAAAGGGCTAGGTTTTGATGAACGTCTCTTAAGGAGGCTACGTGTTTTTGTATTTCTCATAAAAAGGGCTAGGTTTTTATGAACGTCTCTTAAGGAGGTTACGTGTTTTTGTATTTCTCATAAAAAGGGCTAGGTTTTTATGAACGTCTCTTAAGGAGGTTACGTGTTTTTGTTGGTTGGGTTGAAATCGTGTTTAAAATGGGTTGAAAGGTGTATTGGGCCGAGGAAATGGCCCAAAACTAAACAGAAACCCATGAAACAAAAATAAAATCGCCAAGAACTGGGCGATTTTGTTTTTGTTTTGTGAATCAGATAAAAGCTCGGGAAGAGAAAGGAGGAGGGTTTATTTCGTTTCAAAAATAAAAACTAAATCGAAAACACCCAAAATTCAATCCGGCGATTTTCTAGACCAAATTTCGATTTTCCGACTCCTACAATTCGTCATGGACCAAGGTACGTACTCAACTCACTTGGTTTTTCGCGTTTTGAAGCTTGTTTGAGTCGGTTTTAACTTGAAAAACCGTTTTCTAGGGTTTTGGTCGATTTTTGTTGGTTTGATTCGAGTTTAGCTCTCGTCTTGGCTTGAAAACGTTCGCCATGGCTAGTATAGTGCTTGCCTCGCTTGTTTTGCTGTCGTTGTGTGAAAACCCGGCTCGTGGTCTCGATTTTCGTGCGTTTTGTAGTGTAGGGGCATTTTGGTCATTTTTGAAAACGTCTCGAAAATGGTTCAAAACTTCAGTGTAGCTTGCCCATTAGTAGTATATCGTGTTGGTGAGTTTGGTTTGTTGAAATGGTCGCGAAAAGCGGTTCGTTTGGGTAAAAACCGTGTAGAAGGGGGTAAAATCGGGGCTTGTGCTCTGTTTTTGTAGCGTAAGGCGATCCCGAGTGGCTTGGTTATTTTGAAAATGTTGTAGTATGCTAGTGTGAAGGTTTGGGTGGCTTGTATGCGAAGAACGGCTCGAAAAAACGTCATTTTCGTGCGTTTTGGTATAGGGGCCGATTTTGGTCGAAATTTTTCGGTTTCGAAACTTGCCCGAATTCTCTGTTTTGTGTTTTCATGGTTAGTATGGTACACTTTTGGTCTTGTTTTGTAGAGTGTGTATGGTTTGGAGGTGTTTTTGGAGCGTTTTTGTAGTTTAGGCTAGGTTTCCAAAAATCGCTTTTCCTCGCTTTTCGTGCCCCGTTCATGGAATGTATGGTAATGTGTGTCGTCTGTGTTGGCTAGGGGTTTGTTTTGTGGGAAGTGGGGGCTTTTTGGATTGAGTTATGGTCAAGAAAAGGCCGTTTTTGTAGTTTGTAAGCGTTTTGTAAAAGTTGTTCATTCGGGGGGTTTGGGACGTCATTTTCGCATGGAATTTTTTGCACATGTTTATTGTGATTTATGGGTTGGGTCTGTGTCAGCAAATATGGGTTTCTGGCTTTCTGTAGCGTTTTTCCCTTTTCTGCTATTTTTGGGTTAAAAAGGCCTGCTTTCTTCTGTTTTGGCCAATTCTCTGCGCTTTGCGGCGTGCTTGCTCTTAACTTGATCGAGTAGGACGTATATATCGATATCGTCTCATGGATTTTGGTTTCGTGCTTCGCTCCGTTTGGCCTTATCTCACAAAAAATGGGCCTATGGCTTGCTTTTTGTCGCTTTGTCTTGATCTTTCTAGAGTGATTTCTTTGTTCGTTCGAGTATGCCTTTGAATCTTGTGCGGGTGATCCTACGCCTCAGCGCCTACTTCAGGTGACATGGATCGGGTATTGGCCGGAGTTGACTTTCTTGTTAGAGGCGAGCATACTCTGCCAGGTATGCCCGCGCCCTTGGAGGTTTCCGACGGTCCGTCTCAGTCGGATGTACTGAGAGCCTTTGCTCCGACGCCAGGGGTTTCTACGACGCCAGGGAGTGAGTTCGGTATTCTTTGTGGAGTCTCCTGCGCTTACGCTAGTGGTGCTAGTCTTTGTTAGTGCGTCGTCTGGGCCTTCTGCGAGTGGCCTGGGACGTGGTCTTTGTTCTGGTGGCCACTGGCCGTCGATTAGTGGTGCGGTCGTGGCGTTCTTCGAGTCACCGCACCGGCTAATGTAATACGCGAGGAGGCCGTCGGCCGCGGCCTTGATCTTACGGTGGTACTAGCGGTAGTGGAAATTTCTTCTTTGGGTCGTCGAGGTCTCTGGCGGTGGCGAGGTCGGAGCTCAGGTGTCGTCTCGGACTCTTTGCGGGCGTGGGCGTGGCGCCGCTGGGGACGCCCGAGGCTCCCGGGAGGCCGTGGTGGAGGTCGGGCGTAGGCTGCAGGTCTTCGCAGGGCGTGGCCGTGGCGGTCTTTGGAGGACGCTTGTGGCTCCGGGAGGGGGCCGAGGCAGAGGTAGCGGTCGCGGCGAGGGCTTCGCAGGACGTGGGCCGTGGCAGCGTTGCAGAGGCGCTGCGGTTCTGGAGGGGCCAGGTTGTGGGTCGTGGTCGCGGTCGGAGGAACCCGAGGCCAAGAAGCGCAAGGTGGATGTGGTGAGAAGCGGCAGATGGCCGAGACGCCGAGCTCGGCCGCCGCAGGTGGTGGCCGGACGAGGCTGAGGTCGCCGGTGTTGTTGAGGAGGTTGGAGCAGGGGGAGCTCCTGTGGAGGTCCCGCGGAGGCGTGGTCGTGCTCGGTCCGGAGCCGAATGAGGACCCTTCCGAGTCAGAGGAGTCTTCGAGTGACGAGGAGTGGGTTTCGACGAGGCTACCGAGGTCTTTGCCGAGGCCGAGATTCTGAGGCCGCTGCGCCGCCGCCAGCCGCCGCCAGCCGCCGACGCCGCCAGTTCTTCTTTACCGCCGCGGGCCGCCAGGTCGGGGTCGTTCAGGCCAGGCTCAGGAGCAGGTTCAGGATGAGGTTGAGGCTGAGGCAGAGGGTGAGGCAGAGGGTGAGGCAGAGTTCATTCCTGGTCATGACACCAAGGTGCAGGGCATGCTTATGTTGACTAGTGGCATAGCCGATGCCTGGGCGAGCGGATGGATTACGCGCCCCAGGTGGCTTGTGGCGGGCACTCCTAGGACGACTCAGGTATCACAAGCCTACGCTAGGTGGACTGTTGCGCAGAGCCCCCACAAGAGGTCACGCCTTCGTGCCCTAGAGCTCAACGGGCTTTCTCAGATGTCTGCTCATGACCCGGCCGACCTTGGACGTATCAGTGGTGATGGCGAGGGTTCGAGTCCGGAGCTACTCTCGGCCGCTGAAAGTGTGTCCGGCCGTCGGCATATTCCAGGGTCAGGTGATCAAGGTTGTTATGGCAATGTTGGGGATCGCCATTGGGGTTGAGGGTTGATGCTTCCTTTATCTAGCTGGAGAGGTCTCAAGTCTGTTTGATGATGATAACCTAGTTTGTGTGTGTTTGTTAGTATTATGTTCATATTATGTTGTATTATGTAATATATTACATATCCTAAACCCGATGTACATGCCGGGACTCGTATTGTAATATATAGTGTTTGTTAGTGTATTTCTAAGGTCGTAGTTATGCTCCTATGTTTGAAAAATCCAAAATGTAACCGTTCTTTTTAAGATTAATAAAAATCAGGTTTTTTATTTACGACTTTGCCTCATTTTGCTTGTTATTTTGTGTGAAATTCCTTGGCTCTAATCCTTTTTTCAAAGGTTTAGAATGCAAGCATGGTTTTTATTTTTAGGAAGTTTTTGTGTTGACTAATCCCTCGTCTTTTTTAAGCTTTGGGTTTGTCGTTTTGTGTTGAATGTCGTTCCTTTCACCCTTAGGTTTAAAAGACGAATTTTTGTGTTGACTATGTCCTTGGCCTTTTTAAGCTTTGGACGCGTCATTTTTGTGTTGAATATCGGTTGCGCTTTTTGCAAAGCTGCCTACGTATCCACGAAAAGTGGAATCAAACCGGCGTAGTTCGAGAAATGTATGTTTAGGGGCATACCGGCCCAGGAATCGTGTTTGCTTTTTTTTGTGTGGTGAATGTGCACGTTTAGGGGCATGCCGGCCCATGAATTGTGTTTGGTGGATGCATGTTTAGGGGCATGCCGGCCCATGAATTGTGTTTGCTCATGGAATGTGCACGTTTAAGGGCATGCCGGCCCATGAATTGTTTTTATAAAATTGTATTTTACAGATACATTGCAAGGGGTTTTCAGGGATAGTATTTCTTGAGTTGATCGAGATTTGTGGCGAGGTTGAACTCTTGGCCGTCGAGGTCGGTTAATTTGACTGCTCCGCCCGTGTAGATTTCTTTGACGAGGTAGGGTCCAGCCCAGTTAGGCTTGAATTTTCCTCGTGGGTTGACTGGAAGTGGTGCCCGGACTGACTTTAGTACGAGATCACCTACTTTTATGTGTCGTGGCTTAACTCGTTTGTTGAATGCTCGTTGTCGCCGGGCTTGGTACATTAAATGCGGTGCTCGGGGAATGCGATCGGCGTTCATCCAGGAGCATGAGTTGTTAAATGCAGTTCACGGGCCCATTCTGCTTCCGGGATGCTACTTTCCATTAGTATGCGTAGAGATTGTATTTCTATTTCCACTGGTTGGACGGCTTCCATGCCGTAGGTGAGGAAATAGGGGGTCATGCCCGTAGGGGTTCGGATGGTAGTACGGTATCCCCAGAGTGCATATGGTATCTTGTTGGGCCAATCTTTGCACCGCCGATCATTTTCTCGAGTATGGTGACGACTGTCTTGTTTGCTGCTTCAACGGCTCCATTGGTTTGGGGTCGATAGGGTGAGGATTTGTGATGCTGGATGTTGTATTTTGTGAGTATGGCTTCCGTCTCGCGTTGAAAGTGCGAACCTTGATCGCTGATGAACTCATGGGGTATGCCATATCGGCATATGATGTTCGTCTGGATGAACTTGGCGACTTCTTTGGAGCCGAGGGTTCGAAAAGATGCTGCTTCTACCCATTTAGTGAAGTAGTCGATGGCCACCAGCACGAAGCAGTGACCTCCTGCTCCGATGGGGTGGACTTTTCCTATCACGTCGATGCCCCAGGTTGAAAAGGGCCAGGGTGAGGTTAGGCTGTATAGAGGGGAAGGTGGTACATGTTGGGCGTTCTTTGAAAATTTGGCGGTTGTGGCGATTGCTTGACGTATTGGATCTGATGCTTCCATGGTCGCCCAATACCATCCTAGCCGTAGAATCTGCTTTGCGAGTGCTCGGCGTTCATGTGGGTCCGCATTCGCCATCATGGACTTGCGTGGCGATTTCCTCGCCTTCTTGTAGTCGACACATATGAGCGGTGTCCCTTGTGGTGTCTTCTTGAGTAATTGTCCCATCTCTAGCACAAATTGGGAAGCTAGAGTCCGATAGCCCTCTGTCCGCGTTTATCGATTGTCGGGTGGGTAAGTGTTGTCTGCTTTGTAGTTGATTATGGCTTGATACCAAGGCTGCATGCGCTCGGCCGTCCAGGTCAATGGTATGGATGTATCTTTGGTTCGCCACGTCTTTCGACGATGATGGGTAGTAACTTCATGTTTGGTGGCATGTTGAGGAGGGATGAGAGTTTTGACAGAGCGTCAGCAAACTGGTTTTCTTCCCTAGGGAGGTGGTAAAATTCGATGCAGTCGAAGTTGGTTAGGAGTTTTTGTACTTTTGTTTGGTATTTGGTGAGGGTTTCGCTCATGATCTTCCATGCCCCGGTCACTTGATTTATGATGAGGAATGAATCTCCATGCACCCGTAGGTTCTTTATTTTGAGGGCGATGGTCGCCAGGTAGCCGTAAATGCAAAGCCGTGATTCTCGGGCGTTGTTCGTGACAATCAAGTCGAGCTTGATTGAGAGTGGAGTATGATCGCCGTTTGGGGATATTAGGAGTATTAGACTCCATAGCGCGTAGTTTGACGCTCCGTCAAAGTATAATTGCCAGTATTCCTTTTCTACGGCAAAGATCCCTCGTCAGGGAGAGACGTTGTGTCGATCATGGGCTGTTCGACGATGGCGTTTTCTGCAAGGAAGTCCGAAACCGCTCTTCCTTTGATTACTTTCAGAGAGAGGTATTTGAGTTCGTACTCGGCGAGAAGCAGAGTCCACGGCCATCGTCCGCTCAGATCGGTTTTTCAAATAGGTATTTGAGGGTCCATTAGGGAGTAGACTCTTGTTGTGCTAGTGAGTAGGTAGTGTCACGAGCTTTTTGGTTGCCCGGACCGAGAGGCGACTTTCTCGGCCGTTCATACCGAAGTTCGTAATCGTGAAACTTTGGCGATGTAGTAGATGGCCCGTTCTTCGTTGTTGACTTCGGGGCAAGCATGGCACCCATGGCGTTTGGCGTGGTCGTCAAGTATAGCGGCGATGGGCAAGTCCTTTTGTGGGGTACGAGCGGGTGGGTTTGTAGCGTGCTCTTGACTTTGTCGAGCGCTGTTGGCGATCATCGTCCAGCCGTATGCTCTTCCTTCTTCAATTTTTTGAAGATTGGCTCGCAAATCATGGTAAGCTTGCTGATGAACCGGGAGATATATTGGACTTGTCCCAAGAAACTCCTTATTTCGTCGATGTTGCTCGGCGTCTTCATGCTCATTATTGCCTTGATTTTGGTCGGGTCTACTTCGATCCCTCGCTGGCTTACTATGTGGCCTAGCAGTTTGCCTGATGTGACTCCAAAGGTGCATTTCTGTGGGTTTAATCGCATTTTGTACTGCCTGATTCTGGTGAAGAACTTGTGGAGGTTGGTGACGTGGTTGTCCCTTCCTTTTGACTTTACAATCATGTCGTCGACGTATACCTCAACCTCCTTATGCATCATGTCGTGGAGCAAGGTGGTAGCAGTGCGTTGGTAGGTAGCGCCGGCATTTATGAGCCCAAATGGCATGGCGTAGAAGCGATATGTTCCCAGGGGTTCTGAAGGTGGTTTTTGGCATGTCGTCTGCTGCCATTTTGATTTGGTTGTATCCCGCGTATCCATCCATGAATGACAGTAAGGCGTGGTCTGCTGTGTTGTCGATTAGGATGTCCATGTGGGGTAGTGGGAAATCATCTTTTGGGCAGGCTTTGTTCAGGTCCCGGAAGTCGGCACATACTCGTATTTTGCCGTTTTTCTTCATAACCGGTACCATATTGGAGACCCAATCTGAGTATTCGATGACTTGGATGAACCCAGCTTGTAGCTGCTTTTCGATCTCTTCTTTGACCATGAGAGACCATTCTGGCTTGATGCGTCGGAGCTTCTGCTTGACCGGTCTGCTACCTTGCTTGATCGGGATGCGATGTTCAGCTATCTCACGGTCGATGCCGGGCATGTCTCTGTATGACCATGCGAAGACGTCCCTGAATTCTGTGAGAAGCTTAGTATATGTGGCCCTTTCTTCTGTGCTTAGGGAAGCCCCCAGTTGTAGTTCTTGAGGCTCTTCGGGTGTTCCTATGTTGATGGTCGTTGTGTCTTCAATAATGGGGTCCTGTTCGGGTTTTGAGACAATACTTGCAATGTATCTATATAATGCAATGTTATTTGGTTTAAATTTATCGCGATTATTAGGAAAAGTACAGTTTAAATGAGGCGAAGAGTAAAAAACTTTCATGTTATTGATGTTATCAAAAGCGGTTACATTTGAAGATAGCTCAGACGAGGGAGCTTTGGACAACCTTAATGACTCTAGTTCTTTAGCTAAATTGACTATGTCGGGGAAGTAGCCCGGGGGCTTAGTCAAAAAGAGACTTGAGATGACGACGAGGGAGTTTAAATTTTAAGGCAGTCTTTTGGTTTGGGGTGTTGTCTTCGTCTTCGTCGAGTCGAGAATCTTCGGCGTAGCTACGACCGTAGTTATCTTGAAAGTGCGGCCTTGTTCGTCGGTCCATTCGAGGGTTTTTGACCATCCGTCGTGTGCTTTTTCTTCGTAAGGGATGATCAGGTTGGTAGGGTTGAAGTTGTTGTTGCGCACGATGTCGGAAATGAGCTTAATCCCGGCAATGGTGTACGTGGTGGTGTCCTTAGGAATCTTGTTAGTGCCCTCTTTGACGAAGTAGTGGCTGGGGAGGATGTGGTATGGTTGTATGTGGAAGTCATGATATTTCTTGCGATCATTGTATGCTTCCCAACCTTGAGAGACTTCGTACGACCATGGTACGTAGGATAGACCCATGGTGGGCCATTTGTTATCGTCGTCCTTGGCGTAGAGTGTAGCGATTTCTTCTCTACGAGTCAGAGTACAGATGTTGAAGTCGAAGTCGAAACCACACATGTTGTCGGCTGGATCGGCGTTTATCTCCGCAGTACTATCATTAGTCTTTTGCTGCTTGAGGGTAGCCCGAAAGTTCGAGGCGTCGATGGTGACGATCTCGTCATCCAGAGGTATCCTGACCTTTTGATGTAGGGTTGAGGTGACGGCCTTGGTAGCGTGGATCCAAGGTCTACCTAGTAGCATGTTGTAGGTAGGGGGTATGTCGATGATTTGAAATTCGATTTCATGACCGGTCTGTCATAATGGGGAAGGAGATGGTTCCCTTTATCTTTGCGACGTGTTCCATCAGAGGCCCCGACACCGTCCGCATACCCGGATAAAGTCATTTTCCTTAATTCCCAGTTTCCTGGCTGTCTCAAGGGGCAAGACATTGACTGCGGATCCGTTGTCGATGAGGACGACTGGTAATGTCATGCTGTGGCATTCCACGTTGATGTAGAGAGGTAGGTTATGCGTGCCACCGAATGGAGGAAGGTCTTTATCCGAGAATGTGACAGCGTTGGCTTGCCATTCGCGTGTAATGTGACTGATAAGTTTCTCTGGAGACATTTCCGATGTTATTGGGGTGACCTGTAATGCTTGGTAGAGGGCTTCACGATGTCCCATTGAGTCCCTCAAGAGCTGCCAGATTGAAATGTCCGCCTTTGTCTTGTTGAGTTGCTTGTGGAGCGTGTCTCCGATCTCAGGCGTAGGCAAGGGTGTCGGGGTAACGCTTGATGATGCTACCTTATCAACTGGTGGAGCTGGCGCAGGATTAGTGTTAGGTAATGACACTTTGCTGGCTGGCGGCGTAGGAGCAGTGCTTGTAGGTGAGGTTGCGGAGGTAGGCGAAGTAGGCGGCGTATTCTCGTCTATGACTATCCCCTTGTTCTTCTCTTGATCAGTCAACCTTGGCGGGTGGCTTTGAGGTTCAAGTAACTTTAGACAAGCTTGGTACGGACGTCCAGAACGTGTTAGGTAGGCTACTTCGTCATCACTGTCCGATAGTCTGAATGGGTACTTGTGACGTAACTCTCCGTACTTGCCTGGCGGGCGACGGGGTTGAGCCTCTTCGTCGTAGGGTTCATCTTGGAGACATATGCGGATGTCATCATTGTCGGCTTCATCCTCAGAAGTATTCCAGATGCCGTTGATTTCGTGATCATTTGAGATGATTAGTTTAGAGCAGTCGATGATGGGGTGTGTGCTTGCAAAAATAGCATGGGTATGCAGAGGGTTAAGCTGGTTTGAAGGTTTAGGACTCGGGCTGGGCTTTACGATGGTATTGTCGTCGATCAAGTCCTGAACTATGTTCTTCAGGCGGAAGCATTGCTCGGTGTCATGCCCTTTCCTCTGTGGAACTCGCGGTATGCCTCCGATCCCACGACTTTGGCTTCTTGTCCGGGGGAGGCTCGCTAGTAGGTCCTATGAGTTGAAGTACATTGCGGCTCACAAGCTTCTGTAGTGCCTTTGAGTAAGTCATGTATATTGGGTCAAAGTTTCGTCGTGCTTTCATCGAACTGGGACCAGGAGGTGAGTATGATGCTTTTGGCGGAGGCATGGCAGGCCTTGGTGGTGTCGTAAAAACCGGTGGTGCCTCTAACGCGTCCAATGCGTTGATGGCATGGACGGGCTCGACTTTGGCTGTGGCTCGAGATGAGCTTCCTTGATATCCGCGACTCGTACTCTTATTCCTGTTTTCTTTGCGGAGGTCGTGCTCGATGAGCTCGCCGGCGCTGAGGGTTGAGAAGTTGTCAAAATTTCCGTACCGTAGGTGTTGTTGGTATGCGGGGGTGAGGTTGTTGATAAACTTAGTGATTAAATCAGTGTCCCTTGGACGGTTAGGTATTTGGGCACACAGTTTCTTCCAGCGCGTCAGGTACTCGGTAAATCCGTCATTGTCCCTCTGAGTCAGGACCTCCAAGGTACGTAGCGAGACTTGGATATCATTGTTGTCCCGATACTGTAGATCGAACGCAACCGTTATGTCCTCGAAACTACCCGTTTTGTGTGGCTCTAAAGCGTAGAACCATGCCCTGGGTTGTGCGTCTAATGAGTGAGGGAATAAGGTAGCCCATGCAGGGGGTTCGACACCCATGATGGCCATTTTAGCTTTGAAAGCCTTGACGTGAACGAGCGGGCTTTCGTGACCTTTGAAGACGGGAAGATCGCTGAGTGCTAGCTTGTCTGGTAGCATGGATCTGACGTTCTTTGGGATGTGCTCGTTTTCTTGGTGTATGGAGTAACCCCTTGAGTTCGTGAGACGCTCTTCCATGGTTCGAATCCTTTTTGCATTCCGTTCGGATTTCTCGGCAGGCGCACGGCGTTTTTCTCTGCTTCAAACTTTTGCATGATAGCCATTTGCTCGATCGTCGTAGTGAGGCTAGCTATCCTATCATTGAGCTGTCGGACTTCTTCGGCAGTCACCTCCGGGGGGGGTGGTGGTGGTCCTCCGAGACCCTCATCGTGTTGAAAGGCCATGACAGGTTTTGGTTTTGATCTGTTGTAGGAGCGCTTCTTTGGAGGCGGAGGTGGGTTCAAGTGACGGTTCTTAGTTCGTCGTGTATCCAGGGTTTTTCAATGAGCGGACCTGACAAAGTTTTCAAATCTTTAGTGATTCTAAAATAGAAGGAAAAGACTCGAATGAAAAAATCACATTCACGACCAAAGGAAGACACAAAAGTGTAAAAAGCGGGTGACTTGACTTGACTCATGTTTTAGCTTTTAAAAGGACACGGGAAGCTTTTGAGGTAGAGGCGTGTTGACACGTCCCTATTCTCGAGGTAGGAAAATTTGTATGATCATAATCTGATTGACCCAGTTTGGCGGTATGTTGCCAGGGGTTTATCATTGGATTACGATAAAAAAAGGATCAGACCGAAGTAGCGATAGGCTAACCGACCTGAGGATGTTAAAATTGGGTAAAAGGCGATCAATTGTTCGCCTTTTACGTGTGACTCAGGGATTTAAATCAAAAATGACGATAAGTCACTTGATTCAAAGAGTAAATCAACGGGTCCGCATCTGAACGAGCCCGCGTTTTTTTGTTTTTTGAGAGAAAAAGATTAAATCAGGATGACTAAAGAGTCACTCGACTTAGAGATAATTCTAATGTTCTAAAAGTTAATTTCATTTAAAATCTCCGAAATGAATTGACATATTCGGGTTTTTGCTTTGTGAAAGACCTTTAGCAATAAATGTATTATGACGATACGTCAGTCGCATAATTCATTTGAGTTTTGAAAAAGACCTGGGATATAGTGGTTATCCTGGGTCGATTTTAAATGTAGTGGCATCCTATTTATTAAACTCAAATGACTATAGGTCAAAGAGCCTAACGGCGTGTTTTAAAAAGTATGACCTTTTTTGAAAAAAGTTTGAAAAAGCAATTTCAAAGATGGACGTATTTTAAAAGTATAATGCCTAGGAAAAGTTTTCACATGCAGAAAGTTTTTGAAAGACTACTATAGTGAGGGTACTATAGCTTCACACTTGTACATATAAACACAGGTTTTTGGTTTATAGGGTAAGGTTCCCTCCGGTCATTCAGTGACGTTTAGGTAGGGGCACATGAAGACTACACACGTCTTAGGTGTGAATTCAAGACGGCCCTAGAGCGTTCGAGTTTGGTAGTTCACGATCGTTTGTGCGGATGCCGTACTTGTAATCGTGGAGGGTGAGAGAACAGGGTGTCGGAGTTACCTCGCTTATGGCGAGAGTTCTTGAGGCCGTTCCTCAAAGGGTGTGGTTTGAATCGGGAGGATTCGACTCAACGTATTTTTGCCCAAATATCGAAAGCGTAAATGTTTTCAAAGTTTCAAGCTTCACTTCTTTATGATTTTAAAATAAAAGAAGAACTAGATTTTCAAAAATAATACAAATCATGCTCGTCCCAGTGAGTCGCGGTGAAGGTGCAGGAAAATGAAAAATCGCTAGTCCCTATCGACGCCTGCCTTGCGCCGCCCTCGCCCGTCTTGGCGCAGAAGCGGAATCGCCTCAGGAAAAAGTCACGAAGTTTTGTAAAAGGGGTGAAATGAAAAATGGGGAGATCATTGCATGAATTTGTGATCAAAAAAGAAAAGTATAAAAGTCCTTTTTGAAATGTATTTTCGGAGTCGCCACCAAATATTAAAGGAATTTGGAACCTATTCAACGCGTCTTGAAATACAAGACACGAGTGTCTCAGATTTCAAGGTGCGTCGATACCTATCAATCTGAGGTTTGAAACCAGAGAAGGGGTTCGGAGTGAGGTTACTTTTCGAAAGTTTTGACAAAATGAATTTTGAAAACAGTAATCAAAAAGCCTACATAAGAGTAGTCTCTACTAATTTGAAAACATTTGCTTAATTTCAATATTTGGGCTAAAAAGTCACGCTACGTACAAGTGCGAATAAGTATGACACGATTAAAATGCATAAATAATGTAAATTGTCAAAATAATGACATATTGCTATAGGAAATGTACGTTAAATAATAATTTATTGACTAAATTATTACCATAAACGTTATTTTCCGACCTCGTATTAGAATTTTGTGAAAAACCCTCAGTTTTGACATGCTAAAAGACTCTATGAAACGGTACAATTTAGTGTTGGATCCGTGATTCTAGTCGTTATTTAATGCATGAATGAGGACTTGCATAATTATAAAAGTGACGTCGGTTTGCTTTAGTGATAATGAGTCGTTTATTTATGCGATATTGGCGGGGTTTAGACGGATTATGAATCCGAATTGCTACAACCGTATTACGAATACGGCTTCGCTAGTGCCAATATCGGGTTTGGGGTTAATGTAACCCCATTGTCCAAGTCTCAAACGTCCAGCCCGTAGGTAAAATGTTTACCTTTCGAAAATGTAAAGACGGTATTTTTGAGTGGATTTTGTGAATAGTGTATAAGTGTTAAAAAACCGGTGTTTGAAATGAAGTGAAGTGGGTTGGTATTTATAGAGTTTTGGTGGTTTTCGTGGGATAACAAAATTAAATCGCCTGTATACAGGCGTTTAAGTTTGTTTGAGTTGGATATTTTTTAAAGAAAAATCAAAAACGCGGCTGGTAGAAAAAAAAAAGAAAATCGCCTGTTGACAGGCGATTCTATTTTTAATCGCCTGTCAACTGGCGATTTTATTTTTGTTTTGGTGGGCTGTTTTAAGCCGCCTTTTGGTTTTGGGTATGTGATTAGGTGATGATTGTGTTTTTGTGGGTTGTTTACTTATGGGTTAAGTCTTTGGTTTTTGTCCGAATTTCGGTTTTCGTGTTTCGGTTTTTGTCGTGTTTTTCGGTTTTGGCTCGAAATTAAATAATATTAGGTTATATTATTTAATGGTATCGTGGAGTTTTGTTTTGTGAAAATGTGACACGGGATGCACTTTGGCCCGTTTTGAGTGTTGTGTTAGTGTGCGTTTTTGGGTCGTTTTTGTAAGTTTGGGCCGTTTTGTAGCTAGTTGGGCTGTTTTTGTGGCTTGGCTAAATAAGACGTTCCTATATTGTGCTCGTGTTACGCTCATGATGACTAAAATAGACATTTCATTTTCATGATTATGCAAATCCAAATTAATACGCTAAAAATGACTAATACGTTTTAAACACTTTTGTACCGTTTTGACTCTTTTAAAAGCATGCATGAAAGTCCTTTTCATCATCGGGTTTGTTTTTGGGGGGTACGGATACGGGTATCTACAACCCCCCAAAAACGAACCCGATGATGAAAAGGACTTTCATGCATGCTTTTAAAAGAGTCGAAACGGTACAAAAGTGTCTAAAACGTATTTAGTCATTTTTAGCGACACTTGGATTTGCATAATCATAAAAATGAATGTCACTCTTAGTCATTGTAAGCGCGATACAGAACGTCTTATTAAGCCAAGCCACAACAACAAATTTCAACTAGCTACAAACGCCCAAACTTACAAAAACGACTCCAAAACGCACACTAACACAACACTCAAACGGGCCAAAGGCCCCATGTCACATTTTCACAAAACAAGACTCCATGATACCATAAAATAATATAACCTAATATTATTTTATTTCAAGCCAAAACCGAAAAACACGACAAAACCGAACACTAAACCGAATTGACCAAAACAAAATGACTTAACCACTAAGATAATTACATCACAAAACATAATCATTACCCCTAAATCGTCATTAACCAAAGGCGGCTCAAAACAAATTTCACCAAAACAAAAATAAAATCGCCAGCTGACAAAGCGACAAATTTAAACGCTGTCAACGCGATTTTCTTTTGTTTTGTATCACCGCTTTTTGATTTTTCTTAAAAATATTCAACTCAAACAAAATTAAACGCCCGATTACAAAGCGATTTAATTTTGTGCACCCACAAAAACCACCCAAACTCTATAAATACCAACCCCTTTCATTCATTTCAAAAGATCGGTTTTTCAACACACATACACTATTCACGAAATCCACTCAAAAATACCGTCTTTTCATTTTCGGAAGGTAAACATTTTACCTACGGGCTGGACGTTGAGACTTCGGACAATGGGGTTACATTAACCCCAAACCCGATATTGGCACTAAGCGGCCGTATTCGTAATACGGTTGTAGCAATTCGGATTCATAATCCGTCTAAACCCCGCCAATATCGCATAAATAAACGACTCATTATCACTAAAGCAAACCGACGTCACTTTTATAATTATGCAAGTCCTCATTCATGCATTAAATAACGACTAGAATCACGGATCCAACACTAAATTGTACCGTTTCATAGAGTCTTTTAGCATGTCAAAACTGAGGGTTTTTCACAAATTCTAATACGAGGTCAGGAAAACAACGTCTATAGTAATAATTTAGTCAATAAATTACTTCCTCCATTCCATTTGATTCTATACATATTCCTTTTTTGGAAATTCCAATCAATTCTATACATTTCTATTTTAGTCTCTACTTTATTAAACTAAAAGACCAATATACCCTTCACTAATACCCACTCAACCCACTTGCAAACAATAAAGTAGGGGTATTTAAGTAATTCCATTATCTACCCCACTTGATTTTCTTCTACCTTAATTACCGTGTTTTGGTCAAACGTATAGAATCAAACGGAATGGAGGAAGTATTATTTAACGTACATTTCCTATAGCAATATGTCATTATTTTGACAATTTACATTATTTATGCATTTTAATCGAGTCATGTTTATTCGCACTTGTACGTTGCGTGACTTTTAGCCCAAATATCGAAATTAACTAAATGTTTTCAAATTAGTAGAGACTACTTTTACGTAGGCTTTTTGATTTCAGTTTTCAAAAACACATTTTTGTCAAAACTTTTGAAAAGTAACCTCACTCCGAACCCCTTCTCTGGTTTCAAACCTCAGATTGATAGATATCGACGCATCTTGAAATTTGAGACACTCGTGTCTTGTATTTCAAGACGCGTTGAATAGGTTCCAAATTCCTTTAATATTTGGTGGCGACTCCGAAAATACATTTTCAAAAAGGATTTTTCTACTTTTCTTTTTTGATCGCAAATTCATGCAATGATCTCCCCATTTTTTACAAACCTCGCACTTTTTCCTGCGAGGCGTATTCCGCCCCGGCGCCCCCGCACGGGGCGAGGGCGGGCGCGCGCAGGGCGTCGATAGGTTCATTTTTCCCGGTACGTTCAGCTGGCGACTCCGCTGGGGACGAGCATGATTTTTATTATTTTTGAAAAACTAGTTTTTCTTTTATTTTAAAATCATAAAGAAGTGAAGCTTGAAACATTGAAAACATTTACGCTTTTGATATTTGGGCAAAAGTACGTTGAGTCGAATCCTCCTGATTCAAACCACACCCTTTGAGGAACGGCCCCCAGTAACTCTCGCTTCATAAGCGAGGTAACTCCGGACACACTGTTCTCTCGCCACTCCACGATTACAAGTACGGCATCCGTACAAACGATCGTAACCAGTCAAACTCGAACGCTCTAGGGCCCGTCTTGAATTCACACCTAAGACGTGTGTAGTCTTGCGGGTGCCCCTACCTAAACGTTACGGGAATGGCCGGAGGGAACCTTACCCTATAAGCCAAAAACCTGTGTTTATATGTACAAGTGTGAAGCTATAGTACCCTCACTATAGTAGTCTTTCAAAACCATTTTATGCAAAAAACATTTCCTAGGCATTGTACATTTAAAATACGTCCATTTTGAAAATTCATTTTTAAACTTTTTTTTTTCAAAAAGGTCATACTTTTTAACACGCCGTTAGGCTCTTTGATCTATAATCATTTGAGTTTAATAAATAAAATGCCACTACATTTAAAACCGACCCAGGATAACCACTATATCCCAGGTCTTTTTCAAAACGTAAATGAATTATGCGACTGACGTATCGTCATAATACATTTATTGCTGAAGGTCTTTCACAAAGCAAAAACCCGAATGTATCAATTCATTTCGGAGATTTTAAACGAAATTAACTTTTAGAACATTAGAATTAACTCTAAATCGAGTGACTCTCTAGTCATCCCGATTTAACCTTTTTCTCTCAAAAACAAAAAACGCGGGCTCGTTCAGATGCGAACCCGTTGATTTACTCTTTGAATCGAGTGACTTATTGTCATTTTCGATTTAAGTTCCTGAGTCACACGTAAAGGGCGAACAGTTGATCGCTTTTTACCCAATTTTAACATCCTCAGATCGGTTAGCCTATCGCTATTTCAGTCTGATCCTTTTTATCGTAATCCAATGATAAACCCCTGGCAACATACCGCCAAACTGGGTTAATCAGATTATGATCATACAAATTTTCCTACCTCGAGAATAGGGACGTGTTAACACGCCTCTATCTCAAAAGCTTCCCGTGTCCTTTTAAAAGCTAAAAACACGAGTCAAGTCAAGTCACCCACTTTTTACGCTTTTGTGTCTTTCTTTGGTCGTGAATGCGATTTTTCATTGAGTCTTTTCTTCCCTTTTAGAATCACTAAAGGTTTGAAAACTTTGTCAGGTCCACACATTGAAAAACCCTGAACACCCGGCTCGCAAGCACAGGATGAATTTCCGTTTCAACCTCGCAAATGATGAAACTGCCCTTCCAACGCCTCCTCCGCTAATGACGATCACCGAACACGTAAGGCTGCTCGACCACAAGGTAGCCAATCTCACCGCTTTGTTCGAACATCTGGCCGCCATGCAAAAGATCGAAATCGAGAAAAACGCAAGACTGTTCGCCGAAGAGTCTGCTCAACACATCAAGAGAATCCGATCCCTGGAGGATGAAATTCACAAATACAAACTGGCCAAAACTTCAGACCATGGCCGCCAGGTCAATACTTCTCCCACCACAACAACGACTGGACCATTTAACGCTGTAAACTCAAAGGCACTAGCAAAAGACAACCAAGATTCCTAGCACACCACTCATCGCACTCCAGGTCATCATCAGTTGGACCATTTCCGTTGCAACAGCGACGAAGGTTCGACCCCCTCTTCATGTCCTACTCAAAGGCGTTGGGAAAGCTCGTGAAGAAGAGCATCCTCCATCTTCCCAAACCCACTAGCGTACCACCTGAGGATAAGAAGCCATTATCATGGCACGAGGACTCGAACTGCGAGTTCCACAGGGGAAAGGGACATGACACGGAGAACTGTTTCCGCCTAAAGAACGTGATCCAAGACATGATCGACAATGAAACAATCGATAAGCCAAGCATAGCTCCTAAACCACCGGTCCAGCATGACACCTCCCATTCTCGCCCCATTTTCGTAGGAGCTCATCCCATTCTCAATCACCCCCTCCTGGCTCCCTCAAGCGATCACGAGGTCAACGTCCTTTTTGACAGCATCAACGGTAGCAACATTGATCACATTCGCCAAGCTAGGACAAGAACGAAACCAAGGCACGAGGACAGGAAAGGAATCTTCACCCAGATCCCTCATCAACATCCCCTCAGACAGTCCGACGACCACGATAAAGCTCCACGCCCCCAACGTCCGCATCAGTCCCCTTTGGATCTACAAATACCACCGGGATTCCCTCCTAAACGCACAAGCAAAAGCAAAAACAAGGACACAATCGAAAGTATGACGACCCCACCCACAACGAACGATCCTTCATATAACACAACATGGCGAGATACCATGGAAGTCCTCCCAGCACAACTCATTGACCGCATTATCCGGGATTGGCTACCAGGTGCCATAACTTTCTCCTACGCAGATCTTCCATCCTTTCAAGATCCACACAACCCAGCACTCTACATAACTGTAGAGTGTCGTAATATGGTGCTACCTGTCACCCTCATCGACAACGGCTCATGATCAACATCCCGCCTCTAACAGCGCCTCAAGCTAGGACTAAAGGAAAGTGATGTCACCCCTTGCTCCAACAGCATAAGAGCGTACGACGGCACATCCCGCAGCATAGAAGGAATCATATCATTACTCATCATGACAGGTTCTGTTGAAACACGAACCGAGTTCCAGCTCATGAATATCCCTCCGGCATATAACATGTTGTTAGGAAGGACCTGGATTCACGCTACCGGAGCCATCACATCAACTCTGCACCAGAAAGTGAAGCTTCCCTGTTACAACGAAGTCATTACTATAAAGGCCTCAGACTTTCGAGTCGCTCTCCACCAGCCGAAGCTTGAAGAAAATGCCACCCAATCTACCGACGACTCGGGAGGTCCCAATTCAAGCGTCTACACCTAGAGTCTAGGATCCTGCGTCGTCATGACGCCATTTTTCTAAAAACGGCTATTATAGTAAGTCTCAATAAGTAACTAGAGTCATTAAGGTTATCCAAAGCTCCCTCGTCTGAGCTATCTTCAAATGTAACCGCTTTTGATAACATTAATAACATGAAAGCTTTTGATTACTCTTTGCCTCATTTAAAATCTACATTCTCTAGTGAATACGATAAATTTAAACTAAAGAACATTGCATTATATAGATACATTGCAAGCATTGTCTCAAAACCCGAACAGGACCCCATTATTGAAGACACAACACCCATCAACATAGGCACACCCAAAGAACCTCGAGAACTACAGCTGGGGGCTTCTCTAAGCACAGAAGAAAGGGCCACATACACCAAGCTCCTCGCAGAGTTTAAGGACGTCTTTGCCTGGTCATATAAGGACATGCCCGGCATAGACCGCGAGATAGCTGAACACCGCATCCCGATCAAGCAAGGTAGCGGCCGATCAGCGAAGCTTCAGACGCATCAAGCGAGAATGGTCCCTCATGGTCAACGAAGAGATTGAGAAGCGACTCTGGCCGGGTTCATCCAAGTCATCGAATATTAACCGGGTCTCGATATGGTACGATTATGAAGAAAAAGCGGCAAAATACGGTATGTGCCGACTTAGGACTGAACAAAGCACGCCCAAAGGCGATTTCCCACTACCTCACATGGACATCCTAATCGACAACACACAGGACCACGCCTTCGTCATTCATGGATGGATATGCAGGATACAACCAAATCAAGATGGCAGCGGGCGACATGCCAAAAGCGACTTTGTAACCTGCGGGGAACGTCTTCTTCTGCACATCATGCCGTTTGGGCTCATAAATGCGGCGCTACCTACCAACGCCTTTGCTACCACCTTGCTCCACGACATGATGCATAAGGAGGTCGAGGTATACGTCGACGACATGATCGTAAAATCAAAAGAAAGGGATGACCACGTCACAAACCTTCGGAAATTCTTCACCCGAATCAGGCAGTATAAGATGCGACTAAACCCACAGAAATGCACCTTTGGGGTCACGTCAGGCAAGTTGTTAGGCCACATAGTAAGCCAACGCGGGATCGAAATAGACCCGACCAAAATCAAAGCAATAATGGATATGAAACCGCCAAGCAACATCGACGAAATAAGGAGCTTTTTGGGACAAGTCCAATATATCTCCCGATTTATCAGCAAACTCACCATGATTTGCGAGCCAATCTTCAAGAAGCTGAAGAAAGAAGAACACACGAAATGGGACGACGACTGTCAACAAGCATTCGACAAAGTCAAGAGCCTGCTTACAAATCCACCCGTTCTGGTACCTCCACAAAAGGACTTGCCACTATCACTCTACTTAACAACCACGCCAGACGCTATGGGCGCCATGCTCGCCCAAGAAGTCAACAACGAAGAACGGGCCATCTACTACATCAGCAAAAAGTTCCACGATTACGAAACTCGGTATGAACCAATCGAGAAAAGTTGCCTCTCGCTTGTCTGGGCAACCAAAAAACTCAGACACTACCTACTCACTAGCACAACAAGAGTCTACTCCCTAATGGACCCCCTCAAATACCTATTTGAAAAACCAATCCTAAATGGGCGTATGGCCAGGTGGACTCTACTCCTCGCCGAGTATGAACTCAAATACCTCCCTCTGAAAGTGATCAAGGGAAGAGCAGTTTCGGACTTCCTCGCAGAAAATGCTATCATCGAACAACCCATGATCGATACAATGTCATTTCCGGACGATGGGATCTTCGCCATAGAAAGGGAGTACTGGCAATTATACTTCGACGGTGCGTCAAACTACCGCGACTATGGAGTCGGAATACTCCTGTGGACAAGGGATTTTGATCCACGCGATGTTTTATTTCAAAAACATTTTCATTTCGAAAAGAGTCGCCACTAAATTTTTAGGTGGAATTTAGAAACCAATTTTAGAGAAAATGAGTTCGTGTGAGTTTACGTGTTAGGAAGTTTAAAAGAATTTCATTAATTTTAACGCCTAACCCCGCCCGTCGTAAAGACGGTCTCTACTAAGTAAAACCATGGCTATTATGAGTACACATGCAAGTATGCAAACAACGTTTTAATCCTAAACATATTCTTTCTATGTCGTTTTAATGCACACATAATTTCGTCGAAGTTATTTAACATGGGTTCATTTACTATTCTAGTAAACAAAGAAAAGAAGCAGAAATACTCACCGACAGCATAAGATAGATTAGCAAACGTTAGCGGCAGACGAAAATAATAAGTACACGACTAATATAAGAGCAAGTATAAACTACTAACATGAACAAATACTCCCTACGAATAAAAAGAAGCGACAGACAAGCACAACCTAACGTGTAAACTAAATAATCAAGCGCAATTAAATGGACATGTTGACACATACAAATGACATGGATTCAGCCAAAATCGACTAACGAACATATAAATAAGTGCCTCACAAACGAAACGGATAATAAAAATACGCACAAACACGAGCAGACGCACAAACTAATAATTAAAATACCTCTAGTAGGCACGCAGACATGCACAAATGACAAGCAAACAAAAACAACATGCAGACATACTAATCGATTAAATACAATTTGGATGACTTAGACAGGATGAATATAATGAATTGACCCACAAAACTCAAGCAAATGTGATAGATTAAGTACAACTAAAGAAGCAGGTGTAGACATGTGCAAGTGGTTGTAATGAACAAAACAAACTGTACCAACTAAGAAAACGAGTAAATACAATTATTAACCAATCAAAAAGAATCAAACAAGTGCTCTAAATAAACGGATCCAACTCACACAAAAACAAGCAGGTAAACGTGGGTACTTCAAACACATCATACGAAGACCTAAATTATACTAGATACTACACGAATACCAAATGAGGAAACACGATTACAGAAGCTAAACTAACATACCAATGCAAATTATAAATCTAAAGAGAGCATGAAAGATCAAGTGTAAAACAACCAAACAGAAATAACAGGAGTAAGATCAAGTTACGTAAAAAAACTAACGAGCCAAACAGGATCAATCTAACGAGGAATTATACTACGCAGGGATGATCGAACATACATACTAAGTGAATCAAAAGGGCATGACATATCTATACACACATCGAAATCATACTAAAAATATTGAACTAAAACAAACGACGAAAACAATAACTACGATGATAAACAACAGAGCGACAGAAAGTAATGAAAAGCGACAGAGAGCAATAAAAACAATAAAAAACGATAACTTAACAAAATAAAAAGAGTATTTTTGCACCCTCAACTTACATGTATCGTTGACCAAATATCCGAGTCGCAATCGATTGTAAGATTTTATCCCAAGGGGCCGTCGTCGATTTAAAACAATTTGTAATCCGTAAGTTTGTACCAAAACTGACAGCAATTTTCAAAAGCTTGTAACTTCTTCGTTTCTCAACGAAATTTCAAACCGAAAGATGTTTTAGAATCGTGGTAATGTGAACTTTAAGACTCAGTAAAGAAACCAGAGAGACTATGGTGTTTTCAACACGAAAAATAGGGTAGAAGTCGTGATAGTTGCACGAAAAGCTGAAAAAAACGTGCTCTGTTTTTGTGCAGCAAATCTCGACTTCTTTGAGGCTTTTTTAGGGCTTTTTGTGGCTTGATCTTGTGTATGTATGTTGTGTATTTCGTGTCCTCTGAAGGCTTGTGGATGGTGTTTATTTATAGAGTCGAAAGGTAGGGTTTTTGAATGAAAAAAGAGCAACTCTGCTCTGTTTTCCAAGGCTGCCCACCTTTCGGTTTAGGGCTTTCTAGGGTGTTTTCTTGAGTGGCAAGGCAAGGGTATATGGGTAGGATAGTTAGGATACGGGTTTGGGTCATGGGTAGGCGAATACGAGTCGGGTTTGGGTCAAATAAGGGCTGATTTAGGGTCCAACGAGCTGTTGCGGATCAGCTCTCTTTTGGGCTACGTTTTGGCTAGTTGAGGTGGGTTTTGATCGTCGTTTTGGGCTGGCTTATGCTCGGGTATGTGGGGAAGAGTGTGGGTAAAAGAGGCCTCGAAATTCGTGTTGAAACGGGCTCAAAATCGCTCTTAAAATCGGGCTTAAAACGAGCTTTAAAACTTCTTTGTTAAGAAAACGAATTAAATCGAATACGATTTAATAAACTGTTTTAAAAGCACGAGAAACGACTTTTCAAGTCAAATATTAAATTGGTGAAAGCGACTTTTCAAATCGAATTAGTTAAAATGATTTTTCAAACCGAAATATTTTATTTTCAATAAAACAAACTTGAGACAAATAAATTTTGACAGAATAAATTTACCTTTAATTTGCAAAACATTAATTTAAATATCATTTAAATTAATAAAACATTTTGTCGACGGCGTCCGGCTTACATCGTAAAACGAACTCAAATAAATGACACGAAATACATGTTGTCCTATCATCATTGGGTGTTTGTTGGGTATTCTATAAATTTCCATATCGACAGAATCTGGGTATCTCTGAGCCCCCACTTTGACTAAGGCTTGGGCGGCGAAAGTCAAAGTAGACTCTCAGTCGATTGAAGATCCTGTTGGAGAGCCTCACGGGTCGTTTAGGGTCCCTTAGACCTGTGTACATAAGCTCACCAGCCATAAGAAGAAATCATACCTGAAACATGATTCTGGATGCCTTTATTTTCATCAAAGTATGGGTTGAGCCTTATCCTTAGGCGCCTACGTATCCGTTGTGACAGAATCAAACCCGTATCGTAGTTCGAGCTCATTGGCACGTAGCCACGCTTGACCCAAAACAATGATATTTGTCTACTCGATTGAGTAAAGCCTATATCTGTATTCTTTTTGGAAGTGTCACTTCTTTTAGCTTCTGCTAGTATTTCTTCATTTCGAGGATGTCATCCTGTCGTCGGGGTCTAAGGTAGATGACTTTAGAGCCCCCGGTTGGAGCGTTCCTGCTCAATCTTAACAACAAATCATAGCACACGACTCACATAGTGAAATCTGCGACTCTTGAAACAAAAAGGATGGATCATCGATCCGAGCTACGAATATCATTCGAAAATGGGTCGTCGACCTGCTTTTTAAACAAAAGGGATGGGTCATCGATCCGAACTGAGAATACTAATTTGGAAATGGGTCTTCGACCTGATTTTTAATCAAAAGGGATGGATCATCGATCCGAACTGAGAATTTTAATTTGAAAATGGGTCTTTGACCTGCTTTTTTAAACAAAAGGATGGATCATCGATCCGAACTTTAAATAGTGAGCAAAAATAGATATCGCGCTGGAAATGGGTCATCGACCCGAAACCGTAAACATCTTTTGAAAATGGGGCGTCGACCCGAAACCGGAAACATCTTTTGAAAATGGGTCGTCGACCCGCATCTTGAAAAGTGGTTGAGTCATCGACTCGAACTATAAACATCTTCTGAAAATGGGTCTTCAACCCGCATCTTAAAAAGTGGATGAGTCATTGACTCGAACGACTAAAAACATCTTTTGAAAATGGGTCTTCAACCCGCATTTTGATTTAAGTGGATGGGTCATCGACCCGAACTATGTTCATCATTTGAAAACTGGGGCCGTCGGCCCGTATTTTGAGGAAAAGGCGGATGGGTCATCGACCCGAACTATAATTGTCATTGAAAATTGGGGCCATTGACCTCGATTCTGAAGGAAAAGGTGGATGGGTCATCGACCCGAACTATAATTGTCATTGAAAATTGGGGCCATCGACCTCGATTTTGAAAGAAAAGGTGGATGGGTCATCGACCCGAGCGCAAGACATCATCTGAAAGTAGGTCATCGACCCCTATTTTTGAAAATGGATAAGTCATTGACCCGCATAGCAAATTTCATTTGAAAATCGAAAGAGGTCATCGATATGAACTTTGGATTTTAAGCACTTCGAATAATTCGGCCATTAACCTAGTTTAAAAACATCTTTTTTTTAAAGTTAGATTGCGGGTCCAACCTAGACTACAAAAATTACTTGAAAATTGACACGGGGTATTGGTTAGCATGCATCAAATTGAATTGGGTCCTCGACCCGCATTGTAAACATCATTTTAAAAATTAAGAAGAATCATCGACTCTGAATGTAGACATCATTTAGAAATTGAAATGGGCCATCGGCCCGCAAGCATCATTTTGAAAATTGAAGTGGGTCATCTGCTCGAATTTCAAATTTGACCTCGGATCATCGACCCAAACTTTGCAAAAAGGTTCTTGTAATGCATGATATTATAAAATCGAAGCATGGCCAAGTCAGCATGAAATACGACACGAATGTGACATGAATACGACAAGAACGTGACACGAGCAACTGACATTTGAACGTTCGACCATGACAGACTCGACCTAAGACAACGCTTCAAAGACGAGTAGACTAGTAACTATGCAGGGTCCTTTAGGATGGTGACCGCGTGGTTTGAAATAGACGTGGGTTAGTAGTATCATGCTCGCCCCCTAAGCAAATTCGTTGTCGAGATGCGAACTAACTGTCAAAGTAAGCATCTTTGCCAATTTAAGAAAAAGATCATTCCAAGACTGGACAATTACTTATCAGAACATTGATTCTCATCTCAATCTAAATCGAGCACTAAGACAGACTCAACAAAAGTTGCTTCATTTGGACTTTGTAAAGACCCGTAAAAAATTGACAAGATGACAAATTAGATGATGGGCGGTGGTGGTGGATTGTATCCCATATTCTAAAGTATTGCTTACATATTCGCGTGGAGCGAAATCAAATCCGATGTAGTTCGATCTAGGTGCATAAACATGGAATTTTTGTGTGTGTAGCACTCGAAGGTTTCACCTAAGGTATCGTGTTGTATCCCATTCTAGCCTGTGAAGTACTGGCGGATCCCTTGTTGACCCTAAACGCTTGGGTGCAACTACATAAGCAAATGATTCTCGGAATTCTAGACTATGCCTTCATTGCCGTTTTGAGAACGACTTAAAAATGTTTGATGGTACTTTCTGACCGTTTTGGCTTCGCCTTTAATTTTGACTTTGATCTTCGATCTCCGATGTGTTGCCACTCAATTTTTTGTATTTCTGTATTCTTGTTTGCGTTTTCGAGAATATGCCGCGCCCTTTGTGGCTTGGGCTTGTTCCAACTTCGTGGTCGTATGTATATCACGCCAGACTCCTCTGACAAGTTCGTTTGCTTATTAGGCACGCGATCGAGTACACGGAGGGCGATCCATGAATATTCGTACCTTTGGTCGCGACCAAATTCATGACCACTATGGAGCTCCAAATTAATGGATCCTCCTCCAAAGGCAGAGGAGTAGTATACCACAAGTTGACTACCGGGCCTTAGGTTTTTAGTTGTCGGAAACCCTTTTGTCTTTGTTTTTGTCTATGAGTTGGTGTTGCGCTTTACCATTTAGAACTGAATACGTATTTCTACCCCAGGGACACCCTTCGAGTGCGTTGTGCATTTTCATCAGTTGGATTATGGAAGCAAATTAGAGACAAGATCAATTTCATTGATTTTGAGAAGGGGTTAGAAATAATTGTGGAAAAAACGAATCTTAGACTCAACATAGACTTAAGACTTGAATACAAATTCTGACTTATAATCACCAACCTCGACTTTGAACTTTTCTCCTTTCAGGAGTTGATTCAGATGCTTGGTTTGAAAGTTACCCCACTTTTGCAACGTGATTTTGACTTGAGGAGGAAAATACGCGACTCGGGTTCAGAAATCGACACGGTTTTGACACTATTCGTAAATAACAACTCGGGATGCAAATGAATTGGAATGGATTAAACATGAGAAGACTCAGACCTTAACACCATGGCCTACGGCCTAACTATGCAAATGCATGTGACATATGGACTTGAAGACAGACTCACGGTATGAGACTTAGACTCAACTAGATATGGACTTGAAGTAATTAGCTCGTGTGTGGACCAACAAGTTTCTAAGGTTTACATAAAACTTCTAAAAATAGCCTAGATGAGACGTTATTATTCCCTGACTCAAAACTACTAATTGACATGCATGATTTGGGCCTAAGAATAGGTCTGGGTGACCCAACTAGGTAAATCCTCTAAGACTTTTATATGGACTAGACTTACTATACACGACTTAGATTCCAACTAGACTCGACTCGATGCATTTCATGCTTACTCGGGACTTGAAAAAGAAACCTATTTTTGAAGTTGAGGTTTGAAATGAGCAGTACTTCGACTACAAGAAAAGCTTTGTGGTTCGAAATTTCAGTTTAACTTGGGCTAGATTTTAGCTTTGAAAAAACTTCGTTTTGGTTGGAAAAAATCTATTCCCGAATGGGTAGCATTTCAAAAGCGTTCGAGATTATTCTAATCCTAAACGTATGACATTTCAGCTTAAAACTATTCTTTTTTCAAAAGACGTAGTGTTAAAAATCGTTCGGGATTAATCTAATCCTAAACGGGTAGCATTTCAACTTGGAAGAACGTTTTTCAAAAGAGTTAGTGTTGGGAACTGTTCGAGATTACTCTAATCTTAAACGGGCGGCATTTCAGCCATAAAAAATGATCTTTTTTCAAAAGACTTAGTGTTGAAAATTGTTCGAGATTATTCTAATCTTAAATGGATAGCATTTCGGTTTATAAGAGGATCTTTTTTCAAAAGATAATTTTTTTTTAGAAGAAAAAGAATGTTCTAGGATTTTCTAATCCTAACGAGGAGCATTTCAGCTAACAAAAGGATCTTTTTTCTAAAGACTTACCGTCGGAGACTGTTCGAGATTATTCTAATCTTAAACGGATAGCATTTCTGCTATAAAAGGATCTTTTTTCAAAAGAGTTTTTTTTTTTTTTAAAAGAAAAAAAAATGTTCTAGGATTTTCTAATCCTAACGAGGAGCATTTCAGCTTAGAAAAGATCTTTTTCAAAAGAGCTAATATTGAAAAGCATTTCAACAAGGAAGAGATCTTTTTTTGAAAAGAGCTAATATCGAAAATTGTTTAAGATTATTCTAACCCTAAACGGATAGCGTTTCAGCTTAGAAAAGATCTTTTTTCAAAAGAGCTAATATCGAAAATTGTTTAAGATTATTCTAACCCTAAACGGATAGCATTTCAGCTAGGAAGAGATCTTTTTTCTAAAAGAGCTTGAATCGAAAATTATTTAAGATTATTCTAATCCTAAAAGGGATGGCATTTTAGCCAAGAAAAAATCTTTTTTCGGAAGAGTTAATATCAAAAATTATTTAAGATTATTCTAAACTTAAACGAATAGCATTTCAGCTAGGAAGAGATCTTTTTTCAAAAGAGCTTGAATCGAAAATTATTTAAGATTATTCTAATCCTAAAAGGGATGGCATTTTAGCCAAGAAAAAATCTTTTTTCGGAAGAGTTAATATCAAAAATTATTTAAGATTATTCTAAACTTAAACGAATAGCATTTCAGCTGGGAAGAGATCTTTTTTCAAAAGAGTTAATATCAAAAATTATTTAAGATTATTCTAACCTTAAACGAATAGCTTTTTAGCTTGGAGGAGATCTTTTTTCAAAAGAGCTAACATCGGAAAAAAAAAATGTTTAAGATTATTCTAACCCTAAACGAATAACTTTTAGCTTGGAGGAGATCTTTTTTCAAAAGAGCTAAAGTCGAAAATTATTTAAGATTATTCTAATCCTAGAAGGAAAGCGTTTCAGCTTGGACAAAAATCTTTGTTTTTCGGAAAAGATGGTGTTGGAAAATATTTAAGATTATTCTAATCCTAAAAAGACAGCATTTCAGCTAAAGGAATGATTTTTTTTAAAAGGGAAAGCATTTCAGCTTAAGTCAAAAATCGTTTCAAAAGAGATATTTAAGATTATTCTAATCCTAAAAAGACAGCGTTTCAGCTAATAAAAGATTTTTGGGAAATATTTGTTTGAAAAGATGACAGTTTTGACTAAAAACGATTGAAAACATGGCTTTGGAATTCACAGAGCATTTAGTCATACGCAGTTCAAGGATGCAATGCATGAGCTAGACTATTCTAAGTCTCGAAAAAAGGTCCATGCCAATGATCCCACGTTGTTAGGTAACCTACGCCTCCACCATAAGTCCGTAACTATATGGCGAGAGGGCAGTCGCTAACCTCGGCGGGACCACCTTGATATTTAAATCAGACACAGTGAACGTCATTTCCCTACTTTGAGGTCGACCCAAAGGGAGAAATGGTTCGAATCCTAACAGTATGATACATAAAAAAAAGGGTACTCTAAATAGCCATCGTTTTACTTTTCAAGTTTCACTGTCCCCAGCGGAGTCGCCAAATTGTGGACAAGGGATTTTGATCCACGCGATGTTTTATTTCAAAAACATTTTCATTTCGAAAAGAGTCGCCACTAAATTTTTAGGTGGAATTTAGAAACCAATTTTAGAGAAAATGAGTTCGTGTGAGTTTACGTGTTAGGAAGTTTAAAAGAATTTCATTAATTTTAACGCCTAACCCACTTGTCGTAAAAGACGGTCTCTTCTAAGTAAAACCATGGCTTTTATGAGTACACATGCAAGTATGCAAACAACGTTTTAATCCTAAACATATTCTTTCTATGTCGTTTTAATGCACACATAATTTAAATCGAAGTTATTTAACATGGGTTCATTTACTATTCTAGTTAAAACAAAAAAGAAGCAGAAATACTCACCGACAGCATAAGATAGATTAGCAAACGTTAGCGGCAGACGAAAATAATAAGTACACGACTAATATAAGAGCAAGTATAAACTACTAACATGAACAAATACTCCCTACGAATAAAAAGAAGCGACAGACAAGCACAACCTAACGTGTAAACTAAATAATCAAGCGCAATTAAATGGACATGTTGACACATACAAATGACATGGATTCAGCCAAAATCGACTAACGAACATATAAATAAGTGCCTCACAAACGAAACGGATAATAAAAATACGCACAAACACGAGCAGGCGCACAAACTAATAATTAAAATACCTCTAGTAAACGCATGAGACATGCACAAATGACAAGCAAACAAAAACAACATGCAGACATACTAATCGATTAAATACGGCTGGATGACTTAGACAGGATGAATATAATGAATTGACCCACAAAACTCAAGCAAATGTGATAGATTAAGTACAACTAAAGAAGCAGGTGTAGACATGTGCAAGTGGTTGTAATGAACAAAACAAACTGTACCAACTAAGAAAACGAGTAAATACAATTATTAACCAGTCAAAAAGAATCAAACAAGTGCTCTAAATAAACGGATCCAACTCACACAAAAACAAGCAGGTAAACGTGGGTACTTCAAACACATCATACGAAGACCTAAATTATACTAGATACTACACGAATACCAAATGAGGAAACACGATTACAGAAGCTAAACTAACATACCAATGCAAATTATAAATCTAAAGAGAGCATGAAAGATCAAGTGTAAAACAACCAAACAGAAATAACAGGAGTAAGATCAAGTTACGTAAAAAAACTAACGAGCCAAACAGGATCAATCTAACGAGGAATTATACTACGCAGGGATGATCGAACATACATACTAAGTGAATCAAAAGGGCATGACATATCTATACACACATCGAAATCATACTAAAAATATTGAACTAAAACAAACGACGAAAACAATAACTACGATGATAAACAACAGAGCGACAGAAAGTAATGAAAAGCGACAGAGAGCAATAAAAACAATAAAAAACGATAACTTAACAAAATAAAAAGAGTATTTTTGCACCCTCAACTTACATGTATCGTTGACCAAATATCCGAGTCGCAATCGATTGTAAGGTTTTATCCCAAGGGGCCGTCGTCGACGAAAACAATTTGTAATCCGTAAGTTTGTACCAAAACTGACAGCAATTTTCAAAAGCTTGTAACTTCTTCGTTTCTCAACGAAATTTCAAACCGAAAGATGTTTTAGAATCGTGGTAATGTGAACTTTAAGACTCAGTAAAGAAACCAGAGAGACTATGGTGTTTTCAACACGAAAAATAGGGTAGAAGTCGTGATAGTTGCACGAAAAGCTGAAAAAAACGTGCTCTGTTTTTGTGCAGCAAATCTCGACTTCTTTGAGGCTTTTTTAGGGCTTTTTGTGGCTTGATCTTGTGTATGTATGTTGTGTATTTCGTGTCCTCTGAAGGCTTGTGGATGGTGTTTATTTATAGAGTCGAAAGGTAGGGTTTTTGAATGAAAAAAGAGCAACTCTGCTCTGTTTTCCAAGGCTGCTGTCCACAGCTCGGTTTAGGGCTTTCTAGGGTGTTTTCTTGAGTGGCAAGGCAAGGGTATATGGGTAGGATAGTTAGGATACGGGTTTGGGTCATGGGTAGGCGAATACGAGTCGGGTTTGGGTCAAATAAGGGCTGATTTAGGGTCCAACGAGCTGTTGCGGATCAGCTCTCTTTTGGGCTACGTTTTGGCTAGTTGAGGTGGGTTTTGATCGTCGTTTTGGGCTGGCTTATGCTCGGGTATGTGGGGAAGAGTGTGGGTAAAAGAGGCCTCGAAATTCGTGTTGAAACGGGCTCAAAATCGCTCTTAAAATCGGGCTTAAAACGAGCTTTAAAACTTGCTGTTAAGAAAACGAATTCGTCGAATACGATTTAATAAACTGTTTTAAAAGCACGAGAAACGACTTTTCAAGTCAAATATTAAATTGGTGAAAGCGACTTTTCAAATCGAATTAGTTAAAATGATTTTTCAAATCGAAATATTTTATTTTCAATAAAACAAACTTGAGACAAATAAATTTTGACAGAATAAATTTACCTTTGCAAAACATTAATTTAAATATCATTTAAATTAATAAAACATTTTGTCGACGGCGTCCGGCTTACATCGTAAAACGAACTCAAATAAATGACACGAAATACATGTTGTCCTATCATCATTGGGTGTTTGTTGGGTATTCTATAAATTTCCATATCGACAGATACGGGTATCTACAACTCCTAATATCCCCAAACGGCGATCATACTCCACTCTCAATCAAGCTCGACTTTAGTGTTACAAACAACGCCGCAGAATACGAAGCCTGCATTTACGGCCTGCAAGCCGCCATCGCCCTCAAAATAAAGAACCTACGAGTGCATGGAGATTCATTCTTCATCATAAATCAAGTGACCGGGGCATGGAAGATCATGAGCGAAACCCTCACCAAATACCAAACAAAAGTACAAAAACTCCTAACCAACTTCGACTGCATCGAATTCTACCACCTCCCAAGGGAAGAAAACCAGTTTGCCGACGCACTGTCAAAACTCTCATCCCTCCTCAACATGCCAGCAGACATGAAGTTACTCCCCATCATCGTCGAAAGACGTGTCGAACCAAAGATACATCCATACCATTGACCTGGACGGCCGAAGCGCATGCAGCCTTGGTATCAAGCCATAATCAACTACAAAGCAGACAATACTTACCCACCCGACAATCGATAAACGTGACGTAAAGCTATCAGACTCCTAGCTTCCCAATTTGTGCTAGAAATGGGACAATTACTCAAGAAAACACCACAAGGGACGCTGCTCATATGTGTCGACTACAAGAAGGGGCAGGAAATCGTCACGCAAGTCCATGATGGCGAATGCGGACCCCACATGAACGCTCGAGCACTCTGCAAACAAATTCTACGGCTAGGATGGTATTGGACGACCATGGAAGCAGACTGTATCCAATACGTCAAGCACTGCCACAACTGCCAAATTTTCAGCAACGTCCAACATATACCACCTTCACCATTATACAGCCTAACCTCACCCTGGCCCTTTTCAACTTGGGGCATCGACGTAATAGGAAAGGTCCACCCCATCGGAGCAGGAGGTCACTGCTTTGTGCTGGTGGCCATCGACTACTTTACTAAATGGGTAGAAGCAGCATCTTTTCGAACCCTCGGCTCCAAAGAAGTCGCCAAATTCATACAGACAAACATTATATGCCGATATGGCATACCCCATGAGTTCATCAGCGATCAAGGCTCGCACTTTCCGCGCGAGACGGAAGCTATACTCACAAAATACAACATCCAACATCACAAATCCACGCCATATCGACCCCAAACCAATGGAGCCGTTGAAGCAGCAAACAAGACAGTCGTCACCATACTCGAGAAAATGATCGACAGCTGCAAAGATTGGCCCAACAAGATACCATATGCACTCTGGGGATATCGTACTACCATCCGAACCCCTACAGGCATGACCCCCTATTTCCTCACCTATGGCATGGAAGCCGTCCAACCAGTGGAAATAGAAATACAGTCTCTACGCATACTAATGGAAAGTAGCATCCGAGCGAGAATGGGCCCGTGAGCGGCATTTAACAACTCATGCTCCTGGATGAACGCCGAGCATTCCTCGAGCACCGCATTTAATGTACCAAGCCCGACTACAACGAGCATTCAACAAACGAGTTAAGCCACGACACATAAAAGTAGGTGATCTCGTACTAAAGTCAGTCCGAGCAGCACTTCCAGTCGACCCACGAGGAAAATTCAAGCCTAACTGGGCTGGACCCTACCTCGTCAAGGAAATCTTCACAGGCGGAGCAGTAAAACTAACCGACTTGGACGGTCAAGAGTTTAACCTAGCAACGAACCTCGACCAGCTCAAGAAATACTACCCTTAAAAATGCCTTGCAATATATCTATAAAATGCGAAATTTTCTAAAAATCAATTCATGGACCGGCAGGTCCTTAAACATGCTCATGGACCGGCAGGTCCTTAAACATGCTCATGGGCCGGCATGCCCCTAAACATGCTCTTTCTCTTCACAAAAATCAAAAGCAATTCATGGACCGGCAGGTCCTTAAACATGCTCATGGACCGGCAGGTCCTTAAACATGCTCATGGGCCGGCATGCCCCTAAACATGCATCCATCAAACACAATTCATGGGCCGGCATGCCCCTAAACATGCACATTCACCACAAAAAAGCAAACACAATTCATGGGCCGGTATGCCCCTAAACGTACATTTCCCGAACTACGCCGGTTTGATTCCATTTTCCATGGATACGTAGGCAGCTTTGCGAAAAGCGCAACCGATATTCAACACAAAAATGACGCGTCCAAAGTTTAAAAAAGGCTAAGGACATAGTCAACACAAAAACCGTCTCATAACCTAATGGGTTAACATAAGGCGATATTCAACACAAAAATGACACGTCTAAAGCTTAAAAAAGCCAAGGACATTGTCAACACAAAAATTCGTCTCTTAAACCTAAGGGTAAAAAGAATGACATTCAACACAAAACGACAAACCCAAAGCTTAAAAAGGTCGAGGGAATAGTCAATACAAAAATTTCCTGAGAACAAAAACCATGCTTGCATTCTAAACTTTGAAAAGGGATTAGAGCCAAGGAATTTCACACAAAATAATAAGCAAAATGAGGCAAAGTCGTAAATAAAAACCTGATTTTTATTAATCTTAAAAAGAACGGTTACATTTTGGATTTTCCAGACGTAGGAGCATAAACTACACTAACAAACACTACAATATATTACAATACAGATCCCGGCATATACATCGGGTTTAGGATAGGTAATATATTACATAGTACAGCACATAATACAACATAATATGAACATAATATTAACAAAGCACACATAAACTAAAACCAAGTTATTCTCCGAAGCAAACATAAAACCTTTCAGCTGAATAAGGGGATGTCAACCCTCAACCCCAATGGCGATCCCCAACATTGCCATAACAACCTTGATCACCTGACCCTGGAATATGCCGACGGCCGAACACACTTTCAGCGGCCGAGAGTAGCTCCGAACTCGAACCCTCGCCATCACCACTGATACGTCCAAGACGGGCCGGGTCATGAGCAGACATCTGTGAAAGCCCGTTGAGCTCTAGGGCACGAAGGCGTGACCTCTTGTGGGGGCTCTGCGCAACAGTCCACCTAGCGTAGGCTTGTGATACCTGAGTCGTCCTAGGAGTGCCCGCCACAGGCCACCTGGGGCGCATAATCCATCCGTTCGCCCAGGCGTCGGTTATACCGCTAGTCAACATAATCATGCCCTGCACCTTAGTGTCCTGACCAGGGATGAACTGTGCCCACCCTATCTGTCGCCTCACTCGCAAAGGATGGATGTAGACACCCATGTCAAACCCGCAAAGGAAGACTCCAGAGGAACAATCGCCAGCCTACACCGCCGCCACGTCAACTATTCCCCACCATGGTACCAACGGCCGAATGGCCAGATGACCTCACAAACTTCGGAAAGTAATCATCGGATATTTGGTTTGGGTCCAACCACCTAATATAACGATCGACCATGCCCCTAGCATAATCGACCACAAAACCGAGCATCGCCAAAGACACTAAGACGCTCCATCAGCCATACCTGAAGAGTAAGGGGACATCCCCGGTACGGGCGCTCCCTATTACAAGCACGATCATCCAGGCCCAGGATCGTCTCGGCCAAGATCACAGCAGAGGGGTTGCAACCATACTCCATCTGTTGGACGACAGTGATCAAGCGAGGGTCACCAAGCGCTCCCTCATACAAGGAGTCTGGGAACATGTAGCGGTGGACTAAGCAAAATGCCAGCGCTCTTTTCCTAGCACCAAAAGAGATCGTCTCATTTCCACGGTTCATGAACCGATGGCACAGGCGGTTAAGGTTGATACGGCTTCCAACAAATAGGTCCTCCGTCTCCACCCGGGTCATCTGGAGGTAGTTCTGTACGTGCCTTTTATACCCAGACTCCGGTCTGACGCATACAGGCATGTTAGTTCGCAACCAACCACCAATGGCTCCAAACTCCTCGACCAATGGACAGACCTCCCCGCCAGGAAAGCGAAACACGTGGAAGCTCAAGTCCCAGTAGTCGAGACACGCATCCAGGAACTCAGGCTCCATTTGAACTTGCCTCAACCAAAGGACCTATACCGCAATCTTTCAAGTCCTTCTCCTCGATACCCGACAAGGACGCGCACCAACGACGCAAATTTCCTTCAAAATTCTCCATGACTCGACGAATGTTCCGTAAATATTCTGAATATTTTTGGAAAATCGAGAATAGAAGACGAGAGGATGAGTGAAATGAACTAACTTACCCCTCCTTTTATAGCCGAGATTTGCAAAACGAAATACAACACAAAAACTTAAACGCTAGTGAACAAGCGATTAAAATAAATCAAATAAAAACCACAAAACAAAAAACTAATCGCCTGTAAACAAGCGATTAAAAATGAAATCGCCTGTTTACAGGCGATTTTCTTTTTCTTTCTGACAAAATTATTCGATTTTCTTACAACTCTTACACACCTACGCCCTAAAACCTTTAACTTATTACCCTATTTACCCTTTTACCGACCTCAAGCCGACCCTTACGGTCCCGACGCGTCGTCTCGATTTGCGTAATCAGCTCCCGTCTTTCATATTTTTCTTTTTCACAAAACACAATAATCGCACGAAAATCAAAAACAACACAAAATATGAATTTCGCATTCACAATTTTCATCTCAAAACGTCGTTTTAGCTCACTTTTGTGCTATGTCATGAACGTCTTTTTCACGAGTCTAAAATATTTTCTAAACAGTTTTTTTTTCAAAACTCTTCATTTTTCATTTAATTTGGTCATTAGCGAGTCAGTCTCAATCGAGACGTATATATGTGCTTTTACGACTAACACTGTTTTGCAGGTACACTCGTCACGCAAATACGCAAGGATTTCAGACCCAGCTACGACGCAGGAATGCATTTTTCGCAACAAGACAAAATAACCGAAATAAAACCATAAACACCCACAAAACCAAAAAATCAACCATACACAAGTCCCGATAAATAAACCGTTACAAACAAAATATTAATACAAGTCCAAAATACACAGGTCCAAGCCTACTGCGAATGGTCACGGCGCTGTAAAACAGCACGCAAGGAGTCGATCTCAGCACGCGCCCTATCTAGCTCCTCTGCGTGCCGACCCTCTAGCTCTGCCCGGACTCTCGCCAGCTCCTAAGATGCGTCTCCTCATTTCGACGCGATCTCGCTCCTCTCGTACCGACCTCGCTAACTCGTCGGCGTCGGCGCCCTCTGAGCCCTGCAAGCGTCAACCACCTTCTCATTCACGACCGCCCGCCACCGGTTTGCCGCCCGCCACAGCCTCCTGTGCCCCTCGGCCGTCACCTGCCACACACACGCAAAACACATTTAGCTTTCTAACCTGGGGCTCTGATCAAAACCTATAACAGAGTTTGACTAACGATTTTACAATAAAATCTTACTCAAACTGGGGGCTACAATCAAAAACCTGCTTCAACAGAGTTTGACTAACGATTTTACAATAAAATCTTACTCAAACTGGGGGCTATAATCAAAAACTGCTTCAAACAGAGTTTGAATAATGATTTTAAAATAAAATCTAATTCAAACTGGGGGCTATACTACATAATACTCATGCTGTACAAAGAAGAAAGTGAATACCTTTCTCACGCGCGGATCCCACCTCTCAAGACCCGCATCGGTGACCACAGAGCGAGGAAAGCGGCAAAGACGATCGAGTGAGAGCAGCCCTCGTGAACAACCAGCAGATCCTCAGCGAACGGAGGAGGCTGGAACTCAAGGTCAGGATCACGGCGCTGCAAAACAAAAATAGGGTAAATTTTTGCTTTTTGAAACCAAAACATATACAAGCGAAAAGGATAAGCAAGCATACCTCGATCACAGCGTCAGCAAGGGCATGCTGTGCCCAAGTCACGTAATCCTCAGCCAGCCGCAACAAGGAGTCGGACTCACCCTCGTGATACACGTCACGACGCTCATTAGCGTCGGGCGTCTCCACGAACAAAACCGAGGGCGGAGGAGCAGGTACGATGAAGCCGCCGCGACCCGTCTGCGCAGACAGACGCTCACCCAAGTACCAGTACGAGCCGTACTGAGTCTCAATGTACAGCCGCCGTCCGTCAAGGGGACCAAAGCGAGCTGCAATCGTCGGAGGGACGCCGGTAAACTTCCTCCAGGGGTCACGAACGAACTACAAAACAAAACCAAATTATAAACCACAAAAACAAACACAAACCCAAAAAAAAAAAAAAGCGACAAAAGACCAAAGTACAAAACACAAATGCCCTTACCTTATCCACGGTCATCCCGTTGAAGCGCACACGAGCCGCGTCGTAGTTTAGGCCAATACCTCTCCGATCCGCTGTCGCGTAAGCATGGAAAGCCGGATACTGCGCCTCAACCTTGAACGTGTCCGGAAGCAGAGAGGGGAAGTGAGCGTAGCACCAAGCCTGCAAGCAATCAGAACACACGCATGTAAGAAAAGCGAAACAAAACAAAGAAAAACTACAAAAATCGAACCTTACCTCCATCAAGACCAGGGCCCATGGCGACACATCAGAATCCTCGTCAATCCGATCGGGGCGCCGCGTCCCTCAAGTATCGGATCAGGGACCCGAGCGAGGTGACCCGGTCAAAGTCACCTGGCGCGTCGTATGCGCGCGCCATCAACGGCCGTCGGCGCTTTCGCTCCCCACTTGTCGCCAAAGTGGGTGGCCGTCGGGAACCACCACTGACCACCAGTAAGGGCCCTACGCTCGGCGCTTCGCTCGAGTGGACCCTTCTTCTTCCTCTTCCTCGAAGAAGTCAAGAAACCAAATAGTCCGGTCAAACGTATGCTCCTCACCTACCCGCGACTTGACCCCATCGCCAATCAGGCGCACGACTCGTGGGCTATCGATAGGAGGTCGCTCACGCCCCCAGTCAAGTACGCCCTCGCCATGAGGCAGCCCCGTGACAGCCGCCCACGAAGAAGGGGTTACGCCAACCTCGTAACCAGGCATGTGGAAGGTGTTGGTCGTATCCCAAAACCTATCCAACAACGCCGAAATCTGATGGCGCGAGTCCCCCCGCTTGCCCCGCACCGCCGTCCTTTTCTGCACCAAGGGACCAAAAGCTGTCCCGAGCACTATATCCCGCTCCTCCTGGGTGAGCCTACCCTCAAAAACGTCAAACACCGTCCGGAACCCAGAGAAGGTCCTCATCGAGCCTAACGGAAAGCCGACCTTCACTCGGATCGACAAGTGCTCGAGGACTCCAGGCAGTCACGCCATCGATCCATGGCCACCGGCGACCACAACGCGGACCATGAGGATAGTCAGGCCTCGCGCCCGGCTCGCCGACCATCCCCGCGAAAACCTGTCGCGGCCTCAAGACTGCCGCGCTGCATCTGGGCCTCGCCCTCGGCCTGCGCCCTCGGCCTCACCCTCGGCCTGCCTCGGCCTCGGCCTCATCCCCGAGCACGCTCTGAACACAGCCTGGACACGACCCGACCTGCGGCCCGCGGCAACAAGCTGCGGCAAAGCGAACGCGTCGGCCAGCGGCTGGCGGCGGCGGCCGCGGCGGCCTCAGGCAATCTCGGCCTCGGCAGGCTGACCTCGGTATGATCTCGTCGAAACCCACTCGCCGTCGCTCGAAGACTCCTCCGACTTCAGGGGTCCTCGAACGGCTCCGGACCCGAGCACGACCACGCCTCGCGGGACCACCACAGAGCTCCCTCGCTTCCAACCTCCTCAAAAACACCGGCGACCACAGCCTCGTCCCGGTCACCACCTCTGCAGAAGAAGACGAGCTCGGCGTCTCGGCTTACCATCGCCTCACCGAAGGTTACATCCACCTTGCGCCCGGCCTCGGTTCCTCCGACCGCGACCACGCCCTAACCTGGCCCCTCCAGAACCGCGGCGCCTCGGCAACGCCGCGCCACGCCCTGCGAAGCCCCCGCCGCAAAGACCACGACCTCTCGCCGCTTCTCTCGGAGCCACAGCGCCCTCCAAAGACCGCCACGGCCACGCCCCTGCAAAGACCCTGCAGCTACGCCTCGACCTCCACCACGGCCTCCCCCAGGAGCCCCAGACGTCTCCACAGCAGCGCCACGTCCATGCCCCTGCAAAGACTCTGAGACGACACCCTGAGCCTGACCTCGGCCACCAACAGGAGACCTCGACGACCCAGCAGCAGCCCCACTACCGCTAGTATCACCAGAAGACTGCGTCCGCTCAGCGACGGTCTCCTCGCGTACTACATTAGCTGAAAAAACAGGTGACTCGGCGAAGAACGTCCACGACCGCACCGCTTAATCGACGGCTCAGGGCCACCAGAACAAAGACCACGCCCCAGGCCACTCGCGAAGGCCCAGACGACGACCGACAAAGACTAGCACCACTAGCGTAAAAGCGCAGAGACTCCACGGAAATACCGAACTCACCTGGGCGTCGTAGAAACCCCTGGCGTCGAGCAAAGGCTCTCAAGACATCCGACCGAGACGGACCGTTTGAAACCTCGAGGGCGCGGCATACGAAGTAGGAGTATGCTCGCCGAACAAAGAAAGTCAACTCCAGCCAATACCCGATCCATGTCACTGGAAGTAGGCGCTGGAGGCGTAGGATCACCTGCACAAGATTCAAAGGCATACTCAGACAACCAAGAACAACAAATTACTTAGAAAGCGAAGCACGCGGAAATAACGAAAACAAGTACTAAGGCCTACGTTATCCGCAAATAAGGCCAAACAGGCGAAAGCACAGAAAATCAAAGTCCATGAGACGTATACGATATATACGTCCTACTCAGTCAAGTTAAAGAGCAAGCACGCGCAAAAGCAGCAGAGAATTGGCCAAAACAGCAGAAAGCGGGCCTTTTTAACCCGAAAATAGCAGAAAAGGGAAAACGCCACGTAAAGCCGAAACCCATATTTGGCGATTACTGCACCCAACCCATAAATCACAATAAACACGTGCAAAAAATTCCATGCGAAAATAACGTCCCAAACCCCCCGAATGAACAAACTTTTACAAAACGCTTACAAACTACAAAAACGGCCTTTTCTTGACCATAACTCAATCCAAAAAGCCCCCACTTCCCACAAAACAACCCCCTAGCCAACACAGACGACACACATTACCATACATTCCATGAACGGGGCACGAAAAGCGAGGAAAAGCGATTTTTGGAAACCTAGCCTAAACTACAAAAACGCTCCAAAAACACCTCTAAACCATACACACTCTACAAAACAAGACCAAAAGTGTACCATACTAGCCATGAAAACACAATACAGAGAATTCGGGCAAGTTTCGGAACCGAAAAATTTCGACCAAAATCGGCCCCTTTACCAAAACGCACGAAAATGACGTTTTTTCGAGCCGTTCTTCGCATACAAGCCACCCAAACCTTCACACTAGCATACTACAACATTACCAAAACAACCAAGCCACTCGAGATCGCCCTACGCTACAAAAACAGAGCACAAACCCCGACTTTACCCCCTTTTACACGGTTTTTACCCGAACGAACCGCTTTTCGCGACCATTTCAACAAACCGAACTCACCAACACGATATACTACTAATGGGTAAGCTACACTGAAGTTTTGAGCCATTTTCAAGACGTTTTCAAAAATGACCAAAATGCCCCTACACTACAAAACGCACGAAAATCGAGACCACGAGCCGGATTTTCACACAACGACAGCAAGATAAGCAAGGCAAGCACTATACTAGCCATGGCGAACGTTTTCAAGCAAAGACGAGAGCTAAACTCGAATCAAACCAACAAAAATCGACCCTAAACCCTAGAAAACGGTATTTCAAGTTAAAACCGACTCAAACAAACTTCAAAACCCGAAAAACCAAGTGAGTTGACTACATACCTTGGTCCATGATGAATTGTAGGAGTCGGAAAATTGAATTTTGGTCTAGAAAATCGCCGGATTGAATTTTAGGGTTATCGATTTAGTTTTTATTTTAGAAACAAAATAAACTCTCCTCCCTTCTCTTCCCCAATTTTTATAAAAATTCACAAAACAAAAACAAAATCGCCAGTTTACTGGCGATTTTATTTTTGTTTCTGGGTTTCTGTTTCTGTTTTGGGCTGTTTTCCTCGGCCCAATACACTTTCAACCCATTTCAAACACAATTCCAACCCAATACAAAAACGCGTAGCCTCCTTAAGAGACGTTCATAAAAACTTAGCCCTTTTTATGAAAAACCAAAAACACGTAACCTCCTCACGAGACGTTAAAATACAAAAACGCGTAGCCTCCTTAAGAGACGTTCATAAAAACCTAGCCCTTTTTATAAAAAAACCAAAAACACGTAACCTCCTCACGAGACGTTAAAATACAAAAACGCGTAGCCTCCTCACGAGACGTTCATAAAAACCTAGCCCTTTTTATGAAAAACCAAAAACACGTAACCTCCTCACGAGACGTTAAAATACAAAAACGCGTAGCCTCCTTAAGAGACGTTCATAAAAACCTAGCCCTTTTTATAAAAAAACCAAAAACACGTAACCTCCTCACGAGACGTTAAAATACAAAAACGCGTAGCCTCCTCACGAGACGTTCATAAAAACCTAGCCCTTTTTATGAAAAACCAAAAACACGTAACCTCCTCACGAGACGTTAAAATACAAAAACGCGTAGCCTCCTTAAGAGACGTTCATAAAAATCTAACCTTTTATGACAAAAACGCGTAGCCTCCTTAAGAGACATTCATAAAAACCTAACCTTTTATGAGAAAAACACGTAGCCTCCTCACGAGACGTTCATAAAAACCTAACCTTTTATGAGAAAAACACGTAGCCTCCTCACGAGACGTTCATAAAAACCTAGCCCTTTTTATGAAAAACCAAAAACACGTAACCTCCTCACGAGACGTTAAAATACAAAAACGCGTAGCCTCCTTAAGAGACGTTCATAAAAATCTAACCTTTTATGACAAAAACACGTAGCCTCCTCACGAGACGTTCATAAAAACCTAACCTTTTATGAGAAAAACACGTAGCCTCCTCACGAGACGTTCATAAAAACCTAACCTTTTATGAGAAAAACACGTAACCTCCTCACGAGACGTTCATGAAAACCTAACCTTTTATGAGAAAAACACGTAGCCTCCTTACGAGACGTTCACCAAAACACCAACCATTCCTATAAACCAAACACGAAAACGCGTAACCTCCTTTACGAGACGTCCGTATCAAATGCAGCCGTAAGCAAAGCAAAGCAAAGCAAAGGAGCGCAAGCCAGAAGCGCAAGCAAAGCAAAGCCAGAAGCGCAAGCAAAGCCAGAAGCGCAAGCCAGAAGCGCAAGCAAAGCAAAGAAGCGCAAGCCAGAAGCGCAAGCAAAGCAAAGCCAGAAGCGCAAGCAAAGCAAAGGAGCGCAAGCCAGAAGCACAAGCAAAGCAAAGCAAGAAGCACAAGCGGAAACACAAGCAAGGCGCCCGGTGGAGACTCTCAGGGCCACATGCGGGGCCGACATGCCCATAAACATGTAGGACCGTCATGTCCTTAAAACCATGGCGTCCCTCCCCGCATTTCGCGACGCTAAGTCCTCGTCTCTCCCATAAGACACATGCTTAGCGCCGCCAGGTAGTATCGAGGCCGTAATGGTGGGATACTATCTTTAAGTTTGACTAACGCTTTGTCCAAGCTCAGTCAAACTGGGGGCTCTGTAGATACCCGTATCCGTACCCCCCAAAAACGAACCCGATGATGAAAAGGACTTTCATGCATGCTTTTAAAAGAGTCGAAACGGTACAAAAGTGTCTAAAACGTATTTAGTCATTTTTAGCGTATTAATTTGGATTTGCATAATCATAAAAATGAATGTCACTCTTAGTCATTGTAAGCACGATACAGGAACGTCTTATTAAGCCAAGCCACAAAAGCAAATTTCAACTAGCTACAAAACGGCCCAAACTTACAAACACGACCCAAAACGCACACTAACACAACACTCAAAACGGGCCAAAGTGCGTCCCGTGTCACATTTTCACAAAACAAGACTCCACGATACCATAAAATAATATAACCTAATATTATTTTATTTCAAGCCAAAACCGAAAAACACGACAAAAACCGAAACACGAAAACCGAAATTCGGACCAAAACAAAATGACTTAACCACTAAGATAATTACATCACAAAACATAATCATTACCCCCTAAATACGTCATTAACCAAAGGCGGCTCAAAACAGCCCACCAAAACAAAAATAAAATCGCCATTAATGACGATTAAATTTAAACGCCTGTCAACAGCGATTTTCTTTGTTTTGTAGATCACGCTTTTTGATTTTTCTTAAAAAAATATCCAACTCAAACAAAATTAAACGCCAGTGCACAGGCGATTTAATTTTGTGCACCCACAAAAACCACCCAAACTCTATAAATACCAACCCCTTTCATTCATTTCAAAAGATCGGTTTTTCAACACACATACACTATTCACGAAATCCACTCAAAAATACCGTCTTTTCATTTTCGAAAGGTAAACATTTTACCTACGGGCTGGACGTTTGAGACTCGGACAATGGGGTTACATTAACCCCAAACCCGATATTGGCACTAGCGAAGCCGTATTCGTAATACGGTTGTAGCAATTCGGATTCATAATCCGTCTAAACCCCGCCAATATCGCATAAATAAACGACTCATTATCACTAAAGCAAACCGACGTCACTTTTATAATTATGCAAGTCCTCATTCATGCATTAAATAACGACTAGAATCACGGATCCAACACTAAATTGTACCGTTTCATAGAGTCTTTTAGCATGTCAAAACTGAGGGTTTTTCATAAATTCTAATACGAGGTCAGGAAAACAACGTCTATAGTAATAATTTAGTCAATAAATTATTATTTAACATACATTTCCTATAGCAATATGTCATTATTTTGACAATTTACATTATTTATGCATTTTAATCGAGTCATGTTTATTCGCACTTGTACGTAGCGTGACTTTTAGCCCAAATATCGAAATTAACTAAATGTTTTCAAATTAGTAGAGACTACTTTTACGTAGGCTTTTTGATTTCAGTTTTCAAAAACACATTTTTGTCAAAACTTTTGAAAAGTAACCTCACTCCGAACCCCTTCTCTGGTTTCAAACCTCAGATTGATAGATATCGACGCATCTTGAAATTTGAGACACTCGTGTCTTGTATTTCAAGACGCGTTAAATAGGTTCCAAATTCCTTTAATATTTGGTGGCGACTCCGAAAATACATTTTGAAAAAGGATTTTTCTACTTTTCTTTTTTGATCGCAAATTCATGCAATGATCTCCCCATTTTTTACAAACCTCGCACTTTTTCCTGCGAGGCGATCTCCGCTTCGCGCCAAGACGGCGAGGGGCGGGCAAGGCAGTATGCCGATAGGTTCATTTTTCCCGGTACCTTCAAATACGAAGACATTACAAGCACCAGCATCAACGTCTGACGATACCAAGCATATACAAAGGCACCAACAAACGACAACAAGCACGACGAAGGCATTCAGCAGGCCGGCAGGCCCTTATAGCATGCACGGACCGCCAAGTCCTTAAAATGCGCACGCCCCTCCCCGTTTAGCCCGGTTCGAAGTCCTCGTCTCACCCATGGACACATGCTTCGTTCCGCTGACTATATCGAGACTGTAATGGTCCGGATATGGTCGTGGAGTTTGACTAGCGCTCTAGTCCGAGCTCAGTCAAACTGGGGGCTCTGTGGATACCCATATCCGTACCCTCCCAAACAAAACCCTGTGATGTAACACGGACTTTTATTACGCATGCTTTAACGTTGACTTAAACGGTTCTAACTAATGTCGAATTCATTTTGAGTCGTTTTAAATGTTAAAATGTTTAAGGTCGCTTCACATCGCTTTAAATAAACGTTCATTTTGTCCATTTGGAGTCTAGCTAGGTCCTTGTCTGTGGAACCCGGGATCGGACCCAACTCGGCGTCTTGCTTAAGGGCGGATTTTAAAGTTAAAAAAAGATTAAGTTGGAAAAACCTTTAAGAACTGTTATGGAGTCGCCACCTATTTATCGCGGAAAATAGGAACCTGCTACCATGTTCTAAGTTAAAAACATGTCCTAGATTTTGGAGCACGCCGACACCCCTAGATCTAAGGCTTGTGAAACCAGATTGGATTCGGGGTGAGGGTACTTTAGAAAAAGAGTTAATTCAAATAATGATTTATGAAAACCTTTTAGAAAAGCCTATGTAAAAATAGCCTCTACTGACCTAGAACAATCCTTGTAAGATGATATTTGAGCTAATGTTATCGCTACGTACAAGTGCGATAAGGTTGTAAAAGAATGCAGATGCAGATGCAAAAAGATTGATTAAAACCCTCAGTTTAGCATGTTTAACTTGTTAACGAATACGGTTCAGTTACAGGTCGAATTCATTGTTTAAGTTGATTTAAATGCAAAAGAAGAAGGTGCAAGATGCATGCAAATAAAATAAAGTTCAATTGTCCATTGGTTTATTTTATAAGGTCGGTTGCTTATGCGACTTTGGCGTGTCATCGGATATGGAGTGTACCCGCAGTAATAAGAACACTTGCAAGGCAAGCGCGGTCGGGTGCCAAAGCCGGGGGGGGCGCTAAAGTGTAGACCCCTTTGTTAGTCCATAAGAAAATAAGAAAAAGCTTTGATCCAAGTGGATCGGTACCTACCTTGTCCTGACGCTTCAGATCTGGGCAGAGCTTCGCTTCTTGAACTAAAAAGGAGGATGAATTCAACACGGGATGGTGTGTTGAACTCAAGGATTTGAGTGCTTGAGGCTTTTGTGAAAGAGGATTTGTGTGTTGTGAATTGTGTGTGAAAGATGATCTGAAAAAGTGTGTAGATGTGAAAGATGTGAATTGTGTGGAAAAAGATGATCTGAAAGTATGTTTTGAGGTCGAGGTATAGGGCTCTATATATACTAAAAACCTCGGAGAAATTAGGAAAGCAGAAATAAAAGCAGTAGAGGAACCGCATAGGCTTATGCGGTTGCGAGGCAAACCGCATAAGCTTATGCGGTTCTACCCAAACCGCATAGACTTATGCGGTTTGAGGGTCTGGTTTTTTGTGTAGTTTCCAAGTTTCGGTTGCATTGAATCTTTGAAAGATTTCGTGATAATCTCGAACGTGAAGCTCAAGAAAACCCCTAGGATATTTCTGAGATATTTTGTGATGCTTAGGGCTTTGGAGTGCGGGCCAAAGGCTTGGGTTTGGGCTCGGTTTCGGGCCCGAGACCCGGAAAAATGAAAAGTGGTGTATTTGCATAGTTTTGTGAGATAAGGTAAGACGTGAGGTTGTATTTTGTGTAAGAGGATGCTAAATAGCGGTTTTAGCTACCGGGCCTAAATTTAGGAATTTAGGAATGCTGAATCAGACCTTGTTAATGTAAAAGGACCAATTGTAGTGCAAGTGCGAAGTTTATGCCAAATGAAGCAGGACAAGGACCTAGCTAGACTCCAAATGGACAAAATGAACGTTTATTTAAGAGCGATGTAAAGCGACCTTAAACATTTTAACATTTAAAACGACTCAAAATGAATTCGACATTAGTTAGAACCGTATAAGTCAACGTTAAAACATGCGTAATAAAAGTCCGTGATACATCACAGGGTTTTGTTTGGGAGGGTACGGATATGGGTATCCACAGAGCCCCCAGTTTGACTGAGCTCGGACTAGAGCGCTAGTCAAACTCCACGACCATATCCGGACCGTCACAGTCTCGGTACAGTCAGCGGAACGAAGCATGTGGCCATGGGAGAGACGAGGACTTGAACCAAGGCTAAGCGGGGAGGCGTGCGCATTTTAAGGACTTGGCGGTCCGTGCATCTTTGTAAGAACTGCCGGATGTCTTCGTAGTGCTTATTGTCGTTTGTTGGTGCCTTTGCGTGTGCTTGTAATGTCAAATGCCTGGTGCTGGTGCTTGTAATGTCTTCGTATTGCATGTGTATAAAGGGGCTAGAGTGCAGGGTGCATATGCTTGTAAGATGTTTGGGTAAGTGCTAGTGCAGGCCTCGTAAAAGAGCGTCCGTGTAATGCTTGTGCTTGAACTCGCCGAGGAGCGTCTGTGTAGAGTGAAATGCTTGGAGTTAAGTGTATATTGCGGAGTACATGTGCTTGGGCTCGCCGAGGAGTGTCTATGTAGTTGTGGTTGCGTATGGTTGCTTTCCGTGGTGGAGAAAATGATGTAATGCTCGTGAAGAGCGTTCGTGTTTCTGCTTTGTACCGTATATTGAATGCTTAATATCTGGCGTATGGCGGATGTAGGTGATGTTTTAACCCAAGCACCCGGACGCATACTTGGAGTTGTATTAGAGCTAGGATGAATTAGGAATCCAAAAGTAGGCGTAAAGCGAGAAAAATTCGAGAAAAGCCAAGAGGCCAAACCGCATAAGCTTATGCGGTTCAGGACAAACCGCATAAGCCTATCACGGTTTCCCCTGTTGGCTATTGGGGGCTATATAAGCACGAGCTCAACCGTGAGCTTGCCTTATTCATCATTTACGGTTTTCATACTCTAAAAACGTCATTTTTCGATTTCTCAACCGTTTTTGCTCATTTTTCTTGCGTTGCCTTGCTATGGAACGAGGTATTGCTCCATTTTAACTTGCTTTTACGTTATTTGTTGTTGTAATTAGCTAGTTTTGCCTTGAAATGTTGAAAAGACGGGTTTTGAATGAAAACCCGAGTTTTGCTTGAAATTTGCCGTTTGAATGCTTGAAATTGACGTCATTGTGTTGCATTATGCCATGTGAACGTGTATGTGTGAATTGATTGTGATTTAGACCGTCTTTGTGTGAAAAACGTCCAAATTAGGTTTCGGGCCCGAAAACGAACCGGGATTTCCCGACTCGGAATTTCAATTAAACTTGATTGTAGGATGCCCATAGCGAGTATAGCATGCCTATGACGTTAGTTTTGCGAAAAAGTCGAATTAAGGCTTTCAAATCGCCGTCTTAAGTCGTAGTTATACGGAGTAATTAAGGCGAATTGGGGGTTTTTGATCGGGATGACCAAAATGCAATTGCTTGTAATGGGTTGTTGTTGGGGACTATTATGGCGCGTAGAAACCATAAAGTTGTAATTTTGATATGTAGAGAACGGTTTTCGGCTTAATTGTGAATTAGGCCTAAAAATGCTCTGTAAGGCGTATAGCGCAATGTGTATAAGGAATGTATGTGTACGCCAAGTTGTGTACTTGCGTGTATTATAGTTGTATGTATTTGCTGTGTTTGGTTGCAGGAGAGGGTTCTGGTCGTGTTACGAGGTCAAGATCTCGTAAAAGTGCTAGCTCGAGGACTGAGGGAGCCTCTAGCTCGAGTAGCTTGAGGCGTACTCGTAGTGAGAGGGATGCTGACCCTCGGGACCTGCCCACGAGACGTGGTCAATCACGAGGTAGAGGCCGTGGGAGAAATGTCCCTGTGCGTGATCCTGAGGAGGAGGCGGATGCGTTTGCTCAGGCGTTTGTAGACGAGCTGGAGGCTGAGATGGATGTTGCTGAGGAGCAGGCTGAGGAGGTTGAGGAGGTTGCGCCTAGGGCAAGTAGCTCTAGGCCGCGGAAATCACGTGTGAACAGGGTTTCGCGAAGGGTTGGGATGGCCACAACCTTCTGCTTGCTCTGGAGAGACATGTTTCCTATCGAGCGACGATGGGTTGGGATAAGGGTCCAATGAGGACCTTCTCGGGCGTCTCGTCCGCGATGTGTGCTTTTGAGGAGAAGCTTCCGCCGAGGGCGCAAGCTTGGGTGTTGCGTAGTGCTTTTGGCCCGTTGGTTGGCCATTGGAGGGAGATTGCGAGGAAGGAGCGGAGGCGAACGATGTTGATCGGGGCCTTTACGGGCGGTATTGGGACACCACGACGACGTTCCATATGCGGCTTTGAGGCCGGCATTACCTTGTCTGGGTATCTTTGTCATGGCGGGCTCTGGATTTGGGGACCGCGACATGGATTTTGACTTTGCGCCGTCCGTTGTGGACGAGGTTGTGACTAACGCGGTTGGCGGTGGTTTGGAGGTGATTTGTGAGGGTGCGCCCCCCTATACTTTCAAGACGAGCTATATCTTGGAGTATTTTGAGGGGAAGACCGAGTATGGCCCCTCGGAGTGGAGCGACGAGCAGAATGCTCGTATGTGGTTGTGGTGGTTTGTGAGCGCCGTGTATTTCGGCGACAAGGGTGAGCGGGCATCGACATCGGTCCTTATGCATCTCCTGGATTGGGATGCGATTGGGACGTTTGACTGGGTGACGCCGTCTCTGGGCTTGTGCATTCGTTTCTGTATGGATGCCGTGAGACCGCGGGTCATGGATGGAGGTTCGCGACTGTCCTTGGTCGCGCCTGGCTTCTTGATGGAGGTATGTATTGATTTTGTTTTTGTCTTAGGTGTATTGTTGTTCATTTTTGTTGTCTTTGTAACGTGTTCTTGTTTCTTGTTTTTGTATGTGCAGTCGTGGATTCTTAGCCACTTCCCTTTTTTGCTCCCGCGTCTTTGTGAGGATCGTGAGGAGTACCGGCGCGCATTTGGGGTACGATGTAACCGTCTGGCGTGCTCAACCGGGTCGTATGATGATGTTAGGGATCGTCTGAGCGGATGCGATTTGATGAGGTTTGTGCTTGAACCATTTTAAATAGAATGTACTTAAAATGATTGTATTTTGTATCTGTATTTGTGGCGTGTTCTGTTTTGCTTTGTAGTTCGTGCCGTTCAGTGGGGCGATCTGAGGTATTCTGAGGGCATTGGGGCTAGATTTGCGGTCACGAGAGACCAGCGCCTATACATAGCGACGCCGTATGGATCGGTTTGGTACCTTGAGAGCGTTTGGTTTTGAGCGGGGTGGCGGCTCGGTGGTGCTAAGGATCCGCCGAGGGTCTGTTTGGCGAGGGTTTCGCCAGGATCGTGTGGCGTTGTATGGAGAGGAGAGTCGGTGAGCCTCCTGTCTGGGGAAGACTATGCCCATTTTGCTCGATCTCGGCTTGCTTGTGGGCCGATTGAGGTATGTGTGCCGGTGTTTGGGGTGCGTAGGGTAATTTGCGAAAAATTTCCCACGGCGTGTGCGTTTGTATTTGTTTGCAGGAGTTTGATCCGAGATGGCGGAAGCGGCTGATGATTTCCTACTACTATCGAGTATGATGACTCAGCGTCCGTCGTACCTTTGTTCCGAAGCGTACTTGCCGGTGACTACTGATGCGGGCATGGACAGCTGGACGAGCAAGGTGAAGAAGGTATGTTCTTGTGTGGTTGTATGTATGTGTATAAGCCCCCAGTTTGATCGAGGTATGGAATATAGCGATGATCAAACTAGTGAGATGAAATTAAGGTAAAATGGAGAAAAGTGTGAGCTGTGTATGTGTTGTGTTTCACAGGTGGCTAAGGAGGCGCATAAGAAACTATGGCGTATAGCCAACAGGTGGAGGATGGCTTGGGCTGAGCAGACTCGGTTGTGTCGAGCCGAAATGAGGCGGCTCAGATTAGGCGTGAGTTTGACGAGTATAGGCGCCGTCACCCCGAGTGAATTTGTGTATTGTATGAACCTTTATGTACATGTCTTTGTAGCTTGAACTTTGAACTTTGTTGTTGTAGCTTGAACTTCGTAGCTTGCATTTGATTGTCGTCGATAAACCTGTTTGGTAGGCTTGTTTTTAAAAATGATATGATTCCCGAGTGGGATGCGTTGATGTTCATTTTAGATTGGGAAAATGTTTTGCAAAAAGTTCATTTTAAGTGCGAAATGAGCTTGCATGAATGTCGAAAAATGTTATGCGTTGACTCGTGGTAAGAATCGGAATTGCCAAAGTGAAGCGTGATGTTGGTGTACGGGGAACAACGAAAGAATGTCGTAGCCCAAAGTCGGTTGTAGTGTTTCAGGAAAGACGAAATTAGGAAAAATTTGAGAAAAACCAGCCCCTGAAACCGCATAGGCTTATGCGGTTGCAGGGGAAAACCGCATAGGCTTATGCGGTTTAGTGGGCAAACCGCATAGAGCCATGCGGTTTGTTGGCCTGGCTGTTAGCGCTGTATTTCCATATTTCGGATATTGTTTTCCTATATAAGGAGAGGGGGTGCGTGCCTAATCTTCATTCACAATCACTTCTCTTCCTTGTGTTTTTGCTTTAGGATTTTGCTTTCACAAATATATTAGGTATATTTATAAAAGTTTTTTTTTTTTTTTTGTCCGAGAAAATGGAGGTGCATTTTGATGCTCTTTTGAAGGGGTGGACGTCTTCTTTGAGTTCGGGGATGAAGAAGGCGGTGTATGATGACGGTGCGGGTGTTTTTATCGGCTTTCGTCAAATGAAGGTCGATGTAGACTTCCTTGATTCGTGCTTAGATTATTGGGATCCTAGCTTGCATGTTTTTAGGTTTCCCGGGGGAGAGGTATGCCCTTTGATGGAGGAGTTCTCGGCCATTGCTGGATGGTCGAAACGGACTACTCCTGTGGTCGTGAGGAGTGAGCTTTGTTACAACGGGATGTTGCGAAACTTCCTTGGGATGACAAACGCTCATGCTGCGGGTTTGTTTGAGGGAGGCAAGGTAAACATGCTTCTCTTGTGTCAGCGATATATGAATAAAGCTGATACTAGTATTTCGGATCGTTACAGCGGAGGGCTCTTGCTTTTTGTTTGGTTCATCGTTATGCTTTCGCGGGGACCATGCCGGATGGTGTGTTCGGGAATGCGAGGTATGCTCGTGTTGTCGAAGAGATGGAAGCGAGGACATGATCGCCTGCGTTGATTCTAGCGGAGACTATCTCGGGCTTAGGCGGCCAGTTATGCTAATCGTCTGAGCTCGTCTGAGGGTTGCGCTAGGATTCTCAACGTTTGGCTCATGGAGAGGCGAGTGTGTATAGAGCTCTTCCCCTTGGAGGTGTCTTGGCGGCGGGGGACGGCGTCTCGGAAGATGGATTGGGCTAACCCTCGGGGCGTTCGCTAAACTACTACAGGGGTTTGTGAGGAGAAGCGGCATTCGTTGGTATGTTTCGTGGTGGGGTATTACGGAGGTAATTGCCGTCGGTGTGGCTTAGCGGCTCATGGGTTGATGTTGTGTGGGTTTGGGCCAGGCGTATGGATTCATCCTCTTCGGCTTGAAGAGGCAAATCGGACTTCGCGGAGACTATTAGGATCGGGATACAGGTTGGAGGGGTTGTTGTCCTAAACAACGGATGATTGATGCTTGGATCCGAGGGTGGTCGGATCGTGTTACTGGTGTCTTGAGGAGCATATAGAGTCTAGTCGTGTTCTGGACTTCTATACCGGTGGTGCAGTTCCAATGATCCTAAGGAACGTGAGAATCAAAGGAGGAGGGAAAAAGAATGGGCCAAGGCCCTCCTTGGCGTATGAGGCGGTCTTGAAAGGAGGGACTATGGTGATCTTTGTACTGTTGGTGCAGGTGTTTCTTCTTCGAGACCGGCGCGGGAGAGGCTTGGACCAAAGGTGACCGTTAAAGATCGCCTAGGGTCAAGGATCGAGGAGCCCCCAGTTGAGCAGGATGAGGATCCGATGGAGCCCCCAGGTTTTAAGAGATCTACTCCCGTTCTTAAGTCGAAAGTTGTGGCGGATCGGCCTCTTGAAGATGAAGAGGTCAACCCGAAGCGTCGGAGAAAGACTTGAGTAGTTTGTTTTGTTTAGTTTAGAAAGATTCCTTTATTTAAATACATGTTTTAGATTTGAATAAAGGGCTAAGGAGGCTTGTTCCTAGCTCATTTCTAAATCGCGAAAAATTCTAAAAAAAAGTAATAAAATAGAATTAATTTGCTTTTGTCTTGTCTCGTTGCTTTCTTTGTTTTGTTTTCAAATGTTCTCGACCTTTTTAAGCTTCAAACACTTGTATTTTGTCTCAAATCCTCGACCTTTTTAAGCTTTGGACTTGTGTGTTTTGAATTATTTTGTCTAAAATCCTCGACCTTTTTAAGCTTTGGATTCGTTTGTTTGACTTGTTCCGTCTTTAAGTCCTCGACCTTTTTAAGCTTTGGACTTGGACTTGTGTTTTGTTTTTGTGTTGACTGTGCTCTCGACCTTTTTAAGCTTCGAGCGTGTCATTTTGTGAGTGCAAGACCCTCGACCTTTTTAAGCTTTGGGTATGCGTGCTAGAAAAAGTTCGGTTGTGCTTTTGACAACCTGCCTACGTATCTGCTTTTTGAATACAGAATCAAACCGGCGTAGTTCGTGTGATTCGGTTGAGCTCTTTGCAAAGCTGCCTACGTATCCACAGTGCGTGGAATCAAACCGAGCGTAGTTCACTTATGCGAGAGAGAGTTTTGTCCTTTTTGTGAAGTACATTGCAAATTTGTTTAAGGGTAGTATTTCTTGAGTTGATCAAGATTTGTTGGTAGTCGGAAGTCTTGACCCACGAGGTCGGTTAACGCTACTGCGCCTCCGGGAAGGATGTCCTTGACCAAATGCGGCCGACCCAATTGGGTTTGAATTTCCCCCTTGGGTCGAGTGGTAATGGTGCTCGGACGGATTTGAGTACTAGGTCGCCCACTTTAATGTTTCGTGGTTTGACCCGTTTGTTGTAGGCGCGTTGCAGGCGTGATTGATACATTCGGACTGTACTTAGTGAATGTAGTCGTCTTTCGTCTAAGAGGATGAGTTGTTCGTAACGTTCGCGCGCCCATTCGGCCAGGAATATGCCTTCCATGAGGATCAGAAGGGATTGTATTTCAACCTACGGGTTGACCGGCTTCCATTCCGTAGGTTAGGAAATAGGGTGTCATGCCTGTGGGTGTGCGGATTGTGGTGCGATATCCCCATAATGCAAATGGGATTTTGTGGGGCGATCATGGCGGTGTCGATCATCTTTTAAGGATTGATCTGACGGTTTTGTTTCTTTGCCTCAACCGCTTGGGTTGGTTTCGCGGTCGATAAGGTGATGACTTGTGTCGTTGTATCTTGTATTTGAGGAGGAGTGGCTCGACTTCCCCTTGAAAGTGCGTGCCTTGGTCACTAATGGACTCGTGTGGGATGCCATAGCGACATATGATGTTGTTACGTATGAATTTTGCGACTTCTTTTGTGCCCGGTTTGCGATGCGATGCGGCCGACCCATTTGGTGAAATAGTCGATGGCCACGAGGATGAAGCGATGTCCCCGTGCTCCTACGGGTTGTACTTTGCCAATGACGTCAATTCCCCATGTGGAGAAGGGCCATGGCGAGGTTAAACTGTATAGTGGTGAAGGAGGGATGTGTTGTACGTTTGCGAAGATTTGGCAGTTATGACAATGTTTGTCATATTTTGCTGATCGGCTTCCATGGTTGTCCAATACCATCCTAGCCTTATGATTTGTTTGCACATGGCTCGTGCGTTCATGTGTGGTCCGTGACTCGCCATCGTGTACTGGGACATGATTTCGTGTCCTTTCTTGTGGTCGACGCACAAGAGTAATGTGCCTTGGGGTGTCTTTTTGAGTAGTTTGCCCATTTCCATCACGAATTGTGATGATAATAGGCGTAGGGCTCGCTTGGCCCGTTTGTCGGTGTTTGGCGGGTATTCGCCGTTTGTTTTGTAGTTGATGATTGCTTGGTACCAAGGGTCGGTTTGTTCTTCCTCGGTTTCGATGTCACAGATGTATGCGGGTTCGTTCCGTCGTTCCACGACAATGGGGAGCGTTTCCATCCCCGGGGGTATGTTGATTAGGGACGCGAGTTTGGATAGCGCGTCGGCGAATTGGTTTTCTTCGCGTGGGAGGTGTATGAATTCTATGTGGTAGAATTCGTTTATGAGTTCTTGTATTTTGTTACGTCTGATGCCAGGTTTTCATTAAGTATCTTCCATGCTCCGGATACTTGGGTGATTATGAGGGAGGAGTCCCCATAGACTCTTATGTTGCGGGCGTTGAGTACAAGCGCTGCTTGGAGACCGTGCAAGCATGCTTCGTATTCCGCTGCATTGTTTGTTACGTCGAAGTCCAGTTTAATGGATAAGGGTGTGTGTTCGCCGTTCGGGGATATGAGGAGTGTTCCTACTCCGCATGACCTCGATAGTTGGATGAACCATCAAGTATAATTCCCATTGTTCTTGGTCGATGTTGTAAATCCCGTCGTCTGGAAGGGATGTGGTGTCTATGATTGGTTGCTCGGTGATTGCATTTTCGGCTAGGAAATCGGAGACTGCTCGTCCCTTGATTGCTTTGAGGGGTACGTACTTAAGATCGAATTCGGCTAGGAGCAATGTCCATCTGGCCATTCGTCCGTTAGGTACAGGTTTCTCGAAGAGGTATTTTACGGGGTCCATTGTGGAATATACCCTTGTTTGATGTGCTAGCATATAGTGACGGAGGTTTTGGATGACCATACTAAGGCTAGACAATTTCTTCTCGGCGGGTGAGTATCGAGTCTCGTAATCGAGAAACTTTCTTTGATGTAGTAGATTGCGCGTTCTTCGCCGTTGACTTCTTGGCGAGCATGGCGCCCATGGCGGTGGGTGTTGTTGTGAGGTATAAGGATAAGGGTAAACCTTCTTGGGGTGGTCGTAGAACCGCGGGTTAGTTAGCAATTCTTTGACCTTGTCAAATGCTTTTTGACATTCCTCGTCCCATTCAACGTGGTCGGTCTTCTTGAGCTTCTTGAAGACCGGTTCACATATCATGGTGAGTTCTTTGATGAAGCGTGAGATGTATTGGATTTGGCCTAAGAAACTTGAATCTCGTCGAGGTTCTTCGGGGTTACATTTCGAGGATTGCTTTGACTTTTGAGGGTCGACCTCGATGCCTCTTTGGCTCACTCGTGTCCTAGTAGTTTCTTGGGATTTAACTCCAAAAAGTACATTTTTGGGGATTGATAGCATTTTGTATTGTCGTGGCGAATGAAAAACTGCGGAGGTTAGTGATGTGACCACTTCGCTCCTTTGATTTTACGATGATATCGTCGGCGTAAACCGACTTCTTTGTGCATCATGTCGTGTAAAAAGGGTTGTAGCGGTGCGTTGGTATGTAGCGCCCGGCATTGATTAGGCGAAGGGCATAAGCGTATGTGATATGTCCCCACGGTGTAATGAAGGCCGTCTTTGCCATGTCTTGGCGACATCTTGATTTGATTGTAGCTGCGTGGCCAGTCCATGAAGGATAGGAGGCGTGATCGTGGTGTTGTCGACTAGGGCGTCTACATGGGGTAATGGAAAGTCATCTTTGGGACTAGCTTTATTCAAGTCGCGAAAGTCAACGCATACTCGAATTTTGCCATTCTTTTTCAGGGTGGGACCATGTTTGAGACCCATTCGGGATACTCGATGACTTGGATGAAACCGAAGCTTGTAGTTGTTTTTCGATTTCTTCCTTGACCATAAGGGACCATTCGGACGTAGTCTTCTTAGCTTTTGTTTGATTGGTTTATGCTTAGGGTTTGATGGGGATGCGGTGCTCGGCGATGCTTCGTTCGATCTGGGCATGTCTTTGTATGACCAAGCGAATCGTCATTGAATTCGCTTAGGAGTTGCGTAAATTAGATGCGCTTGTCTTCATCTAGTGAGGCTCCTAGTTGTAGTTCCCTTGGTTCTTCTGGGGTTCCCACGTTTATGGTTATGGTTTCCTCGATGGCGAGGTCTTGTGTTTTGGGAGAAACAATGTTTGCAATGTATTTGTTTAGAGATTGTTCATTTTTATCGCATGAGTTAGTGTCTTTTGATTTGTTTGTTGTTTGTTGATTGTTAGATGTTTGTGCTTTGTTGTTTGTTTTAGCTTGAGACAAGGCGTAAGCAAATTTATTCATTTCATTATTTTGAGAAGAATTATTCGACAACTCAGAAAATTGCTTGGAGCTTGCCTCCGTGAAAGAAAATCTAAACTAAAACTAGAATCTAGGATAGATGGGTCGACGGGTGACCCGACACTTAGAGCATTAGAAGTTAAAAGAATTTCTTCTTCTTCTTCGTCTTATTTGTTTGAGGAGCTGCTTGAGCTGCTTGAGTTGCATGAGGTGCTTGAGTTGCTTGGGGTGCTTGAGTTGCTTGGGGTGCTTGAGTTGCTTGGGGTGCTTGAGTTGTGATGTAAATTGTGTCGTTGCTGGAGGAAGGTGTGGTTTTCCTCCGAGGTTTCTTGATCTTTCCTTGATCGATGAGGTCTTGGATAGCGTGTTTGAGTCTTAGGCAACTTTGAGTGCTATGCCCCATGCCACGGTGGTATGCCTGGAAGGCGTTGGGGTCCCATGATTTTGATTTCTTATTCATGGGCGGCTCATTGATAGGTCCGATCGGTGCAAGATAGTCTTTGCGATTAGTTTACGTAATGCTATGGCGTAAGGCATGTAGAGTTTGTCAAAAGTCCTTGTAGGGCCGTGTTTGTTGTGTCTTTTAGTCCCTTGAGGTGCGTTCTCGAAGAGTGCTTGATGGCGGGGTCTTCATAGCTTGATGTGAGGTCCTTTTCAATACGGTGCCAATTTCGACAAGATGCTCAAAATTACGAGCGTTGCAGTGAAAGTAATATCGCCAAAGCGACGCATCTTTGAAGAGGAAAGTGTTGATGAGTTCGTTTTCATGCGGATGATTTGGGATTCGGAGAGCGGTTTCCTCCATTGGATGAGGTGTTTGGCGAATCGCTTCGCCGTCACGATTGAAGGCCTCGAGGTCGTCGAGTGAGGCTGGGTTGGCGAGTTCCTTCTCAATGCGCCTTTCCAGACGCTCGACTGCGGTCCGATGTAAAGCCTTCAAGTGATTGATGTCTCTTGCAAGTTGATTGACGTGTTGTATCACCTCGTCGGTGGGGAACCAGTATTCGTCGTCCTCCTCGTCACTAGACCAGTAGACTGCATTGACTTGGTCATCAGAGGGCGTGATGAGGTAGAGCAGTCTAGAATAGGGGTGATCCCACGAAAGTTGCGTGATTACCAAGCGGGTTCTCGTTGTTCGAAGGCTTGGTAGGCTGAGATGGTTTGCTAAGCTTTCCCTGATCAATGAGATCTTGGATAGCGTTCTTAAGCCTAAAGCAATTCTCGGTGTCATGCCCCTTGCCTCGGTGGTATGCACAGAAGGCATTGGGGTTCCAAGATTTAGGCTTCTTGTCCTCGGGTGGCTCGCTAGTGGGCCCGATTGGTTGCAGATAGTTTTTCTCGACCAACCTTTGAAATGCCTTGGTGTAAGACATAAAGAGAGGATCAAAGTTCCTCTTGGCTTTGGGAGGTGGAGAGAAGGTAGTTGCGAATGCGTCGAGGGTGTCATCGTCAAGGTTCTGCAAGCCAGTGCGATTTTAAATCGTTCTTGACCGCACGGGAGGACTTAGAGGAGCTCCCTTGATATGCATGGCCGGTGTATTTAGCCATGGTGCCAGTCCTATGGTCATCTTCGATTTGAGTGCCGACCTTAGTCAGTTCCTTGAAGTTACGAATGTTCTTTGTACCTCATGTAGAATTGATACGGGTCGCAGGTTGTTTATGAACTTGGGAACAAGCTCGTCCTCGCGAGGGACGGTTAGGGATTGGCGCTTAGCTTCTTCCAGCGGGTGAGGTAGTCGGTGAAGCCTTCGTTGTCCTTTTGAGATAGGACTTCAGAGTGCGGATCGAGACTTGGGTGTCTTCGTTGTCTCGATGCTGTCGATCGAATTCAACCGTGAGTTCTTGAAAGTAGGGATGCGTTGCGGGTCGAGTGAGTAGAACCATGTCTTGACCTTCTTCTTTAGAGAGTGCGGGAAAAGAGTTAGCCGATGCTTGGCATCCACTCCTTTTATAGCCATTTGGGATTTGAAAGCTTCGGATGTGAATGATCGGGCTCTCATGTCCTTGAAAGATAGGAAGATCACTAAGGGCGAGCTTGTTAGGGAGCTCATCCTTAATGCTGGCGGGTACGATTTCATTCTCCTTGTGGATGGAGGAAGTACTTGAGACATAGAGTCTTTCCTCCATGGCTTGGAGCTCTTGGCGTGTCTATCGCCTTCTTCCTTAATCTTGGTTTCCATGCGTTCCGCCGGTGGTGTGGGTGGTCAAAGGCGTTCGAGGTCGTGGTCGACTTTGCGACTTGGTCACGGAGTGCGGTGGCGTCTTATTTGTTGCGGCCATTTTGCGGGTGTAGGTGCGTTTTTTGTATGGGATTACTACACGGTGCTTAGTGCGACGAGTATCCAGCTGAGGCCTGCATTTCACTTTGTATATTAGCGACACGACTCGACCCACTAGACTCACATTCATTTTAGGCATTCATTTTAGCTCATTTCGTTGTTTTAAAAGACCTTTTAAGCTTGAAAAAGGAGGTTTTCGGAAAGGTTTTGCTAAGGGAAGCTTTTGAGGCGAGGATGCGTGCGCACATCTCGTCTCGATGTTAAAACGTTTTGCTTTGCACCCGTCGAACTGATGTCGGTGATTTACCGAGGTGAGCTCGAGTCGGATGTGTAAAAGAGAAAGGATTCGGCTCGAGAGTGATTAGCAAGTCAAACCGAAGATGTTAAATGTAGAACTTAGGCCGTATGACCTAAGGGATTGAAATCCACGAGCTCGGGTTCTAATCCTTGCTCGGGTTTTTGCTTGTTAGTGAAAAAGGAAGTTTTGAAAAAGGTTTATTTCAAAAATTCGCGATAGTTTTGTTTGAAAAGTGTTAGTTGTTAGGTGTTAGGTTCATTTATCTTTGAAACGTTTAAGCGAGTTTTCGAAGATATGAATGCAAATGCTCGTTTTGAAAAAGACCATGGAGTGCATAGCCTCGAACTTGTACGTATGACTCAAAAAGGGTGAAAAATGAGTCAGTCGGGTACACCTCCAACTACCTCGAGTACGCTTTGGCAGATACTTAACCCCTCTATTTCCTTACGCCGGAGCGATAGGTTTTCTAGAGAACCTTTGAGGCGATCGAGATAATCGTTCTGACAAGCCGTGGAGGAGAGAGGAAAGTTAGTCTTGCACGTGCTTTATCGAGTGGACAAGCCTGCGTGTTGGAACCACCTCTCAAGGGTGCTAAGGGTGCCTAGATTCCAAAAGGAATGGACTCTAAACGAATGTGCATAGCTCAAATATGTATACTTGGATTGTTCAAGGCTTTCAAGTTTCACCTCTTTATTTTTAAAAAGAAAAAGCTAGTTTTAAGTTTTAAAAATAAGATATCCCAATGAGTCGCCAAACTGTGGAACCAGGATCGGACCCAACTCGGCGTCTTGCTTAGGCGGATTTTAAAGTTAAAAGATTAAGTTGGAAAAACCTTTAAGAAGCTGTTATGGAGTCGCCACCTATTTATCGCGGAAAATAGGAACTGCTACCATGTTCTAAGTTAAAAACATGTCCTAGATTTTGGAGCACTTGACACCCCTAGATCTAAGGCTTGTGAAACCAGTTGGATTAGGGGTGAGGTACTTTAGAAAAAGAGTTAATTCAAATAATGATTTATGAAAACCTTTTAGAAAAGCCTATGTAAAAATAGCCTCTACTGACCTAGAACAATCCTTGTAAGATGATATTTGAGCTAATGTTATCGCTACGTACAAGTGCGATAAGGTTGTAAAAGAATGCAGAAGCAGATGCAAAAAGATTGATTAAAACCCTCAGTTTAGCATGTTTAACTTGTTAGCGAATACAGTTCGATTAAAGGTCGAATTCATTGTTTTAGTTGATTTAAATGCAAAATAAGAAGGTGCAAGATGCATGCAAATAAAATAAAGTTCAATTGTCCATTGGTTTATTTTATAAGGTCGGTTGCTTATGCGACTTTGGCGTGTCATCGGATATGGAGTGTACCCGAAGTAATAAGAACACTTGGAAGGCAAGCGCGCTCGGGTGCCAAAGCCGGGGGGGGCGCTAAAGTGTAGACCCCTTTGTTAGTCCATAAAAAAATAAAAAAAAGCTTTGATCCAAGAGGGTCGGGACCTACCTCGTCACGACGCTTCAGATCTGGGCGAGCTTCGCTTGAACTAAAAGGAGGATGAATTCAACACGGGATGGTGTGTTGAACTCAAGGATTTGAGTGCTTGAGGCTTTTGTGAAAGAGGATTTGTGTGTTGTGAATTGTGTGTGAAAGATGATCTGAAAAAGTGTGTAGATGTGAAAGATGTGAATTGTGTGGAAAAAGATGATCTGAAAGTATGTTTTGAGGTCGAGGTATAGGGCTCTATATATACTAAAAACCTCGGAGAAATTAGGAAGCGGGGAAATAAAAGCAGTAGAGGAACCGCATAGGCTTATGCGGTTGCAGGCAAACCGCATAAGCTTATGCGGTTCTACCCAAACCGCATAGACTTATGCGGTTTGAGAATCTGTTTTGTGTAGTTTCCAAGTTTGGTTGCATTGAATCTTTGAAAGATTTCGTGATAATCTCGAGCGTGAAGCTCAAGAAAACCCCTAGGATATTTCCGAGATATTTTGTGATGCTTAGGGCTTTGGAGTGCGGGCCAAAGGCTTGGGTTTAGGCTCGGTTTGGGCCGAGACAGGAAAAATGAAAAGTGGTGTATTTGCATAGTTTTGTGAGATAAGGTAAGACGTGAGGTTGTATTTTGTGTAAGAGGATGCTAAATAGCGGTTTTAGCTACCGGGCCTAAATTTAGGAATTTAGGAATGCTGAATCAGACCTTGTTAATGTAAAAGGACCAATTGTAGTGCAAGTGCGAAGCTTATGCCAAATGAAGCAGGACAAGGACCTAGCTAGACTCCAAATGGACAAAATGAACGTTTATTTAAGAGCGATGTAAAGCGACCTTAAACATTTTAACATTTAAAACGACTCAAAATGAATTCGACATTAGTTAGAACCGTATAAGTCAACGTTAAAACATGCGTAATAAAAGTCCGTGATACATCACAGGGTTTTGTTTGGGAGGGTACGGATATGGGTATCCACATTGTCCTGCTTCATTTGGCATGAGCTTCGCATTTGCACTACAATTAGTCCTTTTACATTAACAAGGTCTAATTCAGCATTCCTAAATTCCTAAATTTAGGCCCGGTGGCTAAATCTTCCCTTTAGCCCCCTCTTACACAAAATACGGCTTCACGTCTTACCTTATTTCACAAAAACTATGCAAACACACCCTTTTCATTTTTCCGGGTCTCGGGCCCGAAACCGAGCCGAAACCCAGCCTTTGGCCCGCACTCCAAAGCCCTAAACATCATAAATATCCCAGAAATATCCCAGGCTTTTCCTTGACGTGCAAGTTAGGGTTATCACGCAATCTTTCGAAGATATAATTCAACCGAAACTAGGAAACTACACAAAAAACCACACCCTTGAACCGCATAAGCTTATGCGGTTTGGGTGGGCAACCGCATAAGCCTATGCGGTTTGCCCTGGCAACCGCATAAGGCTATGCGGTTCCTAGGCCTGTTTTTATCCCCAATTTCCTAATTTCTCCGAGGTTTTTTAGTATATATACTCCCCTATACCAGACCTCGAAACATAACTTTTCTCATCAGATTCTACATCTAGCATAACTTTTACACCACAAATTCTCACATCATACACTTTTACACTCACAAAGCCTCAAGCACTCAAATCTTTGAGTTCAACACACCATCCCGTGTTGAATTCACCCTCCTTTTAAGTTCAAGAAGCGAAGCTCTGCCCAGATCTGAAGCGTCAGGACAAGGTAGGTACCGATCCACTTGGATCAAAAGCTTTTTCTTATTTTCTATGGACTAACAAAGGGGTCTACACTTTAGCGCCCCGACTTTGGCACTCGGCGCACTTGCACTCCAAGTGTTCTATTTACTTCTGCACACTCCATATCCGATGACACGCCAAAGTCGCATAAGCAACCGACCTTATAAAATAAACCAATGGACAATTGGACTTTATTTTATTTGCATGCATCTTGCACCTTCTTATTTTGCATTAATATCAACCTAAACAATGAATGCGTCCTTTAATCGAACAGTATTAGTTAACAAGTTAAACATGCTAAAGCGAGGGTTTTAATCAATCTTTTTGCATCTGCATCTGCATTCTTTTACAAACTTATCGCACTTGTACGTAGCGATAACATTAGCTCAAATATCATCTTACAAGGATTGTTCTAGGTCAGTAGAGGCTATTTTTACGTAGGCTTTTCTAAAAGGTTTTCATAAATCATTATTTGAATTAACTCTTTTTCTAAAGTACCCTCACTCCGAATCCAATCTGGTTTCACAAGCCTTAGATCTAGGGGTGTCGGCGTGCTCCAAAATCTAGGACATGTTTTTAACTTAGAACATGGTAGCAGGTTCCTAATTTCCGCGATAATTAGGTGGCGACTCCATAACAGTTCTTAAAGGTTTTTCCAACTTAATCTTTTTTAACTTTAAAATCCGCCCTTAAGCAAGACGCCGAGTTGGGTCCCCCGAACGCGGTTCCCGGGTTCCACAGTACCGTTAGCTTGATTTGCTGCGATAGGCTGATACGGGTAATGTACGAGACCTCACCTCCCTGCAGTTTCTACGGGTGGAGAACTGTCCGCTTCTGGCTGAAAGATTACAAGATAAGGATGGAGATGATTGGCTTAACATCCAACATATACCAACTATTGAAATCAGCACAAATTGAAAGCTCAAGATGGTACACGGTAACTTTACTTTTTTATTTATGCTGCTTTGCAAGATAAAAATCGATTATAAATACAGAGTACTTTGTTTGTTCCTTGAGTATTATGAGGTTTTGTTTTTTAACTGAAATTTGCTTGTACATACATCAGTTGTTATTGAGTAGTGTTGAATAATGTCAAAGGGTTAATTGTCGATTACAGCCACATAAAAAGTCGAATTTATAAATTACAGCCAAATTAAATTTTTTTATTTTTTTACAGCCAGTAAAGTCGTTTTTCTTGTAAATTGCAGCCAAGTACATTTTCCGGCGAAAAATAGAGTAAACTGACCGTTTTGCCCTTCATTTAATTACTTATTGACTTCTCTCTTTTTTATTAGTTTCATTGACTTGTCTTTTTTTTTTTTTTCTTTTGTTTCGTTCTCTTTTTTTTTTTTTGCTGTCTCTTTCATTCTTCCTTCTAGTCTTCTCTTCTTCTACATTCAAACCCATGTTTTCATTTCATACAACTATTCTCATTCAAAGCTTTAGTTTTTGCCTCATGAAAAACACAAAGTAGCACTCCATAGAAGATTTGTTACTCCATCGCCGTTTATAATTGAAGATTAATAAACGTCTTCAACATAAAAGGTAGTGTTTTCTTATCTATGTTTTCGTCAATACTCATTTGGCTTTTGATTTCCCTAAAACCGTAAATTTGGGCGATTTTCGAGTTGCATGTGAGCTGAAATGAAGGCATTTAGTGGGAACCCTAATTTTTTTTCCAGAATTGAACAATTTGGGGGTTTTTGTATTTGTTTTCAGTTGGGTAATTGAATTGATATTTACTGATGTTGTTTCCAAATGTTGTCTGTTTTTCATTTGTTTTGGAAGTTGATTTTTTTTTTTTTTTTGGTTTTGTTTGATACACGATATTTGGCACAATATTTAAATTGAATTAAATTTGATTGTTTGTTTGGTATACATGTGTAGGAATGGATTCAAAAGCATTTACCGTTGATATTCGAACATTTTACGGGGGGAGGTTTTTGTTTCAGAAGGGAAAAACGGAGTATGTGGCGGATGGGCTGTTTTCTGATAACCACAAATATGGTTTACATTTGCAATGTGGTGTTTGGAGTCACAAATTGACTCTGAGTTTTTTGAGGAGTCTCGCTGAAAGTTTAGTGGAGAGTAAGGAGTTCGAGCTGTGGTACAAAAAACATGGGAAAAACCTCACAGCCGGCAAAACCATGATGGTGTCTGACTTGGATATTGTTAATTTGTTGAAGACGAAAGATGCTTCGAACTTTGTGACGGTGTATGTCATTCAGCCAGTGCTGAACATGAAAATAGCAAACCCAAGGATCTTACATGTGAAGCCACTGAATTCAATTCCTCCTCCTACAATTCCTCCTCCCAGAATTGGTTCTCCTACCCCAAGAACAAAAACACCCAATGTTGTTGGTTCACCATCACAACAGAAGTCAATACTTGATGGTCCATCTAAGAGTCTTATGGAGAAAAAGCCCAATTTAAAAGCCCAAAAAATTGTGAATGCCCAACATGATGAATCAGAATTTCACCCACTTCCCTACTCAGCTTGCTTCCAAAGCTCATGGGACCCAAACCCTACATTGAATGCACAACAACCCAAAGATTCTCATGTGACTTCACCTTTATCTCTTAGAAGATCCCCTAGGTTTTCAAGCAAGCTAAGGTCTCAAATTCAAACCCTACTACTTCTACTGCTCCTACTCCAAAAAGCTCCACCAAAGACCCTTTATTAGGAAATTTCTTTTGAAACATTATGTACTTAAATTTGCCATATGTTTGGCAATGAATGAAAAATGTTGTGTTTAGTTTAACCTATTTCCTTTCCGTAAGAAATATTTCAAACATTCAAGTACGATTACAATTAGATAGAGGAAAACAGAAGTTAACCCGTTACATAAGTACAACCGTTACAACCTAATAATAAACCCGTTAGAACAACCTAATAATAAACCCGCATTACGAAAATGTAATTCCGTTACAACAACCTAACAATAAACCTACAAAATAACCCTAATCTAAAACCATTTTGCCATGAAAACAACAAACACAGCCATAACTAGGCATAATTTAATTGTCAAACCATTTCCAGTAAAGTTCATTTTCTTCAACCTTTGATTGTCTTCTTTCAGAGTTCTCACCTTCTTCTTCACCTTCTCCAATTTCATTACAACACTTCTCTTCTCATCTTCCTCGGAATTCACTGTAGCTTTCATTTTCTCCAACTCAAGAACAAGCAATTGATTCTCCATATTCAATTTGTTGATAATAGACCTTTGCCAATCAGTTTGGGTTTTATCATACCAAGCAAAATACTTGCAACCACGAGCCCTTGAAATTGAATCATACGATTTACAAGCTTCAAATCTTCTACCGGGATTGTCAATAGTTTTTGACTTCCTTACAACAACGGAGCGACCACAGTAGCATTTCTTCACCTCTTCGTAAGCATACTCACAACTAACGTCTGACATCGTGGTTAAATTTTCAAGATAATCTGGAAATTTTAGGAGAGGAACCCTAATTTTTAATTTAGGATTGAAAATTTTCTTTATCAGCATATATCTCACAACTGCTTTAATGGTTTGATGTAATATGTTAGAGGGAGGGGCATTTTCGTCTCTTCACATGAAATTTAGGCTTCAAATTTGAATTTCTGAGCACTTAATTCATTTAAGTGGGTTTTAGCTCCGTTTTGGTCAGAATTATAAACTGAGACTCAGTGGTCAAGTTAAAAAATAAAAAAATTTAATGTGGCTGTAATTTGCAAATTTGGGTTTTTATGTGGCTGTATTTGATAATTAATCCTAATGTCAAATAATGCTTCCGTGTACTTGTAGCGAGTAATGGCGTACAAAAATAATTTCAAACTGAATATATAAATTCATATGCTGGTCTACTATGTACCAAGTATCTTAATTTTAGGTGCTTACTAAATGTTGTTATTTTGTCAGGTGGTTTGGTGACCCTAATATTTTTATAGTGAGTTGATTCAGTAAACTTGTGTATGACGATGAGGCAAAAAGTAAAGCAAACGTTTTGTTCCCCGAGTCTCATTTTCCCAGTAAGAACTTTATTTATAATGCAGCAAACATAGCATAAATTTTGTTCTGGTGGTGCTATCTTTTTACAATGAAGGAGGTGAAAATCATATGTATTTTGAGGACTGAAACTTTATAGTTCCTCCATCACACCGCAAATTGTACTCCCGTCGTTATTTGTTATTTTTTTTTTTGTGTGTTATAACTTATAACTTCATCTTTCATTGACTTCGAGCTATAATATGTGTTATCACTTGCTGTGCTAAGATTATTTGTACTGTTTTCCGAAGTATGCCAGCTTCGCTTCATCTCTAATAGGGTCATGGTTTGGACTTTGGAGCTCTCTATATCAAGACAAAACGTCTGGGTTAGAGAAAGTGAATGTTGACGCTATGTTCTCTCTGGACGATTTATGGCAAGGTTGCAAACATAGTTATAAAGACCCCTAAGGATGACTAAAATTATGATGCTGACATAATTAATTTGCCATACCCTGGGTTATTCAGTGCCATGGGAGGTAAGTTCCCAGTTTTGCTTCTTATCTTATTTCATTTTTTGTTGTCCACTTTGAACTTCGATATTCAAACGATATCAATTTTGATCATTATTTACTCACAACGTATACTAAGTACAACCTTAAAGAATACTCCATGTGATATTAGGTGCTCTAACGACTCAACTGTTACAGCATTTACGTTCAAATCGTACGTGTACATGGATAAAGTGTTGGTTTGATGGGGATAATATAAACAGAATTAGGGGAGTTATATTATAGATACGATTTCTCGAGTCCTTTTCCATCTTGCATATCTTGCTTACTTTGTATGGAGTAATACAATACTGTCGGAATATTTGTTCGGAGGGAAATGAATAACATACTAGAGTTATCAATTCATATGAATCACAAATACTTTTGGATTAAATCCTATAAACTTTTGTTTCTGATAACATTATTATATCAAGAAATTGTCTTCGGATTAATAGCTGCAGCACGCTCCAATCTTTTTTCCGGGTCATATGCAGGACGTCACCTCCCTGAAGTTACTTCAGGAGCAAAATTGTCCGCTTATAACTGAAAGATTCCAACGTGCAAGACTTTTGATCAATCAATAGTGATCCTGCAGTTCAATGAGTTCTACAGGTTTTGATTTGTTTTGTTTTCCAATCAAGACATTTGATGTACTACGTAGACGTTATGAAATGAAAATGAGGTACCGTAAGTTTCGGGATTGAATTTTAGTTTTGATACTTATGTTCATATACAAGTCTTGGAATTGTATTAGTTTGGGTGTGTGCCTTCTTTGGTCTACGTCTCATTTATCAAGTTGAGTCGAGATTTGATGTTGGCAGTAAGTGTGTGAACTCATTTTTCTGACTAACCCCAACATATAGGTCGTAACTTTTTTTTTTTTTTTTTAAAGGGTGTCAGGTTGAGATTGAGTGTAACATACACCAGCAAAAGTACCATCACTAAGACCGTAGTCAGATACAATATGTTGATTGTATGTAATTTTGATGAATTAAATTGGCCTTATTTGTGAAATTTGGCTGAAAATATCTCATATCTGTAATATGACTATTGTTGTTTCGTTGCAAAGTTCCTACTCTGCAACCAATATCGTTTTATTCTTCCTATCTTTACTATTGTTGTACGCTGTTATTACTAGCGGTGTTGTTTTCTGTTATTGTCACATGTGCTATTTGTTGTTGATGTCGATAATGTTCTCTACTGTTAGTGATGTCCACTACCAACAAGTTCAGTTACAAATGGAAAGATTGCTGCCTACAAAACAATACACAATAAAAAGGACAAATTAGCAGGTTTCGAGTGACAAAAAAACAACACGAGAGTATTAGTTTATCCTCATTTAATAAAAAAACATCTTTAATGCATGAAGATTCATATCTGTAATAATCAAGAATAAGTACAGAACGGTTTAAAGGGGTAAGGATCCATGCAGCTGTAACATACTTTATACAATCTCATTTCATAGCCCACCAGAAACGACTGTTTTAATGGTGTTGGTCCGACCCGTGGATTCCACGGGTCGCACCACTAGTTTTGTTGTTCAAAGTGTTTTTTAGTGATACATATACACAGTTTGTCATTTTAAAATATGCCTTTATTAAACCTACTATATACACGACTTCATTATTTGTATGTTCCTACTTGAACTTTATAAATAACATACCCGTGCAATTTGCACGGGTATGTTATATTCTTTTTCTTACTTCTTTAAGTTGGAAAACATAATTTATATACTACACTTATATAGTTATATCTAATTTTTGAAATTGGCATAAAATTTAATCACAAATTCGACTCTAGGGAATATGACTCACATAATTATTTTAAAACTCATTCATCATCCGATGTTCCTTCTTGAACTCCTTAAACAACATACCTGTACAATTTGCACGGGCATAGATGTCCAAGTATTAGTAAGTGTTACTTCGTGTAATAGTTAATAAAGTACTTACTCCATATAATTTAGCAATACGCAATATACATTATAATTATGTAACACCCTGACTCATTTCATATTTAAATAAATCATTTAGTTAAAATTTATATTTCATATTATGTGATCTTCTCATTTTTAGCTCAAGAAAATCATTTCATATGCTTACGTGACGTTTACTTGAGTCGTGGTTGCGCTAACCGAGGTGGTTTCCGAGCTTGAGAATGTGTGAGTGAGTGTGGGGGTGTTTAGGAGGTCTTGGAGTTGGCCAGAGGTGTTTGGCGACCAAGGGGCGAGCTAGGCACGAGCTGGGGAAGAAAAGAGAATCATTCGAGAAAAATAGACCAGAGGCTCGAGCAGGGCGCGGGCCGCGTGCTACTTGGGCGCGAGCCGCTCTGCGGTTTGTGGACTTTTGTGCGCTTTGATCCGTGATTATTTTATTTGTATGCTTAGCCTTTAATACTCTTTTCAGCCCTAATTACACCATAATTCACTCATCAGCATCCTAATCAAACCCTAATCCTCTCTTCTCTCTCCTAAAAACTTCATTAATTCCCCTTTAATTCTTCATCAAATTCTCCCAAGTTCTCATCTTTCTAGCCCTAATTCTCGTCCTAATCAACTACTCTTGGTAAACCTATTGTTCTCTATCATCCTAGGTTGGTTTTCATAGTTTATATTATATTATGTGATATTATTTGTATGCTTATGTGTTATATGTGTTTCTAACCAATGGAGAAGAAGAATTTACTGAGGAAGACACTATTTTGATTGAGGAGGAAGAAGGTTGATCGTCTTTGAAGCTATAATAAGGTAACTGGGTGTAGCCCTAGTGGTCTTTTGACATGTATGAGGCCTAGGAGTTGTTTTAGTTGTTGTTAATGATTGTAAAGTTGTGTACTTTGGTATGTTGGATGATGTTGTATGCAATCATGAACTTATTTGGGGTCGGCCTCATACCGTTGTGAGTCTAGAAGCATGTTTAGGCTTGTTGATCACTTGTTTTGATGTTGGTTGTGATGATATGATGTTGTAAGTCATGAGCATGAGACATGTTAAGGTTTAATTATGATCCTTTGATAGTTAACATGATTAATACTCCGTATATAACTTGTTATTACATCGTTAACTATAATTTTGTTGAGAATATGATTAAAATGGGTTGCTAGGTATTGCTGAGCTTTGAGATGGTTGTAATTTTGATGATATTGAGTTGGTTGGCATATGCTTGAGATAGGTTTGCATACGGGTACTATTTTGGCACGTATGTGAGGAGCTACAACGTCCTGGTTTGGACGGATACCGCCCATAGTCCCCTCGACTATTCTTGTTGCTTAGTTAGAGCTATTATGAGTTCTCAACCGGTTATGGTTAGAGACTATGGTTATATATATTGTCGTCACCGTTCTTGTTGTTCGGTAGAATTTGGCCAAATTTAGACTAGTGATTGAGGAACTCCTTATTGTTGTTCCGCTATAGGGTTGGGATGATTCTTGTTGCTTCATCCGGGGTGATTGTTGTGGCTTCACCCAGTGCTCTGCGCTTGCTATTGCTTTGTTGGTTAATGAATGATGGATTGAGCTTGATGTTGTATAATGAACTCGTTATGCTAGGTTGTATTAGTGGTATGTTGTTGTTGTTGTTGGCCGTAGGCCAGGTGAGCTTGTTTGTCGTATTGTTATCTACTTTTGTTATGTTGAAATATGACTGAGGAGCACCTAGTTACTCCCCACTGACTGTCGCTGTTGCATGTTTTGCGGCATGTATACGCGGGGTCGGGACGAGTGAGGATGCCGTGTGAGCCTGACGACCCATAGCTTTATTGGAGTGTTTTGTTAGACTTGGATTAGACTATGTTTTGGATTAGACTACATCGTTTTTCGGATTCATGTTTTGATTTGGATTTGTAAGTGATATTTACTCCCCATTTTTGCTAGGCCTCAAGGTCTACTTGATCATTTTTGTAACACCCCGTGTTTTTATAGCACAATTTTATAAAAGAAATTAATTCCTTAAATTAATTTCATCCTTTTTCATTATAATAAAAATGCGACTGAATTTTTTTCGCCAAACTCTGTAAAAATCCTTAAGTCCAAATATAAAAATTTTGAAAAATAAAGTATGTTGTATTATATTCAGAATTCAAAAAGAAACACAATCCAAAATTTTATAAAAGTCAACACAAAACTTATACCGTCTTTCAAATTTTGAAATGGTCAAAGCATGTTTACTATTCACAAAAATAAAAGTAAAACCTTTTGTTCATAAAATTCAATTTCGAGCACTTTTGATTTTTATTTATAAATCTTATTATATTAATATCAAATTACTATTTCATTTAGATTTAACTAACACTTTCACTAAAACTCGATATATTGAGTTACACTAAGCCTAAACTGATAAACTTTTTGACGTTTGGTTATAATGATTTAATTCGATAACATTCAACGAAAAAAATATATATTTCAACCAAACGAAATTTTTATTAAAAATTTCGAGGATCCTAAGGCCAATTTTTGTTTTGATCACCCTTCAACGTTTTTCTTCATTTTTATTTTCGATCTTACTTCGAACCACTATTTTAAGATCATATATTTTATTTCGGGACTTTTCACGTGCGCGCAAATCGAAAATTTCAAAAACGAGAACCGAGCCACTTGATCCCCCTTTTGGCCGAGATTTTGGACCTCTTGGTCCTTACTTATCCTCTTCCATTTTCTTCCCTTTCTCTTACACAACCATGTCTCCTTTACCAACAAGTCTCATCACTTACACATCTACTAATTTTCATCATCATTTTAACCTTAATAAATTTAAAGATTAATCATTATTATTACACAAAAACTTACTACAAGTTACTAGTATCATTTTATTACTACAACTACATTTCATTTACATACAACCACTTGAAAATCTCTAACACTTTTCTCTCTAATAAACCTACTCAAGAACTTTGTAAGCATATCTTCATCCTCATCAAGAACATGAAGAACACCATCACTTCCATTTCTTTCCTTCTTTAAATTATTTATTTCTTTATCTTTAAGTCTTCTAAACACATAAATAAATCCTCCACCAATTATTCTAGTAATCACATCCTCCTTGTACTTATATTTATTTAAGATTATAAATCAAATTAATTAAAACATAAACATCACCTAAACATAAAATACTACAACACTTTAAATGTTAATTTAGCTAGTTTAGTTTTAAAATAAATTACTAACTTGCTTATTTCATTTTTATGTACTCATCCTAACCAAAGACAAGGAGCAAGGTGGAGCCATCGATCTAAGTGTCTTCGACCATATTATCGATCCCGATAATTGCTAGGATTTTCTTTTCCTAACCAACTAAGGTGCTTCTCGCACACTTATGTGATAAGCGCCTCGTAATTGATTTATGTTTTCCTAGATGATGTTTTGATGCATGCATAGTTTATTTTATCACCTAGTATTCATATGTTAAATTAGGAGACAAAAATCGAAAAATAACATTTGAGTAACCCTAGAAAACCACACGGCATCACCCTTTGTTTTTGTCTAATTTTTCGTTTTAATTTTTGTAAATTGCATGCTTAAAATACTAGGTATAAGATGTATATGAAAATATAATTAGTTTGTGTTTAGGACTTAAAATGAATTGGTTATGAAATTTAAATGTTTTAATGTGTTTATGTGTGTTCTTGAACTTTTATTGTTATTCATGTGTTTAAATGATTTTTAGTTATGTGTGTTAATATTTGTATATGATTTTCACATATGTTAAATACATAAATAACATAAAGTAAATTAGTTATTGAATTAGAAGTATAAAAATCAAAAATCAAAATTTATGAGTATATATACATATACACGGCATACATGAATTATATGGACCAATTTTTAGTTTTAATTTTTCTAAATAACATATTATGATTAGTTAAGTTAAATTAGACTTGTATGGAAAATTTGAGGAAAATATATAAATATATAAAAATTTGACTAAATTGAGATCATATGAAAAATATTAAAGTTCATCTTATATTCATGTGTTCCTCATCCTATGACTAAGTTTGATTTATAAATTTTTACAAGTTTTAATATTTATTGTTTTTGTTTGCTAGTTTAAATCACTTTAGTATTAACTAAATAATTAGTATATAAAAACTTTAAGTCAAAACCGATAAATTAGAAAACGAAAATGAAAATGGACAAGTGTAGTGAGCCACGGTTTTGGGCTGAAAAATTGACCTAAAATAATCTTGCCACTTTTTATTTTTATCACTTAAATAATTTAATAAGTTAAAGTAATGAATTGTTAATGAAAACAAAGAAAAGGAAATAAATATATATATGTAAAGTAGGCCACGGTTTTGGTGTCTAAATTGGGTCAACTTTGGTCAAAATGAATTTATCACTTAGTCACTAAATTTGAATAGTAATTAGGTTTATATTTGTTTATGTATTAAGTCGTTAATAAAAAGAATTGACAAAACCGATAAAAATAAACGTTACACGTATTAAAATGAATAATGTTGAGTGTTACTACCTTTGCTTAAATTGGATATGGACATACGGACTATTTAAAATGAACTACGACAACCTCACTAAAAATGAAACCGCTAAAATCTTAGTTAAGTATACGACTAAATTTAACCGAGTTTTACTTTTGAAATGTTATTTAAAATGACCAAGTCCAAAATGAACTTAACAACTTTGAAACTAGATTTTGTACTTAAGTTTAAAATCGAGTTTTACATTTAAAATGAATTCTCATATCGCTAAATACAAAACGAACCTAACGACTTTAAAACTAGATTTTTGTACTTAGAAATTAAAAGTGATTTTGAAACCTTAGTAAAATATCTAAATATGAAAATTGTACAAAATAATAGTATACTAAGTATAAGAATAAAATAATGAATACTAATAATACATGTACGTATAAAAATACGAATAAGATACTAAGTATAAAAATACGAAGTATAAAAATACGCATACGTATAAAAATACGTACAAATACGAAATACGAAAATACGAATACGTATAAAAATACGATGAATAGTAAATACGATGAATAGTAAATACGGTGAATAGTAAATACGGTGAATAGTAAAATAATGAATAGTGAAAAATATTTAAAATTTACGAACGGACTCAAAATAAATAATTAAGCTTTTCTATGTGTTCTGTTTTTACCTGAAGAACTGCTGTTACTAAAATTTCATTATAAAGTTCGACGATATATTTATGTTTTAGAAATAACGCATGTTACGATTAAACGAGGAAGTAAGAAATTGAGAAAAAGAATTGAACTACCTGAATAAAATACTTGGATTGTTCGCCATGTCGCGACTCTTGAAATTCGAAGTTAGCAAGGTAGCTGTATATGGGGACTTGGGCTCCCTCCCTGAGTTGCCCAAGGCGATTTAACGATTTAAGATTGTTATTTGGCACGGTATATACAACCCTAGGGATAGGGCATCCTTGATATTTCCGTGGGCCCATATATGGTAAGTGGAAAAGCCAGCCCCATCCGGGGGTACCCGTCTCTGGTGATAGTCGTATTATTAGGTGACTACTTACTCGATGGGCGAGTATGCTACGATCCTATCTATAGTGGTGTATGCATACATTAGACAAGGGATTGAATCGTCCTTATTACCTTAGATATCTCTAGCCTGTCAGCCATGTCCAAGTTATGTTGGCCCTGTCGGCTATTGCGCGGATGCTTATGAGGTCTGCATGATTCCGCCTTACTAACGAAGACTCATTTGTTATCACATGTTGAATGCATTTCCTTGTTTGTTTGATAATTGTCTGAATGACTTGGTTATGAGTGTTGAAGTGCGATTTACTGAGAAGGATTATCTATGAGTGTTGTTATGTTACGTGATTGGATTTATACTCATGATTGAATCATCATGCTTTCCTTATGTGTTACATGTCTACTTGCTATTTGTTTTAGTTATTTATTTCTTTTATAATGCATATGTTTTAGAATTGCATGTGTCGAAAGAGTGTGCGAGAAAATGATGAGAGTTTAATGCAGGTACCCCGAGACTACCGCTATTGAATGCAGGGGATGGGTTTACCTTTATTTTGTACTCCTTTTTTAGAGAATGTAATCGAATAACTCTGGTTATCTTAAACTCATATTATGTATATGGAGTTTGTAATACGATAACAGCTGGTTTTGTAATATATAGACTTAATTAATTTTCCGCCTTAGTTTAATTAAAGTCACGAAAAACCGGGTTGTTACTGGTATCGAGTGTCTTCATGACCGTGAATGACTTAAAGTTATCTCACATAGCGAGACGACACCTGGGCCAGACATACATATTAATATATATGTCAGGCATAGACTTATAGGATCAAATAATGAATTAGAAATCCTAGATCGCTAAAATAAATAACCTAGATCACTTTAGAGTGTGAGGATGGGTAGAAACTTTAGGAACCGACCATAGGCTAAGATCTTTTTAAATAAACGAACTACTACCCTAAAATAAAATACACTAACCATCGTATGCTTGCTACTTGCTGATGTGACTGACTAAAACTAACAATTATCTTCGGATATAAAATCGAAATAATAAACTCTGTTCTCGAGAAGTGAAACGCTGAAGGAATACCAAGCTATACGAAGTAAGGACATCTACTAAACCCTTAACCAATTTCACTAATGAAATTCTTAAACCTTTTTAATCCTGCTTTTGTTCGATCAAAAATTTATATTCTCTTAATAGCCATTTTATTTTCGTTCAAACAATATTTTTGTTGTTTGACTCCTTTCCTTAAAATCCCTTGTAGATGTCATCAACCGGCGATTCACCAGCGTGCGGAGACGGAAGGAATCATCGTTCGATCAACTGGAAGCAAAGTGCTCTCCGTGCCAGTATTCCTGTGCGTCCTACTACTCCTGGGCTTGGGCGAGGTACCCCTGTCAGAGTTGCGGCCTACAGGAAATTCTTTGAAAACCCTCCGCACAAATTTGCAGGAGACCGCGACACTTGTGTGAGCTGGATACATGAGCTGCAGGCAAAGTTCGTTGAGGCAGGAGTCCACGAAGAGTGGAAGGTGCGCCTAGCCGAGAAGTTTCTTAGGGGCGAAGCTTGCCATTGGTGGTTTACTGTACATCACCTGTCTACGGTTCGAGGAGGAAAGTTTCACGAGTGGAACTTCTTCAAATGCTCCCTCAGACTTACATGCCGTGCCATTGCTCAGGGACACACCTTTGATGACGAAGAGGAAGTCAGCGATGCGGAGTCCTCCAACGGACTCTAGATCCTTTTAGCCTTATGAACTACTAGTACGGATAACATTTTGTAAAAATCTCTGGATTTTAACTACCTAACCTCAGTGATTCTGTATGACACTATTAGGAGTCGTTATCCCTACCTGCTACTTTCGGTTATCTTTCTAGGAAATGTATTAGATGCACTTCGCTACTCTAAGTTGATGTAACCAACTTTTATCTTGTATTCTATAATATGCCTCTTTTGGGAACTACTCAAATTCATACAGTTTAATATTTTCAGAATGGCTGCAAACGGTATTCCAGACAATGAACTTAACCAACAATTTCTCGAAGAAGAGGCAAGGAGGAGAGGTTTCGAGGATGCAATAATGAAAATCGCTCAGAATACACACCAATATCAGGGTGGTGGTAATAATCAATCTGCGTTTGAGAGGTTCTCGAAACATAGACCTCAAACGTATTCAGGCTCCGTCAACCCTACTGTTTTGACAGAATGGATTGAGGAAATGGAGAAACTTTTGGAGCTGAGCAAGACACCGCCTACTGAGAAAGTGAATGTAGTAGCATACTACCTCAAGGGAGAAGCCAACAGCTGGTGGCGCTTGATCAGGTCCACCTTTCCCCTGAGGATATACAATTGGAGCGAGTTCAAACTGCTGCTGGAGAACAAGTACTTCGGGGAAGAGCTAAGATGGGAGATGGAAGAGAAATTCCGAAACTTGAACCAAGGTGATATGTCTCTGCAAGCATACACCGAAAAGTATCAGGAGCTGTCCAAGTTTGCTCCCAAGATAATAACTAACGAGGAGGAACTCGCAACTCGTTATGTAAGGGGCATGACTTACAGTCTGAGAACGAATATGAGCGGGTTCAACTGTAAGAACTTTGCTGAGGCTTATGAAAAGGCAACAAGTATCTGGGCATCAATCCAGAAGGGAGAAGCCGAGGAGAAAAAGAAAAAGAAGGTTTTTACACCGCCTGTGGCAAGTGCCAGCTTCATACACAAGCCGCTTTTTGGTCGCCCAGGTTTCCAAAATCAAGACAACCGCAATAGAAACCAAGGCAGACCCATGTACCACAACCGCAACCCTACACCAAACGTCGCAAAAACCAACCAACAACTTCTCGGGAATCCGCCTTTTCAAGCGAATCAGTGTAAATTCGCTGCTGACCTAGTCACCCGGGGACACGTTGTAGCGGAGGACGATGGTGTGCTACTTTTGTAAGGTAGAGGGCACAAGGCAAACGAATGCCGGAGAGAGTGCGGTGGCAAGGCGAACACGGGACCACCGCCAGCCGTGAAGGTTCAAGGACGTGTGTACGTCTTGACTGAGTCTGAAGAGTGCGCTGAGGATTGTATCGATGTTGACGCCATCACCGGTAAATTCCTAGTTAACTCTATACCTACTTTTATTTTATTCGATTCAGGAACTTCACTATATTTTGTTTCCTTTAAATTCTATCAAATAATCCAAACTCACAAGTTCCGAGCGAATCAAAACTCATATATCGCTACCGAGAGGCAAAAATATATCTTGTTCTTCAAAGTACAATAATGTACAAATTACAATCCGTCACACAAATTCCCTTTACGACCCCCTATATTTAAGATTCTTATTAACCTCTTAAATATTTGCTCCTAAAATTTGTTTTCATACGTTTTCTATAAAAATACCCTTGAAAATCTTTGCTTGTTCCGTCAAATCTTTGTAACGTAATTTGAAACACTTTTGAAACTTCATGGTTCAAAATTTTTATTCCTTTATTTCTAAAATCTTTGAGATTGCTTTCTTCTATTTCCTCTATTTTAGAAATATATATATACAAAAATTCTAGATCCTTACGTCATCCATTATTATAAATTTCAACCTTAACCGAAATATGATTTTAACATCCCTGTTCATCTATTAACATTATAATAACAATTTTGAGAAAATGAGCTATATCAATAAGGTTATCCATAATCCCCTAAACATTTTACTTAATCATTCAACGATAACCTATATTTTCTTTAATTTTATTAGAGGTCATATTCTCCTAATGATCACTGCGACTTTTATCCATTTTCCCTAATTGCCGTTCTTTTCCTAAGGCTATATATCTTATTTCAGTGGTCATTAGAAGTAAAAATAATAATATTAAGTATATACGTTTAAAACTTCTTAAGGGGGTAGGACTATAATTTGACTATATTAAAGTCCTACTAAAATCTGAAATTTCTTATTTTCAAACTATTTTCTGGTTAACATGTATTCTCAAAACTAAATAAGTTATTTTTATTCCTAAGACTCTTATTATTTTAATTTCATTTAAATCCGTACAAAACTTCTAGACCCTACCTTTTTATGAGCCCCCTGCGCGTCATTTCCAGAAATAACATTCTAGAAACATTTCTATATTTATTTAAATACCTCATTAAAAAAAAAAAAAACAAACGCGATTTTGTTCCCCAATATTTTCACTCTATCCGACGTCCGTATATTAATTAGAAAACTCAAACTTTTCAAAAAGTCTTAGTTCATACAAAATCAAATATTATTATCCAAATTTGTAAAGTCTCAATATTCTCTCTAACTGCCTTGTTTAAACTCGAGCAGATATCCACTCTATCCAAGTTTCGGGGACGAAACTTTTCTTAAGGGGGTAGGATTGTAACACCCCGTGTTTTTATAGCACAATTTTATAAAAGAAATTAATTCCTTAAATTAATTTCATCCTTTTTCATTATAATAAAAATGCGACTGAATTTTTTTCGCCAAACTCTGTAAAAATCCTTAAGTCCAAATATAAAAATTTTGAAAAATAAAGTATGTTGTATTATATTCAGAATTCAAAAAGAAACACAATCCAAAATTTTATAAAAGTCAACACAAAACTTATATCGTCTTTCAAATTTTGAAATGGTCAAAGCATGTTTACTATTCACAAAAATAAAAGTAAAACCTTTTGTTCATAAAATTCAATTTCGAGCACTTTTGATTTTTATTTATAAATCTTATTATATTAATATCAAATTACTATTTCATTTAGATTTAACTAACACTTTCACTAAAACTCGATATATTGAGTTACACTAAGCCTAAACTGATAAACTTTTTGACGTTTGGTTATAATGATTTAATTCGATAACATTCAACGAAAAAAATATATATTTCAACCAAACGAAATTTTTATTAAAAATTTCGAGGATCCTAAGGCCAATTTTTGTTTTGATCACCCTTCAACGTTTTTCTTCATTTTTATTTTCGATCTTACTTCGAACCACTATTTTAAGATCATATATTTTATTTCGGGACTTTTCACGTGCGCGCAAATCGAAAATTTCAAAAACGAGAACCGAGCCACTTGATCCCCCTTTTGGCCGAGATTTTGGACCTCTTGGTCCTTACTTATCCTCTTCCATTTTCTTCCATTTCTCTTACACAACCATGTCTCCTTTACCAACAAGTCTCATCACTTACACATCTACTAATTTTCATCATCATTTTAGCCTTAATAAATTTAAAGATTAATCATTATTATTACACAAAAACTTACTACAAGTTGCTAGTATCATTTTATTACTACAACTACATTTCATTTACATACAACCACTTGAAAATCTCTAACACTTTTCTCTCTAATAAACCTACTCAAGAACTTTGTAAGCATATCTTCATCCTCATCAAGAACACGAAGAACACCATCACTTCCATTTCTTTCCTTCTTTAAATTATTTATTTCTTTATCTTTAAGTCTTCTAAACACATAAATAAATCCTCCACCAATTATTCTAGTAATCACATCCTCCTTGTACTTATATTTATTTAAGATTATAAATCAAATTAATTAAAACATAAACATCACCTAAACATAAAATACTACAACACTTTAAATGTTAATTTAGCTAGTTTAGTTTTAAAATAAATTACTAACTTGCTTATTTCATTTTTATGTACTCATCCTAACCAAAGACGAGGAGCAAGGTGGAGCCATCGATCTAAGTGTCTTCGACCATATTATCGATCCCGATAATTGCTAGGATTTTCTTTTCCTAACCAACTAAGGTGCTTCTCGCACACTTATGTGATAAGCGCCTCGTAATTGATTTATGTTTTCCTAGATGATGTTTTGATGCATGCATAGTTTATTTTATCACCTAGTATTCATATGTTAAATTAGGAGACAAAAATCGAAAAATAACATTTGAGTAACCCTAGAAAACCACACGGCATCACCCTTTGTTTTTGTCTAATTTTTCGTTTTAATTTTTGTAAATTGCATGCTTAAAATACTAGGTATAAGATGTATATGAAAATATAATTAGTTTGTGTTTAGGACTTAAAATGAATTGGTTATGAAATTTAAATGTTTTAATGTGTTTATGTGTGTTCTTGAACTTTTATTGTTATTCATGTGTTTAAATGATTTTTAGTTATGTGTGTTAATATTTGTATATGATTTTCACATATGTTAAATACATAAATAACATAAAGTAAATTAGTTATTGAATTAGAAGTATAAAAATCAAAAATCAAAATTTATGAGTATATATACATATACACGGCATACATGAATTATATGGACCAATTTTTAGTTTTAATTTTTCTAAATAACATATTATGATTAGTTAAGTTAAATTAGACTTGTATGGAAAATTTGAGGAAAATATATAAATATATAAAAATTTGACTAAATTGAGATCATATGAAAAATATTAAAGTTCATCTTATATTCATGTGTTCCTCATCCTATGACTAAGTTTGATTTATAAATTTTTACAAGTTTTAATATTTATTGTTTTTGTTTGCTAGTTTAAATCACTTTAGTATTAACTAAATAATTAGTATATAAAAACTTTAAGTCAAAACCGATAAATTAGAAAATGAAAATGAAAATGGACAAGTGTAGTGAGCCACGGTTTTGGGCTGAAAAATTGACCTAAAATAATCTTGCCACTTTTTATTTTTATCACTTAAATAATTTAGGGAAATTCTCACCTGTACCCCTAAACTTTTTTGTTTTCTCACAAATACCCCTCTTTTTTTGAAAAAAAAACTTTGACCGACGATAACTCTTAGTTACGATTTCATAAAAGTGTAATTTTTTTTTCTCTATCGTAAGTCTTGACGAGATCTTTGATTTGGGAAAAAAAATCATCGATTTTGGAATTTGTACGCGATAGTTTTAGCCGGTCAAAGTTTATTTTGTCAAACGACTTTGACCGGTCATAACTCCCTAATAAAAATTCCATAAATTCTATTTTTTGTTTTAAATAAAAGATCTCATAAAGATGTACAATGAGCAACAAAAATTATTGGTTTTTAAAGTGATAAGAAAAAGTTATTGTTGGTCAAAGTTTTTTCTTAGAAAAAGAGGGGTATTTGTAAGAAAACGAAAAAGTTAAGGGGTACAAGTGAGAATTTCCCAATAATTTAATAAGTTAAAGTAATGAATTGTTAATGAAAACAAAGAAAAGGAAATAAATATATATATGTAAAGTAGGCCACGGTTTTGGTGTCTAAATTGGGTCAACTTTGGTCAAAATGAATTTATCACTTAGTCACTAAATTTGAATAGTAATTAGGTTTATATTTGTTTATGTATTAAGTCGTTAATAAAAAGAATTGACAAAACCGATAAAAATAAACGTTACACGTATTAAAATGAATAATGTTGAGTGTTACTACCTTTGCTTAAATTGGATATGGACATACGGACTATTTAAAATGAACTACGACAACCTCACTAAAAATGAAACCGCTAAAATCTTAGTTAAGTATACGACTAAATTTAACCGAGTTTTACTTTTGAAATGTTATTTAAAATGACCAAGTCCAAAATGAACTTAACAACTTTGAAACTAGATTTTGTACTTAAGTTTAAAATCGAGTTTTACATTTAAAATGAATTCTCATATCGCTAAATACAAAACGAACCTAACGACTTTAAAACTAGATTTTTGTACTTAGAAATTAAAAGTGATTTTGAAACCTTAGTAAAATATCTAAATATGAAAATTGTACAAAATAATAGTATACTAAGTATAAGAATAAAATAATGAATACTAATAATACATGTACGTATAAAAATACGAATAAGATACTAAGTATAAAAATACGAAGTATAAAAATACGCATACGTATAAAAATACGTACAAATACGAAATACGAAAATACGAATACGTATAAAAATACGATGAATAGTAAATACGATGAATAGTAAATACGGTGAATAGTAAATACGGTGAATAGTAAAATAATGAATAGTGAAAAATATTTAAAATTCTGAAACGGACTCAAAATAAATAATTAAGCTTTTCTATGTGTTCTGTTTTTACCTGAAGAACTGCTGTTACTAAAATTTCATTATAAAGTTCGACGATATATTTATGTTTTAGAAATAACGCATGTTACGATTAAACGAGGAAGTAAGAAATTGAGAAAAAGAATTGAACTACCTGAATAAAATACTTGGATTGTTCGCCATGTCGCGACTCTTGAAATTCGAAATTAGCAAGGTAGTCAGATATGGGGACTTGGGCTCCTCCCGAGTTGCCCAAGGCGATTTAACGATTTAAGATTGTTATTTGGCACGGTATATACAACCCTAGGGATAGGGCATCCTTGATATTTCCGTGGGCCCATATATGGTAAGTGGAAAAGCCACCCATCAGGGTGCAGTCTCTGGTGATAGTCGTATTATTAGGTGACTACTTACTCGATGGGCGAGTATGCTACGATCCTATCTATAGTGGTGTATGCATACATTAGACAAGGGATTGAATCGCCCTTATTACCTTAGATATCTCTAGCTGTCGACCATGTCCAAGTTATGTTGGCCCTGGCTTTACTATCGCGGATGCTTATGAGGTCTGCATGATTCCGCCTTACTAACGAAGACTCATTTGTTATCACATGTTGAATGCATTTCCTTGTTTGTTTGATAATTGTCTGAATGACTTGGTTATGAGTGTTGAAGTGCGATTTACTGAGAAGGATTATCTATGAGTGTTGTTATGTTACGTGATTGGATTTATACTCATGATTGAATCATCATACTTTCCTTATGTGTTACATGTCTACTTGCTATTTGTTTTAGTTATTTATTTCTTTTATAATGCATATGTTTTAGAATTGCATGTGTCGAAAGAGTGTGCGAGAAAATGATGAGAGTTTAATGCAGGTACCCCGAGACTACCGCTATTGAATGCAGGGGATGGGTTTACCTTTATTTTGTACTCCTTTTTGAGAGAATGTAATCGAATAACTCTGGTTATCTTAAACTCATATTATGTATATGGAGTTTGTAATACGATAACAGCTGGTTTTGTAATATATAGACTTAATTAATTTTCCGCCTTAGTTTAATTAAAGTCACGAAAAACCGGGTTGTTACAATTTTGGTTTGTTAGATTGTTTTATGAGTGACGACTCGGATTCACGGTGTTTTCGCCACCGTGGTTTTCACCTTTTTTCTCATTTTCCTTATAAAAACCTTTTTAAAATCATAATTTATTTTGTTAAATAATCCGAGTTATTACAAATTAAATTATATTTCGTGTAATTTGCACGGACATATATGTCAAAATTCGAGCATGAAATAATGGATGTACCATTTACTAATGATTGTACAATGTACCATCGTATTGTTATATTTTTTCCCTTCATCCTTACTTTTTCTGTAACGTTTTGAAATTTTCAAACAGTTATTGTTTTTTTGTCATATAATTTTAAACAACGTACCCATGTCTTTGGGAAATTATAGTACTATGTACCATTTTATTGGTGTATTATTTATTTTTATCTTACCTTTTTCTGTGATGCTTTCAATTTTTCTATTACTTATGGTTATTTGTCATATCATTTCGTTGTTTGAAGTGTTTTTCAGTGATACATATACAACTTTGATCATTTTAAAAGACTCATTATTAAAACCATTATACATCAACTTCATTATTCGTACGTTGCTATCTAAACTTCAAAAACGTCATACTGGTGTCTTTGAGAATTTATAGTATCGTGTACCATCTCATTGGTAAATTATTTCCTTTTATCTAAACTTTTTCTGTAATGCTTTGACTTTTTCTATTACTTATGATTGTTTCTCATATGATTTTGTTATTTAAGTGCTTTTCATGGATACATATATACACATTTGATCATTTTAAAAAATTTCGTTATTAAACCAATTATATAGCGACTTTACTATTCATACATTCCTACATGAATTTCATAAACAACATATCCGTACAATTTACACGGACATAAAACCAGTTAAAATGAAAAAAAAATCACCATGACACGAAGAGAGAAAGGGCGAGTAATAATTGATGTATAGATTTGGGCATTAATTGGAATCAAGAGGGAGATTTCAGATTCCCATAAAACCAAGGAAGTACTTTCCCACTACTAAACAACTCCTCTATTATGAATTCCTGAAATTTGTGTGTGTGAGAGAGAGAGATAGTAGTGTTGTTGTTGTAATATTGTTAGCTGTTTGGTTAGTAGTATCCCACCACCATTTTCATTTTCATTTTCATTAGTTGTATCTTCCTCATTTCTCACCGTAAATCTCGCTTTTTCTTTTCTTTTCTATCAATCTAATCTATTATACTTTTTTTCCCAGATTTTGTTTCCTTTTTCATTCTGATTATTTCCATTTGATTTTGCCATATATCCAAAATCTAAAATATCATATAATTACAATATCATCATACTTTCTTGATTAGATCTCATATAATTCTTCGAAATTTATCATCTTTGATTCATATACGAGGTGGGTTATTCCTAATCTTTTAATAATTTGCGATTTTGCTGAGTTGATTGATGTTTTTTTGTGACCGACATTGTTTTCTCTTTTGTCGGCATTGTGTGTTTTAGGTGTTCAAGTGAAGAAAGTTTTGAGCTTTTTGATTAGTTGATCAAAAGAGAGAAATTGATCTTTGATTGATATTAGAGGTGATTATTTGCAGCGATTATTTGTGATTTTGCTGAGATGGGGTGATGATCTTGTTTCTTGACTGACATTGTTTTCTCTTTGGCTGGCATTGTGTTTTAGGTGTTGGAAGTGAAGAAAGTTTTGACCTTTTTGAGAAAAAGTGATCAATAGTTGAGATAAAAAAAAAAAAATGACTGATAAACTTGGAACAGTTGGGGCTTTGAGCCTCTCTGTGGTGTCATCTGTTTCTATTGTCATTTGTAATAAAGCCCTCATGAGTACAATGGGATTTCAATTTGGTAAGCCCTCATGATTCATGTTTTCTGACCCTGTGATGTTTCGACTAAGGTTTTGTTGTTGTTGTTGTTGAATGTATTTCGATTTTGCTTTCATGACTCGTCTTGGTGGTGTTGTGTAATGATGAAGTGCTTTCACCAAGGATCTTGTGTGAATCACTTGCTGTGTGTTGTATGTGTTGGTGCGTGAAAATCTTGGTGATCTTTGTTTAACGAGGGCTGTTTGTAGGTATTAGGCGTGTTTATTTGTGTTCAGTAGCGGGTGGTGTTAAGTTCTGTATGTTGAGGCTTCTTATGCTCAAGTGCTGAATTAATATGTATGTAGGCCGATATTGAATGTCATGTGGTGGTTGATTCCGTCATTGCTTTGAAATCTTAACATTTTCGATGGTGGGATGGATAGAGAGGATTGATGTCAATTGCTCTTAATTGCTCTTGGCAATTAGTAACGAATATCTTGCGAGTCGAGATAAGAGCTTTAATATGTTGCTTGATAGCCTTAATTGAAGTCTTGAGATCAAGTTCCACATATGTCGTTTTCCTTAAATTTCATGAAGTCCTTACTGTATGATGACTTTGGTTGAAAGTTCAGATGTATAATATTTTGTTCCAATGGAAGACCTCTTACTCTAACTCCTATTGGGTGTGAATTACTCATTTTTATCTCTTGTAACAATAAACGTGGGTTATGGCATAAACGTTTTTGTTGATTGGCTTGTATGGTTAAAGAAATCAACGTTAAAAGTGTTAACCCGATGGCTCAACTTCTTCCATCATGTATTTTCGTACACCATTTTGTGATTAGGTTGTCTATTTAAAGTGTTCTCTTGTGTGTCTGCAGCGACTACATTGACAAGTTGGCATCTTCTGGTTACTTTCTGTTCACTTCACGTGGCTCTAAAATTGAAGTTTTTCGAGCACAAACCTTTCGAACCAAGTGCTGTATTGGGCTTTGGCATTCTGAATGGGATTTCCATAGGACTTTTGAATCTCAGCTTGGGTTTCAATTCTGTCGGTTTCTATCAGGTAGGTACATATTTTATTTTTGGGCCATATCTTCTCTCCAGATCTCGTTGATGTATTGTTGTTTGAAATGCTATTGAAAATTTGATCCGGGAAGCCTTTTTTTTTGGGGTGAACCCTGCAATGCAGATGACAAAGCTTGCAATCATCCCTTGCACCGTATTTCTGGAGACAGCTTTTCTTCAGAAAAAATTCAGGTCAGTGTATGGAATATGCGGTAACCTTGCTAAAAACTATACTATTTATTGAATTACCTTTATTACTACGTTTATGAATTCTTGTTGTCATGATAATAGCTATGGGGTATGCTACTCGACACTTCATTTCAGCTTAGTGCCGCATGTCCAACTCTTCGATGTTACGTGATGTCCAACACTTGCAGCTAACTTGGTTAGATTTTTAATAATACTCCCTCCACTTTTTTATTTTCTCCCCACTCTCTCAAATTATTTGAGGGGAGAAGTGAGAAGAAAAAAGAAAATCGGAGGGAGTAGTATGGGAGGCATACATAAAAATATAAGTCTATTAGTTTTGTTTAGGTCTTTCAAAGCTACGACATGTTATTAGTATTTGATATTATTACATCTTATGAGAAATCTAGATTAGTAAGAAGCTAGTTAGTCTCCGATTGATGTTTATTTTAAGAGTTATGGCCTTTGTTCGCTTAAATGTTTTGCTCACCCTATACTTCCACATACATCATTCGTTTCACAAATGCAACAATATATTCATCGGGGGTATTTTCCTGGTTTTTCCGCTGAGGTTTTTCATTTTAACTTGCAGCCGAAGCATTCAAGGCTCTCTTGGTGTGCTACTTCTAGGTGTGGGGATCGCGACTGTTACGGACTTGCAGCTGAATGCTCTAGGCTCATTCTTATCGTTCCTGGCTGTTCTAACAACCTGTGTTGCTCAGATTGTATCCTTTATGAAACCACCTTACTATTATATTTCTGACCATGCCTTCATTTACATCATTAAAGACCAAAGTGTACTTTACATTTAAGACATGCAAATCACCGTTAGTCTATGAAGTACGCCGTACATAGTTCTCCTTATATATATTGATCATCTCAAGCCTCATGTCTCCTGTCACGTATTTCTAATTTTAATTAATTTTTTTTTTTTTTTTTTTGTTGAAGATGTGCGTCTTATATATCCTCATCGCGTCAAAGCAACACTTGGATAGGTACCAGTGTCCAACACACTATCTGAGTTTGCGTAACATAACCAGTAGAGTTGGTGTTGTCGTCGATGAATGATCGAATTGCACTCTTAGTCTTAGTCCATTGCCTAACTGTATTTTACACAGCTAGAGATTAATAGTTGGATCTCTGAGTCTGTTTACGTGTCCGTGTTGTGTATCTGAGAGAGTTCTTAACTGTGTCCTTCAGATGACTAACACCATTCAGAAGAAATTTAAAGTTTCGTCTACCCAGCTGTTATATCAGTCCAGTCCTTACCAAGCAGCGACGTTGTTGATCTCCGGGCCATTTTTGGATAAGCTTTTAACAAATGAAAACGTTTTTGCATTCAATTATACGACACAAGTAGTGGTAAGCAATTTATGTGCATTGTTGAATTAGGCCGGTTTGTTTTGCAATGTAAAACGGTTTTAACAAGTTCAGATCTCTTGTGCAGATTTTCATCGTTCTTTCATGCTTGATATCTGTCTCGGTTAATTTCAGTACATTCCTTGTAATCGGGAAGACGTCTCCTGTCACGTATCAAGTTCTGGGGCATCTTAAGACATGCCTAGTTTTGGCGTTTGGTTATATCTTGCTTCGTGATCCATTTAGCTGGAGGAACATATTAGGAATTCTTATCGCTTTAGTAGGGATGATTCTCTATTCCTATTATTGTACTCGGGAAGGTCAGAAGAAAGCTCAAGACTCGCCACCATTGTCGCAGGTATAATTTCTCAAAAAAGTTACGGAGTATAATGTAACTAAGTGTTATAAATTTTAAGCTCGTTGCGTATAATCTGTTAAACCCTGGGCAGTTATATCAACAAACGAGGAGTCGATCTAGCTTAACCAAGGTCTTGATTTTGTGACCTATGCTAAGGTCCTAATGTTAAATCTCATTAGGTAGATCTAAACCGTTTCGGAGCATGTTCTGTTCATCTTAACTTTCTAAAGTCGGAAATTTCTGAATTTTATGAAATTGTTTGAATTTTTATGAAGTTTGGTGTTTTTTAGTATTCTGTATCTAAAATGTTATGGTGAGAACAATCCTAATAGTGGGCACTAAACAAACGGTCTACAGTCTACACCAAAAAAAAAAAAAAAATCATGATGCATTGTTACCTGTCAAAAGAGACGACATTAGATTCTTTTTTCACTTGAATTAGGTTAAAGGAGACGAATCTGATCCTCTGATGAAACTCGAAGGTGGCGGCAAAGTATCGGCCTAAAGATTTTCTTTGAGAAGTGCTGCTGCGGAAAAAGTCTACCGCCACATGTACGAGGAGTTCCTCAGCATATGATTAGTCCTAAGCCAGATCTTTCGTAGATAATGTAGTCATCACAAGTTCTCGCATACTCTCCTCAATCGACAGGTATGAGCTGCTGATTTGAGAGTTTTTCCGCATTATACTGGCAGTTACTCGGTATTTGTTAAGTCTTCGAGTACTGCCCTTTGTTTTTAATTTTTCTGGCGTACATTAGTTTAGCATGCGGATATAGTCTCTAGTCCTTTCTTGATATACTGTAACGATGTGATCATAGATTCTACGAGAATCGACATGGTACGAGCTCTTTATGTTTTCTTTTTGTAAGATTGTTCCAATTGTTTCTATATGATCAAATTTTGTTGAGTTACCGATTGCTAGCTCTTCAGAGCAATTGTTATACGAGTATATTATTATATTTTTCCTTTTGATGAAGGTGTAGCTCTTTATTATCTGGATTTGCAGTGTCATTTAAAGTAAAAGCTGAAGGACTTGTTAAACTTGTTTTGCTTTTTATATAACAAAAAGCAATCAATTGTTTGTTGCAAATTTCACAAATTACTCGAAAAAGTTCAGACTATGATTTTTATGAGTGAGATTATATCTTGCATTCGACCACTTTACTTACCCGTGACTGCGTGAGCAATTACCTTTACTTGAGTATAATAATTTAAGGAACCACGCAACTGTGGTCGTTACAAAACACGACCGAAGAACATGAACTCTTTTGTATACGGGTTCTGTTATTACGTAGACTTAGCTTCTCTTTATAAGTGTTGTATACTCTCTTACAATTGTACAGAACTTGCAGAATTAGTTTATGATATTGCTCGTCTTCTAATTGTTGGACGTAAGATGCTATCATCTGCTTTCAACACCCATACATAGTACTCCCTCCGTTTTTCCGTGTTCTTCCTTCAATTTATGTGAGGGGGCTACTGGTTTGAAGTTTCTGTAGACCTTTATATGGGTCATTGTATAGGATGTCTTTCTGTGACTTGAATATGAGAATGCGGTAAGATTTGGTTGAAATTTGCACCCGAGTTGGTGTCCTTGACATCATCATCTGCGTCTCTTGGTCCACCCCATTGCTTTAGCCTGTCTTCGGCCATTGACGCCTGCACAAAAATCCCGTAATTGTCTCAAAGATGCTTTTATGTCAACGGTTTGTAAAAATCCCGAAACTGTTGTTGTAAATGGGTTTCCGTACCTCTTTGTTCCAGTTTGTTCTGTAGATCATTAAGAACAAGACTAGGGTTTGAACTGTCGTCCCGGCCATCATCCCGTACCAAATCCCCTGCATTTCGAAAACGTGATTTACTTGCTGTGTTTTTATGCATAGAGAATTTTGAACGACGGTGAATTCTACAGACAAGAGTTGAAATAGAGGGAGTATTAAGTTTGCGGTAGCATTTACGAGATCATACACTATATGTTGTGAATTCTTATACCTTAACACCTAAATGGATCTTGTAACCCAAGACGACTCCCAAAGGCAGTCCGAACACATAATAACACCCGATGTTCACGTACGCCACAAATCCCTGCCACCCTGCTCCTATTGCTACTCCTGTAATCGACACACAGTGAAATGCACGGTATTAACTTTCTCAATCGTGTTGCCTAGAGTTTAACTCGTGTACTAAACTGTCGAACACTCGGTTTTTCAAGCCTGCGCAAATGTTGACTGCCTCATTTTCTCATAGTAATTCAAAATTTTCGGATATTGTATTTTAGTTTCCTTCACTATACGATACGGGAACAAATAGTGCCATGGGTTGCGTATTAATCAGGGAAAAGGGAGGGGTACCTGAAAGAACAGGCTGAACATTGTTGATAAGGATGCTGAGCGCAAGAAGTGGAGTGAGCTCATACACGAGATCGCGCACCTCTTGGCTGCTGGTAAAAACAGACGGGTATTGGCCTCGTATAACAAGGAGGATGAGCGAGAGGAGCAAGCCTATCATGAATGAAGTAGCGACAGCAACCACAACAGCGAATTTCGCTGCGCCTGGGCGTGATGCTCCGAGCTCATTTGACACTCGCACGCTGAGGAAATGTATGTACATTATCATTATTCCCCTGTATGGGTTTTGGTTGAGCGGAACTGAGAAGAATTTCGGTAAGTTGGTCCAAGAGCGACTAACCTTACTGCTGCGTTGAATCCGAGTGATACCATGACCGTCCATCCCAGTAAATTGATGCTGCAAAATCGTTGTACTACCATTAATCGACAAAACTACAAGAATTCGCCTTAATGTACGCCTAGGAGGCTCCTAACTGGCGAGATGAGAGTCGACTGTTCAGAACTGCACGTCTATGCAGAGATCACTTTGCCGATATAGTGACATTTTCTGGGTTATAACCGGGAATTGGATTTCGCTGTGGATACATGCGAGTTTACGTTTACTCGTGAATTTATTTTACCTTGGTAAAAAAATTAATTGAAAACAATGTAATGCATAAAAGAATTTTATTTGAAAAAAAGCTTACCAAATAGATAAAGCATCCACAGAAATTTTGGCATTCTTTAGATACCCAGCAAAGAGAACCAAGGCCACATAGTACCATATCTCTAAGCTGCACACAATATTATTCGCTTGTTAACCACTTTAATTACATATCAATTTATCAATATTCTTTCTTTTTGTTTAGAGAATTTGTCATCTGTCTTTATGAGGTCGTAGTCGTAGCGACATTCGTTAAAATTTACACGCCCTTTAATTCTATGGATGTCGTGTTTGGTTTACGTTCGAGTATTATGAAAGTGAGTTGTGGCGTGGATATTCTCAGCATGATATATTTTGATTTTGATTTTAAATATTTGCCGTGACATTGATAGGCGTCCGATAAAGTTTTAGAGGTTACCAGAACCACATTTTGCGACCAAATCGTCTGAATTTAGATTATGAGATCAAGCATATTGCTAATTTTGTGCGCGACCAACCAAATTATTTTAAAACAACGGTCCAGTTTGATAATCTTATTGTCAGACCGTTTCATACAAATTGAAAATCGTTGACATTAGCATTAGAAAGAATTACCAGAGCATGACGGCGGAAGCAAGGGACAACCTAACAAACCCCCAAAGATTCTCAAAGGCCTTGATCGAAAACCCGGTCCAAGCCCCCTTACACCTCCCACTAAACACATACACCAACTGCGCCGTCACAATAAACCACCACGAGCCGTTGAGCACCACGGCAGCCCCCACCAGTCCCCACCGCAGCTTCACCATGACCAACCAGCTCAAGATCGCGTGCAGCACTAGTGCAACAGCTGCAATCACGGCCATGACAGCGACTTTGCTCTGCGCCTGCAAGAACTTGGCTATAGGGAAGTTCATCGCGTACGCGAACAACTGAGGGATCATGAACAGAGCGAATTTGCCTGCAGCATTTGAGATCTCGGGGGTTTGGCCGAGGAGGGTGAGGATTTGAGTGGCGAAAATGTAGAGGAGGCTAAGGAGTAGGCTTGTTGTGTTGAGGATTACCCATGATCTTTGCATGTATATTCCTAGCATTTTCTCTTGCCCTGCTCCAAATGCTTGCCCACATAGTGTTTCTAGTGCACTTCCCATTCCTAGCTGATCACATACAATTTATGTGCACATATAAATTTTGAGAAAGTCTTACGATAAAATTGTCTCATATGATAACATATCGACAAGTTGATAACTGATATACAGTTTATTTGAAAACAAAAAGATTCAGTTGTTTTTGATCATACACTACTACAAATCTGAGCAAAAACAACGGAGCAAAAACAACACATATTAGCCTTTCCGTTGTTTATAATATTATAAACAACGTCAAAAAAATTTCCGTTGTTAAAAATTTCCGTTGTTATAATATTAAAAACGGTTATATACAAAATTGTGTTGTTTTTAGTCAGACTTTAAATAACGCTTTCGTAATAATAAAACCGTTATATTTAATTAGGGTTAAAAAAAACGGTTTTTTTGTCATAACCGTTTTATTTGTGTATTATAAAAAACGGTTTTTAGACATAAAAACCGTTTTTTTTTATCTTATATATTAAAAACGGTTGCTATATTTATTTGTTGTAATTAATGTGAACTTATAAATAACAATATAACTATAAACCGTTTTTTTAATTATAAACAAAAAAAAACGAAATAATTCAATACTAATTCGTTTTAAATAATTATACTCATAATATTTATGTATAATATTTATTGTATGTAGTTGTAATTATTGAATAATAACAACCTAAAAATATAAATAAATAGTAAAAAATAATAAATATAGAATCATTACTATATTTAGTCTTTTCATCTATAAAATAATTTTATATTTATTATTTTTTACCTAAATACGTTATATTAGTCTTAGCTTCTTATAGATATATACGTTATTTTAGGCCTTGTAATTTGTAATAGTAATTATTGTACAACCACCTCAAATAAATATAGTCTGAATTCAAATTTATTTTTAAAAGCTAATTTAAAAAAAACGGTTATTAAGCAAAAACCGTTTTTAAAAATAACAAAAAAAAACGGTTATTAAGCAAAAACCGTTTTTTTTAAATATTAACAACGGTTATTTTCATAATAACCGTTTTTTATAATCTTTTTTTTTCTAATTTTAAGTTGGCGCTGATTTTTATTTAATAGGCAGTTTAAACGTTTTTTTTTCTCTTTACCACTCTCATACTCCATCTTCAACCTTCGTATGTTTGCTCTTTCATCAAAAAAAAAAAAATTCATTCTTGTACTCAATTATTTTCGTTCCAATTCCATATATATCAACACTATAATTATATTCAATTACTTCACGAATTAGTTTTCTTCATTCATAAGTTCTTGTTACCCAAATCGAAATTTGCCAAAACCCTAATTTATATGGCTTATATAAGAGGTTAGTTTTTTTCACTTTGTTTAATTCATGTTGTTGTTGTTGTTGTTGTTGTTGTTGTTACGTTTTTGTTGTTGTTGTTGTTGTTGTTGTTGCTGTTGTTGTTTTTATGCCTTTCGTTTTTTTGTTTGATTTTATTGTATGTATGTTGTTGTTGTTCTTCTTCTTCTTCTTCTTCTTCTTCTTCTTCTTGTTGTTGTTGAGCACTAACTTGTTGTTGTTATGTTGTTGAGGTGGTTGTTGTTGTTGTTGTTGTTGTTGTTGTTGTTGTTGTTGTTGTTGTTGTTGTTGTTGTTGTTATGTTGTCGAGGTGGTTGTTGTTGTTGTTGTTGTTGTTGTTTGAGGGTTAGGGTGAGGGGTGGGGCACGGTGCATGGACACGGTGGGGACAAGGGTGGGGCTGGTGGGGCACGGTGGGGCTGGGTGGGGCACGGTGGGGCACGGTGGTGTAGATTGAGGATGTGGCCGTTGTCGTTGGTGTTACGTATGTTCGTTGTAGTTGCATTGTATTTGTTGTTGCATTGTAGTTGTAGTTGTAGATGTTGTAATAATACTTAGTAATACGGAGTAATAATACGTAGATGTTTGGGGCCGAGGGGTTACGTTATTGTTGTTGTTATGGGGTGAGGGTGGTCGCCGAGGAATACGTCGTAAATATGTATGTATGTAAATAAAGTATATATGTATATATGTAAATACGTATATGTATGTGTATGTGTATGTGTATGTGTATGTGTATGTGTATGTGTATGTGTAGTACGTATATATGTATGTATGTATGTATGTATGTATGTATGTATGTATGTATGTATGTATGTATGTATGTATGTATGTATGTATGTATGTATGTATGTAAATATGTATGTTTGGTAATATAAAGTATATATATGTTTGTAAATATGTATGTATGTAAATATGTATGTTTGGGAATATGTAAATATGTATGTTTGGTAATATGTAAATTAAGTATATATATGTATGTATGTATGTAAATATGTATGTATGTATGTAAATATGTATGTTTGGTAATATGAAGTAGTAATACGGAGTTGTTGATGGACGATATTTAGTATTGGAGGTTTGTTTGCGTCGTAAAACTTTCAAAGGGCCAAAACACCCTTTTAGAGGCATTTTTTGAAAAATTATTCGGACGTCAATGCCCCTTTGGGGCATGCCCATTGCGTAGATCTCGAAAAGTTAAGCAGTTTGAAAAAAAAATTTGCCCCAATCGGACACTCTGGCGCGAAGTTATGGCCGTTTGAAGTTTTGACAAACGATAACCTCCTACCAACTTTGACGGCCCATTCCTTGGTCACCGCCAGTCGGAATACAAATCCGTTTTCACCTACAAAAGATCATTGCACTCTACCTTACTTAGGTGTTCAAAGGACGGTGGGTCCGTCGATGGCATTGGTTCCGACGGCTTGAACTACGATGGTTAGATTAAACTTTCAAGTTTCTATTTTATTATTACGCACTATGATAATTATATATTTTTTTCTTTTTGTAGTATATCGCTAAAAATCCACCTGGAACATCATATATGGCGCAAGAAATCGACGAGGAACGAGATATGCGGGGAAAATTTGTATTTAGCTATATAAAGAGGCAAGTATCTTAGCTTTTGTAAACGATTTGTTGTTGTTTTTATAATACTACGTAACCTATGCAAACGAAATCGTAGTATTATAAAAATATATATTATTATTGTTGAATGAGTACGGATTGAATTTTTTGCAGGAATAATCAAGGTGGATTCAATTCATTTTCTAGAAATTTCGTAATCTGATAATTTATACTGTATTTTTTAATTTGCAGAAATTGTATTTTGATAATTTATATTGTATTTTGATAATTTATATAAATTGTATTTTGATAATTTATATAAATTGTATTTATATAAATTGTATTTATATAAATTGTATTTGGATAATTTAAATGTAATTATAGCAATTTCGTAATTTTATTTTATTTTTTTTAAAAATTCAATTTTTTTAAAAAACCGTTTTTTTTAATAATTATTTAAAACGGTTTTTTTAAAAAACCGTTTTTTTTAATATTAAAAAAAACGGTTTTTTGTTAAAAACCGTTTTTTTTAATGTTTTTAAAAAACGGTTTTTTGTAAAAAACCGTTTTATTTAATCAAAACCGTCAAATTTTTATAAAACGATATTTTTGATATAAAAAACGGTTTCGTATATTTTTTTTGCGTTGTTTTTGATTATAAATAACGGCCATAGAAACAACGGTTGGATTTTTTATTTGAAACGGGTTTCTTGCGTTTTTTTTTGCTTAATTTTCGGGTAGTGATATGTGACTATTTTACTATAGACATACTAAATTACTAATAATCCGTGCCATTTTTTTTTTTTTTTGAAAATTAAAACTTACACAAATCAAAACTATAAATTATGATTACAAGTGCATAAATAACGATTAACGAATACGTAAGAACTCATAGTCTTTTACAGTTACTCCTAGAACATTTTTTGGTCCACCAAAAAAAAATTAGACCATTTTTTATATACACAAAACAATCCCTCTTCTAAGAAGAATCCATTTGTCAATTTTACCACATAAGAATCTATTTATCAATTTTACCACAAAATTTATTTATTTAATTATTTTTAGCAAATTATTACTAAGAAAATGTAAACAAATAAGATAAATGCATTGAAAAAGAAACAATCATTCTAATAGCAAAAATAAGAATAGTAAAGCATTATTAATTATTAACTGTACCCTAATTTATACTTTTATAGACACAGTATAATTCAGATAGTGGCATAGCCACCTTATACTCTGTACGCCGTTTGTTTCAGTCATTTATTTACACTTCTATCAAATTTTTCTCATAAAAAAGTCACAGTATAAACAATTCACTTATCGAATGGGGTATATAGTAGTTCTTCTTTTTATCTAACGTGAATGTCGTTTTTTCTTTACCATGTAAGACGTATATCCCATACAAATTGTATAGACTTTTTGACATAGGCAGTAGTGTGCATGAATAAAGTAGCCACTAAAAAACAATCTCATTTACTGTAATATAAGCTTTCCTATTTCCTAATATTGTTGTGGAGTGTCCTAGTGCATACACTACTTAATTACCAAGTAATTTCATCAATAAACTTTGGGTAAAAGTTAGCGTCAAAACACCGTGCCACAAACGACAACATTATTTTTCCAAAAAAATGAAAGAGTAAGTCTAGCGTGACACGGTTTTACGTTAAAATACGTGGAGATATATATCGACATATATTATTAATGCATGGTATATGAGATATTCGAATATATCATGTAAAATATTACGATACTATCGAATAAATTATATATGGTACTCTTCTAGTCTTCTCTATATAAGCTAAGTCGACTTATTGGTAAGGTTAAACACACAAGACAATATTAATAATACAATTCCCTTTTATGTGTTCTTTGTCGTCTCTCAAATCTATTAATAAATGTCTTATTGTGATTAAAATGTGACTATTTTAACTTGTGAAATGACTATTTTAATGCTTCATGTGATGACATTAAAATCTTGAGGAATAATGGTCAATTAATTTAGGGGATCATTCACGAATAAGATTTATAAGGTGGTACTTCCCAAATTTTACATTTTTAGAAGGTAGTAAGTATGAATTTAGCCTAATAATTTTAACTATCACAATAGTCACATTTACAATAATTAGAGTAAAATGTGACATTTTTAGTCAAAATAAGCATTATTGTGTTAAGATAATAAGCACTCATAGTCATTATATTTAAGTCCTACATAAGCTTTTAATTTATTGTGATATGATAATAAGCACTCATATAGTCATTATATATATTTAGTCCTAAACTCGTACGGAGTAATATATACTCCGTAAGTTGTATGCACGCAACAATTTCATAGTACTCTCGTAATTTCTATATATTTCCCAAGTCCAAGTCGATAAAGGAAACCGTAGTCGAAACTTACTAAGATACCGAAGCAGAAGCCGGCGATGAGGGTGTTCTCAACGGAGACAGTGGCGAGGTCGAGGGTGCCGAGTTGGCCGGCAAAGGTCTGAGTGATGGCACCAAGTGAGTACTGGCACACTGATGTGAAAAATGCTGGTCCTGCTAAGTACCACATTTTCTTTGATTCCCCTAACGTTTTCTTTATTACTTCCTTCCTGCAATAGTGCAATTTTCAATTTTATTATGACTATACAATTAAAAATCACCTTTCTTCTAATTTTTTTTTTGTTAAATCAACGGCAGACTCAAAAACATTTTATTATAACAATAATTCTTCTGTGAGGCAGAACTCACATTAAGTTAATGTGAGACTAGGGTACAAATTGCAAAAACATGAAACAAATTTACTAAAGTCACTTATAGAGGTGCTAAAAACATTTAGTAACAATTAATCATAATTATCACTAAAATAGTATAAAAGTTATATAATCGAATACAAATGCGGTGTACTTATAATAATAACTTATTCTAAGTCCTGACTGACACAAGTTATTATAAAATTCTCATATTTTGTTTCAAATTTTTATTATAAAAATATAATGAAAGAAATTAAAATTACAAAATAAATTAAAATAATTTACAATGCCGTAATGGTTGGAAATATATGTTACTTATATTTTAATTGACTTGAAGGATCTTGTGTTGATGAAATTATGCATGAATAAACGTGTTAGAATTTTATAAAGTAGTGTTAGTAGAGTTGGTAGATTTATCGTATATATGTACATTTCTTACGAGTGTTATGACACATGTATGGTAAGAACTTAGTAGAAATAAATTTTAAAAGCGTAGTAGAATTTTGGCACAATTATAATTTCATAAATATTTGTACCAAAAATAAATAAATAAATTTATAAATATTAGAGAATACAGACATACAGTAGTATGTTTTACACAAATTCTTGTTTAAGACAGGTAACCCGTCTTAAACCAAGAAACGGGTCAAATACCCCACAAAAGACAAAGGATAAGTGGGGGAGAAAGTTGTTCTCCCCCACTAGTTCTTTGTCTTTTTCCCCCATATTTGACCCGTTTCTCCCAAGAAACGGGTAACCCGTTTTAAGGGAGACCAACACGTTTTACACAAATTCTTGTTTAAGACGGGTAACCCGTCTTAAACCAAGAAACGGGTCAAATACCCCACAAAAGACAAAGGACAAGTGGGGGAGAAAGTTGTTCTCCCCCACTAGTTCTTTGTCTTTTTCCCCCATATTTGTCCCGGTTCTCCCAAGAAAGCAGAACCAGCTTTTAAGGGAGACCAACACGTTTTAATAAATTCTTGTTTAAGACGGGTAACCTGCCTTAAACCAAGAACGGGTCAAATATTTCACAAAGACAAAGGACAAGTGGGGAGAAAGTTGTTCTCCCCACTAGTTCTTTGTCTTTTCCCCATATTTGACCTGCTTTCTCCCAAGAACCAGAACCCGCTTTGCTTATACACCAACACTATGTTTTATAACTATTAGAGAATACGGGGTATATGTACTTTAGGGGTAGATTTATCGTATATATGTACTTTAGGGGTATATTTTACTACTACTAGGGGGTAAAATTATATAGTTGTGTTATATTTTGTCACATAATATAGGAAGTAATAATATTTTCATACTATATTGAGCAAAATACACCAAATGTATGAAATTTCAAATGTAGGGAATCCAAACTCATATTTTAGAGTGTTTTTAAGATTAGGTAATACAAATATAGTGAAAATATTTACATTACAATATATGTTTTTGGCATTTACAGTCAGGAGTTAAAATTACAATTACAATACAAACTGTTTGTTTACCCATCTTAACCATGAAAATATATATTCCATCCATATAAGTACGGAGTAATATATTTGGTGGTTTGAAAATTATAAAAAGAAAATGACGTAATATAAGTGAAATAGTACAACAATTTAGTACAATAATGACGTACAAAGTATATTTTTTCCGATTAAGACATTGACATAGTGATATTTAATGGTGTTTAAATTGATTATTATAACGATTTTTCATTATGCACAATTATTACCAGGGGCGGACCCACTAACACCAATGGTGTTGCACGTGCAACACCAAAAATTTGCGGAAGGAATGAAATATATAGCTGTGACTCTGTGAGGTCTTGTGTTCAAAATCCTCTTAAATGCACTTTTGCTCCCCTTCCCCCTAATTTTGCTACCCATTCAATTCATCATTAATTGCTACGGTATTACGGAGTACAATTTATCAAGTCCTTTATTGCATTTATTATCATTTCCAAATTTCAGCCAATAAATTTCCCCCTAATTTTTAGTTTTTCTCACTTTCACATATCTTTATATTCTATGGCTAATAGTTTTATTGCTTATTTTTGACATATTTACCTGTATATTTCTTATTTAAATTGTAAATTTGTGTTATATTTTATGTATATAAATGTAATACAGTATGATTTTAATGTCATGATATGTATGGTACGCCTTATCTTATATAAAACAATTATATACGTATGTTATCCGAAAAAATTGTATCTGTGAATAAGCTTCTAAAAAGAAAATGCGACACCAAAAAAAAAGTTCTAGGTCTACACCTGCTTATTACTACTCCGTATATTACTAAAACATATAGAGTAATTTTTATAGGATTATTTTAAACAGTAATTCTCTTGTAAGGCATGCCTTACACAAAATTAATGTAAGACCAAAGTACAAATTGCAGTTAAAAGGGTACAAAATCATGAAACAAATGTACTAAAGTCACTTACAGGAGTACTAAAAAAAATTAGTAACAATTAATCATAATTATCACTTAAATAGTGCAAAAACTATATAAACGGGTACAAATGAGGTCGACTTACAATAACTTATTGTAAGTCATGACTTACAGAAGAATTTGTGTATTTTAAAACATATAGAGTAATTTTTATAGGATTATTTCAAAACATATAGAGTAATTTTTATAGGATTATTTCATAAGTTTAATTCAAACTATAGACGATCGCGTCAAAATAATCTTAACACTAAAATAAAATCAACTTTAACAGTTACTTTCTCAAATTATACCCTCAAAATAAACTCAGCTAAATTATTTTGAAAAGATGACTGATTGACTGAGTATTAAAATTAAATTCATTTTGAGATAACTAATAGTTGAGATTAGGTTGAGCAGGTCATCTTATAAATAAATTTAACACTAATAAATACAGTAAAAGAAACGTTTTACTATACGATGTAAGTTTTAACAATATATACACAATTGTGAAAAATGTTGAATTATATAAATTGTTGTTTGGCTTGGTTTCATAAATGTTTTTTTTAACCTACATGATAAAAGATTAACTGATACGATTAATTTTTAGAAGCCAATAACATGCCATTAACCTTAAAAATAAAAGCACCAATATGATAAATTATTTATATATCACCTTTCAAAATACACACGCCAAAAAATAAATTAAAATAAATAAATGGAAGCATCTAAATATAATTCAATTGTTAATTTATTTTTCTCCAAATTTAGTTGGAAATGTTTGGTAAAAAAAACAATAATGTGTGAAAATAAAATGATGTATTGCATGCACTAAATTAGCAAAGAATGAAAGAATGATGACCTTAGAATGGTAAATTATTGTTCCTAAAATTAACTACCTAGAGAGAGCAAGCTTACATAATTGATAATAGTAAAATTTCTTCACTTGATTTATATATATCCCAGCTTTTTTGAGAAATTGTTATTATTAAAGATAGTTGAGAGTGTTGTGATGAAATGCACGAATAAAAATAATACTTGCAACAAGCATAATAAACATCCTTTTATAAGTGGAAGAATAATGAGCTGTGAGTTATGAGTAGATGCTTGAAGTACTTTATGGAACCCTTAGTTTCCCTATCATTATGCTCGTTTAATAAGGTATTCAAAAGGTTTTTAACATAACAAATTTATAATTATGAGAGTTTATTTATTTTTATTATATTTGTTGCATTTATTTCCTAAAGAATTAAAAAAACAAGTAGTGTATTGGAAAATAATGTTAGTTGGACGGTAATTCATTTTATTTTAATCGTGTTTTTTTATTATTCAGTGTAATACTCATTATATATATGTATCATGTATCAGAGACGTGGGAAGAATAAGAAAAATTATGAGGAGTATCTATATAATATAATATAATATAATATAATAATCTATATATAACAAAAACCATCTAAGCAATTTTTTTCCCGCCAAATTATAATGCCTAAAAAAATAAGATATCACATCTATTATTATAATCAACAAAATATTCTCTACTTAGTATAATATATTTTTATTATTATGTTCTTAGAATTTCAATATTATAAACGATTATGTATATAATATAACATAGGGTATCTAACAAATAAACAATATGATAAATCAATTAGTCTCAATTTGACGCGGGATACTTGCATGGCGTTTCGTCATATTATATTATAAAATTATAACTATAATACTATAATAAATTTAAATATTTCTATTATACCCTTTTTTTCCCAGATATTAGGATTTTTACTTTCTATATTTTGATTATTTAACTAAGAAAAATTAAAATCGATACTTTCAAACCTACCAAACGGGTTCAACAGATGACGGTTACGGGTCGAATAATTTAAAATTTTTCATAGTACTCAAAAAACTTTTACTGCTTTTAATGCACTTTGGTCAAAATTCTGAAAGGTAACGTATGTTAATCCGGAATAATATAAAGTTGACATTCTCAGATGTACTTTAATGGGTCAAATAAGCGTGCTACATGTTGATTATAAACGCGGTCAAGTAACATACAGTCGATTGTGTTTTGGGTTTTGAAAATACGTGTTTATCGAATTGCGTTTATATTATCACTATTCTTACTTTGATTAAACATTTAAGTCAAATATTAATTTTTTCAATTAATTATTAATTTTTCTATACATCCCCGTGCATCTGGCACGGGTATTATCCTAGTTTTTAATGTATGGAGATGGTGTAAATTTCCAAGGTATTCATTGTACATGATTTTTTTTTCTTCATAAATATAGTTTTGGTTGTAGTATTTGGATGCTCCAAAAATGATTTTGCCTCTAATGTAATGAAAATTTTCCATTTAAGAATAATAGAACAAAATTAAGTATGTATATATAATATATAACTAGTGTTGTGCCCTGTGATACTCACGGATTACAATTTCTACAATGAGGCTGCCTCATTGTATGAGACAACTTGCCACATCATCAAAACTATTATTATAAATTATGATATGTCAGAGCTGCGCTCTACACTTACATTCATCATGCGTAAACTTTACACTAACTTTCAGCAAACACTCCATTCTACCTTACGCCACCACATCCATGGGGAAACCAACCACCATAAGGCTCACTCGAAACAACCTCTCGACTACCACCATTTTAATTTTCACCGTTATGTCCTCCCTTTTTCACCATTGTTCTGCTCTGATCTTTTCACTTTTTTTTTTTTTTTTGTAAATTATTCAGTTCCTTCTAAATAAAGAAGATTTGAGGCAAAAAAAATTGGAAGAATTGTTGATAATTAGCCATATTTTCTTAAATCAAAACGCCATTAATGTATATTAAAGAGTTAGTTTGAGTTACCTCAAATGTAACTAATATACATTTCAATAGTAATGTTAATGCATTTGAAAAATAAATATAATATAAAACTTTTGAAAATAATTGAATTACATTTCAAGAATATTGCGGTTACTTTTCAAAGATTTTGAATTATTTTGGTCAACAATCATAAAATTAGGGTTTACCGTAATTGATGAAATTGGGGAAACCACAAGTTGGATGTCATCAGGATTGTGCAGATCAGAATTAAGCGGGTTGAACCACTAAGAAGCGATGGTGGGATGGTAGTTGGAGCAAGAAGCAAGTGGTAGCTTAATTTGGATGAAGTAGGTGGTACCGGTAATTTGGGTGAAGATGATTGAAGGGGAAAGGTTAAGGTGGGAGAATGGATTTTGAAGACTTAGTGGCAGAGGTGGCGGTCGGAGCAGCTGAATGGTGGAAAGCCTAACAGGAGGTTGTTACAGTGATCGATACAATATAATTGACGTGTAGTAGTTGATCGTTTCTATTTGGGGGTTTTGGGTGAGGATGAAGATCGATGAAATATAAGATTCAATTATGTGTGGTAGGGTGTATTATAATAATGTGTGTCTTATACTATGAGACAACCTCATAGTAGAATTACTCCTCACGGATATGCTCGAAAACATGTGTTAATTCTTACATTAACTTTTAAGATCGTGTGATGTAACGACGATCCTTAGCTTTAAACAAATTATTGAATAGTGTAAGCTATCCTATTAAAATTATTTTACATATAAACAAGTAAAGTATAAAATTATTTTACATATTAAACACGTAAAGTATTTTACAAAGAAGAATGCATGTATAGTGGGAAACAAAGTTTTCTAACGATTAAATTGTAGCATATAATCTTATTTTAAGTTAGAATAAAACGATATATTTACATATTATAAGCTAGTTACGAAGTTCAAAATTGTTGTTGTAATAAAATTCATCATGGAATAAAAATTTGACTCTATTTTCACAAACAGATAACAAAATAGCGTAAAAATAATATTTTGGAAAATATTATTATAAAAAATTTATGAAAATGAATATGGAGTACATGTTTATAAATTATCTATTGAATAATAAACTCCAATGTAATTGTAACACCCTGAAAATTTTGACCCTTTTAAAACTAAAACTTATAAATAATGAACGCCAAAATTCAAGGTATTATAAGAATTATTACAAGCCTTTGAAAATATAATAAATCAATAAAAATATAACAAAATACAATTTCGGCAAACGAAATAATTTTCTTCACTTCGAGAATATTCGAATTCTCTCACGATACCCCAGAGGTACCTGTACCTGTCAGTTTATTTAAATAAACTGCCACAATCAGTGGAGAGTAACTAAATGCCCTTTTATCATTCAATATGTATGATATCAAGTTTCAAATAATCAAATAACATAATCAAATAGTTCATAAATAAGTGTCAGCGGAAGTATACAAATATAGGTAAGCAACAAAGATCATTATCACCCTATATTACACGAGGCTTTGAATATAATAAATATTTGATACAACTGTGAGCAATCTCATATATGATTTATATAAAAAGATTATTTCACCTCAAAACAAAAGATTTTAAGTGAACAATGATTATAAAAGGTTTATATAAATTTACAAGTATAATAACGTAATAAAAGATTTACAAGCCTACCAAAGAAATGGCTTAGACCGACTTTTACAAATTGAATAATCAATAATACAAATATAATAATATAATAGATAATAGATTAGCATTTTGATCTTAATGAACCAGACGTTAGTGCGGGTCGAACTTCCCGACACTAACTAGAAAGAGAGTCGAACTTCTCCCTTCCAAACTATGGTAACAAATGGATACAGAACAGTATCTCAAAGTCTTAAGACTGGCCAGACTCTCAAGTGCATCGAACTTTACACTTGAACGACACCATAGACTAACCCATGAGTCGAACTTCTCAAGGGTAGTATAATAATAACAATAATAATATGGTTCTTCTCGCAGTGAGTCGAACTTCTCAACAACGGTCATTCAATCAAAGCTATCATTTAAAAATAGCTCTCGAGTCAAACTTCTTAAGAGTATAAGAATCCGATGCATATACGCAAGGGGCATAATAATCATTATAATAAGATTATAATAAAGTCGATAATTTATTTCATAATACCAAAATAATAATCATTTATCGACTCAATCTGATAATATTAGTAATAAATTAACTCGGTCGTATTTAAACGACATAAACCTTGACCATATCAAAATATAGGAAGTACTCCCTCCATTTTTTCCATTTGGCCCCCTTCCTTTTTTCACCATTTTTAAGAAAAAGTGAAAAAAGTGGGGTAGAGTGAAGAAAAAGTAGAATAGTTTAATTATAAAAAAATTGGATGTGAGTGAGAAAAAGTAGGTATGTGTGAGGAAAAGTGGGGTATGTTAGAGAAATTGTTACTAAAAAGGGAAATAGGGCTAATTGGAAAAAATTTCCGAAAAAATTATATGGGGCTAATTGGAAAGAATGGAGGGAGTATATGATATACATTTCAAATCTTAAGATCAAGTTTAACGTAAATATAAGTATATCAATAGTTACTTAAAATAACGAGTTAACTTTTATATCAAATGATATTCTTACGACGTTCACCGAGCTCACAATTTAAGTCATAATGATGTGAAAATATACCAATTAAAAGTCGAGACATAAATCTATAACTTTCATGTTTTACGTTTTAGCCAACAAGGTCAATAAAAGGGTCAAATCAATTCTCAAGCATTGTTGTACAATCCAAACTAGTTTACAGCAAGTCGACACTTCACGAGAAAATTTATTACGACTTCACCGCAGCAACCCATGAAAAGCCATTTACATACTTAGAAACTACACTCGAAGGCCTACAATTTAGACTTAATAACTCAATTATCACGTTCCATTAAAGAGAGCCTCAACTTCGAAATGTTACAGCAACTTCACACCAGTATAGTCGTCACAAAAACAGTCATTGTGGGCAAACGAAAAATCGTATTGGACAGTTTAGAAAAGATCAATAGTAACCCTAGCCCCCTCTCCCTTTTTTCTCTAAAAAAAAAACCTTGAACTTCCTCTTTTATGGGGCTATTATCATCAATTTTGATGATAATAAGCCCCTCAAATTCATAAATTTCTCTATAATATTATCGATATTATTTTTTTTTTTTGGTAAAAGGTAAGTTTTATTAATCAAAGCGCAACATTACAAATGTTAATGAATACAAGCATTTCAAAAGAAGGTAAGACTACACATCAAATCCCTCTTACGTGATGAAGCCAACTCAAGTCTCCTCTGGATAACCCCTTCAAATTTAGGCCACTAATCCTCAGCATCAAGGCTTCCATTACAAACTTAGACACAACTCTAGGATGTACTACCACGGCCTCTACTCGACACACATTCCGTTGATTCCAAATATGGTATATCAGCCCATTTAGCGCTGCTGCTGCAACTGATTTCTGGAAACACGTACAGCCCCTGCATCTGTTCAGATTCCTCCATCTCCCTTGAGTCAACTTTACACCTAAGCAGCCCTCCAACAAATGGATACAAGACTCACTATAATTGCAATCAAAAAAAAGATGATCACCTGTTTCCTGAGCAAGTCCACAGAGAAAACACAACCCATCTGAAATCACTCCGAATTTGACAAGTCTGTCCAAAGTTTGAAGCCTCTCATGCCTCATAAGCCAGGCTATAAAAGACCATTTTGGTATGTTAAAACGATTCCAGACACTATGTGCCCAAGAGACCTTAGGCTGAGGACCAAGGAGCCACTGATATCCACCCTTGATTGTATACTGCCCCCCATTAGCATTCCACTGATCACCAATATAACCAGCTAACATAACTGCATTCACTTTGCAAATCTTCTTCCAAGCCCAACTCACGGTAGTAGAAGGCTTGTAGACCTTCCAGTCAACCCCCTTAAGGTACACATGGTTCAGGTGATCTTTTTTGTTTGCAAGCCACCAAGTGTATTTTCCAAGTGCAGCCAAGTTCCACCTGATACAATGAACAATACCTAGTCCACCATTCTTCTTATCTAAACAAACTGTATCCCAAGCTATAGGGGGAGCTCTATGATAGTCCTCACAGCCATCCCACAGGTAATTCCTACACACTGCAATCACCTTCCTCATCACAGTGATAGGCAACAGAAACATGGAGGCCCAATAAGTATGTAGAGAGTTAAGGACAGCCTTAACTAACGTAAGCCTGCCTGCATAAGAGATCTTCCGGGCTCCCCAGCTTCTAATCCTTGCACAAATCCGCTCTGATAAAACGTAACAATCCCTTACAGTGAGTCTAGTAGAACTAATAGGAACCCCCAGATATTTGAAGGGGAGCTCACCTCTTTTAAAACCTGAAAACTTCAAAATAGTAGACAAATCATGCCCAGGTACACCATTGCAAAATAATTCTGACTTAGAAGCATTCATTTCCAAGCCAGAAGCCTTGGAAAAGGTAAGAAAACCCCTAAGAAGCAGCTTTACTGATAGAGGGTCGCCTTTAGAAAATAGGAGCAAATCGTCAGCAAAACACAAATGGGTGAGTGCCATCTTCCTACACAAGGGATGAAAATGGAACTCCTTCTTCTGAGCCACCACAAGTAAGATCCTGGAAAGATACTCCATACATATGGTAAATAGCAGAGGAGAGAGGGGATCACCTTGCCGTAAACCCCGCTCACCTTTAAAAAAACCAAAACAGTCACCATTCAAAGCCAAGGAATACCAAGGACTCTTGACTGTTGCCATTATCAAACGTGTCAGATGTACAGGAAAATTCAGAGCACTTAACATCTCTTCCACAAAACACCATTCCACAGAATCGTAAGCTTTCCTGAGGTCAATTTTGAGCAAACACCGAGGAGAGCAATGCTTCCTAGTGTACAGTTTGACCAGGTCTTGACATATCAACACATTTTCCACAATTTGCCTTCCTTTGACAAAGGCGCTTTGCGTAGGACTAATTATCTCATGTAATACCAGACCTACCTATCACATAGGATCTTTGATATACACTTGGAAATGGCATTACAACAGGCAATGGGGCGAAATTCTGAAACCGAAGTTGGGTTTGTAACCTTTGGGATCAAAGTAAGAACCGTGGCATTCACTTGCTTCAACAATTTGCCAGTTATAAAGAAATCTTGTATAGCCAAACACACTTCATCCCCTATAATCAACCAAGCATCCTTGAAGAACTTACTAGTGTAGCCATCGGGCCCTGGAGCTTTATCATCCTTTATATCAAACATGGCCAGCTTGACTTCTTCCTTAGTTGGTACAGCAGTGAGCCGAGGCCAGTCTACCTCCTTCACCACTGGACCCAATCTAACCGTATTTCTGTGCACAGCCTTCACAGGCTTACTGTTACCAAGTATAGACTTAAAATAATCAGAAAAAGCACCTTGAATCCCTGCCGTAGTATCCTGGGTAACACCAGAGACATCATTGACTGAGACAACCCTATTTAGCGTTCTCCTTGCTTTAATTTGGCTATGGAAAAAGGATGTATTACTATCCCCCTCCTCAACCCATTTCACCTTTGCTCTCTGTCGCAGAAAGGAGGCCTTTGCTTTGCTCAACAGATTGGCTGTAGCACTTAGTTGTTTCTCCAACTCATGTAAGACACCATCAGAAGGGGTCAGCTGCAATTGAAGCTGAAGATCAGTGAGAGCCTTTCTAGCCACCTCAGCTGAGCCTTCAACATTAGAGAACTGGTCCCGATTTATAGCCTTCAAGCTCTTCTTCAAACCCTTCAATTTCTGCACAATTCTATACATAGGAGTGCCAACAACATCACTTTCCCAACCAGTTTGTACAATCGCAGCAAACTGAGGAGATAAACTCCACATATTGAAATATCGAAACCTTGTTGCTCTTAATGTATCCACCATCTCCAGCTGAATAATACATGGACAATGGTCATAGAGACCCTCAGGTAAGAAATGAGCTAGAGCCAAAGGATAGACATGAAGAAACTTGTCATTTACCAACACCCTGTCAATTCTGCTACAAACTCTTGCTGCACCAATCTGCTTATTATTCCAAGTAAAGAAAGCACCCTTGGTAGCCAAATCATTCAATCCACACTTCCTTGCACAATTAAGAAAAGGGCCCATCTCTTGGACAGTGACCTCTGCACCTAATCTCTCATTTGGATACATAACATTATTAAAGTCACCACAGACCAACCAAGCCCCAGAATAGGTACTGTACCGTTCCAAAGTATCCCATAAGCTAGCTCTCTCATGTAATTTATTAAAAGCATACACCATAGTAAGCAACAGCAACCTGTTCAACCTTTTGTCCAACATCTCCACAACAATACATTGAGCTTGCACCAACTTGATGTCCATATCAACCACTGAAGGATCCCACAGTAGCCAAACTCTCCCACCTTTATGAATGCTTGTATTAGTACATATATATAGAGTATGAACTAAAGATAGAAGTAACTCTACTTAAAGTATGAGTAGCTATTTTTGTCTCCAAAAGACCAAACACACTTATTTTATTCTGACTTAAAAACCATTTCACTTCTTGTTGTTTATTAGGCCTATTAAGACCCCGAACATTCCAAAACCCAATCCTATCCATTTGTAAAGAAGGAGAAATCAGAACCACCTCCATCTCCAAGGAAAGGCTTAGCAGCTGAGGTCAGGACCTCCAGAAAAGTACCCTTATCAGGGGAACGCATGACACTATCAGGAGCGGCCATACCACTCAAAACTTGCATAGGGGTATGTACATTGGTCGCCAGAACAGGAGTAGGAGTAGACTGTGAGATAGCCTTAGATTGCACTGAAACAGCTGGAACCACTGTAGCAACAGGAGGAACCACAGTAACAGCAGGGGCAACTGAAACCACTGGTGGCTTCTTTGGCTGCCACACCTTCTTCACCCTGTCCTTCCGTCGACAATGTTCACCTCTGTGACCATAACCCTTGCACGCCGTGCATTGAATTGGCATCCATTCATATTCCACAAGACATTCCACCATACAATCATTTTCATCCAAGAATTTAATCCGTATAGACTGCTCATTCCCCAACTGCAGCTCCACCAGAACCCTTGCAAAACCTAACCTCGTTTTTAATTCAGTGGGACTGTCAACCTTAATATAATCACCAATTAGGCCAGCAATGTTTTCAAGGCAAGAAGCCCCCCAGAATTTGAGATCCAGCTTGTGAATTCTGACCCACACAGGAACCTTTGTCACAGGCTCCTTCACAAGGCAAGATTCAGGAGTCCAAGCTTTGACAATAACTGGTTTGTTGTCAAAAAGGTAAAAACCCCTATTCAACACCTCCATAAGCTCGCCCTTCATAGCAAATTTGACAAGAAACACCCCATTGTTGAGGAATGATATCTTATCGATCTTAAAGTTACCCCAAACCCTATTAATAAAACCTTTCACTACCTCCGGGGGAGGATTGGCCCCAAGAATGTAACCATACAAGGCTGTAGACCAATACTCAATCTCCGACGCCACATCATCCTTCGAAATTTTAAGGAGAGGAGGACTTACCTTCCCTACCTTAGTCCAAGACGGATCTGACTCAGGTTGCACCAAGGACGGATCCACCTCTGCCTCCAGATCTAATTCCCCAACAGAAACCTCCGAGGTAGTATCATCAAAATTGATTTCAACAACCGTAGAAGCCTCCGCCACACTATTCAAAGACCGCTTCGTCCCTTTTGCTGAAAGATTAAGAGATTTGAGTGAGGAAGGAAGAGATTTCGAAGAGTTTCCCGTTGATTTGAACGAGAGTTTAGTATTTTTACCGTTCCTTTTCTTCTTCGCCATCGCTGAAGAGAGATGGAATTGAATTTTTTTTATTGTACCATTTAATTAAAATTATAGAAAATAATAAAAAAAGCGAGTATAATAAATACGGAGTCTCTCTTCATGGGAGTTTTGTTCCCATCTATTGATGGGTTTGTTCCCATCTTTTGGTGGGTTTGTTCCCTTTATGGGTGTTCTCTTATGAGTCAAAAGATGCGGAAGATCAACATTGTTATTGATCGTTATATGATTATACAAATATTGTCCGATTCATGGCTACACTTAATCACGTCAGAAGAAATCGATACTCGTCAAGGAAGATTCGGAGACCCTCTTATGGTTGAAAGACGTCTTATGGATGAAGGCCTGTTGAGGCCAACCGATGATGGAGACTCTGTTGAAGTGGATCAGTCTTTGAACAAGAATTTATTTTCTATGATTGTTATCGAGTTGTATCCGTTTGAGTTTGACATATGCTGTATATGTCGTATGACATTTTATTAATGATAATGATCTTTTCTCAAAAAAAAAAAAAAAATCGTATTGGACAACAGAAACCTAATCTAAAAAGTACGCTCAGAGGGCTACGTTATAGAATTAAAAATTTCATAAATCGGAGTTCTAAAGCTTGACTAATTGGAGTTTAAAGTCAATCGAAATTTCTACACAACACCAGTAACTTTCAGCACATATACTTGTCACGAAAATGCTCATAACTTCCAAACGACTCAACGGATTGAACTTCAGAAAAATGTTTTGAAATCTACGCTCGACGAACTATAGCTTAGATATATAAACATCAATGATTGGACTTGTAAAACTTGTTTTATTGAGGCCTAAAAACAACCCAAGATCTAAAACTTGATATATAGCTTAGATACGAATTTTCCCAATTTTCAGAATTTATCATCTTAATTTCAATTCAAAGTGAACCACAACCTAAACCAACCTTCACCATAAGAACATCATAATTTTCATCAAGTTCAAGCAATCCAAGAACACACCATAATCCTTAAATTTCAGAAATACAACCTATTATACAAGTTCATACTGTGAAACTCATATACAATAATTCAATCACTAACTATATTTCATTCAACTACTCAACCAATGAATTCAAACAAATCAATTAGCTAGTTTAATCATATGTAACCTAATTCATAAAAAGTAAATGAGTAAAAGAGATTTTAGTTACCTATTAGTCAAAATCAAAAGATTAAACTTTTGCAAACCTTCTTAATCAAAAGCCCTATCTAACTGATGAAGCTCCAAATTGATAACAACCCAATTCGTTTGTGAAGATGACGATGATGATAACAAGCTTAAAATTGGGGTTTTTGGTATGTACTTGAAGAGAACGAAGAGAGGATCACAACGGAGAAGACGGATTAAAAATCCGACAAGAAATGACACCAAAATTGGGGGAAAAACGTGAGCAAATGATGGGGAACTTTTTTTTTTTGGGAAAATGTAAGTATATTAATAATAAACCCGTTACAACTTAAAAGATAGGTTACATCACACTCAATTACAACTTACTCAACCAACTACTATCGTACATTGATAATATTGATTTGTTTTTCACCTTGAAGCGAGTAATAACAACATCTAAGGCACATTTAACCAACCATCTAGGATGAGGAACTACATGATCGAATCGAGCTGTATTCCTCGCAATCCAAATGTTATAGATAACTGCCACCACACAAGCTGCCACGACATTACGCACAAGCTTTGACAGCCGGTTGCCTCTGTGACACCAGAGCTCAATGTTTCCAGGCGAAATGTTGACACCCAACAGTCGACAAAGTTCTGACCAACAAATTGCAGCAAACGTACAATCATGGAACAAATGAGAGTGAGTTTCAAGAGCAATACCACACAACACACACTTAGCATCTCCAATATATCCCATCTTTGTGAGTCTATCAAAGGTGAAGAGTCTTCCAAGCTTGTACTCCCAAAAGATAAAAGAGCACCGAGGAACATTCATTGAATTCCAGCAAACATATCTCCAGGGCACTTTCTGTTTCTCGCCCCTTAGCCATTGATAGGCTTCCTTAACCGAGTATTCTTCATTAAAACAAGGAGAAGACATACCTGAGCTAAACGTCTTCATACAATGGGCAATCTTTTTCCACGACCAAGCACAATCCAACGGAGGAGAATAAGAAGTCCAGGGCAGCCCTTTCATATATACGTGGTTAATCCATTTCACCCAAAGATGGTCTTGCTTCTTCTCAATCCACCAAATGTATTTACCCAGCAATGCTTTGTTCCAAGCTAAAGAATTACGCAAACCCAGCCCTCCTACTTCCTTTGGCCAGCAACACTCATTCCAACTTACGTTAGGAGCATGATGATAAGTATCCTTTCCTAGCCACAAATAATTTCTACAAATATTCTCAATTCTGTTGATAATACCTGTAGGGATCAAGAACACATTCATCCAATAAGTATGCAAGCTAGTTAGAAATGCATCGTGTCAACACCAGTCTACCAGAATAAGACAAATGAGAAGCACCCCAGCTCCGAATTCTGCTCGTAATCTTGTCTATAAGCTTCATACCATCAGCCATGCTAATCTTCCTAGACGAGATAGGCACACCAAGATACCTGAAAGGGAATTGGCCTTTTCGAAATCCAGACACTTGCATTATATCCTCCATATCACCTACCTTCATACCATTAAAATATATATCAGACTTCTCCCTATTCATTTGAAGGCCAGACGCCACAGAGAAAGAAGAGAAGGCTCGTAAAAGCATCATGATAGACTGAACATCGCCTCTGCAAAAGAGCAATAAGTCATCTGCAAACATCAGATGGTTCAATTTCAAGCTTTGACACAAGGGATGAAATCTGAACTCATCCTGTCTTCCAACAGCTTCAAGAATACGAGATAAATATTCCATACATATGGTAAACAAAAGAGGAGACAGAGGATCCCCCTGCCTTAACCCTCTTCTTCCTTGAAAGAAACCAAAAGAGCTTCCATTAATAGCCAACGTATATGTAGGACTTGTGACGCATTCAGAGATCCATCCAACGAAAGTCTGAGGGAAACCGAGAGCTGTCATCATTTGAAACAGGAAGGCCCATTCCACCGAGTCATACGCTTTCCGCAAGTCAATCTTAATCAAACATCTTGGAGACGCTGATTTCCTTGTATACAATCTCACCAAATCTTGACAAATCAGGATATTCTCTGCAATGTTTCTCTCTTTGATGAACCCACCTTGATTTACACTGATGATATCAGGTAAGACTTCTCCCAATCTGTTGCACAATAATTTTGCTATACATTTATAGATTGTATTGCAACAAGCAATGGGACGAAACTCCAGAACAGAGCTAGGGCATTGTACTTTAGGTATGAGACTAATAATTGTAGCATTCAGTTGTTTAAGAAGCTGTCCATGTAAGAAAAAATCTTTTACTGCTGCGCATACCTCATCACCTACCTCCTTCCAAGCATCTTTAAAAAATTGCGAGTTATACCCATCAGGACCTGGAGACTTATTAGGAGGAATAGAGAATAAACAAGCCTTGATTTCCGCATCAGAAACCGGCCTCAGAAGCTTCCCCATATGAACTGAGGAGACACATTTACCAGACTGAACCACTCTCTTATGAACATGCTGAGTTTTCTGATTACTGCCAAGGAGCGTTTTATAATATTCGACAAACGCTGCTTCAATCTCATCCACCTCAGTGCACATCCTACCCTTCATATCTCGCACTTGAAGAACTTTGTTTCTGTAATGCCTCTCCTTTATATGATTATGGAAGAACGCTGTGTTCTCATCCCCTTCGCTTAACCACTCAATCTTTGCTTTCTGACACAAGTACTTCCACCTGGCTTGCTTGAGAATATGAACTTGGGACAGAGCAGATCTCTCTGCACACAACAGAGCGTGGTTCAATGGGTCAATCTGAAGCTTCTGTTGAATATCAAGCACTGCCATCTGAGCAACCTCGTGAGCCTGTTCAACATCAGCAAACTTTACCCTATTCAACTGTTTCAACACCCCTTTTAGTAGCTTAAGCTTCTTAACTACAACAAACATAGGTGTCCCATAGATATGCTTCTGCCACACAGAAGCAACCAGATTCGAAAACTCAGGATCAGTCCCCCACATGTTATAATATTTAAAGGAAACCTTACTTCTTTGAGCTTGTACATGCCTATAACATACCATAGGTGAGTGATCAAAGGTGCCTTCATTATGATGGACTCCAGTTTACCCTTCTCATCCAAAAAAGAAATTGAAGACATCATTCAAATCACGCCATAACTCCTTCCTATCCTCCAGAGAATTAAACCCATAGACAACACTGATAAAAAAAAGTTCCTGAGTCCCAATATCTTGTACGATACATGTAATCTGTTGTGATGAAGCACAATGAAGTTGAACATTAAACACCTGAGGCGCCCAGATGCACCAGACTCTACCACCACTATGATGGACATTATTATTAATACCCTTCCATTGATTCCCAAGCTTATTAAGAACTCCTATAAAATCCTGACTCTTAATCTTCGTCTCAACTAAACCACAGAAGCCAATTTTATTCTTATTCAGAAAAGACCTAATATCAGCATGCTTAGACGTCTTATTCATTCCTCTAACATTCCAACACCCAATGTTATCCATTGACATCCACTCCCTTAGAAGAAGACGCCCCTTCACCAAAACTCACTTCATTACTTGCAAAAAGCTGAGCAAAAGAGTTCATTACAGGAGTTGCATACTCTTGTCTCATAATCTGAACAATAGGACTAACCACCTCTTGATTCTGAGTAACAACAGCCTTACCCCGAGGTTCAGCACTCTTCTCTTTAGCACCCACTGATTGAGGAATCACAGGCTGCACAGATACAGGTACTGGCTTCACAGGCGCAGGTTTAGGTTGCCACACTTTCGTCACCGGTGGCTTTCCACCTCCCTTCCTACAATTCTCCACTAAATGACCAACATTCTTACATCCACTACAAATCTCAGGCTTCCAATCATACTCCACCATGATGGGGAACTTTTATTTTCTTCTTTTTTTGTTTTCTTTCCTATCCTCTTTATGTTAAACTAACGTATTCCTTACCCTATAAAAGATTAAGGAGGAGGTGGTAAGCATTTCTACGTGGCTAAAGGAGGCAATAACACATGGCTCGGGTCTCGCAAGTTGAGGCTCGGGCTTATAAGTTTGAGTCGTGTATAAAAATTTGACCTTGAGTCATATAAATATATAAGTTAAATTTAAAAACACAAACTGAAAAAATGTCAATTATATAAATTTATGTCCGGTATATAAAATTATCAAATAAAACGGAGTAGTATTTAACCTTTAAGTTATTTCGTAGTTTTTAGTCGTACTTTAAATATATTTATAAAATATTAAGAATAAACGATATTTGTAGTATAGAAATAGACAACTTGTCTTTATCTTAAAATTCCAAAAGGCATAATACTACTTATTCGTATTTATTACTCGCTATTTACGAGAATATACAATAATAAAATAACTAGGTAAATACGGGATGTGACAGTAATTTATTTATACATATTAAATTACTATTACTTTGAAGTTTCTAAAGTAAGATTATTATTCATCAGTAACAATTACGGAGTATATGATTTGATTTTGTGGTCTATTATTATTATTATTATTATTATTATTATTATTATTATTATTATTATTATTATTATTATTATTATTATTATTATTATTATTATTATTATTATTATTATTATTATTATTATTATTATTATTATTATTATTATTATTATTATTATTATTATTATTATTATTATTATTATTATTATTATTATTATTATTATTATTATTATTATTATTATTATTATTATTATTATTATTATTATTATTATTATTATTATTATTATTATTATTATTATTATTATTATTATTATTATTATTATTATTATTATTATTATTATTATTATTATTATTATTATTATTATTATTATTATTATTATTATTATTATTATTATTATTATTATTATTATTATTATTATTATTATTATTATTATTATTATTATTATTATTATTATTATTATTATTATTATTATTATTATTATTATTATTATTATTTTATGTTTATGTTTATTTTACACACATAGCTGAAATAGTGGAATAATCATGTGATATCTACATACTGTATCTTATGTATATATCAGTTAGGTTATGTAATAGTAAAAGTGTTAAATTTGGTTGTATTGGTTTTAAATTTTGTACTCATTTAGTAGTAATACTTTTAAAATTATATCTAAATAAACTGCATAAACTTTTACTTTTCACAGTTAACATAATTAGTTTATTTATGCTTAGGTGTCTTCAAATTAAGTGAATTGTATATATAACCTCACACAATTTTAATTAATTAGCTCGTTTAACATTGTTAATTGAACTAAACGCTAGCTAAGTGGACCTGTATCGAAATATAAAAATCAACATACAACACACATATCGCTGTCATGGAAATTTGTTTCAAATATTCATTTTTAAGTCAATGATATTTTGTATCTTATTTTATACTGAATGTTTATTAATTTCGACAACCTTAAAAATATTATGAAAGATTAAAAGCCAAAAAACACACCACAAATAATTTGTCTAAGTTCTTTTATTATTAGTGGTCATCTACAAATTATTTTTTATCGCACTCTTTATTGTATATCAATCTTGAAATTTTGTAACAAATGAAATTAATTGAAAACATTACCTACTTTTTTTTTACTTGGTGGAAACATTCATTAAATTTATTATTAATTAACTTAATATTAAATACATGTTGTCTTAAGTATGGAAATACTTTCGAGATACTTGTGGATTATTCCAAAGGCTATGAGATTCTCTTATCATCCAAAGTGTGTCAGATTGAATCTGACCCATTTGATATTTGCCGGTGATCTTATGATCTTTGTGAGGGGAGATTTAGCTTCAGTTAAAGCTGTTGTGGATGCTTTGAAATTATTTGTTGATATCTCAGGTTTGGAGGCTAATCCATCAAAGACCGATATCTATTTTGGTGGGGTGAAGGCGGGGGTGCGAGCACTAATAACGGAGACGGTGGGATTCAATGAAGGTAGTTATCCCTTTCATTATTTGGGGATTCCGATAGCTTTTAAATCATTTAGGGCAAATATGTATAGTCTTCTTATCACCAAAATGAAGAGTTACATCACGAACTGGGCGACGAAATCTCTGTCTTACGCAGGGAAAATTCAGTTGCTTAACTCTATGATATTTGGGTTAGAAAATTTTTGGTGTTGTGCTTTGTTGATACTAAGGGTGTGGTTAAGAGAATAAATCAAATGTGTAGGGAATTCCGGTGGCATATTAACGAAGGACATCATTGCATTATTCTGAAAATTTAGAAAAATGTGTACGTGTACTCCGAAAGTAGAGGGAGGGTTTGGTATAAAGGAAATACTCTCGTGGAACAAGGTAATGTTATGTAAATTGCTCTTTGATATCGAGCAAGGGAGACACATTGCCTGGATCCTTTGGATTACAAAGTATAAGATCAAGTCTACGGATATATGGAGCGTAAAAGGACGAAGCTCAGACTTTGAAAGCTTGCGCAATGTTCTATATGCCTGGGATGAGTTTATACATCTAGGTGGAGGTATGTTGGAGGCGAAATTTGTGTTGACCTCATGGACTCACGACAATTTTGTCCAACATGCTTATGATTATCTTCGGACAAAACAGAGGAGAGTACCTTGGAGCCCTGTGATATGGAGCGCTGTCAATTTTCCACGACACTTCATTATATCTATGCTTGCTGTGCAAAATCAACTACCAATAGTTGATAATTTGCGTGAGCGGGGGATTTGTATTCCCAATTGGTGTGTTCTTTGTCGACAAAATGCTGAAAGTCGGGAGCATCTTTTCTTCGGTTGCAACTTCTCACGAGCTTTAATGCAGCAACTTTGGTCGTGGCTCAGTATAACCCGAAGTGTTCGAAGTTTGAACTTTGAACTCCGCCGGGCTAAGCATAGATTAAGGAGGAAGGATTGGAAGGCGAAATGGGAGTGTTGTAGCTTAGTTGCAGGAGTTTATCATATAGGGTCAGAAAGGAATCATCGAATTTTTGCAGACGTAAGTAATTCGATTGCTATTATAGTACAGATGATTAAGCATGAAGTTAGCGCTAGAATGTTATGTGGAAATTAAATGGTTAGATGAGGAAACATAATGTATTGTATTTGATCAAGTGAATGAGAAATATAAGAGCTAATTCTTCCAAAAAAATAAATAAATTAAATACATGCTCTAATTATTTGACGCATGAATTCATAATTAGTAAAATATATTAAGTTGACAACATGTAAATAAAACTTAAAAATGCAACACTTAGAGAATGAGTTTTAATATAATATATAGATATAGATAGATGAAAGTACATAATTAATCATCTCAACAAAACCCAATAAGGCTAAATAAACATTAGTTAGACTTTTAACATATTATATAGATATAGGTATAGATTAGTTTAAAAATGGTTGTGGTATTTGTTGACTCGATCATGTCGTTTAGTTTTGATGATGACAATAATTTTTGTTTATTATGGTATAATTGGTATGTTAGTGTTTGTGATACTTACACATGTGAGCAGACATGAGTTCATTTATTTATTATAAAACTAGTGGTGTGTTCAGTGGAATCCACGAGCCGAGTTGGTCACATTTTAGTACATATTTCTTGTGGCCTTGTGGGTTGTCAATTGTGTTTGTACAACTAAATATTATAGTCACTAATAATAGACATCAAAAATGTTACATACCATGTCGATTGCGTATTACATACTATGTTCTACACAATCAGACAACTAATGAAATCATAAATTCTTCGCAAAGTTGCAATTGCGCCTTTGAGGCTAACAATGACCGCAAATCGTGACGCCAAGAGTTAGAGCTCAAATTTCATGGACTTTGACTCCTTAGGTCAATTACGGAATTGTTGTTAATTATTTCAGATAAAAAATTCTACATTATGTATTGTTGAAGTGTTTTGTTTAATGAGGATAAACTAATATTGTGTCCTAAAAATGTGTTTTACGGGTTATACGTATATAGCTCGGGGTTAATTGACAAGAAACACCACATGATTGAAGCTCTTCTTTTGTATTTTGAGAGATGACAAATTAATAACTATGTTTATCTATAACTCTAATTATGTATTCTGAGTTGTAAGATGATGACAATTGAATTGGTTTTGTAATGCAAAGTACTTATTGTTTTTATAGTCACGTATAATTGTTTTGATATGAGAAGGGTCAATTATCCCTCGTGCTATATGAGATATTGCATGTTTGTTCACATGTATGTGTTTATTGAATTGATCATTATTAATGCAATTTATATCGATCGAAATGTATCAAGTTTATAAATCATGTTATTACGTTATATGAAATTGAAATGAGGTATGCTTAAAATATGATTTGAAATGCTTTACGTCTTAATAATCATGTATTCTTTAGATGCTTTATGTGTGTTATGATGTAATTACACATGTATATGATAATGTTACTCTGTATATTTTAATTGCTATGGGTTTATGGTTCAGCGTGTGTCGGATGAAATCGAGTCTTACGGGTTATACGTAGGTACCGCGAGGTTAATTGGCGATGAACACCAGGGGATTGGAGGTCTTATTTTGCATTTTGAGAGATGCTAAATTAATAACCATGGTTATTTATAACTATGATTATGTATTTTGAGTTGTAAGACGATTACACCTGGTTTCTAATACAAAGTACTTACTCCCTCCGTTTCGGTGATTTATTTACGTTTACTTTATACACATTTATCAATGTAATGAGAGAGATAGAGAAAACACTAATAAAATAATAGTAAAAGTACAATTGAGGGCCCACTTTAACAAATTTAATAGATGTAATTGGTTAAAGTAGTATGAGCACACGATCATTTATGGAAATGTAAGCAAATGACCCGTTCGCCCTAAAATAGAAAGTGTAAACAAATGACCAGGATAGAGGGAGTAATTAATATTTCTGCCTAAGTTTAATTAAGTCACGAAAACCGAAATTGTTACAATATTATTTAAGAATAAAGATCAAACATATTGCGTACATTCGGATATGAGATACAATTTTTTATAGTCATGTATAATGGCGGATACATTCTTTTTTATATAATACCAAAATGATTCCAAATAAGTTTTCAAATTTTTTTGAGAAATTTATCGAGCACTTTTCACATTTTAAAAAGTACACGTTCATTATTATACATCAAGCTTAATATGATACTTAAATTAAGTAGGTATGTTAGATTACTTATCGTAAGTTTTTTTTTTCATCTATTTTGAATATGCTTAGATTAATTTATAAAAGGTAATTTAGAATTTATTTCATAATAATCATCCTCAAACTTTGTAATTTAGATAATAGTTTTGAACACATATAAAATATTAGTTACTATCAAAACTTAATATAAATTCTCGAAACAAAATAAAAACATGAAATTAAGAACGCAAATGCATTTAAAGATAAAGGGATGAGAAATAATGAATTTATTTTTTCATGACCTTTGAAATAATGCATCAATTTTTTGAATGAATGGTTCTTGTAATTTTCTAAATGAAAAATAAATTATTATTAGATGATGACTTAAAAATCATTCTAGTTATAAGAAAGTTAAGTAAATAAAAAATAATGACAATATATTTTATTGGTTCAAGTGTAAAGTTATAATATTATAAATATATAATTTTAAAACAATTACTATAAAAAAAACACATTAAAAAACTATAATTTCTCATAGTTTTTGACTGTGTAGAAATAAAAATTTAAATGAATATATTTATCTTATTCATCTCCTTTCATACTATCAAACCTTACCAAAAAAAAATAAAAAATACATCACAATTAATTTTTTAAACTCTTCTTAAACATCATCTTTATATATTTAAAGTTAATAATTAGAGTCAAAGATTAATAAAACAAATATCAAATAATCTGCCTTGTCTTTATCCTTTCATTAAAAAATAATTAACTAAAAATTAACAATACATCAATTATACCTTGGAAATTGTGGATTTTTTTTTATTTTCCGATTTGTTCCTGCAAAGATAAAAATTTGTTAACATGTACTATAAAACAACATTAGAGGAAAATAAATAATCAAAGCCACACAATTAAAAGCAAAATAAATCTAAATATAAAATTTTAAGCATTATTAAAATATTTGATGCAAGACTTTTAAAATTTTGAAAACTCAAAAATAATAAATTTGATCCACCTTGTATTTATCCTCTCATTAAATAATAATTATCAAAATTTTACTCAAAAATAAAATAAAGTTAATTAATAGAATAATCGACACATAGATTATACCTTGAAATTATTGTGAGCTTTGTTATTTTCCGATTCATTCCTGCAAATATAAAAAAATAGTTAACATTGTATTATAAAAATATAAATAAATATGTAAATATTTACATATCGATATCTATATTACATATTAAAATCAAAGCTACAAAAGTAAAAATAAAATGTGTCTAAATATAAATTTATAAAAATTATTGGAATAATTTTTAAATGACGTTGAAAGTTTTGGAATTTTTAAAATAATAGAATTGATGCTTCATTTTATAAGGTAATAACTTATGTCTTTTGGTTTTCTTTATATTAATTATTTTAGACAAAATAATTAATTAAAAAATAAGAATATAATCAAAAATAAAAGACGATGTAGTTGAAAAGTTTGATTCTTTGTTTATAATTATTATATTATTTGTGTTATTACATCTGTTTGATTAATATTTTTTTGTTTCGTTTGTATTGTTTCAACTTTGCATTTTATGTTAGTAAGTACATACCAATTAAGTAGTCTATTTTTTGATTTCATTTGTTTGTCGGGTACTCTAATGTACGTCGTGAACGATAAAAATGTAAGCCGGAGAAGAAAAACGGTCATGTTCAGATAAAAGTTGTTTAACACGGATAATTGAATACGAGCAAATGAATGATGAACTTCAATTATGCCCTTCAATTATGGTCTTTTCATATCCTCAAACTATGAAAGGACAAAGAAGCTGGAAAAAAATGGGAAGACGATTAGGCATGAAATTTGTCCCGAGAAGTCAATGAGCACGTGGGACCCACTAGATGACGTGGCGGAATAAGGTGAAAAAAGTGCTTGTTTTTGAGCATTTTCCGTGAAAACAATTATGGAGGATTTTCTTTTAATATATAATATAGATATAGATATAGATATAGATATAGATATAGATATAGATATAGATATAGATTTTAATATTAATATTACTAATTTTTTTTTGAGAGATATAATAATTTAGGTAAGATTTAAGAGAAACTGTTCAACTTCGGACGCAATAAATAGTTTTTTCATGCGTATTTATTAACTTTAATTTTAAAAAATAAAAATATATTAATATCTTATGTGGCATTTTAATTAGCAATATAGGGTGAGTTGACATGATATCATACAACCACCAAAAAACACTTTATATGCAACTTTTGAGGATTCCTTTTTAATAAATTACTAGTTTTGGTGTTCGGTCCCGCCCGAGCTGACTATGTTTACATTATAAATTTTTATTATATATAAATTTGTATTATATTAAGTAATTGTTTTATACATTTACTATTTATGACATATTTGTATGAAAAATCTTGAAATCATAATTTAGTATAACATAAAATTACTTCAATATTTTTGGTTTTGTAGATTTTCCCTTCAACGAAGATATTTTAATTATACGTTGAATTAAGTAAACAAATATAAGGTGCCGATACAAATAAATATATGTATGAGAGTTTTTAATAAATAACAAATACCTTTTTATCAATCAGGACCGTATCTGTATCGACCAGTGTTTTTTGGTGCTTAGTACTTCCCATAGATATGTGCTGTGATTTTCAAATCATCTCTAGTATAATTGAACTTATGGGCTAAAGAGTAATATCTGTATTATATACTCCGTACCAAACAATAAGTAAAATAAAGTTCAACATGCAAAATTTCACTTATGAATAAAAATAAGTACAATAATTGTTGGAGTTTTCACCTTGAGTTTGATGATGACATCATATGAATCTTTTAGTTTTATTAGCATGAATTCACTGTATGTTTTGAATTAATTTTTTTTTTTCTCAAAAGATCTACAATTTATATGAACTTATAAAAAATAATATTTAATACTAAATTTTTCTAATGTGAATCATAATATTTTTAGATTAGTTTTTACTTAAATATTATAGAGAATTAGTTGTTTTAAATAACACTAAGAATTAAATACTAAATTTTACTAATGTAACCTAACTAATTTAATTTTCACTAAAAAAATATGTTACTTTCAAATTACATTCTAAATATAATGTATATATTTTTTCCAATTTTAATTTGGAAATATAGAGTGTTTGTTACAATATTTGATTTAATATTATTAAGTATATTTTGATTTTATTTAAGGTAAGTATTACTTTGTTGTTTTATTTTAGAATCATAATAATATAGAAATATCCAATTATATTAAGATTAATTATATTTAATATAATAACTTAGATTATATATATTAAAATAATAATTTTTTTATCAACCAATTATATTAGGACAAATGTCGACCATGGAGTCTATGGTTTCGACTTTATATATATACTAGTTTACGTGTCCGGTCCCGCCCGGGGCATCTATGTAACACCCCGTGTTAATTTAAACTAATCATAATTAGGAAATCAATAATTAGACAATCTCGCTCAATTATTTTCTTAAAACAATACACTACAATTTTTTACTCGCACCTAAACTAAAACCATTTTGATATACTTCGAATTTGAACTTTATTTTTACATATTCAAACTCGATAAATCAAATGAAGAATCGACGACAAATTTCTCAACGACAAATTTCGGCACGCAAATCGAGGTCAAAATTGACCAAAGTGGCCGAGCCACTTAGGGTGATTAAATCACCTAATTCTTTTTCAAGTATACTTAATCATAATCCAAATCTAACAAAAATTAGTTAAGGTTTAATTATTTTGGTTATTAGAAACAAATCTTATTATATTAATATCAAGTTACTATTTCGTTTTGATTTAACTAACACTTTCGCTAAAGATCGAAATAATGAGTCACACTAACTCTAAACTGATAAACTTTTTAACGTTTGAGTATATTTATTTAAATCAATAACATTCAACGAAAAAAATAAGTATTTCGATCAAATAAAATTTTTATTCAAAGTTGCGAGGATCTAATACCCAATTTTTGTTTTGATTTCTTTTCGAGGTTTATTTTCATTTTTATTTTTGATCTTACTTCGAACCATTATTTTAAGATCATATATTCTATTTCGAGACTTTTCGCGTGCGCGCAAATCGAAAATTTCAAAAACGAAAATCGAGCCCACTTGAGCTTGGTTTGGCCGACTTCTTTGGACCTCTTTGGTCCTTGCTTATCCTCTTCCATTCTCCTCTTACACAAGACCTAAAACTTACACATCCTACATACTTTCATCATCACTTATTTAGCTCAATTAAATTTAATCTTTATACATACTAAATACAAAACAAATACATACTACATACTACAAGTTACTAGTATACATTTCACTGCTACTACTACATTTCATTTTACACACAAACATAAAAACACTCTAACTCTTTTCTCTCTAAATAAACAAACACAAAGAACACAAGTAAGCATATCTTCATCCTCAAGAACATGAAGAACACCATCCTTTCCATTTCTTTTCTTCCTTAAACTTTTATTTTTCTTGCTTTAATTTACTTAAGCTCTTAAATAAGTTCAACACCATTTCTAGTTAGTAATAACCTCCTCTTTTAACTAGTAAATAATTAAGAACATAAATCAAAATCATTTAAAATATTTACATCACCTAAACCAAAAAAAAATATACTACACTTAAATTTTTTATTATAGTTAGTCTAGTATAAAATAAATTACTAACTTGCTTATTTTCATTTTTATGTACTAATCTTAACCAAAGACGAGGAGCAAGGTGGAGGCATCGACTTGAGCCAATTTGACAACATCGTCGACCCCGACAATTGCTAAACAATTTCACTCTTAACCTAATTAAGGTGCTCTCGCACACTATAATTGCTAAGCACCTATTAATTGATTATGTGTTATTTTCCTAAATGATGTTTTGATGCATGCATAAATTATTTTAACACCTAGCATCATATGTTAAATTAGGAGACAAAAATCGAAAAATAAAAATTGTATGTCACCTATAAAAACCCACGACCATCACCTAAATTTTCACTTAATTTTTCGTTTTAATTTTTGTAAATTGCATGCTTAAAATACTATGAATAAGATGTATATGAAAATATAAATAGTTTATGTTTTGGACTTAAAATGAAATTGTTGTGAAATTTAAATGTTTTGAAGCATGTGTGTTCTTGAAGTATTGTTGTTACTTTTATATGAAATGATTTACTTTTATGTGTTAATGTTTGTATATGATTTTCACCTATGTTAAATACATAAATGATATACAGGAAATTAGTTATTGAATTAGAAGTATAAAAATCAAAAATAAAAATTTGAACATATATATATATATATATATATATATATATATATATATATATATACACGGTATTATTAAATAAAATGGACCAATTTTTAATTTTAATTTTTCTAAATAACATATTATGATTAGTTTAGGTAAATTAGACTTGTAGGTAAAATTTGAGGAAATTATATAAACATATAAAAATTTGACTAGTTGATGTTCATATGAAAAATATTAGGGTTCTTCACTTCTTCATGTGTTCTTCATTTTATGAGCATGTTTTGATTTAGAATTTTTATAAGTTTTATTTAATTGTTGTTTTAAATCATTAATTAAATATTTACAACACTAAATATATAAGTCAAATAAACTAATTCCTTAAAATATAAAAGTTAGAAATTTAAAGTGAGTAAAAACACTATTCATAAATGAAATAAAATATTTAGTGAAAATCGTAAACTAGTTAAATCACTTTAGTATAATTTAAATAATTAGTATATAAAAACTTTAAGTCAAAACCGATAAATTAGAAAACGAAAATAAAAATGAACAAGTGTATAATGAGCCACGGTTTTAGGGTTAAAATTAGACCTAAAATGAACTTGTCACTTTTTATTTTTATCACTTAAATAATTTAATTAGTTAAAGTATTGAATTATTAACAAAAACCAAAAAAAGAAATAAATGGCTAAAATAAATAGAGGCCACGGTTTCTTCAATTATTTGGGGTCAATTTTGATCAAAATGAATTTGTCACTTAGTCACTAAATTTGAATAGTAACTAGTGACGCGACCCGTGGTTTTACGGGGCCACTTTAAAATTTGTTTTGTGACTGAATTATCACAAATAACGAAATATTAAGTTGTTCTGCAAAATTATGTTCTTGTTTCTTTGGTAAGACATTATATGGAGCCGTTAAACGAATCCCAAACTAAACCTCATTCCATGTTATATTAAATAAGTTATACTCCCTCCCTTCAAATCCAAACACTACATTTACCTTTTTGACACTATTCATTTAGGTCGGGAATCTTTGAAATTCCCGACAATCTATTAGTGAAAATATAGTCATGTGTGATCTTGTTTGATTCGTCTTTGTGGGTACAATATTAATATCTAATTTTTAAATTTTTTTCTCATGTGAAATTATAGATATTTCCGTTCCGACATTTGCCTCGACAAATGTGATAAAGTAAGTGTAGGGTTTGGATTTGAAGGGAGGGAGTACAACATTTCCCAATTCAGTTTGAATTTTCCTCAGGACCTTATCGTCTTTTTCTCTGCTGGTGGAAGCGCTTTAATGTGTTCTTGTTGTTGTTCATTCAGTTGTTGTTCGTTCTCCTGTTTGTCGTTTCATTTGTCTTCGTTTTTTTCTTTTTCATTTCTTCGTAGGTTTTGTCTTCCTTTTCGATCCTGCGGCATATTGTTGTTAGTTCTTGACTTTTTGTTTAGTTGGCTTTCTCTTGCAAAAGTATTGAATTTTTGGGACATATAAAATCTTGAATTACTATTCTATCTCTCCATCACATCATAAACAATTCATTAAGTTTAATTATTTTACTACGTCAGTCCAAATTTAAGTCATATTCATCCTTTTTCCCAACATAAAATAAAATAATGTCAGATGAGTGTAGTAGGATTATTTTAAACATGGTTGAATAAAGTCAGATGATTAAAATTTTTCGATGTCGATTAATATTGTGTACCAATTAAGTTGTAATGAGCATTCGATAATTTCACTGAACTTTTTTTTTTTTTTTTTTTGAAAATAACACTAATTTTTTAAAAAAATTATTCCTAATTAATATGGGAAATTGTTTCGCAGGCGTACCTTTATAATCCACCACTTTTACCGACGTTCTTATTATTACATGGTCGCATGCGTCGGAAGTAACTGTATGCTCATTTATAATATCGGCCACTCGCCCCCATAATGTCACTCGAACTGCTTTTTTACTGCATGTAAACACTTGATTATTGTACATCGTATGGGGATATTAATGCAGTTTTTGTATTTATGGGTATTATAACCCTGAGAATTTCAACTGAATCCAAACCAACATCGTTACTTACATGCGGGCGATATTGTTTCTTACCTCTCACATTCAATGTGTATATGACGCAATTGTGTTTGGCCCTTTATTGTACTTATTTCTCTCTTGTCTTCTGTAATAGTTAGCATGCCGATGACATCTGTTTCGGCGCGAGTCAAAATCATTTGGTCATTTGTTGGTCATTCAAATTCTGTCTTCTTCTTCTTCTTTTTTTTTTTTTTTTAATTTTTTTTTTGGAAAAAAGCGATTATTGATCATTCAATAATTCAAAAGTTAAGATAATACTCCGTACAAAACAAGATATAATATAAAACTCCAAATCAATTTGATTTGACGAAATTTATTCCTTCAACAGAATATTCCCCAAATTAAAAGTATATCAAATATTCAAATCTTCAACGAATAATATAACAAACCATAAAATTTTATAAAAAAAATAAATAAAAATAACAATAATAATAATAATAATATACGGAGTTCAAGCTTCACATATCACCGCAATAATGAACAACCGCATTAAACATTAATTAATTAACTAATTAGTCAATTAATTAGTTAAATTACCATTTCCATTAACAAAATCGGTAGAAAAACCGTTATTGCGGTGGTGATGAAGATCTGCGAACTTATACTACGGAGATTCCGTCATCGCCGTGCAGTGAAATGCGGCGGACGACGGCGGAAACTGACGACATTCCGGTGAGTTTGATTTTCCGGCGAGATACGGTGGCAATGAAGCTGCAACGGCGCTGGCGATATGTCTTTCATTGTGTAGATGCTTTGTGTTCACTTATTTTTTTCAGTTTTTTTTCTCCGAAAACATTGATGCTACATATTCCGTGGAATTAATCTATTGAATTTATTGATGCTACATATTCCGTGGAATTAATCTATTGAATTTATTGATGCTACATATTCTGTGAAATTAATCTATTGAATTTGAAGAGACGCTATAACTTCATGGGTAAATTGACATGGCACAATTTTTTGCTGAAATAGGTGACGTGGCGAAGTTTGAGAGTGTTTCCGAATAACGTGTTTTACAAAGTTCAATACGAAGTCAATAACCTATTCAATGATTCAGATTTTATATGTATTAGATTAGGATTATATTAGATTGTGTAATAAATCGTTAATAAAAAGAATCAACGAAACCGATAAAAATAAACGTTACACGTATTAAAATGAACCATTTCGACTGTTACTACCTTTGCGTAAATTTGGATTTGACATACGGACTACTTAAAATGAACTACGACAACTCGCTAAAATTTGAGACCGTTAAAATTATAGTTAAGTATATGACTAAATTTAACCGAGTTTTACATTTAAAATAATTTTCCAAATCACTAAATACAAAACGAACCTAACGACTTTGAAACTAGAATTCTATACTTAGTAAATAAAAGCTTAGTTTTGCCCCTAAAAATATCCTAAGTATAAAGATGAGTATAAAGTATAAAAATACTAAGTATAAAAATATAATAATAAATACTAAGTATAGAAAAGATACTAAGTATAAGAATACATGTACGTATAAAAATACGTATAAAATACGAAATATAAGAATACATGTACGTATAAAAATACGTATAAAATACGAAGTATAAGAATACATGTACGTATAAAAAAATACGTATAAAATACGAAGTATAAGAATACGCATACGTATAAAAATACGTACAAATACGAAATACGAAAATACGAATACGTATAAAAATACGATGAATAGTAAATACGATGAATAGTAAATACGATGAATAGCAAATACGATGAATAGTAAAATACGGTGAATAGTAAAATAATGAATAGTGAAAATATTTAAAATTTACGAATGGACTCAAAATAAATATTTAAGTATTTCTATGTGTTCTGTTTATCTGAAGAATTTCTAGAACTAAAATTTCATTATACAAAGTTCGACGATATAATTAAGTTACAAAATTATCATTGGTTACAATTGAACGAGAGAATAAGAATTTGAGAAAATGAACTACTTGAATAAAATACTTGGATTGTTCGCCATGTTGCGACTCTTGAAATTCGAAGTTAACGAAGTAGCTGTCTATGGGGACTTGGGCTCCCTCCCAGAGTTGCCCAAGGCTATTTAACGATCTTAAGATTGCTATTTGACACGGTATATACAACCTCAGGGATGGGGCAACATTGATATTTCCGTGGGCCCATAGATTAGTAATTGGAAACGCCAGCCCCATCCGGGGGTACCCGTCTCTGGTGATAGTCGAACTTTTTCGTCGGTGATACCTTTTGAATAGCGAATACGTATGATCCTCGATAGGTAGTGTACGCATACATTAGACAAGGGATTGAATCGTCCTTATTACCTTAGATACCTTTAGCATATTCAGACACGTCCGCTTTGTTCGGCCCTGACTGCTACTGCGCGGATTATGTCTGCATGCTTCCGCCTTACTAACGAAGACTCATTTGTTATCACATGTTGAATGCACTTCCTTGTCTTGATTGATTATTGTCTGAATGACTTGATTACCTGAGTATTGAAGTACGACTTATTGAGAATGATTATCTATGAGTGTTGTATGTTATGTGATTGGATTTATACTCGTGTTTGAATCATCATGTCTTTCCTTGTATGCTTTATATGCCTACTTGTTAATTGTTTATTTATTTATTTATTTCTATACATTGCCTATGTTTTAGAATTGCATGGGTCGAAAGAGTCATGCGAGAATATGATAATTAATTGCAGCTACCTCGAGGGCTAATGTCATTGATTTCTGGGGACGGTTTTACCTTATTTTGCACTCCGTTGTTTTTGAGAGATTTGTAACCAAACATATACTCTGTTTTATCTCTAAACTCGTATTATGTATACTGAGTTTGTAAGACGATAACAACTGGTTTGTAATATATAGACTTAATTAATTTTTCGCCTTAGTTTAATTAAAGTCACGAAAAAACCAGGTTGTTACAATCTATCATTATCTTTTAATTTTTTTGTATATAATATAATTTATATATAATTTGTCTAATTTATATATTTAACAATTATGGAGTATATAATAGTGTATTGATAATTACAAAGTAACTCATTACAAAATTCTATATGCATGAAAGAACATATAATTATTAACATTGATAATGATTTTATATGAGAATAGAGAATACTCCGAAATCATGTTGAATGAACGGTTATATATATAGCACATTATTCTTTCCTAATTGTGCTTTAACATGGACTTATAGTTTTACTATTCTAAAGTTTATTAATGAAATTATATTATATATGTATTTGGTATTTGAGTAGGAAAATATGTACGAAGTAGGAAGGTTGCAGTATTGCAGTGATCCATATATCTTATTTTTAGAATTTTAATAATATTAGATTAATTTTATTTTAGAATAACTTACTATAAAATTCTTATATTACATAATCATAAAATAATATATCATCAACCAATGATTATATGTTTATAACTAATTGGACATGTTAATTATTTCCTTCTAAAATTCTAGTAGTAATAGAAAACTAAATAATTTTAATATTAACTCTTTTCTGCCAATTATATTGCGACAAATGTCAACCATAGAGACTATGGTTTCGACTTTATATATAAAAAGAATTAGGTTCTTTAGAGTCCTAGGCTAGTGTTAGAGTTCTAGAGTCATAATGTGAGCCCTTGGATCAAATTAGATCAAGGGCTTAGATTTATTCTGTAATAAATGCATTGTTCACCTCAAAAAAAAAAAACAGAAAAAGAGAAAAATGACAAAAAAAAAAAGAAAAAAAATAAAATAAAAAACAACAGAAAATGAGAAGAACAAAAGAGCGCTCATCCTCCAAAAAAACACAATTCACAATTAATTCAAATATTTTCAATCTCTCTCTTCAAAATTAATGACTCTTCAATTTTTCTTCCCAAAAATTTTCTGATTCAATTCTTCTTCTTCAACTCTCTAATTCAATTCATCTTCTTTAATTCTTCATCTTTTTCGCCATTGCTATCATTCAAATTTCTCATTGAACACTGTCATCGTTATGTTTGTTTGATAAAAGCTGAGTTCCATCTCGTTAATTTGGGTTCTTCTATTAATTCAATACAGAAATTTGTATATTTCTTGTTTTTCTGTCAAAATTTCACTAAAAAAATTGAAAACTCTAAATAATAATTGTGATTCCTTTGATTTTTCGTTTTTTTTTTGTTTTTGTTTTAATTTTTCGTATTATTTAATTACAAATAAGGTTGAATTTTTTAACTTATAATTGCAATTGATTTTTCAGTTTGTTATTTTTTTGATTTTAAATTAGGTTGAATTTTTAACTTAAAGATTTAATTTTTATGTTAAGTTCTTCATTAATTTTGTGCAATGTGATTGTTTTTTTTACTTTTTCTATTCATTCATTAGTATGTATTTTCAAATTTTTTAGGTGTGATTAATCGAAATTTATTAAATCTTGTTCATTCATTTCCAGCATCAACTTTGGAAGATGATGGTGGAATTTAAACGGATGTCCTGTTTTCACGGTAAGTTTATTAAAGTTTCAAAAATTTGTGTTGAAATTTTAAAATTTGTGTTGAAATTTCAATTTTTTGTGTTGAAATTGTTTGGTTAATAGTTTCTGTTTCATTAATTTTTCTCGTTTATGCAAACTATTTTCGTCTATTGTTTGTATTTGAAATATAAATGACAACATACGAATAAGTAATTGAAATTTCATTTTTTAGCTACTTTCATATATTGTTGTTTATAAACCATTGGACAATTACATCATTTAGGACCCCTCAGTCCATACAAACACTTCAGCTTACAAACAATCCAGCTTACAATTCAAAGACCAATTCTATTTAACCATCCATGATCTAGTAATTTACAACCATGGTTAGAATGGTAAATTCGCCCCATGATCCAACTCTTAATCCTCTTCAACACACATTCAGGGAGAGCCACAACCTGATGTTGCCAAGTCTCATTTCGTCGCATCCAAATTGCATATAGTGTAGCCATTCTAACAGCATTGACAACTACCTTTTTAGTTCTAGACCATCGTCGAGGAAGGATACCATCAATCATTTCAGTAGCAGAAATCCTTACAGATAACCAATCATTCACCAAACCAACAAGTTTCGTAGCAAAGATACATTCAGCCATCAAATGAACATGAGTTTCTAAATGCATACCACATATATAGCAGAGATCATCTTCACAGACTCCCATTGCATACAACCTCTCCTTAGTTTTGAGACCTCTATGTGCAAACATCCATCCAACAAAGCTGTGCTTGAGAAGCACGAATGGGTGCCAAACAGCCCTGTACCAGGATACAGGATCATGCTGAACACCAAGCCATTTATAGCATGATTTCACAGTGAAACCTCCATTTGAAACAGACCAAACACCATCAGACATGACAGGTTGCAATCTGTCTTTGACAACACAAACTTTCTTCACATACCAACTAGTGTCTTCCTTGGGCTGATACTCATCCCAATTAACACCTTTCATATACACATGGTTCATCCATTGGACCCACAAACGATCAGCCTTCACTACAAGCCACCATACCAGTTTCCCAACCAGGGCCATATTCCAGTTGCATCCATTTTTCAGATTCAAACCTCCTTCACACTTTGGAGCACAGACCTTTTCCCAGGAAACATGAAATTTCATTTTTAATTAACTTTGAAATATAAACAAACATGCTGTAATTTTATGTAAGTGTGTTGAAATTTCAAACTTTTGTGTTGAAATTTCAAAATTTTGTGTTGAAGTTTTAAAATTTTATGTTGAAGTTGTTTTGTTATTAGTTACGGTTTCATTATTTTTTCTCCTTTATGCATAAAAATTTCGTCTATATTTTGTATTTGTAATAAAAATGACAACATATGAATAAACAATTGGAATTTCAGAACGAGGTTGCTGATGTTGAGTCGTCGGAAGATAACGTGGTTTATGATGTTGAGACTTCTGAAGCAACGATTGAAGATGTCGAGCAATCCAGTTACGTCGTAAAGTGTCGCACTTGTAAGCTGGTGCAAATGTTTTGTAAATTCAACGAACGTCAAGATGATGTTGTTAAGAGTGTATGATTTGGGCAGTCTTGTTATTTTAGCTACTTTCATATATTGTTATTCTATAATTACGATCATGTGCTTCTTTTGTTTTTTGAAATAATGTTCTTATGAATGACCAATTGCAAATAAATTATTTATCATATTCTGATTGTTTATTATGACTCGTTATACACCTTGTTTCCTTATATATTAGCTACAAAATTGAGAATTTTATTACATCTAAAAGAGATTTCAACAGTAATTTTTAAAACTTTAAATAAAGTTCAAAAAAATGTATTTATACAAGATATAATTTATAATACTAAATCTTTTTATGCAATTCAAAAATATGTAATCAAATTTATGACATATAAAATCAGTACAATAACAATTCAATGCATATGAAATTTCAAAACAAAAAAAATGAAATTACAACGTCTAAATCAAGAATTCCAATACATAAAATGATTCTCGTTTAATGACTGATCTAAGTTAATTAACACCACCTACAATAACAATACAAATTTCTAAGTTCTAATGTGCATAAAATAACTATTGCTTAATTTTTGAATTTTAACCACTTAAATTGAATATAAATAGTACATCAATGTCGAAACAATTATTTAACTGCAAAACATCAAAATTAAACTTCATTTTCTTCAACTTTATTTGCTTCAATATTCAACAACAACAACACCCGTACTCTACAACGTTCGCTTCCCACTCCTCTTGTTCTCCAATATTCAACTGCCATGAAGATTACAACAAAAGAAAATTATGAAATTTTAACAAGAAAATATAGAATTTTGGCAACCATTAAAAGAATTCCAATTTAAAACAATGCCCAATAATAGAAAAATAGACACCAAATTTGAGCTTTTAAGATCAGTATTTAAAATCTCAACAAGTAATAAAAGAATTCCAAAACATAAGTAATGCAATCAATTCAACAACATACGATTTGAGAAATTTTAGCAACTATAAAACTACAATCTTGGAAAATGGTATTTCAATTTACGCTTTCGATGGTACAAAACAAAATTCCAACATCATTGCAACGACAGTTACACTAATTTTTGAAATTTTAACATCTGTTTTTAGAATTTTAATATCTATATTTAAAATTTCAATATTTTAGAATAAAATACCTAAAATATCTTAAATACCTCAAATATATTCATGATTTAACAACATCTTTTACAAAAGTCATATTCATCTTCTAATAGCATCTTTTATAGAGGTCATACCACCATTGTTGGGAAAGAAAAAGGAAAATAAAATCTGTCAAAACCTTAAACGTAAAAATATGAATTTTCAACACCAAAAAATGAAATTTTAACATATATTTTTGAAACACCAACCACCTGTCTTCGGATTTCACGAAGTTTTATTCTCATGTCGCTCTTCTCTGCACTATCGTCTTTCGCCACTGTTTTTCTCATTTTATAATGTCCCTCTCTATTGCATACACCAAAACACCAGAAAAACCAAAAATAAAATTTTAGTTTCCTCTATTTTAATTAAAGATTACTAATTTATCAAATACAATTGAAGTTTCTTTTTTTTTTCAAATAAAAAATTGAATGACACAAAATTCGGAAATTTTTGACATGTATAATAACAATTTTTTTGCATTTTCATCTTCAATATTGTCTAAAAAATAATATAATTAAAAGAAAAAAACACACTCTACCATTAAAAGAAACACTTACCGTCATTAATTAAAACAACCAACTTACCATCAATCAAATTACAATTTGTAAGTTCTCCATCTTTTAAACAAACTCGGTCTTTAATTTTTGCAATTTTAACAAGTAACGTCGAAGATCTTATTATGAAATTGAGGATGTTGCAGGTTGCAAATTTTTTTTGAAAAAAATTAAACGAAAAAGAAGAGGAAGAAAATGAGGAAGAAGAAGGGATGCAATTTTTTTTTTAAGTGGATGAAGAAGAAGAAACTGAAATTGAATTAAGAAACAAAAAAACAAAATGGGAGACAAGAAGTTTAATTGGTTCTTGGAACTCCATATTGTCGCCCAAAAAAGGATGCATGAGGCTTATTTTTTCTATTGGTTGTTTTTTGAATTATTTTTAATCTTTTTTTAATTAATCAAAAGCAAATCTCAGTCATCCATCTTAATTTAATCCAAGGGCTATAAATAGAACTCTAGGACTCTTTAGAGAACTAGGACTCTATAAATATATATTAGATAAATGTAGATATAGATGTAGATGTAGATGTAGATATAGATATTTTGTGTCAAATATCAATAACAAGATATTTTTGGATGTTGAAATGGAGAATATAAATGTTTTATATGTTTAAATTTTAGTTTTAGAAGTATATTTGAGTGTGGATTAAAAAGAATTTTGCCATTATAGTAAGAGGAACCTTTTGTGAGACGGTCTCACGTTAAATTAGTGTGAGCCAATTGTACAAATTACCTTCGGAAACAAGAATATAAAATATATCCCCTAAAGTCATTAACTGGATTACTATATGATTGACTTACAATTAATAATAAAATAGATATAAATAATATGAAAATGTTTTGAATCGTATAATAATACAATAGTCACTGAATATGGAAAAAAATTATATGGAGGACTACAAATGAGATAACATACAATAATTGATCTGTTTGTTAGGTCTATTCTCGTGCAAACAAAATTTTGGTTCCACATTTTAAGCGAGTTAACCAAGTAAAATAAATAAAATAATTAGAAATCGTGAGAGTCTTCCGAATAAGTATTATAAAAGGTGGAAGCTTAACATAAATCATGTTGTTGTTGTTGTTGTTGTTGTTGTTGTTGTTGTTGTTGTTGTTGTTGTTGTTGTTGTTGTTGTTGTTGTTGTTGTTGTTGTTGTTAAGGTTTTTCTAAGTTGTGGATAAGGGCACATGTTAAGAACTCGTAAAGGGAAATTATTTTTAAAGATTATCGACAATATAATTATAGTGAGCTAGTCGAAGCCTTCAATAATCATCCTTGATTTTTTTTAAAGTAATATCCTTTAATGGATTGCTAACATGTGCCCTTAGGGCACAATTTAGAAAACCCTCCACTCCCTTAACTATAGCAAAATGGTGAGTCAATATTTTACCGACATTTTATATAATATTTCTTTGGTGTATGATTACTACAAAAATTAGAGCTGAGCAAAATATCCGAAATCCGAATTTTTTGATCTGATATTCGATCCGATTTTTTGGATATCCGATCCGATTTTTTTAAATTTCGGATATCCGTATCCGAAATTTTCGGATATCGGATATCCGTCGGATATTTATCTTTGAGATTTAGGATATTCGATATCCGAAAAGAATCCGAAAATTTTGAAAAAAAAATAAAAATAAAATTAAAATACATCCTAGACTAACCAAAACATAGCCCAACACCCAAACAAATCACATTCACGTTACACCTTTTGCCTCTCTTCCACTTCTCTCTCTCTCTCCCAAACATATACCACCGAATTTCAGATTTGAAAATCATTCATCAACCAAGTCCAGCACACCCACGCGCTCTCTCTCTCTCTCGTCCGTCCGGCACCGCTCTCATCATTCACGCCCGTCATCAGTCTCCTCGTCCTCTTCTCTCCACAGTCTGCTCCTCACTCCACCGTCACGAGTTTACCAGTGCCATTTCATGTCCTTCTTACAATGTAATATATGTGATTTGTTAGTATTATACATAATTACATTTGTAATGAATTATTGATGGTATGATTTAAAATTAAGGGTTAATTTTACGTTTATCGGGCCGTTCATTATAAAATTGGGTACAGAAAAGTAACTATTTACACGTTTGGATATCCGCGGATATTTGGGTATCCGATCCGAAAATTTCAGATATTCGAAGGGCATCAGATCGGATATCGGATAGTAAAAATCTTTAATTTCGGATACGGATATCCGATCCGAAAATGCAGTTCGGATCGGATATCCGATCCGTGTTCAGCCCTAACGACAATCTTATATTATTTGCATGATGGAGTATTTTATGCCGAAAATGCCGGCACATCTGAAAATGAGCTTGAAGACAATTCAAATTGAAAAGAAAGACCCGAGATTACTAAAAATTAAAGAAGAAACAGACTCATGCTTAAAATGAAATATCCCAATTTATAAAGGGGGTTTATAGAAATCATCGACGTTTTGACACGAATCTTTGACCTTTTTTGTGGTAATGACCAAAATACCCTTGTCATAATTTTATGTCGCTCTCTTTCCTTTCTCTCTCATCTCCCAAATTCTCTCCTTTTCTCCAAGTTCGTTCTTTTATTTCTCAAGTTCACTCTTTTTTTTTCCCAAAAAAGCAAAAAAAAAAATTACCAAACTTTTACACTAAAAATAAAAATAACAAATATCAATAGTAAAAGACAATATATTTGAACACTAACTCAATGTCGGATGCCGATTCGATGGTAAGCTAGTTAACTTATAACAAATTACATTCTTTATTGTTTTAATGTGTTTATATTAAAGATGGACTCTTGAACTCATTATATTGTTGGAAAATTGGATTTCGTAAGATAAAGAAACTCGTCCACATAATTATGGATGTTAGGTTTCAATGGACGATGAGTTTTAACATCGTATCACATGGTAGGACAATGAGTTTCTTTGTCCTACCATGGTGGGACGATGAGTTTCATTGTCTGACTACGGTAGGACGATGAATTTTGACATCTGACATGGCAAACGTAAAACATCTGGACGTCCTACTTTGGGTAAGATGAAGTTTTTTTTTTTCCAACCATAGTCTGACGAAAAGTTTTATTGTCCAACCATGGTACTATCAAAACGTTTTTCGTCCTTCCAGGGTGGGACGTTAAGTTTTGCTGACCTACCAATGGAAACGACGTTAAATAGTTTTACCCCTTCCGTGATTGGACCCTCCTGGTCGTATTCTGTATGTATTGTGTTGTAGGAAAAAAATTCAACGATTTATTTTGCATTTACGCAGGATTCATTTGAAAATTTTGGTGGTGACGACGTTGATTATAACTCTTTACTCGTAATAAAAGAATGTTTTGCGGATCGTGACTTAACTTTTAAATGACTAAAGAGATTGCATGTGATAATGGATTTGCTTTAGTTAACGCAACTAATGAGGCTAAAAATCGAAGACAACTCGAATTATTGGTTTCTAACTTCCAATGTTCTAGGTACGGACGAATTAAGGGTGTATATGATCCGGACAACCCTAAAAAGAAGCCAAAAACGCAAAAATGTGCTTGCCTATTTCGTATTATACAATATATTTCGTATTATACAATATTACCTCTAAGGAGTTCTCGTGCCGGTGCAGCGCTATACGGTATTTTATGGATCTTAAATCACAACTTTCATTGGATGCGCTTGCATTTAGGGGTGTGCATTAGCAGATTCTGATAGCAACCGTTAAGGATATGATTAACCGTGAAAGCGGTTATGCCAAAACCGTAACCATTACCTACCGTTAAGAAAGCGGTTATTAGCAGTTCGGTTAACCATTATAACTTGATGCGGTAACCGGTTAACCATTAACCACTATGTTACATTTTTCTTTTAATTCTACAAATTCTCAAAAAAAATACTAGCTACGTAAAAACATGACAAAATATTGAACGGTTTTAATAAACTGGCCAAATTTAAGATGTCCATGTTTCATCGACTACAATTTAACAGCAAAGCATTCAAACATTTACATAAAAAATTTCCGATTACGAAGTATATAATAAAAAAAACCATAAAATAACTAAAGTCCAACTATTATCGAATTTATTGATTTGTAAATGCTTGATTGTAACTTGTGAAAAATTAACATTGTGTTCCAAAAAATTGAAGAGGATGAATGTGATATTGTAGATTTGTAGATGGTTTAAGTTTTTTCAAAAGGAGTAACAAGAGTAACTTTAGAAGAATAAAGGCTATACAAGTTACTCACTCCATTTTTATTTATTTATTTATTTATTTAAATTTTTAAAAATTTTAAATTTTCTTAACGGTTAATCGGTTAACCGTTATCACCAAAAATGCTAACCGTTACCGTACTGTTAACCGCTATTTTTAATCTGATGCAGTTAACTGCATCAGATTAATTTTTAACGGTACGATTAACCGAACCGATAAAAGGCACGGTTATCGGTTAAATGGTTCGGTTATTTCGGTTCGGTTTTTTATGCACACCCCTACTTGCATTGTAAAGGACCGCCTCATGAAGTTCCAATGCCTCCGATAGATCCCGGTTGGGAAACTTTTAGATATCCTAGTGTAGAACATCTTAAGTCGTTGTACCAAACGAACATCGATAATTGACATACTTGTATGGGGACGACACCTAGAGTGCCTCGAACTAGATCTAGCGTAGAAGCGTCCCGATCTTTTGTATTTAAAAATGAGTCGGATGACACCTAAAGTGCGTAGAATGATGTATCATCTTGATGTAGTTTCATGACTATGACATTGCTATATAATACGTAGTTATGCCTAATAATACGTATTGTGTTTATTAATTATTTTGTTGAACTTTATTTTAGACTCAGAGAAAAATATAATGTTCATTCCATATAAGGACAATGAATTTGTTTGTCCTACCATGGCTATGTAAACAAATATGGATGTTTCTCCATGGTAGGACAATAAAATTGTTTGTCTTACCATGGACTATTAAAAATATTTGGATGTCTACCCATGGTAGAACAACGAATTTCATCGTTTTACCATGGCAATGCAGAAAAACCTGGACGTCCCTCTATGGTAGGACGATGAATTTGTTCGTCTTACCATGACAATATAACAAAACCTGGACGTGTCTCTATGGTTCAATTTTTTTTGTCCTACCATGGGAACGAAGAAAAAACTGGACGTACGAAACATACAACAACGACTATTAATTCTTGGGGCAAGGTGGGCATGACGGTGATGGCAACGTGGTGGAGACGGTGGTGAAAGGATGTGAAGAGAGAATAAGGAATGTGGTTCGTATGATATATTCGGTTCATGTCAATGTCAATGTTGGCCACCTTCATATTTTCGGTTCATGTCAATGTTTTCGGTTCATGTCAATGTTGGTCCGTATGATATTTTCGGTTCATATCAATGTTGGCCACCTTTATATATGAACCTTGCAGTTGTTTATCCAAGATTTTTATGTGGTTTTAGTGAATATAAGTAGACCTGCAAATAGGTCAGTCGGGTCGGGTTGGGTCAGGGTTGGGTTATTTCGGGTTTAATCGATGTATTGAGTCGGGTCGGGTCATTTCGGGTTGCTGGTCTATTTCGAGTCGCCTTTTATCGGGTCAATTTGGGTCGGGTCGAGTCAGGTCTCTTTCGGGTCAAAATGCAAATTTTTGGTAAGAAAAGACGATTTTTTTTGTCAAATGGTTACTTTTTAAAGTTTTTATGTATATAATTGGTGTTAATTGAATTGACGATATCAAATAAGTTCTTTTTGAGTCATTTGAAGTCATAAAGAGTATTTTGTATGTGGTCAATTCGGGTTTCGGGTAAAATTCGGGTCAAGGCATACCGGGTCGGGTTTGGGTCAGGTCATTTCGGGTTTTGGGTCGGCTTCGGGTTGTGATTATCGGGTCACTTTCGGGTCTCGAATTAGGCTTATCGGGTTGGGTCAATCGGGTCGGGTCTGTTTTGTCAGGTCTAAATATAAGTATATAAATAAGGTCTTTTTTTTTGGTCCAATATGAGCCACGAGGGAATACAACGGGGGATGGGGGATTCGAACCGGTAACCTATCGTCACAGGTACCTTAATTTTAACCATTAAGCCAAAACATCCTTTGTAATATATAAATAAGGTCATGGAAACCAATTATTATACCATACACATGTGTGTATGATACTTCAAATACCCATTGAAGTTTAATTACATTTTTACCCTAGATAAATTTTACCCTATTTTATTTTAAAAAAAAAAGAAAAAAAAAGAAGAGAAAAGGTAGCACGCAGCAGTTGTAGCAAAACTATCCCCAAACATTAAAAAAAACCTAATTTTTCAATACACCCCATTTTTTAAGATGGAAGTTGCAAAGTTAGGCAGTCAAATAGTCAACGCGATAAAATTTGGCAGAAACAATTGCCGCCCACCGTGGGGCTGGTGATCTAACTTTGCACGTCAACTTGGAACGTACATCTCTTCTCTCCAACGATCAGCAAGTCTGTAACACCCCGACTTTTCCCCTTTTATTCAAATAATTCATTTCGTTAAATTCGTATTTCATTCCTCTTAATTTTGTTATTTTTGGCTCGTGGAATAAGCGAGACTGTAGTCAGAACTTAAAAACGGAGTAATTAGCTTAAAAACGGTGTAATTTCCTCATACGGACTCCGAGTCAGGCGATTCAAAAGGCTAAACTGCGTATTTTTTCGACGCCGTCGCAACTGCCAAACTTTCAACAGACAAAAACCGCGGACGACCCGCGAGCGACCCGCGGGCAACACTACTTTATGCGGGCTGTTTAGTTTTCGATCCGTAACTTGTCCTAACCTATATTATACGTATTATAACTTCTCCTAAGCCCTAATTACCTCATTATTTTCATCATTCAACATTCTAAACATCAAAGCCCTCTCTTCTCTCTCCTTGTTCCTCATCAATTCTCACACACAACTTGATTCATGGAAACTCATCAAGATTCATCCTTTTCAACCCTAATTCAATTCCTATCATTCTTCCTTCGGTAATCTTTCGTTCTTTCTTTGTTCTTAGTATAATTTTGATAGTTTAGTGATCATTCCTTATTGTTAGGGTTTAATTTCTTATATTTTGTGTATGAATTATGTGTGTGGTCAAAGGAGGAGGTGAATTCATGGAGGAAGCCACCATCCACATCGAGGAGGAAGGCTATGCTTGATTTTTTGTGCTTCAATAAGGTAACTAGGTGTAGCCTTAGTGATATTTTGACTCGTGTGAGACCATATGATTGATTGAGGATGATTTGATTGTTGTTATGTATGTAAAGCTATGAACTTTGGGTTGATTATTGTGCTATGAAATCATGTTCTTCGGTCTTATTTGTGTTGGTCTCACACTAATATGTCTTATGGAATGATTTAGGGTGATTGTTATATTGAATTTGGGTTATATTGTTATTAAGTTGAGTAGAGATGATAACTTTGGGATGATATGATGGTTTATCATGGTTATTATTGAGTTAAAAGTCTAATTACTCCGTAATAAGGGTTTGTTGTGGTTATTATTGGGTTGTAGGGTTACTTACTCCGTATTAAGATGGTTTATTATATTGTTGATCACAATAACGTTGAGGTTGATTATGAGATGGTTATTAAATGGATAAATTTGTTGTTAATGAGTTTAAGATGGATGTTGTGATGATTTTGAGTAAAGGAATAATTAAATTGGTGTTGATTGTGAGTTGATTCAGGTTATTGAATTGGCTTATGTTGGTTATTAGTTAATTCAGGTTATTGAATTGGCTTGTTTGTATGCTTGAGTTAAGTGTGCGTACGGGTACGGTTATGGCTCGTGCGTGAGGAGATACGACGTCTTTTGTAGGACGGATACCGCCCTTTGGGTTCTCAACCGGTTATGGTTAGAGACTATGGTAAGTTGTATGTCGTCACCGGTTATGGTGAGGTTTGGCCAAATTAAGACAGTGTTGAGGATTTCACGGTTATGTGGATCCATTGAAAGGGAATTCACGGTTATGTGGTTCCGCCATAGGGTTTGGAGGTATCACCGGTTAGGGTGAGGTCCGGGGTGATTCACGGTTATGTGGTTACCCAGTTCTCCGAGCTTTCTCTTGCTTTGTTGATTGATGATTGTTATCTTGTTGTTGACAGTTTGAGCTTGTATGTCAATGGAATAGTTATTGTCAGGTTGTATTGGTTATATATGTATACAGGTGGTTGAGTGACGGTTGGTTGATTTTGATAGCTAATGAGTTGGCTTGAGGTTGCTTTATGGTTACCATACCTTTGGGTTGTTTGTTGTGTTATAGTATATATTGATTATGTTGAAATATGACTGGGGAGCACCTAGTTACTCCCCACTGATTGTGGCTGTTGCATTCTTTGTGGCAGGTTAGCGCGGGATCGGGTTTGTCAAGTGAGGATGCCGTGAGGATGACCTATAGCTAGCCTTGAAGTGATTTTGGTCTAGACTTGTTAGGATGTTTAGTTCTATTATCGTTATCTTACTTTCATTTTTGAGCTGGTTTTGTAAGGGTTATTTACTCCCCACTTCTAGGCCTCAAGGCCTACCTCTTTTATCGTTGTTTAGTTGGTTTAGTGAGTGACGACTCGGATTACACGGTGATTCCGCCACCGTGGTCTTCATTTTTATTTTCATTTCCTCTTTAAAATCCTTTTATTTCTTTATTTTATTTTGTTGGAAAATCCGGGTTGTTACAGCTGGTATCAGAGCGAATACGCTCCCAACTCTCTTAGTCGAGTGAGTAGGTTTGACTTAGAACACCGAGTGAGAGCGTTGGGGTAGACACTATAGAGGGTTGAGTAACTTTGTATGTGTTTGAGTAGTTTCTTGAAGTGGCATGTTTAGAAAATGCCGCTATCACCTATGCTTTTGTGTTGCAGATGACCGGAAACGGAAGAGGAGCTAACAACAACTTGCAATGCATCCGCCGACTCAAGGATGCTATAGTGATACTGGTGCCTCTTTGTCATTCATTTCCCCATCATTGATCAAGAAAGCATAACTCACTTCCTCTAATTTCGTGGATACTCTTATTACTCTTCCATGAGAGAAATTGTTCCTTGTTCATTCCTATTCTTGGATGTCCCTACTTCTTTTGGGGAAATCCGTCCTAGTTGCTTACCTTGTGCATACTAGTGTTCTTAGTGTGCGCTTGTCTTAGAGGTGCGTGTGGTTTGGTGGAGTCGACCTAGGCAAGGAGAGCTATCCTTTCGTTGTTGGGGTGAGTAGAGTTAGTCGTCCTTAGAATAGGAATCGTTAGGAGTAGTCTTTTCCTCATTTGTTTTGGGTGTCGTTTTGTTCTCAAGTTTCGAGGACGAAACTTCTTTTTAGGTGGTGAGATTGTAACACCCCGACTTTTCCCCTTTTATTCAAATAATTCATTTCGTTAAATTCGTATTTCATTCCTCTTAATTTTGTTATTTTTGGCTCGTGGAATAAGCGAGACTGTAGTCAGAACTTAAAAACGGAGTAATTAGCTTAAAAACGGTGTAATTTCCTCATACGGACTCAGTCGAGGCGATTCAAAAGGCTAAGCTGCGTATTTTTCGACGCCGTCATGAATCGCCAAACTTTCAACAGACAAAATCATGGACGACCATGGCGACCATGAACACTATTTACTTTATGCTTTGTTTAGTTTTCGATCCGTAACTTGTCCTAACCTATATTATACGTATTATAACTTCTCCTAAGCCCTAATTACCTCATTATTTTCATCATTCAACATTCTAAACATCAAAGCCCTCTCTTCTCTCTCCTTGTTCCTCATCAATTCTCACACACAACTTGATTCATGGAAACTCATCAAGATTCATCCTTTTCAACCCTAATTCAATTCCTATCATTCTTCCTTCGGTAATCTTTCGTTCTTTCTTTGTTCTTAGTATAATTTTGATAGTTTAGTGATCATTCCTTATTGTTAGGGTTTAATTTCTTATATTTTGTGTATGAATTATGTGTGTGGTCAAAGGAGGAGGTGAATTCATGGAGGAAGCCACCATCCACATCGAGGAGGAAGGCTATGCTTGATTTTTGTGCTTCAATAAGGTAACTAGGTGTAGCCTTAGTGATATTTTGACTCGTGTGAGACCATATGATTGATTGAGGATGATTTGATTGTTGTTATGTATGTAAAGCTATGAACTTTGGGTTGATTATTGTGCTATGAAATCATGTTCTTGGGTCTTATTTGTGTTGGTCTCACACTAATATGTCTTATGGAATGATTTAGGGTGATTGTTATATTGAATTTGGGTTATATTGTTATTAAGTTGAGTAGAGATGATAACTTTGGGATGATATGATGGTTTATCATGGTTATTATTGAGTTAAAAGTCAAATTACTCGTAATAAGGGTTTGTTGTGGTTATTATTGGGTTGTAGGGTTACTTACTCAGTATTAAGATGGTTTATTATATTGTTGATCACAATAACGTTGAGGTTGATTATGAGATGGTTATTAAATGGATAAATTTGTTGTTAATGAGTTTAAGATGGATGTTGTGATGATTTTGAGTAAAGGAATAATTAAATTGGTGTTGATTGTGAGTTGATTCAGGTTATTGAATTGGCTTATGTTGGTTATTAGTTAATTCAGGTTATTGAATTGGCTTGTTTGTATGCTTGAGTTAAGTGTGCGTACGGGTACGGTTATGGCTCGTGCGTGAGGAGATACGACGTCTTTTGTAGGACGGATACCGCCCTTTGGGTTCTCAACCGGTTATGGTTAGAGACTATGGTAAGTTGTATGTAAATCACCGGTTATGGTGAGGTTTGGCCAAATTAAGACGGTGTTGAGGATTTCACGGTTATGTGGATCCATTGAAAGGGAATTCACGGTTATGTGGTTCCGCCATAGGGTTTGGAGGTATCACCGGTTAGGGTGAGGTCCGGGGTGATTCACGGTTATGTGGTTACCCAGTTCTCCGAGCTTTCTCTTGCTTTGTTGATTGATGATTGTTATCTTGTTGTTGACAGTTTGAGCTTGTATGTCAATGGAATAGTTATTGTCAGGTTGTATTGGTTATATATGTATACAGGTGGTTGAGTGACGGTTGGTTGATTTTGATAGCTAATGAGTTGGCTTGAGGTTGCTTTATGGTTACCATACCTTTGGGTTGTTTGTTGTGTTATAGTATATATTGATTATGTTGAAATATGACTGGGGAGCACCTAGTTACTCCCCACTGATTGTGGCTGTTGCATTCTTTGTGGCAGGTTAGCGCGGGATCGGGTTTGTCAAGTGAGGATGCCGTGAGGATGACCTATAGCTAGCCTTGAAGTGATTTTGGTCTAGACTTGTTAGGATGTTTAGTTCTATTATCGTTATCTTACTTTCATTTTTGAGCTGGTTTTGTAAGGGTTATTTACTCCCCACTTTTAGGCCTCAAGGCCTACCTCTTTTATCGTTGTTTAGTTGGTTTAGTGAGTGACGACTCGGATTACACGGTGATTCCGCCACCGTGGTCTTCATTTTTATTTTCATTTCCTCTTTAAAATCCTTTTATTTCTTTATTTTATTTTGTTGGAAAATCCGGGTTGTTACAAAGTCAACATGTCCGGATTCACCATCGAAGCAGGTCCGTCTCAACAGCCAGATCCGTCCCAGATGATCAACACTCCGCAAGATGCAGGCCCTGGCCACCAGGAGGGCCCCGCTCAAGGCCTTGTCCTCCACCAACAGGACGGGGATCCTCAGCACGACGAAGCCCCCCAACAACCGCACCGGGAGTTGTAGATACCCAAATCCGCACCTCCCGCCAAAAACCCAGTGATGTAACAATGGACTTTTATTGCGTGCTTTTACGTTGACTTAAATGGTTCTAACTATGACGAATTCAATTTAAATGTTTTTAAATGCAAATGAGGTTTCTTTATGGGTCATCACCTTTAGTGTCTTTAGGTCTAGAGTCTAGCTTGTCTCGAGTTCAGGTCCTAATCGGCATGCGCACACCCCTTTTTAAGCACATATAACACATCGATCCACCTAAATACCTAAATTTAGGCCTAGCTGCTAAAACTACCCTTTAGCATTAGCAAATACCCAGGATAGTCTCACGGAATGTCCTATTTCACAAAATTACACAAAATGCACCCTTTTCACATTTTCAGGGCTCGGGCCCAGAACCGAGCCCAAACCCATACCTGGCCCGCATTCCAAGGATCAGGATTGACCAAGTCAAACCCTAAAACAAACCCTAACATCAGCCAAACAACCGTAACTTAGAGCTCAAGCAAGATTATTTCGTATATCCTAAAAATATAATTTGGAAATATACGAAAAAGGAGCATCTTGCCCGCCCTATCAATCGCAAGGAGCATTGCGATTGGTAGGGGCTATCGCAAGACCCCTTGCGATTGCCCCAGGCAGCCGCAAGAGGCCTTGCGGCTCTTACGTCCGGTTTTATCCCCTAGATTTCCTAAAATCTACCGAACTCTACACTATAAATACAACCCTTCGGTCATTCATTCAACACACAATTTCAGAATACAATTCTCACCCCAAAACACTCTAAAAGCCTCACGCATAAACACCTTTAGAATTCCTCATTTTCCTAGTGTTGAATTCTTCCCTTTGAAGCGAAGCGCTGCCGGTTTCCTAAACTTGAAGACAGGTAGTTTTTCTTTACTTCTTAGACTAGCAAGGGCCTACATTAGGCTCACCCCGACTTTGGTACGCAAGTCTGCTTTTCATAAGGCGGCCATGCACCTCGAATACACACCCTATTCGTAACACCTTTCCAAAGTCGCATAAACAACTGACCTCCCTAAAATAAATCAATGGCTAATTGAACTTTATTTTATTGCATGCATCTTTAGCAAATCCTCATCTTGCATCTAAATCAACTTAAAATGAATTCGTCATTAAACTGAACTGTTTTCGTTAATAAGTTAAGCATGCTTAACTGAGGGTTTAAACAATCTCTTTTTGCATTCTTTTTACATTTATATCGCACTTGTACGTAGCGTATTACTTAGGCTCATGTATCATTCTTTGCATTGTTCTCAAGTCTAGTAGAGGCTATCTTTTGATAGGCTTTTCCAAAAGATCTTTCATAAAAACATTATTTTGATTTATGCTTTAGAAAAGTACCCTCACCCGAATCCGAATCTGGTTTCACAATAACCTTAGACGGATAGGTGTCGACGTGCCTTGAACTCTAAGACGTGTCTTTGAGCATGAGGACACGGAGGCGGGTTCTAAATTTCCCTCATAATTTAGTGGCGGCTCCAAAACAGTTTTAAAGGTTTTTCTTATTTAATCTTTTTAACTTTACGGCCCTAGCAAGACGTCGAGTGGTTCCATGGTCTGATCCCGGTACCTACAGTTGGCGACTCCGCTGGGGATAGGTTTTATTTTTAAAACTAAAACTAGCCTTTTCTTTTTAAAAATAAAAATGAGACTTGAACGACTTGAGAATAATCAACATGCATGAGCTAAGCATATCCGTTTAGAGTCGAATCTAGTCGGATTCACACACAAATATCCCGAGAGGTGGTTCCAAACGCAGGCTTGTCCATTCGATAAAGCACGTTCTGGACTAACCTTCCTCTCACCCCTCCACGGCTTGCCGTAGCGAACTGATTTGACCGCCCCAGGGCTTCCTTTGTATCCTACATGTTATACTATGTAGGCGAAGGGCTAAAAGCACCTGCCAAAGCGTACTCAAATCAGTTGGAGGCGTACGAGACCTGACCAAACGACCAAGAGTCATACGTACGAGTGCGAGGCTATACCATATAGTCTTTTTCAAAATTCATGTGCATATTTTCGAAAATTCGCCTTAAAAGTTTTCAAAAATAATCAACCTAACAAACTAACAAACTAACACTTTTCAAACAAAATAATCGCAAGTTTTTAAAATAAACACTTTTCAAACTTCCGTTTACAAAATTAGCAAAACCCGAGTCAAGGTTTCCAACCTCAATTCGCGGATTTCTTCCTTTGAGCCTCATGGCTCGAATCTCTTTTAACATCTTCGACTTGGCTAGTTCGAGTCGATTCCTTTTTACGCATCCATCTCTAACCCATGACAACATACCGTCACTCGGGTTAGGCGGATGCGAAGCAAAACCTTTTAACATCGAGATCTGCGCGCACGCATTCTCATCTCAAAAACACTCCTAGCTTGTCTTTCGAAAACTTCCTTCTTTTAAAAAGAGTCCTTTTCAAAATGAAATGAGCTAAAAACGAACATGTAAATGAACCGTGTCAGTCAGATTACGTCATATAGCTGATGCATCTTATGCACATGTAGGGAAACCTCAACTGGATACCCGTCGCACTAAGAACCGAGTTATCCTCCCTTACAAGAAACGAACCTACAAGCGAAAAATGGCCGGCAATCAAGATGTAACCGAGCTTCGCGAACAAGTCGCCAAGCTAACCAACGACCTTGAACAGCTGCTCACCCATCACCAAACAGAAGTCGATCGAATGGAACTGAAAATCAAGGACGAGGCGGATAGACACGCCAAGAAACTCCAGGCTATGGAGGAACGTCTCGGTACTCCGGGAGGATACTCCATACACAAAGAAAACGAGAACATCCCTCAAAATATTAGAGATGCACTACCAAGCAAGCTCGCCCTCAGTGATCTCCCGATCTTTCAAGGTCATGAAAGCCCGATTACCCACATCAGGGCCTTCAAATCACAAATGGGAATAAAAGGAGTCGACCCGGAGCACTGGCCATCATTGTTCCCACATTCCCTCGCAGCCATACCCAAGACCTGGTTCTACTCTCTAAACCCGGAACGAGTCTCCTCGTTTGAACAAATCACCGTTGAATTCGATCATCAATACAAGGACAACGACGACACCCAGGTCTCCATCCGTACCCTAGAGGTCCTATCACAAAGAGACAACGAAGGATCCACCGAGTACCTTACTAGGTGGAAGAAACTCAGTGCACAAATCCCAAATCGTCCGAGAGAAGACGAACTTGTGCCGAAATTTGTCAACAACTTGCGACCCGTGTACCAGTTCTACATGCGGTATAGCAACATACAAACCTTCAAGCAACTTACTAAGGTCGGCACCCAGATCGAAGACGACCTTAGAACTGGGACCATGGCCAAGTATACCGGTCATGCATATCAAGGAAGTTCATCAAAAACAACACGTACGACAAAGAGCGACGACAACCGCGCCGTCGCCAACCTGGAGTCACTTGGCGATCCAGAATCATGTGCAACCTTTACCCCTACTCCCTTCAAGCCTAGGAGGAACTTTGATCAGCTTTACATGTCTTACACCAAGGCATTTAAAAGACTGGTCGACAAGAACTACCTACAACCCATCGGACCTACCCCCGAACCACCAGAAGATAAGAAGCCTAAACTGTGGGATTCAAATGCTTACTGTGCATACCACAGGGGCAAAGGTCACGACACTGAGAATTGCTTCAAACTGAAGCACGCTATCCAAGACCTTATCGACCAAGGAAAGCTTGATAAGCCGACGGCCAATGGTAAGCCATCCAATAAAGACAACCCCTTGGCTAACCATGCAATCTTTGTGGGCTCCGTACCCATCATTGACTGCTCTTACCTTATCACACCTACTGACAATCAGATCAACACCATCTCCCTCGATCAACCAATCATGGAAGCTAATGTCCAAAAAGACGATGAAAGTTTTACTACTTTCCTATCTAGATGGGAGGAACTCAATGAACGCCTTGTGAGCATACTACACCCTGACGAGCTCGTACCTCACCTCGTCAAAGACCTACATCCGATATACCAGGTTTACATTCAGGATGCCAACGTACGCAATTTTCAACATCTTGTTAACTTGGCTACACTAATCGAAGAAGGTTTGAACGCATCCGGACAAATCAACGGAGTTTGGTATTCTAGCAGCGAGAGCGAAGGTGAATGGCCGCCACCTAACAAGGCCACGGCCCAAATCAATAACACCAGCAATTCTTCCTCCTCTAAAAAGGGCAGAAACAAGAAAGGGAAGAAGAAAGGCAACAAACCTCAAACCAAAATTAACGCCATTCAACCCGAGACCAAAGATGAAGTTTCACACCTTACCCGCTCCGGGAGACCCTATCAAAATATCTTCACGGATGCTCACGCCAAAGAAGCCGCCGCCCCCGACAAGGGCAAAACCATAGCCCAGGAGGACGTTCCCTCCGAAGATGCACCTACTACCCCAGTGATACTACCACCAAACACGAGCGAGACGCTTCAGAAGCAACTCGTTCGCACCAAAGCCGACATCTCAATCTGGGCTCTTCTACGAGACTCCGCCGATCACAGAAAAGCATTCATCCGTGCGCTACAAATAGCGAGTGCGGATGCAGACATCTCACCTGACCAAATGGTCAGCCACGTCACGAGAGATTGGCTTGCCGGAGCCATCACCTTCTCCGATAATGAGTTCCCAACATTTGGCGCTAACCACAACTTGGCCCTGTACATTAGCGCCGAATGCAGAAAACGAACTTTACCTGTAACCTTAATCGACAATGGGTCCGCAGTAAATGTTCTACCCCTATCAACCGCCCGTTGTCTAGAGCTTGACGACAAAGATTTTCGACCCAGCAATGAAGGCGTTAAAGCCTTCGACGGAACCAAACGTAGTGTGAAAGGGACAATCTCCCTCCACATACGCACAGGCCCTATAGAACGAGAGGTCGATTTTCAAGTAATCGACATGACACCGTCCTACAATATGCTTCTGGGACGCCCATGGATTCACACCGTCAGAGCCGTGACATCCACACTACACCAGAAGGTAAAGCTACCCCTCAACGACGAGGTCATAACCATCAACGCCTCCAATTTCCGTGCCCTTCTTGATTCACCCAAGGAGCGTAACACCGCAGAAGTCACAATTGAGGAAAATCAAGAACCCTGCGGTTTCGACTTTGAAATAGGTGCTATCACAAACACACCTATCCGAACCTACAAACCCTTTGAAACCAAAGACAACCATAGCCTTTGGCCCACCATGGGACTAGGCTACAAGCCAAAGGAAGGCGATTTCGAACAAATGACTAAGGAAGTTAGAAAGCGTAAATTTGCGCGCAAATTCAACCTCCCAAAATACTCATTCGACATGGGCAAGTACTTCACTTCAGGGGGAGAGTACAACAAAGACAACCACGCCAGATCTCAAGAACACTGTTTCGCTAATGACAGTGGACTGCCTTTCACCAACAAAACCAACGAAGACCTGGTCTCATCCATTATTCGAGACCGCCGCTTCAATCCCGACGACCTCATCACCGATGTCGCCGAAAAAACCTTAAATGGTTGGTACAAGATTACCAAGTGGACCGACTCCCAAGGCCACAAATATCAGCTCGTCACAGGGGAAGGACCCCTCTTTGACAAAATAACCTCACAAAACGGTGAAGCCTTAAGCAAAGATACTTCAAGCAGCGACGACACCGAAGACGACGAAGAGGAGGAAATTCTTTTAGGATCTAATTCTCTAAGTGTCGGGTCATCTGTCGACCCATCGCCTAGTTTTAGCTTAGACTTTTTATTTTCGGAGGCTAGCTCCAGCTCTTCTCCTAGTTTGTCAAACAATTCTTCTTTAATGAATAATACAGATAAGTTTGCTTACGTCTCGTCTCAAGCTAAAAACAAACGAATAAATAATGAACAACAAACAAAACTTAAGACAACACAACACATGAATCCGTGCGATAAAAATGAACTAACAAACGAACAATCGTTATTTAAATACATTGCAAACATCATAAACAACCCAACACAAAACCCGATCATCGAGGATACCCTAACCATCAACATAGGAACCCCCGAAGAACCAAGGGAACTACAACTAGGCGCCTCTCTAAGTGAGGATGAACGCGCCAACTTCACCCAACTCTTAACCGAGTTCAAAGACGTCTTTGCATGGTCATATAAGGACATGCCCGGCATCGACAGAAGCATAGCCGAACACCACATCCCCATCAAACCCGGTTTCAAACCCATCAAACAAAAACTAAGGAGACTACGACCCGAATGGTCCCTAATGGTCAAGGAAGAAATCGAGAAGCAATTACAAGCCGGCTTCATTCAAGTCGTCGAGTACTCGGATTGGGTCTCAAATATGGTCCCAGTATTGAAGAAAAACGGCAAGATACGAGTATGTGTTGACTTCCGTGATCTAAATAAGGCAAGCCCAAAGGACGACTTCCCGCTGCCGCACGTAGACGTCCTAGTAGACAACACCGCTGACCATGCCCTTCTATCCTTTATGGACGGGTATGCAGGATACAACCAAATCAAGATGGCCCGTGAAGACATGGCCAAGACAACATTCATCACACCATGGGGGACGTACTGCTACACCGTCATGCCCTTTGGTCTAATCAACGCGGGTGCGACTTACCAACGCACCGCGACTACGCCTCCTTCAAACAAGCCATCAGCTTGAGCATTGGTCATCGAGAGATATTGTCTCAATCTCCCATTATAGCCAAATTCACTCCTAACCGCTACTGGGGTAGTACGATTAGACCATCCTGCAATAGCCGAGAATTCCTCTAACAACGGACATATTTCACCTCCCGGGAACCTGAAGACATGCACCCTAGGATCCCAATAATCAAGTCAAGCGTCAAAAAAAATCCATCTCGACGCGCATCTGCCTAAAACCAATAAAAACACCCACTCCAGTCGAAGACAACGCCCTCTTCTCCGATTCACTAAGAGAAGACGTCCACCGCTTCAAAAGACCATCAAAATGGTCCATCCTTCAAAAATACAAAAATATTCCTAAAAATACTAAGCTATTTAAGAGAATACAAAATAAGCAAAGAAAAGAGATGAGATTGAATGAGGATTATGCCTCGTACCTCCCCTCTTTATATAGGAAACCGAAATCATGAATTAGGAAAATTCAGCGATAAGACCGGCAGTCCCAGCCGCAAGAAGGCTTGCGATTGGAAGTGCCAATCGCAAGAGCCCTTGCGATTACCTCTACCAGCCGCAACAGGTGTTGCGACTCCTAGGGACGGCGTTATCCCTTAATTTCCGTATTTTCGACTTTCCTAATCCTAGCATGCATGTAATTACGACGTACCAACCTAATTGGGCTCCCCAATTCGAGCATAAATTACAACCAATCAAACATGGATCCATCAAAAATCATGATTGATCCGATCACAACACGCTTCATTTTAATAGTTCGTTCTAAAGCTCATCCCGAATTTTAAAAATGAATGTTTTCAAACACATTTTCAACGAAACATTTTGAAAGCAAAGTCTCCCACTCGGGAATCATTTTCAAATTTTTTCTAGCTACTAACCAAACAGGTACGAGAAAAAAATAGAAAGTACGGACACAACTACAACCATCACAAGTTCAAGCTACAACAAGAGATGAAGCGACTAAGGATGACGACGACGAAGCTCCTCGTTCTCCGCCCTAAGACGAGCCACCTCCGCCTCGGCTCGACACGCCCGCTACTGCTTTCTGCCCAAGCCATCCTCCAACGATGGGCTGTCCGCCACAACTTCTTATGGACATCCCTCGCGACCTGCCCAAAATAAAACACAAAAACTTTACTTCATTTTGCCTTAAATGTACACTAATTTAAGCCAAACTCCGAGGGTAAAATTGAAACCTGCTCCATTTTGTCTTAATTAAAGGTCCAATTAAGACAAACTATGGGGGCTAAACCTCAAACTGACCCAGGTCCTCCATTTTGACTACAGTTTCTCTAAACTACAGTCAAACTCAGGGGGCTAAACACAAAAGCTCGCCTACACTCTAAGTTTGCCCTTCGTTATTCATACCTCGGTCAAACTGGGGGCTAACATAGATATACAAATGGCAAACACATACCTTCTTCACCCTATCACCCCAACCCTCCATGCCAGCATCCGTAACCACCGGCAGATACTCAGGCACGTGGAAGGTCTCCCGTGTCCCGGCATTGTCCCACTCCGCCGTCGTAGGGAAGTCTGGAGGCTGAAACGCCAAGTCAGCGTCAGGCACCTACAACAAGAAACACAAAATTAGGGAAAATTTTTCACAAATTTTCACCCTACACAAAGGAGCAAGACATACCTCGATAGGCCCGCTAGCAAGCCTACCCCAAACAAAAGGCGCATAATCTAATCCATGAAGGAGGAGATTCTCCGACTCCCCCTCAAGATGCAGCTGTCTCTGCTGCCGAGTCAAGACCCGCGTCTCGAAAAGAACCTTAGGTGGATCAAGAGGCACCACGAAGTCAGGATACCTCGTCTGGATCGCCAGACGCTCTCCTAAGTACCAAACATACCCATACGGCGTAGCCAAGTACAACCGTTGGGAGTCACGCTCCCGAAAACGCTGCCATAACCCCTCAGGAACGCCCGTGTACTGCTCCCACGGACGCGGACGAAACTGTAACCAAAAGAAAGAAACACGTTAGACGCCATTTCAAGCAAAATCATTTAAATACATGCTATTTAGAAGGTTTCAACACATACCTGACCACCCCTCAACTGGTTCAGTTGTTCCCGAACGAAGTCGTACGACTGGCCGTATCTAATACTACCAGACGCATTCCCATGTCAAGACCGCAGGGTATCTCTTCTCCATCGTAATTGCCCCTTCGGGCAGAAAGAAAGGGAAATGACTATAGATCCAGCACTACACAAGAGACATAAACGAAGTTAGCTCAAATAAACGACATTTTGAGTAAGACAAAAAAAAAAAACAAAAAAACAACAAAAAAACATACCTCCAACAACAAGCCAGGAGATACGATGGGAATCCTAGTTCCCCCATCCATCTTCCGTGGCCTCACAGCATCCATGCAGAAACGGATGCACAAGCCCAAGGTCGGATACCCGATAAATGACGCCCGATCGCACTCCAACTCAAGACACATCAACACCGAAGTAGCGACCTCTCGCCTTCTCGCCGGGCAGACAGAGCTAACAAACCACCAAAGCCACATACGAGCATTCTGCTCGTCACTCCAAGATCCAGGCCCATGCTGAGTCTTCCCCTCGAAGTACTCCATGATATAACTCGTCTTCACAGAGTTAGGTGCTTTTCCTTGATACGGCACCTCTAAACCAGCACCTACAGCATCAAGCACCGCCTTATCATCGATAGGTGGCGCAAAAGCAAAGTCCATATCACGGTCACCGAAGGGTAGACCCGTGATGATAGCATACGAAGACAAGGTAATACCCGCCTCGAACCCCGGCAAATGGAACGTCGTGGTCGTATCCCAATACCGGTCAAGGAACGCCCGGATGACCCTCAAGTTCGCCGTAGTCCGATTATCCACGATCCGGATCCAGTGTTTAACCAACGGACCCAGAGTACACCTATCAATCAACTCCTGTGCCCTAGGAGTCAAGACATTCTTATACGCCCAAACAACAGACGTAATGCCCGAAAACGTTCTCATATATCCTATCTCAAGCCCGGTAAGAGCCCTATGAGACAAGTGACGCTCACGGTCCGCCAACAGGGTGTGGCCGTCCCACTTCTTCGCCCAAGGACGGTCAACACGCGGACCATGACTAGCACGACCCCTAGCACGAGACCCTGAAGCCTGTGAAGACTCGCCCTCCTCCATGGCCTCTACCTCTCTCTCCTCCTCACCTATAGCACCCCCACGATGACCACGAACACCCATGCCACGTCCACGGCCCCTCCGGGTCGGAAACTCGACAACCCCAGGAGAAGGATCCCTCGCACTAAAAGCACGACGCAAACCTGTACCACCAGGAGTAGTAGGCTCCTCACCCCTAGAGCCCGTACTCCGGCGAGACTGAGATCTCGTAGAAGGTCCAGACCAATCACCTGTAACATTTTCAAAGAGACAAACATTTACAAGACGCAAGACGAAGACGAAGAAAACAACAATTCTACAAGAACACCCCGTACAGAGCCCTCTTTGGCTTAATTCACCAAAAACCGCTCTATACCCTTCAAAATTTCAACTTGATAGTTTCTATGGATAATATTAACCTCCAATTACACCCCAGAATAATCAATTGCATTTTGGACTTGTCAGTCAAAAACCCCTAATTTTGACCTAAGTCCTCCGTTTTAATCGACCTTAAACCTCAATTTAAGGGACGATTATTAACATTTTTCAAAAACTAACGCCATACACATGCTATACTAGCCAAGGGGAACCTATGGCGAAGTTTAATTGCAATTCCGAAACCAAAAATCCGGGTCCGATTTTTGGGTCGGGACCATTTCACACGAAATTGGTCCGAAAACACGTCAAACCATGAACATTTCACACATACATTCAAGAATAGCATCATACAAGGGAATGGTATAGTTCTCTAGTAATCAAGCGACGAATTTCAAGCCAAAAGACGGTTTTTCACCAAAAACGCCTTTTCTACATTTCAAGAACGATCTAACAATTTACAATATCAAGATGCATAAAAACAAGTAAGATGGAGTGTTACCTTGATCCATTTTAGAGTAAAGCAAGAAAAACGAGCGAAAACGGTCTTGAAATCGCAAGGAAACGGTTTTAAGAGAGAAGGAGTCGAAAATGGTGAAATGAGTTTAAAACTCGGTATTTCCGTGTTTTATAAGGAGAAAAAGCCCAAGACCCTAATCGCAAGGACGCTTGCGATTTAGGGGAAGAACCGCAAGGACGCTTGCGATTCCAGCTTTGGGCATTTTCGTGTTTTTCCTATTTTCAGGCCTGATTTGGACTTCTAGTCTATGTATAGGTCTTTTAGACACTTTCTCACGTTACGTCGCTCGGTTAAGGCGTCACCTAAAGTCCGCCACACTCTTAGACGAGTTGAAACACTATACACAACCTTTGCGTAAACACTAAACATGAGCATTTTCCTCGGACGATAATTCCCGGCGGACGTAAGCACTCTTTGACGAGGTGAGCACAACCACGAGCACTAGCACGAAGCATGAAGCACATACGCTCTTTTACGAGACCAAGCACGCGCGCTCTTTTACGAGACAAGCAACAGCAATAACACGCAAAGGTATTTAGCAAGGCAGGAAGGCATCCCGTGCGGTATGCAAGGACCGTCATGTCCCTAAACATGTTCGTCCCTCCCCGGATAAGCCCGGTTCGGAGTCCTAGTCTCACCCATGGACACATACTCCGTGCCGCTGACGATATCGAGACTGTAACGGTCCGGATGTTGTCGTGTAGTTTGACTTTCGCTTTAGTCCTAAGCTCAGTCAAACTGGGGGCTCTGTAGATACCCAAATCCGCACCTCCCGCCAAAAACCCAGTGATGTAACAATGGACTTTTATTGCGTGCTTTTACGTTGACTTAAATGGTTCTAACTATGACGAATTCAATTTAAATGTTTTTAAATGCAAATGAGGTTTCTTTATGGGTCATCACCTTTAGTGTCTTTAGGTCTAGAGTCTAGCTTGTCTCGAGTTCAGGTCCTAATCGGCATGCGCACACCCCTTTTTAAGCACATATAACACATCGATCCACCTAAATACCTAAATTTAGGCCTAGCTGCTAAAACTACCCTTTAGCATTAGCAAATACCCAGGATAGTCTCACGGAATGTCCTATTTCACAAAATTACACAAAATGCACCCTTTTCACATTTTCAGGGCTCGGGCCCAGAACCGAGCCCAAACCCATACCTGGCCCGCATTCCAAGGATCAGGATTGACCAAGTCAAACCCTAAAACAAACCCTAACATCAGCCAAACAACCGTAACTTAGAGCTCAAGCAAGATTATTTCGTATATCCTAAAAATATAATTTGGAAATATACGAAAAAGGAGCATCTTGCCCGCCCTATCAATCGCAAGGAGCATTGCGATTGGTAGGGGCTATCGCAAGACCCCTTGCGATTGCCCCAGGCAGCCGCAAGAGGCCTTGCGGCTCTTACGTCCGGTTTGAGTACGTGAACGTGGAGGAAGAATCCCAATCAACCCACAGCAGCACTCCCAAACGTGCTGGTCCACCCAATGATGACTTTACCATCTCGCTGCTGGCAGCCCTGGCCACACTTCAGCAGGAGATGAAGGCCTTGCAGTAGCAGTCCAGCAACGTGCAGGAACTCCTGACCAAGGAGACAGCCAGCCTGAGGAGGGAGACGACCGCCCAGATACAGTCTGTGGCCTCTGTCGCCCTGAGACGCCAAAACAGGGGAGTAGCGCAGGAGGCAGCGATTCGTCTGGACATGGATGGCGTCATGCACAACACGCCAGAAACTCCAAGGACTCACCGCGTCCCGATCAACTTTGCCGTGGAGGACTCTAACATGCAGCACGTTCCTGAGGTGCCATTGATTCATCCAGAGCTCCTGGAGGGGCAGCAGACTCCGCAGAGGCGACCAGACCAGCGGAGGACTCAACGCGAATCACCTGTCCGCAGAGAAAGGCCGCCCACACCGTTGCTGAACGTGCAGCGCCCAGGTAACACTCTTCCCCCGCACATCCCAATCCGTACTGATCGTTCTCTCTTGCAGGAAACCACCCTGGAACGGAAGCTGAGGGAGCTACAGGAACGGATTGACAAGATTCCTGGCGTCCCGTGTCCGCTGGAGAAGGCTTCCGCTACCATCTATGCGGAGTCTCCCTTCGTCGACGCCATCGCCATGGTGGACATCCCCAAGAGGTTCAGCGTGCCGCCAATGCGATTGTACGAAGGGAACACCGATCCCTACGATCACGTGGCCCAATACAAGCAGAAGATGATGACGGTGGCAATCACGAGGGAGTACCGGGAGTCGTGCATGTGCAAGGGGTTCGGATCCACGCTGAGCGGTCCAGCCCTACAGTGGTTCGTGAATCTCCCCAACGGATCCGTCTCCTCCTTCGCAGATCTGGTAGACGCCTTCAACTCCCAGTTCGCCAGCAGCCGCAAGCCAGAGAAGCAGACAAGCGACCTCCACAGAATCATCCAGAGGCACGACGAGTCGACCAGAGACTACCTGAACAGGTTCAACAAGGAGAAAGTATCAATACACAGATGTGACATACCAACAGCTATCGAGGCTTTCAGGCGTGGACTCCTGGAGGATTCAGACCTGTACAACGAGCTCACCAAGTATCCGTGCACCACCTTCGAGGACGTGCAAGCCAAAGCTCTGGCGGCAGCAAGACTGGAGGAGGACAGAGAGTCTAGGAGAACAACCGCCTCGAGTGACCGAGTCGCGAGGAGACCACCAGCAGAACGCAGGAGAGAAGAGAGACAGAAGCCTTACCCTAGTCAGCCAGAACGTGGTGTTCATGCTATGGTGGACTGGCGCGATGACCCAGCTCTGCCACCCAGAGTAAGTGAGTACGGCTTCAAAACTAATGTATCCGGACTAATGGATGCTTTGAAAATGCTAGGTGGCAAGGTGAGGTGGTGTAACACCCGGTGTTGTCCAAGGTTATTCGGGCCGGGTACCCCGTTGAAGAGGTTCATGTGTTGGCTCAAGTGACATAGTGCTTAAAAGGATTGTAAGTGCTACTCATATCAACAAGATGCATCTTCTTTTCTGGTGGCTCATCTTAAGAACTCTTCAGTTAAGCGTGCTTGCTGGAGATTATTCTTAGGATGGGTGACCTCCTGGGAAGTTCTGAGGATGTGCACGAGTGAGGACAAAGTGCGCTGGAAAGGACCCGTGTTGGTCTGTGGGCGATGTACGCAGCCTGGCGAGCTACCGTGAGCAACATTTCGGCCTTTAAATGGGGCCGGGGTGTTACAAATGGTATCAGAGCAACCCGGCGACCGTGTGGTCGAATCCTGTGTCTTGTTGGCCAGGTACGCACCTAGTTGGGGAGGATTCTGGAATGCTATATTGTAAGTAGCTACCAGGCGCAACGAGGACGTTGCGTTCTTCAAGTGGGGGTGTGTAACACCCGGTGTTGTCCGAGGTTATTCGGGCCGGGTACCCCGTTGAAGAGGTTCATGTGTTGGCTCAAGTGACATAGTGCTTAAAAGGATTGTAAGTGCTACTCATATCAACAAGATGCATCTTCTTTTCTGGTGGCTCATCTTAAGAACTCTTCAGTTAAGCGTGCTTGCTGGAGATTAGTCTTAGGATGGGTGACCTCCTGGGAAGTTCTCAGGATGTGCACGAGTGGGGACAAAGTGCGCTGGAAAGGACCCGTGTTGGTCTGTGGGCGATGTACGCAGCCTGGCGAGCTACCGTGAGCGACATTTCGGCCTTTAGTTGGGGCCGGGGTGTTACAGGTGGCCCAAACCATCAGACAGACCAGCAACCAACAAAGACACCAAACGATGGTGCGGATTCCACAATGACTCGGGGCACATAACGGCGGACTGTGTGGCACTCAGAAAGGAAGTGAAGATCCTGTACGATAGGGGGAACCTGGACCACCTGTTGTCCTCTAGAGGGCGAAAAGTGAATGTCAGCGAGCAGCGGACGCCACCTCCTCCACCTCCACACGAAAGGGTAATTTCTTTCATTTCTGGTGGTTCTAGTGTTTGCGGACTAACATATTCAGCCGCCAAGAGGCGAGCAAAAGAGAGCACTACAGATACCCCCAGACGAGGACCTAGAGTCCACCAGGATCCAGAACCAACCATCACATTCGACGACTCCGACGCCCAGGACAACTACGACCAACACGAAGATGCTCTGGTGATATCTTTACCAATCGGAAATTGCTTGGTGAAGAGAGTACTAGTTGATAACGGCAGCTCAGTCAACCTCCTCTCTCGCCAGACTCTGGAAGGCATGGGGCTGAAGGAGCAGGACCTACAGAAGAAGTCTGTGCCCCTAGTCGGATTCAGCGGCGAAACAACGCATTCTCTAGGCGAGATCTCAATCCCAACATACGCCCAGGGAGTCAACCAGCAGGTGACGTACCTAGTGGTGGACAACCTGTCCTCCTACAACGTGATCCTGGGAAGGCCGTGGCTGCACGCTATGAAGGCGATACCCTCCACATACCACCAGTGCGTGAAGTTTCCTACCCCCTGGGGAGTTCAGGTGATCAAAGGCGACCAGAAAGCAGCGAAAGACTGTTACTCCTTGGCCTTAAAGCCAACGTCAGCCCCTCCCTCAGCATAGCAATTATAGAGCAGACGAGTTCAGGGGGTCTACGAGGAACCCAGTGCGCCACAGCTAGATCAATTTCAGATAGACCCTGAGCACCCAGACAGAGTGGTACTCGTAGGAGAGGACTGCCAAGGTAATACCAGAACTGAACTCGTCAATTTATTAAAAGCTAACTTCGATTATTTTGCTTGGTCCCATGAGGACATGGAGGGCATAGACCCTACCGTTATTACACACAGGTTAAGCGTAGACCCACAACATCCACCCGTCAAGCAGAAACGACGTAAATTTGCGCCCGAAAGAAACAAAATAAGAAACGAGGAGGTGGAAAACCTGCTGAAAGCTGGAAAAATCAGAGAAGTCAAGTACCCAACATGGTTGTCCAACGTGGTGGTCGTCAGCAAGAAGAACGGCAAATGGCGCGTGTGCATAGACTTTACGGACCTAAACAAGGCGTGCCCGAAGGATCCATTTCCGCTACCTCACATTGACGCTATGGTGGATGCAACAGCAGGACATGAGATGCTCACCTTCCTGGACGCCTGGAGCGGGTACAACCAGATCAAAATGCACCCAGACAACCAGGAGAAAACAGCTTTTCAGTCAGAAAGAGTAATTTACTGCTACAACGTCATGCCATTCGGCTTGAAAAACGCCGGGGCTACATACAACCTGTAACACCCCGGCCCCAACCAAAGGCCGAAATGTCATTCACGGTAGCTCGCCAGGCTGCGTACATGATGTGTCGTATATTTATGTAATTATAGCCCCCTGTCGCTTGCGTTTCTTTGCGATTCTTGTGCTTTTGATTGCGTTTCAGCTCCCATTTCTCCCTGATTTGGCACTGCTGCGTTTTTGTGTCCATTTTGCAGGTACAAGCGCATATTGGGAGTTTAGGATGCTTGTCGAGAGGTTTCGTGAAGTTTCGTAAAGTTTCGTGAAGTTTCGAGTTGATTCGAGTTGGTTTAAATCGCGGTTAAACTGCGTCTGAGCCTCGTTTCAACAAATGAAGGTGTCCCGGGACCTTGGGACGGGATTTGAAGCTCACATTATCATCCTAAGACTCGTCCCTAGTCATGAGCCTCATCCCTTAGTCTTGGGACAACAAGAAGAAGCAAAAACATGAAAATAAACTAAGTACAAGAAAGTGGATTTTGGAGCCTTGAACTGAAGAGCACGGGACAAGGGTGTCCCGGTCGGGTTGAGGGTGTCCCGGTCGGGATGTATATGGTCCCGGACGGGATGGGTATGTGACTCCTCGTTAGCTTAAAATACATCGTCTATTTGAAGGCTTTCTTGATCATATTTTTGCACGAATTTTCTACAGCATTTTACCAACTCTTTAAACTAGTTCCTCAAGGAAACTTAGGGTTAAAATAATTTTCCTTCTTGTAATTTCAATTCCCGACTCGAGTACGTTGTTTTGATCATCCTATTTCGTTTTGTTGTCGAATTCATCTTGTTCTCCTTGCAAATTTCTGATTGGTATTGCTTTCTACTTCCTTTCTTTTGATTGTGATTTCAATTTATATTGTTTGTGATCATATTTTCATTATTCTCCTTTGCTTTGATCATCAATTTCAACATGTGTGAGTAGTTCTTTTTCTAGGGGAGAAGGGTGATCATGGGTGAGTAGTCTAGTTTGATTTTGGTGATGTTTTGATAAGGGTTTTGCTTGTGTTTTGGTTGTCTTGCTTTGCTTGTGTTCGTTGATCCCTTGGCCAAGGTTTTGCGAGCGTTGTTTAAGGTAGGGCGCGAGACTAACCATTAGGACCCTCTTTTGTAAGTTGCGAGAGCCCGCACTAGAGACCTAGAGGACGCTTAGAACCGAGAGGTCGAGCTTATTCCTTAGCACATGCGATACCCGACTCATTTCTATCACCTTCGTTCATTCTAGCTTTGCCCTTGCTAACCCCGATTCCCTAGACTTTTCCTCTAAGTTTAAACCCCTCTTTCCTTCGCTTTAGTATTTAGTAAACCAACCTTTTCGAACCGAGACTAGAATCACTAAAAATAACCAACATTAGCAACCATCTCCCTGTGGATTCGACCCGACTTACCCTTGCTACCTAGTAGAGTGAGTTTGGATTATTTTTGATTAGGAGAGTGCGACTAAGCCTTATCAGTACATCGCCCACAGACCAACACGGGCCCTTTCCAGCGCACTTTGTCCTCACTCGTGCGCATCCTGAGAACTTCCCAGGAGGTCACCCATCCTAAGACTACTCTCCAGCAAGCACGCTTAACTGAAGAGTTCTTAAGATGAGCCACCAGAAAAGAAGATGCATCTTGTTGATATGAGTAGTACTTACAATCCTTTTAAGCACTATGTCACTTGAGCCAACACATGAACCTCTTCAACGGGGTACTCGGCCCGAATAACCTCGGACAACACCGGGTGTTACACCAACGCCTCGTAAATCTGATGTTCAAAGACCAATTGGGAAAACACATGGAAGCATACATAGATGATATGGTCGTGAAATCTAAACAGGAGGAGCAACATGTTCAGCACCTCCAAGAAACATTCGACGTACTTCGTTCTTACAAAATGAAGCTTAACCCCACGAAGTGCTCCTTCGGTGTAACAGCCGGGGAGTTTCTGGGCCACATCGTCACAAAGAGGGGGATTGAGGCCAGCCCAAAGCAAATAAGAGCTATCCTCGACCTCCAGCCACCAAAGACCGTCAAGGACGTGCAGAAACTCACTGGGCGCGTGGCCGCGCTGAACAGGTTCATCTCCAAATCTTCGGATAGGTGCAGACCGTTCTATGACACCCTGAGGAAGAACAAGGAATTCAGCTGGACAGACAGCCACAACAAGGCATTCGAAGAGTTAAAGATCTACCTTGCTGAACCTCCGCTGCTGTCAAAACCAACACAAGGTGAAGACCTCCTGTTGTACCTGTCCGTGTCCGAGAGCGCCGTCAGCGCTGTGCTGGTAAGAGAAGAACTGGGGAGTCAGCTGCCGGTATATTATGTAAGTAAAAGCCTACTGGATGCAGAAACACGGTACACACCTCTTGAAAAACTCGTTTATTCGCTCGTAATCGCATCGCAGAAGTTACGTCCTTATTTTGAAAGTCATACCATTATTGTGCGGACTAATTATCCTGTTAAGGCAGTCATGCGTAAACAGAGTTGTCAGGGCGGATGGCGAAGTGGTCAGTCCACCTCAGTGGGTATGACATACAGTACGAACCCAGGACAACCATCAAGTCACAAGCCCTTGCAGATTTTGTGGCAGACTTCAGTCCAAGCCTACAAGGAGGTGCAGACAGCGAGGTCCTGCTGCTCCAGCAGGAAGGACAGCCTGAACAGTGGACTCTGTACACAGATGGCGCAGGAAATCAACGAGGCGTAGGAGTGGGGCTTGTACTAAAGTCGCCACAAGGGGAGTACATAGTCCAGGCAGTTCGATGCGAATTCAAAGCGTCCAACAATGTAGCCGAGTACGAGGCCCTTATCATGGGACTCAACATGGCCATCGAGTTAAAGGTGAAATCTATCAAAATATTTTGCGATTCTTTACTTATCGTTAACCACGTGAACAAGTCTTACGCAGCTCGAGATTCAAAAATGGTGGCATACCTTGATCTTGTTAACACGATCATAGAGAAATTCGACGAGGTTGAGATCGAACAGATTCCGAGGGATCAAAACGCACACGCTGATGCTCTAGCCAACCTTGAAGCAACATTCCGTTCCACCGCTATCACAACAATCCCAATCTTGCATGCTCTACATTCGGCGATTCTGGCGGATCGATGCAGACGGCCAAGCGGCGACCAGGTCCTCTTGACCGGCCAGAGAGATCCAGCGACCACACAGCCCTCCACAGCAGGACAACATGAACAACAGGAACAAGAGCAACAGATACAGCAAGAACACCAGGAACAACAAGCACCTGGGTGGACAAACCCCTACATCGAATGGTTACAAGATGGAAAGCTACCACAAGACAAACTTCAGGCCAAAAAGTTCAGGATGAAAGCTTCAAAATTCCTCCTCATTGACGGGGTATTGTTCAGGAGGTCTGCAGCGGGACCGTACCTGAGATGTCTGGAACCTGATCACGCTCAGGCCGTTCTGGAAGAAATACTTAGTGGAGACTGTGGCAACCACTCTGGTGGTCGCAGCCTGTCCGACAAAGCACTCAGGATGGGGTACTATTGGCCTACGATGAGAAAGGACGCTGTCGAGTACGCCAGGAAGTGTGACGCCTGTCAGAAACATGCACCAGTACAGCGCGCACCTGCTGAACTGTTTCACCCCGTAATGTCACCTTGGCCATTCATGGTCTGGGGGATGGACATCGTTGGCAGACTACCCTGTGCACCCGGTCAGCGCGTGTACATGCTCGCCAAGACAGATTACTTCTCGAAGTGGATTGAGGCAGAAGCATTTAGTCAAGTAACGGACAAGCAGGTTATCTCGTTCATAAAGAGAAACATACTCACTAGGTTTGGAATCCCTGCACGAATCACTTGTGACAACGGGTCGCAGTTCATATCCCACAAAACGGAAGCTTTCTGTGCAAGATGGAACATAGATTTTCTGCAGTCCACCCCACACAACCCGCAATCTAACGGACAGGCAGAGTCTACCAACAAGACCACCATGGATAACTTGAAGAAGAAGCTGGAGGAGAAAGGTGGCAAGTGGGCAGACGAGCTGCCAATGGTGCTATGGGCGAACAGAACCACTCCAAAGGAAGCTACAGGACATTCCCCGTTCTCCCTGGTATACGGTACAGAGGCAGTCATTCCTGCAGAAGTGAGGATACCTACACACCGATACGGATGCACTACAGCAGAGTCGAATCAGGCGGAACTGTCCAGCAGCCTGGACACAATTGACGAGCTCAGAGACATGGCCACCATCAGGTTGGCGCCTGAAACAGCGATCGTGGATACTACAACAAGAATGTTCGAATAAAGGTCTTTCAGGTGGGCGACTTGGTACTCAGAAAGGTGTTCCAGAACACCCAGAACACCAGAGCAGGAAAATTCGCGTACAGCTGGGAAGGACCCTACCAGATAGAAAGCATAGCAGGAAACGGGGCTTATCGCCTGATGACTCTGGAGGGTTGTAGGTACCGGGATCTGACCATGGAACCACTCGACGTCTTGCTAAGGCCGTAAAGTTAAAAAGATTAAGTACAAAAAAACCTTTTAAAACTGTTTTGGAGCCGCCACTAAATTATGAGGGAAATTTAGAACCCGCCTCCGTGTCCTCATGCTCAAAGACACGTCTTAGAGTTCAAGGCACGTCGACACCTATCCGTCTAAGGTTATTGTGAAACCAGATTCGGATTCGGGTGAGGGTACTTTTCTAAAGCATAAATCAAAATAATGTTTTTATGAAAGATCTTTTGGAAAAGCCTATCAAAAGATAGCCTCTACTAGACTTGAGAACAATGCAAAGAATGATACATGAACCTAAGTAATACGCTACGTACAAGTGCGATATAAATGTAAAAAGAATGCAAAAAGAGATTGTTTAAACCCTCAGTTAAGCATGCTTAACTTATTAACGAAAACAGTTCAGTTTAATGACGAATTCATTTTAAGTTGATTTAGATGCAAGATGAGGATTTGCTAAAGATGCATGCAATAAAATAAAGTTCAATTAGCCATTGATTTATTTTAAGGAGGTCAGTTGTTTATGCGACTTTGGAAAGGTGTTACGAATAGGGTGTGTATTCGAGGTGCATGGCCGCCTTATGAAAAGCAGACTTGCGTACCAAAGTCGAGTGAGCCTAATGTAGGCCCTTGCTAGTCTAAGAAGTAAAGAAAAACTACTGTCTTCAAGTTTAGGAAGCCGTAGCTGGCTTCAAAGGGAAGAATTCAACACTAGGAAAATGAGGAATTCTAAAGGTGTTTATGCGTGAGGCTTTGAGAGTGTTTTGGGGTGAGAATTGTATTCTGAAATTGTGTGTTGAATGAATGACCGAAGGGTTGTATTTATAGTGTAGAGTTCGGTAGATTTTAGGAAATCTAGGGGATAAAACCGGACGTAGGAGCCGCAAGGCCTCTTGCGGCTGGGGGCAATCGCATAAGGGGTCTTGCGATAGCCCCTACCAATCGCAATGCTCCTTGCGATTGATAGGGCGGGCAAGATACTCCTTTTTCGTATATTTCCAAATTATATTTTAGGATATACGAAATAATCTTGCTTGAGCTCTAAGTTACGGTTGTTTGGCTGATGTTAGGGTTTGTTTTAGGGTTTGACTTGGTCAATCCTGATCCTTGGAATGCGGGCCAGGTATGGGTTTGGGGTCGATTACGGGCAGAGCCCTGAAAATGTAAAAAGGGTGCATTTTGTGTAATTTTGTGAAATAGGACATTCCGTGAGACTATCCTGGGTATTTGCTAATGCTAAAAGATAGTTTTAGCAGCTAGGCCTAAATTTAGGTATTTAGGTGGATCGATGTGTTATATGTGTTTAAAAGGGGTGTGCGCATGCCGGTTAGGACCTGAACTCGAGACAAGCTAGACTCTAGACCTAAGGACACTAAAGGTGATGACCCATAAAGAAACCTCATTTGCATTTAAAAACATTTAACTTGAATTCGTCATAGTTAGAACCATTTAAGTCAACGTAAAAGCATGCAATAAAAGTCCATTGTTACATCACTGGGTTTTTGGCGGGAGGTGCGGATTTGGGTATCTACAGAGCCCCCAGTTTGACTGAGCTTAGGACTAAAGCGAAAGTCAAACTACACGACAACATCCAGGGCCGATTCTGATCTCGATATCATCAGCGGCACGGAGTATGTGTCCATGGGTGAGACTAGGACTCCGAACCGGGCTTATCCGGGGAGGGTCGAACATGTTGAGGGGCATGAGGGTCCTTGCATACCTGTACGGGGAATGCCTTCCTGTGCTTGCTAAATACCTTTGCGTGTTATTCTTTGTTGCTTGTCTCGTAAAAAGAGCGCGTGCTTGGTCTCGTAAAAGAGCGTATGTGCTTCATGCTTCGTGCTAGTGCTCGTGTTGGTGCTCATCTCGTAAAGAGTGCTTACGTCCACGGAATTATCGTCCGAGGAAAATGCTCATGTTTAGTGTTTACGCAAAGGTTGTGTATAGTGTTTCAACTCGTTTAAGAGTGTGGCGGACTTTAGGTGACGCCTTAACCGAAAAGCTTGCGATTCCGAAGAAAATACCTAGGCCTGAAAATTAATCGAGCCCAAGGTGGAGAGTAAACGTGGAATAAAACATGCTCTGGAAATTGCCTTGTCGACTAGTGACTCTTCCGGGAAATCTCTTATCAATCGCTACTAAGCTTGAACTCACTCGCACATGTCGCGGTTTCAAATCCGGAAAAATTCGAATCTGCGATTTGCTCTTCTAAAGATCTTCAGACTTCGCTTGCTTCGGCCATGAAACGTGGTATCATTACGGTTTCTTGGGGTTCACTTGATACTCGTCTCTCGGACTTGGGATGTCTGGTGCTTGGATGTCTGGGTCTGTGTTCGGGTGCACACGTGAAAGTATTATGCTTTTAGTGCGCATGCTTGTGTCTTGAGGCGATTCTGGAGGTGTCGCTAACCGTGATTCATTCTTGAGGCGATTCTGGAGGTGTCGCTAACCGTGATTCATTCTTGAGGCGATTCTGGAGGTGTCGCCAACCGTGATTTGTTCTTGAGGCGATTCTGGTGGTGTCGCCAACCGTGATTTCTTCGGGCGTCATGCGAAAAATTACATTATTTTTCGTTGACGGAAGCTTGAGGGCGTGATTTGTTCTTCTTCAGGAGCGTCATTTCGCGAAAAATTACCTTATTTTTCGTTGACGGAAGTTTGAGGGGTGTATGGTGTGAGCCCCCAGTTTGACCGAGTTAGGGTGTATAACGACGGTCAAACTTGGTCGATAAGGTTGTCCGTAAGTGTTTTTGAATTACCCCCTCGAGTTTGACGAAGTTTTGTATGAAAACTGAGTCAAAGTGTGGCGAAAGATGTGTATTAGGGGACGAAGTTTTGGACTACCCCCTCGAGTTTGGCTTAATTTGGTTGGAATTAAGGCAAAGTGGTGTTGGCTTTCGGCTTTCTTTTTAGTGTAGAGCTAAATCGAAGTCTTGTTTATAATTAGGACTATACTTTGGTGTAAAAGTACAGTCAGGATTGTGACTATGCTTTTAATTTTGCCCCCTTAGTTTGGTTAAGTTTCGGTGTAAAACTAAATCAAACTTGGAAATGTCATTTCTGTCCTTGAATGAAATGATGTTTTGGTGTGGGGTGTTGGTCGTGCCTTTTGCAAAGCTGCCTACGTATCCACGGTGTGTGGAATCAGACCAGCGTAGTTCGATAATGCAGTTTAAGGGCATGCCGGCCCTGGGGGTGTTTGAGCTAAGTCGAATTGTGAATTTGACTCGCTTTTGCTTCCGGGGTGTTATTGTCTTGAGGGTGTCTTTTATCAAGGTAGGGTCTTTACTTCGGCTCGTGGGCTTAGTAAGTTTTTGGGACGTCCGTAAAGGATATCTATTTTTTGTATAGGAGTACGATCCTAAAATGGAGTGTCAGCCCCCAGTCTTCGTTGTATAATGTATATCGCATTCATGGTGCATGAGTCGACCATAACGCTTGTGTGGCTTCCTAGTCTAAGGAGGTGAATGTGTTATCTGTCGGTATTTAGGGGATATCGTAGATAAGCCCCCAGTCTTGAGGTTTGGTGCTACGGGATAGGTTATTTCCACCGGGCATGGTTGTTGTAAAGGGTGAACGACGGTTGTTCATTTTGGGCAACGTCTTTCAATAGGTTGTGTCTTGAACGGGTTGGATCCAATTCCGTGGTGTATCCAATGTCGTTGGATAGAGCGTGTCTTGTGTGATTGGGCATCTTGTGGTAGAGCATATCCAGCGTCGTCGGGCGTGCTCCATGTGCTTGACTGCATTGTGAATGCTCCCTTTATGTCGTGCTTGATGTCTTCTCCATTTCTTGCTTGTACCTGCATAGTTAGTACTCAAGAAAAGAAAGTTTTTTTTTTTGAAAATGCTCTCGCGTTTTTGGAAATACCTTTTGTTTGAAGGAAAAATCGTTTTTTGCAAAAGAAGATTTTGAAAATGTCGTTTTCGTAGAAGAAGATTTTGAAAAAGCTATTTTTGCAAAAGAGGATTCTGAAAAGTGTTGTTTTAGCGAAAGAGGATTTTGAAAAATGTTGTTAGGAGTATTTTTGTTCGTTGAGTTAATTTTTTTTTTAGAAAGTGCTTCCTAAAGTGCATTGACTTGGGTGCTAAGGTGCGTTAACTCGAGTACTGAGTTAGTTTTTGAAAGGTGCTCTATGAAATGTTTCAAAGACAACGATGAATCGTGTTAAGAAAACGGGTGTTTAAAGTGTTTCAAAGACGAAGGTGAATCGTATGCGTGACTCGAAACTCGACATTCATGGGGATGTAAGTGACAGTGACACGTGCGTCAGTGGAGCCCCCGGCTTGGCGACTCATGGTTGCTTCGGTGGCATGTTGTTGTTCCTGCAAAATGAACAAGGTTAGACGGAAAAGCAGAGTACTACTCCTAGGTCTAGCACAACTTTGTCTCGACGTAGTCGTTTTAACGCCTCGATGAAGAAACGGTTTGCCTTGGATTTTTGTGGATTTTTGTGGATTTTTGTGAGGATGTCCTTGACTTTGGAAGCTTTAGACATAAGTTTGTAAAAGGGTTGGTTGAGCTTGGGTGAGCGGCCTACGTATCCGTGGGTACGGAATCAAACCTAGCGTAGTTCCCAAAGGGTGACTTTTGTAAGATGTGTTTGTTTATGTGAAGAGGTGTTTATGTGGAAAGGGGCGTGTTTAGGGACCCGCCGGTCCATAAGGGTGTTTATGTAGTTGACCTTGATACATTGCATCTTAAAGGTAGGTTCTCCTTAGTTGATCTTGGCCGCTTGTTTGTCACATCAAAGTCCAATTTGATGGAGAGGGGTTCTATTCCCCAACCTCGATAATTGGATGAACCATCGAAGTATGTTGCTTCTTCATTGATGTTGTAAATTCTGCCGTAGTGTCGATACTGGGCTCCTCGTTGATTGAGTAGTCCCTTGGTGTCAAATTTGGCTCAGAGCAATGTCCATCGTGCCATATGTCCTTTTTGGCACGGGTTCCTTGAAGAGGTATTAGACTAGGTCCATTTTTGAGTAGACCTTTGTTTGCTTAGCCACCGGCCCTGTTGACTTTCGGGCTTTTTGAGTGTTATTCTGTCTCTTTCCTTTGAGACTTTTTGCTTCTTGACTTTGTCCCTTTCTTAAAGATCTTGGGACTTGTTTGCTTCTTGATTTCTTGGAAACTTTGAGACTTGTTTCCTTTTTGATTTTGCTCTTTTGCCGTTGTTTTCACTTTTGATTGTATTCCCCTTGAGAATTCGTCGGGCCCTTTGTGGTTTGGGCTCGAGCTTCGACTTTGCTAAAAACTACGGTGGGGAGGTTGCACGTGATCATGTGTCTATCACTGGGACTCCTATGACAAGTTCGTTTGCTTATTAGGCACGCGATCAGTGCACGCGGAGGGCGATCCAGGAATACTCATACTTTTGGTCGCGATCAAATTCATGACCACTGTGGAGCTCCAAATTAATGGATCCTCCTCCAAAAGCAGCGGAGTAGTAGACCACAAGCAGACTACCAAACCTTAAGTGTCTAGTCGTCGAAGACCTTTTGATTTTTGTCTTGTACTTGATATTGACTTGGACCTTCGTACCCGGCCTAGACCTCCTTCGGATAGCTACTCCTAGGATGCAATGTATGTCGGTGCAAAATGGTTTTGTATAAGAAATGTGGGTAAAAAGGGTAAAAGGAAACTGGGTTGTAGGCAAACTTATTCCCTTATCGATTTGTTAAAATGTCATACGTCGAAGACACGATTATCCTAGACTGACAGAGATTGACTCGATGCTTAAAATAAAAACTCGACCCGTATTTAAAAGACTCGAATTGCTTGAGGGGACCCGCCAGATCGTCGATGGTGCTTGAGTGGACGCCTAGTTGGTTGCTTCGTGACGCACGTGTCATGGGTGCACGTTGATGCCCTTGGTGTCGAGACTCGATTAACGCATACTTTGATTCAATTTTGTCTTTGAAACGATTTTGTTCTTGGTGAAGGTGAGAGGGTGTTTTGAGTTGAAACGCGTTGCCACATTTCGACTCTGCGTAAGAGCGATTCGAGGTAGTGATAAGCTACTTGAATCGAGGGTGCTTTGAAAATGCGATGGAAACGGTAGTGCCCGTTTTCATGCATTTACTTAAGGAAAAGTTAAACCGAAGCGACTAGAGCCACTTGGTCCAACATGAGAAAACCTCGGGATTGAGCTTGCTCATTCCCGGGATTTGTGCTTTTGCAAAAAAAGGGGTGCTTAATCCTAAAAGGCTTAGGCTAGGGAAGACTTTTGAAAAAGTGTTTATTTCGAAAGAGGTGTAAAAAGGAAAGGGCCTTGAGCCGTTTGATTTGTTTTTGTGAAATTCCTCAAGAATGGGCTGACATCCTCGGGTTTGAAAAGAATTTTGCAATAAAAGGGTTGTGATGACCGCAAGTCGTGCGGCCGATTTTGAGCTAGAAATGTTTTAAAACGTTTCATGCTCGACGATGTTTGGTGATAGTGTCGCTAAGATCCTATTGGTGGACGCTCGAAATGGCGTTTAAGCTATTTGAGTCGAAGGTGTCAAAATGGGGTGAGGACGAGCTTGCTCGTCCACATGGATTTTGTCCAAGGAGAAATGGATCGAGGTGGTTTGGGCCATTCGATCCGATGTTAGAATCCACAAGATTGGGTTTGGCCATTCTTGGGTATGGCGAGGGATGTTACCTATTAGGCTGGTTTGGCAATGGGTCGCTTTGTTTAGAAAGGTTCGAAGAAGCCTAGGGCTGTGAGTTCGCTTTGAAAGAATCACCAAGAATGTGTCCTCATTCTTGGGTTTTGCTTTGAAAAAGCATGCGATAAATGGGTTAGGATAACCGTAGGTTATTTAATCCATTTATGCTTTCAAAGACTTAGGGAAAGTGCGTTTTGTGTTAGGTTGCTCACGATGTTTGCTTTTAATTAACGATTGTTCATTCGTTAGTTCATTTTATCGAACGTTTTTTTTTTGTTGGGTTGTTTAATTGATTTGTTTAATTTTTGTTTGTTGTTCATTGTTTATTTGTTTGTTTTTAGCTCATTTCGTTTTGAAAAATTCTTTTAAGCTTTGAAAAAGAAGGGAGTTCTTTGAAAATATTTGAGCTAGGAGTGTTTTTGAGACAAGACTGCGTACGCACAGCTTGTCTCGATGTTAAAAGGCTTCGTTTTGCATCAACTTAGCCCGAGTGACAGTATTTTGTCGTGGGCTAAAGTTGGGTGCGTAAAAAGGAATCGACTCGGGTTTAGCTAAGTCGAGGATGTTAAAAAGGATTTAAACCGTGAATGTTAAAGAATGAAATCCACGAGTTTTAGGTTAAAAACCTTGACTCGGGTTTTGCTAGTTTTGTAAAAAGGGAAATTTGAAAATGTGTATTTCAAAAATTTCGCGAGAGTTTTGTTTGTAAAAGGTGTTAGCTTGTTAGTTGTAAGATGTTAGATGTTAGTTGTAAAAAAGTTAGATGTTAGTAAAATGTTAGATGTTAGTAAAATGTTAGTTGTAAAAAGTTAGATGTTAGTTGTTAGGTTCATTTATACCTTGAAAATTTTGAGTGAGTTTTCGAAGATATGCAATGCAAATGAGTTTTGAAAAAGACTATATTGTATAGCCTCGCACTCGTACGTATGACTCTTGGTCGTTGGGTCAAGTCTCGTACGCCTCCAACTGATTTAAGTACGCTTTGGCAGGTGCTTTTAGCCCTTTGCCTACATAGTATAACATGTAGGATACAAAGGAAGCCCTGGGGCGGTCAAATCAGTTTGCTACGGCAAGCCGTGGAGGGGTGAGAGGAAGGTTAGTCCAGAACGTGCTTTATCGAATGGACAAGCCTGCGTTTGGAACCACCTCTCGGGGTGTTTGTGTGTGAATCCGACTAGATTCGACTCTAAACGGATATGCTTAGCTCATGCATGTTGATTGTTCTCAAGTCGTTCAAGTCTCATTTTTATTTTTAAAAAGAAAAGGCTAGTTTTAGTTAAAAAAATAAAACCTGTCCCCAGCGGAGTCGCCAACTGTAGGTACCGGGATCTGACCATGGAACCACTCGACGTCTTGCTAAGGCCGTAAAGTTAAAAAGATTAAGTACAAAAAAACCTTTTAAAACTGTTTTGGAGCCGCCACTAAATTATGAGGGAAATTTAGAACCCGCCTCCGTGTCCTCATGCTCAAAGACACGTCTTAGAGTTCAAGGCACGTCGACACCTATCCGTCTAAGGTTATTGTGAAACCAGATTCGGATTCGGGTGAGGGTACTTTTCTAAAGCATAAATCAAAATAATGTTTTTATGAAAGATCTTTTGGAAAAGCCTATCAAAAGATAGCCTCTACTAGACTTGAGAACAATGCAAAGAATGATACATGAACCTAAGTAATACGCTACGTACAAGTGCGATATAAATGTAAAAAGAATGCAAAAAGAGATTGTTTAAACCCTCGATTAAGCATGCTTAACTTATTAACTTGATTCAGTTTAATAATGACGAATTCATTTTAAGTTGATTTAGATGCAAGATGAGGATTTGCTAAAGATGCATGCAATAAAATAAAGTTCAATTAGCCATTGATTTATTTTAAGGAGGTCAGTTGTTTATGCGACTTTGGAAAGGTGTTACGAATAGGGTGTGTATTCGAGGTGCATGGCCGCCTTATGAAAAGCAGACTTGCGTACCAAAGTCGGGGTGAGCCTAATGTAGGCCCTTGCTAGTCTAAGAAGTAAAGAAAAACTACCTGTCTTCAAGTTTAGGAAACCGGCAGCGCTTCGCTTCAAAGGGAAGAATTCAACACTAGGAAAATGAGGAATTCTAAAGGTGTTTATGCGTGAGGCTTTGAGAGTGTTTTGGGGTGAGAATTGTATTCTGAAATTGTGTGTTGAATGAATGACCGAAGGGTTGTATTTATAGTGTAGAGTTCGGTAGATTTTAGGAAATCTAGGGGATAAAGCGGACGTAGGAGCATGAGGCCTCTTGCATTGCTGGGCTGTCGCAGGGGTCTTGCGATAGCCCCTACCAATCGCAATGCTCCTTGCGATTGATAGAGTGCAAGATACTCCTTTTCGTATATTTCCAAATTATATTTTAGGATATGCGAATTAATCTTGCTTGAGCTCTAAGTTACGGTTGTTTGGCTGATGTTAGGGTTTGTTTTAGGGTTTGACTTGGTCAATCCTGATCCTTGGAATGCGGGCCAGGTATGGGTTTGGGCTCGGTTCTGGGCCCGAGCCCTGAAAATGTAAAAAGGGTGCATTTTGTGTAATTTTGTGAAATAGGACATTCCGTGAGACTATCCTGGGTATTTGCTAATGCTAAAAGATAGTTTTAGCAGCTAGGCCTAAATTTAGGTATTTAGGTGGATCGATGTGTTATATGTGTTTAAAAGGGGTGTGCGCATGCCGGTTAGGACCTGAACTCGAGACAAGCTAGACTCTAGACCTAAGGACACTAAAGGTGATGACCCATAAAGAAACCTCATTTGCATTTAAAAACATTTAACTTGAATTCGTCATAGTTAGAACCATTTAAGTCAACGTAAAAGCATGCAATAAAAGTCCATTGTTACATCACTGGGTTTTTGGCGGGAGGTGCGGATTTGGGTATCTACAAGGGTCAGATGGTCCCTCGCCCTTGGAACGCTATACATCTCAGGAAGTATCATATTTAATCTTGTACTTAGCCTTTCTTGTAACTTCTTCTCTTTTTTAGTAAGTACAATTTCTTCTACCAAGTTTACTAACTTAAGCATCGGAGGGCCGTTGGCAAAAACGCCAACGATCAGCCCATAGCAAACCAATTTCGTGCAGGATTGCAACACGGACCAGTGGCCAACAGCCACACCCAGCTGGTTCACAACATACAAATGGGCCGACACGTACATACGCTGGGTGCGTGGCGGTGGCGCCTACGTGCGGAGATCCCACCGCTCGCCCTGGCTAACTACACGACGTCTACATAAGTAAGTTTTAAGATGGTTCGGCATTTTAACTTACCACATATGCATGCACGAGATACATACATACATACATACATACACACATACATACATACATACATACATACATACATACATACACGCATACGCTTACTACGGTTAAGCGTAAATACATACACGCACACACCACAGACAGTCTAATGTCACACATACATACCACAGATGACACAATAATGCATACACATACGACATATAAGCATACCAGCATACACACTAACAGCTGAAAAACATGTTGACAGGACATCAGCAGGAACTTCAACAGGAAGGCTGGGGGACCTGCAGAACTAGACACCCCCAGCACAATTCCAAACGTCACAAGAAGTCTGAAAAACAAAACAAAGAAAGTACGACCATACAGGCCAGAATACGAGACTACAACTTGCTACACCGCCCTTGCGGTGAGCCACAAAATAGGAAGTTGTTGTTCAAAACAGGGTGAAAACGACAAACACACGATCTTGCTGTACAAGACTTCAAGCGTCAGCAGGGGCCCCACTTTCATCTGCAGGAACACCAACGTCGGAGGTCGCCATCCCCTCCTGAACAGGAGCACCATGGCTGCCCCCCATGACGTCAGCTGGAGTAGGAACAGGCCCTTCCACCTCAGCGCCCATATTGGCATATTCCTCCTCGACATCTGAATCCAGGGGCGCAGGCTTGCCCCCAAACTCCTCCTCGAACTTAGCCCTTTCCTGGGCAGCGTCCCATCCAGCAGACTTCCCCAGAACGTGATCCTCCATGTACTCAACCCTTGCCAGCCAAGAATAGTACGCACAAGAATCCTGCAGTTGCTCTTTCTTCTTCCTCAGCTTCTCCTCAGTATCCCTCAGCTTTACCTCCAGCAACACCTTGTCAGAGTAGCAAGCCGCCAGTTCCGCCTCAGTGCTCGCCACGGTCTCGCTAAATTTTTCCAGCCTAGCTTCGGCAGCCTCGCACTTGGAAACGATACCTAAGAGCTCCCCAGCAACCTTCTTGTTTTTGGCGGCCAAGTCATGACGCTCCTTTTCAGCTTGGGCCCACACCTTCTTCAGGAACAAGCTGCTCTGGAAACCCTGTCAAGAGACGAAGGACATCAGAACACGCAACGACGAAACACACCTACCACAAAGTCAACAACCTACGCGAACAAATACCTGGAAGAGACAAGCTATGAGCTCCTCGATATTCTCCGTCACACTCTTGGCCCCAAGAGTGGTGCTGAAGCCGGGTAACAGAAGCTGGTCGGCTATCTGAGGAGGGAAAGCGCCGCGACCATCGAAGGAAGCAGGCAGGTCCACAGCGATGCTCCCATCACCAGAACTTGACGCCCTGGCCTGAGGATGCCTGCGTCCTGCTGGTTTGGCTTTGGTAGAGTCAGAAGGGGACACAGGCACCGGGGACTCCGAAGCAGGAAGAGTGACTGTCTTCTCCTCAACCTTCACAGGGCCAGAAGTGGTACCCCTCTTCCTCTTATTCCTCATTGCGATCAACTCAGACGTAGATGGTCCCTTTGACCTTGAGACACCACAGAGACGACATGAAATCCCTACAACACGCTCCACTAAGTAGACAAGCAACACGAAACAAGGGGACATACCAGAAACGGCGCCAGATGACATCTCCTCCGGTTCACTCTCCAGAAACAGTTCAAGGTTAGGAATCCTGCTCTTCAACACGTCAGGAAAAGTTCTCTCAGACTCAGGTAACGCCTCTATCTTCCTGTTATGACCAGATTTTACACTACCCAGAATTGGCAGTTCTGGATAGAGAATACGATACAGAGCAGGATAGAAGAACAAATGGCAGTACAGGACAGAAGAGCAATAGCAGTTATATCACAGAACAGGCCAGAAGACGAATGGCAGTTATGGTCAAGACAGTCAACCACGGTGATTTACAAAGATCATGGGATAATGGAGCAAGCTATCAGCTGAGCAGAAGTGGAGTTATGGGAAGTTATCTAACCGCCGAAGATCATGGAAACGTGCCCTAGAAAATAGGAACTGATTCGCAGCTTGATTTGCCTATATATAGAGGCTCATTTGTACATTTTTGAGGATCTTTTTACTCTCATGAGCATACTTAAGCACTCGATAATTACACTACGATAAAACATAGTCAGTTCTGTATATTTGCTACAGAAGTGATCATACTCTCACAGTTGTATTCTGTAACCCCAACTCTGATATTAATAAAAGTACTCCTGGCTTGGTAGCATGATTTTCCCCATCTTCTTCTGGGAACCTGCGTCATCAAATCTCTGCGTCCTTAGTTCTGTCCTGTATAGCTCAGTTCTGTTCTGTTCCGCAAATAGTACTAGTTGATCCACTTTTTCCCATTTTCATACTTGTTAAGTTTTTTACCAAAACAAATTGGCGCCCACCGTGGGGCAACTAGTTTATTAGTTTGCGTAACTTTTCTCACAAAAATCTCACAAAAATCACCTCTTTCATACTCAAATGGCTGATAGAACTTTGGAGCAATTGTCCAAGGAGTTACAAGATGCACAGTCCAAAATTCAGCAAATCTCAGAAGAGAATGCAAGGCTGAAGGAGACAGAGTCCGTTCTAAAAACTAAGTTGGATTCTGCTAAGGGCAGTACTTCAAAGATCAGACCTGGGGCATCCTTGAGTTCTATAATCAAGAGAATAGATTTCTTTAATCTGGACGAGGATGAGGATCTCGAAGACCAACTCCTGGTTGGTGAAGATGAAGAAGAATCATCCGAGAATGCTGACAAAAGGAAGGGCAAGAAGAAGTTCAACTTCACCCTCATGATGATGCAAGAACTCCAGAAGTTACATGACAAGGTTGCAAAAATCCCAGGAGTTCCAGCACCAATTGAGGAGGCTTCCCAAGAGTGTTATGCAGATTCACCATTCAGCGAGGCCATAACTATGCAGGACATCCCAAAGAAGTTCAGTGTTCCAGGGATGAAGCGTATGATGGAACAGAGATCCACAGGACCACGCTGCCCAAGACAAGCAAAGGATGTACACGGTCCCAGCCCAAAGGAGTATAGAGAAGCCTTGCATGTGCAAAGGCTTTGGTTCTACTCTGGCCGACCACCGCAATGGTTTGTCAACATTCCTAATGGTACTATTAAATCGTTTGCTAATCTTGTGAATGTCTTTGTTGCCCGGTTGCTAGCGGCAGGAAGTTAGAGAAGCAAACAAGTGATGCATGCACTGTACAGAAGAAAGACGAGTCCCTACGAGACTATCTCCAGAGGTTTAACAAGGAGAAGATCTCTATCCCCAACTGTGACGTTGCAACCGCTATTCAGGCTTATAGGCAAGGTTTGGCGGTCAACTCTGAGCTTTATCGTGAACTAACCAAGTATCCTTGTGTTACTTTTGAAGATGTGCAGGCAAAGACCTTGGCCCAGATTAGACTTGAAGAGGATGCTTTCAGTCGGCAGGATAGTTCTGGGTATGAGAAGGTGAACAGGAAGTCTGATAGTGGACGCACCCAGAGCAGGCCAGCACCATACAGCAGGCCACCCAGAACACAAGTGCATGCCGTCAGTTCTTGTGGAACCCGGGATCGGACCCAACTCGGCGTCTTGCTAAAGGGCGGATTTTAAAGTTAAAAAAGATTAAGTTGGAAAAACCTTTAAGAACTGTTATGGAGTCGCCACCTATTTATCGCGGAAAATAGGAACCTGCTACCATGTTCTAAGTTAAAAACATGTTCTTAGATTTTGGAGCACGCCGACACCCCTAGATCTAAGGCTTGTGAAACCAGATTGGATTCGGGGTGAGGGTACTTTAGAAAAAGAGTTAATTCAAATAATGATTTATGAAAACCTTTTAGAAAAGCCTATGTAAAAAATAGCCTCTACTGACCTAGAACAATCCTTGTAAGATGATATTTGAGCTAATGTTATCGCTACGTACAAGTGCGATAAGTTTGTAGAAGAATGCAGATGCAGATGCAAAAAGATTGATTAAAACCCTCAGTTTAGCATGTTTAACTTGTTAACGAATACGGTTCAGTTAAAGGTCGAATTCATTGTTTAAGTTGATTTTAATGCAAGACAGGAAGGGTGCAAGATGCATACAAATAAAATAAAGTTCAATTGTCCATTGGTTTATTTTATAAGGTCGCTGTTTATGCGACTTTGGCGTGTCATCGGATATGGAGTGTACCCGAAGTAATAAGAACACTTGGAAGGCAAGCGCGCTCGGGTGCCAAAGCCGGCGCTAGAGTGTAGACCCCTTTGTTAGTCCATAGAAAATAAGAAAAAGCTTTGATCCAAGTGGATCGGTACCTACCTTGTCCTGACGCTTCAGATCTGGGCAGAGCTTCGCTTCTTGAACTTGAAAGGAGGATGAATTCAACACGGGATGGTGTGTTGAACTCAAGGATTTGAGTGCTTGAGGCTTTTGTGGATGTATTTAGGTGTATACCGTGCTAGACGGTATATTTTGTGGGACCCATGTGTGGGTGCTAAAACTAAGAAGAGAGGTTGTGAGAAGAGAGGGTTTTCTTGTGTGGAAAACTTATGAGAATAGGTCGTGCGAGGGGTTGTATATATAGGAGAATAGCCGAGAGAAAATAGGAAAGCAGGGAAAAAGCCAGCCTGGGAAACCGCATAGCCTTATGCGGTTTGGTGGGCAAACCGCATAGGCTTATGCGGTTTGCACCATGAGCCGCATAAGCTTATGCGGTTTGCACCATGAGCCGCATAAGCTTAAAAAGCCAAGCTGACAAACCGCATAGGCTTATGCGGTTTGTGTAGGGAGCCGCATAAGCTTGTTTGATTTAGTGGTGTGTGTTTTGGTAAAAACTCTACAAGGGTGAAAAAGAGCTAAGATGGGCCAACTAGTACTGTTTGTGAAACAGAACAGAACATAGTCTACTCCGAACAGAACTGATGACAACTAGATTAACGAAACCAAGCAGAACATAGCCTTCTCCGAACAGAATTGAGGGGACAACGAGATTGATGACGCAGAAACCCCGAGAAGAAGATGGGGAAAACTGCGGGCTACCAAGCCAGGACTTCTTTTATTAATCTCATGATGATTACAAGGCTTTTGATTACAATTGAATGATTTTCGTAGGAGAAACTAGCGAATAATGCTAATACATCGTTTATGTGTACTTCTATGTGAAAGTATAAGAAAAACCTATGAGAGAACATATGAGAGACCTCCTAAAAATGACTAAGTGAGCCTCTATATATAGGTAGAATGCTCACAATACAACTCCTAAAATCTAGGGCCACTATCTCATGAACTTAGGTAGTTGGATAACTACCCACTATGCATGACTTGTAACTTCCCATTATGACTTCTATTCTGATCCGCAGAACTGCATGCCAATAACTACCCATGATCTTAGGTAGTTAAATAACTTCCATTGACTCCACTTCTGCTCAGCTATGATATCTTCCATTATCCCATGATCTTTGTAACCGCTTATAGTTGACCTCTGCTGACCACAACTGCCATGCCTCTTCTGACCTGTTCTGGGCTATAACTGCCATACCTCTTCTGACCTGTTCTGGGTTATAACTGCTATTGTTCTTCTGTCCTGCTCTGTACCATATTCGCAACGTCTATCCAGAACTGCCAATTCTGGGTAGTGTAAAATCTGGTCATAACAAATGCCCCTTGTTTTCTCAAGTGCGACGTTCAAAGCAATCTTGAGGAAACAATCCTGTACAAACACTTCTATACAGAACAGACTAGAGTAGAAACAACTACTGTAAAATTTTGAACAACTATGCATCCGGCAAGACTTGTGTACCACATTCAAAGAGACAACGTTTAAATCAAGTAGGAGAGAATTAAAACCTGATTGATCGCTTCACCAGAGCGATGACTAGTAAATCATAAGTTGAACTTGAACATACAACGAATAGATTATCGAGGGGCTTACCTAGGGCTTATACCTTGCTTTGAAACACTAGAGTTTGAACCTTGATATGGCTCATTGGACAAGAGATGTTTCCTTAGTATATATGAGCTTTGGACTTTCCTTAACCTTAAAAAGGAAGGTTAGTCACATGTTATGAAATGGGGGATAGTTGAGACCCATTAGATTGTGCAAAACTTGCGGTGACTTGATCCGTAGAATACTTCGTTTGTCTTTTGATAATGCATCGTATGAACTATTGTTTAACCTTCTCGAGGATGGTTAAATACTTTGTGCCTTGTCTTTCAAAGGGCTTCTTCGTATGTGTGCCTTATGTCTTTCCAAAGGGCTTCTTCAGATGTGTGCCTTATGTCATTCCAAAGGGCTTCATCGTATGTGTACCTTATGTCTTTCCAAAGGGCTTAACTTTGCTGTTACTTGTGGTCCTTTTGCTTAGTCTGCAGAGCAAGACATTTTTCTAGTCCGCTCGACAGCTTTGCTGTTAAGTAATTAGCCTTGGTGATCCAAGGACTTAATCACTATTGTCGCTATCGCTTCTATCGCTTCTATTGTTCGTGAATGCACTAACCTCGCAGTGTACACCCGCACTTATGTACGCATGATCATGGCTAACCTTGAGGGATATTATAGGACTCTCTTAATCTGGCGGCTAAGCCCTGGTCCGTCAATCCGAGGACGCATCCTCTAAGCAGATGGCCGCTCTGCAGATCGGGCCGCACCGTGGTCTGGAGGAAGATCTCCACCGCAGGATCGGGCCGCACTGCGTGGTCCGGAGGAAGATCTCCACTGCAGAGGTTGCTCAAGGCCGAGGACTAAGCTCAAATCTGGAAGACAAATTCCATTCTTACGTAATCGAGGGGTAACTCCAAAAATGTTAAGGACAAAGCTCGAATCGGAGGTTAAGCTCTGCAGTAATCGGAGGATAAACTCCTGAGTAGAATTGAAGGATAAACTCTTGATTAGATGTGGAAGATAGACTCGACTAGGGTGGAGGATAGACTCCTTTATTTGTAATATGTGGCATACTAGATTTTTAGTGGATTATTTGTGATAATAAAAATATTTACTCTTGTAATTAAATGCAATCCGCAAAACAAGAATTAAAAATTAGACTATACCATTGGACATTGGCTCTACTTTACAGACTGGAGGTCTAGGCTCCAAGACTGACGATATGCTCGAGACCAAGGACTAGGCTCAATCTTTGGAGGGCAAGCTCCAAAGATGCCGAGGACGAGCTCAAAACTATAGATATGCTCAAGATTGAGAACTATACTCAAGAATGGAAAACGGCTTCAAGAGTGTCAAGATCCGCCAGATGAAGGGTAAAACTCCAATATTAAGATTGCATAGAATAAGCTCCAAAAATAGTAGAATAAGATATATGGTAGAACTTGTTGCAATTAGGATCGAAATAAGATGCTTAGTATTTATATAATCCAAGGGCGACAAGATAAGGTTGCAAGGGCGCTAGGATGAACTCCAAGGTTGGCCACATAGTGCAAGACTGTAATAAATAGAAAATATTCTTCAAGGTGCTGTAGCGCAAGACCGAAAAAATAAGATAATATGCTCCGAGATAATATATGCTCCAAGATCGGCAACATGATCGTAAACACGAGATAATATGCTCCAAGACTCTTGGTATAATATTATGAAGAAACATTTGACATATAATAAACAAGATTGAGAATACTTTGAGATTTTGGAAAAGTGTCAGTAAAATGTAAAAACTTGGTTAGTACAACCATTGATGTATTCAATGGTTTTTCTCATAATAAAATAATATAAAGTAAAGCGATAATGAAAAATAAATTAATTGAAAATAAATAAATAGAGCTTGAGTTTGGTTGATTTCCAAGCTTTGGAATCAACTTTCCCTCAAGAGTTACCAATTCATGTGCCCCTTGACCGATGATGGAGTCACCGAGGTAAGGACCTCTCCACACTTGAGCAAACTTGTATGAACTACATCTCTTGCATTCTTGAATCTATTTCTCTAAAATAATTCTCCTTTACCAAGGGCTCTCGCTTTGACATTCTTGTTGAATCTTCTCACCATAACACCTTGATACGAGGTCGACGTAATCTTTCTTGCATTTCTCACTTGTTCAAAGTTTTCAAGGTTAGTGAGCAAAGAATAATTTTAGAATCAAGAGTACATAGGACATACAGGTGCGTGAATAACCAATTCTGGAAGGATAACTCTCCACAAACATAAACAAGTTAGAAAGAAAGAAAGAAAGAAATATGTCTTATAAAAAGCTATAAACTGTAGAGGTTGATGCACTAACTTAACGTCCAACTTGTTATTAATAACAACAAGAGATGAATTGCGTACCTTTAGATTTTGCTCTCCTTAATAACGAAATTACCTCTTTCCTTTGTTTCAAATATGTACAGCTTCTATTCTGGAGCAAACGACATCTTCTGTCTTGGAGCGGATGACTTCTTCTGCTCTAGGGCGAATGACAACCGCTGCTCTAGGGCACACGACAACGTCTGTTCAGGAGCGAACAACAGCGTCTGTTCAGGAGCGAACGACAGCGTCTCTTCTGGAGCGAACGACTACGACTGCACTGGAGCGAACGACAACGTCTGTTCTGGAGCGAACGACAACGTCTGTTCTGGAGCGAATGACAACTTTCTAGTGTCATCGATTGCCCCACTTTGTAGTTTAGAAAACAAGGACAACAATCTTCTATACAAAAGCTCTATCTTGACATTATTTCGTCATCTCTAACACCGTGAATTTTCACCGCCACATACTTCTCAAAAACATGTGAGCTCGCGTAAAAATTATAACCTTCACCCTTTCTTAAAACAACTCGTCAACCTTGAGCAATAAGAATATGAGACCGCTCGTAAAGTTCGATCATGTTGGTATAAGGTTGAAAACATTCCTGCAAAAATAAACTCAAAAAGCAACGGCTACAAAGACAACATAAAAATCATGCGGACACGTACCAGATCAGGATTAAAATTCGGGATCAGAACTGAACGAAAATTCAAACCTGTTCGACAATCACTTCGTGAATGTCTTGCCGACCACGCACCAATGAATCCATCACCCTCATACTACTTGTTGGGTTGACTTGCTTTGACCAGCGACTTGCGAATCTTGACTTTGTCAAGATTACTAGTGACTTGCTAAAACCTCAGAGTCGACAGTCTTGAAAGAAGAGAATTCAAGACACAAAAGATGCCCCTAGTTTTCTCAAGGGAAACGTTTAGTAAACTCAAGGAAACGATTCTGAAAAGATAATTCAGAACACAACGAGCAGAAGATAAACAACCAGAAAATATAACGGGTAGGAAATAAAAAGGGTCAAGATTCAAAAGATAAGCATCAAGACTTATATATAGACGTCGGACAGAATTGGTAAAAATTCAAACCTCGATCCGGCTGCTCATTGTAACAATGATAAACTTACGTAAAGTTTGAAATTCTTCCAACGGTAGAGTCCTCAAGACTATAGGATTGATTCTTGCTCAAAGCCGTTAGCAAGCAAATTTGAAAAAATACCTCATGCAAAATCAATCATCTTCAAACGTTAGAAAAACTCAGATTTGTAAAAATAATTAATCACTTACAAAATTTAAAAGATAATAGAAATAAAATAATAACACATGAGAAAATTAATCACAAGATCAAGACAAGACTGAAAATCAGATCTGTAGCAAGTTTCACACTTACAACCTTGGCTACTCGCGCTTTGTGGCGATTTCGGGACTATGTCAATCCTGGTCCTCGACATTAGCAACTCTACCAAAGTGTGGAAGGTCTAAGCTTTCATTATTCTCTCTTGACCAAAATCCCAAGGCCGAAGTCTCCTTCCAGACCAGAACTGAAATTCGCCACAAAATCTGCCAAGGATTACGACTGATGGCAGTCTTGGCCTGCAATCGATGTTATACATAATAATCTGCACAAAACCATTTAACCATTCTCGGACAGTTCAGACTTTCTCAAGACTGACTTGGTGAAAAGTTAGTCAAACAATAGCATGATAATTCTTAAAATAAGATTAAACTTAGTAATATACATTAATTAAGTAAAATGTATATTTCTCGAAGAGTGTACCTTATTAGGCATCCAAGAGGTTCTTACTTGCACAATATATGGGATCTTGTAGATTATCCTCTTCATCGAACAAGAGTACAAGATGAAAAATTGGTATGATCTGCACAGGCTGGATAGCTTGATTCGACAATGTGCCCTTAGGCTGTCTTGGTGAAACGCCAAATGAGTGCTTGACATGATTGAACTCCATGTTATATCTCTCCAAGAATACAAAAGGATGCTTGCACGCGTCAAATGTGATTTTGACACTCTTGGACTTCATCACCAAATCATACGTGTACACCTTCGTTGTGTCCCCAATAAAAATACTCCAACATTGTGCTAATTACCACCTTGGTAGGTTGCCCCTACATCTCTCAAAGCGTAAGGCGTAACAAATTAAAAATATATTATGCAAAAATAAAATTCATCTTTTGATGAGTAGGATACACTTCGATTCGATTGGACTTGATAAAAGCATCCACAATTGTAAGCTACTTGTATCACGAAATCTTGGCAAGCACAACATTAGTATTGGTAGATGAAAAGAATCTATGTGCAAACTTTATCTTAAATAAACATAATCAACACTTGAAACATACCATGTTTTTGTCGGATGGTTACTACGATGGTTAACCAATCAAGATACATTACCTCTCTTACCATTTTATGTCTAGAAACTTTTGAACCTCGTCGTTAATTATTTCCTTTCTAGAGGAAATCTCTTGCACCTCCACTGTACAGACTTGAACTACCGGCCAACGTCAGACTTGTGAGCGATCAGACCAGGACATGACTTATACCAGTCCTGTCAAAGCGAGTCCACGCAGAACAGGATACTTTGGGTGTAAAGGTTAACTACCAAGGTCATACCTGATTCTGGTCGGTACATCACCTACCAGTAGTTTCTCACCAGAACAGGAGTGGTTGAGGACGTCTCTTCTCTGTCTTGTCTGACCTATCCGTTGACTTGTTTCTTTGATTGCAATATAATGAATTTGTTGCTATGATAGCTTCAAGCCTATTCTGTAGCACTCTGGTGTATTCTGGCACTTTCCGTTGATCACCATTATTCCCTACTTGATTGACATTTTGACGTATTAGTGGTACGTCGAAGGCACAAGCATGATATTATGAATTAAAACATATCAAGCAAGATATACAACGTCATCGAATTAAATCAATAAAATAATTAAGAGAAGAGACTCCTTTGTAGGTAGAGAAATTTTGCCCAAAGTATGTTGACCTAGGTCTCTCCGTAGAATCCACAAGCATGTTAAAATTTGTAGTGAGTTTATCATGGTTGATCCTCATTTCTTCCAAGACACCACGCATAACCATTCGTAATCGCCTTGACGATCTCCGTGACCAAGAGTCACTAGTTTCGATTCTTGTTTAGTTCTGTTGGGGACAACATCATTTCTTCTTAAGTTATCATTTCTAAGATCAGTAACACAAGCCAAACCACAAATATTAGAACCGTCATTAGCATAATAAACTTTATGAGTGTAAGGAGAAAAAGGTGGAGATTGATTTGGCTCTTGTGATTGTGGTTGTTCAGTCTTGTTCGTATTCCTCCGTGCAGGACTGGTTGTGTCCTTTAAGCGTCCAGAACTGAAACATCTATAACAAGATTCTCAAGCTTGAAAATCAATCCTGAAAAATCTATAACAAGAATGTTAATATCAAAATTATCAATCCAGAATTGAAAACAAAACTATTAATATCGAGACTATCAGTCCAGAACAAGACTGTTAATATCAAGATTATCAGTCCAGAACTGAATACAGGACTGCTAATATCGAGATTATCAATCCAGAACAGAGAACAAGAGAGTATTCAAAAGCTCTTATCTTAGGGCTAGATGAGTGGACATGTGTTCACTCTTGTCTCCGGTATGAACCAATTCTGTTCTGCTGACGACCACTTCCAGCTTTCTTGTTAGGCCTGTTCTGACACAAACTCCGCTGTTCTGTTTGTTGAAGGCATCATCTTCAAGTATGACGACCCTTGCTTGTAAGTACGAACAGTCCCAGAACTGTCACAGTTCAGAATTGAGATCTTTTCTTTGTTCAACTCTGCACTACTCCAGCAAACGACGGAAGCTATTCTGGCTGGTAGTTCTAACGTGGAACCTCCACCCATTCCAAGTGGAGTTATCACACCTACTCCAGGGTTCCAAGAGTTGAAAGCTGAGGAGCAAAACAAACCGGAGGTCCTACCCAGGACATCACTGTCTAACATGCCATCTACAGGCGTGGAGAAAATTGTCCAGAACACGACGGAAAAGATTAGCCCAGAATTGCTCAGGACTGACATTACAGAAGTGGAGCCTTTGCACATGCAATTCTTCCTTAGATCTTTGGGAATAAGAACTATGAGCGTCCTCTATTTGTATTAGCATAACGTGGTCTTGAGGATGTTACGTACTATAGCACAACTTCAATTGATGGAACGTTGAATTTCTTGAACATCCTTCAAAACCGCGATATTGTCGAAAGGGGAGGATCCTTCTTTTTCTTAGGAGAAGCTTGGTTCCTAGGATCGAGTCCTCTTGAATTGATCTTCAAAGCCTTTGTCCCCATCATGATAGGAAAAAACTTCTCTTTTTATGATGAAAGACAAGGACAATTCTGGCCTGATTCTTGTGCTGTAACCACTAGAATCGCTGGGGTTCTGTTCGATTCAAGAATGACTCAATTCTCTTTGAGTCTTGTAACTTTTTTTCGAGAATTGAAGCAATCCTTGAGGAAGATTTCTCCAAATATTGTGCTAGTTGTTCAAGGGTCTTGTCAACCATGTGGTCGTGACAAGAGTGTGTTTTTTTGTGGATTTTTGAGAAGAGAGTTTCACAAACTAATAAACTAGATGCCCCACGGTGGGCGCCAATTTGTTTTGGTAAAAACTCTACAAGGGTGAAAAAGAGCTAAGATGGGCCAACTAGTACTGTTTGTGAAACAGAACAGAACATAGTCTACTCCGAACAGAACTGATGACAACTAGATTAACGAAACCAAGCAGAACATAGCCTTCTCCGAACAGAATTGAGGGGACAACGAGATTGATGACGCAGAAACCCCGAGAAGAAGATGGGGAAAACTGCGGGCTACCAAGCCAGGACTTCTTTTATTAATCTCATGATGATTACAAGGCTTTTGATTACAATTGAATGATTTTCGTAGGAGAAACTAGCGAATAATGCTAATACATCGTTTATGTGTACTTCTATGTGAAAGTATAAGAAAACCTATGAGAGAACATATGAGAGACCTCTCGAAAAATGACTAAGTGAGCCTCTATATATAGGTAGAATGCTCACAATACAACTCCTAAAATCTAGGGCCACTATCTCATGAACTTAGGTAGTTGGATAACTACCCACTATGCATGACTTGTAACTTCCCATTATGACTTCTATTCTGATCCGCAGAACTGCATGCCAATAACTACCCATGATCTTAGGTAGTTAAATAACTTCCATTGACTCCACTTCTGCTCAGCTATGATATCTTCCATTATCCCATGATCTTTGTAACCGCTATAGTTGACCTCTGCTGACCACAACTGCCATGCCTCTTCTGACCTGTTCTGGGCTATAACTGCCATACCTCTTCTGACCTGTTCTGGGTTATAACTGCTATTGTTCTTCTGTCCTGCTCTGTACCATATTCGCAACGTCTATCCAGAACTGCCAATTCTGGGTAGTGTAAAATCTGGTCATAACAGTGTGGTTTTAGTTCCGTGATTTCGTATTTCCTTAATCCGAATTGCTAAATCTTGGGAATATTCGGTGTAATCTCCTTGCTTGTGCCCCAAGAAGGCCTAGTATGATCTTCTAGAGAGTTGTTGAGGGCTTTGGAGTGCGGGCCAAAGGTGGGTTTGGGCTCGGTTTTGGGCCCGAGCCCCGAAAATGTGAAAAGGGTGTATTTGCATAGATTTTGTGAAATAAGGTAAGACGTGAAGCCGTATTTTGTGTAAGAGTGGACTAAAGGGAAGATTTAGCCACCGGGCCTAAATTTAGGAATTTAGGAATGCTGAATTAGACCTTGTTAATGTAAAAGGGCTAATTGTAGTGCAAATGCGAAGCTCATGCCAAATGAAGCGGGACAAGGACCTAGCTAGACTCCAAATGGACAAAATGAACGTTATTTAAATGCGATGTGAGGTGACCTAAATCATTTTAACATTTCAAACGACTCAAAATGAATTCGACATTAGTTAGAACCGTTTAAGTCAACGTTAAAGCATGCGTAATAGAAGTCCGTGTTACATCACAGGGTTTTGTTTGGGAGGGTACGGATATGGGTATCCACAGAGCCCCCAGTTTGACTGAGCTCGGACTAGAGCGCTAGTCAAACTCCTATGACCATATCCGGACCATTACAGTCTCGATATAGTCAGCGGAACGAAGCATGTGTCCATGGGTGAGACGAGGACTTCGAACCGGGCTAAACGGGGAGGGGCGTGCGCATTTTAAGGACTTGGCGGTCCGTGCATGCTATAAGGGCCTGCCGGCCTGCTGAATGTCTTCGTCGTGCTTGTTGTACTGTCGTTGCCTTCGTATATGCTTGGTATCATCGGATGCCTGGTGTTGGTGCTTGTAATGTCTTCGTATTGCATGTGTACCTTGTAAGATGTTTGGGTATGCGTGAGGTGTATAATTGAGTAGGGGTGCTTATGTAGGTGTAGGTGTAGGTCTCGTGAAAGAGCGTCCGTGTAATGCTTGTGCTTGAACTCGCCGAGGAGCGTCTATGTAGGGTGAAATGCTTGGAGTTAGGTGTATATTGCAGAGTGCTTGTGCTTGGGCTCGCCGAGGAGTGTCTTTGTAGTCGTAATTGCATATGACTGCCTTCCGTTGAGGAGAAGGTAGTGCCGTTGTCGTTGCTGATGCCTTTCTTTGGTATTTATTCGATGCCGCCGCTTATCTTTGATGCCGTTGTTGATGTTGAACTGGGTCTCGCCGAGGTGCGCAGGTGCTTAGTGTAGTATTTGCTGGAGAAGTACTAGTTTGCTAGGGAAGGGTGTATATGTATGGTCTCGCCGAGGAGCGTAGGTGTAGTTGTGGTTGTTTGGGAGAGTGATGGTGTTTCGTCTTGTTAGGGTGCAGTGTATACTCATGGGATTATGGTCAGGAAGGTGTATGTGCTCAAGTGTGCGGCCGTGTAATTGCTTGGATGTCTTTGAATGTCTTTGATCTGGGACGCTTGGTGTTTATGTTAGTGATTTGCTGGGGAAGTCGAAGGGTATGTCTTGGACTCCGTGGGAAATGTCTGTATAGGTGTGTGGACTCCATGGGGAGGAAGCGATACTCCACAGGGACGTGTAAGAGGGTGTAAGGACTCGTGAAGAGTGTTCGTGTTTCTGCTTCTGTACCGTGTATTAAATGCTTAGTACACGCGTATGGCGGACTGTAGGTGACGCCTTAACCAAGGCATAGCGCATAATGTATGTGCTAGCGCTTGTGGCGGACTGTAGGTGACGCCTTAACCATGAAAGCTTGCGTGTATGAAGAAAAATGAGGAGAAAACGTGGAACAAAACATGCTCTGGAAATTGCCTGTAGACTAGTGACTCTTCCGGGGAATCCCTTATCAATTGGCGACTTCAAGCGTGAACTCATTCGCACATGTTGCGGTTTCAAATCCGGAAATATTCGAACTCGCGATTTTCCTTTCGAGATCTTCAATTTCGCTTGCTTCGACCATGAAACGTGGTATCATTGCGATTCGTTTGGATTCGTATGATACATGTCTCTTGGACTTGGAATGCATGGTGCTTGGGATGTTTCTTGGATATGTTAGGGTGCTTGGTGCTTGGACCTACGTTCGGGTGTTGCTTGTCTGATGCACACATGAAAGTGTTATGCTTTTAGTGTGCATGTTCATGTTTGTAGCGGTTCTGGAGGTGTCGCTCAACCGTAGATGCGTATAGCAAGGGTGTCTTCAAAAATGCGAAAAATTATCCCATTTTTCGTTGTAAAGGTTTGATTCTTGATAGGAAGCGTCAGCCCCCAGTTTGACTGAGTTATGGTGTCGGTGTATGTGAGCCCCCAGTTTGACTGAGTTATGGTGTATAACGATAGTCAAACTATGTAAAAGGCTATGGGTTGTATTAGGATGAGGGTGTTTTTGGGTTACCCCCTCGAGTTTGACTAAGTTTTGAATGAAAACTGAGTCAAAGTGGGGTGCGGGATGTGCATTGGTAGGAGGAGTTTTTGGGTAACCCCCTCGAGTTTGACTTAGTTTTGGGTGAAAACTGAGTCAAAGTGAAGAGCATGGTGTTTGGATTACCGTCGTCTTCGCTCTTAGTTGTCTAGGTGATCTTGTGTAATAAGGATTGTGTGAACCCTTCATTACATGACTTGTTGTTGTAGCTTGGCTTGGGCTTGTAGTTGCTTTCGTCGTCTTTTGCTTCCGTGCTGTAGTGTGCTTCCGTGGACCTGCGTAGTTAGTAGGCTTGGATTTGAAAGTGAAATGATTCCCGATTGGGATGCTTGGATTAAAAAGCTTTTTGTTGAAAAATCATTTTTGTAAAAGATTCACTTTGGTTGTCGAAATGAGCTTTAAAAACGAACGCTTGAAATGTCGGTTGTAAGGTTTCATGTGAGACGAAGGGGGTGTTAGACGTTGTAGGTTCAAGCTAGAGTTGTGAAGACCGTGGAGTGTTACTTGAGTGTGAAGGTTGAAAAGCCCCCAGTTGTCGGTGGAATCTCATGACAACACGGAGTGGGATGTAGTGCTAAGTTCGGTTGTGCTTTGCGTAAGCTGCCTACGTATCCACGAATGTGGAATCAAACCGGCGTAGTTCGATGGAGCTTTTGCTTAAAATGTGTTAACTCGAGTGAGTTAAATTCGAAGAATGCTGTTACTCAAAATGTATTAACTCGAGTGCCGAGTTAAATTTTTGGAAAAGTTTAGACTTCGAAGATTCGATGTAACACCCCGTGTTATTTTAACACAATATGATAAAAGAATTTAATTCCTCAAATTAAATTCATCCTTTTTCCATATAATAAAAATGCGACAGAAATTTTTTCGCCAAATAATAATAAATTTTCCTAAGTACAAATTTAAAAATTTTGAAAAATAAAGTTTGTTCTATTATCTTCAGAATTGAAAAAGAAACACATTTCAAATTTTTATAAAAATGAACACTTATACTTTTCCCGTCTTTGAAATTTGGGTCAACAATTTCAAACACGCAAATCAAAAATCAAACAATCAACATCAACAATTTGAAAATCAAACTCAACGTCATTTTTAATGAAAATGTATCCATTTTGATTTTATTTAATAAATAATATTATATTAATATATAATTACTATTCCTTTTCTATTAAATTAGCTTTTTTCTAAAATGTCGAAATTCTAAGTTATACTTAATTTAAACTGACAAACTTTTTGACGTTTGATTATAATTATTTAAATCTTTAACATTCAACTAAAAATAAATATTTCGACCTAGGAAGTTTTTATACAGAATTTCAAGGATTAAAACTCGATTTTTATATTTAGTACCTTTTGAAGATTAGTTTTATTTTTATTTTCGATTTTATTTCAAAACATTATTTTAAGATCATATCTTTTATTTGAGACTTTTCACAAGGTACAAGAAATCGAAAAATTTCGAGAAACGAAAATCGAGCCCGAAAATTTGACTTTTGACTTTTGACTTTTGACTTTCCTTAGTCAAATTTCTATCCTCTTCCATATATTCTTACACAAATTAAATTTCTCTTACACATCTAATTTATCATCATCACTTTTATTTTTGTATTTAAAATTTAAAGATTATACTTAATAATAATAATACTTATAAAATATAATACTACTACTTTAATACTACCATTTTCATTTCCGTCACTTTTAAAATTTTTCTAAAGTAGTAAATAAAATATTTTAGTCTTAAATTTATAAAATGAATACTTTTCAGAAAATTGTCAAAACAGCACATTTTAACTTTTATCGTCTTTTGACACCCGACCTTTTTAAAACTGATTAATTTCGTGGAAAACTTTTTAACATCAAATATCTATTAGGAACCTTCCAAATTAATCAAGTTGTGCCACGTGATTAATATGACTCATATTTATTTAATAAAACTTTATTTATTAAATAAAACAAAACATAACCAAAATCATTTAACCTAATTCTTTTAACCTAAAATTTTTACAACTTGTCCTCATTATTTCTAAGTGCAAAACTCACCCCTTTTCACTCCATAATGTCGTGCCCCTTAGCCCCCTTTCCTCTCTTTTATTTTTTCCATTTTTCTCCCAAACCTATTAATATAAATCCTTAATATTATTCTAATAAATCCTAAGTAATTCTAGTTATATTAGTGGGTATTAGGAGCTAACTTGCATGGATTATATGGGTGAAAAACTTGGGTATTTTGGGTGAAGAAAAAATCCGATCTAAAATTTATTTTAGATCCCGACGATTAACATCCTAATGAGGTGACTAGCCTTGTCTTGTATTATCCTCTTTAGTAAATTAATTTGTTTTGTTATTATGATTTTATGAATATAAAAATTATGTTAAATATGTTAAACATCACTTATATGTTTAGGTGTTGTATAATAAAATGATAATAAATAAGTTATATTGATAATAGATTAGTTGTAGTAAAATAATACTATGTTTAGTTAAATTAATTTGAGCACTTTTAATTTATGTTCATATGATTTTTATGTTTAGTTATGTTTTAGTTAAGTAGTAATCATATATAAAAATTATGTGAAATATTAACAATGAGTTTAAAGTGATTAAAATCGAAAAATGAAAATTTATAAACATATATACATACCCACGGTTTTCCTTATTTTTTTTAATAAATTTTCACTTTTAATTTTTGTAAATAATATGTTAGAATAAGTTAGTTAAAATAGATATATTCATGTTAAAAAAATTAAATTAGGAAAATAAATTATAAGTTGTTAAAATCAAAATTAGTGTTCTTGAGCTTGTTTTTGATGTTCATATGTGTTCTTGTGATCTTCATGGGTGTTCTTCATTTTTGGCTCTCTTTGATTTTGTTTTAGTTATGTTTGTTATTATTTTGTGTTTATGTTTGGTTATTGTTTTTATACATTGTTAGTATTATGTTATAAATAACTTAAAATATTATAAATCATTTGGATTAAAAAGTTAGAAAATTAAAGTGTTGAAAAACACTATTCATAAATATAAATGAAATTTTTAGTAAATTTCATTTTAGTTTAAATCGTTTTAGTATAATTAGAATAATTAAAATATAAAGACTTTAAGCTAAAAACCGATAAAATTGAAAAATGAAAATTTAGAAACACCATGGACTAGCTCACGGCATTTTTGATGTTTTTAGGTTAAATTTTGCTTTTATCACTTTTTAGTTTAATTGTTAAAATAATTTAATTAGTAGTTTATAAATTGATTTAAGAAATTAAAAGAAATAAATCAATTTTGACATATATAGTATATCACACGACATATGCATTTTAAATTGACTAAATTTGACTAAAATGAAATTATCACTAAGTCACTAAAGTTAAATAGTAATTAGAATTGAATTTTAGTATAAACCGATTTAGTTATAAATGAAATATTGTAAACCGATAAAAATATGTAACAGTTATAAAAATGAACTAAATCGTGTGTTACTGCCTTTGCTATTGGATTGATGATCTTGGACATACGGACTATAAATGAATCATCCACGATACTATCACTAACTTAAATTAATAGACGACTAAATTTAACCGTGTCTCGTTTTAAAATAAATATCACTGATCACCTTTTATAAAATGAACTTAACGTTTTTAAAACTAGAATTTTAGAGTATTTTCATAAATGACTAAATGCAAAATGAACTTAACGTTTTTAAAACTATGATTTTCGAATATTTTCATAAATGACTAAATACAAACCGAACCTAACATTTTTAAAACTATACTTTAGAATATTTTCAAAAATCGCCTAAGTACAAAACGAACCTAACGACTTTGAAACTAAAAATTTGTACTTAGAAAATAAAAACAAGATTAGTATTATACTAAAATACCTTAAGTATAAAAAAATAATAATAATAAGTATAAGTATAAAAATACGAACACGTATAAAAATACGTATAAAATACGGTGAATAGTAAATACGATGAATAGTAAATACAATGAATAGTAAATACGATGAATAGTAAATACAATGAATAGTAAATACGATGAATAGTAAAATACGATGAATAGTGAAATACTGAAAATAATTGAAAATTTTACTAAGTATAGAAAATTTAAAATGAGGAAGTAAATGACCTAAAGTGTTTGAAAAACACATAAATAAAATTGGACATACTAATAAACGTTTCAATTTAGAAACTTAAAAACATTAATAATTAACAACACTTCAAATAATAAACGAATGTGTTATGTGATCATATGAAACCTACAAATACTTAAACGTTTGACGCTGAGACTAGGAGAGTCTAGTAATATGTGATATGTAATATCAAATAAATAATAAATCTTGAGTAAGTTTAAATAAAAGGTCAAGCTTGGGCCTCAGATATGAAAACGTCAATCGTAAGTGAAGTGGGACTAAGATAGTCTTGTGGCGGTCGCCATTGCCGGACAAGATAATTGAATATGCCAAGGCTTTTGTCTCAGGCTTTAGGAAATAGTCGTTTTATCCTGAGTTAAGGTGCTCTATGATTAGCATAGCCCATTCTTAAATTGGATACTAGTGTACATGTACTAGACTAGGGTTTTATTCCCCTATTTCGCTAGAGTTACCAGGGTATCCGTGCCGATTTGGGCGATTATAGCGGTGATCTCCTTGCCGTGTTTCGTTCTTAGTGGGCGCGACACTAGCATTCGTTCTTACCCTGCGTAAAGATTACTTGACGAGATTGTATCTGAAGTTCGAATCATTTCGAACACTAGAGGATGAGATGCAAGTATTATAGTATTCGGCGTGGTTTACGAGTCGAGTAAGTCTCTGCACTATGGAAGTGAGATGCAATCGATCAGAGTACAAAGGCCTACTCAGTGGTCAGGCTCGTAAGCAGTATGTGTTGTGTGTTGTTTGATTAAATGAGAACGAGTGTGTACCATCTTCGAAAATTAAAGACCACAACTTTCTGAAATGAATCGAGTCTGTATGATGATTATGATACATTATATATGTTTGTTTGCGATCCGATATCGCCTTGTAATACTATTGAATTATTGTGATACTATTGCTATGCTATTATATGTTAATTGCCTTCATAATTGAATATCATGCTTATATGATTTATCGCTTTAAACCGCATGCTTAGTATGACTTATATGTCTTTATATGCTATGTGTATTAAGCATGTTTATGTTTTTATCATAATGTTATGTTTATAAAGCGATAATATTAAACCAAAGTAATTGAAACCGAGGGTAAGTATGAGCATAGCTAGTCACTGTCCGCTCAGCGGGCATCCCCCCATAGTTTATTGTGCAGGACGTTCGTGGACCAGGAGCTGGATTTTGGATGGGGCCACGAGACGTTTTTACGCTTTACTTTTGTTGTTTTTGAGAGATATGTAATATATTTATCGCTACTCTTTTAAAGTACCGTATTTAGAGTTGTTCCATTCAACTCTTGAACGATGGTTGTAATATTTGGGTTTATGTATAATTAATAACGCTGGTTTGAGACTTAATTAATTTCCGCCTTAGTAATTAAAGTCGACTAAAAACCAGGTTGTTACAGTTGGTATCAGAGCTGTCTTGCGACCGTGAGTAACTTAATAGTTATTTCATCTAGCGAGAGACACCTGGGCCGGACATTCATATCGTATGTCAGGCAAGACTACTAGGATCAAATAATAAATTAGATTTTTCTTTTATTAGATCACTTAAATAATAACTTGAAATCGCTTTAAAGTGTGAGGATGGGTAGAAACCTTAAGGACCGACCATAGGCTAAGGATTTTTAAATAACGAATTACTTCCCTCAAAATAAAATACACTAACTATCGTATGCTTGCTACTTGCTGATGTGACTAACTAAAATTAACAACTATCCTCGGATATAAAATCTTTGTATAATTTTAATTCTCGAAGATCGAAGCCTTTAAATCAAATACATGACGACAAGATCCCAGGCGCAACAAATGGACACATCAAGGACCTTACAACTGATAAGACGTTCAACATCTCGAAGAATTCTGACGCGGAGAAGATTTCTACAACTTCATTTAACTATCCTCTTTAACTAAAATTTTTATTTCGTTCTCGTTTAAAAATTTTAACCTCTTAAACCTTTCCCTTCTAACTCTCTAATTTCCTAAACCTATAATTTCTAATAACTATTTCTCAAATGAACTTTCATTCTTCTTCCTTAATCTACTTAAAATGATTTTATTTTTGCATGTCAATTCCTTAAACTTCTTTTGATTGATTCTCAAAAACCTTCAAATTTTATTACATTTTAAACCTCTTAAACTTACCATCTCTTTTAAAATTTATAAGATCTTGAAAATTTATAAATTCTAATTATACTCTAAAATGAACTTTCATGTTTTCCCTTTTAACACATATTTGAAACTTATTCAATTGGTTCTTAAAATTTATTTCTCAATTTTCAGTATCTTTGAAAATGTTTTGTTTTTAATTGTATATTCTTTACCTTATACTATCGAATTTGATTATTTTCAAATTTTGCAACTTATCAATACCTTTTCCAAATTTCTAACCTCTGAAATGAATTTTTATCTTTTCTACTTAAACTGCGTAAATATATGTTTAAAATTTTCTTAAGGGGGTAGGACAAAATATGATGATTTAAAATCATTGATTAAAATTATTTAAAATCTTTATTTTCAACCTACTTTAATATTTATATCTATTTCTAAATTTAAATGAATCTACTTTTATTTTAAAACCTTTATAATTTTAATTTAAATTAATTCCGTACAAAAACTTCTAGGCCCCACCTTTTTTAGAATCCCTTTGGAGTCGATTTCAGAAATAACAATCTAGCAACATTTCTGTATTAATTCAAAATACCTCATTTGAATATATAAAACGATTATAACTTTCAACCTTTCCACTCTATCTGAAATCCTTATAATAATTCAAAAATTCAAACTTTTTGAAAAGTCTTATTCTACCAAAATAAAATATCTTTATCGAAACTTGTGAAGACTTGTTATCTTCTCGAACTGCCTTGTCTAACTGCGAGCAGCTATTCACTCTATCTTTCTTAAGGGGGTAGGTTTGTAACACCCCGTGTTATTTTAACACAATATGATAAAAGAATTTAATTCCTCAAATTAAATTCATCCTTTTTCCATATAATAAAAATGCGACAGAAATTTTTTCGCCAAATAATAATAACTTTTCCTAAGTACAAATTTAAAAATTTTGAAAAATAAAGTTTGTTCTATTATCTTCAGAATTGAAAAAGAAACACATTTCAAATTTTTATAAAAATGAACACTTATACTTTTCCCGTCTTTGAAATTTGGGTCAACAATTTCAAACACGCAAATCAAAAATCAAACAATCAACATCAACAATTTGAAAATCAAACTCAACGTCATTTTTAATGAAAATGTATCCATTTTGATTTTATTTAATAAATAATATTATATTAATATATAATTACTATTCCTTTTCTATTAAATTAGCTTTTTTCTAAAATGTCGAAATTCTAAGTTATACTTAATTTAAACTGACAAACTTTTTGACGTTTGATTATAATTATTTAAATCTTTAACATTCAACGAAAAAAATAAATATTTCGACCTAGGAAGTTTTTATTCAGAATTTCAAGGATTAAAACTCGATTTTTATATTTAGTACCTTTTGAAAATTAGTTTTATTTTTATTTTCGATTTTATTTCAAAACATTATTTTAAGATCATATCTTTTATTTCGAGACTTTTCGCGTGCGCGCAAATCGAAAAATTTCGAGAAACGAAAATCGAGCCCGAAAATTTGACTTTTGACTTTTGACTTTTGACTTTCCTTAGTCAAATTTCTATCCTCTTCCATATATTCTTACACAAATTAAATTTCTCTTACACATCTAATTTATCATCATCACTTTTATTTTTGTATTTAAAATTTAAAGATTATACTTAATAATAATAATAATACTTATAAAATATAATACTACTACTTTAATACTACCATTTTCATTTCCGTCACTTTTAAAATTTTTCTAAAGTAGTAAATAAAATATTTTAGTCTTAAATTTATAAAATGAATACTTTTCAGAAAATCGTCAAAACAGCACATTTTAACTTTTATCGTCTTTTGACACCCGACCTTTTTAAAACTGATTAATTTCGTGGAAAACTTTTTAACATCAAATATCTATTAGGAACCTTCCAAATTAATCAAGTTGTGCCACTTGATTAATATGACTCATATTTATTTAATAAAACTTTATTTATTAAATAAAACAAAACATAACCAAAATCATTTAACCTAATTCTTTTAACCTAAAATTTTTACAACTTGTCCTCATTATTTCTAAGTGCAAAACTCACCCCTTTTCACTCCATAATGTCGTGCCCCTTAGCCCCCTTTCCTCTCTTTTATTTTTTCCATTTTTCTCCCAAAAACAATTAAAATAAAACCTTAATATTATTCTAATAAATCCTAAGTAATTCTAGTTATATTAGTGGGTATTAGGAGCTAACTTGCATGGATTATATGGGTGAAAAACTTGGGTATTTTGGGTGAAGAAAAAATCCGATCTAAAATTTATTTTAGATCCCGACGATTAACATCCTAATGAGGTGACTAGCCTTGTCTTGTATTATCCTCTTTAGTAAATTAATTTGTTTTGTTATTATGATTTTATGAATATAAAAATTATGTTAAATATGTTAAACATCACTTATATGTTTAGGTGTTGTATAATAAAATGATAATAAATAAGTTATATTGATAATAGATTAGTTGTAGTAAAATAATACTATGTTTAGTTAAATTAATTTGAGCACTTTTAATTTATGTTCATATGATTTTTATGTTTAGTTATGTTTTAGTTAAGTAGTAATCATATATAAAAATTATGTGAAATATTAACAATGAGTTTAAAGTAATTAAAATCGAAAAATGAAAATTTATAAACATATATACATACCCACGGTTTTCCTTATTTTTTTTAATAAATTTTCACTTTTAATTTTTGTAAATAATATGTTAGAATAAGTTAGTTAAAATAGATATATTCATGTTAAAAAAATTAAATTAGGAAAATAAATTATAAGTTGTTAAAATCAAAATTAGTGTTCTTGAGCTTGTTTTTGATGTTCATATGTGTTCTTGTGATCTTCATGGGTGTTCTTCATTTTTGGCTCTCTTTGATTTTGTTTTAGTTATGTTTGTTATTATTTTGTGTTTATGTTTGGTTATTGTTTTTATACATTGTTAGTATTATGTTATAAATAACTTAAAACATTATAAATCATTTGGATTAAAAAGTTAGAAAATTAAAGTGTTGAAAAACACTATTCATAAATATAAATGAAATTTTTAGTAAATTTCATTTTAGTTTAAATCGTTTTAGTATAATTAGAATAATTAAAATATAAAGACTTTAAGCTAAAAACCGATAAAATTGAAAAATGAAAATTTAGAAACACCATGGACTAGCTCACGGCATTTTTGATGTTTTTAGGTTAAATTTTGCTTTTATCACTTTTTAGTTTAATTGTTAAAATAATTTAATTAGTAGTTTATAAATTGATTTAAGAAATTAAAAGAAATAAATCAATTTTGACATATATAGTATATCACACGACATATGCATTTTAAATTGACTAAATTTGACTAAAATGAAATTATCACTAAGTCACTAAAGTTAAATAGTAATTAGAATTGAATTTTAGTATAAACCGATTTAGTTATAAATGAAATATTGTAAACCGATAAAAATATGTAACAGTTATAAAAATGAACTAAATCGTGTGTTACTGCCTTTGCTATTGGATTGATGATCTTGGACATACGGACTATAAATGAATCATCCACGATACTATCACTAACTTAAATTAATAGACGACTAAATTTAACCGAGTCTCGTTTTAAAATAAATATCACTGATCACCTTTTATAAAATGAACTTAACGTTTTTAAAACTAGAATCTTAGAGTATTTTCATAAATGACTAAATGCAAAATGAACTTAACGTTTTTAAAACTATGATTTTCGAATATTTTCATAAATGACTAAATACAAACCGAACCTAACATTTTTAAAACTATACTTTAGAATATTTTCAAAAATCGCCTAAGTACAAAACGAACCTAACGACTTTGAAACTAAAAATTTGTACTTAGAAAATAAAAACAAGATTAGTATTATACTAAAATACCTTAAGTATAAAAAAATAATAATAATAAGTATAAGTATAAAAATACGAACACGTATAAAAATACGTATAAAATACGGTGAATAGTAAATACGATGAATAGTAAATACAATGAATAGTAAATACGATGAATAGTAAATACAATGAATAGTAAATACGATGAATAGTAAAATACGATGAATAGTGAAATACTGAAAATAATTGAAAATTTTACTAAGTATAGAAAATTTAAAATGAGGAAGTAAATGACCTAAAGTGTTTGAAAAACACATAAATAAAATTGGACATACTAATAAACGTTTCAATTTAGAAACTTAAAAACATTAATAATTAACAACACTTCAAATAATAAACGAATGTGTTATGTGATCATATGAAACCTACAAATACTTAAACGTTTGACGCTGAGACTAGGAGAGTCTAGTAATATGTGATATGTAATATCAAATAAATAATAAATCTTGAGTAAGTTTAAATAAAAGGTCAAGCTTGGGCCTCAGATATGAAAACGTCAATCGTAAGTGAAGTGGGACTAAGATAGTCTTGTGGCGGTCGCCATTGCCGGACAAGATAATTGAATATGCCAAGGCTTTTGTCTCAGGCTTTAGGAAATAGTCGTTTTATCCTGAGTTAAGGTGCTCTATGATTAGCATAGCCCATTCTTAAATTGGATACTAGTGTCATGTACTAGACTAGGGTTTTATTCCCCTATTTCGCTAGAGTTACCAGGGTATCCGTGCCGATTTGGGCGATTATAGCGGTGATCTCCTTGCCGTGTTTCGTTCTTAGTGGGCGCGACACTAGCATTCGTTCTTACCCTGCGTAAAGATTACTTGACGAGATTGTATCTGAAGTTCGAATCATTTCGAACACTAGAGGATGAGATGCAAGTATTATAGTATTCGGCGTGGTTTACGAGTCGAGTAAGTCTCTGCACTATGGAAGTGAGATGCAATCGATCAGAGTACAAAGGCCTACTCAGTGGTCAGGCTCGTAAGCAGTATGTGTTGTGTGTTGTTTGATTAAATGAGAACGAGTGTGTACCATCTTCGAAAATTAAAGACCACAACTTTCTGAAATGAATCGAGTCTGTATGATGATTATGATACATTATATATGTTTGTTTGCGATCCGATATCGCCTTGTAATACTATTGAATTATTGTGATACTATTGCTATGCTATTATATGTTAATTGCCTTCATAATTGAATATCATGCTTATATGATTTATCGCTTTAAACCGCATGCTTAGTATGACTTATATGTCTTTATATGCTATGTGTATTAAGCATGTTTATGTTTTTATCATAATGTTATGTTTATAAAGCGATAATATTAAACCAAAGTAATTGAAACCGAGGGTAAGTATGAGCATAGCTAGTCCTTTGTCAGCTCAATGAGCATCCCCATAGTTTATTGTGCAGGACGTTCGTGGACCAGGAGCTGGATTTTGGATGGGGCCACGAGACGTTTTTACGCTTTACTTTTGTTGTTTTTGAGAGATATGTAATATATTTATCGCTACTCTTTTAAAGTACCGTATTTATAGTTGTTCCATTCAACTCTTGAACGATGGTTGTAATATTTGGGTTTATGTATAATTAATAACGCTGGTTTGAGACTTAATTAATTTCCGCCTTAGTAATTAAAGTCGACTAAAAACCAGGTTGTTACATTCGAGATGCATTTCAAGGATTTGAGATGCATTTACGAAAGATACATTTTGTTTGCGAAAGGGTGTGTTTGCAAAAATTGAATTGCAAAGTGCTTTCTTATTAACTCGAGTATTGGGTTAATTTTGAAAGGTGATTAGCTAATTTGAGGGTGCATTGCCTCGTGTAAGTTTGAAAAAGCGTGTCGTTCAGTGGGAGCGTTTTGAAGACTGGAGAGTTTTTGAAATGAGCGGTTTAAATGTCGCTAAATTGTTTGATTGGAAGAGGATTGACTCGACGTGTGACTCGATGCTTAAAATGTCGAAAAGTTTGCAAAATAGAGACGAATCGTATGCGTGATTTGAGACTCGACGGTTGCATGGATGCCATATTCGGGAACACGTGTGTTGGTGGAGCCCCCAGTGGTGCTTGCTTGTCTGCGGTGGGATCTTTGTTGTTCTGCAAAACAGTGTTAGACCAAAAAGCAGAGTACTACTCCTAAGTCTATGACAACTTTGCCTTGACGAATTCGTTTTAGTCGCCTCGATAAAGAAATAGTTTGCCTTTGAACTTTGTGAATTTTTGTGGACACATCCTTGGCATGGAAAGCTTTGGACGAGGAATATTTTGTGGATTTTTGTAAAAGGTTGGTTGAGCTCGGGAGAGCGGCCTACGTATCCGTGGTTACGGAATCAAACCTAGCGTAGTTTCGAAAGGGGTGTTTAAGGGCGTGCATGAGGTGTTTATGTGGAAAGGTGCGTGTTTAAGGATCCACCGGTCTGGGAGGTGGGTTCGTGAAAAGGTGCGTGTTTAAGGACTCGCCGGTCAAAGGGGTGTTTATGTGTTTGACCTTGATACATTGCATCCTAAGGATGGGTTCTCCTTAGTTGATCTAGGCTGGTTGCTTGCTACTTCTGTTGTTTCTTCAATTTGGAATTTCAAGGACTTGGCCACTCGTTTCTGGGCTTCGGTACTTCTTGCCTTTGGGGTTTCGGCCCCTCGCTTATTGATTTCTAAGCTTGTTGACTTCTTAAGCTTTTTGACTTCTTGAGCTTTTGACTTCTTAAGCTTTTGACTTCTTAAGCTTTTGACTTCTTAAGCTTTTTGACTTCTTGAGCTTTTGACTTCTTAAGCTTTTGACTTCTTAAACTTTTGCTTAGTTGTTTTGCCCCTTGGTCCGGAGCTTTTGAGACTTTTGGTTTTTGGTGACTTTGGTTTTTTGACCTTTGTACCTTGTATTCCCGTTTGGTTTGAGAATATCCCACGCCCTATGTGGCTTGGGCTTGAGCTCGGACCCTGCTAAAACCCTGTGGCTCGGTGGTCACTCGTGATCGTGTGTCTATCACGCGGGCTCCTATGACAAGTTCGTTTGCTTATTAGGCACGCGATCGAGTACGCGGAGGACGATCCAGGAATACTCGTACTTTTGGTCGCGATCAAATTCATGACCACTGTGGAGCTCCAAATTAATGGATCCTCCTCCAAAAGCAGCGGAGTAGTAGACCACAAGCAGACTAGTGAACCTTAGGTGTTTAGTCGTCGGAAACTTTCTTATCTTCGTGTCCTTGATTTAGTTGTTGACTTGGACCTTCGTACCCGGCCTAGATCTCCCTAGGATAGTTGTTCCTGGGATGCAATGTATGTTGGTGCAAAATGTTTTTTGTGAGTAAAAAGGGGTAAAAGGAAACTGGGTTGTAGGCAAACTTATTCCCTTATCGATTTGTTAAAAATGTCGTACGTCGGAGACTCGATTGCCCTAGACTGACGGAGTTTGACTCGATGCTTAAAAAGTCGACCCGTATTGAAAAGACTCGAATTTCTTGAGGAGATCCGTGAGATCGTCGGTGGCGCCTTGATGGATTCTTCGCTGGGTGCTCGAGACGCACATGTCTCGGATGGGGTTGATGCTCGCGTCGGGAGTTGGCTCATGCATACTTAGATTTGTCTTTGATTTTGCAAAAGTTTTGTTTTCGGCGAAAAGCAGGATGTTTTGTTGAGCAAAATGTGTTGTCACATTTTGGCTCGATGTAAAAGGTGTTTTGAAATCAAATCTGATAAGCTCGTGTTAGTGGCTTGTCGGTGAAAGTGTGAATCGATTCGGAGTGGCGATAGGCTATCCGAATCAAGGGTGTTTGATCATGTGATGAAGACGGTTATACTCGTTTTCATACATTCGGTTTGAAAGAGGGTTAGATTAAAGCGACTATGAGCCACTTGGTCTAACCGTGAAGGATTTGCGGGATGATGCTAGCTCATCCCTAGGTTTTGCTGTCATGTGAAAAGAGATGTTTGGATTAAAATGGCGGTAGGCCATTTTGAATCATGGGTTACTATTCTCGGGTTTGAAAATGCTTTGTAATAAATGGGTTACGATGACCGTGAGTCATGTAGTTCATTTATAAAGTGATTATTCTCGGGTGTTTTGAGGAGACTGTTTGTCTAGATCAAACCGTCATGACTATAGGTCATTTGGTTCGAAGGCAGGATTTTTGAAAAAGGTTATTTCAAAAACATGATGAGGATTTTGTGAGAGTAGCTCGTCGTGCTTTGACAAAAGGTTTGGAAAGTGTTTGAACTAGAGACGTGTTGACACGTTTCTGGCTTGACCTTGAAGAGTGTGATTGGCCCAAGTTAACGGTATGTCATTGTGGGCCGGTTGTAGATTGCTTGGAGTGAACCTATGATGGCGAAAAGCTAGTTGAGTCGGAAGTGTGAAGGTGGGATATGGATGGGTTTGCACGTCCACGTGTTTTGCTTAAGAGGAATTGGGCCAAGATCATTTGGTCCGATGAAAAGTTTGCGAGATTGGGCTTGGCCATTCTCGGGTTTTGTTTGCTTGAACAGGATGATTTTTGCTGAAACGAGTCGACTTTGGGCCGTTTGGCCCGAAGAGATTCGTAAAGTGTTTTATTTGAAAAATGTTTTGCTAGGAATTGGCGTACAATGACCATGAGTCATGTAATCCATTGGCTTTTTGAAAGGTCTCGGGAATGTAGTGATTATTCCCGGATGGTTGAAGAGATTTGTGATTGGGTCGAATTGAACTAGGTATAGGCTAGTTGACTTGACACGGAAATTTTGAAAGAGAATGTTATTTCAAAAATGTGAAGGGCCGCGAGCCGCCCAGAATGAAAAGTCTCCAAGAATATGTGACGAGATTCTTGGGTTTTGCTTTATGAAAATGCTTGGGATAAATAGATTACGATGGCCTAAGGCCATGTAGTCCATTTGTGTTTTGAAAAGATTCGGGAATGTAGTGATTATTCCCGAGTGATTTGTGAGGGATGCCTAGTGGGTTGAAACGAAATAGTGGAGAACTATTTGGTTGCCCGCACCACTTCGAAAAGCAATTATTTCGAAGTTGAAAGAATTTCGAAACGTGATTGTTTCAAAATGAAGAAGCTTTGGTTGTTTTGTAGGAAACAGGGGTATTTTTGAAAAGAGCTTGTTTCAAAATGAGAATGTTGTTGGTTGTCTTGTAAAAGCGAGAAACTTTTGAAAAGAGCTTAGTTCAAAAATGAGAGTGTTTTGCTTGCTTTGTAAAGAGAAGATCTTTGAAAAGGGTTCATTTCAAAAATGAGAGTGTATTGCTTTAGGAGCAATGTTGTGCCTAAGAAGTCTCTTAAGGTGACTATGAGTGTGAGCATGTCGTCTCGGTGTTGAAAAGTGTTGGTTTTGCATTTGTCGAGCCCATGTTAACGGTTCATCGTTAAGGGCTTGAGTCTAGATGCATGAAAAGAATTCGACTCGAGGATGGTTAGTTAGTCGAGTCGAGGATGTTGAGGATGAATTAGGTTGTGTGGGTTAGATTTGCATTTTTACTAGACCAACGTTGATTTTAAGTGTTCATTCTAGCTCATTTCTTTGTTAAGAAAACTCTTTTGAGCTTGAAAAAGGAGGTTTTCAAAAAGGTTTAGCTAAAGGAAAGCTTTTGAGACAAGGATGTGTGCGCACATCTCGTCTCGATGTTAAAGATTTTGCTTCGCACCCGTCGAACTGATATCGGTGATTTGCCAAGGTGAGCTCGAGATCGGATGTGTAAAAGAGAAAGGATTCGGCTCGAGCAAGTCGAGTCGAGGATGTTAAAAACGGAGTCTAGGCCGTATGGCCTAGGGGATTGAAATCCACGAGCTCGGGTTTTAATCCTTGCTCGGGTTTTTGCTTGTTAGTGAAAAAGGAAGTTTTGAAAAAGCTTGTTTCAAAAATTCGCGATAGTTTTGTTTGAAAAGGTGTTAGATGTTAGATGTTAGGTTCATTTATCTTTGAAACGTTTAAGCGAGTTTTCGTAGATATGAATGCATATGCTTGTTTTGAAAGGGACCATGGAGTGCATGGCCTCGAACTTGTACGTTTGACTCAAAGGGTGAAAAGGGTCAGTCGGGTACACCTCCAACTACCTCGAGTACGCTTTGGCAGATACTTAACCCCTCTATTTCCTTACGCCGGAGCGATAGGTTTTCTAGAGGGAGCACTGGGGCGGTCGAGATAGCCGTTTACGGCAAGCCGTGGAGGGGAGAGAGGAAAGTTAGTCCTGCACGTGCTTTATCGAGTGGACAAGCCTGCGTGTTGGAACCACCTCTCAAGGGTGTAAAGGGTGCCTAGATTCCAAAAGGAATGGACTCTAAACGAATGTGCATAGCTCAAATATGTATACTTGGATTGTTCAAGGCTTTCAAGTTTCACCTCTTAATTTTTAAAAAGAAAAAGCTAGTTTTTAGTTTTAAAAATAAGATCTCCCAAGCGGAGTCGCCAAACTGTGGAACCCGGGATCGGACCCAACTCGGCGTCTTGCTTAAGGGCGGATTTTAAAGTTAAAAAAGATTAAGTTGGAAAAACCTTTAAGAACTGTTATGGAGTCGCCACCTATTTATCGCGGAAAATAGGAACCTGCTACCATGTTCTAAGTTAAAAACATGTTCTTAGATTTTGGAGCACTTGACACCCCTAGATCTAAGGCTTGTGAAACCAGATTGGATTCGGGGTGAGGGTACTTTAGAAAAAGAGTTAATTCAAATAATGATTTATGAAAACCTTTTAGAAAAGCCTATGTAAAAAAAAAGCCTCTACTGACCTAGAACAATCCTTGTAAGATGATATTTGAGCTAATGTTATCGCTACGTACAAGTGCGATAAGTTTGTAAAAGAATGCAGATGCAGATGCAAAAAGATTGATTAAAACCCTCAGTTTAGCATGTTTAACTTGTTAACGAATACGGTTCAGTTAAAGGTCGAATTCATTGTTTAAGTTGATTTTAATGCAAGACAGGAAGGGTGCAAGATGCATACAAATAAAATAAAGTTCAATTGTCCATTGGTTTATTTTATAAGGTCGGTTGCTTATGCGACTTTGGCGTGTCATCGGATATGGAGTGTACCCGAAGTAATAAGAACACTTGGAAGGCAAGCGCGCTCGGGTGCCAAAGCCGGCGCTAGAGTGTAGACCCTTTGTTAGTCCATAGAAAATAAGAAAAAGCTTTGATCCAAGTGGATCGGTACCTACCTGGTCCTGGCGCTTCAGATCTGGGCAGAGCTTCGCTTCTTGAACTTGAAAGGAGGATGAATTCAACACGGGATGGTGTGTTGAACTCAAGGATTTGAGTGCTTGAGGCTTTTGTGGATGTATTTAGGTGTATACCGTGCTAGACGGTATATTTTGTGGGACCCATGTGTGGGTGCTAAAACTAAGAAGAGAGGTTGTGAGAAGAGAGGGTTTTCTTGTGTGGAAAACTTATGAGAATAGGTCGTGCAAGGGGTTGTATATATAGGAGAATAGCCGAGAGAAAATAGGAAAGCAGGGAAAAAGCCAGCCTGGGAAACCGCATAGCCTTATGCGGTTTGGTGGGCAAACCGCATAGGCTTATGCGGTTTGGTGGGCAAACCGCATAGGCTTATGCGGTTTGCACCATGAGCCGCATAAGCTTATGCGGTTTGCACCATGAGCCGCATAAGCTTAAAAAGCCAAGCTGACAAACCGCATAGGCTTATGCGGTTTGTGTAGGGAGCCGCATAAGCTTGTTTGATTTAGTGGTGTGGTTTTAGTTCCGTGATTTCGTATTTCCTTAATCCGAATTGCTAAATCTTGGGAATATTCGGTGTAATCTCCTTGCTTGTGCCCCAAGAAGTGTTGGGGTTAGTGTCCTCCACAGTTAGTGCAATAACATAAATAAATCTCTAAAGGTACACAGGGTACATTTCGTATTTAATTAGTTGATTAACGTTTATCAATAACGGTTGGCTTGCTAGATAAGTTTGACGTTATTGTCATACAGATGGCGGTGATCAACTGGTCCCTAAGAGTCACACCTAAAGGATGTGTTTGAGAAATATGATTATTTGAGAAAATGATCATATTGATGCCCTACTAAAAGACTAAAAGGTTAGTCGGTGTTTTTGACTAAAATGTTAGTCAAGTGTGTGATTATAATATGGCCATTTAATAAGGATTAAATGATTTTAGCTAAGACGAATTAAATGTAATTCGTGAATTGAATATAAAATGTTATATTTAATTATTTGATATAATATAAGCTAATTAATCATAAACTGTTATAATTAATTAGAAAATTATAAATATAAGGATATTAATAATTTAATGATATATTATAGTGGATCATTATTATGTGATACTAGTAATATTATATTATATTAAAAGCTAAAGGAAACCTCCAAGAAAGAGCCTAATTGGTCTTTGACTCCTTGGTCAACAAGGAATTGGTTTTTGGAAAGTGATTTTTGGAAACAAAAATTACTCCCATACTATAGGAGGGCCGAAATTATGAGGCTATATTAGGGGGCTTTTGGCTCAACCTAATTACTCAATTAATTGATCATAATTCACAACACAAAATCTCAAGAAAAGAAATAGTTCTTCTCTCTAATTTTCTAGCAAATCAAAGGGCATATCTTAGATTCATCTTGGGTGTTTCAATTAGGAGAATACCATACTTTTGGTATTGATCTTAGGCCAATTTACTTGGATTAAAAGGTTAATTCTAAATCTTTATACTTTATTATGCAATTTTATTTTATGACTTTAAATCTTATAAAGTTTTTCATTATAATCCTGTGGATTTTAAGGTCTATATACGGATATAAACCTACAAGTGGTATCAGAGCCTAGAGTGCTCATGAAATTTTTATAAGGTTTTCATAAAAATCGATTTTGTATAAATCTTTAATCAATTTCATAAGTTTGGCCGTATGAATTGGATTGACTTTGTATTTGTTAAGTTGGCGTACGATTGTTTGCTAATCATGTTTGACTTTTTGACTATTAAATTTTGGCCAAATCAATTTCATAAGTTAGGCCATTTGATTGTGATTAAATCATGTTATATAAGTTTGGCCGTATGATTTGTGTGTTGTCCGTATTATCTCTTCCATTTGGCCGTGATTTTTTGTCATGTTTTTGGCTTAATTTGGTCTATTTGATTCATATTTATCAATGTTTTGAGATGTTAAAACTATAATATATGAATTTGTATAAGTTTTGATTTAATACTGATTGAATTAAAACATAAAAGGACCAAATTTGTGTATGTTAATGAACATATATGATGTTAATTATTAGATCTATCAGTTTAAGATGTTTAAATCTAAAAGGTTAGTTTGAATATTTTGAATCAATGTTTAATATGGATTAAAATTGTATTAGGATTGATCTTATTATTAGCAAAAACGAATTAAAACAGTTTAATTCATGTTTTTCATTATTGGCCGATTTAATTTTTGGTAAATCTTATTTGTTTTAATTTTGGCCGTATATTTCTTTGATTAAAAAAAAAAAAAAAATTTCGGTAATTTTATCAATTTGGCCGAAATTATTATTTTTGGAAATTCTTGTTTTTTCCAATTTTTTTTTTTTTTATTATATTATAAAGATTATATATTTTGTGATATTATGAAGAAGTTCATAATAATTATGATACCTAATATTTTAAAGAAGTTTAAAATATAATTGTGATCTAATTTATGTTATAAGGATAATATAAATTGGTTTTGGATTATTTTTGATTAAAAGATATTATGAACAATTAAGGAATTGTTGCATAATTTTAATCATTTAAAAGGGTGGTTTGGATTAAAATCAACTAGTCTGCATTGATTTTATTATGTTTAGTTGATGCTTTATATTTTGTGAATGAATGTTTGAATGAATGGTTTTATTTTTCGCATTAATTATGTACAAAAGGTTGTAATTTACTAGTGTGGCCTTAGAAGATTATGTTTTCGTAATGAAAGGAAACATAATTATTGGTTGTATTTTTGAGATCTCGAATCTCCAATCTTGTAATATTTTTATTTTTGGCGTATTTTGAATTAGAATGTAAATAGGTTTATTTTGTAATTCAAATATGTAATTTTGAGAAGATTCAAGATTGAAGATTCTAGATGGATTCCCACTAAAGCCCAAGATGAAGAATGAAGACAAGCTTAGGGTCCATGGATGGATTCCAAATTGTATCTTGTTTTTATTTTCATAGGGATAGGCCACACTAGGTGCTTTTATTTTTGCGTTTTACTTTACCGTTTTATTGCATTCACGTTAGATAGTAGCATCATATTCCGCCTAAACTAAACCAAACCACCTAATATGCATGAAATTGGATCATATAGTTGCATCTTTTTCATAGACATACGGATGTCATTCGTTTAGGGCTATCACCTCTATTTTGATCATTCTCGAAAATGCTAGATATTTGTTCACTTAAAATGAATTAAAATGAGATGATGGGACCTTCCTCTAAATCTAAAAATTGAGATTAGTCTTTATAGGAATAACATGCTATGAGCCCCTTCTTCGTCGGTAGGCATGTAGGACCTTACTCTCCACATGACCCCTTCTACGTTGGGTAAGTAGTATGTGTAGACCTATTTTACCTCAACACTATAGTTCGAGTAATATCTCGTAGTTATAGTGGACTAAAAGATAGGATTTACTGAAATCTATCGACCAAGAATTCTAATAGTAGAATTAGCCAAGAGGTTGGCTTATCAATTTATAGAAATTGAGTCTTGGGATCGCTTATATAATTCTCGAGGGAGGTCGATTATATGAGTGCACGAGTCATTGCTTTAAACCTTTATTGTTTTCGACTTAATCTTTTATAAACCATGATTTCTTATCTTCTCTCTTCTTCTTCTTTCTTTTCACAGTTTCGAATACGTTATATACAGATATAACTGCTAATACAAAATGGCTGGTCGTCTTGAAGGCCCAATGCCAAGTGTCACACTTGAACGTGAATCATGGCTGAGAATTTTTATGGACAGCATGAATCAGTCTACTCGACTGAAGAATGATGGGTCCAATTTTGCTGATTGGGAGGCCACATTACGGAATGCAGCCATAGCTGACGGCAAGCTCAAGTACTTGACTGAGCCATCTGCCGTAGAACCGACTCCCGTCTGAGGAGCAAATGAAGTCGTAGCTTATAGTTAATTCATGATGGAGGCGGGTGCGTTACGGAATGTACTCATCTATGCAATGGAATCCAATTTGCAAAGACGATTCATTACCCAGGGTGCAAACAAGATTTTCACCACCCTAACCAAAGAATTCTCGAAAGCACCGAGAATTAAAAGTTATGAGTACACTACTCATTTCTTTGAGGCTAGACTCCAGAAGGGCCAACCGGTTGGTCCACATCTTCTCGACATGATCGAGAATGTTGAAAAACTGGATGAGCTCGGTTGCAAAATCGATGAGAAGATCGTTATTGATCGAGTGCTCCACTCACTTCATGATGGGTATGCCCTCTTTAGGGCGAACTATTACATGAATGACATGCAGAAAAGTCTGCATGAGCTGCATTCACTCCTCGTACAGACGGAGAGTGATCTGAAGTTGAGTGGGAGCACGAAACAAGATGTTCTCATGATTGGCAACAAGAAGGGTAAGGGTAAGGCTCCGGCTAACCTAGCTGTAGGTAAGCCAAAATTCAAGAAGCCAATGGTTGCTAAGAGTGGGCCTGGTGAGTCTAGCGGTAGCTCACAAGGCAAGGCAAAAGCTAAGCAGACCATGGAGTGCCACCATTGCCACAAGCCTGGCCATTGGAGGCGAATCGTCCGTGTATCTTGAGGACATAAAAGCGGGCAGCGTCGGCTCTGTTGGTATGTCTTCTTTTATTCATATGATTGAGATTAACCATGCAAGTTTCGGGACTTGGGTACTTGATACTGGATGAGGTTCTCATCTCTGCAATCATGTGCAGGGCCTAAGAAGCATCGTAACTCTGGCAAGAGGTGATGTAGACTGCGAGTGGGGAATGGAGCAAGAGTTCTTTGCGGTTTGATGGGGACATATGTAATCCAACTCCCAAGTGGATTTGAGTTATTTCTAAATAACTGTTACTATGTACCTAGTTTATCGAAAAACATTATTTCTGTATCCGTTCTTGATAAAGAAGGATTTTCATTTTTAATAAAGAATAATAGCTGTATTTTCTCTTTAAATGAAATGATTTATGGTAAAAATTTGTTTCCATGAACGGAATTTATGTTTTAGATCAAACCACAGAAATCATGCATGTGAATAACAAGAAAGCAAAGGTTGGTGACAAAGATCAAACGTATCTATGGCATTGCCGTATGGGACACATAAATGAGAAACGCGTGAAAAAGCTTATTGATAGTGGGACTATTACCCCATTTGACTATGAAACTTTTGGCACGTGTGAATCATGTCTTATAGGCAAAATGTCTCGAATTTCCTACAAAGGTGTTGGAATGCGCGCTGCTGACCTATTAGGACTCATACATACTGATGTGTGTGGACCTATGTCAATCAACGCTAGAGGTGGCTATAGGTATTTTATCACTTTCACGGACGATTTAAGTAGATATGGTTATGTCTACTTAATGAAGCATAAAAGTGAGTCCTTCGACAAGTTCAAGGAATTCCAGAATGAGGGTGAGAACCAACTGGATAGAAAGATAAAAGCACTACGTTCAGATCGCGGTGGCAAATATCTTTCAACTGAGTTTGATCGACACCTGAAAGACCGCGAGATAGTACTACAGTTAACTCCACCCGGAACACCACAACTGAATGGTATGTCCGAACGAGAATCGAACATTACTTGATATGGTTCGATCCATGATGAGTCACACAGTAGTACCTGACTCATTATGGGGCTATGCTCTTTTGTCAGCTGCTCTTATACTTAACCGAAGTCCGACTAAAGCTGTCGACAAGACTCCATACGAGTTATGGAAGGGAACGGTCCCTAACTTGTCCTTTATTCGGGTTTGGGGGTGCGAGGCTTATGTAAAGTGGAGACACGAGGATAAGCTCGGCCCGCGATCGGTCAAGACATACTTTATTGGTTATCCAAAAGGAATGTTTGGTCATTACTTCTATTCGCCAACCGAACAACGCGTTTTTGTTGCGGCTAGTGCGAAGTTCCTAGAGAAAGAGTTTCTCGAAGACAAGAGAGGTAATAGAACCTTCGATCTGTCGGAGATTCCTGAACCAACAACCGAACAACCGATGGAGGAAACTGTTCCTTCCTCGTCTGCTGTGGTTAATGTCCCTTTGGAACCCAGAAGGTCGGGTAGACTCCCCATTCCTCCAGATAGATACATCGGTATGGTTGAGGAGAATGGGAGAGACGACGTTTTACTCCTTGAGAGTAACGAACCCGTAACCTATAAAGGTGCCATGACGTGTTCTGACTCAAAGCTTTGGCAAGAAGCCATGCAATCCGAGATGGACTCGATGTACGAGAACAATGTATGGGATCTGGTTGACTTACCTGATAAGGCTAGGCCTCTTCAGTGCAAATGGCTTTACAAGATAAAGCGATCTGTAGAAGGACAACCAGATATATACAAGGCACGACTAGTGGCAAAGGGTTTCACTCAAGTGCAAGGGTTGCACTATGATGAGATTTTTGCACCCGTAGTCATGCTTCGTTCCATTCGGATTCTCTTAGCGATTGCCGCATTTCATGACTATGAAATTTGGCAAATGGATGTGAAAACCGCCTTCTTAAACGGTTATTTGGAGGAGGAGTTGTACATGGTACAACCCGAAGGTTACATTGATCCTAAAAATCCTAAGAAAGTTTGCAAGCTTAAGCGTTCCATCTATGGACTTAAGCAAGCTTCACGGAGTTGGAATCATCGCTTCGACCAAGTGATAAAGGAGAATGGATTCACTCGATCGGTCGAGGAACCATGCCTATATATCAAGTCGAGTGGGAGCAAGATTGTCTTTCTAATACTGTACGTCGATGACATACTCTTGATTGGGAATGACATACCTCTCTTAACTTCGGTAAAAGTATGGTTAAAGAACCATTTCCAGATGAAAGATCTGGGTGAGGCACAACGTATTTTGGGGCTCCGTATCTATAGAGATAGATCACGACGGATGTTATCCCTCAGTCAGGAGTCTTATATAGATAAGATTCTTGAGAGGTTCAGCATGACCAACTCCAAGAAGGGGAACCTTCCAATGATCTCAGGGGTACACTTGAGTAAAGATCAAGTACCAAAGACATCGGAAGAGGTCGAGCGCATGAGTAGGATTCCATATGCTTCGGCAATAGGATCGATCATGTATGCCATGATATGCACACGTCCGGACGTGGCATATGCATTGAGTATGACGAGTCGATACCAAGGCAATCCAGGTGAAGCACACTGGATGGCCGTAAAGAACATTCTTAAGTACCTACGGAGGACTAAAGATTGGGTATTGACTTATGGTGGAGACACTGAGCTATGCGCAATCGGTTACGCAGATGCTAGTTTCCAAACGGATCGAGATGACTCGAAATCTCAATCCGGATTTGTCTTTACTCTTAATGGCGCTGCGGTCAGCTGGAAAAGCTCCAAACAAACTGTTATAGCAGATTCAACAACTGAGTCCGAGTACTATGCTGCTTCAGAGGCTGCGAAGGAAGCTATATGGATGCGTCAGTTCTTACAAGGACTAACTGTAGTTCCTAGTTCGAATGACCCGATCACCATCTATTGTGACAATAGTGGTGCCATCTTCCAAGCGAAGGAGCCTAAGTCCAGCAACAAGTCTCGGCACGTGCAAAGGAAGGCTCACATGATCCGGGATTACGTGGAGCAGAAGGAGATAGTGATTGACAAGATTGCTACGGATGATAACATAGCAGATCCTCTCACTAAGCCGTTGAGACAAGATAAGCATGAAGGGCACGTTAAATCTATGGGTATTAAGCGTGTTCCTGAGTTGTATTAGTTGTTTGTATGGATTTGACACTTGTAATTTCATAAAACTTCTAATAAAATCATCGTTTTGTTATATATATTGTTTTTCATGAGGATTGTACAGACAACATTGAACACCTCAAAGTGAACTGAATTGCTTTATATTTTGTTTTGGTCCGTGATCGCCTACACGAGCTGATAACTCTGGCAATCATTTAGTGACGTCGATTGATGGTGGGTTCAACGAGCCATAAGTCAAACTGGCGATCGATCGATCACAGATCTTGATTTCTTGAAATCGCAGGACATTTTGTAGACGACTACATGGAGTCCTAAATGTTCTGAGAACATTAGGTCGGTCGTGGATAGGATCTCCATAGTGTTCCTAGAGTCGATTCTTTTGACTATCGACTGTCTCTTGAGATTAAGGCAGATTTTGGGTGGCTTTGGTTTCTTTCTCACGGTCGATCGTAACAGGCGGCCAAACAGATTTTCACTGGGTCATTTCATGCTGCGCTTACATCTGCAGGATTCGAGTTGAGGGAAATATCCAAACTTCTATCGAGTTATAATATTTATTCTCAGGGCCACTCGAGGAGCTGTAACTGAAAATGCATGGCCATGCTCGAATATTGATTCGTTTATCAGTTTAGTTACTCTCTAGTCGGGGAAACCACTCTTGATTCTGATCGCTTGTGAACTACGACCTTTGAAAGTACAGACTTTGCAAATTGGTTTACATTGAGTGGGAGAAATTTATTATGGATATGAGAATCGGTTATCGCACCTACACTTGTACGGACAAGTGGGAGATTGTTGGGGTTAGTGTCCTCCACAGTTAGTGCAATAACATAAATAAATCTCTAAAGGTACACAGGGTACATTTCGTATTTAATCAGTTGATTAACGTTTATCAATAACGGTTGGCTTGCTAGATAAGTTTGACGTTATTGTCATACAGATGGCGGTGATCAACTGGTCCCTAAGAGTCACACCTAAAGGATGTGTTTGAGAAATATGATTATTTGAGAAAATGATCATATTGATGCCCTACTAAAAGACTAAAAGGTTAGTCGGTGTTTTTGACTAAAATGTTAGTCAAGTGTGTGATTATAATATGGCCATTTAATAAGGATTAAATGATTTTAGCTAAGACGAATTAAATGTAATTCGTGAATTGAATATAAAATGTTATATTTAATTATTTGATATAATATAAGCTAATTAATCATAAACTGTTATAATTAATTAGAAAATTATAAATATAAGGATATTAATAATTTAATGATATATTATAGTGGATCATTATTATGTGATACTAGTAATATTATATTATATTAAAAGCTAAAGGAAACCTCCAAGAAAGAGCCTAATTGGTCTTTGACTCCTTGGTCAACAAGGAATTGTTTTTGGAAAGTGATTTTTGGAAACAAATATTACTCCCCATACTATAGGAGGGCCGAAATTATGAGGCTATATTAGGGGGCTTTTGGCTCAACCTAATTACTCAATTAATTGATCATAATTCACAACACAAAATCTCAAGAAAAGAAATAGTTCTTCTCTCTAATTTTCTAGCAAATCAAAGGGCATATCTTAGATTCATCTTGGGTGTTTCAATTAGGAGAATACCATACTTTTGGTATTGATCTTAGGCCAATTTACTTGGATTAAAAGGTTAATTCTAAATCTTTATACTTTATTATGCAATTTTATTTTATGACTTTAAATCTTATAAAGTTTTTCATTATAATCCTGTGGATTTTAAGGTCTATATACGGATATAAACCTACAAGAAGGCCTAGTATGATCTTCTAGAGAGTTGTTGAGGGCTTTGGAGTGCGGGCCAAAGGTGGGTTTGGGCTCGGTTTTGGGCCCGAGCCCCGAAAATGTGAAAATGGTGTATTTGCATAGATTTTGTGAAATAAGGTAAGACGTGAAGCCGTATTTTGTGTAAGAGGGGACTAAAGGGAAGATTTAGCCACCGGGCCTAAATTTAGGAATTTAGGAATGCTGAATTAGACCTTGTTAATGTAAAAGGGCTAATTGTAGTGCAAATCTGGCTCATGCCAAATGAAGCGGGACAAGGACCTAGCTAGACTCCAAATGGACAAAATGAACGTTATTTAAATGCGATGTGAGGTGACCTAAATCATTTTAACATTTCAAACGACTCAAAATGAATTCGACATTAGTTAGAACCGTTTAAGTCAACGTTAAAGCATGCGTAATAGAAGTCCGTGTTACATCACAGGGTTTTGTTTGGGAGAATGCGGATATGGGTATCCACGATTACGAGACAGTCAACTCGATGACTCGATATCGGCGATCTCGGTGTGGAGGTACCACGATTGATAGCAAAGTGGAGAGCTTTGGGAATGCCGCAAGATGGCCCAAAAGGAATGATAATCCGAATCCAAACAGAATCCAAACAAATGCGTGAGTACCATGGAGACATCGGCCACAAAGACGTAAGATCGCTATGCCTTCAAGAAGGAGATATCTTACCAGCTCGAGAACTAGGCGTCTGAAGGACATCATCAGGCGAGTTCAGAGGAACCAGGCGAAGCTTAAGGCGCCAAGTCTCGAGATTCTAGGGGACAAGAGCAGAAAAGCCGCCAAATCCTCCGCCTACACACATGAGGTAAAATTTATTAATGGTGGTTCGATATCGTGGACTAACCTATTCTGCGACCAAAAGGATAGCAAAGCAAGAGAAGATGCAACCTCCAACCAGGTAGAGAAGAATTGGGAAGTTGTCACGTTTGATCATGAAGATTGTGAAGGCATCCCGATTACGCATCATGATAGTCTTGTGATCAAGTTGCAGATTGGAAGCACCCTTATGCAGGGATTACGGTAGATGGGCGATTACGTGAACCTGATCATGTTGGATACATTAAAGGAAATGGGTATAGGCCGGGGTAAGCTAACCAAGAACTCTAATGTTCTGGTAGGATTCAGCGGAGAGACCAAGCACACCTTGGGGGAGATCTCACTTCCCAGCTATGCTGAGGAGTTTCTTCTTTTGAGAAGTTTAATGTTATTGATTCTATGACCTCGTATAATGTTTTGTTAAGCGCAGGCCTTGGATCCACAATCTCAAGGTGTGGCGTCTACTTACCATCAATGTGTGAAGGTCCCAACTCAATGGGGAGTTACGGTGATAAAGGGAGAAAAGCGGGCCAAGCGGGAATGCTACAGAGCGACCTTGAAGCCTCCCGCCACCAACAAAACTCTCGCATAGCAATTACGTAAACCAGTCAAGTCGGTAGTGGAACCAGAAAAGTCGAGGATTGGAGATGGATCGGATCGGTGTAGACCAAAGCTGCCCGAGAAAAGAAAGTGTTAGTAAGCGGTGATGTACCATCCAAAGATCGATCGACTGATCAGTTTCCTGAAGTCTAAGAAATCAAGTTTTGCATGGAGCCACTTTGACATGGCGGAATCGATCCTGGCGTTATCACGCACAAGCTCAACGTTGATCCCAAAGATGCACTGAAAGGCACCGTAAACGCGGAAGTTTGCGCCAGAGAGAAATGCTATCATCGATGAAGAAGTCCGAAGTTCTTTGGACATGAACATGGTAAGGGAGGTAATGTATCCTGGTTGGTTGGCTAATGTTGTTGTTGTGCAGAAGAAGAATGGAAAGTGGAGAGTCTGTGTAGACTACACGGATCTAAACAAGGCATGTCCCAAAGATCCTTTCCCTCTTCCTCACATTGATGCCATGGTGGACAAGGCTGGCGGCCATGAGGTTCGACCTTCATGGGCGCCTCAAGTGGTTTTAACCAGATCAAGATGTATCCTCCGGACCAGGAAGGAACGTCATTCATGACCAGGCAAGTGGACTCTCCTGTTCCACCGCCATGCCCTTTGGACTCAGGAATGCTGGAGCCACCTACCAAAGGCTAGTCAATATGATGTACAAAGATCTCATTGGGGACACAATGGAAGTTTACATCGATGATATGGTGGTAAAGTCTAAGGATGCTAAGGATCATGTGAAGCACCTAGAGCGGCGTTTGCAATGCGGACAAGTTCAATATGAAGTGAATCCAAGAAAGTGCAACTTTGGAGTGTCTTACGGAAAGTTCCTAGGCTACTTGGTCACGAGAAGAGGAATTGAAGCAAGTCGAGCAGGATAAAGGCGATCTTAGATCTGGAGCCCCCGGATCTGTGAAAGACATCCAGAAGTTGACAGGGGAGAGTAGCAGCTCACGAGCAGGTTCATTTCTAGATCCTCGAAGGTACAAACCCTTCTATGATATGCTCAAGAAGAACAAAGAATTCCAATGGAGTGAAAAGCACGAGGAAGCATTCCAGGATCTAAAGAGTTACCTGTCAACCCCACCACTACTATCCAGACCAGAAGAGAAAGAACCGCTAAGTCTGCACTGTCGACCACGGAGCATTCGGTAAGTGCGATTACGGTCGGGAAGAAGATGGTTTGCAGTATCCAATATACTACGTGAGTAAGAGCTTGTTAGATGCTGAAACCAGGTATTCTCTTCTGGAGAGGTATGTTCTTGCCTTGATTATGTCGACTACTAAGCTTAGACCTTATTTTGAGAGCCATCATATTTGTGTGAGAACTAACCTTCCAGTAAAGTCAGTCTTGAGAAAGCCTGAATCTATGCAGGAGAATGGCTAAATGGTGCATGCGGCTCGGTACATACGACATCGATTATGAACCCGAGCGGCGATAAAGTCACAAGCCTTGGCGGATTTTGTGGTCGATTTGATCCGACCTGCAAGAAAGTAGTGCGATGGAGGTGTTGAAGCTTACACAGGCGAAAGGAGAGACCTGGGTGTTGTATCTTGATGGAGCGGCTAATGTCGAGGTTCTGGTCTGGGCATTGTCTGAAATCGCCACAAGGGGACATACTAGCCCGGTGTCATTTGTGAATTTCGTACCACCAACAATGAGACAGCATACGAGGCATTAAATGCAGATTTGATCGTCTGTATTGGTCTTGCAGTCAAGAATCTGCAGGTAAAAAGCGACTCTCTACTTATTGTTAATCAGTTAACGGTTCTTTTCGGCCAAAGATTCTAAGATGTTGCTCTACCTTGAGAAGGTTAGAACCCTGGTTTCAAGTTTGACCAGTTTAGGATTGACCAGATCCCCAGAGACCGTAACTCATGATGAGACTCTCTAGCTAGTCTTGGCTCTAGTTTCAAACCTGCAGACTTGGACAGGATTCCCATAGTTCACCTCCTCGGACCTTCTATAGAAGTCCGATCACATTCTGAACCTGTCTACCCCCACTCCTCTCTCTTGGATCGCACCTTTTTATGCTTTTCTTAGAGATGGTGTTTTACCCCGCATGCACTTGAGGCCAGAGCTTTTCGGCTTAAAGCCTCGAGGTATGTCTTGATTAATGATGTTACATTCAAGAAGTCTATGTCAGTCCATATTTGCGTTATGCGGAACGGCGAAGCGAGCAGATTACGGAAGAATTACATGAAGGAGATTGTGGCAACCACAGTCTTTGGGAGAAGTCTAGCCGTGAGCTCACGAGATTTGGTTACTACGGCCAACTATGAGGAAAGAGGATGTGGAGTACGCAAGCAAATGTGAAGCATGTCAAGCACTCTCCAATGATCCACGGCCGGTGAGGTTCTGCATCCCATTTCTGCACCGTGGCCTTTCATGAAGTGGGGCATGGACATAGTTGGAAAGCTTCCAATGGCTCCAGGACAAAAGGTCTTCATGTTGGCAATGACAGACTACTTTTCGAAGTGGATAGAAGCGGAAGCATTCAGAAGTGTAACAGAAAAGGAAGTCATCTCATTTATCAAGAGGAACATCATTTGCAGATTTGGAATTCCAAGCCAAATTGTGTGTGACAATGGTACACGATTCGTAGGGGAACAAGACTAGGGAGTTACGTGCAACCTGGAATATTGAGCGCTTACTTACGCACCAAGATATCCCGGTGTAATGGTCAGGCAGAATCTAGTAACAAGATTATCAGCAAAAGCTTGAAGAAGAAGTCAAGAAGCAGCGAGGGAGATGGGCGGAAGAGCTACCTTTAGTTACGTGGGGTCGAGAACTACACCAAAGAATTCCACAGGGCGGACTCAGTTCTCTTTGGTGTATGGTTGTGAAGCGGTGATTCCAAAGAAGTGTCTGCTCCAACAAAGAAGGTATGGTCTGACCAGTTTAGAAACTAACCCAGATCTGTTGTCTTCCAGTCTTGATTTTGCAGAAGAGTTAAGGGAGGCAGCCAAGATAAGGTTAGCAGCTTATCAGCAGAATGTGGCCAGGACTTTCAACAAGCATGTCAAGGCCAGAGTTTTCAGAGAAGGAGATTTAGTTCTGAGGAAAGTATTTGAAAACACAAAGGAAAAGTCTGCAGGAAAGCTAGCCCGATGCGGGAAGGACCATACTTGATTGACTCAGCTGTAGGCCAAGGAGCTTATAGATTGGTAACTCTGGAGGGAGAGTTGATTCCTAGAGCATGGAACGCAACCAACCTCAAACTCTATCTTTGTTAAATACGGTATTTTCAATTCTGTACTTTCAATTCTGTAATTTCAACTCTGCACTCTTTAATTGTTTTTTGTAAGTATTGCAATTCTCATTCAATAAAAGCCATTGAACTCCAATGGTGTAGTTTAACTTTATTTCTAAGTTTTGCAGATTACAACTTTGATTCAAAAGTAAATATCTATCACAAATAAAATCAAAGTACAAATAATACGCTACATATTACAAGTAAAGGAGTTTATCCTCCAGATTTATTAAGGAGTCTATCCTCCAGTTCTACTCAGGGAGTTCAACCTCGATTGGGCCTAGTCCCGGTCTCTTGGAACTTGTCTTCCAGACTTGAGCTTAGTCCTCGGCCTTGAGCGGCCGATCTGCGGTGGAGATCTTCCTCCAGTCCACAGCGCGGCGATCTATGAAGCGGCCAGTCTGCTTGTGAGGATGCGTCCTCGGATTGACGGACCAGGGCTTGGCCGTAGTTAAGAGAGTCTATAATATCCCTTAAGGTGAGCCATGATCATGCATACATAAGTGCAGGGTGTACACTGCGAGGTTAGTACATTCACAGAACAATAGAAGCAATAGAAGCAGCGAAGCGATAGTAGTTAAGTCCTTGGACCACCAAGGCTAACTAAATAACCGAATCTGTCGAAGCAGACTAGAAAAATGTCTTGCTCTGCAGACTAAGCAAAAGTTCCACAAAGAGCAAATGCATGAAGTTCACAGAATAATTACAGACCTGGACATACAAGTCCAGGCCAGACCACGAATAGCAAATTGTTCGAATTTACACAAAATGTTCACAAGAGTAATTGTTTTTCATTCTTCTTCTTCTTGAAGGATTGTCATCGGCACAGGCATCTTCGCCACACCACCATCACCAGACGCAGAGGGTTCTTCCCGACGGCGGTGCAGCCTCTCTCCTCTCCTGAATCGGCACACTGGGAAGAGCTGTTTAAATTTCTCCACAGCTGACATCTAAGTTCCACTCCTCACGCCGGACTGCGGAGCACGCATCATTTGAATTCTGGTCTGGGCTGTGTAAAACAGCGCCAGATCGATCTCCTGGTTACAGGTTGGCCTCAAGCTCCCGAACACGGCGCCTGGAGGTTCTCATTCTTCGACCTCGGCGAGGCGGCCTCTCCTCGAGACTTGGCGGCGGTAGTTTTGGCCTTCTCGGCCACCTCCTTCATCTTTGTCAGAGCCTTCTCCAAGTGCAGTGCAAGCCTGCTCTTTGAGCAAGCCTGTCCTCCAAATGATCACCACGGTTCCCAGAAGTGGACAAAATGTGCCCCAAGCTTGATATACAATCAAGAGTCTGCAAATTTTATGGTGTAAGGTACAATAGTGGTAGAATTATCATGAGCATTTGTACTAGAAGTAAGTCAGGTTACTACCTGAAAGGCAGAGTGAGTGGCTCTGAACGCTTGATTCAGAGAATCGATCCCAGTCAGATCTGGGTCGAACCTTTTTGCTGCTTGTTGGATAATGTTCTCCACGCCTGTTGATGGCGTGCTGGACAGAAATGTCCCTGGTAATGACAAACCTTCAACTTCCTCTATTTTTCTCTTCTTTGTTTTCTTGTCTGGTGTACTCTTCTCTGGCTCGACCTGAACCTTCCCCTTGGGCTCCTCAACCTTCAGCGCCTTGAAACCTGGAGTAGGGATACCTGTAGGAACAAACAGTGGCTTCACATCTGGCCCCCCAGCCAGAATAGCGTCCATCTTCTCTTGGAGAAGACTAGGATTGAGTCTACCCCTAGTGAATGGCTTAGAAGATTCACCTAGAATAGACCACATACGTCTTAGAACTTCAGACCCAGATCAGACCTACCCAGACTTGACCAAAAAGAAAAATTAAGAGACTCACCCTTGATGGCAGAAACCATAGGCACATGCACCTTCACCGTCTTCTTCGCCGGCCTACAGAATGTGGGGAAAGCCGTCTTGTTATCCTCTTCAGACCAGGTCCTCTCCTTGAGAGGCAAAGCCATAAACGCAGCGATCCTAGCCTTGGAATCCTCACTTGGCACAGGCTGCCAGGAATCCGCTAGAAACACAAAACATAAGAAACCCTCAGACTCGAACAGAATAGAAAAGCTAGAAACAGCAGATCTGAATCAGAAGTGACTAACCTCTCTCAGCGATAGGGTAGTCCAGACACTCGCTGCTCCCAAGAGTATCACTCTTCAGGAAAAGGAAGCCTGTCTTCCAATCCTTGTCATCCCCAGTATCAGGGTGCTCCACAAGATTGCTCTGGCCTTTCCTGATTCTGAAGATGAATCTTCCACGGCCCTGGCTCCTTACAGAGTAGACGTTTTCGGATCTTGCCGTCGATTGCGATCGAACTTTGTGCAGAGCTTGTCAACCAAGCAGATAATCTTCCACATGCTGGGCATCAATTGGCAAGGGGCAAGCTTCATTGAAGAGAACACCCCACTGATCCAAGAATTACAAGGAATTCTCAAACCAGCCCTAAAAGGGAACTCATGAATGCAGATCCACCCAGGGGAAGTCCAGGAAGCCGTAACATAATCATCGCAGGGGACAAATATTTCAGCAGATTCAGGCACAATATGATGATCCTTGAGATGTTTTACGATTGATTGACTGAGTGTGTTTTTGGTTTCATCATCAAAGGAGTCACCTTTGATGAACCTATGATCACCGTACATGATTTCGTTGATTTCGAGGATCTCAAGATCAATCACTTTTTCAGCCATGGTTTTTGATTTAATTTGGGTTTGATAAAAATGAAGATGACAAAGGAAGAAGAAGATGAACAGTAGGAGGTAAAAACAAAAGTTGGCAAGGTAAGTTCTCGAAAAATTACTGGAGCCTCCTATTTATACTCGAGGATAAAAGAGTTCAAGTGGGATTAGGATTTTACCGTTGGTAAAATTCGAAACAACCCCAGACTTAGCCGTTGCTACAGTACAAGAAGTCAAATCAGGTTTTAATTCTCACCTACTTTGAATTCTCTCATTATCTCTTTGAATGGTGTGCACAAGTCTGGCTAAGTACATAATTGTTGTTCAAATTCTATAGCCGTTACCTCCGCTCTAGTCTGTTCTGTATAGAAATGTTTGTGCAGGATTGTTTCCTCAAGATTGCTGAACACTGCACTTGAGAAAACAAGGGGCATTTGTTATGACCAGATTTTACACTACCCAGAATTGGCAGTTCTGGATAGAGAATACGATACAGAGCAGGATAGAAGAACAAATGGCAGTTATAGTCCAGAACAGGACAGAAGAGCAATAGCAGTTATATCACAGAACAGGCCAGAAGACGAATGGCAGTTATGGTCAGCACAGGTCAACCACAGCGGTTACAAAGATCATGGGATAATGGAGCAAGCTATCAGCTGAGCAGAAGTGGAGTTATGGGAAGTTATCTAACCGCCGAAGATCATGGAAACGTGCCCTAGAAAATAGGAACTGATTCGCAGCTTGATTTGCCTATATATAGAGGCTCATTTGTACATTTTTGAGGATCTTTTTACTCTCATGAGCATACTTAAGCACTCGATAATTACACTACGATAAAACATAGTCAGTTCTGTATATTTGCTACAGAAGTGATCATACTCTCACAGTTGTATTCTGTAACCCCAACTCTGATATTAATAAAAGTACTCCTGGCTTGGTAGCCCGCAGTTTTCCCCATCTTCTTCTCGGGGCTTCTGCGTCATCAAATCTCTGCGTCCTTAGTTCTGTCCTGTATAGCTCAGTTCTGTTCTGTTCCGCAAATAGTACTAGTTGATCCACTTTTTCCCATTTTCATACTTGTTAAGTTTTTTACCAAAACACTTCCCCACCGTCTTCTTCCCCACTTTCGTTAACGGATACCTCAACGAACCTGTTGCAAGGGACAAATGAGACAAGCTCAACACGACAACGTGCAAGTACGAAACAGATACTACACCTTACCTGCTGGCGTGAGCTAGGTGTCACGCAGATAACCACAGAGGTGGTTTAGATTGCTAATCTTCACAAAGATGTATTGCCTAGCCCATCCCGCGTCTTTCGCCTTGGATGGGAGCCTGATTAACCCACGCACTCCCTCCAGAGTCCTCAGAGTAAAACGCTGACACACGGCAGGCCTTACCCAATTGTGGTCGCCGACATTACCCCCCGCCATGGACCAACCATGGTCCTCCAACAACGCCGAAATACTCAGCAAAATCCTCCACCCATGGGGAAGGAGTTGCGCAGGTGACATCTTGAAGGTGCGAAAGAAGTCTTGTATGAACGGCGGTAAAGGAAAACGAAGACCCAATGAGAAAGGATAAGCATACACGCAAACCCTCCCCTTGCGGTGGTAGTCTGCTCGCTCTTCACCACGAGGAACATAAAACTCCACATCTTCACCCAAGCCAAAAATCCGTGCAACCACGTCATCGGGCTTGGACGAGAGAGTGCAAGGCACGCAATCGTCATCCTTCAAAATATTGGTGGGAACAAAAGCCCCCATCTCCAACGACGAATCACCGGAAGAAGGACCAACCCCAGGAGAAGAAGACGAAGGAAATACACCAGACATTGTAAAATACTAACAATGGCGCAAGAAATTACCTGAGAAAAACGAAGAGTTTCTGTAGATCTGGACGACGGGGACCGAAGATTTTCTTCTTTTCAAGGAGAATGTGAGCAAGCACGAAGCGCGAAAACAATTTTAAAAGGAGAAAGAGTTAGAGGGAGAGTGGGAGACGTGAGGCGGTTTAGGGGAAGTTGGAGAGTAAATAAGGCGTGGGAAAAAAAAGAAAAGAAAAACAACAGATGTGACCCCCCATAAATACAAGGCCAAATCAGTCATTATGACTTGATTTTTCCGAGAAGCCACCACGTTGCGACACGTGGCGCAATGACAGCCGAGCAAAAAGAGTAGCAAGTTCCTCCTCAGCAAGACAGAGTTCCTCCTTAGCGAGATGAAGTACCTCCCCAGCAAGAAAGATTTCCTCCACAGCGGGGCTGAAGCACCAGCAGCAACACAGAACGGTCCAGAAGGAATTTTCTCACCTTTCCTGTACAGTAAGATAAGAAAATTCGGGGCTATTGTTTGGGCCAAAAATGGCCTAGTACTAAGTCGAGGCAAAGGGCTGAAATAAAAGAGCATCACCAAGACCAAGGCCCAAGCTGCAGGCGAGCCCATCACAACTAGGGCAACAAAAGAGAGTTTAACCCCAAGCAGCAACTGAGAAATAGTCAGCAACAACTCCCTGAAATGTAGCCAACCACCCGCAGAAGTCGCCTAGAGACCCTCAACTGGTACAAAATATCCAACAGCTAGATTTCTACCCTATAAAAGGCGAAGCAGCAGCACCTGAGCAGGGTGACAACATTATTCATTATTCTCTACAACAACATACGCTCAATTCTCCCAGAAACACAGTCTCTCGAGTTGCTCACATTCCACCAGAAAACTATACTCTTATTCTAAGTTCTGCAAGTACTTTGTAACGTGTTGCTTGTAACCCAACTACTTAGTGGAGCACATTAGGCGGGACACAGATCCCCCCTCGGTCGTTTCCCACATTGGGTTTTCCGCGTCACCAAAATCCCTTGTGTCGTTTTCCTTTTTGCACTTTACTTTTCGCATTCTTGTTACTTTACGCGCATCATATTCATCATAAATCCGAGTATTAAACCAAGTAGATCGCTATACCCCATTTCACGAGTCAAATAGTCAACGCGACAAAATTTGGCAGAAACAAGAAGCACTTAATTATATTTTGATTATGCACACCTGTACCAATTCATTATATAAATTGTGAATTTGTAGATAGTTGAGTTTCAAGGAAAATCATATGTTTGGTCTAAAATATTAGAGGTAGCCGTGGGGCAGGCCCGACCCTAATCCTTATGGGTCGAACTCGAGGCCAGGGAACAACCCATTTATGTGAAGAACCGTGTCATGTCGGGACGGGACATAATAATGTGGACCATAGGTCAACCCGATTATTATTTTTTATTTTATTTTGAAGTAACAAAAGTAAAAGATAGACAAAATAAAATTTGTCAACGTTTCTAAAATAACACAAAGGGGTTACTCTAGATTATGAAAAAATTTTAAAATACATATCTAATAAATTATTAATATTGTCTCGTTTCAACTACATTCGTATCATTTACTTTTTTATTTTTGTCAACGCAAATGTTAAAGACGCAAATGATATTCTTATTGTACTTATTAAGAAATATCAAACAAACTCCCGTATGACTATATTTTATTCAATACCATTGTAAGAAATTACCAAAAAGTTTCACTTAAATGAAAAGTGGTTTGTATCTCTATGTTGTGAATGGAATTGAAGGGAGGAAGTATTATATTATGAAAATTATAACAATTTAACGTCTTCGTATCTTAAACGAATCAAATAAATTCCACATACTTTTTTACTTACTTGACTTACCTAGTGATCATAATGATAGTGTTCGTGTCACGTGTAATATTATACTCCGTATATCTTATGCAAATGATGATACATTAGCGAGCCCGTATATGTGGCCAGTATTTATGCCTTGAGTATAACATTTTTTACCAAATACTTTAAATCTATTATACTCATATTTACCCGAGTTTTTAATTTGTCAAAAAAAAAACCTTCACACATAGGAGGAATTAAGGAGCTATTTGAATAACTAATTTTCCTATGAAAAAAGATTGAAAGGATGCATCGCAGAGGATAATCTTTACTAAATAAAAGGATTGTTTGTACATTCACGTCTTATATCAATTTTTATTATAGTAAACTCAATATGGCCGGCAAATTAAATAGAATAAATTCACAAATAACCATAACGCTAATTCAATCTTGTCGATCACTACTTCAAATTCATGAGTATTCTTTATGCAAAAATAGGTAAATAATTAAAGGTATTTAGGGAGTAAATGGACAAAGCACTATGATTGGTGTTCAATAAAATGGTGTAAATTTATTTCCATACATAGGTAAATTTGATTTATATCGTATTTCTAGTTACTAAGGTAAAAGAAGAACCAAAGTACTTTACTTCATATTTCAACCAAGTGTACACTTACGTACTTTCTCTAAAGCTAATTATGCTTAAAAGAAGAGAACTAGTGGGTTATTAGCTTCCAGCTTGCACAAATTGATTCCATCGTTAATGTTTAATTTGTCTCGGAAAATATGAATTGGGATCCTCTCCATTTTATTTCTCTCTATTACCTATCCATTGCTTATCAATGGTTAGGATTACATTTTGATGTAAAATAGAGGGCCTAGATTTAGTAGATTAACATGAACTTGGCTAATGTAAATTTTGTATTTGTTCATCACATCTTAACCCTTGATTTTTTTTAAAAAATTTAATCTTCACCATTGAAAAGAAATGGAGAGAAGAAATGGAGAGGGAAAAATAGAAAGGAGTTGAACTCGGAAAATATATGCTTCCTCTGTACCAGTTATATTTGTTTACCTTTTTTATTTTTGGACAGAGAACCAATTGACATTTTTATTCATATAATAAAATAATTTGATCCAAAACGGACATTAATTTTGAAAGATCATGATCTCGCCTAATTATTTCGTAATTGATTTTCCGTATACGGATTTTACTCCCGTTGTATACTTTTTTCATTTAGTTTCCAACCCCTACCCTTTTTTACTCCAATGGTATACAAATTCTCTCTCTTTTTTCCCCAAATTTTTCTTAATCAAATTCAATCAATTGTTCAATTATTCAATTATTAATTTCAATAAACAATTCAATGAATTAATAATCACTTTCAATTTCAATTATTGTCATTAAATTATCAATTTTTATTAATTCTAAATGGATTTAATTTAAAATCAAAATTAGGGTTTGCATAAGGAAGAACTTGGGGCGGCGGTAGACACCGACTTAGGGTGGCAAGAGGCGGTAGCGACTGTCGGAGAGGGTGGTCGGAGGTGGCGGCGCCGACGTGGGTGGACTTGGTGGTCAATATGGTGGTGTAGTTATTGTGTTAGTTTGTGAGTTTTGTGGGTAACTAAGTAAGACCGATCACCGGCGAGGGTGGGACCGCCATGTGTAGCCGGCGGTGAACTCCGGCGTGGTGGGCGACCGGTATGGTGGTGGTCGAACTCGGTGGTGGCCGGAGGTGATGGTGATCGGAGTAGCTTGTTGATTCATTGTTGTTGTTTTTTTAAAAAAATTTTTTTATATATTGTGAGAGTAAAAAGGGTATAGTTGGAAAATTAAGTGAAAAAAGTATATAACGGGAGTAAAATCCGTATACGGAAAATCAATACCCAATTATTTATTTTGGGTGATAATTGAGTTACAATTTAGTTTTGTAAGGATAAAACGTTGCATTTATGCTCTGTCCCAAAATAGAAAGATAAATAAATCACTGAATTAGAGGGAGTAAATTTTTAATGTAAATATAAAAGGATAAACCGGTAATTATTCCTAACTTAACAATTCTAAGTGTGGTTATGCAATTTTGTTGAATTCTCAAACAAAGTTATTGACATGTAAAAATTTGTTAAATTCACATGTAAACTGAAGTTAATGACCCATCTTCCCTAAAGGTATCTCAATTGTGAATTATTTAAGACATGGAAAAAAAATAAAGAAAATGAACATGAACATATTTAGTCCAATATTTTCATTTTTGTACACCATTTTTTTTCCCCTCACATTCAACAATAACGGATAAAAGAATAGAAATTTATGGTTAGTAAAAACATATGTTGCGTTGTGGTTCAATACCACTTAATTGAAAACTATTACGGCAGGTTTGTGATGGTAATCACATGTCACCGGACGCTGGACGCCGATAGTTGACAAAGGTGAACAAAGCAGCCCAAAGACATGTCCGCTTATGGCGCAAAGCTTTGGAACTTACACATAAAGTACCCAAAAATGTTATCAAAAGAAGACGATTTTTTAAGACAATATTATGTATTGATATTGAATGTAAACAGACTAAAAGCACCATTAAAAAAAAAAAAAAAAAAGATGGATTGGTTTTTCTACAAACAAACCACTCGTAATCTAAGCCGTTATTGACGTAATCAAGGCGGTAATTACGCCACTAACTGCGATCTAAACGGTCAAAAAGTAACCGTTATAAATACATCGAACGTGGACACATAGACAGACAAAACACATCACGGGCCTAAAAATAAGGCTTCACCTACTCCACAGAGGTTCTACCCAAGCCCAAGCCCAAGCCCAAGCCCTTGTCTAGCCTTGTGAGTGTTGGGCCGAACCCACAAGCCCACAGGCTTCTATAAAAGAACCTTGTAATTAATTCCGATAAAGGAGAGAAGAAAGTCATTACGAACAAGAGAAAACAAGGTTGGATGGCAAATGTGGGACTCTACTTACAAAAGAAAAAATGGTTTTCTTAAGCCATTACGCGACAATCCCCACTGATGGCGAAAGAAAGACAAAGGAAAAAATCATGGGTACATGAAGGACAGTATACTTTAATGGTCAATATATTTCGATTTGAATTCCTATTTTAGTGAAAGTAAGTGAGATAACAAGTTATTTTCAATAAGAGAATATCTTTCGATTTATTGGTCAAATCGCCAGTCGTCTGGCATTTTTCACGCTGACTTGGATATTATTTGTTTAGAAAACCTCAAATTTGCATATTTAACAAATTTAATGAAGCCGGTACAATTAAATGTCGAATCCATGTTTAGATGTATTTAATGCTCCAATCGAGAGTTTGCTCTAACTTTATTTAAAAGTGTAATGTTCTTTACTTCATTTTAAGGGGGTAGTTTGTTTAATTTATGTGCGACATTGATGGGGTGACAAATTAGGAATCCACGTTGCAGTCGCTTTCTGAAAATCTTTTCCAATGTCAATGTCACGTTGGGTTAATGTAACCCTGATAGTTTTAAGGACGGGAAGGACATAGTCCTTGTGAGAAGAAGTGAGTCCATCTTTTAAATGAATGAAAATGGTAGGGAAACGAGACTTCTTATGTGTTTGAGAGAGTTATGAGAGATGAATTCGTAACGAAAGAATGTAACACCCCGACTCATTTACATTTTTTTAATATTCATATCGTTTTTATTCGTATTTCATTTCTCTTGATTTTCTCATTTTTGGCTCGAGAAAGTCATTTCGCTTGATCACGGGACGTTTTGGCGAGTCGTAGTGGCGCTAACCTAGGTGGTTTCGAAGGTATGGGTGTACGAGTGGCTAAGGAGCGGCTAGGAGGAGTTTGGCGGTGTGGAAGCATGAAAAATTAAGTCAGGAGGATGAATTCCGGAGCCAAGAATTTCTGGCCAAGATTGAGCAGTTTAAATCGCCTGGTTCTCTTGGAACCGCCCGGTTCAAGAGGCAAACCGACCGGTTCAGCCCACAAACCGGCCGATTCGGCTGGTTCTCGGTGAGCAGAATTCGTTTTCTCTTGTGACTTAATTTGTACGAAATCCTTTATATTTCTTTAACCTTCCTAACCCTAATGTCATTTTAAAGCTGCTACACATTCATTCCATTGAAATCCTCTCTTCTCTCTCATTAATTCCTCATTAAATCCTCACATAAACTCTATTCAATTCTTTTCTAGCAAACCCTAATCATCTATTTTCCTATTCCTTTGCAATTCCTTCGGTAATCTTTTGCTTTCGGTATAGTTTTCTGTTATTTTTATTATTGTATGTGCTTATTGTTGTGTTCTTATGTTTTGTATGTATTGTTTGTGCCCTAATCGAAGGAGAAGAAGAACTTGGTGAAGAAGACACCATCCTAGCTGAAGAAGATGAAGACTAGGGCTTTTTTCATCGCTTGAACAAGGAAACTAGGTGTAGCCTTGGTTGTATTTTGACTAATGTGAGGCCATGTTTGATGATTGAGTCCTTGAATGTTATTGTATGTTGAAAAGTTGAGACCTTTGTGATGTTTGGATGAAATTGTGATCATATGAGTTCAATTAAGGGTCGGACTCATACTATATTGAGTATAGAAGCATGTTAGGTTGTTTCCTCACATAAAATGATGTTATAAATGTTGTAGTATGTTTAAAGTTGATATCTTGGTTGAGCTAATGATCATTTGAAGCATGCCAAAATGTTGGTTGAGTAATTATGTTCTAAGCATGCTTTTGTCGGTTTAGATGTCATTAGTATGAGTTTGGTTATGAGCTGGGTATGTTGGTTAATCATGAGGTTTGGATGGTTGTGTTGTTGGCATTGGAGATGAGATATTGTCGTATGATTGATTATTGTTTTTAGGCTTGAGTTAAGTTTGCATGCGTGTACTGACACGGCTAAGTCGTATCGCCAATAACAAAATAAACCTAACAAGACAACTAACAGCAGCTAGTGGCAAGCAGGATCGAATCCACAGGGAAACGTAGCAGTTACAAGTTAAAGTCGGCAATAACAGGTCAACTCAAGGTGTGAAAATGGGTTTGGTTCGGCTATAAACTAAAGCAAATAATAAAGCAGATGAATAAGAATCAATAAGGAGAAGGATTAGGGCATCAGGATCATTATGACAGCGATTCAGGAACTCAACTCAAAAGTAAATAACAATCAACTGAAACTATGCAAGTGGCTAGGTTTAAGAATACGCTCTCTCGAGTCAATATTAACCTTAAGAAAATTTAGCGGGCTCTCGCAACTCACTAAACTTAACTTATCAAATACGCGTGAGTCTAGTTTCAATTAGGCTTTCGATCTTAAACTGAAACAACCTAAATTCAATTCAATCAAGGCGTCCCTAAATTCAATTGATAATAAAACGCGTAGGAAGAAACCAACTTGCACAAGTTCAATCAAAATAGCAATTAAAACATGTCCTGAATCAACTATCACAAATCACCCTCAAACCCTAATTATAAATTAGCTATGCATAATAGGAATTAAAGCAAAATAATAATAAGAATAAGACATGATAATAGAAATAATTGCAATTGAAATAAAACCTGAAACTTACGGAGTACCGACGGTTACAATAGGAGCAATCTTGAAAACTAAACTAAAGAAGCTTTAAAGTTTGAGAGAACTAAAAAAGAAAGCAGTAAACCAACTGGAAAACTAATGTAAAATAAAGCATAAGTTTGATTTCGTCCTAAAGAAACCTATTTATAGTGTTCCAATTCAATCCCCCACGAAATAAAACAAAACCCGTCAAAATAGACCCCAGAGCCGGTCAGACCGGCGGCCGGCCCAAGCAGACCGGCCTGACCAACATTTTGGGCCGGCTTGCTTGCTCTTCTATTCTTGGCCCAAGCTTCTTCATTCATGCTTTTGGGCCTTTCTAACTCGTAGGCCTTTCTTCCTTTTGGTCTTTGGCTCGTATTCCCGAGCTCTCGTGATGGCTCGAGCCTGGTCCTGTCGTCATGAATCTCGAAATGCTCCTAACGTCCTGGGTTTTGGCTCAGAACCACCAAAACCTGCAAAATGTAAATGAAAGGCAGCAGTATCGAGAAATATAACAAATAGCTCGTAAACTAGCGATAATCACGAGTAAATATAAGCTAAATGCGACTGAACCGGGGGCATAAAATGTATATAAATAACATGTATCAAACTCCCCCAAACCAAACCTTTGCTTGTCCTCAAGCAAACAGCATTGGAGAAAATCAAAGTGACACGAACTAATCACGCTAGTATCTCAAAGTGGACGACCTATGCACATAGACATACAACCATAGCCTATTTCACCGAGAATAGAGCACAAGTCTCAACCATTCACACCACATTATACCACTAGCCTCTAACGCTTTCGCAAAAATAAAGCTGACGACATTTTCAATTCAAGCAAGGCCAACCGAGCGTACCTCTTTCCATCAACCAAATCTTTCCACATCATTTCCTTTTTCTCTTTTCTTTTTCTTATCTGCATTTTTTTTCTTTTTCCGCAAATGTGGAGCATCCCTCGTATGTAGTACCGTTTAGCTCGACGTTCACTCGGTAAAAATCGCGCTCGGGTACACATATTTCCTTAAGGGTTACATTATTGCTCATACTCTCGGTCGCAACCAAATTCATGGCCACTGTGGTTACTCAAATCAATGAGTCCCCTCCGAGAGCATCGAAGCATTGCTCCAACATAAAATGAATCATTCCAATCATACCTCAAACCAACAAACCAATCGTTCCACAAACCATTGCCAAGCTCGAATGTCAAAGTCGAAAGTAAACAAGCGAAGAGCGATAAGAATTAAGTAAATACAAATGGGCTAGTGTTTGAGACTCGCAATCTAGTAACATGAAACAAACATATAGCGTAGCTACGACGATAGAAAGTCGACTCGGAGATACTAAAGATCAAAATAAGTGCACTAATCAATTCTCCAAACTGGACAAAGCAGACCAAAAAGACTCGTATTTTTGTGATTTTTTTGAATTTTTCAATTTTTTTGGAAATGCACACGAAATGAAAATGCAAATGAAGTAATAAGCGCGAAAGTGTTTCCCTCCCCCAAACCAAATCACACATTGTCCTCAATGTGGAAAACAGCACAACCACAAAAGCAGAGGAGGACAAACAATAAACGGGGGTAAGAAGGGAAAACGAGGAAGAGGAGTAAGAGAGCTCACATTTACGAAATCGGAGCTCCCCCAAACCGAAGCGAAGCATGGAGTGCGGCTAAAAATCCACGTATATGCGTCCAAATCAGTCCAGCTGTGCAACACTTCGGAGCAGCAGACAAGAAGCAACAAAACGGAGCAGAACACGGGGCGGTCGGACCGTGGCCGGCCCGGCCGACTCGTGCACAATTCTTTTTTTTTTCGCGTTTTTTCCTGTTTTCCAAAATTCTGCTACGGTGCCGGTCGGAGCCCGGCTGCCGGTCGGCCGGCTGGCATGCCTCTCGTGAGCGTTTTCTCAAAATACTAAGGACCAAAAGTCCTTTAGTGCCTGCGCGATAAAAATCACAAAGATAATCCCTCTTCCTCGCGCGCTCAATAAAACGTATAATGTCAACAAAACAAACCAAACCAAAGTACAAAGTGCAATAAAAATACAACGTCATCGGGTTGCCTCCCGGAAGCGCTGGTTTATAGTCCCGCACGACTCTTCAAAGCTCCAAAATCATCAAGTATACGGAGGCCAAGGTTGTTGGCCATTTGCAACAGCTTCACTTGGCGAAATAGCATCCATTCGCCATAGAATTCCTCCCTCTTGAGGTAGCGCAGCATAATCATTCATCGTGGGTCCTCGATCTCGAAATGGAACTCCATACCTCCCTTGTGCTCCAAGCGGCTCAACCGTAGGCCCTCCTGCATCACTAGCGTCAAATAGATCGGCTTTTAGCAGCTTCCTCTCCCCCAAACCAACCTTGCAGCCATCCTGTAAAGAACCTGCACACGGGGAGACAACAGAAGCGACCTCCAAAGTGTCTCCAGTAGAGTGAGACGGAGGTATAACATTAACAGCACAAACCGGCTCTAAACGCATGGGCGACCGCGGGGTATCTGAATGAGTAAAGGTCAACCTCTCACCCCCCACCGTAAAGGCTATCGTCTTATTGCCCACGTCAATAACTGCACCAGCAGTGTGCAGGAAGGGTCTCCCCAAAATGATAGGAATGTGGACATCCTCGGGCATATCCACTACGACAAAGTCTACAGGGATAAAGAACTTTCCAACCTGTACTGGGACGTCTTGTAGGATTCCCAAGGGATGCTTAATCGAACGGTCAGCCATTTGTAAGGTAATGTGAGTGGGTTGCAAAGCTGACAAGCTCATCTTTTGGTAAAGAGAGTAGGGTAAGACACTCACACTCGCTCCAAGGTCACACAAGGCATTGCGAACCACAAACTTACCAATGGAGCAGGGGAAGGAAAAGGTACCTGGGTCGCTAAGCCTAGGAGGTTTACCACCCTGCAACCTAGTGCTAGCCTCCCCCACGAAAGCTACAGTCGACACATCCTCTAATGTACGTTTCCTAGCCAAGACCTCCTTCAAAAATTTAGCGTAAGCAGGAATTTGAGTAACAAGGTCAAGGAAGGGAACGTTTACCTGAAGCAGTTTAATGACGTCGACGAACTTCTTAAACTTAGCCGCGGACTCTTCACGTTGTCGCCCCGGAAATGGGAGCTTAATCTGAATCGGGGGTGAAGGAGTAGCAACCGGAACACCCGAATTAACACCCAAATCATCTTTCCTCGCAACAGCAGGTCCAGCCGGTTGGACGACCGGCTGCGCTGCCTTTGGCCTCGGATCATCATAAAACGTACCGCTCCTCAACGTAATCGCACACGCAGTATCGGGAGGAGGGTTAGGAGGTTGGCCCTGCGATGGTAAGAAGCCCGGTTGACGCGCAGCTTGCGAAGTGGCGAGTTGAGCCACTTGGTTCTCCAAATTCTTAATCGCTGCGTCCTTAGCCTGATCGCTCTTTTGCACGAATTGCATCATTCTCTTCTGCGACTCCTGCATACTTATCATCACCTGTTGCATCTGCGACATCATGGCCCTAGTCTCGGCCAAAGGATCGGGAACCTGTGTGGGTGGAGGTGGTGTATAGGTGGGTTTTTGGTAGTTAGTAGTAGGTGGTTGAAAGTTTTTGTGAGGGGGTTGATAAGGGGCGTTTTGAGGTGGTTGGGTGGTTGGGTTTAGGACGTTCTGGTTACGATATGAGAGAAGCGAACGATCGTAACCGGGTTGGTTTTGGTAGGGCATGTTTTGGTTGTAAGACTGGTACGCATAAACCTTCTCCTGGGGCGCAGCATGCCCCGAAGAATAACCCAAGTCGTGCCCTGCAACAGCATTTACATGGGCACCCGAAGAACCACCACCAGTCATCATACTAATCTGCGCAGTCAGTGCAGCAACCTGACTAGTGAGCGCAGAAATACTCCCCTTCTCACGGTCATCATGTGCGGACCGTGAATTACCTCGCGGCTTCCCGAACTGTGACGAATGTATCGCCATCTCCTCAATCAATGCCCAAGCTTTATCATCGTCTACATTGTTGGCAAAGCGACCCTCTGCTGCAGAATCCAAGATAGTACGACTCTCCGCATATAGACCGTTATAGAAGGTCATAATCACGAGCCATTCGTTCAACCCGTGGTGAGGACAGTCCCGAATCAGCTTCTTATACCTTTCCCAAGCTTCAGCTAAAGTCTCATCGTATGTCTGCTTGAAGCCCTGAATCTGACTGCGCATCTGATTTGTGCGCTCTGGAGGATAAAATTTTGAATAGAACGCGAGAGCCAAACTCCTCCAATCAGTAATACCGGCGGCTAACTTGTCGAGGTCCGTGATCCACTCACGAGCTCGATCTTTTAAGGAAAAAGGGAACAACATCTCCCTTATTTGATCCTGCGTAATCCCGGCCTGCTTTATAGTCGAACAATAGTCCGTAAAAACCTGCATATGTCGACCAGGATCCTTCGTAGGATAGCCTCCGAACTGATTCCGCTCCACCAAAGTTAAGAAGGCGGGGCGAATCTCAAAGTTTCCCGTAAGTGTAGCGGGCATCGTGAATCCATTCGGGATGGACTCCGTCTTAGGAAGCGAGTGACTAGAGAGTTTTGGCATGGTCACTGGCTCCTCTAAATCAATAACAATGTGTGTATTGTCCTCGTCGCAGGACGATCGTTCTGAGCGAGTTTCCGCGTCTGAACTTTGCACACTCTCAGTTGCGTAAGCCTCAGCGATTTCCTTGAAAAAGTTACGCGTACGGTGCAAGGTACGCTCAGGTTCAGGATCAAAAGGGACTAAACCTGTAGGTGACCTGCGCATAAATAACTCAAAGAAAACGGTGAGAACGGTCTCAAGGAACTAGGTTCCTTGAGACAAAAGGAGAAAGAACCTGCAACAACTAATAATAACTAAAACTAGCAAAGCCGTTTCCCCGGCAACGGCGCCAAAATTGACACGGCTAAGTCGTATCGCCAATATCAAAATAAACCTAACAAGACAACTAACAGCAGCTAGTGGCAAGCAGGATCGAATCCACAGGGAAACGTAGCAGTTACAAGTTAAAGTCGGCAATAACAGGTCAACTCAAGGTGTAAAAATGGGTTTGGTTCGGCTATAAACTAAAGCAAATAATAAAGCAGATGAATAAGAATCAATAAGGAGAAGGATTAGGGCATCAGGATCATTATGACAGCGATTCAGGAACTCAACTCAAAAGTAAATAACAATCAACTGAAGCTATGCAAGTGGCTAGGTTTAGGAATACGCTCTCTCGAGTCAATATTAACCTTAAGCAAATTTAGCGGGCTCTCGCAACTTACTAAACTTAACTTATCAAATACGCGTGAGTCTAGTTTCAATTAGGCTTTCGATCTTAAACTGAAACAACCTAAATTCAATTCAATCAAGGCGTCCCTAAATTCAATTGATAATAAAACGCATAGGAAGAAACCAACTTGCACAAGTTCAATCAAAATAGCAATTAAAACATGTCCTGAATCAACTATCACAAATCACCCTCAAACCCTAATTATAAATTAGCTATGCATAATAGGAATTAAAGCAAAATAATAATAAGAATAAGACATGATAATAGAAATAATTGCAATTGAAATAAAACCTGAAACTTACGGAGTACCGACGGTTACAATAGGAGCAATCTTGAAAACTAAACTAAAGAAGCTTTAAAGTTTGAGAGAACTAAAAAAGAAAGCAGTAAACCAACTGGAAAACTAATGTAAAATAAAGCATAAGTTTGATTTCGTCCTAACGAAACCTATTTATAGTGTTCCAATTCAATCCCCCACGAAATAAAACAAAACCCGTCAAAATAGACCCCAGAGCCGGTCAGACCGGCGGCCGGCCCAAGCAGACCGGCCTGACCAACATTTTGGGCCGGCTTGCTTGCTCTTCTATTCTTGGCCCAAGCTTCTTCATTCATGCTTTTGGGCCTTTCTAACTCGTAGGCCTTTCTTCCTTTTGGTCTTTGGCTCGTATTCCCGAGCTCTCGTGATGGCTCGAGCCTGGTCCTGTCGTCATGAATCTCGAAATGCTCCTAACGTCCTGGGTTTTGGCTCAGAACCACCAAAACCTGCAAAATGTAAATGAAAGGCAGCAGTATCGAGAAATATAACAAATAGCTCGTAAACTAGCGATAATCACGAGTAAATATAAGCTAAATGCGACTGAACCGGGGGCATAAAACGTATATAAATAACATGTATCATGTACTGTTTGGCACGTATGGGAGGAGCTACGACGTCCTAGTTTGGACGGATACCGCCCATAGTCCCCTCGCCTTTTCTTGTTGCTTAGTTAGAGCTATTACGGGTTCTCAACCATGTTGGCTTGAGACTATGGTTTATATTATGTCGTCACCATTCTTGTTGCTTGGTGGGATTTGGCCAAATTTAGACAGTTGAGTTTGAGGAACTTCTTGTTGCTGTTCCGCCATAGGGTTAAGTGATTCTTGTTGCTTCACTCGAGGTGATTCTTGTTGCTTCACCTAGTGCTTTGCACTTACTCTCGCGCTTGTGTTGATTGGTTACGAGTTTGTGTTGTTCGAGGAGGATGGTAGAGCCGTGTGTGTGTGTGTATGTGTGTGAGGTTGAGCCCTGTAGGTTGTTGTCTTTGACTCGATTGTCATCGTTTGTTTTGTACTCTGATCTTAGGCCCTAGGCCAGGTGAGCTTGTCTACGTTGTTTACTACATTCATGATGTTGAAATATGACTGGGGAGCACCTAGTTACTCCCCACTAATTGTGGCGGTTACATGTTTTTGTGGCAGGTATACGCGGGGATGAGTTATGAGTGGGAAGCTGAAAGGATTGACCCCGTAGCTTGTCTTGGACTCGTTGGATTGATTGTTTAGACTTGTTTGATTAGACTTTTGTTAAACTCATGTTTTGTAATTTGGTTTTTGGATGTAAGGGGTATTTATTCCCCGTCGTAGACCTTGAGGTCTACCTTGTTTGATTTTCATTCGTTTTAGATTGTTTGTGAGTGACGATCCGGATTCACGGTGTTTCCGCCACCGTGGTTTTCAGATCATTTTCATTTTCATTTTCTCTTTTAAAACCTTTTTGAAATATATATTACTTTGTTAAATAATCCGGGTTGTTACAGTTGGTATCAGTGCGAATACGCTCCCAACTCTCCTAGGTGAGTGAGAAGGATTTGACCTAGAACACCGAGTGAGAGTGATGGGTAGACACATTAGGAGGTTTACGCTATTTATGCTTATGTTTGAGTAGTTCTTTGAAGCGGCATGTTTAGTGTTATGCTGCTAATAACCATGCTTGTGTGATGCAGATGTCTAGAAACGAAAACTTTGCGCAGCAGGAATTACAACGCCTCCCCCGACTGGAGGATGCCATTTTGGCCTTGACCGAATGACAGGCCAACAACCGGTCAGCCTTTGACCGATTTGACCGTCATCATCCCCCTACGTATGAAGGTAAAGCTGACCCAGTCGTGCTAGAGTCGTGGGTCAGGGAGATGGAGAAGTTGTTCGTTGCTACAGCTTATCCCGAGGCGCAGAAGGTGGATATAGCCACCTACTATCTAATGATGGAGGCTGATATCTAAAGCTACTCTTCGGGCTCAAGCAGGGTTCAACTGGGCTGCGTTTTGTGAGGCGTTGAAGAGACGCTTCTATCCCAACGAGCTCCGCTGGCAGAAGGAGCAGGAGTTCATCAACTTGGTGCAGGGGTCGCTGTCGGTTCAGGAGTATGCCAACAAGTTCGTTTCTTTGGCTCGTTTTGCTCCAAACATCGTCCCTGACGAAGCTGCTCGTGTGCGACGATTTGAGAAGAACCTAACCCCAAAGGTTAGGACTGTGCTTGCGGGGGTCCCTTGTACGACCTTTCAATAAGCTTATGACCGCGCTCTAAGTGTCTATGAGTCGGTCAAGGCTGAGGAGGCTGATGTATACTGCTGCTGGAAACAGGTTTGTGAAGAGGCCGTCTGTACCACAATCGTCCTTTTCAGCTGTGAAGAAAGGGAGGTTCGATGCTCGACCTACAATGAACCGTGCTCAGGTTCCTTCTAGGCCGAATATGCTATGCTACCGATGCAGGAAGGCTTACCATCCGGGTAGCCGATCACGTGCTTCGTCTGCAAAGAGCCGAGGCATAAGTCTAACGATTGCCCTAAGGCCGTGAGATCGACTGGTGCTGCTGCTGGTTCTTCTTCTACTGTGGTTCCTTCTACTGTGGTTGCAAAGACTAACCCTCCTGCTCAAAAGGGTAGTATCTTCGTTATGAGTCGTATTGAGGCTGAGGCTCATCCAGATGTTATCACGGGTACATTTCTTGTTAACTTGGTACCCGCTTTTGTTCTCTTTGATACGGGTGCTTCTATGTCGTTCATCTCTATTTCTTTGATCGAGAAAGCTAGGCTCATTTCCTCGACTTCCGTGGATACCCTTATTTCTCTTCCCACGGGAGAAACGGTTCCTTGCTCTGTCCTTTACAAGGATGTTCTTATCACATTTGATATGTCCGAGTTCGATGTCATCTTGCGTATGGATTGGTTGGCAAAGTATGATGCGAGGTTCGTTTGCCGCGATCAGAAGATTCTGTTGAGAGGACCATCTGGGGCAAGATCTCCTACAAGTGTACTGCTACGAGACCGAGTGTTCGATGGGTGTCTGCGTTGAAGATGAGTAACCTGAGGAGGAAGGGTCATCAGATGTTTTTGTGTATGGTGAAGAATGTCTCTAAGAAGCTGAAGTTAGAAGACATTCCTATCGTACAGGAGTTTGGAGATGTTTTTCCTGAGGAGTTACCTGGAATTCCACCTGAGCGTGATGTGGAGTTCGTGATCGATCTAGTGCCGGGTACAGGGCCTATCTCTAAGGCTCCGTATTGCATGGCGCAAGCTGAGTTACAAGAGTTGAAGAAGCAGTTGGAGGACATGATTGAGAAGGGGTTTATACGACCGAGTGTTTCGCCGTGGGGTGCTCCAGTGTTGTTCGTGAACAAGAAAGATGGGAGTATGCGTCTGTGTATCGACTACCGTGAACTGAACAAAGTGACCATAAAGAACAAGTATCCTCCGCCACGCATCGGGGACTTGTTTGATTAGTTGAAGGGTGCTAGTGTGTTCTCTAAGATCGACTTGAGATCGGGTTATCATCAGATTCCAGTTCGTGCGCAAGATATTCCGAAGACTGCGTTTCGATCGAGGTATGGGCATTATGAGTTTGTGGTGATGCCGTTTGGGTTGACGAATGCTCCTGCAGTGTTTATGGATCATATTACCTTTGGTGAGTATTTGGATCGATGTGTTGTTGTCTTCATTGATGACATATTGATCTATTCGCGGGATGAGCCTGAACATGAGAGTCATCTACGCCTTATTCTCGAGGTGTTGCGTAAGCAAAAGTGGTACGCGAAATTCTCGAAGTGTGAGTTCTAGCTGAAGGAAGTTCCCTTCATGGGTCATGTTATATCTGGGGAAGGGGTGAAGGTTGATCCAGCTGGCTATTACAGGAGGTTCGTGCAGGACTTCTCGAAGATTCGGACCTTAGTTTAGCTGGCTATTACAGGAGGTTCGTGCAGGACTTCTCGAAGATAGCTAGACCTTTGACTCAGTTGCTGCGAAAGGAGTCAAAGTTTGTTTGAAGTGAAGCGTGTGAAGCTGCGTTCCAGGAGTTGAAGAAGAGGCTGACGACCGCTCTAGTATTGACACATCTCGAAGATGGCTATTACAGGAGGTTCGTGCAGGACTTCTCGAAGATAGCTAGACCTTTGACTCAGTTGCTGCGAAAGGAGTCAAAGTTTGTTTGAAGTGAAGCGTGTGAAGCTGCGTTCCAGGAGTTGAAGAAGAGGCTGACGACCGCTCAAGTATTGACACATCTCGAAGATGGGGTTGAGTTCGATGTCTACAGCGATGCTTCGAAGTTTCCTTAGTTTAGCTGGCTATTACAGGAGGTTCGTGCAGGACTTCTCGAAGATAGCTAGACCTTTGACTCAGTTGCTGCGAAAGGAGTCAAAGTTTGTTTGAAGTGAAGCGTGTGAAGCTGCGTTCCAGGAGTTGAAGAAGAGGCTGACGACCGCTCTAGTATTGACACATCTCGAAGATGGGGTTGAGTTCGATGTCTACAGCGATGCTTCGAAGTTGGGTTTGGGCTGTGTCTTGATGCATAAAGGGAAACCGATTGCTTATGCATCGAGGCAGTTACATGTTCATGAGCAGAACTACCTTACACACGATCTAAAGTTTGCTGCGGTGGTGTTTGTCTTGAAGTTGTGGAGGCATTACCTTTATGGTGCGTCGTGTAAGATCTATACTGACCGCAAGAGCTTGAAGTATATCTTTACGCAGCGACACTTGAACATGAGGCGGAGGCGCTGGTTAGAGTTGATTAAGGATTACAGCATCGAGTTGCAGTATCATGAGGGGAAGGCAAACGTGGTTGCAGATGCTTTGAGTAGAAAAGGGAGACACGGGTTGAATGCTGCGTGGGTCCTTCCGACGACCTATGTCGCGAGTTTTAGAAGCTAGAGTTGGAAGTGGTGCAGCGTGGGGTCGACATGAGTGCTATGATTGCTGAACCTGAGTTGTTTCATGAGATTTGGGTGAAGCAGCGCGAGGATCCTGTTCTAGAGGCATGGAGGATGGCGAAGGAGAATGGTGGTGCAGAAGACTTCGAGGTTGGAGCTGATGGTGGTTTGAGGTTTTGGAAACGGTGGTGTGTTCCTAACTGTGAGGTCCTGAAGAGGAAGATTCTAAAGGAAACTCATAGTTCTCCTTACTCAGTACATCCTGGTGGCGATAAGATGTACTAGGACTTGAGGCTGCATTTCTGGTGGCCTAACATGAAGAAGAAAGTGGCTGAGTATGTGGGTAAGTGCTTGGTGTGTCAGAAGGTGAAGTTCGAGCACCATAGGCCGGGAGGTTTGCTGCAACCTCTCAAGGTCCCGATGTGGAAGTGGGATTCGATCTCCATGGATTTTATGATGGGGCTACCTAGAACGTCGAGTGGCAAGAATGCTATATGAGTTGTGGTCGATCGTTTGACTAAGGTTGCGCATTTTGTTCCTATGAAGGAGACGTGGAGTATGGAAGAATTAGCTAATGCATATCAGAGGGAGGTGTTTCGTCTGCATGGGGTTCCTAAAGATATCATTTCTGATCGTGACCCCAGGTTTTGTTCACAGTTTTGGAAGAAGCTGCAAGAGGCGTTGGGAAGCGAGTTGAAGATGAGTACTGCTTTCCATGCTGCTACAGATGCTCAGACCGAGAGGATCATTCAGACCTTGGAGGACATGTTGTGAGCTTGTGTGTTGGAGTTCCAAGTCGGTTGGGAGAAGAGCTTGCCATTGGTGGAGTTCTCTTACAACAACAGTTTCCAGGCTAGCATTAGAATGGCTCCATTTGAGGTGCTATATGGGAGGATGTGTAGGAGTCCTATGTGTTGGGACGACGTGACGGAAGCTGCAGTGCTAGGACCGGAGATGGTACCGGAGTCCATTGAGCAGGTGAGGCTCATTCGAGAGAAGCTTAAGGCAGCGCAGGATCGACAAAAGTCTTATGCTGATTTGCGTCGTCGACGGATCGAGTTTTCTGTTGGTGACAAAGTGTTCTTGAAAGTGTCACCGATGAAGGGTGTGAAGAGGTTTGGCATCAAGGGGAAGTTGAGTCCTAAGTATGTCGGGCCTTATGAGATGTTGGAGAGGATAGGAGAGGTGACATATAGGTTGGCTTTGCCACCGAGCTTGTCTAAAGTGCATAATGTGTTCCATGTGTCTCAATTGAGACGGTATCGAAGTGATCCATCGCATGTGGTTGAAGCTGATGTAGTGGGAGTGGAACCTAACCTAACTTATGAAGAAAAGCCGATGCGTATCCTCGATAGGAAGGAGAAGAGGTTGAGGAACAAAGTGGTTCCTTTGGTTAAGGAGCTTTGGAGAAGCGAGAGGTACGGGGAAGCAACTTGGGAGACCAAAGCTTTGATGCGAGAGAAGTATCCCTTCTTGTTTGTCACAGGTAGTTCTTTGTTCTCAAGTTTCGAGGACGAAACTTCTTTTTAGGGGGTGTGGTTGTAACACCCCGACTCATTTACATTTTTTTTTAATATTCATATCGTTTTTATTCGTATTTCATTTTTCTTGATTTTCTCATTTTTGGCTCGAGAAAGTCATTTCGCTTGATCACGGGTCGTTTTGGCGAATCGTAGTGGTGCTAACCTAGGTGGTTTCCGAGGTATGGGTGTATGAGTGGCTAAGGAGGGGCTAGGAGGAGTTTGGAGGGGTGGAACCATGAAAAATTATGTTAGCAGGATGAATTCCGGAGCCAAGAATTTCTGGCCAAGATTGGCGATTTAAAGCGCAGGTTCTCTTGAACCGCCGGTTCTCTTAGGCAAAGCCAGGTTCAAGAGGCAAACCGGCCATTGACCTGGCACAAACCGGTTAATTTGGTTCTCGGTGAGCAGAATTCGTTTTCTCTTGTGACTTAATTTGTACGAAATCCTTTATATTTCTTTAACCTTCCTAACCCTAATGTCATTTTAAAGCTGCTACACATTCATTCCAGTGAAATCCTCTCTTCTCTCTCATTAATTCCTCATTAAATCCTCGCATAAACTCTATTCAATTCTTCTCTAGCAAACCCTAATCATCTCTTTTCCTATTCCTTTGCAATTCCTTCGGTAATCCTTTGCTTTCGGTATAGTTTTCTGTTATTTTTATTATTGTATGTGTTTATTGTTGTGTTCTTATGTTTTGTATGTATTGTTTGTGCCCTAATCGAAGAAGAAGAAGAACTTGGTGAAGAAGACACCGTCCTAGTTGAAGAAGAAGAAGACTAGGGCTTTTTTCATCGCTTGAACAAGGAAACTAGGTGTAGCCTAGGTTGTATTTTGACTAGTGTGAAGCCATGTTTGATGATTGAGTCCTTGAATGTTATTGTATGTTGAAAAGTTGAGACCTTTGCGTTGTTTGGACGAAATTGTGATCATATGAGTTCAATTAAGGGTCGGCCTCATACTATATTGAGTATAGAAGCATGTTAGGTTGTTTTCTTAAAAAAAATGATGTTATAAACGTTGTAGTATGTTTAAAGTTGATATCTTGGTTGAGCTAATGATCATTTGAAGCATGCCCTAATGTTGGTTGAGTAATTATTATGTTGTAAGCATGCTTTTGTTGGTTTAGATGTCATTACGATGAGTTTGGTTATGAGCTGGGTAGGTTGGTTGATCATGAGGTTTGGATGGTTGTGTTGTTGGTATTGGAGATGGGATATTGTTGTATGATTGATTATTGTTCTAAGGCTTGAGTTAAGTTTGCATGCGTGTACTGTTTGGCACGTATGTGAGGAGCAACGACGTCCTAGTTTGGACGGATACCGCCCATAGTCCCCTCGGCTTTTCTTGTTGCTTAGTTAGAGCTATTATAGGTTCTCAACCATGTTGGTTTGAGACTATGGTTTATATTATGTCGTCACCGTTCTTGTTGCTTGGTGGGATTTGGCCAAATTTAGATAGTTGAGTTTGAGGAACTTCTTGTTGTTGTTCCGCCATAGGGTTGAGTGATTCTTGTTGCTTCACCTAGTGCTCTGCGCTTACTCTCGCGCTGGTGTTGATTGGTTACGAGTTTGGTTTGTTCGAGGGGGGATGGTAGAGCCGTGTGTGTGTGTGTGTGTGTGTTAGGTTGAGCCGTGTAGGTTGTTGTATTTGACTCGATTGTTATCGTTTGTTTTTTACTCTGATCTTAGGCCGTAGGCTAGGAGAGCTTGTTTACATTGTTTACTACGTTCATGATGTTGAAATATGAATGAGGAGCACCTAGTTACTCCCAACTGATTGTGGCTGTTACATGTTTTTGTGGCATGTATGCGCGGGGATGAGTTATGAGTGGGAAGCTGAAAGGATTGACCCCGTAGCATGTCTTGGACTCGTTGGATTGATTGTTTAGACTTGTTTGATTAGACTTTTGTTAAACTCATGTTTTGTAATTTGGTTTTTGGATGTAAGGGGTATTTATTCCCCGTTGTAGACCTTGAGGTCTACCTTGTTTGATTTTCATTCGTTTTAGATTGTTTGTGAGTGACAATCCGGATTCACGTGTTCCCGCCACCGTGCTTTTCATTTTCATTCTCATTTTTTCTTTTAAAACCTTTTTGAAATATATTTTACTTTGTTAAATAATCCGGGTTGTTACAATTAATGTATAATTGTTGAATGAATTTGTTAGTGTGTGTTTAGAACCTCTGGTAAAATGCTTGTATTTATAGTTAAAATTTTGGCAAAGTAAGCAAGGTAGTATGGCCATTTAGCTTAGAAATCTCCAGTTAATTTTTGGCGTACGTACAAAATTTTATTTGCACGATTTGATTCAAGGAATTGATATAATTTCGTATGTGTTTAGTTATATCTTCCATCCTAAACTCCCAAATTTTCAACAATGCTCATTTTTGTGAGAAATGCTATCTTAAGCAAAGATTTAAGCTTAGTTTTAGTGTTTGGATTACAGAAATTTGGATTTTAGTTGGCCACTTTGCTTGGGATTCGGTTTCCGGCTCGAAAAGTGACGTAGGCTAAATTGACTTGATATTATAGACCGTAGTGATGAGATGTGAATTCAATTTGAGTAAATGATACTTCGAGATTTGGGTTTTAGTGATTCGGCTCAAATTTAGTAGTTACGAGGTTTTTATATTGAGCCTTTGGTTTAAAGGGCTTTGTTTGTGTTTGGGTTGTTTGGTAGCTAGTTTGTTTTTGTAAATTGGTCATCTTTAGTTAAATGAATTTAATGAACATTCAAATTTAATGACTAGTCTACATTTTATTTGAATTATTTATTATTCTTTATAGTTATGAACTTTAATTGGCTATTGATTATATTTCTAAAATTGAGCTCAAAAATTCAAAACTCAAAATCGGCTCGGAATAAGTCTCGGGCTCAACTCGAGCCCACTTCGAGTTTAGTTGGATATTATTTTTTTACGTTTTTTTTAATATCAATTAAACTAAATATATATATAACAAATTTAATAAAATAATTTAGTAAAAATTCGATCAAATGATATTATGAAGAAAAAAATTATACTCGTAGCAAAATATAATGTATATACATAGACTAAATTATATACTCTCTCTATTTCAGTGATTTGTTTACAGTTTTACTTTTTTATGAGGGGAATTTGAGAGAAGTGTAAACAAATGACTGAGACAAAGGGAGTACAAAATTAAAACGAGCCCAAATTCGAGCTTCTGATCCGAGCTTTACTAAGCTCGAAATCTGCTCGAAATTGTCTCAGATTTGACCTAACTCGGCTCGATCTCGTGCTCGAGATCAGTTTGACCGAGTTCGAGCCGAGCTTTGACTGATTTTATTCTGAGGGCTCGTCGTGCCGGCTCTGATCACTTACACCCCTAATATACCTAGCATATGCCACCTCAAGGTGCCACATCAGATAATATGCCTCTTTTGCTCTTCAAAGTGCCACGTGATTTTAATATTGAGCATATGCAAAACACCCCTTCCCCCAAATAATTAGTGCGACTTCTCACTTTCTTAGGAAAACAATTATCGTCTTCTATAACTGACATGATTGGAACGCAAAATATCGAATCCAGTTGATAGGTAATTTTATTTATTGTATTTTATTGCTTTGAGAAAATTATTCCGCCGGGATCGTAGAAATCGACGTTGTCGAGTATGGCTGCGAAGAGGGCTGCCGTGAAGTCCAATAAAATTAGGGTTGACAACAATGATAACGATTGATAACATCGTTATCATTTCCGATGATGGTGAGCGATCTTCTACTGATTAGTTTTATTGCGCAAAAACCACATGAAAAATAAGTTTCTAACTTTTTAAATCTATGTTTTAATGCCTTTGTTTTTGTTCTGATAAAATTCCTATAGAGTTTTTGTTGATTTATTGACTTGTGTGTTGTTGAACGATATAATTTACAATTGTTAGTTGTGCTTTATGGACACAACAAGTGACCCCCAAAAAAGGAGAGGAAAATGATACTCTTTGATTTGTATTTGTAGAGAAAGGTGATGTACCATATCATGTTGAGCAAGGTATTTTGGTCTATGTGTTAGTAAGATTATTTATCAAATTATACACTTTGATTTACAGTTGTGTCTAGGAAAAAACAGAAAATCACAATTAACTACATTTACCAAGCTGAACCACAACGAAAATCGCCTACTCAAGTAGATAGCAATGTGATAGGTTTAGTATCAGAATGGTTTAGTATCAGAATACCCTATGGTATTAACTAATAATACTTTACAAAATTGTCTAAAAATAAAGTCAACGTGTTTTACATGCACAACCAAGAGCTCAAACAAAAACACGAGAAAAATGAGAATGACTCTACGAGGGAAAGGTAACGTTTTTCAATATCTTTTTTTGGTAAAAGGTAAGATATATTGATACCAATAACCATTACATTATAGTGTAATACAAAACATACTCATAAAGGAGGAATTAGCAACTAACTCATACTCGACTTAAAGATTGAAACCATACATCATCTTTTCTAGGTAATTTCCCTAATTCCAAGCTATTAAGTCGGAGTAAGAGTAGAGTCTTCACTTGTTGCACCAACACCAAGGGATGAGGCACCTGTATCTCCAAGCGACAAACATTTCGACTATGCCAGATCGCATACGCCAGTCCATTCACGGCAGCCCCACATACATTGGCCTGAAAATTAGAGCATCCACGTCTTCTACGTAAGTTCTTCCATTTGCCTTGAGTTAACTTCCAGCCAAGCCAACCTTCCAATGCCAACAAGCATAGAGAGCTAAAAGCACAATCAAAGAATAGATGTGCGCAAGTTTCGGTAACAGTTCCACAGAAAAAACAGAGCCCAGTTGTAGAAACACCAAACAAAGCAAGTCTGTCTAAAGTTAGCAGTCGATTTTGCCTCATTAACCACACAATAAAGGACCATTTTGGCACATTAAAGCGATGCCAAACAATGTGAGCCCAACTCACCTTTGCTTTTTCTCCACTCCGCCATGTATAACCATGCTTGGTAGTGTAGACACCATCAAAGACTATTCCATCTCCTCCACCGTATCCTGGCATGAGCCATGTTTTAACTTTACAAATCTGTCGCCAGGCCCAACTAGCTGTGATTGGTGGCTGGTACTCCAACCAATCTCCCCCCTTCAGGTATAGATGGTTTATCCACTTGACCCAAAGGTGGTCTTTCTTCTCTGCTAACCACCAAACATACTTCCCAGAAATTTGAGATATTCCATTTCTGGCAATGTATAATATCTAGACCACCATGACATTTTTTCTGACAAACATTATCCCAAGATACGAGAGGCGCCTTGTGATATTCCTCACTTCCATCCCATAAATAGTTTCTGCAAATGGAGATCACCTTGGCCATGACAGTAGATGGCAACAGAAAAATTGAAGCCCAATACGTATGAAGACTATTAAGAACAGAGTTAACAAGTGTGAGCCTACCTGCATAAGATGACTTCCTTGCACCCCAACTGCGTATTCTAGTGCAAATCCTTTCACTCAGTAAATAGCAATCCCTACTTGAAAGCCTCTTGGCTGATTGGAACTCCCAAGTATTTAAAAGGAAGCTCTCCTTTCTTGAATCCAGAAAACTTCAATATCTTTGTCAAGGATGCTTTTGAGGAATGCCATTACAATATAGGTCGATTTAGCCGTGTTCATGACCGATACGATGCCTTAGAAAAGGTTGCAAAACCACTGAGCATTACTTTAACAGAATATGCATCTCCCCTTGAAAACATAAGTAAATCGTCAGCAAAACATAAGTGTGTCAGGTTAAGTTTTGCACACAATGAGTGATGACGCAAACCCTTCTTGTTGGACACAACCGCCGTGAGTCTAGCTAGATGTTCCATACAAATGGTAAACAATAAGGGGGAAGGAGGGTCCCCTTGTCTCAGACCCCTCTCCCCTTTAAAGAAAGCAAAGCAATCCCCATTGGTGTCAAAGAGTACCAAGGACTCTGACAGTAGCCATTATCAGAGTAACAAGATGAGGTGGGAAGTTGAGAGCTCTCAACATGTCTTCTACAAACTGCCATTCAACTGAATCGTATGCTTTCCTGAGGTCAATTTTGAGCAAACATCTAGGGGAACAAGATTTCCTTGTGTAAAGCTTGACAAGGTCTTGACAGATCAACACATTTTCAACTATTTGCCTTCCTTTCACAAAAGCACTCTGAGTTGGGTGATAATTTCGGAAGAACGGCACCAACTCTATTACAAAGAAGCTTGGAGATGCATTTCGGGAGATGTTGCAACAGCAATAGGCACTGCTCGGAGATCGATTTTGGACATGCCACTTTAGGTATCAAAGTAATCAAAGTTGCATTGGTCTGTTTAAGTAACTTCCCAGACTTGAAAAAGGATTGGATAGCTAAGCAAACATCATCCCCTATCACTTCCCAAGCATCTTTGAAGAACTTACTTGTGTAGCCATCTGGGCCAGGCGCTTTATCATCTGGAATACTAAGAATAGCCTTTCTAATCTCATCATTATTAGGAACTGCAATCAACTGAGGCCAATCCTCTTCAAGCACAAGAGGACCCTGCCTTACTGTCCCAACATGAATGGGTTTCACCCTTTTACTGCTGCCCAAAATGGACTGAAAGTATTCAGTGAATGCCTTCTGAATACCATCTCTAGTATCCTGAAGTCTCCCATGCATATCCATTAAGTTGTGAACCCTATTATGTACTCTTCTTGCCTTGATCTGTTTATGGAAATAAGAGGAGTTCCTATCTCCCTGAGCCATCCAATGTGCTTTTGCTTTTTGTCTGAGAAAAGACTCCTTCGCATTCCTTAAGAGGCTGGCATCTAGTCTCAATCAAGCTTTCTCCATATCTACAAGAGTGGAATTCAAAGGATTTTGCTGAAGCTGAACTTGAATATCAGTTAGGGCTTTCATAGCAACCTCAGCTGAACTCTCAATATTAGAGAAGGTATTCTTGTTCAAGGCTCTCAACATCTGTTTCATACATTGAAGCTTAGTAACCACCCTAAACATTGGTGTTCCAAACACAAATCTGCTCCAGACATCCTGCACACCCGATGTAAAAATCAAAGATCCATACTCCACATGTTAAAATATCTAAATCTTGGAGCCCTAGACATATCTTCCTTCACCAAAGTGATCAAACAAGGGCAGTGGTCATATAGACCTTCTGGTAGAAACGTAGCGATTCTGAGATGAATAATCGAATGAACTTATCATTGACCAGGACTCTATCTATCCTGCTACAGACCCTAGCTGCTCCAACTTGTTTGTTGGACCAAGTGAAAAACGCCCCTTGAGTGGGTAATTCATTCAAACCACTAGAGCTTAGACAATTCAGAAAAGGAGCAATCTCCTGGACTGAGACCTCAGCTCCCAACCTCTCATTAGCCCTTAAAACATTATTGAAGTCTCCACAAACAAGCCAAGCACCAGCATAATGACTGAAAAGTTGAAGCAGACTCCACAACCTGGTTCTCTCCTGGATAGTATTGAAGGCATATACCATAGTGATCTGCATAGCTTTGTGTAGCACTTTATCCCACACTTCTACCACAATACATTGTGCATCAATCATCTTAATGTCCACCTCAACAACATGAGGATCCCATAGAAGCCATATCCTTCCACCTTTATGAGTACTAGTATTGGTGCATAAAGACCACTTTGAAGTAAAAACTGACATTACTTTACTTAGAGAATTTGCAGAAATCTTAGTTTCTAGAAGACCAAAAATACTAACATTATTATGAGTCAAAAACCAGTTGATCTCTGACTGCTTATTAGGTCTATTAAGACCTCTCACATTCCAAAATCCAAGCTTATCCATTACCTATATCAGGTGGAATAGTTCCCCCAATACAGCTTTTAGGAGCTTGCACCACAGATGTCAAAACCTCTACAAACGTACCCCTAGGAGGTGACCTCATCACACTACTAGATGCACTCATATCACTCAGAATTTTAGCAGGGGTAGCTATCAATCCTGGATTCACAGTAGAGTTCTTTTCAATGGCAGTAATGACTGGGACAGTAATGACTGGGACAGTAGGCTGTACAACCTTCTCCTGTACCTTAGGCCTCCACACTTTCTTATCCTTCTTTCGACAAAACTCACCTCTATGCCCATACCCTTTACAAGAAGAGCATTGCACAGGTAGCCATTCGCATTCAACCAAGCATGATACCAACACTCCATTTTCATCCAGGAATTGAATTCTGTTGACACATTCCTTCCCCAATTTCAATTCAACCAGCACTCGAGCATAGCCCAGTCTAGTTTTCTGTTCTGTAGACATATCCACTTTGTTGAAAGTGCCAATCAGATTTGCAATCTTCTCCAAACATCGAGCACCCCAGAACTTCAGGTCCAGCTTATGAATTTTAACCCAAACAGGCACATAATCCACAGCTTCTTTCTCAAGTTTCGCATCAGGGGACCATGCTTTCACAATCACCGGCTTGTTATCAAATAGATAACAACCACCATTTAGTACAGCATTGACCTGATCAAGAGAGGGAAATTTCACAACAAAAACCCCATTGTTCAGGAAAGAGACTTTTTCATACTTATACTGACCCCACACTCTGTTGACAAAACCCTTAATCACTTCCCCCGGAGGGTTAGCACCAAGGATATACCCATAGATCGCAGTGGACCAGTACGCAATTTCATCAGATACATCATCATGAGACAATTTCAGCATAGAAGACTCACCAACCTTCCCCACCACAGTCCAGGTGTTAGTAGGCTCCTCAGGAATCGTCCCAAGTTCCGCATCAAGATCCAATTCTCCAACTGATTCAGTCGAGGATTCATCATCGAGGTGTATATCCACCACTTGAGAAGAAGCAATCGATTTGTGTTTACCCGTAGCAGGGACAGAAGGAAGCTTGATCGAAGCAGATGAAGACTTAGTAACAGATTTAGTAGGATTTTTAGTAAATTTACCATTCCCCTTCTTTTTCGCCATGGGAAAGAGAGAGGTTTTAACGTTTTTCAATATCATGCATTCATTCTTTGATTTAGCTTTTCTTCATTTTTTGATTTTCTTATTGTCAATGGCCACTTTTTTCCCGGAGAATATCACGTATTTATTCTTTCATTTATTTTTTTCTATTAAATTTGTTTGCGATGGGACTATGGGAGTGTCAAACTTAGCATAATCTCACGGGATTAAATGATGTTAAACTGTCATCCATGACATAGTAGTTGTTAATGTTAGACTTTCATTTAATTTCAAAGCAATCGTGACATCACTCTATCGTCGAGTATACCAGCTACATTTTTGTACCATGTCACACCAAGGCCCATATGACCAGCGTGGACGAGAACCATGGCTAAAGCTGTGAGAGGACTTTCTCACACTGTGACTGCCACTTCACCAACAGTACCGAAGGGCTATAAATTAGATTAGTTAAACCTTTTGATGACTGCTTCTCTGCCTTTAAGGTGCAAAAATACAATTTATATGACTGTAGACAGATTAAGACGTATAAAACAAATTCATGTGAAGGAATTATACCATAAGACGATGTGTCCATGTCTAAGATAGATTTACACAGCTTTCTGTAAAAAAATTCCTTGAATTTGAGAAAATTTGTGAACATTTTATCCGTGATTTCGCCTTAAAGGATTTCAACTTGGTTGCCATTGAGAAATTTTTCGAATTATACGACTCACCCTCAGGTTTTGAATCTACATGAGTCAAAGCAATGTTTACCTAAGTAAAATGTCCTCATTCGACTAAACAAAGGTAATCGTCATGGTTTCACATGCAGTTCAGAAATACGTGAGCTATAATCTGATGTTGATTCTCTTGATAGTAGCGTGTATGTTTATTCTCAGGTAATCTCAAGAATCTGAACACCATCAAAGACGATTCTAAAGACAATGAATAATTTCATCACTTTTTAAGATTTAATCTACTATCGTTCAATGCCAAAGTCAGGATTTACAAATTGCTAGTAAAATTAAGGTATCATAGTGATGAGGCTAAGTCGTAGTCGCCTATCAAAAATAAACTTAAGGAAAACTAACTGGGTAGCTAGCGGCAGTAGGGTCGAGATCCACAGAGAAATGGTGTAGTCAAAGATAACCTGACAAACCTAAGGGATAGCTAGGGTAAGTCGGGGTCGAAATCCACAAGGAGATGGCCGCAATGTTGGTTATTTTGAGTGATTCTAGTCTCGGTTCGAGTATGGTTTGGTTTACTAGAGCTATAGCGAAAGATAAAGGGTTAAAACGATAGGAGAAAGGTCTAGGGAGTCGGGGATAGCATAGGCGAAGCTAGGATAAAGGATGGTGATCGCTAAGAGTCGGGAATCACATGTGCTAAGGAATAGGCTCGGCCTCTCGGTCCTAAGCGTCCTCTAGGTCTCGGTAACGGGCTCTCACTACTTACTACCGAGGGTCCTAATGGTTAGTCTCGTGCCCTACCTTAAACTAGGCTTTCGTTCTTAAGTTTAAGGGTGGAAAACGCTTGCTAAACATTGGCCAAAGGGTCAACAAACACATACAAGACAAGACAACCAGAGACACAAGCGAAACCCTCATCAAAACATCACCAAAATCATCCAAGACTACTCACCCATGATCACTCTCTCTCCCTAGATAAAGAACTACTCACACATAGCGAATTCAACAACAAAAGCGAAAGAGAAGGATGAAAACATGATCAATTAGAGCGATATATAATGAAATTATAATGAAAAGGAAGAAATATAAATCAATACCAATCAGAAATTCAAGGAGAAAGTTGGATGAATTCAAGCAACAAAACCAAATAGACGATCAAACTAGCGCAAACCGAGTCGGGAATTGAAATTACAATGTTATAAAAGTGCTGTCAAAAGATGGGAACGAAATATGATGTATAACCCCTTAAAATAGACGAAATATTTCAAGCACACGAGGAGTCGGAAGCCGTCCCCGGGTGTAATACCCGGTAAATTTGGGTTATTTTATTTAACATCCGTACATTAGGTAATTATTTTATTTAGTCCTTTTAATAATAATAATAATAATAATAATAATAATAATAATAATAATAATAATAATAATAATAATAATAATAATAATAATAATAATAATAATAATAATAATAATAATAATAATAATAATAATAATAATAATAATAATAATAGTTCGTATACGTTAATAATTAGTAATTAGTGATAAAAGAGTTGGGCCGACCTAAATATGAGTGAAACTAACTAAACCCGACATAAATCTTTTTTACCCAACTAATTAAACCCAAGCCCACTAATTAACCCTAATCACCCCTTAATCATATATAATTACCCTAATCCTTATTCTATTTGTATTGCACACTAAAATCACACGCACAAACAAACAAAACGACACACAAAATAGAGCAGGCTACCCGTCCGTTTTCCGGCTCGATTTCTGACGATTTTTGCTTCCGTTTTGTCCCGAACTTCATCCCCAGACTCCGGATTCATAGAGGAAGCATTCTAGTCCTAGCCATGAGTCGTGTGGAGCAACTGTCGAGGTAAGAAAGAATGTGTAGCTCCTTTTAAAAAGTTTTTCAAAAAAAAAAATTAATTACAATCATTATTGCTTTTGGAACGATAAATAATTTTGTACAAATGTTATTTAAATTCAAGTTTTATTCAATTTTATTGGTTTGAATACTTTGGAAACACTATTGAATTTGGAGTTAATGAAAGATTGGATTTAAAGATTTGGTTTTATTTTGAAATTGGTATGGCTTCGTTTTGGTTTGTAAATTAATGATTTACAGGAATGATGGTTTTCAAACCTGGTAGAGGGGTAGGTGTAGGGTATATCCCTACACTGAGTTATATTGGTACCTCTGTCGAATGAGACAGAGGGGTAGGTGTAGGTTGTAAACCTGCACTGAGTATATTGATATTTGGGGGCCGGTTGATCGCGGTCTCGCCATTTGATTCCTCCTCTTTGGGGTTGGCTCATTGAGGGATGCGCGCATTCGGGAACTTCTGGCTTGGGGTTTTATTATATCTGGTACCTCTACCTTGAATTTGAACTGGTGTACGGTGTGGTTTTAAAGGTTTCGTTTGATTAACTGATTATGAAAGGTTTTGGCAGGAAAATAGAAGTTCTTCTGAGACCCTTTTATGATTTATTTTATTTAAAATAAACGTTGTTTTGTTTATGCGAAATGTTTCTTAAAAAAAAAAAAGATATGTTTTTACTGGTTACAGTTCTTTCTTACTCAGCCCGTTTAGCTGATATTTTAAATATTTTCTTAGGCGCAGGTACTCACAGTTGACTAGCTCGGGATGGGAATGAGTGCGTCACGGACATAGGATTACCGCTATAACTTTTGGACACTATAATAAACTGCCGCTATTTCGAGTTTTGTTTTGGACTTTGTATCTCTTTTGATTTTGTTTTAAACTTTTTCCGCTGTCGCTTAGATTACCTTTTTATACCATTTATATACGTGACTCGAATTGGTAACACGCTCAATTTCCACTTTTACTCCAAAAATATCGTTTATTAAAGATTAAGGAAATTGGGGGTGTTACAAAGTGGTATCAGAGAGGGTTTTGTTTTAGTTAGGTGATGAGATCCTCATATCTTATCATCGCCCGCTTGACCGACCGTAGGATACCTAAAATATATTAAATAAGTAAAATGTGTAAAATTAAACTTAGAATAATAAAATGAATCCACTTCGGTGAGAAGAGTGTTGGGTAGGCTGGGTTCACGCCTTGTTTGACTATAATGATTTTGATGCATTTTATGGATATGTATATATATATATTGTGGCATGGATGGATGTTGTATGCTGTAAATGTGGATTTGGTATATATTTTTAGCTACATTTGGCTATGATCTTATATTATTATGATGTATATGTGTGTTATGTATGATGGAGGATGGGATATGACCTTTTTGGTCACTAGAGGCATTCAAATGAATGCATTTTGAGGAGTTGTGGTTTCATATACAGTAGACTTACTAGGGTTCATTATATTGTGTTGTTAACACGAGCAGTGTGAGTTGCTTGTATGCATGGTTATTTTTGTAGTCATCATTAGTCGGATACTTGGTTTATTCACGTGGTTAGAAAATCCGAATGTGGGGTAACTTATGGTTATGTGATGAAAGTGCTAATAATACTATGGTTATAGGATATGTATATGGGAATCTTGGAGTTGTTGTGGAAATTGTATGTCTTAGAATGTATTAGTAAATCTGTTTATGTGTTGTGGTTGAAAACTGGAGTACATTGGTCGTTGGCAATAGTGGAGTATGCTTAGAGTCGTAGGTAATGTATAAGTTTTATATGTGGCATAAGTAGTCTGTGGCTAATATGTTAAGAGTAGAGTTATGGTAAAGTCTGAGAGTGGTTGAGATATGATAATCAACGGTTCGAAATAGGTAATGACATGGGCAGTATGAGTTAGGTGGAATGGATTGGTGCGAGTTTTAGGTTGAATGGAATAAGTGTTGGTATGAAATTAGTTGAATTGGTGAGAGTGTGAGAAATAAATGTTGTCAAGTATATCTTTTTGAAATGAGTAGAGTGGTTTAAGGACCGATAAGAGTTGATGCTAACATTTGTTTTGAATATGTTTAAGTGGGTATGTCATGGTTGAGGATGAATCATGGAAATGAGTTAGAAAGTAGTTGTGTGAGTAGTACGAGTGTGTGTTTGAGTAGAAATGAGTACAATGTCTGTGAGTAATTGTATTAATTGACGTGAGAACTGAGGAACTGTGTGCAGATTATAAGGAATGCTAGTTGAAAAGGGGATTGTGTCTAAAAGTAAGAAAATCAGTTAATGATGGTATACTTGATATTTTGATAACATGGTGAGAAGTAGGGTATGAGTGAAAAGTTATAAGAATGAAATTTTAGGTAAAAAAAAAAAAAAAAAAAAAAAAAAAAAAAAAAAAAGAAAAAAAAAACTTTCGACGGGTTGCATAGGAAACAAAAGAAATTTTAGGGAATTTGTGGGCACTAATGAAAAATAGGGGACGCCGAAGTTTTATGAGATGGCGAAAAGCAAATATTCATATATAGGTGTATGATGAGTGGTTTATTGGATTAGTATGGTGGATTATTAGTAATTGGAGTAAAAAGAAACAGTGACAAATTAGTAGTTCAAGAATGAGGTGCTAGAAGTATATTAGTATCGTGGAGAATAATCCAAATGCTATATATGAGAATAGAATTTGGGGTTATAGGTTGAATGTAATAGATATTTGAGTGGTTAGTGAGCGTGACGTTGATAAAATGATATTTGTGTAAGGATAGAATGTCATGGTGAGGTCCGTGCTTGTTTGACAGATTGTAGGATAAGAAGTCATTTGGATATTTTGTGATTATAGCTATGTTAAAGGGTACCTAGAAATGAGGGTGTGTTAGATTAAGGGTGAGGAGGCATGACAATGACGAATAGACCCAAGGAGAGAGTGAGAGTATTATGTCAGTTATGGTATGAGTAAAGCAATGTGTCTAACCGCATAGGTGGTAGGTAAGCTAGCAATAAGAAGGGGCACGAAAGAAAATAACAACAAAGTGATTAATGGTATTGACATTGGGCATTATGGTGAAGAGCCGAAGAGAAATCAGGGATGAAAACAACAGAGTTAGATTAAAATAGATTTGTGAGTCAAGTGGAACCATATGAATGAATACAAGTAGTAAAAGAAGCATGTAATCTAAAAAAAAAAAAAAAGCATTGCATAAGTAACAGACTATTGAAGGTAGGAATATTTGTAGGACTAAGTGTAGGATAAAATACACAAAGGGTGGAATATACTAGAATGCAAATAATAAAATTTCAGAGTAGTGGAATTGAAAGATAAAAGGAGGTAGAGTTGGGTAATAAGATCATATTTTAGCTTAGGTGATGTAGGGATACTAAGCTGTATCATTGAGATATGGAACGTATAGAGCGATTAATAGGTACGCTTAGGTGTTATAGGAATTTAAACTTCGAGGACGAAGTTTCTTTATGAGGGAGGGAGAGGGTGTCATGCGTCCTGTTTTGGTCTTGTATAGTTTTGTGCTTTCTCTGCATTATTAAGCTTGTTGTGTTATTATTCGATTAGAGAACATAGAGCCTTTGATTCACAGCCTAAGTGTGGAGTGAGCATGCATTAAGAGTCAAGCAGGCGAGGTTCATCAAGCGGGTTAGGTTCTTTCATTGCCTTGGTAGTTGAACTTCGAGGGCGAAGTTCGTTCTTAAGGGGGGTAGACTGTAATACCCGGTAAATTTGGGTTATTTTATTTAACATCCGTACATTAGGTAATTATTTTATTTAGTCCTTTTAATAATAATAATAATAATAATAATAATAATAATAATAATAATAATAATAATAATAATAATAATAATAATAATAATAATAATAATAATAATAATAATAATAATAATAATAATAATAGTTCGTATACGTTAATAATTAGTAATTAGTGATAAAAGAGTTGGGCCGACCTAAATATGAGTGAAACTAACTAAACCCGACATAAATCTTTTTTACCCAACTAATTAAACCCAAGCCCACTAATTAACCCTAATCACCCCTTAATCATATATAATTACCCTAATCCTTATTCTATTTGTATTGCACACTAAAATCACACGCACAAACAAACAAAACGACGCACAAAATAGAGCAGGCTACCCGTCCGTTTTCCGGCTCGATTTCTGACGATTTTTGCTTCCGTTTTGTCCCGAACTTCATCCCCAGACTCCGGATTCATAGAGGAAGCATTCCAGTCCTAGCCATGAGTCGTGTGGAGCAACTGTCGAGGTAAGAAAGAATGTGTAGCTCCTTTTAAAAAGTTTTTCAAAAAAAAAAAATTAATTACAATCATTATTGCTTTCGGAACGATAAATAATTTTGTACAAATGTTATTTAAATTCAAGTTTTATTCAATTTTATTGGTTTGAATACTTTGGAAACACTATTGAATTTGGAGTTAATGAAAGATTGGATTTAAAGATTTGGTTTTATTTTGAAATTGGTATGGCTTCGTTTTGGTTTGTAAATTAATGATTTACAGGAATGATGGTTTTCAAACCTGGTAGAGGGGTAGGTGTAGGGTATATCCCTACACTGAGTTATATTGGTACCTCTGTCGAATGAGACAGAGGGGTAGGTGTAGGTTGTAAACCTGCACTGAGTATATTGATATTTGGGGGCCGGTTGATCGCGGTCTCGCCATTTGATTCCTCCTCTTTGGGGTTGGCTCATTGAGGGATGCGCGCATTCGGGAACTTCTGGCTTGGGGTTTTATTATATCTGGTACCTCTACCTTGAATTTGAACTGGTGTACGGTGTGGTTTTAAAGGTTTCGTTTGATTAACTGATTATGAAAGGTTTTGGCAGGAAAATAGAAGTTCTTCTGAGACCCTTTTATGATTTATTTTATTTAAAATAAACGTTGTTTTGTTTATGCGAAATGTTTCTTAAAAAAAAAAAAAAGATATGTTTTTACTGGTTACAGTTCTTTCTTACTCAGCCCGTTTAGCTGATATTTTAAATATTTTCTTAGGCGCAGGTACTCACAGTTGACTAGCTCGGGATGGGAATGAGTGCGTCACGGACATAGGATTACCGCTATAACTTTTGGACACTATAATAAACTGCCGCTATTTCGAGTTTTGTTTTGGACTTTGTATCTCTTTTGATTTTGTTTTAAACTTTTTCCGCTGTTGCTTAGATTACCTTTTTATACCATTTATATACGTGACTCGTATTGGTAACACGCTCCATTTCCACTTTTACTCCAAAAATATCGTTTATTAAAGATTAAGGAAATTGGGGGTGTTACAAAGGGCTCCGGGACACCTGTCCCGTCCGGGACCACCTCACCCCGACCGGGATGACTCCTGTCCCGTGGAGTTCAGAAAAATTCAGCTTTTGTCCTCTTTTCTTCCTTAGTTTTATTTGCAATATTTGTCGTCCCAAGGCTTAGGGACGAGACCTAGGAGTAGGGACGAGTCTTAGGATGATAATGTGAGCTTCAAATCCCGACCCAAGGTCCCGGGACACCTTCATACGTTGAAACGAGGCTCGTGCGCAAGCGAAACGCAACGAAACCAACTCGAAACACTTCAAAACTTCACGAAACTTTACGAAACTTCACGAGACTTCCCGACCAGCATCCTAAACTCCAAATTAGCGCGTTTACCTACAAAATAGATACAAAAACGCAGCAGAGCCAAAACGGAGAGAAATAGGAGCTGAAATGAATATAAAAGCACGAGAATCGCAAGGAAACGTTAACGAACAAGGGGCTATAAGAATGTAAATATATGAGACATCAGTCACCCATCCTAAGACTACTCTCCAGCAAGCACGCTTAACTGTAAAGTTCTTAAAGATGAGCCACCAGAAAAGAAGATGCATCTTGTTGATATGAGTAGTACTTACAATCCATTTAAGCACTATGTCACTTGAGCCAACACATGAACCTCTTCAACGAGGTACCCGGCCCGAATAACCTCGGACAACACCGGGTATTACACACCCCACTTGAAGAGCATAGCGTCCTCGTTGCGCCTGGTAGCTACATACAATATAGCATTCCAGAATCCTCCCCAGCTAGGTGCGTACATGGCCAACAAGACACAGGATTCGACCACACGGTCGCCGTGTTGCTCTGATACCATTTATAACACCTCGGCCCCAACTAAAGGCCGAAATGTCATTCACGGTAGCTCGCCAGGCTGCGTACATCGCCCGCAGACCAACACGGGCCCTTTCCAGCGCACTTTGTCCTCACTCATGCGCATCCTGAGAACTTCCCAGGAGGTCACCCATCCTAAGACTATTTTCCAGCAAGCACGCTTAACTGTAAAGTTCTTAAAGATGAGCCACCAGAAAAGAAGATGCATCTTGTTGATATGAGAAGTACTTACAATCCTTTTAAGCACTATTTCACTTGAGCCAACACATGAACCTCTTCAAAGGGGTACCCGACCCGAATAACCTCGGACAACACCGGGTGTTACAGCTCGGGTCAAGAGGGTAAAAAGGTGGTAAATGCATTTGGAAATGTGGAGCTCAATGGCTTAACAGCTGCATCTAAAATCAACACCCACATCCAATCAAAACTCCTCCTCAACCGTCTATCAAAATAAACCATAACTCCCGCATAAGAATGATAAAACGTCGCTTCCTACTTAACACTTCCGATCTTTCTTATTGAATAAAACAACGTATTTACAACCAACTCTTTCTTTTCGTTTTCTCTTTTTTTCTTCTTTCTTTTTTTGGATTTTTGCTTCTTTTTTTTTTTTTTTTTTTTTTTTCTTTTTTTTCTTTTTTGGACTGAAATGAAATGAGATCGGGTGAAACTTTGAAACATGTAGGAAAGCGCATAATTTGCGGGAATACACGCATAACATCAACCCATAACACATGTCCCGTCCGGGACCACCTCACCCCGACCGGGATGACTCTTGTCTCGTGGAGTTCAGAAAAATTCAGCTTTTGTCCTCTTTTCTTCCTTTGTTTTATTTGCAATATTTGTCGTCCCAAGGCTTAGGGACGAGGCCTAGGAGTAGGGATGAGTCTTAGGATGATAATGTGAGCTTCAAATCCCGACCCAAGGTCCCGGGACACCTTCATACGTTGAAACGAGGCTCGTGCGCAAGCGAAACGCAACGAAACCAACTCGAAACACTTCAAAACTTCACGAAACTTTACGAAACTTCACGAGACTTCCCGACCAGCATCCTAAACTCCAAATTAGCGCGTTTACCTACAAAATAGACACAAAAACGCAGCAGAGCCAAAACAGAGAGAAATAGGAGCTGAAATGCATATAAAAGCACGAGAATCGCAAGGAAACGTTAACGAACAAGGGGCTATAAGAATGTAAATATATGAGATATCAAACTCCCCCAAACCGAACCGTTGCTTGTCCTCAAGCAACCAAGCATGACAGAAAACAGAGGACAAAGCGAGCGAAAGAACACTTCCCCAAACAATCACCAAACCGCAAGTAGCTCAAGCAAATGGCAATCGATCCCGAAGCAACATGGGACGTATGGAAATAGCAAGCTAACGGATGAGAATTACAAGACGGCGCAGAATGAATAGCATGACTTAAACTTAGGCTCTCTAACAATCAAATCACGGACCACTCGCGGTTTCCACTCTAGCACAAATGATGAACAAGGTGATATATGTGATGACACTCACCTACTCGACTTGTGGAAGCACGCCCGCAATCTAATTTGGACCAAATCTCGCGTTCCCATACACAAATAATGTCACAAAAACGAAGCAAACATGAGGGCTTACATAGGAAATGAGGGTGTAAAGGCCAAAGAGAAGATAAGGGTGAAAAGGTGGACAAATGATTATGGAATCGTGGAGTTAAGCCACTAGAAACCACTCGTACTACTCAAGTGCTCACTCATGCAACAACAACAACTCTTCATTTTGTGCACACATTTTTTCTTTTCTTTTGTATTTTTGTGTTGTGTTTGTATTTTCAGATTTTTGTTTCTTTTTTCTTGAGCAAAGAGCACACTAACAAAGTTGCGAAAATACCTCAAAAAAGGTCGGGGAAACAGCAATCCCGACTCATATTCACCAACACTCTCCAAGCTAACGACGTCAGCAAGTCGTAGCAATGATTACAACCCAAAGAACGAGTACAAGAGCAGGCAAAAGCGGTAACTAGCTAGGCTAGGGTAGGCTATTTGGCAATGTAGCTAGCAAACTCATGTGTATAGGGGTAAAAGATCATATATGAGAGGAATAAGACAATGTATGAACAAGGTGAATAATATGTAATCATCTAAAGCCTCATATGCAAAACATGTGACAAAATTGCGGGGAAAAACGGGATAGGGGCCACACTTATGCGTGTTGATATTACGTACCCCACGACGAGAACTACTCACAATCAAAGCACGGGGACCGGGATAGATGAACCGGCCTCTGGAGGCTAAAAACCTCACAAAAAAAAAGTAGCTAAAGTCCGCAAAGTGATAAAGCCAGCAAGTAAAAGCACGCCATCATCTGCAAGAGTCTAAACATCCCCGTAGCGCTAATCCAACACAATAAAATCATGCCAAAGCCAAAAGCAAACAAGGGAAGGGATGTCGGGAAAGAATAAGGTAAAAACAAGCTCGCAAACAACGATTCGAGATACGTATTTTTGGAATTTTTTGAAATTTTCATATTTTTTGGATTTTTGTGATTTTTTTGGATTTTGTTGTGATTTTTTGGAAAATGAAAAACGAAAAAGAAAGCGCAAAAAGAAAAGCAAAGCGAAAAGCAAAGCGTTCCTCCCCCCAAACCAAACAACACATTGTCCCCAATGTGTCCTAAAGCACATCAACCAGGGACCCTTAAAAATAGGGAGAAAAACACGAGAAAAAGCGAGTCAAAAAGAAAAGCGTACATACAAGATATTTACAATGAAAACGCCCCCCAAACCGGCTTAAAACGGGGGCTCAGCAGCGGGTACTAGAAGTACCACCATCCGTGGGTCGCGTCGTAAACAAACCCACTTCCATCATCCTCTTCGTCATCTAGACCATCGTCGTCAACACCTCGGCCATCATCATCAACGGCTCCAGCTAGTTGGCTTGCAGCAAAGCCAACCTTATCTCCACTCAGCTCATCTTTAATCACAGCTCTACCCTCTTTCGGCCTCCCTAGCTTACCTGCAACATAATCACAACAAAGCACGGCCTCAAGAGGGTCCCTCTCGAGGACTTGAGGTAAGTTCTCCGCAATACAATCATCAATAATATCAACAGAAAAGACCGACTCCTCTAACATGGGACGCTTCAAAGCATTTGACAAGTTAAAAGTGATTTTATCACCTCCAACATCCAACGTCAACTTTCCGTTCTTGACGTCGATTATTGCACCAGCAGTGTGCAAGAAAGGCCGACCCAATATAATAGGAATTTGGGAGTTCTCGGCCATGTCAAGAACGACAAAGTCGACAGGGATGAAAAATTTACTGACCTTGACGGGAACGTCCTCCAAAACACCTAGATGGCGTTTGACAAAACGATCCGCCATTTGGAGCGTGATGTTCGTTACTTTGAAAGGTCCCATGTGGAGCTTCTCGCACACCGAGTACGGCGTGACGCTCACGCTTGCACCTAAATCACATAAAGCTTTATCAATATAAGTAGTACCAATGGTGCAAGCTAAGGGATCGAGAAACTACCCGGATCTTTCAATTTAGGAGGAGACCTATTTTGTAAAAGTGCACTACATTCCGCAGTGAAGGCCACGGTCTCGACCTCATTGAAAGATCGTTTACGAGTAAGGATATCTTTTAAAAACTTTGCATAAGCGGGAACTTGCGTGACAAGTTCGGTGAAGGGAACCGTTACCTTTAAGTCCTTCACGACTTCCATAAACTTACCAAATTGCGTATCAAGCTTAGACTTTACCACTCGACTCGGGAAATGCAACTTGATTTGAATCGGCGGCTCAACCGGCTTGGCCTTCTCCTTCTCCTTGGTCTCACCCACGTGTGAGCTACCTAGCTCGGCCCCCTTGCTCTCCACACTCACGGCTCCACCATCTTCACCACTCACAGCCACATCTCCTTGGGGGCCCACGGCTGCCCCACCATTGGGCACGGCCACCCCTCCACCTTGTGGTGCTCCATTGCTCTTTGTACCTGCAACATTGCCACTAGAAGCACTAAAATCATTAGCAAAAAGAGAAGGATCTACCTCACTTACCACCTTAGGCATAGGTGGACCATCGTAGCTCGTCCCACTTCGCAAGGAAATGGCGTTGACGGTATCATGAGGTTGTGACCCTTGCGAAGGAAGATTACCCGGCTTCCGTTGAGGATTAGAAGAATCAAGTTGAGCCACTTGCGTGTCAAGCATCTTAATGGCCGCGTCCTTCGCTTGATCGCTCTTTTGCATTTGAGTCATCATCGTTTCTTGATTCTTAGCCATTTGCATCATCATGGCTCGCATTTTACTCATAGGATCGGGGACAGGAGCAGGAACAACGGGTGGCGGAGCATTATGAGGTTGAAAATTAGAGCGATTGAAGCCCGGAGGGTTGTAGGGTCTTGGAGCATTATTGTAAGGGCTGAAATTTTGTTGGGTGTTGTATTGTGGTTGTTGTGGTGGAGGGTTCAAAACATTTTGGCTTTTATAGCTCAAGTTAGGGTGATTTTTGTAACCCTCATTGTAGTAGTTGGAGTAGGAATTGTTTTGTTGAGATTGAAAAGCGTGGACGGGGTACATACCTCGGCATTCTAAGGAAGAATGACCGGAAACGCCACATGAACCACAAGTGGGATCATGGGAAGTGTGCATCGCCGTTACCGTTTGTCCACTAGCTGATGAAGAGCTACCACCCGCTTTCATCTCACATATCATTGCGGTCATAGCATCCATCTTGGCCGTAAGCATGGCCACCGCATCACTATCGTTCTTGCCTCCGCTCCTAGGAATGCTCCTAGAGCTCCCATATTGCGCGTTATGGATTGCCATAGCCTCAATCGTATCAATAGCCTCATCCACGTCTATGTTGTCGAACCTACCATTCGCCGCCGAGTCAAGCACTTGGCGTGACTCGTTGTAAAGACCATTGTAGAATTGCATGACAATAAACCACTTGTCCATGCCATGATGAGAGCATTGACGTTGTAAGTCTTTGTATCTCACCCAAGCATCGAAGAGAGACTCATCTCCCCTTTGCCTAAAGCTTGTAATTTGGCTCCTAAGCATAGCGGTCTTTTCGGGCGAGAAGTACTTTTGGTAGAATGCCAAGACCAAGGAGTTCCAATTAACAATCACAAGCGCTACACGATTCAAGGAGTTCAACCATAGCTTGGCTTTGTCTCGGAGGGAAAACGGGAAGAGCATCTCTCGGATTTGATCTTGAGTGACACCCGTTTGTTTGATTGTGGAGCAATAGTCACAAAAGTTTTGTATGTGAAGGTTAGGGTCCTCACCGGGGCTCCCTCCAAATTGACTACGCTCTATAAGGTTTATAAACGCCGGCTTAACTTCAAAGTTGTTAGCCGCTATGTTGGGCATGGCATTTCCCGTCGGAATTTGAGCGGCGGTTGGCTTTGAGTGATCCGAAAGCTTCACCATTTTCTTTGGCTCGGGTGTAACGTGAGCTTCCTTAAAGGATGAAGTAGAAGGAGAAACAGCATCCAAGTCCCTTAGCAAGTTCTTTCGCCTTAGGAAAGTACGCTCCGGCTCCGGGTCCAAATGAATTGCCAAGCCTTTTTGAGACGTACGCGTGTTCCTGGGCATACACAACACTAGAGGAGACGATAAGTAGCGGCCTCAAGGAATTGAGGTTCCTTGAGACAAGAGTAACAATAAGACAAGAACCAAATAAACAACAAAAATAAAGCCGTCTCCCCGGCAACGGCGCCAAAATTTGATAGGCTTAGCCGCACTCGCCTAGTCAAAGATAACCTGACAAACCTAAGGGATAGCTAGGGTAAGTCGGGGTCGAAATCCACAGGGATATGGTCGCAATGTTGGTTATTTTGTGTGATTCTAGTCTCGGTTCGAGTATGGTTTGGTTTACTAGAGCTATAGCGAAAGATAAAGGGTTAAAACGATAGGACAAAGGTCTAGGGAGTCGGGGATAGCATAGGCGATGCTAGGATAAAGGATGGTGATCGCTAAGAGTCGGGAATCACATGTGCTAAGGAATAGGCTCGGCCTCTCGGTCCTAAGCGTCCTCTAGGTCTCGGTAACGGGCTCTCGCTACTTACTACCGAGGGTCCTAATGGTTAGTCTCGTGCCCTACCTTAAACTAGGCTTTTGTTCTTAAGTTTAAGGGTGGAAAACGCTTGCTAAACCTTGGCCAAAGGGTCAACAAACACATACAAGACAAGACAACCAGAGACACAAGCGAAACCCTCATCAAAACAACACCAAAATCATCCAAGACTACTCACCCATGATCAACCTCTCTCCCTAGATAGAGAACTACTCACACATAGCGAATTCAACAACAAAAGCGAAAGAGAAGGATGAAAACATGATCAATTAGAGCGATATATAATGAATTTACAATGAAAAGGGAGAAATATAAATCAATACCAATCAGAAATTCAAGGAGAAAGTTGGATGAATTCAAGCAACAAAACCAAATAGACGATCAAACTAGCGCAAACCGAGTCGGGAATTGAAATTACAATGTTATAAAAGTGCTGTCAAAAGATGGGAACGAAATATGATGTATAACCCCTTAAAATAGACGAAATATTTCAAGCACACGAGGAGTCGGAAGCCGTCCCCGGGCTCCGGGACACCTGTCCCGTCCGGGACCACCTCACCCCGACCGGGATGACTCTTGTCCCGTGGAGTTCAGAAAAATTCAGCTTTTGTCCTCTTTTCTTCCTTAGTTTTATTTGCAATATTTGTCGTCCCAAAGCTTAGGGACGAGACCTAGGAGTAGGGACGAGTCTTAGGATGATAATGTGAGCTTCAAATCCCGACCCAAGGTCCCGGGACACCTTCATACGTTGAAACGAGGCTCGTGCGCAAGCGAAACGCAACGAAACCAACTCGAAACACTTCAAAACTTCACGAAACTTTACGAAACTTCACGAGACTTCCCGACCAGCATCCTAAACTCCAAATTAGCGCGTTTACCTACAAAATAGATACAAAAACGCAGCAGAGCCAAAACGGAGAGAAATAGGAGCTGAAATGAATATAAAAGCACGAGAATCGCAAGGAAACGTTAACGAACAAGGGGCTATAAGAATGTAAATATATGAGACATCAGTCACCCATCCTAAGACTACTCTCCAGCCAGCACGCTTAACTGTAAAGTTCTTAAAGATGAGCCACCAGAAAAGAAGATGCATCTTGTTGATATGAGTAGTACTTACAATCCATTTAAGCACTATGTCACTTGAGCCAACACATGAACCTCTTCAACGAGGTACCCGGCCCGAATAACCTCGGACAACACCGGGTATTACACACCCCCACTTGAAGAACGCAACGTCCTCGTTGCGCCTGGTAGCTACATACAATATAGCATTCCAGAATCCTCCCCAGCTAGGTGCGTACATGGCCAACAAGACACAGGATTCGACCACACGGTCGCCGTGTTGCTCTGATACCATTTATAACACCTCGGCCCCAACTAAAGGCCGAAATGTCATTCACGGTAGCTCGCCAGGCTGCGTACATCGCCCGCAGACCAACACGGGCCCTTTCCAGCGCACTTTGTCCTCACTCGTGCGCATCATGAGAACTTCCCAGGAGGTCACCCATCCTAAAACTATTTTCCAGCAAGCACGCTTAACTGTAAAGTTCTTAAAGATGAGCCACCAGAAAAGAAGATGCATCTTGTTGATATGAGAAGTACTTACAATCTTTTTAAGCACTATTTCACTTGAGCCAACACATGAACCTCTTCAAAGGGGTACCCGACCCGAATAACCTCGGACAACACCGGGTGTTACAGCTCGGGTCAAGAGGGTAAAAAGGTGGTAAATGCATTTGGAAATGTGGAGCTCAATGGCTTAACAGCTGCATCTAAAATCAACACCCACATCCAATCAAAACTCCTCCTCAACCGTCTATCAAAATAAACCATAACTCCCGCATAAGAATGATAAAACGTCGCTTCCTACTTAACACTTCCGATCTTTCTTATTGAATAAAACAACGTATTTACAACCAACTCTTTCTTTTCATTTTCTCTTTTTTTCTTCTTTCTTTTTTTGGATTTTTGCTTCTTTTTTTTTTCTTTTTTTTCTTTTTTGGACTGAAATGAAATGAGATCGGGTGAAACTTTGAAACATGTAGGAAAGCGCATAATTTGCGGGAATACTCGCATAACATCAACCCATAACTCCAACTCACAAGATAAGTAATCACCGACTTAACCCACTTCCTTCCCAACCGAATACTCCGTGATAACATAGGATCCCTAATGCAACTGATCAGCCTGGGTAGGATAATTCTGGAATGTAGCTCATAATATATAATGTGGCTCAAGAAAAACAGGCTAGGACGGGCTACAAATGAGGGACCTAAATCTAAAGGGTAGAAAAGTGGGCCATTTGGCTGATGTGGAGTTAATATAATATCGTAACCAAAATCAAGTACCACTTCGTGCAATGCTCGATCATTTAAGAACAAGTAGGCTCAAACAATGACATAAATTCAAGTTTTCATTTCACTAGTACGAGTATATACAATGTCAAGTAGATGGGTAGTCTAAGAAACGCGCCCCGTCTACGTCACATGTCCCTATGTCAAATATAAGTCGGTCTACTCAAATCACCTCAAGGATGAAGGGAAATGGTAAGCAAAGCATATCAAATCAACACAATCAAGAGACTCAACATAGCGACTAAGAGCGTATCTCAAAAGACACTAAAGCTAATCCTGCACAAAAGGTTACTAAGACGACAAAAAGACTCAAAAGGACTCGTATTTTTGGGATTTTTAATTTTTTAATTTTTTTTGGATTTTTTGAATAAACGCACACAAAATGAAAATGCAAATAAAAAGCGGGAAAGTGCTTCCCTCCCCCAAACTAGAATCGCACATTGTCCTCAATGTGGAAATTAGCACAACCACAAGTATCAGAAAAGGACAAATAAAAAACGGGGGTAAGAAAGTAAAGCGAGATAATGAGGGAAAAGGAGTAAAGAAAGCTCACATTAGTAAGTCGGAGCTCCCCCAAACCGAAGCGAACCATGGAGTGCGGCTATAAATCCACGAATATGCATCCAATTCAGTCCAGCTATGAAGTACTTCGGTCATAAACACGCGAGAGAACCATAAATTACGAAAATCAGAGAGCAGGGGGAAGAAGGCGGATCGGCCGGTCGCCGGCCGGCCGGCTGGGACCCCGAATTCCAAAAATTCTCGCGTTTTCTCGTGTGTCCAAATTTGGGCTACGGTCCCGGTCCAAGCCCGGCAGTCGGGTGGCCGGCTGAGGCCTCTTCTTCGTAGCTTCTTCAAAATTTAAGTACCTAAAGTCAATAATACACACTCTAAAGAAAATGTGAGACCTTCATCCTCACGCGCGCACATAAAAACTACTAAAAAAATGTTCGCAAACTAATCAAACACAAGTACAATGATTACAACGTCATCGGGTTGCCTCCCGGAAGCACTGGTTTATACGGTCCCGCATGACCTTCTTCAAAACTCCTCATCAAGTCAAATTAGGCCAAGGACGTTGGCCACTAGCAACACCTGCACTCGTCATCACTGCGTCCGTACACCATAAAACTCGGTCTCCTCGAGCTGGATCATCAATATGTTCAGAACACATGGGACTCCATCACGAAATGGCTCACCATATAGTCCTCGAGCTCCCGGCGACTCAAACGTAGGGTGCATTCCTCCATCGCTCGCGTCAAATATGTCGGCTTTCAGCAGTTTCCTCTCCCCCAAACCAACCTTGCAGCTATCCTGTTGTTGATACCCGTATCTGTCGATATGGAAATTTATAGAAACCCCGACAAACACCCAATGATGATAGGACAACATGCATTTCGTGTCATTTATTTGAGTTCGTTTTACGATGTAAGCCGGGCGCCGTCGACATAATGATTTATTAATTTAAATGATATTTAAATTAATGTTTTAACAGGGTAAATTTATTTCTGTCAAAATTTATTTGCCGCAAGTTTGTTTTATTGAAAATAAAATATTTCGATTTGAAAAATCATTTTAAGTTTTCGATTTGAAAAATCGCTTTTACAAATTTGATATTTGACTTGAAAAGTCGTTTCTCGTGTCTTTAATCCTTTTTTATTAAATCGTATTCGACGAATTCGATTACTTAAAAGCAAGTTTTAAGCTCAAGTTTTAAGCTCGTTTTAAGCCCGATTTTAAGAACGATTTTGAACCCGTTTCAACACGAATTTCGAGGCCACTTTCACCCACACTCTCCCTCACATACCCGAGCCTAATCCAGCCTAGAACCACGACCTAAACGCGACCTACACCCACCATTAGAAGCCAAAACGTAGCCCAAAAGAGAGCTGATCCGTAACAGCTCGTAGGACCCTAAATCAGCCCTTATTTGACCCAAACCCGACTCGTATTCGCCTACCCATGACCCAAACCCGTATCCTAACTATCCTACCCTTCCTCCCCTTCAAATACCCAGCCCAAAACCAGCCAAATAAGTCGCTCAAAGGCAGCCCCAAAATCCCACCCGGTGCTTTGTTTTGGAGCAACCCAAAACACGTTTTGCTAGCCCCCAAATCCATACCCACAACCAAAAACCTATACCTGATCCACATGCCCCATCTAGCCTTGCTTAACCCTCAAGAAAACACCCTAAAAGCCCTAGAACGAGCCTTGGACAGCACTCCTCGAAAAGAGGTTGGAGCTGCTCTTTTCCCTTCTGAAAACCCTATTTCTGACCCTATATATATACACCATCCACAAGCCTTCAAGAGACACGAAATATACAGCACACATACATAATTCTCAGTCACAAAAACCCTCAAAAAAGTCACCAAAAGAAGCCGAGGTAGCTACTCAAAAAACAGAGCAGAATTTTCTGCTTTCATTCAGCCGTCCCCTGATTTACCTCGTTTTTCGTGTTTCAAACTTCAGAATCTCTCTGATTTGTTTACATAATCTTAAAGTTCACATTCCCAGCTTTCCAAAACATCTTTCGGATCGAAATTTCGTTGAGCAACGAAGAAGTTACAAGCTTTTGAAAATCGCTGTCAGTTTTATTCAAAGTTACGGATTACAATTGATTTTCGTCGACGACGGCCCCTCGGGATAAAATCTTACAATCGATTACGACTCGGATATTTGGTCAACGATACATGTAAGTTGAGGGTGCAAAAATACTCTTTTTATTTTGTTAAATTATCGTTTTTATTGTTTTTATAGCCCTCTGTCGTTTTTTATTACTTTCTGTTGCTTCATTGTTCGTCGTTGTATTCGTTATGTTCGTTATTCGTTTTGGATTTATATTCCTTGCATGATTTCGACATATATGTATGGGTAGGTCGTGTCCATTGTTTGCTTAGTATTCATGCTTGATTTCTTTGTGTAATGTGGTCGGAGTCTCCACGTTTAGTTTGATTAGTTCGTTAATTTCATTCATGTTTAATTGCGTTAGTTGTCTGAAATTAGTCTTTCATGTTTTTCCAGTTTGTAATTCACGTTTTCATGCTAATTTAGTTTTCAATGATTCTGTTCTGTTGTTTGATTTTGGTTTCGCAATTCATCTCGATAATCATGTAACAACTACGCAATTCATCTCATTCCTGTCGTGCTCTCCAATCGTGTAGTTCATGTCTATGTACCAATTCGTTTATCATGCTTTTACTTCATCATTTAGCGTTTGTATAGTCTTTAGTTTGTTGATCAAGTAAGTCGTATATTGCGTGATTTCTGTTGGTCTTTGCTCCGTATATTAAACTCGAGTTATGTAGTAGTTTGACATATAGAATAGTTCAGTTCAGGTTTTTTTTTATGTGATGCGTTTAGGCCTTTACGTAGTCTGCTTGCGTTTGCGTGTATTTACCCGTATTTGTGCGTATTTATATATCATGCTTCGTGTCATAGTATCCCTGTTGTCTGCGTAGTTATTAGTTGACCTTTAGTGATAGCTAGTTGATTTAGTGGTCTACACCTTTATATGTGTTTGTTATGTCGTAGATGTTTGATGATAGTGCTGTTTGATTATATCTTTTGTTTTCAATTTGTGTTTGTTTAGTCGTAGTCGGTCATTAACTCATGCGTTCAGTTGTGTCTGTGTCATTTGTGTGTGTAAGTATGTTTAGTTGTATTTAATTATGAGTTTACATGTTTGTTTGTTTGTTTATTCGTGTTTGATTGTTACCATGTGCGTAGGATTGCATGTCCATTAGGAATTCTTATTTATTAGATTGAGCGTCTCTTTGCTTTCATATTTTACTACTTCTTCGTATTAGTATGTAAAGTCTAGTTATTTATATTAACCGCGTGATTATTTTTTATTCGTCTGCCGCTAACGTTTGTTAATCTATCTTATGCTGTCGGTAAGTATTTCTGCTTCTTTTTCTTTGTTTGCTAGAATAGTAAATGAACCCATGTTAAATAACTTCGACGAAATTATATGTGCATTAAACGACATAGAACGGATGTAATATGTTTAGGGTTTAAAACGTTGTTTGCATACTTGCATGTGTACTCATAATAGCCATGGTTTTACTTAGTAGAGACCGTCTTTACGACGGGCGGGGTTAGGCGTTAAAATTAATGAAATTCTTTTAAACTTCCTAACACGTAAACTCACACGAACTCATTTTCTCTAAAATTGGTTTCTAAATTCCACCTAAAAATTTAGTGGCGACTCTTTTCGAAATGAAAATGTTTTTGAAATAAAACATCGCGTGGATCAAAATCCCTTGTCCACACCTGTAAAGAACCTACACACGGAGAGACAACAGAAACGACCTCCAAAGTGTCTCCAGTAGAGTGAGACGGAGGTATAGGATCAATAGAGCAAACCGACTCTAGACGCATAGGGGACTGCGGAGTAGTAGACTGCGTGTATGTAATTTTTTCACCCCCCCCCCCCCCCCCACCGAGAACGTCAGGGTCTTATTCCCCACATCGATAACAGCACCTGCAGTATGCAGGAAAGGTCTCCCTAAAATGATCGGGATGTGGGGGTCCTCGGGAATGTCTAGGACTATAAAGTCTACGCGGATAAAGAACTTTCCGACCCGTACAAGAACATCATACAAAATACCTAAGGGGCGCTGAACTGATCGGTCGGCCATCTGTAGGGTGATATAGGTACATCCTAACTTAGTCATATTAAGCTTTTGGCAAACCGAGTAGGGAATGATACTAACGCTCGCCCCTAGGTCACACAAGGCATTCTGGACCACATACTTCCCTATAGAGCAAGGGATAGAAAAGGTCCCGGGGTCACTCAGTTTCGGGGGTGAACTACCTTGCAGAAAGGCACTACCCTCCCCCAAGAACGCAATGGTCTCAACTCCGTCAATGGTACGCTTCCTAGCTAGGACCTCCTTCAAAAACTTAGCATAAGCAGGAATTTGTCGAACTAAATCAATAAAAGGAACATTTATCTGCAGCGTCTTTAGGACATCCATGAACTTACTTAGTTGAGTTGTAGTACCTGAGTTGCGCTGGCGACCTGGAAATGGAAGCTTAGGCACATACGGGGGCAAAGAAGCAGCAGCACCCGAACCATCACCCGAATCAACTTTCCCCGTACCAGCAGGTCCAGCATGTTGGACGACCGGCTGCCGGTCGACCGGCTGAGACCTCTGATCACACGGATTTACCGTGTTTCCAACCCTCTCCTTCTCTTCTTCCTCCAAATGCTTTGGGCCATCATACATCAGCCCACTTCTCAACGTAATCGCACATGCCATGTCATGCGGTGGTTTAAGAGGATTACCTTGAGGTAAAAGGGTACCCGATTGACGCGACACTTGTGAAGTGGCTAGCTGTACTACTTGAGTCTCCAAAATTTTTATCACCGCGTCTTTATCTTGCCCGTCCTTTTGCATCTGCTGCATCATCATTTCTTGCGACTTCTGCACGGCCAACGTCGCTTGCTGCATCTGCATCATCATGGCCTTCATCTCGGCCATAGGATCGAGTCCCGGGGTAACTGGTGGTGGAGGGACGCAAGGTGGTTTTTGGTAGTTGGGTTGTGGTTGGAAAGTCTTGTGAGGGGGCATGTAAGGTGGGTTTTGTGGTGGTAGCGGAGCTGGGTTAAGGACATTTTGGTTACGATAGGATAGGAGTGATCGGTCGTAACCCGGCTGATTTTGGTAGGGCAGGTTTTGATTGTAGGATTGGTAAGCGTGAATCTGCTCGTGGGATGCCGCATAACCCGGAGAAAAGTACCCAGAATCGTGCCCTGCAACAGCATTAACGTGAGCACCCAAAGAACCACCGCCCAGCATCATATCAATTTTCGTAGTCAGCGCAGCAAGCTGACTAGTGATCGCGTTCAAGCTCTCCTTATCACGGTCCTGGTGAGCAGACCGTGAATTACCCCTCGGCTTCCCAAACTGAGATGAGTGCATCGCCATCTCTTCAATTAAGGCCCACGCCTTATCATCATCGACGTTATTAGCAAAACGCCCCTCCGCAGCAGAATCTAGAATGGCACGGCTCTCTGCATATAGGCCGTTATAAAAGGTCATAATCACGAACCAATCGTTCAACCCATGATGAGGACAATCCCGAATCAGCTTCTTATACCTCTCCCAAGCTTCAGCAAGAGACTCATTGTAAGACTGCTTGAAGCTCTGAATCTGGCTGCGCATATGATTAGTGCGCTCTAGAGGATAGTACTTGGAATATAACGCAAGAGCAAGACTATTCCAATCTGTAATTCCCGCAGCAGCCTTTTCCAGGTCAGTGATCCACTCGCGGGCTCGATCTCATAGTGAAAAAGGGAACAACATCTCCCTAATTTGATCCTGCGTAATCCTGGCTTGCTTGATCGTTGAACAATAATCCGTAAAAACCTGCATATGCCGACCTGGATCCTCCGTAGGATTACCTCCGAACTGATTACGCTCCACCAAATTAAGGAAGGCGGGGCGAATCTCAAAGTTGCCCTGAACACTAGCGGGCATCTGGAATCCACTCGGGATGGACTCCCTCTTAGGCAAGGAGTGACTATAAAGCTTCGGCATAGTCACAGGCTCCTCGAAATCAACAGCAACGTGTAGATTGTCCTCTTCGTAGGACTGTTGTTCCGCACGAGATTCCTCGTCCGAACTATCTACAATCTCAGGTCCGTAAGCCTCATCGATCTCCTTGAAGAAATTACGCATACGGTGAAAGGTACGCTCAGGTTCAGGTTCAAAAGGGATTAAACCTAAAGGTGTCCTACGCATAAATAACTCAAGAAAACGATGCGAGACAGTCTCAAGGAACTAGTGCTCCTTGAGACAAGAGAAAAAAACCTAAACTAAGCAAAATTTATAACTAGCTAACCGTCTCCCCAGCAACGGCGCCAAAATTTGATGAGGCTAAGTCGTAGTCGCCTATCAAAAATAAACCTAAGGACAACTAACTGGGTAGCTAGCGGCAGTAGGGTCGAGATCCACAGATAGATGGTGTAGTTAAAGGGTTGCTTAGCTAATCTAGGCTAATCTCAAAGGTAACAAATCAGGGTATAGGATGAAAATAAACTAAGAACGATAAATAAAAGGATATAAAAGAATATGAGAGGGAGATTAGGGCATCGGCATCAATGTGATACTAATTCAGGAACTCAACTCAAAAGGTAATAACAATCAATCGAAGCTATGCAAGTGACTAGGTTTAAGAATACGCTCTGTCGAGACAATATTAACCTTAAGCAAATTTAGCGGGCTCTCGCAACTTACTAAACTTAACTTATCAAATTGTAGATACCCAAATCCGCACCTCCCACCAAAAACCCAGTGATGTAACAATGGACTTTTATTGCATGCTTTTATGTTGACTTAAATGGTTCTAATTATGACGAATTCGAGTTAAATGTTTTAAAATGCAAATGAGTTTTCTTTATGGGTCATCACTTTTAGTGTCTTTAGGTTTAGAGTCTAGCTCGTTTCGAGTTCAGGTCCTAGCGGCATGCGCACTCTTTTTACACACCTCAAGTCTAATCGATCCTTTTACATTAACAAGGTTTGATTCGATTCTCCTAAGAATCCCTAAATTTAGGACCAGTCGCTAAAACCATCCTTTAGCGTTAGCAAACCCTTAGGATAGCCTCACGGAATGTCCTATTTCACAAAATACTACAAAATACACCCTTTTTACATTTTCAGGGCTCGGGCCCAGAACCGAGCCCAAACCCATGCCTGGCCCGCTTCCCAAGGTCCAGGATAAACCCTAAAACAAACCCTAGCAACCGTAGCTTAGAGCTCAAGCAAGGATATTTCGTATAATCCTAAAAGATAATTTGGAAATATACGGAGAAAAGGGTATCTTGCCCGCCCTACCAATCGCAAGGGGCATTGCGATTGGTAGGGGCTATCGCAAGACGTGTTGCGATTGCCCCAGGCAGTCGCAAGGAGCCTTGTCCGGTTTTATCCCTAGATTTCCTAAAATCTGCCGAACTCTACACTATAAATACAACCCTTCATTCATTCGTTCAACACACAATTTTCAGAACACAATTCACACCTCAAAATTCTCTCTCAAAGCCTCACGCATAAACACCTTTGAATTCTTCATTTTTCTAGTGTTGAATTCTCCCCTTTGAAGCGAAGCGCTGCCGGTTTCCTGATTCGAGACAGGTAATACTTAATCCTACCATGGATTAGGGTCTTTCTTTACTTCTTAGACTAGCAAGGGCCTACATTAGGCTCACCCCGACTTTGGTACGCGAGTCTGCTTTTCATAAGGCGGCCATGCACCTCGAATACACACTCTATTCGTAACACCTTTCCAAAGTCGCATAAACAACTGACCTCTCTAAAATAAATCAATGGCTAATTGAACTTTATTTTATTGCATGCATTTAGCAAATCCTCTTATTGCATCTAAATCACTTGAAATGAATTCGTCATTAAACTGAACTGTTTTCGTTAATAAGTTAAGCATGCTTAGCGAGGGTTTTAAACAATCTCTTTTGCATTATTTTACATCTTTATCGCACTTATACGTAGCGTATTACTTAGGCTCATGTATCATTATTTGCATTGTTCTCAAGTCTAGTAGAGGCTATCTTTTGATAGGCTTTTCCAAAAGATCTTTCATAAAAACATTATTTTGATTTATGCTTTAGAAAAGTACCCTCACCCGAATCCGAATCTGGTTTCACAATAACCTTAGACGGATAGGTGTCGACGTGCCTTGAACTCTAAGACGTGTCTTTGAGCATGAGGACACGGAGGCGGGTTCTAAATTTCCCTCATAATTTAGTGGCGGCTCCAAAACAGTTTTAAAGGTTTTTCTTATTTAATCTTTTTAACTTTACGGCCCTAGCAAGACGTCGAGTGGTTCCATGGTCAGATCCCGGTACCTACAGTTGGCGACTCCGCTGGGGATAGGTTTTATTTTTAAAACTAAAACTAACCTTTTTCTTTTAAAAATAAAAATGAGACTTGAACGACTTGAGAACAACCAACATACATGAGCTAAGCATATCCGTTTAGAGTCGAATCTAGTCGGATTCACACACAAATACCTTGAGAGGCGGTTCCAAACGCAGGCTTGTCCACTCGATAAAGCACGTTCTGGACTAACCTTCCTCTCACCCCTCCACGGCTTGCCGTAGCGAACTGATTTGACCGCCCCAGGGCTTCCTTTGTATCCTACATGTTATACTATGTGGGCAAAGGGCTAAAAGCACCTGCCAAAGCGTACTCAAATCAGTTGGAGGCGTACGAGACTTGACCAAACGACCAAGAGTCATACGTACAAGTGCGAGGCTATACAATATAGTCCTTTTCAAAATCTGCATATCTTCGAAAACTCACTTAAAACTTTCGAAAATAATCAACCTAACAGACTAACCAGCTAACATCTTTTCAAATAAAATAATCACGAACTTTTAAAATAAAGACTTTTTAAAATTTCATTTACAAAATTAGCAAAACCCGAGTCAAGGTCTTTGGCCTCAACTTGTGGACTTCACTCTTTAAACCTCACGGTTTAAATCCTGTTTTAACATCCTCGACTTGTCTAAACTCAAGTCGATTCCTTTTGTGTGTCTACCTTTAGCCCACGACAACATACCGTCATTCGGGTTGAATAGACGCAAAGCAAAATCTTTTAACATCGAGGTAAGCTGCGCGCACGCATTCTCATCTCAAAAACACTCCCAGCTTGTTTTCGAAAACTTCCTTCTTTTCCCAAAAACTAAAGAGAGTCCTTTTCAAACGAAATGAGCTAAAAACAAACATAAATGAATGTGTCAGTCAGATTCACAAATAGCTGATGCATCCTATGCGAATGTAGGGGAACCTCAACTGGATACCCGCCGCACTAAGAACCGAGCCGTCCTCCCTTACAAGAAACGAACCTACAAGCGAAAAATGGCCGGCAACGAAGATGTTACCGCTCATGAACAAGTTACCAAACTAACCAACGACCTTGAACACCTAATGGCCCACCACCAAACCGAAGTCGATCGAATGGAGTCGAAAATCAAGGATGAGGCAGATAAACACGTCAAGAAACTCCAGGCTATGGAAGAACGTCTCGGTACTCCGGGAGGTTACTCCATACATAAGGAGAATGAAAACATCCCCCAGAATATCAGGGATGCACTACCGAGCAAGCTCGCCCTCAGTGACCTCCCAATCTTCCAAGGTCACGAAAGTCCGATTACCCACATCAGGGCTTTCAAATCACAAATGGGCATCAATGGAGTTGATCCGGAGCACTGGCCATCATTGTTCCCGTATTCCCTCGCAGCCATACCGAAGACCTGGTTCTACTCCCTAAACCCGGAGCGGGTTTCTTCTTTCGAACAAATTACCGTCGAGTTCGATCATCAATACAAGGACAATGATGACACCCAGGTCTCCATCCGTACCCTGGAGGTCCTATCACAAAAAGACAACGAAGGATTCACCGAGTACCTTACTAGGTGGAAGAAGCTTAGTGCACAAATCCCAAATCGCCCAAGGGAAGACGAACTTGTGCCCAAATTCGTCAACAACTTGCGACCCGTGTACCAATTTTACATGCGGTATAGCAACATACAAACTTTCAAGCAACTTACTAAGGTCGGCACCCAGATTGAAGATGACCTCAGAACTGGGACCATGGCCAAGTATACCGGCCATGCATATCAAGGAAGTTCATCTAAATCGACGCGCACTACCAAGAACGACGAGAACCGCGCCGTCGCCAGCCTAGAGTCACTTGGTGATTCAGAATCATGTGCAACCTTCACCCCTTCTCCCTTCAAGCCTAGGAGAAACTTCGATCAACTTTACATGTCTTACACTAAGGCATTCAAAAGACTGGTCGACAAGAACTATCTACAACCCATCGGGCCCACTTCTGAACCACCCGAAGACAAGAAACCCAAATTGTGGGACTCTAATGCTTACTGTGCCTACCACAGAGGCAAAGGTCACGATACTGAGAACTGCTTCAAGTTAAAACATGCTATCCAAGACCTTATCGACCAAGGAAAGCTCGACAAGCCAACCGCAAATGGTAAGCCATCCAACAAAGACAATCCCTTGGCTAGCCATGCAATCTTTGTGGACTCCGCACCCATCATTGATTGCTCTTACCTCATCACACTCACCGACGACCAGATCAACGCTATCTCCCTCGACCAACCGATCATGGAAAGTAATGTCCAACACCTCGTCAATATCACTACACAAATCGAAGATGATTTGAACGCCTGCTATGGCGAACAAATCAATGGAGTATGGTACTCTAGTAGCGAAAGCGAGGGCGAATGGCCACCACCTAATAAAACCATAGCCCAGATCAACAACACAAGCAACTCTTCCCCTTCTAAGAATAACAAAAAAGGGAGGAACAAGAAGGGAAAGAAGAAGGGCAGTAAGCCCCAGGTCAAGGCTAACGAAACCCAAGACGAAGTCTCACATCTCACTCGTTCTGGGCGGCCTTACCAGAATATCTTCACGGACGCTTATGCCCAAGAAGCCGCCACCCCAGATAAGGGCAAAGCTGTAGCCCAAGAGGACGTTCCCTCTCAAGGCACATCATCAACCCCAGTTGTACCACCACCAAACACGAGCGAGACACTTCAAAAGCAACTCGTTCGCACCAAAGCCAACATCTCAATCTGGGCTCTCCTACGGGACTCTGCTGAGCACCGGAAGGCATTCGTCCGCGCCTTGCAAATAGCAAGCGCAGATGAAGACATTTCACCCGATCAAATGGTCAGTCATGTTACGAGAGATTGGCTTGCTGGAGCCATCACCTTCTCCGATAATGAATTCCCAACATTCGGCGCTAATCACAATTTAGCCCTTTACATTAGCTCCGAATGCAGAAAACGAACATTACCCGTGACCCTAATTGACAACGGATCTGCAGTAAATGTCCTACCTTTGTCCATCGTGACGCTTAGAACTCAACGACGAAGACTTTCAACCAAGCCATGAAGGCGTCAAGGCCTTCGATGGAACCAAACGTAGCGTGAAAGGGACAATCTCCCTCCACGTACGCACAGGTCCTATAGAACGAAAGGTCGATTTCCAAGTAATCGACATGACACCATCTTATAACATGCTCTTAGGGCGCCCATGGATTCACGCTGTACGAGCCGTGACATCCACACTGCACCAAAAAGTGAAGCTACCTCTTAACGACAAAGTCATAACTATCAACGCTTCCAACTTCCGCGCCCTTCTCGATTCACCCAAGGAACGTAACGCCGCCGAAATTACGATTGAAGAGAATCAAGAACACTGCGGCTTCGACTTTGAAATAGGAGCAATCACAGCCACGCCAATCCGCACCTACAAACCTTTTGAAACCAAGGATAACCATAGCCTCTGGTCCACCATGGGCCTGGGCTACAAACCAAAGGAAGGAGATGTCGAACAAATGACTAAGGAAGTCAAAAAGCGCAAGTTCGCGCGGAAATTCAACCTCCCAAAATACTCATTTGACATGAGTAAATACTTCACCTCAGGGGGAGGGTACGATCGAGATAACTCCACCAAACCTCAAGAACACTGTTTCGCTAGTGAAAGCGGGCTTCCCTTTACAAACAAAACTAACGAAGACTTGGTCTCATCCATCCTCCGAGACCGTCGCTTCAACCCCGATGACCTCATCACCGATGTCGCCGATAAAACTTTGAACGGTTGGTATAAAATTACCAAGTGGACTGACTCCCAGGGCCACAAATATCAACTTGTCACAGGGGAAGGACCCCTCTTTGACAAAGTAACCTCGCAAAATGGTGAAGACTCGAGCGAGGATACTTCAAGCAACAACACCACCGAAGACGACGAAGAGGAGGAAATTCTTCTAGGATCTAATTCTCTAAGTGTCGGGTCATCTGTCGACCCATCTTCTAGTTTTAGCTTAGACTTTTTATTTTCGGAGGCTAGCTCCAGCTCTTCTCCTAATTTGTCAAACAATTCTTCTTCTTTAATGAATAATACAGATAAGTTTGCCTATGACTCGTCTCAAACTAAAAACAAACAACTAAACAACAAACAAAACTCGAACAAACGAACAAAACAACACAACAAACAAATCCGTGCAACAAAAATAAATTAACAAATGAACAATCGTTAATCAAATACATCGCAAACACCCTAAACAACCCAACACAGAACCCAATCGTCGAGGAAACCATAACCATTAACATAGGAACCCCCGAAGAACCAAGGGAACTACAGCTAGGCACCTCATTGAGTGAGGATGAGTGCACCAACTTCACCCAGCTCTTAACCGAGTTCAAGGACGTCTTTACATGGTCATATAAGGACATGCCCGGCATTGACAGAAGCATAGCCGAACACCACATCCCCATCAAACCCAGTTTCAAACCCATCAAACAAAAACTAAGGAGATTACGACCCGAATGGTCCCTTATGGTCAAAGAAGAAATCGAGAAGCAATTACAAGCCGGCTTCATTCAAGTCGTCGAGTAATCGGATTGGGTCTCAAACATGGTCCCAGTGTTAAAGAAAAACGGCAAGATACGAGTACGCGTCGATTTCCGCGATCTAAACAAGGCAAGTCCAAAGGACGACTTCCCACTACCCCACGTAGACGTTCTAGTTGACAACACCGCCGATCATGCCCTTCTATCCTTTATGGACGGGTATGCAGGATACAATCAAATCAAAATGGCCCGTGAAGACATGGCCAAGACGACGTTCATCACGCCATGGGGCACATCTTCTTCTACGTCATGCCCTTTGGCCTAATCAACGCAGTGCAACCTATCAACGCACCGCAACTACACTCTACTGCGACATGATGTACAAAGAGGTTGAAGTATACGTAGACGACATGATCGTCAAATCCAAAGAAAGATGTGATCACATCACAAACCTCCGCAAGTTCTTCACACGACTCCGCCAGTACAAGATGCGCCTCAATCCCCAAAAATGTACATTTGGAGTCAAATCCGGCAAACTACTAGGACACGTAGTAAGCCAAAGAGGTATCGAGGTCGACCCCTCAAAAATAAAAGCAATTATGGCAATGCAACCACCCAAGAACCTGGACGAAATTCGAAGCTTCCTGGGCCAAGTCCAATACATCTCCCGCTTCATAAGCAAACTAACCATGATATGCGAACCTATCTTCAAAAAGTTGAGGAAAACTAACCACGAAGAATGGGACGAAGCGTGTCAGCAAGCATTCGATAAGGTGAAGGAGTTGTTATCCAACCCCCCAGTCCTAAGACCACCGCAGAAGGACCTACCCTTGTCACTCTACCTCACAACAACATCAACCGCAATGGGCGCCATGCTCGCCCAAGAAGTCGACGGCGAAGAACACCCGATTTATTACATCAGCAAGAAGTTTCTCGATTATGAAACCCGATACGCGCCCGTCGAGAAAAGCTGCTTAGCATTAGTGTGGGCATCCAAAAAGCTGGCCACTATATCTTTGGCACATCAAACGGTCTACTCGAAAATGGACCCCATTAAATATCTCTTCGAGAAACCCGTGCCTAATGGACGCATGGCACGTTGGACCTCGCTTCAGCCGAGTTCGATATTGTCTACGTTCCCCTTAAATCCATTAAGGGACGGGCAGTGTCAGACTTCCTCGCCAATCACGCAGTCGACGAAGAACACATCACCGACACCACATCATTACCCGACGAAGGATTATACAACATAGACGAAGAACAATGGGAAATGTATTTCGACGGTTCATCAAATTACCGAGGATGCGGGATAGGAATACTACTCATTTCCCCAAATGGCGAACATACGCCTCTTTCAATCAAATTAGACTTTGATGTTACAAACAACGCCGCAGAATATGAGGCATGCCTGCACGGACTACAGGCCGCGCTCATACTAAACGCAAGGAATCTACGAGTATACGGAGACTCCTCGCTAATCATCAACCAAGTATCTGGAGCATGGAAGATACTCAACGAAAACCTCGCATTATACCAAGGCAAAATTCAAGAACTTATCGCCAAATTCCACCGCGTAGAGTTCCTACATTTGCCTCGCGAAGAAAACCAATTCGCAGACGCCCTATCTAAGTTAGCGTCACTACTAAACATCCCCCCAGGAATGCAAACCCTTCCCATCGTTGTGGAACGGAGCCACGAGCCCGCATACATATGCGATATCGAAGCCGAGGAAGAACAAAATGAACCTTGGTACCAAGCCATAATCAACTTCAAACGAGACGGAGAATATCCGCCAAATACTGACAAACGTGGCAGACGAGCTCTTCGACTGCTAGCATCACAATTTATGCAAGAATCGGACAAGCTACTCAAGAAAACGCCCCAGGGTACACTACTCCTGTGCGTTGACCACAAGAAAGGACGAGAGATTATATCTCAAGTCCACGATGGCGAGTGCGGACCTCATATGAACGCACGAGCCCTATGTAAACAAATCCTCAGGCTAGGATGGTATTGGACCACCATGGAAGCCGACTGTGCAAAATATGTCAAACACTGTCACAACTGCCAAATCTTCGCAAATGTGCAACATGTACCCCCTTCACCTCTGTACAGCCTCACATCGCCATGGCCATTCTCGACATGGGGAATCGACGTCATAGGAAAGGTACACCCGGTTGGAGCAGGAGGACACTGCTTCATCCTCGTGGCCATCGACTATTTTACGAAATGGGTCGAAGCCGCGTCATACCGTAAACTAGACACAAAGGAGGTCGCTCGCTTCATACAAACCAATATCATATGCAGATATGGCATACCTCATGAGCTGATTAGTGATCAAGGCTCACACTTCCGAGGAGAAGTCGAACCCATCCACACCAAATATAACATCCAAGTACACAAGTCATCACCATACCGACCCCAAACCAACGGAGCGGTAGAAGCTGCAAATAAAACCGTGGTCACCATCCTCAAAAAGATGATTGACACCTGTCACGATCGTCGCACAAGATTCCCTTCGCCATGCGTGGGATATCGAACCACAATACGCACGCCAACCGGGATGACACCCTACTTCCTAACTTACGGCATGGAAGCAGTACAGCCCGTAGAAATCGAAATGCAATCACTTCGGATCCTAATGGAAGCAGACATTCCAGAGGCAGAATGGGCACGCGAACGATACGAACAACTTATTCTCCTAGACGAAAGGCGCTTACACTCACTAAGCACCGTTCGCATGTACCAGTCAAGATTACAACGCGCATACAACAAACGAATCAAGCCACGCAACGTTAAAGTAGGTGACCTAGTCCTCAAATCAGTTAGGGCCCCGCACTCGCCGATCCAAGAGGGAAATTCAAACCTAATTGGGCCGGACCATACTTGGTTAAAGAAATCCTTCCCGGAGGAGCCGCAAGGCTAACCGACCTCGACAGTGAAGAATTCAACTTACCCACCAACCTCGACCAGCTTAAGAAATACTACCCCTAAGCTTTAAACAGTTTGGCGATGTGTTCAAAAAAAAAACACCGCGCACGGATGAACTACGCTCGTTTTGATTCCACGCACTGTGGATACGTAGGCAATCTTGCAAAAGATTCAACCAAACCCACGAACTACGCCGGTTTGATTCTGTGTAAAAACACGGATACGTAGGCAGCCCTTTCAAGGCACAACCGACCTTCTTTGCACGCACGCCTGAAGCTTAAAAAGGTCGAAGGCGATGCACTCACAAAAGGACACGTTCAAAGCTTAAAAAGGTCGAGAACATAGTCCACACAAAATGACACGCTCAAAGCTTAAAAAGGTCGAGAGCATAGTCAACACAAAATGCAAGTCTAAAGCTTAAAAAGGTCGAAGACTCAAAACGAACAAATATAAGCAAAGAGACGAGACAATAGGCAAACACTTTCTTTATTTAGTCATGAATGTTGAAAATGTTTACATTTTAGATAAAGAGTTAAAAACTAGCTTTTATTCATTGAACAATTAAATAAGCGGAATTTCTTTGAATAAAACATTTAAAGTCTAAACCTAAGTACTCTTCCTACGACGCTTCGGAGAATCCTCTTCATCTTCTAAAACGTCTGCACGAACAACTACCGAAGCAATCACTAGGTTCGGAATACTCCTCTCGAATCCTGGGGGCTCAATAGGGCCTTCTTTATCCGCATCTTCAACCCTCTCACCCAAGCAATCCTGCACAGTCACCTTAGGCTCGAGTCGTTCTTCAAGTGACTTAGATGAAGACGCCACCGCGCTTGAACTCGCAAAGTCGCTGTAGTCCCGTCTACCACGCACCGCCGCATGCGCCAACGACGGCCTTGGACCCGTCTGTTCGCGTCTTCGCATATCATCCCTATCCGGTGCATCCAAAGAAATACACCACCTCCGATAGAAGTCCGAGACACGAGTAGTCTCAGAACCAGCCGGCCGAGCCCAAGTCACTCGGCTAGACCACCCTTGCACCTGCGCTGACATCAATCATCAGGTTGTTCGAACAACCGACTCGCATGTCCGAGTATCTTGCGCTGGAATAACATGAGCTAGGCCAACCTGCCTCCTTAGCCGATGTGGGTGGATCCACACGCCTCGCTCAAATCCACACAACATTATCCCGCTAGCCGCATCCGCAACCGATGGTGCCGTGATGTGTCGAATGGACCACCACGACACGACCCACCTTATCATCCTCTCCCGAACGAACCCTTGGAAGTAGTTTACCGACCGCTCCCGAGGCACAGCCCAATAAAGAGTACGGGTAGTCAACGGCGAGAACATACACATCACCTCCGGTGGAGCCAAAATCCGAAACCGCTCCATCAACCATATCTGTAGGATCCTAGCACATCCACGATACGAGCTTAGACGATTCGCATAGCGGTCGTCCAAGCCTAATATAGTCTCAGCTAAGATCAAAGCTGAAGGATCATGACCCAACTCCATCTCCTCCATGACCCGTGCATACCTAGCATGGCCATGCACACCATCCTCCATAGACCCAGCAAAGCAGTACCGATGCAGCAGGCAAAACCCTAGAGCTCTCCTCCTAAAACGAGCAGAGATGCTCACGTCATTCAAGTTCATGTAACGCTCGCACAACCGTCGCATGTTCACTACGCCTCCTTCGAACAACCCTTCCGCATGAGCGTTAGTCATTGAGAGATACTGCCGTAATCTCCCATTATACCCAAACTCACTCCTAACCGCCACTGGGGTAGTACGGTTAGACCATCCCGCAATAGCCGAAAACTCCTCTAACAATGGACATATCTCACCCCCCGGGAACCTGAAAACATGCACCCTAGGATCCCAATAATCAAGACAAGCGTCAAGAAAGTCAATCTCGACGCGCATCTGCCTAAAACCTATGAAGACACCCGCACCGGTCAAAGACAACGCCCTTTTCTCCGATTCACTAAGGGAAGAAGCCCACCGCTTCAAAAGACCATCAAAATGGTCCATTCTTCAAAAAAAAAAAAAACACAACAACAAAAATATTCTTAAAAATACTAAGCTATCTAAGGGAATACACAAAAGCAAAGAAAAGAATGGAGATTGAATGAGGATTATGCCTCGCACCTCCCCTCTTTATATAGTAACACGAAATCTCGAATTAGGAAAATTCGACGATAAAACCGGCAGTCCAAACCGCAAGAAGGCTTGCGATTGGTGGTCCCAATCGCAAGACCCCTTGCGATTACCTCGAGCATCCGCAACATATGTTGCGATTCCTAGGAACGGCTCTATCCCCAAATTTCCGTATCTTCGACTTTCCAAATCCTATTATACACACAATTACGATGTACATCTTAATTGGGCTCTTTATTTCGGGCCTAATTACAAACAACCACACATAGATCCATCACAAACGATGATCGATCCAACCATAACACATTTCATTTTATGATCCGTTTTAAAGCTCATTTCGAAATTTTTAACATCAAAAATGAACCTTTTTAAACGCTTTCTCAACAAAACGTTTTTCAAATCAGAGTCTCCCACTCGGGAATCATTTTCAAATTTTTTCTAGCTACTAACTAAACAGGTACATGAAGAAATGAAACGACAACTGCTAGTTCAAGTAACAAGAAATGAAGCAACTAAGGATGACGACGACGAAGCTCCGCGATCTCCCTCTGAAGCCGAGCTACCTCTGCCCGACTTTGACAAAGCTCAGCTGCTTGCTCCGCTCAAGCCATCCTCCAGCGATGGGCTGCCCGCCACAACTTCTTGTGGACGTCCTTCGCAACCTGCACAAGACATTTTCAAGCACGATTCACTACATTTTGCCTTAATTATACACTAAATTAAGACAAACTACGGGGGCTAAACCAAAAAACAAGACCAAAGACTCCATTTTGACTACAGTTTCTTTAAACTATAGTCAAACTCAGGGGAGTAATACACAAACCCGACCCAGAACTTAAGTTTGCCCTTCGTTAACCTTTAACTCGGTCAAACTGGGGGCTCACACAGTATACAAATGATGGAGCCATACCTTCTTCACCTTATCACCCCAACTCTCCATCCCTGCATCCGTGATCACCGGCAGATATTCAGGCACGTGGAAGGTCTCCCGTGCCCCGGCGTCACCATGCTCCACCGTCAAAGGGAAGTCTGGGGGCTGGAACGCCAGGTCGGCGTCAGGCACCTGCAACATGTAGCACGACACAACAAAGTTAGGAAAATTTTGTTGAAAATTAGGAAAAATTTTTGAAAATTTTACCCTACACAAGAGCAAGACATACCTCGATAGGTCCACTAGCCAACCTACCCACCGCAAACTCTGCATAATCCAGCTGACGAAGAAGGAGATTATCAGACTCCCCCTCAAGATGCAAATTGTCTCTGCCACGGGCTCAAGACGCGCGTCTCGAAAAGAACTTTGGGAGGATCAAGTGGCACGACGAAGTCAGGATACCTCGTCTGCATCGCCAAACGCTCACCCAAATACCAAACATACCCGTACGGCGTAGCCAAGTACAACCGCTGGGAGTCATGCTCCCGGAAACGCACCCACAACCCCTCAGGAACATCCGTGTACTGCTCCCATGGACGCGGACGGAACTACAAGAAGTCGAAGAAACACGTTAAACACCTTTTTCAAGCAAAATCATCTAAATACATGCTATTTAGAAGGTTTCAGTACATACCTGACCACCTCTCAACCGGTTCACCGCGCTGAACGAAGTCATACGACCACCGCATTCGATACTACCGCACGCATTCCCAAGTCCATACCGCAGGGTACTTCTTCTCCATGGCAATGGCCGACTCGGGGAGGAAGAAAGGGAAGTGACTGTAAATCCAACACTACACAAGAAACATAAAACAAGTTAGCACAAGTAAACAACGTTTTGAACAGATCAAATGAAAACAAAGAACAACGTACCTCTAATAACAAGCCAGGAGACACGATGGGGATCCTAGACCCCCCATCCATCTTCCGTGGCCTAACAGCATCCATGCAGAAACGGATGCACAAGCCCAGGGCCGGGGACACCCAGTCGTATGCCCCAATCGCACTCGATCCGTAAGATACATCAACACCGGTAGCGACCGCTCGCCGCCTCACCGGAAGTAGCGAGCTAACGAACCACCAGAGCCACATACGAGCGTTCTGCTCGTCACCCGAAGTCTCAGGACCATGCTGAGTCTTCCCCTCGAAGTACTCCATGATGTAGCTCGTCTTAACAGAGTTAGGCGCCTTCCCCTGATAAGGCACCTCCAAACCAGCACCAATAGCATTAAGCACCACCCTATCGTCAATAGGCGGTGCCAAACTGAAGTCCATCTCACGGTCCCCAAAGGGCAGGCCGTGATGATAGCATATGAAGACAAGGTAATACACGCCTCGAACCGGCAAATGGAACGCCGTGGTCGTATCCCAAAGATCTATCAAGGAATGCCGGATAACCCTCAAGTTCGCCGTGGTCGGCTATCTATAACTGGACCCAACGCTCAACCAACGGGCCCAGGAAAGACCTATCTACCTTCTCCCTCGCCCCGGGAGACAAAACCTCTCGATACGCCCAAATGACGGACGAAATACCAGAAAACGTCCTCATATATCCAACCTCGAGCCCACTAAGAGCCCGATGTGACAAATGACGCTCACGGTCCGCCAACAGGGTGTGGCCGTCCCAATTTTTCGCGAAAGGACGGTCAACACGCAGACCATGGCTCGCACGACCCCTAGCACGAGACCCTGAAGCCTGTGAAGACTCGCCCTCCTCCATGGCCTCTACCTCTCTCTCCTCCTCACCAATCGCACCACCAGGACACCCACGGGTGCCCATGCCTCGCCCACGACCTCTCCGGGTCGGAAAGTTAATAGACCCAGGAGAAGGATCCCTCGCACTAAAAGTGCAGCCTTGAGCTTCGAGCCTTGAGGAGTCGTAGGCTCCTCGGACTAGAACCCGATTACTCAAGCGAGCTCGAGCTCTCGTCGTTGGAGGTCCAGACCAATCCTCATCTGCAACATTTCAGGAACATAAAACAAGACACAAGACGAAAACGCCAGACGAAGACACCAAAGTAACAACGATTCAAAAGAACACCCTACACAGAGCCCTTTCAGGCTCAATTCACAATTTGGCCAAAAGCCGCTCTATACACATCAAAATTTCAACTTGATGGTTTCTATACCCCACATTAACCTTCAATTACACCCCAGAACAATTAATCGCATTTTGGACTTGTCGATCAAAAACCCCTAATTTTGACCTAAGTTCTCCGTATTAATCGACTTTAAACCTCAATTTAAGGGACGATTACCAACATTTTTCAAAAACTAACGCCATACACATACTATACTAGCCAAGGGGAACCTATGGCAAAGTTTAATTGCAATTCCGAGACCGAAAATCCGGGTCCGATTTTTGGGACGGGACCATTTCATACGAAAATAGTCCAAGAACGTTTCAAACCATATACATTTCACACATACATTCAAGAACAACATGATACAAGGGAATGGAATCGTTCTCTAGTGATCAAACGGCGAATTTCAAGACATAAGGCGGTATTTCATTAGAAACGTCTTTTCTACATTTCAAGGACGATCTAACAATTTACAACATCAAAATACATAAAAACAAGTAAAATGGAGTGTTACCTTGATCCATTTTGAAGTAAAGCAAGAAAAACGAGCGAAAACGGCTTAGAAATCGCAAGGGGGCGATTTTTGGGATTGAAAACGTAAAATGGGAAATGGAGTAAGTATACGGTAAACCGTGTTTTATAGCAGCAGAAAGCCCAAGACCCTAATCGCAAGGACGCTTGCGATTTGGGGAAAGAGCCGCAAGGACGCTTGCGATTCCAGCTTTGGGCATTTTCGTTGTTTTCTCATTTCAAGGCCAAATATGGACTTCTAGTCCACTTTTAGCCCATTTTAACAGTTTTTCACGTTACGTCGCTCGGTTAAGGCGTCACCTAAAGTCCGCCACACTCTTAAACGAGTTTGAAGCACTATACACAACCTTTGCGTATACACTAAACATGAGCATTTTCCTCGGACGATAATTCCCGGCGGACATAAGCACTCTTTTACGAGATGAGCACCAGCAAAAGCACTAGCACGAAGCATGAAGCATATACGCTCTTTTTACGAGATTAAGCACGCACGCTCTTTGACGAGACAAGCAACAGCAATAACACGCAAAGGTATTAGCAGGCAGGCATGCCCTTACGAGTATGCAAGGACCGTCATGTCCCTAAACATGTTTGTCCCTCCCCGGATAAGCCCGGTTCGGAGTCCTAGTCTCACCCATGGACACATACTCCGCACCGCTGATGGCATCGAGACTGTAACGGTCCGGATGTTGTCGTGTAGTTTGACTTTCGCTTTAGTCCTAAGCTCAGTCAAACTGGGGGCTCTGTAGATACCCAAATCCGCACCTCCCACCAAAAACCCAGTGATGTAACAATGGACTTTTATTGCATGCTTTTATGTTGACTTAAATGGTTCTAATTATGACGAATTCGAGTTAAATGTTTTAAAATGCAAATGAGTTTTCTTTATGGGTCATCACTTTTAGTGTCTTTAGGTTTAGAGTCTAGCTCGTTTCGAGTTCAGGTCCTAACTGGCATGCGCACACTCTTTTTACACACCTCAAGTCTAATCGATCCTTTTACATTAACAAGGTTTGATTCGATTCTCCTAAGAATCCCTAAATTTAGGACCAGTCGCTAAAACCATCCTTTAGCGTTAGCAAACCCTTAGGATAGCCTCACGGAATGTCCTATTTCACAAAATACTACAAAATACACCCTTTTTACATTTTCAGGGCTCGGGCCCAGAACCGAGCCCAAACCCATGCCTGGCCCGCTTCCCAAGGTCCAGGATAAACCCTAAAACAAACCCTAGCAACCGTAGCTTAGAGCTCAAGCAAGGATATTTCGTATAATCCTAAAAGATAATTTGGAAATATACGGAGAAAAGGGTATCTTGCCCGCCCTACCAATCGCAAGGGGCATTGCGATTGGTAGGGGCTATCGCAAGACGTGTTGCGATTGCCCCAGGCAGTCGCAAGGAGCCTTGCGGCTCCTACGTCCGGTTTTATCCCTAGATTTCCTAAAATCTGCCGAACTCTACACTATAAATACAACCCTTCATTCATTCGTTCAACACACAATTTTCAGAATACAATTCACACCTCAAAATTCTCTCTCAAAGCCTCACGCATAAACACCTTTGAATTCTTCATTTTTCTAGTGTTGAATTCTCCCCTTTGAAGCGAAGCGCTGCCGGTTTCCTGATTCGAGACAGGTAATACTTAATCCTACCATGGATTAGGGTCTTTCTTTACTTCTTAGACTAGCAAGGGCCTACATTAGGCTCACCCCGACTTTGGTACGCGAGTCTACTTTTCATAAGGCGGCCATGCACCTCGAATACACACCCTATTCGTAACACCTTTCCAAAGTCGCATAAACAACTGACCTCTCTAAAATAAATCAATGGCTAATTGAACTTTATTTTATTGCATGCATTTAGCAAATCCTCTTATTGCATCTAAATCACTTGAAATGAATTCGTCATTAAACTGAACTGTTTTCGTTAATAAGTTAAGCATGCTTAACTGAGGGTTTTAAACAATCTCTTTTTGCATTATTTTACATCTTTATCGCACTTATACGTAGCGTATTACTTAGGCTCATGTATCATTATTTGCATTGTTCTCAAGTCTAGTAGAGGCTATCTTTTGATAGGCTTTTCCAAAAGATCTTTCATAAAAACATTATTTTGATTTATGCTTTAGAAAAGTACCCTCACCCGAATCCGAATCTGGTTTCACAATAACCTTAGACGGATAGGTGTCGACGTGCCTTGAACTCTAAGACGTGTCTTTGAGCATGAGGACACGGAGGCGGGTTCTAAATTTCCCTCATAATTTAGTGGCGGCTCCAAAACAGTTTTAAAGGTTTTTCTTATTTAATCTTTTTAACTTTACGGCCCTAGCAAGACGTCGAGTGGTTCCATGGTCAGATCCCGGTACCTACACAAATACGCGTGAGTCAAGTTTTAATTCGGCTTCCGATCTTAGATTAAAACAACCTAAGTTCAATTCAATCAAGGCGTCCCTAAATTCAATTGATAATAAAAATGCGTAGGAAGAAGTCAACTTGCACAAGTTCAATCAATTAAGCAATTAAAACATGCTCCTGAACCAATCTTACAAATCACCCTAAACCCTAATTGAGAAATTAGCTGGACATAATAAAAGGGCAAACAAAACAATCAATAATAATAAACATGATGATAGAAATAATAGCAATTGAATAAAACCTGAAATCAATCGAAGTACCGGCGGTTACAATGAAATCAATCTTTAAACTAAACCAATCTTGAGAGTTTTTGAAAGAGAGAATAAAAACTAAGCAGTAAACCAAAACCTAATATTAAAACATAAAATAAAGCATCACTCAAAGTAATTCGTCCTAGGAGTATATATAAGACTTTCCTAAAAACCAAATTCGGATTAAAACAAAACCCGACAGAAATAATGGGTCAGCCGGCCGGCTGCCGGCCTGACTGACCGGCCGGACCCCTCCTGTAACACCCCGACTTTTTTTTTCCTTTTTAAATAAATCATTTCGTTAATGTTTACATTTTATTTCGTGCGAATATCTCATTTCTAGCTCGAGAAAGTCGCTTTGTTAGCTTGTGTGTCGTGTTGTCGAGGCGTGGTCGCGTTAATCGAGGTGGATGACGAGGGTCGGAGTATGGTTATGTGTGATGGGTGAAATGGAGGTTAAGGTGGCGAGCTAGGCTTGGTTGTGTGTTGGTCGCACGTGGTTCGCGTGTAGGAGTTGTGAAACCATCTGAGACTTCTTGTGCAAAAGGCGCGAGCAGGGCGCGAGCGAGGCGTGAGCTGGGCGCGAGAACAGAATGACCCGCTCTGCCTAGGGAGCGGTCCGCTCCTCTGCGTGATTTACTTTTCGAGTCTTTTAATCCGTAATTAATTGGGGCTCGGATTCCTAACTTATTAATACTAATTAAGCCCTAATTACCTCATATTACCCTAATTCTTCATCTCAACTCTCAAAACACTCTCTTCTCTCTCCTTAACCTTCATCAAAACTCTCTTAAAAACTCCATAAAAATCATTCAAGCTTTCTCCTTTCAAGCCCTAATTCCTTTGTATTCAATCTCTTTCGGTAATCCTCCAATTCTCTATCGTTTAAGTTTAGTTTTCATATTTTTTATATTATTTTATGTGATTTATCTTGTATGCTTATATTGTATGTGATCTTATGTGTTGTATGTGCCCTAATCTTGGAGGAGGCCAATTCTACGAGGAAGACACCATTCTTATCGACGAGGAGGAAGGCTAACTTGGTTTTGGAGTGGTAAAAGGTAACTAGGTGTAGCCCTAGACATATTTTGACATGTGTGAGGCCATGTAATTGACTGAGGGTGAATTGGTTGTTGTTATGTATGTAAAGCTATGATCTTTGGGTTGGTTGTGCTATGAAATTATGTTCTTTGGTCTTAATTGTGTTGGTCTCACACTATTGTGTCTAATGGATTGAATTGGGATGTTTGTCATATTGAATTTGGGTTATATGGTATTAAGTTGAGTAAAGATGATAACTTTGGGAATTATAATGGTTTATCATGGCTACTCTTGAGTTCTTATGGTTATTACTCCGTATTTAACATGTTGATTATGGTTAGTGTTGAGATTGGTTACAAAAGGGGTCAATGATGTTGTAGTTGTGATTGTAATAGACATGGTGATGATTTTGAGTAAGGGATGATGGGTTTGTTGTTGATTGTAGTTGATTCAGGTTATTGAATTGACTTGTTTGTATGCTTGAGTTGAGTGTGCGTACGGGTACTGTTCTGGCACGTACGTGAGGAGCTACGACGTCTTTTGTAGGACGGATACCGCCCATAGTCCCCTCGACTATTCTTGTTGCTTAGTTAGATCTATTATGGGTTCTCAACCTGTTTTGGTTAGAGACTATGGTTTTGTTATTATGTCGTCACCGTTCTTGTTGCTCGGTGGAGTTTGGTCAAATTTAGACTATTGTTTGGGACTTCTTGTTGTTGTCCCGCCATAGGGTTTGGAGGTATCACCGGTTAGGGTGAGGTCCGGGGTGATTCTTGTTAGTTCACCTAGTGCTCTGTGCTTACTCTTGCAGGTTGTTGATAGTTGTCTGTCATCTTGTTGTTGACAGTTTGAGCTTGTAAGTCTAAAATGGACTAGTTATTGTCGAGTTGTATTGGTTACACATGTTTACAAGTTGTTGAGTGACGATTGGTTGAGTTTGGTAGCTAGTGAGTTGGCTTGAGGTTGCTTATTGGTTACTATACCCTTGGGTTGCATGTTGCATTGTTGTTTATTTTGATTATCTTGAAATATGACTGGGGAGCACCTAGTTACTCCCCACTGATTGTGGCTGTTACATTCTTTGTGGCAGGTTAGCGTGGGATCGGGATTGTCAAGTGAGGGAGCTGTGAGGATGACCCGTAGCTAGTGTTCACGGGTGGAACTTGGGATCCGTTTTGATAGTTTTGATCACTAGACTTGTCTAAACTTTATTATTTCGGTTTATACTTATGTTCATTTGGGAATGTAAGGGGTATTTATTCTCCATTTTGCTAGGCTTCAAGGCCTACTTTGTCGTTATGGTTTTATTAGATTGTTTGTGTGAGTGACAGCTCGGATTCACGGTGTTTTCCGCCACCGTGGCTTTCTTTTTATTCACTTTCTTTTATAAATCCTTTTTAAAAAAGCTTATTTGATTTTGTTGGAAAATCCGGGTTGTTACACCTCCAGCTGGGCCGACTTTTCACTTGGGCCTCCTTGTTACTTGGGCCTTGATCTTATTTCGTTAGCTTTAGTCCTTTTGCGCTTTAGATCGTATTCCCGAGCTCTCGTGATAGCTCGAGCTTGGTCTCGTCGTCACGGTACTCAAATTGCTCCACTCGACTCAGGTTTCGGCTCAGGACCGCCAAAACCTGCAAAATATAAACGAGGAACAGCAGTACCGCAATATAAAACAAATAGCTCCTAAAATAATACTGAACTCGAATAAATGCAAGGTAAATGCGACTAAACCGGGGGCAAATAATCTATATAAATAGCACGTATCATATAGTAATAACATCGTCTAAGGCATTGGGTTATTGTTGCTATTGTTGCTTAATTGTGTTGCTTAATACACTACTACAATTTCCTTCCTTTCTCGACGCTTTTTTAGGCTATTGTCGACGCTAAAAAGCGTCGTGAATTACTTATCTCGACGCTTTCAAAAGCGTGGTTTTTTGGGGTGTCAGGAGGTTTAGACGCTTTTTTTTGTCAATCTTGGCGTCACTTTTGCGTGTCACGAGACGCGATGCTTTTTAGCGTGAGTGTTCCTGACACTTCTTTGCGTCGGTAATCTAGCATTTCTCGACGCCTCTTTGTGACCCCAATTTCATGACTCTTGCTTTTTGAGGGAAAGTAACTAATTATATTACTTTGATCGAGATTATTGAAAATAATGTTATATAGCATAAAATTGCATCATGATCAAATTAATTAAAATAATGTATATACAATAAAAACTATGTTGAACTACAATAAAACAAATATCGCCAATTCAATTCTATTCAATGTTCAGAAATTAAAAACAAAGTAACTAAAATATAATGTGTCCTACAAAACTGAAACCCCCGGCCAAAAGATCAGATGCAACTAACTGCTCCAAAAGTGAATTCTGGATTTGCTCCATGATATTGAGGCATCAACCTTATATTCCCTACATATTCTGCATATATAGAACAATAAGACATCAATATTACAATCATAACAAGAATAATGTGTTACATCATCATTTATAAACACAATCCTGCACAAAGCTAAGTTGCATTCTTATCACATGATACTTGTTGGATTAGCTAATTTTGTCAGCAAGTGTACATGTACCAAGTAATGCAAGAACTATATAACTATATATCACACTTTTTGTACCATTATAAAAGCTGCAACATATTGATTCTAAAAACATTAAAACTATATCAATGTGAATGTCATAAACACACAGACATAATAAACGTATCATGTTCAACTTTTACCCGTAATAGCCAATCGTCTACTTCTTATCTACACATGTTCGTCGACGAAAATTCAGTCCACAAAAAAACAGAATATATCAACACAACCATATACTCATCAGAAATATATATCAGAAATTCCGTCGACAAATTTCTTCTTATTTTCTATAGATCTTGTTAACGAGAACATAAAAATACCTGTGGGTTCATAGTCGATTTTGTAAGCTTAGCTAACTCAGGCGACGGTGTTCCTGAACTCATACCTTCCAGGATTTTAGAAAAAATAAAATTTGTCTTATTTAACTTGGATTGTAGCTCTTCGTTGTCCTTAGCCAAACTCACAACAGTGTTTTCCATAGTTTTTATCTTTTCCATATCCTGCACAGCTAAAGAAGTATTTTCCCCCGATTTAAAAGCTTCTTTCCTTAGGATACCGTGCACCCCAAATACTTCACTTCTTTTCACACCAAACCCATAACCTAAAGGTCGTTTGGGGGTATCTTCTCCGTACATTAGTTTGCTGAAAGCTTCATTTTGAATTTGTACATTAGACTTGGTAGGATTAGTCGCAACTTCAGATTCAATATAAGAATCAGCATCCAACTGCGTACCAGAAAAAATGCTTAGTTGAAATACATAAAAGGACGATGGAAACTCTTTTATTATCATTTATTATCTTTTTACCCTCATAAAAGGACGATGGAAACTCTTTTATTTGTGGAAATGCTTGAAGTAGAAGTTCAAGTAATTTGTTAAAAGACTCATTAGACCAATGAAACATGCATTTAATATGGTATAAGTGTAAAAGGAATGACAGCTTTGAGAAAGATTGACAGCCTTCGTAAAGTTCTTCGTTTGCAGCTTCCAATAATATTTTATGCTTAGTGTCGTTGTTACTGCTGAGGTTATTGGGGTTGTTAGAATAGTCATCAGCCCTAGAATTGTATGCGTGATCAAACTCATTATCAGACTCATCCGAAGAACTAAACCCCATGGAATCATCAGATTCGACTTCATTTTCAATTTCTACCGAGCCAGCAACAATATTATTATCATTAAAATCTTTAGAATGGTCAGGAATGTTGGTCCCATAAACTACATTAAGTAATCCTTTCATATCATCACGACCGACTAAAGTTTCTTCCGTACTTTTAACATCCAAATGATCAAGAACGTCCCTTTTACCATGCCAAAACCAATTTGTATACTTCTGATAAAACCCTTTGAACAAAATATGACCCTCTATTTGACCCAATGTGAGGTAATAACGTAATTTACAGCTCTTGCATGGACATCTTGTTTTCCCTTCTACTAGATTTTCCTTAGCTAATTCAATAAACTTCATACATCCATTTATGTAGTCGGGATGGTCATTTGACAAGGAAATCCAGCTAGTATCCATGACTACACATATCATAAAGATTGAACAATGCACTTAATAATCACAGCACATCATAAAAGCCATCGTATAGTCAAAACATTTTAGAGTAATTATCAATCACAAACACGAAAACCTACACTGTTTTGATAATAAATGAAAACTAAATAAGAAATTCACAAAATTTCAGTTATTTGTATTCTGCCCTGAATTAAAGACAATCAATTGACATCATTTAGTAGAGAATTTCTACTGGCAAAAGCAAAAACTACAACAAAAAGAACTCAAATTAAAAAGAAACAACAGCAGCAACCCAAATAGAAGTGCTAAAAATAAGATATAATGTTGAGCGAGAAGTTTCAGTGATAATCAAAAACAATAAAATTTATAAATAAATGTAAATGACAGACCAACATCATAGAGTAAGTATCAATCACATAAATGAAAACAAAATTATAACTTCATATCAAACTTATAAGGCTTACTGTAAAAATTACAAAGGCATAAGTTTAATAATAAATGAATACTAAAATAGGATTTTGCAATACCTAATGTAAAATTTATGGATGTAGCGTTAGTATCCACACTTTGGTCGAACGTCCAATTATCCGGATTCCGCCCTGACATTAAAGACAAACAAAAGATAAATTAATAACCAATTTTATACACGGTAGGGGAGGCTAAGACATGGACTCGAAAGCGCTCGCAAGCAACGGTAAAAATCAAAACTAAGCATTCAATTATGTATATTGAAATCAGCCGTATAAGAACAATCAGAATTCAACAAATGCTATGCGACAAAACCATATCAGCTTGCATAATAGAAAATCTGTAAAAATTAATTAATACTCCGTTTTAATAACAATAAACATAATTATCAGCAAACTCAACTCTACCACACAAAAAACGTGAATATAAGTGTGTTAAGGAACGAAATTTAGCGAATTCATGAGAAAGACTTGACCTTTGTAATCATCGGCAAACATATGAGATTAATGAATTGATTGAACAAAGGGTTATTCGAAAAGAACAAAGGGTTATTCGAACAATTTAACAACAACTACAAATGGACACACCAATATTTGATTACCTGATGAAGATGATGGTTGTAATTAAAGTGGGGCGCAATTGATGTCGTCTTCAATCAACAAGATAATCGAGCAATCTTGAGCGCAAATCTGAACAACAATTGATTGATGAATTAGGGTTTTGATAATCAACAAGTAATTAGGATCGATAAGAGTGAAGAGATGATACGGAGTACTTGCAATCTTGAGCGCAAATCTGAACAACAAATGATTGATGAATTGGGGTTTTGATAATCAACAAGTAATTGGGATCGATAAGAGTGAAGAGATGATACGGAGTACTTGCAAGGGAAGTTTGATTATTTTGAGGGAAAACAATGAGAATATTTAGGTCATTTTTTTAATTATTGCGCTTGAATGATTTGGAGAGCGCGAGGGAGAACAAAAATCTGGCGGTTTTTTTGATAAAAATAATAATTATATTAAAAAATGTGGATGAGTTGAAAAAATGGGTTGACGCTTATAAAAGTGTCGAATTAAAAGTGTCGTAAATGTAAGGGAATTGTAGTAGTGTAAGGTTTCAGAAAGTAGTTAAGTATTAGTGTAGATACCCGTATCTGTCGATATGGAAATTTATAGAAAACCCGGCAAATACCCAATGATGATAGGACAACATGTGTTTCGTGTCTTTTAATTGAGTTCGTTTTACGATGTAAGCCGGACGCTGTCGACATAATGTTTTATTAATTTAAATGACATTTAAGTTATTATTTTAACAAGGTAAATGTTTTCTGTCAAAAGTTGTTTGTCTCAAGTATTTTATTGAAAATAAAATATTTCGATTTGAAAAATCATTTTAAGTAACTCGATTTGAAAAATCGCTTTTATAAATTTGATAATTGACTTGAAAAGTCGTTTCTCGTGTTTTTTAACAGTTTATTAAATCGCATTCGACGAATACGTTTTCTTAACAGCAAGTTTTAAAACTCGTTTTAAGCCCAATTTTAAGAACGATTTTGAGCCCGTTTCAACACGAATTTCGTGGCTTTTTCTACCCATTCTCCCCTTCGACTAATCAGGCCAGAAAATAGCCTAAAGAGCTCGAAATACAGCAGCCCAGCCCCTTCTTCGTGCCCTGTTTCAGACAGCCCAAGTTTGGGCTAAAACCCGACTCGTTTAGCCATCAACTCATACCTGATCTCCATGACCCATATAGCTTTGCTTAACCCACAAGAAACACCACTCAAAAAACCCTAAAACGAGCATTGAACAGCAGCTCTCGAAGAGCGGAGAGAAGCTGCTCTTTTCCTTCTTAAACCCTACTTTTCGACCCTATATATACACACCATCCACAAGCCTTCAGGACACACGAAATATACAGCATACACACACCATTAAGTCATAAAAAGGCCCTCGAAAAGCCTCCAAAGAAGACGAGATAGCCGCTCGAAAAACAGAGTATCATTTTTCTGGTTTTCGTGCAACTATCACCTCTTCTACCTCGTTTTTCGTGTTGAAAACATCATATTCTCTCTGATTTCTTTACAAAATCTTAAAGTTCACTTTACCACGATTCTAAAACATCTTTCGGTTCGAAATTTCGTTGAGAAACGAATAAGTTACAAGCTTTTGAAAATCGCTGTCAGTTTTGGTACGAAGTACGGATTTATTATTGGTTTTCGTCGACGACGGCCCCTCGGGATAAAATCTTACAATCGATTACGACTCAAAGAATTAGTCAACGATACATGTAAGTTGAGGGTGCCAAAATATTCACTTTACTTTATTTACTGTTTTTATCGCTTTTCGTCACTCTCTGTCGCTTTTTATCGCTCTCTGTCGCTTTGTCGTTTGTCGTCGTAGTTGTATTGTTTATTGTTCGTTTCTGGTTCACGTTCTTCACCTGATTCTGATATGTATGTACGAACATGTTTTATCCCTTGCTTGCTTAGTGTGCGTGCCCGATTTCCTTGTGAAGTATGATCGAAAATTCCTCGTTAGTTTGATTTTAACTAGCTCGTTAACTTATTCTATAATCAAGCCTCAATCGTGTTAGCTGTCCAAAATTGATTTATCGTGTTTCTCCAGATTTGTAGTTCACGTTGTATGTTTAGATTGGTTCCCGTGATTTCATTGCATTGTTTAGCGTTTGTGTGATAATTATGTTTCATTAATCAAATCAAGACTGTACACGGTTCTGCTCGCTGCTGCTCTCGTGTTGTTCGTTAAGTCTCAAGTTGCGTAGTTAAATCATATGTAGGACTGTATAATTTGGTCTCTCGTACGTTGTGTTTTGGTATCCACATTATCGCTTGCGTTTGTGTATTTACTAGTCGTATTTGATCGTTTAGGTGCTCGTTTGTGTGATTATTAGTGTATCATCAGCTATATCCATTTATTTTACACGTATTTGTATGCTTATCTGGTTGTGTTCGTTTGCTAGCCTATACGTTTTGTGTGTATTTGTGTTTGCTACAGTATGCGAGTGTTTGCACGTTTACTTGGGGTATTTGTTTGTTAATTTATCCGTTTGATTGTGTTTGTTTGTTACTGCTTCATATTCACGTCATATGCCTGTACTTGTTTTTTTAGTTGCAGTTACATCATTAAAAGCATGTTGCACTTGATTATTTTAAGCTCTCGTGTGATGGTTTATATTTGCTTATATTTGTTTATTTAGGCATTTGTCAGCGTATGTTTAAATATTAGTTGACTATTAGTCGGTTTCATATTATTTGCGCATGTTTGTGTGTTGTATTTGATTACTAATTCGCCCGTTAGTTTTGCTAGTTGTATTCGATTATTAGTCTGCGCGTTTGTTTTTGTTTGTGTGTTATTTCTTTATATTCACATGGAGTGTTTATCTACGTTAGTCATTCATGTTTGCTTATATATTAGTCGTGTTTGATTATTTTATTCGTTTGCCGCTAACGTTTGTTAATCTATCTTATGCTGTCGGTAAGAATTTCTGCTTTTTTTCTTTGTTTGCTAGAATAGTAAACGAACCCATGTTGAATAACTTTGACAAAATTGTGTGTGCATTAAACGACTTAGAAAGAAAGTAATTTATTTAGGGTTAAAACGTTGTTTGCATATCCGCATACGTACTCATAATAGCCATGGTTTTACTCAGTAGAGACCGTCTTTACGACGGGCGGGGTTAGGCGTTAAATTAATGAAATTCTTTTAAACTTCCTAACACGTAAACCTAGGAAGCACCGATACTTCAAAAATATGCCGTACCCGTGTCCGATACGTATCGGATACCCGATACTCCTCCGATACTTCCCGATACTCCTCCGATACGTCCTGATACGTATCTTGAGGTATCGGATGTTTTCCGATACTTTTGTGATGTTTGACACGTCACCGATACTCCACCGATACCGATACTCCAATAAAAAATTAAAAGAATTAAAAAAATCAAAAGAAAGCATCCTAAGACCTAAGTGCACGACTAATTCTTTTATAAAAAAAAAAAAAAAAAAAAAAAAAAACCCTTTACCCTTCCAGTAGCAAAAAAAATAATTTGCGCTTGATTTCTAGAAATAGTGAAGAGTACATCAAAGGGAGAACGAAGATGTGGGATGTTGGTGGAGATTAGCATGATAATCTTGATGATGTTGGTTCTCTTGATGTGGCTAGTGTTTCCCTTGATGAGCCCGACATGGAAATGGTCATTTTTGATGATGATACGTATGGTGATTTTGATGGTGATGTTTAGTTTAGTCTTTTATATTTGTAAGACTTTGTACCTTTTCTAAATTTATATTAACTTTGTAAGACAAGTTATTTATCATTTTGACGAATTTATGGTCTTTTAATTGGCCAAATTTATATTGACTTTTATTTTGACTTTTATTTTGCCGTATCGCGTATCGTAAAATTTTAGATGGTCGTATCGCGTGTCCGATACGTATCCGTATCGGGTGTCCATATCGGTATCGGTGCTTCCTAGACGTAAACTCACACGAACTCATTTTCTCTAAAATTGGTTTCTAAATTCCACCTAAAAATTTAGTGGCGACTCTTTTCAAATTAAAAATGTTTTTGAAATAAAACATCGCGTGGATCAAAATCCCTTGTCCACAATTTGGCGACTCCGCTGGGGAAGTGAAGCTTGAAAAGTAAAACGATGGCTATTTAGAGTACCTTTTTTTTTTTATGTTATTTATGCATCATACTGTTAGGTTTCGAACCATTTCTCCCTTTGGGTCGATCTCAAAGTAGGGAAATGACGTTCACTGTGTCTGGTTTAAATACCAAGGTGGTTCCGCCGAGGTTAGCAACCGCCGTCTCCCCATTTCGTCCCTGACTTATGGAGGATTGTGAGTTCCCTAACAACGTGGAATCATCGGCATGGACCCTTATTGAGACTTAGAATAGTCTAGGTCATGCATTGCATCCTTGAACTGCGTATGACTAAATGCTCTGTGAATTCTAAAGCCATGTTTTCAATCCTTTTTTAATCAAAGCTGTCATCTTTTCAATCGAATATTTTCCAAAATTCTTTTATTAGCTGAAATGCTGTCTTTTTAGGATTAGAATAATCTTAAATATTTATCAACACTATCTTTTCCGAAAAACAAAGATTTTTGTCCAAGCTGAAACGCTTTCCTTCTAGGATTAGAATAATCTTAAATATTTTCCAACTTTATCTCTTTTGAAAAAAGATCTCTTTCCAATCGAATATTTTTTTTCCAAAAGATTTTTCTAGCTGAAATGCTGTCTTTTTAGGATTAGAATAATCTTAAATATTTTCCAACTTTAGCTCTTTTTTAAAAAGATCTCTTTCCAATCGAATTTTTTTCCAAAAGATTTTTCTAGCTGAAATGCTGTTTTTTTAGGATTAGAATAATCTTAAATATTTTCCAACTTTAGCTCTTTTGAAAAAAGATCTCTTTCCAATCGAATATTTTTTCCAAAAGATTTTTCTAGCTGAAATGCTGTCTTTTTAGGATTAGAATAATCTTAAATATTTTTTCCAACACTATCTCTTTCGAAAAACAAATATTTTTTTTTAAGTTGAAACGTTTTCCTTCTAAAATTAGAATAATCTTAGATATTTTCTGAATTTTAACTCTTTTGAAAAAAGATCTCCTCCAAGCTAAAAGTTATTCGTTTAGGATTAGAATAATTTTAAATAATTTCCGATATTAGCTCTTTAGAAAAAAGATCCATTCCAAGCTGAAATGCTATTCGTTTAGGATTAGAATAATCTTAAATAATTTCCGATATTAGCTCTTTTGAAAAAAGATTTTTTCCAAGCTGAAATGCTATTCGTTTAGGGTTAGAATAATCTTAAACAATTTTCGATTTTGCCTCTTTTGAAAAAAGATCTTTTCTAAGCTGAAATGCTATTCGTTTAGGGTTAGAATAATCTTAAACAATTTTCGATATTAGCTCTTTTGAAAAAAGATCTTTTCTAAGCTGAAACGCTCCTCGTTAGGATTAGAAAATCCTAAAACTCTTTTTTCTTTAAAAGAAAATTATCTTTTGAAAAAAGATCCTTTTATAAGTCGAAATGTCATCCATTTAAGATTAGAATAATCTCGAACAGTTCTTAACACTAACTCTTTTGAAAAAAGATCCTTTTATAGCAGAAATGCTATCCGTTTAAGATTAGAATAATCTCGAACAGTCTCCGACGCTAAGTCTTTAGAAAAAAGATCCTTTTGTTAGCTGAAATGCTCCTCGTTAGGATTAGAAAATCCTCGAACATTCATTTTCTTTTAAAAAAAAAAAAATTATCTTTTGAAAAAAGATCCTCTTATAAACCGAAATGCTATCCATTTAAGATTAGAATAATCTCAAACAGTCTTCGACACTCAGTCTTTTGAAAAAAGATCCTTTTTAAGCTGAAATGCTACCCGTTTAGGATTTGAATAATCTCGAACAATTCTCAACACTACGTCTTTCGAAAAAGGAATAGTTTTTAAGCTGAAATGCTATACGTTTAGGATTAGAATAATCTCGAACGCTTTTGAAATGTTACCCATTTAGGAATAGAATTTTTTCCAACCAAAACGAAGTTTTTCGAAGGTAAAATCTAACCCCAGTTGGACTAGAATTTTCAAACCAAATAAGCCCTTTTGGTAGTCGAAGTGCTGCCCATTTTAAACATCGACTTTAAAAAAAAAAAAAAAAAAAAAAAAAAAAAAAAAACAAGTTTCATTCTCGAGTCATGAGGAAGCATGAAATGCATCGAGTCAAGTCTAGTTGGAGTCTAAGCCGTGTATAGAAAGTCTAGTCCATCTAAAAGTCTTAGAGGATTTAACTAGTTGGGCCACCCAGGCCTATTCTTAGGCCCAAATCATGCATGTCAATTAGTAGTTTTGAGTCAGGGAATAATAACGTCTCATCTAGGTTTTTTTTTTTTAGAAGTTTTATGTAAACCTTAGAAACTTGTTGGTCCAAACACGAGCTAATTACTTCAAGTCCATATCTAGTTAGGTCTAAGTCTCATACCATGAGTCTGTCTTTAAGTCCATATGTCGCATGCATTTGCATAGTTAGACCGTAGACCATGTTGTTAAGCTCTGAGTCTCTTCATGTTTAATCCGTTCCAATTCATTTGCATCCCGAGTTGTTATTTACGAATAGTGTCAAAACCGTGTCGATTTCTGAACCCGAGTCGCATATGCTCCCCCTCAAGTCAAAATCACGTTGCAAAAGTGGGGTAGCTTTCAAACCAAGCATCTGAATCAACTCCTGAAGGGAGAAAGGTTCAAAGCCGGGGTTGGTGATTATAAGTCAGAATTCGTATTCAAGTCTTATGTCTGAGTTGAGTCTAAGATTCGTTTTTTCCACAATTATTTCTAACCCCTTCTCAAAATCAATGAAATTGATCTTGTCTCTAATTTGCTTCCATAATCCAACTGATAAAAATGCACAACGCACTCGAAGGGTGTCCCTGGGGTAGAAATACGTACTCAATTCTAAATGGTGAGGTGCAACACCAACTCAAGACAAACACAAAGACCAAAGGGTTTCCGACAACTAAAAAGCTAAGGTCCGGTGGTCAACTTGTGGTATACTACTCCTCTGCCTTTGGAGAAGGATCCATTAATTTGGAGTTCCACAGTGGTCATGAATTTGATCGCGACCAAAAGTACGAATATTCATGGATCGCCCTCCGTGTACTCGATCGCGTGCCTGATAAGCAAACGAACTTGTCAGAGGAGTCCGGCGTGATATACATATGACCACATGCGACCGCCCACCGCAAGATCTAGGAAAGTTGGAACAAGCCCAAGCCACAAAGGGTGCGGCATATTCTCAAAAAACGCAAACAAGAATACAAAAATACAAAAATTTTGAGTGGCAACACGTCGGGGATCGAAGATCAAAGTCAAAATTAAAGGCGAAGCCAAAACGGTCAGAAAGTACCATCAATTCTTTTTAAGTCGTTCTCCAAGCGGTAATGGAGACGTAGTCTTGAAATTCCAAAAATCATTGGCTTATGTAGTTGCACCCAAGCGTTTAGGGTCCACAAGGGATCCGCCAGTACTTCACAAGCTAGAACAGGATAGAACATGATACCTTAGGTGAAACCTTCGAGTGTCACACACAAAAAAAAATGCCATGTTTATGCACCTTGATCGAACTACATTGGATTTGATTTCGCTCCACGCGAATATGTAGGCAATCCTTTAGAATATGGGATACAATCCACCACCGCCCATCATCTAATTTATCATCTGGTCAATTTTTTACGGGTCTTTACAAAGTCCAAATGAAGCAACTTTTGTTGAGTCTGTCTTAGTGCTTGATTTAGATTGAGATAAGAATCAATGTTCTGGTAAGTAATTGTCCAGTCTCGGAATGATCTTTTTCTTAATGGGAATTGGCAAAGATGTTTACTTTAACAGTTAGTTCGCATCTCGACAAATAATTTGCTTAGGGGGAGAACATGATACTATTAACCCACGTCTATTTTAGACCACGTGTCAATCATCCTAAAAGACCTCGCACAGTTACTAGTCTACCCGTTGGTGAAACGTTGTCTTAGGTCGAGTCGGTCCTGGTCGAACGTTCAAATGACAGTTGCTCGTGTCACGTCCTTATTGCATTCATGTCACATTCGTGTCGCGTCTCATGCTCACTTGGCCATGCTTCAATCTTAAACATTTCAAGAACCTTTTTGCAAAATTTGGGTCGGTGATCCGAGGTCAAATTTCAATTGCGAGTCGATGACTCTTCGTAATTTTCAAAATGATGCTTGCGGGCCGATGGCCCATTTTAATTTCTAAATGATGTTTAGATTCAGAGTCGATGACTCTTCTTAATTTTCAAAATAATGGTTGCGGGCCGATGGCCCATTTTAATTTCTAAATGATGTTTACATTCAGAGTCGGTGACTCTTCTTAATTTTCAAAATAATGTTTACAATCCGGGTCGAGGACCCAATTCGATTTGATGCATGCTAACCAATACCCCGTGTCAATTTTCAAGTAATTTTTGTAGTCTAGGTTGGACCCGCAATCAAACTTTAAAAAAAAAAAAAAAAAAGATGTTTTTAAACTAGGTTAATGGCCGAAGTATTCGAAATGCTCAAAATCGTTAGTTCATGTCGATGACCTCTTTCGATTTTCAAATGAAATTTGCTATACGGGTCAGAGACCTACCCACTTTCCAAAATGTGGGTCGATGACCCATTTCCAAAGGTTGTGTTCCGCTCGGGTCGATGACCCATCCACCTTTTCCTTCAAAATCGAGGTCGATGGCCCCAATTTTCAATGACAATTATAGTTCGGGTCGATGACCTATCCGCCCTTTCCTCAAAATATGGGTCGATGGCCCCAATTTTCAATGACCATTATAGTTCGAGTCGATGACTCATCCACTTTTCAAGATGCGGGTCGACGACCCATTTTCAAAAAATGTTTATAGTTCGAGTCGATGACTCATCCGCTTTTCAAGATGCGGGTCGACGACCCATTTCTCAAAAGATGTTTACAGTTTCCGGTCGAAGACCCACCACTCTTTAATCTAAAAATGTAGGTCGAGGACACAAAATTTTGAATAGGTCGAGGACATAAAAATTTTGAAATGCGAATCGAGGACGCAAATGTTGGTTTTGCTCGGGTCGATGACCCATTTCCAGTGCAATATCTATTTTCAAGCAAAGCGGGTCGAAGACCCATTTCCAAATTAATATTCTCAGTTCGGATCGATGATCCATCCCTTTCGTTTAAAAAGCAGGTCGAAGACCCATTTTCAAATAAAATTCGCAGCTCGGATCGATGATCCATCCCTTTTTTAAAATCGCAGATTTCACTATGTGAGTCGTGTGCTATGATTTGTTGTTAAGATTGAGCAGGAACGCTCCAACCGGGGGCTCTAAAACCATCAACCTTAGACCCCAACGACAGGATGACATCCTCGAAATGAAGAAGTACTAGCAGAAGCTAAAAGAAGTGACACTTCCAAAAAGAACGCAGATATGGGCTTTACTCAATCGAGTAAACAAATATCATTTGTTTTGGGCCGAAGCAGCAGAAAGCTACAGGCCAGCGAGCTCGAACTACGATACGGGTTTGATTCTGTCACAACGGATACGTAGGCGCCTAAGGATAAGGCTCAACCCATATTTTAATGAAAGAGGAGGCATCTAGAACCGTGAGTCAGGTATGATTTCTTCTTATGGCTGGTGAGCTTTCATACACAGGTCTAAGGGACCATAAACGACCCGTAAGGCTCTCAAGTTGTGATCATCGATCGACTTGAGTGTCTACTTTGACTTTCGCCTGTCCAAGCCTTAGTCAAAGTGGGGGCTCTGTAGATACCCGTATCTGTCGATATGAAAATTTATAGAAAACCCGGCAAATACCCAATGATGATAGGACAACATGTGTGTCGTGTCTTTTAATTGAGTTTGTTTTACGATGTAAGCCAGACGCTGTCGACATAATGTTTTATTAATTTAAATGACATTTAAGTTATTATTTTAACAAGGTAAATGTTTTCTGTCAAAAGTTGTTTGCCTCAAGTATTTTATTGAAAATAAAATATTTCGATTTGAAAAATCATTTTAAGTAACTCGATTTGAAAAATCGCTTTTATAAATTTGATATTTGACTTGAAAAGTCGTTTCTCGTGTTTTTTAACAGTTTATCGACGAATACGTTTTCTTAACAGCAAGTTTTAAAACTCATTTTAAGCCCAATTTTAAGAACGATTTTGAGCCCGTTTCAACACGAATTTCGTGGCTTTTTCTACCCATTCTCCCCTTCGACTAATCAGGCCAGAAAATAGCCTAAAGAGCTTGAAATACAGCAGCCCAGCCCCTTCTTCGTGCCCTGTTTCAGACAGCCCAAGTTTGGGCTAAAACCCGACTCGTTTGGCCATCAACTCATACCTGATCTCCATGACCCATCTAGCTTTGCTTAACCCACAAGAAACACCACTCAAAAAACCCTAAAACGAGCATTGAACAGCAGCTCTCGAAGAGAGGAGAGAAGCTGCTCTTTTCCTTCTTAAACCCTACTTTTCGACCCTATATATACACACCATCCACAAGCCTTCAGGACACACGAAATATACAGCATACACACACCATTAAGTCACAAAAAGGCCCTCGAAAATCCTCCAAAGAAGACGAGATAGCCGCTCGAAAAACAAAGTATCATTTTTCTGGTTTTCGTGCAACTATCACCTCTTCTACCTCGTTTTTCGTGTTGAAAACATCATAGTCTCTCTGATTTCTCTACAAAATCTTAAAGTTCACTTTACCACGATTCTAAAACATCTTTCGGTTCGAAATTTCGTTGAGAAACGAATAAGTTACAAGCTTTTGAAAATCGCTGTCAGTTTTGGTACGAAGTACGGATTTATTATTGGTTTTCGTCGACGACGGCCCCTCGGGATAAAATCTTACAATCGATTACGACTCAAAGAATTGGTCAATGATACATGTAAGTTGAGGGTGAAAAAATATTCACTTTACTTTATTTACTGTTTTTATCGCTTTTCGTCACTCTCTGTCGCTTTTTATCGCTCTCTATCGCTTTGTCGTTTGTCGTCGTAGTTGTATTGTCTATTGTTCGTTTCTGGTTCACGTTCTTCACATGATTCTGATATGTATGTACGAACATGTTTTATCCCTTGCTTGCTTAGTGTGCGTGCCCGATTTCCTTGTGAAGTATGATCGAAAATTCCTCGTTAGTTTGATTTTAACTAGCTCGTTAACTTATTCTATAATCAAGCCTCAATCGTGTTAGCTGTCCAAAATTGATTTATCGTGTTTCTCCAGATTTGTAGTTCACGTTGTATGTTTAGATTGGTTCCCGTGATTTCATTACATTGTTTAGCGTTTGTGTAATAATTATGTTTCGTTAATCAAATCAAGACTGTACACGGTTCTGCTCGCTGCTGCTCTCGTGTTGTTCGTTAAGTCTCAAGTTGCGTAGTTAAATCATATGTAGGACTGTATAATTTGGTCTCTCGTACGTTGTGTTTTGGTATCCACATTATCGCTTGCGTTTGTGTATTTACTAGTCGTATTTGATCGTTTAGGTGCTCGTTTGTGTGATTATTAGTGTATCATCAGCTATATCCATTTATTTTACACGTATTTGTATGCTTATCTGGTTGTGTTCGTTTGCTAGCCTATACGTTTTGTGTGTATTTGTGTTCGCTACAGTATGCGAGTGTTTGCACGTTTACTTGGGGTATTTGTTGACTATTAGTCGGTTTCATATTATTTGCGCATGTTTGTGTGTTGTATTTGATTACTAATTCGCCCGTTAGTTTTGCTAGTTGTATTCGATTATTAGTCTGCGCGTTTGTTTTTGTTTGTGTGTTATTTCTTTATATTCACATGGAGTGTTTATCTACGTTAGTCATTCATGTTTGCTTATATATTAGTCGTGTTTGATTATTTTATTCATTTGCCGCTAACGTTTGTTAATCTATCTTATGCTGTCGGTTAGAATTTCTGCTTTTTTTCTTTGTTTGCTAGAATAGTAAACGAACCCATGTTGAATAACTTTGACGAAATTGTGTGTGCATTAAACGACTTAGAAAGAAAGTATTTTATTTAGGGTTAAAACGTTGTTTGCATATCCGCATACGTACTCATAATAGCCATGGTTTTACTCAGTAGAGACCGTCTTTACGACGGGCGGGGTTAGGCGTTAAATTAATGAAATTCTTTTAGACTTCCTAACACGTAAACTCACACGAACTCATTTTCTCTAAAATTGGTTTCTAAATTCCACCTAAAAATTTAGTGGCGACTCTTTTCAAATTAAAAATGTTTTTGAAATAAAACATCGCGTGGATCAAAATCCCTTGTCCACAATTAGGTAATTTTGGGTTGAGAGATCTAGAATAAAACTGGAACATCTAAAATTTCTTGCATTGTTTAGAATTATGTTGGTATGGCCGTTGAGTAATGTTGAGGTTGTTATCTATAAATCCACGCACGGTGGTGCCTTCCCTCTGTTACTCATCGGCAAATAATAATGTATAAATATAGTTTATGCCGCAAAGGAAGCGACTTGTGAGCTACTTTTCTGTTAGATGTATCATATGTTTATGTATTGAAATGGTGAGGAATCTGCTGTAGATGAGCTTCTGCTCTATCTTAGTGTAATTTTTTTCTACTTAATCAAGGGTGTATTCATGTTGTATTATTGTGGGTACTGAGGTGCGGAGACCACTCGACGTCTTACTTAAGGTATTTTGGCAAATAAAGAGGATGTGCTTAAGTTAAAAAAAATTAAGTTGGAAAAAACTTTAAAACTGCTTTGGAGTCGCCACCAAATTATGCGGTAATTTAGAACCCGCCTACGTGTCTTGAGCTCTAAGACACGTCTTAGAGTTCAAGGCACGTCGACACCTATTCGTCTAAGGCTATTGTGAAACCAAATTCGGATTCGGGCTGAGGGTACTCTCCTAAAGATTAATTCAATTTGTTTTATGAAAACTTTTTAGAAAAGCTTATTTAGAAAACAGCCACTAATAGCCTAAAAACAATCCATTAGTGATATTTGAGCTAAAGTAATTCGCTACGTACATGTGCGATATTGTTTGTAAAATGAATGTATGAATGCATATGCAAAAAGATTATTAAAAACCTCAGTTTAGCATGCTTAAACTTGTTAACAAAAACGGTACATTTAATATCGAATTTATTGCTAAGTTGACTCAATGCAAGATGAGGATTGCTAATGCATAAACTTAAAATAAAGTCTGTTTGGTTTACTTTAAGGGGACGTTGCTTATGCGACTTTGGTAGATTATAAAACGAATGTAATGCATTCGAGTTGCAAGACCGCCTTATGAAAAACGGGATCACGAACCAAAATCGGGTTGGGCACTAATGTAGTTCCTTTGTTAGTCTAAAGCAAAACAAAACCTTGACCAATGTTAGGATCAAGACCTACCTGTATCGAGGTTCAAATTTGGCTGAGCTTCTCTTCAACAAAAAGGGAAAAATTCAACACGAGATGTGATGAATTGAAAGATTTAGTGCGTGAGGCTTTTGTGAGTTGTGTGTGTGTATTTCGTGAGAATTGAAGAAGAATTGAGGCCCAATTGTACTGGGGGTTGGTGGGTATTTATAGTAGAGATTGCGTAGAAGTTAGAAAAATCCGGGAAAAAGCCAGGTAGGCAAACCGCAAGGAGCGTGGCGGTTTACCAACCGAACCGCAAGGCCTCTTGGGGTTTAACCTCCAAATCGCAAGGCCTCTAGCGGTTAGGGGGTCGGGCAAAGTCCGTGATTTTCGTATTTTCCTAAATCCGGTTTGACGTATTTTGGAAATATATGGTATAATCTCTTGCTTGGACCTCAAGAATATCGAGTGATAGACTTCTAGGAGCTACACAAGATATTTTGTGAGGGTTCAGGGCCTTGGAATACGGGCCAAGAGCGGGCCGGACTCAATTTTGGGGCCGAGACCAGAAAATGTGAAAAAGGTACATTTTGTTGTATATTTTGAAATAGGAAGACCCGCGAGGTCGTAATTTGCGAATGAAAATGCTAAATAGCGGTTTTAGCTACCGGGCCTAAATTTAGGAATTTAGGAGAAATGAATTGGGCCTTATAAATGTACAATGGCCAATTAAATTACAAAGGGGATGCTCATGCCGGTTGAATCGAGATGCGAATCAAGCTAGACTCTAAATAAACCAAAGGACATTTATTTAAGCGTCATGACACATTTCGACTAATTTTAACATTTAAATGACTTAATTAGAATTTGACATAATTAGTACCGTCTAATTCAGTGTTAAAGCATGCATGTTAAAAGTCCGTTACATCATAGGGCTTGTTTTTGGGAGGGTTGATGTGTCGTATTTGTATATGCCTTGTACCCCCGAGTCACTATCGATTTATGTCACTTTTAGCGCCTTTGCGTGCTTTATTCTATCATTTTCCTCCGCGGTTCTCTTGTTTTGCTTGTTGGCTTTGTTTTGTAGGACATCGCCTTAATTTGGGGGATATGTGTTAGCCGGGACGATGCTTTGGATGCCCGGGATCACTACGTGACATGTTGAGATGGTTTTCCATCGTTGAGGATGAGTACGAGCCATTAAAAGATGTTTGCAGTCGTCCCGAGACCTAGGGGTGGAGTAAAGAGCATAAATTGTTTTTTTAGACCTTGTCCCACGCCATAGGGAGGAACCATACCTTGTCCCAAGCCATAGGGACGACATTAGAAGAAGTGGGAGCAAGAACAAAACAAGAGCAACAAAACTGCACTAGTCGGGATGCTGTCCCGTTGGGCTGCGAGCCTATCCCGGACCCCCGGGACGAAACCATGCCCATCTCGAACCCTTGGGACAGGTCTTGACCCTTCATATACTTATTTTGCTCGAGTCATTTCATGGGGAATTCATTCTATTTTTCGTCTAAGTTTTTTTCCACTCATAATACACTCCTAGAGAAACCTAATTTTATTGTTCTTGAATTTTCACTCTTTGAATTTGGTTGTAATTTCAATTCTCGACTCGAGACTTTTTCTAGTGATCATCCTTGTTGAATTCATGCTCTATTTCCTTTTGTTGGTATATCATTTCTTCTCATTTTGATTTCAATTTTCATTTGCGTGTTTATGATGATGTATTCCTCTTATTCCTTGGTTTTGTTTGTTGTTTTCATTATGTGTGAGTAGTTTCTTTTTTTAGGGAGAAAGGTGAATCATGTGGTTGTGTTTTGGTTGTTGTTAATGATCTTTTGAGTTAGGTTTTCATGCTTGTTTTAATTATCTTGCTTGATTGTTGTTTGTTGATAATCGGCCATGTTTGACAAACTGTTTCGCAACCTTGAACTTAAGACCGAAAGCCTAGTTCAATAAGAGGCGCGAAACTAATCGATAGGAACCTCGTTAGTAAGTTGCAAGAGCCCGCTAACGAATCCTAGAGGAAGCTTAAGTTAAGACCGAGAAGATGAGCTATGTCCTTAGCAAGCATAATCCCTACTCATCCCAACACTCAACCCTTAACCAAGAGCTTCCCTTGACGAACCCGAATCCCAAGATCTTTCTCAATAAGCTTAAATCCTTCTTACTACACTCTAGCTATAGAAACCATCCAAAAACTCGAACCGACAAGTCTAGAATCGCCCCATTGGTAACCTACATTCACAACCTTCTCCCTGTGGAATTCGACCCCGACTTACCCTATCTACCCTTAGAGTTTTTCAGGTTATTTTTGATTAGGTGACCACGACTAAAGCCTACCAAATTTTGGCGCCATTGCGGGGGAGATGACATTATTTTTTGTTTGTTGCTTGATTCTAGCCTTTTACTTGTCTCAGCGAACCTTAGTTCCTTGAGGCCGCTTCTCATAGTTTTCTTTAGTGTTGTTTTATGCCCACGAAGTCACGCAGTTCTTAATCAAATACGGATATTCCTTTTGATCCCGAGCCGGAGCGTACTTTTCTTGTGCGGAAAAACTTGTTAAGGGAACTAGAAGCTCAAACTACCAAGGAAGCTCACGTTGAACTCGAACCTCAATCTCACATAATGGTGAAACTTTCCGATCACTCTAAATCTACCGCGGCTCAAATTCCTACCGGCAATGTTGCATAAGTAGAGCTGTCAAAATCTGACCCGATCCGGTAAACCGCCCGAAATCGACCTGAAAATGACTCGAAATAAACCTTTTTTTTTTTTACCCGAAGCAAAATCGACCCGAACCCAAAATGACCCGAAAAAATGGGTCAAAACCAGACCCGTAGCGGGTTAACTCGTCAAGTCAGGATATTCACGTTCCAAGATAGAAAATGTCAATATAAACTTTTTTTTTCATATGAAAATTCTTATTTCAAATCAATTTTTAAACATTTCACACCAACCAAATATCCATAATTGACAATTTTCACTTAGAATATAATAAAATTTATTATTATTATTATTATTTAAATTGTATAAACAATCATAGTATTGATGTTTGTTAGTTGCATTAGATGTTATGAATTTGTGATTAAATCACTCTTTACGAAATTTTGAAACAAAAATACATGTGGAGAATAAGTGAATAAAATGTGATAAAAAATGATACATATAAGTCGATAATTTGGGGTAACATTTTAAAATTTGAAGACATAACTTGCACTTTACAAGTATAAATCAAAATCTTCATTGTTACTCCATATATTTATTCTTTTACTTTATAATTTAAAATCTTTAAAAACCACATCAACTATTATAATTAATATGTTATAGGTAAATATTGACTTAATAATTACACGTCTATATACTTATTTTGAGATATTTTTAACTTATAATTTAATTTTTTTTTTCTTTTATATATTGTATCATCAATTAAAGTATTTGTTCTTAGTGAAAGCTAAACTATTATACAAAAAAAAGAAAAAAAGAAATTATCAATAAAGGGGAGTGGATTAACCCGTATTTTGACCCTAACCCGACATGGAACCCGTATACACTCGACCTACACTACAAAATAACAGTCGATTTGCGACGGCACGATTCCGTCGCAAATAACCAAAATCCGTCGCAAATGGCCATTTGCGACGAACCGTGCCCGTCGAGCATTTTGTCGCAAATTTCACTCTGCGACGGAAATTTTCGTCGCAAATTTCCATTTGCGACGGATTACGCCGTCGCAACTTGCTAAATACGCCGCAGACCAATAAGGCAAAATCGGTCGCAAAATTATGATGAATTCCGTCGCAAATTTTGTTTGCGACGGAATTACTGTAACACCCCGTGTTAATTTAAATCATTTATTAGCCCTCAAATTCTAATTTCAATTCTTAAATCATTTCCTAATTCTTTTAGCCTTCAAAATCACAATTTTTGCTAAACTTTTGTTTTGTAAAATTTATCGACTTCTTCAACACTTTGGAAAATTTTTGAATAATGAAATAAATAATTTAGTCTTAGAATTTAAAAGTAGAAATATTTCGAAAAATCGTCAAACGCGCACACATTAACTTTTATCGCTTTTGACGCCCGACTTTTTAAAACTGACCAAATTCGAGGAAAACATTTTAAAACACAAAATGGACATTTTTAATGCATGAATAGTAATGTGGACTTAGTGTGTTGATGATGGAGGTGATGATGGATTAAATCATTTAATTAAACATTAGTTTTCTAATTAAAATTAACTTTAACACCTAAATTACTTAACCTAAATTACTACCACTTGTTTCCATATTTCACAATTGAAAAACTCACCCTAAAACCTACCCAAAACAGCCGAGAATCCCCTCCCCTTTTCTCCCTTTCATTTTCTTTCATTTTTCACTTAAAACACACTAAATAAAACCCTAAATATTACTCTAATAATCCCTTGTATATTTAGCTAATTCCTTGGGTATTTGAAGCTTACTTATTACGGGTTTTTGAAGGTGAAGACGGGTACTTGGGTGAAGACTTAGACTTGGATAATATAGTCGATCCGGATAACCAATAAACTTACCGATCAAAGGTGACTAACTATGTCTTGTATTATCCTTTTTAGTAAATTAATTTGTTTTGTTATTCTAATTTTATAATTATGATTTTTATGTTAAATATGTTAAACATCATGTTTATATGCTTGTATGTTTATGTGTTGAATAAATAATGATAATAACTAAATATATAGTTTACTAGTAATGTTATAGTAAAATGATATCATGTTTAGCTAAATTGATTTTGAGCATTTTTAATTATGTTTCATATGATTTTTATGTTTAGTTATGTTTTAATTAAGTAGTAGTGATATATAAAAATTATGTGAAATATTAACAATGAGTTAAAGTGATTAAAAATGAAAAATAAAAATATATATACATATATGCATATACTCGGCATTTTGCCCTTTTTATTTTAAATTTTCACTTTTAATTTTTGTAAATAATATGTTAGAATAAGTTAGTTAAAATGGGTACTACCATGCAAAAATAATTAAATTAGGAAAACAAATTATAAATTATTAAAATCGAAATTAGTGTTCTTGAGTTGTTCTTGAGTTCTTCATGTGTGTTCTTAATTTATTCATGTTGATGTTCATACTTGTTACTCATTTGGATTTCATTTTAATTTATGTTTGTTAATAATTTGTGTTTATGTTTAGTTATTGTTTTATATATCACTTAGTATTATACTACAAATCAACTAAAACATTATAAATCATTTAGATTAAAAGTTAGAAATTTAAAGTGTTGAAAAACACTATTCATAAATATAAATGAAATTGTTAGTAAATTTCATTATAGTTTAAATCATTTTAGTATAATTAGAATAATTAAAATATAAAGACTTTAAGTTAAAAACCGTTAAAATCGAAAAATGAAAATTTGAACATCACCATGCTTAGCCACGGCATTTTGGGCTATTTTAGGTCCAAAATTGTTTTTACCACTTTTTAGTTTAATTGTTAAAATAATTTGATTAGTAATTAATAAGTTAGAATTAAGAAATTAAAAGAAATAAATCAATTTTGTACATATATAATATCACACGGCATTTTCACTTTTTATTGACTAAATTTGACCAAAATGAAATTATCACTAAGTCACTAAAGTTAAATAGTAATTAGAATTGAATTTTTGTATAAATTGTTTTAGTTATAAATGAAATACGATAAACCGATAAAAATATGTAACCGTTATAAAAATGAACTAAATCGTGTGTTACTGCCTTTGCTATATGGACTGTTGATCTTGGACTTACGGACTTAAATGAATCATCCACGATACTATTATCTTTAAAATGAAAATCGCTAAATTTAGTTAATAGACGACTAAATTTAATTAAGTCTCATTTTAAAATGAATATCATTATCACTTTTTACAAATTGAACTTAACATTTTTAAAACTAATTTTTTAAAATGAAAATCATTATCACGTTATACAAAATGAACTTAACGTTTTTGAAACTAGACTTTTTAGATATTTTCAAAAATCACGTTATACAAACCGAACTTAACGTTTTTAAAACTAGACTTTTGAAATATTTTCAAAAATCACTAAGTACAAAACGAACCTAACGACTTTGAAACTAGAATTTTTGTACTTAGCAAATAAAATGAAATTTTAGTTTATACTTAAGAAATATATTAATATATAAGAATACGTATAAAAATACGTTTAAATATAAAACAAGAACAAGTGTAGGAATACGATATAAGTATAAAAATACGATAGAATACGAAGTATAAAAATACGACACGTATAAAAATACGTATAAAATACGGTGAATAGTAAATACGATGAATAGTAAATACAATGAATAGTAAATACGATGAATAGTAAAATACGATGAATAGTGAAAAGTGAATAGTGAAATACTGAAAATAATTGAAAATTTTACTAAGTATAGAAAATTGAAAATGAATAAGTAATTAACTTAAGGTGTTTGAAAAACACTTAAATAAAATTGGATATATTAATAAACATATCAAATTAGAAATCTAAAAACGTTAATAATTAACAACGCCTCAAATAATAAACGAATGTGTTATGTGATCATATGAAACCTACAATTCAAATTAAACGTTTGACGATGAGACTACGAGAGTCTAGTAACATGTGATATGTAATATCAAATAAATAATAAATCATGAGTATGTTTAAATAAAAGGTCAAGCTTGGGCCTCAGATAAGGGAACGTCAATCGTGAGTGAAGTGGGGTTAAGATAGTCTTGTGCGGATACCACTATCTCGGTCTCTGGCTTGGGTCATATCGAATAGTGTGGTTTAAGCCGGCAGCCTTATTGCTTAGTGCATCCTGCCCATGCCGTTACGCCTTAAGTCGTATAGCCAATGCCGTACAAGATAATGAAAAATTCAACTCTTAGTGGGTGGGCTTTAGGAAATAGTCGTTTTATCCTGAGTTAAGGTGCTCTATGAATAGCATAGCCTATTCTTAAATTGGATATTAGTGTATGCATACTAGACTAGGGTTTTATTCCCCTATTTCGCTAAAGTTACCAGGGCCACCGTGACATTATGTGCTTATGCGCTTCGCGGTTCTGTCTCCTTGCCGTGTTTCGTTCTTAGTGGGCGCGACACTTGCATTCGCTCTTGCCACATGTAAAGATCACTTGACGAGATTGTATCTGAAGTTCGAATCATTTCGAACACTAGAGGATGAGATGCAAGTATTATAGTATTCGGCGTGGTTTACGAGTCGAGTAAGCCTCTGCACTATGGAAGTGAGATGCAATCGATCAGAGTACAAAGGCCTACTCAGTGGTCAGGCTCGTAAGCAGTATGTGTTGTGTGTTGTTTGATTAAATGAGAACGAGTGTGTACCATCTTCGAAAATTAAAGACCACAAGTTTCTGAAGTGAATCGAGTCTGCATGAGGAGAATAATACCATACGTATGTCTGTTTGCGATCTGATATCGCATTTTAATCCTGTTGAATTATTGTGATACTTTGCTATGCTATTATATGCTATTTGCTTTCATAATTGAATATCATGCTTATATGATTTATCGCTTTAAACGCATGCTTATTATGACTTATATGTCTTTATATGCTATATGTAATAAGCATGTTTATGTTTTTATCATAATGTTATGTTTATAAAGCGATAATATTAAACCAAAGTAATTGAAATCGAGGGTAAGTATGAGCATAGCTAGTCACTGTCCGCCAATGCATCCCCCATCAGTTTGTTGTGCAGGACGTTCGTGGACCAGGAGCTGGGTTTTGGATGGAGCCACGAGACGTTTTTATTGCTTTTCCTTATTTGCTTCGAGAGAGATGTAATATATATAACATTACTCTTTTGAATTTCCGTATTTAGAGTTGTTTTATTCAACTCTTAAACGATGATGTAATATTTTGGGTTATTGTATAATTAATACTTATTTGGTTTAAGACTTAATTAATTTCCGCCTTAGTAATTAAAGTCGACTAAAAACCAGGTTGTTACAGTTGGTATCAAAGCTGACTCGTGACCGTAACATGAATTGCCTAATGCGATTTATGTTTACCTAACGAGAGACACCTGGGCCAGACATTCATATTGTATGTCAGGCATAGACTAATAGGATCAAATAATAAATTAGATTTTTCTTTTATTAGATCACTTAAATAATAAACTTCAAATCGCTTTAAAGTGTGAGGATGGGTAGAAACCTTAAGGACGACCATAGGCTAAGGATTTTTAAATAACTAACTACTTCCCTCAAAATAAAATACACTAACTATCGTATGCTTGCTACTTGCTGAAGTGACTGACAAAAACTAACAATTATCCTCGGATATAAAATCTAAATAATAATTCAATTCCCGAAGATCGAAGCACTGAAGGAGTACCAGACGGCACGGAGCGAGGACATCTGTTAAATCATAATTAATCCCATAAAAAAAAAAAAAAAAAAAAAAAAAAAAAAAAAAAAAATACTTTCCCTCTCTCCTACCTTTTTCATTATTATCAAGAAAATGTATGAGATACATTTTTAAATCCTAAAACCGATGTGACCAACAATTACATCTCAATGAAATAAAATACTTAACCTCGGTGTTTACTTGCATGACTATTGTCATCACTTCTATTTTCAAATAAATTCTATCAATGTCAAGCATGCTATCTAACGCCTTGCAAGACTAATGAATTTCTTCGCTTCCCTATTCTTTCAGAATGGCTGCACCCCCAATGACAGACGAGGAAAGACACCTCCTGGCAGAAGAATCTTTGATCCGTTTGGCAGAAATAGCCACGGACAACGCAAACCGCCAACATCATCCGAGCGCGTTTGATCGTGTTTCACGTCATCGACCACAAGAATACTCGGGTTCAAGTAACCCTATCGATCTCACAAACTGGCTTGAAGAGATGAAAAAGCTAATGGACCTGAGCAGGACACCTCCTGAGGATAGGGTCAACATATCCGCCTATTACCTGAAGGCTGAGGCTAATGACTGGTGGAACGTGATCAAAACTAATGAACCTGACACCACGTTCACCTGGTACGAATTCGTCGAGAAGATCAAGGGGAAGTACTTTGGGTATGAGCTCCGATGTCAGAAGGAAGAGGAGTTCATAAGTCTTAAGATGGGAGACATGACACTCCAGGAATACACAGAGAAATTTCAACAGCTGGCCAAGTTTGGAGCTGCGATTGCTCCCAACGATAGAGCCATGACACAGAGGTACCTGCGCAATATGTCCGCAAGTATGCGTACTCATATGAGCAGCAATACCTACACCACCTTTGCCGCAAAGATATGAATGCGTGCAGTGGTCCGGGCTTCCATACAATCGGAAGAGGTGAAAAGAAGAAGAAGAAGGTATTTGTGCCTTCAGTATCACCGCCGAGCTTCATTCGGCCGAACTACCAACGCCGATTCAAAGAGAGGCCAAACTTTGAGGCCTGCGTCCGCAACAGTGGTTCCCACTGGGAACAACGAGAGAGCCATGGTTGCAGGAAGGGCTCCTCAACCTAGAGCCTTACCGGAAATTGTCGATGTGTCACAAGGCACTACATGAGGGTAGGCAGCGGCAACGGCCACCGATTACCGCTACAAGTGCAAGAAGGTTGGGCACAAGGCAAACGTATGCCCTAATAATCAACACGGCGCCGGTGCGGGTGTACCACAACTGTTGTGGTACAAGGTCGAAGTTTATGTCCTCACGTAAGCCGAGGCGCAGGAATCACCCGAGGCCGACGCCACATCGTATATTTCTTGTAAACTCTGTAAACGCTATGGTTTTGTTTGACACTGGGGCATCATTGTCCTTTATATCTTCTAAATTTGTCTCTAAAGCTAATCTCACAAAATTTGAATCAATCAATGCAAATATTTCTCTACCTAATGGTAAAATCCTCAAATGTTCCAAAATATTCAAAGAAACTCCAATCACAATCCATAAAACAACCTTTCCTTCCGACCTTATTCTTTTTGACATGCCGGAGTTCGACGTCATTCTGGGGATCGACTGGTTGACTAAATACCATGCGATATTCGAGTGCCGGGACCGGAAAATTCGCTTGAAGCATCCTGTGGGAACTAGAGTCACATATCAGAAGACTTCGCCAATTAAGGGGGCGAAAATCATCTCTGTGCTACAACTACAAAAGTTGGAGAGAAAAGGGCATCAAGTGTACCTATGCAGCATCAGCGAAGTAAAGGAGAGCGTGAACATTGAAGATATTCACGTAGTACGGGAATTCCCTGACGTTTTTCCAGACGACTTACCAGGCTTGCCACCTGCACGTGACGTTGAATTCTCTATCGACCTTGCGCCAGGCACGGCTCCAATCTCAAAAGCACCCTATAGAATGGCACCTGTAGAACTACAGGAATTGAAGAAACAATTAGAGGAAATGATTGAAAAGGGTTTCATACGACCAAGTGTCTCGCCTTGGGGAGCACCGGTTCTCTTCGTAAAAAAGAAGGATGGCAGTATGAGGCTCTGCATCGACTACAGGGAATTAAACAAGGTGACCATTAAGAACCGCTACCCTTTACCCAGAATCGACGATCTCTTTGATCAATTGAAGGGCGCGGGAGTGTTTTCTAAGATCGACTTGAGGTCAGGCTATCATCAGATTGCGGTAAGGGAACAGGACATCCGTAAGATCGCCGTAAGCAGATATGGTCATTACGAGTTTAAGGTCATGCCGTTCGGTTTGACAAACGCTCCAGCAGTGTTCATGGATCAAATGAACAGGACCTTCCACGAATACCTTGACATTTGCGTGGTTGTATTCATTGACGATATCCTAATCTACTCAAAGACTGGAGCAGAACACGAGGAACATCTCCGTATCATTCTGGGAATACTGAGGAAATATAAGTGGTATGCTAAATTTTCCAAGTGCGAGTTTTGGCTTGAAAAGGTAGCATTCCTGGGTCACGTCATCTCGAAGGACGGAGTAATGGTAGATCCTGCAAAGATCGACGCAGTAAAAGAATGGAAGGCTCCCACAAATATAACTGAAATACGCAGCTTCCTAGGGTTGGCAGGATACTACAGGAGGTTCGTTCCAGATTTCTCCAAGGTAGCACGACCAATGACAAAACTGCTTCAAAAGGAATCTAAGTTCATTTGGAGTGACGAGTGCGAGAATGCGTTCCAGGAACTCAAGACAAGGCTTACCACAGCACCCGTCTTAGCTCTTCCTACGGATGGGGACGAGTATGAAGTATACAGTGACGCCTCATTGAATGGCTTGGGTTGCGTGCTGATGCAACAAGGAAAGGTCATAGCTTATGCGTCAAGGCAGTTAAAGGTTCATGAACGAAACTACCCAACTCATGACCTAGAATTAGCAGCTGTAGTGTTTGCTTTGAAAATCTGGCGTCATTACCTCTACGGAGTGAGTATCAAGTTCTACACTGACCACAAAAGCCTGAAATATATCTTCACGCAGAAGGAACTCAACATGAGACAACGCCGGTGGTTAGAACTGATCAAGGACTATAAGATTGAACTACTGTACCATGAGGGTAAAGTTAACGCCGTTGTCGACGCCCGAGTAGAAAGACTACGCATACCCTTAGCAACATTTGGGAAATTCCGGCTAGTATTGTCAGAGATTTAAAGAGAATGAACTTAGAGTTGGTTCAGTCTGACGATGCTGATTTGAACGCCATGATCGCAGAGCCGGAGTTATATCACGAGATAAGAGCTCTACAATGGGAAGATGCAGAGCTTGTTAAGATCAGACGGGAAATTCCTTCAGGAAACCGAGAAGGGTTTGAGATTAAACCTGACGGGAGTTTGAGATTCAAAGAAAGGTGGTGTGTGCCTGACGTACCTGTGTTGAAAAGAAAGATCCTCGACGAGGCACATAGTACCCGATACTCCATACACCCTGGGTCTGATAAAATGTACCAGGACTTAAAGCTGAGGTTCTGGTGGGTAGGAATGAAAGCAGAGATTGCGGAGTACGTTGCAAAGTGCCTAATCTGCCAGAAGGTGAAATTCGAGCATCAACGACCTGGGGGACTACTACAACCCTTGGACATCCCATTGGGAAAGTGGGACTCCATTTCCATGGATTTTATAACGGGATTACCCAGGACTCATAAGGGGAATAATGCAATATGGGTGATAGTGGACCGCTTGACCAAGTCGGCCCACTTTCTACCAATCAAGGATACCTGGAGCCTTGAAGAGTTAGCAAAGGCATATGAGAAGGAGGTGATCCGATTACACGGCGTACCACTGGACATTATTTCGGATAGAGATCCGAGGTTCACCTCTCATTTCTGGGAGAAACTCCAAGCGGCATTGGGAAGCCAACTGAAAATGAGCACCGCTTTCCACCCTGCGACTGATGGTCAAACTGAACGAACTATCCAAACAGTCGAGGACATGCTCAGGGCATGTGCCCTAGAATTTAACGAGAATTGGGAGAAAAGTCTACCTTTGATTGAATTCTCCTACAACAATAGCTTCCATGCTAGTCTGGGTTGTGCTCCATTTGAAGCCCTATACGGGAGGAAGTGTCGTAGCCCAGTCTGTTGGGACGATGCTAGTGATAACGTGGGTACTGGACCAGAGGTTATTCAAGACCAGATCGAACACATCAAAATCATTCGTGAACGCCTGCAAGCGGCTCAGGACCGCCAGAAGATGTATGCTAACAAGCATCGCCGACCTATTGAGTTCGAAGTCGGTGATCATGTGTTCTTAAAAGTATCACCCATGAAGGGGGTCCGACGTTTCGGTTTGAAAGGAAAACTAAGTCCTAAGTACGTTGGACCATACGAAGTACTTGAAAGAATTGGTGAGGTAGCTTATCGCCTGGCACTACCCCCCAATTTATCCAAGGTTCACAACGTGTTCCACGTTTCTCAACTAAGGAGATACAGGAGTGACCCAAGTCATATCATTACTCCCGACGTGATCGCAGTTGAACCTAATCTGTTATACTCCGAAAAACCTGTCAAGATCCTAGCACGAGAAACCAAAGTGCTGAGGCGGAAGACGGTTCCCTTAGTGAAAGTGCTATGGAAGGGTCAATTGACCGAACAAGCAACTTGGGAGACCGAGGCCTCCATGAAGAAGAAATACCCCGAGCTGTTTATCTCAGGTGAAAATCCTATTCTTCATTCAAGTTTCGGGACGAAACTTTTCTAAGGGGGGAGGTTTGTAACACCCCGTGTTAATTTAAATCATTTATTAGCCCTCAAATTCTAATTTCAATTCTTAAATCATTTCCTAATTCTTTTAGCTTTCAAAATCACAGTTTTTGCTAAACTTTTGTTTTGTAAAATTTATCGACTTCTTCAACACTTTGGAAAATTTTTGAATAATGAAATAAATAATTTAGTCTTAGAATTTAAAAGTAGAAATATTTCGAAAAATCGTCAAACGCGCACACATTAACTTTTATCGCTTTTGACGCCCGACTTTTTAAAACTGACCAAATTCGAGGAAAACATTTTAAAACACAAAATGGACATTTTTAATGCATGAATAGTAATGTGGACTTAGTGTGTTGATGATGGAGGTGATGATGGATTAAATCATTTAATTAAACATTAGTTTTCTAATTAAAATTAACTTTAACACCTAAATTACTTAACCTAAATTACTACCACTTGTTTCCATATTTCACAATTGAAAAACTCACCCTAAAACCTACCCAAAACAGCCGAGAATCCCCTCCCCTTTTCTCCCTTTCATTTTCTTTCATTTTTCACTTAAAACACACTAAATAAAACCCTAAATATTACTCTAATAATCCCTTGTATATTTAGCTAATTCCTTGGGTATTTGAAGCTTACTTATTACGGGTTTTTGAAGGTGAAGACGGGTACTTGGGTGAAGACTTAGACTTGGATAATATAGTCGATCCGGATAACCAATAAACTTACCGATCAAAGGTGACTAACTATGTCTTGTATTATCCTTTTTAGTAAATTAATTTGTTTTGTTATTCTAATTTTATAATTATGATTTTTATGTTAAATATGTTAAACATCATGTTTATATGCTTGTATGTTTATGTGTTGAATAAATAATGATAATAACTAAATATATAGTTTACTAGTAATGTTATAGTAAAATGATATCATGTTTAGCTAAATTGATTTTGAGCATTTTTAATTATGTTTCATATGATTTTTATGTTTAGTTATGTTTTAATTAAGTAGTAGTGATATATAAAAATTATGTGAAATATTAACAATGAGTTAAAGTGATTAAAAATGAAAAATAAAAATATATATACATATATGCATATACTCGGCATTTTGCCCTTTTTATTTTAAATTTTCACTTTTAATTTTTGTAAATAATATGTTAGAATAAGTTAGTTAAAATGGGTACTACCATGCAAAAATAATTAAATTAGGAAAACAAATTATAAATTATTAAAATCGAAATTAGTGTTCTTGAGTTGTTCTTGAGTTCTTCATGTGTGTTCTTAATTTATTCATGTTGATGTTCATACTTGTTACTCATTTGGATTTCATTTTAATTTATGTTTGTTAATAATTTGTGTTTATGTTTAGTTATTGTTTTATATATCACTTAGTATTATACTACAAATCAACTAAAACATTATAAATCATTTAGATTAAAAAGTTAGAAATTTAAAGTGTTGAAAAACACTATTCATAAATATAAATGAAATTGTTAGTAAATTTCATTATAGTTTAAATCATTTTAGTATAATTAGAATAATTAAAATATAAAGACTTTAAGTTAAAAACCGTTAAAATCGAAAAATGAAAATTTGAACATCACCATGCTTAGCCACGGCATTTTGGGCTATTTTAGGTCCAAAATTGTTTTTACCACTTTTTAGTTTAATTGTTAAAATAATTTGATTAGTAATTAATAAGTTAGAATTAAGAAATTAAAAGAAATAAATCAATTTTGTACATATATAATATCACACGGCATTTTCACTTTTTATTGACTAAATTTGACCAAAATGAAATTATCACTAAGTCACTAAAGTTAAATAGTAATTAGAATTGAATTTTTGTATAAATTGTTTTAGTTATAAATGAAATACGATAAACCGATAAAAATATGTAACCGTTATAAAAATGAACTAAATCGTGTGTTACTGCCTTTGCTATATGGACTGTTGATCTTGGACTTACGGACTTAAATGAATCATCCACGATACTATTATCTTTAAAATGAAAATCGCTAAATTTAGTTAATGTATTTACTAAATTTAATTAAGTCTCATTTTAAAATGAATATCATTATCACTTTTTACAAATTGAACTTAACATTTTTAAAACTAATTTTTTAAAATGAAAATCATTATCACGTTATACAAAATGAACTTAACGTTTTTGAAACTAGACTTTTTAGATATTTTCAAAAATCACGTTATACAAACCGAACTTAACGTTTTTAAAACTAGACTTTTGAAATATTTTCAAAAATCACTAAGTACAAAACGAACCTAACGACTTTGAAACTAGAATTTTTGTACTTAGCAAATAAAATGAAATTTTAGTTTATACTTAAGAAATATATTAATATATAAGAATACGTATAAAAATACGTTTAAATATAAAATACGTACAAGTTTAGGAATACGTATAAGTATAAAAATACGTATAGAATACGAAGTATAAAAATACGATTACGTATAAAAATACGTATAAAATACGGTGAATAGTAAATACGATGAATAGTAAATACAATGAATAGTAAATACGATGAATAGTAAAATACGATGAATAGTGAAAAGTGAATAGTGAAATACTGAAAATAATTGAAAATTTTACTAAGTATAGAAAATTGAAAATGAATAAGTAATTAACTTAAGGTGTTTGAAAAACACTTAAATAAAATTGGATATATTAATAAACATATCAAATTAGAAATCTAAAAACGTTAATAATTAACAACGCCTCAAATAATAAACGAATGTGTTATGTGATCATATGAAACCTACAATTCAAATTAAACGTTTGACGATGAGACTAGGAGAGTCTAGTAACATGTGATATGTAATATCAAATAAATAATAAATCATGAGTATGTTTAAATAAAAGGTCAAGCTTGGGCCTCAGATAAGGGAACGTCAATCGTGAGTGAAGTGGGGTTAAGATAGTCTTGTGCGGATACCACTATCTCGGTCTCTGGCTTGGGTCATATCGAATAGTGTGGTTTAAGCCGGCAGCCTTATTGCTTAGTGCATCCTGCCCATGCCGTTACGCCTTAAATCGTATAGCCAATGCCGTACAAGATAATGAAAAATTCAACTCTTAGTGGGTCAGGCTTTAGGAAATAGTCGTTTTATCCTGAGTTAAGGTGCTCTATGAATAGCATAGCCTATTCTTAAATTGGATATTAGTGTATGCATACTAGACTAGGGTTTTATTCCCCTATTTCGCTAAAGTTACCAGGGCCACCGTGACATTATGTGCTTATGCGCTTCGCGGTTCTGTCTCCTTGCCGTGTTTCGTTCTTAGTGGGCGCGACACTTGCATTCGCTCTTGCCACATGTAAAGATCACTTGACGAGATTGTATCTGAAGTTCGAATCATTTCGAACACTAGAGGATGAGATGCAAGTATTATAGTATTCGGCGTGGTTTACGAGTCGAGTAAGCCTCTGCACTATGGAAGTGAGATGCAATCGATCAGAGTACAAAGGCCTACTCAGTGGTCAGGCTCGTAAGCAGTATGTGTTGTGTGTTGTTTGATTAAATGAGAACGAGTGTGTACCATCTTCGAAAATTAAAGACCACAAGTTTCTGAAGTGAATCGAGTCTGCATGAGGAGAATAATACCATACGATGTCCATTTGCGATCTGATATCGCATTTTAATCTGTTGAATTATTGTGATACTTTGCTATGCTCTTATATGCTATTTGCTTTCATAATTGAATATCATGCTTATATGATTTATCGCTTTAAACGCATGCTTATTATGACTTATATGTCTTTATATGCTATATGTAATAAGCATGTTTATGTTTTTATCATAATGTTATGTTTATAAAGCGATAATATTAAACCAAAGTAATTGAAATCGAGGGTAAGTATGAGCATAGCTAGTCACTTTGTCAGCTCGTGGCATCCCCCATCGATTTGTTGCGGGGCGTTAGACGTGGACCAGGAGCTGGGTTTTGGATGGAGCCACGAGACGTTTTTATTGCTTTTCCTTATTTGCTTCGAGAGAGATGTAATATATATAACACTACTCTTTTGAATTTCCGTATTTAGAGTTGTTTTATTCAACTCTTAAACGATGATGTAATATTTTGGGTTATTGTATAATTAATAACGCTGGTTTAAGACTTAATTAATTTCCGCCTTAGTAATTAAAGTCGACTAAAAACCAGGTTGTTACAATTACCGTCACAAATTGCCTGTGACGGACGATATCCGTCGCAAAAAACCCGGCCATTTTGCGACGGACGTCCGTCACAAATCTAAATAAATCTGTTGCTGCATTTTGCCGTAGCAAATTTTTTTCTGCTCCCCACCAAAACCTGCATTTAGAATCCATTCACGGTGCTCAATACACCCAAAATACACCCAATCAGCCAACACACAACACCCATATAAACTTAACATAACATATATTAACATAAGGTGTCCGTTATAAACACCCAAAATACACCGTCTAATAACTTAAACCGTTTAAGTTTTCAAAGTTTACCAACAAAACGTCATCAGTACAACGATAAATCTGCCCCGCCACTACCACTAGCGCCGTCACCGTCAAACGGTCCACGCCTCAAAAAGTCAAAGTCGCCTTGGTTGCAAGTCGGAGGAGACGGCGTACTTAGGCGTTGAGACTCGATATACTGCTCAATTGCCGCCAACCTTTCACTCATCGATCGGTTCTCGTCTGTTAGGCGGGTTGGTAGGCCGGGAGTATATGAAGACTGTTCCCCAGCAGATGAGTGATGAGGAGGCGGACGCTCGTAAAACATAGAAGTCGCTGAACCTGTGCCGTAGACACGTCATTTCTTGTCGTGTCCGCCAACAACCTCATAGTACAATCGGTTCTCATCGACGGGAGTGTCAGGCTGGGTATTCTGGAGCTCCTCCACTCGTGGTGCGAAATAGTCCTAATAATAAAATATAAAATATAATACTCGTTAATTTAAATAAATTGTAAATAACAAAAAATTATTACTTAAGTATAAATTAAGTCTTACAAATATACTCTTCACTTTGTTGGTTATGAAACCGCCACTCTTTTTGGAGGTCTTTGACTTTTTTACGAGCTCTGCATGCATAAGAGTGTCGAATGCTCCTCGCACAATCGTACATAAAGAAATTAATTAACGGTTACTTATTAAATAAAAATACATACACACGTTCAAAGTACACACACATATATATACATAAATAAATAAATAAAGTTAATAATACGAACCGCTTTGTCAACATATTGCATCATATCTTGTCGACCCATTGTGTGCGTCCCCGCAGCTTTTCCACCTTCCCCCTGTGCGCAACGATTTTTCTTCTGGATCTCCGACTTTTTCTTCGTTTTCTAAATCAATAACATATTTAACGATAAATTAGTAGACGTATATACATATAATATTTAGCGATAAATTAATTAAAGTTTTAAGTTTCATAATTACACCGTCATTCTTCCATTTTAGATATCCCTCCAAAATGGTTGGATTGTCATCAATCCACGTAGTACCTTTAACTCGATCTGCTATTTATAATTAACAAAGTTTACGGCATCATAGATGAGGCGAAAAAATAATCTATGTAATAATACGTATATGAGTTTTCATACCTTTTTGGTGGATGTAGTCGGGAAGCCTTTTCTTCACCATCGCAAAGAACTTCTTTTTTATTTCGGCTTCATGTTTCTGCTTGTACTGCTATTTGAACTATGTTCATATTTTCATAAAAAAAATCCATCAACAATACTCATATATAATTTTCATAGTTTAAAAATTAAATAAAATAAGGGTAAATTAAATATTATTACCCTGAAAGTGTTCCACCACCTCTCTCTCTGCTCCTCTGAAGCCGAAGACCAATTCGGAACGAATTCGGTCATCGTAGCAATTACGGCTTTGCGAACTTTATTCTTCACGGTGCTCTCTTTAAACCTGCATCAACATAACATACGGAAATCATTAGTAGTATATGTAACAATATTATATTAAAATAATTAATTAAATTATTAATTAAGTATTAAACAAATTAAATTACAATTAAGCATTAAATTTACCATATGCCTTTAGGATCTGATGTGGGTAGACGCTGCTCGGCGTTGACCATAATCTCACCTAATCTTTTTGCCATTACAGTTGAAATCTGGCAAAAGTTTAGCATGTTCGATGAATGCGACAACACCATTAGCAAATCCCACTTTTACTCGTTTATTATCATCCAAACGCTCGTACATCCAACTACGTTCAATTCTCTTCATTGTCAATCCGTCTACAAAAATAAACTTGTTATAAATTATTAACTGAATTTCAAAAACTTTGAAGTAATTTGTTTTTTTGAAAAACCGTGTAGTCATAGGTAACTTCTTATCTCTCCAACCTAAACCCATCTTTGAATGACTAATATCACTAACAAATAGTTACATTTATTTATGTAATGATAAAAATTTGTGACAAATTTCAGATCGCTTCTCCAGATACACAAATAAATTGAGTTTCCTCAAAATATATGTATCCGGAGAACATCTGCTTAATAATTGCCACCGAAATTTTTACTATCACATAAACAAATGTAACTATTTGTCACCTAAGTGATATTAATCATTCAAAGACAGCCCCAAAAATGGGGACTATTCGAGAATTACTCCTAATGAATAATTCTCGAATGGGTATACTACGGTCAACGCAAAAAATTTGAATTTAAATCATTTTAATAAAATACATAACTTTAACAAAATATACAATCACATTATGTCATACTATACCCAACACATTAATAATTATATACCAACGGCTCTAAAATCACCACAAATCAATCTATCAGTGGCTCTACAATTCTCTAAAATAGGCTAACAATGGCTCTACAGTTCTCTAAAATAACTTAACAATCACTTTATAACACTAATTCAACTTAAAAATGGCTCTACAACTCTCTAATTAAGCATTAACACATAATCAAATTACCTAAACATAATTAATCGACTTGAATTAAACTTTAATCAAACTAAAACTACTACTCCCTCTGTCTCAGTCATTTGTTTACAGTTTGACTTTTTTCCCCTCACAAAAAAGTCAAACTGTAAAAAATTCAATGAAACGGAGGGAGTAAAACAATCAAACAAAAATCAACTTAAATCAAACTAAAACAATCAACTTAAATCAAACTAATCGAATCAACTATAACTAATATAATCAAACTAAATAACATTTAATAAACTAAAACAATCAAATTAATCAAACTAATAATCAAACTAATCAAACTAACAATCAAACTAATAAAATTTAATACTCAAACTAATCAAACTAATAATCAAACTAACAATCAAACTAATCAAACTAACAATCAAACTAAATAACATTTAATAATCAAACTAATCTAATCAAACTAAAACAATCAAACTAAAACAATCAAACAATTATAACAAACAAACTTAAAACAAATTAAATTAAAAAAAACATATATTATTCACCGGAGTAGTTCGTCGGAAAGGGTGCCGGAGTAGGGCGGCAGCAGGGTGGGCCGGAGTGGTGGAGTGGCAGCAGGGTGGGGCGTCGTGGTGGGGCGGCGGCGTGATGGGGCGGCAGCAGGGTGGGGCATCGTAGTCGTCGTCGTCGTCGTCTCCAATCGCCTTCTCTCTCTCTTTTTTCTTTTTTCTTTTATAACGGCAGAAATAATCGATTAAGGGGCGAGGGTTTAATTTTATTATAGTTTGCGACGGATTATTTGCAACAGACTCGAAATCCATCGCAAACTCTGACAAATTCAAAGATGCCAAGGAATATTCCTTGGCATCCTTGACTTTTGCGACGGAATATGGATCCGTCGCAAATATTCCGTCGCAAACCATAAATCTGTCGCAAATTCCGTCGCTAACTTTTGGCGCTTAAAATTATTTTAATGTTTACAATTCGCGGATTACTCTATGACGGAATTTGCGACGGACTAGGGCCATTCCGTCGCACGTTTTTGGCGCATACTAAAATTTTCGCTCCAATAATTCGCGGGCCGTGTTGCGAGGGAATTTGCGACGGAATTTTATTAATCCGTCGCAAATGATATTTTCCGTCGCAAATTTTTTGGACTGCGACGAACTTTTTAGGCCGTCGCAAATTCCGTCGCAAATCGACTGTTATTTTGTAGTGCTGTATATTACCTGAACTCGAAATATACCTGACCCGTATGTTACCCCATTTATGGTTATCCGAACCCGAAATCCACCCGACCGACCTGTTTGACAGGTCTATACATAACTCATGATTAGCGTTTAGTTGCGACACAAACATATATCACTCACAACAACAATTAAATTTCGAATAATATTATTAAAATTTAAAGATATTCAAATAATCAAAAAGAGCACTGCAGATATCGCAAACTACAAGGCAAAATTTACGAGTACCCATGTTTAACTTTAGGGACTTTAAAAGAAGAAGATAAAGGACCTTGATGTGCTTGTGAAGGTTAGAAGTGGAGGATTCAAAAAGAATGTCAGAGTGAGGCCTATCTAACTGATACTTGATCGACTCTAACCACAAAGTCGCCAGCTCCCTCATCTCCGCCATTGAAGACACCGTCTCTAACTGCGACACAACTTATTAAATCAGCGTAATTTGGTGAATTATATACAATTATATCCGAAATCATGGACAACGATACTGGTGTCGCTTGACAACCAAGGAATGTGGAACCTAAGATCGTCGATGTGGGCACTACAGTACCTTAGACAACAGCTATATCTCAGTTTGTTTTTTTTTGGGTTTTTTTTTAGAGTAGATCCTAAATTTTGAATATTTAGTTGTTAATAATATTTGTTTGGTTTTAATTTTTTTTGTTAGGACCATGAGATTTTATGGGGCGGGTGGGGCGACATTGAGGCAAGTGGTGGGACAGGTCAACGTTTAAAGGTTTAAGATAATCACCATCAGACTTGTGGTCACCCGCCATAGGTGATAGTGAGGTGGTGAAAATGAGCTTTTGTTGGTGGATGTAAATTTGGGGATCCCTCTGATACACCCCGATATATTAAGTAAGGGTATTATAGTAAATGTATGGCTTAGTGGCTTATCCTCCAAACTAAGTATGTTATATAATGAAGTGTTAGGATTTAATTGAGAATATAAATGAATAAGAGTTGACAAACTTTCCTCAAGATTATTCTATTATTTGCTCTGGATTAACTTAGATCATTAGCCTATAAATCATTTCGATTGAACAACTAAACCGATCATATCATTTCCTTATTCTATTATCTTAGATCGCATCACCCTTCATCGTCCCTGCCCTGCCCCACTAACATCCCAGACATTACATAACGTTTTCGAAAAGAGTATGTCTATGGTGAGGCTGCCTCATACCATAAGACATCATTAATTAGTCCATTGTATTTATCATACACCCTCACACACCATATATTTCTCAATTAAACTGATTTATTACATTAACCCCAAAATCAAGTCTCAACCACTACCTACTACGGAGTATCAGACAACCACCACCGTCTATATCAAACGTACTGCTTCAATCACCACCACGAGCGCCGACACCAGCAAACTCGCCGGGCCACCACCACAGAAGTCGCCGCCAAAAAACTCGTCGGAGTCCAGTCACCTTTACATTTCTCATTTCGATTCAATCAACTCCGCCCCGAGCTACCTCTAACTTTGTCGAAGTCGTCGCTAACACCACCTTCTTGCATCGACCACCATCCCACGATACTCAATGTGAGTTCAAATCGTTTGATCCGATTTGCTCAATTCCGATGACATCAACTTATTATTTTTCCTGATTTTATCATTTTTCGTGAAACCTAATTTTACTCTCTTGTTGACAAAAATAATTCATGATATTTGAAATGTAACCGTAAGTTTTTGAAACGTAACAGAATCTTTCTCAAAACTTTAATGTTGAAATTATTAATTAAATGTATTAACATCACTGTTGAAATGTGTTTAAGTTACGTTTGAAATTTTTTTTTATATAATATGAACGATGGAGTATATTTTATTGTATATTGATAGTATGTGGATGTAACACCCCGACTTTTTCTTATATTTTATAATTCGTTTCTTGAATATATACTCGTATCTCATTTATTCATATTTCATCTATAGTGATTCTCTCATTTTTAGCTCGAGAAAATGGTTTCCTTAGCTTGCGTGTCGAGTTGTTGAGTCGGCGTTGCGTGGCTCGAGGGGATGGTCGGATGTGTACGTGTGTGGGCGAGTGTATGAGTGGTTAAGGAGGAGTATGGAGGGGTGAAAGTATGAATATTAAGTTAGGAGGATGGATTTCCGGAGCCAAGAATTTCTGTCCAAAAACTTGCAGTTTAAACCTATAGGTTTAGCTGGAACCTTCAGGTTCAGAGCTTGAACCGCCAGGTTCAGAAGCGAACCGCTAGGTTCGGATTCAAACCGCCATGTTTGAACTATTTTCAGTGAGCAGAGTTCCGTGTTCACTTGTAATTCTTTTTATATAACATCCTTTATATTTTCTTCCTAACCCTAATTTCATTTTAAAGTTTCTCATACATTCATTTCATTAAACTCTCTCTTCTCTCTCATTAATTCTCTCATTAATCCTAACATAAACTCTACTCAATTCTTCCCTAAACAAACCCTAATCATCTCGTCTCTAATTTCTTTGCTAATCCTTCGCTAATCCTTTGCTTTTAGTATAGTTTTCTGTTATTTTTATTATCATATGTGTTTATTGTTGTGTTCTTATGTATTTTATGTGTTGTATGTGCCCTAATCAAAGGAGGAGGCGAGTTCCACGACGTGGGTGCGATATACATCGACGAGGAGCAAGGCTAATCGATTCTTGGCTTGGAAAAGGTAACTAGGTGTAGCCCTAGTGATATTTTGACATGTATGAGGCCTAGTTGTTGTTTAGGTTGTTGTTGTTGATTGTGTTGCTATAAAGTTGTGATCTTTGGCTTGTAATGTTGTCTCGTGGATGTTTGTGGTGAATTTTGGTGTCAACCTCATACTAAAGAGTCTAAAAGCATGTTTAGGATGTTTGTATGCATGTCTAATGTTATTATTGATGGTTTTGAAGTATAAAGTTGATGTCTTGTATTGGTTTGACTATTGAGTATGATTTCATAAGCTTATTATTGATAATTACTCCGTATTTAGCTTGTTATTGCTTAAAGGATTATAATTCATATTGAGATTGGCGTGAGATTGTATTGTGTTGACATTGTTGAGTTAAAGGATGTTTGTGTTGATTTGGTTATTGGTTGGTTTGTTATATGCTTGAGTTGAGTGTGCATACGTGCACTGTTGGGCACGTGCGTGAGGAGATACGATGTCTTCTGTAGGACGGTGCCGCCTGTCGTGGGTTCTCAACCATTTTGAAGTGGCTCTGAGACTATGGTTATCGAATGCCCTTTTGTTGGGGCGTCACTGTAACACCCCGTGTTATTTTAACACAATATGATAAAAGAATTTAATTCCTCAAATTAAATTCATCCTTTTTCCATATAATAAAATGCGACTGAAATTTTTTCGCCAAATAATAAAAAATTTTCCTAAGTACAAATTTAAAAATTTTGAAAAATAAAGTTTGTTCTATTATCTTCAGAATTGAAAAAGAAATACATTTCAAAATTTTATAAAAATCAACACAAAATTTATATCGCCTTTCAAATTTCAAAAAGGTTAAGTTATATTTACTATTCATAAAAATAAATGTAAAACCTTTTATTTATAAAATTCAATTTCAAACATTTTTCGTTTTCAAAATAAAAACTTTAGTTTTAATATCAAATTACTATTCCTTTTCTATTAAACTAGCTTTTTTTCTAAAATGTCGAAATTTGAAGTCACACTTACTTTAAATTGATTAACTTTTTGACGTTTGTTTATAATTCTTTAAATCTATAACATTCAACGAAAAAAATAAGTATTTCGACCTAGTAAAATTTTAATCAAAATCTCGAGGGTTAAGATCCGATTTTTATTTTTAGTACCTTTTGAAAATTAGTTTTATTTTTATTTCCGATTTTATTTCAAAACACTATTTTAAGATTATATCCTTTATTTTGAGACTTTCTGCGATCGCGCAAATCGAAAATTTCAAAAACGATAATCGAGCCCGAAAAATAAACCTTTGACTTTCGGACACCAAAGTCAAATTCTATCCTCTTCCATATTTTCTTACACAAAATTAAAGTTTACTTACACCATTATATTTTTCATCATCACTTTTATTTTCTTTATATTAAAATTTAAAGTTTATACTTTTAATAAAAATATAAATACAAATTCAATACTACTACTTTAATATTACCATTTTCATTTCCGTCACTTTTAAAATTTTTCTAAAGTAGTAAATAAAATATTTTAGTCTTAAATTTATAAAATGAATACTTTTCAGGAAATCGAAAACAGCACTTTTTAACTTTTATCGCTTTTGACGCCCGACTTTTTAAAACTGACTAATTTCGTGAAAAACATTTTAAAACATCTAAAAGACATTTTTAATGCACCAAATAGTAATATGGACTAAATGGTTGATGATGAAGTTGATGATGCTTTATTTAATTTAATTAAACATTATTTTCTAATTAAAATCTAACTTTAACCTAATTCTTTTAACCTAAAATTTTTACAACTTATTCCACAAGTTCTAAGGACCAAAATAAGCTCATTTAACTCCAAAATGTCGTGGCTAACACTCCCATTTTCTCTCATTTATTTTCTACCAATTTACATCCTAAATCAATTAAAATAAAACACTAATATTATTTCTAATATTTCATAAGTGTTCTAGTAATTAGTGGGTATATATTAGGAGCTAATTTGCATGGATTAGTTGGGTGAATAACATGGGTTATGGGTGAAGAAAAATCCGATCTAAAATTTATTTTAGATCCTCGACGATTAACATCTAATTCAAGGTGACTAGCCTTGTCTTATATTATCCTTTTAGTAAATTAATTTGTTTTGTTATTATAATTTTTATGAATATGAAAATTATGTTAAATATGTTAAACATCACTTGTATGTGTTTGTATGTTTATGTGTTGTATAATAAAATGAAAATAACTAAATAATATACTAAATAGATTATTGTAGTAATATGTTCATATGTGTAGTTATATTTATTTTGAGCATTTTTAATTATGTTTCATATGATTTTTATGTTTAGTTACGTTTTAATTAAGTAGTAGTATCATATAAAAATTATGTGGAATTTTAACAATGAGTTAAAGTGATTAAAAATCAAAAATATAAATATATACAAACATATACATTCACACGGCATTTATTATTTTTTTTAATATATTTTCACTTTTAATTTTTGTAAATTATCTGTAGTGTTAAGTTAGTATAAAATAGATGTTCCTATGAAAAAAAAAACTAAATTAGGAAAACAAATTATAAATTATTAAAATCAAAATTAGTGTTCTTGAATTTTAATATGATCTTCATGTGTGTTCATATGTTATTCATGTTGATGTTCATCATTGTTGTTCATTTTGATTTTGTTGTAATTTATGTTTGTTAATAATTTGTGTTTATTTTTAGTTATTGTTAGTATTATACTATAAATCAACTTAAACATTATAAATCATTTAGATTAAAGAGTTAGAAATTTAAAGTGTTGAAAAACACTATTCATAAATATAAATGAAATTGTTAGTAAATTTCATTATAGTTTAAATCGTTTTAGTTTAATTAGAATAATTAAAATATAAAGACTTTAAGTTAAAAACTGATAAAATCGAAAAAATGAAAATTTGAACACTATTATTGTTGCTCACGGCATTTTCACTAATCTTAGGGTTAAAATTTGTTTTATCACTTTTTAGTTTATTGTTAATATAATTTAATTATTGGTTAATAAGTTAGATTTAAGAAATTAAAAGAAATAAATCAATTTTGACACATATATCATATCACACGACATTTCTATTTTTAATGGACTAAATTTGACTAAAATGAAATTATCACTAAGTCACTAAAGTTAAATAGTAATTAGAATTGAATTTTTGTATAAATCGTTTTAATTAGAAATGAATTATTATAAACCGATGAAAGTATGTTAACCGTTATAAAGATGAATTAAATCGTGTGATACTACCCTTGCTATTGGATTATTGAATTTGGACATACGGACTATAAATGAATCATCCACGATACTATCACTAACTTAAATAAATAGACGACTAAATTTAACCGAGTCTTACATTTTAAAATATTTTCACAAATCACTAAATACAAAATGAACTTAACGTTTTTTTTTAAAACTAGACTTTTAGATATTTTCATTATCACTTTTTACAAACCGAACTTAACGTTTTTAAAACTAAACTGTTAAAATATTTACAAAAATCACTAAGTACAAAACGAACCTAACGACTTTGAAACTAGAAATTTGTACTTAGAAAATAAAAACAAGTTTAGTATTATACTAAAATACCTTAAGTATAAAAATACGTATAAATATAAAAATACGTACAAGTATAAGAATACGAATACGTATAAAAATACGTATAAAATACGGTGAATAGTGAATAGTGAATAGTGAATAGTGAATAGTGAATAGTGAAATACTGAAAATAATTGAAAATTTTACTAAGTATAGGAAATTTAAAATGAATAAGTAAATAACTTAAAGTGTTTGAAAAACACTTAAATAAAATTTGACATATTAATAAACATATCAAATTTAGAAATTTAAAAACGTTAATAATTAACAACACTTCAAATAATAAACGAATGTGTTATGTGATCATACGAAACCTACAATTCAAATAAAACGTTTGACGCTGAGACTAGGAGAGTCTAGTAACATGAGATATGTAAATATCAAATAAATAATAAACATTGAATAAGTTAAATAAAAGGTCAAGCTTGGGCCTCAGATAAGGGAACGTCAATCGTGAGTGAAGTGGGGTTAAGATAGTCTTGTGGCGGTCGCCATTGCCGGACAAGATAATGAATATGCCAAGGCTTTTGTCTCAGGCTTTAGGAAATAGTCGTTTTATCCTGAGTTAAGGTGCTCTATGATTAGCATAGCCCATTCTTAAATTGGATACTAGTGTACATGTACTAGACTAGGGTTTTATTCCCCTATTTCGCTAAAGTTACCAGGGCATCCGTGCCGATTTGGGCGATTATAGCGGTGGTCTCCTTGCCGTGTTTCGTTCTTAGTGGGCGCGACACTAGCATTCGTTCTTGCCACATGTAAAGATCACTTGACGAGATTGTATCTGAAGTTCGAATCATTTCGAACACTAGAGGATGAGATGCAAGTATTATAGTATTCGGCGTGGTTTACGAGTCGAGTAAGCCTCTGCACTATGGAAGTGAGATGCAATCGATCAGAGTACAAAGGCCTACTCAGTGGTCAGGCTCGTAAGCAGTATGTGTTGTGTGTTGTTTGATTAAATGAGAACGAGTGTGTACCATCTTGAAAATTAAAACCACAAGTTTCAAGTGAATCAGTGCATGATGAGAATAATACGATACGATGTATGTATGCGATCCGATATCGCTTTGTAATCTTGCCGATATGTTGTGATACTATGGCTATGATATTATATGTTATTTGCTTTCATAATCGAATATCATGCTTATATGATTTATCGCTTAACCGCATGCTTATTATGACATATATGTCTTTACATGCTAATTGTATTAAGCATGTTTATATTTATCATAATGTTATGTTTATAAAGCGATAATATTAAACCAAAGTAATTGAAATCGAGGGTAAGTATGAGCATAGCTAGTCCTTTGTCAGCTCAATGGCATCCCCATCGCTTTATTGTGCGGGGTAATCATGGACCTGTTTGGATTTTGGGCGGGGCCATGCAACGTTTTTACGCTTTACTTTATGTCATTCATGAGAGATTTGTAATATATAAGACGCTACTCTTTTAAATTTCCGCATACGAGTTGTTTTATTCAACTCTTGAATTACGATGTAACATTTTGGGTTTTATGTATAATTAATACTTATTTGGTTTAAGACTTAATTAATTTCCGCCTTTAGTAATTAAAGTCGACGAAAAACCAGGTTATTCTGATTAGTATCGAGTGTCTTGCGACCGTGAATAACTTAATAGTTATTTCATCTAGCGAGAGACACCTGGGCCAGACATTCATATTGTATGTCAGGCATAGACTACTAGGATCAAATAATAAATTAGATTTTTCTTTTATTAGATCACTTAAATTAATAACTTGAAATCGCTTTAAAGTGTGAGGATGGGTAGAAACCTTAAGGACCGACCATGGACTAAGGACTTTTAAATAACGAACTACTTCCCTCAAAATAAAATACACTAACAATCGTATGCTTGCTACTTGCTGATGTGACTAACTAAAACTAACAACTATCCTCGGATATAAAATCTAAGTAATAAGTTTAATTCTCGAAGAACGAAGCCATTAATCAAATACATGACGACAAGACCTCAGACGCAACAAATGGACGCATCAAGGACCATACAACTGATGAGACGTTCAAGATCTGGAAGATGGCTGTCGCAGAAAGGATTTCTATAACTTCATCTAATTATCCTCTATAACCAAAATTTTTATTTCGTTCTCTTTAAAAGTTTTTCAACCTCTTTAACCTTTCCTTCTAACTCTCTAATTTCCTAATTCTAAAGTTCCTAATAACTACTTTTCTAATGAACTTTCTTTCATATTCCTTAATCTCGCAAAATAATTTCATTTTTGCTTGTCAAATTCTTAAACTTCTTTTAATTCAATCTCAAAAACTTTCAAACTTTATTACATTTTAATATCTTAATCTTACTATCTCTTTTAAAATTTATGATTATTCTTAAGTTTATAGTTTCTAATTATCTTCTAAAAATAACATTCATGTTTTCCCTTTATAATATCTTTTAAACTTATTCATATAATTCTAAAATTTTATTTCGTAATTTTTAATATCTTTGAAATTATTTTGTCCTAAATCATATATTCTTTACCTCATTTACAATCGAATTCCATTATTTTCAAATTTTTGAACTTATCAATACCTTTTCCAAATCTTAAACCTTTAAAGTGAATTTTAATCTTTCCTATTAACTTTGTACATATATGTTTAAAATTTTCTTAAGGGGGTAGGACAAAACTACTATTGTTTTAAAATCATCGATTAAAGTTTAAAGATTTAAAAGCTTTATTTCAACCAACTTTAAACAATATATATTTTTTTTTTTTGGTAAAAATGTTAATTTCATTAAATCACCAAATACTTACAATTTTCTCATCCACCACATTGTGGTCACTTTCTACACAATGCTATCTAACCATCGTCTATCACTATACTTAGGCTCTTTCACCAACTTTTTGAATCGATGTACAAAACTATTACGCAAAAATTTGTAACTAATCTCTGGACGTGGAACCATCTGGAGCTTATAGCATATATTCCGAGCATGCCATACACTATACAAGATACCACAGAACAGACCAAAGCGAAACTGCCGTTGTAGCGTGGACAACCTTCTGTCACATACTTGCTTCCATAAGTCGATCCCTCCAATCTTAATACCAAAATCACGCTGCACTAACTCAATGTACCGCTTACTATATGAACATTCGAAAAAAAGATGCTTACTCGTTTCCTCGCCATCTTGACAAAGTAGACACGTAGTATCCCGTTGACATCCAAACTTCTTCATTCTCTCAAAGGTGTAAAGTCTATCCTTCATACCAAGCCAAGCAATAAAAGAGTGTTTAGGAATATTGTATCTCGACCAGACAACCTTGGTCCAATTCAGCTTAGTATTCACGTGTCCTAGCCACTCATACCCCTCCTTAATAGTGTAACCATTGCCTGTCCAGCCATCGCCATGATAACCATCAGCCATCTTCCTCTTAACAGCACACACCTTACGCCAACTCCAACTCGAATCTGCTGTAGGAGTGTACTCAGCCCAGTTCTTCCCTTTCAAATATACGTGGTGCACCCATTTCACCCAAAGGTGATCTGATTTGGTGTAGATCCACCATACTAATTTCCCAATTGCTGCCACGTTCCATCTCCGATTGTCCCTAATACCCAAACCACCTGCTCGTTTCTCTTTGCACACCTCTTCCCAAGCAACAGGACAACCCCTAGTATAGTGCTCTTGACCCTCCCATAAGAAATTCCTACACACCCTATCAACATCCTTAATAACAGCAGCTGGTAAAATGAATACCTGAGCCCAGAACTGATGAAGTGAATTTAGAACAGCAGACACCAGTGTTAATCTGCCCATATATGACAATCTCCGCGCCCCTAAACTCCTCACCCTTGATACTATCTTCTCTACTATTACATGACAATCAAGAACAGATAATCGTTTTGGAGATATTGGAACCCCCAAATATCTAAAAGGCAATTTCCCCTGTGCTAGGCCAAACTCTTGGCCAATCCTCTGCTTCAACCCATCACACACCCCATTCACATAGTACTCAGACTTAGTAGCATTCATCTCAAGCCCTGAACATTTGGAAAATTCACCAAAACCCCACATAAGCCAACTGATAGAGCCTATCTCACCTTTACAAAACATCACAAGATCATCTGCAAAGCAAAGGTGATTCAGTTTCAAAGGTTTACAAAGAGAATGAAACTTGAAATCATCCAACTGACCCACAAGTCTTAACATCCTACTCAAGTAATCCATGCACAGCGTAAACAGCAGAGGGGATAAAGGATCCCCTTGTCGTAGCCCTCTTCCTCCATGAAAATAGCCAAAAGTATTACCATTCAATGATAATGAGTAAGTAGGAGAAGTAATACATTGCATACAAAACTTCTAGGCCCCACCTTTTTGAAAATTCCTTTGAAGTCGGTTTTGGAAAATAACAATCTAGCAACATTTATATATTAATTCAAAATATCCCATTTGTAAATATAAAACGATTATAATCTTCAATCTTCCCACTCTACCTAACACCTTTATAATAATTCAGAAATTTAAACTTTTTGAAAGTCTTATTCTACCAAAATAAAATATCATCATCGAAACTCGTAAAATCTTGATATTCTCTCTAACTGCATTGCCCAACTGCAAGTAGTTATCCACTCTATTCAAGTTTCGGGACGAAACTTTTCTTAAGGGGGTAGGTTTGTAACACCCCGTGTTATTTTAACACAATATGATAAAAGAATTTAATTCCTCAAATTAAATTCATCCTTTTTCCATATAATAAAATGCGACTGAAATTTTTTCGCCAAATAATAAAAAATTTTCCTAAGTACAAATTTAAAAATTTTGAAAAATAAAGTTTGTTCTATTATCTTCAGAATTGAAAAAGAAATACATTTCAAAATTTTATAAAAATCAACACAAAATTTATATCGCCTTTCAAATTTCAAAAAGGTTAAGTTATATTTACTATTCATAAAAATAAATGTAAAACCTTTTATTTATAAAATTCAATTTCAAACATTTTTCGTTTTCAAAATAAAAACTTTAGTTTTAATATCAAATTACTATTCCTTTTCTATTAAACTAGCTTTTTTTCTAAAATGTCGAAATTTGAAGTCACACTTACTTTAAATTGATAAACTTTTGACGTTTGTTTATAATTCTTTAAATCTATAACATTCAACGAAAAAAATAAGTATTTCGACCTAGTAAAATTTTAATCAAAATCTCGAGGGTTAAGATCCGATTTTTATTTTTAGTACCTTTTGAAAATTAGTTTTATTTTTATTTCCGATTTTATTTCAAAACACTATTTTAAGATTATATCCTTTATTTTGAGACTTTCTGCGATCGCGCAAATCGAAAATTTCAAAAACGATAATCGAGCCCGAAAAATAAACCTTTGACTTTCGGACACCAAAGTCAAATTCTATCCTCTTCCATATTTTCTTACACAAAATTAAAGTTTACTTACACCATTATATTTTTCATCATCACTTTTATTTTCTTTATATTAAAATTTAAAGTTTATACTTTTAATAAAAATATAAATACAAATTCAATACTACTACTTTAATATTACCATTTTCATTTCCGTCACTTTTAAAATTTTTCTAAAGTAGTAAATAAAATATTTTAGTCTTAAATTTATAAAATGAATACTTTTCAGAAAATCGTCAAAACAGCACTTTTTAACTTTTATCGCTTTTGACGCCCGACTTTTTAAAACTGACTAATTTCGTGAAAAACATTTTAAAACATCTAAAAGACATTTTTAATGCACCAAATAGTAATATGGACTAAATGGTTGATGATGAAGTTGATGATGCTTTATTTAATTTAATTAAACATTATTTTCTAATTATAATCTAACTTTAACCTAATTCTTTTAACCTAAAATTTTTACAACTTATTCCACAAGTTCTAAGGACCAAAATAAGCTCATTTAACTCCAAAATGTCGTGGCTAACACTCCCATTTTCTCTCATTTATTTTCTTCCATTTTTCTTCCAAAAACAATTAAAATAAAACACTAATATTATTTCTAATATTTCATAAGTGTTCTAGTAATTAGTGGGTATATATTAGGAGCTAATTTGCATGGATTAGTTGGGTGAATAACATGGGTTATGGGTGAAGAAAAATCCGATCTAAAATTTATTTTAGATCCTCGACGATTAACATCTAATTCAAGGTGACTAGCCTTGTCTTATATTATCCTTTTAGTAAATTAATTTGTTTTGTTATTATAATTTTTATGAATATGAAAATTATGTTAAATATGTTAAACATCACTTGTATGTGTTTGTATGTTTATGTGTTGTATAATAAAATGAAAATAACTAAATAATATACTAAATAGATTATTGTAGTAATATGTTCATATGTGTAGTTATATTTATTTTGAGCATTTTTAATTATGTTTCATATGATTTTTATGTTTAGTTACGTTTTAATTAAGTAGTAGTATCATATAAAAATTATGTGGAATTTTAACAATGAGTTAAAGTGATTAAAAATCAAAAATATAAATATATACAAACATATACATTCACACGGCATTTATTATTTTTTTTAATATATTTTCACTTTTAATTTTTGTAAATTATCTGTAGTGTTAAGTTAGTATAAAATAGATGTTCCTATGAAAAAAAAAACTAAATTAGGAAAACAAATTATAAATTATTAAAATCAAAATTAGTGTTCTTGAATTTTAATATGATCTTCATGTGTGTTCATATGTTATTCATGTTGATGTTCATCATTGTTGTTCATTTTGATTTTGTTGTAATTTATGTTTGTTAATAATTTGTGTTTATTTTTAGTTATTGTTAGTATTATACTATAAATCAACTTAAACATTATAAATCATTTAGATTAAAGAGTTAGAAATTTAAAGTGTTGAAAAACACTATTCATAAATATAAATGAAATTGTTAGTAAATTTCATTATAGTTTAAATCGTTTTAGTTTAATTAGAATAATTAAAATATAAAGACTTTAAGTTAAAAACCGATAAAATCGAAAAAATGAAAATTTGAACACTATTATTGTTGCTCACAGCATTTTCACTAATCTTAGGGTTAAAATTTGTTTTATCACTTTTTAGTTTATTGTTAATATAATTTAATTATTGGTTAATAAGTTAGATTTAAGAAATTAAAAGAAATAAATCAATTTTGACACATATATCATATCACACGACATTTCTATTTTTAATGGACTAAATTTGACTAAAATGAAATTATCACTAAGTCACTAAAGTTAAATAGTAATTAGAATTGAATTTTTGTATAAATCGTTTTAATTAGAAATGAATTATTATAAACCGATGAAAGTATGTTAACCGTTATAAAGATGAATTAAATCGTGTGATACTACCCTTGCTATTGGATTATTGAATTTGGACATACGGACTATAAATGAATCATCCACGATACTATCACTAACTTAAATAAATAGACGACTAAATTTAACCGAGTCTTACATTTTAAAATATTTTCACAAATCACTAAATACAAAATGAACTTAACGTTTTTTTTTAAAACTAGACTTTTAGATATTTTCATTATCACTTTTTACAAACCGAACTTAACGTTTTTAAAACTAAACTGTTAAAATATTTACAAAAATCACTAAGTACAAAACGAACCTAACGACTTTGAAACTAGAAATTTGTACTTAGAAAATAAAAACAAGTTTAGTATTATACTAAAATACCTTAAGTATAAAAATACGTATAAATATAAAAATACGTACAAGTATAAGAATACGAATACGTATAAAAATACGTATAAAATACGGTGAATAGTGAATAGTGAATAGTGAATAGTGAATAGTGAATAGTGAAATACTGAAAATAATTGAAAATTTTACTAAGTATAGGAAATTTAAAATGAATAAGTAAATAACTTAAAGTGTTTGAAAAACACTTAAATAAAATTTGACATATTAATAAACATATCAAATTTAGAAATTTAAAAACGTTAATAATTAACAACACTTCAAATAATAAACGAATGTGTTATGTGATCATACGAAACCTACAATTCAAATAAAACGTTTGACGCTGAGACTAGGAGAGTGTTTGGCCACGTTTAGACTATTGTTCGAGGCATTTTAATTTGTAGTGCCGCCATAGGGTTTGGATCTTTTGTAGGGTCCGGGATGTTTTGTAGCGCCCAGTACTCCGTGCTACCTCTTGCGATTGATTGTTGTTGTTGATTGTCACTTTGTTGATGAGATTCAGCTTGTTGATTATTGTATGTCACTTTGTTGATGACATTTGGTTTGATGGTTGTTGTATGTCACCTTGTTGATGACGGTTGAGACTGTATATTGGTCGTTGTATTGTTGAGTCCTATTATGGTTGATTGATGTTGATTTTACTTTGGTCATAGGCCGTAGGCCAGGTATGGTGCTTGTTGGGTTGTTGGTTGAGTTTATGATGTTGAAATATGACTGGGGAGAACCTAGTTACTCCCCACTAATTGTGGCTGTTGCATGTTTTTGCGGCAAGTATGCGCGGGGACGGGTTTGAGACGTAAGAAGACGTGAGGATTATTGACCACGTAGCTTGCTTTTGTTGAGGAACTTGATTAGACTTGGTTTAGACTTGGATTAGACATGCTCGGTTCAGTTTTCTATCGTTTCATACTTTGTACTTTGGATTATGGTTTGTAAGGGGTATTTACTCCCCGTTGCTAGGCCTCAAGGCCTACTCTTTTATCATTGTTTGTTTGTTAATGAGTAATGACTCGGATTACACGGTGATTCCGCCACCGTGGTTTCTCTTTTATTTCATTTTATTTCACAAAACCTTTTTAAAACGTATTTTATTTTATTTGGAAAATTCGGGTTGTTACAGTGGATGTGGAATAAATCTGATAAATTATCAATATTATTTTCAATAGTCTACATTAAACTTAATTTGGACAAAAGGTAAACATTAAAGATTGTTAAGAGAAAGGTGAGAGAAGCGTAACATTGAAAAAATAAATAAAAAAGAGGTCGTCAGAATTTTAATTCTCCGGTGAGGCAGCCGGTTGGGTCAAAGCGAAGGTCGCCAGAATTCCGATTGTCCAGCGAGATCGTAGGTGAGGTCGAGGTGAAGAGGTTGGTTTGGATGAAATTATGGTGGTATGAGAAGTTTTAGTGGTGATAAATTGATGATGTATATCTGGTAATGTAGGGTTGAAAAAGTTATATTTGGGGACAATTTTATTTTGATGATATGGCACTGTGTCTCATACTATGAGACTGCTTTATTATAGAATTATCGTTTCGAGAGACTCTAATGCTAATAAATGCTAAAATGTTTCATTGAGCGACGTGGATGGTGTAGACGTGTAACCTAAAACTCTAGAAAGTCCAAAAACCAAAACTATCATCACCATTTCATCGACACACACTCAAAGATTCACGGAAAAAAAACACAAGTGTCAACAATGGCGTTTCGCACACTAATCGCGAGAAAAACCCTAATTTCCTCCGCAAAATTACCTCAACAATGGCGATCTCTGACGACTTTCACTCTCCCCGATCTATCCTACGACTACGGCGCACTTGAGCCTGCTATCAGTGGCGAAATCATGCAGCTTCATCACCAGAAACACCACCAGACTTACGTCACTAACTACAACAAGGCTCTTGAACAGCTTCATGACGCTTCTGAGAAAGGCGACGCTTCTGCTGTTGTTAAGCTTCAAAGTGCCATTAAATTCAATGGCGGAGGTATCGAATTCTATTCCCTCTCTCGTCTTTATTGTGTTATTTGATGAATCTAGGTTTTTCGATGATGTTATTTGTTTAGGTGTTTGTACGATGCTGTTGATTTAGAGCTAGTTACTTGTGTTTGTGTAGTTTTTGACGATTTAGGTTTTGCGATGTTAGTTCATTCATGTTAATTATGCAAGTGTGTGTAGGTTTACATGATTTGGGATTTGAAATGTTGTTCATTGATTTTAATTATGATAGTATGTGTAGTGATGATTTAGGCTTGCGATGTTAGCTCATTCTTACTAATTATGCAAGTGTCTGTAGGTTTTGATTATTTAGGTTTTGCGATGTTGTTCATTGATTTTAATTATGATTGTGTGTGTCGTGATGATTTAGGCTTGCGATGTTAGTTCATTCTTAGTAATTATGCAAGTGTCTGTAGGTTTTGATTAATTTAGGTTTTGCGAAGTTGTTCATTGATTTTAATTATGCAAGTCATTAAGTATGTGTATTTTTTGATGATTTAGGTTTGTGATGTTGTTCATTCATGTTAATTATGCAGGTATCTGTAGGTTTTGATGATTTAGGTTTTGCGATGTTGTTCATGTCAATGTATAGTTTTTGAAGATGCAGGCTTTGCAATGCTGCTCATGTTAATCGTGAAAATATATGTAGTTTTTGATGATTTAGGTTTTGTAATGTTGCTCATGTTAGTTATGTAGTGTTTATTTATTATAGTCTGCCTGATGTACTCTCGACGGTTATTTTTTGTGTTTTGATCTGATTTTCGTTTGGTTTCGATGTATTTAGGTTTTGTGATGTTGTTCATTGTGTAGGTATTTTGTACGGAGTACAATAATGTTTATCCTTTTTTTTTTTTTTTTTCCTTTTCATGTAATGTGCCTGATGTATTCTTCCTCGTATTTTATGTATTTATTTGATTATTGGTTTGATTTTGATGAATTTAGGTGTCGCCTTGACACGCTGTTGCTAACTATGAGTTATTTATTTAATACACCGATGTATTTCTAAGAGTTAAGTCATTCTCGATTCTGTTTGCCATTTTTTTTTTTTATAATTGCTTGATCTACGCTTCTTGATTTCAGTTTGGTTCAGTTGTGATGTACTTTGCTCTTTGCCCTTTCGTATTTCGTGTACTGAGTTGATCTTGGTTCGGTTTTGAGAATTCAGGTATTGCGATGTTGTTAACCACTGGGAATTTTAGCGCGTATAAAAACTGTGTCTCTTGATTAGATTTTGTTCGGTTTGGATGAATTAGGTTCTACAATGTTGTTATTGTGAGGCCTTTGTACGTTGTTGTATTTCTAGAGTTACTTATTCACAATTTTTTATATCTTTGGTTCAGTGTGCACGAGAACTTTTACTGAGAAGAGCGGTAGCATTTGTTTGATGTAGTCTCCTCTCTCATATTTTGTTTTCTGAATTCGTTTTTGTTTGATTCGGGTGAATTTAGGTTTTGTGCTGTTGTTAGTTATGTTGGTATTTGTATGCTAATGTTTTTTTAACAGTTTATTGTTCATGGGGTGTTGCTCTATCTGGTACACAACTACACATTGTTGAGAATTTGTTGTTGAAAAAAGGGTGCTCAATTGCTTGATTTATTCTCCTCTCCTATATTCTGTGTTTCGGTGCCATTTCAGTTTAGTCTTGATAAATTTAGGTTTTCTACTAATGTTTATAGCTCTATTTAAAGCTCTAAAGTATCCTCTTTCAGTTAATTATTAATGATTTTGTCATCCCCGGTACGATTAAGAACCGTAGAAAGAGACTAATGGCATCAAATGGTTAATACAATAACTACTTTACCGAGAAGTGTTTGTTTGAAACATTGCATGGTTTGGCTTGTGAGCTAATGTTTGTCCCATGGTTGATGAGAGGTTTTGAGTTCTAATTTTTAAAACTGTCTACGCCTTAAACTCTGCCAATGTCACCCAACTTTCTCGTGCTGTTATCGGTATCAACAGTATTGGACAGATTTGTTAATTTTTTGATGTTCATACCTTAGTTATTTGACAGGGAAGTAGATCATTTTGTTATTCAACTCAGTAAACATCAACTTTTATTGATATGTAATGTGTAATCTTTGTGGGACTAGAGTTTCATGATATAAGTCAACCTTTGCACTTCCGTGTATCAAATGCATGTATGACATGCAAATGCTTCTCACATCTCTGAAATTGGCGTATGTTATTTGATCTTCCTGCAGTTATTGTTTTTTATATCGGTAGAGTATGGAAATACAAATGCAAATGCAAATGCTTAGGATTAGTCTACCTGCACATGATGTTCTATGTTTATCCTTTACATCACTAGTTGCTAACGGTAAATTATGAAACTCAAAAATTGTTGTTTACTGTGTGGCAATCTGCTACTGTGTGGCAATCTGCTGCCTGGTGGTGAAATTGTCTATATCTTCACATCGTCATCTCTTCATAATTGTTTCATAATTTACTCTTTTTATATCCTGATAACGTCTGCTTTCAAACAAGTTTCATTGATTACGATGAATGACTCCAATGCAGGCCATGTCAACCACTCCATCTTCTGGAAGAACCTAGCTCCAATCGAGGCAAGTTGCAGCTCTTAAGATTATTTTAGCATGATATGTCGTGAAGCGCAGCTATTAGCTCAAAGTTGATATTCGAACATGTAATTTTTTGCAGGAAGGTGGCGGTGAACCTCCAAAGAGCTCTCTGGGCTGGGCTATTGATTCAAACTTTGGTTCTCTCGAAGTTCTTATCCAAAAAATGAACGCAGAAGGAGCTGCCTTACAAGGTTCTGGTTGGGTGGTAAGTTTCATCTTATCCTTTAGTGTCAGGCTTATTATTTCCCGACATCTACATTTTGCATAATCTGTGTATTCTTTGTACCAGTGGCTAGGACTTGACAAGGAGTTGAAAAGGCTTGTGGTTGAAACCACTGGTAATCAGGTAATGCCTATGAGGCTATGATCTTTAGAAATTTATGGGCGTATTCATCTTATAGCAGCTGATTATATTGCTTGTCGTATGGGTGCTGTAATTTCAATGCAAATCATAGAAACATGATGCTTGTTGATCTGGAGCTGCAGGTCTCTCCTAAATATGGCATGGCTTTATTTGATTTTCCCCGTTTTTCAATGGTTCTGTTTTCTTATAAACTATTCTAATATATCTCAGGATCCCTTGGTGACTAAAGGACCAAGTTTGGTTCCTCTGCTCGGTATAGATGTCTGGGAACATGCTTACTACTTGCAGGTAATAGTCATTTTCTGGATCAATATTCTTCTCCTTCAACTTCTGATAGTTCTGAATCTTGTATGGCTGAGTCTTTGATGGCGCTGTGTACGCACTTTGCAAAAGTTGACTTTATCAAAGCATGAACAACTGAACAAGCGTGGACTTGGTGTGACTTACACGTTTGTTTTGCTGGGTAATTGTCATTTGTAGTCTGATGTGCATACAAATCATATGGAGAAGCCTATTGATAGAAAATAAAAGAAATTTCCATGTGATTACATGTATAAAGTGAAGTTGATGTGAAATGAGAGAAGTAGGCTTATGTTATGGAGGCCATTTTTTTGCAGGGAGGGTCGACATATTTTATATATTGCTGAAAACTTTTCATTTGGGTAGAGTGTCATTATGATCTTTCATAGTTTTGTTATTTGCTATTGAAAGTTGGCAATTTTAATGAGGACCATGGATCACTGGAGTAGGGAAAATTAGCAAAATAGTGACTTAATGTTTTAAAATTGTTGGAGCAGAGGTTGGAGGAGTGGGTGGCGGTGGAGTGAGGATAATAGAACAATGGGAAAATAAAGCTCCGTCAGTGGTGACTTTGTACGTGAGTGGATTGCATTTGTTTAGATCATAGAAGTTGTGAAGAGTGTTGCGAGTTTGAATGCCTTCTTATTTACTGGTTTCCAAAACTGATGCATCTTAATACCAGAAATATTCAACTTCTAGGTGAAATATAATTGAAAACCAGGACTGCTAGTTTTTCATTTCTAGTTTATGTCATGGCTTGCCCTGGATTTGGGGCTCAGTGTGGATCGTGATATGAGAAAACTAAATCGAGTGAGCGATCTCTCTAGTTGTTTCTATGTATTTTATCTTCTAACTTAAACGGTTGACATAATTTCACCGTCTTGTAAAATCGCTGAAACGGATCTGGACCGCAGCGAGGGTGTTCTCAAATCTTAATCCATAAACCCAAAGGGGTAATTCCTTTATTAATTGAAGGGGCCAAGATGCCAATTATATCTTCCGTAATCTAGGTGTCCACGTACCCATGTGATATTCTATAGGTTGGGAGGGAATCACTCGTGAGGTCTGGAAAGCAAAATGGAACTCCATTTTGTACCTGTTGACAGAACTACATGAACATTATGTCCTTGCCCAGCTGTAAGTGAACGGTCTTATTTCAATTCGTCAGGCCTACGGTCGTGGATGTAGGGTTCAATACCATGGGAAATCTATTGAATTTTCTAAACATGTACCCATTAAAATGGTAAAAAAGAGGGGCCTTCTTTAGACTAGAAAGAAGATTCCATTCAATGAAACCAGTTTATAGTTTATACTAGCGGTAGTAGCTCCGATTTACACAATGATTAGCTCCCTAGTTCATAATCAATTTGGGATACCTTGTGTGTGATGTTTATATACACGTCGTCATTCTCAAAAGCTTGAGTTATTGATTCGAGTCTTGAAATTGTGGTGGTGAAAGGCAGCGGCTATGTGTGTGCGTTCGTCAGAGAGGTGCTGGTAGGAGTAGGCGTAGTATATAATTTTATGGTGATACTGAATTACCGATCGTAGAATCACTCAGCGGCTAGATCTAGTCTTGAGGTCACGTCGGGGTAAGCCGCTAACGTTGAAAAATCAGTCAGTCTATCAGTCACATTATTTGAAGCTGAGAGTAGGATAGCAACCTCTCTAGTCGATCACTATGGAAATACATCTTATTTTCTTTTCAGAGGTTACTGCTAATGATTCTTCTTGTTTTGTTTTTTAAGTGTCATTTCTTAGTTAAGTCTACTTAAGTGCATTCTGTGCATCTGCTTACAAATATCGTCTTAACTAAATAAATTGCTGGACATCTGTCTGTGGTGTCTCTTCTGCAGTACAAGAATGTGAGACCTGATTACCTCAAGAACATTTGGAAGGTCATCAACTGGAAGTATGCCTGTGACGTGTATGAGAAAGAGACCCCCGCGACCTAAGCCATTGATTTTTATATCTATCGCCGGTATTTAGAATAATCACGGTGATGTGTGTATTGTCGTTGCTGCACCGTTTTCAACGAGCTGAGCCTCTCTTCTTCCTTGTACTCTCTTTTCGCCCATTTTGACACAGATGACCTACTGTTTGTAAGTTTATATTTTCTAAATTAACCATTTTACGTGCACACTGATACGCCGATTTCATGTTTTTGAGGTGATCTTTTTACTTGACTATGCACCTGTGGCGGCAACCTGCAGCATTTAGGGTTTGGTTTAAATTGTTATCTTGTTTTTTGAATGTGCTGGAAGATCGACATATTTAAAGTATCATTTTGCTACTCGATTTGTATTTCATCTATGATGGCGTCAAGAACCTGCTATCTTTGGGTACTTGTGAATTTATGATGATGGAATGAAGAAGAAAGGGCCGGTAAATCAGATCTGCCGTTAAAATAAAATAATAATTACTGCAAGTGTTTCGGGTTCTATGGAGTGTTTTATGTTACGTTCTATGATGGAGTCAAGAACCTGCTATCTCTTTTCGAAATTTGGACGGGGAGACCACAGTACTGTTGTACTCGTTGGGGCCATTGAGCCTGTAGGGGTATTGTCGTGGTGCTAACCGATACACACAAATTTGGGAGATCTAAATAGGTCCGACTACAGCTTGTATAACGAACGAAGTTGGCTAAATTAAGTTATCTTCACATATACAATGATTTGAATCGTTTTTTCTGTTATCATTTACGGAGTAGTTGTGTACCTAATTTCATGCCCATACTCAATTCTCAACGGCATCGTATGCCATACACTGAAAACACTAAATCAGTGGCTTCGACAATTTGTTATGTGAGTGTATCGCAGCTTTTGTTTAGTTATGTTGTAATATGTACTCCGTAATAAACGTCTCGAGGCCGTGTTATGTGAAAACGTTACCTGGGACTAGAGTTAGAGATGAAAGTATATTAGATGGGTTGTTAGTAGAGTTGCAGTCTTACCTGACTCGAGTGACCCAAACCTGAACCCGAGCAAACCTGGCCCGATAGAACCTTAAAATATTGTGACCCAAAATGACCCAACTCAATAGCGACTCAAACCAAACCCGATTTGACTCATAAGGGTTGGTTGACTCAATATTACCCGAACCGGATATGATATGAGTTGGTTGACTCGATATTACCCGAACCGAATATGATCCAATCCGATTTGACCTGACTCAAATCCGTTCCAACTGGTCCGATTGTTTGTCAAGCTGACGGCATAACAGTGATTTTGAAGTTATTTTTCAACATATTTTTGAGTTTGTTTGCGACATGACTTGCTGGCGATAGTCGATATAATGGCAAAATATGAAAAATCGTTACTGACAACATCCAACACCTATGTAGTTCCCTATATCGACAATTGAATAAAGAAATTTTTTGTGTACTCCTAATGACTAATGAAACATGTCACATACTCACATTACACCAGAATCAATTTACAACCTTCTTCTTACAAATTACTTTTGATTGGCTGGAATTAGAAAATCGTGGTACATCCTGTGTATCCAAGTTGTTTTCTTGGGTTAATTACACTAGACAAACAAGGTAGATATCAATTAGGGTTTACCTTCAAAACAATTTGTAACACTATTTTCAAGCGGAATACTATTGTACAAATTTAGGATTTGCTTGGGATGGGGGTAACTATTACGGGACTAATAGATCCAAAAATAAGAAGAAATTAGAGGAGATAGGTGGTTGATGGTGGATTTTAATGGTGGAAAAAGGAGTCGGAGGAGGAATAATTACCCCCGTATGGGGGTAATGTAATGATTACTTGGGGGTGGAGGTGGGTAATTATTCCCCCCCTAGGTATTTATTTTCCGTATACGAGTTTTACTCTCGTAGTATACTTTTTTTCATTTATTTTTCCATGCCTACCCTTTTGTTACTCCCATAATATACATGTTTATCTTTTTTGTCTCTTTAAGTTTTCTTATTAATTTTTCAATTATTCTATAAATCGATTACCGATTCAATCAAGTAATTGCAGTTACGACGACCCTTCACTATGTGTAATGTTCATACAAAATTCTTAACACAAGAAATTCAAAGTTGAACATATAATTCTCATACACAATTGAAGCATATAGCTTTCAATCCAATCAAATCTGGGGGATTAAACAATGCCATGAGAAATTGATCCATACCAATTTCCACGCAATAAACGCAAATCCAATTAAATGTAATTGAATTTATATACTACTCCGAACGAGTTGCACCATAATTTAGTCAATTATGGTGTTTAATTGATTAGATTAGTGAACCCTAACCCTAATTTTTAATTATATCTATTAAAGAAAATTAAAAACTACTACTTTAAATATAAACAAAAATTGATAAACATTATTAATTAATCGAATCGGTAATCAATCATTAACAATGATGAAGTGACAATTTAAAACCCTAATTAATTAAGAAAAGTTTGGGAAAAAAAACGAGAGAAGTTTGTATAGTGTGAGAGTAAGAAAAGGGTAGAGGCGGAAAACAAATGAAAAAAAGTATACAATGTGAGTAAAACTCGTATACGGAAAATCAATTACGATAGAGCAAACCCTTTTGTACTATAATTCTCCATTCTATCATCCATTACCCTCCCCTCCCTCCATTTTTTAGTTCATTTTAGCTCTATTACTCCCGTAATAATTACATTCATCCCAAGCGAGCCATTAAGGGTAAGACTTGTATTACGACCGAAATATGATTGTTTTGGATAACGTGGGGAACTCACACACGCTGTTTTCGGCGCGCAATACTCTTAGAGTAAAATTGAATCTTAGACCGCAATATTTGTATCCATATTTTAACGGAAGGTGCTACAGTTATACGCGGTGTACTGTAGCCTTTAGTACACCACCAATAACACTTTGACACGTGTCAAGTGGGGCCCAAAATAAAAAAAATCTTAAAAATAATGTGGAGGAGGTAATTTAGGCGGGTAATTGAACTAGTAATGCGCCAAAAATATAACTTTTGAAATTAATTTATTTTGCGCCAAACACATTTGATTTAGTTGATTTGATTTAGATTATTAACTAGCATAATACCCGTGCATAAATGCACGAGATGTATAAAAATAAGTTAATAGTTAATTGAAAATTTTAGTAATAATTGAATATAATATTAAATTAAAATAAGAATACTTCATAGTAATAATATAAAAGTTGTTCACCCAGGTGTATGATGAAGATTGATCTCAAAAAGGCTTACGACTCTGTTGAGTGGAGTTTTGTTAGGGATATGATGGTGAAATTAGGGTTCCCTGGTCATTTTGTGGAGTTGGTAATGGTTTGTGTTGAGACCCCTAGTTATTCTCTGGCCATAAATGGTTCCACTTTTGGTTTCTTTGAGGGGAAAAGAGGGTTGCGACAGGGAGATCCTTTGTCTCCTTTACTTTTTACAATATGTATGGATTATTTGAGTAGAATTTTAAGACTTGTAGGAGACATGGAAGGGTTCAGATTTCACCCCTTATGCAAGGGCTTAAAACTGAATCATTTAGTGTTTGCTGATGACCTAGTTCTCTTTTGTAAAGGTCAGAGCAACTCTATGAGGCTGTTGATGAGGGGGTTCTTGTCTTTCTCAAGGGCCTCTGGTCTTGAGATGAATCAGGCGAAATCCGAGGTGGTTTTTAATGGGATTGCTCAAGCTGTGGTGCAGGAGTTCCTGGTGTGTTCCGGCTTCAGGCAAGGGAAACTCCCTTTTAAGTATCTAGGGGTTCCAATTTGTCCTAGAAGGCTGTCTCTTTTGGAATGTGACCAACTTTGTGAGAAGATAGTGTCTCGAATTGGAGCATGGGGTAGCAGGAAGTTGTCGTATGCTGGTCGACTTGTACTTGTTAATTCGGTACTGTCTTCCTTGCATAAATATTGGGCGCAGATTTTTCTATTACCTAAGGGTGTGATTAAGAAGATCGAAGCAGTGTGCAGGAACTATCTGTGGGAAGGACATGAGCACTACAGTAGAGGGGCTCCTGTGGCTTGGGCCGATGTTTGTAAGGAGAAGAAATATGGAGGGTTGGGGGTTGTGGATGCAGGCGTGTGGAATATTGCGGCTATAGGGAAATTGGTATGGTGGCTCACCCAGAAAGCTGACCATTTATGGGTAAAGTGGGTTCATCATATATATATAAAGCAAGCAAGCTGGTTTGATTACGTTCCTACTGTTGAGAGCAGTTGGAGCTGGAGCTGGAGGAAGATTTGTAGTGTCAAGGAGAAACTGAAAGCCTTTATCCCTATTACTGATTAGCGAGTTACGATTTAGGTGTATTCGGTTCGAGGTGGGCTATGGTGATGAAGGGTAGTCAGTGCGACTGTGTGGGCTCGGAAAATATGGTGCAGGTATGTCCTTCCTAAACACTCGTTCATCTCGTGGTTAGGGGTTATGGGCAGGCTGTATACTCACGGCAGGATGTATAGATTGGGAATCCCTACTGTGCTGGAGTGCTCTATTTGTGGGACCGGTATTGAAACGTGGGAGCATCTGTTAAATGATTGTGGGTTCAGCAAACGGTGTGCTCAGCTTACGCAGTCATGGTTGAAGCTTAATTTTCGGCTGACTGAAATCTGGGCACATGGGAGATGGGGGAGGAAATGGTCTTTAATACAACGGCAGGTGGTGATGGCGGTCTCGTGTGGCCTGGCGTACTTCATTTGGGATACTCGTAACCGAGCGAAAATAGAGAAGTTGGTGTCAAGGCCGTTGGTCATTGTTAAGAGATTACAAGAGCTGATTGTTGGTAGGATTAATGTTCTCGGTATAAATTTGAATAGCGGTGATAGGGAATGGATAGCAGGTTTAGTATAATGGTTTTGTATACATGATGTAAATGATTTTGTTATTGGTGATTTAATATAACAGTTACATTTTACCAAAAAAAAAAAAAAAAAATATAAACACAACCTAAATAAACATGTATTCTTAGACCCAAAATACAACAAATTGTATTTTACCCAACCGCGTATTTATTTAACATGTAACCCGCTTATTCGACCCGTAGTTGTCTTCTAATTAACCCGTTTAATAGATTTAAAAGTGTCAATTTTGATTTTTCTTAATTAATTATCTAGATGATAGAATCGTTTAAAATTGTAACAAAACAGTTAGAATAATGGAACATCAAATTTATTTTTATACAAATATAGTTATGAATTTATTTAAAAATATATCACAATGTGGCCAAAATCGATCAAAGTATCGCCATACATTGTCTTAAAATTCATCATTTATTATAATAATATGGTAAAACGCGCTTAAAATGTTATATTGAAAACTCATTAAATAACAATGGATAGTCTAAGAGATAAAAATAAAAAAAAAATATTTTTTTGTACATAAAAGATATTGACTTACTTATATGACATAATTTCAAAAAGGAAATAAAATAAAAGGGGTAAAAAAATAAAATAATAAAAAGATAAAAAAAAAAAAGTTGGAGGGAAAATTTGTGTAGGATGGTTTTGTTATATATAATTAACTAGTTGGCGTGCCCGTCCCCGTCCGGGCTATCTATCATTATTATTAAGATTAAGATTTAAAAATAAGTATAATATGTAATTTTTATATATCTTTTCTAGTTTATATATTTACCAATTATGATATAATTTTCTATGATATTTAATATGACAAAATTTATAAAATATAAATACTAAGGCCATGTTCTTTTCGGCTTTTATCGTATTTAATATGATAATTTTCTAAAATCTATGATTTATCATATTTGTTTTTCGTTTATTTGCTAATTATATTTTATAATACTTAACTAATACGGAGTACTATTTTTTTGTTCCTTTAACTTATTTATTAAATCAAATATTATTTGACTTTTTAAAATTCTATCAATTACCATATTTCTTTTGCTCTTTCATTTTTTTTTTTTTATTATTTTAAAATATAACTTACTTATATTTTTTTCCTTTAACTTGAATATTTAATCCAATATATTTAAGGCAAAATATGTATTCTTCAATTTTGCTATCCTACAATTTTAAGGATTCCAATTGTAGATTTAGTATTATACTTTAGATTACATATGTTAATTATACTACACCATCTTTCTTTTTTTTTTCTTTTTTTTTTTTTTTTTTTTTTTCGTATAATCCAACTAAAGATCTAGCTAAAGTTTTTGATGTATATATACAAAAAGGGATGGGAACTTACCTAAAAATTAAATAAGGTAATTATGTGTCATATAATTGTTTATTTTGAAATTATTATTTTTCTTCTCAATTAAAAACATCTTCAATTAATTTTTTTTTTTTTTTTTTTTTTTTGGAAAGTTCTAATATAGTAAAGATTTCAATTGTAGATTTAGTTTTATATTTTAAGTTACATAAGTTAATATTTTTTCATCTAAAATCCTAGCAATAGTAGAATTATAAATAATACTAATATTAATTTTTTAAACCAATTATATTGTGACAAATGTCGACCATAGAGACCATGGTTTCTGCTTTATATATATACTAGTTGGCGTGCCCGGCCCCGCCTGGGCTATCTATCATTATTATTAAGATTTAAAAATAAGTATAAAACTAGTTTGCATGCCCGGCCCCGCCCGGGCCATCTATCATTATCTTTTAAAAAAAAATGTATAAAATATAATTTAGGTATATTTGTCTAATTTATATTTTTACCGATACAATTTTATATGGTATATAATATAACAGTTTTTCTAAAAAGTACTCGTAAATACTAAGTCTGTAAAAAAATTCAAATGTATTACTCCGTTTGTATTTTATTGAAAAAATTGTTCATTTGAATTATGATTTATAAAGATTACCTGTCAAATAATAAAAGTATATTCTCTACTCTCGCAATACTATTATTAATTTCTTTATTCTCGTTATTATTATAAAATTCACTACCACCGCTTTTATGACTTGTAATTACGTACAATTATAGTTTTACCACTATCAATTTCACTATTATTACTCATGTAAATTAAATATTGTCAAGTTTATATTTTTTTAAAAATACATTTTTAATTGAATTATTATCTATACTTTATCCTTTTATTTATTATATGTTTTTGTACTAATTTTAAAATTTCGGAATATGATAAAATTATGACAATAAAGTAAAAGACAAATTTACTACAACACTAATATTTGAAGGATTCTATGAATTATCATATTTGTTTTGCTTATTCTATATATTTAAAAATTACACTTACTTATTTTTTCTTTTTACTATTTTCCTTAACTTATTTATTAAATTAAATAAGTAACAATATATATGTATTATTCAATTTTGGTATCCTAATATTTTAAGAATTATAATTGTAGATTTCTTGCGATATTTTAAATTACATATGTTAATTATTTTCATCGAGAATTCTATAAGTAATAGAATTATAAATAATATTAATATATATTTTCAATCATTATCATTTAATTTATTTTTTAATAAAATATATCTGGTGTATATTTGTCTAATTTATATATTTAAAAATTATGATACAATTTTATATGGTGTTTAATACAAAAAATGTGAATAATAAGTATATAAAAATATTCAAAACTATTCCTCAACTTATATTATTTTTGGAAAAATGAGGTCATGTGAATTAATTATAAATTAAGGTTACCAACCAAATTAAATTATAAATATATAATCCATAGTGCCAGAGTTACATCTTCACTTTTTGTTACATTAAAATAGGGTAGTAAAGTGATTGAAATTTTGTCATTAAGCCAAACTTTATTCTATCATTAATTAGCATATGTTCTCATACAAATTAAAATGAACAATCAAATCAAAACTTAATACGACTAAAACAACAAAAAGATTATGCATTAAGCATTACAGATATTATTATACAACCATATTTAATAACTTGATTTGAAAATAAGATAATCGATAAATATTGTACATACCTTTTACCTTTCATGTTTACATATTCATTAGTTTTGTTATTCAACCTTCTTCAATAAAAACTTCAAATCTTGAACGTAAAATATATAAATCTACAACATACAAAGAAAAAAGCATCAACATGAATTTACTCAAGCTATGTTTAAGTACCAAATATGGTAGTTAAGAAATAATATTGTTCAAATTTAAACACTTTTATAAAATATACTGTAAAAAATAGATTTAACACAATCGTAATCATAATTAAAACATAATAAACTAAAATTATTTAATAGAGTACCTAGGAAGATCTAGCTAAAGTTTTTGATTTAAATATATATATACAAAAAAAAATGAATACTTACCTAAAAATCATCTAAGGTATTTTAATTAAATAAAGTAATTATGTGTCAAATAATTGTTTATTTTCAAATTATTATCTTTTTCACAATTAAAAACATCTTCAGTTAAATTTTTTTTGGAAAGTTTTAATATTGCAAAGACTTCATAGATATAGTATTATATTTCAAATTAGATATGTTAATATTTTTTCATCTAAAATCTAGCAATAGTAGAATTATAAATAATACTAATATTAATTTTTTAGACCAATTATATTGTGACAAATGTCGACCATAGAGGCTATGGTTTCGACTTTATATAGATATATTAGAAATGTAATTTTTATATTTTTTTTTCTAGTTTATATATTTACCAATTATGATATAATTTTCTATGATATTTAATATGACAAAACATCTAAAATATAAATACTAAGGCAATGTACTTTTCGGCTTTTATCGTATTTAATATGATAATTTTCTAAAATCTATGATTTATCATATTTGTTTTTCGTTTATTTGCTAATTATATTTTATAATACTCACCTAATACTATTTTTTTTCCTTTAACTTATTTATTAAATCAAATATTATTTGACTTTTTAAAATTCTATGAATTACCATATTTCTTTTGTTTTTTCATTTTTTTTTTTTTTAGTATTTTAAAATATAACTTACTTATATTTTCTTCCCTTAACTTGAATATTTAATCCAATATATTTAAGGCAAAATTTGTATTCTTCAATTTTGCTATCCTACAATTTTAAGAATTCCAATTGTAGATTTAGTATTATATTTTAGATTACATATGTTAATTATACTACACCATCTTTTTTTTTTTTTCTCTCTTTTTGTTACGTTAAAATGGGGTAATAAAGAAATTGGAATTTTGTCATTAAATCAAACTTTACCCTATCACTGTACTAAACATGTTTTTTTTTTGTTTTTTTCTTAATTAGCAGATGTTCTTATATATAATTGAGATTAATAATCAAATCAAAATTTAATACTATTAAACTAACTAAAAGATTACGCATTAAGCATTACAAATATTATTATACAACCATATCTAATAACTTGATTTAAAAATAAGATAATCGATAGATATTGTACATTACTTTTACCTTTCATGTTACATATTTTTACCTTTCATGTTACATATTCATTAGTTTTTCTATTGGGTTATAATCAAGTTTGTTCAATAAAAAACTTCAAATCTTGAACGTAAAATATAAATCTACAACATACAAAGAAAAAAAATCAGCAGTAATTTAATCAAGCTATGTTTAAATATCAAACATAGTAATTAAGAAATAAAAATATTCAAATTTTAAACACGTACTCTTATCAAATACACCGTAAAAAATAAATTTAACACAAATTGTAATCATAATTAAAACATAATAAAGTAAAACTATTTAACATAGTATGTACCTAAAAAGATCTAGCTAAAGTTTTTGATGTATATATATACAAAAAGGGATGGGGATGAACGTAAAATATAAATCTACAACATACAAAGAAAAAAAATCAGCAGTAATTTAATCAAGCTATGTTTAAGTGTCAAACATAGTAATTAAGAAATAAAAATATTCAAATTTTAAACACGTACTCTTATCAAATACACCGTAAAAAATAAATTTAACACAAATTGTAATCATAATTAAAACATAATAAAGTAAAACTATTTAACATAGTATGTACCTAAAAAGATCTGGCTAAAGTTTTTGATGTATATATATACAAAAAGGGATGGGGACTTACCTAAAAATTAAATAAGGTAATTATGTGTCATATAATTGTTTATTTTGAAATTATTATTTTTCTTCTCAATTAAAAACATCTTCAATTAATTTTTTTTTGGAAAGTTCTAATATAGTAAAGATTTCAATTGTAGATTTAGTTTTATATTTTAAGTTACATATGTTAATCTTTTTTCATCTAAAATCCTAGCAATAGTAGAATTATAAATAATACTAATATTAATTTTTTAGACCAATTATATTGTGACAAATGTCGACCATAGAGACTATGGTTTCTGCTTTATATATATATATATTAGATATATATATTAGATATAGATTATTGATTTAGTTGATTATATTTGGAAACATAAATTATTTAATTGAATTTCTTAACTTTGGAAGCACTTACCAAATACGGAGTATTCTTTAATTAATTTTATTTTTAAACTCAATATTTTCTTTAATTATTCAGTTTTAATTTAGTTAGTTAGTTAACCAAAAAATTTTAAAACAAAAACTAAAAGGATATCACCGAAATTTATTAAAAATAATACAATTATTATTAATTTTCTCCATTTTCTATTATTATTACGAAAATTATTAAAAAGAAAAAAAAAAAGTGATTGAAAAAAACAAACTTAAATAATTTACCCGAAATTTTATTTAAACACTTGACCAAAAATTCTATAATTTATTTTATTTTAAACTCAATGTTATATTGAATTATTTTGTTTTAATTTATTTAGTTAGTTAACCAAAAAATTCTAAAAAAATATTAGTAGATGACCGAAAAATATTAGGAGATAAGCGAAATTTATTAAAAATAATACCATCGTAAAAGAGCTAAAACTATAACGAGTAAATTATTTTTTTATAACTAATAATAATAAACTTTAAAAATCGTATTTGAAAAAAAAAACATAAATTACAAAAATCAGTTTAAATTTTTTTTTTTATAACTAATAATAATAAACTTTAAATTATTTTATTATAGCTAATAATAATGAAATTTAAAAGTAATGAAAAATATTTTTCTCATAAATTACAAAAATCAGTTTCTAAAAATCACATAATAAAAAAGGAAGTTTGATATAATTAAAAATGGAATGAATATTAAAGATTTTATGAGAAGTTATAATCAATTTGAATTTTAATTTCAAATTAATTAATTGGAGGGAAGTTTGAGGAAGTTAATCACTATAATTAATATAATTTTTTTTTTTATATAAATTCCACGCGGAGTGATGTGATTCGTAGTGTACCGAAAGCCTTGATACGCTAGGTGTAAGTGTAGCCTTTTTGTATTTTAAACATTAAGTCATACATTTACTGGCATCTTTATACGGAGTAGTGATTACCGGATGTATAATCGCTTATAAGGTGGTCCAATTATTTATTTATGAAATTATTTTTAATCGGAATCTATATATTACTCCCTCCATCCCAAAATAAATGTCCCCTTTCGATTTATAGTAAATTTTAACAAAAGATTTTCAAAATTAATTCATTTTTATTACCATCTCTTAAATCTTTTCAAAATAGAAAACGAACATTTATTTTAAGATGGAAGGAGTATAATATAACATATCACCAAACCTATTTAACAATAAAATAAAATAATACTCCGTATTAGAATAATAAAGGTGTGATACTCATACGGAGTACTAGGATAGGAAGGTAATAGTAGACTAGTAGTCAAAGAGACGTGAACGTGAAGAACATACAGTTACGTTACGTGTGATACAAGTTGTTTAATTTCTTGTAATTATCTTCACCAAATGTCATTACCTTAATCTTTTTCGTTTAGTGCTTCTTTAGATGATGAATCGTCAACTTATCAAGCCTAACAAGCAAACTTTTGCTGATTAAAGTCATAACTTCGATTATGGTACGCCATCTCTAAATAATTATTGTTTGTATATATTAATGTTGACGGGTCGAAAGTTGACATTTTTGAAAAGGACGTCTAACTCGGAGGCCTGGTTCAGTTTGGTCGTTACTGAAAATGTCATAGTCTAGTGGATAGAACGAAGTCATGGTGAACAATAGATCTTAAGTTCAAATTTCCCTCCCTTATTGTAAATGACATGAGGCACATGATGGATGTTTTCATGTTGTTTAAACAAACAAGACGGCGTTTACATGAATAACTAAGGGTGCGATGACGGAAACACTTGCGATTTTTGAAGTGTGCCTATACATTGTGATTAATTAGTTTAATCACTCACTCAACCATAAGTCCATTAATTGAATGAATGAAAATTACTTTCACCAGTGTCGTCTCCCTCTCGTCTATTTTAATTTGTTTTTAACTTTAATCTCAGGTCATTTTCTCCACACCAATCACCACACATTTTAGTTTTTTAGCCTATCGATCAATTTGGTTGAGTAGTCAAAAACTCAAAATCGACTACATCAGTCTTTGAGACCCGAGAGGTGCCAATGTCATTGTGGACAGTTAGCGTTGGTGTGTGTCATATGGATCGACTTGGTTGGCATTGTCGGTGTTAAAGAGTGGGTCGCCCATTCTGCATTCCGTACATCAAGTCGATACGATAGGCTATATATGCTTGTTTGGTAAAGGCTCAGCCTCCTTTTTGTCTCAAAAATGTCTATTATTCGCTATAATTGTTTGATTACGAGACCTCTAATCGTAAACTTATTTTAATCTAAAAGATACTACAGAATTTGCAACATTACGTGTCTACGAGACCAAAAATTAAAATAAGACAGAAATCCAAAAATTGTAAACTAAATGTGACATCTGTTTGGTTTACAAATGAAGCAATTTTCTAAACTTGACTTACAGTTTGATACAGACTACTAATAATATTGGTACTCTAGAATGCCCAAATTCAACACGATCGACGTTCAACACTACGAAATTACACAGCCTCAATCGAAAGTATTATACACGACTTTTACTAGAACACATGAAAAAAGACAACATTACACACATCAACGTATTTGTCCGGTTTTTATCAATCAAAGGTGATTGATGGACATAGGAGAGTTTCGATGGCAGTGACGGAACTAGATAGAAAACTGCGATTCCGCCTTTGGCGTGAAAACGTACATAGCACAATCATGGGGATCAACTTGAACAGCAAATGATGACACAGCATCTGTTGCGACTTCCTTGTGCTGAAAGCGGACAAAAACATACAAGCAATTAGATCGCTCTATTAATCCTCATCACAAATGTTCGTATGATAACACTGACCAACTCTTAGCGATAAAATTAAAAATGACCAACTACTTTTCTTTTCCTAAACGATTATCTTTGCTAGATCTAAAGTCGTAGATGGAGCTATGGTCGATCAAAGTAAATTGACTGATTATAACTCTTGGATACGAGTACAGTAAGTGAATTAATCGAGTAGTAGTATTAATAATTTTTGAGGCAAAATATAATATATGAGGGAAAACAAAAACAAACCTCCCACAAGTCTCTAATGGAAACACCGATAGACGACTGAATTCCAAGAACGTCCCAGCCAACAGCTATACTAGCCGCTGTTGAGCATCTATTCCAAAGAACGACTGCTAGTCGATTTCCAGTCAGAGGACCTGCCCATACCTGCGATAGAGAAACAACGGCAACCTTAATCGAGTTCTTCAAGCCCCTGAATTAAGGCATGAATTTTTCGCGGCTTAAGTTCAAACTGATACAAACGACAATGACAGTACCTGTTGGCAACCATTCGGTCCAATGGCATCAATCTTCCTTCCTTGGATGCCGAGAGGATCTGTAAGGGTCGAAATTCTATTATTTTACTCGCACAAAAAACGTTAAGAACTAGGATAAATAACAAGTGGTGAGGAGGTAATAATACCTTGATTAACCGCGATCACCTCCTTGTTGGTTATAATTTCTCGTGTTTCAGCTGTCATGTTTCTCACATCACAACCAATCAACAACGGGGACTGCCAGTTCAGAATCAAAAACAGATATCAAAATCCTCACGATTCACTAATCACTATAAGACTTTGTGTCATGTATCAACAAGAGTCATGAAATAACAAAGACTTTTTCACGGTTTCAAGTCGTCGAGGATGAAAAGTTCGAATGTTACATACCTTCATCAAAGCCCACACGCTAAAATGCGAACGGTACTCTTGGTAAGTCATCCCTCCGTTGCCCACTTCCAACATATCAGGATCTGACCGAAGTTAAAATACAAAGTTCATTCAGTAAATAAAAACGACCTTACTCAAAATGTGTCTATAAATAGATGATTTACGACCATAGGCTCACCATTCCATCCACCAGGGCCCGCGTAGGATGCCCACTTATCATTTATGTCAGCAATTGACGTCATACTGAACGAAAAAAATAGAAAGCATGTCAGCTCGAGAATCTAAATAAGTCGAGTATCGACATTTGTCCAAAGGCATGTACAAGTATGGTAACCTTTCCCATGAATCGTTTATGTCGTCAGTTGTCCTCCAGCTGTTTCCGACTTGATCGGCCCATAAAGCAGGGTCGTCAACTCCCCTGCGTAAAGTTCACAACAGAAACTGAGTGATACATCATTATAGTACTTGGTTAAGTCGATATCCGTAAGGAAACGACATGTTACCATTCACAGAGTGAGTAGAAAATCGGACGCTTAGTAGCGTTCAATGCTTCGCGCATGGGCGGGTATCTGAAGTTGACAAATGACACAAATTAGACAAGGCTGTTCGATAGATGTATACGATAAGTAGTGGCGTGTAATGAGTGAGTATAGACCTGTCTTTTGGCGGGATGCCCAAATTGTAACAGTTGTCATACTTCAAGTAATCCACACCCTAATATAGCAGATGAGCAATATGAGTGTACAAATAAACAGGAAAACCGTAAATTGGTCATCACAGTTTAAAACTTTAAATTCTACGAAACTACAATATCAAGCTAGAAATTAGGATATGATCTGGAAACTTAAACGTATGCAACCTCACCTCTACCGCTATACGTCTAACTATAGTCGAAACATTTTCAAGCCAAGACACTCCGACAAAATAGTTTTAAAGTCGTAAAAATCAAAGATCCCAGTGTATCTGAATCTACGACTTGTGTAAAAATTTCAAGAAACATACTCCGTACAATAGCATAGTTGTTAACTTTTACTTTAATTTAAGTATGATGGCGTGTTATTTAAGGATTTTTTGTGCCTTCCAGTTTGTTTGGAAATCAGTCACGATAATGACAAAGAAAAGTGAAAAGAAACTCGACTTCTGTAGCAAAAGTGAATCCGTAAATCATAAAGCAAGAACAAAGAGGCGATATACTGACCCACGAAGCCCACTGTTCCGCATCATTCTTTTCATGTAACAGAGATCCCGGACGAACTTGACACGTAAAAACCCTGCAATAAATTTAGAATAAGTCATATAAGCTTCAAATATACCTTAAAAAAAACAAGTACGACATATTTTTTTAATACGAAGTATACACTCGAGTAAAAATATGCAGCATACCCAGCATCAGAATAGATACCAAGCTTGAGACCCTTAGCGTGAACGTAATCCGCAATTGCCTTAATCCCGGAAGGAAACGTTTCCGGATCTGGTACGAGCTCGCCCTGCATCAAAGAGGTTTCAGTATGAGATAAAAGCGACAGGAAAACGTCAATATTTTTGGGTGATGTTTTTGTTACGAGTTGCAGACCTTTAAATTCCGAACTGCTCTTGACCAGCAATCATCTATAAACCCAAAAAGAACACACTGAATCAGTAAATCAACAAAAACAAAGAGAACACAGTACGACAAGTAGACGATTGAAATTTGAATCAAGAGCGAAAACTCTCACCGATATTCACGTAGTTATATCCCAAATCGGCCAATCCCGTTGTAATGAGTGCATCAGCTGCCACCATAAAAGACCGTGTGTCATGTCATTCTCTCTAATTTGGACTAATCAATCATAATTAACTTCTAAACCAACAGCAAAGCGATTTTTACTCCAAGACAATTTTAATTCTAAAATTATGTGTTCTTGAATCTTGATTACCCTTTAGAAATGGGTAAAAAAATTATCAAGTGAGATGATCATTATCAATCAAATAATTGATGATCAATAATCATAATATCCAAATTAATAAAACCAGCATATGATAATAAAATTAACATTTTCTTATAGCATGTAAGTAACATTTTGAAATTTGTAAGACGATATTTTACGAGACATATTCATTACCTGTTTCTTTAATGACATTTTCGTTGATATTACAAGCAAAGAAATTCCAGCTATTCCATCTGCCATCATCGTATTTAACCATATAATTAGATTAAAGATATACTTAAACAAAATAATCAAATTAAATAACTAAATACTCTGTATTAATAAAGTGGAAAAAAAAAAAAAAAAAAAAAAAAAACAAACTTAAAATTTCAGGTCAAATTCAGTTAATAATTTGATTGAAGAAAACGAATTTCATCATGATCACGAAATTAAATGAATAGTTATTCAATGAGATAAATGTAAACGGAGTTTTTGCGACTAAAATGTGACCAAATATGAGGATTATTTGGAATAAATTTATTAATTTAAGCATATACTACTAATGAAAGGCGAAAGCACACATTTCTAAAGTCTAATTCATTCAAAGATCAAAACTTTGACTAGAAAAACAAATCAAAAATATATGATGATGAATTTGAGATTAAATAATGACCCAACAAAATCTATTTTTATGAAATTAAGTCAACAAATAAAATCACAACTTCACATCATTCAAAGCATCCAAACTTTGATAAAAACAACAAATGATAATAAAATTAAACAATCAAGGTAATCACAAATCGACATATATGACTCAATTGATCATCATGCAATATGAAATTAAAAAGAAAAAAAAAAAAAGGTAAACTAAGTGGACATGCAGAAATGATCATAATCAAAGAAAGAATAGAAGAAGTGTGGAGTAGAAAAACAGTTTGACCAAAATAACAAAATCAAACAATTTGGGCATGCACGCATAAATCAACATAGATAGATAATCATAATCATAATCATAATCAAAGATTAAATTGCAATACAATGAAGTTGAAAAATACTCACCACTTCACATCATCTAAAAGATCAAAACTTTGACCAAACAATGAACAAAATTAAACAATTTGGCCATGCAAAAACCATAATAGATGATCATGATTGATGAAAGACATTAAAAAAAAATTACCCCATTTGAGGAGTTTGAGCCAAACCATTAGCAAGCTGAAGTTTACCATACTTAGAAGTGTCATAAATTTTGTGAAAATTTGAAGAGAATAACAAATTATTATGGTTTTTATGAATTATTCTGGCAGAAATTGAGCATAATGATAGTGAGATAATTAATAAGAGGGAAAGAAATGGGAACTTGTTCATGTTGTTTTTGTTGCTGTTTTTAGATTTTGTCTAATGTTATGTGGATTCTGTGATGAGCAAACTTGTGAATGAAGAAGTTAATTGTTGTTTGGATATTTAAAGCCTAATAAAGTGTTTAATAGTGGTGGACTGGTGGTACTCAAAGTGGATATTGTAGACCCACTTATTTATACAATTATCCAAATAAACACATTATTCTTGGTGATTGATTAGACTATAATAATATGGGGTTTGTTATACGATGGAACGAATTACTTAAAGACGGAACGCTCAAATGACTAATTTGCCCTCCTCCTTAATTAACTTTTTACTAAACTAAAACCTAATCTAACCTATCATCCTCTTTTTTGTATGATTATAAATTAAAAAAAAAAAAAAAAAACACAAAAATTTTAAACCATACAAAAAATTTTAACATCAATATGATTTAATAAAAAAAAAACAAAAAAAAAAAAAAAACAAAAATTTAACCCGAAAATTTTTAACTGTACAAATAAATTTTTTCAGCGATTTACACAAAAAAAAAAAAAAAAAAAAAAAAAAAAAAAATTAGGGACCGTAGAAAATTCACGGTCCAGACTGGGGGGACCGTGAATAATCCACGGTCAATGATGGAGAGAGCCGTGAAAACTTCATGGTAAAATCTCAGTCTGAAGTGAATTATCTACGGCACCTATTTTTTTTTTTTTTTTTTTTTTTTGATTTTTTAATTTTTTTTCAAAACAACATACTTAAAAATACCGTAACACAAATGTTTCGCTCATAATAATTAATTTCTACAAAACGAAATTAATTTAAAAGGTTAGCTATCTGAATCGACCGACCCCGACATTCTCAATCAATTTCTCAAAAATACCCTTTTTTTTATATAAGTTTTACTGTTTTTTTTTCAGTTTTACTGCTTTTTTTTGTTTTATATTACTATTTTTAGAAAGTTAGTTTTACTTATAACAAAAAACTAACAAAAAAAAAAAAAAAAAACAAAAATATAAATTAATAATAATAAAATAATCAAAAACAACTTTAAAAATTATTATAATACAAGGGCAAAAAAGTAATTTCACTAATAAATATATTTAATAAATCATTAAAACTTTTCATCTTTAAGTAATTCGTTCCATCGTATAGTAAACGCGATAATATGCAATAAGTTTCTATTAAGCTCAAATTCTTCCGTGAGTCTGACTTTATAATAAATTATCGTAAGTTCGTAATATTTGTATTCGATTATATAGTTTTTGTACTACCCCTGTAAATGACTTTAGTAGATTTGTTTTATGTGTTTATACCCTTTTAACTGCAATTTGTACTTTGGTCTCACATAACTTAATGTGAGTCTTGCCTCACAGAAGAATTATTGTCTATTAAGATAGATATATATATTTGTCTTATCTATACAAATACATTTTTCTTTTTAAATAAATAATTTTGAATATTATGACAATGTATTTTAATACTTAATTTTTATTTAGTAACACTCTAGCATGAGTATGATAATTATTAAGCATTTGAAATAAATTTTGATTTTTTTTATTTCGCAGTCCCTCCATTTAAATATAATTGCTTCATTTTTTACACACTTGTCGAGACGCATTTAACAACGATAATATCGAAGTTTCATATTGTAAAAAAAATATATAAAATTTTGATATCAATGTTGTATTATCAAGACACAAGATCATTCATAACTATATTTTATTTATCCATCGCAAGTTATTACGAAAATTCTACAAACGTTAAGAAGAGGCTCCCTAGTTGCTATTAAGCTTTAGTCACCGCCTCCCCTTTCAAAATAAATTCGACAACCATAGAGCACAAACACACTAATGCTACTATGCTTCAACGAAGGTCTCCCCTGTTGCCACTGTCCTTCCTTCTACCACGGGGCCTGCCTCTGATGCCAGCTCCTGCCTCTGCCTCTGAAGTTCCAGCTACGGCTGGTGTGTTTGTTGATGCCACCTCTTCTGTTGCTCCACATTGACTTCCACGATGATGTCCTTGTGTTAATGGCAACTGTAACACCCCGGCCCCAACTAAAGGCCGGAATGTCATTCACAAGACTCGCCAGTCACAGACATCGCCTACTGCATCAACACGGCCCTTTCCAACAAGACTTTGTCCTCACTGCGCAAGATCCCGAAACTTCCCAGAGGTCACCCATCCTAAGACTACTCTCCAAAGAAGACGCTTAATCAAGAGTTCTTAAGATGAGCCACCGTAGTTAAGATGCATCTTGTTGATATGAGTAGTACTTACAATCCTTTTAAGCACTATGTCACTTGAGCTCATCACATAGACCACTTCAACGGGGTACCCGGCCCGAATAACCTCGGACAACACCGGGTGTTACAATCATCCTATTGATAAAAAAACAAACAATTATGAGAACACAAGTGGTACAATGAAAAAAACAAACAATTATGAAAAAAACAACTATATCAATCATACAAAAACGATTTCGAAGGACTTGCCTCATTTCTCGAATCACAACTTCAGGTCGATGAATAAAACCCTCAACCCAAGCCAGATTCCGCTCTTTCCACGTATAGTAGACCAGAGCTTGAATCACGGCCTGCACACACCGTTGTCTAGCTCTCGTGCCGTGCTGCACATCTCGCCACACATCATCTCGTTGCTGAAAAGCTAACAAACCAGTCCAATCAGCCCACTGCACCAGGAGCCGAGCTGAATAAGGACAACGCATCTGACAAATTTCATCATCACAAACAGACCAAGCATATAACTTGGTTTTCACACTCAATGCTTCCCTAAGCATCATCCAAGAGATAAAACGATGCTTAGGTACAGACCATGCAAACCAAACGAAGGACCACCACTGTACTCTAGGAAACTTTCCCCTACATAAATCATAAGCTGAAGCAACAGTGTATCCCTGTGGATCCAAAACCCAATCTCCATTATCAAAGCCCTCGGCCACCTTGTCTCTAGCCTTACACACCATCTTCCAGCCCCAAGACACATCACCATGGACAGAATAATCCGTCCAAGAAATCCCCTTCAAATACACGTGACTAACCCATTGCACCCACAATTTTTCTGGTTGAGAATAAATCCACCATGCCAATTTGCCAATGATAGCCCAATTCCACATTATACTGAATTTAATACCCAAGCCACCTTCTTCCTTTGGAGCACATACCTTTTCCCAGCTTACAGATGGGGTTCGCAGCTGCTCCACAGACCCACTCCAAAGATAGTTCCTGCACACAGCATTGATTTTAAGGAGCACCCCCTTAGGTAGCACAAAGACACTCATCCAATACCCATAGATAGATGTAAGCACAGAATTTACCAAGGTTAATCTGCCAGCGTAAGATAAATGTCGAGCACCAAACCCCCTGATTCTGCCTATCAACCTTTCCACTAAGTGATTACAATCGGACTTTTTCAAACGTCCCACTGTAATGGGCACCCCCAAATATCGAAAGGGAAGACTCCCTTCGGTAATACCAGCAACTTGCAATATATCACTCTTAATGGATTGAGAAACCCCATTAAAATACGCATCAGATTTTGTAGGGCTCATCTGAAGACCAGAAGTAGCAGAGAACGTAGCAAAAGAACGTAGAAGTACCATGATTGATCCCACATCTCCTTTACTAAACAAGAGAAGATCATCAGCAAACATCAAATGAGACAATTTCAGCTTGGCACACATAGGATGGAATTTAAAACCCATTGTATCTGTAGTGTATGCCAAAACCCTACTAAGATATTCCATGGCAATGGTAAATAAAAGAGGAGAGAGTGGATCTCCTTGTCTGAGCCCTTTCATCCCTTTGAAGAATCCAAAAATAGAACCATTGAGGACCAAAGAATAGCTAGCAGTCCTGACACACTCCATAACCAACTGAACAAACTTATTAGGAAACTGAAGAGCAACCAACATCTGATACAAGAATTCCCAACTGACAGAGTCATATGCTTTTTTGAGATCCACCTTAAGTAGAAACCTCGGCGACACCGTCTTCCGCTTATAAAGTCTGACAATATCCTGGCAAATTAGAATATTCTCAACAATATGCCTCCCTTGAATAAAGCCTCCTTGATTAGGAGAGATAATATCCTTCAAAACAGGCGCCAGTCTGTTACACAGAATCTTTGTAATGCATTTGTAAACCACATTGCAACAAGAAATGGGTCTGAATTGCGTAACACTTCTCGGCCTCTCACACTTTGGTATCAAGGTGATGTGAGTATGATTAACTTGCTTAAGAAGCTGACCAGTGTGAAAGAAGTCAAGAACAGCAGAGCACACTTGATCACCCACAACATCCCAAGCATCTCTAAAGAAACCACTCGAATAACCATCAGGACCAGCAGCCTTGTGCTTAGGAATTGAGAACATTGCATCCTTAACCTCTTGAGGAGTAATGGGAAAGAGCAACAGCGAAGCATGTTCAGCAGTACACACTTGTTTCCTCCTAACTACATCCTCACTCACCTTTGTAGTGCCAACCTGGGAACCAAGTAATTGAGTATAAAAATTCAGAAACCCAGTCTGTATAGTATCTGGAGTATCGCAAATTCTGCCCTCTTGATCCTCAATCTGCATAACCTTATTTTGCCCATGCTTGGCTTTGAGCACAGAATGGAAATACCTGGTATTATCGTCTCCAAACTCAGCCCAAGCAGCTTTCGATTTCTGCACAAAAAATTCATACTCAGCCTTCTCAAGCATCCTAACACTCTCCAGGGCAGCCCTCTCTTGCTGTAAAATTCCTGAGTTACGAGGATCACTCCTCAATTGGTTCTGAAGATAATCAAGATTCATTTTGGCTTTGGCAGCAGTATTCACAACATCATCAAAATCATGTTTGTTTAAAGCCTTCAAGGGCCCCTTCAGCAACTTCAATTTTCTTGCAAGTTGAAACATGGAAACCCCCTGAACTGAAACACTCCAAACACTCTTCACGCATTCCCCAAAAGACGGAGCAGCACTCCACATATTGAAATACTTAAAGCTCCTCTTAACATTATCACAAACCCCAGCTGGCTGAACAATACAAGGAGTATGGTCAAAGAGACCCTCATTATAAAAGTGAGCATACATGTTCATGTCGGTGCACCATGCTTGATTCACCAACACCCTGTCCAACCGACTATATATCCTAGTTGCAACATCCTGCTTATTATTCCAAGTAAAGAAGGCACCACTAGCAACAATATCAGACATCTCACAGTAAGAGACACAATCAACAAAGTCACGCATCTCCTCCTCCGAAGAATTACCACCCAGCCTCTCAGCAGGAACCATGACTGCATTAAAGTCACCACAAATCACCCACGGACCCGTGATAGTCGACTTAAAAGAACACAACCTATTCCAAAGAACCTTCCTCTCACTAAGGGAATTAGAGGCATACACCATAGTGAGATGGAAAGATTTGCCAGCAGCAAGATCAATCACCTAGAGGTGTATAAACTGCGTATTATACTCACACACTTGGACTTGGTACATTGAGGGCTTCCACAACACCCACACCCTTCCACTATTATGAACCATATTATTCGTAGTGATACTCCAATCTCCACAGAAACTATTACTCACCTTGTTTAGAGACGAAGATTTAACCTTCGTCTCAAGGAGGCCAAATAGCCCTACCTGATGATGATGCAGAAACCATTTAATTGAGCTCTGCTTAGGTAGGCTATTCATCCCCCGAACATTCCAAAAGCCAAATTTATGCATTACCCCCCGCAGGAGGTAACACACTACCAGTTGTCCCCACTCCAACTCTAGGAGTAACCGTGTTCAGAGCTTCAAGAAAAGAAACAGTGCCAAACTTGGTAGAGCTCTGCCCTTATCCACAAGTTCTTGCCTGCTAAGCCTGATGATATTTCGAGCAGGTGTTAATACCTGATGACTCTGAATACCCCCCCTCATTAATAGGAGTTATCAGCTGCACTGGGGGCACATTCTCCTTCGCAACCTGCTTTTGGGGAAGAAAGATAACAAGAGGAACCTGGACAAGCCCATCCTCAACCACTCGCTGAACTGGCTTCTGACGCCATTCTTTCCCTGGCTAAGGATGACTAACCTTCTGACCTCCACCCTTCTTCTTCTTACAATCCCTCCCAACATGACCAACACCCTTACAATTCTCACACAAAACCGGCTTCCACTCAAAGTTCACAAACACCTTAATCACCCGACCATCCTCATTCAGGAATGACACAGACTCAGGGATAGTCTTACCAAAAGGTACCTCAAGAAGAACACGAGCAAACCCCAAACGAGTCTTATTCTCAGTAGCAACATCACATCTGATAAACTTACCCATCAACCCAGCAATGCGAGGGAGGCATTTGCCCCAAAATTATGAGAGTCATTTAGTATCGCACCTGAACATCGTGTTGGGTTGTTTGTTGTCTAACCTGTCTTTCAGCTTGGGCAACCCCTGGATTTTTGCATCCTTTCTCATACTTCTTCTGTGTTTTTTTCTTCTTCACAAGCCTCCTCTCCTCATTTTCTCCTGGCTCCTTTCTCCTTTTCTTTAAACTTGGTCTGCCTGGTTGTTTTTTGTATGGTGGGGGACTAGGTTGAGGGTGTTGGGTTTTTTCCCACTGTTTAGGTCCCGAGGACTGGGTGTATTGAGTTAGAATAGTCCTTCTTATAAGTGTCTAAGGAGTATGATTGGTGAACAAAAGTCTGTGGGTCTAACCTCTTCTTATTTATGCACTTATACGCATGCGCACATGGAACTCCTGTCAGGTTCCATTTAAAACAATCACAAGTCAATTTCTCCAAATCAACAATATACCTCTCACCTCTATGATCAACCTCAAAACTGTTAAGCTCTGATTGCACCTCTCTACAATTCCTACTTTCTCTTTCAGCCTTAGCTAGTTGTTTCAGCACACCACGCATGACAGGACCCTCAAACTTACAAGCTCCCTCCCTCTTGGTAAACAATCTTTTCATAGTGTACCTCCTAATCCATTCCAAAAGGGTAAGGATAGGTTGATCCCTACATTTTCTTAAAACATTGTTGAAACTCTCGCAACAGTTGTTCACTAACATGGCGGAGGTGGATTTGGTTGAGAATGCATGTCTAGCCCAACTACTTACTGGTATGCACATCAAGTAGTTGTAAGCTTGTTGTGACATGGATTTCATGCGTTCCATTTGTTGATCGAACTCAGGCTAATCAAAATCAAATGCCTCAAATAGGTTAGTGTCAGTACAAATTAACTTGCAAGTAGAGTTTGTGTAAATTAAACTGAAATTACCTTAGTAAATGCTCTTGCCGCTTGCCAAAAACATTGTTTGTAGTCTTCACCTGGAAAACTTTGCTTGAAATTGGCCCAAATGTGTCTACAACAAAACCTAATGTCTACATTAGGCACCACCTTCGAAAATGCATCCAACAAACCCTACAAAATTTAAACAAAGGATTACAATATAAAAAAAAAGAGTGATTACAAAAAACACAACAACATCCATTAAAATTTAGAAGTTCACCTTTTTTCTGTCTGACATAAAGGTCAAATTACCCAGAACAGGCTCCACATCCTTCACTAACAGCTCCAAGAACCATGTCCAACTCTCTTTATTTTCGACCTCGACAATGGCCCAAGCAACTGGAAACAGGTTCCCATTGTCGTCCTTCGCTACAGCAGTGAGTAACTGACCACTGTGAGGGCCTTTAAGGTGACAACCATCAACACCTATAATAGGTCTACACCCATTGACAAACCCTTCTTTACACGCACTGAAGCAAACATACATCCTTTTGAATACTGGACAACTACTTTCAACGTTTTGTAGCTTAACAAACACTGAACTACCAGGGTTATACTTCTTCACAGTTTCAGCGTAGTCCCAAACACGCTTATACTGCTCTGCTACTTCCCCAAGTACCATATTCAAAGCTTTGGCTCTTGCGTTGTACGCTTTGTAATACTTAACTTCAACACCTAAATCTGTTATAATCCTATCCTGAAATAACTCAAGCTTCCAGGTAGGGTCTGCCCTAAAGCAATCTAAGTATCTTTCAGCCAAATACTCTGCTGTCACCTTACTGTTAAAGTCAGACCAGCCACAACTATGTTTCAACCTCAAACTTCTTATCTGAAATGTATTTTCACCATCAACTTTCCTAGAATGACCTTTGTACTTGCACTTGGTACTACTTTCACAACTACAAGCTCCCAACTTTGCCCTTTTTTTCACCCAAGGACAGCTACACCTTTTCCTACAATAAGCACTCACTCTAACCTTGCCATTATGTAGAAGATAGTAGTCATACCCTTCTTGAATGACATGAAATCTTAAGGCCTTCCTAAACACCTTGTTACTTGGAAATTTTTGACCAAGTGATAGAAGTACTGACTTTTTAAAGTCAGCTAGAGGGTTGAAAATAGGGTAAGACTCATCCTCATCATCAGATCCATGTTGGCTACCTAACTCATCCTCATCAAACTCAAGATCCTCATCATCACTTATGCTGACATTCCCATCATCTTCATCCTCTTCAACACCTTCAGCTTCTGTGCCTTGTATTGGAGCTAGTAGAGCCTGTACTGAATCCAACACATCATCATCAACATACTCTACAAACAAGTCATCATCATCCTCCTCATCCTCACTATCAATTAAACTGATTTCAGAACCCTCCTCATCAGATTGCTGACCCTTCTCACCAGGGGACTCTTCAACATTCAAAGCAGTGTTTTCCTCAACCCTAGAACCATTATTCTGCTCAACACTGACTTCCCCAACCCTAACATCACTATTTTCCTGAACCCTAGTAACAGGACCCTCAACCCTTTTTTCAGTTGACTTCTTAGTTTACAAGGGGTTTTTTAGAGGTAATTTCTAGAGTTTAGATCTAGGTTTAGGAATGTTGAACTTTTGTGGCTGTGTAGAAAAGGAGGAAGGTGATTTTGTGGAGGAGTTAGGGTTTTCTGCACTTATTTGAGCATCTTTTGTGGGACCAATGTTATTGTTGCTTTGTTGACTGAGATGAGAATTTAATATTCTCTCACCAACCCCCACTGTATTTGATGAACCTCTAACAGGATGAACCACATAAAAGTTCACAAAACCATTTTTGTCTTTTGTAGCCAAAAAAGGTTCAAGGTCAGCATCAGTGAGAAACCTTTTTCTACCATTAAACAAGGTCAACCCCTTTCTCCTATACCACAACTTACCCACTTCATCATACCCCAATTCAGTTTTCACCAAATGAGCTAAATTAAAGTAGCAAATTTCGTCCATACCCATCTTCATATACATAGCTCCTTTATTCGAACACCGCACATATTCAGTTTTCTTCTTGCTTGTTACAAATTGACCACCATGAAACACCCTTAAATTGGCTGTGTGGCTCTTACTAAAAAAATTCACAGAACTCCTCATCCCTATATAGCAATCAACAAAAATAATATCATCACACAAACTGAAATTAAATTAGGGCAAAATTGAAATCCTAAATTCGAAATTTTTCAACAAAAACAAACATCAATTAACCCTAAATTCAAAAAATTTCAATAAAACAAACAACAATTAACCCTAAATTCGAAAATTTGCATACCTTATAATACACTCTGAAATTTTTGTTAAATTGGGGAGAAGAAGTTAATTTCAATGCTTGATAATACACTCTGAAGTTTAGTTTTAAGGGATTGCATGCAATGTCGTCATTTTGGGGTTTTCTGAATTTCAACTATGGAGGTTGAAAAGGATAAAAATGGGAAATGAAGGGGTTAAATGAGTAGAGGGGAGTTAGTTGGGTTAAGAAAATTCATTAAAAGTCAATGACGGTCAACGTCAATTTTAGACGGAAAATAGGTTTTGGTAGTGTATCACAAAGTTTGAGAAAACTAAGGTAGTTCCTCAAAAAAAAAAAAAAAAAAAAAAAAAAAAAAAAAAAACTTAAGGTAGTTATTCACAACTTAGTGTAAACTTAAGGTAGTATTTGACGAAAAACCCTACTTTTTTCATGAATTGCTCATACATAGATCAATCTTTCATGTTGAAGATGGCTTATGGAGTAAAATTATTTTTCATCAAGTCATAGATGATTCAATAAAACTATAGTAAAAGAAACTAAATTCAGCACTTTAGTTAATCGTTGTCTCATTATTTCGTTACGTTACAATTCCTACAAGTTTTTATCACTACCTTTTACATAATATATATTATACGGAGTAATATATACAGTATTCATTAATAATGTCTAGAGTTGTAACTAGATTTCAGGTTAAAGTATAATTAAGAAAGAAGGATGTGCTAGAGTAATTATTCATTGTGAATTACGCCAATAATTATATGGTGAAGTCATGAAGGAATTTTATTTTCATGTAGATAGAGTTTTATAATAAAATAAATATTGAAATACTTTTATGTGATTACTTAGTAAAGTTTTTATTGACTAGGACGTTTTCATTTGTCACTAATATATTAAGTGACTTAAGAGGGTTTTTTCGGGCAGCGTGAGAGAGTTCAAAAATCTAAAAGAGTTCAAAAATAAAAATTTGATAAGAAAAAAGTAATTGTCAATATGTTGAAAGATATATTTCTAATATTAAAAGAGTTTCAACATAATATCATTCCTAATCTAAAATAAATAGAAATGCTTCACAATGGATAATAATTATGTATAGTGGGATCGAACATATTAAATTCAACGTGCATGGTAAATTCATATATAGATTCATGCTAACTGTGTCTTTGTGTTCATACTTTAATAATTGTGATATACTAACCATGTCTCTCTTTTTTATTTTTCAATTTTCAGGTTTATACCCTTAAATTTTGAGCGATTGTCAAAGTTTGTGTACGATAATTCAACCATTTTCATGTTACGGTTACTTAAATATTCTTCTTTTACATTTGATATAACAAATTAAGTCATTCATGAAAGAATCAAGGTAAGAGAAAATTAATTTCGGGTTATTATTTTGTTTACAGTATTATCTAACGTTTCTACTCAACGGTAGGTAATGACTATCTACTCAACGGTAGGTAATGACTATCAATTCATGAATATGTAAATACGCAATGTTGAATGTCACTTTTTTAATTAATTTGTATTATCTAATTGATGAAAAAAGTTCAACTTAATTAAGATAGTTTGAATTATCTACTTTTACACTTGCATGTGGCTAAATAATTTTCATGTTTCAATCATCCCTTTTACAAAACAACAACCACAGTGCTGAGTTGTCAGCCTGTGGTTGAAAGTTGAGTTTTTAACATGGACCCTACCATTATCTCACCTCTCAAATTATTAATTGTATTGTGTTTGATTTAATTCTTTGAAATGATAACAGCATTATTTCACTTACAGTTAATTATTTCTATCTTCTACTGCTGTACAATTTCAACTACAACTTACATTACAATTATAATTACATTACAATCACAATTTACAATTACAATATAAAGTTTATATATAAACTTACATTAAAAAATTACATAATTATCAAAATAATTATGTAAATTACATTTCTTCAAAATTGATAAAAATTAATTTTTTTAAAAAAAATAATTATGTAGAATGTAAATTACATTTCTTCAAAATTGATAAAAAATAAATTTTTAAAAATTGATATATAACATAAAAATTATATGCTTATCATTAAAATTGATATATTATAAAAAAAAAATTGATATATTACTAAAAATACAAACAATTATCTCACCAAATCCAACCACTAAAAAAACAAAACAATTTTCCTACAAAAACGTTAATGTCAATCACTCGATAATGATCACAATAATCATTAATACCAGAGGCGGCAAGTCCGGCAACATAGATGGTTGCCCGAGGAGGGCGGGGGACGGGGATGGTGGTATCGACATCCGGTTGTTATGGGTTGCCGGAACGGTGGCTTCAATTCGGGATAAGAAGTCGGGGATGAAGTTGATTTCAGAGTGTTTGAAATTAGACATGAAATACACAAATTTGAATGAAAAAAAAAAATGATGAAAAGGAAAGGTGGGAAAGGAATGAAGAGGAGGGAAAATATTTGGATGTGCAACAAATAAGTGAGCTGAGAAAGTGCTTTAGAGTTTAGGGTTTATTCAAATATTTATGTCTTGATGTTGGGCTGGATTTTGGGAAAGGTGGGTCAAATTCGGTGACTATAATATTGATTTTCGGCTATGTTTAGATTATTTTTAGCCCGATCGAAGAGACGAAATATTGAAATTTAATGACTTGCCGTTGATGTTTTTATGTTCAATTTGGCTCAAAATTCACTTCAAAAAAATTATAATTGTGCGGCTAATAACAGTCAGACACAACGTTTATCTAATTTAACAATACAAAAATCGAGCGATAGTCATCGTGTTTCATTCTACAATACTACCAATGGTAACATTCTTCAATGATAATACTAAAATATATTTTGATGAATTGCACGGGTATAAAATTGTAGTTTGTCATATAATAATGTTAATTTGCAAAGGCATAAAATTTTTATTTGTACGTGCATAAAATTGTTATTTGTCATATATTTTAATGTTAATTTGCACGGGCATAAAATTGTTATTGGTACGGGTATACAATTGTTATTTGTCATATAATAATGATAATCTACACGGGCATAAAATTGTTATTTGCACAGGTATAAAATTATTTATTGTCATATAATTTCCTTTTTTAGGTGCTTTTGATAACAATAATTCATACTGATCGCTTCAAATGACGCCCTTTATAAACTCATTTTGAAGCTCATTTATTATTATTTGTCCCTACTTCAAGAGTAACAACTAAAAAGGATCTGAAAATTATGATTTGCGATAGTGAAAAATAGGTCTTACATAGAACAAATAACGTAGTTTATAGGGAAGTCTTTGAGAAATTATAGTACGTTTACCATTTTGTTGTATTATTTCTTTATATCTTAACCATTCCTGTAACGGTTTGATTAATTTTTCTATTATTTATGGTTGTTTGTCATATAATTTTGTTGTTTTAATTGTTTTTTTAGTTATACGTATACACATTTGATTTTTTAAAAGACGCTTTTATTAATTATACAACGACTTCATTATTCGTACGTTCCTACTAAATTTTATGAATAACATACCCGTGCAATTTGCACGGGCATATGACTATACCAAATGACATAGAGTACCATCTCATTATTGAATGTTTTTCTTTTATCTTAACTTTTTCCGTAATGTTTTGAATTTTTCAATTACTTATAATTGCTTGCCATATAATTTCGTTATTTTAATAATTGATTTTCAATAATACATATAGACACATTTGATCATTGTAAAAGAGTCATTTATTAAACCCATTATACAACAATTTCATTATTCGTACGTTTTTACATAAATTTTGTAAAAAAAAATATACCCGTGCAATTTGTACGGGCATAACACTAGTCTTTTTTACAAAGCAATCACCACAGGGACACGTGTCAACCTGTGGTGATACTTTGACTATTCAAAAGGGCCCACTAATTTTACTCCCTAATTTAATTCCTAAGAGCAGTTACATTTACATTATATTCAATCAACAATGAATAAATAAATTACAGTAGCATTTTCGCTGAATTACACTACATTTACGTACCAGAATTATATTAATTAATATATACATCAATTACTTAATACATCAATTCATTACCGAAAAACTTCAATTACAATAATTAGGTTAAAATTAAAATACATTTCACATTACAAAATTACATTACAATTATAGAATTATACATTAATTACATTAAATAATTAAAGAACCTTACCTTAAAAATATCACTTTATAGAATCAATAGAATCAATTACTACCAATTCTTCCAAAAATAAAAAATAAAAAAGATACAGATTTGTAAATTTGTATTTTGCATATAATCATTTTTCAAATTATTTTTCAAAAACAATCATTATATTTATTCATAATTATAACAATAAATAATAATAATAATAATAATAATAATAATTACTATTTTACCATTCTTATTTTTGATAAATAATTTATTTATAATATAATACTCCGTATTGCAATTTATTTTGTGTTCAATAATATTAAGAAACTTGATATAATTGCAATATTTCTATAATATTAAAATAATTTATAATTTTTCGATTAAAAACTCATTGAAAATCGTATTTTAACTTTTAAAAAGTTGTAATTTTTCGTTTTTATTGGCCTAAATTTTCAATTAAATCGTTTTTTTTTTAATTTTTAGATTAAGATATTAAAATAAGAAATAAAAAAAATAAAAAAATAAAAAAAAAAAAGTCCAGATTAAAAACACAATAAAATCGTTTTGTTACATCAATTTTTTTAAAATTTTTCGACTAATACCAGATCTATCAAATTAGAACAACTATAAGATCTACTAGAAAACCATTTAAAGTCGACATCTTTACCTTAAAAGATGTATTTTTTTCGTTAATTATCATCACAAAATCAAATTTTTTGAATAATATAAACAAACAAATCCATAAAGTCGTAATCTTGATAATATAATCAAAATCAAAATTTGACGAAATTTTATAACACTACCCAAAATATTGTTAATTTTAAGTTAACGTAAAAAAAAACAAAACAAAAAAAAAAAAAAAAAAAAAAAAAAAAAATGAAACCTTGATTTCTACAAAAATGGTTAAAACAAACGAAGAACAACTGATATGCAGATAGATCTTGATACGGAGATCGCATGCAATAGAAAAATTTATGTGTTTTACTTCTTCAAGTGATAGTGAGATGAGAATGAGGCTGAGTTGACAGTGTGGGTGGGTGAGGGAGAGTGAGGCGAGAGTGTGTTTTATTTAGGGTTTAAGAGAGGGTGATATTTAGGAGCCCTTTATTTACATGAGGATTAAATGAGGGAATAAAAATTAGAGTTCTTTACTTAAACGAGGCTCAAGCCCAAACTATTTAAAAAAATGGAGTTAATTTAAAACTAATAACAAACTTAGGGTTATGATATATATTAACATTTTTCCAAAATATAATATATTGAAAGTCATAAATATGACTTTAATTCATACTTTATATTGCTTAACAAAATGTCAAGAGGTTTTTTTTTAATACTTTTTAAAAATATATTTATAAACATAATTAAGAAGATAATTAATAAATAATTTACACATGCTTAAAAAGTTTCTTAAAGTGCAAATTTTAACTATTATACCTTTACAATTTGCACGGATTTACATTTGAACGGGCTCACGGGTATTTGTATTAATTTTCAATTATAGGCCACCTAAATACTAAAATTAAACTAAATTTTACAATTAAAATCTTATAAATGCATAATCATAATAATATAATCACTTATTTTCTAACCCACTAATATACTTATGATTAATTGATTTTGAAAATAATAATAACAACGACGGCAACAACAACAACAACAATAATAACCGTGTATTATCATACTGTTGTATAATTTCATGGTTGTTTGTCATATTATTTTTCGTTTTAAGTGCTTTTCATCGTTACACGTATATACATTGATCATTTAAAAAACTTCTTTAAATCCATTATACAATGATTTTATTATTTATACATTCCTAAATGAACTTCATAAACAACAAATTCATGCAATTTGCACAGCATAAGTTTTTTACATTTTGCACGGGCATAAAATTATACATTAAAATTTTATTTTTTTTGCATTTTGGACGGGCATATAATTATACAGCAATTTTTATAGTATTTATTAGGATAATAATATGGAGTAAGTTTTTTGCATTTTGCACAGGCATAAAATTATACATTCAATATTTTTTTTATTACAATTTGCACGGGCATAAAATTGTTAGTTGTCATATAATAAAGAAATTTGCACGGGTATAAAATTGTTGTTTGTACGAGCATAGAATTGTTATTTGCTATAATAATGATAAATTTGTACGTATATAAAATTATTATTTGTCATATAATAATGATAATTTGCATAGGTATAAAATTGTTATTTGTGCGGCCGCAAAATTGTTATTTTTCATATAATAATGACAAATTGCACGCGTATAATTGTTGTTTGTCATATAATAACGATAATTTGCACGTGCATAAAATTGTTATTTGTACAGGCATAAAATTGTTGTTTGTCATATAATATTGTTAATTCGCACGGGCATAAAATTGTTATTTGTACGGACATAAAATTTTTATTTTTCATATAATAATGATAATTTACACGGGTATAAAATTGTTATTTGTACGGGCATAAAATTATTTATTGTCATATAATTTTCTTTTTCAGCTGCTTTTAATGACACTAATTAATAGTAGTCGCTTCAAAAGGTGCCCTTTATAAACTCATTATCATCATTTGTCCCTACTTTAAGAGTCACAATTAAAACGTATCTGAAAATTATGATTTGCGATAGTGAAAAAAAGGTCTTATATAGAACAAATAACGTAGTTTATAAGGAAGTGATTGTTTGACATATTAATTGATTTTTAGTGATACATATACACGTGCAATTCCTGCTTAAATTTTATAAAGTACTTACCCGTGCAATTCCTACTTAAATTGATTGTTTGACATATTAATTGTTTCAAAAGACGCTTTTATTAAACTTATTATACAACGACTTCATTATTCGCAAATTCCTACTTAAATTTTATAAAGAACTTACCCGTGCAATTTGCACGGGCATAACACTAGTTAATAATAAAAAAAAAATCTCCTATTTGCTTTGTGCGATGAGTTATTGTGATATAATTGAAGACAATTTAAAGTATAAGGTAGTCATTGTGTGTAACAACCTGGTTTTTCGTGACTTTAATTAAACTAAGGCGGAAAATTAATTAAGTCTATATATTACAAAACCAGCTGTTAATCGTAATAAAACTCTAAATACATAGTACGAGTTTAGGATAACAGAGTATATGTTTGATTACATTCTCTCAAGCGTACAAAATAAATAAGGTAAACTCTCCCCAGCATTCGAAATAAAAGTAGTCCTCGGGGTACCTGCGTTTAACCAATTATCATTTTCATAACACTTTCTTCGACACATGTAATTCTAAAACATATGCATTATATAAAGGAAATAAATAAATAAAAACAAATAGCAATTAGGCATGCATCACATAAGAAAAGCATGATGATTCAAACATGAGTATAAATCAAATCGCATAACGTACAAATACTCACACAAAATCATTCTCAAGTAAATCATATCTCAAGACACAAGAAAACATGCCATTCAGACAACAACCAATCAAAACAAGGAAATACATCCAAACATATGTTAACTAAAGAATGTTCATTAGCGAGGCGGAAGCATGCAGACGTAATTTCGCAATAGTAGACAGGGCCAAACAGATTGGACGTGTCTGACACACTATACAACAGTGGACAGGGCCAAGCAGATTGGACGTGGCTGACATACTAGACGTCCGCGCAATAGCGGTCAGGGCCGAACAAAGCGGACGTGTCTGAACAGGCTAAGGATACCTAAAGCGATAAGGACAGCCAAATCCCGAGTCTAATGTATGCATACACCACTATAGATAGGTTCAGATCATACTCGCCCTCGAGTAAGTAGTCACCTAATAATACGACTATCACCTTAGATGGGTACCCCCGGGTGGGGCTGGAGTTTCCAATTACCGTAGTATGGCCTCACGGAGATATCAATCATGCCCCATCCCTGAGGTTGTATATCCCGCACCGAAATAATACTTTATAAAAATATTAGATCGCCTTTAGCAACTCTGGGAGGGAGCCAAAGTCCCCATAGACGGCTACCTCATTAACTTCGAATTCAAGAGTCGCGACATGGAATTTTATTCAAGTATTTTATTCAAGTATTTCATTTTCTCAATTTCTTATTTCCTCGTTCATTCAATATAGGTGACAATTCTGTAACTTAAATATATCGTCTAACTTTGTATAATGAAATTTTAGTTCTAGCAGTTCTTCAGATAAACAAAACACATAGAAAGACTTAATGATTTATTTTGAGTCCGTTCGTAAATTTTAAATATTTTCACTATTCATTATTTTACTATTCACCGTATTTACTATTCATCGTATTTACTATTCATCGTATTTTACTATTCATCGTATTTTTATTCGTATTCGTATTTTCGTATTTCGTATTTGTACGTATTTTTATACGTATTTATACTTCGTATTTTATTCGTATTTTTATTAAATACATGTATTACAAGTATTTATTATTTTATTCTTATACTTAGTATACTTACATCTTTTTATATAATTTTTATAATTAGATATTTTTCTAAAGTATCAAAATCACTTTTGTTTTCTAAGTATAGAATTATAGTTTTAAAGTCGTTAGGTTCGTTTTGTACTTTAGCGATTTTTGAAAATATTTAAAAGTCTAGTTTTAAAAACGTTAAGTTCATTTTGTATTTAGTGATTTTGAAATATATTTTAATCAAAGTTGTTAAGTTCATTTGTACTTAGTGATTTTAAATGATATTTCAAAAGCAAAACTCAGTTAAATTTAGTCGTATACTTAACTAAAATTTAAGCGGTTTCAAATTTTAGCGAGGTTGTCGTAGTTCATTTTAAATAGTCCGTATCTCCACATCCACATTTAAGCATAGGCAGTAGCACTCGAAGTGATTCATTTTAAATACATGTAACGTCTATTTTTATTGGTTTCGTTGATTCTTTTTATTAACGATTCATTATACAATAAAATATAAAACTAATTACTAATCAATTTTAGTGACTAAGTGACAAATTCATTTTGACCAAAGTTGACCCATTTTTAATAGTAAAACCGTGGTACTCAACCTAGGTTACACATTTATTTTCTTTTTGTTTTTATTAATAAATCATTACTTTTAACTAATTAATTTACTTAAGTGATAAAAATAAAAAGTGATAAAATCATTTTTGGTCCAAAATTAGCCCTAAGGCCGTGACCCTTCACACATGTACCATTTATTTTCGTTTTCAAATTTTATCGGTTTTTAACTTAAAGTTTTTATATACTAATTATTTAACTTATACTAAAACGATTTAACTAGTTTACGATTTTCACTATTTATTTTATCTCAATTATGAATAGTGATTTTACTCACTTTAATTTTCTAACTTTTATATTTTGATGATTTAGTCTATTTAACTTATATAACTATTTTTGTAACTTTTCACTAATGACTTTAAACAATAATAAAATAAAACTTATATTTATTATGAATCAAGTTAGTCCTTTATGTGAAGAACACCATGAATATGTGATGAATCCAATTATTTTTCATATGAACATTTTTAACTCAAATTCTTATATTATCGTTTTATTTTCTCAAATTTTTATGGTATGTCTAATTAACCTAGACTAATCATAATATGTTATTTAGAAAAATTAAAACTAAAAATCGGTCCAAAAAGAAGGGTAAAACCGTGTATATGCATGTATGTTCACAAGTATTTTATTTTCGATTTTTATACTTTTAATTCAATAACTAACTTACTTTATATTGTTTATATATTTAACATAGATGAAAAACATATACAAACATTAACATATAAAAGTAAAAATCATTTCAAACACAAGAATAACAAAACTTCAAGAACACACATAAATACTTTAAAACATTTAAATTTCATAACAAACTCATTTTTACTCCAAAACATAAACTAGTTATATTTTCATGTTCATTTTATTACAAGTATTTTAAGCATGCAATATACAAAAATTAAAACGAAAAATTTAGTGAGAAATTTAGGGGTGGCCGTGGGTTTACATGTTCTACACAAGTTTTATTTTTTTGATTTTTGTCTTGTAATTAGTCATGCAAAACCTAAAGTGATATACACATTCAAACATAACATATAATCAAGCAAGTGTAGGTGCTTATCAAATATAGTGTGCGGGAGCACCTTAGTTTAGGTTAAGAGCAATTTGTTTAGCAATTGTCGGGATCAACGATATGATCAAACTGGCTCAAATCGACTCCTCCACCTTGCTCCTCGTCTTTGATTAGGATTAGTTCATAAAAATGAAACAAACAAGTTAGTAATTTTATTTTAGTTATACTAATCAAAAATGAAAATTAAAAGTGTAGTATCATTTTAATGTTTAAGTGATGTTTTAAGTTTTTATGATTTCAATTTATGTTCATATTTATTTGTATGTAAAAAGAGTAAGTGAGTACTAAATATAATTGGTGAGGAGTTTATTTAAGTGTGTTAATTAATTTAAGCAAATAAAATGAGAGATTAAGGAAGGAAAAGAATTAAAGAGGATGAATATTGGATGTGTTCTTGAGCTTGCAAATAAATAAGCTTACTAATGCTCTTGAGTATGAGTTTATTTTAGAGAGAAAAGACTTAGAGAATTTTTGGTGTATGTGTGTGTGTTTGTACGTATGATGTGTAGTAGTAGTAGTGTTTTGTTTTTGTAAAACAAGTGTGAATGTGTTTGTGTATTTAGTTGTATAAATCATTTAATTAAATGAAGCTAGAATGATGATGAATTTAGTAGTGTGTAAGGTGGATTAGACATGGTAGTAAAAGGAGACATGGTGGTGTAAGAGAAAGGAAGAATGGAAGAGGCTAAGGTTGGACCAAGAAGGTCAAAATTTTCGGCCAAGACCAAGATCAAGTGGGCTCGATTTTCGTTTTTGAAATTTTCGATTTGCGCGCACGTGAAAAGTCCCGAAATAAAATATATGGTCTTAAAATGATGGCTCGAAGTAAGATCAAAAATTAAAATGAAGAAAAACGTAGAAGGGTAATCAAAATGAAAAATGGCCTTAGGATCCTCGAAACTTTTAATAAAAATTTCGTTTGGTCGAAATATGTATTTTTTTTTGGTTGAATGTTATCGAATTAAATCATTATAACCAAACGTCAAAAAGTTTATCAGTTTAGGCTTAGTGTAACTCAATATTTCGATGTTTATCAAAAGTGTTAGCTAAATCAAAACGAAATAGTAATTTATAATAATAAAATAATGTTTGTTAGTAATAATCAAAAATGATTAACCTTAACAAGCTTTAATTAGATTAGGATTATTTGTAAGTAGGTTTAGAAAAGGGTTAGGTGATTTAATCACTCTTAGGTGGCTCGGCCATTTAGTCAACGTTTGACCTCGATTTGCGTGCCAAAATTTGTCGTTGAGAATATAACAACCTGGTTTTTCGTGACTTTAATTAAACTAAGGCGGAATATTAATTAAGTCTATTTATTGCAAAACCAGCTGTCATCGTATTACGACTCATTATACATAATAAGAGTCATAGATAAAGCAGAGTTTAATCGATTACATTCTCTCAAAAATATAAAAATGAGGCCTTCAATCCCCTTGTATAGATCAACAGTCAAGTCTCGGGGTACCTGGGACTGTTACCAAAAATAGCTTCTTCAGCCCCGCACATTCTAAACAACACATATATACATACAATCATGCAGTTCATAAAGCATAACATAAACAGTTCATTTAAACATGGCAAGAAAATCATCAGGTCATCTCAAATCATAATCATGTAAGCAGATCATCATCATCTCAATCATAATCGTGTAAGCAGATCATCATCTCAATCATAATCGGGGTAGTCGACCCTTTTCAATTATTCATATAGTAACATAACTCGCGAGTCTTGACTACAGAGCGGCTTGTGTACTCTCATAGATAATTATCAAAGTGCACTAGCTGCTCAGACTCGTACATCAGATCAAACACTAAGTAGCGTACGTGATAACTACCTAATATCCAATACAACATGGATAATCTATCATACGTTGTCCTATGAACCACAACAAGTCAGGATGGAAGCATGCAAAACCCTACAAAAGCAAGGCCTGCTCATAAGCTGCCGGGTACATCAACGGACTTTAATGCTAGTATACCACTAGGTAAGAAGGACGATTCAATCCCTTATCTTATGTGTGCACACACTTTCACTTAGAAATGACACAGTCCTCGCTATTCGAGAGAGTATGCTTTTCCTAACCAAAACGATTAATACCTAATGACAAGGTCCCCGGATGGGATGGTCATCTTCCGTTACCTCGTATGGACCGCAAAACGCAACATTTAAGCCCATTCAAGGGATGTATACGCCTGCTTGCCTAAAGACTATGAGAGTCATTAGAACGCCTCAGTCAGCACTGAGAGTGAAAGAGTCCCCATACGCGGCTACCTTTCTAACGATGGCACAATAGATTCGCAACATGACAGACACCCGAGTACTAATCATACAACGTTATAATCGAAGGGTTAATCTCATGTCAGGCCGTGCCTTTGAACTCAAATCCTAAATTGTCGAAGGAATATCGAGTATGAGGAATAACTCGCTCATTATCGGATTCAACCCAAACAACCGCAGAGAGTCTAAGGGTTCCCAAGTTAGAGTGGATAGTCAAAGTGAAGTCAATCATAGGTCAATTCACAAGGGTGGCGCGACAATTATTATAATCATGTGACGAGAGTTTTAACTCTAAGTATTTAACTCTTAATTCATTATTTCTTTTATCGTTTATAGCTCAGGTGACAATTCTTACTAATTATAACATCGTCGAACTTGTATAATGAAAATTTAATTCTAACAGTTCTTCAGATAAACGGAAGCAAATAGAACACTTAAATATTTATTTTGAGTCGTTCGTATACTTTAAATATTTTCACTATTCATTATTTTACTATTCATCATTTTCTTTCAAATATTAATTCTCGTTACTTAGTTTACTTTAAAATTCTTTATTTCGAATAACTTAAAAAGGTTTAAGTAACTAATTTATTTTATTCAAGTGTAAGTATTTTATTTAATTAAGTTAAGTAATTTAGTTTCGTTTTAAATTTTAAGTAATTTAAAATAGATTAGTGATTAGTGTTATAAATAATTGAATTTCATTATGACTCACATTTAGTTCTTCCTTTTATTTAAATCGTAAAGTGCTTAGTGATTTAGTAGTTATGCCATTTAGCTTAAGTTGTAAAAATATTACTTAAACGATAATCGACAAATTTTAGTATTCTTGATAAAATATGATTAAGTGACATTTAGTTAAATTCCTTTTAGGTGGTTTTTAATTTCTTAATACGACTTCATATTATAATTTTTCTTTACTTATTCGATTAAGGTGAAAAGATAATTTGATCGTAGAATCTAATTTAAATTTTTATAACTTAGAAACTTTTCTACATTATTACTTTTTATGAAATCATTTGTGTCTTTTTATAATATCTTACATTTTATATGTTTGATTTTTATTATCGACTTACTATGATTTAGTGAGTTGTCGACTTTAAGACAAATTCCTAATTTTAATGATATTGTTTAAATTTGTGAGCTTTGCTTTAAGTTAATCTTTTCATATAAAATGTAATACTTACTAAATTATTTATATGCTTCGTTAATCTTATTCTTTTGCCGTTACATTTTCATACTTAGTAAATTCTTGACACTTCATTTTTGTCCTAATTTATATTTGTGACGTTAGTTCTTAAATTCCTTTTTAATTAAGAGACTTCGTCTAACTTTATTTTATTTTCATAAATCTTGTTAGTGATACTAATTTTTAACTTTATTTGATAATAGCTTTACTTAGGATTATTATAAATTTCAAGTTCTTCATTTCCTTTTATTTTTTTTAACTAAATACTTATTTAGTATATTTTAAGTTCATTATCAACTTTAGAGTTTTAATAAAGTAATCGTCTTATTAAATGTGATATATGACTTTTTATATAACTATTTATTTTAGAAAATTTAATACGAGTAACTTTTAATTTGTATTAAAATGAGCTTTACTTCAAAATTGATTTAACCCTAATTAAACTTAATACTCTTCAAATTAAATTCTTCATTTTTAGTTATATTTTGACTTGTACTTTTTAGTGACGATAAAAGTTTTATTACTATAATTATTTTATTTAAATTTAATTTATTTACTTAAGTTAATTTAATAATAGTTTAGTCACATTTTATACTTGTGATACTTATAATTAACATGGTCAATACTTTACACATAACATATGATTTCAACATGATAAAATTTCATATAAAATCAACAATAATTTAACAACACATTTTTCACCTAAAACATTTTATCACAAAAATCATATTTCACAATTCAATTCAACATTATATTATAACAAAAATAACACACAATCAAAATTCACAAATCACATAAATAATTTATACATCACATGAACACAAAAATTATATATTCTAAATACGTAAATTAAACTAGTATGCGGGGACACCTTAGGTTAGCTCGGTATGAATTTTCTTAGCTCGTCTGGATCCGTGATTTTGTCGAACCAAGACCCAAATCCAACCCGTTAACTCGTAGACCCAATTAGTAATGAAGTTGAAGGAGAAAAACAGCGGCAAAGACGTTTGACAGCAACATGTAATACAAGAGGTAAGAACGAGAGTGAATTAGAGTCGAAATGATTCGAGTGACGAAGTAAAAGGAAAACGACAGTATTGATTCAGTCGTCAATTTTTTTAAAGAGAACAAACTGAAATGAACGGGAAAGGGAGAGTAAGACGGAAATAGAAAACGACCTCGTGGTAGTCCTGCTTTCTCGTCGAGGCCGAGCTGACAGAGGTAAGCTCTCCGGTGATCGAAGTTCGACACTAGTGGCCTTAAAACAGAAAAACGCAGGAGAGTAAAGGAGTGTACCAAGAAGAATGGTGGGACAGAAAACAGGGGAAAAAGAGAGGAGGACTCACGGTGGTGGTGGTGGTCGAGCTCGCCTTCAATGGCGACTCCGGTGGCCGGCCTGGCTGGCTCCGGTGAGGACGTGACAGAGAGAAGGGAGAAGAAGCAGAGGAGAGCAGGGGAAAACATGGGAAAGGAAAAGAGGGAGCTCGAGGTGGTTGTCGAGCTTCTAAGCTCACCATTAATGGCGGCTCCGGTGGGGCTGACTTACGGTGGTGACGGTGGCCTGAGCAGGGGCGGTTTCCGGCGAGTTAAAAGAAGAAGAAAACAGGGACGAGAAAAGGGCAAGGCAGGGGAAGAGAGGGACCACGGTGGTGGTGCTCAAGGTCGGTGACGGTGGTGGCTCCGGTGAGCTGCTCCGGTGGCCGTGGCCATGGTGGCTGTGACAGCCGGCTGATGATGTTGTTGTTGCCATGTTGTTGTGGGTGTCGATGTTGTTGTTGTTTTGTTGATGTTGGTGTTGTCATTGTTTTGTTGTTATTGTTGATTTTGTTTTATTTTAATTTAAAAGGGGGAAATAAAATGGAGGAAGAAGAAGATCAGAAGAAGGAGGGAGTTATAAGGGGTGCTAAGGAAGTTTGACCTAAAAAATAAAATATCCCAAGCAAGTGGATGGTGATGTCGACATACTTAGGAGACTTTAGGGTTAAATTTTCCGATTTCTTTCTGTTTCATTCATTTCTTATTTATAAATCTTTATATTTTATAAAATATATTAAGTATAATATATTTCGTTGTAGTTCTATTTTTATTTTCTATATATATTGTTAAACTTATATTTTAAAATTAAATGGCATATAAAAATATTAGATACAAATCTTGTCATGGTCTCATGATTTTCAAACTGGCCTGTTTATTTGCAAGATACAATTCGATAAAATTATATTTTATTCCATTAATAATAATTTTTAAGATGAAATGCAATTATATTATGTTTAATAAAAGCAACTGAATCGAAGTTTTAGTTTGACAAGTATTTTATAAATAAAAATATAATATAGGTTAATATAAAAATCAAGAAAGTTTAATTAGAAATGTATTGTAGAAAGTTTATTTAATCGAAATTTTTCAGCCGCGTTTTTAAAGTAATTGAGTAAAAGTGAAATTATATAAATTTTAATTTAAGAATTTTGTTAAAATAGTTAATTAGTATTAATAAAAACACGGGGTGTTACAATCCTACCCCCTTAAGAAAAGTTTCGTCCCCGAAACTTGGATAGGATGGATAACTGCCCGAGAATAAAAAGCAGTTGGAGAAAACATTGATGTTTTTGGAATTGGAATATTAATATTGCTCTTGATTGGGTATGAATTTTCTGAAATGAAAGATTGATGAATTTAATAATTTTAAAATATAAATAATTCTTTTTCGAATTAATATCAAAATGTTGCTGTATTGTCATTTTCAAAATCAGCGAGAAAGAGGTTTTCAAAAAGGTAGGGCCTAGAAGTTTTGTACGGAATTAAATCAAATTAAATTTATAAGCGTTTTAAGAATAAAAACAATTTATTTAATTTTTGAGAATAAATGTTAGCCTTAAAATAGGCTAAAATAAGAAGTTTTAAAATTTAATTAGGGCTTTAATATAATCAAATTATAGTCCTACCCCCTTAAGAAGTTTTAAACGTATATACATAATATCATTTTTGTTACTTTTAATGATCACGTGTATATGAAATATAGCCTTAGGAAAACGGCATTTTAGGGAAATTATGTAAAAGTCGTCGTGATCATAATTAAAATATGAGCTTTAATGAAATTAAGGAAATTCAGGTTATCGTTGAATGATAAATAAAATTTTAGAGAATTATGGATAACCTAGTTGATATAGCTCATTTTCATAAAATTTGTTATTATAATGTTATTAGGTGAAACAGAAATGTTATAAATCATATTTAGGATATGATTCGAAATTTATAATAAGGGGTTATATAAAGAGAAAATATGATATATGTATGTATATTTTGACGAGAGATAATAGTAATAGATAGGACAAGTTCAAAAGCTATTTAAAATATAAAGAAGAGAATTTCAGAAATGAAGGCAATAGACGAAACTTCATCGTATAAGGTTAATAAGTACTTCGTAGAAATCATAATTTAAGAGTTCAAACATTTTATAACAAGGAAGTACGTTTAAGAGGTTGAATAAAAAGTTAACGAAATTACAAAGGAAATATAAAGTCATTTTTGTTTGAGATTGAAGAGAACAAATGAAAATTAACTTTATGAATTCAATTAGTAAGTTTTATAGATAGATTTCAAGATTAGAAATTTTAGAAGTTGATAACAAATAAGGATGATATAATTTTATGAGATTAAGGAGAAGAGATGAAACTCAATTTAAGAAGTTATTAGGAATTATTGATTTAGGAAATCAACAATTTCGAAGGAGTTAATAATTTTTTTACGAGTTTGAAAAATCATTAAGTTAACTCTTTTTTTTTTTTTTTTTTTTTTTTTTTTTTAGTTGGGATTTTAAAAATATAAAAGGGAACACTAAAATTTATTTTTAGAGATTAAATATTAGGAAGCTTATGATTAGAAGATTTAAAAACTGAAAGATTCCAAAATGATAACGATGGATAAAGAAGGATTTCGATAAAGTTGTAGCAGTCGTTTAATGAAATAGAATTCTTCAAACTTTGAATGTCTTCTTATGTTGCATAATTCTTACTGCGTCCATTTGTTGCGTTTGAATTCTTGTCATATTGTCTTCAAGTCTTATATTTGCGAGAAAATAAAAAGGAATATAAATTCATTTTATGAAGTCATTGTAGGAGTATAATATATGTTAGGAAGATTTTATTTTAGAAGAATAAAATAAGTTAAATAGATTTAAAATTTTTGGAGGGGAACCATGATAACTTAGGTTATGAAGATGTTTGAGAAAAAGTTATAAAATCCTGAAAGCAATAGAATTTTTCAAGGTTTAAAGTGTCGCTTCGGATCGTTCGACTCTTGATGCGTCCATTTGCATGTGCTTGTGTTCTTGTCGTCTCGTCTTCGATTTATACGTCTTGCTTTGAAGTGACGTTAGCATAAGGGATTTGTTAGTCATAGAGCAGATAGCAAGTAAAAGAATTATAATACGACAAGATTCTATCGCTCATCTAACTAGTCCTTTATTCTTAGGTCGATCCTTAAGATTCTACCCTTTCTCACAATTTAAAGTGATCTAAGTTATTATTTTAGCGATCTAGATTTCTAATTCATTATTTGATCCTATAAGTCTATGCCGGACATACGATATGAATGTCTGGCCCAGGTGTCGTCTCGCTATGTGAGATAACTTTAAGTCATTCACGGTCGCAAGACAGCTTTGATACCAACTATAACAACCTGGTTTTTCGTGACTTTAATTAAACTAAGGCGGAATATTAATTAAGTCTATTTATTGCAAAACCAGCTGTCATCGTATTACGACTCATTATACATAATAAGAGTCATAGATAAAGCAGAGTTTAATCGATTACATTCTCTCAAAAATATAAAAATGAGGCCTTCAATCCCCTTGTATAGATCAACAGTCAAGTCTCAAAATTTTCAGAATTTAGTATTACCAAAAATAGCTTCTTCAGCCCCGCACATTCTAAACAACACATATATACATACAATCATGCAGTTCATAAAGCATAACATAAACAGTTCATTTAAACATGGCAAGAAAATCATCAGGTCATCTCAAATCATAATCATGTAAGCAGATCATCATCATCTCAATCATAATCGTGTAAGCAGATCATCATCTCAATCATAATCGGGGGTAGTCGACCCTTTTCAATTATTCATATAGTAACATAACTCGCGAGTCTTGACTACAGAGCGGCTTGTGTACTGCATAGATAATTATCAAAGTGCACTATTGCTCAGGACTCGTACATCAGATCAAACACTAAGTAGCGTACGTGATACCTACGTAATATCCAATCCAACATGGATAATCTATCATACGTTGTCCTATGAACCACAACAAGTCAGGATGGAAGCATGCAAAACCCTACAAAAGCAAGGCCTGCTCATAAGCTGCCGGGTACATCAACGGACTTTAATGCTAGTATACCACTAGGTAAGAAGGTCGATTCAATCCCTTATCTTATGTGTGCACACACTTTCACTTAGAAATGACACAGTCCTCGCTATTCGTGAGAGTATGCTTTTCCTAACCAAAGCGATTAATACCTAATGACAAGGTCCGGATGGGATGGTCATCTTCAGATTTACCTCGTATGGACCGCAAAACGCAACATTTAAGCCCATTCAAGGGATGTATCGCTGCTTGCCTAAAGACTATGAGAGTCATTAGAACGCCTCGCCAAGATCGAGTGAAAAGAGTCCCCATACGCGGCTACCTTTCTAACGATGGCACAATAGATTCGCAACATGACAGACACCGAGTACTAATCATACAACGTTATAATCGAAGGTTAATCTCATGTCGGCCGTGCCTTTGAACTCAAATCCTAAATTGTCGAAGGAATATCGAGTATGAGGAATAACTCGCTCATTATCGGATTCAACCCAAACAACTTGAGAGAGTCTAAGGGTTCCCAAGTTAGAGTGGATAGTCAAAGTGAAGTCAATCATAGGTCAATTCACAAGGGTGGCGCGACAATTATTATAATCATGTGACGAGTTTTAACTCTAAGTATTTAACTCTTAATTCATTATTTCTTTTATCGTTTATAGCTCGGGTGACAATTCTTACTAATTATAACATCGTCGAACTTGTATAATGAAAATTTAATTCTAACAGTTCTTGAGATAAGCTAAGCAAATAGAACACTTAAATATTTATTTTGAGTCGTTAGTATACTTTAAATATTTTCACTATTCATTATTTTACTATTCATCATTTTCTTTCAAATATTAATTCTCGTTACTTAGTTTACTTTAAAATTCTTTATTTCGAATAACTTAAAAAGGTTTAAGTAACTAATTTATTTTATTCAAGTGTAAGTATTTTATTTAATTAAGTTAAGTAAATTAGTTTCGCTTTTAAATTTTAAGTAATTTAAAATAGATTAGTGATTAGTGTTATAAATAATTGAATTTCATTATGACTCACATTTAGTTCTTCCTTTTATTTAAATCGTAAAGTGCTTAGTGATTTAGTAGTTATGCCATTTAGCTTAAGTTGTAAAAATATTACTTAAACGATAATCGACAAATCTTAGTATTCTTGTTAAAATATGAATAAGTGACATTTAGTTAAATACCTTTTAGGAGGCTTTTAATTTCTTAATACGACTTCATATTATAATTTTCTTTACTTATTCGATTAAGGTGAAAAGATAATTTGATCGTAGAATCTAATTTAAATTTTTATAACTTAGAAACTTTTCTACATTATTACTTTTTATGAAATCATTTGTGTCTTTTTATAATATCTTACATTTTATATGTTTGATTTTTATTATCGACTTACAATGATTTAGTGAGTTGTCGACTTTAAGACAAATTCCTAATTTTAATGATATTGTTTAAATTTGTGAGCTTTGCTTTAAGTTAATCTTTTCATATAAAATGTAATACTTACTAAATTATTTATATGGTTCGTTAATCTTTTTTTGGCCCTTACATTTTCATACTTAGTAAATTCTTGACACTTCATTTTTGTCCTAATTTATATTTGTGACGTTAGTTCTTAAATTCCTTTTTAATTAAGAGACTTCGTCTAACTTTATTTTATTTTCATAAATCTTGTTAGTGATACTAATTTTTAACTTTATTTGATAATAGCTTTACTTAGGATTATTATAAATTTCAAGTTCTTCATTTCCTTTTATTTTTTTTAACTAAATACTTATTTAGTATATTTTAAGTTCATTATCAACTTTAGAGTTTTAATAAAGTAATCGTCTTATTAAATGTGATATATGACTTTTTATATAACTATTTATTTTAGAAAATTTAATACGAGTAACTTTTAATTTGTATTAAAATGAGCTTTACTTCAAAATTGATTTAACCCTAATTAAACTTAATACTCTTCAAATTAAATTCTTCATTTTTAGTTATATTTTGACTTGTACTTTTTAGTGACGATAAAAGTTTTATTACTATAATTATTTTATTTAAATTTAATTTATTTACTTAAGTTAATTTAATAATAGTTTAGTCACATTTTATACTTGTGATACTTATAATTAACATGGTCAATACTTTACACATAACATATGATTTCAACATGATAAAATTTCATATAAAATCAACAATAATTTAACAACACATTTTTCACCTAAAACATTTTATCACAAAAATCATATTTCACAATTCAATTCAACATTATATTATAACAAAAATAACACACAATCAAAATTCACAAATCACATAAATAATTTATACATCACATGAACACAAAAATTATATATTCTAAATACGTAAATTAAACTAGTATGCGGGGACACCTTAGGTTAGCTCGGTATGAATTTTCTTAGCTAAATGCGGATCAGTGATTTTGTCGAACCAAGACCCAAATCCAACCAGATTAACTCGTAGACCCAATTAGTAATGAAGTTGAAGGAGAAAAACAGCGGCAAAGACGTTTGACAGCAACATGTAATACAAGAGGTAAGAACGAGAGTGAATTAGAGTCGAAATGATTCGAGTGACGAAGTAAAAGGAAAACGACAGTATTGATTCAGTCGTCAATTTTTTTAAAGAGAACAAACTGAAATGAACGGGAAAGGGAGAGTAAGACGGAAATAGAAAACGACCTCGTGGTAGTCCTGCTTTCTCGTCGAGGCCGAGCTGACAGAGGTAAGCTCTCCGGTGATCGAAGTTCGACACTAGTGGCCTTAAAACAGAAAAACGCAGGAGAGTAAAGGAGTGTACCAAGAAGAATGGTGGGATGAGCGAGGGGAAAAAGAGAGGAGGACTCACGGTGGTGGTGGTGGTCGAGCTCGCCTTCAATGGCGACTCCGGTGGCCGGCCTGGCTGGCTCCGGTGAGGACGTGACAGAGAGAAGGGAGAAGAAGCAGAGGAGAGCAGGGGAAAACATGGGAAAGGAAAAGAGGGAGCTCGAGGTGGTTGTCGAGCTTCTAAGCTCACCATTAATGGCGGCTCCGGTGGGGCTGACTTACGGTGGGGACGGTGGCTGGCGAGGCGGTTTCCGTGAGTTAAAGAAGAAGAAAGCGAGGGCGAGAAAAGGGCAAGGCAGGGGAAGAGAGGGACCACGGTGGTGGTGCTCAAGGTCGGTGACGGTGGTGGCTCCGGTGAGCTGCTCCGGTGGCCGTGGCCATGGTGGCTGTGACAGCCGGCTGATGATGTTGTTGTTGCCATGTTGTTGTGGGTGTCGATGTTGTTGTTGTTTTGTTGATGTTGGTGTTGTCATTGTTTTGTTGTTATTGTTGATTTTGTTTTATTTTAATTTAAAAGGGGGAAATAAAATGGAGGAAGAAGAAGATCAGAAGAAGGAGGGAGTTATAAGGGGTGCTAAGGAAGTTTGACCTAAAAAATAAAATATCCCAAGCAAGTGGATGGTGATGTCGACATACTTAGGAGACTTTAGGGTTAAATTTTCCGATTTGCTCTGTTTCATTCGCTCTTATTTATAAATCTTTATATTTTATAAAATATATTAAGTATAATATATTTCGTTGTAGTTCTATTTTTATTTTCTATATATATTGTTAAACTTATATTTTAAAATTAAATGGCATATAAAAATATTAGTTACAAATTTTGTTGCGGTCTCACAGATTTTCAAACGGTCTGTTTATTTGCAAGATACAATTCGATAAAATTATATTTTATTCCATTAATAATAATTTTTAAGATGAAATGCAATTATATTATGTTTAATAAAAGCAACTGAATCGAAGTTTTAGTTTGACAAGTATTTTATAAATAAAAATATAATATAGGTTAATATAAAAATCAAGAAAGTTTAATTAGAAATGTATTGTAGAAAGTTTATTTAATCGAAATTTTTCAGCCGCGTTTTTAAAGTAATTGAGTAAAAGTGAAATTATATAAATTTTAATTTAAGAATTTTGTTAAAATAGTTAATTAGTATTAATAAAAACACGGGGTGTTACAATCCTACCCCCTTAAGAAAAGTTTCGTCCCCGAAACTTGGATAGGATGGATAACTGCCCGAGAATAAAAAGCAGTTGGAGAAAACATTGATGTTTTTGGAATTGGAATATTAATATTGCTCTTGATTGGGTATGAATTTTCTGAAATGAAAGATTGATGAATTTAATAATTTTAAAATATAAATAATTCTTTTTCGAATTAATATCAAAATGTTGCTGTATTGTCATTTTCAAAATCAGCGAGAAAGAGGTTTTCAAAAAGGTAGGGCCTAGAAGTTTTGTACGGAATTAAATCAAATTAAATTTATAAGCGTTTTAAGAATAAAAACAATTTATTTAATTTTTGAGAATAAATGTTAGCCTTAAAATAGGCTAAAATAAGAAGTTTTAAAATTTAATTAGGGCTTTAATATAATCAAATTATAGTCCTACCCCCTTAAGAAGTTTTAAACGTATATACATAATATCATTTTTGTTACTTTTAATGATCACGTGTATATGAAATATAGCCTTAGGAAAACGGCATTTTAGGGAAATTATGTAAAAGTCGTCGTGATCATAATTAAAATATGAGCTTTAATGAAATTAAGGAAATACAGGTTATCGTTGAATGATAAATAAAATTTTAGAGAATTATGGATAACCTAGTTGATATAGCTCATTTTCATAAAATTTGTTATTATAATGTTATTAGGTGAAACAGAAATGTTATAAATCATATTTAGGATATGATTCGAAATTTATAATAAGGGGTTATATAAAGAGAAAATATGATATATGTATGTATATTTTGACGAGAGATAATAGTAATAGATAGGACAAGTTCAAAAGCTATTTAAAATATAAAGAAGAGAATTTCAGAAATGAAGGCAATAGACGAAACTTCATCGTATAAGGTTAATAAGTACTTCGTAGAAATCATAATTTAAGAGTTCAAACATTTTATAACAAGGAAGTACGTTTAAGAGGTTGAATAAAAAGTTAACGAAATTACAAAGGAAATATAAAGTCATTTTTGTTTGAGATTGAAGAGAACAAATGAAAATTAACTTTATGAATTCAATTAGTAAGTTTTATAGATAGATTTCAAGATTAGAAATTTTAGAAGTTGATAACAAATAAGGATGATATAATTTTATGAGATTAAGGAGAAGAGATGAAACTCAATTTAAGAAGTTATTAGGAATTATTGATTTAGGAAATCAACAATTTCGAAGGAGTTAATAATTTTTTTACGAGTTTGAAAAATCATTAAGTTAACTCTTTTTTTTTTTTTTTTTTTTTTTTTTTTTTTAGTTGGGATTTTAAAAATATAAAAGGGAACACTAAAATTTATTTTTAGAGATTAAATATTAGGAAGCTTATGATTAGAAGATTTAAAAACTGAAAGATTCCAAAATGATAACGATGGATAAAGAAGGATTTCGATAAAGTTGTAGCAGTCGTTTAATGAAATAGAATTCTTCAAACTTTGAATGTCTTCTTATGTTGCATAATTCTTACTGCGTCCATTTGTTGCGTTTGAATTCTTGTCATATTGTCTTCAAGTCTTATATTTGCGAGAAAATAAAAAGGAATATAAATTCATTTTATGAAGTCATTGTAGGAGTATAATATATGTTAGGAAGATTTTATTTTAGAAGAATAAAATAAGTTAAATAGATTTAAAATTTTTGGAGGGGAACCATGATAACTTAGGTTATGAAGATGTTTGAGAAAAAGTTATAAAATCCTGAAAGCAATAGAATTTTTCAAGGTTTAAAGTGTCGCTTCGGATCGTTCGACTCTTGATGCGTCCATTTGCATGTGCTTGTGTTCTTGTCGTCTCGTCTTGATTTATACGTCTTGCTTTGAAGTGACGTTAGCATAAGGGATTTGTTAGTCATAGAGCAGATAGCAAGTAAAAGAATTATAATACGACAAGATTCTATCGCTCATCTAACTAGTCCTTTATTCTTAGGTCGATCCTTAAGATTCTACCCTTTCTCACAATTTAAAGTGATCTAAGTTATTATTTTAGCGATCTAGATTTCTAATTCATTATTTGATCCTATAAGTCTATGCCGGACATACGATATGAATGTCTGGCCCAGGTGTCGTCTCGCTATGTGAGATAACTTTAAGTCATTCACGGTCGCAAGACAGCTTTGATACCAACTATAACAACCTGGTTTTTCGTGACTTTAATTAAACTAAGGCGGAATATTAATTAAGTCTATTTATTGCAAAACCAGCTGTCATCGTATTACGACTCATTATACATAATAAGAGTCATAGATAAAGCAGAGTTTAATCGATTACATTCTCTCAAAAATATAAAAATGAGGCCTTGATCCCTTGTATAGATCAACAGTCAAGTCTCGGTACTGGATCATTACCAAAAATAGCTTCTTCAAATTTGCACATTCTAAACAACACATATATACATACAATCATGCAGTTCATAAAGCATAACATAAACAGTTCATTTAAACATGGCAAGAAAATCATCAGGTCATCTCAAATCATAATCATGTAAGCAGATCATCATCATCTCAATCATAATCGTGTAAGCAGATCATCATCTCAATCATAATCGGGGTAGTCGACCCTTTTCAATTATTCATATAGTAACATAACTCGCGAGTCTTGACTACAGAGCGGCTTGTGTACTCTCATAGATAATTATCAAAGTGCACTAGCTGCTCAGACTCGTACATCAGATCAAACACTAAGTAGCGTACGTGATAACTACCTAATATCCAATACAACATGGATAATCTATCATACGTTGTCCTATGAACCACAACAAGTCAGGATGGAAGCATGCAAAACCCTACAAAAGCAAGGCCTGCTCATAAGCTGCCGGGTACATCAACGGACTTTAATGCTAGTATACCACTAGGTAAGAAGGACGATTCAATCCACTTATCTTATGTGTGCACACACTTTCACTTAGAAATGACACAGTCCTCGCTATTCGAGAGAGTATGCTTTTCCTAACCAAAACGATTAATACCTAATGACAAGGTCCCCGGATGGGATGGTCATCTTCCGTTACCTCGTATGGACCGCAAAACGCAACATTTAAGCCCATTCAAGGGATGTATACGCCTGCTTGCCTAAAGACTATGAGAGTCATTAGAAACGCCTCGATCATTTGAGAGTGAAAAAGAGTCCCCATACGCGGCTACCTTTCTAACGATGGCACAATAGATTCGCAACATGACAGACACCCGAGTACTAATCATACAACGTTATAATCGAAGGGTTAATCTCATGTCAGGCCGTGCCTTTGAACTCAAATCCTAAATTGTCGAAGGAATATCGAGTATGAGGAATAACTCGCTCATTATCGGATTCAACCCAAACAACCGCAGAGACTAAGGGTTCCCAAGTTAGAGTGGATAGTCAAAGTGAAGTCAATCATAGGTCAATTCACAAGGGTGGCGCGACAATTATTATAATCATGTGACGAGAGTTTTAACTCTAAGTATTTAACTCTTAATTCATTATTTCTTTTATCGTTTATAGCTCAGGTGACAATTCTTACTAATTATAACATCGTCGAACTTGTATAATGAAAATTTAATTCTAACAGTTCTTGATAAGCTAAGCAAATAGAACACTTAAATATTTATTTTGAGTCGTTCAGTATACTTTAAATATTTTCACTATTCATTATTTTACTATTCATCATTTTCTTTCAAATATTAATTCTCGTTACTTAGTTTACTTTAAAATTCTTTATTTCGAATAACTTAAAAAGGTTTAAGTAACTAATTTATTTTATTCAAGTGTAAGTATTTTATTTAATTAAGTTAAGTAATTTAGTTTCGTTTTAAATTTTAAGTAATTTAAAATAGATTAGTGATTAGTGTTATAAATAATTGAATTTCATTATGACTCACATTTAGTTCTTCCTTTTATTTAAATCGTAAAGTGCTTAGTGATTTAGTAGTTATGCCATTTAGCTTAAGTTGTAAAAATATTACTTAGCGATAATCGACAAATTTTAGTATTCTTGATAAAATATGATTAAGTGACATTTAGTTAAATTCCTTTTAGGTGGTTTTTAATTTCTTAATACGACTTCATATTATAATTTTTCTTTACTTATTCGATTAAGGTGAAAAGATAATTTGATCGTAGAATCTAATTTAAATTTTTATAACTTAGAAACTTTTCTACATTATTACTTTTTATGAAATCATTTGTGTCTTTTTATAATATCTTACATTTTATATGTTTGATTTTTATTATACGACTTACAATGATTTAGTGAGTTGTCGACTTTAAGACAAATTCCTAATTTTAATGATATTGTTTAAATTTGTGAGCTTTGCTTTAAGTTAATCTTTTCATATAAAATGTAATACTTACTAAATTATTTATATGGTTCGTTAATCTTTTTTTTTTTGCCCTTACATTTTCATACTTAGTAAATTCTTGACACTTCATTTTTGTCCTAATTTATATTTGTGACGTTAGTTCTTAAATTCCTTTTTAATTAAGAGACTTCGTCTAACTTTATTTTATTTTCATAAATCTTGTTAGTGATACTAATTTTTAACTTTATTTGATAATAGCTTTACTTAGGATTATTATAAATTTCAAGTTCTTCATTTCCTTTTATTTTTTTTAACTAAATACTTATTTAGTATATTTTAAGTTCATTATCAACTTTAGAGTTTTAATAAAGTAATCGTCTTATTAAATGTGATATATGACTTTTTATATAACTATTTATTTTAGAAAATTTAATACGAGTAACTTTTAATTTGTATTAAAATGAGCTTTACTTCAAAATTGATTTAACCCTAATTAAACTTAATACTCTTCAAATTAAATTCTTCATTTTTAGTTATATTTTGACTTGTACTTTTTAGTGACGATAAAAGTTTTATTACTATAATTATTTTATTTAAATTTAATTTATTTACTTAAGTTAATTTAATAATAGTTTAGTCACATTTTATACTTGTGATACTTATAATTAACATGGTCAATACTTTACACATAACATATGATTTCAACATGATAAAATTTCATATAAAATCAACAATAATTTAACAACACATTTTTCACCTAAAACATTTTATCACAAAAATCATATTTCACAATTCAATTCAACATTATATTATAACAAAATAACACACAATCAAAATTCACAAATCACATAAATAATTTATACATCACATGAACACAAAAATTATATATTCTAAATCGTAAATTAAACTAGTATGCTGGGGACACCTTAGGTTAGCTCGGTATGAATTTTCTTAGCTAAATGCGGATCAGTGATTTTGTCGAACCAAGACCCAAATCCAACCCGATTAACTCGTAGACCCAATTAGTAATGAAGTTGAAGGAGAAAACAATGCAGAAAGGCGTTTGTGACAACATGTAATACAAGAGGTAAGAACGAGAGTGAATTAGAGTCGAAATGATTCGAAAGGACGAAGTAAAAGGAAAACGACAAAGATTGATTGATCGTCAATTTTTTTAAAGAGAACAAACTGAAATGAACGGGAAAGGGAGAGTAAGACGGAAATAGAAAACGACCTCGTGGTAGTCCTGCTTTCTCGTCGAGGCCGAGCTGACAGAGGTAAGCTCTCCGGTGATCGAAGTTCGACACTAGTGGCCTTAAAACAGAAAAACGCAGGAGAGTAAAGGAGTGTACCAAGAAGAATGGTGGGACAGAAAACAGGGGAAAAAGAGAGGAGGACTCACGGTGGTGGTGGTGGTCGAGCTCGCCTTCAATGGCGACTCCGGTGGCCGGCCTGGCTGGCTCCGGTGAGGACGTGACAGAGAGAAGGGAGAAGAAGCAGAGGAGAGCAGGGGAAAACATGGGAAAGGAAAAGAGGGAGCTCGAGGTGGTTGTCGAGCTTCTAAGCTCACCATTAATGGCGGCTCCGGTGGGGCTGACTTACGGTGGTGACGGTGGCTGGCGAGGCGGTTCCGGCGAGTTAAAGAAGAAGAAGCGAGGGACGAGAAAAGGGCAAGGCAGGGGAAGAGAGGGACCACGGTGGTGGTGCTCAAGGTCGGTGACGGTGGTGGCTCCGGTGAGCTGCTCCGGTGGCCGTGGCCATGGTGGCTGTGACAGCCGGCTGATGATGTTGTTGTTGCCATGTTGTTGTGGGTGTCGATGTTGTTGTTGTTTTGTTGATGTTGGTGTTGTCATTGTTTTGTTGTTATTGTTGATTTTGTTTTATTTTAATTTAAAAGGGGGAAATAAAATGGAGGAAGAAGAAGATCAGAAGAAGGAGGGAGTTATAAGGGGTGCTAAGGAAGTTTGACCTAAAAAATAAAATATCCCAAGCAAGTGGATGGTGATGTCGACATACTTAGGAGACTTTAGGGTTAAATTTTCCGATTTGCTCTGTTTCATTCGCTCTTATTTATAAATCTTTATATTTTATAAAATATATTAAGTATAATATATTTCGTTGTAGTTCTATTTTTATTTTCTATATTGTTAAACTTATATTTTAAAATTAAATGGCATATAAAAATATTAGTTACAAATTTTGTTGCGGTCTCACAGATTTTCAAACGGTCTGTTTATTTGCAAGATACAATTCGATAAAATTATATTTTATTCCATTAATAATAATTTTTAAGATGAAATGCAATTATATTAAGTTTAATAAAAGCAACTGAATCGAAGTTTTAGTTTGACAAGTATTTTATAAATAAAAATATAATATAGGTTAATATAAAAATCAAGAAAGTTTAATTAGAAATGTATTGTAGAAAGTTTATTTAATCGAAATTTTTCAGCCGCGTTTTTAAAGTAATTGAGTAAAAGTGAAATTATATAAATTTTAATTTAAGAATTTTGTTAAAATAGTTAATTAGTATTAATAAAAACACGGGGTGTTACAGAGAAATTTGTCGTAGGTGTTTCATTTGATTTATCGAGTTTGAATATGTAAAAATAAAGTTCAAATTTGAAGTATATCAAAATAGTTTTAATTCAGGTGCGAGTAAAGTTGTAGCGCATTGTGTTAGAAAAATATTGAGCGAGATTGTTAAATTAAAGACTTGCGCAATTATAAAAGGCTTAACTTAACATGGAGGGTTACATGTTTAGCGAAAAAAATTCAGTCGCATTTTTATTATAAGGAAAAAGGATGAATTTAATCTAAGGAATTAAATTCTTTTAAAAAAATGTGTTTAAAAAACACGGGGTGTTACAATCCTACCCCCTTAAGAAAAGTTTCGTCCCCGAAACTTGAAAAGAGTGGATAACTGCTCAAGGTTAAAACAAGGCAGTTAGAGAGAATATTGCGAATTTACAAATTTGGATAGTAATATTTGGTTTTGTTGGAATAAAACCCTTTTAAAAAGTTGAGTTTTCTAATTAATATAGAAACGTCGGATAAAGTGAAAATATTGGAGAACAAAATCGCGTTTGTTTTATTAATGAGGTATTTAAATAAATATGGAAATGTTGCTAGAATGTTATTTCTGGAAATGACGCGAAGGAGGCTCACATAAAGGTAGGGTCTAGGAGTTTTGTACGGATTTAAATGAAGTTAAAATATTAAGAGTCTTAGGAATAAAAATAATTCATTTAGCTTTGAGAATACATGTTAATCATAAAATAGTTTGAAAATAAGAAATTTCAGATTTTAGTAGGACTTTAATATAGTTAAATTATAGTCCTACCCCCTTAAGATGTTTTAAACGTATATATCTAATATTATTATTGTTACTTTTAATGACCACAAAATCAAGTTACAAAGCCTTTAGGAAAAACAACGGCAATTAGGGAAAATGGATAAATGTTGCAGTGATCATTAGGAGAATATGAGCTTTAATAAATTTAAGGAAATATAGGTTATCGTTGGATGATTAAATGAAACGTTGAGGAGATTTTGGATAACCTTGTTGATATAGCTCATTTTCTTAAAATTTGTTATTATAATGTTAATAGATGAAACGGGGATGTTAAAATCATGTTTCGGTTGAGATTGAAATTTATAATAATGGATGACGTAAGAATCTAAAATTTTTGTATATATATATTTCTAAAATAGAGGAAATAGTAGAAAACAATTTCAAGGATTTTAGAAATAAAGGAATAAAAATTTTGAACCATGAAGTTTCAAAAATGTTTCGCATTACGTAACAAAGATTTGACGGAACAAGCAAAAATTTTCAAGGGTATTTTTATAGGGAACGTATGAAAACAATTTTTAGAAGCAAATATTTAAGAGGTTGATAAGAATCTTAAATATAGGGAATCACAACAAAATGAGGTCGTAAAGGAAATTTGTGTGATGGGTTGTAATTCGTGCATTATCGTATTTTGAAAAAAAAACAAGACATATCTTGCCCTTCGGTAGGGGTTTATTGGTTTTGATTTGCTTGTGACTTGTGAGTTTGATTTGTTTGATAAAATTGGAGGAAACAAAATACAGTGAGTCTCCTTTATTGAGTAAAATAAAAGTAAGTATAGAGTTAACTAGGAATTTTACCGGTGATGTCGTCAACATCGATAACGTCTTCAGCACCCTCTTCCGATTCGGTCAAAAGGTACACACGCCCTTGAACCTTCACGGCTGGCGGTGGTCCCGCGTTTGCCTTTGTAATCGTACCCTTCCTTGGGCATTCATTTGACTTGTGTCCCACTACATTGCAGGAAAAACATACTACTGGTTCTCCATTACATTGTTTTCCTGGGTGGGTCGGTTGTCGGCATCTACGACACTGGCTTGGTTGTAAAGTCGGAGCCCCAGGAATTTGTTGGTTGTTCCTTGCGACGAATGTGGTGGGGTTTCGGTTGAAATCTGGGATGCCTGGTTCTTATTGCGGTTGTGCGAACTCGATAGCTCGGGCGACCATAGAATGGCTTCGAATGAAGCTAGCACTTGCCAGGAGGAGTGAAGACCTTCTTTTCTTTTTCTCTTCGACTTCTCCCTTACGGATCGAGGCCCAAATACTTGTTGCTTTTTCGTGAGGCCTCTGCAAAGTTCTTCTGATTGAATCCGCTCATGTTCGTCCTCGCACCAGTAAGTCATACCTCTTACGTGCACTGGTCATGAGTTCCTCCTCGTTAGTTATTATCTTGGGAGAAAATTTGGATAACTCCTGATACTTTTCGGTGTATGCTTGCAGAGACATATCACCTTGGTTCAAGTTTCGGAACTCTTCTTCCTTGTCCCATTTTAGTTCCTCCCCAAAGTATTTGTTCTCCAATAGAGTCTTGAACTCGCTCCAATTATAGATCCTTAGGGGGAACGTGGATCTGATTAGGCGCCACCAGCTATTGGCCTCCCCTTTCAAGTAGTATGCTACTACATTCACCTTTTCATTAGGTGGCGTCTTGCTTAGTTCCAAAAGCTTCTCCATTTCCTCAATCCATTCCGTCAAGACAGTAGGATTGACGGAGCCTGAGTATGGTTGAGGTCTATGTTTTGAGAACCTCTCAAATGCGGATTGGTTGTTTCCGCCACCCTGATGTTGGTACATGCCTTGAGCAATCTTTGTGATTGCATCCTCGAAGCCTTTTCTTCTTGCCTCCTCTTCGTGAAATTGTTGCTTAAGGTCATTATGCGGAATACCGTTTGCGACCATTACGAAAATATTAAACTGTGTGAATTTGGAGTAGCTCTAAAAGAGGCATAACATAGAATACAAGATAGGAGTTGTTTACATAGATTTCGAGTAGCAAAAACATCTAATACATTTCCTAGGAAGATAACTGAAAGTAGAAGATAGGGATAACGATTCCTAATAGTGTCATACAAAATCACTGAGGTTAGGTAGTTAAAATCTAGAGATTTTACAAAATGTTATCCGTACTAGTAGTTAATAGGGCTAAAAGGATCTAGAGCCCGTTTGAAGACCCCGCATCGCTGACCTCCTGCTCATCATCAAAGGTGTGTCCCTGAGCAGTGGCACGACATGCAAGCCTGAGGCCGCATTTGAAGAAATTCCACCCGTGGAACTTTCCCCCTCGAACTGTAGACAGGTGGCATACTGTAAACCACCAATGGAAAGCTTCACCTCTGAGGAACCTCTCGGTTAAGCGTACCTTCCACTCTTCGTGAACTCCAGCCTCAACAAACTTCGCCTCCATTTCGCATAACCAAAACCAGCAGGTGTCATGGTCTCCTGCGAATGTGCGCGGGGGATCTCCTAAGAAAATCCCGTAAGCATCGATCCTGGCAGGGTCAGTCCATGCAAGCTCAGATGCTTAGGAAGTGCGAGCATGAAAGCACGTGAGGCGTATTTAATCGAGCGATTTCCTTCCGTCTCCATCTTGGTGAATCGCCGGTTGATGACATCTACAAGGGATTTTAAGGAAAGGAGTCAAACAACAACAAAAACATTGTTTGAACGGAAATAAAATGGCTATTAGGAGAATATAAATTTTTGATTGAACGAAAACAGGATTAACAAGGGTTTAAGGATTTTATTAGTGAATTTGGTTAAGGCTTTAGTAGATGTCCCTACTTCGTATAGCCTGGTACTCCTTCAGCGTTTCACTTCTCGAGAGTTAAGTTTATTAATTCGATTTTATATTCTAGGCTAGTTGTTAGTTTTAGTCAGTCACATCAGCAAGTAGCAAGCATACGATGGTTAGCGTATTTTATTTTAGGGTAGTAGCTCGTTTATTTAAGAAGATTTTAGCGTATGGTCGGTACTTAAAGTTTCTACCCATCCTCACACTTTAAGGTGATCTAGGTTATTTATTTTAGCGATCTAAGATTTCTAATTTATTATTTGATCCTATAAGTCTATGCCTGACATATATATTAATATGTATGTCTGGTCCAGGTGTCGTCTCGCTATGTGAGATAACTTTAAGTCATTCACGGTCGCAAGACACTGATACTAATCAGAATAACCTGGTTTTTCGTGACTTTAATTAAACTAAGGCGGAAAATTAATTAAGTCTATATATTACAAAACCAGCTGTTAATCGTAATAAAACTCTAAATACATAGTACGAGTTTAGGATAACAGAGTATATGTTTGATTACATTCTCTCAAGCGTACAAAATAAATAAGGTAAACTCTCCCCAGCATTCGAAATAAAAGTAGTCCTCGGGGTACCTGCGTTTAACCAATTATCATTTTCCCGCAACACTCTTTCGACACATGTAATTCTAAAACATATGCATTATATAAAGGAAATAAATAAATAAAAACAAATAGCAATTAGGCATGCATCACATAAGAAAAGCATGATGATTCAAACATGAGTATAAATCAAATCGCATAACGTACAAATACTCACACAAAATCATTCTCAAGTAAATCATATCTCAAGACACAAGAAAACATGCCATTCAGACAACAACCAATCAAAACAAGGAAATACATCCAAACATATGTTAACTAAAGAATGTTCATTAGCGAGGCGGAAGCATGCAGACGTAATTTCGCAATAGTAGACAGGGCCAAACAGATTGGACGTGTCTGACACACTATACAACAGTGGACAGGGCCAAGCAGATTGGACGTGGCTGACATACTAGACGTCCGCGCAATAGCGGTCGTGAACAAAGCGGGCGTGTGCGAGCAGGCTAAGGATACCTAAAGCGATAAGGACAGCCAAATCCCGAGTCTAATGTATGCATACACCACTATAGATAGGTTCAGATCATACTCGCCCTCGAGTAAGTAGTCACCTAATAATACGACTATCACCTTAGTCGGGTACCTCCGGGTGAAATTTGGAGTTTCCAATTACCGTAGTATGGCCTCACGGAGATATCAATCATGCCCCATCCCTGAGGTTGTATATCCCGCACCGAAATAATACTTTATAAAAATATTAGATCGCCTTTAGCAACTCTGGGAGGGAGCCAAAGTCCCCATAGACGGCTACCTCATTAACTTCGAATTCAAGAGTCGCGACATGGCGAACAATCCAAGTATTTTATTCAAGTATTTCATTTTCTCAATTTCTTATTTCCTCGTTCATTCAATATAGGTGACAATTCTGTAACTTAAATATATCGTCTAACTTTGTATAATGAAATTTTAGTTCTAGCAGTTCTTCAGATAAACAAAACACATAGAAAGACTTAATGATTTATTTTGAGTCCGTTCGTAAATTTTAAATATTTTCACTATTCATTATTTTACTATTCACCGTATTTACTATTCATCGTATTTACTATTCATCGTATTTTTATTCGTATTCGTATTTTCGTATTTCGTATTTGTACGTATTTTTATACGTATTTATACTTCGTATTTTATTCGTATTTTTATTAAATACATGTATTACAAGTATTTATTATTTTATTCTTATACTTAGTATACTTACATCTTTTTATATAATTTTTATAATTAGATATTTTTCTAAAGTATCAAAATCACTTTTGTTTTCTAAGTATAGAATTATAGTTTTAAAGTCGTTAGGTTCGTTTTGTACTTTAGCGATTTTTGAAAATATTTAAAAGTCTAGTTTTAAAAACGTTAAGTTCATTTTGTATTTAGTGATTTTGAAATATATTTTAATCAAAGTTGTTAAGTTCATTTGTACTTAGTGATTTTAAATGATATTTCAAAAGCAAAACTCGGTTAAATTTAGTCGTATACTTAACTAAAATTTAAGCGGTTTCAAATTTTAGCGAGGTTGTCGTAGTTTATTTTAAATAGTCCGTATCTCCACATCCACATTTAAGCATAAGCGTGCACTCAAGTGATTCATTTTAAATACATGTAACGCCTATTTTTATTGGTTTCGTTGATTCTTTTTATTAACGATTCATTATACAATAAAATATAAAACTAATTACTAATCAATTTTAGTGACTAAGTGACAAATTCATTTTGACCAAAATTGACCCATTTTTAATAGTAAAACCGTGGTACTCAACCTAAGTTACACATTTATTTTCTTTTGTTTTTATTAATAAATCATTACTTTTAACTAATTAATTTACTTAAGTGATAAAAATAAAAAGTGATAAAATCATTTTTGGTCCAAAATTAGCCCTAAGGCCGTGACCCTTCACACATGTACCATTTATTTTCGTTTTCAAATTTTATCGGTTTTAACTTAAAGTTTTTATATACTAATTATTTAACTTATACTAAAACGATTTAACTAGTTTACGATTTTCACTATTTATTTTATCTCAATTATGAATAGTGATTTTACTCACTTTAATTTTCTAACTTTTATATTTTGATGATTTAGTCTATTTAACTTATATAACTATTTTTGTAACTTTTCACTAATGACTTTAAACAATAATAAAATAAAACTTATATTTATTATGAATCAAGTTAGTCCTTTATGTGAAGAACACCATGAATATGTGATGAATCCAATTATTTTTCATATGAACATTTTTAACTCAAATTCTTATATTATCGTTTTATTTTCTCAAATTTTTATGGTATGTCTAATTAACCTAGACTAATCATAATATGTTATTTAGAAAAATTAAAACTAAAAATCGGTCCAAAAAGAAGGGTAAAACCGTGTATATGCATGTATGTTCACAAGTATTTTATTTTCGATTTTTATACTTTTAATTCAATAACTAACTTACTTTATATTGTTTATATATTTAACATAGATGAAAAACATATACAAACATTAACATATAAAAGTAAAAATCATTTCAAACACAAGAATAACAAAACTTCAAGAACACACATAAATACTTTAAAACATTTAAATTTCATAACAAACTCATTTTTACTCCAAAACATAAACTAGTTATATTTTCATGTTCATTTTATTACAAGTATTTTAAGCATGCAATATACAAAAATTAAAACGAAAAATTTAGTGAGAAATTTAGGGGTGGCCGTGGGTTTACATGTTCTACACAAGTTTTATTTTTTTGATTTTTGTCTTGTAATTAGTCATGCAAAACCTAAAGTGATATACACATTCAAACATAACATATAATCAAGCAAGTGTAGGTGCTTATCAAATATAGTGTGCGGGAGCACCTTAGTTTAGGTTAAGAGCAATTTGTTTAGCAATTGTCGGGATCAACGATATGATCAAACTGGCTCAAATCGACTCCTCCACCTTGCTCCTCGTCTTTGATTAGGATTAGTTCATAAAAATGAAACAAACAAGTTAGTAATTTTATTTTAGTTATACTAATCAAAAATGAAAATTAAAAGTGTAGTATCATTTTAATGTTTAAGTGATGTTTTAAGTTTTTATGATTTCAATTTATGTTCATATTTATTTGTATGTAAAAAGAGTAAGTGAGTACTAAATATAATTGGTGAGGAGTTTATTTAAGTGTGTTAATTAATTTAAGCAAATAAAATGAGAGATTAAGGAAGGAAAAGAATTAAAGAGGATGAATATTGGATGTGTTCTTGAGCTTGCAAATAAATAAGCTTACTAATGCTCTTGAGTATGAGTTTATTTTAGAGAGAAAAGACTTAGAGAATTTTTGGTGTATGTGTGTGTGTTTGTACGTATGATGTGTAGTAGTAGTAGTGTTTTGTTTTTGTAAAACAAGTGTGAATGTGTTTGTGTATTTAGTTGTATAAATCATTTAATTAAATGAAGCTAGAATGATGATGAATTTAGTAGTGTGTAAGGTGGATTAGACATGGTAGTAAAAAGGAGACATGGTGGTGTAAGAGAAAGGAAGAATGGAAGAGGCTAAGGTTGGACCAAGAAGGTCAAAATTTTCGCCAAGACCAAGATCAAGTGGGCTCGATTTTCGTTTTGAAATTTTCGATTTCTTGCACGTGAAAAGTCCCGAAATAAAATATATGGTCTTAAAATGATGGCTCGAAGTAAGATCAAAAATTAAAATGAAGAAAAACGTAGAAGGGTAATCAAAATGAAAAATGGCCTTAGGATCCTCGAAACTTTTAATAAAAATTTCGTTTGGTCGAAATATGTATTTTTTTTTGGTTGAATGTTATCGAATTAAATCATTATAACCAAACGTCAAAAAGTTTATCAGTTTAGGCTTAGTGTAACTCAATATTTCGATGTTTATCAAAAGTGTTAGCTAAATCAAAACGAAATAGTAATTTATAATAATAAAATAATGTTTGTTAGTAATAATCAAAAATGATTAACCTTAACAAGCTTTAATTAGATTAGGATTATTTGTAAGTAGGTTTAGAAAAGGGTTAGGTGATTTAATCACTCTTAGGTGGCTCGGCCATTTAGTCATCGTTTGACCTCGATTTGCGTGCCAAAATTTGTCGTTGAGAAATTTGTCGTAGGTGTTTCATTTGATTTATCGAGTTTGAATATGTAAAAATAAAGTTCAAATTTGAAGTATATCAAAATAGTTTTAATTAGTCTGAGTAAAGTTGTAGCGCATTGTGTTAGAAAAATATTGAGCGAGATTGTTAAATTAAAGACTTGCGCAATTATAAAAGGCTTAACTTAACATGGAGGGTTACATGTTTAGCGAAAAAAATTCAGTCGCATTTTTATTATAAGGAAAAAGGATGAATTTAATCTAAGGAATTAAATTCTTTTAAAAAAATGTGTTTCAAAAACACGGGGTGTTACATTGTGATCTTATTTTAATCGTCTTTTTGAGTGCATTATTATATATTTATATGTAATGTTCATAATTTTTTTTTATAATATGTAACTAAAGATATGAAACAAAAGAAAACGTACATCGACGTATGTACAAAAAATATATGTATAGAATCCAATGGAATTGAGGAAGTAATATGTTACATAATTATGGCCATTATGGCCATCAAAGAACTTCATTTGTAAATATTTAGTTGTTGATCGCATGCTATCACCTTCTTAGCAATTTTAGTGTCTTAATGTGATTACAATTGACAATTTATTTATTTATTTATTTATTTTAAGTATGGAAGATAATTTTAACTCAAATATAAAATGGTATTTTAAGTTTAACCAAAATTAACTTTTATGAAATCCACTGGGGAGATTTACATCAACTAGGAAAATTTACAACGAATTTTTTAAAATATTGGAGCTTTATAAAAGCCACCAGGGAGACTTTTTAAGGGATTTTTTAAAATGTTGGAGTTTTAGCAAAAAAAAAAAAAAAAAAAAAAAAACCAAAAAATCAAAAAAAAAAAAAAATAACCCTAATAAATTACTGAGTTCATGGAAAAATACAATTAGTCACAAAAGATAAAATGTACTCGGTACTTCTGTTATTTGATTTAATTTCCATACAATCTATATATGTATGATTAATTAAAGAAAAATGAAAATAAACAATTTCGTCAACTTTTGAAAACGTTTACAAAATCAATGCCTTTTTAAAACAATTTCACGATTTTAATTTTATAATTTTAAAACTGTTTTCATTTTTAACTAAAGAGTAGAGAAGCAACAAAAGGCTTAATTATTAAGTCCGTGAAAAATATACAAATCTTATAATTATTCACACTTGAAAAGTAAAAATAAGTTATAGATAAAATAGATTTAGATTTAAAAAAAAGAAAAATATATTGTCGAACAACGTTTGACTTTAGTCTATCATAATAATAGTATCAACTTTTTTTACATTTAATTTTCATTTTCTTCATTTATATTCTCCTTTTCTTTATACCCGTGCATCGCACAGGCTATACAACTAGTAAGAAATAAATCATAGGAATTTCTAATTATTAAACAAAAATAATATTGAAATATTGAAATAATAAATCATAGGAATTTCTAATTATTGATGTGTAGTTTTGATTATTGGATGGTAAAAGTTTTAATTTAATGATACGTACATTGATAAGGATTACGGACCGTATGTATATATTTCTATACATCTCAATTTTTTGGGGCCTCTTTAATTAGTATATATATAAGCTAGACTACTCTTTAGTATATCGCCGATGTAGAACCTTACATGTGGAAGCCTTTCACATGCCCCCTCATGTGTAAGGTCTTGTACTGTACGGAGTATTACTTTACAACCAAGGACACAACCATTAACCCCTTTTAAATTACTTTACGACCCAGGTCACACAACCATGGGTAACACTTTTTTTTCTTTAATTCGCCGAGTTACGATTCACAACTCATCCATAACATAGGCTTTGATATCATGTTAGAACCATAAACGGGTCTGGGTCACACCCATAATAATGAGAGTGCCCGTTTTATAAACCGTAGGACGCCTCATCCCAAAACCAATTGACAATGGCTGAAGTGACTCTTTAGTATATAAGTTAGACAACTCTTTAGTATCTCACCGATGTAAAACCTTATATGTGGAGGTCCTTCCTAAAGAGAGTAATAGAATTTTATAATCATTAAAATATTACATGGTAGGATGTAATATTATAATGACGTGTCTAAGTTAAGTTTTTCGGGAACTCTGGTACGGCAAGGCTTATCTACCCAACAATGAGAACATGTTAATTTAACCAACTTGACTGACTTAAATTATGGGGTTAACTCCATTTTATTGGATAACAGTAAAGTTAATTGGTAATTTGGTCGTCTTTGCTTACAATTCAAACTCCGTGTTTTTTTTAATTGACCGAGCATACACTGAGACACGTGTTCCTTTTGTCTCTTTCTAACATGTATTAAACACGATTGCTGAATGCAGTCGGCGTATTACTTAGCACAGTCGTCATTTACTTTTACTAATTATACTAAATATTTTTAATATTTATTTTAACTTTTAGGTTAGTAAAAATATTTTATCACATTTCAATTACTAATTCAACTATTCTATATTTTTAAGAAAATCATTAATTTTAAAACATTAAATTGCGAAAAACGAAAAAGGTGTAGTCGATACAAAAAGAAATACAGCTATACGTAAAAAGTCTTAAATCATGCGAGAGTCGATAATTTTCAAAGACACATTTGACACTAAAAATAAACTACATATTTATCGTAATAATAATAATAATAATAATAATAATAATAATAATAATAATAATAATAATAATAATAATAATAATAATAATAATAATAATAATAATAATAATTCTTTAATAATATTGGTTTTCATAATAAAAAATAAATAAAATAATAATAATAATAATAATAATAATAATAATAATAATAATAATAATAATAATAATAATAATAATAATAATAATAATAATAATAACAAAATACTACCTTATAAAATCAACATTTTCCAAACAACTACCTTATATAATTTTTTTTCCAAATAACTACCTTATAACGCCTTTTGTGTTCAAATCACTACCTAAATGTTAAAAAAAAAAAAAAAAAAAAAAAAAATCATTTCACTACCAAACGGTCTAAAAATTCAAAATTTAAGACAAATATGAACTTTTTTCTCTCATTTTATTCGAAAATAACTAGTTTAGGCTTACGAAACATCAATGCTATGTTGGGAAGCCAAACAACGAGTGGCAAAAAGGTACAAACACATGTTTTTTTGGGGTTAAATAGGTGTTTTAAGCAAAGAGGTACAATATGAATAAAAAAAAAATATGTTATAAGGTAGTTATTTGAAAAAAAGTTTATATAAGGTAGGTGTTTGCAAAAAGTTTGTTTTATAAGGTAATTTTTTGTAATTTTGCCTAATAATAATAATACTCACTCTAAGCGCCTCTTGGAGCAAGCCACGACCCACCCCAAGAGTCTCTTGGGGCTGGCCACAGCCTACACAGGAGACTCTTGGGGCTGGCTACGGCTTACCCCAAGGGACTCTTGGGGCGGGCCACGGCCTACCCCAAGAGACTCTTGGGGGTGTATATTTTTCGTTCCACGTAATTTACGTCTTTAAAATTGACGATTTTCTTAAAAATTTAAAATAATCACTGAAAAGTATAGAAATATTATCAATAACGTAAAAATTAATTGAGTATTAAAGTGTTAGTTATAATTAGTATAAATAAACACCGACTACGCTAAGTAATATCGACGACAACACGACTATTATATGAGGATGAGTAACAATGAAATCAAGGGAAGTAGTACCTAGCTAGAGGTGTCAATCATGTCGGCTGGGTCTATTTTGAGTCGGGTCGTTTCGGGTTAAATAGTGTATCAAATTTGGTCGAATTTGGGTAGGGTAGTCATTATCGGGTCTACGCAAATTTTTCGAATTACTTCAATATTTAGCCACTAAAATTACTATTTCGACCATTATTTGATTTAATTACTTCATTATTAAGTTGAAGCTATCAATCTAAACACTAATTATATACTTTCAATCTAATCAATGTTAAGCTTAATAATTATCAAGTCAAAACTGGGCCAGTAGTCATGGGGTCGGGTCTGGCCAATGATTAACAGGTCGTGTCAGGTTACGAGTCGTCGCAGGTCAAGTTGAGTTGTTTTTCGGTCACAATATTTTCGGGGTCTATCAAGTCGAGTTTTATTCGAGTCCGGGCGGGTCAAACTTGTCAACTTTAGAAGCTATTTCGCTCTGATACCATGTTAAATTTTGGAAATATCAAATATGAATTCTACATAAGCAATGTTATATTTATTATGAGTTGCTTTTTAATAACCTTTAAGTAGAGGTATTTATACATAATTTGAGAGAACCAAAACGATAAATAGGATTAATTGCCAAACACTACCTTTAAAAAAACGCATTTTGTCAAACACCACCTTTAAAAAAAAAAACTTATCAATTACCACCTTTAAAAAATATTTTTTGTCAAGCACCACCTTTTAGCCTGAGTTTGACTTAGGTCAACTAAATTCCGACATTTTTGGTCTCCGGAGCACTTTTTTTAAGTTGAAAAGACAAATTTCTTGGTTTTAGTGGTTAAATTTTTGGTTTGAGATAGTGTATTTTGGGTTTGAAGGATGATAATTTGAATTTGAGGGAAGTAAAAAGATGAAAATGAAGAAAAAAATGTTAATTCCGGTAAGTCAACGTCGGAATTTGGTCAACTCCGACCAAAAGGTGGTGTTTGACAAAAATTATTTTTTAAAGGTAGTAATTAACAAGTTTTTTTTTTAAAGGTGGTGTTTGACAAAATGCGTTTTTTAAAGGTGGTGTTTGGCAATTAACCCCGATAAATATATAGCTTAATACTTTTAATATGTAGACATAATTATACGAAGTACGTTTACTCATATTCCTATTATACTCCTCTAAAAGCAACTCATTTAGCAAAAACATAAGTTCTGATTTTGGCCATTAATCTCGTTTTTAGTAAAGTTTAATTTGCTTCAAAAATTGTTTTAAAATTTGTGTTTTGCTCAACCATTTCAAAAGGTGGGGGTATAATCACAATTACCCAAATCATTAAAACTGTTGCGCTAGATTTTTTTTTTTTTTAACTTGTTGACACAAGATCAAAATTGTAATTTTTTTACGAGAGTGTCAAACAATACTTTATATTATTATTATTTTGGTCGAGTAATAAAGGACGTAAATCTCAGAGTGTGAAATTGAACCAATTACATAATATTTGTTGTGCATTACTCTTTACTCATCGTTTAACGTTTTCTATTTATATCTATCAGTTTCATGTGTGAAATATTAACAAGACTATAGTTTTAAATGGGCTAGGAACTTAAATGTAAAGTTCATTGCTTTGCCATGTACGGAGTAATATTTTGATAATTTTAATAACTAAGAACGTTTTACCACAATGCTAGAACTTTATTTAAAGTTCTTAAACTAGTTTTTCAAAAAAACTAAAAAAAAAAAAAAAGAAAAAAAAAGACCACTTTAATGAAATTTGATTGGCTTAATTATGCAAGAACTTGATTTTTATTTTAGAACCAAGTTTTTGAATAGAAGAACAAACTTTATTCTATAATGGACAAACTTAATATTTTAAGTTCTTGTTGAAAACCCTCATGCTAAGAACACCCAACTACACATGCTCTAGATCCTCTAAAATTACTATACAACTTTCCACCGTCGAATTTCGATTGTTACACTTGATTGTCATAATAAATTTATTTAATTATTTTATTACTCTTACACAAATACCTTTTCCCTAGATGTAGGGATGTCATTGGGGGAAGGGGTACAAGCAAGTGGGTATCGCTTTGTACCCGCCCTAGTTAGAGGTTGGGATGGGTACAGGTTTGGCGGGTAGTGGGGTAGGTATGGGTATCAAAATAGTACCCGCCATGGGTAGTGGGGCAGAGGTGGATGTGGATCTTGCATACCCACATAATACCGCCTACTCGCTTACTTATAAATATTTTTTTATATCACGAAGTAGTAATTTTATAGGTCTTTTAACTTTAGTTAACGAAAAGTCATTATAATATTAAAATTATTGTCATAATCAAAAATATTATAACTTAATTTTATTTATAATACTTTAATTGTCTACCTACCATGGGGTAGTGGGGCCAGTACATGGGTTTGAAAACTTATACCCGTCATTGGTAGTAGGGCGAGTATGGGTAGAGATTTTTTGTGGGTATGGCTGTGGGGAAACATATATCCACTGTCGCCCCGCCCTACGACATTCCTACCTGAATGTTCCAGCGACTTCGCCGCCAGATCCGAACCAACAAACACCCCACATGAACTTAGGGAACCTGTTTGGGAAATTGTTTACAGAAATCCTTTTTTTTTTTCCTCTATACAGGTGGTGAAATAAAATAAAATTTTTTAAAAAAAAAACCTACCGATAGAGTAATTTTATAACGTTTAGAGAATCTCTACCCATTTAAATACGTTATTGCTCAACTATACCCAATTCAATTTTACTCTGTTATACCCTTTTTGGCAATAATATTTCCGCCCCTATCCTTTCCACGAACAAATTATTTTCTCTTTTCTAACCCTATCAAAGTTAATTCAATCTCTATCAAATTCATCAAGCTTATTTTGAATTTAGGAACAAAATATGCATCTAATACAATTATATTTGGATTTATTGAATACTAAACTTTTTAGATTAGTTTATGTAATATCAAAAATTATGGTGTTGTTGAGGGTGGGTGTCGATGACAGTTTTGTGTGGTAGGGGTGGTATAAGGTGTGGCCACGGTGGGTTTGAGTTGTTGGTGGTAGGGGAGGCGCTGGTGGGTCGGGTCTTGGGGTGGGTTAGGGGTTAGGACAATGGTGGTTGGGTTTGTTGGGAGTAATGGCTTCAGAAAGCCAAGTCTTTGTTTTCAATTCACTGGTGTTGAACCACAACGCAACACTGTTTTATCTCTACTGACAATAAGCATGTTTTTCGTTTTTTAGTCATTGTTGCGCATCTTCATTTCCAACAAGGTTAGGTCGTGGGGGTAGGGCCACCTTGGTTCGGGCTGGGGTTAGGTCTTGGGGTAGGGCCACCATGACCGAGTTGGCCAGCGAAGAGCGACGGTGGGTCCGGCAAGGGAGGACGGTTCTGCGGTGGTGGAAAGGGTCAGACGACGGTGGTTGACGATTTTGTTGGTGGTTGGTGGTGGCATCGATGACGATGTTATTTAAGGTTTAAATTAATTAGCTAAAGAGAAAAAGAATGTTGAGAAATGTGAGAATGAAAATGAGAAGGGCCTTTTATTGGATACAAGCAAGTAAAAATTGAGATCGCTCTGTCCCATTTTATGTCTCATTTGGTGTTTCATTACTTGATAAGGTAATAAATCCTTATTTTATACAATTATCTTTTTATTACTATTTTATAATTAATGAGATTTATTACCATATGTAGTAATGGGATGCCATGTAGGACATGAAAATGAGACAGAAAATCCGCTCTCGTAAAAATTTGATACAATTGAACAATACCCTTTAAATATTCACAACTACAATACTCAAAGTCTCAAATACTCCATTCATCCTTTTCTAATCCATAAACTCTTAAATTTAGGGTTGCGCAAAAATATACGATACAATTTTATTATACAAATATGATACGATATACGGTTTAAATTTCACGAATTTTAGTATATACAAAATTTCGTATATACGAAATCCGTTTACAGTTCAAACTGTATCAAAACCGTATCAGATTTTTTGAAACCGTCTATACGATATACTATATGAATTTTTTCTTGTTAAAAAATTACAGAATTTTTGATGATGATTTTATCATTTTCATGGTGATTTTTGCCTCCAATGTATGTCTATCATCGTAACTTCACAAGTATTATTTATTTTCTCCTATTTTATTTTTTCTTCTTCATATTATCGAACTAATCTCACCTAATAGCTTTATTTGTTTTCAATTGATCACCGCACAAGTAGTCAATTACAAACCATATTATGCAGTCGCACTATCTTTTTCAGCTAATTATTGACAATACATATACTATTTTTTTTTTACATTACTATAGTATATATTTTTGTTTTCTTGTTTGTTCTATTACTTTGATGTCCTATAATATTATTATATTTACAGAGTATTCATGTTCACTTTTACCAAAGCCATTTTTATTATAATAATTTGTGACGAGAAATGTCAAGAATTTCGATCATATCTTGACTTTAGGAAAAGATCAATAATTGAATAGGAAATATTTCAATTTTAGGAATTATATTATCATAATATATTTTATGATATACGGAGTATAAATTATATGATTGCAATCTTAATATAGCCATATTATATTTTATATTGTAGTATAAATAATGTGGCGATGTATTCATTAATTATAAGTTATCAATTAATAAGATTATAAGTTTATGAATTATTTCTACTCTTCTAAATTTCTACATGGTATCAGAGCCTCACGCTCTTAAGGCCTAATAAACTAAATTTTGTTGCCTGACGGTGGGCTTATAATTCATGACGCCCAGCGGTAGGTTTTGACGTTGACATACGAGATTGTTTTAAGAAATTATTTATTTTTGGTTTCATCGAGTATTTAAAAAAAAAATTAAAACAAAAAAAAAAAATACAAACGTAGTAGTGTACAATTACTATTGATTTCCAAAGGTACATGATAAAGGTGCCTTTCGTGGCCGTGGCATTGTGTCACCATTGTTTTGATTGATTCGACATAATTCGAATTGATATTGCAGTTCAAGCGTGGGTACGTTTGAAATTTCTTATTAGTTTACGAGTAGTTCGAAAATGGCGTCGTCCCTGTAATTTTGCTACTTGAAGGGCTATGAGAAAGTAAGGTGTTCCCTTACAAGTTGAATCGATTGACGGAAGTTGTTCCCGTCTAATTGAAGTTTTGACGGATGTTTTTCCCGTCTCTTTTATGGTATGTTTATGGCGAGATGCTAGTCAGAAGATGACATCGGCTAAGCAATGAGTTTCGTTTGCAAGTCGGAGTTCAATACTTACACCCTCCGACTTGATGCGAGGTGTGACGAGATATGTCGAGAATTTCGATCATATCTCGATTTTAGGAAAAGATCAATAATTAAATAGAAAATATTTCAATTTTAGGAATAATATTATCAGAATAAATTTTAGGGGTAATTGTCAATTACAGCCATATAAAAAGTCGAATTTATGAATTACAGCCAACTTAAAATTTTTTATTTTTTTACAGCCACAAAAGTCGTTTTTTTAAAATTGCAGCCAACTTCATTTTCCGGTCAAAAATAGGACGAACTGACCGTTTTGCCCTTCATTTAAGTGGGATCCATTGACTCATTGACTTCTCTTTTTTCTTATTTTAATTAGGTTCATTTTCAGTTTTTCATTGTTTCCTTCTCTTTTTACTCATCTTTCTCTTTCATTTCTTCGTTCTTTGTCTTCTCCTTTCATTCAAAACCCACTTTTATATTCATACGTGTATTCTCAGGCAAAGCTTTAATTTTTGGAACATGAAAAACACAAAATAGCACTCCATAAAAGCTTTGTTACTCCATTGTCGTTGATAATTGAAGTTTAATTAGCATCTCCAACATAAAAGATAACGTTTTCTTATCTATGTTTTCGTCAACACGCATTTGGCTTTTGATTTCCCTAAAACCCTAAATTTTTGGCGATTTTCGAGTTGTATGTGGTCTGAAATGAAGGTATTGAGTGGGAACCCTAATTTTTTTTCCAGAATTGAACAAATTTTGGGGTTTTTGTATTTGTTTTCAGTTGGGTAATTAAATTAATATTTACTGTTGTTGTTTCCAGAAATTGAAAATTTTAGGAGAGAAACCCTAATTTCTGATTTGAGATTGAAAATAACCTTTATGAGTAAATATTTCAACTGGTTTGTTGTAATATTAGAGGGAGGGCATTTTTGTCTCTTTACATCAAATTTAGGCTTCAATTTTGAATTTCTGAGTTTTTAACCAATTTAAGTGTATTTCAGCTCCGTTTTGACTGTAAATTCTAAACGGAGCTCCGTTTGTGGCTGTAAAATATTAAAAAACTTTAATGTGGCTTTAATTTGCGAATTTGATTTTTAGCATGCTGTAATTGATAATTAGTCCTAAATTTTATGATATATATATAAATATATGATTGATATCTTAATTTAGGCATATTATATTTTACATTGTAGTATAAATAAGGTGGTTATGTATTCATTAATCACAACTTATCAATTAATAAGATTATAAGTTTATGAATTATCTCTACTCTTCTAAATTTCTACATAATTACTGATATTTTTGACGGATTACGAAAACCGTATATACGATTACACGAAAACCGTATATACAAAAAACCGTATATACGTATAAAATCGTACAAAACCGTATCATTTTTTTCATAATTTTAAAATCGTATATACGATCTTCATATATACAATTTTGCTCATAACTCACCCTACTTAAAATGTCACATGATTCATTTCCATCCAAAAATAATAATAAAATGTCACATGATTCATGTAAAACCACGTCCATCAAATTAGTACGGAGTCTATGGTAGTTTAGCCCACGAGGAAACTAGTTCATAAATCATAACTTAATAAGTAAAGAATACGACTACAACATTCTCTTTTTTAGGTGCCCAATCGTTTGTCGTTTTTAAATTTTACTCTTTCTCATTTGATTTGTTTACGTGATACGCGCAGTTAAAGTAATATACTCCGTATGTTCATTGTCTTCAATTTGACTTTTAACTTTCAACATTTACATTTTATTGGATGACTTCATTTCTCTTAAATCTAAATTGAACGTAAAAAAAAATGCTTTCATTTTCATGGACCACCTAATGCATTATACTCATAATATTTTATGAGTAAATTTTTCGTGTTTGTGTAACGAGTTTGAATGCCATGACTTGTCTTGTGTATGTGGGGATTTTTATTGTCAATTTGTCACTTGTTACACTCGAAAGTTTTAGAAGAGTATTGGTAAATGAGTTAGGGCCTGTTTTCTTCGTCTGAAGTTTTCTGAACCAATCTTAAGTTTTCTGAAGTTTTCTGAAGTTATCTGAAGTTTTCTGAAGTAATCTGAAGTTTTCTGAAGTTGTCTGAAGTTATCTGAAGTTTTCTGAAGTTGTCTGAAGTTTTTGGAAATTATTATTATTATTATTATTATTATTATTATTATTATTATTATTATTATTATTATTATTATTATTATTATTATTATTATTATTATTATTATTATTATTATTATTGTTGTTGTTGTTGTTGTTGTTGTTGTTGTTGTTGTTGTTGTTGTTGTTGTTGTTGTTGTTGTTGTTGTTGTTGTTGTTATTATTATTATTGTTATTGTTATTGTTATTGTTATTATTATTGTTATTGTTATTATTATATGTGCTACATTTATTTTCTTTTATCCAATTTCCCCTAAATTTAACTTTTTTTAGAATTATTAATTTGAACTTTTTGTTTCATTTACGATAAATGTTGAGGACAATATTTGTAGTACCAAAAATATTCAAATCCTTATATATATATATTCGCTTTTTCCACTAATATTTAATTAATATTTATGTTTATTTTGTTTGATTTGATATATAAATATTTATGATAATTTTATTAAAAGTCTATATATTTAATTTGAAATAATTTTTTTATTTATGATTTGCAATAAAATAATTTTGGACTGGTCTTATTTTTATTCAAATTATTATGATTATTATTATAATTATTATTGTTAAGAATATTATTATTCCTATTATTAATAACTTCAATGTTATATAACTTAGGTATTATTAGTTTATTTAGTATTTAGAAATCTGAAGTTTTCTGAAATAATCTGAAGTTTTCTGAAGTTTTCTGAAGTTTTCTGAAGTTGTCTGAAGTAATCTGAAGTTTTCTGAAGTTATCTGAAGTTTTCTGAAGTTATCTGAAGTTTTCTGAACCAGAGAAAAACTTAAGATGAGGAGAACAGGCCCTTACTTGGAGTAATATTGATAATTGATAATTGATGGAATTGGACTTGAGTTTGATATTTGTAAGCGATTGAATTTAAAATAATTCATTTGGGTAGACGATTTCTAAGAAATATAACAACAAGATCAAAGCCTTATTCCCAAAATATTTGGGGCGATTAACATGAATCATCGTTTGGAACCTTTAATCCGTTACACCAAATAGAAAATGATTAAAAGTTAAATAAAAAAAAAGCCAAAAACAAAAAAAATGTAATTTAAAAATAAATAAATAAATAAAAGAAGAGGAAAAAAAAAATACTCCCTTCATTCTTTCTATTTGGTCTCCAACACATTTGCACAATTATTAATGTCAGGGTAAAAGTGTGGGGTAATGTGGAAAAAGTAAGATATATATTTAATAATAAAAAATGAGTTGTGAGTAGGAATAAAATAAGTTTGTGTGAAAAAATGTGGGGTTATGTAAATAGAAATGGGGTTAATTGGCCAAAATTTCTCTAAAAGGGAAGTGGGCTAATTGAAAAAGATGGATGAAGTATCAAATGAATTACAAAAATAAAACAAAATAAAAAATAGAATAAAAAAAATACTCTATAAAAACAAAGTTCAATTAAAAATAAAATAAAAGAAGAGAAACAAAATTTCAAATAAATTACAATAATAAAATGAAAAAAAAAAAAAAAAAAAAAAAAAAAAAAAAAAAAAAAAAAGTACTCCATAAAATTAAAAAAAATTATACTCCGTACTTCATCTATTACACGGATACAATTTTTCCATGTGGACCTATCTAACGCATCATACTCCTCAACCCCCACAATACTCATATCGCTTTCGACCACCTTTAAGTCAAGTTTTTTTTGATCTCTTTTCACTTCTAACTCTCCCTCTGTTTCTATTTCTCTAATCTTCTAATCGGGGTCTCATCCGATCTAAACCTTATGTGTCCAAACCATCTCAACCTGTTCACCCTCATCTGTTGGTGTGATGGCTTTAACAATAGAAAAGTCAAACACTACAATTCACTACTTTGGTTGTTTTGGTACATCCCACATCGGTGGGTTACCTCCTTCTTCTTCATATCTTTATAAATTTAAGTGGTCCTCCCTTTTTTAAGAGTTAGACAAGTGGTTTTTTTAGTGTGTGGTGAGGCTTGGGCTTAGGCCCAAACACACACAAACACCCTTAATTACGTTTTTGACCGTGTTTAATGGGGATATTTTATTCTCTGTAACAGCTCTTTTTCTAATTATAAATAGAGCAGTGTTCTGACCAGTTTAAACACACAAAAATCACACTCCATACTTACTTTCATATTCTCTTCTTTCTATCTCTGCTACTAAACTTTTCTGTGTACGTTAATGTTTTGTTCTAAGGCACTCATACACGAGTGGTCGTGTACGAGTGTCGCAGTGTTAACCTTGGGGAACTTACGGTGTGAGACGATGGTCGTGCCGATATAGTTTTCAAGGCAGTGGCCTCCATACCACGGCATTGCCTCTGTTCGATAAGTTCTTGCTCTATTTTCTACGTTCTCCATTGTTACGTACGCTATAGTATACTAACAATTTGAAAACTATATATTATTTAATCGTAACAATGGCTGCGTTTTAAAAACAAATGATTCCTGATCTGTCGAAATTGGAGCCTTTAGATGGTTAGAATTATAAGAGGTGGTCGCAAAAATTGCTTATGTTTTTTTGAGCAGTTAAAAATCGATTATGTATTGTTTAATGACCCTCCCTCTCCTATTGTTGCTGGTTCTGCTAAGGAAACCCCTCCCCCTAATGCCGCTGTTAAGTTTAATGAGGAGACAATTAAAAAACACGATTAAAGATAACAAAACTGCCAGGTGTCGTCTCCTTAATCACATGACTATTACCTTATTCGACTTATTTATGATTCATAAACCTGCTAAGAACATTTGGGAATTATTGGAGGAAAAATATGGGGCTGACGCTGCGGGTAAAAATAAATATGTCGTAGGTCAGTGGCTGGGGTTTCAAATGGTAGAAGAAAAACCTATTGGGGAGCAGGTTCATGTCTATGAGAACCTATGTGCTGATGTAACAAGTGAGGGTATAAAATTGGATGATATATTCTTGGCTAATGTGTTATTTGAGAAATTTCCCTCTTCCTGGAATGACTTTCGTAACCATTTAAAGCGTAAGAAAAAAGACTTGTCACTACAAGAATTGATAGGCCATATGAGAACCGAAGAAGCTAATCGTTTGAAGGACAAGTCGGTTCAAATGTCTTTGAATACTACAAAGGCTAATCTGGTTGAAACTGGTGGGTCCTCACATGGGGATAAGTTCAAAGGTAAGGGAAAAGTGAGGGTTGGTCAGGGTCAAGCTAAGGGTTCAGTGGTCAAGAAATCGGGTCAATGAAATTTCACTAAATCTGCTGGTAAGATCCAAAAACCAAACCAAAATGTTCATTTGCTATTTTTCTGGGAAAGTGGAACACAAAGCCTATCATTGTTCTCAAAAGAAAAATAATCCGCAAGCTAATCTTACTGAAACAGATGATATTATTGCTGCTGTGGTGGTTGAAGCTAACTTGGTCGCAAATGCTAGTGATTGGATGCTGGATAAAGGGGCTTCGAGGCATCATTGTGCTAACAAGGATCTGTTTGCTGAGTTAAAGAACGTGACTGATGGTGAATGTGTCTACATGGGTAACTCTTCTTTTGCAGCAATCACAGGCAAAGGCAAGATCTTTCTCAAACTCGCCTCAGGAAAACTCTTGCTCTTAGTAATGTTTTGTATGTGCCCACTTTGCGTCGAAACCTAGTGTCTGGTGCCTTATTAAACAAAGCTTGTGTGAAACTTGTTTTTGAGGCTGACAAGGTTGTAATGTCGCGCAATGGGGATTGTGTGGACAAGGGTTATCTCAGTGGGGGTTTATTTCTTTTAAATGTTGATTCCTCTATCATTAATAATAATGCTTCTACTCCTGCTTGTATTGCTGAGTCTCTTAATATTTGGCATGGTAGATTAGGTCAAGTGAATGTTGAATCGATTAAAAAACTTAGATTTTTATCGTTGATTTCGCCGCTAACTTCAGAAGTATTTGAAAAATGTCCTAGTTGTGTAAAGGCTAAGTTTACTAAAAAAAAAAAAAAAAAACCTAGTAAACTTGTAAAAACTAGACATACAAATCTTTTCGAGTTAATTCACACCGACTAGCCGATTTTTAGAGTACCATGAGTAGAGGAGGTAAACATTATTATATCACCTTTATAGACGATTGTTCTAGATATACTAAGGTATATTTAATTAGGCGTAAAAGTGAAGCCGAGGACGTGTTTATAAAGTATAAAGCTGAGGCAGAAAATCAACTCCATAGGAAAATCAAATGGGTTAGGTCTGATCGAGGTGGTGAGTATGGTTCTAACTTTTTAACTGATTTTTGTGAGAAAAATGGGTTAATACATGAGACTAGTCCACCTTACTTACCTCAATCTTTGAGGCATCTTACGATCACTTAGGAAACCAGCGCACTCTTCCACTTCATCCAACCTGCCTGAATCCGGTGGGCTACGTCTCCATCTAATTTTCCATCTTTCTGGATAACGGATCCCAAAAGCGAAAAACCTCTAAACTTTGAATCGTCTATCCATCTATAGAGATAGTTTTGACCCTAGCCCCCTATTCCCACTTCTGCTAAAATTACACTCCAAGTACGATGTCTTACAACGGCTCAGCCTAAAACCCTGTCTCTCTAAAATCAGTCGCCATAAGTCCAATTTGCCTTCAACCGCTTGTATTCTCTTGTCAATCAATACGATGTCATCGGCAAATATCATACACTGAGGTATGTCATCTTGAATTGACATTGTCAATTCGTCTATAATGATGACGAATAGAACGACTTCTAAGGAATACTCGTATGTATTTAAATTTATAGACATATATTATAGGATTTGGATTTCATATGTTTTAAAATATTTGGATTTAGTGAGACTTACTATTATTAGATAAAAAATATATATATTTGTATGATATTTTATCACATAAAATTGAAATAATATTCATACTCTATGTGAAAAAAAATCACCAAATGTAAAGAATTTCAAATGCAGGGAATCTAAACTATGTATTATCTTTTGCATAGCATCTAATTTATTACTATATATATATTTACTTGTTTATTTGGTGAATAATACTCTGTATTCTCTAAGATTAGTGTAAGAGTTAGTTGAAAGCTAAAAAGATAGCTAAAACTAAAAAGCTAGCATAATAAAAAGCTGCAATGGTAGCTGAAAATAACACGTTAGCTGCAACTAGAGGTGGCCAATTTAATGGGCCAGCCCGGCCCGGTCTGGCTCGATGCACTCGTAGGGCCAAATTTCCTCAGCCCGGACCGGCCCGCTAAAGCCCGCCAAAAATAAGGGTCGGGCCAAGGCCCAATTTTTGGAGCCCAACCCTTAAGGGCCCGCCAAAAAAATTAAAAAAATAAAATAAAATAAAATAAATAAATAAACTATAAAGGGCCCTTATAGGCCCGGCCTTCTCGGGCCCGCCTAAGGGCCGGGCTAGGGCCTAAAATTTAGAGCCCGACCCTTTTAGACCCGGCCCTCCCCCACCCAAGGGCTAGGCCCGGGCTTCAATTTTGGAGCCTGGCCCGACCTAGCCCTTGGCCACCTCTAGCTACAAGTAATTATACGGAGTATTAATTTGTTATTGTTCAATTGTACCCAAACTTTACTCAATTATGCCCTTTTTTTACCATAATATTTCCGCCTCCTACCTTTTTACAACCTAATTTTTCTCTCTTCTCAAACTCATCAAATCTAACTTAAAATTCATTGAACTTTAATTAATTTTTGTTAAAATTAACCAAAAAAAATTATAATTGTGTATTTAAATTTAAATATGTATAATACATACAAAGTGTAATTTTTTGTTTTTAATTTTGATAATAAAATTTATTCAATTGTTAACTGAAATTTATGAACATGGTTGGGGTAGAGGGGGGGGTGGATAAGGGCGGTGCGGAGGGTGGAGGTTGGTCGGGGGCTCAGGAGTGGGTGCAACGAGGTGAGGCAAGGTGACTTGTTTTTTTAATGGATAATTTACAAGGGTTTGATGCCAAACAAACTTGTACGGAGTAGCTTATTATTTAATAAGCTGCTTGAGGTAGTAGCTATCATTTTGGTTAGCTGAAATTTTTTCCAGTCAAGCTCATCAAACACTTAAAAAAAAGTGTTTAAAATTTAGTCAAATCAGGTAGTTGGTTAAATAAATTAAACTACCTGAAACACGCAACCAAACAGAGCCTTAATTTCATTTTCCTACTTCTAATACGGAGTATAATTAAATTCTAAATTATATTCGAGTCTCTTAACTAAGACATATATTGACCATGAATTAAAAGACCTTTATGCTATAGTCTTTCAAGTATAAATTAATTATATTTATTACTTTCTCATCTCAAATATTGTCAATAATATATGAGTAGCTATTAATTTTAAGAGGTATTAATATACTTATAAAGTTATACTCCGTCCATCCTAAATTAAGTATTCCCTTTTTGTTTCCGATGAATTTAAAAGATGGTAATGAAAATAAATATCTTTTGAAAATTATTTGTACTTACGATTAATAGAAATGAGACACTTATTTTAGAAAAAAAAATTAATGAAAATGGGACACTCATTTTGGTATGCATGGAATAAAATATTTAAAAGATGAAACATACTCATATTATCATATCGACAATGGTAAATTTTACTCTATTACTAATCCGTTTCTCCTAAAATTATCCTCACTTACTTAGTGTAAAAATCAATAGTTAGCTAAATAAAAAAAAAATTGTTCGTGTCTGAATCCAATAGGTTAAACCTTATTTTAACCAAATTTTGACACAAGTAAACCAAGTATTATAATTTCCATAAACTAAGATCGAAGATTGGGTTTAAATCTAACGAATTTGGGTTACGTCCAAATTAATTCCAAATTTAATTCTATACACAGTAAAATATGTTCAGCCCAACTTAAAATAAGAGTGAACGAAACGTAATTAAAGATACATTTTTAAAAAAATATGAGATTTAGAATTTGTGTCAAGTTAAATGAGACCTTTTCGATTTATCAATTTTTATATGCTTGTTTAACATTTTTGAGAACACATTAAAAATAATAAGAAAAAAACTGATGAATTATGCAGAGTAAGGGCCTGTTTTCCTCATCTTAAGTTTTTTCCTGGTTCAGAAAATTTCAGATAACTTAAGAAAACTTCAGATAACTTCAGAAAACTTCAGAAAACTTCAGACAACTTCAAATTACTTGGTAAAACTTCATATTTCTAAATAAATAAATTAACTAATAATAATAATAATAATAATAATAATAATAATAATAATAATAATAATAATAATAATAATAATAATAATAATAATAATAATAATAATAATAATAATAATAATAATAATAATAATAATAATAATAATAATAATAATATTACTTCGTAAAACTTCAGACTTGCCTTTGCTGTAGCGAAGGGGGTGGGGGCCCAGATTGTTTCTCGGCTCCCCACCAATTTCATGTAAACTGTGTTTATATATCAATAATAAATACGATTTAAAAAAAAAAAAAAAAAAAAAAAAAAAAAAAATAATAATAATAATAATAATAATAATTTACCAGGCGATCCACGCCAGCCCTAGCCTCCTTGCCTTCTCCGTTTCCGACCATCACCGCCGGCTGGCCTTTCTCCGGCATCTTCTTCCTCATAATAATACACCTTTTATTATAGTAATTATTATAATTAAAATAATATTTCTAATAATAATTTTAAACGATAGCGGCTAGGGCTTGGGCGATTTGGGTGATCATCAGGGCCGTCCTACTTCCACGGCTTCATCGCCACCGGCACAGGCCATCGCCAGCGGCGGCCTTCACCGGCCGTCAGGGTGTGCTCTGTTCTTTCTTCGGCCATCATCGTCGTCGTCTTTCACGGCCACCAAGATCTTCATCCTCTTCGATCATCACCATCATCGCCATCTTATTTGATCACATCATCATCACATCATCATCTTCATCATCCGCGTTCGCCACTCCTTCCTACCGGCTTTGTTTGGAGACTGCTGCTTTGTTATTGGTGGGGTGTTTTTATCGTAAATTTGGGGTGTTGTGTTTCGTGTGGGCTGGGGCTTGTTTGGTGTTGTTTGGGGTGTCGCTCTGGGTTGGTCGTGTCTGCACGTGTTTGGTGGTCTGGAACCGTGGTCTTGTTCCGTGGTCTTGTTCCGGTTTTGTTTACCGTGGTCTTGTTTACCGTTTTACCCCTTTTGGCTGTTGTAGGTGTTTTCTTTGTGTGCGTTCTCTTTTCCTCCTTTGTTATCATGCCCCCTTTAGTGCGTTTTCATTGCCCTTTTTCGGGGTTAAGTGGGTGTCAGGATGGTGGTGGTAGGGGCCTCACTAAAGCGTCCTGGCAACGGCATTTTCGCGATCGGCACTGTGGTGCTGGTGCTGTGGAGCTTACGCGTCAAACTCTAGCTGATAGCTTGACGGTTTACTCCAATGCTGAGATTACCTGGAGGAGATGGGGCTCTGGCTGTGTGGGGTTTGTTTGCAGACTCATACCTTCCGTACTAAATGTCGTCATAGTCGGGATGACGTGGTTGCTCCTCCTGATTGTGGCGATGGTTCCACTCGCTTCATTTTTTATGGCCTCCCGCGACCTGCGGCGCCGTCTCTGTCAGCTGGTCCGTCTGATGGTGAGGTAGCGCCTCTTCTGTGGTCTATATCGTCGCTTGAGCGGTTGTTGTCTTTAGGGTTGCGCACTGTGAAGTCTATCCCTCACAAGTGTCGACTGGGTGTTGCGCGGGCTTTGGGGGGTGCTTTGGATGATGTGGCACAGTCCCCGGGTGACTTGTCGTGCTGGGTCCGTTTGGTTGCGCTGCCCATATGTTTACTTAGGGTCTTTGCCCCTCGGAGTAACCTTGAGTGTAGGGCGTGGATTCGGCGGCTGGCGTCAGGAGGCGATTACCAGGGCCGTTCTTGCTTGGGGTTCGCCGGGAGGCAGCTTGAAGCTCCTTCAGGGGTGTCTCTCGGTGGATCCTCCTTCGTTTGAGGCTGAGGCTGCTGTGGGTGAAATTAATCTCCGTCAGTGTCGGCGGAAGATTGGTGATGGTCATTACTCTGCTGCGGTTCGGGTGCTTTCTTCTTCCGGCGTTGCCCCCTATTCGGCAGCTACCTTAGAGGCTTTGCGGGACAAGCACCCGGGGGCCCCTTCCCCATCTCTGCCGCCTGTGCCTGTGGACAATCATCCTCTTACTGTCTCTTCGGCTGTGGTTGTTGATATGGTTCGTGGTTTCCCCCGGGGCACTTCGTGTGGGAGAGATGAACTTCGGGCCCAACACCTGCTTGATTGTTTGAGTGGTGCGACTGCGGCTGTTTCGGATGATTTGACCGCTTCTATTACTAGGGTGGTTAATCTTTTTCTTGAGGGCCGTTGCCCGTTCGTGCTCGGGGAGTTCATCGCTAGTGCGCCCCTCACGCCGCTCATCAAACCAGGTGGTGGTGTCCGCCCTATCGCTGTCCGCCCTATCGCTGTTGGCACTATTTGGAGGCGTCTTGTCTCTAAGGTTGGTGCTTTTATGGTTGGTCCGTCTCTGTCTGGTTATTTTTCTGGGCTTCAGTTTGGGGTTGGGGTGTCCGGTGGAGGAGAGGCTATTCTGCATGCCTTGAACCGGCTCGTCGAGGCCCGGGGTGGTGAGGTAGGGCTTTCTATGCTGCTTGTCGATTTCCAGAATGCTTTTAACCTCGTCGATCGCGAGACTATGTTGCTGGAAGTTCGTCGTCGCTGTCCGAGCCTTTCACCTTGGGTTGAGTTTTGTTACTCCAACCCTGCCCGTCTTTATTATGGGGAGCACAGTTTGTGGTCCTATAGCGGGCGCAGTGGGGTGACCTCTTGGCCCATCGCTCTTTGCCTTGGTTTCTGACCTAGTGTGCAGGATCAAGGACTCGTTTGATTTGTGTTTTCATGCGTGGTATCTAGACGACGGGACCATCGTCGGGGACACTCTGGTCGTAGGGGAGGTCCTGGATATGATTATGCGGGACGGCCCTCGGTTTGGTCTGCACCTTAATATTTCTAAGACGGAGGTATTTTGGCCTGTTGAGGACCCTCGGAGTCGGCTTCCTGGTGTTTTTCCTCCCTCCATTTCTAGGCCTCTGCGGGGTGTTTCTGTTTTGGGTGGGCCCGTGAGTACTTGTTCTGTTTTTGGCCGCGCGGTTGTGGAGAAGAGAGTGGCTAAGACCATTGCGCTTATGGACTTGGTTGCGAGGATCGAGGACCCACAGTGTGAGTTGCTTTTATTGCGGGCTTGTACTGGTATTTCTAAGCTCTATTTTGCTCTTCGTACATGTTCGCCGCAAGTCTTTGGGACGGCCCATCTGATGTTTGATGTGGCGCTACGTTCCAGCTTGGAGCGTATTGTCACTGCGTCAGAACCTGGTTTTGGGGATTGGCAGTGGCGCCTTGCTACATTCCCTTTCCGGCTAGGTGGGCTTGGAGTTTATCTTTGCGGCGCGACGCTGCATTATGCTTTCTTGGCTTCGTTGGCGGCTAGCTTTGGGTTGCAGGCTACCCTCCTTCGACCGAATTATTGTTCTTTGAGGGCGACTTTTGATCACGCCCTGCGGGTGTTTGTGGACACTACAGGATCTGCTTTTCCGCGTAACTCTAGTGAACTCGCTGCCACCAAACTTATGAAGAAATTGGCAGATATATATTTTGCGAAGGTTGCTGCGTCTGCGGAATCTGTTTACTCTTTGACCATGACGAGGTTATGTTGTGGCGGTCTCAGCAGGGTGCCCACTCGAGTGATTGGTTGCGTGCGGTGCCTATCTCTGGGTTAGGGCAGACTATGAATGGGCGGACTTACCGATGCGTGCTTGGTTATCGGTTGGGCGTCCCGCTTTTCACGATCTCTAGGCCGTGCCCTGCCTGCTCTCGTTTGGCCCCTGACGATGTTTTTGGGGATCATCTTTGTCTCTCAGATCGCATCTTGTGGGGTTAAGCATCGCCATAACCTTGTCGGGACACCTTGTTGGACATTTGCTTCGTCTGCGGCATTTAATTTGGTAAGGAGGTGAGTATTGGACTGGTTGACGGACAGGGTGGGCCTCTTCGTCCTGCAGATTTGCTGCTATACTCATGGGATGAAGGGCGAGACGTCTGCGTTGATCTGACGGGGTCGTCCCCCTTGACTCAGTCGGCTATGACTGAGTTTGGGCCTGGGCGGGTTGTGGTTGATCTTCTTTCGTAGTAAATGTGCTAAATCTGAGGGGTTTATGCATGTCGGCTGGTTACGGTTTCATGCCTTTCTCCTTCTCTTCTTTGGGGGAGCTGGACTCGGAAGCTGTGGCGTTGCTGAAGCGGATACAAAAATTCTTTGCGTCTCATGATGTAGGGGCTCGTGTAGCTGCGTACATATTTTCTAGACTTAGCTTTGCGATAGCAAAGGGGGTGGGGGCCCAGATTGTATCTCGGCTCCCCACCAATTTTATGTAACCGATGTGTATTTTCTTTCCATATAATAAAAGCTACGGTTTATTAATAATAAAAAAAAAATAATAATAATAATAATAATAATAATAATGATAATGATAATAATAATAATAATAATAATAATAATAATAATAATAATAATAATAATAATAATAATAATAATAAAAATAATAATAGTAATAATAATACTAATAATAATAATAATAATAATTATATTAATAATAATAATAATAATAATAATAATAATAATAATAATAATAATAATAATAATAATAATAATAATAATAATAATAATAATAATAATAATAATAATAATACCTAAGTTATATATAACATTAATAATGTTATTAATAATAGTTATAATAATACTATTAACAATAGTAATTATAATAATAATCATAATCATTTGAATAAAAATAAGAACAACCCAAAACCATTTTATTGCAAATCATAAATAAAATAAATTAGTTCAAATTTAATATATAGACGGTTAATTTCATAAATATTTATTAAATATTAATGAATAAAATGCTAAATTTTTATTATTATTATTATTATTATTATTATTATTATTATTATTATTATTATTATTATTATTATTATTATTATTATTATTATTATTATTATGTATTATATGTATGTATGTATTGTGTGTGTGTGTGTGTGTGTGTTGTGTGTGTATTATTATTATCAAATCAAACAAATTAAATATAAATATTAATTAAATATTAGTGAAAAAAGTGCATATATATAAAGATTTGAATAATCTTGGTACTACAAAGATTTGCTATAACTAAGGGAGTGAGAGCTCATATTGTGTCTCAGGTGCCTACTAATTTTTTGTAATTTTGTCAATTTTGTATTTGCGTTTAATAATAATAATAATAATAATAATAATAATAATAATAATAATAATAATAATAATAATAATAATAATAATAATAATAATAATAATAATAATAATAATAATAATAATAATAATAATAATAATAATAATCAATATATCTATATAATTGGAGGTTTTTTGAAGCTCTGTGAGAGACTCCAACTTTATGCGAACTCTTAATAATATGATAATTACAATAATCAAAATATACAATCCAATTAGGATACTACATAAATCCTAAGCATCTCCAAATTCTGTAATAATCAAATAATTACAATAATCAAAATATATTTTTAATATTAGTAAATAAAATTTGTAAATAATATAATTTTTGAAGCTCTGTGAGAGACTCCAACTTTATGCGAACTCTTAATAATATGATAATTACAATAATCAAAATATACAATCCAATTAGGATACTACATAAATCCTAAGCATCTCCAAATTCTGTAATAATCAAATAATTACAATAATCAAAATATATTTTTAATATTAGTAAATAAAATTTGTAAATAATATAAATAAAATCAATATATAATCTACTGAATACTCCGTATATATTTACGATATAGATAGAGTTTATGATCTAATGAGAGTAGGATTCATCTAGGAGTTATGTACGAAGTAGTATTGATAAGTATTTATACTACTCCATAGTTTTTGTAATGAACATCTCAACCCAAACAAATTTTAGTTTTTTTTTTTTTTTTCTTTAATTTCATTAATTAATTATCTTTGTTTTTTTCATGCACTTTGTGTTGTTTTTAATAATTTTTATTTAATTTTGATTAGATATATTAACTTTGTAAACTGAATCAATCAACTTTGAACAATTTTGCAAGAATCGAATGCATAAGAAACTATTTTATATTTGAGATCATCTACGTGACGAGGTACTTCAATTTTGCATGTCACTAAAATCAAATTGGTTTCTTTCTTTGTTTGTTTAATTATAAAGCTTGGAAAAAAATTGTGTTGAGTATATATTAGATTGATTATAGACTAAATTAAAGCCTTTTTCTTGGTATAGGACTGTTGATTAATGCAAAACACAATAGTACAATACGGAATATTATATATTCTAATGGTATGCATGGCAAATGGGTAATGTGTAAATTATGGACTAAATTAAAGCCTTTCCTTCCTAATTAGAATTTTTATTTTGAATAATTGATTGATTTGAGTAAATTATTGCATGCACCGTTAGATAAAAAATAATTGGTACTAATAATTTATTTTTAATGTAATCTATTTTATTTTTAATAGTTGATTTTGAAAAATGGTTACATTATTTTTATTTGTAATGCAATTACGTTTAAACAAAAGTACATATAAATTGACGATAATTATATATAAAAGTTTATTTTTTTTTTTTGGTTTCCCAACCGATATCCGAACCCATTTGGGCCGACTAATTCGGTTTCGGAGTGTAACAACCTGGTTTTTAGTCGACTTTAATTACTAAGGCGGAAATTAATTAAGTCTTAAACCAGCGTCATTAATTATACATAAACCCAAAATATTACATCATCGTTCAAGAGTTGAATTGAACAACTCTAAATACGGAAGTTAAAAGAGTAAAGTGTTCTATATTACAAATTTCTCAAAAACAACTGAAAGTAAAGCAATAAAACGTCTCGTGGCCCCATCCTAAATCCAGCTTCTGGTCCACGATTATCCTGCACAATAAACTGATGGGGGTGCATTGGCGGACAGTGACTAGCTATGCTCATACTTACCCTCGATTTCAATTAATTTGGTTTATTATTATCGCTTTATAACTATAACGTTATGATAAAAACATAAACATGCTTATTACATATAGCATATAACGACATATAAGTCATAATAAGCATGCGGTTTAAAGCGATAAATCATATAAGCATGATATTCAATTATGAAGGCAAATAACATATAATAGCATAGCAATAGTATCACAATAATTCAATAGCATTACAAGGCGATATCGGATCGCAATCAAACATACATATCGTAACATTCACATCATGCAGACTCGATTCAATTCAGAAAGTTGTGGTCTTTAGTTTTCGAAGATGGTACACACTCATTCTCATTTAATCAGACAACACATACTGCTTACGAGCCTGACCACTGAGTAGGCCATTGTACTCTAGTCGCTTGCATCTCACTACCATTGTGCAGCGGCTTACTCGACTCGTAAACCACGCCGAATACTATAGTACTTGTATCTCATCTTCTAGTGTTCGAAATGATTCGAACTTCAGATACAATCTCGTCAAGTGATCTGTACATGTGGCAAGAACGAATGCTAGTGTCGCGTCCAATAAAGACGAAACTCGGCAAGGAGACAGAACCGCAAAGCGCATAAGCACATAATGTCACGGTGGCCCTGATAACTTTAGCGAAATAGGGGAATAAAGCCCTAGTTTAGTATGCATACACAAATATCCACTTTAAGAATGGGCTATGCTATTCATAGAGCACCTTAACTCTGGATAAAACGACTATTTCCTAAAGCCTGATACAAAAGCATTGGCATATTCATTATCTTGTACGGAACAGGCTATACGACTTAAGGCGTAACGGCATGGGTAGAGCGCATAAGCACATAATGCTACCGGTTGAACCACACTAACCGGGATGACCAACGTCAGAGACCGAGATAGTGGCGTCCGCTACAAGACTATCTTAACCCCACTTCACTCACGATTGACGTTCACTTATCTGAGGCCCAAGCTTGACCTTTTATTTAACTTACTCAAGATTTATTATTTATTTGATATTTACGTATCACATGTTACTAGACTCTCCTAGTCTCAGCGTCAAACGTTTTATTTGAATTGTAGGTTTCATATGATCACATAACACGTTCGTTTATTATTTGAAGTGTTGTTAATTATTAACGTTTTTAGGTTTCTATAATGATACGTTTATTAGTATGTCCAATTTTATTTAAGTGTTTTTCAAACACTTTAAGTCATTTACTTATTCATTTTCAATTTTCTATACTTAGTAAAATTTTCAATTATTTTCAGTATTTCACTATTCACTTTTCACTATTCACTATTCACTATTCACTATTCACTATTCACCGTATTTTATACGTATTCGTATTTTTATACTTCGTATTTTATACGTATTTTTATACGTATTCGTATTCCTATACTTCGTATTTCTACGTATTTTATACTTATACGTATTCTTATACTTGTACGTATTTTTATATTTATACGTATTTTATAAACATTTCATAAGTATTCTTATACATTGATATTTTTCCTAAGTATAAACTTAGATTTCTTTTTATTTGTTAAGTATAAATTTCTAGTTTCAAAGTCGTTAAGTTCGTTTTGTACTTAGTGATTTTTGAAAATATTTTAAAAGTCTAGTTTTAAAAACGTTAAGTTTGGTTTGTAAAAAGTGCTAATGATATTCATTTTAAAATACTAGTTTTAAAAACGTTAAGTTCGATTTGTAAAAAGTGATAATGATATTCATTTTAAAATGAGACTTAGTTAATTTTAGTCGTCTATTAACTAAAGTTACTGATTTTCATTTTAAAATAATAGTATCGTGGATGATTCATTTTAGTCCGTAAGTCCAAGTTCAACAGTCCAATATGCAAAGGCGGTAGCACACGATTTAGTTCATTTTTATAACGGTTACATATTTTTATCGGTTTATAATATTTCATTTATAACTAAATCGATTTATACAATATTTCAATTCTAATAACTATTAAACTTTAGTGACTTAGTGATATTTTCATTTTAATTAAATTTGGTCCATTTAATTAAGAATGTCGTGTGGTTTATATATATATCAAAACTCATTTATTTCTTTTAATTTCTTAATTCTAACTTATTAACTAATAATTAAATTATTTTAACAATTAAACTAAAAAGTGATAAAAACTATTTTTGACCTAAAAAGGTCAAAAATGCCGTGAGTAGTAGTATAGTGTTCTAAATTTTCATTTTTTTTCGATTTTATCGGTTTTTAGCTTAAAGTCTTTATATTTTAATTATTCTAATTATACTAAAACGATTTAGACTAAAATGAAATTTAATAGAAATTTCATTTACATTTATGAATAGTGTTTTTCAACACTTTAATTTTCTAACTTTTTAATCTTAATGATTTAACTAGTTTAATTTATATGGTTAGTAATATAATTACTGTTCCGGGTGATAACTCGGGGACTTCGGATGACATAGTAGTAGCCTAGGCCGGCTGAGCTGGCTCCGTGGGTGGACCTACAAAATAACTCCGAGCCTGAGGGTTTGCCCCCGGGGAGAGCCTCCGACGCCCAAGTTAGTACCGATACAAGATTGTATAACGTATAAGTGTATGTTTGTATGTATGTAGAGAGGGAGTAGTGAGGGAGAAGAGAATGGATCACCATACCTTTGCCCCCCTTGGGGGTATTTATAAGCCTTTTGAGCTCGTTGGGCTTATTGGGCTTGTTGGGCCTTTGGGCCTTTGGGCCTTAATATTCTGATATTTGTAGTTTTATACTCGTGAGCGCAGTCGTGTATTCGACCCCCAACAACTGCCCCCACCGGATTCGCATATGAGTATGCGTGTTCGGTGTCTAAAGTCGATGTCAAACGAAATGCGCGAAAACGTTGACTATGGACGTTGTATGTGAACAAGGTCACGTAAGATTAACCTGTTATAAAAGGTGCGTCGTGTAGACATGATTACCTATTGCCTTACTCTGGAGGAGCCGCCCGGCCGTAGCCGTGATTGGACTTACTCCGTGGGTGGAGTTAGCCATGGTTCTATAAACGTTGTTTATCTGTTGGTATTAAAAATTGGGCAGCAGCAGGGTGGTTATCCCGCTTCTGCTCTTCGGTGAAGTTTAACCTTGGTTTTAGGTGTCTTCTAGTCTATCTTTTACTCTCTTTTGAGCTAGGCCGTTTAGGGAGTGATCACTCCTTCGGGTGACGACCGTCGACTCCGCGTATTTGTGTTTAATTGTAGCGTAACGGCTGCTGCCGAGGTCTTTTAGCTATTAGGTTTGTAATTAACTTAGATTTCTGACTACTCTTTGCGGTTTGTATATCCGACGGCCGCTGTTTATTGTGTTTTTGACTAGCTGCTCTCGTTAGTCTGATACGGTTTCTTCGTACACGTTTTACTTGGTTACCTTTGTTTTTAAAGGCTATACGGCCGACATTGTCTACGGCCGGTGCTAGCCAGACTCCAAGGCCTTGGTAAGCATTTTACGGCACGCCGGGACGAATTTTCATCGTCTACGGCCGTCTTGTCGAGCACACGGTCCTTGGGCGGTCTTTCCGCAGACCGGTCTTTGTCGAGCTCACGATCCTTGAGCAGAACTTCCTTCGGCCGCATCTGCGGCCGGTGCTATCCAGGCTCACAGTCCTTGGATAGTCTTTACACGGCGCGCATCTACGGCCGGTCTTTATCGAGCTCACGATCCTTGGGCGAACTTCGCTTCGGCCGCGCATCTGCGGCCGGTCTTATCGAGCTCACGATCGCTTGGATAGACTTTACAGCAGCGCATCTGCGGCCGGTCTTTATCGAGCTCACGATCCTTGGGCGAACTTCCTTCGGCGCATCTGCGGCGGGTGCTATCGAGCTCACGATCCTTGATAGACTTTACAGCGCGCATCTCGGCCGTCTTGTCGAGCTCACGATCCTTGGGCAGACTTCGCTTCGGCCAGCATCTGCGGCCGGTGCTATCGAGCTCACGATCCTTGATAGACTTTACAGCAGCGCATCTGCGGCCGGTCTTTATCGAGCTCTGATCGCAGGGCGAACTTCGCTTCGGCGCATCTGCGGCGGAGTGCTATCGAGCTCACGATCCTTGGATAGACTTTACAGCCAGCGCATCTCCGGCGGTCTTGTCGAGCTCACGATCCTTGGGCGAACTTCGCTTCGGCCGCATCTGCGGCCGGTCTTATCGAGGCTCACGATCCTTGATAGAGCTTTACAGCGCGCATCTGCGGCCGGTCTTTATCGAGCTCACGATCCTTGGGCAGACTTCCTTCGGCCAGCGCATCTGCGGCCGGTCTATCGAGCTCACGATCCTTGATAGACTTTACAGCGCGCATCTGCGGCCGTCTTTATCGAGCTCACGATCCTTGGGCAGACTTCGCTTCGGCCAGCGCATCTGCGGCCGGTGCTATCCAGGCTCACAGTCCTTGGATAGATTTTACACGGCGCGCATCTGCGGCCGGAACTATCCAGGCTCAAAGGCCTTGGACAGCCTTTCGATCTCAGCGTCAGCGTCTGCGGCCGACTTTTTCTTATTCTGCAAAAGTGTTAGTAAAAAATTCAACAAAAAATTACATATTTTTGAATCAAAAAGTGTGATTAATCGGGCTCGGGGGTAGCCCCCCTCCTTGCCCCCTGGCCATCTCTTGTGTGACGGTCGTCTAAACAAGGGATGGTCATAATTCTGCTCCTAACTCACGGCTTTTGTAGCTCGTTTCTCGTGGAGTAATTTTTGTAGCTTGGACGGGTTTCTTGTAATCGTTTGTTGGAGTTTTTGCGGAGGTGAAATGACTATATAGTGATTTGGCCTCTTGCAGGGGCCTTTCATCGTTTGTCATCACTTTGCTCCGCAACTCCTGAAAATTAATGTCATACAAATGGTAAGTGTTCCGTTATTTGTAGTTGAGTTCTCATCAACCATTTTAAATGAACCACTTAAATAAGTGGCCCACAGGAAAGACACATTACATAGTAACATCAAAAATATGTCCAAGTAAAAATTTGCCTTATCCTTTTTAATTGGTCCATAGTTACTACTTTACCATAGGAATATTAGTTTAAGCATCTCATTTGATTATTTACTACCAATAAAAGGTAAATAAAGTGAGACTTATCTTTCCGTAGAAGCGAGTTCAGCATCCTGGTAACGACACCGAGGCTATTTCTTTGTGGCCAGGGTGGCCGACCAGAGATGGCCGCGGTAAGTTGTGGTTAGGCCATTCACGGGTCGGTGGCCGAGCAAGGTCACCATGGCCGAGGGTAGTCGGGCATTGCATTCAGGAAGAGAGTAGGCGGCCACCGTGACGGGAGGCGGCTGGCTGCGGCCGTGGTGATATAGCCGAGCCCAGTGGGGTCTTTGTGATGGTTAGCCGTACGGTTCTCGTAGGTGGCCGTACATGTAGCGGTACGGCTGGCCGTTCAAGCGGTATGATGTCCATGGTTCCATCTCACATTTTTGGTGCACGCGGTGGCCGTTAACCGGGTCGACTGAGCCGACAGCAAGTGACTGTCACCATTGGTGGCCGTATAGTGGCTGGCCGGATGGTGGTCAGGCCGGACTGACTTGAATGTCATAAGTGTGAAATGGTGGCTGTCAGAAGCTGACCGTTGTTGGTAGCCGGACAGAGGTCCGAGGGGCTGGCCGCCTAGAGGTCATGGCCGAGCGCGGCACCGTAGCCCTGGGTTTGGCTGTGCAAGTATACGGCCGGGACCATGGTGGCTGACCTTATGGTCGCGATGGAAATTAGAGGGTTCTTATGTACCAAGCAAAGGGCAAAGAACTTATCTTAAAAATTGTAGCTTTCATGGCTGAGCCGACATGGCTGACCAGGAGAGGTGACCGCGCGGTTTCGTTGTGTGGCCGGATGACCGAGACTTGATGAGGTGGCGGCTGAGTCAGTGAGGCCGTGGCCCCGTGGCCGTGAGTCATGGTGACTGTACCGTCGACCCTTAGTGGTCGTGGTCGCGCCGTAGACGGTAGTCGGGGCGGCTGTGGCCGTACAGTGGCCGCGCTTGCGTGGCCGCGACGATTTACAATCCGCTACCAAGTGGTCGGTTCAGTCACTGCGATGTCTGTGGTTGTAGGTGGTCGGACCGAGACAGGCCGAGGCCGCGTTTTAGAGACGCGGCGGTGGCCGAGGCCGCGGGTAGCTTGCTGCTTGATGGGGCTCACGGTGGGCAATTGTTGCGTGGCCGTGATGGGGCTCACGGTGGGCCGTCTGAAGAAGTGGTTGCTTCCTCGGCCTTCATTTCTATTCACCATTGTTGGCTTCCTTTTTTGTCCTTTTCAGACTTGTCCCTGCTTTCTTTTTAATATCTTTGACTTCTTCCTCCTTTGGCCTCTTCTGCTTGAAATTTGTTTGGCTTTCTCATGCTTTTATTTATTTTAAAAGTGTGACCCCATTACTTTGGTGGGTCTTTCAGCAGCTGCGTTCTCGGCCTTGGTTGTGTCCTCGGTTGCCGATGCGATATTGGGCTGACCGAGATCAAGTCGAGGTTGATCACATGATGGCTACGGTTGTCGTACGGTGGCCGTGCTGTGTTGGCGGCGTCGGCCTCTTGTTCCACGGCTGAGCTTTTTTTTTTTTTTTTTTTTTGGTTCCACATTTGTCTTCACTTTTCCCTCCTCAATACTACCTTTGCTCTAGAAATACACGTGGCTTTGTTCTGCTACTTTTGCCTTGCCGGGATTCTCCTATTTTTCTTGGTCTGTGAAATAAAGTAGGGGGTGTATTTCCATTAGCTAAGCATTTGCATGGAATACGTGGGCCATCCTCAACACAAGGCCATTTGATGATGTTAATACCAAAGATTAACTTGGCTTTTTTTGTGATTGGGGGGCTTATTTATTTTTGCAGCCTTTGCCTTGAAGAAGAAAATACTTGGTAGACTTAACTTGTCTGAGTTGTCTTCAACTATTTATATTTTAATAGCAAATACTCTTGAGTGTTGGAAACCCCCTGCAAATATAGGCCACGGCCTTGTGAACTTAAATGGGCTGGGATAATTTTTCTTCTTAATATAAATAATATTGGTGCATAATGTGTGCTTTGCTGAGGCTTTGGCCTTTAATGGCACGCCAAGGTGGTTGATTTTTGTAAGTTTTCGATAGGTGTGGCTTGTCTTCCCCACAGACGGCGCCAATTGTTTCGGGTGATAACTCGGGGCCTTTGGATGACATAGTAGTAGCCTAGGCCGGCTGAGCTGGCTCCGTGGGTGGACCTACAAAATAACTCCGAGCCCGAGGGTTTGCCCCCGGGGAGAGCCTCCGACGCCCAAGTTAGTACCGATACAAGATTGTATAACGTATAAGTGTATGTTTGTATGTATGTAGAGAGGGAGTAGTGAGGGAGAAGAGAATGGATCACCATACCTTTACCCCCCCTTGGGGGTATTTATAAGCCTTTTGAGCTCGTTGGGCTTATTGGGCTTGTTGGGCCTTTGGGCCTTTGGGCCTTAATATTCTGATATTTGTAGTTTTATACTCGTGAGCGCAGTCGGGTATTCGACCCCCAACAATTACTTATTAGTTAAATAAAACAATAAATAACAACCAACACAAAATAATCAAGAATCAAAATAAGTTACTAATCAAGAACAATATGAACATCAACATGAGTTTTCAAGAACACCAAAATAAACTTCAAGAACACCATTTTCACTTTTAATAACTTATAATTTATTTTCCTAATTTAATTTCTTTTACATGACATCATCCATTTTAACTAACTTAACACAACATATTATTTACAAAAATTAAAAGTGAAAATACATTAAAAAAAATGGGAAATGCCGAGTGGTCTAAACATGAACATACAATTTTTATTTTTGATTTTTAATCACTTTAAACTCATTGTTAATATTTCACATAATTTTTATATATGATTATAACATAACTAAAACATAACTAAACATAAAAACCATATGAATCATAATCAAAAATGCTCAAAATTAATTTAACTAAACATATGAATATTTTACTACACATTAACTATTAGCAAAAATACTTATTTATTATCATTTTATTATACTTCACATAATAAACACATACACATAAATGATGTTTAACATATTTTGAACATAAAAATCATACTTATAAAATCATAATAAAAATCAAATTAATTTCAAAGGAGACTAATATGAGATATAACTAGTCACCTTAATTAGGATGTTAATCGTCGGGGATCTAAAATAAATTTTAGATAGGATATTCCTTCACCCATATTACCCAAGTTTTCCACCCAAATAATCCATGAATGTTAGCTTCAAATACCCACTAAAGAACTTAGAATACTTAGGATTTATTAGAAATATTATTAAGGTTTTATTTTAGAGGTTTTAGGAAGAAAAATGGAAAAAATAAAAGAGAGAAATAGGGGAGCATGAGCCACGACATTTTGAGGAAAAATGAGCTAATTTTGGTTCTTAAAACTTGTGGAACAAGTTGTAAAAAATTTAGGTTAAGTAAAGTAAAGAATAAGTTTAGGTTTTATTATGTAAATAATGTTTAATTTAAATGAAATTAGGGAACACCTTATTTGTAATTGGCTAATAAAGTCTTTGACACTATTTGGCATTAAAAATGTTCCTATGATATTTTTAAAATGTTTTTCACGAAATTAATCAGTTTTAAAAAGTCGGGTGTCAAAAGCGATAAAAGTTAAAAAGTGCTGTTTTGACGATTTTCTGAAAAGTATTCATTTTATAAATTTAAGACTAAAATATTTTATTTACTACTTTAGAAAATTTTTAAAAGTGACGGAAATGAAAATGGTAGTATTAAAGTAGTAGTATCGTATTTTGTATTTATGTATTATTATTAAGTATAACTTTAAATATAAATACAAAATAAAATAAAAGTGATGATGATAGATATAATGGTGTAAGTAATGTGTAAGAAAAATGGAAGAGGATAGAATTTGACTTTGGTGTCCGAAAGTCAAAGGTTTATTTTTCGGGCTCAATTATCGTTTTTGAAATTTTCGATTTGCGCGATCGTAGAAAGTCTCAAAATAAAGGATATGATCTTAAAATAGTGTTTTGAAATAAAATCGGAATTAAAAATAAAAATAATTTTCGAAAGGGTAAAACAAAAATCGGATCCTAATCCTCGAAATTTTGAATAAAAATTTCCTAGGTTGAAATACTTATTTTTTTTCGTTGAATGTTTTAGATTTAAAGATTCATATTCAAACGTCAAAAAGTTAATCAATTTAAATTAGGTGTGATTTCAAATATCGACAATTTAGGAAAAAGCTAGTTTAATAGAAATGAAATAGTAATTAGATTTTAATATAATACTCCGTATTATTTATTAAAAATTAAACAAAATGATTATACTTTTATTAAATGTTGATGTTAAGTTTGCCTCTTCAAAAATGGAAGAGGATAAGATATATTTGACCTTGATTTGCGTGTTTGAAATCGTTGACTTGAATTTCAAAGCCGAGAAAAGTATAAGTGTCCATTTTTATTTTGAAAACGAAAAATGTTTGAAATTGAATTTTATGAATAAAAGGTTTTACATTTATTTTTGTGAATAGTAAACATAACTTAACATTTTTGAAATTTGAAAGGCGATATTAACTTTGTATTGATTTTTATAAAATTTTGAAATGTGTTTCTTTTTCAATTCTAAAGATAATACAACAAACTTTATTTTTCAAAATTTTTAAATTTGGACTTAAGAAATTTTAGTATAATTTGGCGAAAAAATTTCAGACTCATTTTTACTATATGGAAAAAGGATGAATTTAATTTAAGGAATTAAATTCTTTTATCAAATTGTGTTAAAATAACACGGGGTGTTACACGGAGCGTGTCCCGGGGTTAAGGTTTTATACTCCTCCCAACGCGCTTGCGGGGGATCGAACCGCAGTTCTCCCTACCAAGTCTAGCCCCTAGCACCACTAGACCAAGACCTCGTATGAATCTAATGATAAATAAAGTTCATGTTAAACTACAATTAGGAAAAAAAATAATGTGTCACATTTAATTACGACCCTTAATTCAATAGAACTTTTGATTATCTATTCTCATATGAATCTAATGATTTAAAATATTATTGTTTAGTTTCTAATCACATAAAAAGTCTGCTGAGCAATTATGTTGTTTATCACAATATGTTTTTTTTTTCTTTTAGATCGTACATGACTCAAATCCTATAGACCATATTATTCATGTATTTTAAAACATTGTATATAAACAAACCGTGAGTTATTATGATTTCAATGATAGGTTATGCACGTATAGTTTTAGTATTAGCCATGAAAATTGATAATTTATTTGTTTGGTTATGCCAATCTATTATTTGTATTTTTAAGCACATTTGATTTAAATTAATATCATGACAACTGTTAATTTATTTGTTCGGCAGTGTCAATTTATTGTTTATTTTTTTATGCGGATTTGGTTTAAATTAATAATTAATAATGATACTAACTATTTGTGCAATTTTTTCTTTTTTAGTAGAATACCATAAAATTGGAGTTTTGGATAACGACGATGGCTGAACAAGCTTCAGAGCATGACATGGTCGAGACTAACTTGATTGTTCAAGTTAATGTTGCAGGTTTGCAAATTTTAAGTGAAACAAAATTTAATTTCAAAATAATTTTATAGAATTTATTTTTTACAAAATTTATAATTTTATTTTATATATTTTGTTAAGATATAAAATTTATTAGGAGTATGTAAATGGCTTGGAATAGTTACTTATGGAGTATTTTGTTAAGATATAATTTTATTGTATATGTTTTATTGTATATAAAATTTATTAGGAGTATTTTTTACAATGATGGAGTATTATATTCCAAACTAATTTTTAAAGAATCAACACAATGCTAACTACACAGAAGTTCTAACTATCAAAATAACTTTTCTTTTAGCATAACTGCGGGATAAAGATCTGTGGACTGTGGCTCCTTCTGTAACCGATGCTGAGGGGTGGTGTGATATACTCCATGTTAGGGATGTTCTCCTTCAGTGAGCAGGGTCATCTGCTGTGCAGCTCTTGCTTCAATGGGGTGGAAAGGTCTCCTTGGCGTATGATTTCTTCAGGGATAAGAGAGCACGTGTTCCATGGGCTCCTGTGGCATGGTGTACTTCAAATGTTCCTAAGCACTGTCATGTCCTTGCTATGGCTGCTCTGCGAACATTACCAACTGTGGACTTGCTTTGTTCTCGAGGTATGCACTTAGTCAATAGATGTTCTCTATGCAAATGTGATTTGGAAAGTCATTCACACTTGTTCTTCAAGTGTGGTATGGCTAGTGCTGTTATGGACAAAATTGGTGTGTGGATGGGCATGCGTCGACGTGTACGTAGTCTATTGTATGAGCTCAAATTTGGGAAGCATTTGTTGAGGACAAAGCATTGGAGAGCGAAATGGTTTGCGTGTAGTCTTGTGGCGTCTGTTTATCATCTTTGGTTGGAGCCTTGATAGGCGTGTTTTTACATTGCTAAATCTATGACCGTCGAGGCTATTGTCAAGTTAATTCAAGTTGATGTTAGCTTTCGTTTGGTTAATGCCCCCACTATGGGGTAGGGGTGAGCAAAAAAAACCGATCCGATTTTTATATCCGAAACCGAACCGAAACCGATCCGGAAAAACCCGAAAATCCGGGTTTTTTTCAAGTCAGTTCAGAATCCGAATATCGGTTTAAATCAGAGCGGATATGGATATTAAAATTTGTAAAACGGATAACCGATTTTAAACCGGTTTTTATTAAAACTAATATTAAAATTTTAAAAATTACTTTAAAAAAATTATCAAAAAAATTAAATTAATTACGGTATACATTGTTTGTGGTGATGTACAATTATACATTGTACTTACTACTTAGACGGTAGACTAATCTACTACTCACTCTGAATTAAGTAATTTCCTACGTCTACTCACCCTTGGCCTTTACTCTTGTAGAGGCATTTTTATTTTCCCAATTCCATCTATATTTAGACATTGTTTGTCAATTAGATTGTGAACAATTTTGATTTTTTTAACTTTTGGTGTACTATGGACGATATATAAGAATATTTAAAAGCGCAATTTTTTTGTAAATTTGACCAAAAAAATCATATTTGACAATAAAGTGGATATATGGTTAACCGAATTTTGGATACCGATTTTTTTTGGATACCGAAAACCGGATGACCGGATTAACCGGGTTGGATATGGATTGACAATTTCACTCATTTTAAAACCGGGTAACCGAACCAAACTTGAAAACCGGAGCGGGTAACCTGTAACACCCCGTGTTAATTTAATTCAATAATTAGCCATCGATTATAAATTGCAAGTCTTAAATCATTTCTTAACCTTTTAACCTTTCAAAATCACACTTTTTGCAAAACTTTCGTTTTGTAAAATTTCTCGACTTCTCTAAAACTTTTGAAAATTTTTGAATAATAAAATAAATATTTTAGTCTTAGAATTCAAAAGTAGAAATATTTCGAAAAATAGTCAAACACGCACACATTGACTTTTATCGCTTTTGACACCCGACTTTTTAAAACTGATTAATTTCGTGAAAAACTTTATTTTGATCAAATATCTTAAGAACCTTCCTAATTTGCCACTAGTAAGTCAAGTGGATTTATGAGTCATTTATTTCATTTAATTAAACATTATTTTCTAATTAAAACAAAACAAAACCTAATTCATTTAACCTAAATTATACTACAACTTGATTCATTATTTCACAAGTGTAAAAACAACCCTAAACCTTACCCAAAACAGCCGAAATATTACACCCATTTGCTTCCTTTATTTTTCTTCCATTTTACTCCAAAAACACTTTAATTAAAACCCTAAATATTACTCTATTAATCCCTAGTATTATTTAGCTAATTAGTGGGTATTGAAGCTTACTATTCCGGGTGTATTTTTGAAGGTGAAGACGAATACTTGGGTGAAGAAATAAACCTAGATAATATCATTGACCCGGATAACCTCTAGCTTGCCAAATCGAGGTGACTAGTTATATCTCATTTTAACCTCTTTGTAAATTAATTTGATTTTTATTATATGTTTTATGAGTATGATTTTTATGTTAAATATGTTAAACATCATATATATGAACTTGTATGATTATGTGTTGTATAATAAAATGATAATAGTTTAGTTGTAGTAATATATTCACATGTGTAGTTAATTTATTTTTGAGCATTTTTAATTTATGTTCATATGATTTTTATGTTTAGTTATGTTTTATTTGAGTAGTAATCATATATAAAAATTATGTGAATTATTAACAATGAGTTTAAGGTGATTAAAATCGAAAATCAAAATTATATGTTCATATATATTATACTCGACATTTTCCATTTTTTTTTACATATTTTTACTTTTAATTTTTGTAAATAATATGTTAGAATAAGTTAGTTAAAATAGATGTATTCATGTTAAAAAAAATTAAATTAGGAAAATAAATTATAAGTTGTTAAAATCAAAATTAGTGTTCTTGAGCTTTATTATGATCTTCATGAGTGTTCTTAAATCCTTCATGTTGATGTTCATCATTATTGTTCATTTTGATTATGTTTTATATTATGTTTGTTTAAAATTTATGTTTATGTTTAGTTATTGTTTTACATGTTACTTAGTATTATACTATAAATCAACTTAAACATTATAAATCATTTAGATTAAAAAGTTAGAAATTTAAAGTGTTGAAAAACACTATTCATAAATATAAATGAAATTTTTTTAGTAAATTTCATTTTAGTTTAAATCGTTTTAGTATAATTAGAATAATTAAAATATAAAGACTTTAAGCTAAAAACCGATAAAATCAAAAAAATGAAAATTTAGGATACCATAAGCTTGCTCACGGCATCCCTATATTATTTAGGTCAAAAATTGTTTTATCACTTTTTAGTTTATGTGTTTAAATAATTTAATTATTAGTTAATAAGTTAGATTTAAGAAATTAAAAGAAATGAATCAATTTTTATACATATATAATATCACACGGTTTCACTAATTAAAATGGACCAAATTTAATCAAAATGAAATTATCACTAAGTCACTAAAGTTAAATAGTAATTAGAATTGAATTTTAGTATAAATCGATTTAGTTATAAATGAAATATTATAAACCGATAAAAATATGTAACCGTTATAAAAATGAACTAAATCGTATTATTCTTTGCCTTTGCTATTTGAATTTGTTGATCTTGGACATACGGACTAAAATGAATCATCCACGATACTATTATTTTTAAAATGAAAATCGCTAAATTTAGTTAATAGACGACTAAATTTAACTAAGTCTCATTTTAAAATGAATATCATTATCATATTTTACAAATTGAACTTAACATTTTTAAAACTAGTATTTGAAAATGAATATCATTATCACTTTTTACAAATTGAACTTAACATTTTTAAAACTAGTATTTTAAAATGAATATCATTATCACTTTTTACAAACCGAACTTAACGTTTTTAAAACTAGACTTTAAAAATATTTACAAAAATCACTAAGTACAAAACGAACTTAACGACTTTGAAACTAGAAATTTATACTTAGAAAATAAAAAGGTTTAGTTTTATATCTAAAATATCTTAAGTATAAATACCTAAAATATCTTAAATATAGAAATACGTATAAGTATAAGAATACGTACAAGTATAAGAATACGTATAAGTATAAAAATACGTAAAAAATACGAAGTATAAAAATACGAATACGTATAAAAATACGTATAAAATACGGTGAATAGTGAATAGTGAATAATGAATAGTGAATAATGAATAGTGAAAAATGAATAGTGAAATACTGAAAATAATTAAAAATTTTACTAAGTATAGAAAAATTTAAAATGAATAAGTAAATGACTTAAAGTGTTTTGAAAAACACTTAAATAAAATTGGACATACTAATAAACGTATCATTATAGAAACCTAAAAACGTTAATAATTAACAACACTTCAAATAATAAACGAACGTGTTATGTGATCATATGAAACCTACAATTCAAATAAAACGTTTGACGCTGAGACTAGGAGAGTCTAGTAACATGTGATATGTAAATATCGAATAAATAATGAATATTGAGTAAGTTAAATAAAAGGTCAAGCTTGGGCCTCAGATAAAGGAACGTCAATCGTGAGTGAAGTGGGGTTTAAGATAGTCTTGTAGCGGTCGCCATTGCCGTACAAGATAATGAATATGCCAAGGCTTTTGTCTCAGGCTTTAGGAAATAGTCGTGTTATCACGAGTTAAGGTCTTTACATGAATAGCATAGCCCACTCTTAAATTGGATACTAGTGTACATGTACTAGACTAGGGCTTTATTCCCCTATTTCGCTAAAGTTACCAGGGCCACCGTGACATTATGTGCGTATGCGCTTTGCGGTTCTGTCTCCTTGCCGTGTTTCGTTCTTAGTGGGCGCGACACTAGCATTCGTTCTTGCCACATGTACAGATCACTTGACGGGATTGTATCTGAAGTTCGAATCATTTTGAACACTAGAGGATGAGATGCAAGTATTATAGTATTCGGCGTGGTTTACGAGTCGAGTAAGCCTCTGCACTATGGAAGTGAGATGCAATCGATCAGAGTACAAGGGCCTACTCAGTGGTCAGGCTCGTAGCGGTATGTGTTATGCATTGTATGATTAAATGAGAATGAGTGCGTACCATCTTCGAAAACTAAAGACCACAACTTTCTGAATTGAATCGAGTCTGCATGAGGAGAATGATACGATATGTTTGTTTGATTGCGATCCGATATCGCCTTGTAATGCCATTGAATTATTGTGATACTATTACTATGCTATTATGTGTTATTTGCCTTCATAATTGAATATCATGCTTATATGATTTATCGCTTTAAACCGCATGCTTATTATGATTTATATGTCTTTATATGCTATATGTATTAAGCATGTTTATGTTTTTATCATAATGTTATGTTTATAAAGCGATAATATTAAACCAAAGTAATTGAAATCGAGGGTAAGTATGAGCATAGCTAGTCCTTTGTCATTCGTGAGCATCCCCCCATCAGTTTATTGTTCAGGACGTTCGTGGACCAGGAGCTGGGTTTTGGGTGGAGCCACGAGACGATTTTATTGCTTTTCCTTAGTTGTTTCGAGAGAGATGTAATATATATATAACGCTACTCTTTTGAATTTCCGTATTTAGAGTTGTTTTATTCAACTCTTAAACGATGATGTAATATTTTGGGTTATTGTATAATAAATAATTTGGTTTAAGACTTAATTAATTTCCGCCTTAGTAATTAGAGTCGACTAAAAACCAGGTTATTCTGATTAGTATCAGTGACTCGTAATAGTAACATAAATGGCCTAATGCGATTTATGCTTACCTAACGAGAGACACCTGGGCGGGTTAACATATTAACATGCTAAACCGCAAGACTATTAGAATCAAATAATAAATTAGATTTTTCTTTTATTAGAACACTTAAATAATAAATTTAAATCGCTTTAAAGTGTGAGGATGGGTAGAAACCTTAAGGACCGACCTTAGGCTTAGGATTTTTTTTAAAATAACAAACTACTTCCCTCAAAATAAAATACACTAACTAGCGTGTGCTTGCTACTTGCTGAAGTGACTGATTTAAACTAACAACTATCCTCGGATATAAAATCAAAATAATAAATTCAACTTCCGAGGTGGAAGCATCCAAAGAAGTACCAGACGGCACGGAGGGAAGACATCTGTTAAATCCATAAACAATTCCACAAAAATACACTCTCTACTTCCAACCTTTCTTCTATTTGCTTCAGAAAATGTACCAGATGCATTTCAATGGAATAATATACCTAACTTCTGTGCTTACATGCATGACTGCTGTTATCACTTTTACTTCAAATAAATTCTATCAATGTCAAGCATGCTATCTAACACCTTGCAATGCTAATAAGTCTCTTCGCTTTCTAATTCTTTCAGAATGCATTTGCACCTCAGATGACTTTGCGGAAAGACAAGTGCGGCGAAGAATCTTTAATCCGTCTGGCTGAAATAGCCACGGACAATGCAAATCGTCAACATCAGCCTAGCGCGTTTGATCGTGTTTCACGTCACCGACCACGAGAGTACTCGGGTTCAAGTGACCCTGTTGACCTCACAGACTGGCTGGAAGAAATGAAGAAACTCATGGATCTTACTAGGACGCCTGCAGAGGATAGGGTCAACATAGCCGCCTATTACCTGAAGGCCGAGGCTAATGACTGGTGGAACGTGGTCAGGACTAATGAACCTGACACTACATTCACATGGTACGAATTCACAGCAAAGATCAAGGAGAAGTACTTCGGGTATGAGCTCCGATGCCAGAAAGAGGAACAGTTCATAAGTCTCAAGATGGGAGACATGACACTTCAAGAGTACACCGAGAAATTCCAACGACTGGCCAAATTCGGGGCTGCGGTTGCTCCCAATGAGAGGGCTATGACCCAGAGGTATCTGCGCAACATGTCCAACACCTTGCGTACCTACTTGAGCACCAGCACCTACACTACTGTTGCTGCAGCGTATGAACGCGCGTGTAGTGTATGGGCTTCCTTGGAGTTGGAAAAGGCTGAGAAGAAAAAGAAGGTATTTGTGCCTTCCGTATCACAGTCGAGCTTCATTCAGAAGCCGAACTACCAACGTCCGAATCAGCAGAGGCCAAATTTTCAGAGGCCTGTGTTCCAGAACAGGCTCCCTGCGGGGAATAATGAGAGAGCTATGGTTGCAGGAAGGGCTCCTCAACCAAGAGTCTTACCGGGGATTTGTCGTATGTGTCGCAAGGCGTCACACGAAGGGAGACAGGTAACGGCTGCCAGATTACATGTTACAAGTGTAAAATGGTGGGGCATAAGTCGAATGTGTGTCCCAACAACCAGAACACGGCACCTGTTGCAGGAGTACCACAATCTGTGGTGGTATAGGGGCGAGTTTATGTGCTCACTGAAGCTGAGGTAGAGGAGTCACCTGAGGCTGACGTCATCACGGGTATTTTTCTTATAAACTCTGTGAACGCTGTCGTTTTGTTTGACACTGGGGCATCATTGTCCTTTATATCTTCTAAGTTTGTTTCAAAGGCTAATCTCACAAAATCCGAATCAATCAACGCAAATATTTCTTTACCAAACGGAAAAATTTTCAAATGCTCCAAAATTTTCAAAGAAACTCCAATCACAATTCATAAAACAATCTTTCCTTCCGACCTTATTCTTTTCGACATGCCGGAGTTCGATGTCATACTGGGTATCGATTGGTTGACTAAGTATCATGCGTTGTTCGAGTGCCGAGATCAGAATATTCGCCAAGCATCCTACAGGGACTAGAGTCACGTATCAGAAGACTTCGCCAATTAAGGGGGCGAAAATCGTCTCTATGTTACAACTACAGCGGCTAGAAAGAAAAGGACATCAAGTGTTCTTGTGCAGCATCAATGAAGTCAAGGAAAGCGTAGACATCGGAGGTATTCACGTAGTACGGGAATTTCCTGATGTCTTCCCAGACGACTTACCAGGCTTGCCACCTGCACGTGACGTTGAATTCTCTATCGACCTTGTGCCAGGCACGGCCCCAATCTCAAAGGCACCCTATAGGATGGCACCGGTAGAATTACAGGAATTGAAGAAACAATTAGAGGAAATGATTGAAAAGGGTTTCATACGACCAAGTGTCTCGCCTTGGGGAGCCCCGGTTCTCTTCGTAAAAAAGAAGGATGGCAGTATGAGACTCTGCATCGACTACAGGGAGTTAAACAAAGTGACCATTAAGAACCGCTACCCTATACCCAGAATCGACGATCTCTTTGATCAATTGAAGGGCGCGGGAGTGTTTTCTAAGATCGACCTGAGGTCAGGTTATCATCAGATTGCGGTAAGAGAACAGGACATCCAGAAGACTGCTTTCAGAAGCAGATATGGTCATTACGAGTTTAAGGTCATGCCGTTCGGTTTAACAAACGCTCCAGCAGTGTTCATGGATCAAATGAACAGGACCTTCCACGAGTATCTAGACATATGCGTGGTGGTTTTCATTGACGATATCCTGATTTATTCCAAGACTGGGGCAGAATACGAGGAACATCTCCGTATTATTCTGGGGATACTGAGGAAATATAAGTGGTATGCTAAATTTTCCAAGTGCGAGTTTTGGCTTGAAAAGGTAGCATTCCTGGGTCACGTCATCTCGAAGGACGGAGTGATGGTAGATCCTGCAAAGATCGGCCTTGATAAAAAGAATGGAAGGCTCCCACAAATATAAGCGAGATCTGTGACTTCCTAGGTTTGGCAGGATACTACAGAAGATTCGTCCCAGACTTCTCTAAGGTAGCACGACCGATGACCAAGTTACTACAGAAGGAGTCCAAGTTCATTTGGAGCGACGAGTGCGAGAATGCGTTCCAGGAACTTAAGACAAGACTTACCACGGCACCCGTCTTAGCTCTTCCTACGGATGGAGACGAGTATGAAGTCTACAGTGACGCCTCACTGAATGGCCTGGGTTGCGTACTGATGCAACAAGGAAAGGTCATTGCTTATGCGTCAAGGCAGTTAAAGGTTCATGAACGAAACTACCCAACTCATGACCTAGAATTAGCAGCTGTGGTGTTTGCTTTGAAAATCTGGCGTCATTACCTCTACGGAGTGAGTATCAAGTTCTATACAGACCACAAGAGCCTGAAATATATCTTCACACAGAAGGAACTCAACATGAGACAACGGCGGTGGTTAGAACTGATCAAGGACTACAAGATTGAGCTACTGTACCACGAGGGTAAGGCGAACGTCGTTGCCGACGCTCTGAGTAGAAAGACTACGCATACCCTTAGCAACATTTGGGAAATTCCGGCTGGTATTGTCAAAGACTTCAAGAGAATGAACTTGGAGTTGGTTCAGTCCGACGATGCTGATTTGAACGCAATGATCGCAGAGCCGGAGTTATATCACGAGATAAGAGCTCTACAATGGGAAGATGAAGAGCTTGTTAAGATCAGACGGGAAATTCCTTCAGGAAACCGAGAGGGGTTTGAGATTAAACCCGACGGGAGTTTGAGATTCAAAGAAAGGTGGTGTGTGCCCGACGTACCAATGTTAAAGAGAAAGATTCTTGACGAGGCACATAGCACACGATACTCCATATATCCAGGGTCCGATAAGATGTACCAAGACTTAAAACTGAGGTTCTGGTGGGTAGGAATGAAAGCAAAGATTGCCGAGTACGTTGCAAAGTGCCTAATCTGCCAGAAGGTGAAATTCGAACATCAGCGACCTGGGGGACTACTACAACCCTTGGACATTCCATTGGGAAAATGGGACTCCATTTCCATGGATTTCATAACGGGCTTACCGAGAACTCACAAGGGAAATAATGCGATCTGGGTGATAGTGGACCGCTTAACAAAATCGGCCCATTTCCTGCCAATCAAAGACACCTGGAGCCTTGAAGAGTTAGCTAAGGCATATGAGAAGGAGGTGATCCGATTACACGGCGTACCGCTAGACATTATTTCGGATAGGGATCCGAGGTTCACTTCTCATTTTTGGGACAAGCTCCAAGCAGCATTGGGAAGTCAACTGAAGATGAGCACCGCTTTCCACCCTGCGACCGATGGTCAAACTGAGCGAACTATCCAAACGGTCGAGGACATGCTCAGGGCATGTGCTTTAGAATTCAACGAGAATTGGGAGAAAAGTCTACCTTTGATTGAATTCTCCTACAACAATAGCTTCCATGCAAGCTTAGGTTGTGCCCCATTCGAGGCACTCTACGGGAGGAAGTGTCGTAGCCCAGTCTGTTGGGACGATGCTAGTGATAACGTGGATCGCACTGCAGGTTATTCAAGACCAGATTGAACACATCAAAATCATTCGTGAACGACTACAAGCGGCCCAGGACCGTCAGAAGATGTATGCTAACAAGCATCGCCGACCTATTGAATTCAAAGTCGGAGATCATGTTTTCTTGAAAGTATCGCCCATGAAGGGGGTTCGACGTTTCGGTTTGAAAGGGAAGCTAAGTCCTAAATACGTTGGACCGTACGAAGTACTTGAAAGGATTGGTGAGGTAGCCTATCGCCTAGCACTACCCCCCAATTTATCCAAGGTTCACAACGTGTTCCACGTTTCTCAACTAAGGAGATACAGGAGTGACCCAAGTCATATCATTACTCCGGACGTGATCGCAGTTGAGCCTAACTTGCTATACTCAGAAAGGCCTATCAAGATTCTAGTGCGAGAAATCAAGGTGTTGAGGCGGAAGACGGTCCCCTTAGTGAAGGTGCTATGGAAGGGTCAATTGACTGAACAAGCAACTTGGGAGACCGAAGCCTCTATGAAGGAGAAATATCCCGAACTGTTTATCTCAGGTGAAAATCCTATTCTTCATTCAAGTTTCGGGACGAAACTTTTCTAAGGGGGGAGGTTTGTAACACCCCGTGTTAATTTAATTCAATAATTAGCCATCGATTATAAATTGCAAGTCTTAAATCATTTCTTAACCTTTTAACCTTTCAAAATCACACTTTTTACAAAACTTTCGTTTTGTAAAATTTCTCGACTTCTCTAAAACTTTTGAAAATTTTTGAATAATAAAATAAATATTTTAGTCTTAGAATTCAAAAGTAGAAATATTTCGAAAAATAGTCAAACACGCACACATTGACTTTTATCGCTTTTGACACCCGACTTTTTAAAACTGATTAATTTCGTGAAAAACTTTATTTTGATCAAATATCTTAAGAACCTTCCTAATTTGCCACTAGTAAGTCAAGTGGATTTATGAGTCATTTATTTCATTTAATTAAACATTATTTTCTAATTAAAACAAAACAAAACCTAATTCATTTAACCTAAATTATACTACAACTTGATTCATTATTTCACAAGTGTAAAAACAACCCTAAACCTTACCCAAAACAGCCGAAATATTACACCCATTTGCTTCCTTTATTTTTCTTCCATTTTACTCCAAAAACACTTTAATTAAAACCCTAAATATTACTCTATTAATCCCTAGTATTATTTAGCTAATTAGTGGGTATTGAAGCTTACTATTCCGGGTGTATTTTTGAAGGTGAAGACGAATACTTGGGTGAAGAAATAAACCTAGATAATATCATTGACCCGGATAACCTCTAGCTTGCCAAATCGAGGTGACTAGTTATATCTCATTTTAACCTCTTTGTAAATTAATTTGATTTTTATTATATGTTTTATGAGTATGATTTTTATGTTAAATATGTTAAACATCATATATATGAACTTGTATGATTATGTGTTGTATAATAAAATGATAATAGTTTAGTTGTAGTAATATATTCACATGTGTAGTTAATTTATTTTTGAGCATTTTTAATTTATGTTCATATGATTTTTATGTTTAGTTATGTTTTATTTGAGTAGTAATCATATATAAAAATTATGTGAATTATTAACAATGAGTTTAAGGTGATTAAAATCGAAAATAAAAATTATATGTTCATATATATTATACTCGACATTTTCCATTTTTTTTTACATATTTTCACTTTTAATTTTTGTAAATAATATGTTAGAATAAGTTAGTTAAAATAGATGTATTCATGTTAAAAAAAATTAAATTAGGAAAATAAATTATAAGTTGTTAAAATCAAAATTAGTGTTCTTGAGCTTTATTATGATCTTCATGAGTGTTCTTAAATCCTTCATGTTGATGTTCATCATTATTGTTCATTTTGATTATGTTTTATATTATGTTTGTTTAAAATTTATGTTTATGTTTAGTTATTGTTTTACATGTTACTTAGTATTATACTATAAATCAACTTAAACATTATAAATCATTTAGATTAAAAAGTTAGAAATTTAAAGTGTTGAAAAACACTATTCATAAATATAAATGAAATTTTTTTAGTAAATTTCATTTTAGTTTAAATCGTTTTAGTATAATTAGAATAATTAAAATATAAAGACTTTAAGCTAAAAACCGATAAAATCAAAAAAATGAAAATTTAGGATACCATAAGCTTGCTCACGGCATCCCTATATTATTTAGGTCAAAAATTGTTTTTATCACTTTTTAGTTTATGTGTTTAAATAATTTAATTATTAGTTAATAAGTTAGATTTAAGAAATTAAAAGAAATGAATCAATTTTTATACATATATAATATCACACGGTTTCACTAATTAAAATGGACCAAATTTAATCAAAATGAAATTATCACTAAGTCACTAAAGTTAAATAGTAATTAGAATTGAATTTTAGTATAAATCGATTTAGTTATAAATGAAATATTATAAACCGATAAAAATATGTAACCGTTATAAAAATGAACTAAATCGTGTGTTACTGCCTTTGCTATTTGGACTGTTGATCTTGGACATACGGACTAAAATGAATCATCCACGACACTATTATTTTTAAAATGAAAATCGCTAAATTTAGTTAATAGACGACTAAATTTAACTAAGTCACATTTTAAAATGAATATCATTATCACTTTTTACAAATTGAACTTAACATTTTTAAAACTAGTATTTGAAAATGAATATCATTATCACTTTTTACAAATTGAACTTAACATTTTTAAAACTAGTATTTTAAAATGAATATCATTATCACTTTTTACAAACCGAACTTAACGTTTTTAAAACTAGACTTTAAAAATATTTACAAAAATCACTAAGTACAAAACGAACTTAACGACTTTGAAACTAGAAATTTATACTTAGAAAATAAAAAGGTTTAGTTTTATATCTAAAATATCTTAAGTATAAATACCTAAAATATCTTAAATATAGAAATACGTACAAGTATAAGAATACGTACAAGTATAAGAATACGTATAAGTATAAAAATACGTAAAAAAAATACGAAGTATAAAAATACGAATACGTATAAAAATACGTATAAAATACGGTGAATAGTGAATAGTGAATAATGAATAGTGAATAATGAATAGTGAAAAATGAATAGTGAAATACTGAAAATAATTAAAAATTTTACTAAGTATAGAAAAATTTAAAATGAATAAGTAAATGACTTAAAGTGTTTTGAAAAACACTTAAATAAAATTGGACATACTAATAAACGTATCATTACAGAAACCTAAAAACGTTAATAATTAACAACACTTCAAATAATAAACGAACGTGTTATGTGATCATATGAAACCTACAATTCAAATAAAACGTTTGACGCTGAGACTAGGAGAGTCTAATAACATGTGATATGTAAATATCGAATAAATAATGAATATTGAGTAAGTTAAATAAAAGGTCAAGCTTGGGCCTCTGATAAAGGAACGTCAATCGTGAGTGAAGTGGGGTTTAAGATAGTCTTGTAGCGGTCGCCATTGCCGTACAAGATAATGAATATGCCAAGGCTTTTGTCTCAGGCTTTAGGAAATAGTCGTTTTATCCTGAGTTAAGGTGCTCTATGAATAGCATAGCCCACTCTTAAATTGGATAATAGTGTACATGTACTAGACTAGGGCTTTATTCCCCTATTTCGCTAAAGTTACCAGGGCCACCGTGACATTATGTGCTTATGCGCTTTGCGGTTCTGTCTCCTTGCCGTGTTTCGTTCTTAGTGGGCGCGACACTAGCATTCGTTCTTGCCACATGTACAGATCACTTGACGGGATTGTATCTGAAGTTCGAATCATTTCGAACACTAGAGGATGAGATGCAAGTATTATAGTATTCGGCGTGGTTTACGAGTCGAGTAAGCCTCTGCACTATGGAAGTGAGATGCAATCGATCAGAGTACAAGGGCCTACTCAGTGGTCAGGCTCGTAAGCAGTATGTGTTGTCTGTTGTATGATTAAATGAGAATGAGTGCGTACCATCTTCGAAAACTAAAGACCACAACTTTCTGAATTGAATCGAGTCTGCATGAGGAGAATGATACGATATGTTTGTGTTGATTGCGATCCGATATCGCCTTGTAATGCCATTGAATTATTGTGATACTATTACTATGCTATTATGTGTTATTTGCCTTCATAATTGAATATAATGCTTATATGATTTATCGCTTTAAACCGCATGCTTATTATGACTTATATGTCTTTATATGCTATATGTATTAAGCATGTTTATGTTTTTATCATAATGTTATGTTTATAAAGCGATAATATTAAACCAAAGTAATTGAAATCGAGGGTAAGTATGAGCATAGCTAGTCATTTGTCATTTCAGTGCATCCCCCCATCAGTTTATTGTGCAGGACGTTCGTGGACCAGGAGCTGGGTTTTGGGTGGAGCCACGAGACGATTTTATTGCTTTTCCTTAGTTGTTTCGAGAGAGATGTAATATATATATAACGCTACTCTTTTGAATTTCCGTATTTAGAGTTGTTTTATTCAACTCTTAAACGATGATGTAATATTTTGGGTTATTGTATAATTAATAACGCTGGTTTAAGACTTAATTAATTTCCGCCTTAGTAATTAGAGTCGACTAAAAACCAGGTTGTTACATAACCGGTTTTGCTCACCCCTACTATGGGGGGACATGAATCTTGTAAACGCCTTGAATGGTTAAATCTCTCTTATAACCGTTTGGATTGAATGAATGGAAATGAGCTAAATTCTTTCAAAAAAAAAAAAAATGTGAGTACGTGTAAAATTAAAATTCAACGAAGAATAATAAAACTTTTAGAAAGTTAAAATACAAAAGATTTTTAACATATTATTTTTGAAACTCGTGCATCGCACGGGCTTACATACTAGTAATAATAATAATTTCATATTATTTTAAAATACTTCAGATAACTTCATATAACTTCAGGAAATTTGAAAGCTTGAAAACTTGATTACTTGAGAAACTTGAGATAAGCTTAAGACGGTTCGTAAAACTTGAGACGATAACAAACCTTAACTCGTAAATATATGAATTACCTGATTCACTGATTGGACGTCTTCCTAAACAATTTGAGCATGTTTGTTTGGCCTTAGTAAATAGTAAGTGACCCTTCAATAGATTGGTGCGTTGATTATATTGAAAAGTTATCATAACAGATGTCGTTTGGTCTAGTAAATTTTATCCATATAACTATATAAGTCATCACTTAACTAACAACGGTCTAATCTAGTCTATTATTACGGGTATTAGACTACCCGTAGTAGTGGTCTTGGAACGTAAGTCTTAACCTACCCTTTGCATTAAAATATTATTTTTTCAACTCTTAACTTTCCCACCAATCATACCTCTAATTTACCAACACAATAATACTAGGTCTAAACCTAAGTTCACATTATTTTATCAATATTTTTATCTACGTCACATTTAATATTTACACATAATAAATTATATTTAATTAAATAAAATAATAAACTAATAAAAAAGGAAAAAAAAAAGGTTTAAATTAGGTCTAAAAACCCTCATTTTGGACCTAGGTGGAAAAAATATAAACCAGGTCTAAAAATTATAATATTATTTTAAGGGAAAAGAAGGTCTAAACCTTCCTCCCAAACACTACTACGGCTGGTCTTATCTGTCCACATTTCGAACTCTCGTTTTTGATTTACGTTACACCATGTAAAAATCATGTTAATGTGATTCGTTCGTTATATATTTTTTTGTGACAACATAGCTCATTATTGGCTCGTTGTATCTATCGTCGCAATGACAGCGTCCGAAAATAGCAAGTTGATAATTCAGATTTCAGATGCTATTACGTGATATTTCATTGAAGTTGAGTACTCCGTAATAGATAATGCATTCGTCTTTCATTATTAGCTCAAATTAAAACTCACTTATAAAAATATAATGTCGTGAGATTTTGTACTTAAAAACATATTTCATTGATGACCTAAAAAATATTTACCATACTAGTTGATAATGAAGTAGTTAGTTATCTAGGTCCAGGGGCGGACCTAGGTAGTACTAAGGGGTAGCGGCCATATATGAAGGGAAAAAAATCCAAATTTTAATATTCTGCTACCCCATACAAATGAAAAAAATAAAAATTTTAATATTCAGTGAATTTCCTTTTAGTCTGCTACCCCAATGAAAAGCAGGTAGGTTCGCCCCAGTCTAGGTCTAAAATTATCATTGTGATTTGGCATCATTATCAGGATTAACCTAAAAAATATTTACCATGTTTTTTTTTTATTATCCGTTTCATCGAACTCTCATTGTACCCTTGTATTATTTTGACCCTATTCCTGAATTCAGATAAAATTTCTAGATTATGAAAATATATCATCTATACCGCGATTCCTCTTATTAAATATATTATTAATAATTAATTTATATAATATTTTATAATTCCTGACTATATATGGGGTGATTAGAATTAAATTTAAAGCATACTGTAAAATTTATAATGACCACCATAACATATGAGTAATTATCATATTGATGGTAGATCTCTTCTTTTCCACTTACAGTAACTAAACCTACTATAGTTGATTAGTTGAATATAACTAAACTTATAAAAATTAAAATCAAACTGAAAAGAATTCAGCCTAAAACTTAACTACCACACTATTACAATTTACAATATTTTTAGGTTCGCCGATTTGGAAAGTAAAAGGTCAAAAAGGGTTTGGTAAAGAAGGAGGTGGTGAATTATGTGGGGCGGCAATTTGCTAAACAAGGACAAGGTTAACTCTATGTGGGGCGGCGATTTAGGTTAGCAAAATTTTTAAGGGATAAGTGGATAAGTTATAAAATCAAGCTTATTCATCTTCCATTATTTTATCTTCTTAACTCTTTAAATCATATTGTCTAATGACTCGTGTTAATATCGTAACGCCATTACTCAACCTTGTTTTTGGCTTACAAGATTGTTTAACCCTCAAACTTGACCAAAGATGAGATTGTTAATCTTGCGTAACGTTGTTATTATACATGTAATAATACAACATTATTTTTATATTTATGTAAGAATAGCTCCCGTAAGTTGTAGGATAAAGACAGATCAGACTCAAGTACAGCGGACAAGATTGACCGAGCTGAACCCAAACAAATCTGATCCGATAGAATTCAAAAATATTATGACCTGAAATCGACCCAAGGACGACCCGTAACCCCACCAGACACAATTGGATAATCAGTGAGCCGCAGAGCCTATATAATGACGACCCAAATAAGTATTAACCCGATTAAATTGATAACCTGATAATTAATAAGCTTAATATTAAATTAAATTGAGAACAAATTAACAATTAGTTTGATACCTTTAACTAATATATTAGTTAATTAAACCAAATAATGGTCAAAATACAAATTCTAATGGTTAAAAATTAAAATGATTCGATAAAATGGCGTAGACTCGGTAATGACCTGACCCAAACTCGACCCGACCCGATCAGCTTCTACATGTAATCGTGTTAGTGACTTAGTGTCTTATGTTGGGTATAACAATTCAATCTTACATTGATGAACTAGGAAAGTTCCACCTACTTTATAAAATAACACCTACCCTATCGGTTACCGGCCTTTTGAATGTGTCCCAAAACCAATTCCGTGACAATCGTTACATTATGATGTTTTCGCTGTGATGTAGAGAGTTTACGTGACACCGAAAAATAAAACTCTAGAATTCCGAAATACCCAAATTTAAGGTTATTGCACGGTACTCTCAACCATTATATACGGACTTAACAAAACTGTCGGATCTAAATGATCCAACCCAATCACAGCAAAAACAATCTACTGAAAAATTGACAATATTTTTGACTTTGACTGGTTCTCAATCAGATACTCAAAATGTCAAAAATTTGGCCTAAAATTACTCCAAAACGATTTGGGCCGGGGTGATCCAACTTAAAATGAGCTCGCTCATAACCGGCCGAATAACTTTTTAACCTTTAAAAAAAAAAAAAACTTGACCCGAACAAGGATGAGTCGGTCGTGTAAGGATCTTATACTTGGCCCAGCGGTTCCAACTTCCAATATAGTAGAAAAAGATTCAAGTCTCCACATCGTTGTACATTGTACAACAGTTTAATAATAACTCACATCTCATCTCATTTGTATAACACTACAAAATTTGTGAAGCTAAAATTCCTTCACTTATCGGACGATCTGCCTTCCATTATTTTCATGTACGATAATTATTATCCTCATATCATTCCTACAATCATTTTCCGAGGAAACGAAGAGAATCCAATCTCGATGATCAATGACGAGTTGCAAGACGGCAAAGAAAGACCTACAAACTCTTTTTTCCTTCTAAAGAGGGATTTGAGTTTCCTTCTAAAGACGGCAAAGAAAGACCTACAGCACTGAGGATCTATTCTTTCCACCTTATTTTTGCTTTATCTTATCAAACACTTGAAACTTCAACTTCGTATAACTTCATTAAAACTTAGAAGTTTTGTTACTTAAATTACACTAACTTTAGAAGATTCCATACGAAGAGAACCTGTCCTAATTAAATTTCATCACCTGCTCACTTCCATACTTCATTGACAAAACAACACATGTACTTCCTTCACAGAGCGATAATCCCATGTACAAATACTGCTTAAAACTAACCGATAGCAAATAATCATGACTTGGGTTTTGACCCCTGTCACGGTGACAACCCATCTAGGCTATGTGAAAATAATACGATAAAGAAAAAAGTTTTCTGTTGACAGAGATCTTTCTGTGAATTCATGTGTAAAGCATGATGAACAATACTGGGCAAAGAGAGTTCACGCAAAGCTCCAGTAAACATTTTTCTAAACATATCTAATAAACAAAGCGAAGAGGTGGTCAGATAACTAAATCCCAAAAGAGAAGCAGAAACTTCCGAAATCATTCTATATAAGAAATAGCCAAAATTAAGAGTAATCATACAATGAGATGCTCTTGTCATCCGAAACGCTTGCAAGTCTGCCAGACCTTGGTCCGGTCCCACTAGGCGGCCGAAATGCAACACCCCAGACCATGTCAGTGTGATTCGTCATGCTCTGAACAGCTGCCCGCATCCCGAGGTCCCAGAGTTTCACTGACTTATCGCTTGACCCGCTCGCAATGGCAGCTCCATCGGGGCTTGGATCCACGCTCAGAACCCAGCTCGAGTGGCCTGACAATGACCCAATCAAGCTCTTGCCTTGAGCGTCGTACATATGTATGTGCCCGTCGTCGGACCCCGAGAAGAGGACCCTGGGGTCCACGGGGGAAAACGCAAGGGTTCGGACTGGCATGAGATGACCCTCTAGATGGTGGAGGAACTTCCCAGTATCAATATCGAAGACGGTTATTGTCCCGTCCATAGAGCCACATGCTAATCGTCTCCCGTCTGGGCTCCATGCAACCGAGAGGGCGAACTTCTTGGAGGCGGTTTTGTCTGATGGCTTGCTGACATCAGAACGAGGGATTGTCAAGGTGGACACGAGTTGCCATGTTGCAGTGTCCCACACCTTCACCGACATGCTGCTTCCTCCAGCGATTGCTAGAAAAGTACCCTAAAGACATTTGAGGATGTGTGATTTATCTAATAGAAGGCAATTAAGAGTTCACAATAGATATCAAACAAGAAAACGAGTAAGACTGGAGGGTATGCAGTCAAGTCACAATTGATAAAACAAGGGAATATAAATAACCATGATAAAAACAAGACATATCAACTGTGACACTGCATCACGATTCATGAAAGAAGTATCATGGCATAGAAATTTGCCACATCCAAAATAGCAGTGACGGATTATCGTTAGGTAATTACTTTTACCGATCGACTTTTAATAAGAATACAAAACTATTAATCCAACTATAACTGCAAAGCTGAAGAGACAAGCTGAGGCACTTACATACAAAAATCAAAACCTAAAGGAAAAAAAAAAAACAAACAAACTGATAACGGCCACTATCAGACTAAAATCCTGTAGGGTGTTTCTGTCATTCAAAGTTAAACTATGATCGGCATTAGTACTACTCCCTAGCTAGTTTCTTCGAAAAGGCGCCTTTATCCTTTTGAGGCTTATTCAAGGGATTGTATTTTTATTTTTTATTTATCTATTTTTTATTTTTTTTTGCGTTCATACATTTCGCACAATAATGAAGATCAAAAGTTTAGGAACTAACACTACTATACATACCATTATTATACCTCAGTTACCATTTCATTTGTGTACATTAATTGTTACAAAGCAAATGAAATAATGTCAAGGAATTGGAAGGGTACTCCATAGAAAATAATTTCAAATACACACCACCATAGCATCAGGGTTCAATGATTGACATTTACGTTATCAAATTAAATAGATAATCTCAAAAACTACACCTGCGGTAATATAGAAAATGGCCAGCTATGTGAATACAAAATGCTTAATGATGGAAAAATCCCCCGCAACGATTCTACCTTTTGAAGTATTTTCCAATTTAGTCCCAACTTGCCACCTTCTCGAATTAATCCCATATCGACAATGTTATTCCAGTTTTGCACTCAACTTTAACAGCATTGCCATTCCAAATCGTATAATTATTCAATATCATAAACATGTTCTCTCTGTGAACATTTGTGCATTGTATTACTTACTCTCATGGCTTGGGTTTTTCGAAGCTCTGGTTATGTGACATGTAACAGTCTCATGAACTGACATGGCAATCCATACACGTTAATCAAGCCTTCATCTAAAGGCAGGCTATATCGTTATGAGGTGTAAATAATAAACCTTATACAATCAAAACACTACTAGCTTTGCTCTGATGCACAGTGCAACTATCCAAAAAAATTGAGAATTCCGACCACAATTCAGTAACATTAAAGCTCGGATCAAGATCTCGCCTTCAACTAAGCATTAAAATGCTGATGATCAATTAGAATAACTTCAATTCAGAACATTAGAGCACACATCAAGATCTCGCCTTCAACTGATACATTAAATAACCAAGCTCTTACGGTGGTGATCAATTAAAATTTTGATCAGTTGAGCATTACACTAAAATGCCAAGACAAACTATATGCAGATTCCAATACAGCCCGTCCTAGCTCAATGTTAAGTTTAAGCGTCTCCTTGTCACCAGAAAGTTCAATTTACAGATATTCCCGAAATGGAGCTAATTTACTTATTTGGACGATTGACCTGCATATACTGACCTCTCAATCAAACAAATCTGAAAATAAAGTCAAACATAGAAAGGAAACCACTCAAAATCATAATTTTTTAACAAAGTAAGCCTTTTTGGAGAGGAATTAACTAAGCGGTTGACAACGAAGGGGTGACAGTTGTGTGTAGGAGAGTGTGGACTGGGAAGAGGAAAGAAGTTGAGTTAGTGTTTAAGTTGGAATAATGCTACGAGTATATGATATGACTTCCTCATCGGATAAAGACAACGATTCAAGGGCTCACAAATGACAATGTTACGAGGTTGAAGTTAACAACACACACAAACGCCAAATTCCTAGATTACTCACAACGGCACCAAAACCCTCGAAGTAAAAGGTGTTTGGATTGTTGAATATTAACTCTAAACGGAGTTTACCTAATAAGGTATTCCGTATTATAAATCGTTTCCTTCATTTTCAGGTGACTTTGTAAAGCAAACATGTACACTCTGTCACCTATTAAACGGTAAACTCTACCTAACTTACGATATAACAACTTCTTCGGATCCTTACCGAACTTTAAACCACATGACGGAACTCAAAAACGTCAAATCAAGCAAAATAACTCAGCTCTGCGACAAAAATCTCAAGATTAAACTACATGAAAAAGAAATCAATTTAATCCAAATTGCTCGATGAAGCACCAAAACCCAATTATTAAAACTAGACAAAAAAAAAAGGCTCAAAATCATCAACAAACTAATTACGCAATTGGGTACCAAAACCCTACAACGAAAACTCTAAAAACACTAAAAAAAACCAAAATATGCTTAACTTTCATTTAAACACGAAAACCCTAAAACTAAAACAATACAACAAAAGCTCAAAAATCTTCAAACTAAACCAAATTACTAAACTGGGCACCAAAATCTAACAATTAAACTGCACACTAACCACTAATACACCAATTTATGCTAATTTCTCATCTAAACACCAAAACCATAAACCCTAATTAATTCAGAGTACAAAGAAAAAAAAAACTCAAAATCAGTGGATTAAATCAAATTACTCAAATGGGGATTGGAACCCTAAAATTAAACAGTATACAAAACTACCAAAATTCTCAAACGAGCATCAAATAAATCCAATTAAAATCAACATAAAAAAAAAACTAAAAATAAACAAAAAGAAGAAGAAATAATGTACCAGAGGATTAAAGTGCATGTGCCAGGTTTCAGAGGGAGGAGCTTCGAGGGTGGCAATGGTGTGATTGGTATCGACATCGAAAACGCGGACGACACTGTCAAGGGAAGCAGAGGCGGCGATGACGCCAGAAGGGTGTGCGGCGAGGGAGACGACGCCGAGGGAGTGGCCGGTGTTGGTGCGGTGGTGAACGATATTGTCGTCGGTGGGGCCTGTTCCCCACACCTTGACGGTCTCGTCGAGTGCGCCGGTGAGGAGTAGCGCGTGTTGGCGCGTGGTTGATGGAGGGACCCACACTGCGGCCCAAATTGAGTCGTCGTGTGATGTTTCTAGGGATTTTAGTCCTGCTAGTTTCATGGTTGTGTTGTCTGTGAGTTCACTTTTGTTGGAGTGTAGTTTGAGTAGAGAGAGTGTTGAGGTTTAATTAATTAAAGGGAGGTTTTGATTCGAGGACAATTCACAATTTTTATAAACTCTTGGTCTTACCAAATTTTAAGAAACAATATTCTTGGAATAGGAATATTTGAGATTAATTGAAATTTGATGTATTTTTAAATATTGTACACAATTCGACGTATTCTTGTAAATTTTCTCTTGATTTGATGGTGCATTTTAGTCTGAATTGGAGTTGGATAAGAGTGATGGACAAAAAGTGGTGATACTAACTTCTTGTTAATTGATCAAATGAGTAATTTGATTCAATGAATTGAAATGTGATACCCAGAAATAGTCGTTGTGATATTCACAATTGAAATGGATTTAGTATTTAGTATTCACCTTATAAATTTTTATTACTCCATATAACTAATAAAAGACAATAAAATACTTATCTAAATTACTCTCTCCATTTCAATACATTAGCCCCATGACTAGGGATGTCAATTGGGCGGATAAAAGCGGGTCTCGCACCGCATCTACTGCAATTGGGGGTATAGAGGGTGATTACGTGGGTGATGGGGAGGAAGTAGGTGTCAAATATTTCCTCCGCTGCGTGTGATGGGACGGAAGCGGATACGACATATCTTGCCCGTACCATCCTCGTTATACGCGCATAATTTGTACATATATACTTACGGTTTAAAAAAAACTAGAGAATTTGTAATTTTTAGATAAAGAGAACTAATGATTTTGGTTAAGATATAAAACCTAATTTTCTCATTATTATTTTATCAAATCATTATATTTCCTTAAGATATACGGAGTGCTCAAAAATCCTGCCACTATATCAGCTTCATTGTTGATGACTTTTTTAGTTTAGCAAGTTTTTTTCATTGTATGAACATTTGTTATGTACCAAGGTCCCGAGTGATGTTAGCTCACAACCTCGTGAGAAGGTTGCGGCTACATAAATCGAGACTTCCCATCTGGCAAAAAAATAAAAAAAATAGTGTCATTCTAAGACGATCAAAAATATTACAAAACGAGTATCCCTCGCGTATGAGAAATATAAACTTGTTAAATCATATTTATTCGGAATGGATAGATGGGTACCCAGTATCCATGTGGATACCTCCAAGGTGGTGCGGTAAGTGTGATTTTCAATCCAAATGCAATTAACATTCCTCTTTTCTCTACATTGAAATTTCCTCCTTTAAACACATTTTAAACGCGTTTAGTGTTGAGTTACAGAAGTACTTTAGAATTTAAAATTGTTGAATTTCAACGGCCACAATAAGTGCGACAGTTACATAGTGATTCTACTTTTTTTTTTTTTGAGGGAATAGTGATTCTACTTATTGAATACTAACTATATCGTACTTAATTCTTCGTATTAGTATGAGATTAATTCATGTATTTATGATGACTCTTGCGAGTCACTATATAAGATTTGCTTGAGATGATAATACACTAGAATACATTAATATCACACATTCGCATAGATAATTATGTATCTCTTAGTTAAGTCCATCATCAATTTGAAACTTGGGTCTTAGGGCGTGGACAGTTATCGGAACTCTAGCTAGTAGCCCCGGCAGTACATTATTGTAGACGTGGGGCGAACACAACAATCCAATCGCTTCCGCAATATAAAGTTAGTCCTATATTTTCCTATAGTAATGATTTTTTTATTTATAAGGAATTCACAAAGTAAAGACAGACCAACTTATCTTTTTTTTTTTTTTTTCTTTAGTAATAAGAAAATTTTTACGAGCAATATTATTTACTAAAAATATATTAAAAGAATAACATTATGGCATGTTTGGCAACCCGAAATTAAAATTCAATTCCGGAATTGAGTCAATTCCAATGTTTGGGGAACTCCAAGAATTGAAATTGGAATTGGCTCAATTCCATCCCAATTCCATGGTAGTTCAAATTTGGTTCATCTTAATTCATCTGGTTTGGGTAGTCATTTGAATTCCTCATCTTTTTAGTTTTTTTCACACTTACTCCGTATGATTTAAAAATGAGTAATATCTTAAAATATTATTTTAAAAATTGATACAATAGTCTTAAATTTCATTTTGTTATAAATTTTTAACAAAATTTTTATATTAAAGTTGTCAATTCCAATTTCAATTCCATGCGCCACCAAACATCACTATGGAATTGGATTTGAAATTGAAATGCAACTTTTCAAATTTCACATTTGAATTCAAAAATTTTAAATTAATTTCAAGTTTCCAAACGCAACCTTAATTAATTTATAGAGTATTAATAACAACGACCCCAATATGGACCAAGATATCGCAACCGTTTCAGCGATACTGATCGCGATCAACTTAACGCAGCAAAACAAAAGAGGTAATCAAATTAAAAGCAGTTCCTGTAAATTGCAACTTACAACGGTCGAGGTGATAAATCTAACCTCCCTACTTAGTACAAGTAGGCGAAGAGAATGGCTTTACAAGTAAGTTACTGTTTAACCAAGGGAGTAGCAAAATAGAGTACAAAATAAATCACTGGTGAGTGGTGAGAATACACTACTGGAGCCGTAATTACCCGATTGTAGGCCTATGATAATAGAGATAGACACCAAAATTAAGCAGCAGGCTGAAAATCAAAGAGTGCTATATATTGAACAAACAATAGTAGCTCCCTAAATTTATTCAAAATCCAACCATGGAAATTCAAAAGGATAAGGCACACATTAAATGAAAATTACACAAGCGAGTGGATACATCATACTCCGTACTAATCAGTAACTAACGGTTCACAACAATGAACAAAACAAATAAAACGAGATTGCTAATCAAATTACCAACTACTTATTGGTAAAGGTACCAATAGTCTGTAGTAAAGTGAGAATAAGGAGTACGAGTGCATAAAACACAGAGATTGCAGCCCAGGGATGACTAAAGTATTCATTCTTCAAAATGGCCTTCCATTTATTCCAACGGCACCTAAGTGTTTTAGCATACACATCTTGGTTTCGGCAAACATCAACATAGTAGAATTTGCTGGGAATAATTACGTATTTGGTGATGGTATTAAAAAGCCTGACAACTGCGTCTTCACTACCACTCCAATTATCAATAATTCCACATTCAACAAGTATTCGCACGTCTTTGGGATCCTTGATCAACATCTCAAGGAAGAGCAAGTAATCTATGATATAAGTACTCAGGCATATAGGCAGATGGCTTTGCTCAAAGAGAATCATGCTTCGGTAGTAAGATTCATTTACATCATAAAGTTGTATCGGGGGTATCTCTAAGACTCCTTTTGAAAACTTAATATCAAGCAGATGGGTGCTTTTTCTCACCTTGAATTTGACCCCGGCAGCTCTTAAATTGGATACAGAAGGAAACTGAACAATTGTTTCTCCAGTGGGTTCTATTACTTGCCCTCGTAGTTTAAATGGAATACAGAAATTTCTCAGCAAATCAACAAGATGCGCAATTTCTGGTGCATTTTTTATTCTCTCTGTAGTTAATGCAGATACATCACAACATCGGACAACTGGGATTGTGGATTCCGCAATGTAATTGAAAGCAAGGTCACGAAAGGAAGTATCGGGAAATGCAGCACCAAATGCTTCTCGGAAGAGGCGCTCAAGAACAAAAAACGGAACTTGATTTTCGAGCAGAAATAAGTCCCTCTTCACATTAGCTCCCCACATAAGTATGTTCCTCTTGTAAATATCAATCACACCCACCATCGATGAACCTAGGATATCATGATACGTCATAAAGAAACATATTAAGAATGCAGAATCAACCAAAATCATTCCATTGAACTCATCACTTGTAAGAGTAATTTGTTCCGTGTAAGAGTGGCGAACACGGCCTTCCATATCTGCTACAATCCTCAAGAAACGCTTTAAGTCTAACTTATAAGAATTCATCTCATGTTCCAGAAAGAATTTGAGAAACCTCAATTTGTAATCTTCCATGACTTTCAGGGATGGAAGTCCATAGAAGAGAGGGCCTATCGACACGACATAAGGTCGATAGCATTCTTCATTCACCTCTCGAAGATGATCAGGAGCCTTGTAAATAGAAGGTTGAGGTGACAAATCTGGCATCGATTGAAATTTGTCCCTTACAAAAGCTTCAAACCCTTTATCGGCCATATTTATTTGTCCCTTACAAAAGCATTCTTCATTGAAGAGACTATGAATGCGTTCCCATGTCGCTTGAGCAGAAGAGCCGCTTTCGACGATGGTCAGAAGTATATCATTGGATATAGTGGCGTATATCCATTGTTTCACGGTCGCATCGAGGCGATCCCAGAGAGCCTTGTCAGCGCCCTCGGGCTGTTCTGTGGGTTTTGCCGGAGGGACAAGGTGCTCGTAGACGTCGAATGCTTTGGCGGCATTCAGAAATAATTCGGCCCAGACATCGTAATGGACGTTGTCCATTTCGAGCACAATGGCGACATGGTTTTTGATGGAGGTGACGCCAAAGGCGGGATGAAAGGGAGTTTTGTCAGATTTAGGAGCCATTGTGAGGGGAGAAAATTAGGGTTCACTGATACCATCAGGGTTTTAAATATCGGTATCGGTCGCGATCGCGGTGTCGCGGTATCGGTCCTGAACCGCTTGTCTCGGACTATAACTCGCTTGTCGCGGTTGATTTTTGTTTTAGAAGCTTTTTTAGCAATATTTATATATAAACATATTTATGATGTTATATTATGTCTAAATATGTACGAAATAATGTTTTCAAGAGTGTAATGAAAATCTCGATCGGTACGATATATGTGTTTAGGCGTTCAAATGGTATGAGTACATAAATTGGAGTAGTTGTCACCTTTATGAGTTAGCCTCAAATTAAGTAACAAATAAAAAATAATAATTTTGATAATTTTACGTAGTAATAATTTTGATAATTTTAGGGAGTAAGAATTTTGTTTAATTGATTTGATAATTTTATGTAGTATTCCCTCCATCCCAAATTACTTGTCTCTTTTCCACTAAAATTTTTCTCAAATGATTTTCAAAATTTTCTCATTTTCATTATCATCCCTTAAATCATCCTAAAATAGAAAGGGGACAATTAATTTGGGATAGAAGGAATAGAAGGAGTAATATGTAATAACTACAGAGTAATATAAGCAACAAATAAATAAAATATGGGTAAGGAATCGAAGTACGAAGTACTTAATTGTTTTGGTGGTGCAACACTACAACCAAATAAATCAACCAATATAAATTAATTAAAAAAAATTTTAAAAATGAACCCACAAAAATGAAGCCACGTTCTCATAGCCACATGACACAAGATAAGAGCCATGTTAAAAAAAAAAAAAAGAAATAATAAAGCCTATAAACCCACAAAAGACAAAAGAAACGAAAAGCAGGTTCCTATTCCCACTTCATCCCTACTCAGAGTACCTCCCTCTCAAAAAAAAAAAAAAAAAAAAAAAAAAATTAAAAAAATAAAACACGAAGAAAACGGTGAAGGAAAAACCGAGATGGTCCGAGTTAATACTTTCAAATCGGCCGAGATCCACGATTCCCGAGTTAACTCGGTGAACTCGGGCGATTTCGAGACCTTTTCAAATGGGCCGTGAAAACTCGCCGGATCTCGTCTCGGTGGCCGCCGAGTCCGATACTTATCGGCCGAGACGAGTCAACTCGGCCGAGTTTTTGAACCCTAGATACCATAAAAGATGGTAATCCGACCCCTTCCGTTTTATTGAAGTGAATCAATCAGTTTATATACAAGAGAGACTCCTAACCTAATTCCCTAAATTACAGGATTACAAGAATAATATCTTTGACTAATAATATCGATGGAGAGGTTTTTTCTCCATTGTAGGACCTAATTTATTCTGCATTAAAAAACTCTCAATCTCAAAAATTTATTATATTCATGGAAAAAAAAAACACTCCATATATAAAACCCATTGAAATAATATATACACATACAAAATTAATTAAGTAACAATAAAATAACTTTAGCAAGTACCAGAGGACAATCGAAAAAAGGGAGTCAGAGAGAGATTCTCTCCCTTCTCTCTAAACAAGAAAAAAATAGAGTGTCATTCTAAGACGATAAAAAATATCACAAAACGAGTATCCCTCGCGTATGAGAAATATAAACTTGTTAAATCATATTTATTCGGAATGGATAGATGGGTACCCAGTATCCATGTGGATACATGATACCTCCAAGGTGGTGCGACAAGTGTGATTTTCAATCCAAATGCAATTAACATTCCTCTTTTCTCGCTCTACATTGAAATTTCCTCCTTCAAACACATTTTAAATGCGTTTAGTGTTGAGTTACAGAAGTACTTTAGAATTTAAAATTGTTGAATTTCAACGGCCACAATAAGTGCGATAGTTACACAGTGATTCTACTTAATGAATACTAACTATATCGTACTTAATTCTTCGAATTAGTATGAGATTAATTCATGTATTTATGATGACTCTTGTGAGTCACTATATAAGATTTGCTTGAGATGATAATACACTAGAATACATTAATATCACACATTCGCATAGAAAATTATGTATCTCTTAGTTAAGTCCATCATCAATTTGGAACTTGGGTCTTAGGGCGTGGATAGTTATTGGGACTCTAATAGCCCCGGCGGTACACTATTGTAGACGTGGGGCGAACACAACAATCCAATCGCTTCCGCAATATAAAGTTAGTTTTATATTTTCCTATAGTAATGATTTTTTTTATAAGGAATTCACAAAGTAAAGATAGACCAACTTATCTTTTATGTTTTTTTTTTTCTTTAGTAATAAGAAAAATTTTACGAGTAATATTTACTGAAAATATATTAAAAAATAACATTAATTTATAATAATAACGATGACCCCAATATGGACCATGATGAGCGTATTAAGTATGTTACCAAGATATCGCGACCGTTTCAGCGATCCTGATCGCGATCAACTTAACGCAGCAAAACGAAAGAGGTAATCAAATTAAAAGCAGTTGCTTGCTCTAACACCATGAAGGAGACTTTCGTGGTGGAAAAACATTGTAAACGCTATTAACAGTGATTTGTAAAAACATAGGGTTTAATGACTAACTAACTTCATGACTTCTAACAAATTTCTAACAACCTTTGACTAAGATTGACTAACATGACAATGGCTAACACCGCCTTCCTACAAGTCTCGTATACTTCGCACGATGCTCTTAATCAAACCTGAAAGAATTGCTCTTATGTTCCAGAGAGAATTTAAGACACCTAAATTTACAATTTTGTGTGGCTTCTGTTAAATTTCACGGGCCTGGGCCACACCCGAGAGTATGAGAGAGTCCGATCATAAGGTCTAGGAGGTTCCATCCTAAAACCAATTGGCAATAGGAGGAGTAGGGATGTCAGTGGGGCGGGTCTATATGGATACCGCCCCGCATCCGCCCCAGTTAGGGTGGAGGTAGGACGTAGTTTAGTGGGTCGTGGAGCGGAGGTAGGAGCGAAAATTGACCTCTGCCGCGGGTCGTGGGGCGGAGGTGGATTCAATTTAAACTCCGCCCCGTCCCCGCCCCGCCACCGCCTCCGCCTCGTCCCCGCCCCGCCTATATACACACACTTAAAATTTTAATTTTAGATAAAAGTGACAATAAAAAATAGGTATAATGTTGGTCGTTGCGTGTGTCGGATTAGTTTTTGAATATTTGATAACTTTAAATGTATTCCATTTGTGTTTTAATTTGATGTTAACATTGAATTGATATTTTGTATGTGTTTTTTCTATTTTTCTTGAATTTTTGACGTCGGTTATTGTTATTCCATGGGGCGGGTCTGGGGCGGATGGAGGTTTAAACTTTCCTCCGTTAGGCGGGTGGTGAAGGAGGAAATATCCTCCGCCATGGGTGATGGGGCGGAGGTGGAGGTCAATTTTTATTCGCGGATGCGGAGGTAGGGGACCCTTCCTCCGCCTCCGCCCCGCCCCGATGACATCCCTAAGGAGGAGTAGCCCCTAAGCTTTATAAACAAGACCAACTCTCATCTCACAACCGATGTGGGACGCAATGTGGGAATTTATATTAGGCTGGATCCATCTCCAACAGCTTCCAGCGAGGTCAGTCCATAGTAGAGAGGGCCTATGCCTATCGATACGACATAACGTCAATAGCATTCTTCATTCACGTACGTCTCGAAGATGATTAAGGGCCCCTGTAAATGCAACTTACAACGGTCGAGGTGATAAATCTAACCTCCCTACTTAGTACAAGTAGGCGACGAGATCACGAGAATGGCTTTACAAGTTACTGTTTTACCAAGGGAGTAACAAAATAGAGTACAAAATAAATCACCGGCGAGAATACACTACTGGAGTCGTAATTACCCGATTGTAGGCCTATGATAATAGAGATAGTGAAGAGTCTATGGATCCTAGTAGATTAATTGTGAAATCCCGTTTAGGGTGTATAAGAGATAGTACTTGAAAACCTTTTGAGTTTCCAAGATTAAAGCAAAGATTACTAAAAGTAAAGCGGAAGTAAAACGAGAAATAAGAACGAGTACGCAGCGTTTTCAAGTGGTTCAGTCTCACACGTCGAGACCTACGTCCACTATTCTCTTATTAATTGTTTTAGTACCTAATCCGGATTACAAAACAATCAATCTCTCTTGCAACTTACAATTGTTGCACAAAGTCCTCTCAAAGTACAAATACGAGAAATGTCTCAACCAATTGCTCTCTTAAGTAGAGCGGATTAGAGACTTAGATCTAGCGCAAGTTAAGGTAAAGAATTATCAATTAAATGAGTAAGAAACTTACTGCCCTTTTCGTGAAAAACAATTTTTGCAAAGAAATAAAACAAAGTTTAAAACGTGTTTGCAAAAGTACTCAAGTGTGTAAGATGTTTCAATGCACGAAAAAGATAATTAAAATGATGAACTTCGAAGCTCTTAAATACTAGCTTTAAAATATTCTTTTCTTAATCAATTTTAGAAAGGATTGAGTCAAGGACTCATTAAAAATCAAAGATTGTAATTAAAACATTTGTTTCCTAAAGTTGAGTTACCACACAACATTTGATTAGGAAACATTCCTTTTATAAAGATTGTTTATGCCATTTCAAAATACAATCACAACATTCTAAAATCAGTTAAAGAAGGCATGAAGAATAATTTTCCAAAGATTTCGAAGATAAGAATCATTTTAGGAAATCAGGGCTATCGTGAGTTTGTGGTTACTAACAAGCCGCTGTAACCACAACTTCACTGCAAGTGTGGTTCTAGTATCCTGCGGTACTGGTAGTTTTACCAAGTACCGTGATACTATACCAACTGTGGTTATGTATAACCATGGTCATTCAATTGGCAATCTTTTACCTTATTACAAGTGTGCGTTTTTCTACAAGTTCTTCAACTTCTTCTTCTTCCCTTGTGCATATGTTGACGACATTGACGAATTGCACTATCATAAGATCAAAGCTTACACATACCAATTATATAACAATGAAACACAAATATTGACATCATCAAAACCAAACATAAACCAACAGATAGACACCAAAATTAAGCAGCTGGCTGAAAATCAAAGAGTGCTATATATATTGAACAAACTTACAAACAATAGTAGCTCCCTAAATTTATTCAAAATCCAACCATGGAAATTCAAAAGGATAAGGCACACATAAAATGAAAATTACACGAGCGAGTGGATACATCATACTCCGTACTAATCAGTAACTAACGGTTCACAACAATGAACAAAACAAATAAAACGAGATTGCTAATCAAATTACCAACTACTTATTGGTAAAGGTACCAACAGTCTGTAGTAAAGTGAGAATAAAGAGTACGAGTGCATAAATCACAGACATTGCAGCCCAGGGATGACTAAAGTATTCATTCTTCAAAATGGCCTTCCATTTATTCCAACGGCACCTAAGCGTTTTAGCATACACATCTAGGTCTCGGCAAACATCAATATAGTAGAATTCATTGAGAATAGTAGTTAGGTGTTTAGTGATGGTATTAAAATGCCTGACAACTGCGTCTTCACTACCACTCGAATTATCAATTATTCCACATTCAACAAGTATTCGCACGTCTTTGGGTTCCTTGATCAACATCTCAAGGACTTCCAAGTAATCTACGATATAAGAACTTCCTTGTATAGGCAAATGGCTTTGCTCAAAGAGAATCATGCTTCTGTAGTAAGATTCACTTACATCACGAAGTTTTATTAAGGGTATCTCTAGGATTCCGTTAGAAAATGTAATATCGAGCAGATGGGTGCTTTTGCTCACCACGAATTTGACTCCGGCAGATCTTAAATTGGATACAGAAGGAAACTTAACAATAGTGCCTCCAGTAGTGGTGTCGTCTACTGCTTGCACTCGTAGCTTAGCTGGAATACAGAAACTTCTCAGCAAATCTACAAGATGCACAATTTCTGGTGCATTTTTTATTCTCTCTGTAGTTAATGCAGATACGTCACAACTTTGGACGACTGGGATTGCGGATTCCGCAATGTAATTGAAAGCAAGGTCACGAAAGGAAGTATCGGGAAATGCAGCACCAAATGCTTCTCGGAAGAGGCGCTCAAGAACAAAAAACGGAACTTGATTTTCGAGCAGAAATAAGTCCCTCGTCAATTTAGCTCCCCACATAAGTATGTTCCTCTTGTAAATATCAATCACACCCACCATCGATGAACGAAGGATACCAGCATACGTCATAAAGAAACATATTAAGAATGCAGAATCAACCAAAATCATTCCATTGAACTCATCGCTTGTAAGAGTAATTTGTTCCGTGTAAGAGTGGCGGACACGGCCTTCCATATCTGCTACAATCCTCAAGAAATGCTTTAAGTCAAACTTATAAGAATTCAACTCATGTTCCAGAAAGAATTTGAGATACCTCAATTTGTAATCTTCCATGGCTTGCAAGGACTCAAGTCCATAGTAGAGAGGGCCTATCGACATGACATAAGGTCGATAGCATTCTTCATTCACCTCTCGAAGATGATTAGGAGGCTTGTAAATACAAGGTTGAGGTGACAAATCTGTCATCGATTGAAATTTGTCCCTTACAAAAGTTTCAAACCCTTTATCGGCCATATTTATTTTTATTTCAAGTGGTAAGTTTTGTAGCACTCTACATCTTCCTACTTACACTGAAAAGCAAGCAAGGTATGAATAAATAAGCAGTAACTTTCTCAGTTCATCTTACTTGGCTATACTTTGACATTTCAAAGTTCACCCTCAAGTCACATAATCAAAACAAACTCTCATCCACTCCCTACTAATCACTTGCGGAGTTGCGGACCTACATTCTGTATTGCGGTACTTTCAATTTAAATAGTTTGTTGATATTTTTATTGTTTGTGGTGTTTTTTTTTTTATCACATTAATGATTAAATAACACTGAAGTTGTTGGAATATGTCGAGATATCGACATATATTATTTAGGTAATACTCCGTATGAGATAATTATGACAGCAACAACAGTAGTACCTACAACTTGTATCAGCGCGCGGTTCGTAATACCATTACATTACAGCTGATACAATAAACATCAGATGCTAAAACTATACTACTCTTTTTAAACAAGTGCCAACGGTCTGTCGTCTGTAGTCTGTAGTCTGTAGTCTGTAGTCTGTAGTCTGTAGTATAAGAGAGAATGAGAAGCGCGCATAACACGTGTAGTCTACGAGAACAAATTAATCTACCTTGTACAAAGCTCCATCAATGTTTATTACTTGTACTTTTCATTTGGTAACCAATAAATAATTGGAGGAAATGGACACACTCTAAATTCTAAACAAATTAAAATTTGTTCAACTTGATTGATACTCGTATGTTGTTATTGAATAGTTTATGTTATCTTCCTTCTTCAGTATTCTGCCTTATTATCTTCATGTAGAAGGTTATTTGTAGTTCCTCAAATCCTGGAAAAATAATTGTTTAAGTAAGATTGATTAGTGCTTGCTTATTACTGATTTATGAAAACTCACATCAATTGCACAAGTTATCCTTACTACATGAAGCATGGTTGTATAGCAAAATCATATCGTTTAACCAACATCGTTATACTTCTAATCTATCGATTATTTTGTATCAACTTATATTATACTCCCTCCGTTTCACAAGACGATCTTCCCACTTTTATTCAAATGTAATGAATAAAATAACATCATAGTGAAATGGAGGGAGTAATATTAAAACAACCGTCAATTTGCGACAGATTTATCAGCTATGACACGACAGATTTATCAAGATTTTGAAAGTTACTACGACACTGTTTTTTGGTTTTATTGCATGAGATCGGGCCATAATAAGTGCTCTGTATGATCAAGCTACAATAACTGATTCCGATATCAAGTATCAAACCGAGTTCTAATACCCCGTTTACACTTTACAGTGTATAATTCCTTTTAGGAGCGGAATAATAAGACTCTTGATTATGTTGGAATAAAGCAAAGCAATTCAGAAAATTACTGACGCTTCTTTTTATTACGAAGTAGCAGTCACACGATTTAAAAGTTTTCATACAATCTCGTCAGCCGTCACAACAAACTCTCCATATTAAGATCGCTATAGGTTAGTGGCAGCAATGATGTAATATACTACGGAGTAAAAATTATTGAGGTTGACCTTGGCGTTAATAATGCAAACTCGAATTGCATTGAACTGAATCGAACTAAACTGAATAACTACAAAAGAGTAGAAGACGTTTATACTTACTGTGCATATTCAATGTTTATTGTTACTCTGGGTGAATTAGAGAGGGCACTGAAAGCTCTGTCATTCAAAACAACAGTTGCAGGACACGGCGTTTTCTTGCACAAATCGACGACAGTTACAACTATGTCACCGCTCTTGCAGGCTCGATTTGGGCCACTTATGCAGTACACCTGATATTGCCTTCCACACGCTGCGCCATTGTTCCACAGCCCTTCACTCACCGATGCAAAGTATCCGTTTTCTGGCAGTTGCTCTTCACTGTAGCCGCCGCATCTTGTCGCTTCATTCAGGACCCCCCCAAAAAAAAACCAGAGTAAATCGTTAGCCTTTTCTGTTTCGATTTTTCTACCAGTTATGTAATAAAAAGCGAACACTGTGTATTTCACGAGTGCTTGTATGTACTTACGTAGGTAGGGAGGACGATAAAGTGCAGCCGTTCCAATGTCACCCAAAACTCCACTGATCAAACTCGACCAAAGCCAAACGGAGAACAATACACAGAATGTTAACCTCATATTTTGAAATTTCGGTTGAATAGAGAGATAACGATAATATTTATATTACGACGAAATGCACGTAGTAATTTATAAGATAACGGTGCATGTATGTAATAGTCCTATACTCCTGTTTATAAAGGCGTATAGTCCACAAAATTATGTTATTCTTGTGACAGTGAAACAAATAAATGAACTTTTTATTATGGCGTGCACTTATAACTTATTAGATAGTTGGAATTGAGGTCACCCACTACGTGAAGCATATAGCACCATACTTATTACTTGTTACGCAATTGAGTTTGATGATAACTTAAAAGTCACATGAGTTGAATGAAGTTTTAATTGAAGGGGTATACCTTTTTATGTTTGTAAGATTAAAGAATAACCATGGATTTAGACCTCACTTAAACGTAAGATAGAATTGAGTCGTGTCTGTCTGTGTGACTAGCTTCGATTATCTGGAATGTGATTTTAATATCATACTGTGGATACCCATATCCGTACCCTCCCACACAAAACCCTGTGATGTAACACGGACTTTTATTACGCATGCTTTAACGTTGACTTAAACGGTTCTAACTAATGTCGAATTCATTTTGAGTCGTTTTAAATGTTAAATGATTTAGGTCGCTTCACATCGCACTTAAATAACGTTCATTTTGTCCATTTGGAGTCTAGCTAGGTCCTTGTCCTGCTTCATTTGGCATGAGCTTCGCATTTGCACTACAATCAGCCCTTTTACATTAACAAGGTCTAATTCAGCATTCCTAAATTCCTAAATTTAGGCCCGGTGGCTAGATCTGCCATTTAGCCCCATCTCACACAAAATATAGCCTCACGGTTTACCTTATTTCAAAAAAACGCTACAAAATACACCCTTTTCACATTTTCGGGTCTCGGGCCCAGAACCGAGCCCAAACCCACCTTTGGCCCGCACACCAAAGCCCTCAACAACTCTCTAGAAGATCATACTAGGCCTTCTTGGAGCACAAGCAAAGAGATTTGGCCGAATATTTCCAAGATTTGACAATTCGGAATAAGGAAATACGAAATTTCGAAGTTAAAACCACACCAGCAAACCGCATAAGCCTATGCGGCTCATGGTGCAAACCGCATAAGCCTATGCGGTTTGCCCACCAAACCGCATAAGCTTATGCGGCTCCCTGGTGTGGCTTTTTCCCCTGTCTTTCCTATTTTCGCTCGGCTATTCTCCTATATATACAACCCCTCGCACGACCTATTCTCATAACTTTTCCACACAAGAAAACCTCTCTTCTCACAACCTCCCTTCCTAGGTTTAGTGCCCACTTGGGTCCCACAAAATATACCGTCTAGCACGGTATACATCCAAAATACTCACAAAAGCCTCACGCACTCAAATCCTTGAGTTCAACACACCATCCCGTGTTGAATTCATCCTCCTTTTAAGTTCAAGAAGCGAAGCTCTGCCCAGATCTGAAGCGTCAGGACAAGGTAGGTATCGATCCACTTGGATCAAAGCTTTTTCTTATTTTCTATGGACTAACAAAGGGGACTACACTCTAGCGCCCCGGCTTTGGCACCCAGTAGCGCTTGCACTCCAAGTGTTCTATTTACTTGCACACTCCATATCCGATGACACGCCAAAGTCGCATAAGCAACCGACCTTATAAAGTAAACCAATGGACAATTGAACTTTATTTTATTTGCATGCATCTTGCACCTTCTTATCTTGCATTACATCAACTTAAACAATGAATTCGTCCTTTAATCAAGCAGTATTCGTTAACAAGTTAAACATGCTAAGCGGAGGGTTTTAATCAATCTTTTTGCATCCAGATCCGTGATTCTTTTACAAACTTATCGCACTTGACGTAGCGATAACATTAGCTCAAATATCATCTTACAAGGATTGTTACAGGTCAAGAGAGCTATTTTTACATAGGCTTTTCTAAAAGGTTTTCATAAATCATTAATTGAATTAACTCTTTTTCTAAAGTACCCTCACCCCGAATCCAATCTGGTTTCACAAGCCTTAGATCTAGGGGTGTCGGCGTGCTCCAAAATCTAGGACATGTCTTTAGGCTTAGGACATGATAGCAGGTTCCTAATTTCCGCGATAATTAGGTGGCGACTCCAAAACAGTTTTAAAGGTTTTTGTAAATTAGTCTTTTTAACTTAATCCGCCCTTAAGCAAGACGCCGAGTTGGGTCCCGCTCGATCCCGGGTTCCACACATACGTACGAGTATTTGTTAACAATCGCTTCGATTGATTTAAGTATCAACTTAAGAATCATTAATGGGGTCTTGATCATCAGTTGGATATTTAATTTGAATCTGTATTGTTATTGAGTTTCCAAGCTCAAGTCTCGTACTCGTACAAGTGTAATCTAAATTCCTCGTTAACTGAATTTGACGCTAATGAATTTTTTATCTCGGTTTCTGTGATCTCGACGACTGATTAGCCAATGGGTAATTCACATCTTCTAGATGCAAATTGCAAAATAAAAACAGCCGGCCACATCTAACGAGTACTTTAAAAACCTTGGATCATCAAATGCATGTGAATGGTCAAATATGCGCAAAACTTTGCAAGTGATGTACATGTGTGAAGGCCATAACTATATCTTTAAAGGCAACCAAAAGAACTCAATGTGGATGTTGACAAGCAAAAGATAAAATAGATGCTTATTTATTCATGCAAGTTATTATCAAATTTATTCTGAAGTCTTTTTTATTTAATCTAGAACATTATAATGGTGATAAAGTTTCACTTTTTGTTTATATGAATTGTGGTGGGTGAGTCAAATGTCTTGGCTAATTTCACTGAGATATGCAACGAGCGGCCAAGTCAAGGGATAGCACTTTAATAAGATTCATTTTTATTACTTTAATTCGTGTATGACGGTCCTAAGTCGTATGCCGCAAATTAATAATTTATAACATTTAAATTCTAATACTAAACAGATAGTAAAGCGGAAGTAAGGAGTCGAACCATAGGGAGTAAGACTAACTGAATCAAAGCTAAGTGTAGTTATAATGCGAACACGAAGTAACAGAATAACAAGTACGTAACCAAGTTAGGGGGTTGTGGGTTGAATTAATAATCTAATCAAAGTCAAGTAAGAAAGCAAGTAAAGTGAATAGAATGATGAAATATAAGATTTTAAAGGTCTCCACTCAAGTTAATATCCGCGGTTCAAAGTTAATCGATCACAGTTATCCGGTTCAAACTTATATTCTTGACTGCCTTATCGTGAATTATGTAATTCTAATCATCCTTATGTTTAGTTAATTAAAACATATCCCGTTCTTAACTAACCTTAACCAAAAGACAATCTTGACAATCTTAACAATCCAATTGAAGATTTAATCAATTAGCAGCTTTAACGGCAAGAGAATCAATAAAGAACAAATAGCACATACAATCCAGTTGTACTTTAGATGTTATGAAAATTGCTTCTAGGATTAAATATTAACGTATCATGTTCAACAATTAAACCTAGTTGTTACTAGCGTTAAGTTAATCAACAATCCAGTTCAATTAACGAAACTAACAATTACGCGGTTAATAAGAAAACTAGTTGCGCACCTAGAAATCAAAATCAATCTCGCAAATAATAATTATAACAAAGCAATAATCAATAATCAAGAATTAAGATAAGAACTTTCAAACTTACAATTAAAATCAACCGTTTCAATCACTTGAATTGAGAATAGAGAATTAGTTACTCATTACCGACGGTTACAAAATCTCCAAAAGTTTCAATCTTAAATTCTCCCAAACTTGAATGAAAACTAAAAACTAAATCTAAGCAATAATGACAGATGATAATAATAGAAGATAAAAAAAAAAAAACAACTAGGTTAAGTCTAAAGATTATTTATTAAGTTTCCTAAAACATCAAAATAAAACCGAAAATCGAGTAAAAAGCGCCTGCGAGCAGCATGCCCGCGCCTCGTCCGCGCACAGACCGCGCATTGACCGCCTGCCGTCCGCGCCCCGTCCGCGTGTGATGTTCTGTTTTTTTTTTCTTTTTTCTTTTTTCTGTTGCGCTTCCTCCTCCTCACGAATACCACGCGAGCCTAGCTCGCGAATGAGTCTTGGCCACCCACAAAACCTCGTCCAAGCCTCGTGAACTTCATAGCTATCATCAAAGCACAACAAAATGTCGCAAATCCAAATACTAACAATCGATCATAAATTACAAAACCTTCCCAAAAACCACGTCAAAACCTCACCAAACGAGCTCAAAACTATCCTATTAACCTATACTAAAACCGACTCATTAGTGTATAAAAGAGTTTAATATAAAATGTAGCCAATGAATTTTGTGGGAAATGTGTGTTGATCTTTTACAGGAATTGCATTCTTAGAATACAAGGAGACTTGTAACTTAAGTTGGTTCATCTACCTTACAATTAAGTAGGAAATAAATAAGAAGGAAAATAAATAAGGTGAACCATAAGTATAATCATGAATGTAGCTAATACCCCCCTCAAGTTGGAGCATGGAGATCCGTAATGCTCAACTTGCTAAGGAGAGAACGAAAATGCTGACGTCCAAGTGCCTTTGTAAGAATGTCAGCAAGTTGATCCTTCGTATGAACATAAGACGGAGCAATAGTGCCACGAACGAGCTCATCCCGAATGAAATGACAATCAATTTCGATGTGCTTCGTTCGTTCGTGAAACACGGGATTATTAGCAATGTGCAAAGCGGCCTGATTATCGCAATGTAAAACCACAGGGGCGTCATGACAAATACCCAAGCTGCAAAGTAATCCTTTAAGCCATAATATTTCGCACGTTGCAGAAGCCATGGCACGATACTCGGCCTCTGTAGAGGAACGAGAAACTGTAGTCTGTTTCTTGGTCTTCCACGAAACAGGACACCCACCAAGAAAAACAAAATAAGCAGTCAGTGAGCGACGACTAAGAGGACAACTGGCCCAATCAGCATCACAATAAGCCTCAAGAGTCAATGACGCATCAGAGCGAAAATAAATTCCTTGCCCAGGGCTACCTTTCAAATAACAGACAACACGTAATGCAGCATCCCACTGAGAAGTAGTTGGATTTTGCATGAACTGGGCCAACGTGTGAACAGAATAACTAATCTCGGGTCGAGTGAGCGTCAGATAAACAAGCTTGCCGACAAGCCGACGATACTTAGCCGGATCAGCAAGCGCCGCATCAGAGGCAAGGGCGAGACGATGATTTTCCTCTATGGGAATACTTGCTGGTTTAGCACCAAGAAGCCCTGTTTTGGTCAAGAGATCCAAAACATATTTTCGTTGACATAAAAAAATGCCACTAGAATTACGGGCCACCTCGAGTCCAAGAAAATATTTCAGCTTACCCAAATCTTTCATATGAAAGCATTGGTTCAAATAAGCCTTAAAAGCAGAAATTGCAGAAGAGTTGTTACCCGCAATAACTAAGTCGTCTACATATACGAGTACATTTAAAACAACGCCTTCTTTGCAATACACGAATAAGGAATGATCAGACGGACTAATGTCAAAACCATAAGAACGCAAGGCGGAGGCTAGTCGTGCATACCAGCAACGAGGCGCCTGACGAAGACCATATAAAGATTTTCGGAGTCGACAAACCTTCCCAGACATACCGCGGCTAAAACCCGGGGGCATACGCATGTACACTTCCTCAGCAAGGTCCCCGTGAAGATAAGCGTTGTGCACGTCCATTTGATGTAATTCCCAGTTATTGATTGCTGCAACAGCAAGAAAAACGCGAACTGTCACCATCTTAACGGTTGGAGCAAAGGTCTCAAGAAAATCAACTCCTTCTGTTTGGCAATTTCCAAGAGCGGCCAATCGAGCTTTATACCGTTCTACTGTCCCATCGGACTTATATTTGATACGGAAAATCCACAAACACCCAATAACAGTCTTGTCGGAGGGTAAATCCTCCACTGACCAAGTATCATTAGCCTCTAATGCCTGTATTTCATCCGCCATGGCTTTTTGCCATTTTGGATCACGCATAGCCGCGGTGAAGGAAACAGGCTCCATTTCAGTCGCAACAGCTGCAAGGAAATTGCGATGTCGAATAGAAAAAGCATTGTAATTCACAAAATGCGCAATAGGATAAGGAGTACCTGATGGAGGAATTGATGCGGGTGTGGTCTCGAGAGAAACAGAGGACGTGTTAATGTGTTCATGTAAATTTTCCCAGCGAACAAAGTCTTTGTGACGGACATTATCAAACTTGGTGCGTTTTCCACGCCCCCGGTCTTCTTCGTCAGGACTAGGTAATGGAGTGTCAGTATCTTCGCCTCTCGCTAAGATGTTAGAGCCAAAACCAGCATTTGTCGGACCCAACTCCAGCCCCGTAATATCATTAGTTTCAGGGTCAGTAGTGTGGTCACTGGATGAGGTTTCTTGTGCAGTAGTAGTAAGTCCACCAGCGCCAGCGTGCTGTTGCGGGTCAGATAAGGGCTGATCGTGCTCAAAACCCAAGTCGGTACCCGATAAAGCAATCTCATCATGTTGTAGTTCAGAATGAAGGGATGGAAAAGTCTGTGAGGTCGTTGCGTCAGCAAAAGGAAATTTGTCTTCAAAGAATCGAACGTCTCGGGAATGGAAATAATCTCCTGTATCAAGATCGAACAAAAGCCATCCTTTCTTTCCAAACGGGTATCCAAGAAAAATACATCGACGACTTCTACTGTCAAACTTATCACGAGTATGTAGATTCTTAGCATAGCAAAGGCAGCCAAAGACCCTAACTAATTCAAGCGAAGGAGACTGACCATATAGAATTTCGTAGGGCGTCTTGCCATCGAGCACTCTTGTAGGTGTACGATTAATTAAATAGGCAGCGGCTAACACACATTCTCCCCAAAAATCACGTGGTAAGTGACTTTGAAAACACAAGGCTCGAGCAACATTGAGAATGCGACGGTGTTTGCGCTCAACCCGGGCGTTTTGCTGAGGCGTTTTCACCATAGAAGTCTGATAAACGATTCCCTTGTCTTGAAAATAAGCAATCAAAGGTTCAAACTCGGTCCCGTTGTCACTACGTACACATTTGATTTTACAGCCATGTTGTCGTTTGATCAACGCAAAATAATTCAACATGAGTGCAGCAACTTCAGCCTTAGTACGCATTAAATAGACCCAAACACAACGGGAACAATCATCAACAATGGTCAGAAAATATCGGGAATTGCAAGCACGATTGGGATAATACGGTCCCCAGACATCACAGTGAATTAAATCGAACAAACGCGAAGCTTTATTATTACTTAACGGGAAAACATTTCGAGTTTGCTTCGCTCGGAGGCATACATCACACGGTGAACATAAAATACTTTTAGAACTAGAGACTCGAGGTAGAAAATTTAAAGCTTGCGGTGACGGATGACCCATGCGCTTATGCCAGAGATCGATGCTTGAAATCCCTGAAATCACATTAACACGCCTCGGTTCCTTCATCGACAAGCAATAGAGACCATTGATCAGAGCACCCTCACCAATCCTCATCATCGAGGTAGGGTCCTGTATAGTACATCCAACATTAGTGAATGCAATGGTGAACTTTTGAGATGACAAGAGTTGAGAAACCGACAATAAATTACAGTTGAAACTTGGGACAAAAAGCACGTTAGTCAGAATGAGATTATCAGTAATTGTCACACGACCAATTTTTGTTGCTTCCATATCATCACCATTTGGCAAACTGACACGAATTGGTGTGATAACTTGGCAATCATCAAATAAGTTTGCCTCGCAACAAATATGGGTAGAAGCTCCGGTATCAACAATCCAATGAGAAATTGTCTTACCATGGAGACGAACATGATTCGACGAAGCAGAATTCTCACCAACGACTACATTGGCTTGGGGTGGAGATGACTGACTAGTGGCAGGAGCACGATTTTCTCCATGCTTCGGTCCGCGTCCTTCCGGGTAGCCATGTTTGGCCCAGCAATGGTCTTCAGTATGTCCGTTTTTATTGCAGTGGGTACACTTCCAGAGAGAACGATTTCCTCGTCCTACTTTATAACCCGACGAGACCCCTGCCTTCACCGCAAAAGCCATAGTGGGTGGAGTAACTAATGTTCGCCGCTCAGTGAACAATCAAACTTCTTCCTCTTGAATAATTCGAGAGTATACAGTATGAAGGGAAGGGAGGGGAGGGGTTCGATACTGAGAATAGTTGAACGAACATTAGCATAGTAGGGTTCAAGGCCCATTAAAAACTCGCGTACCTGATTATCATCACGACGCTTCCGAAGAATGTCGTTTATACCGCATTTACATCCAGTGCAAGAGCATGATGGTAACGTGTCAAAGTCATTGATATCGTCCCAGAGCTTCTTCATTCGGCCATAGTATGCCATTATAGTCTCACCAGTAGTTTGCTTGCAATCAGAAAGGTCTGATTTGAGCTGATAAATTTTGATGCAATTACCCACAGAGAAACGTTGTTTGATGTCCTGCCACAACTCAAATGCTGTATCACGGTATGAAATAGTCGAGCGCAAATTGGGTTCGATGGTATTAAAAATCCAAGCAATAATCATATAATTGGCAGTGAGCCAGTCCGCCAAATCAACCGACTCAGCAGCAGGTTGTTTCAGAACACCATCAATAAAACCCAACTTACGTTTGGCGCCCAATGAGACACGAAACCCCTTTGCCCATTCCTCATAATTGGAGCCTCGGAGTTCAACGTGAGTGATTTTGAGCCCGGGGCTGTCTTGATTAGAAAGAGCATAGAGAGGATTAGGGATGGAGTTGGCCATTAGGAAAGAGGGTGAGAACAAAACGGATTACAGAACAAAGGAGCACAGGATCAAAGTCCTTGGTCTCCTGATACCATAATATAAAATGTAGCCAATGAATTTTGTGGGAAATGTGTGTTCATCTTTTACAGGAATTGCATTCTTTAAATACAAGGAGACTTGTAACTTAAGTTGGTTCATCTACCTTACAATTAAGTAGGAAATAAATAAGAAGGAAAATAAATAAGGTGAACCATAAGTATAATCATGAATGTAGCTAATAGAGTTTTATAATTAGTTACTTACTACAGAGTATATATATGTAGTAAACAGTAAACGATTACCATCAAAAAAAATTAATAGCAAAAGGTGGTTAGATTCTTCTAAATGGAATACAATACTCCGTACTTAGTAGCAACTTGCAGCAGTTATAACCAAAAGTCGAATTTATTTTCAAATTTTTGAACAAAATGAAAAATCATCATTGAATATAAAGTTTGGGATAGTAAAAAATAATTACTCCGTCGTATCAAGTAGCTTGGAAATACGACCCGTCGTTTTTTACTGTCAATGTCTCGCTAAAATTTCCGCTACCTGCCTACCCATGCATCTTTTAAATCCCGACTTCATCCCTATATTCAACTATGGTGACGTTTGGATGATTTTTAAATTTATGAAATTTTAAAAACATTATAATTTTAAAAACCTTTTCCATATTTGATTCAGATTATGAAATTTAGAACATTTTATGAGGGGCGAATTCTCCTAGTCCTATTGCGTAGGAATTTACTTACTAACACTTGATAAGTAAAAATTTTTACATGAAATTTATTTTACCATGTCAAGTAAACATTTATTTTTCCAATTCACGTGAATTTTTAATTCAAATAATTCTAAATTTTCCAAATTTTGTTCTTTAAACTTCAAACAAATAACACATACTATATTGATATATGTACGATCATTTGAAAGCTGATAGTGGCCTTCTTACCATCATACCATGCGTCTAATAATTAGCATGAGATTATCATGCCATTCGGGGCATCCGCTGTCCTATCGGTGAGCATATTATATATGGCGTCCATCAGTGGGATTCCCATTATTATATGAAGAAACACGTAATCTTACTCAGATTCTCAAAAGAACAAAAAAAATCTTATATTTTTTGTAGTTTCGTTGAATTATAAGTTTCTTGATTAAATATTGTAATTCTGAGCAAAGTGATATTATATTGACTAACGAGATACGCACTGATGTAATGGCGAGTTATGCATGATCACAAAGAAAGTTGACTGTCTATCCTATACGTAACGAAAAATTGACTAGCGAGTCCTATAATAAGCACGAAAAATTTACTGAAGAGTCCAATAGCTCGGAAAATTGACTAGCGCGAATCCTATAAACAAGAAAAATCATCTTGATAAGATCAAAAAAGTGGTGTTCAAGTTTTTCAATTTCTCACTTATACCCCACTTTTTGTGAGGAAAATATTAAATTAGCAATATCTCTTAGCTATGTTTTCGAAAAATGGTAATTTTTTTTTTTTTTTTTTTTTTTTTTTGTATTATAAGTCTTTACGAAATCTTTAGTTTGAAAAAAAATTAATCGTTTTCGGAACTTGTACCTTATAGTTTTAACCAGTCAAAGTTTATTTCGTGAAACGACTTTGACCGATCATAACTATCGACTAAAAATTCAACAAATAATAATTTTTTTTCCCAAATCAAAGATCTCTTTTAAGACGTACAACATAAAATAAAATTTACCATTTTCCAAATTAGAAAATAAAGTTATTGTAAGTGAAAGTATTTTTCATAAAAGGAGAGGTATTTTGTGAGAAAGCGAAAAAGTTTGACGCTACAAGTGAGATATCCCTTTTTTTTCTTTGTTCTCCAACAATCGTAAAGTTTGTTTTACGGTCTTTACGATTGCAAGAGGTATTAGGCAAAAATTAAGTAATACTCCCTCCATTTATATCCACACTCCAACTTTGCTTTTTGCACTTGTTTTAAGAAAAAAATAAAATATTAATAAAAGGACAAAAAAAGGGGAGAGTTGATATTTGGTACGTGTAAAGCAACTTAATTACCAGCCTCATTAAGAAGTCTAATTCCCACCAAAAAAATACACTATTTTAAATATCCCACCAATTTTGTGATAATTTAAATTTCCCCCCAAAAACAATCACCTCAAGTACTACTCCTATTACATTGAGCCTCCCAATTAGCTGCCATTACAAAATATACACACTTGAGTTTAAATTACACAACAATTCATAAAAAACCTACAGCAGCAAATAGAAGGTTACATCACATAAAAAAAAAAAAAACACTTTCATCACATAAAACCTACTGCCTTACAAAAAAAAACACTTTCATCACAAAAAACCTACTGCCTTACATAAAATTACATAGCAATTGTAGTAGGTTACAAGGTCTTCATTGACAAATGGGAGCCAAATGCATGTCCGAAGCTTCAAGGCATGAAGTCGCCGTCTATTTACTTCAAAAATCAAAACATGGTAAACTCGACAAAGGCGAATTAAAGGCCACAGCTGCAAGGTTCGGTGTAAATGTTAATACAATCTCAATCATTTGGCATCTAGCAAAATCACCTAGATTAATAGGTGAAGCTTTAAATGTGAAGAGCAAAAGAATGGGTACCAACAACAAAAAAAAAAAACTACCAGATTTGGATTATATCAAGTCTTTGGAATGGGGCAAAAGAGATACCATGGAGAGAGTGTCACAAAACACCGGTGTTTTGGTCGGTACAGTCCATAAATGGGTGAGTACCGGTTTACTTAAGTCACATTCAAGTCCACTACATCCTCTACTCAATGATGCAAACAAGATCAAAAGATTGAAACATGCTTTGAAATGCTTAGTTGTTGAACAAGTTGAACAAGATTTTGTCGACTTAAATGCAATACCAATCACAAAAATAAAGTTTGCAGAAATGAGCAACATAATCCACATTGATGAGAAGTGGTTCTATATTACGTATGATAATCGCAAGCTATATGTGGCTGATGGGGAAGAATTACCGTATAGGAGCTGTCAATCGAAGAGACATCTCACAAAAGTCATGTTCTTGTGTGCGGTTAGTAGGCCTATCTATGGAGATGATGGGGAGTTACTATTTGATGGGAAAATTGGTATGTTCCCTTTCACAACACAACAACCAGCAGCTAGAGGGAGTAGAAATCGACCAAGGGGGACTTTGGAGACTAAGCCTATTAATTCAATTACAAAACAAGTTACAAGACAATGCATTATTGAACAAGTGATACCGGCAATCAAGAGTAAATGGCCGGAAGGTGTGAGTAAAGATATTTATATTCAACAAGATAATGCAACGCCGCATATAAACAACAATGATCCAGATTTTATGGCGGTTGCAAACACAGACGGTTTCCAGATTAAGTTCTTATTTCAACCTCCTAACTCGCCAGATTTGAATGTTAATGATTTAGGATATTTTAGAGCTTTACAGTCATTACAATCGAAACAAGAGCAAAGTCAGTCGATGAATTATGCAATAATGTCATGCAAGCATTTGTGGGTTATAGTCACACAAAATTGAACAACATTTTCTTGACACTACAATCAGTTATGGTCGAGATTATGAAAGTTAAGGGACATAATAACTTTGCAATCCTCCATATGAAAAAGGGTCACCTTGCGGCGCTTGGTCCATTACCAAGGAATTTGGAGGTCAGTGAAGACTTGGTTCGAGAATGCATAGAGTATTTGCAAGGATTAGGTGAAACACAAGGTTTAGAGTACTTGATGGGTGAATTAGGATATTATGTTGAACAAGTACTATTTTAGATTATGTAAGTACTGATAATGCTTTTGAAATTTGTTTACAATTTAAACAATTACTCTGTATGTCGAAATAATTGTTTAAGTAGTAATCAAATTATGAATGATGCAATTATATGTAATGCAATTACCTTTTAATGCAATGTAATTGGTTTAAGGTTTCAGTTTTAATTTAGTTTAACATAAGTATGACAGCCACTACAGTAAACAACAAGCTGACGGTTTTAATATCAACAATGTCGACAGCAACTCTCAAACAGAATAAACACAATGAAGCTGACAGTAAATCGACAACCACAAAACTGTGTAATATTTACGAAACAGAACATAAACAACAATACGACAGCAACTCCACAAACGACAGCAACAGAACAGAAACAAAATCCAACTACCAACATTGCAAACTACCCATGTCACAATTTCATCTAAATTAACTATAAACATCAATAACACACTAAAATAAGTCTAAAAAATGAATAAAAAATGCAATGAAATGCAGCATTTCTAACATCTGCATCAACTAAATTACCAAATTACATGATACCCAACTCACATTTTCATCTAAATTCACCAGAAAACACCAAAAGATGAAATCTTACACCAAAAAAAAATGAATCAAAATTAAAGTAAAATATTTTAAATGCTGCAAATTTATAGAGTGTGTGAGTGTTTTTTTTCAGAACAGAAAGTACCCTTTAATATTAATAAAGTCAGTATGTTTATAGCAACAGAACAGAAACAACAATACGACAGCAACTCCATGAACGACAACAACAAAAAAACGACAGCAACTACATTAACGACAACAACAGAACAGAAACAACAATAGCGTTCAGTAATACAGAAAAGCTCGACAAACACAAAAGTGTGTAGTATTTACGAAAACATTCAGTAAAAAGTCAGTATGTATACCTCCCTATGTGGACGATTTTTTGATTCGTTTTGCATAAAACCTCTCCTCCATCTTTCTCATTTTAATATCACTTGCTGTTTCCGGGCCCGACTCTATTTTTTCAGACTTGCCTTCATCGACAGCAGTACTCCACGCCAATACATTAGCAGCAGTCCGTTTTTTTCTGTTTTTGAAGAATCGTTCCAAATAGTTATTGAATTTGATGGTTCCTGGTGAATCAGGTAGAGACTTCGCTTCTTCGACATGGATCACTTCTTCATCAGGGATGACAGGCTCTTCTTCAGGAATGACGGCGTGAAGAGTTGAGCCCACATCAGGGCTGTCAAATTTTCTGACTTCACTCCCTTTGTCTTCCATATCTACTGAGTCTGGTACAATAATGTCAAAAAGTGAGTCAGGAATCACTTCTTCATCTTCATCTTCATCGTCATCATCTGAGGAACCAAGATTATATCATGCAAGAACACACCCCAAACACTCTTTCGAACATTTAGAATTTGGGTGCTCCATGTACATCTGAGAATGACGAAAAAAAGTGTATGAATTTGGAGTAAAACAACGATCTATGGAGTTAGGGTTTGATGAAGGAAAAACGAAAAAATTGGGGTTTCATTTTGGAGGAAAAATTTGGGAGGAAAAAACAATTACAGTTTGGCTTTTGATTTATTTGGAAAATTGGGGTTTGATTTTGGAGGAAAACACGAAAATACGTGAATTTTTGGAGGAAAATAACGAAATAAAAAAAATAAGAAATTGAAGCAGGAAGGAGGAAGGAGGAAGGAGGAAGGAGGAAGGAGGAAGGAGAAAGAGAGTTAGGGTTTGTAATTTGGGAACAATCTAGAGAACGAGGAAGGAGAAAGAGAGTCAGGGATTGTAATGGGCTCATTTGGGTCATTCTTTCTTTTGGTTTTTTTTTTTTTTGGAGGGAATCATTAGGGTGGGTTTAGGTTTAGGGATTAATTAAACAATTAAATAGGTTTAAAAATTGGTTTTGGGTGGATTTTAAGGGAAGAGACAAGTGGGCCATATGGATGAAAATGGAAAGTAGTAGTGTGGATTTGAATGGATATAAAAGGTATAGTTGTAGTGTGGATATGAATGGAGGGAGTATGATGTTTTATTAGAATATACCATATAATTAGATATAATATAATCTTTTAAGGTTCGTTCTATTATGAGTCACTCAGATCTTATTGATAGTTTGGAGGCTTATGCACTATGAAGCCTACATACACGAGTAAGGATTATGTCCATATAAGTTGGTAAAAGACATGATATGGGATATGGATTGAAATGCTTCTAATGGTCTTCGCTATGATTTGAGTTCTGAAGTTATATGAAAAGTTATTTAATTTTCTAAAACTGAAGCTCAAAATTCCCACATATGTTATTCCGAGGTATTCTTAAATGATATATATTCTATCACCTATCCAAAGAACAAAGTGAAATTTTGTTACGTAGATTTATAAGTTTCTATTTGAAATATGCAATCTTTAAAAGAAATGGTGGGGGAGAATAAATGTCACGGAAGTTTGACCTATAAGGATGCATTGATGGGCTAAACTCCGTATATATGAAACATGGATGGACATATGATATATATTGGTACAATGGATATGTGATGTGTTGGAGTATGTGTCCTCCACAATAGTGCAATTACTTAATAAATCTCAATTAAGGAATACATGGGGATAATCCTGTATTATTGTCAATTGATTAACGTAAATCAATAACGGTTGGCTGACTAGAGTTTGACGTTATTGTCGTGAGAGCGGCGGTAATCAATTGATCCCTTTAAGTCACACCTAAAGGAACATACTCCAAATATTTAAGCTAATTAATTGTATGAGATACGATTATATTAGTAACTTGATAAATTGACTAATGGTTAGTCAGTGAATTAATTTAGAGAGAAATCGAGTTGTGAACTCGAATGATTGAATTTTATATCGATAAAATTATCAGAGGAGATGAGAATTAGTGATTAAACGTTAATTCACTAATTATGTATATTTTACTAATGAGATTAGTGAAAGTATAATTTTAATATATGTGTAAGTGTACATGTATATTAATTAAGGAAGAGTTTAATTGATTTACACTTTATTATATTAGATAATTAAGTTATAAATTATAAGTATTTGTGGGACAAATATTGAAAACAAAATGGACCCATGAGAGGTCCTTATGGACCGTCCAAATGAAGAGCAAAGAGGAGAAGATTCCTTTTTGTTTTATTCATTTTGTTTACTTACTTTTGCATGTGAAAAACACAATCATGAGCATGCAACTCTTTTCTCTTTACAAGAGAGAAACTCTTCCCATTTCTCTTCTCAAGGGGGCCGGCCATTTGGAGTGTAATATACACTTCATTTGTTGCTTGTTCTCTTATATAATCATGTGATAAAGAGAGCAAATTCATTCATGCATTTTTCCTTCTTCTCTTTTTTCTCTCTAAACTAAACTCTAATATTATTCCACATATTACTAAGTGTTAGTAATAATAATATTACATATTATCAAGTGATACTAAGTGATTTCTAGTCCAAAATCTTTAGTATCTTTGGAGTGTTCTTGGGTGCATCTTTTAGGAGGTTTCCTACTTTGGAAACTCGGGTTTTTGGAGGATCATCCTAAGCTTAAGCTCAAGAAACAAAACTAGAAAGGAGTTCTAGTTTTGTGCCCAATATTTCCCTTTGAGAAAGGTATAATATTTCTAAACTTGTAACAAAGTGAATTTGTACTACAATAGATCTTGCTAAATCAAATTAGAGTAATTTGATTTACACTAATATTTGATTAGTAATTGGGATGAGATCCCTACAAGTGGTATCAGAGCCAAGGCTTGTAGTTACAAATTTATTTTGTTATTTTTGGAGTTTTATATATTTATTGAGAATAAATATGATAAAATCCGAAAATAGTGTTAAAAATGGTTTTAACACGAGATTTTTATTGCATGCAAAGTTTCTAGTCTCATTTAGCTTTTGGTCAAATTTCGTAATTTTTGAAATTTGTTTGCTAATTAAAATGATTTTTATACAAACCGAGTCAAAAAGTGAGTTTTTGGCTAAAATAATTACTATAAATAGTTATATTTGGAATCTGGTCACGAAATATTTACACAGTGATATTTCATATTTATACATTCTGCATGTAAATTTTCAAAGTCAGATTTTGAGTTTTGAATATTTATTCATTTATTTGTTTAAAATCGGTATATAATGCATTTTATGTCCAAAAATATAGTAAACGTTTTTTTCTGGACATGAAATTTATACCAATATTTTTATACATTATGAGGATGCTCTCGTATAAATTTGGGATTTTTCCTCACTGTTTTAGACATTTTGTTGATTTTATGAGATAAAATCGGTGAAATCGCATGTTATTTATTATAAAATAATTCGTAAATATTTTCTGACCAAACTTTTCTTTTCTGATATTTTGGAAGTGTTCCAGAATATACAAAATTTTGTCAAAATAAAAATGGTTTTATTTTATTTTATTTTGATTTTATAAAGCTTTATTCATAAAAGGTTATGATTAAAGTTAAAACTAATTAGCAAATGACCATGTTTATGAACTAAAATCACCATGAATTAGTGAAAACTAATTTTGAGTGTTCTAAATCAGTTTAGAAGTTTTAGTTCAAGCTTAAAAGGTGTTTTAAGCATTATTGATTAATATGAGATTAATCGATTAAAAATGAGATCGGTTTTAAACAAATTAATGCGATTATTCTTTAGGGCGATTTTGGCAAGTTTTTATTTATAAGCTATTCATTATGCATGTTTGGATGAATGTTTATTATTGAATGAATGTTTGTTCTTACTAGTATGGCCATAGTTTGTTATATTTTTACCGATATTGCTCGTAATGTAAGGGAATATCGTGTGGATATGTAATTAAATGCGATCTCGTATCGCCGGTTTGTAATTTTTAATAGTTTATTTCATTTATAAATGTATAATAGGATTGCTATGTATTCATTTGTAATTTTATACTTGTAACTATTTGTAAATCGAAGACCGGCGATGGATCGAGATGGAGCCTTAGAAGTGTTCTAAAGCTTGCAAGGAGGAGCCTTGGATGAAGCTCTTATGAAGAGGGACCAAAGAAGTTGGTTTCCAATTTGTAACTCCTTGTAATTTTAATTATTTTTAGGTGGCCATACTATGTTTATGCTTGCATGCTTGGTTTTGCTTGTAATTTTAATTTTCCGCACACATGCCAAAATCGCCATGCATGCCTCGATATCCCGCTCCGATTGTCGGTTTTAGGTCACCATTCTTAAAATTAGTTCACTTATAAAGAATATTATGACTAAAATCGACAAGATCACCCACATTATTTATCAAAATGAATTGAGATTAAGCCTTTCCAAATGTAGCAACTATGAACCCCATGTTCGTGAGGACCTCCGCAACGTGGAACCTCGTTACCATGGGTAAGTAGTGGGAGGAAGTCCCATGCTAATTTGGTTTGGACTCAACCAAATAAGAGTTATTTGGGGCTAAATGGATGCATTTTAAAGAAAATCATCAACCAAGCATTCTAGTGTAGAATTAGTCAAGTGTTGACTTATCGTTTTTATATAAAAGGAAACATGAGATGTCTAATTTTATATGAAAAACGAGTCTTGGAATCATTTATATAATTTCGTGGGAGATCGTTATATAAATGAACATTTGTTTTAAAACCGTTTTAGCAAATGTTATAAATAATCAATGAATGCTTATATATTTCCTCATATTTATTGTAGAATCATTTATTTCAAATCGCAATGGCATCATCATCATCAACTCCCGCGCCCATTTTGGGCAAAGATTCATGGTTGCGAACCGTGATGGATAAGTGTATCCTTAAGGATGACGGTAGCAACTTTGTCGAATGGGATTCGACAATGAGGGGCGCCGCTACATCCGACAATGTGCTCAAACACCTTACCGATCCACACCCCGCCGAACCCACATCTCGATCCGGGGCGGCACGAGCCGCCTATGATGAGCATGTGAAAGTGGACAATGACGTGAAAAACGTCTTGATTTGGTCCATGGCACCCGCTCTCAAACTCCGATTTGTCACACAAAAGAGTGCATATGAGATATTCACTCGAGTGACAACCATGTTCTCCAAAGCACCGCAAATAAGGCTTTATGAAGCCGCGGTACGGTTTTTCGATGCAAAGCTTGAGAGGAACCAAAAAGTTGGTCCTCATGTGCTCAAAATGATTGAGCAAATAGACACTCTTGAGCGTCAAGAGTGTGCTATACCGAAAGCTCTTGCGATAAACCGCATTCTTCATTCTCTTCCTAACAAGTTTGCTCATTTTAGAGTGAACTATAACATGAACAACATGGATAAGAGTTACCATGAACTTCATGCACTCTTGGTCCAAGCCGAGAGGGATATGGAAGTGAATGAGGTGGAGAGGAAAGATGTTCTCTCCATGAAAATGAAGAACATGAGTCTTGGAGTCAAGAAGGGGAAGGTGGCTAAGAAAACGCCATCTATCAAAGGCAAGGGTAAGGGCAAGGCTATTGTGGAAGCTGTTCCACATAAACCTAAGCCCAAGATCAACAAGGGTAAACCTCTCAATGACACTTCCAAGTACTGCAATGAAGTGGGTCATTGGAAGCGCAATTGTCCCAAGTACAAGAAGGACTTGAAAGATGGATGTGCGACATCCAAAGGTATTCTTCCTTCTAATCTCTATATGATTGACATCAATCATGCTTGCATTTCTACATGGGTATTGGATACCGGATGTGGATCTCACCTTTGTAATCATTTGCAGGATGAAACGCGTGCGAGCTCTAGCCAAGGGTGATGTAGATCTCCGCATGGGCAATGGAGCTAGAGTAGCGGCCGTTTCCGTGGGAACTTTTGTACTCGCTCTTGCTAGTGGATTAGAGTTGATTTTGAATAACTGTTATTTTGTACCAACTCTAACGAAAAACATTATCTCCGTCTCCGTTTTAGATGCGGAAGGCTTTTCTTTTGTGATTAAGAACAACCGTTGTACTTTTTCATTTAATGAAATGGTTTATGGTGAAGCTATTTCAATTGGAGGTATTTATGTTTTAAATGATGTCAATGATGTTTATCATGTCGAGAACAAGAGGCTCAAAACGAATGAATCAAACAAATCCTACCTTTGGCATTGTCGTTTAGGTCACATAAACGATAGACGCATAAAGAGACTTGTTGAGACCAAGGTTCTCAAACCATTTGATTACGAATCATATGGTAAATGCGAATCTTGCCTCTTAGGCAAGATGACTCGTCAACCCTTTAGCGGTAAAGGGACACGAGCTAGTGAGGTTTTAGGACTCATACATACCGATGTGTGTGGTCCATTAAACATCACCGCTAGAGGAGGATATCATTACTTCATTACTTTTACCGATGACTTAAGTAGATATGGTTATGTCTACTTAATAAGGCATAAAAGTGATGCTTTTGAGAAATTTAAAGAATTTCAAAATGAGGTTGAGAACCAATTAAACAAAAGGATAAAAGCACTACGATCGGATCGTGGCGGCGAATATCTAAGTAATGAGTTTGATTCACATCTCAAGAATTGTGGTATTATATCACAATGGACTCCTCCGGGCACACCACAATTGAATGGTGTTGCAAAAAGGAGAAACCGAACTTTGCTTGACATGGTTCGGTCTATGATGAGTCAAACTGAGCTTCCTGAATCATTTTGGGGCTTTGCATTGTTATCTGCTGTTTTCTCACTAAATCGAAGTCCGACTAAAGCGGCCAATAAGACTCCATATGAGATATGGATGGGAACGGTTCCCTATTTGTCATTCATGAGAATTTGGGGATGTGAGGCATTCGTCAAGAATAAAACTGACGATAAACTCGCTCCAAGGTCTGACAAATGTCTATTTGTAGGTTATCCTAAGGAAACCTGTGGTTATTACTTCTACAACCCTCACGAGAACAAAGTGTTTGTGGCTCGTGATGCTGTTTTTCTAGAAAATGAATTTATTTCTAAAAAATAGAGTGGGAGAAAATTTGAACTTGATGAAGTTCAAGAGCCACAAACCGAGACGGAAAATGAGGAAACTGTTCCCTCGTCTTCTGACACGGTTATAATCCCTAGGAGGTTAGGAAGAATTAGTCATCAACCTAACTGCTACCTCAGTAACATCGAGGAGGAGGGTGATTTGTTGTTATTCGAAAGCAACGAACCCTCAACCTACAAGGCGGTTATTAGTAGCCCCCAACTCCGACCAATGGCTAGAGGCCATGAAATCCGAAATGGATTCTATGTACGAAAACCAAGATTGGGACTTGGTAGATTTACCTGAAGGAGTGAGACCCCTTCAGTGTAAATGGATATTCAAAATCGAACTCGGCATAGATAAACATGTAGATGTTTACAAAGCTAGATTGGTGGCAAAAGGCTTTTCACAAGTCCAAGGTGTTCATTATGATGAAACCTTTGCACCGGTTGCTATGCTTCGATCCATAAGGATAATCTTAGCGGTTGCCGTATTTCATGACTATGAAATATGGCAAATGGATGTAAAAACCGCCTTCTTGAATGGGATTCTAGAAGAGGAAGTGTTTATGACACAACCTGAAGGTTTTGTAGACACATCTAACCCTAAGAAAGTATGCAAGCTTAAGAGATCCATTTATGGTCTTAAGCAAGCATCGAGGAATTGGAATCATAGATTCGATCATGTTATCAAACAACATGGATTCGCTCGAAGTGCCGAGGAACCTTGTTTGTACATGAAGTTTAGTGGGAGCAAGGTAACATTCCTTGTCTTGTATATGGATGACATACTACTAATTGGAAATGATATTCCAAGTCTGAATTCGGTAAAGGAGGAATTGGGAAACCATTTCCAAATGAAGGACTTGGGAGAGGCACAACGCATCTTGGGTATCCGGATCTATAGAGATAGATCCAAAAGGATACTAGCATTAAGTCAAGAAACTTATATCGATAAGATTCTTGATAGGTTCAATATGAAAGACTCCAAGAGAGGCTTTCTTCCGATGAGTGTAGGAATAACATTGAAGAAATCTCAATGTCCTACGACTCCTGCGGAAATTGAACGCATGAAATTGATCCCGTATGCTTCCGCTGTAGGATCAATCATGTATGCTATGATGTGCACTCGCCCCGATGTCGCTTTCGCTTTGAGCATGACCAGCCGGTATCAAGCTAATCCCGGTGAGAGTCACTGGATAGCTATAAATAACATCCTTAAGTACTTGAGAAGAACTAAGGATTCGTTTCTTATGTTTGGAGGAGAACTTGAGCTACGTGTAAAGGGTTACACGGATGCAAGTTTCCAAACTGATGGGGATGATCTGAAATCCCAATCCGGCTATGTCTTTATGTTGAATGGAGGAGCTGTTTGTTGGAAGAGTTTCAAACAGAGTGTCACTGCGGATTCTACGACGGAAGCTGAGTATTTGGCAAAGATCTCAAGTCGCTAAAGAAGCTGTGTGGATTCGGCAATTCTTGGATGGACTAAGACTAGTCCCTAGTGCCGTGGATCCTGTCACTGTTTATTGTGATAACAGTGGGGCTATTTTCCAAGCAAAGGAGCCCAAGTCTAGTAACAAGTCTAGACACGTTTTGAGGAAATACCACGTTATTAGAGATAATGTGGAAAGGAAGGAAATTGATATTTGTAAGGTTGGGACAGACGATAATATCGCTGATCCTTTAACCAAGCCTCTTTCGAGGGCTAAGCATGACGCGCGCACCGCCTCCATGGGGTTGCGGCGTATGCCAGATTTTCTTTAGTTTCGTAATATGTAATAGAATGATGTATCTTATTACATATATGAATATAACATTCATTGTTTTTATATTAAGTCATTATGAATGCATACTTTGTTTATCCGAATATTTGTGTGACAACTTTGAACGTATTCAAGTGAACGGTATAAACTTAGTATTTGGTCCCTAGTCTCTCACATGAGGTGACGTCTCGGAGAGACTAGATTGCAAGTCAATCGATGGTGGGTTCAACACCATAGGGTCATATGTGATGACTGATCGTTTGCATAGACAGACTGTGAAAACACTCTGTCGGGCAGTGACGCTTATAGAATTCCTTTTCAATGCGATTGAAACCTGGTCGTGGTGGGAATTTCTATAGTATTCCTTTGAGTCAATTCTTTGACAGGAAACTGATTGTCTGAGTCGGTGCAGTTTCCGAGTGACTTTCATTTTTGTCCTTGTGGATACCCAAATCCGTACCTCCCGCCAAAAACCCAGTGATGTAACAATGGACTTTTATTGCATGCTTTTATTTTGACTTAAATGGTTCTAATCATGACGAATTCGAGTTAAATGATTTAAAGTGCAAATGATGTTTCTTTATGGGTCATCACTCTTAGTGTCCTTAGGTCTAGAGTCTAGCTTGTCTCAGGTTCAGGTCCTAATCGGCATGCGCACACCCCCTTTAAACACCTTAAGTCTAATTGATCCTTTTACATTAACAAGGTTCAATTCGATCCACCTAAATACCTAATTTAGGCCCAGTCTCTAAAACCACCTTTTAGGATTGGTAAACACCTAGGATAGTCTCACGGAATGTCCTATTTCACAAAACGCTACAAAATACACCCTTTTTACATTTTCAGGGCTCGGGCCCAGAACCGAGCCCAGACCCATGCCTGGCCCGTTTCCCAAGGTCCAGGATAAACCTAAAACAAACCCTAGCATCAGCCACAACAACGTAACTTAGAGCTCAAGCAAGATTATACCGTATATCCTAAAAGATAATTTGGAAATATACGGAATAAAAGGATAATGCCCGCCCTACCAATCGTAAGAGGCCTTGCAATTAGGGCAGGCAGCCGCAAGGAGCCTTGCGATTTCCCCAAGCATTCGCAAGGAGCCTTGCGATTCCTAAGTCCGGTTTTATCCCCTGGCTTTCCTAATTCTTGCCGAGCTCTACACTATAAATAGAACCCTCCATTCATTCGATTCGACACAATTTCAGAATACAATCCACATCCAAAACACTCTCAAAGCCTCACGCATAAACATCCTTAGAATTCTTCATTTTTCCTAGTGTTGAATTCTTCCTTTAGCTGGCACGCCGCTTCCTAACTCGAGACAGGTAATACTTAATTCTAATATGAATTAAGGTCTTTCTTTACTTCTTAGACCAGCAAGGGCCTACATTAGGCTCACCCCGACTTTGGTACGCAAGTCTGCTTTTCATAAGGCGGCCATGCACCTCGAATACACACCCTATTCGTAACACCTTTCCAAAGTCGCATAAACAATTGACCTCTTTAAAATAAATCAATGGCTAATTGAACTTTATTTTTCTGCATGCATTTTTAGCAAATCCTCTCCTTGCATCTAAAATCACTTAAAATGAATTCGTCATTAAACTGAACTGTTTTCGTTAACAAGTTAAGCATGCTTAACTGAGGGTTTAAACAATCTCTTTTTGCATTCTTTTTACATTCATATCGCACTTGTACGTAGCGAATTACTTAGGCTCATGTATCATTCTTTGCATTGTTCTCAAGTCTAGTAGAGGCTATCTTTTGATAGGCTTTTCCAAAAGATCTTTCATAAAAACATTATTTTGATTTATACTTTAGAAAAGTACCCTCACCCGAATCTGGTTTCACAATAGCCTTAGACGAATGGGTGTCGACGTGCCTTGAACTCTAAGACGTGTCTTTGAGCATGAGGACACGGAGGCGGGTTCTAAATTTCCCTCATAATTTAGTGGCGGCTCCAAAACAGTTTTTAAAGGTTTTTTGTACTTAATCTTTTTAACTTTACGCCCTTAGCAAGACGTCGAGTGGTTCCATGTTAATCCCGATACCTACAGTCCTAAACCATGCCGTGAAAGGGGGTTATAAGGGCATCTTTGAGGTCATGGTGATCTGCATTATACAGTACAATCGAGTGGAAGAGAAATGTCCACCCTTGTCGGGGTAAAACATCTTTGGGCCACTCGAGGAGAAGTCGCTGAAAATGCGTGGCCACGCTCGGTAAGAATCTACGGTAGATTCCCTACGACAAATTACTCTCCATATCGAGAAAATCACTCATGATATATATCTCAGGATGCAAGTACGACCTGTAAGACACCTTGCATCGAGTGGGAGATGTGAAACGGACATGAGAATTGGTAATGCACAACTTGTCTCGGACAAGTGGGAGATTGTTGGAGTATGTGTCCTCCACAATAGTGCAATTACTTAATAAATCTCAATTAAGGAATACATGGGGATAATCCTGTATTATTGTCAATTGATTAACGTAAATCAATAACGGTTGGCTGACTAGAGTTTGACGTTATTGTCGTGAGAGCGGCGGTAATCAATTGATCCCTTTAAGTCACACCTAAAGGAACATACTCCAAATATTTAAGCTAATTAATTGTATGAGATACGATTATATTAGTAACTTGATAAATTGACTAACGGTTAGTCAGTGAATTAATTTAGAGAGAAATCGAGTTGTGAACTCGAATGATTGAATTTTATATCGATAAAATTATCAGAGGAGATGAGAATTAGTGATTAAACGTTAATTCACTAATTATGTATATTTTACTAATGAGATTAGTGAAAGTATAATTTTAATATATGTGTAAGTGTACATGTATATTAATTAAGGAAGAGTTTAATTGATTTACACTTTATTATATTAGATAATTAAGTTATAAATTATAAGTATTTGTGGGACAAATATTGAAAACAAAATGGACTACGAGAGGTCCTTATGGACATTCAAATGAAGAGCAAAGAGGAGAAGATTCCTTTTTGTTTTATTCATTTTGTTTACTTACTTTTGCATGTGAAAAACACAATCATGAGCATGCAACTCTTTTCTCTTTACAAGAGAGAAACTCTTCCCATTTCTCTTCTCAAGGGGGCCGGCCATTTGGAGTGTAATATACACTTCATTTGTTGTTTGTTCTCTTATATAATCATGTGATAAAGAGAGCAAATTCATTCATGCATTTTTCCTTCTTCTCTTTTTTCTCTCTAAACTAAACTCTAATATTATTCCACATATTACTAAGTGTTAGTAATAATAATATTACATATTATCAAGTGATACTAAGTGATTTCTAGTCCAAAATCTTTAGTATCTTTGGAGTGTTCTTGGGTGCATCTTTTAGGAGGTTTCCTACTTTGGAAACTCGGGTTTTTGGAGGATCATCCTAAGCTTAAGCTCAAGAAACAAAACTAGAAAGGAGTTCTATTTTTGTGCCCAATATTTCCCTTTGAGAAAGGTATAATATTTCTAAACTTGTAACAAAGTGAATTTGTACTACAATAGATCTTGCTAAATCAAATTAGAGTAATTTGATTTACACTAATATTTGATTAGTGATTGGGATGAGATCCCTACATGATGTCAATGAACATGATTGGAAATTATTTATCAAATGTTTAAATCCTTGAAACTAGCAAATGTCGCCATAATCTCATAAAATGAGATATGGACATAAATTAAGGGTGAAATTGTAGTTTCACATCATCTTAATGCGCTAGTTATATGTGAAAGTTTCAAAAATTGTTTGGGACAAGTAACTCAGAGTCAAAACTTTGTTCTTAATTATTTGGTTCAAAAGGTGATTTCATCCATTTTGAGACAAATAAATTTAATGTGTATTTGTGTACAAGAAGATACTCCCTCCATTCAATTTCACTCCCTCCATGATATCATGGTCCATATGTCGAGGCGCGTTTTGTAATGTTAATATCTTTAATTCCACATTATTAAAAATTACTCCGTACATAAAATGAATATTAATATTGCATTTAATGACACCAATCAAACAAGATCACAAATGACTATATTGTCGCATATATATTTCACACAATCTTTAAAACTATCCACCTTTGTAAATAATGTCAAATAGTGTAATGGGGAGTGTATAATTGAATGGAGGGAGTATAAGTTTAGAAAATTTATAAAAAAACAAAACTAACGACTAAATTTAACGGTTTACCCTTATTTGATTACGGTTGAGACTAACTATATAAGTTTAGGGGTACAGCTGGAAATACGTCAAACGTAGGGGTATAATTGGGAAAGGTAAAAAGTAGGAGGGTATAAATGGGAAAAACCCTTTCGAAAATTATACTAACAATTAAGATGGCTACGTATATTAAAAGAATCAACGCCCACGTAGTTCTTACTTACCTGACTTACCTAGTGGTTCTGATTGTGGTCAGGTCAGTGTCTCTATTAACACTGTGTTGTTTGTGCAAGTGGCGATTCAGTGCTCCATATCCTTGGCCGTGTCGGCAAATAAACCTTTTCATTATTCCTTATATTAGGCATAACATATTTTACAAGTTGCGCAGGACTTGTTTGAATCTTCTAGTATGAAATCTTTGTCGTAATAGTGTCAAATCACAACTACAAATTAAGCTAAAAACAATGCACTAAAATCGTTTTTTTTTAAAAAAAAAAAAAAAGGGGTGGGGGGAGGGCAGTTGTACTTTTGGCTGTTGTTTTTATAAAAATAACGCCAAAAAAAAAAAAAAAAAAAAAGGAAAGACCTTTATTTTTATAAAAAAACGGATTTTTAAAACCATTTTTTTAATAAAAATAACGATTTTATTGAAAAAACTGTATTTTATAATTACATAAAAAAAAAAAATTTTAAACCGTTGTTTTTATGTGATTAAAAGAAATGATTATTCATAAAACCATTTTTTATTAATAATAAAAATAATGGTTTATTTAAAAAACCGTTTTGTAAAATTGTTTTCCAGCAAAATTGTAATTGATATTTTTATTTACGAAAGCTTTTAAAAAACAGTTTTAGGGGTAAAACTAGTTTTTTAACTTTTTTTTTTAATTTACGAAATTGGTTTATTTCCCGTCTATACGACGATACAAAATTCTTTAATTAATTCACAAAACTCAATCCATACTCATTCAACAGTTCGCAATATAAACCGCAATCCATACTCATTCAACAATAATATATACACCGCAATCAATACTCTATCTACAACAATATACACCTCAATCAATCTTCATTGACGTCGTAGTACCACAAACACACCGACAAATTGTTTACAAGAGCTCACATACTTGCCTCAGTAAAGCTAAACACAAATTTTGCCCACAAATCTCATACCTCGTCGATTTCTTGCGCCGTATATGATGTTCCATGTGAACTTTTAGCGATATACCACAAATTAAAAAATATATCACAGATTGTATGGGAAATAATAATAAAATAGATAATTATGAGCTTAATCTAACAATCAACTTAATACTTATCCGTTGTGTGATCGTTCTATATCTACGGGTTATCAATTCCAACAAATAGCAACAAGCATAATATCCGCATTGTTTGTCATCGGGCTGTCGATGACACTAAAATAATACTCCGTAACATAGTAAAAAACTAAACATATAGTGGATTATATCAATGTTTATAAATAATATAGTTGACACTATATATATTATTTACGATTATCAATGTTTATAATCCATTCAACGGTAAGCTAATTAGTATTTTTTTTTTAGTACGGGAGACAATTAAGTCAGTTCTTTATCGTTTGACCAACCTATTTTATCATATAAAAAGGTTAACTTGCGAACTACTCTATCCTTCAATCATATTGATTTTGAGCAGCTACAGTCCAAATTAAGGTTTTACCTAGAGCAAGTCTTGTGAAAAACGACCTTTCACTTACAAAGTGAAAGACAAGTTTTTATTATATTAAGTGTGACCACATGTAGGCTAATCGTAACTGCATTATTGACTATAACGTAACCACTTTTATATCAATTAAGTATGGTGATAATACATTCAATATTGGTCACAATTAGTCTAAATATGATTACATTTCATGCATTAGAGGTCTCGTCTTTCACTCAATAAAAAACGGTTTTTTTTAAGACTTTTCGATACCTATATATATGGCAGCCATTACTCAACCATGAGAACTCAGCACCACCGATGTAACCTAACTAATCGTAAGAAACTTTGTTCTACTTTAGTTCATCACAAGAGGAATAGCCCAAATAAAATACGAGAAGTAAAAATTGGGCATTGTCTTTTTAGATTTTTAGGGGTCGAAATAAATTTAACTGGAATAAATTAATTGAGTTAAAATGAATTAAGCTACGCAATACTAAATGAAATTGAATTGAAGTGAACAAAATGAAATCGAGCTTAATCGAACGGTAATGAACTAACTTGTTGCGCTGAGTAAAAAAATTCGATACGAATTGTTTATTCGAATCCGGCTGAAAATTAGAATTAAAAAATTCTAATAGTGGATACCATTTAAAAAGACACGGCACAGATTATATTAAAATTAACAATATTAATGATAAAAGACATTATACAAGATAGTAAACACAATTACACAAATTAATAAACTTAAACCCTACTACTCATCTCGCCTTTCTAATTTATTATTCTATGACGTTTTTGTTATTCTCTTCTTGTCATTTCCAACTCATTTGTCATCATTCTTTCTCTTATTTTATACGGAGTAAATTTTAATTGATGTATATTCAGTTGATTTTATATTTGCTTTCTCTATAACAATTAGTGACTTTCAATCAATATGACCTCCTTACTAATTTGATGCACAAAGTATTTTTTTAAAATTTAAATTGTAAAGTAGTGTTATCATGTAATTCTTTGGTCTTAAAACTTGTAAATTACAGTAGAAATGAACAAAACTAAGAGGAAGAAAAATAAATAAATAAAAACAAAATTAAGATGCGAACTATAGTACTTCATGCATTATATAAAAAACCAGATTGGATCCGGTTTCCGAGATCTAAATATCCATATTTTTCAGATTTCAAATTTCTAGATATCTGAATTATTCGGATCGGGTCTAGATTTCCAAAATTCATAATTTTAAAATTTGAATCGGATATCCGATTTTGCTCACCCCTACTAACTTATTTTTTTGAAAGAATTAGCTCGTATTTCCATTCAATCAAACAGGGAGATTACAAGAGATACCCATTTAGGGCAGCTAATACATCAGTTTGTTCACCACCATTCATACAATTAACAAGACGAACACTAACATTAGTTTTCACCGTCCAAACGAGTGCTTCAACAGAAGTAGACCTATCCTGGAAAATGCGCCGGTTTCTCTCAGTCCAGAGAGAGTAAACAACAGCAGCCAAATTGCAAGCATACCATTTGCCTCGCCAATGCTTACTTCGAGCAAAGTGTTTTGCAAAGCGTACCTCATAATGGAGACTTCGAACCTGTCGTCTGATACCCATCCAAGCCCAAACAGCCTGAGCAACCCTACGAGAAAAAGGACACCCAAAGAATAGATGCTGATGACTTTCAGCATCAGATTTGCATAACACACACCTATTTGGCAAGGGCAAGCCCCGACGACATATGTTGTCCACTGTGGATAGCTTGTTATGTTGAGCCAACACCGTCACAATGACATGCTTTGGAGCATTAACTGGAGACCAGAGAATAGAGGACCAAGGTACAACAGGCGACTTAACGCGAAAGAAATCATAACCTTTGGTTAAGAACTTACCAATATCCCATGAGTGCAATAGATCAGCAGCCGAAGACGCATCACCACACATACGAATCAATTCATCACGCACACTTAAGATGTCTTTCCAACTCTCGGGATCAGAAGTTTGCTGTTGAGCCAGCCATACGTCTCCTCTATTCAGCTTGTAAGAAAGAAGCCAATTCACCCATATACTCGGTCTATGCTCAATAATATCCCTCAAATGCTTACAAATAAGCGCTTTGTTCCAGGATAAGATCTCTTTGATGTTAAAACCCCCTTCTTTCTTAGGACGACAAATATCACTCCAACTTTTAAACACCATTCTTCTACCACCCTCTTTCACCTGCCAAAGAAAATCTTTACAGATTTTCCCAAGACGTTTAATCACTCCTTTAGGTAGTAACAAAGCTCCACCCCAAAAGTTTTCAATACCAAACAAGATTGAATTGATTAACTGAATCCGTCCTGCATAGAAACGGCTTCGGCTAAGAAATTGCAACCTTCCTGCGCTTCAATATAATTCCCAGGAGTAAGCGTTAGGAGATCTCACCACGGGACCTACCATACCAGATCTACCTGCTGATTTGCCCAATTCGACACATGCCTCTTCACCTTAGCAAGGAGTTGAGAATACATATCAGCTTTTAGATTTGTGGAAGCCAATGGGATACCCAAATATCGAAAAGGGAAAGTCCCTTCATTGAAACCAGAAAAGTGTAAAATAGCTTGTTTGACTTCCCTCTCCATGCCTCCAATATAAATATCCGTTTTGGATGGATTAGCCTCCAATCTTGAGACACCAGCAAAATTAGATAAAGCTTGCACAGCATACTTCACTGAAGGGACATCACCCCTAGTAAAGATCATAAGGTCGTCCGCAAATATCAAGTGTGTAAGGCTAAGCCTCATACATTTGGGATGAAATGAGAATCCCCGGCCCTGAGCTTGGGAATGTCCTTCAAAGAACGAGAAAGGATCTCCATGGCCATGACAAAAATGTAAGGAGATAAAGGATCCCCTTGTCGAATTCCTCTTTTCCCTTTGAAGTAACCAAAATTCTTCCCATTGATCTTGAGAGTATAATAAGGAGACTGAATGCAAGTGATGATCCAAGCTCTAAAGTTTTCAGGGAACCCATAAGCTTCCAACATTTCTGATATAAACCTCCAATTCAGTGAGTTAAATGCTTTCCGCATATCCACCTTGATGAGACATCTAGGGGAGATATTACGCCTAGTGTAGCTCTTGACAAGGGCTTGAGAAAGCATGATATTATCATAAATGTTTCGATCATGCACAAAGGCTGACTGCTCTCTACCAACAATGGAACTTAACACCGTCTTCATTCTGTTAGCAAGGACCTTGCTAATGATTTTGTAAATAGTGGAACAACAAGAAATTGGCCTGTAATCAAGAACTGAGGAGGCCATCTCTTTTTTGGGAATCAGTGTGACCACAGTCATACTTACTTGTTTAAGTAGCTTCCCACTTCTGAAAAAGTCTTGAATAGCAGAAACCACATCATGTTGAGTTAGCTGCCATGTCTCCTTGAAAAACCCTGATGTGAAGCCATCTTGTCCAGGACTTTATTTGGGTCTATTTCAAAGAGAGCACTAACAATCTCTTCCTTTGTAACAGGCTTCCCTAAATCAGCTTGCTGCTCCATAGATAAACATCCTTTGCGAGCAATAAAAGGAACATCCAAGGTATCAACAGTAGTATCAGACCCTAATAGAAAAGAGTAATACTCCACAAAGGCTTGGCAACCTTTTCCTCAGTTTTATGAAGGACTCCATTCATGTCGGTGATTTGCCCTATATTATTGACATGCTTCCTTTATGCTATTTTAGCAAAGAAGTAGGTAGAGCTACAATCAGCCTTACTCAAGTGATTCACCTTAGCCCTCTGACACAACATACTCAGCTCTGCCTCTTTAAGACGTATCAGAGCTTCTCTAAGCTGTTTCTCATGTACCAGTAGCTTAAAATCCAGTGGGTTAACCATACTAGCCTACTGGACCTCTCCTAGCTGCTTCTCCTTTTCAATAATTCTTTGAGCAATGTTAGAGAAGTGAGCTGCATTCAGAGCCCTTAAGCCATGTCTCACTCTCTTTAACTTTTCAAACAGACAAAACATAGATGTGCCTTGAACAGGTTCCCTCCAAGCATCAGTCACAGCCGTATTGAAATGTGGATGTAATGCCCAACAGTTCAGATATTTAAATCCCCTATAGCCCCCTTGTCTTTCTGTCATAATAGTCACAATGGTAGGGCTATGATCAGATATACCAGCTGGAAGAAATTGAGCAATAGAGTCAGAAAAAGAAGCAAGCCAAGGCAAGTTAACCAAAGCCCTATCAAGCTTAGACCAACTCCTAGAAGTATCAAGCTGGTTATTAGTCCAGCTATACTGACATCATATGGCTTTCAAATCAAGAAGACCACAAGCATGAATGCAAGTATTAAACTCATCCATATCTCTTTGACAAGGAAAATGTCCACCAAGCTTCTCTTCTGCTGCTCTCACAACATTAAAGTCTCCTAGTACAATCCAACTTCCTACCACAGTCTGATGGATCCCTACAAGCTGATCCCAAAGCCTTTGCCTCCCCACACCATCATTGAATGCATAAATCATGGTCATGTCAAAGCTACATTGTGTAGTATAGTGAAGAACTCTACTATGAATGTACTGATCACCACAATGAAGTACCTCCACTTTAACTTCCCTTGGATTGAACATAAGCCAAATTCTCCCATTATAATGGCAAGTATAATTATAGTAAAAACTCCACCCTTTAAACTCTCACCCCTACTAACTTAGCTAGATTTACTTATGATTATATAAAAGTTATCAATAAACAACAACAAAATCACAACCATAACAAAAACAACAAGTCGACTAATCGAGTGAGATCGAACTAAATTGAATTAACGTGAAATTAAATTTAATTGAAAAAAAATCTAAACCCAATATTATATTTTCACAAAAACACCAATCCTAACTCTGAGGATATGTTTAGATTTATGGAATTGGAGAGAAAGAAAGAAAAAGAAATGTAATTTCTGTCGTTTGATTAACATATTAGAGTTAATGGATTTAAAAGGGAAAAAAATCCATTTTTCTTCATGACTAGTTATAATCTATCCAAAAAAAGATAAATTTAAATAGAAATATGATAGTTTTCATACCCTCCTTCGCCTTCTTTTTTTTTTTTTTTTTTTTTTTTTTTTTTTTTTGGAAAATATTAATTTCATTAATAATACTCCCTCTGTCTCAGTCATTTGTTTACACTTATCTCAAATTTCCCTCACAAAAAAGTCATCAAACTGTAAACAAATCATTGAAACGGAGGGAGTAAATCATTTCACGAATATAAAGGATAACAAAACTAATGGAAAACACAATTACAAAAAAAATTGGTTTTTTTTCTGCTTCAAACGTAGATCTCCAGTAGAAAAATATACCGCTTCTGCACACCTGTCTCTATTAATCATGGCTTTTTGACACAGTCTTCCATGAGGGGTTCTTTGGATCTGAAATGGTTTTGAAGAAGATGGATTTCATTGGATTTTGTGTATTGTTGCTGACAACTCGATATCGTCCAAAACTTCATATTAATATTTCTCATGACCATAAAAAAAAAAAAAAAAAAAAAAAAAACCTAATTGTGGGGACAAAAATCTCTTTATGAGAGAACCAATTTATTGTACTAATACTAGTAATATAAGTAAAATTATGAAAAAATTACGAATTTAAAGACTTATTATTAGGGATGTCAGTGGGGCGGGTCAATGCGGATACCGCCCCGCATCCAGCCTAGTTAAGGTGGAGGTAGGAGACATTTTAGTGGGTCGTGGAGCGGTGGTGGATCTTAAAAGTGATCCCCGCCGCGGGTCATGGAACGGTGGTGGATTTCATCCAAACACAGCCCCGCCCCCGCCCCGCCCCGCCTCCACCCCGCCTATACCCGCCTTATTCATATACTTAAAAATATAAATTAGAAAAATATTTAACACTTTAAAATTTTACTTCTATTTTTTTTTTTTTAACTTTAAGATTTTGAAATATGAATACGACTAATATTCCATATCTATATACCATTATTAAAAGGGTAGCTTAAATCTCTAATTAAGACTCTAAACTTAATAAAATTCCACGTGGCATTACTTCCTACCTTCACCAATTTGCTTCCACATTGACATGCTCATCCATTTGATCTTCCACTACACAAATTCATTTTCATTTATTCACATTCATTTCCACCATTTTAATGAAACTCATTTAAATGACCTTTTCACCTTCATATTCGCCCGTTTCAAAACATTCATGTCATTATTTCCACGGTTAGGTCTATGATTCCATGCATTTACAAGTAAACTTTTCAAATCCCCTTTCTTTTTAAGTATATTAAGCTCCACTTTTGATTTTTTGTATGCAATTTCTTTCAATCCAAAAATAATTGTTACTCTGTGCTAAATGTTTGCACTTGAATTTGTCGAATTCTCCATTTACTTGCATAAGTATTCCTCATCTGAATATTCAATTCCATGTTAAATTAAAAATGAATGTCGATATCTAACAATCCGTCATGAAGACATTGGTGAAAGTATTCTTAGTGTAAACCATTTCATAGGTGGGGTATTGAAAAACCTTTTCAATGTATAAACAACAATAACCAGAGTGCGAAAGATGAAACATGTATGTAAGAATTTCGAGTCCTGTCCTACAGTTATGGAATTCCAACTCCTATGTTATGTATTTATGATATCTAATTTTTAAGACATTTGTTGATTGTTTGTGTTGAATATTTTTTGATTATGATGTGTTATTTGGGTAAAAAGGTATATAATCATACAATAATATTGTCGTTAATTTCATGTATGAAATCAATGTCAAATAAAACAAGTTCAATTCTTATCTTAAATTTTTGATTAACACATTATTTGGCCTCATTATACCCAAAAAAGAAACTATATAAAAACCGTGAGTATCACGGGAGTTAAAACTAGTTTCTTTAATTCATCAAGTTTAAATGTTTGTCTTATGTATTTTAATTTGGTACTCACAATACTTTGATTAGTTATTTGAAATGTTTTTCTATGTGGTTATTAGAAAATTTTCGATAAAAAATTATTGAAAATTACGTTGCGATAATGCAATTCTATGACGTGGGTCTGGGGCGGGTCTAGGACGGGTGAGGCGGGTCTGGACGGGTGGTGGGGCGGTGGTGGATCTAAAAAATTCCCCATCAGGCGGGTGGTCACCCGCCATGGGTGATGGGGCGGAGATGAAGGTGAGTTTTTGTTGGTGGATACGGTGGTGGAGATGCTTCCCCTGCCCCCGTCCCGCCCCAATGACATCTCTACTTATTATCTTCCTCTCCTTTACCTTACTCTTTTTCATCGATTTTCAATATCTAAAAAACATCCTAGGTTAAAAAAAAAAAAAAAACAAACTAGCCTCTTAGGTCTCTAACACCCATTGGACTCTAAGTCTCTAACATCCATTGGACTCAAAGGACCTCCTTACCTCATCCTTTGTTCATCGACCCATGCTCAGCCAAATTAAAATACTCCACTTATAATTTTGTTTTGTTATGATAAATTATTTTAATGTTAAATTTTTTGATGAAATATTTGAAAATTCACAAAACCTAACTTCATCTTTCCACCCCAACCCTCCATTTTTGGTGACTTCCAAGACCTTTCATAAACCCTCCATTTCTTATTCCTCCACCTTTTTACCAACCACTCTTAATTTAATATTTATTGTCACAATATTAAAGTTTCTAACTTCCAACATTTTGGTCATTAATAGCATATCCCTGATAATATTACCAGCATTTTGTTTGCCTAATAACCTTTATAATATTCCATTTTTCATCAATCATAGCTCATAAGATTGTTCTCCTTTTTTTTTTCCTGTATAATTCCGATAAAAAGCTGTCATTTTTACACATACCCAGCTGTTAAAAACCAGTTTTTTGATAGAAAGCTTCAATCTTTTGTATAAATTTAGTGTCTTTGATTAATGGGTTGGGGCAAAAACCAGCAAATATCACATGGGTATGATAAAATTGAAAATGGGTTCTTATCAAATTGCAAATTAGGGCATCAATTGAGTGTCCCAAAAGATGAATCTCAATTTCAATTTCAATTTGAAACCCTAAATTACCCTCCACATGGTGGATTATTTGCAAGTGTTGGACAAGTAGGTAGCATGGGTTTTGGTGGAGTTTCACCAAACCCTAATAACCCTAAAAACCCTAATAATGATAGTGCCACTAGTTTTAAGGTACCCTACATGGATTTGTATGTGAAATATGTAAATTCTTCAGAAGGGTTTAAAATTGTAGGACTTCCTGAGGAAGAAAAGGGTAGGAAGAAGAAGGGTAGTGGTCTAAAGTTGAAGATTAAGGTGGCTAATCCCTCATTAAGGAGACTAATTAGTGGGGCGGTAGCGGGTGTGGTTTCGAGAACAGCGGTGGCGCCTTTGGAGACCATTAGGACACATTTGATGGTTGGTAGTAGTGGACATTCGTCTTCTGAAGTTTTTCATGATATTTTGAGGACTGATGGTTGGAATGGTCTTTTTAGAGGGAATTTTATTAATGTCATTAGGGTTGCTCCTAGTAAAGCTATTGAGGTATTGCACTGCATTTTGTTGTATCTTTATATATATTGAATGTGAATTTTCTTCATCAGTTATTGTTCTTATATATGAGACTGTTGTATCATGTATGCCAGTTTCTTGTGGCCTAAATGTTGTGTGCTGTATTTACTTAAGTTATCATGGGTCAAAAATCCGTAAAAATGGTCACAATTTGCTCAACAATTATTCGTCAACAGCTCCTTGTATGCATTCGATGGTCTTGTCAGAGAATTTTTGTTAGTTTAGTTTGTTTTGTTTCATTTATAAATTGGTCTTGCAAAGTATGCGTTTCTTCTCTATTATAAAATCATGGCAAAGCCTTCTTTGAGACAGTCATATTCACTCTTTATCTAGAAAAGTAGAAGTATTGTTGTTTCCAACAGTGGACTGTTCTGCCTTATCGCAACAAAAAATCATGTTTGTAGCAGTGTTATAGTGTCATGCCAATGTCGTGTGTTAAGTATCTGAAACGAGCATGACAAAGTAATATGAAAACTCGGAATAACATAGGTACGTATGCAATTCTACTTTACTGCATAAAGGCTGTGATTGTTTGCCTCAAATAGCTTCTCCTTTAATCAAAATCCGTCTTAAGCAAGATTGACTTTAAAATCTTGTGGTTTTTATTGGTATTTATTGATAGCTACTTACTCTGTGGTAGAAGTAATGTATTCTTGGAGTGTACTTCAGTTTAATTCTGGTTACGGTTTAGTTGGGTGTGAAAGATCACCTTTCTGCTTATGACATATTTGATGCGCTGAAAGTAACGTTTACAAGTATCTATAGCAATAGTAGCAAGTCTGAATACTGGTTAGCTTTCTCGTTTCTTACAAGAGTGACAGTACCGACTGCTTCTCCTTGACCATATTGATCAGCGGTGAACAGTTCGTCCTGTGTGAAACTGGAGAAGATCCTTCCTTCGCCATGTCCGGGATTAAAATTAATTAGGTTTCTGGTTAGGTGGATTGTGTTCATATTTCATGCCATGTGTTTACTCTCCAATAGATATCCGTGGTGGGCGCGTGTCTGATAAACTTGATCTTTTGGTTTAACCAAACTCTTTAAACTAAAGTGGCTCGGAAACTTTCCATTCTCTCAGATGCATGTTTAAAAGTCTGTGATAAAATTGATTGCTCTATGTTTCCTTTCTCTGGGAACTTGTTTTGACAAATTATGCATCATTGTTATTAACATAAAATCCGTAACACTTATGCTCATGATATATCTTGTAGCTGTTAATCTACGACTCAGTCAACAAGAAGTTGTCGCCTAAGGCAGGGGAGCAACCTAAAATCCCTGTGTCACCGTCTTTCATTGCTGGGGCATGTGCTGGGGTCAGCTCTACCGTTCTTACATACCCTCTTGAGTTGGTGAAGACCCGGTTAACCATTCAGGTGAAATTTGCTTTCATTGTGGACTACTTTCCAACCTTAACGTCATCAAGAGATTCTCGATTGTAATGTTTGCGAGAAATCTGCAGAGGGGTGTCTACAACGGTATAATCGACGCATTTGTGAAGATAATAAGAGAGGAAGGCCCCGGTGAGTTATACCGAGGCCTCGGGCCAAGCGTGATTGGCGTAATTCCATATGCTGCGACCAACTACTTTGCCTACGACACACTACGAAAAACGTACCGGAAATTCTTTAAGCAAGACAAGATTGGCAACATCGAAACCTTGCTAATCGGGTCTTTAGCCGGTGCCATCTCGAGCAGCGCCACATTCCCGCTCGAGGTTGCTAGGAAGCACATGCAAGCCGGTGCTGTGAGTAATAGACAAATATACAAAAACGTGCTCCATGCGTTGGCTTGCATTGTTGAACAAGAAGGCGTCCAAGGACTATATAGAGGTCTCGGCCCTAGTTGCGTGAAACTTGTGCCGGCTGCTGGGATTTCGTTCATGTGTTACGAAGCGTGCAAGAAGATTCTCGTGGAGGATGAAACTGAGGCTTAGAAAAGACTACGGAGAGGAATAAATAGGCGAAGTTTTTGCAAAGTTCACGTTTTACAAGTTCTTTTTCTACATAGTTCTCTTTTCCGAGGGGATTTTGATTCGAGGGGCTTCCCGTTGGAGGCCTGCTATTTTTTGAAGGGATCAATATTGTAATTTTCTTTGCATTGTTAACTTTAATATTCAAGTGATACTACAGGGATAGTCATACAGTGAACTTTCATTAAGATTTTGTAGGCGATATTTCTAATCTAAGATGAAAATTATCATACATGTTTATATAGAAGGGATGCGTAAATCTTTTGTACTTGATCAGATGATCTGATTGCTAGCTTTCAAGTTGCGTAAATCTTTCAGACTTGATCATATGATCTGATCAGATGATCTGATTGCTAGCGTTCAAGTTGTGTTACGGAACATTATTTTCTGATACTTCTATAGTTTTAATCATAACTGTGCTTGTAAATGTTGTAGTGCAATGCTCATCCACAGGACCACACTTCATTCATTCATTCATCTTGGTATGTCGATACAAACACGAAATCTGATAAAACAAAAAACTTAGTAGTCCTAGACACTCCAACACGCACCCGAATCTGAAACACACACATAGGTACAATGAGCTCGACATTCATCCTCGGGGCAAACCTTAAACCAAAATGAATAGACAACATTCATCCTCGGGGCAAACCTTACAAACCAAAATGAATAACCAGAGCCAATAAATTGCGGAACTACAACATAGATGTTATGCCTAGTTTTCCTCTGCAACTTCTGTTGCAGCTTGAGCCATCAACTCGTCAAACTTCTCCGATTTACCCAGCACAATCTCGATCTACAAAAACACATGGATCAATACAAAGTAGTGTAAAAAATTTGAGGTTACTTGGTTAATTGGGCTCTTTAGTTCCATGGCCATTGTTGTGTCCAACATGCCACATACAGTTAAGGGTCTACCCCCGACACTTACGAATCTGATAACATTTACACTTGAACAGACAACTTCATGAGAAGGCAGCAAAAGACAAAGCATTAGAGACATGCAGTGCAATTTTAAACGTGTAAGCCTGTCTCAAAAATATTCTCTATTTCAACTTTTAAATCGTACGGTGTAACTATTTCAAATTTAAAATACATTATATATTTATATCTAGCGAATGTGTCTCCGCACAACTCATCGGGATTTCAAGACAAAAACCCGTTTCTAAGAGATGTGGTCATGACGAGTCCGGAGCTTAGATATACCCGCATCTAAGGGTACAAATGTTACGTAAACACGGCAAGATTGAGTATCTACAAGAAAATACCTTTGCTTTTTGGACGGGTCGTCCGCCTGACTCGTTAATGTCAACTGTTGACGTAGTAATTTCTGTCCAAAAATAAAATAAAGTAAAATGAGCACCACAAGAGAAAGGAGATGAGCCAAAGAATCTCATATCTTAAAATATAGAGTAAGTTCAGAATGAGAAATTGCTTACTCTTCACAACAGCAAATCCGTTGTTCTTCAAGATCTCAGAAATAGTGACGACGGTGGAAATGGCTGCGCAAATGACGTAACAAATAGCTAAGAACTACGGTAAAGAAACATTGGCATTCTTGTAGAGATTGATAACCCTCCACAAAGCCTAACGTTTACAATCTTGTCATACCAATTTCACCCTCTTATTGTACTCACTTTTCTTTGGATAATAATTATGTTCATTTAAAAAATTTAAAATCAAATAGTAACATGATAATGTTACCCTCTTACTAAAAGCGGAAAAGAGTATGGGAGAAATCGAGACATCTTCCTCAACTAGGGGTCAAATTGTGCGATGAATCGTTTATGAAACAAGGGAATATTATTTAAAGTTCAAAAGTAACCTGACGCGGCTACACAGCTATTGGCTACAACAAACGACATTTACCCAATAGAAACATTCCGCAAAGAGAAACAAGTCGATGTACGAAAAATCAAAGTCTGAAAGATGAGATTTTCATGGTCTTCCCAATCATGTAAAATAAATGTTCAAACGTGTCGGACAGTTAATAATTTAATATTAGGAGGCCTAAACTGCATATTAGGAAGGGACAAGACACACGATATACTCCAAAGATAAAACTCAAAAAAGGTATATTAAATGAATGGATTTGTCAAGAGGACTCATGGCAATGAATTGGAAGACAATTTATACAGGAAATAGCAAGAACCTTAAAATGTGAGATAAAGCAGATTAAGTAAGAAAGAAAAAACAGAAGACACGAGATAAAAATAACAGCTAGAAAAAATACTCGATAAATGATGAAAATAAACAAGAGATATAGGAGTGGAAAGCCTTTCGAGTTTCAAATGAGAATCTAGCATGGACTTGATAAACTACGAATCACGAAGGGAAAAAAAACAGCTAAAGGTTATAAAATGAGAGTAATTGTAAAGAGATACCCATTCCGAGAGCAGAGAGCTCCACATCGTTGTGCTGTTGCATGTACCTCTGCAAAACAACAACGACAACAAAAATCAAATCATATCACACAGACCTACACTTTGCCATCAAAATAAAAGTTGCAATATAAACTAGAACTGGAACGAACTAGCCAATATCTGCATTTACTGCAGGCAGCACAGCTTTTCCGTCACATAACGTTGCATTAAAATTTGAATTATTAACCCCTTCACTATGTTGCAAAACATCGATGCATCTACATACGTAATGTCGTGATTTCACAATTTATCTTCCAATTATTTTAGTGTATCAGCTTAAAAAAGAGTACCACAACCACTTTAGAAAGCAAGTCTACTGATTGTATTTTCTTTAAATGACACATTAAGTGAGAACAAGATAGATCGTAAATAACATCAATGTTGCGGACAGTTGACTGCCGGACTCTATATAGCTGAATTTGGGTTGTACGTTTTGCCATTATTGGTGCTAAAAAACTTTAGAATATGAAAGATTTTAACAAAATAAGACGCAAAAGGAGCACCCAGGACAAAAAACCTTCATGCTCTGGAATTAATTATCATCACCATTAAGTAGGGTCTCGACAATACGAAAAAATACCATATACGGAGTACATCTCAAAAAGACGCAATAACACGCAACGCATTAAATAGCAATGTAAATTTCAACATTAGATTCCCAAACCGCCAAAGAAAGATCAACGCCTTTGCTACTATAATGACGATGATATATACACCACAACACTGAACACAAACATAACTTTTCCGCTGAATAAACAATTCCACAACATTTTACCCCTCATCTCTTATGTGGGATATTGCCAAAACTAACAAACACTAAGACCCCCACATTCTTTTATTACCAAATTCATTTTACATCGCAATAACTTCGAAGGGACGCATGAAAAATAAAAAAGTTTACGATGCGTTACTGGGATACTAGTTCTCACAAATCCCTCAATTTTCAAGTTCTTCTTAAAGTTAAATATTCTACACGTTAAATTTTAAATCATTACAAGCCTAAAAAGGCATTAAGAGAGCTTTAACTTGGATCACAAAACTCAAACAATAATTGAAACAGTCACATAAACGGACCACGAGATTGTCTTATCTATGTTTTTACTATCATCTCGAGAATACCAAAAACGAACACCACCATCAAAGCCTCCCAACACAAACACACAAAACATGTCGTAAAAGTTTCACGTACTTTCCTCACACAAAATCAAAAGACAACACAAACTTCTCCCTAAAACACACATTTCCATGATATTTACTCCTCATTCTGACAACGGTTATCGACAAGCAATGACTCCGACATCCATCACAAACACACACAACAAAAAACACAAGATTGTGAGATTCCCATACTTTTCTAGGACAACTATCTAACATCAAGAACAACAGAAACTTTTGCCCAAAAAACCTAACGCGGGTTTCGACAATCGTTAAACCTTGTTCCACCAACACACAAAAGAGCTACTGTACAAAACAAATGAATTTGAAGGTATCACATTTAATAATACTCGTATATGTTTCTCTACTTGCATTTGTTATGTACAAAAAAATACATTAGATCATCTATGGAGTACTTTCTTCACACAATACCAAAAAGACGCAAACTTTACCCGAAAATACACAATTCCATGACATTTTACACCAAACCCACATAATTTTTCAATCAAAATCATTCAAAGTCACCCTTTTCTCCTCATCCCCCACACGGGTATTCAAAAAATCAAGTATTTCTCATCAATAATCTGAAAAAACAACAATACAACATAACATTGTAAAGAAAAATTAATTAAAATTTCAAAGAAATAACAAAAATTGGAAGAGAAAGATGAAAAAAGATGGAACCTTTGCAAGATTAACGTAGAAAAAAAGAGGTTGTTTGGTATTAGAAACTTGAATCCTGTTTTTCTTGTTGTTGTTGTTGGACGAATCTCTGATGTTGATGTTGCTAATTCCCTCTCTCACTTGCTCCATTGTTTTGCTTCTTTGTTGGTTGATCTTTTGAGTTTTGTGAGTTTTCTTCCAAAAAAAACCGCAAGAAAAACCCTTTGACAACTTCTGTTTGTCTATGCCCTCTTATTTTTCTCTGTTGGGGAGTTTATGCTCGGCAACTACGTCGTTCATAGCCGTGTGCTGAGTCGACTCTTTTTTTTATTGTATCGGACTATCGGGTTTAGATCGGGTCGTTTTGGATCAATTTGTTTCGTGTTAAAAGTTATTAGGTCATCCTCGAGATTTTATCTATAGTCAGTTGATTAGAATACTTGATCAAGTCTATCGAGTGTATTTCAAATTCGTAATGTTTTGGGTCGAAAATTTTAACTTAAATTTTGTCAGTTGAAAAAATTTGCAATTTTGAGTCGAGTTACCTTAAGTTGGAGTGTTATTCTTTTATTCACTTAGTTTGTGGGTCCCGATTAAGAGTTGTGGACGAGGTGGCAATCGGGTCAGTCGGGTCGGGTTTGGGTCGGGTCGGGTCATGTTGGGTTCGGGTCAAGTCGGGTTCGGTTCAGGTCGTTATCAGGTCGGGTCATATCGGGTTAAATAATGGATCGGGTCGGGTCATTATCGGGTCAGCGTGATTTTATTGAATTATTTTATTTTTTATCCACTAAAATAGGTATTTCGACCGTTATTTTATTTAAGTAATTCATTTTTAAGTCAAATATATCATTCTAAATAATAATTTGCTTTCAATCTAATCAAATTAAGTTTAATAATTATCGGGTCGTCAATTTAGTCGGGTCGATACCGGGTCGGGTCATCATCGAATTAGTCGGTCGGGTTTGGGTCCCGATTATCGACATTAAGTATCGGGTTACGGTCATTGTCGGGTCGGTCGGTTTGGGTCACAATATGTTGAATTCAATCGGTCGGGATTTCTTCGGGTTAGTCGGGTTAGTCGAATTATTTCGGGTGGTCAGGCAAATTTCTAGTTGTGGTATATATGTGGACCGAATTTTCTAAATCATTGAAAGTAGAAGGATAAAGTAGGATATTAGGCTATTAGCAACCCAAACGTCCACGCATAATTGTACACCAAAATATCGATTGAAAAAACAAACACGTAGTAAATATTTTTGTACGGCATTTCTAACTTTTGTCACGTTGTACGGAGTCTTTGTTTCTCCGTTTTATGTTGACAAGCTTTGAAGTTTGAACTAACAAAGCAACAATAAGTAGTCGCATCGAGGGTAGATTGGTAGAAAACATGGTTGAATTAAAAATAAAATTAGTCATTTTAATCCTTCAAGACTTGAAATGACTTTTATCATATCTTTTTTTTGCCAGCTAGATAGAGTCTTTGATTACCTATGCATCACCGACCTCGCAAGGTTGTGTGCAGCGATATTCTCAGACCTAGGACGAAAAGAAAACGAAAGACAATGGAAATACTTAGCTAAAGATAAAAAATCCAAAAAGACGATAGAAAGAGCGTGATCAGCTTCGTGCGGTTGACGTAGTTGTTGAACAATCTTGAGACAGTCCGTGTAGACCACCAGGTGAAGAAACTTTTCCTTAATTGCCCATCTTAACGCTTCCCTAATACCTACTGCTTCTGCTTGTAGTGCTGATTCCGCTCGGAAAATGTAAGACCTCCTAAACTTGGATTGACCGTTATCCAAAATCCACCCCGCTGTGGATTTTCCATCCTTCAACCAGGTTGCATCCACCCGCAAGGAGTAGTGAACATCGCATGTGGATAGACTCGTTAGGTAGAAAAACAGGTTGTCCCTGATTTCACTATCATTTGGGTCACCTGACCCATTGGTTGAGGAAAGGTGTTGACTTCTGTCTCGTTTCGCTATTTCCGCCTCCACCGCTTCTAACGTTAGACTCTTATAAGCAAAGATATACTCCTTCGATAGACTCATCTTTTTCCTGTATCTTATTGCTGCATTTCTTGCGATCCAAATAGTCCACAAGATTCCCAAAAAGTGTGTCTGCCTCCAGTTTAAGTCTTTCCCCTCTTTGTTATCTGTTTTCCCCAGGAAAGATAGCCAGTTGCAGATCCATTCTTGTATACTATAGCATTCCTTCTCAAAAATCCTAATACCTAAAATGCTTCCAAACCATAAATGTTTAGCAAAGGTACAGTTCCTGAAAAGGTGCTCATAAGTTTCTGACATATCCACATCATGACAAAGGACACAGCCATTCGACTGCTCCATATTTCTTCTCTGAAATTCTTCCCCAAGTGGAAGACACGAATTCAGGATCTTCCATAACAGTAACTTCCATTTTCCTGGAGCTGGTAGCCTCCACAGTTCCTTAAAGAATTCTCTAAATCTCTCCTCCCCCCTTACTAAGTCCCTCTTAGTCAGATTACCTTCCAGATGTGCTTCGAGAGCTACCCCATATCCTGATTTGATATCGTACGTACCTGTAGGTACCGGGGTTAAATCGGACCACTCGACGTCCTGCTAAGGGCGTAAAAGTTAAAAAGATTAAGTACAAAAAACCTTTAAAAACTGTTTTGGAGCCGCCACTAAATTATGAGGGAAATTTAGAACCCGCCTCCGTGTCCTCATGCTCAAAGACACGTCTTAGAGTTCAAGGCACGTCGACATCCATCCATCTAAAGTATAATTCAAAGTAATGTTTTTATGAAAGATCTTTTGGAAAAGCCTATCAAAAGATAGCCTCTACTAGACTTGAGAACAATGCAAATAATCATACTCCCTCCGTCCCGGTCATTTGTTTACACTTTCCATTTTGGGGCGTACGGGTCATTTGTTTACACTTTCCAAAAATGTTCATACTTGACCCATGTGGGAGGTGGTCCCTACTCCCTCAACCAATAACATTTGATAATTTTAAGCAAACGGGACCCCCTTTGTACTTATATTATTATTTTATTAGTTTTTTCTCAACCTCTTTCCTCACATCGATAAATGTGTATAAAGTAAACGTAAACAAATCACCGAAATGGAGGGAGTACATGAGTCTAAGTAATTCGCTACGTACAAGTGCGATATAAGTTGTAAAAATAATGCAAAAGAGATTGTTTAAAACCCTCAGTTAAGCATGCTTAACTTGTTAACGAAAACAGTTCAGTTTAATGACGAATTCATTTTAAGTGATTTAAGATGCAAGATGAGGATTTGCTAAATGCATACAATAAAAATAAACGTTCAATTATCCATTGGTTTATTTTAAAGAGGTCAGTTGTTTATGCGACTTTGGAAAGGTGTTACGAATAGGGTGTGTATTCGAGGTGCATGGCCGCCTTATGAAAAGCAGACTTGCGTACCAAAGTCGGGGTGAGCCTAATGTAGGCCCTTGCTAGTCAAAGAAGTAAAGAAAACCTTAATCCATGTTAAGATTAAGACCTACCTGTCTCAAGTCAGGAAACCGGCAGCGCTTCGCTTCAAAGAGGGAGAATTCAACACTAGGAAAATGAAGAATTCTAAGGTGTTTATGCGTGAGGCTTTGAGTTGTGAAATTATGCTGTGAATTGGATGTCAAATTGTGTGTTGAAACGTATGTGGAGGGCTGTATTTATAGTGTAGAGCTCGTCAAGAATTAGGAAAGCCAGGGGATAAAACCGGACTTAGGAATCGCAAGGCTCCTTGCGAATGCTTGGGGCAATCGCAAGACTCCTTGCGTTGCCGCTCTAATCGCAAGGCCTCTTGCGATTGGTAGGGCGGGCATTATCCTTTTATTCCGTATATTTCCAAATTATATTTTAGGATATACGGTATAATCTTGCTTGAGCTCTAAGATACGTTGTGGTGGCTGGTTGTAGGGTTTTGAATAGGTTATCCTGGACCTTAAGAAACGGGCCAGGAATGGGTTTGGGCTCGGTTCTGGGCCCGAGCCCTGAAAATGTAAAAAGGGTGTATTTTGTAGTGTTTTGTGAAAAAGGACATTCCGTAAGGCTATCCTAGGTAGACCTGTCAAACGGGTCGGACGGGTCGGGTTCGGGTTCGGGTTATACGGGTCGGGTCAAAATACGGGTCGGGTCAATACGGGTTCGGCTTAAATACGGGTCGGGTCGGTTTCGGGTCAAAATACGGGTCAAAAATACGTTTCTCGCGCCTTTTTATTTATTATTTTTTTTTAATTAAAAAAATTCTTTTATTGTTATTTTACATTATGTACATATTTTATTGTACATATGTAATACTAAAGTTGATATATATTCATTCTTGTAATTTATAAAATTAAAATAGTCTATTAATTAATATATTCATAATATTTCAATCATAATTTTCATCATCATTTTGATATTTCAACTTATAATATTGAGGTTGTAATAATTGTTAATATTAAATTATTTTTTTTTCATGAAATATTAATTTTGTAGGTTCAAAAAGTCTTGTTACACGAAATTACACTTGACCCATCGGGTCGAATCTGGTCAAGTGTCTTGACCCTAAATTAACGGGTCATTTCGGGTTCGGGTCATTTCGGGTCACGGGTCAAATTTTACGGGTCTTGACCCTAAAAAAAGGGGTCGGGTCGGGAGGTTTTTCGGGTCGGGTCGAATTTTGACAGGTCTAATCCTAGGTGTTTGCCAGTCCTAAAAGGTTGTTTTAGCGACTGGTCCTAAATTTAGGGATTTAGGAGAATCGAATTGAACCTTGTTAAAGTAAGAGGATCAATTAGACTATGTGTTTAAAAAGGGGTGTGCGCATGCCGATTAGGACCTGAACCTGAGACAAATTAGACTCTAGACCTAAGGACACTAAGAGTGATGACCCATAAAAAAAACCTCATTTGCATTTCAAAACATTCAACTTGAATTCGTCATAGTTAGAACCATTTAAGTCAACGTAAAAGCATGCAATAAAAGTCCATTGTTACATCACTGAGTTTTTGGCGGGAGGTACGGATGTGGGTATCCACAGTACTCGACCTATTCTTGTACCAGAAGAAGGAATCATTACTCCTTTCCAGAGTTAGAGGAATTGATGCGATCTTATTTACCCAATCCTTAGTAAAAAATCTCCTTCATGATGATTTTATTCCGACCTCCTCATCCCCTTGTCAGAGCTCCCACCTTCTAATCCGATAGACTGATATGGTCAATGTTCGTTTTTGGAATCGGGATTGTTGCTTGAACCCATTTGTCACTCCATAATTTGACCTCCGAGTTCCACCCAATCTTCCATGCTAAATTAGGTTTCAACAACTCCCAGCCCCACAGAATACCTTTCCACATCCAAGATCCCTTAGCGGACGAGCCCTCTACAGTCGTAAAGGGATTAGCCATCATACAACCGTATTTTGCTGTGAAAATACGGGATAGAAGAGTGTCCCTGCGCGTGAGGATTCTCCAAGTATGCTTGGCTAACAAAGCCTGATTGAGGCATGTAATGTCGTTACGTATACCAAGTCCTCCTCGGGATTTAGGAATACTAAGGAGGTTCATACTACACCAGTGGATGCCCCTTGCTTCTTTCGTTCATACCCACCAGAAATGCGCTAAAATAGAGTTAATCTTCTTAGCTACACTTACCGGTATTTTGAATACCGATAGAAAGTACACAGATAAAGAGGATAGGATTGAATGAATTAAGGTGAGCCTTCCGGCTGGTGATAGAAATATGCCATTCCAAGACGCAACTCTGCTTTTGATATTGTCAATGAGGAAATTAAAATCCTTTGTCTTGGATTTACCAAACGACATGGGAGCGCCTAAATATTTACCCATACCCCCAGAAGGTTTGACATTAAAGTCTCTGAGGCTAGACTGAACCAGATTCAGGTTGCAACTCGGGCTAAAACAGATACTAGACTTCCCATTGTTAACTCTTTGCCCTGAAGCCTCACAATAGACTTCAAGTATGTCTTTAAGGCAGTTGATTGCATCCCTTTTTCCTTGGATAAAAAACAGTGAGTCATCTGCGAAGAAGAGATGCGAGATCTCAGGTGCTTCTCTACCTATTTTGATACCTTTCAGGCCTCTCAACTCTTGTGCCCTTAGCAAATTTTGAGATAACACTTAAGTACAGAGTACAAACAGATAGGGTGAGAGGGGGTCCCCTTGTCTTATTCCACAATTCGGTTTAAAAGAGCTTCCTGGACATCCATTGATCATTAGGTTGTAAGAAACTGATGTAACACATTCCATGATAAGGGATATCCAAGGCATTGGAAAGCCCATTTTAGTCAGGGTCAATCTCAAAAAGTTCCAGCTAAGTCTGTCATACGCCTTGCTCATGTCTATCTTTAGCGCCAGTCTCCCCTCCTTGCCCGTTCTGTGTGAGTTAATTGCTTTCATCACCTCTTGTGCGATCATAATGTTATCCCCTATGTTCCCCCCTGTACAAAGGCATTCTGGAAATGGCCGACCAATTTATTCATAATGTTGCGAAGTCGGTTCGCCAAGCACTTCGTTATAACTTTCATGATGACATTACAGAGACTAATGGGTCTGTAGTTCTCTGGAGTTTTTGGGCACTCATTTTTCGGAATAAGCACTATCAAGGTTCTATTCATTTCCCTTGATACTTTCCCTGTCCGTAGCGTATGTAGCACCGCTTCCGTAACGTCATCTTTAACTAAGTGCCAATACTTCTGGTAAAAGATAGCTGGTATGCCATCGGGTCCTGGTGATTTCAGCCCTCCTAGCTGAAAGACAGCTGATCTGATTTCCTTTTTCGTGAAAGGCTTGTTGAGAAATTCCACGTCATTAGTATCAAGGGTCTTGCTGAGACCATCAAAGAAGTGACCATATTCTTCCTCATATTCCTCAATAGAACTAGCTCTCTCAGATTGCTGGAATAAATTCTTGAAATGATTAGTGAAGAGGAGTCCTAGTTGTTTTTCGTCAAAGACCAATGCACCTTCCTCATTTTTGATTCCAGTAATAAAATTCCTCCCAGCACGACCTTTCACCCAGTTAAAAAAGAATCCAGTGCAAGTGTCTCCGTCTACATTCCAACGCAGTTTAGCCCTTTGGCGCCAGAAGATGGCAGCCACTTTGGTAAATTCGACCAGTTGATCGTGCGTTCTATTGTAACCCTCCAGATCCCCTCCTCCAAAGCATTCCTCCAGATTCTCGCTTAGTTTATCATCAAATTCGGACCATTTCTTCCTCCATTCCAATTTTTTGTTGAGGGACCATTTCCTAAGCACTTCCCTTGCCGAGCTCAATTTTCTCATCAACGTAAATGCGGGTGAGCCCCTGTACATGGTTAGCCATTTTTCTCTCACCGCTTCTCTTGCCTCTGTGTAGTCCAAGCTCCATGCTTCTAGCTTGTAAGGTCTTTTACCTCTGAGAGTTAGGAAGTTCGGAGAAAATTCAATGGGAGCATGATCTGATAATTGAATCGGGAAATGCTTAACACCCGAGTTCGGAAACCAATGAAACCAATCCTTGGAGGCCAACGCTTTGTCTAGTCTTTTATCATATCAAAGATCTTAAATGAATTAGAATAAGATATTGTCATCTCTTACGCTTGTTGCTCTGAGTCCTAGTTGATTGAAAAATTCGTATTAAAAAAGTCTTGCACTACGTATAAAAGTGCACTACGTATAAAAGTGCACAAATAATTAGGATAAGACAAAAGTAAATAATGTAGGAAAAAGTAGAGTGTTTTGTTTTATGTGTGTAAGTGGATAGATACTTGACCCGTTTTAAGTTTAAGACGGATAACCCGTTTTAAGAGAGACTTATTGATAAAAGTGTAGACTCACAAATAAAATTGGTGTTGGCCTCTTTTATTAGCATTGTCGTACATGTAGACGTTAAACAATCTCTTTTTAGTTGACCAGAAATAAAAATAAAATGGAAACAAGAATGAATACTCCGTACAAGGTAGGTGGCATGAGTTATGACCCTATAACAAGCACAAAACGAAGATACAGTACAAGTCACTAAAATCTCCCTTGTTTCTTTGGTGTAGGTTTTTTTCTAATGACCCCAAAAAAAACCCTCACATTAAAGTACAAAACAAAAGTCATACACACTACTGCGTATCACATAAACTAGCTTATTAGCTAATACTCCTAAATCTCTAATTACTAATTTACTACTCCGTGCATGGGATAATATTGGCATCATACAAGGGTAATTAAGGGGTTATTTGATATGAGAGCATGTTGGAGAAATTTGAGAAAAAGCGAAGTTTCTTCGACATTATTCTGATAATATTAGCGTGGTAGGACTGTAGGAGAGTGACTGTAATCATGAACTTGACTCATGCTTTGAAGTGTCATAGTGATGCTTCGGCATTGGAACCACCGGCTCTGCGCCCAGCTGTTGTATTCTTCAATATCTGCATTTCCAAAAAGAATCGTAAAAATTTGTGGACAGAAGAGTAGAACAGAATTTGTGGCTTAAGATTTTTCTCTAATAGCACAAGAAAATTCCGCAAGAGCTCATGTTGGATTCCTAGTCGGTTGTAAATCCTTTTCGATGACTTTAATGGGTTCATGCAAGGAATCAGCTATTATGAAGTACTACAGGGTACGAGTCGACTTTCGACTTTATTGTATTAAACGCCTAACAGACCATCCGAAATTTCATCGCCTTGTTTCTGGTCTACTTTCATTGTGATTCTCATCTTCACAATTACAAACCCTAAACGAAGACTACTCATGGTACATTGGTTAACGTTATAAAACCATCCCGTATTGTTAGGAACCAACTCAACCAAAAGCTTAAGCTGATGGTTAGAGGCCCAAGATCGGTTATATAACTCTAACACGCCCCCTCACACGAATGCCCTTTGGGCTTGAAGTGTGGACGCAACTACAGGCCCGCCATACCTTGTGCGAAATAATCCACTTTGAAAGGGAGGGGTGCGTGGTGAGATTCGAACCCGTGACCTCTTGTCACAAGGCTTTGATACCATGTTAGGAACCAACTCAACCAAAAGCTTAAGCTGCTGATCGTTAGAGGCCCAAGATCGGTTATATAACTCTAACACGTTTTTTAAAAGGGTACAAAATATAAACAAGTAGCAAAGAAAGCTTGAATACGAAAACGATAATTCATAGAAGCCTAGAAAAGTGAAAGATGGGGGCTATTGTCCTCACTCTATAGTCACTTGTCGATACCCATAAATTGAAAAGAGCTTTCAGAAGGACCACTAATGGTTAGCCCCAACGAGACAAAATTACACCTTACGTTAATAGCATAACAATGACAGATCTCAAACAGCCAACGTTTTTCAAAAGGAATAATGGCGATGCAGACGATATGGACGCCACAGCAATGAGAATGAGATTGTTATTTCCTGTGACTTCACGCATATCTCTTAGGTTTTGGACAAGAACCGTAACGTTTATAAGGGCGAGCTGAATTCGTCAATTACTAACCCAAATGATCAATCAGTTTATAAAAATGGAAAAAATTACTATTAAATTCATGTATTGAACTGAAATTAGTAAAACAAATTTGCTTACCATAATGGTGCTTATGTTGTCACTAAATTATTTACCATAGTAGCTACGGTAAATGGAAGTTTAGAAACAATAATAACCGCATAAAGACCAAGACACGAGGATGACTTCAATCATTAATACTCTTTCTGAATTCACAAACATATTGACGTACAGACAAAAATTTAATCAGATGTTATTGCTAACCATATTGGTACTGGTTTCGTCACTCAATTCTCATCATTAGCGATTAGCGATAGTAGCTACCGTTATTTAAAATATAGAAAAGATAAGAAACAGGTAACGATGGAGACAGGTAGACAGAAACTCACATGTCTAAGCATTTGATTCTCATTCTGCAGCGTGGAAAGCCGTTCTTCCAATTCTGAGTTCCTCTTCTCCAAATCCTTAACCCTCGTCTCCAAATCGCTCAAGTATGCCTTCTTCCTTTCCCTTGCTTGTTGAGCTGAAACTCTATTTCTCAACAACCTATACCGACAAACAACACACTACAATTAAACGCTGTCACCTCACATGTGGATTAACCAGAAGGGCACTCTATACTCTATAGCAAAAGACAAGGATGATTCTTACCGCTTTAGGCGTTTGCTTTCTTTATCGGCTGGATTTCGGCCCCTTTTCCTTTGGCCTTGTCCCGAACCTTGAGCCTGACCGGAGCCTGCCACAGACCCGGTGTCTCGACAAGAAGCCGATGTTCCGCCTGGCTCGCCTGCCATCTCTGGCACCCTTCGGATTTCTTCATCACTTTCTATTCCTACCAGAAACATTTGAAATAACCACCGCAAATTCAGAATAGGTTTGAAATTCAAAGTAAGTCATTCATTTCACTTCGTAATATCTTCCAATTACCATTACGGGCCACTCAAATGAACGAGATTGATTTTCACAAAGCATGAGCACACAGATTATCGAAGAAAGACTCATAAAGTCCCAAGTTTTAGCTCAAAATCGATACAACTAATTCCAAATCACCACACAAATATTGCACTTGCCAAACATTTTACTCTTGACATTTCAAGGGGAACGAAATTGGCTTATTAAAACGTTCCACCTTCGTAGAAAATCGAACAAAAGCAACACTACTCCGTCACATCGAAGGCTCCTAGAAATGGCAGGATAACGGGACGAACCAACAATAAAAGTCTCCAAATGAATCAAAATGAAAATTGTATTGACATTGCATCAAATGATCACTACCTTTTAGTAACTAATTTGGTGAATTATATTTACTTTGTTCCACCATAATCCTACACACGATTCGCAACCGACAAATATAAGAAAAACCAAGCAATTGACAAATTGAGATATTTTACAATCATCAAACAAAAATTAAAATACAAATAGTGAATAAAATCATTAAACTAAATGGAAAAAAAAAAATGCAAGTAATTGACTGAAGTAAAAGTTAAAAATCTCATTTTTTTTGACATTTACTCGCAAATTCTCACGTGAAACGGTCTCCCAAAACTGACTAGCATAATCTCCAATTAATTTGACTAACAAAGCCACTTAACTATAGATTCATGGTTGAAATATTAATTAATTACCAAAGTAAAAGTAAAAATCTTAACTTTATACAATACCCACGAAGATTATGTTCATTGTTAACATTAAAAAAAAAAGTCAGCAAAATTCCAGCAAACCAAAATGTGACGGTTTTTCTAACGTGTGTCCAATAAAACTAAAATAAAATGAATCTAACGAGAACTAGAGTTATTATATTTTCCATTTTCGGACACAAAATTTAATTTATACTCCGTACTTTCTACTTCTGGTTGTTGAGCATTTGGAAAAGAAAAAAAAAAAAACCGAAATTTTAACTGTAGAGAAATAACATAAAACAAACTAAAAATCTCTACTTTTTACAGCTCACTATTTAGATAAAATCAAATCAAATTAGAAACAAAGTAAAATGCCACACTAAACTAAATTTCAATGATAAATTTAAAAATAAAAACTTTGAAAAAAAAAAAAAAAAATCAGAAAAAAGATCAAACCTTCTTTAATTTCGTGCTGAAGAGCAGAACTAGAAGATCTCTCACTACTTGATGGCAATGAATTCGCAACCAATGATGTACTTCCAGTTGCTTGTTCTTGCATTTTTTATTAAATAATAAAATTATTTTTGAAAATTGTAGTGATTAATTTTAAAAAAATTACTCACCAAAATTTCCTGAATTTTATGCAGAAATTTTTGGTACCCAATTTAGAAAAATCAAAATTAGAATTACCCAAATGCACTTTGTTCAAAGATTTTGTAAGAATTATGGATTTATGAATGGATAACGAGATATAGAAAGAGAAATGGCGGGGTAAATTGTTTTTGTTTTAATTTTTCAATGATTTTATTGAAATAATTAAAATTAATTAATTATTTTATTTTATTTGGATGAGTTGAGTAAAAAAGGGTGTATAGTGTTGTGGTAGCCGTTGGATTAGAAGGGTGTGAGATGTGATCGACGGCTGAGAAGTGATGATCGTGGAAGTAGTGTGGCCTTACAAAAATATGTTGTAATCAAAGGCACCAAGTAGAGTAACGTGGGTGTTTTGTAGCCCTTCTTTAGAGGGATGGGAGTCATATACGGAGTACAAATTCTTCTACGTATTTTCTCTACAATTATACGTACATTATTCATTTATTGGTTCGGTATTACCGAGGAAGATGTCCTAATCTAGGGATTAAGATTTAAGACAAAGTTTTCTATATACGTTTAGAAAAACGCATTTTGTCCTATTCTAGGGAAAACGTGTATATAACACTTTTCTATATACGTTTGCCGCTAGGGTTTCTATATTCGATATAGTATTGAAATAGCATAACCTTTCTATATACGTTTTCCCTTTAAATAATACTCTGTAATAATTCTAATTTTTCCTGAAATGTTTGATAAAATAGGTAAAAATTAAGGTGAGGTGAATAGACCCATAACTCGAGCTTTAGATTTGACATTTTCGAGCCACTAATTCGAATCCTTTTTTTTTTTTTTTTAATCATATGTAGCGAGGAACACTGAGAAAAAAAATCGCAAAAAGTTTAGGTCAAGCTTGAATATTAGTTGGTTTAAGGCCAATCGAGTCAAGCTTTGACCGAAACCAGAGACGTGAACTGTTGCATTTCTTGTATTCCTGTAATATTATTTCGAAACAAATTGCTGATGCGCATGGCATTCAGAACTTAATAGAGGGACACAATTACTTAGCAAAGACGGATTCAGAAGCAGAGCGTCTATAAGGGCGATGCTCTTCAGGGACGCCATCAGCAGTCCGTTGGTCTTCAAACCATTTCACTACACGTCTGCGAGGCAGGTTTGTGACATGGACTATGCTACTAATCATGGCATTCTGCGCATTCACAAACAACATACTCAATCTTAAATTCCGCACCAGCTGAAATAACAATGAATTTCTCAAAATTATCTGAACAGCAAGCCTAAAGATTAATAAGGGAAAGTTCTGCGACAAAACGTTATGTCAGCACTAGAGTAAGGAAAGAGAGCTTACTGTAGGACGCTTTGTACGTCTATAGACGTTTTCTAGGGTTTCCACTTGAACTTTCTTTAGTCTCTTCTGTGCTGACCAACTGCCTTGTAGGACATGGATGGGTTTGTCGGTTTTCGTTTCAGGTTTCTCATTGGGTTCGCTTTCAGTTTCTTCAGATTCGACAATCTCCTCAGAAGCTACAGACGGTACAGTTTCTGAGTTATTATTTGTGATAGCAGGCTCTTGTTTATCAGGCAAAGCTGCACACATCATTAGCAGGTTTGGTGGTGGCTCGCGTAGCAACTCGAGAACAATCGCCCTATCGATGCATAGCTCAGCTGCAAGTTTTTTAATCTGCAAGGCAGATAATAGTGTTGGAAATTATTATAGTTCAAAGGACGAATGTGATCATAACTATCTTAAGCGGAATGAATACCGTGATCGTATAACCAACCATTACATGAATGATCAAATACAAAATATTGTATAGATACAATCTCAAGTTGTCTATTCCGAAGTTTCTGTTTTTAGTACCGTATCCTGAAGTATTCTAAAGCTTTTAAAGTTTAGGGAAGTCATTTGCTGTTTTCTAAAGCGTCTACGTTAGGAGAAAATAATAAGAGAATAATAGGTCCTAAGACGTGTTAATTCATCCATTTTTAGTTTAACTCTGTCAACCTTGCAATTCTTTCACTCTTGTTTCGCACATTTTTTTTAAGCTCACACTACTTCGGTAGTTGTACTTTAACAAGTCATACAAAAAAAAAAACACTTACACTGGTTTTGCGACGACCAACCTTCAACGCCTGTGCCAAACGCCGCAGTTGCCAACCTCTAAGTTTAATTGGCTCCGCTGCTTCCTCGTCTTCGTCTTCGGTTTCTTCTTCTTCTTCTTCTTCTTCTTCTTCTTCTTCATCATCAACACTGTCATCTTCTTCATCGTTGTCATTTACGACATCTTCCACTACTACATCTGATCCTGCTTTGACTCCGACAGCATCATCTGTATCCAAATTTAGCAGCTCTGACAGATCTTCATCAAATGCTAGTGCTTCCCCTAATTCACGTTCAAGCAAGGCCAGGTCTTCTTCCGAGATATCATCCTCACCATCATCGACAAATTCCCCATCTTTCTTGAGATCTTCTTCAAGCTGCTTGAAGAGTGCCTCGAAAGCGTCCTCATCTACGTCGGCACCTTTTTTTGATCCCCCAGTTTTACGGCTCTGCAAACAAAGAGACATACGGAGTACTTATCTTGCTGCATCAAATGAAACAATTAAGAGCTTAAAATCAAACTCAGAGGTCAGAACAATGTCACTTAGATTTGATAACAAGAATAGAGTGTCAGACACGACCATTTTGTGAGGGAAATTCCACGTCCGAGTTGCCATGCCAGATATCAAAGAAACATAGAGAAAGAGGACACACTATTGTGCCACATGTGATTGCACATAAGAATCCATAATATAGGTGTGCGCACGCACGAGTTAGTCCTGCGGAATTTGCACAAAACAGCCCCACTCGTCGCTGTCGTCCTAGTACTAAGGCGTTCAACCCTTCGAAATATTAAGTTCATGTTCTTTTGAACTTAATTGTGCTGAAGTAAACTGAAATGAATTTATTTGAACTAAACTAAACTAAACTAAAGAAACCTGAAAATAAGTCCAAAAGAACAAGGCGTAACCCCTCTTACATACAATTGAAACTGAAAGATTTTTTTCTTTTCTTTTAATTTTCGCTTTATAAGGCGAAGTTGAACTCACGAGTCACGACATGTCGTCTACATAAGGGCAGAGATTCGAGATTCGAGAATACGACTTATCGTCTACATAAGCTCTTTCAATTCGAAATGGCGACATCATATCCAAATAAAACCACTACAAGTAGCACACAATTCCATTATACTCCTCCCCAATCTCATCTACAATGAAAATTCCGACAATTCGAGACATTAACATAAATGATTAATCCATAATACTTTCTCCCACACTCGTCCATGATAAAACTTTCTTATAAAATTTTGAACATTTAATTTGACATATTCAGTGAATTCGCCACCTAACAGGCAACAGCTAGGGTACCACCTTAAAAGTAATCCAATGTATTACTCGTATGTATGAGACGCTTTTACGATAAATTATTATAAGACACTCACAGTCATTTATATGGATTTGTACGACCATTATCGCAATTATTATCAAAATATTTGTATCAATTCAAAAATAATATAATTAAATTAAATTAAATAGGACTCAAAAAATAAAATAAAAAACCTTGGATTTAGAGGAAGAAGCAGGGCGGCCGGAGTTGGAGCGACGGCGGGCGAGAGAGAGGAAGCAGCGGCGGAGGGGGACACGTGGCAGAGAGAGATTGGTGGAAAAGAGGTGGTGGTTGTTGTGGAAAGAAGAAGAAGAAGAAGAAGAAGAAGAAGAAGGGAAGTTTGATAGTTTAATGGAGGAAGTATGGTGTACTGTTGTTGTATAACTCATCTTCTTCTAATTTCTCACCGTTGAACGCACCTGCAAAATGTTTTTTTTTTTTTTTTTGTTGTAGTTGCTTCCTTGCTTGCTTTATCTACAACAATGAAATTTCGACGCCGGTTTTTAAAAACGGTTTTCTATGATATACCCTGAGGGCTGAGGTTTATCATTGACTTGGTCGTTTATTTAAGTTACTAAATGACCCTTTAATCTAACTGTTTGCTTATTAACCAATTCATTTACTTATAATAGCATTCGATTACACGTTAACATGTTTAATTATATATTAGACGATTAAAAAATCACGGATAAAGTTATTTAATGATTTATGAAACAAACGTTATTTTTATGCTAAAAAAGCGTTATTAAGAGTAGTTTTCGAAAACTTCTATTTAATATGGTCATTTGACGTTAATTGGTAAGAAAAGAAGTTAAACAAAGGTCATTTGGAAGAAAAATAGCTAAAGGGGATTTAAGGATGGTTAATTTGGAGACTAAATATGAAGTTTAAGGGTATATTATAGCCAAATTTTAAAGTTTAGGGGTATATCATAAGATATCGAAAATGTAAGGGTATAACATAGAAAACGGAAAACCTCGAGGGTACACCATAGAATTTAATGGATAAAAAACGGGCGATGGATGAATCGGGTGGAGAACTGGGTTAGATTCGGATGAAGGTCTCTTCAATCCGTCATCCGATTCGCTGTTACCCGTTTAAAAAAATCTACGGAGTATGTAATAAAATATCTTATAAATCTACTCCGTATATAAAATTTTCATTTATGAAGTCATATATACATTGGGTTATTACAAACAATAAATGAATGAGAACTAATTACTAAATCAAATAAAAGTAACAAATATATTTTTTAACGCTTAGAGGTTATCGTCTTATTCTTGTGTAACATTAGAATATATCTGATACACACCAAAATATGCGTTGATGGTAGTTTAGTAATTTGCCTTTTATTTCCTCGCTTCTCCAAGGCATTATAGCCTATAAATACGACACCCTCCGTTTTACATGTTCTTCCCATATTGGTATGCCCAAAAATTAAGAAAAATAGAAATGAGAAGAAGATGATGGAATTTTCTTTTTGGCAAAGTGGAATAAGATGGTGGAATGGAGAGAATAATTATTAAGCTTGTAATTAGGCAACCAAGAATTGAATGAATGAAAATCATTTACATTGTTATCTTCCTCATCTGCTTGTCTATTTTTATTTGTTTTTAACTATAATCCTAGGTGATTTTTCCCACCCCAATCACCACAAATTTTTGTTTATTTGGCCTATCGATCATTTTGATCGAACAGTCAAATTCGATCATATTAATTGGTTATCAGAGCACTCGGTCCTTCGACCTTTGTATAAGATGAATGATTTTATTGATAAATGATTTACAAGGGAGACAGGGATTATATACACTTTGGATGAATTATTGCACAAGACTAAACTTTCCTACAATTACAATATTTTCTGTTATTATTTACAATTTACAATTGTGTGCAGATCTTTGCAAATGTATTGTTGCCTTTTATGTCGAGATATGACTTGCTCGGGAAGATACTTGAGTGGAGGAGGTAATATCGGTAATACGCCCCCGCAAGATGGACGTCGGGGAAAGAAGGCCAATCTTGTCTCGAAATTCAGTGAAGCGCGGGCGGGAAAACGGTTTAGTGAGGACATCAGCCAGCTGATCTTTGCTTGCGATATGCTGGATACGAATGTGACCGAGTTGAAGTTGTTCTCTAACAAAGTGAAAAGACAGAGCCATGTGTTTCATCCGTGAGTGGAAGACAGGGTTTCTGGCGTACAGAGTAGCAGACAGGTTATCACAGTATAGGGCCGGTGGCGTTGTAATGGTGAGGTGAAGTTCAGTGAGAAGGTTTCGGAGCCAGAGCGTTTCGGTTGTGGCGGCGACAACCGCATGAAATTCTGCCTCAGTGGTGAAGAGAGCAAGACCTCGCTGTTTCTTCGAGGACCAAGAGATGGGGTTGCGACCAAGGTAGATGATGTAGCTAGTGGTTGACAGATAGTCAGTCTTGTCACCGGCAAAATCAGCGTCACAGAAGGCATGGAGACACAAAGGTGATTTGCGATAAAGTTGAATTCCATAAGTCTGCGTGCCTTGGAGGTATCGAAGTAACCGTTTCAGGGCAGACCAGTGAGCTTCGGTGGGGTGGTGAAGGAACCGAGCAAGGCAATTAACAGTGAATGCAATGTCAGGCCGTGTCAGAGACAGGTACTGAAGACTGCCAACGATAGTTCTATAGTTAGAGAGACGGTGGACAGGTTTGTCATCCTCACGAATGAGGTGAGTCTCAGTTGCAGCGGGAGTGGTAGTTGGTTTGGTATCAGCCATGGTGGATTTCAGAAGGAGATCGTGTACGTACTTTGATTGGTTGAGATGGAGACCAAGGTCGTTTGGTGTGACCTCAATGCCAAGAAAATACGAGAGGGGACCTAAGTCCTTAATAGAAAATCGCGTAGCTAATTTAGTGATAAAGGTTTATAAATGTTGTTCATTTGGGCCTGTAATAATTATATCATCAACGTAGACGAGCATATAAATGCACGCTGTTTCAGTTTTCAATATGAATAAAGATGAGTCAGAAAGTGATTGTTTAAACCCATAGGTGAGGAGATAGGTTTTGAGCTCAATGTGCCAGGCTCGAGAAGCCTGTTTTAGGCCATAAATTGCTTTGTTAAGTTTACAGACATGGTCAGGTTTGGATTCATCTACAAAGCCTTGAGGTTGAGACATGTAGACGTCATCAGTTAAAGTTCCTTGTAAAAAGGCGTTATTCACATCAAGTTGACGAAGTAACCATGACTTGGTGACAGCAAGAGACAGAATTAAGCGAACTGTGGGGGGTTTGACTTCAGGACTGAATGTTTTAGTGTAGTCAATACCAGGGCATTGGTGAAAACCTTTAGCAACAAGACGGGCTTTGTGCTGTTTTAGGGAACCGTCGGGATTGTATTTTATCCGATAGACCCATTTGCAGCCAACAATATTTTGAGTTGACTGACGAGGAACTAGAGTCCAGGTGTGGTTACGGACTAAAGCGTCGTACTCAGCTTGCATTGCTTGTCTCCACTGCGTGGAGACTAAAGCTTGTTTGACAGTTTTGGGTAGAGACGATGGTGATTCAGGAGTGAGAGCTAGTTGGGCATATTTAGGATTTGGTTTGCGAATGTTATGATCAAGGCGAGTCACAACATTGCGAGGATGGGGAGGGGGCCGTGGTTGACGAGGTGGGGCAGCAGAGGGAGCTGGCGAAGGAGTGGGGGGTAAGGTGGCGGTGGGAGCATCTGTGGTGGTCGTAGGAGATGAAGTGAAAGTGGGGACCGAGGCATTAGGTAGGTTGGTAGGGGGAGGGGGTGCAGTGGGTTGGCGACGAGTGTAGACTTGGGTGATAGGAGGGCGGACGCGAGGAGGGGGGTCGACAGTTGAAGTGTCTTGAGTAGGGGTGGTGGAAAGGAGGAGCGGAAGCACAAGCTGACACCAGTCATCAGGGTTGGTGGATTCAAAGGGGTTAGATGAAGTGGATAAAAGACTAGGGTAAGGGAACTCATCCTCAACAAACCTAACGTGTCTTGAGGTGAATAGACGATTAGTCTTAGGTTCAAGACAATGAAAAGCACTCTGTGTGGAGGAGTAGCCAACGAATATACATGGAGTAGAGCGATAGTCAAGTTTATGTTTGTTGTACGGACGGAGCCAAGGGTAGCAGAGACAGCCAAAGTTGTGTAGCTTGGCATAGTTAGGTTCAAGGTTGTGTAGTTTAAAGAACGGAGTGAGGCCGTTTAGGGAGAGGTAGGGAAGGATTTATGAGATAGACAGCAGTGCGGAATGCGAAGGGCCAAAATGTGGTGGGAAGTTGGGCATGGGCTAGCAAAGCAAGACCGATTTCAACAATGTGGCGATGGCGTCGTTCAGCGTAGCCATTATGTTCTGGAGTGTGTGGGGATGAGGTTAAATGACTGATGCCGTTGTCTAGTATGGGTGATGTTAGTTTTAGGAACTCACCGCCATTGTCAGAATAGAAACGTCGAATTGGTTTATTAAAGTGTTTTTCGACTAAGGCTTTGAAACGAAGGAATACTTGTGGTGTTTCAGATTTGTTTTTGAGTGGAAATAACCATACATATTTGCTAAAGTGGTCGACAAAAATGACATAGTACTTGTATTTTTCACGAGAAAGGATGAGACTAGTCCATAGGTCAGAAAAAATAAGACCAAGTGGTTCGGTGGTGGTGAACGATGAGGTTGAAAATGGTAATTTAGTACTTTTACTAATTAAACATGAGTCGCACTGAGAAAATTTTGGCGAAGTAAATGGTAAACTTTTATTAATAACCCGCATTACATCATTATTTGGATGACCAAGTTTGTGGTGCCATGATAGGCCTTTATTACTAGAAAAACAAGAATGAAAATTAATAGGACTAGAATCAGATGAGCCCATGTGGCTTTTATTAAGAGTACTACTAGTATGACTAGTTAAACTCAGGGAGCCTAATGGGCCATTATTATTAAACCTAAACTTAGGAGCATGAAGGGAAGTTGAGCCCAGTTGTAAGGTAGAGACGGTCTTGCGGGTCGGGCTCACTTCATAAACACCTTTTTTAGCCTTCCCTTGGAGGAGGGTTTTGTTTGTCGACATCTCCTTTACACAAAAATCAGAAGAAGAAAAAACAACATAAGCATTGTTGTCCTTGCAAAGTTGAGAAATGGAGATAATATTTCTAGCAATTACAGGTCATGTAAAACATCAAATAATTGAAGAGAGGAATGAGGTAAAATTGTTGTACCTATATTGGTGATGTCGAGTGAAGAGTCATCCCCGATTAGGAGGCCGTCGGTTCCGGCGTTTGGCGTGTGCAAGACAAGGATGTCGATGTCATAAATGACATGATTGGAGGCTCCACTATCGAGGAGATAGGCCGGATTTGGGGGCAGAGGAACCACTAGTGGTGGCCGTGTGGGCCTGGTGATTGGTTTGGTGAGATGGGTTGTGCTGACGGGTTGGTGGGGCCGGAAAGATGATATTTGGGAAGAGTTTGCGAAAGAGGGGGCAGTCGGCCGGCGATGACATGTCCCACCTGCCGACACCATTGACAGCGACCCTTAAAGGGTTTAGGTTGCTGGTTGGTCGGGTTTCCAGAGGAAGAAGCGCTATTGCCGCGATTGGGGCCACGGTAGCTGGTGTTAGGGCGATAGCCGACATTAACTGTGGGTTGAAACGGGTCAAGGGTTGGGTTTCGCTTGGTGAGGAGTTCATGTTGGAGAAGCTTCTCATTGAGATCTTCGAAAGAGATCGGATTATCACGGGCTCGGACCGCGTCAATTATTGGTTTGAAGACGTTATAATCAAGGTGTTGGAGTTATGATCGAAAATATTAGTGAATTAATTAGTTGCTATATTAAATTAGTGGGAAGTTACAAAATCTGTGTCAAGTTATATTAGTGAAAGTTTTATAGTTAGTGAAATTAGTGGGTCTAATTAGTGGCATTAGTGTTAGATTATTAGTTGATTGTTTTGCCTATATAATGACTAAGTTACTATGTAATTATTTGAGCAAGTTTAATATAATTAACTTCTCCCTTTTCTTCTAATTACATTCCCCCTTAAAAATTCTACACAAGGCCACGGAGAACCTTTGTGTGGATACCCATATCCGTACCCTCCCAAACAAAACCCTGTGATGTAACACGGACTTTTATTACGCATGCTTTAACGTTGACTTAAACGGTTCTAATAATGTCGAATTCATTTTGAGTCGTATTAAATGTTAAATGAGTTAGGTCGCTTCACATCACATTTAAATAAACGTTCATTTCGTTCATTTAGGGTCTAGCTTGGTCCACGTCCTGCTTCATTTGGCATGAGCTTCGCATTTGCACTACAATTAGCCCTTTTACATTAACAAGGTCTAATTCAGCATTCCTAAATTCCTAAATTTAGGCCCGGTGGCTCTCCCCTTTAGCCCCCTCTCACACAAAATATAGCCTCACGGGTTACCTTATTTCACAAAATGCTACAAAATGCACCCTTTTTACATTTTCGGGTCTCGGGCCCAGAACCGAGCCCAAACCCGCCTTTGGCCCTCACTCCAAAGCCCTTAGCCCTCAAAAATATCTTGGAGAGCCCTCCCTACAGCCTTCTTGACGTGCAAGTCAAAGATTATACCGTATCTATCCAAACCGGATTAAGGAAATACGAAATCACGAAGTTAAAACCACGCCAGCAAACCGCATAAGCCTATGCGGTTTGCCCCCCAAACCGCATAGAGCTATGCGGCTTCCCAGGGTGCCCGAGTTTCCTATTTTCTCTCGGCTATTCTCCTATATATACCCCCTATACCCGACCTATTCGGAGAACTTTCACACACAAGAAAACTTCTCCTCTCACAACCTCTCTTCCTAGTTTTAGTGCCCACATTTGGGTCCCACAAAATATACCGTCTAGCACGGTATACACCTAAATACATTCACAAAAAGCCTCAAGCACTCAAATCCTTGAGTTCAACACACCATCCCGTGTTGAATTCATCCTCCTTTTAAGTTCAAGAAGCGAAGCTCTGCCCAGATCTGAAGCGCCAGGACCAGGTAGGTACCGATCCACTTGGATCAAAGCTTTTTCTTATTTTCTATGGACTAACAAAGGGGACTACACTTTAGCGCCCCCCCGGCTTTGGCACCGAGCGCGCTTGCCTTCCAAGTGTTCTTATTACTTCGGGTACACTCCATATCCGATGACACGCCAAAGTCGCATAAGCAACCGACCCTTATAAAATAAACCAATGGACAATTGAACTTTATTTTATTTGCATGCATCTTGCACCTTCTTATTTTGCATTAAAATCAACTTAAACAATGAATTCGACCTTTAACTGAACCGTTTTCGTTAACAAGTTAAACATACTAAACTGAGGGTTTTAATCAATCTTTTTGCATTTGCATCTGCATTCTTTTACAAACTTTATCGCACTTGTACGTAGCGATAACATTAGCTTAAATATCATCTTACACGGATTGTTCTAGGTCAGTAGAGGCTATTTTTACATAGGCTTTTCTAAAAGGTTTTCATAAATCATTAATTGAATTACTCTTTTTCTAAAGTACCCTCACCCCGAATCCATTCTGGTTTCATAGCCTTAGATCTAGGGGTGTCGGTGTGCTCCAAAATCTAGGACATGTCTTTAGGCTTAGGACATGATAGCAGGTTCCTAATTTCCGCGATAATTAGGTGGCGACTCCAAAACAGTTTTAAAGGTTTTTGTAAATTAGTCTTTTTAACCTAAAGCGCCCTTACGCAAGACGCCGAGTTGGGTCCCTCGTCCGATCCCGGGTTCCACAGTTTGGCGACTCCGCTGGGGAGATTTTTTTTTTTTTTTTAAAACTAAAACTAGCATTTTCTTTTAAAAATAAAGAGGTGAAACTTGAAAGCCTTGAACAATCCATGTATACATATTTGAGCTATGCACATTCGTTTAGAGTCCATTCCTTTTGGAATCTAGGCACCCTTTGCACCCTCGAGAGGTGGTTCCCACATGCAGGCTTGTCCACTCGATAAAGCACATGCCGGACTAGCTTTCCTCTCGCCCCTCCACGGCTTGCCGTAAACGACTATCTTGACCGCCCCAGTGCTGCCTTTAGAAAACCTATCGCTCCGGCGTAAGGAAATAAAGGGGTTAAGGATCTGCCAAAGCGTACTCAAGATAGTTGGAGGTGTACCCGACTCGACCCTACCCTATGAGTCGAGTCATACGTACAAGTTCTAGGCTATGCACTTCATGGTCTTTTTCAAAACGAGCATTTGCATTCATATCTTCGAAAACTCGCTTAAACGTTTCAAAGATAAACGAACCTAACATCTAACAAACTAACACCTTTTCAAACAAAACTATCGCGAATTTTTGAAACAAGCTTTCTCAAAATTCTCCTTTTTCACTAACAAGCAAAAACCCGAGCAAGGATTAAAACCCGAGCTCGCGGATTTCAATCCCCTAGGTCACACGGCCTAGGCTCCACTTTTAACATCCTCGACTTGACTTGCTAACCACTCTCAAGTCGAATCCTTTCTCTTTTACACATCCGAACTCGAGCTCACCTCGGCAAATTACCGATATCAGTTCGACGGGTGCAAAGCAAAACCTTTTAACATCGAGACGAGATGTGCACACGCATCCTCGCCTCAAAAGCTTCCTTTAGCTAAAACCTTTTCGAAAATCTCCCTTTTTCAAAGCATAAAAGATCTTTCTAAACAAAGAAATGAGCTAAAAATGAATGCTTAGAATGTTTGTGAGTCTAGTGGGTCGAGTCGTGTCACTAATATACGAAGTGAAATACAGTCCTCAGTTGGATACTCGTCGTACTAAGAATCGCATAGTAATCCCTTACAAAAAAACGAACCTACACCCGCAAAATGGCCGGCAATGACGAAGTTACCGCACTCCGTGACCAAGTCACAAAGCTGACCGATGACCTCGAACGCCTCTTGAACCACCATAAGACCGAGATAAAGCGTTTGGAACAACGTATCAAGGACAAGACCGACAAACAGGCCTCTATCCACACTCTCGAGGCCCTTAACCAACAAGACAACGAAAGCTTCACCGAGTATCTCTCTCGATGGGAAAAGTTAAGCGCACGAATTCCAGATCGTCCACATGAGGACGAACTTGTGCCTAAGTTCATAAACAACTTGCGACCCATGTATCAATTATACATGCGGTACAACAACATCCAAAACTTCAAACAACTCGTCAGGGTCGGCGCTCAAATCGAGGACGACTTCAGGACTAACGCCATGGCCAGATATACCAGCGATACCCGCCAGGATAACTCACCAAAGTCTCCTTACGCGACCAAGAGTGAGGAAAACTGCACTGTGGATAGCTTTAACGCATTTGCAACCAAAAGCTATAGGAACTTCATGCCTTCCACTAAGGCATTCCATAGGTTGGTTGAAAACAACTACCTACAACCAATCGGGCCTACCAACTAGCCACCCGAAGACAAAAAGCCAAAACTTTGGAACCCGAATGCTTACTGTGCATACCATAGAGGCAAAGGCCACGACACTGAAGACTGCTTCAAACTGAAGCACGCCATCCAAGATCTCATCGACCAAGGAAAGCTCGACAAACCGTCTCAACCGTCCAAGCCGCCCAACGACGACAACCCTTTCGCCGACCACACAATCTTCGTGGGATCACCTCCCATTATGAACTGCTCCAACAATATCAAACCAAGCGGCAATCAAATCATTGGAGCTTCGTTCAACGATAAAGGGGACGAATGGCCTATGTCCAACCAAGCCACGATCCAAGGTGACGAAAAGATTAACTCTTTTACCATGCAACCCAAACCATCCAACAAAGATCACCCTCCATACAACCACACGATCTTCACAGGATCACTTCCTCCCAAAGATCACTCAGACTTTGTCATGCCCGAAAACAATCCAACCCCGAACGCAGGCATTGAGAATAAACTAACAAGCGGAGATACACCCATAAATTGCGAACCATCACGACTTAAAAGGAAGATGCCGAGAACGGAGGCGTTGGCGAACGCAAAGAAGAAGAAATCTTCTTAGGATCTAATCCTTTAGGTGTCGGGTCATCTGTCGACCCACCTTCTAGTTTTAGCTTAGACTTTTTATTTTCAAAGGCTAGCTTCAGCTCTTCTCCTGATTTGTCAAACAATTCTTCTTTAATGAATAATACGAATAAGTTTGCTTACGTCTCGTCTCAAGCTAAAAAAAAACAAATAAACAATGAACAACAAACAAATCAATCAAACAACAGAACATAAAAATCCGTGCAATAAAAATGAACTAACGAATGAACAATCGTTAATTAAATACATTGCAAACATCGTGAGCAACCTAACACAAAACTCACTTTCCCTAAGCCTTTGAAAACATAAATGGATTAAATAACCCACGGTTATCCTAACCCATTTATCGCATGCTTTTTGACAAAGCATAACCCAAGAATTAGAACACATTCTTGGTGAGTCTTTCAAAGCAAACTCACGGCCCTTGGCCTTTTCGAACCCTTCTAAACAAAACCTTTTCAAACGACTCATTGTCGAACCAGCCCAGTAAGTAGCATCCCTCGCTATACCCAAGGATGGCCAAGCCCAATCTTGTGGATTCTAACATCGGATCGAATGGCTCAAACCACCTCGATCCATTTCTCCTTTGACAGAATCCATGTGGACGAGCAAGCTTGTCCTCATCGCATTTTGACACCTTCGACTTAAATAGCTTAAACGCCATTTCAAGCATCCACCAATAGGATCTTAGCAACACACCGTTAACATAAACTTCTAGCTTTCTATCACCAAACATCGTCGAGTATGAAACGTTTTAAAACATTTCTAGCTCAAAATCGGCCGCATGACTCGCGGTCATCACAACCCTTTTTATCACAAAACTCTTTTCAAACCCGAGAATGTCAGCCCATTCTCGAGGAATTGCACAAAAACAAATCGAACGGCTCAAGGCTTTTTCTTTTTATACCTCTTTCAATATAAGCATTTTTCGAAGGTTTTCACTAACCCAAAACCTTCTAGGATCAGGCATTCCTCTTTTCTCAAAAGTACAAAACCCGAGAATGTGCAAACTCAATCCCGAGGACTTTTGATGTCGGACCAAGTGGCTCTAGCCGCTTCGGTTTAACTCTTCCTTAAGTAAAAGCATGAAAACGGGCACTACCATTTCCATCGCATTTTCGAAACACCCTCGATTCGAGTAGCTCATTGCTACCTTGGATCGACTTTCTTTCTACACTAACACCCAACGACAAGGCCATTGGATTCAATCTAAGGTCACCTCTTGCACAGAGTCGAAATGTGACAACGCATTTCAACTCGAAACACCCTCTCGCTTTCATCAAAACAAAATCGTTTCAAAGACAAGACGAATCAAAGTATGCATTAATCGAGTCTCGACACTAAGGGCATCAACGTGCACCCATGACACGTACATCACGAATCAACTGACAAGACGTCCACTCAAGCACCATCGACGATCTGGCAGATCTCCTCAAGCATTTCGAGTCTTTTAAATACGGTCGAGTTTTTAAGCATCGAGTCAATCTCCGTCAGTCTAGGATAATCGAGTCTTCGACGTACGACAATTTAACAAATCGATAACGGAATAAGTTTGCCTACAACCCAGTTTCCTTTTACCCTTTTTACTCACAAAAAACATTTTGCACCGACATACATTGCATCCTAGGAGTAGCTATCCGAAGGAGGTCTAGGCCGGGTACGATGGTCCAAGTCAACATCAAGTACATGACAAAACAAGTAGGTCTTTCGGCGACTAGACACTTAAGGTTCGGTAGTCTGCTCGTGGTCTACTACTCCGCTGCTTTTGGAGGAGGATCCATTAATTTGGAGCTCCACAGTGGTCATGAATTTGATCGCGACCAAAAATATGAGTATTCCTGGATCGCCGTCCACGTACTCGATCGTGTGCCTACTAATAAGCAAACGAACTTGTCAGAGGAGTCCGGCGTGATAGACACATGATCACACGCAACCTTCCCACCATAGGGTCTAGCAAAGCCGAAGCTTGAGCCCAAGCCACAAAGGGCCCGACGAATTCTCAAAGGGAATACAATCAAAAGTGAAAACAAGGGCAAGAGAGCAAAGTCAAAAGGAAACAAGTCTCAAAGTTTCCAAGAAATCGAAAGAGGAAACAAGTCTCAAAGTCTTCAAGAAATCAAAAAAGAAATAAGTCTCAAAGTCTTTAAGGAAGGGACAAAACAACAAAAAGAAAACCCGAAAGTCAAGTGGCTAAGCGAACAAAGGTCCACTCAAAAGTAGACCCAGTCTAATACCTCTTCAAGGAACCCGCGCCAAAAGGACATATGGCACGATGGACTTTGCTCTGAGCCGAATTTGACACCAAAGGACCACGTTATCGACGAGGAGCCCATTATCGACACTATATCATTTCCCAACGACGGAATTTACAACGTCAATGAAGAAGCGACATGCTTTGATGGTTCATCCAATTATCGAGGTTGGGGAATAGAACCCCTCTCCATCAAATTGGACTTTGATGTGACAAAAAAGCGGCCAAGATCAACAAAGGAGAACCTACCCTTAAGATGCATGATACATGTCATTTATATTGCTTATATGCCCCCGTTATACTCGCATTTAGCTCGCACTTACTTGATTTCATTAGTATATTTGTAGCTATTTGCTTTATATTGCGATACTGTCGTTCCTCGTGTGTATTTTGCAGGTTTTGGCGGTCCTGAGCTAAAACCTGAGTCAAATGGAGCATTTACAGGTATCGTGACGTCAAGACGAAGCCCGAGAGTCGATTCGGAAGTCATACTATGTGTTGGGACGTCAAACCTATAGGTTCAGAGCAAACCTATAGGTTCCGAATAGTTGAATCAAGGCTTAAAGTTGCTGGAAACTTCTGACGATCTTAGAACCTATCGGTTCAGAGGTGAACCGATCGGTTCCACCCCCAAACCGATCGGTTTGGCCCCGAACCGATCGGTTCTTGTGCCCTGCTCTCCGGATTTTCGTGCTATTATAAATAGACTCGAGTTAGGGTTTGGATGTTATGCTTTTCATTTTTTATTTTCAGCCTTAGTTTAGCATTACTTTTCTCTCATTGCAAAACCCTTAAAAACACTTTAGTTTAGATTAAATCAATTGCAAGTTTCGATCTTTACTTAAATTCTTGAGAATTACTCCGGGTTTATTTTCAGTTCTTATCATCTCTTGTTTAGTTTGAGGATTTGATTTCATTGTAATCGTCGGTACTCGATTTATTTCAAGGTTTGATTTCAATTGCTTTTCATTCATTCAATTGCTTTTCATTCATTATGCTTTATTATTGTTATTGTATTGCTTTGAATTTATCCCCAATCATGCATAGCTAATCCCATCCAAGGGTTTTATGGGGATCGATGATTGATTCTTAGGCTTAATTTCTGATTTTGGTTATCTTTTGGTTGTTTGTTGTTAATCTAATCTCATGCCCTAATTCCTCACTCAATTGATCAAAGGCCACGATCGATTGTATTGACCTAGGAAGCCTAAACCTAAGATCGAAAGCCGGGTTAAGGTGAGCCTTGTGTGAGAGTTAGTAGAGCGAAACTAATATGTAGCGAGAGCCCGTTAGTTGAGCTTTAGGGTTGACTTTGATTCGAGAGGACTTGTCCTAACCCTTTAACGCGAACCATCATTAGTATCCTTATTCAGTGACAACCTTAGTTGAAATCATCGTGAACCTGTGACCCTAGATTTCTCCCTTATCATCTTTTAAACCTTTGATTTTAGTCTACCCTTAGTTTATAGTTCAAACCCACTCCTTGTTCATACCTTGAGTTAGACCTTCCTTAGCCGAGCATCTCTTTGACTACACCATCTCCCTGTGGATTCGACCCTGCTTACCACTAGCTTCTGTTAGTTGTTTGTCTAGGTTTATTTTGATTAGGCGTGACGACTTTAGCCTCATCAATTTTGGCGCCGTTGCCGGGGAGACGGTTAGCTAGTTAGTTTGCTTAGTTTTTGTTTAGGTTTTTCTCTCTTGTCTCAAGGAACCTAGTTCCTTGAGACCATTTCTCATTGTTTCGTTGTAGTCTTGTTTATGCGCAGGTCACCTCGGACTCTAGTTCCATTTGAGCCCGAACCGGAGCGCGCGTTACACAGGTTACGCAAAGAAGCAATAAAGATCATTAAACTTGACATCGAGGAAGCGTCGTCTAGTGCTACGCAATCGTCCTACGAAGAGGACACACCTCCATTATCTCCATTTACTCTGACTTCTACTTCGTCGCCAGTGACCATGCCTAAACTATACAGTCACTCGGTGCCTAAACCGGAATCCATTCCGAATGGATTCACGATGCCCGCTTCTGACTGCAGGCAACCGAGATCCGCCCGCCTTCTTAAATTTGGTGGAGCGGAACCCGGTTTAATTGGCTACCCAACGGAAGATCCTGGTCGACACATGCAGGTGTTTACTGATTATTGCTCTACTATAAAGCAGGCCGGGATCACCCAGAACCAGATAAGGGAAATGCTATTCCCTTTTTCACTAAAAGATCGAGCTCGTGAGTGGATCACAGACCTCGACAAGGAGACTGCGGGGATCACTGATTGGAATGGGTTAGCTCTTGCCTTCTACTCAAAGTTTTACCCTCCCGAGCGTACTAACCAGATGAGAAGCCAAATCCAAGGCTTCAAACAAACGTTCGACGAGTCACTAGCTGAAGCTTGGGAGCGGTACAAGAAGCTCATCCGGGATTGTCCTCACCACGGGTTAAACGATTGGTTGGTGATCATGACATTCTACAACGGGTTGTATGCCGAGAGCCGGGCTATACTTGACTTCGATTCGCGAGAGGGACGTTTTGCTAACAACGTCGATGATGACAAAGCTTGGGCATTGATTGACGAAATGGCGATGCATTCGTCGCAATTTGGGAAACCGAGGGGTAATTCACGGTCTGCGCATGATGACCGTGATAAGGCAAGTATTAGCGCGCTTACTAGTCAGGTTGCCGCGCTAACCACGACGATTGATATGCTGCATAGGGGTGTTACTTCAGGTGCCCATGTAAATGCTGTTATGGGTCATGATTCAGGTTATATTACGGGGTATGCTGCGCCCCACGAGCAAGTTCATGCTTACCAATCCTACTCACAGAACTTGCCTTACCAGAATCAACCAGGTTATGATCGATCCCTCCTATCCTATCGTAACCAAAATGTGCTAAACCCGACCACCCCACCTCCACAAAACACCTCATACATCCCTCCCCACAAAAATTACCAACCACCTCCACCCAACTACCAAAAACCCACTTACAGTCCGCCTCAACCTACCCCCGTACCTGATCCTTCGGCTGAGACCAAGGCTATGATGTTGCAAATGCAACAAATGATGCTGAGCATGCAGAAGTCGCAGGAGACGATGATGCAGCATATGCAGAAGAGCGATCAGGCTAAGGACGCAACGATCAAGATGCTAGAGAATCAAGTGGCTCAGCTCGCCGCTTCGCAGGCTTCTCGTCAGCAGGGTACCCTTCCACCCCAAGGTAATCCTCCTAATCCTCCTCCTGATACAGCATGTGCTATTACGTTGCGTAGTGGTACAGTTTATGATGGCCCGAAGCAGACGAAGGAGAAGGAAAAGACAAGGCCACCACAGCGACAGCAGCTAGTGGATGATGCTGTTAACGACAAGGCGCCGGAGATTCAAATCAAGCTTCCCTTCCCAGGCCGTGTACGTCCGGCTAATGTGGACCCTAAGCTCGGTAAGTTCTTTGAGATTCTCAAAGCTTTGCAGGTAAATCTCCCTTTTATTGATTTGGTTAAACAGGTTCCTGCGTATGCTAGGTTTCTTAAAGAGGTCATATCTAAGAAGCGTTCGATTAACGAGACCGAGACCGTGTCTTTTGTGGGGGAGGGTAGTGCCTTTTTGCAGGGTAGTTCACCCCCTAAGCTGAGTGACCCCGGGACCTTTTCTATCCCTTGTTCTATAGGGAAGTACGTGGTCCAAAATGCCTTATGTGACTTGGGGGCCAGCGTGAGTGTCCTTCCCTATTCCATCTGTCAAAAACTTAATATGACCAAGTTAGGAGTTACCTCCATGACGTTGCAGATGGCCGACCGTAGTGTCCAGAGCCACTTAGGTATCCTAGAGGACGTCCCGGTCAAGATAGGGAAGTTTTATATACCCGTAGACTTCGTGGTCCTCGACATTCCCGAGGACCCCCACATCCCGATCATTTTAGGGAGACCTTTTCTGCACACTACTGGTGCAGTCATAGATGTTGGGAACAAGACTCTGTCGTTCTCGGTGGGAGGTGAGAAGCTTATGTACATTAAGTCTAGTCTCCCTCGCTCCCCTATGCAACCTGAGTCTGCTTTTGCTATTGACCTTGCCCCTCCGTCTCACTCTACTGGAGACACTTTGGAGGTTGTTTCTTCTGTTTTGCCTTGTGCAGGTCCTACGCAGGTTGGCTACGATCCTGGTTTGGGGGAACGGAAGGCAACAAAGGCGGATGTTTATGCTCCTAGCGATGGTGGAGGAGACCCACGGTCTGCGGTGTGTAGCGCACGGGGTTGTTTTGGAGAGCCTTTTCGCGATGGCTTACCGTGCGTGATGGATTATGCTGCTCTTCCGCGGGGAGATCGAGTTTTGTGGCGAACAGATGCTATTTCGCCAAGTGAAGCTGCTGCTAGTGGCCAACGTCCTTGGCCTAATTTGACATGATTTGATGAGCTTGACGACGGTCGTGCGGGACCATTATAAACCAGCGCTTTCCGGGAGGCAACCCGATGACATTTTGTAATTTGTTGCACTTTGCTTTGGTTTGATTGCTTTGACATTGTTTTAGACATTTATTGAGCGCGTGAGGACGAGGGATTTATTATTGCTGTAGCATGCAGGTACTTATGGACTCTTCGTCCTTAGTATTTTTGAGCCCGGCCTCGGAGAAGGCCTCGGCCGAGCCCTCCTGCTAATTTGGCCTCACCTCTTCTCGCATGCTACTCCGAGGCACTTCGTAGCTGGACTGATTTGGATGCAAATTTGTGGATCATAAGCTGCACTCCATGCTTCGCTTCGGTTTGGGGGAGCTCCGACTTGATAATGTGAGCTTTCTTACTCCCTTTCTCTCGTTTCCTCGCCTTACTGTTCCTGCCCCGTCTTTTATGTGTCCTTCTTTGCTTGTGGTTGTGCTGTTTTCCACATTGAGGGCAATGTGTGATTCTGGTTTGGGGGAGGAAAGCACTTTCGCGCTTTTCATTTGCATTTGCATTTCCGTTTTTGTGTGCATTATTTTATATAAAAAAATCCCAAAAAAATTAAAAATTTCGAAAATTTCATAAATATTTCGGTTTGACTTATCCAGTTGGAGAATTGATTAGTGTGCTATTCTGATCTTTAGTATCTCCAAGTCGACTTTCTATCGTCGTAGCTTACACTATCTGTTTGTTTCCTGTTAATAGATTGCGAGCCTCAAACACTAGCCCACTCATTTGCTTAATTCTTATCGTTTTTCGTTTCTTTTACTTTCGATATTGGTATTCTTGCGAGGCATTTGGTTTGTGGAAGGTTGGAAAGATGGTTTGTGATTTGCTTGGAAGGATCATCTAATGTTGGAGCAATGCTTCGATGCTCTCGGAGGGGACTCATTGATTTGAGTAACCACAGTGGCCATGAATTTGGTTGCGACCGAGAGTATGAGCAATGTTGTAACCCTTAAGGAAATATGTGTACCCGAGCTCGATTTTTACCGAGTGAACGTCAAGCTAAACGGTATAACATACGAGGGATGCTCCACATTTGAAAAAAAAAAAAAAAAGAAATAAAAGAAAGAAAAGAAAAGAAACAAAATGAAATGATGAGGAAAGAATGGTATGATGGAAAGTGGATTGTTCGGTTGGCCTTGCTTGAATCCAATTATCGTTAGTTTAATTTTTGCGAAAGCGTGAGAAGCTTGCAATACGATGTTGGTGTGAATGGTTGAGACTTGTGCTCTAATTCCGGTGAAATAGACTATGGTTTGTAGGTCTGCGTGCATAGGTCGTCCACTTCGAGATGCTAACGTGATTAACAAGCTATACTTTGATTTTCTCCGATGCTATTTGCTTGAGGACAAGCAAAGGTTTGGTTTGGGGGAGTTTGATACAAGTCATTTATATTGCTTATATGCCCCCGTTATAGTCGCATTTAGCTCGCACTTACTTGATTTCATTAGTATATTTGTAGCTATTTGCTTTATATTGCGATACTGTCGTTCCTCGTGTGTATTTTGCAGGTTTTGGCGGTCCTGAGCTAAAACCTGAGTCAAATGGAGCATTTACAGGTATCGTGACGTCAAGACGAAGCCCGAGAGTCGATTCGGAAGTCATACTATGTGTTGGGACGTCAAACCTATAGGTTCAGAGCAAACCTATAGGTTCCGGATAGTTGAATCAAGGCTTAAAGTTGCTGGAAACTTCTGACGATCTTAGAACCTATCGGTTCAGAGGTGAACCGATAGGTTCCACCCCCAAACCGATCGGTTTGGCCCCGAACCGATCGGTTCTTGTGCCCTGCTCTCCGGATTTTCGTGCTATTATAAATAGACTCGAGTTAGGGTTTGGATGTTATGCTTTTCATTTTTTATTTTCAGCCTTAGTTTAGCATTACTTTTCTCTCATTGCAAAACCCTTAAAAACACTTTAGTTTAGATTAAATCAATTGCAAGTTTCGATCTTTACTTAAATTCTTGAGAATTACTCCGGGTTTATTTTCAGTTCTTATCATCTCTAGTTTAGTTTGAGGATTTGATTTCATTGTAATCGTCGGTACTCGATTTATTTCAAGGTTTGATTTCAATTGCTTTTCATTCATTCAATTGCTTTTCATTCATTATGCTTTATTATTGTTATTGTATTGCTTTGAATTTATCCCCAATCATGCATAGTTAATCCCATCCTAGGGTTTTATGGGGGTCGATGATTGATTCTTAGGCTTAATTTCTGATTTTGGTTATCTTTTGGTTGTTTGTTGTTAATCTAATCTCATGCCCTAATTCCTCACTCAATTGATCAAAGGCCACGATCGATTGTGTTGACCTAGGAAGCCTAAACCTAAGATCGAAAGCCGGGTTAAGGTGAGCCTTGTGTGAGAGTTAGTAGAGCGAAACTAATACGTAGCGAGAGCCCGTTAGTTGAGCTTTAGGGTTGACTTTGATTCGAGAGGACTTGTCCTAACCCTTTAACGCGAACCATCATTAGTATCCTTATTCAGTGACAACCTTAGTTGAAATCATCGTGAACCTGTGACCCTAGATTTCTCCCTTATCATCTTTTAAACCTTTGATTTTAGTCTACCCTTAGTTTATAGTTCAAACCCACTCCTTGTTCATACCTTGAGTTAGACCTTCCTTAGCCGAGCATCTCTTTGACTACACCATCTCCCTGTGGATTCGACCCTGCTTACCACTAGCTTCTGTTAGTTGTTTGTCTAGGTTTATTTTGATTAGGCGTGACGACTTTTGCCTCATCAATGCAATGTATCAAGGTCAATCACATATACACCTTTTGGACCGGCGGGTCCTTAAACACGCACCTTTCCACATAAACACCTTCTTACCAAAACAAACACATCCTTTTCGAACTACGCTAGGTTTGATTCCGTACCCACAGATACGTAGGCCGCTCACTTGAGCTCAACCAACCCTTTTACACAAAACATCCCTATGTCTAAAGCTTCCAAAGTCAAGGACATCCTCACAAAAATCCACAAAAATCCACAAAAATCCAAGGAAAACTGTTTCTCTATCGAGGCGTTAAAACGACTACGTCGAGACAAAGTCATGCTAGACTTAGGAGTAGTACTCTGCTTTTTCGTCTAACCTTGTTCGTTTTGCAGGAATAACTTCATGTCACTGAAGCAACCCATGAGTCGCCAAGCCGGGGGCTTCACTGATGTACGTGTCACAGTCACTTACATCCCTATCAATGCCGAGTCTCGAATCACGCATACGATTAGTCTTTGTTTATCAAACTTTTCGGCATTTTAAGCATCCCATTGACTCGGATATGGAGTCAATCCTCTTCCAATCAAACAATTTAGCGACATTTAAACCGCTCCTTTCAAAACTTTTCAGTTCTGAAAACACTCCCACGAGCCGATACACTAATGCATCCTTAAAATAGCTAACCACCTTTCAAAAGTAACCCAACACTCAAAACTTCACTTTTCCAAACACATGCTTTCGCAGAAGCAAAATGTGCCTTTCGAAAATGCATCTCAAATCCTTGAAACGCATCTCGAATCTTCGAAGTCCAAGCTTTTCCCAAAAATTTAACTCACCACTCGAGTTAACATACTTTGAGAAAAAGCATTCTTCGAATTTAACTCACTCGAGTTAACACATTTTGAGCGAAAGCTCTATCGAACTACGCCGGTTTGATTCCACATTCGTGGATACGTAGGCAGCTTACGCAAAGCCCAACCGAATCTAGCACTACATCCCAATCCGTGTTGCTATGAGATTCCACCGAGTTCTCCTCCTCGACAACTGGGGGCTTTTCAACCTTTGCACTCAAATGACCCTCCACGGTCTTCACAACTCTAGCTCAAGCTCACAACGTCAAACACTTTTTCATCTTGCATGAAGCCTTACAACCGACATTTCTTGCGTTCATTTTTAAAGCTCATTTCGACAACTAAAATGAATCTTTCATTAAATTGATTTTTCAACAAAAACATCTTAATCCAAACATCCCAATCGGGAATCATTTCACTTTCAAACCCAAGCCTACTAACAACACAGGTTTAAGACGACAAAAGCAACTACAAAGTTCAAGCCAAGCTACAACAAACGGTCATGTAATAAAAGGGTTCACACAATCCTTATTACACAAGATCAACAGGACAACTAAGGGTGAAGACGACGATACTCGCCAAAGTCACGCTGAACCTGAGCCATCTCAGTACGACTCCGACACAGCTGGGCCGCCCACTCCACCCACGCTACATTATTCTCCATTTTGCCTTAATTTCAATCAAATCAAGCCAAACTACGGGAGAAATTTCAAAATCAAACACCATACTCTTCACTTTGACTCAGTTTTCATCCAAAACTAGGTCAAACTCGAGGGGGTAACCCAAAACCCCTCCTCCTAGTGCACATCTCATTACACTTTGACTCAGTTTTCATCCAAAACTTAGTCAAAGTCGAGGGGGTAGTCCAAAAACTCCTCCTAATACACGCCCCGCACTTCACTTTGCCTCAGTTTTCATCCAAAACTTAGTCAAACTCGAGGGGGTAATCCAAAAACACCCTCATCCTAATGCAACCCATAGCTTTTTACATAGTTTAACTATCGTTATACACCATAACTCAGTCAAACTGGGGGCTCATATACACCGACACCATAACTCAGTCAAACTGGGGGCTCTGATGTGTCTTATATTTACTTATATTTAGCCCCTGCTTCGTTAGCGTTTCTTCGCGTTTCTCGTACTTTTATATGCGTTTCAGCTCCTATTTCTCTCCGTTTTGGCCCTGCTGCGTTTTTTTGTCTATATTGCAGGAAATGCGCATATTTGGAGGTTAGGATGCTATTCGAGAGGATTCGTGAAGTTTCGTAAAGTTTCGTGAAGTTTCGAGTTGGTTTCGTTGCGTTTCGCTTGCGCACGAGCCTCGTTTCAACCAATGAAGGTGTCTCGGGACCTTGGCTCGGGATTTGAAGTTCACGTAATCATACTAAGACTTTTCCCTACTCGTGAGCCTCGTCCCTTAGCCTTGGGACGACAAGAAGAAGCAAAAACAAGGAAAAAAACTAAGTACAAGTCAAGAACAAAAGCTGAATTTTTCTGAACAACACGGGACAACTCCTTCCCGTCCGGGGCACATCCATCCCGTCCGGGATGCCTCTGGTCCCATCCGGGACCACCCTGCGACTCCTCGTTGGCTTAAAATAGATCGTCTATTTGAAGGAGCAAAACACATTATCTTTGGACGAAATTTGGATAGTAGTTCATAGACACTTCAAAGTACTTTTCATAAAAAACTTAGGGCTTGAATCATTTTTCATCTTGTATTTCAAATTCCCGACTCGGATACGTTGTTTGATCATCTATTTCGGTATTGTTGCCTTTGTTCTTCTCTTTCTCTTTGCAATTTCTGATTGAGTTTTGTTTTGTACTTTTCTTGTTTGATTGTCATTTCATTCTTCATTGTTATTGATCATGTCTTTCATTATTTCTTTCGCTTTTGTTCCCGTTTTCGCTATGTGTGAGTAGTTCTTTATCTAGGGTTGAAGGGTGATCATGGGTGAATAGCTTTGGATGATTTTGGTGATGATTTGATTAGGGTCTTGCATGTGTCTCTGGTTTTTCTTGTTTTGTATGCGTTTGTTGATCCTTTGGCCAAGGATTAGTGAGCCTTTGCTACCCTTAAACTTAAGATCGAAAGCCTAGTTTGAGGGAGGGCACGAGACTAACCATTAGGACCCTCATTTGTAAGTTGCGAGAGCCCGCACTTGAGACCTAGAGGACGCTTAGAACCGAGAGGTCGAGCCTATTCCTTAGCACATGCGATTCCCGACTCATTTCTGTCACCATTGTTCATCCTAGCTTTGCCCTTGCTAACCCTGATTCCCTAGACTTTTCCCTAATCGTTTAATCCCTTATTCTTTCGCTCTAGCTTTAGTTAACCAACCATACTCGAACCGAGACTAGAATCATCCAAAATAACCAACTTAAGCGACCATCTCCCTGTGGATTCGACCCCGACTTACCCTTGCTACTAGTTAGTGTTTGTCCGGTCTATTTTTGATTAGGAGAGTGCGACCAATCCTATCAAATTTTGGCGCCGTTGCCGGGGAGACGGCTTTTGTTTTTGTTGTTATTTGGTTCTTTTCTCATTTGTTACTCTTGTCTCAAGGAACCTCAATTCCTTGAGGCCAAGCATTTATAGTTCCTCTAGTGTTTTTGTATGCCCAGGCAAACGCGTACGTCTCAAAAAGGTTTGGCAATTCAGTTTGACCCGGAACCGAAGCGTACATTCTTAAGGCGCAAGAACTTGCTAAAGGACTTGGAAGCTAGTGTTTCATCTACTTCATCCGATAAAGAAGCTCAAGCTACACCAGAGCCAAAGAGAATGGTTAAGCTTTCCGATCACTCGAGGCCGACCGCGGCTCAAGTTCCAAGGGGCAATGCCATGCCAACCATAGCGGCGAATAACTTTGAGGTCAAACCCGCATTTATAAATTTGATCGAGCGAAGTCAATTTGGAGGGAGTCCCGGTGAGGACCCTAACCTACACATTCAAAATTTCTGCGATTATTGCTCAACAATAAAGCAGACGGGTGCCACTCAAGACCAAATCCGGGAGATGCTCTTCCCATTCTCCCTCCGAGACAAAGCCAAGCTGTGGCTTTATTCATTGAACCGGGTTGCGCTAGCCATCACCGATTGGAACTCCCTCGTGTTGGCGTTTTATCAAAAGTATTTTCCTCCGGAAAAGACCGCAATGCTTAGGAGTCAAATCACAAGCTTTCGACAAAGATGAGACGAGTCTCTATTTGATGCTTGGGAACGCTACAAAGACCTCCAACGTCAATGCGCTCATCATGGCATGGACAAATGGTTCATTGTGATGCAATTTTACAACGGTCTTTACAACGAGTCACGCCAAGTGCTAGACTCCGCGGCGAATGGTAGGTTTGACAATATTGATGTGGAAGAGGCCATTGAAACGATTGAGGCTATGGCAATCCATAATGCGCAGTACGGGAGTTCTAGGAATGTTCCTTGGATCGGGAGTAAGAATGATGGTGATGTTGTGGCCATGCTTTCGGCCAAGATGGATGCTATGACCGCAATGATGATGAGCGAGATTCGAGCGGGTAGTAGTTCCTCAAATGCTAGTGGACACACGGTAGCGGCTATGCATACTTCCAATGACCCGACTTGTGGGTCATGTGGCGTTTCCGGCCATTCTTCCTTAGAATGCCGAGGTATGTACCCTGTTCACGCTTTTCAATCTCATGAAAACAGCCCTTACTCTAATCATTACAATGAGGGGTACAAGAATCATCCGAATTTGAGCTACAAAAGCCAAAACGTCTTGAATCCTTCACCACAACAACCACAATACAATCCTCCACAAAATTTCAGCTCATACAACAATAATCCTCGACCTTACAACCCTCCGGGCTTCAATCGCCCCAATTTTCAATCACAAAATGCTCCACCACCCGTTGTTCCCGCTCCAGTTCCTGACCCGATGAGCGAAATGAGGGCCATGATGATGCAAATGGCCAAGACTTAAGAGAAAATGATGGCTCACATTCAAAAGAGCGACCAAGCTAAGGACTCGGCCATTAAAATGCTTGAAACGCAAATGGCTCAACTTGCTTCCTCTAGTTCTCAACGGAAGCCGGGAGCTCTACCATCGCAAGGCACTCAACCGCAACAACACGAGTCGATCAATGCCATTTCCTTGAGAAGTGGGACGAGCTATGACGGTCCACCGATGCCTACTTTTGATGCTCCACCCGCCAAGGTGGTAAGTGAGGTAGACCCTTCTCTATTTGCTAACGATTTTAGTGTGCCTAGTAATGATGTTGCAGGTACGAGCACGAGTGGGGCCAAGGAAAGAGAGCAAGCCGTGGGACCCACACAAGGGCAGGCCGTGGGTCAACATGGGGCCAAGAATGGAGGTGTGGCCGTGGGAGCTAGTGGTGGTTGTATGGACGTGCAAGATGAGGCTAAGGGGGCCGAGAATGACAAGCAGAGCAAGCCGGTAGAGCCTCCAATTCAAATCAAACTACCATTCCCGAGCCGAGTGGTAAAGTCAAAGCTCGATGCGCAGTTCGGTAAGTTTATGGAGGTCGTCAAGGACCTTAAGGTAACGGTACCCTTCACTGAGCTTGTTACGCAAGTCCCTGCTTATGCAAAGTTTCTCAAAGACATACTTACTCGTAAACGATCTTTCAACGAGGTCGAGACTGTCGCTTTTACTGCTGAATGTAGCGCGCTTTTACAAAACCAGTCTTCTCCTAAATTGAAAGATCCGGGTAGTTTCTCCATACCTTGCACCATTGGTACAGTTTCGATTCCTAACGCTTTATGTGATTTAGGTGCAAGTGTAAGCGTTCTGCCTTACTCTGTATGCGAGAAGCTCAACGTGGGACCCTTGAAAGTAACTAATATCACGCTCCAGATGGCGGATCGTTCTGTCAAACGCCCTCTAGGCGTTTTGGAGGACGTTCCTGTCAAAGTGGGTAAATTTTTCATTCCCGTTGACTTCATTGTTCTTGACATGGCCGAGGACTCCCAAATTCCTATCATATTGGGCCGGCCTTTCTTGCACACTACTGGTGCAATCATAGACGTCAAGAACGGGAAGTTGACGTTGGACGTAGGAGGTGATAAAATAACTTTCAACTTATCGAATGCTTTGAAGCGTCCTATGTTGGAGGAGCATGTCTTTGCTGTCGATGTTATAGATGATTGCGTGGATGAGTACTTACCGCAAGTCCTCGAGAGGGACCCTCTTGAGGCCGTGCTTTGCTGTCGTGATTATGTCATAGGTACTTCAGGGAGGATGGATGCGGGTAAGGATGTGATCAAAGACGACGTGCATGCTGCTGCGTTTATGGAGGAAAAAGCTGGCCGAGTAGGCCATGATGACGTTGCTGGCCTTGTTGGACGTGTGGGTGACGATGTTTATGACGATGATGAAGATGACGGAAGCGGGTTCGTCTATGACGAGACCCATGGATGGTGGTACTTCTAGTACCCGTGCTACGCCCCCGTTTAAAGCCGGTTTGGGGGAGGCACTTCATTTTGTGTATATCATTGTATGTACTTTGTTCTTTTGAGACTTTTGCTCGTTTTTCTCCCTTTATTTTATGGTCCCCGTGTTGATGTGCTTTAGGACACATTGGGGACAATGTGTCGTTTGGTTTGGGGGGAGAAACGCTTTGCTTTTCGCTTTGCTTTCTTTTTACATTTTTCCTTTCGTTTTTCATTTTCCAAAACAATCACAAAATCCCAAAAAATCTGAAAATTCAAAAAAAATACTAAAAATCAGAAAAATTCACAAAAATACCAAAAATACGTATCCCGTTCCGTTGTTTGCGAGCTTGTTTTTACCTTGTTTCTTCCCGACATCCCTTCCCTTGTGTGCTTTGAGCTTTGGCATGTTTTATATTGATGGTATAGCGCTACGGGGATGTTTAGACGTGCTTGCAGATGATGGCGTGCTTTTACTTGTTTGGCTTTATCATTTCATGGACTTAGCTACTTATATTGTGAGGGTTTTAGCCTCCAGAGGCCGGTTCATATATCCCGGTCCCCGTGCTTTATTGTGAGTAGTTCTCCTCGTGGGGTACGTAATATCAACACGCATAAGTGTGGCCCCTATCCCGTGTTTCCCACGATTTTGTCACTTGTTTATGCATATGAGGCTTTAGTTGATTCTATTTTATTCACCTTGATCATGCATTGCTTTTATCCTCTCATATATGATCCTAATTCCCTTCTTCACATAAGTTTGCTAACTACATTGCCAAATAGCCTACCCTAGCCTTGCTAGTTACCGCTTTGCTTACTCTTGTGCTTGTCCTACGGGTTGTGATCATTATTTTGCTTCGACTTGCGGACGTCGTTTGCTTGAGAGTGTTGGTGAATTTTAGTCGGGATTGCTGTTTCCCCGACCCTTTGATGAGGTTTTCCGCAACTTATGTGTGAGTGTGCTCTTTTTGCTCAAGGAAAAAAAAGAAACAGAAATCTGAAAAAACAAACACAACACAAAAATACAAAAGAAAGAAAAGTGTGTGCACAAAAAAAGCAAGTTGTTGTTGTTGTTGATGAGTGAGCACTTGTAATTTGTTGCTATGTTGCGTTGATGTGTAAAGGAGACTGATATGCTGCTTTCGGTCCGTTTTCCATGAGAGTTGGGTTCCGTTTTGGTTGGACGAGCACTTGAGTAGTACCAGTGGTTTCTAGTGGCTTAGTTCCACGAATCCATAATCATTTGTTCCACCTTATCACCCTTATCCTCTCTATGGCCTTTACACCCTCATATCCTATGTAAGTCCTCATGTTTGGTTCGTTTTGTGACATTATTTGTGTACGGGAATGCGAGATTTGGTCCACATTAGATTGCGGGCGTGCTTCCACTAGTCGAGTAGGTGAGTGTCATCACATATATCACCTTGTTCATCATTTGAGTAGAGTGGAAACCGCGAGAGGTCCGTGATTTGATTGCTAGAGAGCCTTTGTTTAAGCCATGCTATTCATTCTGCGCCGTCTTGTAATTCTCATCCGTTAGCTTGCTATTTCCATACGTCCCATGTTGTTTCGGGATTGATTGTCATTCGCCCATGCTACTTGCGGTTGGTGATTGTTCAGGGAAGTTTTCTTTTGCTCGCTTTGTCCTCTATTTTCTGTCATGCATTGTTGCTTGAGGACAAGCAACGGTTCGGTTTGGGGGAGTTTGATGTGTCTTATATTTACTTATATTTAGCCCCTGCTTCGTTAGCGTTTCTTCGCGTTTCTCGTACTTTTATATGCGTTTCAGCTCCTATTTCTCTCCGTTTTGGCCCTGCTGCGTTTTTGTGTCTATATTGCAGGTAAATGCGCATATTTGGAGGTTAGGATGATATTCGAGAGGATTCGTGAAGTTTCGTAAAGTTTCGTGAAGTTTCGAGTTGGTTTCGTTGCGTTTCGCTTGCGCACGAGCCTCGTTTCAACCAATGAAGGTGTCTCGGGACCTTGGCTCGGGATTTGAAGTTCACGTAATCATCCTAAGACTTGTCCCTACTCGTGAGCCTCGTCCCTTAGCCTTGGGACGACAAGAAGAAGCAAAAACAAGGAAAAAAACTAAGTACAAGTCAAGAACAAAAGTTGAATTTTACTGAACAACACGGGACAACTCCTTCCCGTCCGGGGCACATCCATCCCGTCCGGGATGCCTCTGGTCCCGTCCGGGACCACCCTGCGACTCCTCGTTGGCTTAAAATAGATCGTCTATTTGAAAGAGCAAAACACATTATCTTTGGACGAAATTTGGACAGTAGTTCATAGACACTTCAAAGTACTTTTCATAAAAAACTTAGGGCTTGAATCATTTTTCATCTTGTATTTCAAATTCCCGACTCGGATACGTTGTTTGATCATCTATTTCGGTATTGTTGCCTTTGTTCTTCTCTTTCTCTTTGCAATTTCTGATTGAGTTTTGTTTTGTACTTTTCTTGTTTGATTGTCATTTCATTCTTCATTGTTGTTGATCATGTCTTTCATTATTTCTTTCGCTTTTGTTCCCGTTTTCGCTATGTGTGAGTAGTTCTTTATCTAGGGTTGAAGGGTGATCATGGGTGAATAGCTTTGGATGATTTTGGTGATGATTTGATTAGGGTCTTGCATGTGTCTCTGGTTTTTCTTGTTTTGTATGCATTTGTTGATCCTTTGGCCAAGGATTAGTGAGCCTTTGCTACCCTTAAACTTAAGATCGAAAGCCTAGTTTGAGGAAGGGCACGAGACTAACCATTAGGACCCTCATTTGTAAGTTGCGAGAGCCCGTACTTGAGACCTAGAGGACGCTTAAAACCGAGAGGTCGAGCCTATTCCTTAGCACATGCGATTCCCGACTCATTTCTGTCACCATTGTTCATCCTAGCTTTGCCCTTGCTAACCCCGATTCCCTAGACTTTTCCCTAATCGTTTAATCCCTTATTCCTTCGCTCTAGCTTTAGTTAACCAACCATACTCGAACCGAGACTAGAATCGTTAAAAATAACCAACATAAGCGACCATCTCCCTGTGGATTCGACCCCGACTTACCCTTGCTACTAGTTAGTGTTTGTCCGGTCTATTTTTGATTAGGAGAGTGCGACCAATCCTATCAAATTTTGGCGCCGTTGCCGGGGAGACGGCTTTTGTTTTTGTTGTTATTTGGTTCTTTTCTCATTTGTTACTCTTGTCTCAAGGAACCTCAATTCCTTGAGGCCGTTACTTATAGTTCCTCTAGTGTTTTTGTATGCCCAGGCAAACGCGTACGTCTCAAAAAGGTTTGGCAATTCAGTTTGACCCGGAACCGGAGCGTATATTCTTAAGGCGCAAGAACTTGCTAAAGGACTTGGAAGCTAGTGTTTCATCTACTTCATCCGACCAATCCTATCAGGCTCATATACACCAACACCATAACTCAGTCAAACTGGGGGCTGACGCTTCCTATCAAGAATCAAACCTTCCCAAAGCAACGAAAAATGGGATAATTTTTCGCATTTTTGAAGACACCCTTGCCATAAATACCCACATAAGCACCGCTCCGGTTGAGCGACATCTCCAGAACCGCTACAGACACGAGCATGCACGCTAAAAGCATAACACTTTCATGTGTGCATCAAATAACAAACCACCCGAACATAGGTCCAAACCCTAACATGTCCAAGAAGCATCCCAAGCACCATGCATTCCAAGTCCGAGAGAGATGAGTATCACATGAATCCAAACGAATCACCATATACCACCTCTCATGGTCAAAGCAGGCGAAAATGAAGATTTCAGAAGACAATCGCAGAATTCGAATTATTCCGGATTTGAAGCCGCGACTTGTTTGAATGAGTTCACGTTTGAAGTCGCCGATTGATAAGAGATTCCCCGGAAGAATCACTAGTCAACAAGGCAATTTCTGAGGCGTGTTTATGTGTCCTATATTTATATATATTTATAGCCCCTGTCGTTAGCGTTTCTTTGCGATTCTAGTGCTTTTATATGCGTTTCAGCTCCTATTTCTCTCCGATTTGGCACTGCTGCGTTTTTGTGTCTATTTTGCGGGTAAACACGCATATTTGGTGGTTAGGATGCTATTTGAGAGGTTTCGTGAAGTTTCGCAAAGTTTCGTGTAGTTCCGAGTTGGTTTCGTTGCGTTTCGCTTGCGCACGAGCTCCGTTTTAGCCTTTGAAGGTGTCCCGGGACCTCGGGACGGGATTTGAAGTTCATGTGATCAATGTTGACCTTGTTCCTACTCCTTGGGACGATGTAGGCCTTGTCCCGTAGCCTTGGGACGAGAAAGAAGCAAGAAAAAACTAAGTACAAGTCAAGAACAAAAGCTGAAAAAATCTGAACAACACGGGAAGCTCTTATCCCGTCCGGGACCAACCCACCCCGCCCAGGGGCACCCTCACCCCGCCCGGGGAAGCCTTGGGTCTCTTCGTTGGCTTAAAATTGATCGTCTATTTGAGAGGCCAAAACATCTTATTTTTGCACGAATTTTTCTGAGGATTCTCTAGACACATTAAACTAGTTTCTCTCCAAAAATTAGGTTTTGATTAATTTTCCTTCTTGTATTTCAATTCCCGACTCGGTTTATGTTCGTTTGATCGTCTATTTGGTTTTGTTGCTTGAATTCATCCTCTTATTCTTGGAATTTTCTGATTGGTATTTTCAATTCCTCCTTTCTTTTGTTTGTCAATTCATTATATGCTGTCATTGATCATGATTTCATCTTTTGCTTTCGTTTTCGTTGTTGTTTTCGCTATGAGTGAGTAGTTCTTTATCTAGGGTGAGAGGGTGAAGCATGGGTGATTGTTTGGCTTGAGTTTGATGATCTTGTTGAGTTAGGTTTTGTCATGATTTGTTTAGTCTTTGCTTGATTGCTCTCGTTGATACCTTGATCACGTTTTAGCGAGTATCTAGCACCCTTGAACTTAAGAACGGAAGCCTAGTTCTAGGGTAGGCGCGAGACTAAACATTAGGACCCTCGTTTATAAGTTGCGAGAGCCCGTATTCGAGACCTAGAGGAGCTTAAGACCGAGAGGCCGAGCGTTATCCTTAGCATGTGCGATACCTACTCATTCCGATCATCATCCTTGGCCTTGACTTACCCATTGCCTAACCCGATTCCCTAGACCTTTCCCTCATAAGTTTAATCCTTTACTTTTGCGCTCTAGCTTTAGTTAACCAATCCCGCACTCGAACCGAGACTAGAATCATCCTAAATAACCAACATAAGCGACCATCTCCCTGTGGATACGATCCCGACTTGCCCTAGCTACCCTAGCGTTTAGTTCGGTATTATTTTTGATTAGGTGACGCGATTAAGCCTATCAAATTTTGGCGCCGTTGCCGGGGAGACGGCTTTTGTTTTTGTTGTTATTTGGTTCTTTTCTCTCTTGTTACTCTTGTCTCAAGGTACCTCAATTCCTTGAGGACGTTACTTACGGTCTACTCTAGTGTTGTGCATGCCCAGGAACACACGTACGTCTCAAAAAGGTTTGGCAATTCAGTTTGACCCGGAATGGGAGCGTACATTTTTAAGGCGCAAGAACTTGCTAAAAGACTTGGAAGCTACTTCCTCTTCTACTTCATCCGATAAAGAAGCTCAAGCTACACCCGAGCCAAAGAAAATGGTGAAACTTTCGGATCATTCTAGGCCGACCGCGGCTCAAGTTCCAAGGGGCAATGCTATGCCAACCATAGCGGCTAACAACTTTGAAGTTAAGCCGGCTTTTATCAATCTTATCGAGCGTAGTCAATTCGGAGGGAGTCCCGGTGAGGACCCTAACTTGCACATCCAGAACTTTTGTGACTATTGCTCGACAATCAAGCAAACCGGCGTGACTCAAGATCAAATACGGGAGATGCTCTTCCCGTTTTCCCTCCGCGACAAAGCCAAGCTGTGGCTTAATTCCTTGAATCGTGTAGCTCTTGCGATTGTGGATTGGAATTCTCTCGTCTTGGCGTTCTACCAAAAGTACTTTCCTCCAGAAAAGACCGCAATGCTTAGAAGCCAAATTACGAGCTTTAGGCAAAGAGGAGATGAGTCTCTCTTTGACGCTTGGGAACGATACAAAGACCTTCAACGTCAATGCCCTCACCACGGTATGGATAAATGGTTTATTGTCATGCAATTTTATAATGGTCTTTATAATGAGTCACGCCAAGTGCTTGACTCGGCGGCGAATGGTCGATTTGACAACATTGATGTGGAGGAGGCTATTGACACGATCGAGGCCATGGCCATTCACAATGCTCAATATGGTAGCTCGAGGAATGTCCCTCGAGTCGGTGGTAAGACCGATGGTGATGCGGTGTCCATGCTCAATGCCAAATTGGATGCTATGACCACGATGATAATGAGTCACATGCAAGCGGGTTCCTCAAACGCTAGTGGTCAAACGGTAGCGGCTATGCATACTTCCAATGACCCGACTTGTGGGTCATGTGGCGTTTCCGGTCATTCTTCCTTAGAATGCCGAGGTATGTACCCTGTTCACGCTTTTCAATCTCACCAAAACAGCCCCTACTCTAACCATTACAATGAAGGCTACAAGAACCACCCGAACTTGAGCTACAAGAGTCAAAACGTTTTAAATCCACCTCCACAACAACAAAATTTCAGCCCACAACAACCACAATACCAAAACAGCCCACAAAATTTCAGCTACAATAATGCTCCAAGACCTTACAACCCCCGGGCTTTAATCGCCCCAATTTTCAACAACCAAATGTCCCACCACCCGTGCAAGCCGCCCCGGTCCCCGATCCAATGAGCGAAATGCGGGCCATGATGATGCAAATGGCCAAGACTCAAGAGACAATGATGGCTCACATTCAAAAGAGCGATCAAGCTAAGGATGCGGCCATTAAAATGCTCGAAACTCAAATGGCTCAACTTGCTTCCTCAAGTTCTCAAAGGAAGCCGGGTGCTCTACCATTGCAAGGCACTCAACCGCAACAACATGAGTCGATCAATGCCATCTCTTTAAGGAGCGGGACGAGCTACGATGGTCCTCCAATGCCTACGGTGGTAAGTGAGGTAGACCCTAATCTTGCCTCTAATGATATGCGTGCTTCTAGTGAATGTTTTGCAGGAGCAGGTACGAAGAGCGATGGAGCAAGCACGAATGGAGCTGAGCATGGAGGAGGGGCAGCCGTGGGCTTTAAGGAAGGGTCACACGTGGGCAATCAAGGTGGTGGTGTGGCCGGTGGTGTTGAGCCAAAGCAGGCCGAGCATGGTCAAGGAAGTGGGGGAGCCGAGAAAGAGAAGGAGAAAGCGCCGAGCAAGCCGGTCGAGCCGCCCATTCAAATCAAACTACCATTCCCGAGCCGAGTGGTAAAATCAAAGCTTGATACGCAGTTTGGTAAGTTTATGGAGGTTGTCAAGGACCTCAAGGTAACGGTACCCTTTACTGAACTTGTTACGCACGTTCCTGCTTACGCTAAATTTCTCAAAGACATACTCACCCGTAAGAGGTCGTTTAGCGAGGTCGAGGCGTGGCTTTCTTCTTTGAACGTGGCGCTTTTGCAAAACCAGTCTCCTCCTAAGCTAAAGGATCCGGGTAGTTTCTCCATACCTTGCACTGTTGGTACTGTTTCGATTCCTAATGCGTTATGTGATTTAGGTGCAAGTGTAAGCGTCCTGCCTTACTCCGTATGCGAGAAACTCAACATGGGACCTTTGAAAGTTACGAACATCACGCTACAGATGGCGGATCGTTCTGTCAAGCGCCCCTTGGGTGTCTTGGAGGACGTTCCCGTCAAGGTTGGTAAATTTTTCATCCCTGTCGATTTTGTCGTTCTTGATATGGTCGAAGACTCCCAAATTCCTATTATTTTGGGTCGGCCTTTCTTGCACACTGCTGGTGCAATTATTGACGTCAAGAACGAAAAGTTGACTTTGGATGTCGGAGGTGATAAAATCACTTTTAATCTGTCGCACGCTTTAAAGCGTCCCATGTTGGAGGAGACTGTTTTTGCCGTTGATATTATTGATGAATGTGTGGATGAGCACTTACCTCAAGTCCTTGAGAGAGATCCTCTTGAGGCCGTGCTTTGTTGTGATATGATCGCAGGTACGCAAGGGAGGATGGACGAGGGTAGAGCTGTGATAAAAGACGATGTGAGTGCTGTTGCGTGCATTGGTAGCCGAGTTGATGTTGCTAGCCGAAATGAGTTTGATGTTGGAGGAGTAGATGATGATAATGGAGACGACTATGAGGATGATGGCACCGGGTTCGTCTACGACGAAACCCACGGATGGTGGTACTTCTAGTACCGATGCTTAGCCCCCCGTTTGAAGCTGGTTTGGGGGGGCGTTTTTCATTGTAAATATATCACGTATGTACTTTATTTATTTTTTTTATTTTTTTTATTTTTCTTGAGACTTTTATCGTTTATCCCCCTTATTTTAAGGTCCCCGTGTTGATGTGCTTTAGGACACATTGGGGACAATGTGTCGTCTGGTTTGGGGGGAGGAAACGCTTTGCTTTCCGCTTTGCTTTATTTTTGCAATTTCTTTTTCGTTAAAAATCTGAAAAATCCCAAAAATTACAAAAAATCAGAAAATTTCACAAAAATACCAAAAATACGTATCCCGTTCCGTTGTTTTGAGCTTGTTTTGATCTTATTCTTTCTCGACATCCCTTCCCTTGTTTGCTTTGAGCTTTGGCATGATTTTTGTTGTTTGGATTAGCGCTACGGGGATGTTGAGACGCGCTTGTAGATGATGGCATGTGCTTTTACTTGTTGGCTTTATCATTCACGGACTTTAGCTACTATATTGTGAGGTTTTTAGCCTCTTGCGGCCGGTTCATCTATCCCGGTCCCCGTGCTTTATTGTGAGTAGTTCTCCTCGTGGGGTGCGTAACATTAACACGCATAAGTGTGGCCCCTATCCCGTTTTTCCCCGCGATTTTGTCACATGTTTTGCGTATGAGGCTTTAGTTGATTTCATTCTATTTACCTTGTTCATACATTGTTTTATCCTCTTATATATGATCCTTTTACCCCTATACACATGAGTTTGCTAACTACATGCCCAAATAGCCTACCCTAGCCTTGCTAGTGACCGCTTTGCTTACTCTTGTGCTTGTCTGATGGGTCTTGATCGTGCTACGACTTGCTGACGTCGTGTGCTTTGAGAGTTTAGTGAATTTGAGGCGGGATTGCTGTTTCCCCGACCTTTGATGAGGTTTTCCGCAACTATACTATGTGAGTGTGCTCTTTGCTCAAGAAAAAAAAAAATCTGAAAAAACAAACACAACACAAAGAAATACAAAAAGAAAGAAAATGTGTGCACAAAAATGATAAGTTGTTGTTGTTGTTGATGAGTGAGCACTTAAAATTTGATTGTTATGTTGCGTTGACGTGTAAAGGAGACCGATATGCTGTTTTCGGTCCGTTTATATTGAGAGTTGGGTTCCGTTTTGGTTGGATGAGCACTTGAGTAGTATTTGTGGTTTCTAGCGGCTTAGCTCCACGAATCCATAACTATTTGATCCACCTTATCACCCTTATCCTCTCTTTGGCCTTTACACCCTCATTTCCTATGTAAGCCCTCATGTTTGCTTCACTTTTGTGATATTATTCGTGTACGGGAATGCGAGATTTGGTCCACATTCGATTGCTGGCGTGCTTCCACCAGTCGAGTAGGTGAGTGTCATCACATACTTCGCCTTGTTCATCATTTGAGTAGAGTGGAAACCGCGAGAGGTCCGTGATTTGATTGCTAGAGAGCCCTTGTTTAAGCCATGCTATTCATTCTGCGCCGTCTTGTAATTCTCATCCGTTAGCTTGCTATTTCCATACGTCCCATGCTGTTTCGGGATCGATTGCCATTTGCTCATGCTGCTTGCGGTTTGGTGATTGTTTGGGGAAGTATTCTTTTGCTCGCTTTGTCCTCTGTTTTCTGTCATGCTTTGTTGCTTGAGGACAAGCAACAGTTTGGTTTGGGGGAGTTTGATGTGTCCTATATTTATATATATTTATAGCCCCTGTCGTTAGCGTTTCTTTGCGATTCTAGTGCTTTTATATGCGTTTCAGCTCCTATTTCTCTCCGATTTGGCACTGCTGCGTTTTTGTGTCTATTTTGCAGGTAAACACGCATATTTGGTGGTTAGGATGCTATTCGAGAGGTTTCGTGAAGTTTCGCAAAGTTTCGTGAAGTTCCGAGTTGGTTTCGTTGCGTTTCGCTTGCGCACGAGCTCCGTTTTAGCCTTTGAAGGTGTCCCGGGACCTCGGGACGGGATTTGAAGTTCATGTGATCAATGTTGACCTTGTCCCTACTCCTTGGGACGATGTAGGCCTTGTCCCGTAGCCTTGGGACGAGAAAGAAGCAAGAAAAAACTAAGTACAAGTCAAGAACAAAAGCTGAAAAAATCTGAACAACACGGGAAGCTCTTATCCCGTCCGGGACCAACCCACCCCGCCCGGGGGCACCCTCACCCCGCCCGGGGCAGCCTTGTGTCTCTTCGTTGGCTTAAAATTGATCGTCTATTTTAGAGGCCAAAACATCTTATTTTTGCACGAATTTTTCTGAGGATTCTCTAGACACATTAAACTAGTTTCTCTCCAAAAATTAGGTTTTGATTAAATGTATTTCAATTCCCGACTCGGTTTATGTTCGTTTGATCGTTTATTTGGTTTTGTTGCTTGAATTCATCCTCTTGTTCTTGGAATTTTCTGATTGGTATTTTCAATTCCTCCTTTCTTTTGTTTGTCAATTCATTATATACTGTCATTGATCATGATTTCATCTTTTGCTTTCGTTTTCGTTGTTGTTTTCGCTATGAGTGAGTAGTTCTTTATCTAGGGTGAGAGGGTGAAGCATGGGTGATTGTTTGGCTTGAGTTTGATGATCTTGTTGAGTTAGGTTTTGTCATGATTTGTTTAGTCTTTGCTTGATTGCTCTCGTTGATACCTTGATCACGTTTTAGCGAGTATCTAGCACCCTTGAACTTAAGAACGGAAGCCTAGTTCTAGGGTAGGCGCGAGACTAAACATTAGGACCCTCGTTTATAAGTTGCGAGAGCCCGTATTCGAGACCTAGAGGAGCTTAAGACCGAGAGGCCGAGCGTTATCCTTAGCATGTGCGATACCTACTCATTCCGATCATCATCCTTGGCCTTGACTTACCCATTGCCTAACCCGATTCCCTAGACCTTTCCCTCATAAGTTTAATCCTTTACTTTTGCGCTCTAGCTTTAGTTAACCAATCCCGCACTCGAACCGAGACTAGAATCATCCTAAATAACCAACATAAGCGACCATCTCCCTGTGGATACGATCCCGACTTGCCCTAGCTACCCTAGCGTTTAGTTCGGTATTATTTTTGATTAGGTGACGCGATTAAGCCTATCACGTGTTTTGTTCCACGTTGTCTCTCCATATTAGGCTCGTCAAGCCCAAGTATTTTTCTTCATGCACGCAAGCTTTCATGGTTAAGGCGTCACCTAAAGTCAGCCACATGCGCTAGCACATCTCGCTATGCCTTGGTTAAGGCGTCACCTAAAGTCCGCCACATGCGCTAGCACATCCTGCTATGCCTTGGTTAAGGCGTCACCTACAGTCCGCCATACGCGTGTATTAAGCCTTTGATACACGGTACAGAAGCAGAAACACGAACACTCTTCACGAGCCCTCACACCCTCTTATACGTCCCTGTGGAGTATCACTTCCTCCCCATGGAACCCTCACACCTAACAGACATTTTCCACGGAGTCCAAGACATATCCTTCGACTTCCCCAGCAAATCACTAATCTACGTCCCTACAAAGCATCCTGAACGAGTCATCCTTCAACAACGATGCATAAACACTAAACATCTACATCAACACATACAGCAAGTCCAAGCATCTACATCAATTACAAGACGCCAACATATTTACGATTACACGGAGCAGTAAACATGAGCACATACACCTTCCTCGGACCATAATTCCCGGCGAATATACACCTACACCCCTTTAAAGACGAAACACCATTATTCTTCCACAAGGCCAAACAACTACAACCGTACCTACGCTCCTCGGCGAGACCATACATATACACTCTTCCCCGGAGGACTAGTACTTCTCTAGCAGATACTACACTAAGCAATCGCGCTCCTCGGCGAGACCCAGTACGACATCAGCAACGGCGTCAGCATCAGCAACGACAACAACAAAGGCACTCAGCAGGCCGGCAGGCCCTCATAATATGCACAGACCGCCACGTCCTTAAAATGCGCACGTCCCTCCCCGCATAGCCCGGTTCGAAGTACTCGTCTCACCCATGAACACATGCTTCGTTCCGCTGACTGTATCGAGACTGTAATGGCCCGGATATGGTCGTGGAGTTTGACTTTCGCTCTAGTCCGAGCTCAGTCAAACTGGGGGCTCTGTGGATACCAATATCCGTACCCTCCCAAACAAAACCCTGTGATGTAACACGGACTTTTATTACACATGCTTTAACGTTGACTTAAACGGTTCTAATAATGTCGAATTCATTTTGAGTCGTATTAAATGTTAAATGAGTTAGGTCGCTTCACATCACATTTAAATAAACGTTCATTTCGTTCATTTAGGGTCTAGCTTGGTCCACGTCCTGCTTCATTTGGCATGAGCTTCGCATTTGCACTACAATTAGCCCTTTTACATTAACAAGGTCTAATTCAGCATTCTTAAATTCCTAAATTTAGGCCCGGTGGCTAGATCTCCCCTTTAGCCCCCTCTCACACAAAATATAGCCTCACGGGTTACCTTATTTCACAAAATGCTACAAAATGCACCCTTTTTACATTTTCGGGTCTCGGGCCCAGAACTGAGCCCAAACCCGCCGTTGGCCCTCACTCCAAAGCCCTTAGCCCTCAAAAATATCTTGGAGAGCCCTCCCTACAGCCTTCTTGATGTGCAAGTCAAAGATTATACCGTATCTATCCAAACCGGATTAAGGAAATACGAAATCACGAAGTTAAAACCACGCTGTAGATACCCGTATCCGTACCCCCCAAAAAAGCAACCCGATGATGAAAATGGACTTTTATGCATGTTTTATAAATAGACGAAACGGTACAAAGTGTCTAAAACATTTTAGTCGTTTTTAACGTATTTATTTAGAATTGCATATTTCGTAAAATGAGCATTAGTTTTGTCGCCTATTTTAAAGCTAAAATACGACACGATTATTCACCCACAAAAACGGCCTCACAAAAACAACCCACAACCTACAAAAATACGCACCCGAAACGAGTCAACACGCCTCTCGAGTCACTTTTTCGTAAAACCAAATTTTACGATATTACAAAATAATACAACACAAAACAATCGTATTTCGAGCCAAAATCGAAAAACACGACAAAAACCGAAACACGAAAAACGAAAACGCCTAACTTCGGTCCAATGGACCAAAGCATGCCTTGGTCCAAAGCATGCACACACACAAAAACCCTACGGACAAAAGAAAGACCCAATCAAACCAGCCGCCAAAATACAAAAAATGGCCCAAAACACAACCCAAAACAAGTCGTTAGTGAACAGACGACTTGAAAACAAGTCGCCTGTCAACAGACGACTTGTTTTCAAGTCGTCTGTCAACAGACGACTTGTTTTCAAGTCGTCTGTCAACAGACGACTTGTTTTCAAGTCGTCTGTTCACTGACGACTTGTATTGGCTCTTGGGCTCTGCTATTTCACCTCGAGCTCAGCCCACCTCTTCCTTATATATACCCATACATGCACAACAACTTACACAACAACAATTCACTTCTCCCTCTTACACTCACACTTAGCATTTTCTAAAAACCGTCTTTACGTTTTAAGGTAAACATTTTACCTTCGGACTAGACTTTTTAGACTCGGACAAGGGTTACATTAACCCAACCCGATATTGGCATAACGAACCCGTATTCGTAATACGGTTGTAGTAATTCGGATTCCTAATCCGTCTAAACCACGCCAATATCGCATAAACAAACGACTCACTGTCACTAAAGCAAACCGACGTTACATTTTACACTTATGCAAATTCTCATTCATGCATTAAATTTCGACTAAAACACGGATTCGACATTAACTTGTAACGTTTCAACTAGTCTTTTAAACATGCAAAACTGAGGGTTTTCAAAATACTAGAATTAGACAAAAGTCGGAAAATAACGTTTTATATTAATTCAAATCAATGAATTATTATTTCTCGTATATTTCCTAAAGCAAAACGTCGTTAATTTTAACGACTCACATGCATTGCTTTGCATTTTTATCGAGTCATATTCGCACTTGTACGTAGCGTTTTATTTGCTCACACATCGAAATTAAGCACTTGTTTTCAAATCAGTAAAGACTACTTTACGTAGGCTTTTGATTTCAGTTTTTCATAAAACGTTTTGATTAACTTTCAAAAGTAACCTTGCCCCGAATCCACTCTGGTTTCACAATAACCTTAGGAGGAAAGGTATCGACGCACCTTGAATTCTAAGACTCGCGTCTTATAATTTAAGACGTGTCAAAAGGTTCCAAATTCCTTTAAATTTGGTGGCGACTCCAAATGCAATTTCAAAACGATTTTCAAGCAATCAAGCAATGATATCCCCCATAGCAATATTCGCACACTTTTGCACTTACGCAAATTTTCTCGCGTAGCGCCTAGCTCCTATTCGAGCAAGCTCGCGCGAGGCGTCGAGATAGGTCCGATCCGGGTACCTTCAGTTGGCGACTCCGCTGGGGATTAGCACGTTTTTATTTTTAAGAAAAATAAACTCTTTTTCTTTTATTTAAAAACGCTTGAGGCAAAACTTGAAAATTTGAAAACAATTACGCTTTCGATGTTTGAGCAAATGACACGTTGAGTCACATCCTCCGGGATTTGCGAGCCATACACCTTCGAGAATCGGCCCCTAATAGCGTTCGCTTCATAAGCGAGACTATTCAGGACAAACCGAATTCTCACCCCTTCACGATTACAAGTACGGCATCCGTACAAACGATCGTGAATACCAAACTTGACGCTCTAGGACCCGTATTGAATCCACACTTTGACGTGTGTGATCTTGCGGATAACCCTACACAAACGTTGCGGGAATGACCGAAGGGAACCTTACCCAAAAGCCAAAAACCCCGTGTCTATACGTACAAATGCGAAGCTATAGTACCCTCACTATAGTCGTCTTTCAAAACAAAATCATGCAAAAACATTTTCAAAGCATATGCATTCATAGACGTCTTTTCAAAATACATTTTCAAAAATTTTTGAAAAGTCATGCTTTAAAAAAAACACTAACGTCAGGTTTATTGACCTATCGTCAAATGAACCAGACAAACAACACGCCGCGACATTCAAACTCGATCGGAAATAATCACTACATTTCCGATCCTTTACAAAACATAAATGAGTTATACGACTGACGTATCGTCATAATTCATTTATCGCAAGGCATTTCACAAAGCAAAACCTCAAAATGTCAATTCATTTCGGGTATCTTAATCAAAACAATTGCTTTTACACTATGCATCTGAAACACTTCGGGCCGAATGACTTTCTAGTCATCTCGATCCAAACAAATATATTTTCAAAAACAAAATACGGGATCGTTCAAGCTCGAACCCGTCATTTTACATGTCAAATCAGCTGGCTTATCGTCATTCTGGTCCGACTTTCTATTAGCACACGCACACGTAAAAGGCAAGCAGCATTTGCTTTTTACTCGTTTTAACATCCTCAAATCGAATAGCCTATCACTATTTCGTTTTGATTCTTCTTATATCACAATCCAACGATAAGCCCCTCAGCAACATACTGCTAATCTGGGCTAATCAGATGTGATCATACAAAACATTTTTACATCGAGATTAGAGATATGTTGACCCATCTCTATCTCAAAAGCCTCCCGTGTCTTTTCAGCTAAAAAACACGAGTCGAGTCCTGCACTTTTCTTTATACACTTTATTTTGGGTTGCAAATGCGAGATCGAGTCTTTTCTTTCATTTTCGAGTCGCTAAAGTCTAACGCTTTGCAGGTTTACCCACTTAAAGCCCCGGATACACGGCTCGCAGAAGAAACATGGATCCCCATTTCAACCTTCCAACCAACGAAGTTGCCCCTCCCTCGCACCCGCAATCACCCGTGACCGCTGAGCACATCCAATTGCTCAATGACAAGATTACCAACCTCACGTCTCAGCTTGAACTTTTGGCCGTTATGCAAAAGTTCGAGGCCGAGAAGAACGCTAGACTCTTCGCCAAAGAGTGCGCTTCAAAGATGCCGAGGAAATTCAATTCCTTGAAGACAAAATGCGCAACTACAAGCCGGCCAAAGCTACAGGCCGTGGTCACCAAGGCAATACATCTCGAACCGCAGCAAAGACTAAACCAGTCAAGGCTGCCAACTCGCATGCACTAGCGGCATCGCCTGTGTTCACAACACAGCCTACGCTTGCTACACCCAGGTCAACATCTGTCGGGCCATCCTCGTCGGAACAACGACGACGCTTTGACCCCCTCTACATGCCTTACTCCAAGGCATTGAAAAAGCTCCTGAAGAGGAACATTCTGCGGCTTCCTAGCCCCGCCAACATACCACCTAAGCACAAGAAAACAAAGTCATGGAACCAAAACGCCTACTGTGAATTCTACAGGGGTAATGGGCATGACACCGAGGATTGCTTCCGTCTGAAGAATGCAATCCAAGACATGATCGATAACAAGACGATCGAAAAGCCAAAAGCGGCTCCTAAGCCATTAAACCAGCATAGCACACTCCGTGCTCGTACTATCTTCGTGGGAACATTTCCCATTCTCGAGTGCCCTCATCTGGGTACTATAAACGACCGTGAAGTCAGTGTCGTTGGCAACGATACCGACAACTGCAACGACAGCACTAAGCACATTCACAAGACAAAAACAAAAGCAAAAGCACGGCACGCGGGCGAGAGAAGGGTCTTCGTACAGATTCCTTATCAACATCCCATCAAGCTGTCCGACAGCGACGACGAGGTTTCATACCTCCCACATATGTACCAAGCTCCTCTAGAACCGCCAGGGTTCCCGTCCAGGCTCACAAACAACAACAAGGACAAGGGCATACTCATGGACGAGGTCGCTTCCACTGCTTCTCAACCTGGCCTGGCGCCGAGGATACGCTGCCAAAGCAACTTCCAAAAACAAAATCAAGCACTTCAGCCTGGCAACTCTTGCAGGATTCACCCAGGCATCGCAAGGCCCTTCGTCGAATCCTACAGGTCACTCCGGTGGCAAGACAGATGCCTCCGACACAACTTGTCAGCCACATCATCCGGGACTGGCTACCGGGTGCCATAACTTTCTCTGACGCGGACTTGCCACCCTTTGGGGATAGGCACCGTCTAGCACTCTACATAAACTCAGATTGTCGTGGCATGACATTACCCGTTACCCTAGTCGATAACGGTTCTTCAGTCAACGTCCTGCCTCTTGTGACCGCCACTAAACTGGGATTGGACGAAGACGACTTCACTCCCTGTTCAGACAACGTGGCAGCATACGACGGTACACTCCGTAGTATAAAAGGCATCATTTCACTATCCATCATGACAGAACAGGTCGTGACGAAAACTGAATTCCAGGTCATGGACATTCCCCCAACATACAACATGTTGCTGGGCAGACCCTGGATTCACGATGCCCGAGCTATCACGTCAACTCTGCACCAGAAGGTTAAACTACCTCAGGACGGTGAAATCATCACCATCAAGGCCTCGAACTTCCGAGCCAAGCTTCGACGACTAAGGTCTAAAGAAGGCACCAACGAATCCACCGATGACGCAGGTGGTTTCATTTCAAGCATCTACACCTAAGGTTTAGGGTCCCACGTCATCATGACGCCAGGTCTTCTAAGCCAACCAGGACGCGCAACCACATTCCTAAATAGTGGACCTAGTTTAGGATATTAGAGTTTGTAGGGTTGTCCTAAGCTCTATAGTCTGAGCAATTTTCAAATGTAACTGTTTTTAACAACATTAATGACAAGAATGTTTTCGGTTACACTTTGCCTCGTTTTGCCTCTTTGCTTTTGCACGTTCTCTTTCGCACATTCTAAACGTTTGCGATAACATTAAACAAAACGACATTGCATCATATGAATACATTGCAGGCACTGTTTCCAGACCTAAACAGCCTCCCATCCCTAAACATACAACAACCGTCAATACCAAAACACCCCGAGAACCCCAGGAGCCACTGGGAATTTCCTTAAGCATAGACAAAAATGTGCATCCTCCAAGCTACTCACAAAAATCAAACAACACCCTCATCTGGTCCCGCAAAGACATACCCGTCTTTGACCAAACACCCCGCAACAACAAAAGCAGGGCATCAAGCCCATCAAACAAAATTCACAACCCTTCGTCCAAGCCAACAAAAATGCTAACTGGACACCAAACACAATCCCAGCCACAAAGAAAAACGGCGAAATCCCAGTATACACTAACTGCCATGACCCAAACGAAGCATATCCAAGAAACACCGACACTCTCGTCAAAAACACCGCAGAAAGCACAATCACTAAGGTCCTCACAATCATTCAGGTGCCCAACCACCACGATCATAATACAGGAATACTCCTACTAATCACTAAAGACAACCACGCACCCCTCTCTGCCAACGCTTCAAAGCATACGAAGCGCATGCCTACGACCTACAAAAACCCACAGACACATTACCTAACCTTTCCCCGATGAACAAACCCCCGCACACCCAGATACTGCCCTTTGGCGCAAAACAGCACATCAAACCCGCAACTCATGCTTCCAACCACACTGGGGTCTGAACATACAAAACCCTGATATCAAACCATTCCTAACTACAAAACCACCAACACCCACGAAACATTTCGCAATGTATTTATAAGATGCAAATAGACAAAATGTTAAGAATCGCAACTCACGGGCCGGCATGCCCTTAAACGTGCAACTCCATCAAAGCACTTCATGGACCGACATGTCCTTAAACGTGTACAAACACAATTCCTGGGCCGGCATGCCCTTAAACGTGCACATTCTCCACAAAAATCAAAATAGCATTTCACGGACCGGCATGTCCTTAAACGTGCACCCCTTGTACAAAAATCAAAAAACAAATTCCTGGGCCGACATGCCCCTAAACGTGCACATTCAACACAAAATGTAACTCTGAACTATGCCGGTCTGATTCTACTCACGTGGATACGTAGGCAGCTTTGCGAAAAGCGCGACCAATATTCAACACAAAACGACACGCCCAAAGCTTAAAAAGGTCGAGGGCACAGTCAACACAAAACATCCGTCTGAAAACCCAATGGGTTTGAAAGACAACATTCAACCTAAAACAATGCGCCCTAAGCTTAAAAAAAGTCAAGGGCAATACACTCACAAAATGACACGCTCAAAGCTTAAAAAGGTCGAGAGCACAGTCAACACAAAAAGGACACGCCTGAAGCTTAAAAAGGTCGAAGGCTCAGTCAACACAAACGCAAGATCATGATCCAAAGCTTAAAAAAGTCGAGGATATAACTCTTTTTACAAAACAGCAAACGAGGCAAACGTAAACGAAAACGTTCATTTCATTAACGATTGTCAAAACTAGTTACGTTTTGGATTTTTCGTCTCTAGAGCAAAAGACAAAACTACGACCTGTAATGTCCCCTTAGGTCTTAGGAATGGCAAAGCAAACTACAACGTCACCAGGATTTAGAGTTGGCAACGAACTACAACACGGTTCCTTCGACGCTATACCCGTCAGCTGCACATGTTAATCTCGGCATCCCTCAGCATCCCTTCAATCCCATGACCCACAGATCACAGGAGGAGACAACCACCTTTCGACACCAAGCACCACCCTCCCAGACAACGCATCGCCCGACCGCAAACCCTCGCCATCACGGCATTTACACCCTTTTTGCACTTAAAACACCTCCCCTTACTCAAAAGCACGCAACCGTGTATCGCATCACCTCATTTTACACCCCTGCTTTACGTTTTTTGTTTTTCACATTCAAAAAACCCATCGTCCTCAAACACACTTTCAGCTTTACGCAGATTACAATTCTAGCATTTCGCAACTGATATTTCAAAAAGCACCACTTTTACATTGCGTTTTTATCAAAACACTGTTTACAAACTGCATACATCATTTTGTCAAAACACGTTTTACGCATGTTTTCCCATAAAGCACGATGCATTTTCTTAAAACTGCATTTTCACGCATTTCGAGGTACTTGATCTCAATCGAGATCCATGTCCTCGCACGACTAACAACACATTGCAGGTTTCAAAGCACAGCCGCAAGCAGGGTCAGCCAACGACCACAACCACCTAACGGCATCCATGCAAAGACGCTAACACAAGACATTTCCTGTACTGTACGACGCAACTCCTCACGCAACGTCTCAAGGCGCACTGGCAACACCGCCTCCGCCTCACCGCACCTCGGCCGCCACCGCAGCGAAAGATCGGCTCATTGGGGCTAAAATCAAAAGCGACTATAAAGCGAGTTTGACTAACGTTTTACACTAAAACCTAAGTCAAACTGGGGGCTAAAATCAAAAGCAGCTACAAACGAGTTTGACTAACGGTTTTCACTAAAACCTAAGTCAAACTGGGGGCTAAAATCAAAAGCGACTAAATGAGTTTGACTAACGCTTTACACTAAAACCTAAGTCAAACTGGGGCTAAAATCAAAAGCTATTTATTAAGTTTGACTAACGTTTTACACTAAAACCTAAGTCAAACTGGGGGCTAAAATCAAAAGCAGCTACAACGAGTTTGACCAGCGGTTTACTCTAAAACCTAAGTCAAGCGGGGGCTAAAATCATGCGACTACAACAAGTTTGACTAACGGTTTACACTAAAACCTAAGTCAAGCTGTAGGCTAAAATCAAAAGCGACTACAACGAGTTTGACTAACGGTTTACACTAAAACCTAAGTCAAACTGGGGGCTAAAATCAAAAGCAGCTACAACGAGTTTGACTAACGGTTTACTCTAAAACCTAAGTCAAACTGGGGGCTAAAATCAAAAGCAGCTACAACGAGTTTGACTAACGGTTTACACTAAAACCTAAGTCAAACTGGGGGCTAAAATCAAAAGCAGCTACAACGAGTTTGACTAACGGTTTACTCTAAAACCTAAGTCAAACTGGGGGCTAAAATCAAAAGCAGCTACAGCAAGTTTGACTAACGTTTTACACTAAAACCTAAGTCAAACTGGGGGCTACAACATATAATACAGATTCACAAAAATCAGGATCAATTTTTGCTTTTCCCGCAAAAGTCACAAAAATCAGGATCAATTTTTGCTTTTTCCGCAAAAGTCAAACAGCAAAGCACTAAACCTCTTTACGAGTCAAACAAAAACACTAAGCCTCTTTACGAGTCAAGCAAAACATCAAACCTCTTTTACGAGTCACAAAAACACCCAAACCTCTTTACGAGTCAAGCAAAACATCAAACCTCTTTACGAGTCAAACAAAACACCTTACACTCTTTTACGAGTCACAAAGCACCTACACTCTTTTATGAGTCACAAAAACACCCAAACCTCTTTTACGAGTCAAGCAAAACATCAAACCTCTTCTACGAGTCCAACAAAAGCACTGAGCCTCTTTTACGAGTCAAATACATAAACACAAAGCCTCCTTTACGAGAATGACATTGAAGCACAAACACCAGATCAAGCATGCAACAAACACTCAACATCAGCACCAGATCAAGCACGCAGCAAGCATTCAACACACAAATTTCGGCGAGACAACAAAACGCCGTCAAGAATCATTCAACATCAGCAAACGTCTCAAGCAAAGCACCAACAAGTAGCACAAGCAAAGCACCGTCCAGAAGCACCGAAGCAACACGCAGGCTGGCATGCCCCTAAATATGCAGGACCGTCATGTCCTTAAACATGTACCGTCCCTCCCCGCATTTCCCGGCACTAAGTCCTCGTCTCTCCCCGAGACACACACTTAGCGCCGCCAGGTAGTATCGAGACTGTAGTGGTCCGGATACTATCTTTTAAGTTTGACTAGCGCTTTAGTCCAAGCTCAGTCAAACTGGGGGCTCTGTAGATACCCGTATCCGTACCCCCCAAAAAAGCAACCCGATGATGAAAATGGACTTTTATGCATGTTTTATAAATAGACGAAACGGTACAAAGTGTCTAAAACATTTTAGTCGTTTTTAACGTATTTATTTAGAATTGCATATTTCGTAAAATGAGCATTAGTTTTGTCGCCTATTTTAAAGCTAAAATACGACACGATTATTCACCCATAAAAACGGCCTCACAAAAACAACCCACAACCTACAAAAATACGCACCCGAAACGAGTCAACACGCCTCTCGAGTCACTTTTTCGTAAAACCAAATTTTACGATATTACAAAATAATACAACACAAAACAATCGTATTTCGAGCCAAAATCGAAAAACACGACAAAAACCGAAACACGAAAAACGAAAACGCCTAACTTCGGTCCAATGGACCAAAGCATGCCTTGGTCCAAAGCATGCACACACACAAAAACCCTACGGACAAAAGAAAGACCCAATCAAACCAGCCGCCTGATAGGTTTAGTCGCGTCACCTAATCAAAAATAATACCAAACTCAACACTAGGTAGCTAGGGTAAGTCGGGTCGAAATCCACAGGGAGATGGTCGTTTATGTTGGTTATTTTGAACGATTCTAGTCTCGGTTCGAATGAGCGTTTGGTTACTAAAGCTATAGCGGAAAGTAAGGGGTTTAAGCGATTAGGAAAAGGTCTAGGGAATCGGGTTAGGCATGGGGTATGCTAGGTCAAAGGATGGTGACAGAAATGAGTAGGAAATCGCTCTCGCTAAGGGTAAGCTAGGTCTCTCGGTCTTAAGCTCCTCTAGGTCTCAAATGCGGGCTCTCGCAACTTACAAGTGAGGGTCCTAATGATTGGTTTCGTACCCTACCTTAAACTAGGCTTTCGGTCTTAAGTTTAAGGGTGGAAAACGCTTGCTAAACCTTGGCCAGAGGGTCAACAAACACAAACAAAGCGAGCGCGAAAACCTAACTCAAAACATCATCAAAAACAACCTAAGCAAGCACCCATGATTCACCCTTCTCCCTAGATAAAAAAACTACTCACACATAGCGAATTTAACAACGAAAACGAAAGAGAAAGATGAAAACATGATCAACAATACTAAATAATGAAATAACAAACAAAGGAGAGAAGTATATAGCAAAACCTAATCAGAAATTTCAAGAGAAATCAAAGAACAAAGACAACAATACCGAAATAGGATGATCAAACAACGTACTTGAGTCTGGAATTCAAAATACAAGAAGGAAAATTAATCTAACCCCAAATTTTTGATAGAAAGTAGTTTAAAGTGTTAGGAAGATGCTGTAAAAATTTCGTGCGAAAATATTGTGTTTTGCTCCTTCAAATAGACGATCTATTTTAAGCCAACGAAGAGTCACAAGGTCGCCCCGGGCGGGGTGAGGGTGCCCCCGGGCGGGGTGGGGTGTGTCCCGGACGGGACAATGTCATCCCGTGTTGTTCAGATTTTTCAGCTTTGCTCCTCTTGTTTTGTACTTAGTTTTTTTCCTTGTTTTTGCTTCTTCGTCGTCCCAAGGCTAAGGGACGAGGCTCATGAGTAGGGACGAGTCTTAGGATGATAATGTGAGCTTCAAATCCCGAGCCAAGGTCCCGGGACACCTTCAAAGGCTAAAACGGAGCTCGTGCGCAAGCGAAACGCAACGAAACTAACTCGGAACTTCACGAAACTTTGCGAAACTTCACGAAACCTCCCGAATAGCATCCTAACCTCCAAATATGCGCGTGTACCTGCAAAATGGACACAAAAACGCAGCAGTGCCAGAACGGAGAGAAATAGGAGCTGAAACGCATATAAAAGCACGGGAAACGCAAAGAAACGCAAATGAACAAGGGCTATAAGTACGTATATAAATGACACATCACCGCCAAAATACAAAAAATGGCCCAAAACACAACCCAAAACAAGTCGTCAGTGAACAGACGACTTGAAAACAAGTCGCCTGTCAACAGACGACTTGTTTTCAAGTCGTCTGTTCACTGACGACTTGTATTGGCTCTTGGGCTCTGCTATTTCACCTCGAGCTCAGCCCACCTCTTCCTTATATATACCCATACACGCACAACAACTTACACAACAACAATTCACTTCTCCCTCTTACACTCACACTTAGCATTTTCTAAAAACCGTCTTTACGTTTTAAGGTAAACATTTTACCTTCGGCCTAGACTTTTTAGACTCAAACAAGGGTTACATTAACCCAACCCGATATTGGCATAACGAACCCGTATTCGTAATACGGTTGTAGTAATTCGGATTCCTAATCCGTCTAAACCCCGCCAATATCGCATAAACAAACGACTCACTGTCACTAAAGCAAACCGACGTTACATTTTACACTTATGCAAATTCTCATTCATGCATTAAATTTCGACTAAAACACGGATTCGACATTAACTTGTACCGTTTCAACTAGTCTTTTAAACATGCAAAACTGAGGGTTTTCAAAATACTAGAATTAGACAAAAGTCGGAAAATAACGTTTTATATTAATTCAAATCAATGAATTATTATTTCTCGTATATTTCCTAAAGCAAAACGTCGTTAATTTTAACGACTCACATGCATTGCTTTGCATTTTTATCGAGTCATATTCGCACTTGTACGTAGCGTTTTATTTGCTCACACATCGAAATTAAGAACTTGTTTTCAAATCAGTAAAGACTACTTTACGTAGGCTTTTGATTTCAGTTTTTCATAAAACGTTTTGATTAACTTTCAAAAGTAACCTTGCCCCGAATCCACTCTGGTTTCACAATAACCTTAGGAGGAAAGGTATCGACGCACCTTGAATTCTAAGACTCGCGTCTTATAATTTAAGACGTGTCAAAAGGTTCCAAATTCCTTTAAATTTGGTGGCGACTCCAAATGCAATTTCAAAACGATTTTCAACCAATCAAGCAATGATATCCCCCATAGCAATATTCGCACACTTTTGCACTTACGCAAATTTTCTCGCGTAGCGCCTAGCTCCTACTCGAGCAAGCTCGTGCAAGGCGTCGAGATAGGTCCGATCCGGGTACCTTCACACGCCAGCAAACCGCATAAGCCTATGCGGCTCATGGTGCAAACCGCATAAGCCTATGCGGCTCATGGTGCAAACCGCATAAGCCTATGCGGTTTGCCCCCCAAACCGCATAGAGCTATGCGGTTTCCCAGGGTGGCTTTAATCCCGAGTTTCCTATTTTCTCTCGGCTATTCTCCTATATATACCCCCTATACCCGACCTATTCGGAGAACTTTCACACACAAGAAAACCTCTCCTCTCACAACCTCTCTTCCTAGTTTTAGTGCCTACATTTGGGTCCCACAAAATATACCGTCTAGCACGGTATACACCTAAATACATTCACAAAAAGCCTCAAGCACTCAAATCGTTGAGTTCAACACACCATCCCGTGTTGAATTCATCCTCCTTTTAAGTTCAAGAAGCGAAGCTCTGCCCAGATCTGAAGCGCCAGGACCAGGTAGGTACCGATCCACTTGGATCAAAGCTTTTTCTTATTTTCTACGGACTAATGATGAGGGTAAAGTCGCGTCTCCTCAATCAAAATAACCTAAGGTCAACTAACTGGTAGCTAGTGGCAGTAGGGTCGAGATCCACAGAGAGACAGAAGAAGTCAAAGGGTTGCTAAGCTAAGGCAGGTCAAACTCAAGGTATGAAAAGTCGGTGTTTTAAAAGGCTAAACTAAGGGCAATGAAAGCAAAGAGAATTAAATATGAATGAGAGGGAGATTAGGGCATTCGGGGTCATGTGACATCGATTCAAGAACTAACTCAAAAGGGATTATCAGTCAATTGAAATCATGCAAGTGATTAGGTTTAGGAAAACGCTCTCTCGAGTCAATTTTAACATTAAGCAAATTTAGCGGGTTCTCGCAACTTACTAAATTCAACTTATCAATTACGCGTGAGTCTAGTTTCAATTCGGCTTTCGATCTTAAACTGAAACAACCTAAATTCAATTCAATAAAGGCGTCCCTAAATTCAATTGATTATAAAACGCGTAGGAAGAAATCAACTTGCACAAATTCAATCGATTAAAGCAATTAAAACATGTTCTGAATCAATATCACAATACCCTAAACCCTAATTAAGAATTAGCTAGACATGGGAAGGGGAAGAACAAAGCAATTGCAATAACAAGACATGATGAAATAAATAAGAACGAAATGAATTAAACCTGGAGTAATCGGAGTTCGCAATGTAAAAGATCGAATCTTGCAAGTAAAATAAAAGCTAAACCTAAGAGTTTTGAGAGTTTAAAGAGAGAAAAGTCTAAATCTAATGTAAAGCAGAAAACGTAATGCAAAACATATCCTAAAACCCTAACTCGAACTCTATTTATAGGCCTCGCAAATCCGGAGAAACAGGGCAAGTAAAACCGAGCGGTTCGTGTGTGAACCGATCGGTTTAGGGGGGCAAACCGATCGGTTTGATGGGGAACCGATCGGTTCTTAGCACTTCAGCAACTTCCAGCAACTTCAAGCCTTGTTCACGTATCCAGAACCTATAGGTTTCGCTCTGAACCTATAGGTTTGACTTCATAAATCATCGTATTGACTCCGAATCAACTCTCGGGCTCCGTGTTGACGTCTCGATACTCGTGAATGCTCCAATAACCTCAGGTTTTAGCTCAGGACCGCCAAAACCTGCAAAATACACACGAGGAACAACAGTATCGCAATATAAAGCAAATAGCTACTAAAACGACTATGAAATCGAGCAAGTGCGAGCTAAATGCAACTATAACGGGGGCATATAAACGATATAAATGACATGTATCAAACTCTCCCAAACCAAACCTTTGCTTGTCCTCAAGCAAATAACATCGGAGAAAATCAAAGTATAGCTAGTTAATCACGTTAGCATCTCGAAGTGGACGACCTATGCATATAGACTTACAAACCATAGTCATTTCACCGAAAATAGAGCACAAGTCTCAACCATTCACACCAACATCATATTACTAGCATCTCACGCTTTCGCAAAAATTAAACTCACGACAATTGGATTCAAGCAAGGCCAACCGCGCATACCACTTTCCATTCAACCATTTCTTTCCACTTCATTCCATTTTTTCCATCTTTTTCTTCTTCTTTTTTTTTTTTCAAATGTGGAGCATCCCTCGTATGTAATACCGTTTAGCTTGACGTTCACTCGGTAAAAATCGCGCTCGGGTACACATATTTCCTTAAGGGTTACATCATTGCTCATACTCTCGGTCGCAACCAAATTCATGGCCACTGTGGTTACTCAAATCAATGAGTCCCCTCCGAGAGCATCGAAGCATTGCTCCATCATTAAATGATCGGTCCAAACAAACCACATTCCAACATTCCAAACTTTCCACAAGCCAATTGCCTCGCAAGAATACCAATATCGAAAGTAAAAGGAACGAGAAGCGATAAGAATTAAGCAAATACAAGTGGGCTAGTGTTTGAGACTCGCAATCTATGAACAGGAAACAAACATATGGTGCAAGCTACGACGATAGAAAGTCGACTTAGAGATACTAAAGATCAAAACAGCATACTAATCAATTCTCCCGACTGGACAAGACAAACCGAAATAGGTTTGGAAACGCAAAAATTTTTAAAATAAGCACACAAAATGAAAATGCAAAAGCATAAGCGCGAAAGAGCTTTCCTCCCCCAAACCAGAATCACACATTGCCCTCAATGTGGAAAACAGCACAACCACAAGCAGCATGAAGGGACAACAATAGACGGGGGTAGGAAAAGTGAAGCGAGGAAACGAGGGAAAAAGGAGTAAAGAAAGCTCACATTATCAAGTTGGAGCTCCCCCAAACCAAAGCGAAGCATGGAGTGCGGCTTATGATCCACGAATATGCGTCCAATTCAGTCCAGCTATGTAGTGCTTCGGAGTAGCACGCGAGAGAAAGTAGGCCGAATCAGTGAGGCCTGTCTCATAAATACTAAGGACGCAGAGTCCTCAAGTACCTGCATGCTAAATTAAATAATAATCCCTCATCCTCACGCGCTCAATAAAAGTCTAAAACAATGTCATCAAAAGCAAACAAACCAAAGCAAAGTACAACAAATTACAAAAAGTCATCGGCTTGCCTCCCGGATAGCGCTGGTTTATAATGGTCCCGCACGACCGTCGTCAAACTCATCAACTCACGTCAAATTGGGCCAAGGACGTTGGCCACTAGCAATAGCTTCATTTGGCGAAATAGCGTCGGTTCGCCATAAAACTCGATCTCCACGAGGAAGAGCAGCATAATCCATCACGCAAGGTATGCCATCACGAAATGGCACTCCAAAACAGCTCCGTGCGCCACGCACCGCAAACTGAGGGTCTCCTCCTCCATCCCCAGGATCATATACATCCGCCTTTGTGAGCGTTCGCTCCCCCAAACCAGGATCGTGGCCAACCTGCATAAGACCTGCACAAGAAACAACAGAAGAAACAACCTCCAAGGAGTCTCCAATAGAGTGAGACGGAGGGGCAAGGTCAATAGCAAAAGGCACTCAGCCGCATAGGGGCACGGGAAGACTAGACTTAGTATAGGTCAACCGCCACCTCCCACCAAGAACGTAGCGGTCTTGTTCCCCACATCGACATACTCCCGCAGATGCAGTGAAAGGTCTCCTAGAATGATCGGGATGCTGGGGTCCTCGAATGTCTAGGACAATAAAGTCAACGGGGATGTAAAACTTCTCTATCTTGACCGGGACGTCCTCAAGGATACCTAAAGGTCTCTGGAGACTACGGTCGGCCATTTGTAAGGTCATGGAGGTAACTCCTAGCTTAGTCATGTTCGATTTCTTACAAATGGAGTAGGGAAGGATGCTCACACTAGCCCCAAGATCGCACAAAGCGCTTTTGAACCACATATTTCCTATAGAACAAGGGATAGAAAGTCCCGGTCACTCACCGGAGGAGAACTACCCTGCAAAAGAGCACTACCCTCCCCCACAAAAGACACGGTCTCGGTCGCATTAATGGTACGCTTCTTAGAAATGACCTCTTTAAGAAACTTAGCATACGCAGGAATTTGCTTGACCAAATCAATAAAAGGAAGATTTACCTGCAGTGTCTTTAGGATCTCAAAGAACCGATCGAGCTTGGGGTCCACGGTAGCCGGTCGTACACGACCCGGAAAAGGGAGCCTGATCTGAATCGGCGGTGGCGTGTTCTCAACAAAGATCATCCACGATCTGCGGACGCGGTCGGCCTCTGGTCACTCGGCCTTTGGCCGTGTGATCTTTCCTGCTCGTCGCCTCTTCCTCCGCTTGCTTCGGGCTATCATAAACTGTACCACTACGCAAAGTAATAGCACATGCAGTATCATGAGGAGGGTTAGGAGGATTACCTTGGGGTGGCAGGGTACCCTGTTGACGAGACGCTTGCGAAGAAGCGAGCTGTGCCACCTGATTCTCCAACATTTTGATTGCAGCGTCCTTAGCTTGGCCGTCTTTTTGCATTTGCTGCAACATCATCTCTTGCGACTTCTGCATACCCACCATCATTTGTCCCATTTGCAACATCATGGCCTTAGTCTCGGCCAGAGGATCGGGTCCCTGTGTAGGAGGAGGTGGAGTGTAGGGAGGTTTTTGGTAGTTAGGTGGGGGCGTTTGGAAGTTCTTGTGAGGAGGGGTGTAAGGTTGATTTTGTGGTGGTTGGGTGGTTGGGTTCAGCACATTTTGGTTACGATAAGAGAGGAGCGATCGGTCGTAACCAGGTTGGTTTTGATAGGGCAGGTTTTGAAGATAAGATTGATACGGCGAGACACGCCGTTGGGTGCAAAGATACCAGATGAATAACCCATATCGTGCCCCGCAACAGCATTTACATGGGCACTGGAAGAACCACCACCATTCATCCTCATCGATTTGGCGATCGGTAAGAAAGAACTGGCTTGTGAGCACACTAATGCTCTCCTTTTCACGGTCATTATGAGCAGACCGTGAATTACCCCTTGGTTTACCGAATTGAGACGAGTGGATGGCCATCTCCTCGATCAAACCCCAAGCCTTATCATCATCCACATTGTTGGCAAAGCGACCCTCTGCAGCAGAATCCAGGATAGCCCGGCTCTCCTCATATAACCCATTGTAGAAAGTCATGATCACCAACCAAGTATTAAGCCCATGGTGAGGACAATCCCGTATGAGCTTCTTGTACCGCTCCCAAGCTTCAGCCAACGACTCGTCGAATGTCTGCTTGAAGCCCTGAATTTGGCTTCTCATCTGATTAGTGCGTTCAGGGGGGTAGAACTTAGAGTAGAACGCAAGAGCAAGACCATTCCAATCAGTGATCCCCACAGCTTCCTTGTCGAGGTCCGTGATCCATTCACGGGCTCGATCCTTCAATGAAAAAGGGAACAGCATTCCCCTTATCTGGTTTTGTGTAATCCCGGCCTGCTTTATAGTCGAACAGTAGTCCGTAAAGACCTGCATGTGTCGCCCAGGATCCTCGGTGGGATAACCACCAAACTGTTGTCGCTCCACCAAATTTAAGAAGGCGGGGCGAATTTCGAAATTGCCCTGTAGCGTCTCGGGCATCGTGAATCCATTAGGAATGGATTCCGGCTTGGGCACCGAGTGACTAGAAAGTTTAGGCATAGTCACAAGCGGTGGAGTGAAAGGAGTAACCGGAGGTGAGTCCTCTTTGTAGGACGATTGCGTAGCACTAGACGACGCTTCCTCAATATCAATAACTCGAATTGCTTGTCTGCGTAACCTGTGTAGCGCTCGTTCAGGTTCAGGCTCAAAAGGAACTAAACCTGTAGGTGACCTACGCATAAACACAACTACACAAAACAATGAGAAACGGTCTCAAGGAACTAGGTTCCTTGAGACAAGAGAGAAAAACCTAACAAAAACTAAGCAAACACTAACTAGCTAACCGTCACTGCAAGAACGGCGCCAAAATTGATGAGGGTAAAGTCGCGTCTCCTCAATCAAAATAACCTAAGGTCAACTAACTGGTAGCTAGTGGCAGTAGGGTCGAGATCCACAGAGAGACAGAAGAAGTCAAAGGGTTGCTAAGCTAAGGCAGGTCAAACTCAAGGTATGAAAAGTCGGTGTTTTAAAAGGCTAAACTAAGGGCAATGAAAGCAAAGAGAATTAAATATGAATGAGAGGGAGATTAGGGCATTCGGGGTCATGTGACATCGATTCAAGAACTAACTCAAACGGGATTATCAGTCAATTGAAATCATGCAAGTGATTAGGTTTAGGAAAACGCTCTCTCGAGTCAATTTTAACCTTAAGCAAATTTAGCGGGCTCTCGCAACTTACTAAATTCAACTTATCAATTACGCGTGAGTCTAGTTTCAATTCGGCTTTCGATCTTAAACTGAAACAACCTAAATTCAATTCAATAAAGGCGTCCCTAAATTCAATTGATTATAAAACGCGTAGGAAGAAATCAACTTGCACAAATTCAATCGATTAAAGCAATTAAAACATGTTCTGAATCAATATCACAATACCCTAAACCCTAATTAAGAATTAGCTAGACATGGGAAGGGGAAGAACAAAGCAATTGCAATAACAAGACATGATGAAATAAATAAGAACGAAATGAATTAAACCTGGAGTAATCGGAGTTCGCAATGTAAAAGATCAAATCTTGCAAGTAAAATAAAAGCTAAACCTAAGAGTTTTGAGAGTTTAAAGAGAGAAAAGTCTAAATCTAATGTAAAGCAGAAAACGTAATGCAAAACATATCCTAAAACCCTAACTCGAACTCTATTTATAGGCCTCGCAAATCCGGAGAAACAGGGCAAGTAAAACCGAGCGGTTCGTGTGTGAACCGATCGGTTTAGAAACAAACCGATCGGTTTGATGGGGAACCGATCGGTTCTTAGCACTTCAGCAACTTCCAGCAACTTCAAGCCTTGTTCACGTATCCAGAACCTATAGGTTTCGCTCTGAACCTATAGGTTTGACTTCATAAATCATCGTATTGACTCCGAATCAACTCTCGGGCTCCGTGTTGACGTCTCGATACTCGTGAATGCTCCAATAACCTCAGGTTTTAGCTCAGGACCGCCAAAACCTGCAAAATACACACGAGGAACAACAGTATCGCAATATAAAGCAAATAGCTACTAAAACGACTATGAAATCGAGCAAGTGCGAGCTAAATGCAACTATAACGGGGGCATATAAACGATATAAATGACATGTATCAAACTAACAAAGGGGACTACACTTTAGCCCCCCCACCCCACCCCCCCCCCTCCCCGGCTTTGGCACCGAGCGCGCTTGCCTTCCAAGTGTTCTTATTACTTCGGGTACACTCCATATCCGATGACACGCCAAAGTCGCATAAGCAACCGACCCTTATAAAATAAACCAATGGACAATTGAACTTTATTTTATTTGCATGCATCTTGCACCTTCTTATTTTGCATTAAAATCAACTTAAACAATGAATTCGACCTTTAACTGAACCGTTTTCGTTAACAAGTTAAACATGTTAAACTGAGGGTTTTAATCAATCTTTTTGCATTTGCATTTGCATCTGCATTCTTTTACAAACTTTATCGCACTTGTACGTAGCGATAACATTAGCTTAAATATCATCTTACACGGATTATTCTAGGTCAGTAGAGGCTATTTTTACATAGGCTTTTCTAAAAGGTTTTCATAAATCATTAATTGAATTACTCTTTTTCTAAAGTACCCTCACCCCGAATCCATTCTGGTTTCATAGCCTTAGATCTAGGGGTGTCGGCGTGCTCCAAAATCTAGGACATGTCTTTAGGCTTAGGACATGATAGAAGGTTCCTAATTTCCGCGATAATTAGGTGGCGACTCCAAAACAGTTTTAAAGGTTTTTGTAAATTAGTCTTTTTAACCTAAAGCGCCCTTACGCAAGACGCCGAGTTGGGTCCCTCGTCCGATCTCGGGTTCCACACTTTGAAATAACATCCTCGGAGTCGAGGACCTTGCCCATAAGAGCCAACTGATCGATACATGCCTTGATGGCGTGCATATAATTATTTGTACAAACGATCGTATTTATACTGACCCGTAAAATTTTTATTTTTATATTTATTTTTTTATTTTTTTTTTTTGAATTTGAAAATATTTTATTAGAAACAAATTAGATATCATTGGGATCCTGAGCAAAAGGACCGCCATAGATATCTGATTTTGGTGAAGAGGGAGCGGATGAACCGGACTCTTCAGATGACTTGTTTCGAATAATTTGAAGTAGTTTCTGTGCAATTGTTGGATCTTCCATCATTTCTTTGATAAATTGATGATTGAAGTTACTGATTTGGCTTTTTGAACGGGAACGAGTAGAAGTTTGAATTTTTGAGGACGACGAAATTCTGTTAAACTCTTTGATGTTCCATTCCATTTTTCGTCTTGTTTGAATGAAATCGTGAACAACCTCAGGAGAGCAGATTTCTGTCTGGAATTTCGCCCACCATTTGATGTTGAATTTCCGAACAAGAGATAATGGATATGGAGCACATAGATGTTGGAATAAGTCATATGTCCAACACATTATCCAGGGAATTTTGAATTCAGCATGAAAAAGTAGGGGTTTTTGATATAATTCTCCTTTTGTATGGGCAATGAAGATGTCTAATCCTTGTTTGCAGATAGAAGGGTAGATGTCTTGGGTTGGTCCAAAATAGTACCACCATTGGTAGAACCAAATTGGAAATTGTTTTGGGCAATTTTTATGAAAGGTAATGAGCCAGGAGTGATCATAATCTCTCAGAAGGAGAGCTCTTGACCAGGCGTTTTTGTAGTCTGTGTAGGAATAGGTTTGAGGGATGAAGGTTTTTGAAAAGTCTTTCTCAGCAAAGGGTTCAATCCATTCGTCAAAAGATCTTACCTTTTTGATGATCAATTTTGAGTATTGAATGGTACCAGTTGTTGATCGTTCGTGTTTGATTTCGACTGAATCTGAATCAATCAAAATGAATTCGTAGAATAGTTGATTCTTTGAGGTATTATCAGAAAACCACTGAAGTCCTTGGGGAAAGGTTTTGTAGTTATTTTTTCTGAACTCTTCAATGGGTGGTGCCTCTCTGTATTTGGTGAGGCATAAGGGTTCTATGAAGCTTTTTGTGAAGTATCCTGTTGAAGGTGGAGAGGTATTCTTCCTTTGTTCTTGAATTTGTTGGGCTTTGGTTGGTTGTTTTTGAGGCTGATTTTTTAAAGCTTGGGAATAAGGCAAGGCTGGGAAATCAGCTAAAGGAATAAATTGATTGGAGGTCTGAATTTGATTTTGAGGGATTTGAGGTTTTGAAGTGGCTGGTTTTGAGGATGAGGGTTTTGAGACTTGGATTTTCATTTCATAGTCGTCTGAGGATTGATATCCTCCGATTTGAGCTTTTCCTTTGTTGTTTGACATTTCCCCTGTAAGAATTCCCTTGTTAAGAAATCTGGTAGGGAATTTTGATCTCCTTTGATGTATTCAATATCAAAATCAAATACAGATAAAATAGCTTGCCAACGGGCAAAAATTTGTTTTGAAACAATGTTCTTGACATCTTTTTCTAAAACTTCTTTTGCTCATTTAGAATCGACTCTTAAAAGAAATTTTTTATTGAAAAGATCGTCTTGAAATTTTGAAACACATAAAACAATAGATAAAATTTCATTTTTAATTGTTGAATAATTTTTTTTGAGGGCCTAACCAAACTCCAGAATGGTATCTTACTAATTCTTCTTTGTTATGCAGTTTTTGTTTGAGGATACCACCATAACCTATTTCAGATGCATCGGTTTCTACTATCATGAATGCATTTGGATGTGGAAGGACAAGACATGGGAGATTCTTGACCTTTTGCTTGAGACTCTTGACCAATTTTGTATGTGACTCTGACCATGCAGGAGGATTTTTTTGTAATCTTTGAAATAGGAGACTACATGATTGACGCAAATTGGGAAAAAAGTCTGAAACATAATTTAAACATCCTAAAAATCTTTGTAATTGAGTTTTGTCTCTAAGTTCGTCTGGAAATTTGTCTGCAAAATCTATAACTCTGGTTATGGGCGTCGTTATTGTTCCTTTGTAAATTTGATGACCTAAAAATCGTACATTTGTTTGGAATAATTTCATCTTTGGAGCGGATATAACTAATCCATTTTTCTTAATTATATGTAAAAATGTTTGAAGATGTTTAAAATGTTGGTCTAAACTTTTTGAGAATATTAACACATCGTCGATATAAACTATTGAGAATGTAGTGTAAGGAGTAAGAATATCATTCATAATGTTTTGAAATTCTGAAGGAGCATTTTTGAGTCCAACGGGCATTACGTTCCATTCATAGTGCCCAAATGGAACAGTGAAAGCAGTTTTATACCTATCTTGTTCAGCTATTTGAATTTGCCAAAATCCTGATTTCATATCAAATTTCGAAAATATTTTGAATCATAAAGACGTTTGAGTAGATCTCTTTTATTTGGTATAGGGTATCTGATCCATTGGAGAACTTTGTTTAAAGGTTTATAATTTATGACAAGTCTAGGAACACCTCGTTCCTTTTCAGCGGCATTGTAAACATAGAAAGTTGTACAGCTCCAGGGTGATTTAGGAGATCTAATGAGTTTTTTGTCTACTAGAGTTTGAATTTCTTGTTTACAGAATTCTAAGAGTTCAGCATTCATTTGAATTGGACGAGCTTTGGTAGGAATAAATTTTTCATCGAATCCTTGAATATAAGGAAGACTAACAATATGTTTTTTTCTATCCCAAAAGGCGTTAGGAATATCAGCACAAACACTTCTTTTGAAGATTTCCTCTAAATCTAAGATTTTCTTTTGAATTTTTGGATCTTTCAATCTGTCTTCTATCTTTTGATAAGAGATTTCTTCTTTAATATCATTTTTCTGGGATATTTTTTGATTGATACTGTTAGTAGTTTGATAAATTGAACAGTTTTGAAGTAGATTTATATCTTTTTGCATGATAGGGGAAAGATATTTAAAAGATATTTTCTTTCCTATAATTTCAGTATGAATTCCTTTATTATCTACTTTGAATGGTGTTAATTTAGTAATGAATGGTGTTCCAAGAATAATATCATTACTTATTCCTTCAACTACTATGAAGGTATTTTTAAAACGATAACCATTATTTACTATAGCAGCATTTGTAAGTTTGTGTTTAATATGAAGGGGTTGATTATTCGCACTATATAATTGTGTAGTAGTTGACTGATAATATTTTCTAGGTATTATACCATATTTGATACAGTTTTGATCTGCTCCAGTATCTATCAAAGCCAAAAAAATTTGAGTAAAATCTTCTACTTGTAATGTTACTATGGCGTTCCATTTTTGAAAATTTATTTTTTGAATAGTCTGAACAAATTGATCATCTTTATCATAATTTTCTTTAGTTGTATTTGACAAATTATTTTCTATAGTTATACTTTGATCTGATCCTGAAGGTATTTTATTTGGTACCTTTTGTTCTATCATTAAAAATCTTTGATTTAAATCTGATTCATTTATTTGAATACCTTGAATTTGACCTTTTAATTCGTTAATTTGAATTTTTAAAGTATTAATTTCTTGTTGCATTTGATTAATAGGAGAATTATTATGTTCTAAGGTTTTAAATGAATTTGGTGGATATTTATTGAATAATTTTGAAATACTAAAAGGTTCAGTTGGTGGTATGATAGTAGAATTTTCTGTTTCATTATTCATTAAACTTTTCAGCCTTGAAATAACACCCTTTTTAATGGTTGGATCTTCTACTTTATCTAAGATATCCAGAAGAAAGTTTTTATCATTCTTATCCGAAATTACATTTATTATAAATTTAGGAGAAGACGTAGCAGAGTCGTAGGACTCGTCTGATGAATTTTGAATAATATCTATTTCATCCTCATCTTCTTCTTCAGAAGAAGATCATAAGAAAAGTTTGGATAATTTTTGACACATGTCTGGATCTTCTTGAAATAATTCATTAATTTTTTTTTTTAACATAACATTTGTTAGCTTTATGACCAGGTTTTCCACATTTAAAACAAATAATTTCTTTATTATTACTAGAATACTTTTGGGTAGGTTTTTTGGATTTTCTTCTATAATATTTTTGTGGAGATGAAAAGTTTTTCGTTTTGTTAGAGTTGAATCTTTTCTTATTAAATCTTTTTATTTGAGATCTTCTCTTGGATGATGGTGCTTGTATTTTTTCCATACCAAATGCTTCACAGAAGCATCCTAATTCTTTTCTTGATTGTTTCTTTTCTGAATTATATTTGGATTGAATTCTAAGTTCTTCACAGAGGGCTAATCCCTGCTCTTTGACAAAAGCAAACAATTGACCATAAGTTATATTTAAATATGGAATATTCTCACTTCCTATGACTTCTTTGAGCTTTCTAAAAATCCTTTGAGAAAAGAGGTTTGGGAGACCAGAGATGAATTTTTCTTTCCAAAATCCTTCATTACAGTCTGGTCTTCTAAGAACATAGGTTAAGAACATATCTTTGTACCACCTATAATCACTTAATGTAGGACATCTTAAATTAGTAAGGATAATTTTTTGGGAAGATAACTCTCCTTGAGGATTTCCTACAAAATACATTCCTATTGTGATGATTAAAAAGTCACAACAGTTATTTACTTGAATTTCATTTCCATGATCATCTGTGAATTCTGTCTTATGGTTTAGAATCTCTAACTTACTTTCTAATGTTAAAGAGTTATCCCACCAGTTTTTTAATTGACCAGTAAATCCGGCAATGATCATACTAAAAACGAATTGTTCATTTGATTCTCTGAGCTTATAAGCTGCCTTAGCCATACCCATTTCTTTATTAAGAATTTCATACTCTGATTTACCATCTATATTCCATTCATGAATAGTTTGAGGAGAATATTGATTTGTTCTAAATTTTGAACGTTCTTCAAATTGAATATCAGGAGGAGTAGGCCTTTGATAGTAGTTTCTAGTTGAAATGTTTTGCCAAGAAGGATTATTATTTCTTATTTTATTTATTTCTTGATTATCATTAAATTGTTGTTCTAATTGAGATATATCATCTTCACTTTCTATATCAATTTCTGAATTTGAACTTGAATTTGAATTCTTTTTGATAACATTTACTTGTTTAGAGGCTAATTAAGAAAGACTACTTGAAAGTTTATTTAAAATTTCTGAGGATGATGATGTAGCGGTATCAGAATTCTTTTCTAGTTTGGAAGTGATTGGAAAAGGAAGATTTTGTGGTTTAAAATGAGGATATGATAATTGATTTGGAAAATTTTGAATTTTAACTGATTTTGGGGAATCTTCTTTCTGTGTTTTATTATCTAACTTAGTAGATACATGATCCACTTGAGTTGCTATTGTTTGTTGAATTTGATTTGAGTAATTATTTTGTTGATAAATTTTAAGTATATCTTCTACTATGACAGATTGATTTTTTTGTTCTTCTCTTCCTATTTTATAAGGGGCTGCTTCTATTTCCGTTTCTTCTATTTTGACCTTAAAAGCAGAAGGAGGAGGATGAACCGAAGTGACAGTTCTTCCATCAGACATGCTCTAATTTCTTGTTAATTTGGTTTGTGTTTGGATATAAGATTGTTTATAAGGGTTAATTATTTTTTGATTTTGACAGTATAATTCAAACCAAGTAAAGAAAGGAATATTAATTTTAAATTTCTCAATATCAGTGTACCAGTCTTCCCTTATCTTCTTTTTAACTTGCTCATCGAAATTTAAAAACCATTCTTTTCGTTCCTTATTTTGAATAGAATTAAAATCTTCACGTAAATATTCTTTATTTATCTTGAATTTCTCAGTTATGGTATTTATTGATTGAAAATCTGACATTGTAGGTGATTGAGGGGGCGATGAAACCGCTTGATACTCTGGAATAGGAGTTTTATGATAAACTTTGTATTGAGTTTCAGAAGGATCTATTTGAGAGCATGATTTTCTTGATGAAATAAAAGAGGAAGAAGCCTTAGGCATTGAAGAGGTTTCTTTAAAAGAGTTAAATCGAAGCAAAATTCTTTGATCATTTTCTTCAATATCATCTATATCTTGTTTAAGCATACTAGGAGTAGGAGGTTCTTTAGGTATCATGAATACTTCTGGAATGGTTATCTTATCCCATGAAAGAGCTTTAGCTGTCGTAACTAAAGATTTGGTTTTATTATCTATTGCTTGAACTTGTATGAAAATAGTTTCTTCTTTTGAAGAGGGTTCATGTATGAATTTTGGATTAACAGTGGAACTCATGAGTCTAAAATAAAGTCTAAATACTACCGCAAAATTTTTGGCCAATTCTTTAAATTTATTATTATGAACATGAATATCTAAAATTAAAGATTCTTGTATTAAAGGATCTGTGAGGTCTACTGTGAAATTTAGAAAACAATTAAAATATATTGGACCATTACAGACATTTGTTTGAACAGCTGCTAGTAATGAATCTTTATACGAATTTAGACGATTATCTCTTAAAGCTAAATATATTGGACATATTTAGGATTTGGTTTACGAATGTTATGATCAAGGCGAGTCACAACATTGCGAGGATGGGGAGGGGGCCGTGGTTGACGAGGTGGGGCAGCAGAGGGAGCTGGCGAAGGAGTGGGGGGTAAGGTGGCGGTGGGAGCATCTGTGGTGGTCGTAGGAAATGAAGTGGAAGTGGGGACCGAGGCATTAGGTAGGTTGGTAGGGGGAGGGGGTGCAGTGGGTTGGCGACGAGTGTAGACTTGGGTGATAGGAGGGCGGACGCGAGGAGGGGGGTCGACAGTTGCAGTGTCTTGAGTAGGGGTGGTGGAAAGGAGGAGCGGAAGCACAAGCTGACACCAGTCATCAGGGTTGGTGGATTCAAAGGGGTTAGATAAAGTGGATAAAAGACTAGGGTAAGGGAACTCATCCTCAACAAACCTAACGTGTCTTGAGGTGAATAGACGATTAGTCTTAGGTTCAAGACAATGAAAAGCACTCTGTGTGGAGGAGTAGCCAACGAATATACATGGAGTAGAGCGATAGTCAAGTTTATGTTTGTTGTACGGACGGAGCCAAGGGTAGCAGAGACAGCCAAAGTTGTGTAGCTTGGCATAGTTAGGTTCAAGGTTGTGTAGTTTAAAGAACGGAGTGAGGCCGTTTAGGAGAGATAGGGAAGGATTTATGAGATAGACAGCGGTGCGGAATGCGAAGGGCCAAAATGTGGTGGGAAGTTGGGCATGGGCTAGCAAAGCAAGACCGATTTCAACAATGTGGCGATGGCGTCGTTCAGCGTAGCCATTATGTTCTGGAGTGTGTGGGATGAGGTTAAATGACTGACGTTGTTGTCTAGTATGGGTGATGTTAGTTTTAGGAACTCACCGCTATTGTCAGAATAGAAACGTCGAATTGGTTTATTAAAGTGTTTTTCGACTAAGGCTTTGAAACGAAGGAATACTTGTGGTGTTTCAGATTTGTTTTTAAGCGGAAATAACCGTACATATTTGCTAAAGTGGTCGACAAAAATGACATAGTACTTGTATTTTTCACGAGAAAGGATGAGACTAGTCCATAGGTCAGAAAAAATAAGACCAAGTGGTTCGGTGGTGGTGAACGATGAGGTTGAAAATGGTAATTTAGTACTTTTACTAATTAAACATGAGTCGCACTGAGAAAATTTTGGCGAAGTAAATAGTAAACTTTTATAAATAACCTGCATTACATCATTATTTGGATGACCAAGTTTGTGGTGCCATGATAGGGCTTTATTACTAGAAAAACAAGAATGAAAATTAATAGGACTAGAATCAGATGAGCCCATGTGGCTTTTATTAAGAGTACTACTAGTATGACTAGTTAAACTCAGGGAGCCTAATGGGCCATTATTATTAAACCTAAACTTAGGAGCATGAAGGGAAGTTGAGCCCAGTTGTAAGGAAGAGACGGTCTTGCGGGTCGGGCTCACTTCATAAACACCTTTTTTAGCCTTCCCTTGGAGGAGGGTTTTGTTTGTCGACATCTCCTTTACACAAAAATCAGAAGGTGAAAAAACAACGTAAGCATTGTTGTCCTTGCAAAGTTGAGAAATGGAGATAATATTTCTAGCAATTACAGGAACATGTAAAACATCAAATAATTGAAGAGAGGAATGAGGTAAAATTGTTGTACCTATATTGGTGATGTCGAGTGAAGAGTCATCCTCGATGAGGAGGCCGTCGGTTCCGGCGTTTGGCGTGTGCAAGGCAAGGATGTCGATGTCATAGGTGACATGATTGGAGGCTCCACTATCGAGGAGATATGCCAGATTTGGGGGCAGATGAACCACTAGTGGTGGCCGTGTGGGCCTGGTGATTGGTTTGGTGAGATGGGTTGTGCTGACGGGTTGGTGGGGCCGGAAAGATGATATTTGGGAAGAGTTTGCGAAAGAGGGGGCAGTCGGCCGGCGATGACATGTCCCACCTGCCGACACCATTGACAGCGACCCTTAAAGGGTTTAGGTTGCTGGTTGGTCGGGTTTCCAGAGGAAGGAAGAAGCCCATTACGCGATTAGAGACCCACGGTAGCTGGTGTTAGGGCGATAGCCGACATTCACGGTGGGTTGAAACGGGTCAGGGGTTGGGTTTTGCTTGGTAAGGAATTCATGTTGGAGAAGCTTCTCATGGAGATCTTCGAAAGAGATCGGATTATCACGGGCTCGGACCGCGTCAATTACTGGTTTGAAGATGTTATAATCAAGGTGTTGGAGTTATGATCGAAAATATTAGTGAATTAATTAGTTGCTATATTAAATTAGTGGGAAATTACAAAATCTGTGTTAAGTTATATTAGTGAAAGTTTTATAGTTAGTGAAATTAGTGGGTCTAATTAGTGGCATTAGTGTTAGATTATTAGTTGATTGTTTTGCCTATATAATGACTAAGTTACTATGTAATTATTTGAGCAAGTTTAATATAATTAACTTCTCCCTTTTCTCCTAATTACATTCCCCCTTAAAAATTCTACACAAGGCCACGGAGAACCTTTGAAATAACATCCTCGGAGTCGAGGACCTTGCCCATAACAGCCAACTGATCGATACATGCCTTGATGGCGTGCATATAATCAGTAATGGTTTGGTTGTGGGTTTTGACAATAGAGTCAAGGCGGTCTTTGATTTGGAGAATGTGAGTACGGGACGGGTTGGCGAAAGTTTGAGCCAAGATGTTCCACGCCTCCTTGGAGGTGGTGGCGCGGACGATTAAGGCTTGCATTGTGGGTGCTAAGGTACCCATCAGGGCACCCAAAATAAGTCCATCCTGCTTTAGCCAGGTTTGGTAAGCGGGATTAGGTTTTGGTTGTTCCGACTTATCATCGAAGGGAAGGGTTTCTGCGGGTTACGGGGTAGAACCGTCGAGGTAGCCGAGAAGGCTGAAACCGAAAAGTATGTGTGTTAACTGAAACCTCCATGATGTGTAATTGGTCGAGGTGAGTTTTACACATTGACTGAGGTTGAGGGAGGTGATAAGTGCATATTTAACCGATATTTTATATAATTATTCCCGGCATTTTATACTTAGCACGACATTTTTAGCACGTTTTCTATAATATTTTCTCCTTTTGCGATTTACTACGACTTTGTGATTTTATTTGCAGAATAGAGAACTAAGAGCTGAAGTTATCGTGGAGCAAATGCGGGTCGTGAATTTGGTGAAATTACGAAGATCAAATATAGAACCCGAGAAGATGGAGCATGATTGTAACAACCCGGCTTTTCGTGACTTAATTAAACAAGGCGGAAATATTAATTAAGTATTTTATATTACAAAACCGGATGTTATCGTATTACAACTCAAAATACATAATCAGAGTTATAGATAAACATGGTCATTAATGCGAGATTCTAAGAATAAAGTCATATTACATTCTCTTAATAAGTCGAAATAAAAATATGCAATCCCCTCATGCTGCTCGGTAATGATCTTGGGGTACCTACAGTGAACCGTATTATCGTCTACAATCCCGCACATAACCGTGATTGCTCCTTGGCCATCATTAGGCTCATATCAAATGTGCATAATAAACAATACATCTTATAACGTATATGAATGTTGCATGTAGCAAATAATAAGATTTCTCAAGTTATAATAAGCATGCGATTTAAAACGATAAATCATATAAGGCATGATATTCAGTTATAGATAAACATAACAGGTAAAATCATATCAATAGTTCCACAAGTATTTAGCATAATTACGGTGCGATATCAGATCGCAAATTATTAGATAATACTATATCAATCACATCATGCAGACTCGATTCATTTCAGAATTTTGTGGTCTTAAATTTTCAAAGATGTTCCGACTCACTTTCACATAATCAACACATATTGCTTACGAGCCTGACCACTGAGTAGGCCTTTGTACTCTGATCGCTTGCATCTCGCTAAAATAGGGCAGCGACTTACTCGACTCGTAAACCACGCCGAATACTATAGTACTTGCATCTCATCTTCTATTGTTCGAAATGATTCGAACTTCTGATACAATCCCGTCAAGTGATCTTTACGCGGGGTAGGAACGAATGCTAGCGTCGCACCCACTAAGAACGAAACGCGGCAAGGAGATAGAACCGCGAGATGACAATCGCAATAAGGTCGCGGTGGCCCTGTTACCTCTAGCGAAATAGGGGGATCAACCCTATTTTAATATGCATATTCTAATATTCACTTTAAGAATGGGCTATGCTATTCATAGAGCACCTTAACTCTGAATAAAGCGACTACTTCCTAGAGACTGACCCAAAAGAGTTGGCATATTCATTATCTCTTACGGATTAGGTAGTACGACTTAAGGCACAAAGGCATGGGCAGGATGACTAAGCAATAAAGCAGCCGGCTTGAAACCACACTATTCGAGATGACAATCGCAATAAGGTCGAGATAGTGGTATCCGTACAAGACCATCTTAACCCCCACTTCACTCACGATTGACGTTTTCATAATAGAGGCTCAAGCTTTTGACCTGTTTTTTTAACTTACTTGAGATTTATTATTTTATTTGATATTTTATATCACATGTTACTAGACTCTCCTAGTCATATCATCAAACGTTTAAATTTTGTATTCGGTTTCATATGATCACATAACGTGTTCGTTTATTATTTGAAATGTGGTTGATTATTAACGCTTTTAATTTTCTAAGTTGATACGTTTATTAGTATGTCCAATTTAATTTAAGTGTTTTTCGAAACACTTTAGTTATTTAAATTATTCATTTTCATTTTTCTATAATTAGGTAAATTTTAAATTATTTACAATATTTCAAATTTTGAAATTTGAAGTATCTTTGAATTTTGAGATGCAACTTGTTTAACAAGTTCCGGGAATTTTTGCTATTCACGTCTTGGGATTTTAAAAGATAACTTGTTCAACAAGTTACCTCTAATTCTCCTTATAATAAGTTCTTGCTAAATTACGCAGATACAAATGAGAGCATAATAAATTCAATATTATTGACAATTTGATAATTAACAAATTGAGTTTTCTGATATGATTAGTTATGTGTGTTTACACATTTATAGAGTACAAATACATTGATGAAGTGTTGTATCTTTTCACTACAGAGAGTTACAATGCTTCGGTTCCGATTCCGCTTTGTTTCTTGCAGTGTATCTGTGGCGCCAATACCCCCCCTCAAGTTGGAGCATGTAAGTCACAAATGCCCAACTTGTTGCGAAGAAACTCAAATTGCAATTTGCCAAGAGCTTTGGTAAAAATATCAGCCAATTGTGTCTTGGTAGGGGTGTAGGAAAGTTTAAGCAAACCAGCTGTGACGGCATCACGAACGAAATGACAGTCCGCTTCAATATGTTTAGTTCGTTCATGAAACACCGGATTTTGAGCTATATGTAGGGCAGATTGATTATCACAATGAAGTTGGATGCCATCAGTATGTTGAACTCCCAAGTCACTAAGGAGTTGTTTCAGCCATTTTAATTCACATGTAACCGCTGCCATTGAACGATATTCTGCTTCGGTGGATGAACGGGAGACCGTTAGTTGCTTTTTAGTGCGCCAAGAAACAGGGGAGTTGCCGAGAAAAATTATCCACCTTGTTAGAGAACGCCTTGTACGAGGGCAACTTGCCCAAACTGAGTCACACCAGCCTTCCAAATGCAAGGGACTATCGGAACGAAGTAAAATTCCTTGTCCTGGATTCCGCTTTAAATATCGCACCACACGGAGAGCTGCCTCCCAATGTTCAATTCGGGGTTCGTGAAGAAACTGAGATAAGATATGAACACTGTAAGCAAGATCCGGTCTAGTGACTGATAAATAAAGTAAACGTCCGACGAGGCGCCTGTATGATTCTGCATTCTGTAGAAGGTCGCCTTTCGCAAGAGCCAGATTATGATTTTGTTCCATTGGAAAATTGCTTGGTTTAGCATCCAATAAACCTGTTTCTGAGATAATTTCTAATGCGTATTTTCTTTGACACAAATAAATACCTTCTGTACTTCTTGCGATTTCAAGGCCCAAAAAATATTTTAAACGACCCAAGTCTTTCATCTTAAAACAGTCTCCCAAATAAGCTTTAAACATCTGAAGTGCAACTTTATTATATCCTGCAATGATCAAGTCATCCACGTAAACGAAAACATGGAGGCAAATGTCGCCTCTGCATAATACAAATAAGGAATAATCGGAATATGATTGTTTAAAACCATAATGCTTCAATGCCGCTGCAAGTTTTGCGAACCAACATCGTGGGGCTTGTTTTAACCCATATAGTGATTTCTTCAAGCGACAGACTAAATCCTGGTTAGTGTTATTAAAACCAGGAGGGATTTTCATGTATACTTCTTCTCCTAAGTCTCCATGGAGGAAAGCGTTGTGTACATCCATTTGATGTACTTCCCAATTTTGGATAGCAGCGACGGCAAGGAAAGTTCGAACAGTAACCATTTTTGCAACTGGCGCAAATGTTTCGTCGTAGTCGATGCCTTCTATTTGGTGATGACCAAAGACAACAAGCCTCGCTTTGAGGCGCTCAATACTTCCGTCAGAATGATGCTTAATTTTAAAAACCCATTTACTACCAAGTGCTTTCTTTCCGGGTGGGAGTGATGTGAGTTCCCACGTTTCATTGTCCTCGAGAGCCCGAATTTCGCTAGCCATTGCTGCACGCCATTCTGCATTTTTAACGGCTTCCTTAAAATTGCGAGGCTCTTGAGTTGACCTGATTGCTGCAACAAATTTCTGATGGCAAGTAGTAAAACGGTCATTTGAAATGAAGTTAGTGATAGGATACGGAGTACCTGAGACATGACGTGGAGGCGGTGAAATGGAGGAGGACTTTACACTGTTGGTGATATGCGTGGAGTGTGATGGAATGGTGTAGTGCTCATAACCTTGCAGCCTGGTTGAAGGTATCTTAGTACGAAATCCTTTACCCATTTGTAGAGAGTCATCAGTACTTACATCCTCTCGGATTTCAATATTGTCAGAAGTGTGTGGCGGCGGAAGTAATTCTGTATTTGTGTCCGGTAAGGACTCTTGTAGACAATCCCTTGCAATCTCCTTGGAATTTCTGGTATTTCTGGGAAGGTTTAATAAAGGGTCGACAATATCATTATCAATAGGTGGAAGATCATGAAATAAAGGCTGAGCAGGGGGGCTGTTGTTTGATATAGCAGCAAATGGAAATTCATCCTCACAAAATCTAACATCACGGGATATAAAATATGAACGGGTTTGTAAATCAAATAATCGCCATCCCTTTTTACCATAGGGATATCCCACAAAAATGCATTTCCGACTCCGACTAGCAAATTTATCTCCATTGTGCTTTTGATTATGGGCATAACACAAACATCCAATAGTACGTATACTATCGAGAGAAGGTGGTTTACCCAGAAGCTTTTCATAGGGGGTGAGATAATTGAGCAACCGAGAAGGAGTGCGATTGATTAAAAAACAGGCCGACAATACACAATCCCCCCAAAATTGTATAGGAAGATGACCTTGAAACCGAAGGGCCCTTGCCACGTTTAGTATATGACGATGTTTACGCTCCACTCGACCATTTTGTTGGGGAGTATCGACACAAGACGTCTCAAAAATTATCCCGTGTTGTATGAAATAGTCGCGCAAACAATTGAATTCCGTACCATTATCACTTCGAACTTTTTTTATGTTGGCGTTGTATTGCCGTTCAGCAAAAGCGATAAAACTTAGAAATTTTTCCATCACTTCAGTCTTATTGCGTAACAGGTAAACCCAAACGGCACGAGAGAAATCGTCAACAATAGATAAAAAATAAGATGATCCACATGAAGATAATCGTCTATAGGGACCCCATAAATCACAATGTATATGTTCAAAAGCACAGGTTGCATTACTCTTACTCGAAGGAAATTTAGATCTAGTTTGTTTAGCACGGAAGCATATATCACATGCTTTCTTATTTTTAGTAGTAGTATAGCGTACACCAGGGACATATTTCAACACTTTTTCCGAAGGATGTCCTAAACGCTTATGCCAAAGGTCGATCGCAGTAGATCGGTCACTTGTTGCTAATACACGGAATTTTGGAACCCCACGGAAATAGTAAAGTCCATCCTCTTGTTCACCCGCTCCAATCAATGTCCTCGTCTTCCGGTCCTGGAGTACACACAGAGCATCAGTGAAGTATATCGTACAATCCGAATCATTAATTAACTGGCTGACTGATATTAAATTGCAGTTTAATTGTGGAACATATAAAACATTATGCAATTGTAATCCTCCAGCGAGGAAAATGCTGCCTTGATGTGTAGCGATGACATTACTGCCGTCCGGTAAACCCACAGTGTTATGTGGAATTCGTTTCACATTTCTCATGATTTGTACGTTGCCTGTGACATGATTTGTAGCGCCAGAGTCAACAATCCATAAGGCAGTAGTGTTCTTACCCTGAAGACGATCTTTGGATTTTGGTATATTCATAAGATCGAGAATCTGTTGCCATTGGGATGCCGTAATACCAGCCAATCCTGAACCATTCTGACTAGTGGTCGGAATTGGGTCTTCTGTTTTAAAAGTTTTGGTCGACGGACCACACCCAATATTGTTAGCACGGACAGTAGTGATGCCACCCTTTTTACGATTCTCTATATGGTTTGAGTTTGTGGTTCCACGACCCTGGGCGCGACCACGTGGTCTGTCAGTCCACCACTCAGGGTAGCCATGAATTTTGAAACATGTAGTCTCATCATGGCCATTTTGATGACAATGATTGCAAGTTTTTCCCAAATTATCAGTGTTTTTATTTTTCTGTCGTCCATTAAGATTAACCTTAAAAGCCATAAGACCGTCTCGACCATAAGATAATTCAGTACGACGGAGACTTCATCTTGAATGATTCTCTGATACGCAGTCTCAATTTTGGGAAGAGGCTCCTGTGCGAGAAGTTGAGATCGAACAGTGGAGAATGCGTTGTCTAGACCAAGAAGGAAATGATGAACGTGTTCTTCATCTTTAAGTTGGGAAACCTGCTTAGCAATATCACAAGTACAACTCCCACATTTACAGGTAGGAGTTTTAACATATGTAGTTAATTCATCCCATATTTTAGACAGACGACCAAAATATGTTGATACTGGTTCGTCTTTCCCTTGCTTGCAGTCACCGAGGGCTGCTTTCAATTGACAGATTCGAGTCCCATTAATGACACAAAACCGTTGTTGGAGATGAGTCCATAAGGCTTGTGCGTCATCGTAATATGACAGAGTCGAGCGAAGAGACGGTTCAATGGTATTGAGTAACCACGCAACTAACATTGAATGAACCGCGACCCAATCATCAAGTTTCTCTGAAGTGGTGGGTTTCGGTATAGTGCCTTCGATGAACCCATATTTCCGTTTCGCTTGTAACGAAGTGCGAATTGCCCGTGCCCATTCATCATAATTAGGGCCATGCAATTGAATTGGAGTAATGGTGGTGCCCGGATTATCATTTGAACCGAGAAAATATGTCAAATCGACTTTCGTCTCGGATTTGGTTTCTGCATCTTTGACCATGATGTGATAATGGCGTTGAGATGATGGAAGAAGGAAGAAAAAAATAATAATAATTAAAAAAACTGATCTTTCTTTTTAGTTAGTAATTTGCAGAATCTTAGGCTCGATACCATGCTAAATTACGCAGATACAAATGAGAGCATAATAAATTCAATATTATTGACAATTTGATAATTAACAAATTGAGTTTTCTGATATGATTAGTTATGTGTGTTTACACATTTATAGAGTACAAATACATTGATGAAGTGTTGTATCTTTTCACTACAGAGAGTTACAATGCTTCGGTTTCGATTCCGCTTTGTTTCTTGCAGTGTATCTGTGGCGCCAATACTTTTACTATTCATCGACACTATTCACATAGCTCACTATTCATCTTAGTCACTATTCACATTAGTTACTATTCATCGGTCACTATTCATATTCAATCTTAGTTACTAAGTTATTAAAATATCTAAATATTTTCTAAGTCTAAAATCGTAACTTAATTGCTAAGTAAACTTTCCAGTGTCAAAGTTGTTAGGTTCAGTTCGTAAAAAGTGATAAACGATATTTATTTTAAAATGATACTTAGTTAAATTTAGTCATCTATTTAACTAAATTTAGCGATTTTCATTTTTAAGAATAGTGTCGTGGTTGGTTCATTAAGTCCTTATCGTCCAAGTCCAACAGTCCAATATTATGCAAAGGCAGTAGCACACGATTTCATTCATTTTTATAACGGTTATAACTTTTTAATCGATTTATTATATTTCTTTTATAACGAAATTGATTTACACAAAAATTCAATTCTAATAACTATTTAGTTTTAGGGATTTAGTGATATTTTCATTTTGATCAAATTAGGTCCATTTTTAATGCAAATGCCATGTGGTTTCATATATGTTATAGTTCTTTTATTTCTTTTAAATTCTTAATTCTAACTTACTAACTAACTAATTAAATTATTTTAACAATAAACTAAAAAGTGATAAAAATAATTTTAACCCTAAATATACTAAAATGCTGCGTGATTTTAATGGTTATGGTCCAATTTTCATTTTTCGATTTTTATCGGTTTTAGCTTAAAGTTTTAATATTCTAATTATTCTAATACTCCCTCCATTCAAATCCAAAGTGCATATATGTGATATATCTCTTTTGTACACTATTCATTCTTAGGCGTTCAATTTCAATTATCTCTCGATACGTAAATATAGATATATTCATGTGTGATCTTGTTTGATTCGTCTTTATGAGTAGAAAATTAAAATATATTTTTTACATTTTTTGAATAAACGTAGCTAAAGATATGTAACTCGCAAAAGTCGTCTCGGCAAATGTGAAAAAAGAAAGTGGTAGTTTGGATTTGAATGGAGGGAGTATGATTTAAACTAAAATAAAATTTTATAGAAATTTCATTTAACTTATAAATTTTAGGCCAAGTGATTTAGTGATACTATAACCGAGATTTTTATTTCTATAACTTTAAGTTTATTTAAATTATGATATTTTTATACTAGAAAGATATAAACTAATCTATACTTTGACTAAAAGTTTTATTATATTAATGAATAGTGTTTTTCAACACTTTAAATTTCTAATTTTTAAATCTTAAAGATTTAGATTGTTTAAGTTATATATTTAGTATTATAAATACTTACTAGTGAAATAAAACAATAAATAACAACAAACATAAAAACATTATGAATCAAAGTAAGCTAAAATGAAGAACACATGAAGAACACTCAAGAACACACATGAATTTCATATGAACATCAAGAACTCAAAAATTCATATTATTATTTAAATTTCACAAAAATTAGTAATAAGTCTAATTAATCTAAACTAACATTATATATTATTTACAACAATTAAAAGTAAAAATTGATCAAAAAATTTAGTAAATGCCGTGGCCTTTTAATATTTTCACAAAATTTATATTTTCGTTTTTTCTTCACTTTAAACTCATAGTTACTCCCTCCATTCAAGTCCAAACACTTCGGTTGCTTTATCACATTTGTCGAGGCGAATGTCGGAACGGAAATATCTATAATTTCACACGATAAAAAAATTTAAAAATTAGATGTTAATATTGTACGCATAAAGACGAATCAAACAAGATCACACACGGTTATATTTTCACTTATAGATTGTCGGGAATTTCAAATATTACCGACACATATGAATAGTGTCAAAAAGGTAAATGTTTGGTTTGGACTTGAATGGAGGGAGTAATATTTAACATAATTTTACATATAAACTTATATATATTTAAAACTCATAAAACATAAACAAAACATATACACAACAATTTAAAGTGTATAATAAAAATGATACTAAACATGCTTTAAATTAAACTACAACAAATCTACTCACAATATTATTAGTTATTATCATTTTAGTATACATCATATAAACACATAAACACACATATGATAACTTAGCACAAAATCAATATATATATATTATAACAATTTATTTATTTATTTCAAACACAAACTATACATGAAAATAACTAGTGTGCGGGGGCACCTTAAATTAGATGGTTAATCGTTGGGGGATCTAAAATAAATTTTAGACCCGAAAATTCTTCACCCATAACCCAATGTTCTTTACCCAAATTAAACCCGAGAATGTTAGCTCCAAAACCCACTAATATAACTAGAATACTAAGGAATTATTAGAGATAATATTAGGGTATTATTTAAGAGGTTTTTGGAAGAAAATGGAAGAAAATAAAAGAGAGGAAATGAGGGGAAGTAGCTCGGCATTTTGGAGGAGCTAAGGTGTTCATTTTGGTCTTTAAAACTTATAAGGTAAGTTAGAAAACAAATTAGGTTAAAATTTAGGTTTTAATTTAAATAAAGTTTAATTAAAAGAAATTAAAAGTAATCATCATTTTTGGCCAAAAAGTCCACATTACTATTTGGTTAAGAAATGGTCCCCTCGATGTTTTTAAATATCTCGTTCTCAAAAAACGTGTTACGAAATAAATCGGGTAAGAAAGACGGTAAAAGTTAAGGTGTGCTGTTTTGACGATTTTCTGAAAAATATCTATTTTGGAAATCTAAAACTAAAATATTTTATTTATAACTTTAAAAGTTTTGAAAATTGGAGGAAAGACGATAAAATTTAAAGAACGAGGATTTTAGCTTTTTGATCACAAAATTTTGATTTGCGCGATCGCGAAAAGTTTCGAAATAAAAGGTATAATGTTAAAATAGCGTTTTGAAATAAAATCAAAAATAAAAATAAAAAATGAAATAAAAAAAAAATCAAAAGGGAACCAAAAATAAAATCGAGTTTTGAAATTGAAATTTCAAATAGATTTTTCCTAAGTCGAAATTCATATTTTTTTCGTTGAATGTCTTTGGTTTAAAGAATTATATTTAATCGTCAAAAAGTTAATTAAATTATGTTAGGAATTACTTATAATTTCGATAATTTAGAAAAGAGTTAGTTAAATAGAAATGAAATAGTAATTTTAATAATTGAATTAATGAGATTTAATCTTTATTTTAAATAAGAGAACATAATGATGAAAATCAATTATGTTGGAATGACATAAGCGATGACACAAGGTAGTGAGTCTTCCTCAACACACTTCACCTTGATTTGCGTGTTTAAAAACGTTGAGTTGAATTTCAAAGACGAAAAAATTATAAGGGTCCATTTTTATTCGAAAATCAAAAATGTTCGAAATCGAATTTTATGAATAAAAGATTTAACTTATATTTCTATGAATAGTTAACTTGACTTAACTCTTTTGAAATTTGAGAAGCGATATTTGTCTTGTGGTTGATTTTCATAAAAATTTGAAATGTGTTTCTTTTTGAATTTATAGAGTCCACATATTTTTTAGAGTCCTAGAGTCCACTTTTACGATTTGAAATTTTAACCAAAATAATTGAAATTTTAACCCAAAAATTTGAAATTCCAAAAATTCCAGGAATTCTAGAAAAATTTGGAATTCCAATGTTTTTGGAATTTCAAATTTTTGGAATTTTTGAAATTCCATTTTTTTGGTTAAAATTTCGATTTATTTGGTTATAATTTCAAATCAAAAACTGGACTCTAGGACTCTAAAAAATATATGGACTCTAAAGAACCTAATTCCTAAAGATAATATATTTAATTTTGTTTTTTCAAAAATTTTAAATCTGAACTTAAGAAATATAGTATTATTTGACGAAAAAATTTTAGTCACATTTTTATTATATGGAAAAATGATGAATTTAATTTGAGGATAATAAATTCTTTTATAATATTGTGTTAAAATAACACGAGGTGTTACAATGATGGATCGGATAATTTAATAAAGAAGTGGGCTAAAGAGACTAAAAGCCCAACTTGCAATTAGTGTAGAATAAAATAAAAGAAACATGAGTTTTAGTTTTACTGCTAGTTTTAGTTTTATTTTAAGTTTTGCATTCTGTTTTACAGTACGTTAGTTTTTTCAAAGCAATTTTAGGTTTTAGGACAAACTCAGTTTTCATTCCAAGTTCTCTACTTTTTACAAGATCGATGTTTTACCTTCAAGATTTAATCCAAGATTAAGTTTTTTTTATTCCTTTCTCTTACTTTATTTATTTTAATTATGTGTATTATTATGGTTATTGGTGTTTTCTTTACAATTTATGAGTAGTTAATTTAGGGTTTATATTGTCGCTAGTAATACAATCATGTTTTAATTGTTAATTGATACGATTGCGAAGTTGTTTGTTCGAGTTTGATTAGGTTTTATCATGATTATTAGATGATGATTCTTGATTGAGTTTGACATGAGATTATCTGTAGCTATCAACGGAAGTTGGGCGATATTTGGGTTAAGTGTTAAATTGATCAGTTTGAGTCGTCTAATATGGTTATAATTAATTCAAAACGTTGAAACTGAGATTTAATTTAGGACACAATTCTAATCAAGATTATAAGAACTTTCATGGGAGTGCGTGTAACAACCTGGTTTTTCGTGACTTTAATTAAACTAAGGCGAAAAATTAATTAAGTCTATATATTACAAACCAGCTGTTATCGTATTAAAACTCTATATACATAGTACGAGTTTTAGGATAAAACAGAGTGTATGTTCGATTACAATCTCTCCAAAACACGGAGTACAAAATAAGGTAAACCATCCCCAGCATTTGATAACATAAGTCCTCGGGGTACCTGCATTTGATCCCATAATTAGTGTTTCCTCCCCCACACATACTAAGCAACAACAAATAGATCATGTAGTATAGCAAACCTAAACATATTCGATATACATAACAAATAAATAAAACAAATAGCAAGCAGGCAAGCAAAACACATAAGGAAATCAAGATGAATCAAAACACGAGTATACATCCAATCACATAACGTACAACACTCATAAATAATCATTCTCCACAAGTCGTACTCCAATACTCAGGAAATCAAGTCATTCAGACAATAATCAATCAAGACAAGGAAATGCATTCAACATGTGATAACAAATGAGTATTCGTTAGTAAGGCGGAAGCATGCAGACATAATCCGCGCAGTAGCAGTCAGGGCCGTCAAAGCGGACGTGTCTTAATATGCTAAAGATACCTAAGGTAATAAGGACGATTCAATCCCTCGTCTAATGTATGCATACACTACCTATTGAGGATCATACGTATTCGCTATTCAAAAGGTATCACCGACGAAAAAGTTCGACTATCACCAGAGACGGGTACCTCCGGATGGGGCTGGCGTTTCCAATTACTATTCTATGGGCCCACGGAAGTATCAAGTATGCCCCATCCCTGAGGTTGATTGATAGGCTAAGTCGCACTCGCCTAGTCAAAAATAAACCTGACAAACCTAAGGGTAGCTAGGGTAAGTCGGGGTCGAAATCCACAGGGAGATGGTTGTATTTGTAGGCTACTTATGGGTTGATTCTAGTCTCAGTCGGTTCGAGTGTTGATTGGTTCTATAGCTAAGGCGTAAAGGAAGGGTTTAACTTAGAAGGAGAAAGTCTAGGAAGTCGGGTTAGGCAATGGGTAAGGTTAGGTCTAGGAATGATGATCGGGTTGAATAGGTAATCGCGCTTGCTAAGGATATAGCTCGTCCTCTCGGTCTTAAGCTTCCTCTAGGTCTCAAAAACGGGCTCTCGCAACTTACAATTGAGGGTCCTAATGATTGTCTCGCGCCTCTCCTCGAACTAGGCTTTCGATCTTAAGTTCAAGGGTGCTAAAAGTTTGCTAAAACGTGATCAAGGAATCAACAAACACAATCAAGCAGAGATAATCAAAGCAAGCACAAAAACCTAACTCAAATGATCACAAACATCAACCAAAACAATCACCCATGCTTCACCCTTCTCCCTAGATGATAAAACTACTCACACATAGCGAAATTGATTACAAAAGCAAGAGCAATGGATGAAAACATGATCAATAACAATATATAATGAAATGAACAACAAAGGAGAAGAGTATGAAGCAATACCTAATCAGAAATCCAAAGAGAAATGCAAGAACAAAGACAACAAAACCAAATAGACGATCTAAACAACGTACTCGAGTCGGGAATTGAAAATACAAGAAGGAAAATTAATCAAACCCTCAATTTTTGATAGAAAGTACTTTAGAGTGTTAGGAAAATGCTGTAAAAATTTTATCCTAAAATAATATGTTTTGCTCCTTCAAATAGACGATCTATTTTAAGCCAACGAAGAGTCACAGGGTTGCCCCGGGCGGGGTGAGGGTGCCCCCGGGCGGGGGGTTATGGTCCCGGACGGGAAGGAGGCATCCCGGAGCTTTCAGTTCAAGTCCTCTTTTGTGCTTCTTTTGTACTTAGTTTTTTTTTCTTGTTTTTGCTTCTTCTTGTTGTCCCAAGCCTAAGGGACGAGGCTTATGATTAGGGACGAGTCTTAGGATGATTACGTGAGCTTCAATTCCTGACCCAAGGTCCCGAGACACCTTCAAAGGCGAAAACGGAGCTCGTGCGCAAGCGAAACGCAACGAAACCAACTCGGAACTTCACGAAACTTTGCGAAACTTCACGAAACCTCCCGAATAGCATCCTAAACTCCAAATATGCGCTTGTACCTGCAAAACGGACACAAAAACGCAGCAGTGCCAAATCGGAGAGAAATAGGAGCTGAAACGCAAGTAAAAGTGCGGGAAACGCAATGCAAAGCTCGTGAAACAGGGGCTGTAAGTACATAAATATACGACACATCATTGATACCACGTGTCAAATAGCAATCTTAAGATCGTTAAATAGCCTTGGGCAACTCAGGGAGGGAGCCCAAGTCCCCATAGACAGCTACCTCGTTAACTTCGAATTTCAAGAGTCGCAACATGGCGAACAATCCTAGTATTTTATTCAAGTAGCTCGTTTTCTCAATTCTTATATCCTCGTTCAATCTTAATAAATGACAATTCTGAAACTTAAATATATCGTCGAACTTTGTATAATGAAATTTTAATTCTAGCAATTCTTCAGATAAACAGAACACATAGAATACTTAAATATTTATTTTGAGTCCGTTCGTAAATTTTAAATATTTTCACTATTCATTATTTTACTATTCACCGTATTTTACTATTCATCGTATTTACTATTCATCGTATTTACAATTCATCGTATTTACGTATTTTTAAACTTCGTATTTATACGTATTTTTATACGTATGCGTATTCTTATACTTCGTATTTATACGTATTTTTATACGTACATGTATTCTTATACTTAGTATCTTTTTCTATACTTAGTATTTATTATATTTTCTTTATACTTAGTATTTTTATACTCTACACAAATTTTATACTTAGGATATTTTTTTGTAGAAATTAGCTCCATTCCATATCAATTCAAAATAGTTCCAAGTACATCATGGCCCATTTAGGCATCGTATTACATCGCTATCATCCTCACATCTCAATGAGTACAAAATTCTAATACTGACATTTGATTGAATTGTCCTAACAATTCGAACCGCGGGGGTTTCTCTTCCAAGAAAAATTCGGCTGTTCCGCTCCAACCATATAGCATATATTCCCGCAACAAGACAACCAACAACCCATTGTGACTTCCAATTTTCCCTACGCAGGCCCCGTTTCGCCATTTTCAGTTCAAATTTCAGACTTCTAACACGTCGTGTAATCCCCATCCAGACCCATAAAGCTTGCATTATGCTCCTCGAAAAAGGACAGTCAAAAAAGAGATGATCATGGTCCTCAAAACCATGCTTGCATAACACACACCAGTTAACAAGAATCAAACCCCGCTGACACAGATTATCAACTGTGGGCAAGTGGTGTTGAATAGCCATAGTCGCCACCACACTGTGTTTGGGTAGATTACATCCATTCCAAACAACAGAAAACCAGCTAACTTTGACCCGATGTGATCTGAAAAAATTGTAAGCATGTATTACAACCTTACCTTTTGCTGCCCAAGAGTGAATTAGCTCTTGTACCTGAGGTAACCCCCCTGCTTTCAGAAGGAGCTCATCACGTACCTTCAAAATACTCCTCCAAGATTAGAATCGAAATGGCGGCACACCCCAAAAATCGTGATGGTTCGGCTTTGTATTTTCTCACCAACACATCCAAACACTCTGCTTACCTCAAGTAGATCAATTATACCTTTGGTCAATAGAGCTTTATTCCAAGAGAGGACCTCCTTTATCCCAAAACCGCCTTCCTCTCGTGGAGAACAGACAGTACTCCAGCTTGTGAAAATGAGCCGTCGTTTCCCTTCCTCAATCTGCCAGAAAAACGCACGACACATCTTTTCCAGCCTTTTCAGAATGCCACGAGGCAGTAGAATAGCATAGCACCAGAAATTTTCGAGGCCGAAAATCATAGAATTTAACAGTTGGAGCTTGCCTGCATAAGAGAGACTCTGATTCACCCAATTCTGGATATAACTCTGAACCTTGACCAACAGCTGATGATACATGTCCGCCCTTAGATTTGCAGCAGCTAAAGGTATACCCAAATATCGAAAGGGGAAGGTCCCCTCCTTGAACTCAGATTTTTCGATGATCAATCTCCTAACGTCCTCTTTAACTCCTCCAAAATAAATATCAGTCTTCTGTGGGTTAGCCTCAAGTCCAGAGACTTTAGCAAAAGTCCCCAAAACCTCCGCAACAGCCATGACAGAAGGGAGGTCACCCCTAGTAAATATCATCAAATCATCGGCAAAGATTAAGTGTGTGAGATTGACCCGCACACACTTTGGATGGGAAGAGAAGTTCTTTACCAGTGGCAATGTCCTAAGATATCGGGAGAGGACTTCCATACTCAACACAAAAAGGTAAGGAGAAAGAGGGTCTCCTTGTCGAATACCTCTCTTCCCCTCAAAATAGCCATGAGTAGCGCCATTTATCTTGATAGTGTACCTAGCCGTGGTGATACAGGCCCTAATCCAATCAATAAACTCAACAGGAAAGCCAAGAGCCTCCATCATAGACATGATAAACTGCCAATTGAGAGAGTCAAAAGCCTTCTTAATATCGACCTTAAGCAGACATCTTGGGGAGATGCCTTTTCTGGAATAACCCTTCACCAAGCTTTGAGAAAGCATGATATTGTCAAATATATTACGCCCTTGCACAAAAGCAGCTTGCTCATATCCAACCAAGTCCGGCAAAACCATCTTCATTCTGTTAGCAAGGATCTTGCTCACAATCTTGTAAAAAGTAGTACAACAGGAAATGGGTCGGTAGTCCATAACTGAAGTAGCAGCAACCTTCTTAGGGATCAAAGTAATCACAGTCAGGTTTGCGGTCTTCAACATCTTCCCATGCTTAAAGAAATCCAAAACAGCCTCAACCAACACCATCTTTGTAACTGCCAATGTATCCTTAAAAAAACCAGAGGTATATCCATCAATACCAGGACATTTATTGGGATCAATCGAAGCCAAAGCATCCATGATCTCCTGTGTAGTGACAGGGGTTACCAACAATTCTGCTGTTCGGGAGCCAGACATCTTCCTGTAGCTACAAACCTCTGATCTAAGGCATTTAGAGCTTGATCAGAACCCAACAGAAATTGATAGTATTCCAAGAAGGCTGTCACAATGCCTGTTTGGTCCTTGTGCATAACACCATTCATATCAGTGATACACCCAATATTGTTTAAATGTCTTCTTTCAGCAATCTTTTTAAAGAAATAAGCAGAACTACAGTCTGCTTCCTTAACATGAGTAACCTTAGCTCTTTGCGCCAACATACTAATTTCGGCATTCTTTAACTTCACATAAATGTCCTTCGCTTTTTTCTCAGCAAGCATCAGCTCAGCATCAGCAGAATTCATCACCAAATTTTCCTGGATCGTAGACAACACTTTCCATGCTGCAGATACTCTGTTCGACAGCTGAGAGAAATGTCTCGCATTTAACTCCCTTAACCCCTTTTTCACAAATTTCAACTTCTCAAACAAACAATACATAGGAGTCCCCCGAACAGGTGTACTCCAAGCCTGAGATACACAGTCCAAAAAATCCTGATGTTGAGACCAACAATTCAAGTATGTGAAGCCTCGAACTCCCTCACGGATAGGGGTTTGAATTTGCACTAGAATTGGTGAGTGGTCTGATATTCCAGATGGAAGAAAATGAGCATAAGAGGAAGGAAAAGAAGTGAGCCAAAACTGATTCACCAAGGCTCTGTCAAGCTTTGACCAACTTCGACTTCCTCCCAACTGGTTGTTAGTCCAACTGAATTCACATCCCTTACTTGACATATCCATCAAATTACAGCCCACAACACAGTCATTGAACTCAGTCATGTCCGCTTGATTTGGTACATTGCCACCTCGTCGCTCTATCTCCTCCCGAACAACATTAAAGTCTCCAAGAATAATCCAGTTTCCCATCATTGACTGAGCCAAAGAGGTCAAACTCAGCCAAAGATTTCGTCGCTCAGCAGCATTATTAGATGCATAGACAATAGTAACATAGATTACCCAATGAGAGATATAATGAGTAACCCTCCCATGGATGTACTGATCTCCTTTTGCCAAAACATCAACACCAACTTCCCGAGGATTATACAGGAGCCAAATCCTACCATTGTAGTGATGTTCGTAATTAAAAACTGCCGTCCAATCCCTAAAGACCCTACGTGCCACAGTTGCAGCTTTATTTTGCTTAATTCTAGTCTCCAAAACACCCATCAAATCGACCTTATTAGCAGACAAAAAACGCTTTATTTCGTGTTGCTTCAAAACTGTGTTACATCCCCTTATATTCCAGGCTGCAATATACATGAGTCTGGTGGTCGTGTCCCCTCCTTCAAACACCCAATTGAGTCACCAGTAGCAAGAATGGTTACCTCGTCAGATTCTGGGCCCAAGAGTTGCGCAAACTTATTTGATAGAGCGATTGCACCAACAGAATGTAGCCTGTGAGCACTACCTTTCCTGACTTCCACAAAGCCAAGAGCATCCGTAGAATCCTTTGCCGGTGGTGGAGTATTCTCTGGTACTACCAACACTGGAGCCACCTCCTTCTCCATTTGCTTCGGCCTGTATACCATTTTCGGCTTGTTAAGCCTGCACGTTTTCTGCTCATGTCCCAACTTTTTACACTTATGACAGTAGAACGGGATCCATTCATACTCAACCTTCTGCTCAATTTGCCCACAATATGGTGTATTAATCAGAAGTGTCTCAGGCACTACCCCCGCAACATCAATCTCAACCAACACCCGAGCAAACCCCAGCCTCGCTTGCACCGTGGTTATCTGATCAGCAAACAAAGGCGTACCAATTTTGCTAGCAATTTTACTCAAAGCCACTGAAGACCAGAAACATGGATCCAATTCAGGCAAAATCACCCAAACAGGAACTTTAGACACACACTCCATTTCTTGCATATACTTAGGATATTTTTAGATATAAAACTAAGCTTTTTATTTACTAAGTATAGAATTCCAGTTTCAAAGTCGTTAAGTTCGTTTTGTACTTAGTGATTTTAAATAATAATTCGGAAGTAAAACTCGGTTAAATTTAAGTATAAAATTCTAGTTTCAAAGTTGTTAAGTTCATTTTGTACTTAGTGATTTTAAATAATATTTCAAAAGTAAAACTCGGTTAAATTTAGTCATATACTTAACTAAAATTTTAGCGGTTTCCATTTTTAGCGAGGTTGTCGTAGTTCATTTTAAATAGTCCGTATGTCCATATCCAAATTAAGCAAAGGTAGTAACACTCGACATTATTCATTTTAATACGTGTAACGTTTATTTTTATCGGTTTCGTTGATTCTTTTTATTAACGGATTCATTATACAATCTTATATAATCCTAATTACTATTCAAATTTAGTGACTAAGTGTTAAATTCATTTTGATCAAAATTGACCCACTTTAGACACCAAAACCGTGGCCTCCTTTATATGTAGCTATTTATTTCTTTTTTTGTTTTTATTAATAATTCATTACTTTAACTAATTTAATTTACTTAAGTGATAAAAATGAAAAGTGACAAAATCATTTTTGGTCCATAAATACTCCTAAGGCCGTGGCCTTCTACACACTTAGTCATTTTTATTTTCGTTTTCAAATTTATCGGTTTTGACTTAAAGTTTTTATATACTAATTATTTAAATTATACTAAAGCGATTTAACTAGTTTACGATTTTCACTAAATATTTTATTTCATTTATGAATAGTGTTTTTACTCACTTTAAATTTCTAACTTTTTCATTATTAAGATTTAGCTTATTCAACTTATATAATTAGTATTGTATTTATTCACTAGTGGATTAAAACAACATTTAAGTAAAACTTTATAAAAATTATGAATCAAACTAGTTACATAAATGAAGAACACTTGAAGAAGTGAAGAACCCTAATATTTTTCATATGAACATCAATTAGTCAAATTTTCATATGTTTATATAATTTTCTCAAATTTTTCCTACAAGTCTAATTTACCTAAACTAATCATAATATGTTATTTAGAAAAATTAAAACTAAAACTTGGTCCATTTAAATTAAAATAGCTGTGTATATATATATATATATATATATATATATATATATATATATATATATATATATATATACAAGTTTTTAAAACATTTAGAATTCACCACAATTTCATTTTAAGTCCTAAACATAAACTAATTGTATTTTCATGTACACCTTATTCATAGTGTTTTAAGCATGCAATTAACAAAAATTAAAACGAAAAATTAAACCAAAAACTAAGGGTAGGCCGTGTGGTTTATATATGTTACACTAATGTTATTTTTCGATTTTTGTCTCCTAATTTAACAGGTGATGCTAGGTGATCATAAACACAACAAATATAACACATAACATTTATAGCATGCGATTTACAAAATTTAAACTAGTGTGCGGGGGCACGTTAAATTAGGTTAGTGAAAATGAAGCCTAGCAATTGTCGGGGTCTATGATGTTGTCGAATTGGCTCAAGTCGACACCTCCACCTTGCTCCTCGTCTTTGGTTAGGATGAGTACATAAGAATGAAATAAGCAAGTTAGTAAATTATTTCATACTAGACTAACTATAATAAAACTTTTAAGTGTAGTATATTTTCTTTTTAGGTTTAGGTGATGTAAATATTTTAAATGATTTTGATTTATGTTCATGTTTATTTACTTAGTTAAAAGAGGAGATGATTACAAAAATAATTAGTGGAGAATTAATACAAGTGTTCTAGTGAATTTAAAACAAGAAAAATAAAAGTTTAAGAAGAAAAATAAAGAGGAAGAAGATGAAGATCATGTGTTCTTGAGGTTGAAGATGAACATGCTTACTTTTGCTCTTGAAAATGAGTTTATTTAGAGAGGAAAAGACATAGTGCATTTGTTGTGTTTGTGTGTGTGTGTGTGGTACGTGTAGTAGTAGTTGTGTAGTAGTAGTTGTAAGTTTTAGTATATATTAAAGATTAAACTTAAATGTAAATATAAGTCATGATAAAAGTATGTATGATGGTAAGTGTCTTAGGCTACTTAGTAATGTAGGAGTATGTTGTGTAAGAGAAGAGAAGAAAATGGAAGAGGATAAGTAAGGACCAAGGAGTCCAAAATCTCGGCCAAAACAAGATCAAGTTGGCCCGATTTTTCGTTTTTGAAATTTTCGATTTACGCGTACGCGAAAAGTCTCGAAATAAAATATATGGTCTTAAAATAATGGTTCGAAGTAAGATCGAAAATAAAAATGAAAATAAACCTCAAAACGAAATCAAAACAAAAATTGGGTATTAGTTCCTCGCAACTTTGAAATAAAATCTTATTTGATCGAAACACTTATTTTTTTCGTTGAATGTTATCGATTTAAATAATTATACTCAAACGTCAAAAATTTTATCAGTTTAGGCTTAGTGTAACTCATTATTTCGATTTTTAGTGAAAGTGTTAGTTAAATCAAATTGAAATAGTAAATTGATATTAATATAATATGTTTTGTTAGTAATAACTAAAATGATTAGGCTTTAACTAATTTTGTTTGATTTGGATTATGAGTTAGTATATAATTGAGGAAGAATTAGGTGACTTAGCCACCCTTAGGTGGCTCGGCCATTTGGTCAACATTTGACCTCGATTTGCGTGCCAAAATTTGTCGTTGAGAAAATTGTCGTCGATTCTTCATTTGATTTATCGGGTTCGAATATGTAAAAATAAAGTTCAAAATCGAGGTATATCAAAATGGTTTTAGTTTAGGTGCGAGAATAACTTGTAGTGTATTATTTTAGGAATTAAATAAGCGAGGATGATTAATTATTGATTTTCTAATTATATTTAGCTTAAATCAACACGGGGTGTTACAGTGCGAGTTTGTATAATTGAGATTTAGTTACGGTCTAATTTACATGCGGGAGCGGGGATTAGACTTGTTTAGGAGAATTATCGTTATTCGGGAGAGATCGTTAATATTCTGAAGTTGAGGTAGTCTCACTTGAATAACAATTAAGAAATCGTGTCGTTATTTTTGAGCTTGTCTAGCGATGATATGAACCCCTGTCTTTTATTATACTCCCTCCGTCCCGGTCATTTGTTTACACTTTCCATTTTAGGGTGTACGGGTCATTTGTTTACACTTTCCATTAATGTTCATAGTTGACCCATGTGGGAGATGGAGCCCACTCTCTTAACCAATTACATTTAACAATTTTAAGCAAGCGGGACCCCATTTGTACTTATATTATTATTTTATTAGTTTTTTCTCTACCTCTCTCCTCACCCTTTATCCCTAGCCTCGTTACAACTCTTAAAAGTCCTCTTAACATGTTGTAGACGGCAAGTTTAGGCTTAATTTATATGTGTGACCCCTGTCCTCATCACTTGGACACATGAGAGTGAGTGATTCTTCCGCGTTTACATTCCCTAAAGTGAGGTCCACCGGTTAGTCACTAGTCTAGAGGGTCAGCGGTAAGATTGAAAGGTCACTTGTGCACATGACATGATTTCTAGCGGGTTTAATTTGGTGATTGTTCTTACATACTTGCATTGTGATCTCTACTATATTTTCGAAATTAAAATGATTTTGAACTTGTGTTTCAATTTCTTTTCGAACAAACTTGATCGAATGATTGCTCTATCCCGTGAGTTTGTCACTTGTTTGACCTTTTGTGATTTTCATTATTATATTCCTTTTGAGTTTACTCGAGGACGAGTAAAGGTTAAGCATGGGGGAGTTTGATAAGTTCATATTTTATATAATTATTCCCCGTCATTTTATACTTAGGAAGACATTTTTAGCACGTTTTCTATAATATTTTCTCCTTTTGCGATTTACTACGACTTTGTGATTTTATTTGCAGACACTAGCACAAAATTAAGCAAAAAAAACACAAAAAAACCGTTTTATATAATAAATACCCCCGTTGTTTCCATAGCCGTTGTCTATAATCGAAAACAACGCAAAAAAAATATACGAAACCGTTATTTATATTAAAAATAACGTTTTTCTAAAAATTACTAATTTTCATTAAAAAATAACGGTTTTTAGTTTAAAAACTGTTATTTAAAATTAGTTTAAATAACGGTTTTTAAGTAATTTTAAATAACGGTTTTAAAAATAAACCGTTGTTTATGTTTTTTTAAAAAAAACGGTTTTAAAAAAAAAAACTATTATTTTTAGTTATTAATATTAAAATTATGAATTGATATTAAATTTATGAAAAAGATTTTAAACAACGGTTTTTATATTTAACCGTTATTTAAAGTATTATAAAAAAAAAAGGATTAATTTTAATAAACCGTTATTTAAAGTTTAATTTTTAGTAAAATATAAATTTATATTTAATTTAAAAAGCACTTTTACCAACGGTTTTTTCAGAAAAACCGTTAATTTTTTTTTTTTTTTCTAATATTTGAAATTGATAATTTCCCGTTCAAACGACGATACAAAATATTATTGCTGCACAAAACACAATCCACAACATACAATATATCCACAACAATACATTCTCATTAAGCCAAGTTTTCAACAAAACTCAATCCACAACATACAACATACACCATGCACAATCAAAATGGTTTGTACAATATATTATTACATACAATAGCTCATTATTAGCTAGGCCAAGTCTTCAACGGGATGATCAAATACAAATTTTGCCCATAAATCCCGGATTTCGTCGATTTCAGAATTCATGTATGTTTTTGCGTTTTTCCTAGTAACCATGTACTACAAAAAAAAAACATATATAAGGGATTATAATTAACAAAACATATTGTGGAACCCGGGATCGGATGGGACCCAACTCGGCGTCTTGCTTAAGGGCGGATTTTAAGTTAAAAAGATTAAGTTAGAAAAACCTTTAAAAACTGTTTTGGAGTCGCCACCTAATTATCGCGGAAATTAGGAACCTGCTATCATGTCCTAAGCCTAAAGACATGTCCTTGATTTTGGAGCACGCCGACACCCCTAGATCTAAGGCTTGTGAAACCAGATTGGATTCGGGGTGAGGGTACTTTAGAAAAAGAGTTAATTCAATTAATGATTCATGAAAACCTTTTAGAAAAGCCTATGTAAAAATAGCCTCTACTGACCTAGAACAAACCAAGTAAGATGATATTTGAGCTAATGTTATCGCTACGTACAAGTGCGAAAAAGATTGTAAAAGAATGCAAATGCAGATGCAAAAAGATTGATTAAAACCCTCAGTTTAGCATGTTTAACTTGTTAACTAAAACGGTTCAGTTAAAGGTCGAATTCATTGTTTAAGTTGATTTTAATGCAAAATAAGAAGGTGCAAGATGCATGCAAATAAAATAAAGTTCAATTGTCCATTGGTTTATTTTATAAGGGCTCTGCTTTATGCGACTTTGGCGTGTCATCGGATATGGAGTGTACCCGAAGTAAATAGAACACTTGGAGTGCAAGCGCGCTGGGTGCCAAATCCGGGGGGGGGGGGGGGGGGGTGGGTGCGGTAAAGTGTAGTCCCCTTTGTTAGTCCATAGAAAATAAGAAAAAGCTTTGATCCAAGTGGATCGGTACCTACCTTGTCCTGACGCTTCACATCTGGGCAGAGCTTCGCTTCTTGAACTTAAAAGGAGGTTGAATTCAACACGGGATGGTGTGTTGAACTCAAGGATTTGAGTGCGTGAGGCTTTGAGAGAGTTTTGTAGTGTGTTTGCTGTGAAAGCTGGGTGTAAATTGTGTTTTTCGAGGTCAGGTATAGGGGTGTATATATACTAAAAACCTCGGAGAAATTAGGAAATCCGGGGATAAAAACAAGCCAGGAAACCGCATAGCCTTATGCGGTTGCCAGGGCAAACCGCATAGGCTTATGCGGTTGCCACCCCAAACCACATAAGACTATGCGGTTTGAAGGTGTGTTTTTTTTGCGTAGTTTATTAGTTCCGGTTTGATTATATCTCGGAAAGATTTAGTATAATCCTTATTTGCACGTCAAGGAAAAGCCTAGGATATTTCTGAGATATTTTGATGTTTAGTGCTTTGGAGTGCGGGCCAAAGGCTGGGTTTGGGCTCGGATTCGGGCCCGAGACCCGGAAAAATGAAAAGGATGTATTTGCATAGATTTTGTGAACTAAGGTAAGACGTGAGGTTGTATTTTGCGTAAGAGGAGGCTAAAGGGAAGATCTAGCCACCGGGCCTAAATTTAGGGATTTAGGAATGCTGAATTAGACCTTGTTAATGTAAAAGGGCTAATTGTAGTGCAAATGCGAAGCTCATGCCAAATGAAGCAGGACAAGGACCTAGCTAGACTCCAAATGGACAAAATGAACGTTTATTTAAAGCGATGTAAAGCGGCCTTAATCATTTTAACATTTCAAACGACTCAAAAATGAATTCGACATTAGTTAGAACCGTTTAAGTCAACGCTAAAGCATGCGTAATAAAAGTCCGTGTTACATCACAGGGTTTTGTTTGGGAGGGTACGGATATGGGTATCCACAGAGCCCCCAGTTTGACTGAGCTCGGACTAGAGCGCTAGTCAAACTCCACGACCATATCCGGACCATTACAGTCTCGATACAGTCAGCGGAACGAAGCATGTGTCCATGGGTGAGACGAGGGCTTCGAACCGGGCTAAACGGGGAGGGGCGTGCGCATTTTAAGGACTTGGCGGTCCGTGCATGCTATAAGGGCCTGCCGGCCTGCTGGATGTCTTTGTCGTGCTTGTTGTACCGCCGTGTAATGCCGTTGTATATGCCTTTGCTTGTGCTTGGTGTCGTTGGATGCCTGGCGCTGCTGCTTGTAAGATGTTTGGGTATGCGTGAGGTGTATAATTGAGTAGGGGTGTTCATGTAGGTCTCGTGGAAGAGCGTCCGTGTAATGCTTGTGCTTGAACTCGCCGAGGAGCGTCTATGCTTGGAGTGAAATGCTTGGAGTTAGGTGTATATCGAGAGTGCTTATGCTTGGGCTCGCCGAGGAGTGTCTATGTAGTCGTGATTGCATATGATTGCCTTCCGTTAAGGGGAAAATAATGTAGTGCTCGTGAAGAGCGTTCGTGCTTCTGCTTCTGTACCGTGTATTAAATGCTTAATATACGCGTATGGCGGACTGTAGGTGACGCCTTAACCCAAGCACGGGGCGTACTTGGAGTGGTATTAGGGCCAGGATGAATTAGGAATTTAAAAGTAGGCGTAAAACGAGAAAAATCCGAGAAAAACCACAGGCAGAAACCACATAGCCTTATGCGGTTCATGGGGCAAACCGCATAAGGCTATGCGGTTTGCCTTAGTGGCTGTAGGGGGCTTATAAAGCACGAGTGAGGCCGTGACTTTGCTCATTCATCACTTTCGGTTTCTTACTCATAAAAACGCCATTTGTCGATTTCTCAACCGTTTTTGCTCGTTTTTCTTGCGTTGTCTTGCTATGGCATCAGGTAATGCTCCATTCTAACTTGGCTTTACTTTATTTGTCGTTGTAATTAGCTAGTTTTGCCTTGAAATGTTGAAAAGACGGGTTTTGAATGAAAACCCGATTTTTGCTTGAAATTTGCCGTTTGAATGCTTAAAGTTGACGTCATTATGTTGCATTATGCTATGTGAACGTGTATGTGTGAATTGATTGCGATTTAGACCGTCTTTGTGTGAAAAACGTCCAAATTAGGTATCGGGCCCAAAAACGAACCCGGATTTTCCGACCCGAAATTTCAATTAAACTTCGGTGTAGGATGCCCATAGTGTGTATAGCATGCCTATAGCGTTAATTTTGCGAAAATGTCGAGCTAAGGCCTTCAAATCGCCGTCTTAAGTCGTAGTTATACGGAGTAATTAAGGCGAATTGGGGGTTTTTGATCGGGGTGACCGGAGTGCAATTGCTTGTAATGATTTGTTGTTGGGGACTATTATGCCGCGTAGAAACCACAAAGTTGCAATTATGAGGTGTAGAGAACGGTTTTCGGCTTAATTGCGAATTAGGCCTAAAAATGCTCTGTAGGGCGTATAGTGCAATGTGTAAAGGGATGTTTATGTATTATGTGCGTATTATTTGTGTGTATTTGTGTATGTGTATGTATTATAGTTGTATGTGCTGGTTGTGTTTGGTTGCAGGAGAAGGTTCTGGTCGTATTACGAGATCAAAATCTCGTAGGAGTGCTAGCTCGAGGACTGAGGGAGCCTCTAGCTCGAGTGGTTTGAGGCGTACGCGTAGTGAGAGGGATGCTGACCCTCGGGACCTGCCCACGAGACGTGGTCAGTCACGAGGTAGGGGTCAGGGTCGTGCGGGGCGTGACCCTGTGCCTGACCCTGAGGATGAGCTTGCTCAAGAGCTGGTGGATGAGCTGGAAGCTGAGATGGACGTTGTTGAGGAGGCCGAGGAGGCTGTGCCAAGGGCGAGTAGCTCTAGGCCGCGAAAATCACGTGCGAACAGGGCGTTCGCCAAGGGCTGGGATGGCCATGACCTTCTACTTGCTCCAGAGAGACACGTCTCCTATCGGGTTACGATGGGTTGGCGGAAGGGTCCGATGAGGACTTTCTCGGGTGTCTCGTCCGTGATGTATGCTTTTGAGAAGAAGCTTCCGGAGGGTGCGCAAGCTTGGGTGCTGCGCAGTGCTTTTGGTCCTCTAGTTGAGGACTGGAGGGCGATTACGAGGTCGAAGTTGACGGCGAACCTGATGCTGATCAGGGCCTTCCTTGATAGGTATTGGGATACTACGACGACGTTTCACATGCCCGGCTTTGAGGCCGGCATTACTTTGTCAGGATACGCGGTCATGACGGGGCTGCCGTTCGGGGACCGCGATATGAGCTTCGAGTTTGCGCCGTCCATTGAGGACGAGGTGGTGACTGCCGCGATTGGCGGTGGTTTGGAGGTGGAGTACGAGGGTAACCCACCTTACGTGATCAAGACTAGTTTCATCCTGGAGTACTTTGAGGGGAAGACCGAGCGAGGCCCTACGAGTGGATCGACGAAGCGTAACGCTCGTTTGTGGTTGTGGTGGTTTGTTAGCGCCGTGTACTTCGGCGATAAGGGTGAGAGGGCGGCGACGTCGGTTCTGATGCATCTCATAGACTGGGGAGCAATCGGGACACTTGACTGGGTGTCGCCATCCTTGGGTTTGTGCATTCGATTCTGCATGGACGCGGTGAGGCCGCGGGTCATGGATCGAGGATCAAGACTGTCCTTAGTCTCGCCTGGGTTTATGATGGAGGTATGTATTGATTTTGTTTTTTTTTTTTAGATGCATTGTTTATTCGTCTTTGTGGTTTCGTAATGTGTTTTTGTATGTGCAGTCGTGGATCTCGCCACTTCCTTCGCCGCTTCCGCATGCCGTGATTTATTCCGCGGTGTATCCGGCGTGCATTGGGCACGCAGAACCGTCGGCGCTTTTGACTGGTCGTATGACGAGGTTCGGGACCGTCTGAATCGGATGCAGTTTGATCAGGTTTGTGCTTGAACCATTTTAAATAGAGTGTACTTAAAATGATTGTATTTATGAGTGTTTGTTTTTGTTTTTGTTTGTAGTTCGTGCCGTTCCCGTGGGGCCAGTATGCGGACATTCCTGAAGGCATCGGGGCGCGGTTTGCGTTGCGAGAGATCCAGCGTCTGTACTTGGCGACGCCGTATGGTCCGGTTTGGTACCTTGGAGAGCGCTTGGTCATTCAGGCAGGGTGGCCAGCTCCAGTGGTGCCTAAGGACCCGCCGAGAGTCCTTTTTGTGCGAGGGGTTTCCGCTCAGGATCGGGTGGCGTTGTACGGGGAAGGAGAGTCGGTGAGTCTTCTCTGTCCTGGGGAAGACTATGGCCAGTTTGCTCAGTCTCGGCTTGCTTGTGAGCCGATTGAGGTACGCTTGCTTCTTTTGAGGGTGCGTAAGGTAATTTTTGCGAAAAAAAACTAAAAATTTCCTCACGTGTGCTGACGTGTACTTTTTGTAGTTGTTTGATCCTGAGATGGCGGAGCAGCCTGGCGACTTTCCTACCACCGTTGAGTACGATGAGTCGGGTGTCCGTCGTACCTTCACTTTGCCGACGTACTTGCCGGTGACTACTGATGCGGGCATGGATAGCTGGGCGGGCAAGGTGAAGAAGGTATGTATCCTTGTCTTTGTATATGTGAGTGAGCCCCCAGTTTGATCGAGATATGAGTTATAGCGATGATCAAACTTGTGAGAGTCGTGTTTTTGTGTTACCCTCTCGAGTTTGTCCTAATTTGAGTGAAGTTAAGGCAAAGTGGGGTTGACTGCTTTTGTTTTGAAGTTTCTCCCCGAAGTTTGACTTAATTTGAGTGAAATTAAGGCAAAATGGAGAAAATGCGCTTTGTTTTTGAAATTTCCCCCTAAGTTTGGCTTAATTTGAGTGAAATTAAGGAAAAATGGAGAAAATGTGAAATGTTTATGTGCTGTGTATCGCAGGTGGCTAAGGAAGCTCATAAGAAGCTATGGCGGATAGCCAACTGGTGCAGGATGGCTTGGGTGAGCAGGCTGCTCAGTTGTGTCAGAGCCGGGCTGAGACGGCTTAGATTCGGCGCGAGTTTGACGAGTATCGTCGTCGTCATCCGGAGTGAATTTGTGTAACATAGATTGTATGAACCTTTGTGTACATGTCGTTGTAGCTTGAACTTGAACTTGTTTGTTGGCGTGAACCTGTTTGGTAAGCTTGGTTGAAAAATGAAATGATTCCCGAGTGGGATGCATTGATGTTGATTTTAGATTGTGAAAATGTGTTTGCGAAAAGTTCATTTTAAATGCGAAATGAGCTTGCATGAATGTCGAAAATGTTATGTGTCGACTCGTGGGATGAATCGTGGTTGCTAAAGCGAAATGTAATGTTGCTGCGCGGGGAACAACAAAAGAATGTCGTAGCCTAGTGTAGATTGGAGTGTTTAGGAAAGACGAAATTAGGAAAGTTACGAGAAAACCCGCCCCTTGAACCGCATAGCCTTAGGCGGTTTAGGGGTCAAACCGCATAGGCTTATGCGGTTTGGGGTGCAAACCGCATAGGGCTATGCGGTTTGTCGGCGTGGCTGATAACGCTGTGTTTCCATATTCCGTGTTATGTTTTGTATATAAGGAGGGGGGGGGGGGGTGCGTGCTATAATCCTCATTCACAATTACCTCTTTTCTTTTCTTTTAGTACAAGTTTTTGCTCTCATAAATATATTAGGTATATTTATAAAAGTTTTTTGTATATCCAAAAAAATGGTTGAGCATTTTGATGCTCTTCTGAAGAGGTGGACTTCCTCACTAAGTCCGACAATGAAGAGGGCGGTGTATGATGATGGTGCGGGTGTTTTTATTGGCTTTCGCCAAATGAAAGTTGATCTTGACTTCCTTGATGCGTGCTTAGATTATTGGGATCCTAGTTTGCATGTGTTTAGGTTTCCCGGGGGAGAGGTGTGTCCTTTGATAGAGGAATTTGCGGCCATTGCGGGGTGGTCGAAACGGACTACTCCTGTGGTTGTAAGGAGTGAGCTTTGCTATAACGGGATGTTGCGAAACTTCCTTGGGATGACAAATGCTCATGCTGCAGGTTTGTTTGAAGGAGGTAAGGTGAATATGCTTCTGTTGTGTCAACGTTACATGAATAAGGTGGACACTAGTATTTCGGACCGTTCTAGGCGGAGGGCCCTTGCTTTTTGTTTAGTTCATCGTTATGCTTTTGCGGGGTCCATGCCAGATGGGGTGTTCGGGAGCGCGAGGTATGCTCGCGTTGTCGAAGAGATGGAAAGGGGATATGATCCTTCTGCCTTGATTCTAGCGGAGACCATACTGGGCTTAGATGACCGTTCTGCCAATCGTCTGAGCTCGTACCGGGGTTGCGCTAGGTTCTCAACATTTGGCTCATGGAGAGGCTAAGTGTGTATAAGGCTCTGCCCCTTGGTGGTGTCTTCAAGGCTGCGGCGACGACGTCGCGAAAGATGGAGTGGGCTAACCCTCGGGAGCGTTCGCTAAACTACTACCGGGGGTTCGTGAAGGAGAGCACCATTCGATGGTATGTGCCATGGTGGCATATTACGGCGATTACGGCGCCGTCTGTTGCGAATGCGGCTCGTGGGTTGATGCTGTGCGGGTTTGAACGAGGGGTGTGGATTCATCCTCTTCACTTGAAGAGGCAAACCGGTCTTGCTCAGACCATCCCTGAGCAGAATACTTAGGTTGGAGGAGTTGTTGTCCTAAACAACCAGATGATTGATGCTTGGATCCGAGGATGGTCGGACCGTGTTACTTGGGCTGTTCCAGAGCATATAGAGTCTACTCGTGTTACAGACTTCTACACGCGGTGGTATCGTTCGAATGATCCTCAGGAACGGGAGAGTCAGAGGAGGAGAGAAAAGAGTGGGCCAAGGCCCTCCTTGGCGTATGAGGTGGTGCGCGAAAGGAGAGACTATGGTGATCTTTGCGTTGTAAATGTGGATGCGTCTACTTCGAGGCCTGCGCGGGAAAGGCTTGGAGCAAGGGTGACCGCTAAGGATCGTCTAGGGTCAAGGATCGAGGAGCCCCCAGTCGAACAGGACGAGGATCCGATCGAGCCCCCAGGATTTGAGAGACTGCTCCGTGATCGATTCGAAGATCAGGCGGATCGGCCTCTTGAAGATGAAGAGGCTAATCCGAAGCGACAGAAGATGGCTTAGTTTGTTTTGCTTTATTTAGAAAAATTATCTTTATTCAAATACATGTTCTAGATTCGAATAAAGGGTTAAGGAGGCTTGTTCCTAACTCATTTCTAAATTGCGAAAAATTCTGAATAAAGTAATAAAATAGAATTAATTTGCTTTTGCCTTGTCCCGTTGCTTTCTTTTGCTTTGAAATGTTCTCGACCTTTTTAAGCTTTGAACATTCGTATTTTGTCTTAAAATCCTCGACCTTTTTAAGTTTTGGATTTGTTTGTTTGATTTGTTTGTTCTTAAGCCCTCGACCTTTTTAAGCTTCGGACTTGGATTTTTTTTGTTTTATTTTGTGTTGACTGTGCTCTCGACCTGTTTAAGCTTTGAGCGTGTCTTTTTGTGAGTGCATCGCCCTTGACCTTTTTAAGCTTTGGGCTTGCGTGCCAGGAAGTTCGGTTGTGCTTTTGGTAAGCTGCCTATGTATCTGCGTTTTAAATACAGAATCAAACCGGCGTAGTTCGTGTGATTCGGTTGAGCTCTTTGCAAAGCTGCCTACGTATCCACAGTGCGTGGAATCAAACCGAGCGTAGTTCACCCATGCGAGAGTGAGTTTTTTTTTTTTTTTTTTTTTAAATACATTGCAAATTTGTTTGTGTTTAGGGGTAGTATTTCTTGAGTTGATCAAGATTTGTGGGCAATCGGAAGTCCTGGCCGTCAAGGTCGATTAACTTCACGGCTCATCCAGGGAGGATTTCCTTGACCAAGTACGGTCCGGCCCAATTGGGTTTGAATTTTCCTCTTGGGTCGACTGGTAATGGTGCTCGGACTGATTTGAGTACTAGGTCACCCACTTTGATATTTCGTGGCCTGACCCGTTTGTTGTAGGCGCGTTGTAAGCGAGATTGGTACATTTGGACTGTACTTAGTGAATGTAACCGTCTTTCGTCTAAAAGGATGAGTTGTTCGTATCGTTCGCGTGCCCATTCGGCTTCAGGAATGTCTGCTTCCATGAGAATTCGAAGGGATTGCATTTCGATTTCTACGGGTTGGACGGCTTCCATCCCGTAGGTTAAGAAGTAGGGTGTCATGCCTGTGGGTGTGCGGATTGTGGTACGATATCCCCATAATGCGAATGGGATTTTGTTGGGCCAGTCGTGGCAGGTGTCGATCATCTTTTTGAGGATTGAAACGACGGTTTTATTTGCTGCCTCGACCGCGCCGTTAGTTTGTGGTCGATAGGGTGATGATTTATGTCGTTGTATCTTGTATTTGAGAAGAAATGGTTCGACTTCTCCTTGGAAGTGTGTGCCTTGGTCGCTGATGAGCTCGTGGGGTATGCCGTAGCGACAAATGATGTTGTTTTGTATGAATTTCGCAACTTCTTTTGTGCCTAGCGTACGGTATGATGCGGCTTCGACCCATTTGGTGAAATAGTCGATGGCCACGAGGATGAAGCAGTGTCCTCCTGCTCCTACGGGTTGAACTTTGCCGATGACGTCAATTCCCCAGGTTGAGAAAGGCCATGGCGAGGTTAAACTGTATAGTGGTGAAGGGGGTATGTGTTGCACATTTGCAAAAATTTGGCAATTATGGCAATGTTTGACATATTTTGCGCAATCGGCTTCCATGGTGGTCCAGTACCATCCTAGCCTTATGATTGTTTGCACATGGCTCGTGCGTTCATGTGTGGTCCGCACTCGCCGTCGTGTATTTGGGACATGATTTCGTGTCCCTTTTTGTGGTCGACGCACAAGAGTAGTACGCCTTGAGGCGTCTTTTTGAGTAGTTTGCCCATTTCCATTACAAATTGTGATGATAATAGGCGTAGGGCTCTTTTGGCTCGTTTGTCCATGTTTGGTGGGTATTCGCCGTTTGTTTTGTAGTTGATGATTGCTTGATACCAAGGGTCGGTTTGTTCTTCCTCGGTTTCAATGTCACAGATGTAGGCGGGTTCGTTCCGTCGTTCCACGACAATGGGTAGTGTTTCCATCCCCGGGGGTATGTTGATTAGTGACGCGAGTTTGGATAACGCGTCGGCGAATTGATTTTCTTCGCGTGAGAGGTGTATGAATTCTACGTGATAGAATTCGCTTATGAGGTCTTGTATTTTGCTTTGGTATAGTGCTAGGTTTTCGTTGAGTATCTTCCATACTCCGGATACTTGGTTAATTATGAGGGAGGAGTCCCCATAGACTCTTATGTTGCGGGCGTTGAGTACAAGCGCTGCTTGGAGACCGTGCAAGCACGCTTCGTATTCTGCAGCGTTGTTTGTTACGTCAAAATCCAATTTGATGGATAAGGGGGTGTGTTCGCCATTCGGGGATATGAGAAGTATTCCTACTCTACATCCTCGATAGTTGGAGGAGCCGTCAAAGTATAACTCTGAAGGTACCGGGAAAATCTTTCCTTTTGGGAAAACCTATCGACGCCTACTGCCTTGCGACCTCGCCAGTCTTGGCGTAGGGGCGGAATGCGCCTCGCAGGAAAAAGTGCGAAGTTTGCTAAAAATGGGGGAGATCATTGCATGAATTTGCGATAAAAAAAAAAGAAGTATAAAAGTCCTTTTTGAAATGTATTTTCGAAGTCGCCACCAAATATTAAAGGAATTTGGAACCTATTCAACGCGCCTTGAAATACAAGACACGAGTGTCTCAGATTTCAAGGTGCGTCGATACCTATCAATCTGAGGTTTGAAACCGCAGAAGGGTTCTGAGTGAGGTTACTTTTCGAAAGTTTTGACAAAATGAGTTTTGAAAACAGTAATCAAAAAGCCTACATAAGAGTAGTCTCTACTAATTTGAAAACATTTGCTTAATTTCGATATTTGGGCTAAAAGTCACGCTACGTACAAGTGCAAATAAACATGACTCGATTAAAATGCATAAATAATGTAAATTGTCAAAATAATGACATATTGCTATAGGAAATGTACGTTAAATAATAATTTATTGACTAAATTATTACTATAGACGTTATTTTCCGACCTTGTTTTAGAATTTGTAAAAAAACCCTCAGTTTTGACATGCTAAAAGACTCTATGAAACGGTACAATTTAGTGTTGGATCCGTGATTCTAGTCGTTATTTAATGCATGAATGAGGACTTGCATAATTATAAAAGTGACGTCGGTTTGCTTTAGTGATAATGAGTCGTTTATTTATGCGATATTGGCGGGGTTTAGACGGATTATGAATCCGAATTGCTACTGGCAGTATTACGAATACGGCTTCGCTAGTGCCAATATCGGGTTTGGGGTTAATGTAACCCCATTGTCCGAGTCTCAAACGTCTAGCCCGTAGGTAAAATGTTTACCTTTCGAAAGTGTAAAGACGGTATTTTTGAGTGGATTTTGTGAATAGTGTATATGTGCTAAAAACCGGGTATCGAAAATGAATGAAGTGGGTTGGTATTTATAGAGTTTTGGTGGTTTCTGTGGGATAACAAAACTTAATCGCCAGATATCTGCGTTTAAGTTCTTGAGTTGGATATTTTTAAAGAAAAATCAAAAAGGCGGCTGTATGGAAGAAGTTTATAATCGCCTGTTAACAGGCGATTAGAAACTTAATCGCCTGTTCACAGGCGATTTCATTTTTGTTTTGGTGGGTTGTTTTATGCCGCCATTTGGTTTTTTGGATGTTTTGATTAAGTAATGATTATGTTTTGTTGTTTACTTAGGGGTTAAGTCTTTGTTCAGTTTTGGTCCGAATTTCGGTTTTCGTGTTTCGGTTTTTGTCGTGTTTTTCGGTTTTGGCTCGAAATAAAATAATATTAAGGTATATTATTTTATGGTTTTGTAAAGTTTAATTTTGTGAAAATGTGACACGGGACGCACTTTGGCCCGTTTAATGTGTTGCGTTGGTGTGCGTTTTTGGGTCGTTTTGTAAGTTTGGGCCGTTTTGTAGCTAGTTTGGCTGTTTTTGTGGCTTGGCTTAATAAGACGTTCCTATATTGTGCTCGTGTTACGCTTATGATGACTAAAATTGACATTTACTTTCATGATTATGCAAGTCCAAATTAATACGCTAAAAATGACTAATACGTTTTAGACACTTTTGTACTGCTTTCGACTCTTTTAAAAGCATGTATGAAAGTCCTTTTCATCATCGGGTTTGTTTTTGGGGGTACGGATACGGTATCTACAGAGCCCCAGCTTGATCGAGCTTGGACAAAGTGTTAGTCAAACTTAAAGATAGTATCCCACCATTATAGTCTCGATACTACTGGCGGCGCTAAGCATGTGTCTTATGGGAGAGACGAGGACTTAGCGTCGGGAAATGCGAGGAGGGACGACATGTTTTTAAGGACATGACGGTCCTACATGTTTAAGGGCATGTCACCGCATGTGGCTCGAGTACTTCACCGTGGCGCCTTGCTTGTGTTTCCGTTTGTGCTCCTTGCTTTGCTTGCGCCGCTTGCGCTCCTTTGCTTTGCTTGCGCCGCTTGCGCTCCTTTGCTTTGCTTGCGCTTCTGGCTTGCGCTCCTTCGCTTTGCTTGCGCTTCTGGCTTGCGCTCCTTCGCTTTGCTTGCGCTTCTGGCTTGCGCTCCTTTGCTTTGCTTGACGTCTCGTAGAAGAGGTTACGCGTTTTGGGGTTTGGTTTATAAGAGTGGTTTAGATTTTTGTGAACGTCTCGTGAGGAGGCTACGTGTTTTTCTCATAAAAAGTTAGGTTCTTATGAACGTCTCGTGAGGAGGCTACGTGTTTTTCTCATAAAAGGTTAGGTTTTTATGAACGTCTCGTGAGGAGGCTACGTGTTTTTCTCATAAAAAGTTAGGTTTTTATGAACGTCTCGTGAGGAGGCTACGTATTTTTGAATTTTAACGTCTCGTGAGGAGGCTACGTGCTTTTGTTTTTGGGTTGAAATTGTGTTTGGAATGGGTTGAAAGCGTATTGGGCCGAGGGAAAATAGCCCAAAACAAAAACTGAAGCCCAGAAACAAAAACATAATCGCCAGTGTACTGGCGATTAGGTTTTTGTTTTGGTGTTTTTGGTTAAAACACGGGAGAGAGAGGGAGGTTGATTCACTTTACCCGAAAAAATAAAAACTAAATCGAAAACCTCTAAAACTCGTCTTGGCGATTTTCTTGACCAAAAATCGATTTTCCGACTCCTACAATTCGTCATGGACCAAGGTACGTATTTAACTCACTTGGTTTTTCGTGTTTTGAATTTGGTTTGAGTCGGTTTTAACTCAAAAGACCGTTTTCTAGGGTTTAGGTCGAATTTATCGGTTTGGTTCGATTTTAGCACTCGTTTTTGCTTGAATTTGATGCTTGGGAGTCATACGGGGCTTGTGTTGCTTCCATTGTTGATTGCTTGCGAAAACCCGACTTGTGGCCTCGATTTTCGTGCGTTTTGACTAGGAGGGCATTTTGGTCATTTTTGAAAACGTCTCGAAAATGGCTCAAAACTTCAGTGTAGCTTACCCATTAGTAGTATAACGCGTTGGTGAGTTTGGTTTGTTGAAATGGGCGCGAAAAGCGGTTCGTTTGGGTGGAAAACCGTGTAGAAGGGGGTTAAGGTCGGGGTTTGCTCTGTTTTTGTAGCGTGAGGCGATCCCGAGTGGCTTGGTCATTTTGAAAATGTCGTAGTATGCTATTGTGAAGGTTTGGGTGGCTTGTATGCGAAGAACGGCTCGAAAAAACGTCATTTTCGTGCGTTTTGGTATAGGGGCCGATTTTGGTCGAAATTTTTCGGTTCCGAAACTTGCCCGAATTCTCTGTATTGTGTTTTCATGGCTAGTATGGTACACTTTTGGTCTTGTTTTGTAGGAAATGTGTTGCTTGGAGGTGCTTTGGAGTGTTTTTTGTAGTTTAGGCTAGGTTTCCAAAAGTCGCTTTTCCTCGCTTTTCGTGCCCCGTTTATGGAATGTATGGTAATGTATGTCGTCTGTGTTGGCTAGGGGGTTGTTTTGTGGGAAGTGGGGCTTTTTGGGTTGAGTTATGGTCAAGAAAAGGCCGTTTTTGTAGTTTGGAGGTGTTTTGTAAAAGCTATTCAGTCGAGGTGTTCGGGACATCGTTTTCGCATGAAATTTTTTGCATGAGCTTATTGTGATTTATGGGTTGGGTCTGTGTCAGCAGACATGGGTTTCTGGCTTTCTGTAGCGTTTTTCCCTCTTCTGCTATTTTTAGGTTAAAAAGGCCTGTTTTCTGCTGTTTTGGCCAATTCACTGCTGCTTTTGCGCATGCTTGCTCTTAACTTGACTGAGTAGGACGTATATATCGTATACGTCTCATGGATTTTGGTTTCCTGTGTTTCTGCTCCGTTTTGGCCTTATCTGTCAAAAATGGGCCTATGGCTTGTTTCCTGTTGCTTTGTCTTGATCTTTCTGGAGTGATTTCTTTGTTCTTAGTTTTACGAGTATGCCTTTGAATCTTGTGCAGGTGATCCTACGCCTCCAGCGCCTACTTCCAGTGACATGGATCGGGTATTGGCTGGAGTTGACTTTGCTGTTCCGGGGGGCGAGCATACTCCTACTTCAGGGATGCCTGCGCCTTTGGAGGTTTCCGACGGTCCGTCTCAGTCGGACTTGCTGAGAGCTTTTCCTCAGACGCCTGGAGTTTCTACGACGCCAGGGAGTGAGTTCCAGGGCGCTGCTGTGGAGTCTCCTGCCTTTTCTGCTAGTGGTGCTAGTGCTGTTGGTGCGTCGCCTGGGCTTTCTGCTAGTGGCCTGGGACGTGGTGCTGTTCCTGGTGGTCCTGAGCCGCCAGTTAGTGGTGCGGGTCGTGACGTTGCTGCCGAGTCGCCTGCTTTTTCAGCTAATGTGGTACGTGAGGAGACCGTCGTTGAGCGGACGCGGTCTTCTGGTGACGCTAGCGGTAGTGGAGCTGCTGCTGGGTCGTCGAGGTCTCCTGCTGGTGGCCGAGGTCAGGCCCAGGGTGTCCTCTCAGAGTCTTTGCAGGGGCGCGGACGTGGCGCTGCTGTGGAGCCTTCTGGGGCTCCTGGGCATGATCGTGGGAGAGGCCGAGGCGTAGCTGCAGGGTCTTTGCAGGGGCGTGGCCGTGGCGGTCGAGGACGCTGTGGCTCCGGCAGGGGCCGAGGCAGAGGTCGTGGTTGCCGCGCAGGGCTTCGCAGGACGCGGGCCGCTGGCGTTGCCGAAGGAGCCTGCGGCTCCTGGAGGTGGCCAGGTTAGGGGCCGTGGTAGTGGTCGGAGGAACCCGAGGAAGAAGCGTAAGGTGGATGTGGCTTCTGGTGAGGGCAGTAGTAGGCCGAGGCGTCGAGCTCGTGTTGCTGCCGAGGGTGGTGACCGGGACGAGGCTGAGGTCGCCGGTGTTGAGAGGTTGGGCAGGGGAGCTCTCGCTGAGGTCCCGCGAGGCGTGGTCGTGCTCGGTCCGGAGCCGTTACGAGGACCCTTCCAGTCGGAGGAGTCTTCGAGCGACGAGGAGGGCTCTGACGAGACCGGGCCGAGGCCGCTGCCGAGGTTGAGATGGCTGAGGCCGCCGCCGCCAGCCGCCGCTCAGCCGCCGCCGCTTTGCTCAGTTCTTCTTTATTCTTCTTGGGGCCGCTTTTGGGTCGGGGTCGTTGAGGCCATGCTCGGGAGCGAGTTCGGGATGAGGCCGAGGCCGGTGAGGCCGAGGCGAGGCCGAGGGCGAGGCCCGTGATGCAGCGCGGCAAGTCTTGAGGCCGCGACCGAGGTTTTCATGGGGATGGTTGACGAGTTGGGCGCGAGGCCTGACTATCCTCACGGCCCGCTTGTGGTCACAGGTGGCCTCGATCGGGATGGCGTGACTCTGGTTTGGAGTCCCTTGGAGCATTTGTCGATCCGAGTGAAGGTCGGCTTCCCGCTAGGCTCGATGAGGACCTTCTCTGGGTTCCGGACAGTGTTTGACGTCTTCGAGGGTAGGCTCACCCAGGAGGAGCGGGACATAGTGCTTGGGACAGCTTTTGGTCCCCTGGTGCAGAAATGGAGGGAGGTGCGGGGCAAACGGGTGAACTCGCTACCACCTGCATTTAGGGCGTTGTTGGATAGGTTTTGGGATACGACCAACACTTTCCACATGCCCGGTTACGAGGTTGGCGTGACTCTTTCTTCGTGGGCAGCTGTTACGGGGCTGCCTCATGGCGAGGGCGTACTTGACTGGGGGCGTGAGCGACCTCCTATCGATAGCCCACGAGTCGTGCGCCTGATTGGCGACGGGGTTAAGTGTGGGAAGGACGAGGAGCACACGTTTCAGCCTCGTACCATATGGTTTGCTGACTTCTTCGAGGGGAGGAGGAAGAAGAAGGGGTCTACTCGAGCGAGCGCTGAGCAGAGGGCCCGGCTGTGGTTGTGGTGGTTCCTGACGGCCACCCACTTTGGCGACAAGGGGGAGCGAGCGTCGACGGCTGTGTTGATGGCGCTGTCAGACATGTCCCGCCTAGGTGACTTTGACTGGGTCACTCCTGCTCTGGGTCTGTTGATCCGTTACCTGAGGGACGCAGTGCGCCCTGATCGGATTGACGAGGATTCGGATGTGTCGCTTGTGGGCCCTGGTCTTCTGATGGAGGTAAGGTTCAATTTTTTGTAGTTTTTTGTTGTTTTGTTTCTGCTTTTCTTTTGTAACGTGTGTTTTGTTTGCTTGCAGGCTTGGTGCTATGCTCACTTCCCCTCTCTGCTCCCAGACACGTTCCAGGTGACGGCTACATACCCGGCTTTCCATGCGTACGCGACAGCGGATCGGAGGGGTATTGGCCTGAACTATGACGCGGCTCGTGTGCGCTTCAACGGGATGACGATGGATAAGGTAAGGGTGATTGTGTTTTGTACTTTGGTCTTTTGTAGCTTGTTTTTGGGTTTGTGTTTCTTTTTGTGGTTTATAATTTGGTTTTGTTTTGTAGTTTGTTCGTGACCCTTGGAGGAGATTTACCGGCGTCCCTCCGACGATTGCAGCTCGCTTTGGTCTCCTTGACGGGCGGCGGCTGTACATTGAGACCCAGTACGGATCGTACTGGTTCTTGGGTGAGCGTCTGTCTGCGCAGACGGGTCGCGGCGGCTTCATCGTACCTGCTCCTCCGCCCTCGGTTTTGTTCGTGGAGACGCCCGACGCTAATGAGCGTCGTGACGTGTATCACGAGGGTGAGTCCGACTCCTTGCTGCGGCGGGATGAGGATTACGTGACTTGGGCACAGCATGCCCTTGCTGACGCTGTGATCGAGGTATGCTTGTTTATCCCTTTTGCTTGTATGTGTTTTGGTTTTTAGGAAGCAAAAATTTACCCTCTTTTTGTCTTGTAGCGACGTGACCCTGACCTTGAGTTCCAGCCTCCTCCGTTTGTTGAGGATCTGTTGGTTGTTCACGAGGGCTGCTCTCATTCGATCGTGCTGCCGCCTTCCCTGTCTGTGGTCACTGATGCGGGTCTTGAAAGGTGGGATCCGCGCGTGAGAAAGGTATTCACTTTCTTCTTTGTACAGCATGAGTGTTGTGTAGTATATAGCCCCCAGTTTGAATTAGATTTTATGTTAAAATCATTATTCAAACTCTGTTGAAGCAGGTTTTTGATTATAGCCCCCAGTTTGAGTAAGATTTTAGTGTAAAATCATTAGTCAAACTCTGTTGAAGCAGGTTTTGGATTATAGCCCCCAGTTTGAGTAAGATTTTAATGTAAAATCATTATTCAAACTCTGTTGAAGCAGGTTTTGGATTATAGCCCCCAGTTTGAGTAAGATTTTAATGTAAAATCATTATTCAAACTCTGTTGAAGCAGGTTTTGGATTATAGCCCCCAGAAAGCTAAATTGATTTCTCGCATTGTTGCAGGTGACAGCTGAGGTCCACAGGAGGCTGTGGCGGGCGGCCAACCGATGGCGGGCGGTCGTGAACGAGAAGGTTGTTGACGCCTGCAGGGCACAGAAGGAGACTGCCGAGGCACGACTTGAGTTAGCCAGGGTCAGGGCTGAGGAGGGGGCGAGATCGCGGGCCGAGCTGGAGGCTGCGCATGCCGAGGAGCTGGCGAGGGTCCGGGCAGAGCTGGAGGGTCAGTATGCAGGGGAGCTGGATAGGGCACGTGCTGAGATTGATTCCCTGCGTGCCGTCTTGCAGCGTCGTGACCAGTCGTAGTAGGCTTGGACTTGTGTATATATATTTTGGGCTTGTATTATGAATATTATGAATATTAGTATTTTGTTTGTGTGGTTGGTTTTTGGATTTGTGTTTGTTTACGGGTATATTTATTTGGCCTTGTTGCGAAAATGCATTACTGCGTCGTAGCCGGGTCTGAATTCCTTGTGTATTTGCTGGCCGAGCATACCTGCAAAACATTGTTAGTGGTGAAAGCATATATATACGTCTCGATTGAGACTGACTCGCTAATGACTGAATTAAATGCGAAATGAAGAGTTTTTGAAAAATGCTGGTTTAGAAAATATTCTAGACTCGTGGAAAAGACGTTTTTGACATAGCAAAAATTTGAGCTAAAACGACGTTTTGAGACGAAAATTGTGAATGCGAAAATCATATTTTGTGTTGTGTTAAATTTTTGTGTGATTATCGTGTTTTGTGAAAATGAAAAATACGAAAGACGGGAGTCGATTACGCAAATCGAGACGACGCGACGGGATCGTAAACGTCAGATTAGGAGGTCGGTAAAAATAGTGTAGGGGTAATAAGTTAAAAAATTTTGGGTGTAGGTGTGTAAGAAGTGTAAGAAATCGAATAATTTTGTCAGAAAAGAAAAAGAAAATCGCCTGTAAACAGGCGATTTCATTTTTAATCGCCTGTTTACAGGCGATTAGAATTTTGTTTTGTGGTTTTTGTTTGATTTATTTTAATCGCTTGTTCACTAGCGTTTAAGTTTTTGTGTTGTATTTCCTTTTGGCAAATCTCGGCTATAAAAGGAGGGCTAAGTTAGTTCATTTCACTCATCCTCTCGTCTTCTATTCTCGATTTTCCAAAAATATTCAGAATATTTACGGAACATTCGTCGAGTTATGGAGAATTTTGAAGGAAACTTGCGTCGTTGGTGCGCGTCCTTGTCGGGCATCGAGAAGAAGCTTTTGAAAGATTGCGGGATTGGCGTATTTCGTGGGCTAAGGCAGGTTCGAATGGAGTACGAGTTCCTGGACGCTTGTCTTGAGTATTGGGACCCAAGCCTTCATGTGTTCCGCTTTCCTTGCGGAGAGGTTTGCCCTTTAGTCGAGGAGTTTGGGGCCATTGGCGGGTGGACGCGTATTGGCCTGCCCGTATGTGTCAGGCAGGAACTTGGTTATAAGAGGCAGGTTTAGAATTATCTCCAGATGACCCGTGACGAGGTAGAAGAGTTATTTGTTGGGAACCGCGTCAACCTTTATCGTTTGTGTCAATGGTTTAGGAATAATGCGAACGGGCATATCTCTGCTGTGGCTAAGAGAAGGGCTTTGGCTTTTTGCTTGGTTCATTGCTATATGTTCCCGGACTCTGTGTCCGAGGGGTCGTTGGGAGATCCGCGTTTAATTGTTGTTGTGGAGCAGATGGAAATAGGTTGCAATCCTTCTGCTTTAATTCTGGCTGAGACGATCCTTGGATTGGACGACCGGGCATGTAATAGGGAACATGCGTACCGAGGGTGTCCATTGATCCTCCAGGTGTGGCTGATGGAGCGTCTAAGCGTGTTGAACGACCTTGGCTTCGATGGCGAATACATCGCAGGAGGCATTACCAATCGTTACATGCGATGGTTGGGTCCAGACGAGCGTCCTGATGACTATTTCCCCGAGTTTGTGAGGTCATGTGCCATCCGTTGGTCGGTATCTTGGTGGGGAGTGGTTAGTGTGACGGCGAGTGCAGTAGGTGATGGTCCCTCTGGAGTTCTATTGTGCGGGTTTGAGATGGGAGTTTACATCCATCCCCTGCGGGTGAGGCGACAGATAGGGTATGCACAGTTCATTCCTGGCCAGGACACGAAGATCTGAGGACATGGTTGTGTTAAATAACCAGGTGACTGTCGAGTGGGTCAGTGGTTGGATCATGCGCCCTAAGTGGCTTGTGGCTGGTACTCCTGGGACGATCCGGGTGTCGAGGGCTTACTCCAAATGGACCGTTCTTTGAAAGTCTTTGTGGAGAGGGCTCGTCTCAGTGCCATAGAGCTTAACGAGCCTCCGCCGACGCCCGCCACGACCCGATCCGCTTTGGGCCTTAATAGTGGTAGGGGTGGTGCTTCGAGCTCGGTGCCTCTCTCGGCGGCTGAATGCGTGTTCGGTCGTCGCCGTATTCCAGGGCCAGGTGCTCCGGATCGTCATGGTAACGTTGGGGGTCGCCGTAGGGGTTGAGGGTTGGTACTCCCCTATTCAGCTGGAAGGTTTTAAGTCTGCTTCGGAGAATAATCTGGTTCTAGTTTATGTGTGCTTTGTTAGTATTATGTTCATATTATGTTGTATTATGTAATATATTACCTATCCTAAACCCGATGTACATGCCGGGACTCGTATTGTAATATATAGTGTTTGTTAGTGTATTTCTAAGGTCGTAGTTATGCTCCTACGTTTGAAAAATCCAAAATGTAACCGTTCTTTTTAAGATTAATAAAAATCAGGTTTTTTATTTACGACTTTGCCTCATTTTGCTTGTTATTTTGTGTGAAATTCCTTGGCTCTAATCTCTTTTCAAAGGTTTAGAATGCAAGCGTGGTTTTTGTTTTTAGGAAGTTTTTGTATTGACTATTCCCTCGACTTTTTTAAGCTTTGGGTTTGTCGTTTTGTGTTGAATGTCGTTCTTTTCACCCTTAGGTTTAAAAGACGAATTTTTGTGTTGACTATGTCCTTGGCCTTTTTAAGCTTTAGACGCGTCATTTTTGTGTTGAATATCGCCCCCTTTTAGCCTTTTAGGTTATGCGGCGGGTTTTGTGTTGACTATGTCTTTGGCCTTTTTAAGCTTTAGACGTGTCATTTTTGTGTTGAATATCGGTTGCGCTTTTTGCAAAGCTGCCTACGTATCCACGAAAAGTGGAATCAAACCGGCGTAGTTCGAGAATGTATGTTTAAGGGCATACCGGCCCAGGAGTTGTGTTTGCTTTTTTGTGGTGAATGTGCACGTTTAGGGGCATGCCGGCCCATGAATTGTGTTTGATGGATGCATGTTTAGGGGCATGCCGGCCCATGAGCATGTTTAAGGCCCTGCCGGTCCATGAATTTGTTTTTATAAAATTGTATTTTACAGATACATTGCAAGGGGTTTTAGGGATAGTACTTTTTGAGCTGGTCGAGGTTTGTTGCTAGGTTAAACTCTTGACCGTCTAAGTCGGTTAGTTTTACTGCTCCGCCTGTGAAGATTTCCTTGACGAGGTAGGGTCCAGCCCAGTTAGGCTTGAATTTTCCTCGTGGGTCGACTGGAAGTGGTGCCCGGACTGATTTTAGTACGAGATCACCTACTTTTATGTGTCGTGGCTTAACTCGTTTGTTGAATGCTCGTTGTAGTCGGGCTTGGTACATTCGTACGGTGCTCAGGGAATGCAGTCGGCGTTCATCCAGGAGTATGAGTTGTTCGTACCGTTCACGGGCCCATTCTGCTTCCGGAATGCTACTTTCCATTAGTATGCGTAGAGATTGTATTTCTATTTCCACTGGTTGGACGGCTTCCATGCCGTAGGTGAGGAAATAGGGGTCATGCCGTAGGGGTTCGGATGGTAATACGGTATCCCCGTGAGTGCATATGGTATTTTGTTAGGCAAATCTTTGCGGTGTCGATCATTTTCTTGAGTATGGTGACGATCGCTTTTGTTTGTCGCTTCAATCTGCCCATTGGTTTGGGGTCGATAGGGTGAGGATTTGTGATCTTTGGATGTTGTATTTTGTGAGTATGGCTTCGGTCTCGCGTTGAAAGTCACGAACCTTGATCGCTGATGAACTCGTGGGGTATGCCATATCGGCATATGATGTTCGTCTGGATGAACTTGGCGACTTCCTTGGAGCCAAGGGTCCGAAAAGACGCTGCTTCTACCCATTTAGTGAAATAGTCGATGGTCACCAAAGACGTAAAGCGGTGACCTCTGCTCCGATGGGGTGGACTTTTCCTATCACGCCGATGCCCCAGGTTGAAAAGGGCGAGGTGAGGTTAGGGTGTATAGTGGTGAAGGTGGTACATGTTGGGCGTTCTTTGAAAATTTGGCGGTTATTGGCGGTGCTTGGCGTATTGGATCTGATGCCTTCCATGGTGATCAATACCATCCTGGCCGTAGGATCTGTTTGCGAGTGCTCGGCGTTCATGTGGGGTCCGCATTCGCCATCATGGACTTGCGTGGCGATTTCGCCCCTTCTTGTAATCGACACATATGAGCGGTGTCCTCGGGGTGTCTTCTTGAGTAGTTGTCCCATCTCTAGCACAAATCGGGAAGCTAGAGTCCGATAGCCCTCTGTCCGCGTTTATCGGTGTCGGGTGGGTAAGTGTTGTCTGCTTTGTAGTTGATTATGGCTTGATACCAAGGCTGCATGCGCTCGGCCGTGCAGGTCGATGGTATGGATGTATGCTGGTTCGTCACGTCTTTCGACGATGATGGGTAGTAATTTCATGTTTGGTGGCATGTTGAGGAGGGATGAGAGTTTTGACAAAGCGTCGGCAAACTGGTTTTCTTCCCTAGGGAGGTGGTAAAATTCGGCCTTGATCGAAGTTGGTGAGGAGTTTTTGTACTTTTGTTTGGTATTTGGTGAGGGTTTCGCTCATGATCTTCCATGCTCCGGTCACTTGATTTATGATGAGGAATGAGTCTCCATGCACTCGTAGGTTCCTTATCTTGAGGGCAATGGCTGCTTGTAGGCCGTAAATGCAAAGCCGTGATTCGCGGCGTTGTTCGTGACAATCAAGTCGAGCTTGATTGAGAGTGGAGTATGATCATTGTTTGGGGATATTAGGAGTATTCCGACTCCATAGTCAGCGTAGTTTGACGCTCCGTCAAAGTATAATTGCCAGTATTCCTTTTCTACGGCAAAGATCCCTTCGTCAGGTAGAGACGTTGTGTCGATCATGGGATGTTCGACGATGGCGTTTTCTGCAAGGAAGTCGGAAACTGCTCTTCCCTTGATTACTTTCAGAGGGAGGTACTTGAGTTCATACTCGGCGAGAAGCAGAGTCCACCTGGCCATGCGTCCGTTCAGGACTGGTTTTTCAAATAGGTATTTGAGGGGGTCCATTAAGGAGTAGACTCTTGTAGTGCTGGTGAGTAGGTAGTGTCTGAGCTTTTTGGTTGCCCAGACTAGCGAGAGGCAGCTTTTCTCGACTGGTTCATACCGAGTTTCGTAATCGTGAAACTTCTTGCTGATGTAGTAGATGGCCCGTTCTTCGTTGTCGACTTCTTGGCGAGCATGGCACCCATGGCGTTTGGCGTAGTCGTTAAGTATAGCGGCGATGGCAAGTCCTTTTATTGGGGGTACGAGCGGGTGGGTTTGTAGCGAGGCTCTTGACTTTGTCGAACGCTTGTTGGCGATCATCGTCCCAGCCGTATGCTCTTCCTTCTTCAATTTTTGAAGATTGGCTCGCAAATCATGGTAAGCTGGCGATGAATCGGGAGATATATTGGACTTGTCCCAGGAAACTCCTTATTTAAATCGATGTTGCTCGGCGTTTTCATGCTCATTATTGCTTTGATTTTGGTGGGTCTATTTCGATCCTCATTGGCTTACTATGTGGCCTAGCAGTTTGCACTCGACGTGACTCCAAAGGTGCATTTACGTGGGTTTAATCGCATTTTGTATCGCTCGATTACGGTGAAGAACTTGCGGAGGTTGGTGGCGTGGTCGCCTTCCTTTGACTTTACAATCATGTCGTCAACGTATACCTCGACCTCCTTATGCATCATGTCGTGGAGTAAGGTGGTAGCGATGCGTTGGTAAGTAAGCGCGGCATTTATGAGCCCAAATGGCATGGCGTGTAGCGATATGTTCCCAGGGGTTCTGAAGGTGGTTTTTGGCATGTCGTCTGGCCGCCATTTTGATTTGGTTGTATCCGCGTATCCATCCATGAATAGACGATGGCGTGGTCTGTGTGTTGTCGATTAGGATGTCCATGTGGGGTAGTGGGAAATCATCTTTGGGCGAGCTTTGTTCGAGTCCGGAGTCGGCACATACTCGTATTTTGCCGCTTTTTCTTCATAATCGGTACCATATTGGAGACCCGTCGAGTATTCGATGACTTGGATGAACCCGACTTATGGCGCTTACCGATCTCTTCTTTGACCATGAGAGACCATTCTGGCTTGATGCGTCGGAGCTTCTGTTTGACCGGTCTGCTACCTTGTTTGATCGGGATGCGATGTTCAGCTATCTCACGGTCGATGCCGGGCATGTCTCTGTATGACCATGCGAAGACGTCCCCGACCTCGTGAGAAGCTTAGTATATGTGGCCCTTTCTTCTGTGCTCAGGGAAGCCCCCAGTTGTAGTTCTTGAGGCTCTTCAGGTGTTCCTATGTTGATGGTTGTTGTGTCTTCAATAATGGGGTCCTGTTCGGGTTTTGAGACAATACTTGCAATGTATCTATATAATGCAATGTCATTTAGTTTAAATTTATCGCGATTATTAGGAAAAGTAGAGTTTAAACGAGGTAAAGAGTAACCAAAAACTTTCATGTTATTAATGTTATCAAAAGCGGTTACATTTGAAGATAGCTCAGACGAGGGAGCTTTGGATAACCTTAATGACTCTAGTTCTTTAGCTAAATTGACTATGTCAGGGAAGTAGCCCGGGGGCTTAGTTGGGGTAAGAGACTTGAGATGACGACGAGGGAGTTTAAATTTTAAGACAGTCTTTTGGTTTGGAGCGTTGTCTTCATCTTCGTCGGAATCGGAGTCTTCGAAGGCGTAGCCCTGACCCGTAGTTATCTTGAAAGTGCGGTCTTGCTCGTCGGTCCATTCGAGGGTTTTTGACCATCCGTCGTGTGCTTTTTCTTCGTGAGGGATGATCAGGTTGGTAGGGTTGAAGTTGTTGTTGCGCACGATGTCGGAAATGAGCTCAATCCCGGCAATGGTGTACGTGGTGGTGTCCTTAGGAATCTTGCTAGTGCCCTCTCTGACGAAGTAGTGGCTGGGGAGGATGTGGTATGGTTGTATGTGGAAGTCATGATATTTCTTGCGATCATTGTATGCTTCCCAACCTTGAGAGACTTCGTACGACCATGGTACGTAGGATAGACCCATGGTGGGCCACTTGTTATTGTCGTCCTTGGTGTAGAGTGTAGCGATCTCTTCTCTACGAGTCAGAGTACAGATGTAGAAGTCAAAGTCGAAACCACACATGTCGTCGGCTGGATCGGCGTTTATCTCCGCAGTACTATCATTAGTCTTTTGCTGCTTGAGGGTAGCTCGAAAGTTCGAGGCGTCGATGGTGACGATCTCGTCATCCAGAGGTATCCTGACCTTTTGATGCAGGGTTGAGGTGACGGCCTTGGTAGCGTGGATCCAAGGTCTACCTAGTAGCATGTTGTACGTAGGGGGTATGTCGATGATTTGGAATTCGGTTTCTCTCATGACTGGTCCTGTCATAATGGGGAAGGAGATGGTTCCCTTTATGCTGCGACGTGTTCCATCGTAGGCCCTGACACCGTCCGTACACGGGATAAAGTCATTTTCCTTAATTCCCAGTTTCCTGGCTGTCTCAAGGGGCAAGACATTGACTGCGGATCCGTTGTCGATGAGGACGACTGGTAATGTCATGCCGTGGCATTCCACGTTGTTGTAGAGAGGTAGGTTATATGTGCCACCGAACGGAGGGAGATCTCTATCTGAGAAGGTGACGGCGTTGGCCTGCCATTCGCGTGTGATGTTACTGATAAGCTTCTCTGGAGACATTTCCGATGTCATTGGGGTGATCTGTAATGCTTGGTAGAGGGCTTCACGATGTCTCATTGAGTCCCTTAAGAGCTGCCAGATTGAAATGTCCGCCTTCGTCTTGTTGAGTTGCTTGTGGAGCGTGTCTCCGATCTCAGGTGTAGGCAAGGGTGTCGGGGTAACGCTTGATGATGCTATCTTATCAACTGGTGGAGCTGGCGCAGGATTAGTGTTAGGTGATGGCACTTACTGGCTGGCGGCGTAGGAGCAGTGCTTGTAGGTGAGGTTGCGGAGGTAGGCGAAGTAGGCGGCGTATCCTCGTTTATGACTATCCCCTTGTTCTTCTCTTGAGCAGTCAACCTTGGCGGGTGGCTTTGAGGTTCAAGTAACTTTAGAGAAGCTTGGTACGGGCGTCCAGAACGTGTTAGGTAGGCTACTTCGTCATCACTGTCCGATAGTCTGAGTGGGTACTTGTGACGTAACTCTCCGTACTTGCCTAGCGGGCGACGGGGTTGAGCCTCTTCGTCGTAGGGTTCATCCTGGAGACATATGCGGATGTCATCATTGTCGGCTTCATCCTCAGAAGTATTCCAGATGCCGTTGATTTCGTGATCATTTGAGAAGATTAGTTTAGAGCAGTCGATGATGGGGTGTGTGCTTGCAAAAATAGCATGGGTATCGCGAGAGGTTAAATGGTTTGAAGGTTTAGGACTCGGGCTGGGCTTTACGATGGTATTGTCGTCGATCAAGTCCTGAACTATGTTCTTCAGGCGGAAGCATTGCTCGGTGTCATGCCCCTTTCCTCTGTGGAACTCACAGTATGCGTTCTGATCCCACGACTTTGGCTTCTTGTCCGGGGGAGGCTCGCTAGTAGGTCCTATGAGTTGAAGTACATTGCGGCTCACAAGCTTCTGTAGTGCCTTTGAGTAAGTCATGTATATTGGGTCAAAGTTTCGTCGTGCTTTCATCGAACTGGGACCAGGAGGTGAGTATGATGCTTTCGGCGGAGGCATGGCAGGCCTTGGTGGTGTTGTAAAAACCGGTGGTGCCTCTAACGCGTCCAGTGCGTTGATGGCATGGATGGGCTCGACTTTGGCAGTGGTTCGAGATGAGCTTCCTTGATACCCGCGGCCCGTGCTCTTATTCCTGTTTTCTTTGCGGAGGTCGTCCTCGATGAGCTCGCCGACGACGCTGAGGGTTGAGAAGTTGTCAAAATTTCCGTACCGTAGGTGTTGTTGGTATGCGGGGGTGAGGTTGTTGATGAACTTAGTGATTAAGTCGGTGTCCCTTGGACGGTTAGGTATTTGGGCACACAGTTTCTTCCAGCGCGTCAGGTACTCGGTAAACCCCTCATTGTCCCTCTGAGTCAGGACCTCCAAGGTACGTAGCGAGACTTGGATGTCATTGTTGTCCCGATACTGTAGATCGAACGCAACCGTTATGTCCTCGAAACTACCCGTTTTATGTGGTTCTAGAGCGTAGAACCATGCCCTGGGTTGCGCGTCCAATGAGTGAGGGAATAAGGTAGCCCATGCAGGGGGTTCGACACCCATAATGGCCATTTTAGCTTTGAAAGCCTTGACGTGAATGAGCGGGCTTTCGTGACCTTTGAAGACGGGAAGATCGCTAAGTGCTAACTTGTCTGGTAGCATGGATCTGACGTTCTTTGGGATGTGCTCGTTTTCTTGGTGTATGGAGTAACCCCTTGAGTTTGTGAGACGCTCTTCCATGGTTCGAATCCTTTTTGCGTTCCGTTCGGATTCCTCGGCCAGGCGCACGGCGTTTTTCTCTGCTTCAAACTTTTGCATGATAGCCATTTGTTCGATCGTCGTAGTAAGGCTAGCTATCCTATCATTGAGCTGTCGGACTTGTTGGCGATTACCTCGAGGGGTGGTGGTGGTCCTCGAAACCTTCGTCGTGTTGAAAGGCCATGACAGGTTTTGGTTTTGATCTCATTGTAGAGCGCTTCTTTGGAGGCGGAGGTGGGTTCAAGTGGCGGTTCTTAGTTAAATCGGCGTATCCAGGGTTTTTCAATGAGCGGACCTGACAAAGTTTTCAAATCTTTAGTGATTCTAAAATAGAAGGAAAAGACTCGAATGAAAAATCACATTCACGACCAAAGGAAGACGCAAAAGCGTAAAAAGTGGGTGACTTGACTTGACTCGTGTTTTTAGCTTTTAAAAGGACACGGGAAGCTTTTGAGGTAGAGGCATGTTGACACGTCCCTATTCTCGAGGTAGGAAAATTTGTATGATCATAATCTGATTGACCCGGTTTGGCGGTATGTTGCCGGGGGTTTATCATTGGATTACGATAAAAAGGATCAGACCGAAGTAGCGATAGGCTAACCGACCTGAGGATGTTAAAATTGGGTAAAAGGTGATCAATTGTTCGCCTTTTACGTGTGACTCAGGGATTTAAATCAAAAATGACGATAAGTCACTTGATTCAAAGAGTAAATCAACGGGTCCGCGTCTGAACGGGCCCACGTTTTTCGTTTTTGAGAGAAAAGGATTAAAATCGGGATGACTAAAGAGTCACTCGACTTAGAGCTAATTCTAATGTTCTAAAAGTTAATTTCATTTAAAATCTCCGAAATGAATTGACATATTCGGGTTTTTGCTTTGTGGACTTTTAGCAATAAATGTATTATGACGATACGTCAGTCGCATAATTCATTTACGTTTTGAAAAAGACCTGGGATATAGTGGTTATCCTAGGCCGGTTTTAAATGTAGCGGTATTTTATTTATTAAATTCGAATGACTATAGGTCAAAGAGCCTAACGGCGTGTTTTTAAAAGTATGACCTTTTTTGAAAAAAGTTTTGAAAAAGCAACTTCAAAGATGGACGTATTTTAAAAGTATAATGCCTAGGAAAAGTTTTCACATGCAGAATGTTTTTGAAAGACTACTATAGTGAGGGTACTATAGCTTCGCACTTGTACATATAAACACAGGTTTTTGGTTTATAGGGTAAGGTTCCCTCCGGTCATTCCCGTGACGTTTAGGTAGGGGCACCCGCAAGACCACACACGTCTTAGGTGTGAATTCAAGACAGGCCCTAGAGCGTTCGAGTTTGATTGGTTACGATCGTTTGTACGGATGCCGTACTTGTAATCGTGGAGGGGTGAGAGAACAGTGTGTCCGGAGTTACCTCGCTTACGGCGAGAGTTCTTGGGCCGTTCCTCAAAGGGTGTGGTTTGAATCAGGAGGATTCGACTCAACGTATTTTTGCCCAAATATCGAAAGCGTAAATGTTTTCAAAGTTTCAAGCTTCACTTCTTTATGATTTTAAAATAAAAGAAAAACTAGTTTTTCAAAAATAATAAAAATCATGCTCGTCCCCAGCGGAGTCGCCAGCTGAAGGTACTGGGAAAATCTTTTCCCTTTTGGGAAAACCTATCGACGCCTGGCGCTTGAGCCTCGCCGTCTTGGCGTAGGGCGAGAATGCCTCATGAGGAAAAAGTCACGAAGTTTGCTAAAAATGGGGAGATCATTGCATGAATTTGCGATCAAAAAGAAAAGTATAAAAGTCCTTTTTGAAATGTATTTTCGAAGTCGCCACCAAATATTAAAGGAATTTGGAACCTATTCAACGCGCCTTGAAATACAAGACACGAGTGTCTCAGATTTCAAGGTGCGTCGATACCTATCAATCTGAGGTTTGAAACCAGAGAAGGGGTTCGGAGTGAGGTTACTTTTCGAAAGTTTTGACAAAATGAGTTTTGAAAACAGTAATCAAAAAGCCTACATAAGAGTAGTCTCTACTAATTTGAAAACATTTGCTTAATTTCGATATTTGGGCTAAAAGTCACGCTACGTACAAGTGCAAATAAACATGACTCGATTAAAATGCATAAATAATGTAAATTGTCAAAATAATGACATATTGCTATAGGAAATGTACGTTAAATAATAATTTATTGACTAAATTATTACTATAGACGTTATTTTCCGACCTTGTATTAGAATTTGTAAAAAAACCCTCAGTTTTGACTTGCTAAAAGACTCTATGAAACGGTACAATTTAGTGTTGGATCCGTGATTCTAGTCGTTATTTAATGCATGAATGAGGACTTGCATAATTATAAAAGTGACGTCGGTTTGCTTTAGTGATAATGAGTCGTGTATTTATGCGATATTGGCGGGGTTTAGGCGGATTATGAATCCGAATTGCTACTGGCAAGTATTACGAATCTGGCCGCTAGTGCCAATATCGGGTTTGGGGTTAATGTAACCCCATTGTCCGAGTCTCAAACGTCTAGCCCGTAGGTAAAATGTTTACCTTTCGAAAGTGTAAAGACGGTATTTTTGAGTGGATTTTGTGAATAGTGTATATGTGCTAAAAATCGGGTATCGAAAATGAATGAAGTGGGTTGGTATTTATAGAGTTTTGGTGGTTTCTGTGGGATAACAAAACTTAATCGCCTGTATACAGGCGTTTAAGTTTGCTTGAGTTGGATATTTTTAAAGAAAAATCAAAAAGGCGGCTGTATGGAAGAAGTTTATAATCGCCTGTTAACAGGCGATTAGAAACTTAATCGCCTGTTCACAGGCGATTTCATTTTTGTTTTGGTGGGTTGTTTTATGCCGCCATTTGGTTTTTTGGATGTTTTGATTAAGTAATGATTATGTTTTGTTGTTTACTTAGGGGTTAAGTCTTTGTTCAGTTTTGGTCCGAATTTCGGTTTTCGTGTTTCGGTTTTTGTCGTGTTTTTCGGTTTGGCTAGAAATAAAATTATATTAAGGTATATTATTTTTTGGTTTTGTAAATTTTAATTTTGTGAAAATGTGACACGGGAGGCACTTTGCCCCGTTTAATGTGTTGCGTTGGTGTGCGTTTTTGGGTCGTTTTTGTAAGTTTGGTAGTTTGTAGCTAGTTGAAATTTGTTTTGTGGCTTGGCTTAATAAGACGTTCCTATATTGTGCTCGTGTTACGCTTATGATGACTAAAATTGACATTTACTTTCATGATTATGCAAGTCCAAATTAATACGCTAAAAATGACTAATACGTTTTAGACACTTTTGTACCGTTTCGACTCTTTTAAAAGCATGTATGAAAGTCCTTTTCATCATCGGGTTTGTTTTTGGGGGGGGGGTACGGATACGGGTATCTACAAACTCCCATTGTTCTTGGTTGATATTGTAAATCCTATCGTCTGGAAGGGATGTCGTGTCGATGATTGGCTCTTCGTTGATTGCATTTTCGGCTAGGAAATCAGAGACTGCTCGTCCCTTGATTGCTTTGAGGGGTACGTACTTAAGGTCGAATTCGGCTAGGAGCAGTGTCTATCTGGCCATTCGTTCGTTAAGCACAGGTTTCTCGAAAAGGTACTTTACGGGGTCCATTTTTTAGTAGACCTTCGTCTGGTGTGCTAGCATGTAGTGACGGAGTTTTTTGGATGACTATACCAATGCTAGACAGCTCTTCTCGACTGGTGAATATCGAGTTTCGTAATCGAGAAATTTCTTGCTTATGTAGTAGATTGCATGTTCTTCGCCGTTTATCTCTTGAGCGAGAATGGCGCCCATGGCGGTAGGGGTTGTTGTGAGGTACAAGGACAGTGGCACATCCTTTTGGGGTGGTCGTAGAAGTGGCGGGTTGGTTAGTAATTCTTTGACCTTGTCAAATGCCTTTTGACATTCTTCGTCCCATTCAACGTGGTCGGTTTTCTTGAGTTTCTTGAAAACTGGTTCGCATATCATGGTGAGTTTGCTAATGAAGCGTGAGATGTATTGGATTTGGCCCAAGAAACTTCGAATTTCGTCGAGGTTCTTCGGGGGTTGCATTTCTAGAATTGCTTTGACTTTCGAGGGGTCGACCTCGATGCCTCTTTGGCTCACTACGTGTCCTAGTAGTTTACCGGATTTTACTCCAAAAGTACATTTTTGGGGATTGAGGCGCATTTTGTATTGTCGTAGGCGAGTGAAGAACTTGCGGAGGTTAGTGATGTGACCACTCCTCTCTTTTGACTTCACGATCATATCGTCGACGTAGACTTCGACTTCTTTGTGCATCATGTCATGTAAAAGGTTTGTAGCGGTGCGTTGGTATGTAGCACCGGCGTTGATTAGGCCGAAGGGCATGACCGTGTAGCAGTATGTGCCCCACGGTGTAATGAAGGCCGTTTTTGCCATGTCTTCGCAGGACATTTTGATTTGATTATAGCCTGCGTAGCCGTCCATGAAGGATAGGAGGGCGTGATCGGCGGTATTGTCGACTAGGACGTCCACATGGGGTAATGGAAAGTCATCTTTGGGACTAGCTTTGTTCAAGTCGCGAAAGTCAACGCATACTCGAATCTTGCCATTCTTTTTCAAGACTGGGACCATGTTTGAGACCCATTCAGGATACTCGATGACTTGGATGAAACCGGCTTGCAGTTGTTTTTCGATTTCTTCCTTAACCATAAGGGACCACTCGGGGCGTAGTCTCCTTAGCTTTTGCTTGATGGGTTTGTAACCGGGTTTAATGGGGATGCGGTGCTCGGCTATGCTTCATTCGATTCCGGGCATATCTTTGTACGACCAAGCGAATACGTCCTTGAATTCGCTCAGGAGTTGTGTGAATTGGGCGCGCTCGTGTTCGTCTAGTGAGGCACCTAGTTGTAGTTCTCTTGGCTCTTCGGGGGTTCCCACGTTTATGGTTATGGTTTCCTCGATGATTGGGTCTTGTGTTTTTGGGTAAACAATGTTTGCAATGTATTTGTTTAATGTTTCATTTGTTTGTTCATTTTCATCGCTTGGATTAGTGTCTTTTGTATTTTGCGTTTTGTTTGTTGCTTGTTGATTTTTGTTTGTTTGTATTTTGTTGTTTGTTTTAGCTTGAGACAAGACGTAAGCAAATTTATTCATTTCATTATTTTGAAGAGAATTATTCGACAAATCGGAAAATTGCTTGGAGCTAGCCTCCGTAAAAAGGAAATCTAAACTAAAGCTAGAGTCTAGGATAGATGGGTCGACAGATGACCCGACACTAAGAGCATTAGAAGCTAAAAGAATCTCTTCTTCTTCTTCGTCGTCTTCTGTGTCGTTGGAGCTGCTTGAGCTGCTTGAGTTGCTTGAGTTGTGACGTAGATTGCGTCGTTGCTGGAGGAAAGTGTGGTTTGCATCCGAGGTTTCTTGATTCTTCCTTAATCGATGAGATCTTGGATTGCATGTTTGAGCTTAAGACAACTCTCAGTGCTATGCCCCATGCCCCGATGGTATGCACAGAAGGCGTTGGGGTTCCATGATTTCGATTTCTTCTTCATGGGTGGTTCATTGATAGGTCCGACCGGTTGAAGGTAGTCCTTTTCGACCAGTTTTTGTAGTGCCACGGCATAAGGCATGTGGAGTTTGTCAAAATCCCTTGTGGAGTGGTTCGAGTTGAGTTTGTTTCGGCTTTTGATCCCGTGGGCATGTCCTCGATAGGCGGGATCCTCGTAGCTAGACGTGAGATCCTTCTCGATGTGAGTGCCAATTTCGACGAGATGCTCAAAATTTCGAGCATTGCAGAAGTGGAAGTAATATCGCCAGGCGGGTCGTAGACTGAAGAGGAAGGTGTGTATGAGCTCGTCCTCGTGTGGGTGATCCGGCACTCGGGCGAGTAGTTTCCTCCATCGGACGAGATGTTTGACGAAGCCTTCGTCATTCTTTTGATGAAGAGCTTCGAGGGTATCAAGAGAGGCTGGGTTGGCTAGTTCTTTCTTGATGCGTCGTTCCAAACGTTCGACTTCGGTTCGATGCAAAGCTTTTAGGTAATTGATGTCTTTTGCAAGTTGATTGATGTGGCCTATCACCTCGTCGGTGGGTAGCCAGTATTCTTCGTCTTCATTATCACTAGACCAAACCGCATTGATTTGGTCATCTGAGGGTGTGATGAGGTAAGAGCAGTCTAGTATAGGGATTGACCCCACGAAGATTGCATGATTGCCAAGCGGGTTTTCATTGTTTGAAGGCTGGTGGGTTGAGATGGTTTGCTAAGCTTTCCTTGATCAATGAGATCTTGGATAGCGTTTTTGAGCCTAAAGCAATTCTCGGTGTCATGCCCCTTGCCTCGGTGGTATGCACAGAAGGCATTGGGGTTCCAAGATTTGGGCTTCTTGTCTTCGGGCGGCTCGCTAGTAGGCCCGATTGGTTGCAGGTAGTTTTTCTCGACCAACCTTTGAAATGCCTTGGAGTAAGACATAAAGAGAGGGTCGAAGTTTCTCTTGGCCTTAGGAGGCGGCGAGAAGGTGGTTGCAAAGGCGTCGAGGGTGTCATCGCCGAGGTTACCGACGGTGCGATTTTCATCGTTCTTGACTGTGCGGGAAGACTTAGAGGAGCTCCCTTGATAAGCATGGCCGGTGTATTTAGCCATGGTGCCGGTCCTAAGGTCATCTTCGATTTGAGTGCCAACCTTAGTTAGTTCTTTGAAGTTCTGAATGTTGCTGTACCTCATGTAGAATTGATACACGGGTCGTAGGTTATTTATGAACTTCGGTACGAGCTCGTCCTCGCGGGGACGGTTGGGGATTTGAGCGCTTAGCTTCTTCCAACGAGTTAGATAGTCGACGAAACCTTCATTGTCCTTTTGAGATAGGACTTCTAGGGTGCGAATTGAGACTTGAGTGTCTTCGTTGTCTCGATACTGTCGGTCGAACTCGACTGTGAGTTCTTCGAAGGTAGGGACCCGCTGTGGGTCGAGTGAGCAGAACCATGTCTTGGGTACGCTTAGAGAGTCATGGGAAGAGAGTGAGCCAATGTTTGGAGTCGACCCCCTTGATGGCTATTTGGGACTTGAAAGCTCGGATGTGAATGATCGGGCTTTCATGTCCTTGAAAGATAGGAAGATCACTAAGGGCGAGCTTGTTTGGGAGCTCGTCCTTAATACTAGTAGGTACGTTCTCATTCTCCTTGTGGATAGAGTAAGTGCTCGAGACATAGAGCCTCTCCTCCATAGCTTGGAGTTTCTTAGCATGCCTATCAGCTTCCTCCTTAATCTTGAGTTCCATACGTTCCACCTCGACTGTATGGTGGGTCAAAAGACCCTCAAGGTCAGCGGTCAGCTTTGCAACTTGGTCACGGAGTGCGTTGACTTCTTCGTTGTTGCCGGCCATTTTGCGGGTGTAGGTTCGTTTCTTGTAAGGGATTATTACACGTTGTTTAGTGCGTCGAGTATCCAGCTGAGGCCTGTATTTCACTTCGGATATTAGGGACACGACTCGACCCACTAGACCCACATTCATTTTAAGCATTCATTTCAGATCATTTCTTTGTTTTAGAAATACCTTTTATGTTTTGAAAAGAGGAGATTTTCGAAAAGGTTTTAGCTAAAGGAAGCTTCTGAGACGAGGATGTGTGCGCACATCTCGCCTGGATGTTAAAACGTTTTGCTTTGCATCCGTCGAACTAGTATCGGTGATTTGCCGAGGTGAGCTCGAGTTCGGATGTGTAAAAGAAGGAGGATTCGACTCGAGAGTGGTTAGCAAATCGAGTCGAGGATGTTAAAAGTGGAGTCTAGGTCGTGTGACCTAGAGGATTGAAATCCGCGAGCTCGGGTTTTATTCCTTGCTCGGGTTTTTGCTTGTTAGTGAAAAAGGAGAATTTTGAGAAAGCTTGTTTCGAAAATTCACGATAGTTTTGTTTGAAAAGTGTTAGATGTTAGATGTTAGGTTCATTTTTCTTTGAAACGTTTAAGCGAGTTTTCGAAGATATGAATGCAAATGCTTATTTTGAAAAAGACTATGGAGTGCATAGTCTCGAACTTGTACGTATGACTCAAAAAAGGGTGAAAATGAGTCAGTCGGGTACACCTCCAACTACCTCGAGTACGCTTTGGCAGATACTTAACCCCTTCATTTCCTTACGCCGGGGCGATAGGTTTTCTGAAGGGAGCACTGGGGCGGTCGAGATAGCCGTTTACGGCAAGCCGTGGAGGGGCGAGAGGAAAGCTAGTCCGGCATGTGCTTTATCGAGTGGACAAGCCTGCATGTGGGAACCACCTCTCGAGGGTGCAAAGGGTGCCTAGATTCCAAAAGGAATGGACTCTAAACGAATGTGCATAACTCAAATATGTATACTTGGATTGTTCAAGGCTTTCAAGTTTCACCTCTTTATTTTTAAAAGAAAAAGCTAGTTTTAAGTTTTAAAAATAAAATTTTCCCAGCGGAGTCGCCAAACTGTGGAACCCGGGATTGGATGGGACCCAACTCGGCGTCTTGCTTAAGCGCGGATTTTAAGTTAAAAAGATTAAGTTAGAAAAACCTTTAAAAACTGTTTTGGAGTCGCCACCTAATTATCGCGGAAATTAGGAACCTGCTATCATGTCCTAAGCCTAAAGACATGTCCTAGATTTTGGAGCACGCCGACACCCCTAGATCTAAGGCTTGTGAAACCAGATTGGATTCGGGGTGAGGGTACTTTAGAAAAAGAGTTAATTCAATTAATGATTCATGAAAACCTTTTAAAAAAGCCTATGTAAAAATAGCCTCTACTGACCTAGAACAAACCAAGTAAGATGATATTTGAGCTAATATTATCGCTACGTACAAGTGCGAAAAAAATTGTAAAAGAATGCAAATGCAGATGCAAAAAGATTGATTAAAACCCTCAGTTTAGCATGTTTAACTTGTTAACGAAAACGGTTCAGTTAAAGGTCGAATTCATTGTTTAAGTTGATTTTAATGCAAAACAAGAAGGTCCAAGATGCATGCAAATAAAATAAAGTTCAATTGTCCATTGGTTTATTTTATAAGGGTCGGTTGCTTATGCGACTTTGGCGTGTCATCGGATATGGAGTGTACCCGAAGTAAATAGAACACTTGGAGTGCAAGCTACTGGGTGCCAAAGCCAAGTGGGATTGGCTAAAGTGTAGTCCCTTTGTTAGTCCATAGAAAATAAGAAAAAGCTTTGATCCAAGTGGATCGCAGACTACCTTGTCCTGACGCTTCAGATCTGGGCAGAGCTTCGCTTCTTGAACTTAAAAGGAGGATGAATTCAACACGAGATGGTGTGTTGAACTCAAGGATTTGAGTGCTTGAGGCTTTGAGAGAGTTTTGTAGTGTGTTTGCTGTGAAAGCTGGGTGTAAATTGTGTTTTTCGAGGTCAGGTATAGGGGTGTATATATACTAAAAACCTCGGAGAAATTAGGAAATCCGGGGATAAAAACAAGCCAGGAAACCGCATAGCCTTATGCGGTTGCCACCCCAAACCGCATAAGACTATGCGGTTTGAAGGTGTGTTTTTTTGCGTAGTTTCCTAGTTCCGGTTTGATTATATCTCGGAAAGATTTAGTATAATCCATACTTGCACGTCAAGGAAAAGCCTAGGATATTTCTGAGATATTTTGATGTTTAGGGCTTTGGAGTGCGGGCCAAAGGCTGGGTTTGGGCTCGGATTCGGGCCCGAGACCAGGAAAAATGAAAAGGGTGTATTTTCATAGATTTTGTGAACTAAGGTAAGACGTGAGGTTGTATTTTGCGTAAGAGGAGGCTAAAGGGAAGATCTAGCCACCGGGCCTCAATTTAGGGATTTAGGAATGCTGAATTAGACCTTGTTAATGTAAAAGGGCTAATTGTAGTGCAAATGCGAAGCTCATGCCAAATGAAGCAGGACAAGGACCTAGCTAGACTCCAAATGGACAAAATGAACGTTTATTTAAAGCGATGTAAAGCGACCTTAATCATTTTAACATTTCAAACGACTCAAAAATGAAATCGACATTAGTTAGAACCGTTTAAGTCAACGCTAAAGCATGCGTAATAAAAGTCTGTGTTACATCACAGGGTTTTGTTTGGGAGGGTACGGATATGGGTATCCACACATATATATTATTTATGATATGATTATAATTAACATACCCTCCTGACGGTTATAAATGTAGGGCTAGTAGCGGTTTCCAAGACTTGCGCCAATAGATCAAGAGAACTTTTCTTGACAAAAGCACTAAAAAGAATTACAAATATTAGTTAATGATGAGTAAACAATGTCCGATAAAATAAAGATATTAATAATAAAGTCATTTACTACAATGCATGTGATTTAAATTAACTTACAGAGTCACCAAATCTTTAAATATTTTTGACGGCTCTCCACCACATGAATCTAGCCAATACACTTTTTTCGATTCACCACAAAATACCGTCAATACCCAATGTCTCCTACATATACAACACATATATATGAAATAAACTCAACAGTATCACTAATCGTCATGAACTTTTAATTCTAATAATAGAATCATATATACATACCCGTTTTCATTATAAGGGGCGAAAATAATTTTCCTGCTTTTCATCAGGTTTTGGGCTATGTGATTGACTCGGTCTTTTTCTTCGACACCGCGAATATGCATTGACAACATATACGGGCTCATAAAACCAAAGTTGTCATAAGGAATGTCAGAATGTCCTTTAATATAATCAACTAAGTACCTACACGATCAACAAACAAAAAATAAAGCATTTATATATAATAATAATAACGTACATAACAAAATAAATGTAATTTTTAAAATAAAACTAATTAATCAAATAACTCACTTGATCCAAATGATCACATGTTGAGCATCAATTTTTTCAAGGTCAGCCCAATCGAGTAGTAAGGAGGAAGTCATAAATGAAATCAGTTCATCTCCTGTGACTTCTTTAGGGAGAGTAATCTGAATAATACTGTCATCCTGTCATCCTGAAAGAAGTGAGTAGAACCCAGACAATGACAAGATTGTATGGAGAAGGGTGCACTCGCTTTCCATAAAAGGTGAGTAGAACCCAGACAATGACAAGATTGTATGGAGAAGGGTGCACTCGCTTTCAGGATGACAGTATTATTCAGATTACTCTCCCTAAAGAAGTCACAGGAGATGAACTGATTTCATTTATGACTTTCTCCTTACTACTCGATTGGGCTGACCTTGAAAAAATTGATGCTCAACATGTGATCATTTGGATCAAGTGAGTTATTTGATTAATTAGTTTTATTTTAAAAATTACATTTATTTTGTTATGTACGTTATTATTATATATAAATGCTTTATTTTTTGTTTGTTGATCGTGTAGGTACTTAGTTGATTATATCAAAGGATATTCTGACATTCCTTATGACAACTTTGGTTTTATGAGCCCGTATATGTTGTCAATGCATATTCGCGGTGTCGAAGAAAAAGATCGAGTCAATCACATGGCCCAAAACCTGATGAAAAATAGGAAAATTATTTTCGCCCCTTATAATGAAAACGGGTATGTATATATGATTCTATATTATTAGAATTAAAAGTTCATGACGATTAGCGATACTGTTGAGTTTATTTCTTATATATGTGTTGTATATGTAGGAGACATTGGGTATTGACGGTATTTTGTGCTGAATCGAAAAAAGTGTATTGGCTAGATTCATGTGGTGGAGAGCCGTCAAAAATATTTAAAGATTTGGTGGCTCTGTAAGTTAATTTAAATCACATGCATTGTAGTAAATGACTTTATTATTAATATTTCTATTTTATCGACATTGTTTACTCATCATTAACTAATATTTGTAATTTTTTTAGTGCTTTTGTCAAGAAAAGTTCTCTTGATCTATTGGCGCAAGTCTTGGAAACCGCTACTAGCCCTACATTTATAACCGTCAGGGTATGTTAATTATAATCATATCACAAATTCTTGTTTGAGACGGAAGACCCGTTTTTCTTTTTTTAAGACCCAATTTTTTTTTTTAATCTTTTATCGAAAATCGTGTTTATAGGGTAATTAAAAATGGTAACAAAGTAGACAAAAATGGTAACATTATATTATATTGGTAACATATTATGAAACCTCAGTTTTCATGGGTTTGTTTTACTTAAAAGATAATGTTGTCCTTTTATACAAACAGGTAACCATTTAGTATAATAATGTTACCATGTTAGCTTTCAGGATTTGTATTCCTTAAAAGATAATGTTGTCCTTTTATATATACAGGTCACCCTTTACAACAACAATGTTACCATCTCATTTTTCAGCACAACTGAGGTTTCAATGGGTTTGTTTTCCTTGAAAGAAAATGTTTCCCTTTTATACAAATAGGTCACCCTTTAGAAAAATAATGTTACCATCTTATTTCTCAGCTAAACTAATGTTTCAATGGGTTTTTTGTCCTGCAAAGATAATGTTGTCCTTTAATACAAACAGGTCACCATTTAGTACAACAATGTTACCGTCTTACCTTTCGGCACAAATTTAATGTTTCCATGGATTTGTTTTACTTGAAAGAAAATGTTACCCATTTATGCAAACAGGTCACCCTTTACAAAAACAATGTTATCATCTCTACTTCCAAAAATTACACCTCATTAGTAATAATATTTCTATTTTTTGAAAAATACCCACTTCATTTACACTACATTTTACACTTACCACAATAAAAAACTCACTTCACAACAACAACAATGGCACGACAACAATAAAAACAAACACAACACAACAATGGCGACATCAACAACACAAAAATGGCGACAACAACTTCAACCCTAGTGAAAAATGGCGACATCAACAACTTCACAGCAACAATGGCGACATCAACAACTTCACAGCAACAAAAATGGCGACAACAAGAATGGTGTATGAACATTACCAAATGAAATGAAAAAAGAAATGGAAGAGAGGGAGAGAAATGAAATGGAAGAGAGAGAGAGAGAGAGAGAGAGAGAGAGAGAGAGAGAGAGAGAGAGAGAGGGAAACAAAAAAAATGAGAGGCGGCAGGAGAGGAGATGAGAGGAGAGGAGAAGAGCCTATTTAAGCAACCCTAGTTTGGATCCGACCCGTCTTAAGTTAAGACGGGTCGACCCGTCTTGCAAGAGATCAATTGATAATATATACTTCCTCCATTCCAATCAATTCTATACATTTGCTTTTTGCACGTACGTCGATGCACGTTTTCTTTTGTTTATATCTTTAGTTACATAATTCTGAAAAATATGAAATTTGAATATTAATAATGCTCTTGAAAAGGCAATTAAAACAAGATCTTACATGACTATTTTTTATTTCATATATTAGACGATATATCGAAGATTCTCCTCACTTTTGAATAGTGTACAAAAAGTAAATGTATAGTATTGATTGGAATGGAGGAAGTATATAAAGAGTCAAGTATTTTATTAATAACTTAAATAATTATATTGAATGTTTGTTATTATGTTAATATTTTAGGTTCCTCTCCAACCCGATGACGTACAATGTGGATATTATGTTTGTCGGTTTATGTATGAGATGATAACCCGTAATAAAGCGGCAAAGATGACACCAAATGTAAGTGTTAAGTTGCATTTTTAATTTTAAGGTCAAAATTATCCATTTTTATTATCATTGCTTTATGTACGTATAATCCCTTATATATGTTTTTTTTTTTGTAGTACATGATGGTTACTAGGAAAAACGCAAAAACATACATGAATTCTGAAATCGACGAAATCCGAGATTTATGGGCAAAATTTGTATTTGATCATCCCGTTGAAGACTTGGCCTAGCTAATAATGAGCTATTGTAAGTAATAATATATTGTAGAAACCATTTTTTGATTGTGCATGGTGTATGTTGTATGTTGTGGATTGAGTTTTGTTGAAAACTTGGCTTAATGAGAATGTATTGTGGTGGATATATTGTATGTTGTGGATTGTGTTTTGTGCAGCAATAATATTTTGTATCGTCGTTTGAACGGGAAATTATCAATTTCAAATATTAGAAAAAAAAATAAATAAATAAATAACGGTTTTTTCTGAAAAAACCGTTGGTAAAAGTGCTTTTTAAATTAAATATAAATTTATATTTTACTAAAAATTAAACTTTAAATAACGGTTTTTTTAAAATTTATATTTTAAGAAACCCATTCTGCAAACAAGCATCTGGAGAGTAAGCACATTGTAAAGCAATGCAAAGCCTCCTATGACTAATGAAAGAAACTCGTAATATATACATGTTCCTATGACTAATGAAAGATGAGAGCTTATCATTCAAGTAAACATAACATTACCTGAAATTCATTCCACTGACTTTGCTACTCGTACTAATGGTGTTTGGCCGGCCTTAATGAATAATGTGAATTGGTTTGTCAATACAAGTTTGTCATCAATTCCTCGTGTAAACATTTGTGATATTAAGGCGTATGAGTTGCAAAATGGTCAGAATACGTTCCTAAATTATAAAGAATTACAAAGTTGGGGTTTCCTTGTGTCTTGTTCAAATTATCCATTGTCGGAATTGTCAATAGAGAGGTGTATTGAAGAAGAATTTGTTGAAAAGTGAGAGCTATGCTAATTAAGTGTGCATTGAACACCCGTATTTTTTGATCCTGGTGGTCATTGTTGGAGTGTGATAAATGTTGCAGGCTTGTGGAAGAGTGAAATGTTGGGTTTCGTATTTGATCGGGGAAGACCTATGATGACTAAAATAATGAGCTTTTTTAGCAATGGTGACAAGGACTCAAGGAGATTGTGTCGCTCTTGCTATGTCGTGTAGAGACGTCATCGTTGTTTGGTGGCGACCTACTATTCAATAGAATTGTGCTTATGATGATCATAGTAGATGCTATGGATCTCGTAATTTCTCACACCCCTGAGGACAAGGGCGTTTTTGAGGCGGTAGGAATTGACTACATTCGAGCACATGAAAGTATCGTTTGCCTCTACTACGGGTATATTTGTAGTCAGTCTGCCCACAATGCAAGTAAGACGAGGGGTAACATGCCCTTGGTTGATTTGGTTTTTGATTTGTGAAGGTATCTATTGATACATATTGCTGACACCCAAACCGCACTCCCTGCTGCCGTTGCGCTAACATCACAGCGACCCCGAATTTTGTCAATTCGGGGCCTAAGCATGCTTTTGCCACTTCATCTTTTTGGCATTCTCTTGTTCTCACTTTTGATTCTGGGAGAGTGAAGACATCACATGTTGATGCCTATGAGTTTTTTTTTTTTTTTTTTTTTTTTTAATCCTGGTGGCAATGGTTATGGACCAACGAAGTTAAGTGGACCTCAAGTATGTCATTGTGGTTGCAAACGACCAAAGGCCATAAGATACATATTTGATCCGGGAGGGTCAATTATGATATATGAAATTAATGATGTGACAAAGCCAATTCAAAAAATGCTTTGAATGTGTCGTTTCGCTTATTACTTTTCTTTGATCCTCGAGGACAAGGATCATTTCAAGGGGTCAGTAATGATACACACAAAATATGTGCGGAGGGTAGTTTAGTAATTTGCCTTTTATTTCCTCTTCTCCAAGGCATTATAGCCTATAAATACTCATTGTTAAGTTTGTAATTAGGCAACCAAGAATTGAATGAATGAAAATCATTTCCACTATTATCTTCCTCATCTTCTTGTCTATTTTTATTTGTTTTTAACTTTAATCCTAGGTGATTTTCCCCACCCCAATCACCACAGATTTTAGTTTGTTTAGTCTATCGATCATTTTGATCGAACATTCAAAATCGGTCGTATCAATATTTTTTTTATAGGATTTTATTTAAGGTGAATGTATTTTGTATGAAGTATCTTCTTTCGTACGACATTTATTTATATTTTGAAAATTTGGCTCACCTGATCCATCAATTTCACTCGTGGATGACGTACGGATAGATCGGAACCGGATAATGTCCAAAGTGGGTGGAAAGTGGATTGAATGGAACGGATGAAACCAGGTGATGGATGCAGGTAACGTTTCACCCGATCTGCACCTGATTCGTTGACATCTCTTCTTTACAACAGAAAATGACTTAAATTGGAGACCTATTGATGTTAGAGTTGCCAAATCTCACTCGATTCGAAATTAAGCAAAACTCGACCTAACAGAACCCTAAAATATTATGACCCAAAACCTACCCGACACGACTACAACTGTATATTTTATTCTAGAGTTCTTTGTTTAACAACGGTATATTTTATAAGTAGAGGTCTTCATTCTCCCTCATAATCTTTCTCCCTTTATTTATCTTCTACTTATTTCCCTCCATTTTTGTTATCCAAACACATAATGTATTCCATACAATGAAACGGCTTTACTGTACAATTTGTATATGATGGCAGTACTCCCTTCAATCCATGAATGTAACAACCTTATATTTTAATTTTTTTTTATTATTTTTAAGAAAAATTGTCTTATTGATTTAACTTCTTTTATTTTTTTATCGGATAGTCTATTTTTAAATAGACTAAATAAAACTTTAATTTCTTTAAGGTAAATTGTAAATAACTATGATATAGAATGCGTAGGTTCTTTGGAAATGTAGCAGCGGAATTTGTAACTGTGAATATGTATGCAACGTGAGGTTGCTGTTTTTGGGTGGAAACGCAACGTGAGGTTGCAAATAAGATGGATAATGCAAGTTCTTGATAACAAGAACAGATAAACAAGCAATCTTGATCAATCCTCGCAAGGAAATCACTTGATTAGCTAAATCTCAACCTCGCAAGGAAGAGTTTGAAATCAATCTCGCAAGAAAGAATTCAAGGGTTAAACTCGCAAGTTTAGACAAAGTATAAAACTTTATTGATAATTTAATGTATGATAAGATATGAAAATAAGGTCACAAGTCGACCTTATTTATAGTACTCTAAAATAGCTATGTTGGTCCTAATATAATTAGGAAACCAAATTATTCACCAACTAAGACTTTCCTAATTCTATTTAGGAAACATACTAACAAAATTAAATAAAATCAACTAGATTATTCCTAACACAATTAGGAAATTTTCCTACTTTATTTGCAAGTAAATAAAGAAAATAAACTAAGAATAATTAAAGTTATACTAGCTGATTCCTACGGACTAATTTAAGGAAAGCGTGTTGAGCTGTACACGTTTTCCAGCGTTTCCAGCTAGTCTGTGGGAAACGCGTCTGCGTTTCCTGTGAGTTTCAAGGAACCTTCAAAGCCTGCGTTTCCTTCTGCGTTTCCAGTTAGACAGTAGGAAACGTGTCTGCGTTTCCTGCCAGATAGTGAGAAACGTGTCTGCGTTTCCTGCCAGATAGTGAGAAACGTGCCTGCGTTTCTACTGTGGTTCCATTCAGATGGTCGGAATCGTGCCTTAGAAGGCTTTGTTATTGCTGTGTTTCCAATGCTCCCGCACCATGTGCTCTCTAAGGCCTCGTTTCCATTGTGTTCCGACTGCTCCCGCATCAAACTACATTATAAAATACGTTATTCTAAACTTACTACTTTTTTAAAAAAAAAAAAAAGGTTTCAAAATTAGTACCTTATAAAAGCTTACAACCTTTAGAATATGAGGTAAATAAATTGACGACACACATTATAAATGACAGCTACTCGTACAAGCTTACAACCTTTTTGTATTATGTTCTAGACTAAGGTTTATTCTAAACCATATTTACTAAACTTAGCCACATCCTTGTATTTTACTTAAAAGTATATGTACTAGATGTCGATTCTTATAGGTACTTCAAAATTTGACAATGTTTAGACCATCTCACATTGTTTGCATCGTTGTGTGTATAAGTATTTGTGTGCGTCCGAGAGCTTCTTGTGCATTTTCTAGGCTTTCTTATTTTACTGCAGACATGGTCAGTCCTGTGTCACTCCTGTCTAACAAAACATTCATGATTTTCTTCACCCTTTCTCACCTCATATTGAGCGTTTTCTCTGTGACTGAAACTCGGATTGGACCACTCAATTTTCTGGCGTCCTGTCAATGAAACACTCCTTGCGTCGCCTACAATCACAGGTTCGCCTAAATAATGTCTATAGGAAAATATTGCTGTCACTTTTTTCATGTCTTCTCGTCTGTAAAGCTCTTCGACCCTGCGGAAATCAAAATCGTAAATGCTGTCTTTTATTATGAGGTCTATCATTTATATACAACTGGAAGGCTGTTCATCCTTAAATGATATTCCTGTGAACAAAACGGATGAATGTGAGTTGAGATTTTCTAGCTCTGAAGTGATTTGAAATTTGAATAACTGTGGTTTCTGAAATAATGTAATACGAATGCACTGTCAGATTAGTTTCACTGAACAGTGTCTTCACCGCACGTTCACATCACCATAGTTGAGCCATTTTGTCTTTATCCCCTTTGAAGAGTCTATGGATCCGAGTTTTAAGGAAAAATACCCAAGAGGGGGGTGAATTGGGTGCTTGAAAACTTTTTCTTGTTTTCAAGACTAAAAGAATTATCACGTTTCTAAGACTTAGAGTTAATGACGTTTAACTTAAGTATACTGGAAACGCAGAATGATTATTGAGAAACTTGTTGGAAACGTAAGTGAATAACTGAGAAACGTAAATGAAACGTAAGTGAAAATACTTGTAAACGTAAAACGAAAGTAAAGTACGCAGCGGGTTTTGAAGTGGTTCAGTCTCACACTCCGAGACCTACGTCCACTATTCTCTTATTAATATATTAGTACCTACTCCGGATTACAATATATTAATCACTCTACAACTCTTTCAAGTTGCACTCTTTCTCTCAAGCAAAAGAAAGCTAATTGTGTCTCGACAATTGTTCACAAGAGAACGAATATGAGACGATGCTAGCACAATTGACTTGAGTAACAATTAAACAACACGAGAATCGTTTCAAAGGCCTTTGTAAAAGTTTTGCAAATTAAAAACAATGAATGCTTAAAACAGATTTGCAAAATGCTTGGATTTAAAATCAATGCTCGAAAAGGTAAAAAAATGATTTTCCAAAGTTTGAGCTTAAATAGAAGTTGAAAGATATTGCACAAAATATTTTTCCAAAACCGAAATCACTTAAAAGTAGGAAGTATTGTTTAAAAAGGTTTTGTTTCCAAAAGAAAGATAAGAGAAATATTCTAAAAATCTTTTTACTTCTTATCCAAGCTAAAAATCATTCTTTAAATATTGTAAAAGATATTTCAAAAGATAATAATTTCAAAGATCAGATTTTCCAGAAAATATCTTTTCAAAACAGATTTTTCGAAAATAGCCTTGAAAGTTATTCTCTGCGTTTCTCGCAGAGTTTCTGGAAACGCAGAGTATAACTCACGGTTCCAGTGTCTTGTTGTGGAAACGTGCGTTTCCAGCAATGACACTACAACCTCAGAGTGAAACGTGGGATTCTCTTGTTGTTTTACCATTACCCTTGTCATTACAAGGACTATATGTATACATTAAGAACTAGTGCTTCATGAGATGCTATATAGCCTTGATTTGATTCGCGTTTCCCAATAGTGAAGCTTGATTCGAACTTGGATACTTCACAACCTACTAAGTATCATAAACACTAACAACGGATTATAGTATAGTAACAAAAAAACAAAGACATCATCAAAACATAATGACGTGGTCGAGTCAACAAATTCCCCCTTTTTGATGATGGCAAGTCTCCTATTTTTGTTTCTATGGAAAGTTCCCCCTCAACCTAATAGTCATCATACAAAGGTCAAACGAGAATCAAAAAACATAAAACGAGCCGTTTGTAAAAGGAAGAACCACTAAATGATATAAAAACGAAACGATAGCATCAAGATAGAAAATGAGAAGCAAGGTCATCAAAAACGTGAGAAGGAGCAAAAAGTGTGTTGCGATAGCGTTTTCCCCCTCTTGACATCATTAAAAAGGAAGTGACTAGGGTAACACCGTCGCTAACCGTAAGACAAAACGTTAAACATTAGCATTAGATGATATTAAGGGACATCATATTCGTCAACACATAAAAGCATAAATAGTTCAGAGATGTCACACACGATAAAAACAAAAAACACTGATCAGTTTTAGATAGATAAGACAAAGATAATGGTTAATGATAGGGAAGGAAAAGGACTGGGGGATTTGGAGGCGGAGTGCGAAGAAGGGCAAGGATGTCCTCAGTGTTGGCCAGCACCGTCTGATGGGAAGCAGCCAGAGCTTCCACCTGCTGGCGAAGGGCGTGAACAGCAGGAGTCAAGCCTTCTTCATCCTTGGTAAACGCAACGAGAGCAGCCGTGTTCTCGTGAAACGCCGTGGTCATCTCTTTCATAGCTATGGTCTGTTCCTTGACTAGACCCTCAAGACCACGAATCGTACCGAGGAGCTGAGCAATCGAAGCCGTGTTTAAGACGACATTTGCCTCCAAGGAGCGCAGCCTGGCATCCACGGCAGTATTCATTGGGGCAGCATCACCAGAAGGTTCCCCTTTCTCAACTGTCTTGGGCACAACCACAGAAAGACCTACCTCTTTCAGAAGGCGGTCATCAGCAACAGCAGGGGGTTGGATCTGCCTGACCACACCCTTAGCTTGTAAGACTTTAGACAGAAGCATCCCATAGGCCAGCTTGAGGGTTTTGTCATTTGTGCCCTCGCGTATGCAGTCGGCAACATAAAGGACCTTGTCCTTAAACAGGCGTACCAAATTCACTCTATTATTCTCCTTAAGACACCGGAGAATTTGGAGATCAGAAAGCTGGATTTTGTTTTTAGCCTTATTTGCGGGGTGCCAGAGTGGAATAGATGAAATGCAACAACAATCGATCGGTTGGGAACAAGAGATGGGGTTTGATTTCCGTCCCAGACTCAGCACTGGGATAAACAGAGCGTTTCAATTCCAACTTACTGTCAGCAGAGAGGGTATTATGAGCATTCAAATCGATTAGAGTGCCAATATTAGCAACCCTCAGACACTGAGCCAAATCGTCATCAGAGATCACAACATCCACACCCTTCACAAGAGCCGTTAGAGACTCATCATCCTCTTTCACTGTAGCGTAAAACTGAGCAATCTCGACCAAATAAATTGGCCCCGAATAGCAAAGAAACGACCCACATTGCTGTATTTCCACAATCTTCTTTAAAAACTCCAACTCAGGCCTATCCAGCCATTCTACAGGAATATGACAACAAGGAAAAAGTGGATGAGACAGTACCTCAATTGCTCGTTCACACTCTACATAACTCATGCGTGCCATTTTGAGCCGAGTTCTCAAAGGCTCAAGTCCCGAAGGAAGAATAACCTCATCATTCCCAGAGTTGTTTCCCTCGTCGTCAACCATGGTAATCTCAGGAGGGGTGTCAACGCGAGATCTTTTACCTTGACGTTGCGGGGTTTTTAAAGCAGCAGACTTGCGTCGCTGGGAGGTGCGTTGCCCCACAGAGGAAGGTTCCGAAGTATCAGTGAGATCAAGAGAAGGGGTATTGGTTTTTGGTTTGGGGGCCATGATTTCAGTGAGGAAGAAGAAAAAGGAGGGGATTTTGGGAAGAAAGAGACGGTAAAAAGGGAGAGGAAAGGTTTTGTGGTAAGTTGTGAATGTGGTAGGTGAGGGAAATAAAGGGAGGTTAAAAGGATAAGGTTGGGTTAAATAAGGGAAGAGAGAGGGGATAGGGTTTCGTGCTTGGGAAGGCTGAGAGGGTGAGATGGGAAAAGAGGTTTTAGGAAAGTATACGGTGGGCAAAGGGTGGGAGAATATTTTGGGTAGTTATATTTGGAAAATATTGGGGTAAAAGATTTGGAACAATAATCAATGTACAAAATTTTACCAAGTGTGACAAATATGAATCATACACATGCCAAAATATGTTAAGTATCAATCCCACAAAATAATGCCAACAATAAAAAGTAATGTCATAGTGCAAGCAAGGGTGCGGACACAGTCTACGAATCCTGTTCTAGTCAATCATACGGGGTAATAATGAAAGGGCAAACACAACTTATATACTACCAAGCAAACCAATTTCTAACCGTAGCATCTCAAAACGTTCTCTAGCTAGCGGTTTAGTCAAGATATCGGCCCATTGGTTCTCGGTCTTACAAAATTCCAATTTTATGTTTCCCTTTTCCACATTATCCCTCAAAAAATGATGCCTAATCTCAATGTGTTTAGTCCGGGAGTGTTGAGCGGGGTTTTTGGAAATAATAATCGCTTTCGTATTATCACAAAAAATTGGGACACACGAGAAACTTATCCCATAATCCTTTAGTTGTTGTTTCAACCATAGTAGTTGTGAGCAAGCAAGAGCAGCGGCAATGTATTCACTCTCCGCGGTGGAAAGCGCCACGGTGTTTTGCTTCTTTGAAGACCACGAGATAATGCACGGACCCACGAACGTTGCAATTCCCGAGGTACTCTTCCTATCTATCATACATCCTGCATAATCGGCATCTGAATATCCTTTGAGATCAAAGTTAGACTCCATAGGATACCATAAAAACAAGTTTTGAGTACCAACCAAGTAGCGTAATATGCGTTTCACTGCAGAAAGGTGCGTTTCCTTAGGGTTTGACTGGAAACGCGCACAAGCACACACACTAAACATGATATCTGGCCTACTAGCAGTTAAATAGAGTAGAGAACCAATCATACCTCGATAAACAGTAGCGTCTACTGACTTACCGTCCTCATCTAGTCCAAGTTTCGTGGTTGTGGACATTGGAGTAGTCATTGGTTTGGCATTAATCATGGAGAAATGCGTAAGTAACTCTTTAACGTACTTTTGTTGATGAATCTTGATCCCTTCTTGTGTTTGCTAGATTTGAAGTCCCAAGAAGAACTTCAATTCACCCATCATGCTCATCTCAAACGCCGAGGTCATCAACTCGGAAAAGTAAACACAAAGATCATTGTTAGTGGATCCAAAGATAATGTCATCAACATAAATTTGTACAACTAATAGATCAACCCCCTCGTTTTTCAAGAACAAGGTTTTATCGACTGAACCCCTTTTAAAACCATTTTCAATTAAATGTGTGGACAAACGATCATACCAAGCACGAGGTGCTTGCTTTAAACCGTATAAAGCTTTGTCAAGTTTAAAAACATGTTTTGGAAAGTCTTTATTCAAAAAACCAGGAGGTTGTTCTACATAGACTTCCTCTTTCAAATAGCCATTAAGAAACGCGGTCTTAACATCCATTTGAAACAATTTAAGTCCTTTATGAGCAGCAAAAGCAATTAATAACCTGATTGCTTCCAAGCGTGCTACGGGGGCAAACGTTTCCTCATAGTCAATTCCTTCTTGTTGGTTGTATCCTTGCACCACCAATCTTGCTTTGTTTCTGACTATGACTCCGGAATCATCGAGTTTATTTCTATAAACCCATCGCGTACCAATGACGGTGCGGTCATTTGGACGTGGCACAAGATGCTAAACTTTGTTTCTCTCAAACTGCTCAAGTTCTTCTTGCATAGCACCTATCCAATCTGCATCACTAAGAGCAACTTTGACATTACTCGGCTCAATGGCCGAGAGAAACGAATGAAACAAACAGAAATTATTTAGAGAACGACGAGTTTGTACTCCCTTTTGTATGTCAGAAATAAAAGAGTCAAGTGGATGCGAGCTTTGGTGTTTCCGCTTCTTAGGGACAAAAGGTAATCCATGATTAGTCTGATTCTCTTCTGTGGTTTCCTCTGGAACCGCAGTTTCTGCTTCCGTTTCAGCCGTTGTGGCTTCAGTGCCACTAGAGACGCTTGCGTTTTCCCCTGAACTGGACCCTGGGTCACCTGTTTCCTGTGGAACCGCAGTGTGTTCTGAGAAATCTGTTAATGCGGATCGTTTCTTGATTTACGGCTCAGCAAAATCTAAGGGTACATTGTTATCAGCATAATTTTGGACAGTTTCGTCTGGAATTAGCACGTTTCCAGCATTATTCTGATTTTTGTCCTCTGGATTTGCAGCAACTTCTGCGTTTCCATGAGCTGTAACCTCATCATCGACCCCTTCAGTATTGCCTTCATCATCCACGAGTTCTGGTGGATCTTGACGAGTCAAGCGAAAGTCTGGATCATCTTTATCCTCATCATCCTGTGCATACTTTTCAAAAATGTCAGTTTCGTCAAAAACCACATGGACACTTTCCTCGACAACCATAGTTCTTTTGTTGTAGACTTTATATGCCTTGCTATGATTAGAGTATCCAAGAAAAATAGCCTCATCACTTCTAGGGTCGAATTTTGACAATTGATTTTTTCCATTATTATGAACAAAGCATTTGCTTCCAAAAACGCGTAAGTGAGAAATGTTAGGTTTTCGACCACGAAGTAATTCATATGGCGTTTTCTTAAGAATGACTCTAATCGTAACACGGTTATGAATATAGCACGCCGTATTAACGGCTTCAGCCCAAAAGCTACGGGGAAGTCCACTACATAAGAGCATGGTGCGAGCCATGTCCTCTAATGTACGGTTCATGCGTTCGACAACACCATTTTGTTGAGGTGTCCTAGGAGCGGAGAAATCATGCCCTACTCCTCTACCTCTGCAATAGTTTATAAAAGCATGGTTGTCGAACTCAGTACCGTGGTCGGTCCTAATGGACACGAGTTTTACATCAAGCTTATTTTCAACCAATTTTATTAAGCACTCGAATTCTTTAAAAGTTTCAGTCTTGGTGCTCAAAAAGATTGGCCAAACATATCTTGAGTAATCATCAACAATAACAAAAACATACCTTGCACCTCCTCTACTTCTTACCTTCATAGGGCCACAAAGATCCATATGTAGTAGCTCAAGAGGTCGCTTGGTATTTACCACCCTTTTCGGTTTGAACGAAGCCCTCACTTGTTTACACCGAATGCACGTATCGCAAACCTTTTCACGATCAAACTTTATAGAGGGTAAACCCTCCACAAGACTCTTGGATCTCAACATATTCAGCAAGGAGCTACAAGCATGACCGAGTCTCTTGTGCCATAGATCGGGATCATTTATAGTAACGCTCAAACAAGTAAAAGAATCTCTAGATAAAGACTTAACATCAAGGACATACACGTTTTTAAGGCGACGTCCTTCCAAGATAACTTTACTAGATCCCTCAATTATGACCCGGCAAATATTTGAGTGGAAAACGACTTTGTTGCCACGGTCACAAAATTGGGATATACTTAGAAGATTGTGCTTTAGTCCGTCGACCAAATACACATTCTTGATGGAGAGAGAGGGAGACATACCAATTGTGCCAACACCAATGATCTTACCTGTTTTGTTGTCTCCAAAGGTAACGCTTCCTCCATCGTAGGCCTCCAGCGAAAGGAATTGATTCTTGTCTCCAGTCATATGTCGTGAACAGCCACTGTCTAAGTACCAATAGCTGTTTCCTTTCGCCTTGACCTGTAGCGCATCATTCTCGAGTTTTAGGTACCCAAGCTAGGTTGGGTCCTCTCTTATTAGTCACAGAAAAAACTTGGTCCTTTCGAACCCAAAACATTTTAGTGACTTTTCCTTTGACCAAACTCTTGACAGCAACATGCGTTTCTTGACGTTTCTCATCAGTTTTAGTGGAAGAACTACACGTTTCTTTAACAGGTTTTGTGTTTCTGGTGGTGTTAACATTGAGTTCATTAGAAGATTCACTCATATTCTTAACAAAATTCACGTTTCTAGTGATATCTTCATCGAATTTTTCACACGCCTGTTTAAAATGACCTGTTTTTCCACAGTAGTGACAAATAATATACTCAGGAAGGTCCACATATTTACGTTTCCTAAAGTCTCGTTCCCAAGGCTTAGGATTGCATTTAGAATGATCCCTACGACTATACAAATCGTAACCTAGACCCAGTTTTAAGTTATTATCTGTCTGCTCAGTCAAAAATTTGCTCACGCGGGAACTGGTTTCCCATTTGTTACTGAATTTCAAAGCATGTTTCAACCTCTCATTTAAAGACACAACTTCTTTTGAAAGATTTTCACAATTAGAGACCGAATTATCCAACTCAATGTTAACTTTGTCCAAATATGACTGAAGTGTCATAGTGAGTTTACTGATTTCGATGTTGTGATTAGTCTTTAGATGTTCTAGTTCATCCGAATGTTGTTTGAAGATTAAATCGTGATCTAAATCACACGTTTCCAGGGAATCGTCAGAATTTTTGACTGTTTCACACGCATCAAGATTTCGTTCATTTAAGACATGTAACTCATCCGTTAAGGCAATAATTCTTTCACTTAGGGATTCATTTTCAGTCTTTAAGGATTCATTTTCAGTTCTCAAATCTTTAGCGTTAGATTCCCATTGACCTTTAAATTTAGTGATTCTATCCAACTTTTCTTTTAGAAACGCATTTTCTTCAGCTATCTCCACGATTTGTTCTTTAACATCAGTTAACTCTAGACCTTGTTCATGACACGTGTCAAGAGTTTGTTCAAAATACTTAATAAGAACATTGCGTTTAAGACTAGGAAGATCCTTTTTAAGTTCAAGACAACTTACCTCAAAGATCGCTTGTTAGATCTTCAATATCAGGAAACCCAGCGTTTCCCATTAGGCAAAGATCCGTTTCTCCTGGAGCCTTACGATTTATCATGTCGATACTAAGGCTACTCAAGCACAGATGTGCTTCCTCATCCTCCTCATCATCTTCAAAGTCCGAAGGGTCAAGTTCGCCCCAACAAAATGCCGCCATAACCTTTCGGTAATTATCTTGTTTCTTTTCACGTTGGTTCTTGGACTTGATATCCTTCCAAGAGGGGCACTCTTTTATGACATGACCAGAGGCACCACACTTATAGCAATTTCGATTTGAAGAGGAGTTTTTCGAGCTATTAGATTTCCTTGCAAAACCAGATTTATCTTGTTGTGGTTTATTCCACATTTTCTTAAACCGACGAGCAAACGCAGCCATTTCCTCCGAATCATCGTCACTATCACTAGAGGCGGCTTTTAAGACTATACCCTTGTTCTTACTAGGCTCACTCGTGCGTTTATTGAGGATTAACTCATGTGCCATAAGTGAGCCCATCAGATCTTGGTAAGTTAGTTTTGACAAGTCTTTTGCCTCCTCGATAGCAGTTACCTTAGGTTGCCATTTATCACTTAGGCTCCTAAGGACTTTACGAATCCTTTTCTCAGTTTCAATCTCGCTACCTAAGTTTCGCAACTCATTTGTCAATTTTGAGAACCGTGCAGACATGCTATTGATACTCTCATCCTTAGTCATAGTAAAGGACTCATATTGTTGAGTGAGCATGTCTATACGTTGATTCTTAACTTGAGAATTTCCCTCATAGGCAAGTTCTAGGGATTCCCAAAGTTCTTTGGCATTAACACAAGCGGAAAAGCGGTGGAACTCATTGGGAGAAATGCAGTTTTGAAGGAAAGACAAGGCTTTCGCATTCTTTTCTGCTTTTCTGCCCTCTTCCTCAGTATAGTTTAAAACACTTTTTGCGACCGTTTTGCCCTCTTTATCAACAGTTGTTATAACATGAGGGCCAGCGAGGATAATTTTCCAACAATCCCAATCATATCCTTGGATATATTGGGAAGCCAATTGTTTCCAAGATCCGTAGTCAGAACCGTCAAAGACGGGACATTTTGGATGTCTGGAATCCATAGAGAATTAAATAAAGTAACAAAAAGACGAAAGGATCAGCCTCTTTGCGGTGTGGCAATCAAGAGAACGAGTTTCTGATACCAATTGAAGAGTCTATGGATCCGAGTTTTAAGGAAAAATACCCAAGAGGGGGGGTGAATTGGGTGCTTGAAAACTTTTTCTTGTTTTCAAGACTAAAAGAATTATCACGTTTCTAAGACTTAGAGTTAATGACGTTTAACTTAAGTATACTGGAAACGCAGAATGATTATTGAGAAACTTGTTGGAAACGTAAGTGAATAACTGAGAAACGTAAATGAAACGTAAGTGAAAATACTTGTAAACGTAAAACGAAAGTAAAGTACTGTGGATACCCATATCCGTACCCTCCCAAACAAAACCCTGTGATGTATCACGGACTTTTATTACGCATGCTTTAACGTTCACTTAAACGGTTCTAACTAATGTCGAATTCATTCTGAGTCATTTTAAATGTTAAAATGTCTAAGGTCGCTTCACATCGCTTTAAATAAACGTTCATTTTGTCCATTTGGAGTCTAGCTAAGGTCCTTGTCCTGCTTCATTTGGCATGAGCTTCGCATTTGCACTACAATTAGTCCTTTTACATTAACAAGGTCTAATTCAACATTCCTAAATTCCTAAATTTAGGCCCGGTGGCTAAATCTTCCCTCTAGCCCCCTCTTACACAAAATACGGCTTCACGTCTTACCTTATTTCACAAAAACTATGCAAACACACCCTTTTCATTTTAGGGTCTGGGCAAACCGAGCCCAAACCCAGCCTTTGGCCCGCACTCCAAAGCCCTAAGCATCACAAAATATCTCAGAAATATCCTATAGGTTTTCTTGAGCCGCACGTTTGAGATTATCACGAAATCTTTCCAAGATATAATTCAACCGAAACTAGGAAACTACACAAAAAACCCTCCCTTCGAACCGCATAAGCTTATGCGGTTTGGTGGGGCAACCGCATAAGCCTATGCGGTTTCCCCAGGCAACCGCATAAGGCTATGCGGTTCCCAGGCCTGTTTTTATCCCCGATTTCCTAATTTCTCCGAGGTTTTTAGTATATATACACCCCTATACCCTTACCTCGAGATAACAATTCACAACCAGAATACATCTTTACACCACAAATTCTCTCATCTTACACTTTTGCATCCACAAAAGCCTTACGCACTCAAATCCTTGAGTTCAACACACCATCCCGTGTTGAATTCATCCTCCTTTTTAAGTTCAAGAAGCGAAGCTCTGCCCAGATCTGAAGCGTCAGGACAAGGTAGGTACCGATCCACTTGGATCAAAACTTTTTCTTATTTTCTATGGACTAACAAAGGGGTCTACACTTTAGCGCCCCCCCCCGGCTTTGGCACCCAGCGCGCTTGCACTCCAAGTGTTCTATTTACTTCGGGTACACTCCATATCCGATGACACGCCAAAGTCGCATAAGCAACCGACCCTTATAAAATAAACCAATGGACAATTGAACTTTATTTTATTTGCATGCATCTTGCACCTTCTTATTTTGCATTAAAATCAACTTAAACAATGAATTCGACCTTTAACTGAACCGTTTTCGTTAACAAGTTAAACATGCTAAACTGAGGGTTTTAATCAATCTTTTTGCATTTGCATCTGCATTCTTTTACAAACTTATCGCACTTGTACGTAGCGATAACATTAGCTCAAATATCATCTTACAAGGATTGTTCTAGGTCAGTAGAGGCTATTTTTACATAGGCTTTTCTTAAAGGTTTTCATAAATCATTACTTGAATTAACTCTTTTTCTAAAGTACCCTCACCCCGAATCCAATCTGGTTTCACAAGCCTTAGATCTAGGGGTGTCGGCGTGCTCCAAAATCTAGGACATGTTTTTAGCTTAGAACATGGTAGCAGGTTCCTAATTTCCGCGATAATTAGGTGGCGACTCCATAACAGTTCTTAAAGGTTTTTCCAACTTAAGCTTTTTTAACTTTAAAATCCGCCCTTAAGCAAGACGCCGAGTTGGGGTCCGATCCCGGGTTCCACAGTTTGGCAACTCCGCTGGGGAGATCTTATTTTTAAAACTTAAAACTAGCTTTTTCTTTTAAAAATAAAGAGGTGAAACTTGAAAGCCTTGAACAATCCAAGTATACATATTTGAGCTATGCACAATCGTTTAGAGTCCATTCCTTTTGGAATCTAGGCACCCTTTGCACCCTCGAGAGGTGGTTCCCACATGCAGGCTTGTCCACTCGATAAAGCACATGCCGGACTAGCTTTCCTCTCGCCCCTCCACGGCTTGCCGTAAACGGCTATCTCGACCGCCCGAGTGCTCCCTTTAGAAAACCTGTCGCTCCGGCGTAAGGAAATAGAGGGGTTAAGTATCTGCCAAAGCGTACTCGAGGTAGTTGGAGGTGTACCCGACTGACTCATTTTCACCCTTTTTGAGTCATACGTACAAGTTCGAGGCTATGCACTCCATGGTCTTTTTCAAAACGAGCATTTGCATCCATATCTTCGAAAACTCGCTTAAACGTTTCAAAGATAATTGAACCTAACATCTAACAAACTAACACCTTTTCAAACAAAACTATCGCGAATTTTTGAAACTAGCTTTCTCAAAATTCTTCTTTTTCACTAACAAGCAAAAACCCGAGTAAGGACCAAAACCCGGGCTCGTGGATTTCAGTCCTCTAGGTCATGTAGCCTAGACTTCGTTTTAACATCCTCGACTCGACTCGCTCGAGCCGAATCCTTCTTCTTTTACACATCCGACTCGAGCTCATCTCGGCAAATCACCGATATCAGTTCGACGGATGCAAAGCAAAATCTTTTAACATCGAGACGAGATGTGCGCACGCATCCTCGCCTCAAAAGCTTCCCTTAACAAAACCTTTTCGAAAACCTCATTTTTCAAGCTTAAAAGGTCTTTCTAAACAACGAAATGAGCTAAAATGAACGCCTAAAATGAATGTGAGTCTAGTGGGTCGAGTCGTGTCGCTAATATGCAAAGTGAAATGCAGGCCTCAGCTGGATACTCGCCGTACCAAACAACGTGTAATAATCCCTTACAAGAAACGAACCTACACCCGCAAAATGGCCGGCAACAACGAAGATGTCACCGCACTCCGTGATCAAGTTGCAAAGCTGATCGCTGACCTTGAGAACCTTCTGACCCACCATGCCGTCGAGGTAGAACGAATGGAAACCAAGATCAAAGAAGAGGCCGATAGGCACGCCAAGAAACTCCAAGCCATGGAGGAAAGGCTCTACGTCTCGAGCACTTACTCCATCCACAAGGAAAACGAAAACGTGCCTGCTAGCATTAAGGACGAACTCCCTAACAAACTCGCCCTTAGTGACCTTCCTGTCTTCCAAGGACATGAGAGCCCGATCATTCACATCCGAGCTTTCAAATCCCAAATGGCCATCAAGGGGGTCGACGCTAAGCATTGGCTAACTCTCTTCCCGCACTCTCTAGCAGCAGTGCCCAAGACATGGTTCTACTCACTCGATCCACAACGGGTCCCTACTTTTGAAGAACTCACAGTCGAGTTCGATCGACAGTATCGAGACAATGAAGACACTCAAATCTCAATTCGCACCCTAGAAGTCCTCTCTCAAAAGGACAATGAAGGCTTTACCGACTTTCTTACTCGTTGGAAGAAGCTAAGCGCACAAATCCCCAACCGTCCCCGCGAGGACGAGCTCGTACCAAAGTTCATAAATAACCTGCGACCCGTGTACCAATTCTACATGAGGTACAGCAACATTCAGAACTTCAAAGAACTAACTAAGGTCGGCACTCAGATCGAAGATGACCTTAGGACCGGCACCATGGCTAAATACACCGGCCATGCTTATCAAGGGAGCTCCTCTAAGTCCTCCCGCGCGGTCAAGAACGACGAAAATCGTACCGTCGGTAACCTTGATGATGACACCCTTGACGCTTTCGCAACTATATTCTCGCCGCCTCCTAAGGCCAAGAGGAACTTCGACCCTCTCTTTATGTCTTACTCCAAAACATTTCAAAGGTTGGTCGAGAAGAACTACCTACAACCGATTGGGCCTACTAGCGAGCCGCCCGAAGACAGGAAGCCTAAATCTTGGAACCCCAATGCCTTCTGTGCATACCACCGAGGCAAGGGGCATGACACCGAGAACTGCTTTAGGCTCAAAAACGCTATCCAAGACCTGATTGATCAAGGAAAACTCAGCAAACCATCTCAACCCACTAAGCCATCAAACAATGACAACCCGCTCGGCAACCATGCCATCTTCGTAGGATCAATCCCTATACTAGATTGTTCCTACTTAATCACACCCTCCGACGACCAAGTCAATGCAGTTTACTGGTCTGATGACGAGGACGACGAATACTGGCTACCCACTGACGAGGTAATAAGCCACATCAATCAACTCGCAAAAGACATCGATCACCTAAAAGCTCTACATCGCACCGCAGTCGAACGTTTGGAGCGTCGCATCCAAAAAGAACTAAGCAACCCAGTCTCGCTCGACACCCTCGAAGCTTTTCGTCAGAAAGACAACGAAGGCTTCATCAGACACCTGGCACAGTGGAGGAAACTACTTTCCCGAGTGCCGGATCACCCGCACGAAGATGAACTCATGTCCACTTTCCTCTTCAGCCTACGACCCGCTTGGCGATACTACTTTCACTTCTGCCACGCTCGGAACTTTGAACATCTAATCGAAATTGGCACTCGCATTGAAAAGGATCTCACATCTAGCTATGAAGATCCCGCTTACCGAAGTACCCTTCGAGAACGCACTCTTAAAGGGCGAAAAACACACAACTCGCACGGCCCTACAAGGAATTTCGACAAACTCTATATGCCCTACGCTGTGGCATTACAAAAATTGGTTGAAAAAGACTACCTCATGCCAATTGGACCTATTAACGAGCCACCCACGAGAAAGAAATCAAAATCATGGGACCCCAACGCCTTCTGTGCATACCACCGAGGCGTGGGGCATAGCACTGAGAGTTGTCTTAAACTCAAACATGCCATCCAAGATCTTATCGATCAAGGAAGAATCAAGAAACCTCAGAGGAAAACCACGCCTTCCTCCTGCAACGACGCAATCTACATCACAACTCAAGCAACTCAAGCACCTCCAGCGGCACCGAAGACGATGAAGAAGAAGAAGAAATTCTTTTAGATTTTAATGCTCTTAGTGTCGGGTCATCTGTCGACCCATCTATCCTAGACTCTAGCTTTAGTTTAGATTTTCTTTTTACGGAGGCTAGCTCCAAGCAATTTTCTGATTTGTCGAATAATTCTCTTCAAAATAATGAAATGAATAAATTTGCTTACGTCTTGTCTCAAGCTAATAAAACACAAACAAACAAAGATCGACAAACAACAAACAAAACACAAAATACAAAAGACACTAACTCATGCGAAAATGAACGAACAAATCAATCATTAAACGAATACATTGCAAACCTTACACACCCAAAAACACAAGACCCAATCATCGAGGAAACCATAACCATAAACGTGGGAACCCCCGAAGAACCAAGGGAACTACAACTAGGAGCCTCACTAGACGAACACGAGCGCATCCAATTCACACAACTCCTAAGCGAATTCAAGGACGTATTCGCTTGGTCATACAAAGACATGCCCGGAATCGAACGAAGCATCGCCGAGCACCGCATCCCCATCAAACCTGGTTACAAACCCATCAAGCAAAAGCTAAGAAGACTACGTCCCGAATGGTCCCTTATGGTCAAAGAAGAAATCAAAAAGCAACTACAAGCCGGTTTCATCCAAGTCATCGAGTATCCTGAATGGGTCTCAAACATGGTCCCAGTCCTGAAAAAGAATGGCAAAATTCGAGTATGCGTTCACTTTCGCGACTTGAACAAAGTTAGTCCTAAAGATGACTTTCCATTACCCCATGTGGACGTCCTAGTCGACAACACCGCCGATCACGCCCTCCTATCCTTCATGGACGGCTACGCAGGCTATAACCAAATCAAAATGTCACTCGAAGACATGGCAAAAACGGCCTTCATTACACCGTGGGGCACATACTGCTACACGGTTATGCCTTTCGGCCTAATCAACGCTGGCGCAACATACCAACGCACCGCTACAACCCTTTTACATGACATGATGCACAAAGAAGTCGAAGTCTACGTCGACGATATGATCGTGAAGTCAAAGGAGAGAAGTGGTCACATCACTAACCTCCGCAAGTTCTTCACACGCCTACGACAATACAAGATGCGCCTTAACCTCCAAAAATGTACTTTTGGAGTTAAATCCGGCAAACTACAAGGACATGTAGTGAGCCAGAGAGGCATCGAGGTCGACCCCTCGAAAGTCAAAGCAATCCTCGAAATGCGACCCCCGGAGAACCTCGACGAAATTCGAAGTTTCTTGGGCCAAATCCAATACATCTCACGCTTCATTAGCAAACTCACCATGATATGTGAACCAGTTTTCAAGAAACTCAAGAAAACCGATCACGTTGAGTGGGACGAAGAGTGTCAAAAAGCATTTGACAAGGTCAAAGAATTGCTAACTAAACCACCAGTTCTACGACCACCCCAAGCGGATTTACCACTATCCTTATACCTTACAACAACACCTACCGCCATGGGCGCCATGCTCGCTCAAGAAATAAACGGCGAAGAACACGCAATCTACTACATCAGCAAGAAATTTCTCGATTACGAAACTCGATACTCACCCGTCGAGAGGAGCTGTCTAGCATTGGTATGGTCATCCAAAAAGCTACGTCACTATATGCTAGCTCACCAAACAAGGGTCTATTCCCAAATGGACCCCGTAAAGTACCTTTTCGAGAAACCTGTGCTTAACGGACGAATGGCCAAATGGACATTGCTCTTAGCCGAATTCGACCTTAAGTACGTACCCCTCAAAGCAATCAAGGGACGAGCAGTCTCCGATTTCCTAGCCGAAAATGCAATCAACGAAGAACCAATCATCGACACAACATCCCTTCCGCATTTACGGCGGATTTACAACATCAACCAAGAACAATGGGAGTTATACTTCGATGGCTCCTCCAACTATCGAGGATGTGGAGTAGGAATACTTCTCATATCCCCGAATGGCGAACACACACCTTTATCCATCAAACTGGATTTTGACGTTACAAACAACGCCGCAGAATACGAAGCGTGCTTGCACGGTCTCCAAGCAGCGCTTGTACTCAACGCCCGCAATATAAGAGTCTATGGGGACTCCTCCCTCATAATCAACCAAGTATCCGGAGCATGGAAGATACTCAACAAAAACCTAGCACTATACCAAAGCAAAATACAAGAGCTCATAAACGAATTCTATCACGTAGAATTCATACACCTCCCACGCGAAGAAAACCAATTCGCCGACGCGTTATCCAAACTCGCGTCACTAATCAACATACCCCCGGGGATGGAAACACTACCCATTGTCGTGGAACGACGGAATGAACCCGCCTACATCTGTGACATTGAAACCGAGGAAGAACAAACCGACCCTTGGTACCAAGCAATCATCAACTATAAAACAAACGGTGAATACCCACCGAACACTGACAAACGAGCCAAACGAGCCCTACGCTTATTATCATCACAATTCGTGATGGAAATGGGCAAACTACTCAAAAAGACGCCTCAAGGCATACTACTCTTGTGCGTCGATCACAAAAAGGGACACGAGATCATGTCCCAAGTACACGATGGCGGTCACGGACCACACATGAACGCATACGAGCCATGTGCAAACAAATCATAAGGCTAGGATGGTCTGGACAACCATGGAAGCCGATCACAAGAAAGTATGTCAAACATTGCCATAATTGCCAAATTTTTGCAAACGTACAACACATCCCTCCTTCACCACTATACAGTTTAACCTCGCCATGGCCTTTCTCAACTTGGGGAATCGACGTCATAGGTAAAGTTCAACCCGTAGGAGCAGGAGGACACTGCTTCATCCTCGTGGCCATCGACTATTTCACCAAATGGGTCGAACCCGCATCATACCGCACACTAGGCACAAAAGAGGTTGCAAAATTCATACAAAACAACATCATTTGTCGCTACGGTATACCCCACGAATTCATAAGCGACCAAGGCACACACTTCCAAGGAGAGGTCGAACCACTTCTCCTCAAATACAAAATACAACGACACAAATCATCACCCTACCGACCACAAACTAACGGCGCGGTCGAGGCAGCAAACAAAACCGTCGTCTCAATCCTCAAAAAGATGATCGACACCTGCCACGACTGGCCCAACAAAATCCCTTTTGCATTATGGGGATACCGCACAACCATCCGCACACCCACAGGCATGACACCCTACTTCCTAACCTACGGGATGGAAGCCGTTCAACCTGTAGAAATCGAGATGCAATCCCTTCGGATTCTCATGGAAGGCACATTCACGGCCGAACCGCACGCGAACGATACGAACAACTCATCCTCTTAGACGAAAGACGACTACATTCACTAAGTACAGTCCGAATGTACCAATCTCGCCTACAACGCGCCTACAACAAACGGGTCAAGCCACGAAACATCAAAGTGGGTGACCTAGTACTCAAATCAGTCCGAGCACCATTACCAGTCGACCCAAGAGGAAAATTCAAACCCAATTGGGCCGGACCGTACTTGGTCAAGGAAATCCTTCCCGGAGGAGCCGTGAAACTAACTGACCTTGACGGTCAGGACTTCCGATTACCGACAAATCTTGATCAACTCAAGAAATACTACCCCTAAACACAAACACTTCTGCAATATATTTCAAAAACAAAACTCACTCTCGCATGGGTGAACTACGCTCGGTTTGATTCCACGCACTGTGGATACGTAGGCAGCTTTGCAAAGGGCTCAACCGAATCACCCGAACTACGCCGGTTTGATTCTGTATTCAAAAAGCAGATACGTAGGCAGCTTGTCAAAAGCACAACCGAACTTCCTAGCACGCGTGCCCAAAGCTTAAAAAGGTCAAGGGCGTTGCACTCACAAAAAGACACGCTCAAAGCTTAAAAAAGTCGAGAGCACGGTCAACACAAAACAAAACAACAATCCAAATCCGAAACTTAAAAAGTTCGAGGATTTAAAAACAAATACGAATGTTCGAAGTTTAAAAAGGTCGAGGACATTTCAAAGCAAAACAAAAGAAAGCAACGAGACAAGACAAAAGCAAATTAATTCTATTTTATTAATTTATTTAGAATTTTTCGCAATTTAGAAATGAGCTAGGAACAAACCTCCTTAGCCCTTTATTCAAATCTAAAACATGCATTTAAATAAAGGAATTTTTCTAAGCTAAACAAAACAAACTACTCAAGTCATTTTCTGACGCTTCGGATTGACCTCTTCATCTTCAAGAGGCCGGTCCGCCACAACTTTCGACCTAAGGACGGGAGTAGATCTCTCAAAACCTGGGGGCTCGATCGGATCCTCGTCCTGCTCGACTGGGGGCTCCTCGATCTTTGACCCCAAACGATCTTTAACGGTCACCTTCGGTCCAAGCCTTTCCCGCGCCGGTCTCGAAGTAGAAGCACCTGCATTAAAGAGATCACCATAGTCCCTCCTTTCGCGCACCGGCTCATATGCCAAGGAGGGTCTTGGTCCATTCTTTTCCCTCCTCCTTTGATTCTCCCGTTCCTTAGGATCATTGGAGCGGTACCACCGTGTATAGAAATCCGTAACACGGCTAGACTCTATATGCTCCGGAACAGCCCAAGTAACACGGTCCGACCATCCTCGGATCCAAGCATCGATCGTTTGGTTGTTTAGGACAACAACCCCTCCAACTTGAGTATCCTGCTCGGGAATGGTTTGAGCAAGCCCGATTTGCCTCTTCAAGCGAAGAGGATGAATCCACACTCCTCGTTCAAACCCGCACAACATCAACCCACGAGACGCATTCGCAATAGACGGCGCCGTAACCGCCGTAATACCCCACCAAGACACGTACCAACGAATAGTGCTTTCTTTCACAAACCACCGGTAGTAGTTTAGCGAACGCTCCCGAGGATCAGCCCACTCCATCTTTCGCAACGTCGTCCCCGCCGCCTTGAAGACACTTCCAAGGGGAAGAGCTTTATACACACTTAACCTCTCCATGAGCCACACGTTGAGAATCCTAGCGCAACCCCTGTACGAGCTCAGACGATTAGCATAACGGTCGTCTAAGCCCAGTATGGTCTCCGCCAGGATCAACGCAGAAGGATCATGTCCCCTCTCCATCTCTTCGACAACACGAGCATACCTCGCGTTTCCAAACACTCCATCTGGCATGGACCCCGCAAAAGCATAACGATGTACCAAACAAAAAGTAAGGGCCCTCCGCCGAGAACGGTCCGAAATACTTGTATCAACTTTATTCATGTATCGTTGACACAAGAGAAGCATGTTTACCTTGCCTCCCTCAAACAAACCTGCAGCATGAGCATTCGTCATCCCAAGGAAGTTTCGCAACATCGTATTATAGCATAGCTCACTCCTTACAACCACAGGAGTAGTCCGTTTCGACCATCCAGCAATGGCCTAGAACTCCTCCATCAAAGGGCACACCTCTCCCCCGGGAAACCTAAAAACATGCAAGCTAGGATCCCAATAATCTAAGCACGAATCAAGGAAGTCAAGATCGACTTTCATTTGGCGAAAGCCAATAAAAACACCCGCACCATCATCATACACCGCCTTCTTCATTGCCGAACTCAAGGAAGAAGTCCACCTCTTCAAAAGAGCATCAAAATGCTCCTCCATTTTCTTGGATACAAAAAACAAAAATTTTTATGAATATACCTAATATATTTATGAAAGCACAAATCTAAAAAAAAAAAAAAAAAAAAAAAAAAAAAAAAAAAAAAAGAAAAGTTAGTTGTGAATAAAGATTATGGCACGCACCCCCTCTCCTTATATAGGAAAACAATGTCCGAAATATGGAAATACAGCGCTACCGGACAGACCAGCAAACCGCATGGGTCTATGCGATGGCAAACCGCATAAGCTTATGCGGTTTAGCCCACGAACCGCATAAGCCTATGCGGTTTCAGGGGCTGGTTTTTCTCAAATTTTCCTAAATTTCGTCTTTCCTAAAACACTACAACCTACATTAGGCTACGACATTCTCTTGTTGTTCCCCATGCACCGGCATTACATTTCACTTTAGCATAAACCATCAGCAACAACGATTCATACCACGAGTCAACATACAAACATTTTCGACATTCATACAAGCTCATTTCGCATTTAAAACGAACTTTTTGCAAACGCATTTTCACAACCTAAAATCAACATCAAACTCATCCCACTCGGGAATCATATCATTTTTCAAACAAACAAAACAGGTTCACGACTACAATCAAGTTCAACGTTCAAGCTACAACGACATGTACATAAAAGTTCACGCAATCTTTAGTACACAAGTTCACTCGGGATGACGACGCCGATACTCGTCAAACTCGCGCCGAATCTGAGCCGTCTCAGCCCGGCTCTGACACACTGAGCAGCCTGCTCAGCCCAAGCCATCCGCCATCTGTTGGCTATCCGCCATAACTTCTTATGTGCCTCCTTAGCCACCTGTGATACAAAACACAAACACAGTTCACGTTTTTCTCTATTTTGCCTTAATTTCACTCAAATTAAATCAAACTTAGGGGGGAAAATTCAAAAACAAACGCAGTCAACCCCACTTTGCCTTAATTTCACTCAAATTAAGCCAAACTCGAGGGGGTAACACAAACACACGCATCTCACTAGTTTGATCATCGCAATAAATCATACCTCGATCAAACTGGGGGCTCACTCACATATACAAGACAAGTACATACCTTCTTCACCCTGCCTGGCCCAGCCTATCCATGCGCGTCGGTGGTCACCGTAATCTGACGGTAAAGTGATACGACGATACCGCACTGGACTCGTCATACTCAACGGTGGTAGGGAAGTCATCAGGCTGCTCCGCCATCTCGGGATCAAACTCCTACAAAACAAGTACAAAACGCACACGTCAGGGAAATTTTTTGCAAAAATTACCCTACGCACCCTCAAAAGAAGCACGCATACCTCAATCGGCCCACAAGCAAGCCGAGACCCCGCAAACTGGCCATAGTCTTCCTCAGGACAGAGAAGACTCACTGACTCTCCTTCCCCGTACAACGCCACCCGATCCTGGGCAGACACCCCCCGCTCAAACAGGACCCTCGGCGGATCCCTAGGCACCACCGGAGCTGGCCACCCTGCCTGGTAAACCAAACGCTCTCCAAGGTACCAAACCGATCCGTACGGCGTCGCCAGGTACAGGCGCCTGGTCTCTCGCTCTGCAAACCTAGCCCCAATGCCCTCAGGAATATCCCTATACTGGCCCCACGGGAACACCACGAACTACAAAGAAAAGCAAAACACACTCATAAATACAAATACAATACAATCATTTTAAGTACACTCTATTTAAAATGGTTCAAGTACAAACCTCATCAAAACGCATCCGGTTCAGACGATCCCGAACCTCGTCATACGACCAGTTAAACGCAAAGACGCTACATCGTACCCCAATGGCACGACCGCCGGGTACTCCCTCACGATCCTCACAGCGTGCGGGGGGAGTAAGAAAGGGAAGTGGCTAAGAATCCACGACTGCACATACAAGAAACGAAAACATGTTACAAAGACAAAGACAACAAAAACAAACAAAGCACCTGAGACAAAAACAAAATCAACACGTACCTCCATCAAGAATCCAGGCGCGACTAAGGACAGTCTCGACCCTCGATCCATGACCCGCGGTCTCACGGCATCCATGCAGAAACGAATGCACAAACCCAGAGACGGCGTCACCCAGTCAAACGTCCCAATTGCATTTCAGTCCAGGAGATGCATAAGGACCGATGTCGACGCCCGCTCGCCCTTATCGCCAAAATACACGGCGCTCACAAACCACCACAACCACATACGAGCATTCTGCTCGTCACTCCACTCTGAGGGGCCATACTCGGTCTTCCCCTCAAAATACTCCAGGATATAGCTCGTCTTGAAGATATAAGGGGGCGCGCCCTCACAAATCACCTCCAAACCACCGCCAACCGCGGCAGTCACAACCTCGTCCACAACGGACGGCGCAAAATCAAAACTCATGTCACGGTCCCCGAACGGTAACCCCGTCATGACAGCATACTCAGACAAGGTAATGCCGGCCTCAAAGCCGGGCATATGGAACGTCGTCGTGGTGTCCCAATACCTGTCCAGGAAGGCCCTGATCAACATCAGGTTCGCCGTCTGCTTCTTCCTCGCAATCTCCCTCCAATGGCCGACCAACGGGCCAAAAGCACTACGCAACACCCTAGCTTGCGCCCTCGGCGGAAGCTTCTCCTCAAAAGCACACATTACGGATGAAACGCCCGAGAAAGTCCTCATCGAGCCCTTATCCCAACCCATAGTCGCTCGATAAGAAACGTGTCTCTCCGGAGCAAGCAGAAGGTTGTGGCCATCCTAACCCTTCGCGAAGGCCCTGTTCACACGTGATCTTCGCGGCCTAGAGCTACTTGCCCTAGGCGCAACCTCCTCGACCTTCTCAGCCTCCTCCTCAGCAACATCCATCTCAGCCTCCAGCTCATCTACAAACTCCTGAGCAAACGCATCCGCCTCCTCCTCAGGATCACGCACAAGGACATTTCTCCCACGGCCTCTACCTCGTGACTGACCACGTCTCGTGGGCAGGTCACGAGGGTCAGCATCCCTCTCACTACGAGTACGCCTCAAGCCACTCGAGCTAGAGGCTCCCTCGGTCCTCGAGCTAGCACTCTTACGAGATCTCGATCTCGTAACACGACTAGAATCTTCCCCTGCAACCAAACACAACCAATACATATAGCTATAATACATGCAAGCATACAACTATAATACAACACATACACAAATACACACAAATAATACGCACATAATACATAAACATCCCTCAACACATCACACTATACGCCCTACAGAGCATTTTTAGGCCTAATTCATAATTAAGCCGAAAACCGTTCTCTACACTTCAAAATTGCAACTTTATGGTTTTTATGCGCCATAATAGTCCCCAACAACAACCCATCACAAGTAATTGCATTTTGGTCATCCCGATCAAAAACCCCCAATTCGCCTTAATTACTCCGTATAACTACGACTTAAGACGGCGATTTGAAAGCCTTAACTCGACTTTTTCACAAAACTAACGTTATAGGCATGCTATACTCGCTATGGGCATCCTACACCGAAGTTTAATTGAAATTCCGGGTCGGAAATTAGGGTTAGTTTCGGGCGAAACTGTTGGACGTTTTTCACTCAAAGACGGTCTAAATCACAATCAATTCACACATACATGCTAGCATGGCATAATGCAACACAATGACGTCAATTTCAAGCATTCAAACGGCAAATTTCAAGCAAAACTCGGGTTTTCATTCAAAACCCGTCTTTTCAACATTTCAAGGCAAAACTAGTTAATTACAACAACAAATAACGTAAAAGCAAGTTAAAATGGAGCATTACCTCGTTCCATAGCAAGGCAACGCAAGAAAAATGAGCAAAATCGGTTGAGAAATCGAAAAATGACGTTTTTAGAGTAGTGAAACCGTAAATGAGTATAATGGCACACTCACGGCTCAACTCGAGCTTTATATAGCCCCTGCAGCCAACAGGGGAAACCGCATAACCTTATGCGGTTTGCCCCACGAACCGCATAAGGCTATGCGGTTCATGCCCCTGGTTTTTCTCGGTTTTTTCTCGTTTTACGCCTACTTTTCGATCCCTAATTCATCCTAGCCCTAATGCAACTCCAAGTACGTCCCGTGCTTGGGTTAAGGCGTCACCTACAGTCCGCCATACGCGTATATTAAGCATTTAATGTACAAGTACAGAAGCAGAAGCACGAACGCTCTTCACGAGCATTACATAATTTTCTCCTCAAACGGAAGGCAATCATATGCAATTACGACTACATAGACACTCCTCGGCGAGCCCAAGCACAAGCACTCTGCAACATACACCTGACTCCAAGCATTTCACTCTACATAAACGCTCCTCGGCGAGTTCAAGCACAAGCATTACACAGACGCTCTTTCACGAGACATACACTAACACTTACACGAACATCCTACACCAATACCCTGCACTCTAGCCCCTTTACATCCAACACATGCAATACGAAGACATTACAAGCACCAGCATCAACATCTGACGATACCAAGCACACGCAAAGGCACCAACAAACGACAACAAGCACTACGAAGACATTCAGCAGGCCGGCAGGCCCTTATAACATGCACGGACCGCCAAGTCCTTAAAATGCGCACGCCCCTCCCCGTTTAGCCCGGTTCGAAGTCCTCGTCTCACCCATGGACACATGCTTCGCTCGCCGATCAGATCGAGACTGTAATGGTCCGGATATGGTCGTGGAGTTTGACTAGCGCTCTAGTCCGAGCTCAGTCAAACTGGGGGCTCTGTGGATACCCATATCCGTACCCTCCCAAACAAAACCCTGTGATGTATCACGGACTTTTATTACGCATGCTTTAACGTTCACTTAAACGGTTCTAACTAATGTCGAATTCATTCTGAGTCGTTTTAAATGTTAAAATGTCTAAGGTCGCTTCACATCGCTTTAAATAAACGTTCATTTTGTCCATTTGGAGTCTAGCTAAGGTCCTTGTCCTGCTTCATTTGGCATGAGCTTCGCATTTGCACTACAATTAGTCCTTTTACATTAACAAGGTCTAATTCAACATTCCTAAATTCCTAAATTTAGGCCCGGTGGCTAAATCTTCCCTCTAGCCCCCTCTTACACAAGATACGGCTTCACGTCTTACCTTATTTCACAAAAACTATGCAAACACACCCTTTTCATTTTTAGGGTCTCGTTCAAACCGAGCCCAAACCCAGCCTTTGGCCCGCACTCCAAAGCCCTAAGCATCACAAAATATCTCAGAAATATCCTAGAGGTTTTCTTGAGCCGCACGTTTGAGATTATCACGAAATCTTTCCAAGATATAATTCAACCGAAACTAGGAAACTACACAAAAAACCCTCCCTTCGAACCGCATAGGCTTATGCGGTTTGGTGGGGCAACCGCATAAGCCTATGCGGTCTCCCCAGGCAACCGCATAAGGCTATGCGGTTCCCAGGCCTGTTTTTATCCCCGATTTCCTAATTTCTCCGAGGTTTTTAGTATATATACACCCCTATACCCTTACCTCGAGATAACAATTCACAACCAGAATACATCTTTACACCACAAATTCTCTCATCTTACACTTTTGCATCCACAAAAGCCTTACGCACTCAAATCCTTGAGTTCAACACACCATCCCGTGTTGAATTCATCCTCCTTTTTAAGTTCAAGAAGCTCTGCCCAGATCTGAAGCGTCAGGACAAGGTAGGTACCGATCCACTTGGATCAAAGCTTTTTCTTATTTTCTATGGACTAACAAAGGGGACTACACTTTAGCGCCCCCCGGGCTTTGGCACCCAGCGCGCTTGCACTCCAAGTGTTCTATTTAATTCGGGTACACTCCATATCCGATGACACGCCAAAGTCGCATAAGCAACCGACCCTTATAAAATAAACCAATGGACAATTGAACTTTATTTTATTTGCATGCATCTTGCACCTTCTTATTTTGCATTAAAATCAACTTAAACAATGAATTCGACCTTTAACTGAACTGTTGTTAACAAGTTAAACATGCTAAACTGAGGGTTTTAATCAATCTTTTTGCATTTGCATCTGCATTCTTTTACAAACTTATCGCACTTGTACGTAGCGATAACATTAGCTCAAATATCATCTTACAAGGATTGTTCTAGGTCAGTAGAGACTATTTTTACATAGGCTTTTCTAAAAGGTTTTCATAAATCATTACTTGAATTAACTCTTTTTCTAAAGTACCCTCATCCCGAATCCAATCTGGTTTCACAAGCCTTAGATCTAGGGGTGTCGGCGTGCTCCAAAATCTAGGACATGGTTTTAGCTTAGGACATGGGAGCAGGTTCCTAATTTCGCGATAATTAGGTGGCGACTCCATAACAGCTTCTTAAAGGTTTTTCCAACTTAATCTTTTAACTTTAAAATCCGCCCTTAAGCAAGACGCCGAGTCAGTCCGATCCCGGTTCCACAAGTACGCAATGGTTTTGAAGTGGTTCAGTCTCACACTCCGAGACCTACGTCCACTATTCTCTTATTAATATATTAGTACCTACTCCGGATTACAATATATTAATCACTCTACAACTCTTTCAAGTTGCACTCTTTCTCTCAAGCAAAAGAAAGCTAATTGTGTCTCGACAATTGTTCACAAGAGAACGAATATGAGACGATGCTAGCACAATTGACTTGAGTAACAATTAAACAACACGAGAATCGTTTCAAAGGCCTTTGTAAAAGTTTTGCAAATTAAAAACAATGAATGCTTAAAACAGATTTGCAAAATGCTTGGATTTAAAATCAATGCTCGAAAAGGTAAAAAAATGATTTTCCAAAGTTTTCATAACATTAGCTCAAATATCATCTTACAAGGATTGTTCTAGGTCAGTAGAGACTATTTTTACATAGGCTTTTCTAAAAGGTTTTCATAAATCATTACTTGAATTAACTCTTTTTCTAAAGTACCCTCACCCCGAATCCAATCTGGTTTCACAAGCCTTAGATCTAGGGGTGTCGGCGTGCTCCAAAATCTAGGACATGTTTTTAGCTTAGAACATGGTAGCAGGTTCCTAATTTCCGCGATAATTAGGTGGCGACTCCATAACAGTTCTTAAAGGTTTTTCCAACTTAATCTTTTTTAACTTTAAAATCCGCCCTTAAGCAAGACGCCGAGTTGGGGTCCGATCCCGGGTTCCACAAGTACGCAGCGGGTTTTGAAGTGGTTCAGTCTCACACTCCGAGACCTACGTCCACTATTCTCTTATTAATATATTAGTACCTACTCCGGATTACAATATATTAATCACTCTACAACTCTTTCAAGTTGCACTCTTTCTCTCAAGCAAAAGAAAGCTAATTGTGTCTCGACAATTGTTCACAAGAGAACGAATATGAGACGATGCTAGCACAATTGACTTGAGTAACAATTAAACAACACGAGAATCGTTTCAAAGGCCTTTGTAAAAGTTTTGCAAATTAAAAACAATGAATGCTTAAAACAGATTTGCAAAATGCTTGGATTTAAAATCAATGCTCGAAAAGGTAAAAAAATGATTTTCCAAAGTTTGAGCTTAAATAGAAGTTGAAAGATATTGCACGAAATATTTTTCCAAAACCGAAATCACTTAAAAGTAGGAAGTATTGTTTAAAAAGGTTTTGTTTCCAAAAGAAAGATAAGAGAAATATTCTAAAAATCTTTTTACTTCTTATCCAAGCTAAAAATCATTCTTTAAATATTGTAAAAGATATTTCAAAAGATAATAATTTCAAAGATCAGATTTTCCAGAAAATATCTTTTCAAAACAGATTTTTCGAAAATAGCCTTGAAAGTTATTCTCTGCGTTTCTCGCAGAGTTTCTGGAAACGCAGAGTATAACTCACGGTTCCAGTGTCTTGTTGTGGAAACGTGCGTTTCCAGCAATGACACTACAACCTCAGAGTGAAACGTGGGATTCTCTTGTTGTTTTACCATTACCCTTGTCATTACAAGGACTATATGTATACATTAAGAACTAGTGCTTCATGAGATGCTATATAGCCTTGATTTGATTCGCGTTTCCCAATAGTGAAGCTTGATTCGAACTTGGATACTTCACAACCTACTAAGTATCATAAACACTAACAACGGATTATAGTATAGTAACAAAAAAACAAAGACATCATCAAAACATAATGACGTGGTCGAGTCAACACCCTTCCTTCCTAGGTCAACTGCTTCCTGTATTCAACAAATATGTTAAAGAAATGGACGACTAGAAGATCACACTCGGTATCCTAAGCGCCAGATAATCTAGAAGATCACACTCGGTAGTCTTAAAAAACATATACTCCCTCCGTTTCGGTGATTTGTTTACGTTTACTTTATACACATTTATCGATGTGAGGAGAGAGGTTGAGAAAAAACTAATAAAATAATAATATAAGTACAAAGAGGGCCCCGTTTGATTAAAATTATCAAATATAATTGAAGGAGTTGGGGCCACCTTCCACATGGGTCAAGAATGACCATTTTTGGAAAGTGTAAACAAATGACCCGTACGCCCCAAAATAGAAAGTGTAAACAAATGACCGGGACGGAGGGAGTATTAATTATTAATACTACTTGGTCTTGCATTTGATAAACAACTAAAGGGGAGCAGGTTGATGGTTAGAAATTTAGTTCTACTTGAAGTAGTCAGAAGCTACTATTCATATATCTGATACTTGTATATATGCTCAAACTTAGTCTTCGCGTCTGTTATCATCAGAAATATGGCCGATAATGGGTTTGCAACTTTTGCAAGAGCCAGATTTCAATCTATGCGAGATTTGTCGCCTCAACCTTGCATTTACAAGGCTCCAAATCATATTCGAGAGGTGAATGAAGAATGTTATCGGCCTTATGTTGTATCGATAGGTCCTCTCTACTACGGACTTCCATCGTTGGAAGTGATGCAAGATTGCAAATGGAGTTGTCTCAAGTTATTTCTAGACCACGACAACAATTCTTATAAGTCAAACTTAGAGCATTATTTGAGGATTATTGAAGATTTGGAAGGCAGCATCCGCCACAGTTACGCAGAAGGTATTACTCTTCCTAGCGGTGTCTTTAATGGAATGATTTTGCTCGATTCTGCATTTATAATATGTCTCTTTATGAGCAATCACCCAATCTTGTCTTCATCAATGGCGGTTTTGTTTCATATGTGTAAGAGGAGCTTACTTAAATGGGGGCCTCAATTGACGAGGGACCTATTCCTTCTAGAAAATCAGGTTCCGTTCTTTGTTCTTGAGTGCCTTTTTCAAGAAGCATTTGGTGCAGCACATTCAAACATTTCCTTCCTCGACCTTTCCCTTGGATACATTATGAATTCTGGAATTCCAGTCACCAAAAAACATCACATATCTGCAGCAACTGCTGAGAGGATAAAAAATGCACCGGAAATTGCACATCTTGTTGATTTGCTGAGGATCTTCTGTTTCCCGTCTATCCTCCGAGAGCAGACAGTAGAGCCTACTAAAAGCACAAATGTTTTATTCCCTTCCGATGTCTCACATTTGAGAGCTGTTGGAGTCAAATTCGTGGCAAGCAAAAGTACAAATTTGCTCGATCTTACGTTCTGTAAAGGAGTCCTAGAAATACCGCCAATTCAAATTCGGGACAGTAGTGAATCTTACTACCGCAGCATGATTCTCTTTGAGCAAAGCCATGCGCCTATAACCCGGAATTCGTACATGGTTGATTACATGGCCGTGCTCGAGAAATTGATCAGGACTCCTGAAGACGTGCAGATACTAGTTGATTGTGGAATTATCGATAACAGGATTGGCAGGGAAGACGCGGTTGTAAGACTTTTCAACGACATCACCAAACACTTAGTCTTTCCCAACCAGTTCTACTTCATTGACGTTTGCCAAGACCTGAATGCGTACGCTAACACCCGATGGAATCAATGGAAGGCCATTTTGAAACGAGACTACTTTAGTCATCCTTGGGCGACCATTTCTGTGGTTTATGCGCTCATACTTCTCATTCTCTCCATACTGCAAACTGTTGGTACTTTTACCAACAATTAGTTTATTTCTAACAAGGTTTTTGTTTATTTTGTTTGTTCTTTATTGCTTCTGTAATATTAGGACCTATTCTTTCGGACTTTTTAGAGCTGAACTAAACTGAATCAATCGAAATTAAATGAATCGAATCGAATCGAAATGAATGAATCGAATCGAATCGAATCGAATCGAATCGAATGAATCGAATCGAATCGAATCGAATCGAATGAAGTTTAAATTTATAACATAATGTCAATGAATCGAATCGAATCGAAGTGGAATGAAGTGAATCGAATCGAATGGAGCCGAATCGAATCGAATCGAATCGAAGTGGAATGAATCGAATCGAATGAAAATAAAATGTTGGAAAAATGTCGCAGTAGCCAATTTTATAGTCCGTATCTATTTTTTTATTGCTTGTAGTGTTGTAGTGTCATACTGTCATGTATGCCTTTTCATTCTGAGTTTTTTATGTTTTATTTTTTCATTTAATTTTTTAATTTTAATTTTTCTAATCACAACTGCTCACGTGAGATCGTTTCACACGTACGGTTAATTAGGTGACTATTTTTCGAGGTTATAATGTAACTAGCATAATATCCGTGCATAAATGCACGGGATGTATAAAAATAAGTTAATAGTTAATGAAAAAAATTTGGTAATTAAATTAAAATAAGAATAATAATATAAACACAGCCTAAATAAACATGTATTTTCAGACCCAAAATACAACAAACTGTATTTTACCTATCCACGTATTTATTTAACATGTAACCCGCGTATATGACTTGTTTAGCGTAGTTAAATATTATGAAAATATTTAAATCATTCAACCCATAATTGTCTTCTAATTAACCCGTTTAATAAGTTTGAAAGTTTCAATTTTGATTTTTCTTAATTAACTATCAAAATTTAGATGATGGAAACGTTGAAAATTGTAACAAAAAAATTAGAATAGTGGAACATTTAAATTTTTTTATACAGTAGAGTTATAATTTTTTTTTAAAAAAAATATATCGTAATTTGGCGAAAACCGATCAAAGTATCGCAATGCATTGTCTTAAAATTCATCATTTATAATTATATGGTAAAGCGCGCTTAAAATGTTATATTGAAAACACATTAAATAAAAATGGTTAGTTTAAGAGATAAAATGTTATATTGAAAACACATTAAATAAAAATGGACAGTTTAAGAGATAAAAATAGATGCAAAAACACCATCAAATAGATGCAAAAACACCATAGCTTTATTTTTTTTTATTGCTTGTAGAGTTGTAGTGTCATGTATGCCTTTTCATTCTGAGTTTTTTATGTTTTATTTTTTCATTTAATTTTTTAATTTTAATTTTTCTAATCACAACTGCTCACGTGAGATCGTTTCACACGTACGGTTAATTAGGTGACTATTTTTCGAGGTTATAATGTAATCATCTTAAGCGCTAAAGTAGTTAAGTGTCAGAATATTTACTTTTTACGAGTAGTGAGTTAGTCACAAAGACTTGCCCTCTTTCTATATTTACTTTTTAGGAGTTGTCACCCGTTTGCCAACTCCAAATGTGTGTGAATCCAAGAGGTGTCAATTAGGTCGCGTTTATGCCGAGTCAAGTTGGATCGGCTCATGTTGGATTCCTGTCATATTGGGTCAAAATGTTCTTTCGAGTCGAGTTAGATTCAGTTTGAGACGTTACCAAGTCGAGCCATTTCAGATTAAATAATATATCGGTCGGGTCGAGTTCGGGTCGAATCATTATCGGATCTGCGCGATCTTATTGAATAACTCCAAATTTTAGCCACTAAAGTAAGTATTTCGACCATTATTCAATTTAATTATTTAATTATTAAGTCAAAAATACCAAAAACAAAATACTACTCAATTTGCTTTCAATATACTCAATTTAGTCAGGTCAATACGAAGTCGGGTCGTCAACGGGCCGAATCTGGCTCAAGTTAATGTCATTGACTATCGGGTCGTATCGGATCACTGTTACTTTACTATCATGTCAACTTGTCAAGTCAAATCAGTTTCAGGTCACAATTTTTTCGAGTTCGTCGAAACGAATTTTGCTCAAGTTTGGGTCGGGTCAAAGTTGCTCAAGTAACATCATTCCAAATGAAAAAATGGAAAAGGAAAGAAAAGGGACCACGGGAAGGCGCAGTTATAAAAAATTATAGAGTGCATAAAATGAGGACGAAAATGGCGAAGACATCATCAAATAGATGCAAAAACACCATAGCTTTTCTTAACTTCCACTTCCTTCTCCATATTCCTCTCTTTAGGTCTTCTCTCTTCTCCTCCTTTTATTATGCTCCTTTATTTACTTATTTAACTTGTTTTTTTTAAATCATTTTGTGAATTTAGTTTAATTTCCGGTTTTTGAGCTCTTAATTTTTGACCTAATTATTTTTTTATAGTGATTAAACTACATCTTTTTATGAATCTGCTCAATTAATTTAGTTTAATTTCTGATTAGTCCGCGTTTATTTACAATTATATACAAAATGGTCAAGTATTATAAAAATGAAGCGTTACAAAAATCATATAAATGACTAAGAATGAGTCGGTTATTGCAAGACCGTTTCATACAAGAATTAGTGTTAACCATAAGCTATCAGATTTACGCATACGACTATAGTTACTGTAATTCGAATGCGCTTATCGAAATTCTACCTGGTATCCCTACAATTCTGCTCTCCATATCACGCGATCTTGTTGTCGTAACTTTAATCAAGGGTTTCCCGAATTAGTTGCCGTGTGTCTATAGTAAGGATAAACAAAGCATTAGCGTGACTGATGAAAGAATATGGCTGTTAATTGTATAGGTCAGGTTGATGAAAACAGTAGAAAAATATGATAATTAATGGGAAAATACACAATTGACTGAAAATTTTACTTGAACTTGTCATCAAGGTTATAGGTTAGAAATAGGTAGTACGGAGTAGAGTTCAAGGATATCATGTGGAACTAAAAAATCGAGGGTACATGGTAGAATCCAAGAAAACACAAGGGTACTCGATAACCTTTCCTTTTTTTTTTTTTTTGGTGTTTCAAGACTTTCATCTTGGATGATTTTCGTTCACGTTTATGGAAGCTATCTTGTTGTTGAGTTGTTCAATTTGGTTCTCTACCTTTTTTCGAATTTGTTAGTGTTTTATTCTATAGAGTTTTCAATTTGTTAGTGTTGGTGTGCAATCACATGATATCGTTTCTCACTTGCTCGCACACTCTTCTTCTCGTAGAAAGGTACTGGAATCACTATTAGGAGTTTCAGCAAACAAGATGGCGAAGCGTGTAGGCCTTTCGGTGTTGCATGTCCGCAGCTGAGTTTAAATAGAGAACAAGTATGGGCGATCACGGGCTTGGAGCTTTTGTAAGGGCCAAATTTCAATCCTTGCCAGATTTGTCCTCTCAACCTTGCATCTATAAAGCCCCTGAACATCTTCGAGAGGTAAATGAGGAATGCTATCAACCTTGTGTCATATCGATAGGTCCTTTCTTCTATGGACATCCATCGGTGGTAGCCATGCAAGATTGTAAATGGAGTTGCCTTAAGTTATTTATGGAGCATGACAAGAATTCTTATAGGTTAGACTTAGAGCATTACTTGACGATTATAAGAGACTTGGAAGGCAGTATCCGTGACTGTTATGCAGAAAGTATATCTCTTTCTAGCGATGAGTTCAATAAAATGGTTTTGGTTGATTGTGCATTCATAATATGTAACTTTATGAGATATCATCCAATCTTGTCTGCGTCGCCGGTGCTGGTTCATATTATAAAGAGAAGCTTACTTAAGTGGAGGGCTAAGTTGAAACGGGACTTATTCCTGGAAGAAAATCAAATTCCGTTCCTTGTTCTTGATCGTCTATTTCAAGAAGCATTCGGTGCAGCCTATCCCAATACGTCCTTCCTTGATCTTGCTTGTACTTACATAGCCAAGGGTGGAACTCCTGCTGCTAATGGTAATGCTGTCATTCCTGTGACAGTTATTGAGAGGATTAAGAATGGACCAGAAATTAAGCATCTTGTTGATTTGCTTAGAAACTTTTGCTTTCCTTCTACCCTTCGAGTTCAAGCACTAGAGCCTAGCTACACAAATGTTCGATTCCCTTCCAACGTCTCAAATCTAAGAGCTGCCGGTGTCAGATTTGTGGCAAGCAAAAGTATGAATTTGCTTGATATTACCTTCTCTAAAGGAGTCCTAGAGATACCTGTAATTCAACTTTGTGATGTTAGTGAGTCTTTCTTCCGAAGTGTGATTCTTTATGAGCAAAGTCATCTACCCATAATGGACGATTCTTATTTTGTCGATTACATGATCCTCCTTGAGAAATTGATCAGGACTCCAGAAGACGTGAAAATACTAGTTCAAAGTGGAATTATTGATAATTTGATTGGTAATGAAGAGATGATAGTGAGACTTTTCAATGGCATCACCAAACACTTAGTTACGCCCAACACCTTCTACTACTATGGTGTTTGTGAAGATCTGAATGCGTATGCTAATACCAAGTGGAATCAGTGGAAGGCCATTTTGAAGAAAGACTACTTTAGTCATCCCTGGGCAACCATTTCTGTGGTTTATGCACTCATACTTCTCATTCTCGCTTTATTGCAAACTGTTGGTACTTTTACCATGACGTAGTTTATGTATCAGCAGCTGGCTGTATTCCCTTTACACTTAGCTGTTTCTGGAATGGTGGTAATTGATTACTTTGCTGTATTTCCTCATATGACTAATATGTTCCTCGATTTGTTGTAATGCTATCTATGTATGCCTTTTCACACTGGGCCTAGATATATCGTTATATATTGTGGAAGTAATTTAACTTGTCTAAGTTGCGATGACTGACGCTACTTTGCTGCTAGTTTGAATACTATGCTCTTGTGAAGCAAACCACAGTGACATAGTTCCATAACTTGTATTTCTGTTTTGCCTCTTATGACAAACTGCTAGCATTTCATGGGTCCATATGAAGCCCTTCTACATTATTTGCATCTTTTCTTTATTCATGCCTTTGAGCCTCTAACCCACTTTTTAGGGTTTCTGATCGTGGCTTTTGTGGGCTTCTACCGACATGTTCTCTCAGTCTCTTATTTGTCTGTTCTCCTATATACATCTTACGCCCCATTTCTCTTTTTTTTTTTTTTTTTTTTTTTTTTTTTTTTTTTTTTTTTTTTTTATGTTCTGTCCTGTTTGTTATGACATTGTCGACCGGAAACTCCTCCTTGTTTTAACACCAGGGTAGCACTGATATCCGCGCCATTTTCAAGCATTTGAAACAATCTTGTGAAGCCTTTGAGTTTGAGATAGTTGCTGCTATAGTTATAGTCAATCATCACTCTTGGTCGGGCCTGTTTTTTCCTTGAAAGGTTTGTCTTCAGTGATTTAATCTTCTCACTTTTATCTCACTAAACCCCTAGTGGCATTCACCTAACCTTGTATTCTAACAGGTTTTGGCCGGCAGCTCTTTCTGTGCACCTGGAGCTCGGATTGGAATTCTGAAACCTGTAAGAATAAGCTTGGTGATAGTCGTCCTGATAATCTGTTGCCCTGTCAATGCAATACTGTCTGCTTGGCATGCAAAGTGCAAACACAGGTTCAACTCAATTTACTTATGTCTATAAGATAATCTTGCCTATTTTTTTGCACCTATTAAATATGATATTAAGAAACCCGTAATATAACATTCTGCAAACAAGCATCTAGAGAGTAAGCACATTGTAAAGCAGTGCAAAGCCTCCCAAAACCCGGCTGAAAAGCTACAGTGATAATCATGAGTGGTTCCTTTCCATATTCTTTTGAATTTGTGTTGTTATGATATACGGAGTATGTCATTTAATGTGTCAACATGCTATGCTTCTTTGGTTAAGGAATTGATTGAAGAATGGGTGTTGATTTTCTGTAACTAGTAAAAGTAATTGAATATCACATTTATGACATCTCGCATCATCCATTATTATCGAAGGAATGAGTACAAATATTATTTGAGTTGGTCATATTTCGGATTGTTGATGAATTAGTGTGTAGATTGATGCAATGCCTTTGACTTCACCTGCCAAAAATATTTTAAGTTTTCATTCCTCCTATTATATAGAGGTTGCTTTTCTCTTTATTCCTTTCATCCTAGGCCAATTCCTTTCTATGCTGAGGTGTTCTAACAATAATAAGGACCTGTCAAAGATGAGATATTACTGCAAGTGTATAATAGTGTTGCGGCGAATGATTCTCACTTTTAAATGTGAATGCAATGATCAGACTCAAGAACTTTAAGAGTTAAGAGACTGATGTCATGAGAATATGAAAGAGTAATCATATATGATAGACGACTGAGGAACTGTTCTCCTTGTATTAAATTTTTTTCTTAATTTACCGAACAATCCATAGAAACCTTTAGACCTCTTTCAAAACTTCAGGAGATGGACTACTTAGAAAACACTAAACTTCTTAATAGTTCAGACAACGTAAGACGGAGAGACTAGAGAGCAGGCGCTAAGGATGCTTGAAAACATTTAAGTTTAAGCGCAGAGATAGTGTGTCGTCTCTCGTGTTTAAGAGGCAGATGTCTTCGTGTTGTTTGCACGATCCCTTATCACCTTTGGCATGCCTTGCTCTTAGTAAACTAACTGGAAATCGTGCCAGATAGATAGTGCTTAATAGCTAAGTTCTACTTGATGCTGGACTTCGTCTTAACAGAAGCTCTCTGCTGACCAAGTAAAACATGGATTGAAGATGCTTAATAGCTAAGTAGTATCAGAGGGTGGACTTCGTCTTGGCAAACATTTTAAAACTAGTAGAGTGTAGATATCAAATTATGCGGTTTGATCATCTAAGCAGATTGTATGAAAGCTACTCTTATTCCAGGGTAGCGTAGACTAATATTTTTAACTCAGCAGTAAATTAATTCGACCTTAGTAAATCAATGTCTAATTTTTTTTTTTTGGAGGCGGCGATCTAAATCTAGATTTTGAGCTCGGTTCATAAAGTAGAACCATGTCCCTGTTCCATGTTGCCTGTCAACATGTGACATTTGTACTAAAAATAATAGACTGTAAAAATTTATATCAGCTTTTTACTGTTGCAAATTCTTCTCTCGTCTAGACCGTTAGATGTTAGTATTATCACAAGCATTTCCTGAATGTTTCCGTGATTTAGTTAGGAAATTATATCAGATAAGTGTTGAAATGTCAACAATGGTTTGAAAACATCAAAATAAGGCCACCCCTATAAAACCAGGCACTTGATTCACATCCCCAAATCCTCTATCCCACTTAAATGTCGTCTTCTCTCAAAACTGTCTGAGTTTAACAATAGAACAAACTTATGATTCATTCGTTGTTATAGTTACTAGGGTAATTGGAAGCTAGCTCATTTCAGTCGAACATAATAATGGACTATCTTGAGCGTGATGATCCTGTAAGAGCGAAGTTTGAATCATTGCATGATTTGTCTTCTCAGCCATGCATTTACAAGGCCCCTGACCATCTTCGACAGGTGAATGAAGAATGCTATCTACCTTATGTCATATCGATAGGTCCTTCCAACTATGGACGTCCGTCACTGGAAGCCATGCAAGAGTGCAAATGGAGGTGTCTCAGGTTCTTTCTGGAACATGCTTTTATGTCCGACATAGAGCATTACAGGACAATTATAAGAGACTTGGAAGGCCGTGTCCGCGAGTGCTACGCAGAAAGCGTAAATCTTTCTAGCGACGTGTTTAATGAAATGGTTTTGATTGATTCTGCGTTCATAATTTGTCTATTTATGGAGGATAATCCATCCCTATCTTCATCACCTCTTCTTTTTGATATGAATAAGAGGAGCTTCCTTAAGTGGGAGGTTAAGTTGAGAAGGGATTTATTCCTGGAAGAAAATCAAATTCCGTTCTTTATTCTTGAACATCTATTTAATGTAGCATTTGGTGAAGCCTACCCCGATACAACCTTCGTTGACCTTGCCTGTCGTTTTATAGCGGGTGGTAATATTCCTCTTGTCCATGGGCATGTCTTTACTGAAGCAACTACTGCAAGGATTAAGCGCGAACCACATATTGAACATCTCCTTGATTTGCTGAGGAACTTTTGCTTCCCGTCTTCCCTTCGAGAACAAGTACCTGAGCCTACTAATTCCATAGACATTCAGTCCCTTTCAGAACGAGTACCTGAGCCTTCTAATTCCGAAGACATAAAGTCGAGGATTAAGAGTGAACCACATATTGCACATCTCCTTGATTCGCTGAGGAACTTTTGCTTCCCGTCTTCTAATTCCATAGACAATCAGTCCCTTCTAGGACAAGTATCTGAGCCTTCTAATTCCGAAGACATAAAGTTCCCTTCCAGCGCCTCTAATTTAAGAGACGCAGGAGTCAAATTCGTTGCGCGCAAAAGTACTAATTTGCTGGATATAAAATTTTCTAAGGGAGTCTTAGAGATACCTCCATTTCAAGTCTGGGACGTTAGTGAATCGTACTTCCGAAGCTTGATTCTCTTTGAGCAAAGCCATCTACCCATTATGCAAAGTTCTTATTTGCTTGATTACATTATCTTTCTTGAGAAACTGATCAGGACCCAAGAAGACGTTCGAATATTTGTCCAATGTGGAATTATTGTTAATTGGATTGGTAGTGAAGAGTCGGTGGCTAGACTTTTCAATGGCACCATGACCAAGCACATAGCTTTGCCCGTCAAGTTCTACTACTTGGGCGTTTGCCAAGACCTGAATGCTTTTGCCAATACCCGATGGAATCAGTGGAAGACCATTTTGAAGAGAGATTACTTTAGTCATCCTTGGGCAACTATTTCTGTGATATATGCGCTCATGCTTCTCATTCTCGCTTTACTACAAACCATCGGTACTTTTATAAAAAAGTAGTTTACATTAGCATCTGATGTTTATTGATTTTTCTCGTTTGTAAACATTGGTTGTTGATCACAATATCGTAACGTGCATGTGTTATTCAGTTTCAGTGTGCCTGTAACATATGATAGAGTTTGCCGTAGTGTTACGTATGCATTTTCTTACCTATGTTTTTCTTCGTGTGATTGAATATACGCTGCGGTTTCCTGTAATTTCATGTACTCCTGTTCATATTGAACCTTTATATTATAAATACCTTTCTACATGGAAGTAATTAATTTTTACAGTTGGTCATTATACTTTCTTGGCATCATTGGATCAAAATCTCAGCTGATTCATATTGTATCAGATGTAATGGAACGGTATCAAGAGCCGCTGATACAAGATGCAGCGAGATGAACTAGGTAAATTTAAAATAGCAAAAACTTACCAATTTTTAGTGCATATCGGCCAACAAGTTGTTGTTACTGTTGCTGCTGCCGCGGATGTTATTTGGCCGAGAATTCGTAAGGCACTTCCTTTCATTTAAAATGTATTGATATTTTTATTGTTTGTGGTGTGTTTCTTATCACATCAATGACTAAATAACTCTAAAATATTTACATCATCTATTTATTTGAATTATAAATACTGCAAACAGAATGTAGGTCCGTAAGTGATTAATGTGGAGGCCAAGAGAGAGAACAAGGGAGTGGCTGAGAAAGGTTTTGTTTCTGTCATTGAGGTTGGACTTTGACTAGTCAAAGTCTAGCCAAGTAATATGAACAGAGAAAGCTACTGCTTATTTATTCAGACCTTCTTTGATTTTCAGCATGCAGCAAGTAAATATGGCCGATAACGTGTTTGCAGCTTTTGTGACAGCCAAATTTCAATCGATGCCAGATTTGTCGCCTCAACCTTGCATTTACAAGGCCCCTAATCATCTTCGAGAGGTGAATGAAGAATGCTATCGGCCTTATGTTGTATCTATAGGCCCACTCTACTATGGACTTCGGTCGCTAGAAGCCATGCAAGATTGTAAATTAAGGTATCTCAAATTCTTTCTGGAACATGAGATGAATTCTTATAGATTAGACTTAAAGCGTTACTTGAGGATTGTATCGGATTTAGAAGGCCGCGTCCGTAACTCTTACACAGAAAGAATTTCTCTTCCAAGCAGTGAGTTCAATGGAATGATTTTGGTTGATTCTGCATTCTTAATATGTCTCTTTATGAGGTATCATCCAATCCTATCTTCATCAATGGTGGGTATGATTCATATTTACAAGAGGAGCTTACTCGTGGGGAGCTAATTGACGAGGGACCTATTTCTGCTCGAAAATCAAGTGCCGTTCTTTGTTCTTGAGCGCCTTTTCCAAGAAGCATTTGGCGCTGCACTTCCCGATACTTCTTTCCGTGACCTTGCTTTTGGTTACATTGTGAATGCTGGAATCCCGGTTGTCCAAAGGTGTCACTTATCCGCAATAACGACACAGAGGATAAAAAATGCACCAGAAATTGTGGATCTTGTGGATTTGCTGAGAATTTTCTGTATTCCATCTACCCTACGACAACAAGCAGTAGAGACCAGTGGACACCCAAATGTTCAATTTCCTTCCGCATCGAATTTAAGAGCTGCCGGAGTCAATTTCATGGTGAGCAAAAGCACAAATTTGCTGGATGTTACATTCTCTAAAGGAGTTCTAAAGATACCACCGATACGACTGTATGATGTAAGTGAATCTTACTACCGAAGCATGATTCTCTTTGAGCAAAGTCATCTGCCTATCTACCGAAGTTCTTACATCGTAGATTACTTGGTCCTCCTTGAGAAATTGATCAAGGATCCTATAGACGTGCAAATATTAGTTCAGTGTGGAATTATTGAAAATTGGATTGGTGGTGAAGACGCAGTTGCTAGGCATTTTAATGGCATCACGAAACACCTACTTATTCCCAACAAATTCTACTACTTTGAAGTTTGCCGAGACCTGAATGCGTATGCTAACACAGGGTGGAATCAATGGAAGGCCATATTAAAGAAAGAGTACTTCAGTCATCCGTGGGCAGCAATTTCTGTGATTTATGCACTCATACTGTTAATTCTTGCTTTAATACAGACTGTCGGTACCTTTACCAATAAGTAATAACTAGTTACTAATTTCGCTAGCAGTTGGTTTTTATTCGTTTAGTTTATTTTTGTGAAGTATTAATCACTGATTAGTATGGAGTATCATACTTCATATGTATTTGCTCATGTAATTGTCATTTTTTTTTTTCCTGCAATGTTATGTAAGCCTTATCCTTCCGGACTTCCGGCGTTGGAGTATGGATGAATGTAGTGAGCTATTACTGTTTAGTTATACTCTATTCAATATGTAACATTTTTGATTTTCAGTCTGCTGCTCAATCCTAAACCCTTTCACATTGTTTGCATCTTTTTGTGTGTAAATGTGTGAATGTGCTAAGAGACTCTTTCCTATTTTCTATGGTTTCTGCTTGTGTCTTTGGAGGGCTTATGTTATTCGATTCGTCATTTCATAACAGATAAGATAAGCGGTTCTCAACTTTGTGGTGCACACCTGGTCAGACCTGTCTAATAAGCAGCATTTGCGTAATATTGTCATTTACTCTGAATCAGGTTTTGGCTGGCGAAGCTGTTTCTCTGTACCTGGAGGCTACCTGGAGCTTGGATTCGGATGCTGAAACCTGGAAATAAGCTGCGTGCGGTACCCTTTGTATTGTCTGGTGTCTTCTCAATGAAACAATCCTGGTGTGGCTTAAAAACAGGTTTGGCCTAACCTCTTCTATGTCTGCTGGATAATTTTGTTGACTAGATTCGATCTCCATGCTGTTAAATCTGTGCCATAAGAAAGCAAGCTTGGGGTCACCGCATTAAGCTTGAAACTCCTCTGTACAGCTTCTCGTCCAGCTGATATGAGGTACAATAAAACGGTTAGGCGAAGTCTGTTATCCCGTGGGATGTCAATTAAAGAGCTGGCATGTCAGTATTTTAGATGCCCTTCCTTGGCAACAGATCCATTGAGCGGAAGTTCAGATTTTACGGTTCCTGAATTAACCGAATAACGTATTTGCAGTATCATTAGTAGTTATGACCGACACAAAAATCACGCATACTATTTAACATCTAGATAAGTAATAAATTCCCAGAACGGAACAATCTGATGTTAACCCATTTACTTTGTAAAGCCATTCTTTGGTGACTACTTGCAGTGAGTAGGGGGGGTAAGATTGCTAGAAAACTTGTGATAGAAATAAAAATATATCTGATGATGGGTTTGTTGGTTTTGTAAGTTCAAAATATGACAGATTTGTCATCTCTACTATGGACTTCCCTCGTTGGAAGCCATGCAAAGTTGCAAATGTAGGTTCGATTTAGAGCATCACTTGTGGATTATAGGAGACTTGGAAGGCCGTGTCTGCTATTGTTACACAGAAGCATGATTCTCTTTGATTGAAGTCATGCAACCGTATTTTGGAATTTTTTACTTTTCCGACCCCGTGGCCGTCCTTGAGAAATTTATCAAGACTACCGATGACGTGCATATCAGCCTGAAATTCCTGTGTCTACTGAAAAGTTTTGAGGACGCTTTACCGTGCCGTAAGAAAGCAAATTCCGGGGTACATCAATTAGCTTGAAAATCCTGTGTAAAAAATATATATGTTCAAAAAATGGACCATATGTGATGAGTCGTGTTTAGTATAGGTTAGTAACGGCGTTTTAGGCTTAGTTTAGGTTGTTTTCGGGTGATTAAGTGAAGGGTTGTCGTTCTTGAAATGGTTTGGATGTTATCGTGGAATTGTGGCGTTTTGTCATGTTTTGAAGTTAGCTAAGGTGATCACAAGATACGAGCAAGCAAGGAAGAAGCTTGGACAAGAAGAAGCAGCAGCAGAAGAGGGCAGAACACAAGCCGCGAGCGGCCCGCGACCAGCCCGCGACCACCCCGCGAGCTACCTGTTTTCGTGGGCTTCATTTTCCCGCTTTTATTTGTTGGGCTTTGGAGAAACGTCAAAGGTTACTTAAGCAAAGGGTTTCCTTATAACAAGGATTACCATTCATTTTAGGATTCACCTTTCATTTGGATAATCAGCTTTCACTTTCATTTTTTATCATCCTTTTTCACTTTTCATTTTTAGCTTAGATTTAGTTTTTCTAGTTTTAGTTTTCTCTTTCAAAAACTTGGGAATTGAATTAGGAGATTATGCATTGCTAAACTTTTACTTCTTGATTCAATACGATTGAAGCGACGATAATTCAACCGTGAGATTGTTAATCTCTTGATTTTCTCGTGAGTATTATTTCATCCCTTGTTATAATTGTTGATTAACCCTAATTTTGATTAGTGCGTACGACTAATTTAGATTGTTGTTAATTTATCTGCTAGAATTGATTATTAGCTCCGCTTGCTTTATTAATCTTTTCGCGATAGCAATTGTGTTCAATTTATCGTACTCAGTTTGTCGTAAGTTGACCATAAAAGGGATTAAATTTGTAACTCGAGTATTAACTGCGTTGTTAGTATTAGTTACCTTTATTGTTTCTCGTTCTATATCTTCTTTTGATTTGAACTTGTTTCGCGTGACTCGAGTTAATCTTAGAAAGGGTAATTAGGGCATCAGTTTTGACCTAATTGCTAAGTTAAGAGAGAAATTGATAGTTAGTGTAATTGAACTGCATTGATTATCACAATAAAGTGCCCAGGTGAAGTCAGTTGATTATTTTTACGTGATCGGGTATATTATCGCTCAGGATTTCTGTTTGAATCGAGACCTTTCTCATAACTGTTTTCACACATCCTTTGTTATTATTCCTGCTTTTATGTTTAGCTAGTTTCGTTCTTTATAAACCAAAACACCCCCCAAATCTGTTACTGTTATCTGCCTTCCCTTTATTATTGCATTACTTACACTTCGCACTGTTTCAATTAGCCTTTTTTCCCTGTGGATCGACCCTTACTTCCGTTTTTACTACTTGTTTAGTATATAGGATTTAAGTGATTAAATATTTAATTTGCGGCATACGACTTTTAGTCCGTCAAATTTGGCGCCGTTGCCGGGGAATAAATGCGTTAATTGTTTTTATTGTTTAGTGTAGTTGTATGCATAATACTCGTTCTACTAACCTGAACCTCGAGCCTTTTGACTCAGAGATTGAAAGAACACTTTTCAGGTTTAGGAGGAACGCAAGTGGTCAAGTCGTCGCCGTGCAGGATCCCGAGGTAGACGTACCTGAATACACCTCGGACATTTCGGATATTTCAGACGAAAGCGACGAGATGGCCGGTCAAACTATTAAGCAACTTACAGCTCCGGACCTCCGACAACAACCTTTATGCATCACAATCCCGCCTCTTGCGGAAAATGTGAACTTTGAGTTGAAGTCCGGGCTTATTCACTTGTTACCCACATTTCATGGGTTGAGTGGTGAAGATCCGAACAAACATCTATCGGATTTTCACATCGATGCCTTTCGAGTATGGCTTTGTTGGTGTGGTGATGAGCGATTGAAGCTAAGAGCATTCAGTTCTCACTTAAGGACGCTGCAAGGGATTGGCTCTATTATCTACCTACGGGTAGTATCGACACTTGGCTAAAGATGAAGAAGGCATTCCTTGAGAAGTATTTCCCTGCCTCTCGAGCGTCTCAGCTAAAGAAGGAAATTTCGAATGTTGAGCAACGTGATGGGGAAACGATGTATGAGTACTTCGAGCGGTTCAAGAAGTTGTGTGGTATGTGCCCGTATCATGGGTATGAAGACCAAGACCTCATCATGTACTTCTGTGGAGGGCTTAGTAAAGAGGATGCTCGTATGGTTCATGCAGCGAGTGGAGGTGGGATCACCAATAAGAATCCCACGGATGCAATGGCTCTAATCACCGAGCTTGCTGAGAGCTCACGAGACTTTGACAGAAAGACCCCACGAAGAGGGGTTAATGCTGTTGGCTCAAGTAATGCTTTGCTTGAGGAGAAGGTTGATAGCTTGACGAATCTAGTCAAGGACTTGGTCATAGGCAAGAAATCGGTGATGGCTTGTGGCATTTGCTCTTCCGAGTCGCACAATAGTGAGATTTGCCCACAAATGAGGGAGGATACGCCTTATGAAGAGGTGAATGCTGCGGGATATATGGAGCCGGGTCAAAGGAGATGGGATCCTTATTCCAATACTTTCAATGCAGGATGGAAAGCTAACCCGGCCTTCCGATGGGGAAATACGCAAGGAAATTCCTCTCATGTTCAAGGAAATCCCTCTCGTGATCAAGGTAATCCGTCATATGCTCAAGGGAACCACGGCGGTCCACCACGAGGACAATACATGAATCGCCCTCAAAATCCGCCCCCGAACCCACACTCACAAGCGCCACCGAGTCCGCAATTGTCTACTGATGAGATGATTCGAGCCTTAGTAGCTAACCAAGGCAATTTTCAAGCAAGTGTGGCTCAGAACCAGTTGGAGACCAAGAATAGCATCAAAAATTTGGAGACTCAAATTGGTCAAATGGCCACGGCTATTAGTCGATTGGAAGCTAGGGATTCGAATGCGCTACCGAGTCAAACGGTGACGAATCCTCGACCCAATGTGAGTGCGGTATCGTTGAGGAATGGTAGGCAACTGGTTGAAGCTGAGAAGCCGGTTGCTAAGTCAAAGAAGGCTACTCTACATGAGGAAGAGGAAGCAGTTGTTGAGACGAGCGATGATTCACCTGCTGTGGAGGTGAAAGATGATGCGCCACCACCGGTTCAAGAGGTAGAGGTTCCATTTCCTGAAGCTCTAAAGTCTACTCACGGATTGAGAACGATAAGGACATTTACGAGACCTTTCGTAAGTGCGAGGTGAATATTCCTTTACTTGATCTCTTGAAGAGCGTACCTAAGTATGCTAAGTTCCTCAAAGAATTGTGCACGGTCAAGAGACAACAAAGATTAAAGGGAGCTCAAAAGGTAAAAGTTAGTGAGCACGTAAGTGCCATGTTTCAGCGTAAGTTACCACCCAAGTGTGGTGATCCCGGTATGTTTACTATCCCTTGTACCTTGGGTGACACTAGAATTGAACGTGCTATGCTTGACTTAGGTGCGTCTATTAATGTGTTGCCTTATTCACTTTATAAGTCTATGAAATTAGGAGCTTTGGTCGAAACTGGCATTGTGATACAGTTAGCTGATCGTTCTAATGTTTACCCTAAGGGTGTTGTTGAGGATGTGCTTGTTATGGTCGATAACTTGATTTTTCCTGCAGATTTCTATGTTTTAGAAATGGAACACGATAAGCATGCTGCTCCTATTCTGTTAGGGCGACCTTTCTTGAAAACTGCTAGTACTAAGATTGATGTGTCTAGTGGTTCGCTTACTATGGAGTCAGATGGTCAAGTTGTCAAGTTTAACATCTATGATTCTATGAAGTATCCTCCCGATGTGCATGCTGTGAACTTTGTTGATGTTATTGATGGTCCTGTTGAGGATGTGTTTAGTGTGAGTAGTTCAGATGCTTTGAAAACTGTGCTTGAGAATGATCGTGATATGGATGGTATGGATATTGCTTTGCCTACTAACGTGCAGGATGTGATGTCGGAGCTGACAATGAATGAGCGGAGCCCTGTCTCCTATGGTAAGGCACCACTAACCCTTCCTGTAGAAAAATTGTTACCATCTATTGTGCAGGCACCTGCTGTGGAGCTGAAGCCATTGCCTGAGCATTTGAAGTATGCGTTCCTAGGTGAGGGAGATACGTTGCCGGTTATCATCTCTAGTAAGCTCACTAAGGAACAAGAAGAGAAACTTGTCAAAGTGTTGTCTGAACACAAGACCGCTATAGGATGGACGATTGCCGACATCAAAGGTATTAGCCCATCTACTTGTATGCACCGCATCTTGCTAGAAGAGGGTGCTAAGCCGGTAAGATAACCCCAAAGACGGTTGAATCCTCCAATGATGGAGGTGGTGAAGAAGGAAGTGATCAAGCTGCTGCAAGTGGGAATGATCTACCCAATTTCCGACAGTAAATGGGTGAGTCCGACTCAAGTGGTTCCAAAGAAATCGGGCATTACTGTTGTGAAGAATCAAGAAGGAGTGCTAGTGCCTACGCGAGTCCAGAACGGTTGGAGGGTATGTATTGATTATCGCCGGTTGAATGCCGTGACTCGTAAGGATCATTTTCCTCTTCCATTCATTGATCAAATGTTGGAGAGGCTAGCTGGTAAGGCTTTCTACTGCTTTCTTGATGGTTATTCGGGCTACTTTCAAGTGGCCATTGCTCCTGAAGATCAGGAGAAGACTACATTCACGTGTCCTTTCGGCACGTTTGCTTATAGGCGCATGCCCTTTGGGCTCTGCAATGCGCCCGGTACATTTCAGCGTTGTATGGTGAGCATATTTTCTGAATACGTTGAGAATTTTATTGAGGTTTTTATGGATGATTTCACCGTTCACGGTGACTCTTTTGATGCTTGTCTACACCACCTATCCCTTGTTCTACAGCGATGTGTAGAAACTAATCTTGTTTTAAACTCTGAAAAATGCCATTTCATGGTAGAACAAGGGATAGTTTTAGGGCATGTGGTTTCTTCGCGCGGTATTGAGGTCGATAAAGCTAAGGTAGATACAATTCAGTCTTTACCTTACCCTACTAGAGTGCTTGGTTCGTTCTTTTCTTGGCCATGCAGGTTTTTATCGCAGGTTTATTAAGGATTTCTCGAAGATAGCTTCGCCACTTTGCAAGCTACTACAAAAGGAGAGCGAGTTTGTGTTCGATGATGGATGCAAGGAGGCCTTTGATGACTTGAAGAAGCGGTTAGTCACAGCTCCTATTATTCAGGCTCCAGATTGGTCGCTCCCTTTCGAGATTATGTGTGACGCGAGTGACTACGCGTTGGGTGCAGTTCTAGGCCAACGAGTTGGGCGACTTTCTCACGTGATTCATTATGCGTCAATGACTCTAAATGAGGCGCAGAAGAATTACACTACAACCGAGAAAGAATTACTTGCTGTGGTGTTTGCATTGGAGAAGTTCCGGCCTTATTTGCTCGGTACAAAGGTGATTGTGTACTCGGATCACGCCGCTTATGCTACTTGATGTCGAAAAAGGAGGCTAAGCCTCGTTTGATACGGTGGACCCTCCTTTTGAGTGAATTTGACTTGGAAGTGAAAGACAAGAAAGGGGCCGAGAACGTGGTAGCCGATCATCTGAGTCGGTTAGTGCATGACGATGAGAAGAAGGGTGCTCTAGAGCCTATTAGAGGCACTTTTCCGATGAGACTCTATTCGCTATTGAGACCAGGAGGGCCATGGTATGCTAACATTGTTAATTATTTGGTTTCGAGCGTTTTCCTCCAGGTTTCTCAAGTCCCAAAAGGACAAGATTAAGAGCGTCTGAAGTACTACATTTGGGATGATCCATATTTGTGGAAGCACGGTCGGATCAGATCATTAGGCGGTGTTTGCAGTCCGAAATTGGATCGGTCTTAGCTCATTGTCATTCTTATGCGTGTGGAGGCCATTTCGGGCCAAGAGAATCGCTAGGAAAGTCTTTGGATTGCGGTTTACGGTGGCCCACTATATTTCATGACTCTCATCTCTTTTGTAAGTCCCGTGATAAGTGTCAACGGGTTGGTGCTATATCGAAAAATCCGGGAGATGCCACGTAATCCTATGCTTTATTGTGAGATTTTCGACGTGTGGGGTATCGACTTCATGGGTCCATTTCCTCAATCCCATGGGCATCTCTATATTTTACTAGCGGTGGATTATGTATCTAAATGGGTGGAAGCGATCCCAACCAAAACTGATGATGCTAAGGTTGTGGCGACATTTCTTAAGACTCATGTCTTTGTTCGCTTTGGATTTCCTAGAGCATTGATTAGTGATCGAGGTACGCACTTCTGTAACCGTACCATTGAGGCTCTTGTGAAGAAATACGGCGTCATCCATCGCATTTCTACTGCGTACCACCCACAGACGAATGGCCAAGCTGAAGTGTCCAATAGAGAGATTAAATCGATTCTAGAGAAGACAGTGAATCCTACGCGAAAGGATTGGAGTTTGAGACTAGACGACGCGTTATGGGCGTATCGCACTGCGTATAAAACGCCCATTGGTATGTCACCCTATCGACTTGTCTTTGGTAAGCCGTGTCATTTGCCCGTGGAGCTAGAACACAAGGCTTATTGGGCGGTGAAGAGCTTTAATATGCAACTCGACGAAGCTGGTACTTATAGGAAGCTACAATTGCAAGAGTTGGAGGAGATTCGACTTGATTCGTACGAGAATGCGGCTATTTACAAGGATAAGACTAAGGCGTGGCACGATAAGATGATCACGAGGAAGACTTTTGAAGTGGGTCAACAAGTCCTCTTGTATCAATCGCGTCTCCATTTATTCCCGGGCAAGCTGCGGTCCCGGTGGATTGGTCCGTTCGTGGTCACTAAGGTTTCTCCACATGGGGCTATCGAGATTACAAGCCACCAAACGGGGAAGGTTTTAAAGGTGAACGGACATCGTCTCAAACTTTACTACGAGGGTTTCAAAGATACTGAAGTCGTGGAGCTGTTGGATCTCCACGAACCCATCTACGAGGATTGAGATCGTATCCTTTCGTCGAGCGAACGACGTTAAACAACAGCGCTATCGGGGAGGCAACCCTTGATTTACTGTTTTTATTTACGCATTCTTAGTTTAGTTTAATTCGTCAATGGGTGCTCGTAACTCTTGTTCGTGTTTCAGGAATTTGAGCTCCAGAACTAACGACCCGCAGCCCTTGTAATCTTGTGTTGTTTGAAATGCATTACGAGATTGAGCTTGGTGATAGCTTGTTTTGATTATGGTTTGGGATACCGTCTTGCTTATGACGGTGACATCAAGTTGAGGGAGTTCATTGTTGTGAGCTCGAGCTTGAGCATTACGGAGTATGAGCTTCGCTAGATGAAAAAATCGTGAGGAACATATGGTAGTTCCGTGAGTTCACTCCCATATTTTGTGTCCTTCCGTTAATCACATCGAGGCCAATGTGACCATCAAGTGTGGGGGAGTGAATCATTGTGATATGTAAACGCTCGATTCTGCTTAATAAGTCAGTTCGCACTCGATTTTGGTGTATGTTTCGGTTTTGAAGTGCTTCCATCTGGTGTATCTTTGGGTAAGCAGCAGGAGCAAGGGGCTAAGGATGCCTTGACGTTATTATTTTGTTAAAAAAAAAAAAAAAAAAAAAAAAAAAAAAAAAAAAAAAAAAAGCAAATAGAAAAAAAAATGGCAGAACAGGGTCCGCGAGGGACCCGCGAGAGGCCCGCGCACGGCCCGCGGACAACAGCAGCAGCAGTTTTATTTTTATACTCCTTTCTTCTTTCTCTTTCACTCTACCACATACAAAAATAACAATAAAAAAAAAATAAAAAAAGAGAGAGAGAAGAGGCACGACGAGAACGACGAAGGAGCATCCACCTGCCACCACTTCCCACCTGCATTACCACCACCACCACCACGCCGGATTCCCTCATTCCGGCTTCCTCTGCCGGAGCTCCGTTCAACACCCCTAATTTCTAAAAATTAGGGTTTTGTTCTTCTTTTGATTTGGGATCGTTTTTGGTTGATTTTGGGTCGATTTTGGCTTCTTTAACCACTTCAAGTAAGTTTTCTATTGAATTCCCTCCTCTATTTGCTTGGATGGTTGATTTTGGAGTGATTTCGGTGTGGTTTCGGTGTGCCCTAACCCTAATTTCGTGGTAACCCTCTTCTCTTCGATTCCACTCTTTGATTTTGTTCGTTTTGAGTTCGGATTGTGCTTCAAGTGTGTTTCAAGGAGTTGAGATTGCTTGTTGGGGTTGATGTTGTGATTTGAACCGCTTTTTGAATTATTTTTGGGTGGTTACACGGTGGTTTTGTTGTGTTTTGGTTGGATTTTGCTTGAATCCTTGGGTTGTGTGGTTGTGCTTGTTGGACACTCGTTCTTGCAAGTTTGTGGTTGCGTTGTGCTCGTTGTGTATTGAATTCTGCGTCGAATGGGTAAAACACGAGGTAAGAAAGCCGCTCCCAAGGATACTACGGCCGCGCCTCGGGCCTCGACATCCTCTTCCCGACCTCCTAAGCGGGGCCGTTCTGCCATTGATTTCATGGGATGTGAATTGAGCTCGGAGGAGCAAGTAATTTGGAAGCGGCTTACCATGCCTAAGCGTGACGTTCTTGTCACGAAGTTCTTTCATAAGCCGACTTTGGTCAAGCTTGGGCTGTTGGACGCTGTGGAGGGCCTCCTTACGCGCGCAGGGCTCCCGCATTTTGTTGACAAACACGCTCACACGTATAAGCGTCTTACTTTAGAGTTTCTCTCCACCTTGCTCTCTCCTGTTGACGATAATCCTCAAGTCATTTCCTTTCGTCTGCTCAACCGGGAGTATAGGATGTCGTATGCAGCGCTAGCAGAGGTGTTTGGGGTCGAGTTCCGCGAGGATATGCTTGTCGGGGAGGAACTTGAGCCCCGGGAGTTGTCTGAATTTTGGAGTACTATCACGGACCGCCCCATTCGAACGGGCTCGGAAAAGCCCACTCGCATCCCTCATCCCGGTCTTCGTTTGATTTACCGGGTCCTATCTATGGGATTTTTGGGGAAGGGTGAATCTACTCATATCCAACGCGCGGGGCTTCAATTGCTTTACGATATGAACCCCGAGGACCCTGCTACGGTTGATTGGATATTCAAGTTTTTGAACAGTTGTGCGGAGACCCGCCGTGTAACGACAGGGAAGATTGCTTTAGGGGGAATGATCACCTTGATCGCTCTTAATCAAGGTGTAAATTTGAGCGCCGAGGCCCCGGTTCCAGGGTCGACGCAGCTCACGTTGCCGGTCTTGCGCACTATGCGCACTGTCGTCCCAACTGCGAGGGGTGACGCTTATGTTTACCTGCTCGGGACCTCGGAAAAGGTCCCCTACCTTCGCCTTCCCCGCCCTGAGAGGCAAGCTATTCCGATTGGCCCCACGAAGCGTGACTTGTATATCCCGCCAGATCCCCCTGAGATGGTGCGCATTGCTACGGCTGCTGCTGCGTCGGATGATGATGAGGAAGAAGCTGCGGAAGAGGAGCAGGGCGCTCCTGAAGAGGGTGAACCGAGTCAGCCTCGAGCCTCCATGAGTGACCAATACTGGAGAGCCACTATGGAGGACCACATGGAGGAGCTGCGTGATGAGATGGGCTTTATTCGTGACCAGAACCTTGAGGCGTTGGCGCTGCAACGCTCGTTTGGTGACATGTACACACAGCTGCATCCCGAGGTATATCATCCCCCTCCTCAAGCCGTTTATGATGAGATTGCGCAGCGCAATCAAGCGAGAGCAGCTCGTGCTGAGGAGCGTGTTCGCCGGTCCCGAAGTCGCTCGTGCTTCAGCGCGTGCTTCGGGTCCCCTTCTACTTAGTTCGGTATGTTTTCTCTCCTCCTTTTTCTTTGTATATCCTATCTCACAATGAGGACATTGTTCGGTTTAAGCGTGGGGGAGGGAACTCATCCGTATTGTATATATTTGTGTGCTTTTCTATTTGCTTTTGTTCTTGTTTGAAAAAAAAAAAAAGAAAAAAAAAAAAAAAAAAAAAACAGAAAAAATGAAAAAAGAAATAAAGTGAATCCCGCTAGGTGAAAACCCGAAAGGGCGCCTAGGCAAAATTGGGATATGTGGCCGAGGGCGGAGGGAAACATGAGGCGGCTCAGTAAAATGAAGAATCGAGTTGCGAGCCACGAGCGTAGAAGTGAGGTGAATAAAGCTAGAGTGAAACCCGCAAGGGCGGGCACTCTAGGCAAAATGAGAGATTTAGGAAAAATAAAATGTTCTAATACTTCCAATTTTACCGACGTGGCGACATAAGAAGGGTGACACAGAAGGTCGGAAGGGTAGGCTAGTGGCTACGGTGTGAAGTAATCGCGGTGCACGGAGTCGTAGGCACCTCTCTTGCGATTGAGTTTGACTTATTTCCGGAGTAGAGGCGTTTAGGATGCTTGCTTGTGTGGGTTGTATGTGTGTGACATACGTCTTTTGTCACAGGAGAACGTTAGTAGCACAAGTGAGCGGGCTAGGATGGAGAAATAAGGGGCGTAGTTGGGTTTCTGTCATCATTGTCACGTTTGTCGTAGAGTCGATGGGTATGCGTTTCCTGAATTTCGAGGATTTTTGTCATTTTGATGCGAGATTGAGTGAAAATGGCTACTACTCAAGCCATTCGAGGGAGTTAGAGGTTATAGTTTTGAGTGCGACTTGCTTTGATTCGAATCCACCACGTTCTTTGAAAGCTAGTGTAGGTTTGGCGTGTATGGCGTTCGTTGAGTTTACTCGAGGACGAGCAAAAGCTTAAGCGTGGGGGAGTTTGATGAGTCGTGTTTAGTATAGGTTAGTAACGGCGTTTTAGGCTTAGTTTAGGTTGTTTTCGGGTGATTAAGTGAAGGGTTGTCGTTCTTGAAATGGTTTGGATGTTATCGTGGAATTGTGGCGTTTTGTCATGTTTTGAAGTTAGCTAAGGTGATCACAAGATACGAGCAAGCAAGGAAGAAGCTTGGACAAGAAGAAGCAGCAGCAGAAGAGGGCAGAACACAAGCCGCGAGCGGCCCGCGACCAGCCCGCGACCACCCCGCGAGCTACCTGTTTTCGTGGGCTTCATTTTCCCGCTTTTATTTGTTGGGCTTTGGAGAAACGTCAAAGGTTACTTAAGCAAAGGGTTTCCTTATAACAAGGATTACCATTCATTTTAGGATTCACCTTTCATTTGGATAATCAGCTTTCACTTTCATTTTTTATCATCCTTTTTCACTTTTCATTTTTAGCTTAGATTTAGTTTTTCTAGTTTTAGTTTTCTCTTTCAAAAACTTGGGAATTGAATTAGGAGATTATGCATTGCTAAACTTTTACTTCTTGATTCAATACGATTGAAGCGACGATAATTCAACCGTGAGATTGTTAATCTCTTGATTTTCTCGTGAGTATTATTTCATCCCTTGTTATAATTGTTGATTAACCCTAATTTTGATTAGTGCGTACGACTAATTTAGATTGTTGTTAATTTATCTGCTAGAATTGATTATTAGCTCCGCTTGCTTTATTAATCTTTTCGCGATAGCAATTGTGTTCAATTTATCGTACTCAGTTTGTCGTAAGTTGACCATAAAAGGGATTAAATTTGTAACTCGAGTATTAACTGCGTTGTTAGTATTAGTTACCTTTATTGTTTCTCGTTCTATATCTCTTTTGATTTGAACTTGTTTCGCGTGACTCGAGTTAATCTTAGAAAGGGTAATTAGGGCATCGCTTTGACCTAATTGCTAAGTTAAGAGAAATTGATAGTTAGTGTAATTGAACTGCATTGATTATCACAATAAAGTGCCCAGGTGAAGTCAGTTGATTATTTTCTGTGATCGGGTATATTATCGTTCGTGGATTTCTGTTTGAATCGAGACCTTTCTCATAACTGTTTTCACACATCCTTTGTTATTATTCCTGCTTTTATGTTTAGCTAGTTTCGTTCTTTATAAACCAAAACACCCCCCAATCATATCTTGTTATCCGCTTTCCTTTATTATTGCATTACTTACACTTCGCACTGTTTCAATTAGCCTTTTTTCCCTGTGGATCGACCCTTACTTCCGTTTTTACTACTTGTTTAGTATATAGGATTTAAGTGATTAAATATTTAATTTGCGGCATACGACTTTTAGTCCGTCAATATGAAGATTAGCTCTTAGACCATAATCTTTACTAGGTTTAAAAAATAGCACTTGAAGATCACACACAAAAGACCTTACGCAGCTGATATTAATAAAAAATGACTGAGTCATATTTTACTCGTAACAAATATATTACTCCGTAATATTAATTTAGTACCACTTGATGGTGGACTTTGACTAGTGACAGTGTAGCCATCTAAGATGATAGGGAGCTGCTGTTTGTTTTTACCTCTTTGATTTTCAGCTCGCTGCTCAAGCTTGGTGTTTCTGTCCGTTTCCGTCAATCAACGATCCACCTCATCTTTCTGCCGCAGCAGCAGCGCAGCTCTTAAGCTAAATTAGGTAACCCACTACTACTCCATTTTCGAAGCTACAGATTAATGTATGTTTCTTGCTGATACATTTTGTAGCTCACTATCTGGTTAAACTGTTCTTTGTAAGTGAGTCTTTGCTGCCTGATTGCAGGAAGTAGGGTGGTTAGAAAATCGACCACTTCAATAAAATTTGATATGGCCCACAGTAATGGGTTTGTGGCTTTTGTAAGGGACAAGTTTGAGAGTATGCCGGATTTGTCAGCTCAACCTTGCTTTTACAAGGCCCCTAATCATCTTCGAGAGCTTAGTGAAGAATGCTATTGACCTTGTGTCATATCTATAGGCCCTCACTACTATGGACTTCCATCTTTAGAAGCCATGGAAGATTTGCAAATTGAGGTGTCTTCGATACTTTCTCGAACACGGCAGCAATGCTCATAGTTCTGACTTAGAGTATTACATGAGGTTTGTTGGAGAACTGGAAGGCCGTATCCGTGACTGTTATGCAGAAAGTATAAGTCTTCCTAGCGATGAGTTCAGTGGAATGGTTTTGGCTGATTCTGCATTCATAATATCTTATTTTATGACTTATCATCCTACGCTAGCTTCTTCATCATTGACGGTTCTAAAACATATGATTAAGAGGAGCGTACTTTCATGGGGGGCTAAACTAGGGAGGGACCTATTTCTGATGGAAAATCAAGTTCCGTTCTTTGTTCTTGAACAACTTTTCCAAGAAGCATTTGGTGCAGCATATCCTGACGTTTCCTTCCGTGACCTTGCTTTTGGTTACATTAGGAATGCTGGAGTTCAAGTAGGTAGACGTGAGTTATGTTATCCAACTTTTGAGAAGTTAAAGAATGAACAATCGATTGACCATATTGTTGATTTGCTGTGGAAATTAGGTCACCCGTTCTACCTTAGGGAGACAGCTCGAAATCCTCCTAGCAAAGCAAATGTTCAATCTCTTTCCAGTGCCTCGAATTTAAAAGCTTGCGGAGTCAGATTTGTGGCGAGCAATAGTATAAATTTACAGGATATTACATTCAATAAGGGGACCCTAGAGATACCGCCAATTCAAATTTGGGGCATTAGTGAATCTATTTACCGAAGCATTATTCTCTTTGAGCAAAGCCATCGACCTATAAGTGGGTTTTCTTATATTGTCGATTACATGCTCTTCCTAGGGAACTTGATCAAGTCCTCCGAAGACATGAGTATACTGGTCGAATGTGGTGTTATTGAAAATGGGCCTGATAGTGCAGTTGCACAACTTTTCAATGATATTACCAGTCACATAGTTCTTCCGGAAAATGTCAGCTATGATGATGTTTGCCGAAAGCTGGATGCATTTGCTAACAGGAGGTGGAATAAGTGGAACGCCATTTTGAAGAGAGATTACTTAGCTCATCCTTGGGCGGTCATCTCTGTCGTTTTTGCACTCGTGCTCTTCATTCTCACTCTTGTTCAGACTATTGGTACTTACACTGTCAAGTAGTTTATGCACTCTATTTAGTTTTTTTTTTTTTTTATTCCTTATTTCGCCCGAAAAGCCAAGGACCTTTAATAGCTCTGAAGTACAACATGCAACAAATAATAACTATCGTGTACCTTCAATTGGTTTCACGGATATCAGCCGTTCTTCTAGTTTGTTGATTTTATCCAGTGTCGAGTTCATTTGTGTTTTTCTGCATAAATCTGGTTTTTCTATGCTTAAGTTATGTCATGGTTGGTTGGTTGGCTGTGAGATTGCCAACATAATTATCATTACGTATCATTCAGAAATAAACATTTCTAGCTGACACAAGGGTAAGACGGTGCATACCTTACCTCTTCGCTTCGCCATTAGCGAAAACCTCTGAGTTGGTGTGTAGCGCCAACCTTTGAAGTGGACACTGCTCATTTTCTCTTCTCATCTAAGTTGAAAGGAGGAAGCTACTGATTACATTTCCGTATAAATTGATAAGGCTAATGATGAGTTTAAAGCTTTTGCAATACGGCCCTTAATCCTTATTACATGTGAAGTACTTTCGATCAGATCTTTGGTCTCAAATCTCTGCCAATCCAGTGTATCATGAAAGGGCCAAACACATAGAAGTTGATTGCCACTTCAATTAAGTAAAAATGCTCGAGGGTGTCACCATTCCAACCTATGTTCCAGTGCATAAGCAACTAGCAGACGTTTTTACCATGATGGGACTATGGAAGTGATGGATCAAACACGCTCTCATCTTGAGGGCGAATATAAAAGAAGAAAGACTGCAGAAGACGTTGGAGCAGCTCATCAGGAAAACAGAGAGGACATGGCGAGATGGTAATAGAAGGCTGCAAGGTTCTCACAAAAAATGCCGCACATAATGATTTGTTATCATCTGCATTTTGTCCCTTTCCAGTGAATCGTCCTAGGATTTTGTTAATGTATCCTACGAATAGTACATAAGTAGCCACAATGTGAATGTATGAAACATATTAAGCTAGAAACTAACAACAAATACATAACCGTACAATGAGGCAGTACATGAACACAACGATTCGGTTACTTCTACAACATAAGGTTAGTTCTAATTTTTTCCCTCATAATTGAATGAAACGATCTTTGCGTGGCCTAAAAGTACAGGTTTACCCACTGACACTCTTTATGTTTGTTGGAAAATTTTGTTGACTCGCTTGGAGGCGCTGCGTTAAGTCTGAAATGAGGTACAAAATATGTTTATGTACAGTCTGTTATCAATTATCATGTGGAATGTCATTTAAAGAGTTAGCGTGTCATTCTTCCTTAATAGTTTATATGACTGATACAGTGCAGAATGTATTTGCAGCAGCGTCGATAGGTATTACCGATACAACAATTACATAGGCAATAACGAAAAAAAAAAAAAAAAAAAAGTACTCCGTAATTAAGAACCATTTGATGGTGGACTTTGGTTATTATGAGGTATCATCCGATCCTATCTTCATCAAGGGTGGGTATGATTCACATTTACAAGCGGAGCTTACTCATGTGGGGAGAGCTAAATTGACGAGGGACCTATTTCTGCTTGAAAATCAAGTGCCGTTCTTTGTTCTTGAGCGCTTCTTCCAAGAAGCATTTGGCGCTGCACTTCCTGATACTCCACCGCAACAACTGCGTCCAGTTCAGCATCCAACCCGACATCAGTCACTGTAACACCTGCGCAAAGAATCTCGAAGACCAATTCCACATCGAAGGAGCAGAACCTTATGAAAGTGCGTTGCTTTAAGTGTCAAGGATTCGGACATTATCAAAACATGTGCCCCAATAAACATATTGTTGCCTTACGAGAAGCGATTTCTGTACGAGATGAATTATATGTAGAGCGTACTAGATACTCGAATGTTCGCTTCAATTTCATGTTTTCAAATAAGAGCTGTCGAAGCTAGATTCATGGCGAGCAAAAGTACAAATTTTCTTGATATCACATTCTTTAAGGGATTCCTAGAGATACCATCAATTGAACTCTGCATGAAAGTGAATCTTTCTTTTGAAGCGTGATTTTATTTGATTAATTTTTTTATTTTATTTTAATTTTTTTTTTTTTTTTTTTTTGCCAGCAATATTTGATTAAAATCATGCAACCATATTCTGAAATTTTTATTTTTCCATTACATGGATTTCCTTGAGAAATTTTTCAAAAGAAATTTTGAGGATGCTTTTTCTGCCGTAAGAAAGCAAGTTCCGTGATACAGCAATTAGCTTGGAAATTTTGTGTAAAAATATACTCCTATATGTTCAAACAAAACCTTATACAAATTTAATCGGATCAGAGCTGTCACCCTAGTAAAAGGGTGGGCAGGCAGTAAGTAGTAGCATGGCTTCACACGTTATCCAAAGAAAAAAAAAAAAAAACCTTACGCAGGTGATATTAATAAAAAATGACTGAGTAATTTTATATTTGTAACAAATATAGTAATGTACCACTTGATGGTGGACTTTGACTACTGAGAGTGTAGTCATCAATCTAAGATGGTAGGAAGCTGCTGTTTGTTTTTACAGTTCAAAATATAATCCTCTTTGATTTTCAGCCTGCCGCTCAAGCTTGGGTCTGTTGTCGTCAGCCGACAATCCACCTGATCTTTCTGCAGCAGCAGTGCAGCTCTTCAGGGAGATTAGAAAATCGACTCCTTTACATAAAATCAGATATGGCCAACAATGGGTTTGAAGCGTTTGTAACGGCCAAATTTCAAAGTATGCCAGAGTTGTCACCTCAAGCTTGCATTTACAAGGCCCCTAATCATCTTCGAGAGGTGAATGAAGAATGTTATCGACCTTATTTTGTGTCAATAGGTCCTCTCTACTATGGACTTCCATCACTGGAAGCCATGCAAGATTACAAATTCAGGTATCTCAAATTCTTTTTGGAACATGAGATGAATTCTTATAGATTAGACTTAAAGCGGTACTTGAGTATTGTAGCAGATATGGAAGACCGTGTCCGCCACTCTTACTCGGAACGAATTACTCTTACAAGCGATGAGTTCAATGGAATGATTTTGGTTGATTCTGCATTCATAATATACATCTTTATGAGGTACCATCCGATCCTACGTTCATCAATGCTGGAACTGATTCATATTCACGATAGGATCATATTTATGTGGGGAGCTAAATTAAGGAGGGACTTATTTTTGCTTGAAAATCAAGTTCCATTCTTTGTTCTTGAGCGCCTCTTCCAAGAAGCATTTGGTGCTTCACTTCCCCATACTTCAATCTGTGACCTTGCTATTGATTACATTGTGAAAGCTAAAATCTCAGTTGTCCAAAGATGTCACGTATCTGCATTAACCATTGAGAGGATAAAAAATGCACCAGAAATTGCGCATCTTGTTGACTTGCTGAGAAAGTTCTGTATTCCATTTAAGCTACGAGAGCAAGCAGTAGACACGACTGGAGACACAACTGTTCGGTTTCCTTCCGTATCCAATTTAAAAGCTGCCGGGGTCAAATTCGTGGTGAGCAAAAGCCCCCATCTGCTTGATATTACATTTTCTAAAGGAGTCCTACAGATACCCCCAATACTACTTTATGATGTAAGTGAATCTTACTACCGAAGCATGATTCTCTTTGAACAAAGCCATCTGCCAATACGCCGAAGTTCTTATATCGTAGATTACTTGGTCGTCCTTGAGATGTTAATCAAGGATCCCGAAGATGTGCGAATACTTGTTCAATGTGGAATTATTGATAATTGGAGTGGTAGTGAAGATGCAGTTGTCAGGCATTTTAATACCATCACCAAACATTTACGTATTCCTAATAAATTCTACTACCATGATGTTTGCCGAGAATTGAATATGTATGCTAGCACCCGGTGGAATCAATGGAAGGCCACTTTGAAGAAAGACTACTTTAGTCATCCCTGGGCAGCAATATCTGTATCTTACGCACTTGTACTCTTAATTCTCGCTTTACTACAAACTGTCGGTACCTTTACCAACAACTAGTTAGTAATTTCGTTAGCAGTCTCTTCTTATTGGTTTTCTTCATTGTTGGGAACCGTTAATTAGTTATTAGTACGGAGTATAATGTATTTGCTCGTGTGGTTGTCCTTTTTTGCAATGTTATGTATACCGTATCCTTTCGGATTTCCATAGTGGAGTTTGAATGAATTTAGTGAGCTACTACCGTTTGTTCAATAAAAGCATATAACACTCTTTGATTTTGAGCCTGCTGCTCAATTTTAGTGTTTGCCTAAAAGAAAGGTCCTATTTGCCTCTAATATCATTGACCTACAATGGGCCGATCGAGTAATACCGCTCCTCCATTTGGCCAATTGAGTTGTGTATTCTTGCTGGTGATTTATTCTGTACTCGAGCCCTTAATCATCTTAGAGACATGAATGAAGAATGATATCAGCGTTGTCATATCAATAGGCCCTCTTTAACTTTAGGTGTCTTAAATTCTTTCTGGAACATGAGAGCAATTCTTACAGGTTTGATTTAGAGCATCACTTGCGGATTATACGAGAGTTACACGAAGGTCGTGTTCACCATTGTTACAGAAAGGGTTGCTCACTGTGTGGCTGGAGCTCGGAATCGAATGCTGAAACTTGAAAACAATTGTTGCGTAGTCTTAAAAGTCATGTTGGGCCCACTACTTCATTTTTGAAGGTATGGAAAATGTAATCTTCCTAGTGGAACCCAGCGACTGTTTCTTTCCAAATTATTTTCAAAGACATTTCGATTGGGCCATTCGATTCGATTCGATTCGATTCGATTCACCCATTCGATTCGATTCGATTCGATTCGATTCGATTCAAAGACAATTATGTTATAAAATTGAATCAGATTCGATTCGATTCGATTCGCCATCATTGATTCGATTCGATTCGATTCGATTCACCAATTGATTGATTCGATTCCACTTAAAAAGTCTGAAAGAATGCAGCCCTAAATCCTTTTAAGTCAATCTTTGCTGGTTGATTGCAGGAAGTGGGGTGGTTAGAAATATGGTCAGTAAAATGCGTTTGCAGCTCAAGTAACTGCCAACTGCCAACTTTCAATCTATGCCAGATTTGTCATCTCAATCTTGCATTTACAAGGCCCCTCCTAAGCCTCCAGAGGTGAACGATATTAGCTTTTATACCATCAATTTTGTGTAGACTTGAAAATAGCACTTCAACATCACACAAAACACCTTAAGCTGCTCATATTAATAAAGGGAAAATTAAAACATAACCTCCTTTTATAATATGTTTTTTTTTTTTTTAATCAAAAAATAATTCTTTTATATGTTTTATTTTTTTAAATAACCCCTTTTAAGACAGTTTTATTTCAAAATCACTTCTAATGTCGAATTTTGAAACTTAAAAATGGTAACCAAATATATTCTCAGGTACGGCCCTTTCATATTACGATCATTAATTTCTAAAATATGTCTACACTTCTGGAGAAATTCTTATTTAAGGGTGTAAATATTCCATTTTCAAGTAGCACAATTCAGGAATGATTTTGAAACAAAGTGTCTTAAAAAATAAAAAAAAATAAAAAAAAAATAATGAGATTATTTTGAAAAAAATGATATGAAATGGGCTATGTTTAATTAACCCATTAATAATAAAAAAAAAAAACGTAATTAATTTTTCATATACGGATTTTACTCAAGTTATATACTCAAATTAAAAGACAATTATTATTTCATTGAATTTGTGATTGGAGTTGATGATTGAAAAGTTAGAAACTTGAATGAATTTGATTTAACATTTGTTAGAAAATTTAAAAAAAAAAAAAAAAAAAAAAAAAAAAAAAAAAAAAAAAAAGAATTTATATATTCTTGGAGTAAAAAAAAAAAAAAAAAAAGGTAGGGTGAGAAAAAAATAATGAAAAAAGTATATAACTTGAGTAAAATCCGTATATGAAAAATTAATACCCTAAAAAATGACTGAGTAATATTTTACACGTAACAAATATATTATTTTCATCCATCCCAAAACAATTGTCTCATTTTTATTTTGGGATGATTTAAGAGTGTTAATAAAGATTGAAATTTTTTTACACTTATTTGTTAAAACTTATTATAATTAGCTGGGAGGTACAAAATACCGCCGCACTAATTGTAGGAAATTCCAAATTTGCCCTTCTTAGTTAGTTAATTGTTTTGGTGGTTGTTAGTTAATGAATTTTGAATATTGGTAACTACAAACTTCTCTGGAAAAATTGTCGACTACCGGAGATGATGAATTTAATTACGGTGATTAAATAAATTTTGTTAATGCCGGGTCCAAAAAATCGTATGTGAACAATGTCCGTTCGAATTATTTACGAAAATAATGTCGACTTCCATCTTGGACGACGCTCCATATTATTTTGATACCTAAAATTAGAAAAATTTAAACATAATTACCATTAATTTCATTTGATAACTAAATGAATAATACAACTAAATTTAGGACCTGTTCTTTCGGACTTTTAGAATTTGAATTGAATCGAATCAATCGAGGTAATCAATCGAATCAATCGAAACTGAATCGAATTGAATGAATCAATCGAAATTGAATCGAATGAAGTTCAAATTTATAACATCATTGTCTTTGAATCGAATCAAAATGAAATGAGCTGAAAATAAGTTGGAAAGAACAGATCCTTAAAAACATAAAATACTCAACACAATTCAAATTAAAATAATGCTAAGCAACTTAATTGGTAAAAGAAAAAAACAAATTAACACCACATAACATTAAAATTTTAGATTTTAAAAATTTAAATTAAACAATTATAAAAGTAATATAAAAAAAAAAAAAAAAAAAAAAAAAAAAAAAAAAAAAAAAAAAACCATTAAAAACATGTTCACGTGGGGTGGGGGATGGGTTTGGGGTGTTTCGAGTGAAATACTCGAATGAGGAGGGGTGTGTCGAGTGACATACTCAAATGAGGGTATGTTTTGGGTGAAATACGCGAGAGGGGAAGGTTGGTTTTAGATTTTCATTCGAATTGGGGGGGCTGGTTCGAAATTTTCGCATGAATGGAAACTCCATTCGAGTTAACAACTTGAAATTAAATTATAACCACAAATTCATTTTCACAAATGAAATAAAATAAACATCTAATATAAAATTTAAATGCAAAATTACTTCAAAATTAAAGAAATTACCTGAATTTTAGCAAATGAACTTCACAAATTAACCTTGAATTTCTTTTAAAGAATTGAATTTGGTGTGGGAATGAGTAGAGTAAAATGATGTGGGTAATTGAGTAAGTTTTTTTTGGTAGTTTGTGGATAATTGAGTAATTGATGTAATTCAGCTTAATTAATTGTAATTAGGAACTACTAATAAGAGGTAAACTTGGAAATGCCTTTATATTTTTGCGGCGGTATTTAACAAAGGTACGACGGCGTATTGTAATTCGGATAAATTTTAATGGAAATGAGGCACTTATTTGATTGAGAAACAAATTAAGTAGCACTTGATGTTGGACATTGACTAGTGAGAGTGTGGCCATATAAGATGATAGGAAGCTGCTGTTTGATTTTCAGCTCACTGCTCAAGCTTCTTGTTTTTGTCTGTTACCGTCAGTTGACGAACCATCTGATCTTTCTGCTGCAGCAGTGCAGTCCTTAAAGCTAAATTAGGTAATTCACTACTACACCGTTTTTGTGGATATCCATTTTGTAGCTCACTATCTTCCTTAACTGTTCCTTGTAAGTGAGTGAGTCTCTGCTGCTTGATTGCTGGAAGTTGGGTGCTTGATATGGCCCACAGTAATGGGTTTGTGGCTTTTGTAAGGGACAAGTTTGAGAGTATGCCGGATTTGTCAGCTCAACCTTGCATTTACAAGGCCCCTAATTATCTTCGACAGGTTAATGAAGAATGCTATCGACCTAATGTCGTTTCTATAGGCCCTCTCTACTATGGACTTCCGTCGTTAGAATCCATGCAGGATTGCAAATTGAGGTGTCTCAAATTCTTTCTTGAACACCACATGAATTCTTATAGTTCCGACTTAGAGCATTACAAGAGGGTTGTTGGAGAATTGGAAGGTCGTATCCGTGACTGTTATGCAGAAAGTATAAGTCTTCCTAGTGATGAGTTCAATGGAATGGTTTTGGTTGATTCTGCGTTCATAATATCTTTCTTTATGACTTATCATCCTACGTTAGCTTCTTCATCATTGACGGTTCTAAAACATATGATTAAAAGGAGCATACTTTCGTGGGGGGCTAAATTGACGAGGGACCTACATCTGATGGAAAATCAAGTTCCGTTCTTTGTTCTTGAGCGCCTTTTCCAAGAAGCATTTGGTGCAGCGTACCCTGACGTTTCCTTCCGTGACCTTGCTTTTGGTTACATTAAGAAACTTGGAGTTCTAGTCGGTAGACATGAGGTATCTTATCCAACTATTGAGAAGTTTAAGAATGGACCGCCAGTCGACCATCTTGTTGATTTGCTGTGGAAATTAGGTCATCCGTTTTTCCTTAGGGAGATGACTCAAAATTCACCTAGCAAAGGAAATGTTCAATCGCTTTCCAATGTCTCGAATTTAAAAGCTTGCGGAGTCAGATTTGTGGCTAGCAAAACTATAAACTTGCAGGATATTTCATTCTCTAATGGAGTCTTACAAATACCACTGATTAAACTTTGGGACAGTAGCGAATCGTTTTACAGAAACGTTATTCTCTTCGAGCAAAGTCATCTACCTATAAGTGGGTGTTCTTATATCTTCGATTATATGCTCTTCCTAAAGAAATTGATCAAGACCCCCGAAGACGTACAAATACTAGTTCAATGTGGAGTTATTGAAAATGGGATTGATAGTGAAGACGCAGTTGCTCAAATTTTTAAAGATATTACCAGACACATAATTCTTCCTGAAAACATCAACTATGATGATGTTTGCCGAAAGCTGGATGCATATGCTAACAGGAGGTGGAATAAGTGGAAGGCCATTTTGAAGAGAGATTACTTTGCTCATCCTTGGGCGGTCATCTCTGTGGTTTTTGCACTCGTGCTCTTCATTCTCGCTTTACTTCAGACTATCGGTACTTACACTATCAAGTAGTTTACGCACTCTTTTTAGTCATTTTTTATTCCCTTTTTCAGCAGAAAAGTCAAGGACCTGTAATAGTGCTGAAAGTAGAAAATGTAACAACTAAAAATTATCTTGTACCTTCATTTGCTTTCACAGTTTTCACCCGTTCTTCTTCTGATTGATTTATTTACCCAGTGCCGGGATTTTTTTTGGTCTCCTGTTTGTGTTTATCTGCGTAAATCTGGTGCTTCTATGCTTAATTTATGTCTTGGTTGATTACGTATGAAACTGTCGACATAATTATCATTATGTATCATTCGAAAACAACACTCCATGCTGACACAATGGTTAGACGGCGCATATTTTACCTCATCACCTCACCATTGGCGAAAAACTGAGGCGGTGTGTGGCGCAACATTTGAAGTGGACGCTGATATTGTTATTACTCATTTTCTCTTCTGATCTAAGATGAAAGGAGGAATCTACTGATTTAAACTTGTAAGTACCTAATGTTTCAACTTTTTTTCCCTGTTTGAAATTTCGAGGTCAATGTTTTGAAACATTTCATAAATTAACAAGACCTCAATGGGTGCCTGAAAAAGGTTTTGATATCGTGACTTAAAGGGGGTGGACTACGAGTGCTAGCCCTGGCAAACGGGTCAAGCGTATATTGGAATCTAATTAGGCTGATTCTTTCGAATCTGGCCAACATATCAGGTGGGGTCGGGCTGTGTCGGGTCATTTTGGATCTTGGGTCTATTTTGGGTTTGTTCTATATCGAGTCATTTCAGGTTTGTGTCAATTCAGGCCAACCTGTGTCATGATCGAGTCATTTTCAGGTCAAATTTCAAAAATGGTATGTAAAAGGCGATTTTTGCTTAACTTAGGGGTTTTGTTATATATTTCGTGCTGATTCATTAGATAATTCAGTCATTTCAAGTTAGTTAGCGTAATTTTGTATTGGGTCAGTTTTGTTTAAGATTGTATTAAGTCTGGGTCGGGTCGGATCAGTTTGAATTTCAGGTCAGATTAGAGTCTCGGGTCTCCTCACGTGACCGGATTAGTTTTATCCGTCAAACTATGAATAGTAAGGATAGCCAACTAAGATGACCTGAGGAAGCTACTTTTAATTAATTATTCTATTTAACTATTTACAGTATTACGGAGTATTTGTTAATTTATTTATAGCGTCTTTTATATGGAGCTTTTTGCAGTAAGGAGTTATAGAGTTTTACCCAAGTGATTTCTTCAATAAAAACAAATATGGCCGGTAACGGGTTTGCAGCTTTTGTAAGGGACAAATTTCAAAGTATGCCGGATTTGTCGCCTCAACCTTGCATTTACAGGGCCCCTAGTCATCTTCGAGACGTGAATGAAGAATGCTATCGGCCTTATGCCGTTTCTATAGGCCCTCTCTTCTACGGACTTCCTTCGTTGGAAGCCATGCAAGAATGCAAATTAAGGTATCTCAAGTTCTTTCTGGAACACCAGATGAATTCTCATAAGTTAGACTTAGATCGCTACTTACGGATTGTAGAAGATTTGGAAGGCCGTGTCCGCAAGTCTTACGCAGAAACAATTACTCTTCCTAGCGACGAGTTCAACGGAATGATTTTGGTTGATTCTGCTTTCATAATATGTCTCTTTATGAGGTATCATCCGATCTTATCTTCATCGATGGTGGGTATGTTTCATATATTCAAGAGGGGCTTACTGATGTGGGGAACTAAACTGACGAGGGACCTATTTCTGCTCGAAAATCAAGTTCCGTTCTTCGTTCTTGAGCGCCTTTTCCAAGAAGCATTTGGTGTTGCGCATCCCGATACTTCCTTCCGTGACCTTGCTTTGGGTTACATTGTCATTGCTGGAATCCCAGTCGTCCAAAGACGTCACATATCCGCAGCAACTACTGAGAGGATAAAAAATGCACCAGAAATTGCACATCTTGTTGATTTGCTGAGAAATTTCTGTCTTCCGTCAAAGTTACGACAACAAGCAGTAGACACCTCAGGATTCACAAATGTTCAGTTTCCTTCGGTATCGAATTTAAAAGCTGCCGGCGTCAAATTCGTTGCGAGCCAAAGCACGCATCTGCTGGATATTACGTTCTCTAAAGGAGTCCTAAAGATACCCCCGATACTACTCTTTGACGTAAGTGAATCTTACTACCGAAGCCTGATTCTCTTTGAGCAAACCCATTTTCCTATATACCGAAGTTCTTATATCGTCGATTACTTGGTCCTCCTTGAGAAATTGATTAAGATTCCCGAAGACGTGCAAATACTCGTTCAATGTGGAATTATTGATGATTGGATAGGTAGTGAAGCCGCAGTTGCCAGCCATTTTAATGGCATCTCGAAACACCTAACTCTTCCTAACAAATTCTACTACTTTAATGTTGGTCGAGACTTGAATGCGTACGCTAACACCCGTTGGAATCAATGGAAGGCTATTTTGAAGAAAAATTATTTCAGTCATCCTTGGGCAGCAATGTCTGTGATTTATGCTCTCGTACTGTTTATCCTCACTTTACTGCAGACTATCGGTACCTTTACCTCTAAGTAGCTAGTAATTTTGTTAGCATTTGGTTTTCACTCGTATAGTCGTATTGTTCATTTTCGTGAATAGCTAGATACCGATTGGTTGTTACGTTGTATGTGTAAGTTCATTCGTTTTGTATATTCCAAAGTGTTCCTTTAAATTTGTTACGGAGTATATATAGCGCCTATTTCATTCCGGCAGTTTATACGCCGTTAACGTATCTGTGTTCGACCTTCATCATTCCTATATTTTGTTTGAATGTTACGATGCAACACATTCAACTCTTATAAAATTGTAATTACGGAGTAACTCACAAAGTTAAAGAGAAGCCTTAAGATACCTTAATGACACGAAAATTTCGATCAATAATTCATTTATTCGCATAATTCGAAAAATTTTTTTTATCACTTTTGAATTGATTTCTAGTCAATTTGATTAAAGTTTGGATACAATTGAGCAATTACGAAAAGAGAATTTCACGCATGAACTTAAATTTTTTTTATGCTCCGAAATAGCTAGATTTAATCATTGTGCCGGTGAAAACCTTCAAAAACAACATATAATAAAGTTGATAAAGTAAACCACAATTCTACAAATAGTAAAAATCAGATTGTAAAAGAAATTCAAAAAAAGGAAAAGTGCAAAGAAATGTTCTAAAGAAAAAGAAGTTGCCCAAAGAGGCAAACCGACGATTCCTAATTTCCTATGTATTTGAACAACAGTAATTCTACTCTGAACAGAAAAGTACGAGATTAAGGTACAAATTGCAGTTACAGGGGTACAAAAACATAAAACAAATTTACTAAAGTCACTTATAGGGGTACTAAAAAGTGCTACAAAATTCATTTTGGTTGTGGTTTTTTACAGGCTTCTCAAATTGGTGACATCAACAAGTCACGGAGAAAAGAAGTTGAAAGCAAGGAGAAATATGCAGCTAATACGGGGAACCCGGAATCTAGCTAAGCTTCTCGAAACACGATCATCCATTTTCTCGTTTCAAAAGATACGTACATATAACCTCGGTTTTGCGCACTGCTGACGCCTTTCACTGTACATACGGGCAATACGGCATGTAGTCAAGCAATTGTGCATAAGCTTGAATCTTAGTTTATATGCACCTCGACTAATGTGTCAGTTTCATTGACTTCTACATTTTCTCGTGTGTCACGGAGTTCATTGATCTTCATACGGCTATGCTTAGACATCCTCGAAAACAAAATTTTAAGGTTTTGGTGTGGTTGCTAAACACTCCATTCACTTAATTTTAGGAAAATTTAACAAAAATGGTTTCCACTATGTATGATCTTCTTAAATTAAATTTAAGATCAATTATTCTCAAAACAAACCTAGCTGATATTAAATATTCTTCATAATAAACTATTGTCATTTTTTACAAGATATAAAATCCTTCAAAAGTCTCCTAAAATTCACTTAACATATGTAAAAGTTTTATAATCCTTCACATTAATCCCTATGAAAGTCACTTTAAAAATATTCATTTGGCTCCTTGTCACTATTTATTTAAGTAGGAAACTTTTCGAACTCCTCACAATTTATTAGAATAAATTTATTTATATGAAATCTTATTTAACTTGTTTTACGTGTAAATAATGTATCAGATTTTCGTATTCATTACCTCATAGGGATGTATTTGTAGTTTGTATGGAGTATTTTAGAAAGATATGTTTGTTATAGAGCATGTATATTGGATATGTAAAATTTTCTGAGTTTAAATTGTTAGAGTATATAATCGATCTTGGGCATCTAACCATCAGGTTAAATTTTTGGTTGAATTGGTTCCTGACACAAACACTCGTCTTGATGGTGTCCATAAAGAATGATAAATTGTAATACTCCGGTAGTAATAGTAATGCTATTAGTTTACTTCCAATTTTGTTTCATTTGAAATGATGCTAAACAATAGCGTTTTGGATTGAATTTAAAAATATTATTGTGTATGACTTGAAGAGATACAAACATTCTTGTGTATGACGTTTTTATAATCATTTGTTAATATTCAAAATAAAATAAAAATTATTCTTTGTATTTAATTAAAAAGTTAAATGTCACTATGAAACCGAATTTGAAATTATGATACATTAAAAATTGAAAAATAAAACTTAAAACTTTTCCAAATTAATATATTTATTTACTTATAACATGAAAAGTTCAAACCATACAAAATGGACAAAGTTCAATTTCATGCATACGATGACCTACAAGTGACGTGATTACTTTGTTGCTTAATGTAATCATTTTATGTTTCAATGTATCTACTCCCTCTGTTTCAGTGAATTGTTTACAATTTGACTTTTTTGTGAGGGAAAAAAAGTCAAACTGCAAACAAATGACCAGTGGCGGACCCAGGATTTGTGGTTAGGGGGGGCCGATACACGTAAATTATTCGAATAAATCGGTTGCGGTTTTTTTTTTTGGAGTCTTTAAAATCATCCAAATTAACAGAACTAACATATTACGAGATAAAATTTAGCGAAAAATTTAGTATAACATATTGTTGGTTTATTCACTTACGGATTTTTTTTTGACAGTTTAAGAATTTTTTTTTGACAAAGTATTTAAATGAGATTCAATTTTCATAATTTAATGTTAAAAGCCTATAAAAATAAGCAAAGAAAAAAATTATGATCCTAAATATAGTTTAGTAATCGTGGTCTTAATCTTTATATGTCCAATATTTTGGTAATATCAAAATATAAAAAAATAAAATAAAAAAATACTTAAGAAATATAGTTAGAGAAAACACAATGAAACGTCTACTTTAAACATATCAATATGATTCCATCATTTCGAAAAAATTATTTAAGAAGTAACTACATAAACTCAAATTCTTAAACTGATATTAAGAGTTTAGAGAAACGAAAATATGGTTCATTCATTGTAAATAAAAATCTCATTAAAATAATCAAACAAACTCTAATTCTTATAAATCATAAGAGGGTAGAGAAAATAAAACAAAATGATAGTTACAGGATTCGAACCCGTGTCCTCAAGTACCATAAACAAACACCATACCAACTGAGCTATTGCAACTTGTTGATACTTATTTGTGGCATATAATACTTATCAATTTTTTCTTAATGGGAGTAGGGGCCCAGACTCATGTAGCCCTAGGACCGCCATTCTGAAATGGTAGAGCAGGATGGAGTATTTTAAAACTTGGTCACATTAAACATTAAATATAATCACATTTTAGTCATTAATAATAACTAAGGCTTTGTTTGGGAAACTAGCTGAAAAAGTTAATTTGGAAAGTGAAAAAGTGGTAGTAGTGAAAAAGATAAATTTGAATCGAAAAGCTAGCTGAATAGATAGCTGAAATGGTAGCTGAAAATAACAGACTGATAAGGTAGCTGAAATTAATTATGTTGTTTGGTAAAACAAACTGAAATAATAACTGAAATAAATTAATTGACATAAAAGGGTATGATTTTTATTTTATGGATGTAATTTTAAGGGTATAATAGTAAACATCTTGTAACCAGCTAGCTTTTTATTTCAGCTACAGCTAGCTGAAATAAGTTTTCAGCTAACTGAAATTATTTCCAGTCAACCCTCACCAAACACTTCCAGATAAAACAGGTAGCTAAAAATTTTAGTCAAACCAGCTAGCTGGTCAAATAAGCTAGCTGATTTGTGTAACCAAACAGGGCCTAAGCGTACAAATGAAACGGTTTATACGAAATTTCATAGGAGTATTAGGTTATTGCTTCCTCCATTCCATTTGATTCTATACATATTCCTTTTCCGGAAATTCCAATCAATTCTATACATTTCTATTTTGGTCCGTACTTTATTAAACTAAAAGACCAATATACCCTTCATTACCCCACCCAACCCACTTGCAATGTCCTTTTTTAAAGAATAAAGTAGGGATAGTTTGGTAATTCTATTGTCTACCCCACTTAATTTTCTTCTACCTTAATTACCGTGTTTTGGTCAAATGTATAGAACCAACAGAATGGAGGAAGTAATATTCACAGCTACACCTTCACAGCCTTCACCGCCTTCACCACCGCCTTGTGTTTCATCTCATTCTCTTTCATTTCTTCAAAAACCAAACACTTCTTCTTCTTCTTCTTCTTCTTCTTCATCATCATCGTCATCATCATCACTTTTATAGTTTCATCATCATTAATTCATTATTAAACTCATTTTTGTTTTCGGTAATTTTAATCATTTTCCTTTTAGGTTTTTTTTTAATCCCTCAAGAATGGCCCCTTTTGGTAATTTTATTCATTTTGGTTTTCGTTTTAATCCATTTTTTATTTGTCGTAATTACTCTTTTCATTCTCATCGTCTACTTTCTTCATTTCGTCGCAATGATGTTGTTGTTGTTGTTGATGATCCCCAAAAATTTCTGCATTCTGTTAGAGAACAATGCAAATTAGGGTTTCGTACTCCTGATCTTCCCGTTTCAATTTTCCATCACTTGTACTCTCTTCGTCCTCGTCCTTCAATTATCGTCTTCTGTCAGTTGTTTACATCAATGTCTAAAATTAAACCCCACCCTCCTTTCTCCATTATTGTCAATTTTTGTAATCAGATTGAGCTCTCCGGTTTACGCCCCGATAACTACTCTGTTAGTATTCTCGCCAATTGTTACTGTCGTTTGGGCCGTGTTGATTTTGGATTTTCACTCCTCGGTAAGTGCATTAAGCTCGGTTATCCACCTGATGTTGTCATCATCACTACGTTACTCAACGGCCTTATTGAGTCTGATATGATGTCACCTGCCATACGTTTGTTGGATAAATTCGACAAGCTTGGCATACAACCTGATCTTTTTACCTACAATTCTATGTTAAAAGGTCTATGCCGCATTGGTAACAATGCTGCTGCTCTCAAGTTGCTTCGTAGTATGGAAACTAAAGTACCTTTTAAGCCTGATGTCTTCACATATAACACCCTCATTGACAGCCATTGTAAAGACCGGCTGTTACCTCAAGCCCTCGACTTGTTCAATGAGATGAAAGCTAAGCGTATTTTACCCGATGTGGTTACTTATAATACCTTGATCCGAGGGATGTTCAGTCTTGGGCGGAGGGACGATGCTAAGGACATCTTGGTTGAGATGTTGAATAACAACATTGGACCTCGCATCGACACCTACAACACCTTCATTGACATGTATTGTAAAGATGGAGATGTCAATGAAGCAAGGGTTCTTTTTGAATACATGGTTAAGAAAGGTGTGCACCCGGATATTATTTCTTACAGCGCATTGTTGGATGGATATTGCTTGCGAGGGGAGATGGTGGAGGCTGAAAATGTTGTGGATATGATGGTGAAGGATAGTATTGCACCTGATGTTGTGACATTCAATTGCTTAATCAACGGATATTCCAAGGCGAAACAGGTTGACAAAGCACTGGTCATGTTCAAGGATATGAATCTTAGAGGAACATATATGACCCCAAATGTTGTCACATATAGCACTCTTATAGATGCATTGTGCAAGGGGAGCAGAATTCATCTTGCATTCCAGATTTTTGAAGATATGAAAGATAGAGGTGTGTCGCCTGATGTCATCACTTACAGCTCATTGCTCGATGGCCTTTTTAAAAATGCTGAAATTGATAGGGCTATGTTCTTGCGTAGAGAGATGGAGAATAATGGAGTCGCTCCCGATATGTTTACGTACAATATCATTATCAATGGGCTTTATGGAGTTGGACAACCTGAAGAGGCATCAAAGCTGTTCTCTTGTCTTGTTGCCAAGGGGTTGCCACTGGATGTGAAAACCTACACTACAATGATCAAAGGGCTATGTGGTCAAGGGATGTTAGGTGATGCAAATGTGCTTTTAGAGGAGATGGAGGACAACGGATGTTCTCCAAATGAATGTACATACAATACAATAATCAAAGGATTTCTCCGTGCTAATGATGTCGCCAAGGCTTTGCACTATCTCGACAGTATGAGGAGCCATGGATTTGCAGCAGATGATAACACCGTTATCTTATTTGTCAACTTACTCAGTGGTCGTAATGCTAGTGATGCCAACAAGGCTTTGCTTCAAAAGTATTTTTTCGCAGCATCTTGGTATGTTAGTTCGTATGTCGTTACTTTTTTTGATGAATGGCTTGCGAACAAATTAACGCAGTCTATATTATATGCTTGATACTTCTGTATCATCATATTTGATACTCATGCTCTCATGTGGTCTGCCTATTCATGTGGTTCAATTGGTATTATATGTATTGTTAGATTTATCAAAATAAATAAATTATGTATTGCTTATTTGGTGATTATCAGGGTAAAAGACGAGAGTGGATGAAGCAACTTGTGATACAAATTTGAGAAGCAATGGAATTGCCAACAGACAAACAAGTGCAAAGTAAGTAACATAGGTTCTACTATTGTACAACGTAAATTGAATGTTAGCTCTATGTTTTCTGAAATAGGGATGAATTAAAAGGGCCGTGGACGTCACTCGTGATGAGGGCATTAAGTCAGTCTGATTTAGGGTTTCTTTTTCACCACTGGTTTTATGCCGTCTTTAGTTTGAGCTTAGTTTTGAATAAATCTCTTTTCAATAATTGTTGTAATCTCAAACATTTTATAGTAATTGTCCTACTACTTGGTTTTGATTTATAGAAGAATGTTTATATTTGGTTTGTTTTCTCTTGTTGGTAAATTAAAATCATGAGCTGATAATACATCTTTTAGGACCATTTTTATGGGACTTCAGTGTAATTACGAAGAGCTGATGGTTAAAGTCAATGTTTTGAGAACCGATTGACCAAGGCTATCGTATTCTGATGTGCTTTACCACCTCTTTTACAATTGTAGTTGATACTCTTCACATAATCGTTGAGGTTTGCCTTTTTAGGTAGTTGTACTAAATGTAAGCTTATTTGTTGATTGGCAGGCGAAAAGGATGAAGCAATTTCGGAGTTAAATTTAAGAAACAATGTGATTATCACCACCCAAGCATGTGCAAGGTGGAAAAGTCCTCTTGTACTATTACATTGATTCATAGTATATGTTTCTGTTTCCTTTGAAATTAGAAAGGATTCGTTTTATGTGTTATAAATGACGGCCTTTGTGAAGTGAAGTTTATTAATAAATCATGTTACTGCATTTGTTGCTATGTTAAACCACGAAATGATCGAGCATCCTTGATCACCACCATGTCCATGCGACTTCAAAGGAAATGCAAGAATTTGATCAAATATGAAGGGTGAATCATCTTTTGTTTATTTAGATAAGGCTTGCTATCAATTGTTTGTCGATATTAATCCCAACCAACTCTTTTGTTTGCTAAGCACAATCGACTGTTGGTTTTGAGACTACTCTATATTCAACTACTGTTGCCTACAATAGTTTCGGTGCAAGCGCAGAAATTGCATATAAATTCCAATAACATAACCCCATTACGTCATATGCTCTCACCTATGAAGCATTAATAGGGGGGTCACATGTTTGAACTACTAAGCGTTGCGGTTAGATTGGTGAACACAGTGACTGTCTAAAAATTATCTACAACGTTAATCTCGCAGAAAACTGCATTGATGGACTGCTACATCCGAATAACAGTTTTTAGTTTACTCTGTTTCTGATAAACATGCGTCGATCTGTGAAAAACTATTGGTTCTTGCTGTCCACCATAAAAAGCAGGAGATGATCATGCAGAAGGCTACCTCAGGCTTGCTTCTGCCACAACCTTTTGCACCTACGAGCTTTCAGAGTATAATAACCGTCAAAAAGTCATTAGCTCAAAGATACGGGTTAAAATTTCATCAATGATATTTCTCAAAGTAATCAGTATTCCACTTGCAATTTAACTAAGCATTGCGATGATATGCTAATGAACTGGTTGTGAACCGAGAGCCAGCTGTGCCCGAAAAAATTGCTTCCTGACGAAAAATTTCTGAAAGGTTATACCAATAATGTTGACTTACGTGAAGCATAGGATCTTGCGGCAGAGAAATGGAATTATAAAACGAAACAATCTACAAGAAGAATTTCCCGATGTGTATCACAAGTGTAAAGAAAGGTGATTTGCATTGCCTATGAAGCTAAATACTTACCTTCTGTCTCCATAATGAGTAAAAAGGGTCTGTTTAAATTGTAGTGCATTGATCACTCTAGCCGAAAAAGGATGTTGGGATGTTGCGGAAGGGAAAGCTAAGAATGACAGACAACTTGAATCAGTTAGGGTTAAAAAGGGTCTGTTGTTGATTGTTTGCAAAATATGTCGGTTAAAATGAACTTTTCTCAGGGTTGCTAACGGAGTATAGATGCAAACCACTTTAATCAGTCGCATTTTTGTTAACGCTAGTAGTAGTCATGATAGTATTACGTTGTCGTGTTGCAGCTTCTGTGAACCATCTGTTGCCGTATAATGGTGTTGAAATCTCTTTTTGTAAACTCTCTGTATGCTACTTTGGTTTTCTCTTAATTTAGTTTATATTTCAAGAATGTCGTTTTTAAATAGAATGATATAGACTAATTGAGAATTTGTGATGGACAAAAGTTCAAGTTTTATCATTTTCTGCAACTAATTCATAGTTTCACTACGTTTTTTCTTTTGGCAACATAGGTTCATTGCTTTAGTAAAGTTATCAGTACGATAATTTAATGTTATATATTTTGGCAACGTAGTTTCATTCTCATCTATTGGTTTTGTACGCTCAAGTCAATAATTTTTTTAAGTATTGCTCATTCGTTGATTAATCAGGGGAAACGACGAGAGTGGATGAGGCAACTTGTCCTTCATATCTGATTTACGATGTGATTGCCTGCACATACTGACTGGTATGTTATGCAGTCTTTGAGAAACATCAGAATCCATCACCATAAGATGAATTTTCGCGCTTATGCGGAATCGTAAAAGATGGAAAGCTCTCCAAGAGACTGTCTGAAAATTATACTCGCAAAGTGAAGGGAAATCCTGGCACAATAACAGTACAGAGTCATGACTCTTTGCGTGTCGCGTCACACAATAACAGCGGGCATTTTGGTGAGACTTTACAGCCATATTTCGCCGTTGATCCTCAACACTAGACGGACATGTTTGGGAATAAGGCGGCACTTATTTATTTGGTGGTTACGGTAACTCATGTTGGTTTTCAATGTCTTCTCTTGCGGATATGGGTGTTAATGATTCGGTATTTGATTTACGGAGTACCATTTTTCACTATTTGGTGCGTCACAAGTACTCTTATCTACCATTACATTAGCTTATTACTGGACGTGTATAACGTTGATGATACTTTGGTTATGGTTGACTCATAATCCTCTCACTCGCTTTCGTGATGTTATATACGGAGTATTTGTATGATCTAATCCTTTAATTTTTTTTTTCTTCCGTGTTAAATTGGATGATCGAATTTGTGATCTGGAGAGCTACAAAATGACTTAATTTTTGGGGTCGGAAATTTAAAGGAGGTGAGACGTAAATGCTAAAAAAAATGGGTAAAAATTTATAGGATACAAAACTAACGGCTAAATTTAACGGTTTATTCTTGTTTGGTTATGGTATGGACTAACTATATAAGTTTAGGGGTACAACTGGGTATACACCAAAAGTCGGGGTACAATTAAAAAAAGTGAAAAGAACGAGAGTACATATGGAAAAAAAAAACCCTTTTTTATTTATTTTATTTTATCACAAATTCTTGTTTGCAACCAAGGTACCCGTTTTAAGCTTAAAACGGGTCAGGTCAACCCGTTTTAATATTATTTTTTTTTTTTTCTTTTTTTTTAAATTTTCTTCAAGACCCAAAATATATTTTTAAAAACTTTTGTCGGAAATCGTGTTTATAGGGTTATTGAAAATGGTAACAAAGTAATGTAAAATGGTAACATATTATATTATATTTGTAACATATTATAAAACATAGAAAATAAAAAATTGTCATAACATTTGTTTAATATGTTACCATAATTGTATAATATGTTACCAAAATAGGTTAATTATGTTTTAATTTTTTGAGAATATATCACCAATATAATATACTCCGTAGTATGTTACCATTTTTATCAATATTGTTACCATTTAAAATTTGTGTTTTATTCGTTATTTGAGTTAAAAAAAAAAAAAAAAAAAAAAAGGCAAAACGGGTCATATTTGACCCATTTCCAGCTTAAAACGGGTTGACCCGTTTTAAGGGAGACTTACACTTATTTTATTCATTCTAGTCAACATTAAATGATAGGTTATTTATTAGACTTTTTCGACAATTCAAGTTTATTTAATCTTCTTTAATATTTCTTGTAGTCCGTATATAACAAAAGAGTAAGTGCAATGAGTGATTTTTAGTCTTGCGGTTTTCAATAAGAACTTTAAATAAAGTTCTTGCCATTGTGGAGCTCATTGAGTTCTTCAATCTAAGAACTAATAATAAGTTCTATTTTAACAACCAAGTTCTTTAGAAAATCAAGGAACATTTTAGTTACTTAACCAATCATTTATTTTAAATAATTTATATTTTCTTAGGGAAAAACATTGAGTAAAGTTTTTCCATTGTGATAAAAAGTTCTTATTTCTTGAGATTGTTAAAAAATGACCTAACAAATGAAGAACTTTATAAATAGTTCTTCCATTGCACTTGCTCTAATTAAGAGGTGAAAGTGAATTAATATAGAATTAGGGGGCGTTTGGTATGTGCAGAGGAAAGAAAAAAGAAGTCAGAAAGGAAAACAGGGAGAAAAGAATCAGATTACCCTGAATTTAGGTTATTGTTTGGTACAATCTGGAAAGGGATTCATAAACCTATGAATTTCCTTTATAGCTGTTTGGTAAGAAACAGAGGAATGAAAACTATTTTTTTACTTGAAGTTATTTTTCTACTTTTAAAATTGTACTCAATCTATCTTAAATAAAGTTATAATTTTTTCAAACGAGTTTACTACAAACAAGAAAAAAAAAAAAGGGATATTCTATATGGTACCCCTCGGTTTTTTGACTTTCCACATGGTACCCCTATTTTTTCGAAAACATACATGGTACCCCTAAATATTATCATTATTGGTAAGTATACCCCCGAACTTTGTTTTCAGAAAATTAAACTCAATTTTAAGCGTTAAATGATTACTTGGACGCATAACGAAGCTTAGTTTTTACTCACCCATGGCCGATAGACTCTATTAGGCTCAATATCCACCTATAACCTAATATATATTGGTAAATATTCGATAAAAAATTTGATGAAAAATAATTTATTGTTTTCCTATAAAATTATCACATCTAAGATAAATATTGAGCCTAATAGAGTCTCTCGGTCATGAGTAAGTAAAACCAAGCTTCGTTATGCGTCCAAGTAATCATTTAACGCTTAAAATTGAGTTTAATTTTCTGAAAACAAAATTCGGGGGTATACTTACGGATAATGACAACATTTAGGGGTACCATGTATGTTTTTGAAAAAGTAGGGGTACCATGTAGAATGTCAAAAAACTGAGGGGTACCATATAGAATATCCCAAAAAAAAAAAAAACAACAATTTACAAACATTGCCATAAAAGTACACATATATAATCATCCAAATTTATTTTTTTTTTTTTTTTTTTTTTTGGTAAAGGGTAAATATCATTAATATCAAAACTGTTTATGTACAAATCACGGTCCCAAGGACATATCACTGATTACAAACCTTTCGAAACCATGTACTATCACTCATTTTTAAGTTCGTAGCTAAGCTATATACCCTCGTCTTAATCTCATCACGTATTTGTTTATAGACAACCCCAGGACATCTAACATGACCATATAGACGGCATTCATTCCGAGCATGCCATATATGATATATCATTCCAACAATGTAAGCAAAACCAATCTGTCGTTGAAATTTAGACCCGCCTCTACGTTTGTGCAACAGCAGCCAGTCTTCATTGGCATTCATCTTAAGGCTCAGCTGTCCATGAAGAAAACTCATACACGCCTTACTAAATCGACATTCAAAGAAGAGATGTGCAGCCGATTCCTTTTCTTCCATGCAAAAATAGCAAAGGTCATCAGAAGTGATCCCAAATCTCACCATCCTGTCCAACGTGGCTAACCTTCCTCTAGCAGCGAGCCAGGCGATCAGCATATGTCGAGGAACATTAAACCTGGACCAGACCATGCTTGTCCACCCCTGTTTCCCACGCTCCCCCTGAAGCCATTTATAACCGCTTTGTATAGTGTACTCCTGCTCACGTTGCATCCATCCCGCTGTTTGGAAACCGTCCTTCAACTTCTCTTTAACATTACAAATCTTTCTCCAACACCAACTTGAATTTACAGTTGGAGAGTAATTCAACCAGTCATTCCCTTTACTATATACATGATGCACCCAACGTACCCACACGTGGTCAGCCTTGGTGTGCACCCACCAGGCTAATTTCCCCACTGCTGCTTGGTTCCATAACCTACTGTTCATGATTCCCAGACCTCCACTTGATTTTGGTGTACAAACTGACTCCCATGCTACGGGACATCCCTTAGTATGATGAATATGTCCCTCCCAAAGATAATTCCTACAAATGGCATCCACTTTCTTTATCACACTGATAGGCAAGACAAAAATTTGAGCCCAGTATAAATGCAAGGTATGAAGGACAGATTTCACCAACGTCAACCTGCCTTCATACGAAAGTTTTCTGGCGCCCCATCCTCTGATTCGTGCAACAATCTTATCAGTTAGCTTCTCACAATCCAAAACTGATAATCTCTTTGATGAAAATGGAACCCCTAGGTATCTAAATGGCAGAGTACCCATGGCAAAACCAGTTTTCCTTCGGAATTCCGCAATGACATCCTCCCTTACACCATTCACGTAAAACTCAGATTTACTCTGATTCATTTCAAGCCCAGAGGTCTGAGAGAAGATAGTAAACCCATGAATCAGCAACTCCATAGACTTAGCCTGTCCCTTGCAAAACATGACCAAATCATCTGCAAAACAAAGGTGATTCAACTTCATAGGGGAACACATCGGATGGAATTTAAAATCCTTGCACATCCCAATTCTCCGCAGCAGTCTACTCAAGTAATCCATACAAATTGTAAACAATAGAGGGGAAAGAAATATAACATATAAAATAACAATAAAATCACACAAATTTATAATATAATATGTAAAACATATATAATAACAAAAGAATAATAAATATAAAATTATTAAAAAAAAAAAAAAGATAGGAAGGGCAAATTTGCCGCATAGATGGAAGGGGAAGAGAGGCAGTTGTGGCCTTATGCAGCGGCATGGCGGCCGGAGGAGACGGCAGGATGGCCGTGGAAGTTGACAGGGTGGCCGCCAGAAGCGGCAGGGAGGCCGACGCCGAAGGGAGAGTGGTTTTAGGGTTTTGTTTTTTAAGAAATGGAGAAGTGAGAGAGATAAGAGAATAGTGGGGAATTAAAATCAGTAAAAGGAGGAGGAGGGGGCAAGAAATTAAGAGGGTTAAAGAGATATTGAAAATCTATTTGGTGGAAAGAGAATGCCAAAATTTTGCAAACAAACAAAAATTAAGGAATCTGACTCTTTATTTCCTTTTCCCTTTCCTGAAACTACCATACCAGACGCGCCAGAGTTTGTTTGGTATGTAGTAATAATAATAAATCAAATTCTATAATTCCCTTCGTTGATATATATGGTTACCCATTTTTGACATTTCCTTTCCCCCTCTCATAACCCAAATGCCTCTACTTTCAATCCCCCACCCCTTCCTCTTACTGATTCTCTTTCTTCTCCCCATATGCAACCATCATGTTCATCATCATAACTATTTTCATAACCTCACCAATGCATCACCACCCAAATCAAATTTCAATGCCGTAACAGACCAACCACTCGTCAGTGACCTTCACTACCGACGCCGGTGCCGACACCGATGCCGAAAACCAACTTAAAGGGCCAGGAAACTTCTCAGATGCCCTCAAAATTAAACCACCGCAAAACCCTCTGAAATTCCTTACTCGTCGTAGATCTGGTGTTTGTGGGTTGTGGAGGTGGTATTTTCGTGGTTGGGGATGGTTTTTTAGGGTGGTCCGGTGGTGGTCATGTGCGGTGCAAGGGGGTGTGACGAGGATAAGGGTGTTTAAGAATGGGGATGGCAATGAGGAGCGGGGATTTGCCGACGACGGGGTGTTAAGAGGCCATCTGTGGTGGTTCTGATTTGGTGGTTGACTGGTGGTTATTTGTTATGTGGAGGGTGGGGTGGCCTAACCTCTTTACTAGTTTTTGAAACCAAACAATTATAAACATCAAAGGGTATCCGATTCTTTTCTCCTTGTCACCCTTACCTGATTCCATTCCCTTACCCCTTTACGAACCAAACGCCCTTTTACTTTTTATTAATTTTAAACCCCTAAATAAATGAATTAGTTGCTCTAATTATGTGCATGTTCCCGTCAAAGAGATTTTGAAGGCTAAAAGCCGCGTACAAATTAGTAAGACACACTACTACACCATAAACAAAATCCTGAGTCCGCCCCTGCAAGTACCTACTCCATGCCCAACAGTCAACTCACAGGCCAAAAGACTTCAATATAATAACAAATGCACTTTTTGAGATCAAACTTTCCTGTCATTTTCTTCCTCAGTTTCGTGGAAACAACATAGGAATTTTTTGGCCCAATGTTTTAGCGAAGAATCTCTTAGCTCTATTCTATGATCGTTAGCGAAGAATTCAGATGGCATTTATAAACAGTTATATAAAGTCGCAAAACTCGAACGAAAGCACATACGTCTCGATCAAGCAGCAGCTCAACACTCTCATTGTGGTTCACTCAGAATGTTGCATCTATGTAGTCCCCGAGAATCTTCGTCAGGTGAACCCAGACGCTTATCAGCCTTTGCTTGTCTCGATTGGTCCTGTCCACTGTCGCGACCCAAGGCTTGCAGATATGCACCAGCAGAAACTAAGGTACTTACATTCCTTCCTATTACGTTATCCCAAATACGGCTATGATGAGTACCTTGATTTCGCGAAAGGATGGAATGATAAAGCTCGTAAAAGCTACATCGAGACAATAGAATTGCCTTCGAGTGAAAACACTCTCGCTGAAATGTTGCTTCTCGATGCTGCGTTCATTATTGAGCTTTTTATGAGGAGTTATTCGAATAGCCAAACTGACCCGGTTATTAAAGTTGGTCTCGATGATCGTATATTCAACAAGCCACGGGTAATCATAGAGGTCAATCGCGATATAAGACTTGAAGAGAACCAAATTCCGTTTTTCATTCTCGTGGATTTATACAAGCGAGCAATCGAGTCTCCTAGCCAACATCCACATCCGGCTATCCTTGATATCAGTAAGTCTTATATAAAACCGTCTTTTATTTGAAATCTAACTCATCCTGTTTTTTATTTTACCTTTTTTACTCACGGAGATACTAAAACTCAATACCACCGTCTTACATGAAAATATATGCGTGCATTGATGATGTAGTGTGCAAGTTTTTCAAGGTGGAGCGAGTTCCTCAGGGAATGAACCTAGACCGAACTGAAAATCTGGTCGGTTTCTTGAGACAATGTTATTTGCCCACTCAACCTCGAGATCAATCTTACATGAACAACCAAGAATTCGAGTTCACATTGAGTGTAACAAAGCTAAGAGACGCCGGAGTCAAATTCAAGGTCAGCAAAAACGAGAATTTGCTTGACATCAGTTTCAGTGGAAGGGTTTTAGAGATACCTAGGCTAAAGGTGACAGACGATACAGAGTCATTGTTTCGAAACATCATGGTGTTTGAACAATGCCACCATTACTACGACTCCTACATCATCGACTACTTTGCATTCTTGAACAGCCTGATCAACACAGCAGAAGACGTGGAAATACTCACAAAAAGAGGGATCATCGAGAATTGGTTAGGGAATAACGAGGAAGTTGCAATTCTGTTTAGTAACATCTTCAAGGAAACTAAACTGAACGGTGATAAGTTCTATTACTATGGTATATGCAGAGATTTGAATGCTCACGCGAATACTCCTTGTCATAGGTGGATAGCCATACTGAAGCGAAATTACTTAAATCATCCTTGGGCACTTCTGGCTGTTGGCTGCGCTTTTTTACTTCTCGTACTTGCAGTACTACAAGTTATAACCGGGTTTAAATCTGTTAATTGGATTTGAAAATACGATGTTTTCAAAGCGTCCGCTAACTCACAAGGACTCACGTAATTTCAGTATGTTTTAGTGAAACTCTATGTCCGTTTTGTGTAATTTTAATTCATTGCAACTTTAGTTTTGACTCTCCGTAACTCCGTTTTGTGTAAGTTTAGTTATGTGCAACTTTAAATCTCAATCCTTCATTTTTTTTGATCCAAAAGACCGACCTAATTGCTGAATTAAAATGCACAGATAACTTGCAACAAAGTTAGAATAAGAAGTATAATAGCATAGGCCACCGAAATAACTGCCCATGGATTGCTGAAATAGTCTTTCTTCAATATCGCCTTCCATCGATGCCAAGGAGTGGACGCGTATGCATTCAGATCTTTAGCGACGTTGGAGTAGTAGTAGTTTGGTAGCTTAATCGGTACATGTTTGGTGATGCTAATGAACATGTTGGACACCACTTCGTCGCTCCCTAACCAACTTTCAATGATGCCATTCTTGACGAGTATCCTTACATCGCTTGGAGAGTCGATTAAATTGAAAAGGAAGAAGATGTAGTCGGTGAAGTACGAATCAAAATAGTGGAGGCATTGCTCAAACAATAGTAGGCTTCGAAATAAGGGTTCTGTCGTATCTTGAACGACAAAGGTTGGAATGTGTAATACCCCATCAATGAATCGTATGTCTAGTAGACTCGTATTTTTGCTTGCTTTAAACTTAACTCCAGCTGCGCTTAACTCGGTCACACTTAAAGGAAATTGAGGCTGATCTTGGATAGTAAGTGTACTACGATTGGTGTTTGATTGTTGTCGAAGAAGTTTTGAAGGTAATATGAAGTATATCCTTAGAAAATCAACTAAATGCTTAATGTTCTTGGCTCCTCCTTTGAGCTCATTATGAATAAATGATGCATTTGTAACGTATTTCCCACGTATAAATCTGTTGTCGACAAAACTACACGTTAGATCTATGAACGACAAATGAGAATTAGTGCTCGTTCTAAATGCCATCTCGTAGAGGTTATCGAGAATGAAAAAGGGGAGTTGGTTTTCTTCGAGAAATAGATCACGTTCTACTTGAGAAAACACGGCTACCATCTTGTTTTTGAAAGGATTGTTTTCTAAACAAGTTTGATAACTATTCCACAAGTATACGATGAATACAGCGTCTGTTAAGACCATTTTAACAAACTCTTCGCTAGACATAGTTATCTTTTCTGCATAACAAGCACGGGCCGTGTCTTCCCATCCCCTTACTATGTTGAGGTAATACTCTAATGTGAAAGGGTTAGTTTCATGCTCTAGGAAGCATTGCAAGTGCCTTATTTTAAGGTCTTCCATGGCCTCCAAAGACGGATCTCGATAATAGATAGGACCAATCGACACGATTAACGGTCGATAACACGACTCGTTAACCTCGAAAATATGTTTAGGGACCTTATAAATGGAAGGGTTATAGGGAAAAGCAAAAGGCAAAGTTTTAAATTTGTTTCTTAATGAAGTTGCCATACCTTTAATTTGTTCATCACTCATCACTTAGCTTAATATATTTCTTTTTATTTCTTTTTATTTTTTTTGGGTTTTGTAAGTTGTAATGGTGAAGTAGGCTATAAATTTGGATGATGTAATGATTGTACAATAATTATGTGGTGATTATTTATATAAGAAAGGGATTATGTAGATTGGACTAATTGGAGCAAGTGTAGAAAACACGAGTTAGAAAATTGAGCACTTCATTGAAGTCAATATTGGCATGCCAATGTAAGCACTTTTCTAAAGGTTCTATTACTTCTATAACTAATCCACTTAATCGTGGTTGGTACATTGGGTAGGATGCTTACACGAAATTTAGTACAACAATGAGGATCTTGTAATTAGTTATTTCCAATTTATAACTCGGGAAAATTTTAAATTAAAATTGTCATACATTTGAGACGATTAATATAATTTTTTATCATCTCATTTCTTTCACTCTATTTGATAGATTAGCGCCGTGGTGAAACTTTTTGTGAGGAGAAAAGTGGGAATAGTAGGCGTGAAACTAAATGAATGAGATAGAGGGAGTAATTATTACGGAGTATTAAAATAATAAAGGGTATTTTGGTAATTACCTTATTTATACGTATCTTTCAGCAATACTATCTTGGTTTTAAAAATTTGGATTGTACTACCTTGACTGTTTTTTATTTTGGAAAAAACTATCGAAAGTCATTTTCGACAAATTTAGTCAACTTTTTCGACTCTTATGCATAGATGGCTGTTTTCATGGACTCGTAATAACTTTTTTTCTTTTTTTAAAAGTTATCCAAAAGAGGAAGAAGAACAATTAATTGAGATAGAGAGTACAGATCGACAAAATTTAACTGAGAATAAAGGGTGTGTGAGTCTGAGAGTAACCTGACTTTTGTTAGGGGAAACAAAGAAAAAAAGTTATTATGAGTCCGTGTAAGCAATTACATAGGCGTTAATGTCGAAAAATGGACCAATATTTACCGAAAAATGACTTAGGTAGTATTTTCCTAAATAAAAAATAATCAAAATATTTTCCAAATTTTTAAAACAAATGTAATACTCCCTCCATCCCAAAATAAATGTCCCGTTTCCCATAAAAAATTTCTCAAATTAAGTGTCACTTTTCTTTTTTCTTTTTTTTTTTTTTGGGAAAATGTAAAGTGTCACCTTTCTATATATAGTAAGTTTTAGCGAATGATTTAAAAAAAATCATTTTCATTACCACCTCTTAAATCCACCCAAAATAGAAAGAAACACTTGGAGTGAGTATTTCTGAAATAGAGATATAAATAAGGTAGTTTTTGACAAAATACTCTATAATAAATAAAGTTGTATATAATTTTATTAGTTGTCTCATGCATGAGATAGTTTTTAGAATAGTTACTCTTCCGCACACAACTTTATAGTGCTTTTATTCATATATTTCAATTTCGATATATCGACAATGAAAATATCCCAAGATACAATATTAGGGAATAATATATTATATTTAATTTAGAAGAAGATAATATTTCTTAATGATAGTTATTTGATTTAATTTAGTTGTCAAGTTTAGATTGATTTAGATTTTAAAGTTCATTATAAATTATAAATATTAAATTATAAATAAGGTCTCGTATATGTAACAAAACAAGTAAGATAGTGTTTGGCAACCTTGATTTCATTTGTAAATGTTGATTTGCAAAGTTGAAATGTCAAATTATGGATTTCAAAATGAGGGGGGGTGGGGGTGTCATTTGGATTACTCATGAAAGAATTTCAATTAAAGCTATTAGGATTTGACACAAATCCAAATCCAAATTCAATGGAGTTCCCAAACAAGGATTTTAGAATAAATACAAATTTGAGAATGAAATGCATGTTCCCAAACGGACTCTAAAGTATTTTTGTCAATTGCCGATTAAATGTTGCTGATGGGCATCATCGATTATGACCCACAGTCAGGGCAACAAAACTTTGACATGTTTGATATTTAGAAGTCGAATATCTCGAATCCCATATTGGAAGTGTGTTGAAAGGCAAAATTTACAAATCTTAATTTGATCTTCGAAAGTCAAATATCTATAATCTCATATTTGTAGAGTGTTGATGTTTGTGTCAAAAATAATTTTAACCAAACATTTAAGCTAATGGCCGTTGGAGAGGTCAAGATTGGGTTCATAGTCTATCTAACATATTCCTTCACACAAATGCCAACTAGGTTTGAGGTGTTAACGAAATTACATTTCCACTCATACCTGGTGCTTAACATTTCACTTTGAAAGTAAATGTGGTGAGACTCGATGATATGTAGTGCTTTTACATCTTTATACCCCCTATTTTATCGTATTTATGAGTTGTTTACATGTGTCTAGTTACGTATTTTATGAGATATTCCGTGGATGTTGGTACTGCCGCCTTTTATGTTATTTTGCAGGATTTTATCGTTTGCCGTTAATTTACGAAGCATTTTACGGGGCAGTAATGGATTGCATGAGCTCAATAGTTGGTGGAAGGGCTCGGACCGCTGAACGAGGCTTGAAATGGAGGAACTCAAGCTCAAGAACTGATACGGAGAAAATATTATGTCACGTGATGTTGAACTTGTAGATATAGAGTGAACCTACCGGTTCCAGATGGATACTTAGCTGAAATTCGAAGAAGGAAGTTACAGAAATTTTTGATGCTACGAATCCGGGCGGCTTAGCCTGAACCGACCGGTTCAGAGCCCGAACCGGACGGTCTGATATTGAACCGGGCGTATCTGCTTGAAGAAATATCAAACTTTTGCTCCCTTTATTTTGTGGATCACGTGGTCACAAGAGCAAAAGATTTAGACGTTGGCAACATGAAAGACCAAGAAGACAAATCTATACCTGAGATGTTTAGAGACCATTCTGGGAGTACGACAGGAAAATGTGTTAAGAGATACTTAACAGAGAAAGAGTATGAACAAGCTCATTTCTATATTTTATCGAATTGTGAGATACTAAGACCATACGAAATGTGAGTTTTTTTTTTTTGAACATAACACTTATCTTTAATTAAGATGAACAAGAAATTGTAGCATATTTAACTATAATGATACCAAATGTGCAGTGAGTTTGAAAAGTATATCTTCAATGAGTATCCTCAAATCAGTTGTACTGACGAAGTTTGGAAGAAACATGAAAAAGATTTTCCCAAGTGGTTTGGAAAACAAGTATGAATTTTACTTTTTTTGACTATTAATTTTTGTATTTAAATTTATGAACGAATTAAGAAAACATTAATTGTCTGATAATAGGTGTTCAAGATAGAAGATCCATTAGTTAAAGTTTTAGAGTTAGGTCCTTCTCGCTCAGTCAGAACTTGGAGACGATATGCCATTAATGGATATCGTTTTCGAGCTTTCAAGGAAGGGATTGATGTGCCAAAATCTACAGTAAGATGGGGTATATGTCAGTTCAACGGAAGGAGTTGAGACTTATGGAACCCTGAATGAAGTGATTGAGATTGTCTACACGTCTTCTGAAAGGAGCTATAAAACGATTTTGTTCAAATGTGATTGGATAGACAACTCAGCTAGAGGCTTGAATGTGCATAAGAAATACAAGTTAGTAGATGTGAACCGTTCAAAAAAGTATCCAACATATGATCCATTTGTGTTGGCATACCAAGCGGAACAAGTGTGTTACAGTTCATATCCTAACACAAAGAAAGATAATCAGTGGTCTGCCGTATGAGATCAAATCAAGATCAAATTTTGATATTCCCATTGAAGATATTGTATACCAAGAAGATATAAATGTCAGTTATCCGCAACCTCAATCAGTGGAAGAGGATGAAGATGTAACTGACATTGCCGAGACGGACGACGTGGGTGAAGAAGATAACAACGGGGTGCGGGAAGAAGAGGATGTGGAGAATGAGATGGCATATGTTGAAGATGAAGTAGAAAAGGCGGCATTGGATGGTGATGATGATGATGATGATGATGATGATGAAGAAGAAGAAGAAGAAGAAGAAGAAGAAGAAGAAGAAGAAGAAGATGATGATGATGATGAAGAGGAAGGTGTTAATGCACTTTTTCGTTGTTTGGAGTCGGATAATCATAGTGACGATGATTCAAATGAATATTAAATTGTAAGGAAAAAGCTTTAACTTGTTTTTAAAACATGTGTTTTAACTTGTGTTATTTTAATTAAATGTTTTGACTTGTGTTTTAATTTGTGTTGTTTTTAGGTACAAATGGCTAGGAAAAAAGGAAGTGGAAGCAATTCTCAGCGTCATGACGATGAGAACGAGGAGGCAAGACCGCAGAACAAGAAGGAAAAACCGGCGAAATATGATAAAGACGGTAAATTGATCATGGACCCCGACGAAGAATCAGATGGCGTTTGGTAAGAAATTATGTTATAGTTGTTGCATATTATATAATTTTGGACATAAATATTATTTTTGTTTATTGTATATATATTTTCATTGGTTGCATATTAATGAAATTGCAGGTTTGGTCATCCAAAAGTGACGGAGTTTATGATCGACAACATTCATACCAACTACGACGGCTTCTATCCAAGCTGGTCAACCACTCCTCGTGAACGTCAAGAGCATATGTGGAATCATTTCAAGGTTAATTTATATATATTTTTGGTCGTAAGGTTAATTTTGAAGTTAAATTTATTTCTAACCTTAATTTTTTAAATGGTTGTTGAATAGAATAAGGTGAACGCTGACGATCTCAAGGAGCTGGAATTATGTTACTACCTGTACATTAAAAAGAAGTTTAGAGATCAGATATTCAGAGCCGCGAGGAAGAACAATAAACCAAGTTGGATGACTCCTGGATGTTTTGCAAAGTTGTTAACTAGAAAGAAGGATGACCCGAAATTCGCTGAGATTTTGAAGAAGGCGACGGAAAACCGGTGCAAGGGAGGAAAAGAGGGAAAAGCACTTCCGACGCACGTCTTAGGTCGGAAAAGTGCAGCTCGAGCGTTGGATTCTGCTTGTGTAAGTCTTAGTTTTTTTTATAAAACTTGTTATTTACTAAAACTTGTTACACATTATCTATTTATGATTAAATTACTAACTTGCAGAGTAAGGAGACCGATGATGTGAGTCCTTTTAAGTTGTTGGAGTTGTCGAAAAAGAACAAGCAGGGAAAATGGATCACTCCTCGTGCCGAACAAATCGCAGTACGTAATATTGTGGATACCCATATCCGTGCCCTCCCACACAAAGCCCTGTGATGTAACACGGACTTGTATTACGCATGTCTTAACGTTGACGAAAACGGTTCTAACTAATGTCGAATTCATTTTGAGTCGTTTTAAATGTTAAAATGATTTAGGTCGCCTCACATCACACTTTAAATAAACGTTCATTTTGTCCATTTGGAGTCTAACTAGGTCCTTGTCCTGCTTCATTAGGCATGAGCTTCGCATTTGCACTACAATTAGCCCTTTTACATTAACAAGGTCTAATTCAGCACTCCTAAATTCCTAAATTTAGGCCCGGTGGCTAGATCCCCCATTTAGCCCCCTCTTACACAAAATACAGCCTCACGTCTTACCTTATTTCACAAAATCTATGCAAATACACCCTTTTCATTTTTCCGGGTCTCGAGCCCAAAACCGAGCCCAAACCCAGCCTTTGGCCCGCACTCCAAAGCCCTGAACATCACAAATATCTCAGAAATATCCCAGGTCTTTCCTTGACGTACAAGCAAGGATTACACTAAATCTTTTCGAGATATAATCAAACCGGAACTAGGAAACTACGCTAAAAACCACACCTCCAAACCGCATAGCCTTATGCGGTTTGGGGTGGTAACCGCATAAGCCTATGCGGTTTGCCCTGGCAACCGCATAAGGCTATGCGGTTTCCTGGCTTGTTCTATCCCCGGATTTCCTAATTTCTCCGAGGTATTTAGTATATATACACCCCTATACCTGACCTCGAAAAACACAATTCACAAATCCGGTTCACAAAGAAACACACTACAAAACTCTCCCAAACTCTCTCAAAGCCTCAAGCACTCAAATCCTTGAGTTCAACACATCATCCCGTGTTGAATTCACCCTCCTTTTAAGTTGAAGAAGCGAAGCTCTGCCCAGATCTGAAGCGTCAGGACAAGGTAGGTACCGATCCACTTGGATCAAAGCTTTTTCTTATTTTCTATGGACTAACAAAGGGGACTACACTTTAGCGCCCCCCCCCCGGCTTTGGCACCCAGCGCGCTTGCACTCCAAGTGTTCTATTTAATTCGGGTACACTCCATATCCGATGACACGCCAAAGTCGCATAAGCAACCGACCCTTATAAAATAAACCAATGGACAATTGAACTTTATTTTATTTGCATGCATCTTGCACCCTTTTCTTTTGCATTAAAATCAACTTAAACAATGAATTCGACCTTTAATCGAACTGCTTAGTTAACAAGTTAAACATCTTTGATCGAGGGTTTTAATCAATCTTTTTGCATTTGCATCTGCACTCTTTTACAAACCTTTTTCGCACTTGTACGTAGCGATAACATTAGCTCAAATATCATCTTACATGGATTGTTCTAGGCCAGTAGAGGCTATTTTTACATAGGCTTTTCTAAAAGGTTTTCATAAATCATTAATTGAATTAACTCTTTTTCTAAAGTACCCTCACCCCGAATCCATTCTGGTTTTACAAGCCTTAGATCTAGGGGTGTCGGCGTGCTCCAAAATCTAGGACATGTCTTTAGGCTTAGGACATGATAGCAGGTTCCTAATTTCCGCGATAATTAGATGGCGACTCCAAAACAGTTTTTAAAGGTTTTTCTAACTTAATCTTTTTTAACTTTAATGCGCCCTTAAGCAAGACGCCGAGTTGGGTCCCTCGTCTTCGATCCCGGGTTCCACAGTTTGGCGACTCCGCTGGGGATATTTTATTTTTAAAAATTAAAACTAGCTTTTTCTTTTTAAAAATAAAGAGGTGAAACTTGAAAGCCTTGAACAATCCAAGTATACATAATTGAGCTATGCACATTCGTTTAGAGTCCATTCCCTTTGGAATCTAGGCACCCTTTGCACTCTCGAGAGGTGGTTCCCACATGCAGGCTTGTCCACTCGATAAAGCACATGCCGGACTAGCTTTCCTCTTGCCCCTCCACGGCTTGCCGTAAACGACTATCTTGACCGCCCCAGTGCTCCCTTCAGAAAACCTATCGCCCCGGCGTAAGGAAATGAAGGGGTTAAGTATCTGCCAAAGCGTACTCGAGGTAGTTGGAGTGTACCCGACTGACTCATTTTCACCCTTTTTGAGTCATATGTACAAATTCGAGGCTATGCACTCCATGGTCTTTTTCAAAACGAGCATTTGCATTCATATCTTCGAAAACTCGCTTAAACGTTTCAAAGATAAATGAACCTAACATCTAACAAACTAACACTTTTCAAACTACACTATCGCGAATTTTTGAAACAAGCTTTCTCAATATTCCCTCTTTCACTAACAAGCAAAAACCCGAGCAAGGACTAAAACCCGAGCTCGTGGATTTCAATCCTCTAGGTCACACGGCCTAGACTCCACTTTTAACATCCTCGACTCGACTTGCTAACCGCCCTCGAGTCGAATCCTTTCTCTTTTACACATCCGAACTCGAACTCGCCTCGGCAAATTACCGATATCAGTTCGACGGGTGCAAAGCAAAACATTTTAACATCGAGGCGAGATGTGCGCACACATCCTCGTCTCAAAAGCTTCCTTTAGATAAAACCTTTTCGAAAATCTCCTCTTTTCAAAACGTAAAAGGTCTTTCTAAACAAAGAAATGAGCTAAAATGAATGCTTAAAAATGAATGTGAGTCTAGTGGGTCGAGTCGTGTCACTAATATACGAAGTGAAATGCAGGCCTCAGCTGGATACTCGCCGTACTAAGCATCGTGTAATAATCCCTTACAAGAAACGAACCTACACCCGCAAAATGGCCGGCAACAACGAAGAAGTCAACGCACTCCGTGACCAAGTTGCAAAGCTGACCGCTGACCTTGAACGCCTTTTGACTACCCACACCACCGAAGTGGAACGTATGGAACTCAAGATTAAGGAGGAGGCCGATAGTTACGCTAAGAAACTCCAAGCCATGGAAGAAAGGCTCTATGTCTCGAGCACTTACTCTATCCACAAGGAGAACGAAATTGTACCTGCTAGCATTAAGGACGAGCTCCCTAACAAGCTCGCCCTTAGTGATCTTCCTATCTTTCAAGGACATGAGAGCCCGATCATTCACATCCGAGCTTTCAAGTCCCAAATGGCCATCAAGGAGTCGACTCCAAACATTGGCTCACTCTCTTCCCGCACTCTCTAGCGGCAGTGCCGAAGACATGGTTCTACTCACTCGACCCACAGCGGGTCCCCACCTTCGAGGAACTCACAGTCGAGTTCGACCAACAGTATCGAGACAATGAAGACACTCAAGTCTCAATTCGCACTCTAGAAGTCCTTGCTCAAAAGGACAACGAAGGCTTCACCGACTATCTTACTCGTTGGAAGAAGCTGAGCGCTCAAATCCCAAACCGCCCACGTGAGGACGAGCTCGTACCGAAGTTCATAAATAACCTGCGACCCGTGTATCAATTCTACATGAGGTACAACAACATTCAGAACTTCAAAGAACTAACTAAGGTCGGCACTCAAATCGAAGATGACCTTAGGACTGGCACCATGGCTAAATACACCGGCCATGCTTATCAAGGGAGCTCCTCTAAGTCTTCCCGCACGGTCAAGAACGACGAAAATCGCACCGTCGGTAACCTCGACGATGATACCCTCGACGCCTTTGCAACTACCTTCTCGCCACCTCCTAAGGCCAAGAGAAACTTCGACCCTCTCTTTATGTCTTACTCCAAGGCATTTCAAAGGTTGGTCGAGAAGAACTACCTACAACCAATTGGGCCTTCTAGCGAGCCGCCTGAAGACAAGAAGCCTAAATCTTGGAACCCCAATGCCTTCTGTGCATACCACCGAGGCAAGGGGCATGACACCGAGAACTACTTTAGGCTCAAGAACGCTATCCAAGATCTCATTGATCAAGGAAAGCTTAGCAAACCATCTCAACCCACCAAGCCTTCAAACAACGAAAACCCGCTTGGTAATCATGCAATCTTCGTAGGGTCAATCCCTATACTAGACTGCTCCTACCTCATCACGCCCTCTGATGACCAAATCAATGCGGTTTGGTCTAGTGATAATGAAGACGACGAATATTGGCTACCCACCGACGAGGTGATAAGCCACATCAATCAACTTGCAAAAGACATCAATCACCTAAAAGCTTTGCATCGGACCGAAGTTGAACGTTTGGAACGACGCATCAAGAAAGAACTAACCAACCCAGCCTCTCTTAATTCCCTCGAAGCTCTTCATCAAAAGGATAACGAAGGCTTCGTCAAACATCTCGTCCGATGGAGGAAACTACTTGCCCGAGTGCCGGACCACCCACACGAGGACGAGCTCATACATACTTTCCTTTTCAATTTACGACCCGCCTGGCGATATTACTTCCACTTCTGCGATGTTCGAAATTTTGAACATCTCGTCGAAATTGGCACCCACATCGAGAAGGATCTCACGTCTAGCTACGAGGATCCCGCTTATCGAGAACACGCCCACAGGATCAAAGGCCGAAACAGACTCAACTCGAATGGCTCTACAAGGAATTTTGACAAACTCTACATGCCTTACGCCGTAGCATTACAAAAATTGATCGAAAAGGACTACCTTCAACCGGTCGGACCTATCAATGAACCGCCCATAAGAAAGAAATCAAAATCATGGGACCCCAATGCTTTCTGTGCATACCATCGGGGCATAGGGCATAGCACTCAAAGTTGTCTCAAGCTCAAACATGTCATCCAAGATCTCATCGATCAAGGAAGGATCAAGAAACCTAAGCTGAGAAATACACTATCCAACAAAGATAACCCCAGCAACGACAAAATCTACCTCACTACCATGTCACCAATCTCAAAGACAGGGAGGAAGGCGATACCAACTCAAGCAACTCAAGCAGCTCAAGCAGCGACAAAGACGACGAAGAGGAAGAAGAGATTCTTTTAGCTTCTAATGCTCTTAGTGTCGGGTCATCTATCGACCCATCTATCCTAGACTCTAGCTTTAGTTTAGATTTCCTTTTTACGGAGGCTAGCTCCAAGCAATTTTCCGATTTGTCGAATAATTCTCTTCAGAATAATGAAATGAATACATTTGCTTACGTCTTGTCTCAAGCTAAAATAAACACCAAAATACAAACAATCAATAAGCTACAAGCAACAAACAAATCACAAAATACAAAAGACACTAACTCATGCGATGAAAATGAACAAACAAATGAATCATTAAACAAATACATTGCAAACATTGTTTCCCCAAAAACACAAGACCCTATCAGCGAGGAAACCATAACCATAAACGTGGGAACCCCCGAAGAGCCAAGGGAACTACAACTAGGTGCCTCACTAGACGAAGACGAGCGCGCCCAATTCACACAACTCCTGAGCGAATTCAAGGACGTATTCGCTTGGTCGTACAAAGATATGCCCGAAATCGAACGAAGCATAGCCGAGCACCGCATCCCCATTAAACCCGGTTACAAACCCATCAAGCAAAAGCTAAGGAGACTACGCCCCGAATGGTCCCTTATGGTGAAGGAAGAAATCGAGAAACAACTACAAGCCGGTTTCATCCAAGTCATCGAGTATCCTGAATGGGTCTCAAACATGGTCCCAGTCTAGAAAAAGAATGGCAAGATTCGAGTATGCGTTGACTTTCGCGACTTGAACAAAGCCAGCCCGAAAGATGACTTCCCATTACCCCAGGTAGACGTCCTAGTCGACAACACCGCCGACCACGCACTCCTATCCTTCATGGATGGCTACGCAGGTTATAATAAAATCAAAATGGCTTGCGAAGACATGGCAAAAACGGCCTTCATCACACCGTGGGGCACATACTGCTACACGGTCATGCCTTTCGGCCTAATCAATGCCGGTGCTACATACCAATGCACCGCCACAACCCTTTTACATGACATGATGCACAAAGAAGTCGAAGTCTACGTCGACGATATGATCGTGAAGTCAAAGGAGAGAAGTGGTCATATCACTAACCTCCGCAAGTTCTTCACTCGCCTACGACAATACAAAATGCGCCTCAATCCCCAAAAAATGTACTTTTGGAGTCAAGTCCGGTAAACTACTAGGACACGTAGTGAGCCAAAGAGGCATCGAGGTCGACCCCTCGAAAGTCAAAGCAATTCTGGAAATGCAACCCCCGAAGAACCTCGACGAAATTCGAAGTTTCTTGGGCCAAATTCAATACATTTCACGCTTCGTTAGCAAACTCACCATGATATGCGAACCAGTTTTCGAGAAGTTCAAGAAAACCGACCACGTTGAATGGGACGAAGAATGTCAAAAAGCATTTGACAAGGTCAAAGAATTACTAACCAACCCGCCAGTTCTACGACCACCCCAAAAGGATTTATCACTATCCTTGTACCTTACAACAACCCCTACCGCCATGGGCGCCATGCTCGCTCAAGAGATAAACGGCGAAGAACATGCAATCTATTACATAAGCAAGAAATTTCTCGATTACGAAACTCGATATTCACCCGTCGAGAAGAGCTGTCTAGCATTGGTATGGTCATCCAAAAAACTCCGTCACTACATGTTAGCACACCAAACGAAGGTCTACTCCAAAATGGACCCCGTGAAGTACCTTTTCGAGAAACCTGTGCTTAACGGACGAATGGCCAGATGGACACTGCTCCTAGCCGAATTTGACCTTAAGGCACGCACTCTCAAAGCAATCAAGGGACGAGCAGTCTCTGATTTCCTAGCCGAAAATGCAATCGTCGAAGAGCCAATCATAGACACGACATCCCTTCTAGACGATGGGATTTACAATATCAGCCAAGGACAATGGGAGTTATACTTCGACGGCTCCTCCAACTATCGAGGATGTGGAGTAGGAATACTCCTCATATCTCCGAATGGCGAACACACCCCCTTATCCATCAAACTAGATTTCGATGTAACAAACAACGCCGCCGAATACGAGGCATCCTTGCACGGTCTCCAAGCAGCGCTTGTACTCAACGCCCGCAACATAAGGGTCTATGGGGATACCTCCCACGCAAAGAAAATCAATTCGCCGACGCGTTATCCAAGCTCGCGTCATTGATCAACATACCCCCGGGAATGGCAACACTACCCATTGTCGTGGAACGACGGAACGAACCCGCCTACATCTGTGACATCGAAACCGAGGAAGAACAAACCGACCCTTGGTACCAAGCAATCATCAATTGCAAAACAACCGGCGAATATCCACCAAACATTGACAAACGGGCCAAGCGAGCCCTACGCCTATTATCCTCACAATTCGTAATGGAAATGGGGAAATTACTAAAAAAGACGCCTCAAGGCACACTACTCTTGTGCGTCGACCACAAAAAAGGACACGAAATCATGTCCCAAGTACACGATGGCGAGTGCGGACCACACATGAACGCACGAGCCATGTGCAAACAAATCATAAGGCTAGGATGGTACTGGACCACCATGGAAGCCGATTGCGCAAAATATGTCAAACATTGCCATAATTGCCAAATTTTCGCAAATGTGCAACATATACCTCCTTCACCACTCTATACCTTAACCTCGCCATGGCCTTTCTCAACCTTGGGAATTGACGTCATAGGCAAAGTCCAACCCGTGGGAGCAGGAGGACACTGCTTTATCCTCGTGGCCATCGACTATTTCACCAAATGGGTCGAAGCCGCATCATACCGCAAACTAGGCACAAAAGAAGTTGCAAAATTCATACAAAACAACATCATTTGTCGCTACGGCATACCACACGAGTTCATAAGCGACCAAGGCACACACTTCCAAGGAGAAGTCGAACCACTTCTTCTCAAGTACAAGATACAACGACATAAATCATCACCCTATCGACCACAAACTAACGGCGCGGTCGAGGCAACAAACAAAACCGTCGTATCAATCCTTAAAAAGATGATCGATACCTGCCACGACTGGCCCAACAAAATCCCATTTGCATTATGGGGATATCGCACCACTATCTGCACACCCACAGGCATGACACCCTACTTCTTAACCTACGGGATGGAAGCCGTCCAACCTGTAGAAATCGAAATGCAATCTCTTCGAATTCTCATGGAAGCGGACATTCCTGAAGCCGAATGGGCATGCGAACGATACGAACAACTCATCCTTTTAAACGAAAGACGGTTACATTCACTAAGTATAGTCCGAACGTACCAATCTCGCCTACAACGCGCCTACAACAAACGGGTCAAGCCACGAAATATCAAAGTGGGTGACCTAGTACTCAAATCAGTCCGAGCACCATTACCAGTCGACCCAAGAGGAAAATTCAAATCCAATTGGGCCGGACCGTACTTGGTCAAGGAAATCCTCCCTGGAGGAGCCGTGAAATTAACTGACCTAGACGGTTAGGACTTCCGATTGCCAACAAATCTTGATCAACTCAAGAAATACTACCCCTAAGCAACAAATTTGCAATGAATTTCAAAATAAAAAGAAACTCACTCGCACATGGGTGAACTACGCTCGGTTTGATTCCACGCACTGTGGATACGTAGGCAGCTCTGCAAAGAGCTCAACCGAATCACGCGAACTACGCCGGTTTGATTCTGTAATGAAACACAGATACGTAGGCAGCTTGTCAAAAGCACAACTGAACTTCTTAGCACGCACGCCCAAAGCTTAAAAAGGTCGAGGGCGTTGCACTCACAAAATGACACGCTCAAAGCTTAAAAAGGTCGAGAGCACAGTCAACACAAAACGAAAAAATCTAAGTCCGAAGCTTAAAAAGGTCGAGGATTTAAGACTAAACAAATCAAACGAACAGATCCAAAGCTTAAAAAGGTCGAGGATTTAAGACAAAATACGAATGTTCAAAGCTTAAAAAAAAGGGTCGAGAACACTTCAAAACAAACAAAAGAAAGCAACGAGACAAGGCAAAAGCAAATTAATTCTATTTTATTACTTTATTTAGAATTTTTCGACATTTGGAAATGAGTTAGGAACAAGCCTCCTTAACCCTTTATTCGAATTTAAAGCATGTTTTTGAATAAAGAAAATTTTCTAAGCAAATCGAAACACACTAGGCCGTCTTCCGCCGCTTCGGGTTAGCCTCTTCATCTTCAAGAGGCCGATCCGCCACGATCTTCGAACTGATTACGGGAGTAGGTCTCTCAAATCCTGGGGGCTTGATCGGATCCTCGTCCCGCTCGACTGGGGGCTCCTCGATTCTTGACCCTAGACGATCTTTAACAGTCACCCTCGGCCCAAGCCTTTCCCGCGCAGGCCTTGAAGTAGAAGCATCTACATTAACAGCACAAAGATCACCATAGTCCCTCCTTTCGCGCACCACCTCATACGCCAAGGAAGGCCTTGGCCCATCCTTCTCCCTCCTTCTCTGATTCTCCGGCTCCTGAGGATCACTGGAACGATACCACCGTGTATAGAAGTCTGTGACACGAGTAGACTCTATGTGCTCCGGAACAGCCCAAGTAACACGATCCGATCATCCTCGGATCCAAGCATCAATCATCTGGTTGTTTAGGACAACAACCCCTCCAACCTGAGTATCCTGCTCGGGGATGGTCTGAGCAAGCCCGATTTGCCTCTTCAAGCGAAGAGGATGAATCCACACCCCTCGTTCAAACCCGCACAACATCAACCCATGAGTCGCATTCGCAACAGACGGCGCCGTAATCGCTGTAATGTGCCACCATGACACATACCAACGAATGGTGCTCTCCTTCACAAACCCGCGGTAGTAGTTTGGTGAACGCTCCCGAGGGTTAGCCCACTCCATCTTTCGCGACGTCGTCGCCGCAGCCTTGAAGACACCGCCAAGGGGAAGAGCTTTATACACACTTAGCCTCTCCATAAGCCAAATGTTGAGAATCCTAGGGTAACCCCGGTACGAGCTTAGAGGATTAGCATAACGGTCGTCTAAACCCAGTATGGTCTCCGCTAGGATCAAGGCAGAAGGATCATATCCCCGTTCCATCTCTTCGATAACACGAGCATACCTCGCGTTCCCGAACACCCCATCCGGCATGGACCCCGCAAAGGCATGACGGTGAACCAAACAAAAAGTAAGGGCCCTCCGCCTAGAACGGTCCGAGATGCTGGTGTCTACCTTATTCATGTACCGTTGACACAAAAGAAGCATGTTCACCTTACCTCCTTCAAACAAGCCCACAGCATGAGCATTTGTCATCCCAAGGAAGTTTCGCAACATCCTGTTATAGCGCAGCTCACTCCTCACAACCACCGGAGTAGTCCGTTTCGACCACCCAGCAATGGCCGCGAATTCCTCCATCAAAGCACAAACCTCTCCCCCGGGAAACCTAAACACATGCAAGCTAGGATCCCAATAATCTAAGCACGCATCCAGGAAGTCTAGATCGACTTTCATCTGACGAAAGCCAATAAAAACACCCGCACCATCATCATACACCGCCTTCTTCATCGCCGGACTTAATGAGGAAGTCCACTTCTTCAAAAGAGCATAAAAATGGTCAACCATTTTTCTTGAAAACAAAAAAAAAAAAAAAAAAAAAAAAAAAAAAACTTTTGTAAATATACCTACTATATTTATAAGAGCAAAAACTTGTAATAAAGGAAGAGAAAGAAGTGATTGTGAATGAAGATTATGGCACGCACCACCCCTCCTTATACAGGAAAAACGCGTCCGAAATATGGAAATACAGCGTTACCAGCCACACCAACAAACCGCATGACTCTATGCGGTTTGCACCCCAAACCGCATAAGCCTATGCGGTTTGCACCCCAAACCGCATAGGGCTATGCAGTTTCAGGGGCGGGTTTTCTCGCGACTTTCCTAATTTCGTCTTTCCTAAGCACTACAATCTACATTAGGCTACGACATTCTTTTGTTGTTCCCCATGCAGCAACATTACATTTCGCTTTAGCAAATACGATTCATACCACGAGTCAACACATAACATCTTCGACATTCATGCAAGCTCATTTTGCATTTAAAATGAACTTCTTGCAAAAACACTTTTTCATAAGCTAATTCAACATCAAAGCATCCCACTCGGGAATCATTCGTTTTTCAAACAAGCTTACTAAACAGATTTACGACTAACGACAATCAAGTTCAAGTTCACGCTGCAAAGACATGTAAACTAAAGGTTCATACAATCTTTATTACACAAGTTCACTCAGGATGACGACGACGATACTCGTCAAATTCACGCCGACCGAGCTGCCTCAAAGACGACTGACACAACCGAGCCGCTCGTCAGCCCAAGCCATCTTCCACCTATTAGCTGTCCTCCACAGCTTCTTGTGCACCTCCTTGGCCACCTGCAACACATGACACACACAACCACATTACATTTCTCTAAACATAGGGGGAAATTTCAAAAACAAAGCGCATTTTCTCCATTTTGCCTTAATTTCAATCAAATTAAGTCAAACTTAGGGGGAAATTTCAAAAACAAAGCGCATTTTCTCCATTTTGCCTTAATTTCACTCCAATTAAGTCAAACTTAGGGGGAAATTTCAAACCCAACAGCAGACAACCCCATTTTGCCTTAATTTCACTCAAATTACGACAAACTCGAGGGGGTAACCTCAAAATACGCATATCACTAGTTTGATCATCGCCATTTCTCATACCTCGATCAAATTGGGGGCTCACACATGTACAATCACAGAAATACATACCTTCTTCACCTCGCTCGTCCCAAATTGTCCCATACCACACAAGAGTCACCGGCAAGTACGTCGGCAAAGTGAAGGTACGACGGACACCCGAGTCGTCATACTCAATAGTAGTAGGAAAGTCGCCGGGCTGCTCTGCCATCTCGGGATCAAACAACTACAAAACAAGTAAAAAACGCACACGTCAGGGAAATTTTTCGCAAAAATTACCTTACGCACCCTCAAAAGAAGCAAGCATACCTCAATCGGCCCACAAGCAAGCCGAGATCGAGCAACCGCCATAGTCTTCCCCGAGACAAAGAAGACTCGCCGACTCTCCTTCCCCGTACAACGCCATCCGATCCTGCGCGGAAACCCCTCGCTCAAAAAGGACTCTCGGCGGGTCCTTAGGCACCACTGGAGCCGGCCACCCTGCCTGGTAGACTAAACGCTCCCCAAGGTACCAAACTGGCCCATACGGCGTCGCCAAGTACAGACGCTGGGTATCTCGCAACGCAAACCGCGCCCCTATGCCTTTAGGAATACCCACATACTGGCCCCACGGGAACGACACGAACTACAAACAAGAACAAACACTCATAAACACAATTATTTTAAGTACACTCTATTTAAAATGGTTCAAACACAAACCTGATCAAACTCCATAAGGTTCAGACACACCCGAACCTCATCATACGATCAAATAAAGCCGCCTTACATCGCATTCTGGCACGCACCACGGATACACCTTCGCAATCGTCACAGCATGCGGAGGCAGCAGAAAAGGGAAGTGACTGAAGATCCACGACTACACATACAAAAAAAAACATTACAAAGACAATAAAGACGAATAGCAATGCATCTAAAACGAAACAAAATCAATGCATACCTCCATCATAAACCCAGGCGAGACTAAGGACAGTCTCGATCCTCGATCCATGACCCGCGGCCTCACCGCGTCCATGCAAAATCGAATGCACAAACCCAAGGATGGCGACACCCAGTCAAGTGTCCCGATCGCACCCCAGTCTATGAGATGCATCAGGACCGACGTCGTCGCCCTCTCACCTTTATCGCCGAAGTACACGGCGCTAACGAACCACCACAGCCACAAACGAGCGTTTTGCTCGTCAGTCCACTCCGCAGGGCCCTGCTCGGTCTTCCCCTCAAAGTACTCCAAGATGAAGCTCGTCTTGATCACATAAGGTGGGCTACCCTCATACTCCATCTCCAAACCACCGCCAATCGCGGTAGTCACCACCTCGTCCACAATCGACGGCGCAAACCCAAAACTCATATCACGGTCCCCGAACGGAAGCCCCGTCATGACTGCGTACCCTGACAAAGTAATGCCGGCCTCAAAGCCGGGCATGTGAAATGTCGTCGTGGTATCCCAATACCTGTCAAGGAAGGCCCTGATCAACATCAGGTTCGCCGTCGACCGACTCGCAATCGCCTCCAATGCTCGACCAGAGGACCAAAAGCACTACTAAGCACCCGAAGCCGCACCCTCCGAAAGCTTCTTCTCAAAAGCATACATCACGGACGAGACGCCCGAGAAAGTCCTCATCGGACCTTTCCGCCAACCCATCGTCGCCCGATAGGAAACGTGTCTCTCCGGAGCAAGTAAAAGATCATGGCCATCCCAGCCCTTGGCAAAGGCCCTGTTTGCACGCGACTTTCGCGGCCTAGAGCTACTCGCCCTAGGCGCAGCCTCCTCGGCCTCCTCAGCCTCCTCCTCAACAACATCCATCTCAGCCTCCAGCTCATCCACTAGCTCTTGAGCAAGCTCATCCTCCTCCTCAGGATCAGGCCTAAGGTCACGCCTCGCGCGACCCTGACCCCCACCTCGTGACTGGCCACGCCACGTGGGCAAGTCCCGAGGGTCAGCATCCCTCTCACTACGCGAACGCCTCATACTACTCGAACTGGGGGCTCCTTCAGTCCTCGAGCCGGTACTCTTACGAGATTTTGATCTCGTAACGCGACCAGAGCCTTCTCCTGCAAAACAACACAACCAATACATACAACTATAACACATGCAAGCATACAAACTTGGCACATACACAAATATACACAAATAATACGCACATAATACATATACATTCTTTTTACACACTAACACTATACACTTCACAGAGCATTTTTAGGCCTAATTCACAATTAAGCCGAAAACCGTTCTCTACGCCTCAAAATTACAACTTTATGGTTTCTGTGTGCCATAATAGTCCCCAACAACACACCATTACAAGCAATTGCATTTTGGTCACTCCGATCAAAAACCCCCAATTTACGAAGAACGCTCATATTCAATCATGAAGAATCGTCGAATTGAAAGCCTTAATTCGACATTTTCGCAAAATTGAAGCTATAGGCATGCTATACACACTATGGGCATCCTACACCGAAGTTTAATTGAAATTCCGGGTCGGAAAATCCGGGTTCGTTTTCGGGTCGTAAACCTAATTCGGACGTTTTTCACACAAAGACGGTCTAAATCATAATCAATTCACACATACATGTTCACATGGCATAATGCAACACAATGGCAACAATTTCAAGCATTCAAACGGCAAATTTCAAGCAAAACTCGGGTTTTCATTCAAAACCCGTCTTTTCAACATTTCTAGCTAAAACTAGATAATCACAACAACAAATAACGTAAAAGCAAGTTAAAATGGAGCATTACCTGGTTCCATAGCAAGGCAACGCAACGAAAACAAGCAAAAATGGTTGAGAAATCGAAACTTGGTGTATTTTAGAGTAAGAAACCGTAAATGAGTATAATGGCACACTCACGACATTTCCGTGCTTTATATAACACTCCCAGCCAAAGGGTGAAACCGCATAGCCTTATGCGGTTCAACACCCAAACCGCATAAGCTTATGCGGTTTGCCCCTGTGGCTTTTCCTCGGTTTTTCTCGTTTTACGCCTACTTTTGAATTCCTAACTCACCTCGGCCCTGATGCAACTCCAAGTACGTCCCGTACTTGGGTCAAGGCGTCACCTACAGTCCGCCATACGCGTATACTAAGCATTTAATGTACGGTACAGAAACAGAAGCACGAACGCTCTTCACGGGGAAACACATCATTTTCCCCTCAACGGAAGGCAATCATATGCAATGACGACTACATAGACACTCCTCGGCGAGCCTAAGCATAAGCACTCTGCAATATACACCTAACTTCAAGCATTTCACTCTACATAGACGCTCCTCGGCGAGTTTAAGCACAAATACCTCACGAAACACATCCGTACATCCAAGCATTGCAACCCTTACACATGCGCTCCTAGGCGAGATTAGACATCTCTACATCCATGCACCCTTACCCAATCACCTTGCACCCTTGCGCATACGCTCCTTCACGAGACCACGCATTACATGAAGACACTACAAGTAGCAGCACCAGGCATCCGACGAAACCAAGCATATACAACGGCATTACATGACAGCATGACAAGCACAACGAAGACATCCAGCAGGCCGGCAGGCCCTCATAGCATGCACGGACCGTCACGTCCTTAAACATGTACGCCCCTCCCCGTTTAGCCCGGTTCGAAGTCCTCGTCTCACCCATGGACACATGCTTCGTTCTGCTGACTATATCGAGACTGTAATGGTCCGGATCTGGTCGTGGAGTTTGACTAACGCTCTAATCCGAGCTCAGTCAAACTGGGGGCTCTGTGGATACCCATATCCGTGCCCTCCCACACAAAACCCTGTGATGTAACACGGACTTGTATTACGCATGTCTTAACGTTGACGAAAACGGTTCTAACTAATGTCGAATTCATTTTGAGTCGTTTTAAATGTTAAAATGATTTAGGTCGCCTCACATCACACTTTAAATAAACGTTCATTTTGTCCATTTGGAGTCTAACTAGGTCCTTGTCCTGCTTCATTAGGCATGAGTTTCGCATTTGCACTACAATTAGCCCTTTTACATTAACAAGGTCTAATTCAGCACTCCAAAATTCCCAAATTTAGGCCCGGTGGCTAGATCCCCCATTTAGCCCTCTCTTACACAAAATACAACCTCACGTCTTACCTTATTTCACAAAATCTATGCAAATACACCCTTTTCATTTTTTCGGGTCTCGAGCCCAAAACCGAGCCCAAACCCAGCCTTTGGCCCGCACTCCAAAGCTCTGAACATCAAAAATATCTCAGAAATATCCCAGGTCTTTCCTTGACGTACAAGCAAGGATTACACTAAATCTTTTCGAGATATAATCAAACCGGAACTAGGAAACTACGCTAAAAATCACACCTCCAAACCGCATAGCCTTATGCGGTTTGGGGTGGCAACCGCATAAGCCTATGCGGTTTGCCCTGGCAACCGCATAAGGCTATGCGGTTTCCTGGCTTGTTCTATCCCCGGATTTCCTAATTTCTCCGAGGTATTTAGTATATATACACCCCTATACCTGACCTCGAAAAACACAATTCACAACCAGTTTTCACAGCAAACACACTACAAAACTCTCCCAAACTCTCTCAAAGCCTCAAGCACTCAAATCCTTGAGTTCAACACATCATCCCGTGTTGAATTCACCCTCCTTTTAAGTTCAAGAAGCGAAGCTCTGCCCAGATCTGAAGCGTCAGGACAAGGTAGGTACCGATCCGCTTGGATCAAAGCTTTTTCTTATTTTCCATGGACTAACAAAGGGGACTACACTTTAGCCCCCCCCGGCTTTGGCACCCAGCGCGCTTGCACTCCAAGTGTTCTATTTACTTGGTACACTCCATATCCGATGACACGCCAAAGTCGCATAAGCAATGAATTCTTATAAAATAAACCAATGGACAATTGAACTTTATTTTATTTGCATGCATCTTGCACCCTTTTCTTTTGCATTAAAATCAACTTAAACAATGAATTCGACCTTTAACTGAACCGTTTCGTTAACAAGTTAAACATGCTGAACTGAGGGTTTTAATCAATCTTTTTGCATTTGCATCTGCACTCTTTTACAAACCTTTTTCGCACTTGTACGTAGCGATAACATTAGCTCAAATATCATCTTACATGGATTGTTCTAGGCCAGTAGCGGCTATTTTTACATAGGCTTTTCTAAAAGGTTTTCATAAATCATTAATTGAATTAACTCTTTTTCTAAAGTACCCTCACCCCGAATCCATTCTGGTTTTACAAGCCTTAGATCTAGGGGTGTCGGCGTGCTCCAAAATCTAGGACATCTCTTTAGGCTTAGGACATGATAGCAGGTTCCTAATTTCCGCGATAATTAGGTGGCGACTCCAAAACAGTTTTTAAAGGTTTTTCTAACTTAATCTTTTTTAACTTTAATGCGCCCTTAAGCAAGACGCCGAGTTGGGTCCCTCGTCTTCGATCCCGGGCTCCACAAATATACTTGGTTTTTTTAATTATTAGTAGTACAATTAGTTATATTATTAGTAGTAGTTTAAACTTTTTTAGTTTTACGGCTTATCATTTATTACTAATAGTTAGTAGTATTACTCCCTCCGTTTCGGTGAGTTGTTTACGTTTACTTTATACACATTTATCGATGTGAGGAGAGAGGTAGAGGAAAAAGCAATTAAAATAATAATAAAAGTACAAATGGGGTCCCACTTGTTATAAAGTAGATAGAATTAAACAATGTGATTGGTTAATGAAGTTGGGTCCACTTTTCACATGGGTCACCAAAAATATTTATGGAAAGTGTAAACAAATGACCCGTACCCCCAAAGAAAGTGTAAACAAATGACCGGGACGGAGGGAGTAGTTGTTTTGTTATTATTAGTAGTAATATATTTCATTGTATTTAATGAAATTTGTATTGTTTTCAGAACGATTACATGAAGAAAATGGCGGAAAAGGAGGCCGGGAAACTAGATATGACTGAGGACCAAATCTACCTTGAAACAGCAGGAGGCTTCGACAGAAAAGGTAGAGTTTATGGTACCGGAGAGACGGCTACGCAGTTCTTTGAACCGCCAAATGTCACGAGGAGTAGTAGAGCCGGTCACGCGCCTACTTATGTTCCCGGCGTCGTATCGAAGACAATGGCCGAGAACGAACACTTAAAGGCGAGATTGAAGGAATTTGAAGATAGGCAGAACATGATGATGACATTCATGCAACAGAAGTTCGGTTTCCCTCCTGCTGATCAATCATGTAATCCCGGCCTGTCACCATTTCGTCGCGACGACTTCTCCGACGACCACGGCGATGCTCACGGCTTCGGTAGTATTGTCCCTCCCACCTAGTTATGTGAATGTAGGTAGTTTAGGTAGTTAAGTAAGTTTGATTTCTCGAACTTGTGGTTGTGAACTTGTAAGGACGTACTTTGTATTATTTAAGTTCGAAAATTTATGGAATGGTGACTTTTCAGTATTTAGGTACAGCGTCAGCTGTCCAATTGGTTTTGGTGTACTGTAATTTTCTGAATGCAGGGGTCATTTGTATCGGAATTGTAACAAATAAAAACACCAAAATGGTGTGGAAAACGGCAGAAAAACCTGCTGCCCAAAACCAAAAAAAAAAAAGCCTGCGACGGAATTTCCGTCGCAAAGCCTTTAAAAATTTGACCATTGCGACGGAAATTCCGTCGCAATTGGTCAACCTAAGTCAATATTTTGACCTACGACGGAAGTTCCGTCGCACAAAGTTAAGAAATCTTGACTTTCTACAGGGCTCCTCTGACGCATTCTTGCGACGGTTTTTCCGTCGCACATACCCATCCGCGACGGAAATTCCGTCGCAACAAAGTTTTTCGACGAAATATTGCGTCGACACGTTGGCGACGGATTATCCGTCGCTATTACTGTTTCGCGACGGATTTTAGTGATTTTGCGACGGATGGGTCCGTCGCTGTTGGCAGTTTTTTTTGTAGTGTGCCCCTTTAATTCTACGTTTTTTCGGGCTTGTATATATAGGCTCGAGTTAGGTTTTAAAACATACTTTTTTTTTTTCATTCACTTTTTACGGCTACTTAGAATATTTGGAGAACTTAAACAAGAGGATTGTTTCTACTACTTTGCAACTTCATAATTTCAGTAATTTAGATTTAATCTTTCGCTTTAATCGTGTTAATCATATTTAATTCGTTCATCTTTATTGTGATCATGATTTCCAATTATCGTTGTTTTGCCCTAAATATGAATAGTTAAACCCTCTTCTAGGGTTAATAGGGATCGATGACTAGTAATTAGGATTTATCATGGAATTTGGTGACCTTTTGATTGTTTGTTGTTAATCTTATCGCATACCCTAATTTCACGATCAATTAATCAAAGGCCACGATTGATCGTTTGACCTAGGAAACCTTAACCTAAGATCGAAAGTCGGGTTAAGGTTAGCCTTGTGTGCGAGTTAGTGAAGCGAGGCCAATTATAGAGCTTTAGGATTGATTTCGATCCGAGAGGACTTGTCGTTTTCCGTTAGCGCGAGCAATTACTAGTTACCTAATTTCTTGTTAGCCTTAGTATTACGTCATCGTGAACCTACGACCCTAGAATTCTCCCTCTATAGACTTACACCCTTTAAGTTTTAGCTTACCATTAGTTTTGGTGACAAAAATCCAACCAACTCTACCTTAAGTACACTAGAAACCTCAAAGTTCATAGTAGTTCCGACCATCTTCTAGTGGATTCGACACCCTGCTTACCGCTAGCTATTAGTTAGTAGGTCCGTAGGTTTATTTTGACATACGTGACGAGACTTTAGCCTTGTCACTCGAACCCCGTGGCCTCAAATCAAACGGCTCTGGTGTCATCTTAGAAACCAACTCAACTAAAATGATATGTTGAGAGCTGGGGTGTATTAGAGAGAATATAAAATTAGTGTTGACTCTTTAACCATTAGTTTCAACATATTGTTGAGTTGATTTCCGACATGATATTAGTACCTTTTGACCTAGGGTCACGAGTTCGAATCATACCCTCCTTAATTTCAAAGTAGAATATCTAATTAGTATCATGTCTGACATACCTGTAGTGACATGTGTGCGAGTATATTATCGATTATGGGTCACCAGTCATCTTTTCAACTTTTTATTTGAGTTGATTTCTAACAATACAAATTTTATAGTGAATATGACTCATTGTATGAGATAATTTAGAAGTAATTGTGTTATCTTTCAAAACTAATCTAAGAATTTGACTTAAAATTAATTGTATTTTGCTTCAAATATAACCCTGGTTGTACATGAAAAGTAACGATATTTTATTAAACACAATGTATACCAGATAAAAAAAAATTACGAGTTACGAAAAACTTTAAACAGCAAAAATTTTCTTGATATGTGCATGTCTCTGCTACCGCTAACTCATACTCACTATCAAACTTCATCAATAAAAACATTAAAATCATTAAAATATCGTCACCGATCATTACAAAGTAATTTTGAATAATTTGGTATCGAGCAAGTGAAGGAATAGATCACGGGGTGAGATCGGCGGTTTTCGACGAGTTTAGTGGTTGAGTGATAGTAAATATTACTATCTTTGTTAATGAATGTTGTAGCATTAAAATGATTGTTATACATAATGATAATGGTAAAAAATTACAGTTAGGTGTATAGGTAGTATAATCAATAGTTAAGTTGAGATTGTTATGTGTGGGTGAGAGTGTGCTAAGGCCGTAGATTGATATTAGATGCCGGTGTTCTAAAATTTAAATGAGACCCTTATATTAATTTTAACATTGTCATATAGAATGAAAAATGAAATCAATATATTGGATTAATTGTCAAGCACAACCTTTAAAAAATGAGTTTTGTCAAACACCACCTTTAAAAGAAATTTGCCAATTACCACTTTAAATAAATAAATTTGTCGACTACGACCTTTTGGCCTGAGTTGACCAAATGCCGACGTTAACTAACCAGAATACATGTTTTTTCTTCATCTTTATTTTCTTACCTCCCTCAAATTCGAATTTTTATCTTTCAAAACCCATAATACGCCCCCTCAAATTAAGAATTTTACCACTAAAGCCTAGAAATTCATCCTTCCAACGTTCTCCGGTGACCAAATGTCGAAATTTTGTTGACTTAAGTCAAACTTAGGCCAAAAGGTCATGTTTCACAAAAAAAAAAAAAAAAAAAAAATTAAAGGTGGTAATTGACAATTTTATTTTTTTTATAAATGGTGTTTGACAAAATGCGTTTTTTTAAAAGTTGTGTTTGACAATTAATCATATTGTTATTAAGAATACTATTTTCTCATTTGTAAGGAAGAGTATATAGATACATAATACACACAAAACAATTTCAAATATCCCATTAACTTTTATTTTACACTACGATATATAAATTATACTTCTAATTGATTGGGGCTCAAAAAAATTTGAGGCCTGTGTTATGAGAACATAATAAACATGTTAAAAATCGACTCTCATTAGGGGTGGGAAATTACGATTCAGTTAACAAAACTGTTAAGGTTCACGGTTAACAGCGTTAACGGTTTGGCCTAAATTCGAATTGTAACCAATCTGTTATGAACAGTTACTAAAGGATCGGTTAACTAGTTAAATGTTAACCGTTAAATTACCTCTAACAATTTCGTAAATTAAAATTTTAAATAAATAACTACTTGTCAAAATATGTAACAATGTTAATAAGCAAACGACTTTAAGATATTTGATATTTTGTCTTTTAAAATTCAACACATTTCATATCTAAACAAAAAATCAACACGAACAACATCTTCACAATTTTTTTTGTCCACACCACTACTACTACTACTACAATGTCAAGACTCAAGTGATTCCACTAGACTACACCTAATACTAGAGCTTTATTGAAGCTTGTCGCCTTGTCGGTAGCATAAGTCAGAAGATAGGTAGGTGCTTGGAATATTTTACATAAATTAACTACTCCGTAATTCATTGATAATCTTTCATAAATATATTTCAATCACAAATTCTTATTTAATATGGGTATATCCGTCTTAAATTAAGACAGATTTAGTATTTCGAATAAGACAAAAAAAACAAGTGGATAGAAAAGAGGTACTCCCTAGTCTCTTCATCCCAAAATAATTGTCTCATTTCTATTTATAGAAGGTTTTAACAAAGTATTTTAAAAAAAAAAAAATCTTTTTCATTACCACTCCTTAAATCCACATAAAATAGAAAGGGACAATTATTTTGGGATGGAGGGAGTAATAGATTTGTTTTCTATGTGCAAGTGGGAGAGTATTTGACTCGTCTTAAGCTTAAGATGGATAACCCGTCTTAAGCTTAAGACGGATAACTGATAAGTCCATATTTTACGTATATTTTATATATCTATCCCCCGTCATTTTATACTTATCACGACATATTTAGTACATTTTGTATAATATTCTCTCCTTTTGCGGTTTACTACGAGTTTGTTATATTACTAGTAATAAAGCCCGTGCGATGCACGGGTTTTAAAATGTGAAAATTAATGAAAAAACTAAATGTAAACTAAATTGTTACAAAACTAAATGTAAAACAAAAAATCTCACGACGACTAAATGTAAACTAAATTGTTACAAAACTAAATGTTAAAAAACTAAATGTTAAAAAACTAAATGTAAACTAAATTGTTACAAAACTAAATGAAAAAATAAAATCTCACGACGACTAAATGTAAACTAAATATTTAATTTGTGAATAATTTGTACTATGTCATTCAATGAGTAGAATCTCAATTCCATGGATTCCATAAATTGCTGAACAATTAAAATATCCTACAAAAATAATACTTCGTACAAACTATATTAGAAATTATCATATCAGTTTAAAAGTAAAATTATGCAAATGTTTTAAATTAAAAATATGTTAACTCATATGTAATGAACTGTTAATGAAAAGCACTAAATATATTTTAAGTGATTCATAATAATTGCAATCACGTTATACAATAAAACTAACTAACATGTAGCACATCAATAAGGCTCATCTATATATATATAATTAAAAAGCAAGTTAAACAACTTTATTTCACCATCAAACAACCACAACTCACTATTTGCTAAAAAATCCCCCTTTATTAAGCCACGTGTCATCATATTAAAAAAACAACATTTTAAATAAAAAAAATAAATAGAAAATGATACTCCCTCCATTCAAGACCAAACACTACGGTTGTTTTATCACATTTGTCGAGGCGAATGTCGGAACGGAAATATCTATAATTTCACACGATAAAAAAATTTAAAAATTGGATATTAATATTGTACGCATAAAGACGAATCAAACAAGATCACACACGGTTATATTTTCACTTATAGATTGTCGGGAATTTCAAAGATTACCGACACATATGAATAGTGTCAAAAAGACAAATGTTTGGTTTGGACTTGAATGGAGGGAGTATTAAATAAGATCCATTATGACACCTTTTCATATATCTTTTAATTTTCATCTATCTGATTCCTATTTAAATGTACAATTTACTCATATATAAACATAATAAATTTAAAAAAAATAAAAAAATTTAACTTAAAATTTTAAAATCTATACTCAAGTCATATAATTTATATAATTTCATATTCGCTATATATTTTAAAAAATTTATATCTTTATATTAGTTTTAATAGCATCATACGAACTATCATCTAATTAGATTATATATAAATAAATTTGATATTTTTTCTAAAACAAAATGTCCATTTTAGTAGTATCATACAGATTATCATCTAATTTCTCTTAAGCATCATATTAGTTTCTTTATATCTTCAGCTTCAGCATTTTGGCTTTTTAAATAATATTATACGAGATTTTTGTTGGAAAATTTTTATCTAATTTCTCTTAAGCATCATATTAGTTTCTTTATATCTTCAGCTTCAGCATTTTGGCTTTTTAAATAATATTATACGAGATTTTTGTTGGAAAATTTTGTGATTTAAAATTAATATAATTGGTAAACATAATTTATTGTATCACTCAAGTGTTTTAATGGGTATGAAAACAATTAATTATGGTGGTTAAAAGACTTTGATTATTTTATTTATGATTTATATTTATGTATTTCAGAATTAAAATCCTATGAGGCTTAAAAAGCAAGTTAAACAACTTTATTTCACCATCAAACAACCACAACTCACTATTTGCTAAAAAATCCCCCTTTATTAAGCCACGTGTCATCATATTAAAAAAAACAACATTTAAATAAAAAAAATAAATAGAAAATGATATTAAATAAGATCCATTATGACACCTTTTCATATATCTTTTAATTTCCATCTATCTGATTCCTATTTAAATGTACAATTTACTCATATATAAACATAATAAATTTAAAAAAAATAAAAAAATTTAACTTAAAATTTTAAAATCTATACTCAAGTCATATAATTTACATAATTTCATATTCGCTATATATTTTAAAAAATTTATATCTTTATATTAGTTTTAATAGCATCATACGAACTATCATCTAATTAGATTATATATAAATAAATTTGATATTTTTTCTAAAACAAAATGTCCATTTTAGTAGTATCATACAGATTATCATCTAATTTCTCTTAAGCATCATATTAGTTTCTTTATATCTTCAGCTTCAGCATTTTGGCTTTTTAAATAATATTATACGAGATTTTTGTTGGAAAATTTTTATCTAATTTCTCTTAAGCATCATATTAGTTTCTTTATATCTTCAGCTTCTGCATTTTGGCTTTTTAAATAATATTATACGAGATTTTTGTTGGAAAATTTTGTGATTTAAAATTAATATAATTGGTAAACATAATTTATCGTATCACTCAAGTGTTTTAATGGGTATGAAAACAATTAATTATGGTGGTTAAAAGACTTTGATTATTTTATTTATGATTTATATTTATGTATTTCAGAATTAAAATCCTATGAGGCTTAATGCTTATGATTATTATTAGTATATATGTTACACAATAATATGAGGTATCTCATTTAAATATGCGTGTACCTATGAACACACACACACACACACACACACACACACACACACACACACACACACACACACACACACACACACACACACACACACACACACACACACACACCCACACACACACACACACACACACACACACACACACACACACACACACACACACACACACACACTCGTATAGAAAAAATAATATTATTAGCTTGGGACACACACACACACACACACTCGTATAGAAAAAATAATATTATTAGCTTGGGTGATTTAGTGGTTTGAATACGTCTTTAAAAGTCATTTATCAATCTTTTAACAAATTCTTATTATTTTATTTTAATTAATCTTTTGTATGCATTGTATATTTAAAGTCATCATCTAATAAAAATACTAATAAAAATAGGCAAATCTTTAATTTACTCTATCTTTTAATTCATATAACTAAAATTAAGATGATCATAGAATTCATTGTGGTACAATTTTTTAGCACGAAAATTAACTATTTATTCATTTATGTTAGGGGGGAAAACAATGAAAAATTATTACGTCATATATGATTTAATTGGTTTGTTTGTTTTCCTTTTAAATTAGTTTAAGCATATTAAAAATAGATTTGAAAGTTGTTTTACGTATTTTTTTTTTTTTAACTTTTGAAATTACCCATTATTCATTATTACCCCAAAATTTTAACAGAGTATGTAATATTTGGTACACTCTCTATAGTCTATATTATTTTAAATTAAAGGTTTGAAATTGGTACATATAATATATATTGCAATTGTACGAAGTATCAAATAATGTGTAACGAACCCCCAAAAAAAAGATAGTGAAATATATGCAAACTGAAAATTCAAGCATAACGATGTTGACTATCTAGACACATAGATAGAGAGTCAATAAACATATTTTATTAGATATCTATAAAAATAATACAAATCACGAAAAGTATTAAGACAACCCGTGATTTTCACGGGACGCAGAACTAGTTATAATAAAATACATAAATCTACATGTATCGGTTACATAAATATACGAAGTAGTGTATTAGTATTAATATAGTACTCCGTAGTTGTATGCTTGTATCTTGTTTTTGGTATCTATATATGAATTTGTTATCACCTCTTACAATATAAAAGAAAATCCCGCCAAAGTTCACATCATTGTATCAAAATATACGTAAGTACACAAATTACTTTTGTAACTAATAATTTGTAAAAAAACAAATGCTATAAACGAAATTGAGGAAGCCAAATAAACTAAATAATTCACAATAAACTAACTAATTATTGTAAAACAAATATAATGCTATAAGCAAAATTGAGGAAGCCAAATAAACTAAATAATTCGCGATAAACAAAACAATTATCATATTGCTAAATTTACTTTTAGAGAATATCCATATAATATTAATAATAATATCAAACTTATTAAATTACGAATTTTACGAATTTCATAAATAATATCAAAAATATTAAATTAAGAGTTTATTCATATTAAAAAAACAAATAATTATGACTCCATAATCACAAATAGCACAAAATTAAATAGTTGATATGTAGCGACCAAAACTTAATATATAGATGTATTGTAACTTTGTCACTAATAAATTCAAATAAAACGATCAATCATAATTAAAATTGTAATGTTTAAAATTTTGGGTATATAGATGCTCACCATATAATTATTTCACTGCAACTGATTTCAGGCGTAAATCTTCATATAACATATTAATTGAATCTTGTACCTACAAATAAAAAAAATCATTAAATAAAAAAAAATAATATTGGAAAGCATAGAATCATAAAATTACACAAAGCTTGGTAATAGGGTATACGTATATGTATATATACTTTTTATAATTGTTGAGTTTGAGTTTACTTATTATACTTGTAGAGTTTGAGTTTAGCTAGATTGATATGGTAGAGTTTGATTTTGTATTAGTGTCGATCTTATTAACTGGAATTTGAAGCTAAAAATTATAATTAAATTTATCTAATACAAATTTAGTGTTTTGAAAAAGTTGGACTCTCTCACAGGCCTCGAAAAAACCTCCAATTATATAGATATATTAATTTGCAGGATGGAGATTTATGAGCTGAAATTGTCGTGGAGCAAGCGCGGGTCGTGAATTATGCGAGTTTGAAGATAAAACCCGAGCAAGACAAAGCATTATGGACCGGAATAATAAAATAAAACCATGGGCCAAGATGACTTGTATGGGATGTAAGCTCAACTTGTAGTTAGATTAGATTTAAAACAAAAGAACCTGACTTTGAGTTTTACTTCCAGTTAGTTTTAGTTCTAGTTTTAGTTTTATTTCTCAAGTTTTATACGGAGTAGTAAGTTAGTTTCAAGCAACTTTTAAATTTAGGAAAAACACACTTTCATTCAAGTTTTCTACTTTGACAATATCGATGCTTTTTCTTCAGGATTCAATTCAAGATTAAGTTTTCCTATTCCTTTCTCTCTATTTTATTTTGATTATGTTTATTGTTATTGTTGTTTATGATTTCTCCATAATATATGAGTAATTAATTTTAGGGTTTTATCTTCGCTAATTGTACAAGCATGTTTTAATTGTTAATTGATAGGATTGCGAAGTTGTTTGTTCGAGTTTGATTAGGTTTTATCACGATTATTAGATGATGATTCTTGATTGAGTTTGACATAAGATTATTTGTAGCTATCAACGGAAGTTGGGCGATATTTTGGTTGAGTGCTAATCGGTTGATTTGAGTCGTCTATTACAGTTATAATTAATTCAAAATGCGGAAGATGAGATTTAATTAGGAACACAATCTATTCAAGGTTATAAAAGCTTTCACTGGAGTGTGAGTTTGAATAACTGAGATTTATCTACGGTCTAATTTACATGCGGGAGCGGGGATTAAACTTGTTTAGGAAGAATTATCGTTACTCGGGAGAGAGCGTTTTATTCCGGAGTTGTAGTACTCTCACTTGAACAACAATTAAGCAACCTTGTCGTTATTTGTGAGCTTGTTTAGCGATGATATGAACCCTTGTCTTTTACTATTGTTGAATCGCCTTCTTTAGTTTATGACTATTTTTATTAGCATAGTTTATTTAGCTTTTTATCATACCCATTATTAGTTTGCGTAGATAACTTGTAATTTGAGACAACCTGGTACTTAGTCTTTGACCTCCCTGTGATCGACTTGTATGCTACGACACCCGTACGCTTACGGTATAAATTTAAAACGTAACAATAACCCGCTTTAAGTAAGACTTATTACATTTCGATTAACTTTTTAATTAACTCTTAATTAATACACCAACTTTTGTATCTCATCTTTCAATATTATACTATCTCGATCTTTAATCGGTTATTTGGATAAAAAGAATATTATAATCCACATGCTTTCACCCCATTATTGATATTAACAAAAAAAAAAATGTGATCTTCACCCTTAAATAATCAGTTAAAAATGAAAATAATATAATGTTAGAAGATTGGGCGTAAAGGTTGATTTATTGAGAATTAATCAATATGTTGATATATTTATGGATGATCATTAATAGATTGGTTTATTAAGTATGAAATATCCTAAAGTCTTTGTAACGGCGAATTTATTCATTTTAATGTTGAGATGTAGTATAGAGTATTTCATATTGTTTTTCCTCTAAGTTTAAAAGTTTGTTGAATTTAAGGCGGATATTATCGATCTTGAGTGTGACTTTGTGGTAAATTTTATTATTTTTGTAGATAGTTCATTTTATTTTATTATCGCTTCATTTTTTAATAATCTTTTTCATTTTTAAATTTTAAACAAAAGATCAACTAAGCGTTTAATAAAAGTCATGCCAAAATATAGGGAAAATTCATAACTCCCACCTACTCTATACTACTTTTTCAAAACTCCCACCTAGTGTAACTTTTTTTCATAACTCCCACTTATTGTAACATTATTTGTACAAATCTCCCACCTTTTTTGAGTATTTTATTCTTAAATTACTACTAATTGAATATTCGACACGTTTAAGTTATATTTTCAATCGTAATTCAATGTTATATTCTCTTTTATCCTTATTACTTATGTCTATCTTTAGTTATAAGGTGCTTAGTTGGTCATTATTGTCAAACTGACTATGTTCCATCCTTTAACTTTTCCTCTACTAAAATCAAGTTAAATTTTTACCGACCCATCGAAAGACATTATAAGTGAAGAGGGTGAGTTAAAATAGAGATAAAATTTAATATAACTTCAATGTTCAATTGAAATTATAACTTCAAAGAGACAAACTTTCCAATTTGTGGTAATTTTAGAAAAAAATACTCACAATAGGTGGGAGTTATGAAAAACAGTTACAATAGGTGGGAGTTTTGAAAAAGTGGTATAGAATAGGTGGGAGTTATGAATTTTCCCCAAAATATATGTTGAAATATGATTGAATTGGAGAAATTATGAGTTACTCCGTAGTATGCTTACTTTGACTTTTCAAAGTTTCTTATATACTCCATGACTTTCAACTTCTCTGCCATCACTCGCAAAATTCGACAAAAAATCAGAGTGATGGGAGATGAACAAATTAAGGGCATATCAACTTCATTAAGAGGTAAACTTACATCTTTACCTCTTGTAATTTCCTCTAAACCTACCATTTACAAGGCCCCTAAACATGTTATTAAGGTCAATGAGGAGTGCTATCGACCTTCTATTGTATCGATTGGTTCTATCTATTATAAATATCCGTCCTTAGAAGCCATGGAAGAGCTAAAATTAAGGCACTTACAATGCTTCCTAGACCATAGCAACAACCTTTACACCCTAGAGGACTACCTCGACATTATAAGAAAGTGGGAACAGAAAGCACGCGGTTGTTATGCAGAAAAGATAACTCTTTCTAGTAGTGAGTTCATTGAAATGGTATTGGTTGATGCATCGTTTATTATATTTCTATTCTTTAGCTATCAATTTTCGCTTGAGAATCATCCTTGTAAGGATAAGATGGTGGAGGTGTTTTCTCCGGTGGAGCGTGATTTATTTTTAGAAGAAAATCAACTCCCGTTTTTCATTCTCAATGACCTATACGACTTGGCATATGGTACGAGTTCATATCCTCGTGTTTCATTCATCGATCTCACTTGTTTCTTTCTAGACAATAGATTTATACGTGGAAGATACGATACAAATGTAACGACCATTAGTAGAAAGATCGGAGAGAGGACTACTATTAAGCATTTAGTCGATTTCTTAAGAATGTACTTCATATTACCTACAAAACTTCGTCAACATCAATCGAATATCAATAACACTAACCATGATCAGCCCCAATTTCCTTTGAGTGTGACTGAGTTAAGTGCAGCTGGAGTTAAGTTTCTCGCAACTAAAAGCAAGAGTTTACTAGACATACAATTCTCCAATGGGGTGTTACACATCCCAAGTTTTATCATTCAAGACACGACAGAACCCTTATTTCGAAGTATACTGTTGTTTGAGCAATGCCTCCATTATTTCGACTCGTACCTCATCGATTACATTTATTTTCTTTTTCATTTGATAAAATCTCCAAGAGATGTAAGAATACTTGTCAAAAATGGGATCATTGATGGTTGGCTAGCAAGTGATGAAGAAATTTCAAATATGTTTAATGGTATCACCAATTGCATACCAATTAATCTACCAAATTACTATTATTCTTCAATTGCTAGGGATTTGAATGCATATGCATCCACTCCTTGGCATAGATGGAAGGTGATTTTGAAGAGGGACTATTTTAGTCATCCATGGGCTATTATTTCAGTCATCTATGCAATTTTACTTCTTATTCTTACTTTGTTGCAAACTATTGGTGGATTCACATCCAACAAGTAGCCTACTTTTAGCAATAAGTCTCTCTTAAGATGAATTATCCGTCTTAAACTTAAAACGGGTCAACTATTTCTTCACTTGCACACATAAGATAAAACACTTTACTTTTTCTTACACTTTTTGCTTTTGTCTTTTCCTAACTATTTGGTCTGTCTTAAGCTTAAAACGAATTAGCCGTTTTATATGAGAATTTGTGTACTTCTAGATTGTAATAAGGTTATGTTTTGTAGCGTACATAGCAATTATATTTGACTAAGTACTTGATTTGACTACTCCTTTTAACTGATTTTGTTCTCTCCAATTATATCAATGTTATTTCCAATTATCTCGTAGCTAGTTTTTTATTGCTAAATCCTACGGTGTCTTTTTCGCTAAATATTATTTAATGTATACATTAATCAAAATTCAATTTAACTAATTTGCAAATTTGTGTCGAGAAATGAATATATGAATAATTTGTATTGGGAAAAATTGAAATGATATAATAGTTATGAAACATCATTTTCATCCCAGAATTGAACCAAACACTAGATATTAGGAATGGAGTTTCAAACCCACACCACCCAGATTTTAATCCTCATTTCAAACTCATATCACTATGTGAACCAAAAGCCCTTACTAATTGATATAAGTAATTGTTATGTTCTTCAATGGACGTTTCTAGTCAGAAATTATAATATAAACTTATATAATGCAAATTAAGGCCATCTCCCCAAAATTCAAATTGATTTTGATGGGAAAACATTCAACCTACCTTTGTTTAAACTTTTAACCAAATGAAAAACTTTTTCCCATGAATTTGCAATCATGGGAAGCAAAATCTTATATCGAACTTCATGGAAAGTGTAAAATTATGTTTGGTTGCCAATTTGGGAAGTCTATTCCACGAGAATTATGAGTTACCTAGCAGGGGGGTTAGATAAGTAACTTCCTACACGGAGTATATAACAACGGAAGATAAAACCTCATAAGATAATTAAAACCTGATCAAATGATTATTTATTATTTTATATGTTAAAAGTTATATTGAAAATTCTACACACTTACAAATAGTGTTCAAAAAAAGAAACGTACACAATTTATCTGAATGGCAAAGGTAGAAAGTAGTAGAATAGAGGGAAAATCATAGTTCGAGTCCTTAAAGTATACTCATTTCATTCATATCCACATGGTATATTTCTCTTTTGGACACTATTCATACTTAAACATTTAATTGCAAATCAATCAATCAATCAATCAATATATCTATATAATTGAAAGTTTTTTCGAGCGACGTGAGAGAATCCAACTTTTTAAAAACTCTTCATTTCAAATTTTAATATTTTTGATATTATATTATTTGGCTATCTTTTATTATAAATAAATTAATTATGCTATATATTATTTATAATATCTTTTTATAGTTTAGATCATTTAAATCCTAAAAGAGTCTGAAAAAAAATTAAAAAAATTTCTGAATAATTTTATCTATTATCTACTAGATCATTTTAAACCCGTGCATCTACCAAAGACCAACTCAATGTAGGATTTGATTGATCTAAACTACAAAAGATATTTAACACATAATATATAGCATAATTAATTTATTTATAATAAAAGATAGCCAAATAATATAATTAACACATATTCTTACACATAATAATGATTCTATAATATAATTAACACATATTCATACACATAATAATTAACTCAATGTTGGATTTAAAATAATGATTCTGTTTTTCATCATACACTCATTTTATTCTCCTATTTTTGTTCTCCTTTTTTTCATGATCAATTAACACATATTCATTATTTAAACATAGCTTAATATAATTATATAATGATAATTTTGTTCTGTTTTGTATATTGTAGATGTAATATGGATGAACTACGAGGAAAGCTAAATTTAATGATTGGTTATATAGATAACAACATTTTACTAACTTTAGATACTTTTATTTTTTTTTCTTAGTTATAGATTTAATTTTAATTTTGAAAAATCAATCTATTAAATAAGAATTTTTGTTCATTTAAAGCTTTCATGATCCAATTAATTAGTTTTTAATTTACAAAAATTCTGAGTAACAAATTGGCACACGTATAATACAAGAGTTGTTTGATAAATAAAATTGATCCTTAACTTTACTTGATAAGAATTAATCTCAGAAAAAGAATTGATACAAAATATGATTTTCGCATAATTATTTTATGAGACATTTTTCCAAAACTTACAAATCGTTCTAAACTAAAACATTTTTATTACTATGTAGCATTGAGAATTTATGTTTTGGAAAAATGACAATTGTATACTTGGACACAAAATTAGTAATCTTATCATTAAAAAATATTTAATTACATTTTTTCCCCATTTTAACCCCATGATGATTAATTAGTGAAAATATTGTAACAAAAACTAAAACAAATTATTTGATTTAGTAGCAAAATAATCTTATTTATAAAAATATGACGGATCTTTAGTTTGGGTATATAATAATAAATTATGGAATATCATTTAAATATTACTTATTGATTAATTAATTTTTCTTTTTGCAATGTCATACTTAAAACCTGTGTTTCGCACGGGCTTTACTACTAGTATCTCTTGATATATAAGTGAAAATATATTCATATATAATTTTTTTTATTCATCTTTACGATCACATAATTAAAATTGGGATGTTTTGGAGTCGGTCTCACACTATTGAGTCTAATCATGTGATTTGGGATGTTTGCATGGTCGGATAAAGATGATAACTTTGGGTGTTGTGATGGTTTATTATGGCTATTTTTGAGTTCTTATGAATATTACTCCGTATTAAGTTGTTTATTATATTGTTTGGTCATTGAAATGTTTAGGATGAGTATGGATGGTTATTAAATGGTTAACTGTGTTGCTATTGAGTTTAAGATGGATGTTGAGGTGATTTTGGAGTTAAAGGTTGACTAGATTGGTATTGATTATGAATTGGCTCGAGGTTGAATTGAATTGTTTGTATGCTTGATATGAGTGTGCGTACGGGTACTATTCTGGCACGTACGTGAGGAGTTCCGACGTCTTTTGTAGGACGGTGCCGCCTGCCGTGGGTTCTCATCCATTTTGTAGTGGCTCTAAGACTATGGTTATCGAAAGTCCTTTTGTAGGGGCGCCAGTGAGCGCCACTCTTTTATAGGGGTGGTTATTGTATGTCCACACTCTTTTGTAGGGTGTGCTTGCCAAGTTTAGCCTATTGTTCGAGGCATTTTGTAGTGCCACCATAGGGTCGAGATCTTTTGTAGGGTCCGGGGTGTTTTGTAGCGTCCAGTACTCCGTGCTTACTCTTGCGATTGATTGTTGATTGTTGTTATTGTTTGTCACTTTGTTGATGACATTCAGGTTGGTTGTTGACTGTCACTTTGTTGATGACAGGTTGAGCTTGTATGATTGTAAGATGGTTGGTTGTTTATATTTTGATTATAGGTCGCAGGTTGAGTTGGTTAATTAATGAGTGAACTTGAGGTTGACCTATGTTGATCATGTACTTGGGTTGTATTGTTGTTTGTTTTGATTATGTTGAAATATGACTGGGGAGCACCTAGTTACTCCCCACTGATTGTGGTTGTTACTTTCTTTGTGGCAGGTTAGCGCGGGTTCGGGATTTGAAGTGTGAGAAGCCGTGACGATTGACCCCGTAGCTAGTTTTTGTTGAGGAACTTTGATTGGACTTCGTTTAGATCATGCATTAGATCAGACTTGTCGTTGGTTTTTCGTTCTTATGTACTTTGGAGGTTTGGATTGTAAGGGGTATTTACTCCCCGTTTGCTAGGCCTCAAGGCCTACTCTTTTAGCTTATGTTTGTTTAGTGAGTGACGACTCGAATTACACGGTGTTTCCGCCACCGTGCTTTTCATCTTTATTCTCATTTTCTCTTTTAAAACCCTTTTTAAATCGTATTTTAATTTGTTGAAAAATCTGGGTTGTTACAACTACGATATATAAATTATACTTCTAACTGGTTGGGGCTCAAAAAAGTTTGAGGCCCGTGTTATGAGAACATAATAAACATGTTAAAAATCAACTCTCATTAGGGGTGGGAAATTACGGTTCAATTAACAAAACTGTTCAAGTTCACGGTTAATCACGTTTGCGGTCTAGCCTAAATTCGAATTGTAACCAATCTGTTATGAACAGTTACTAAAGGTTCGGTTAACCAGTTAACCTTAACAGTTAAATTACCTCCAACAATTTCGTAAATTAAAATTTTAGTTAAATAACTACTTGTTAAAATATGTGTAACAATGTTAATAAGCAAACGACTTTAAGATATTTGATATTTCGTCTTGTAAAATTCAATAACAAAAGTTTAAAAAATATGTGAAAAGGAAGAACTAATAATTATGAATAGATGAAAAATTAAATTGAGATTAGGAAATTTTAACAAAGGAGAACGGAGTTAGAGCATGTGTAATGGGTGATATTTCCTCAATAAAATTAGTTAAATTAGTCTTATAAAATTCTTTCAATGTAATTGTAAGGTGCATTTAGTTTTTCAATATAAGAACTAGGTTCAAAATTAAGAACCAAGTTCTTCATTCTATAAAACTAATTTTAATGACGAAAGAAAATAGAAAATAGGCACCAGGTCATATAATAAGACAAAATATAAAGTCTTACCATTGAAGTTAAAAGTTCTTAATTTAGAAATTGATGCAATATGAGGGAAGTGGATTAGGTTACCCTAAGGGTAACAAAGGGTTGTTACCCTACTAATGATAATTGGCCATGTGGAATTTTAATTTGTATTTTTTATTTATTTAACATTAAGTTATTAGCTTAATTATTTTGATGTCGGTGAACTTCAATCTAACACTACCTTAATTATCTCAATTGCATTTAACATTTGTCTCTTTATTTTTTTTCCGTAACTAATAGTTTCCTTAATTTGTTCATATGTATTTTTTTTTCTTGGTTAATAATTGTTTCCTTAATTTATTCAAGTGTATATATTTTTTCCTTAATATTTTCAATTGTGTAAGTTTAATTAATAATATTTATGTTAATTGATTTTAGTTGTTAAATTTTTTCATTATTGTTATATTTTTGCCTAGACGTAAATTTGATTCGATTTGTTCATTGATATAAATTTTTTAATCTGAGGTCAGAAAAAATATATTTATGCAAGTCAAATTGAAGTTTTGTATATTTTTAACGTCATATATAATATCCGAAATATACAAAATGATTCACACCATAACCATTACAATATTACCGTTGTTTTTCTAAAACCCATTAACAAACAAAATTACGGGTTTTAAAGAAAACATACATTAAACTAATATTAATAATTTTTTTTCAACTACTTTGTATACTATTATAATTAAAATAAAAAAAAATCTTTAATTCGGAGAAAATCACAATGTTGGTCGATTGTTTTTCAATTATTTAATCTAAAAACGGGTTCAACATGCCCATTGCATGTAAACTTTTTTATGGTTCTTTAATTAAATGTACTCGTACACGATTAAAATGGAGAAAGTAGTTATGAGTAAGAACATGTTCTTTCAGACCTTTTAGAGTTGAATCGAATCGAATCGAATCAATCGAAATAATCGAACTAAATCGGCGAATGAAGTTCAATTAAATAACATAGATGTCTTTGAATTAGGCCCGAATCGAAGTGGTGAATGGCCCAATCGAAGTGGAATGGCCCAATCGAATGTTGAATCGAATCAGGCCGAAGTGGTGAGGCCCAGGCGAATCGAAGTGAGTTGAGCTGAATCGAAATGTCTTTGAAAATAAAATTTGGAAAGAACAGGTCCTAGGTCTTATGAAAAGCCGTCTTACACTAAATTAATATAATAGTTAAAATAAATAAATTAAAATATAAAAAGAAAATAAAGGAAAAAGAAAAAGAACTAAAATGTCTCACACAAGTATCGTTGAGTAGTTATTTACATTAATTAAAATTAACAAATAAAATTAGCATTGTCTTAAAAAAAAAAAAAAAATATTAGCATTAATTAATACGGAGTACTCCATAACTAGAGGTGAGGACAAATAAACACAAGGTGCAGTTAAAAAAAAAAAATTTCACTATACTCTTGACACGTGGCATGGTTTCATTCGCAGGGTAACAAAACTTCTTTACCCTTGGGGTATCCTTAGCCTTTTCGCAATATGAGTTGACATATAAAGAACCATTTGTAAGAATAATTTTATTGTAAGATTATTGTATGCGTACAACGAACAATAAAAATACTCAACGCCACATTTAATGTCACATCATAAATAAAGTTCTTAACAGCCTATTGGCCGTTGTATGTCTGTAGCGGTGTCGTTTTAAGCGTTGTCTTATTTTAACGTTCTTAATTGCTAACGTTCTTAGCTTGAGACATTGGGCTTTGGGAAAAAAAAAATCTAAATGTGCTGTGTTTTGTGTATGATTAAGGATCCTCTCCATTTCTTGAAAAGAAATGAACATCCATTTTTATAAGCGATTAAGAACGAATCTTGTGAAAAATCTAACAATCAGTCTTGTGAAAGACAGTCTCCCGTTAAAAGGAATCACTCGCAACCAGAAAAATTAGGGAAAAAAAAATGTAATCTAAAACTAACCACCACTTTGTGAGAGGTCTCACATTAACAATATTGTGAAACCGTCTCACCAAAGTCTTTATGAAAATCTTAGGGTTGTAATTATTTGGTAAAAATAATATTTTAATAAAAGATAAAGAATATTTATTACTCCGTAAAATATATGTGTATTAGAGAGGGAAAGAAATGAGAATGATCTAAATTGTTTGTATACAAGGTGTGCTGGTGAGTTCACCAAGTTGCTAATTTTTGTTTTTTTTTGTTTTTGTCTTGTCTTTCAAATTTAGCTTAATGGATAATCAGTTAATGTTATTGGAAAATGTCTCAAATGTAATTGAACCATTAACTGTATTTATAATGGCTCGATTAGCCGAACTGTTAAATTATAACAGTTCAGTTAACCGATAAAACGTTTTGTTTTCGGTATTCGGTTCGAATATTTCGGTTTGATTATTTATATACACACCTCTAGCTTTAGGCTAGGTTGCACAAAAGCGGACACGGACACGACACGAGACACGGGAGACGGGACACGACACTCCCAATTATTAGGACACGGGACACGGCAAAAAAACCAATATAAATGTTAAAATAAAAGGAATTTACAGTTTCAAAACCGGGGATGCGTCGTAAGGCGTGTCGAAGACCTTTTTCCGACGTGTTCGTGCAACCTAGGTAGCCACCGTAAACCTACAATATTGTCAATTACTATAGTCCGGGAACCAGTAAACAATGTTACGTGTGTCCGACGAGTGTCTAAATACTACAAATCGTACCCGACACGGCTCCAAATATCACAAATCGTGTCCGACATGGCTGCAAATAAATTATAAAAATCGAAAACGGTTTTACAAGTGTCCAACACGTATTGACGTGTATCTGTTGAATGTCGGTGGCCAACATATCATCCGACACGGACACGTTTATTTGAAGAAGTATCCGTGAAATCTAAGCTTTAGGGCGGGTGATAATTGTGGTGAAAAAATAACGTCTGATAAGATCATCCCCATTGAAGGGTCACCTTAATAGAGATCATTTATCTATTTACTACTTTAATGATTTCTTTATGAAATGACCTAGGTCATTTGTTGACACCCAACCCTTGAGTGTCAATATTAATTATGTAAGTGTCAATAGTTAAGTACAATTAAAATGACTTTCTTATGAAATGACCTAGGTCATTTGTTTCAATGGGGATGGTCTAATGTCTCATTGTATTATTGTATGGGGCTAGACCTGGCAAACGGGTCAATCGGGTCGGGTCTGGGTCGGGTCAATTCGGGTCGGGTCATTTCGGGTTTGATCGATGTATTGATTCGGGTCGGGTCGGATCGGGTCATTTCGGGTTGCGGGTCTATTTCGGGTTGCCTTCTATCGGGTCGTGTCGGGTTCGGGTCAATTCGGGTCGGGTCGGGTCGGGTCATTTCGGGTCAAAATGCAAATTTTTGGAAAGAAAAGACGCTTTTTTTTTGTCAAATGGCTACTTTTTAATGTTTTTATGTATATAATTGGTGTTAATCGATTTCACGATTTGAAATAAGTTCTTTTTGTGTCATTTGAAGTTATGAAGAGTATTTTGTATCTGGTCAGTTCGGGTTTCGGGTCAAATTCGGGTCAAGGCATTGCGGGTCGGGTCGGGTCATTTCGGGTTTCGGGTCGACTTCGGGTTGTGATTATCGAATTGACTTTCCTCTCGAGTCGGCCTTATCGAATGGTCAATCGGGTCAGATGCCTGTTTTGCTTTCTTATGAAATGACCTAGGTCATTTGTTTCAATGGGGATGGTCTAATGTCTCATTGTATTATTGTATGGGGCACAGGCTTATCATAAAATTATCCGCAGAAATGCATGAAGTCAACGTCAAATACAAACAGCATGAATTAAGAAGTAGCCAATTGGAACAGTTTGCTTTAATCCCCCACACATTTCATATCAAAACAAAAAATCAACATGAACGACATCTTCACAATATTTTTTTGTCCACACCACTACTACTACTACAATGTCAAGGACTCATGAGACTCCACTAGACTACACCTAATACTAGAGCTTTAATGAAGCTTGTCGGTAGCATAAGATAGGTAAGTGCTTGGAATATTTTACTTAAATAAACCAATTCATTGATAATCTTTTATAAATATATTTCAATCACAAATTCTTATTTAATATGGGTATATCCGTCTTAAATTAAGACGGATCTAGTTTTTCGAATAAGATAAAAGGTAAATGGATAGAAAAGAGGTATTTCATTCATCCCAAAATAATTGTCTCATTTCTATTTATATAAGGTTTTAATAAAGGATTTAAAAAAAAAAAATTCATTTTCATTACCACTCCTTAAATCCACATAAAATAAAAAGGGGACAATTATTTTGAGATAGAGAGAGTAATAGATTTGTTTTTTATGTGCAAGTGGGAGAGTACTTGACTCATCTTAAGCTTAAGATGGATAGCCCGTCTTAAGCTTAAGACGGATAACCCGTCTTAAATAAGACTTATTACATTTCGATTAACTTTTTAATTAACTCTTAATACACCAACTTTTGTATCTCATCTCTCAATAAGTCAATATTATACTATCTCGATCTTTAATCGGTTATTTGGATAAAATGAATATTATAATCCACATGCCTTCACCCCATTATTGATATTAAAAAAAAATGTAATCTTCACCTTTAAATAATCTGTTAAAATTGAAAATAATATAATCTTAGAAGATTGGGTGTAAAGGTTGATTTATTGAGAATTAATTAATATGTTAATATATTTATGGATGATCATTAATAGATTGGTTTATTCATGTGAAATATCCTTAAGTTTTTTTAAAGACAAATTATTCATTTTAATGTTGAGATGTAGTATAGAATATTTCATATTGTTTTTCGTCTAAGTTTAAAAGTTTGTTGAATTTAAGACGGATATTAATATATTATCGATCTTGAGTGTGACTTTGTGGTAAATTTTATTATTTTTGTAGATAGTTCATTTTATTTTATTATCGCTTCATTTTTTAATAATCTTTTCATTTTTAAATTTTTAACAAAAGATCAACTAAGCATTTAATAAAAATCATGTCAAAATATATGATGAAATATGATTGAATTGGAGAATTTATGAATTAGTATGCTTACTTTGACTTTTCAAAGTTTCTTACTCCGTATATAATTATATACTCCATGACTTTCAACTTCTTTGCCATCACTCGCAAAATTCGACAAAAAATCAAAGTGATGGGAGATGAACAAATTAAGGGCATATCAACTTCATTAAGAGGTAAACTTACATCTCTACCTCTTGTAGTTTCCTCTAAACCTACCATTTACAAGTCCCCTAAACATGTTATTAAGGTCAACGAGGAATACTATCGACCTTCTATTGTGTCGATTGGTCCTATCTATTATAAATATCCGTCCTTAGAAGCCATGGAAGAGCTAAAATTAAGGCACTTACAATGCTTCCTAGACCATAGCGGCAACCTTTACACCCTAGAGGACTACCTTGACATTATAAGGAAGTGGGAACAGAAAGCACGCAGTTGTTATGCAGAAAAGATAACTCTTTCTAGTAGTGAGTTCATTGAAATGGTATTAGTTGATGCGTCGTTTATTATATTTCTATTGTTTAGCTATCAATTTTCGCTTGAGAATCATCCTTGTAAGGATAAGATGGTGGAGGTGTTTTCTCCGGTGGAGCGTGATTTGTTTTTAGAAGAAAATCAACTCCCGTTTTTCATTCTCAATGACCTATACGACTTGGCATATGGTACGAGTTCATATCCTCGTGTTTCATTCATCGATCTCTCTTGTTTCTTTCTAGACAATAGATTTATACGTGGAAGATACGATACAAATGTAACGACCATTAGTAGAAAGATCGGAGAGGGGACTACTATTAAGCATTTAGTCGATTTCTTAAGAATGTACTTTATATTACCTACAAAACTTCGTCAACATCAATCGAATATCAATAACACTAACCATGATCAGCCTCAATTTCCTTTGAGTGTGACTGAGTTAAGTGCAGCCGGAGTTAAGTTTCTCGCAACTAAAAGCAAGAGTTTACTAGACATAGAATTCTCCAATGGGGTGTTACACATCCCAAGTTTTATCATTCAAGACACGACAGAACCCTTATTTCGAAGTATACTGTTGTTTGAGCAATGCCTCCACTATTTCGATTCGTACTTCATCGATTACATTTATTTTCTTTTTCATTTGATAAAATCTCCAAGAGATGTAAGAATACTTGTCAAAAATGGGATCATTGATGGTTGGCTAGCAAGTGATGAAGAAATTTCAAATATGTTTAATGGTATCACCAATTGCATACCAATTAATCTACCAAATTACTATTATTCTTCAATTGCTAGGGATTTGAATGCATATGCATCCACTCCTTGGCATAGATGGAAGGTGATTTTGAAGAGGGACTATTTTAGTCATCCATGGGCTATTATTTCAGTCATCTATGCAATTTTACTTCTTATTCTTACTTTGTTGCAAACTATTGGTGGATTCACATCCAACAAGTAGCCTACTTTTAGCAATAAGTCTCTCTTAAGACAGTTTTAACAAGTTTATCCGTCTTAAGCTTAAAACGGATAAAGTATTTCTCCATTTGCACGCATAAGACAAAATACTTTACTTTTTCTTACGCTTTTTGCTTTTGTCTTTTCCTAACTATTTGGTCCGTTTTAAACTTAAGACGGGTTAGCCGTTTTATACGAAAATTTGTGTACTTCTAGATTGTAATAAGGTTATGTTTTGTAGCGTACATAGCAATTATATTTGACTAAGTACTTGATTTGACTACTCCTTTTAACTGATTTTGTTCTCTCCAAATATCTCGTAGCTAGTTTTTTATTGCTAAATCCTACGGTGTCTTTTTCGCTAAATATTATTTAATTTATACATTAATCAAAATTCAATTTAAATAATTTGCAAATTTGTGTCGAGAAATGAATGTATGAATAGACCTCAAATCGATCTTCGATGGCGAAATACAAAAAAATCCAAAAAAATACACAAAAAATTCAGAAAAACAACAAAAATAGTACTGTAGGAAGCGCGTCAAAGTCTCGATTTGCGGTGTTGGATTCGGTTGAAGAGGAAGCTTTTGATGAAGAGGTGGAGGTACCTGCGGACACCCAAATTTCGCCTTTGGATTTGACAGGGGATGATTTGGGGACGGATCCACAGGGATCGGAGTGGCAAACGGTTTCTCGAAAGAGTACTCAAGCCAAATCTGTTGCTCCAATTCTTCGCCTATCTGAGGAGGATGTATCGTCTGAGGTGAGTTACTGGTCTTCAGCTGTTTATGGCTTTGTGTTGGGTGCCAATCCACCATGGAACATCATTTCGGGGTATCTACGGAGAGTTTGGAAGGACTTTGGTATTGACAAGATATCGTTCATGCATAATGGAATTTTCATTGTGCGATTCCATACTGTGGAGAACATGAAGCTTGTGTTGGAGAAGGGCCATTTCATGTTTGAGAATAAACCTGTGATTATCAAGGAATGGACCCCAGAGGTAAGCTTGACCAGACACGAGGTTAAGGTGGTTCCTATATGGGTTAAGCTCCATGATTTGGAATTGAAATTTTGGGGGACTGGGGCTTTACAGAAGATTTGTGGGATTATAGGGGAGTTTGTGAAATGTGATTCCTCTACAAGTCAGCGTACTTTCTTGCGCTTTGCTAGGGTTATGATTGATGTGAAAGTTGATCAGGCTTTCCCTGAGAAGCTTGTGTTTCTGGATGAGAAGGGAAAGGAACAGAATGTTAGAGTTGAATATGATTGGAGACCAATTCGTTGCAGCAAATGTACTGGTATTGGTCATTCAGGGGATAGATGTAAAAGGAAGGAGGATGGAGGGAAGGGGAAAGTCGGCTGGGTTAGGAAGGAGGTAGCACAACCTGTTGATAAAGGGAAGATAGTGGTGAACCAGGATCCCAAACCTTCAAGTGGATTGCAAACCCCTGCTGTTATTCCTCCTCTGGTTATGCACACGCCTGCTATACTCACTAGAGTTACGCACCATGAGGGGCAGACTTCTGGTGAAGGATTACAGAGGAACACATTTCTGGAGGCTCTGAACTTTTCTTTGCAAAGGGTCTCTGAGGGCTCCAAGGGAGTTGGAAGGGGAGCAGGGCAGACAGTTGACCATGGATAAGTTGGGATGTTGGAATGTGAGAGGTCTGAATAGTATACACAAACAAAAAGAAAGAAAGTGGTTTTTACACAACAATAAGGTGGGACTATTTGGACTATTAGAGACTAGAGTACAAGCTAGCAATAAGAATAAGGTAGGTAGCAATTTCTGTGGTGATTGGGCTATTTGTACTAATGGCTCTCTGGCTGAGAAGGATAGAATATGGCTTCTATGGAAACCTGGGGTGTTCGAGGTGGATGTCTTGGATGTCTCCCTCCAAACCATTCATTCTAAAATTACTTGCAAAGTGTCTAATAATTGTTTTTGGTTTACTCTGACTTATGGGTTTAATACTGCTGCTGAGAGGGTAGAATTATGGACTCTTCTGAGAACCTACAATACTCAGATTACAGGAGCTTGGCTAGTGAATGGGGATTTTAATAATGTGTTATTTCCTAATGAGCGATTGGGGGCTTCTGTAACACTAGCAGAAATCCGACCCTTCCTAGAATGTGTTAATGATTGTGGGTTGACTGATAGCAAGGCTATGGGATCTTTCTTCACTTGGAACAATAAACAGGGACCTGAGTCCATTGTTTATAGCAGGATAGATAGGGCTTTGGTGAATGATGAATGGCTTTTATTGTTTCCTGATTCTTATGCCCATTTTCAGCATGAGGGGGTGTTTGATCACTGTCCCATTGTAATGCATTTGGATGTTGAGAACAGAAGTAGAAGACCTTCATTCAAATACTTTAACATGTGGTCCTTGGCTCCTTCCTTTCAAGATTTGGTGAAAGCCAAGTGGGAGATAGAGGGTGTTGGAACTGTGATGTTTCAATTAGTCACAAAATTGAAAAGCCTGAAAGTTGGACTGAAATCCCTCAATCAGCAGAAGTTTGGTGATATCGGGAATAAGGTGTCTATCACTAGGGCAGCCCTTCATAGAATTCAAGAAGACTTGCAGAATTCTCCACTGAATAGTGAGTTACTGAAATTAGAAAGAGAGGTCAGAGCTGACCTCCTCAAAGATCAAACAGCCTTTTATTTATATATGGCTCAAAAGACAAAAATTGATTGGCTCAAGAAGGGGGATGATAATACCAAATTCTTTCATACTCAGCTTAGGGCTAGACGGGCTCACAACAAGGTCTTCCAGATTAAAGACAGACAAGGGCAACTGCATATGGAGACTTCTGCTATCCAAGAGGCCTTTGTGTTGTATTATGAAGAGTTGCTGGGCAGCTCGGCTTCAGTAATGCCTGTAGTTCAGCAGATTGTCCAGGAGGGTCCTATCCTTGATCTAGAATTACAACAGCTGCTGAGTAAGGATCTTACTAATGAAGAGGTTCAGAAGGCTATGTTTGACATTGAGGGAACCAAAGCTCCAGGACCGGATGGTTACAGCAGTCAGTTTTTTAAAGACACTTGGGGTATCATAGGCCCTTTGGGCACTAAGGCAGTCAAGGATTTTTTTAGAAGTGGTAGGTTGTTAAAGCAAGTGAATGCTACTCTTGTCACTTTGATACCTAAGGTGGAAACCCTTACGATGTGGCCTTGATTTAGACCCATTACTCTTTGCAACACTATATACAAATGCATTAGCAAGGTTCTGTGCAACAGATTGGCCCCGATTTTACCTGTTATCATTAGTCCTGCGCAGAGTGCGTTCATCCAAGGTAGAGATATAGTGGAGAATATCCTTATTTGTCAAGATTTAGTGAGGCTCTATGGGAGAAAAGCGTGCTCACCCAGAGCAATGATGAAGTTGGATTTACAGAAGGCTTATGACTCCGTGGAATGGATTTTTGTGAAATCAATGATGGAGGCTCTCAACTTCCCTACTCACTTCGTGGGATTGATATATGAATGTATATCTACTCCCTCTTATTCTCTGTCTCTGAATGGAGAATCCTTTGGTTTTTTTAAGGGAAAGAGAGGACTTAGACAAGGGGATCCCTTATCCCTTTTATTATTTGTTATATGCATGGAATATCTTAGTAGAATACTGAAGAAGATCAGGGATTTAACTCCTTTCCGATTCCACCCTCTGTGTGGTAGAATTCAGCTGACACACATGATGTTTGCAGATGACTTGGTTCTTTTTTCGAGGGGAGATAAGGAGTCTATAATCAGCCTATTGAGGGCTTTTGAAACCTTCTCCAGAGCGTCTGGCCTGAGGATGAACAAGGGTAAATCTCAGATTTATAGTAATGGTGTATCACAAGCTGTGATTGGGGAAGTGACTCGTTTGACAGGTATGACTGCTGGCTCTTTACCATTTAGATATCTTGGGGTTCCCATATCCCCGAAACGGCTATCTATTCTGGACTGCTCAAGGCTGGTAGAGAAGGTTATAGCTCGAATTCGCGGCCTGGGCTGCAAGAAACTGAGTTACGCAGGAAGACTGGCCCTAATTAAGTCTGTCCTGGCTACCCTGCACACCTATTGGAGCAGAATCTTTATATTGCCTTCCTCTGTTCTGAAATCTATTACTTCCATTTGTAGGAACTTTCTATGGTCTGGAGTATCCAACCATGGGGGGTGTGCTATGGTGTCTTGGGAGCACATCTGTCAAGAGAAGAAGAGAGGTGGCTTGGGGGTTAAAGACCTATGTATGTGGAATAGAGCTGCTATAGGGAAGTATGTGTGGTGGGTGGCGAATAAGAAAGATCATCTTTAGGTGCGTTGGATACATGCTGTGTACATAAAAGGGAGAAGTTGGTGGCAGTATTCCCCTTCTATCAATACTAGCTGGGCATGGCGCAAAATCTGTCAGACTAGAGACTTACTAGCCCCTGGGTATGAGGGGGATTGGTGGAGTCACTGTGAAGAGGAGTACACTATTAGTAAAGGGTACGCATGGCTTGTACACCCATCTGACGAAGTCCCTTGGTATAATCTAGTTTGGATCAAAGGTGCTCGGCCAAAACATAGTTTCATTGGGTGGTTGGCTGTGCACAAACGTCTCCTAACTAATGATAGATTGGCTAAGATGGGATACCCAAATATTCTCGGTTGTTACTTGTGTACTGGGGGGATTGAATCCCACGATCACTTGTTTTTTCAATGTGACTTCAGTTGGCGCTGCTTGGAAATTTTGAATCGAGCCACTAAGTGTGTCATCCCTGTTCATGAGTTCGTGAGTTGGTGGAGTAGCTATGCATTCCCTTCTCAAGCTATCAAGGCTGAGATTGCCATCCTTTTACTTGCACTTATCTATAGAATTTGGTGGTGTCGTAATGAGAGTCGTTTGTATGGTATTGTTACTCGGCCGTCTGTACTAGTGGCTAGCTTATTACATGAGAGAAGCCTTAGCGTGAATTGAAATGAAGTCTATGTGTATGCTGTAGGAGATATGAGTGGCTTTGTTAGCCTTGTTTTGCACGTTGTAATCTTGATCTTTTGATCTTATTAATGATAACTTACCTTTGATCAAAAAAAAAATGAATGTATGAATAATTTGTATTGGGAAAAATTGAAATGATACAATAGTTATGAAACATCATTTTCATCTCAGAATTGAACCAAACACTAGGTATTAGGAATGGAGTTTCAAACCCATACCACCCAGGTTTTATTCCTCATTTCAAACTCATATCACTCGGTGAACCAAAAGCCCTTGCTAATTGATATAAGTAATTGTTATGTTCTTCAATGGACGTTTCTAGTCAGAAATTATAATATAAACTTATACGGAGTATAATGCAAATTAAGACCATCTCCCCAAAATTCAAATTGATTTTGATGGGAAAACATTCAACCTACATTTGTTTAAATTTTTAACTAAATGAAAAACTTTTTCCCATAAATTTGCAATCACGGGAAGCAAAATCTTATATCGAACTTCATGGAAAGTGTAAAATTATGTTTGGTTGTCAATTTGGAAAGTCTATTCCACAAGAATTATGAGTTACCGAGGGGGTTAGATAAGTAACTTCCTACGGAGTATATAACAACGGAAGATAAAATCTCATAAGATAATTAAAACCTGATCAAATGATTATTTATTATTTTATATGTTAAAAGTTATATTGAAAATTCTACACACTTATAAATAGTGTTCAAAAAAAAAACGTACACAATTTATCTGAATGGCAAAGGTAGAAAGTAGTAGAATAGAGGGAAAATCATAGTTCGAGTCCTTAAAGTATACTCCTTTCATTCATATCCACATGGTATATTTCTCTTTTGGACACTTAAGAAAATTGCACCCTAAAAGATAGATTAAATAATTTAAATTAAGAACAATAGTAATTTGGAAATAAATAATTATATGGGAGATAATTTTCTTATTTAATTATGATACATTAGATAATATTTAGTCAGATCTTTTGTTTTAATTTTTTATAAAATGTATTTTTCGCGATAATATAAAATTAACATCATTAATTTCGTATTGAAAAATGCTATCAAATGAGTGTAAATATCAAGATATTTCATCCAATCAAAAAAATTTATTTGTAAAATAATTTAAATAATTAAATTGTGAACAAAAATAATATGGAAATAAATAATTATATGACACATAATTAGTTTAATTTAAGGGAATTTTAGCCAATAAGAAAACAACAATTAGAAAATAGATTAATTAATTTAAATTGAGAAAAAACAATAATTTGGAAATAACATATAAGAGATAATTTTCTTATTTAATTATGATACATTAGATATTTTTTAAGCAAGTCTTTGATTTTTATGTTTTATAAAATGTATTTGTCGAAATAATATAAAATTAACATCAATAGTTTTGTATAAAAAATGCTATTAAATGACTGTAAATATCAAGGTATTTCATCCAATAAAAAAACTCCATTTATAAACTAAATTAAATAATTTAAATTGAGAAATAAATAATAATTTAGAAATAAATAATATATTACACATAATTTTCTTATTTAATTATGACGCATTAGATAATTTTTAGGTAAGTCTTGAACCCTTTTTGTATATATAGGTCAAAAACTATAGCTTGATTTTTCTAAGTACTACGTTAAATAGTTATAATTTATTATGTTATAATTATGATTATGATTACAAATTGTGTTATTTCTATTTTTTAAGGTATATTTGATAAGAGTGTTTAATAATGTCATAATAAACATTTTTAGTTTGTGATTACTATCTTTGTATGATTCTTTTTTAATAATATGAGTCAATATAGTGCAGTGTTCTTATGTATGGGCTTCTCAAACTCCAATTTAAATGTATAAAACAAACTTTATTTATAAAAGTTGATGATATAACAGAAACTTTAAATTTAAAAAAAGGTAGTAGTAACGAAAGTAATTTTTTTTTTACAAAACTTCAAGTTTAATAGATAATTTTGGAATTACTCAATTTATAGTAAAATATTACTCCCTCCATTTCACTCATTTAGCCCCATTTTTTTTTTTTCCAGTTTTCCGTCAATTTCACTCATTTGGCCACAATTCTATTTATGGTTAACTTTAACAATGAAAATATCATTTTACCCTCACTTTATACACATCATCTTTGCACAATTAGAATTATTTTTTTCCTATTTAAATCAAATTAACATTACTTTTTTTTTTTTACTAAAGTCATCCTATACTTACAAATTCAACTATAAGACTATTAAGAAGGACGACACATTCAATTCTCAAGGTTTTGACTGTGTCATACTTGTATCACGTTCATTGTTAATTTAATAATTATGTGTCATACTCAAAGCTAATCATTTATTTATTTATTTATTTATTTATTTATGCATGATCTTTATTGTTACACTTTTTTTTAGACCTTTTCATTCATTTGTGAATTAAATTCCCACTAAAAACGAGTGGAAGATCAAAGTAAGTGTATCAAGATTATGGGAAGTACTGAACTTTAGAAATAAAAATAGTTTAGTCATAAGTGTGTGAGGATGAGGTAAAAAAAAATCAACATGGTGTAGTATAATGATAGGGAAAGTGTAGCTTAGCTAATAGCTAAACGTGCATCTATAATTTAAGAATCCATGTACATACTAATTAATATAAACATTACTCACGATTTTTTTAGGGTTATTTAACAGGAATAATACAAACTATCACTATTTTTCTCCCAAAAATCCAAACTATCATTATTCCCGCAATAATCCAAACTACTATACCTATATTCTCAAAATAGTACCACATAAAATATGACCGTTTTCTTACCTTTTGGTTCCGGTAAATGTTGTGGGACCCCTATATTTTCTAATATAGACGTTGTAGCATCTTGTCTTCTTCATTATTACAACTCCTCCGATTTTATACCAACTAAGCTTCAAAATTGAAAAATTAATTCAAAAATGAAATCTCGTATGTCATGTTCATCGTCTTCAAATACACGGATTTCAAACATATCAACCGACGTCTTATGCAACCACAATTTAGGCGCTGTAATTAGGACAATTAAGAATGGCCGAAATATGGGCAAAAAATTCTTCGGTTGTCCTTTATGGCCGGTAATGTCGATGTATTTTATAATACCTTGTTTTTTTCCTCTTGTTTTGGTTTAAATCTTTGTGGTAATGACATGTTGAATATGTAGAACAATCATTGTGGTTTCTTCGTGTTGATGGAAGATATTGAATCGGATAATGATTCAAAAGTCCATGGATGTCCGCCATCGGATTTTGAGAAGAAATTTGCAAATAAGATTTCAAAATTGAAGATGAAGAATTAGAAGTTGGTCGAAGAAAACATGGAATTGAAGAATTTAATGAACAAACATGCTAAAGGGGAGAAAGCGGCTTTGATCGGATTAATTGTGTCGTGGATTTTTTTTGCATTTTGTAAGATGATAAACTGATGTAGTAATTTTGTAATGGGGTTGGATGTAAGACGTAAAACGATTAATGTAGTAATTTGTGACGGATGTGTTTGTCGATTAAATTTTTTTTGAGATGGACCATTTTGAGAATATAAGTATAATAGTTTGGATTATTACAAGATTAATAATAGTATGGATTATTGAGAGAAGAAGACTCATAGTTTGAATTACCGGTTTTCCAGGTAGTAGGTTACCATGGACCATTTTGAGAATATAGGTATAATAGTTTAGATTATTGCGGGATTATTGAAAGTATGGATTATTGGGAGACGAATAGTGATAGTTTGTATTATTCCTGTTAAATAACCCATTTTTTTATATCCTTTGTTTCGTTTCGAAGTTACATTTTTGCATATATTATCTTGAAGAGCCTATATATTATACATATGCTACATTATCAACTATGAAAGTTATGCAAAGCAAATCACAGTTTAAAATTTTTAAGCGAAGCAAATCACAATTTAAATTTTTTATAATCTTATATTATTTTGCAATAATAGTACGATTGTGTCACAATGATAATTATCAACTATATAAATTCTTTTTGTGGGTAACAAATTTATATTTGCTCTAATATATTATACTACGATCGTGTCACAATGAAGGTTTGTCCTATTGAATCTTTGTCACATTGACTTTTTATTTATTTATTATTTGTTTAAACTATTGAAAACATGGTTAATCCTACGTATATATATTCATTGTCACCTTTCTTTAAATCAAGTGTCTTATTTTTTTTTAATTATGATGGTTTTAGATTTAATTTTTTTTTTTAATGCTATTCTCTTCTTATATATTGTGATATTCAATATATTTGTGTACATATATACGGTTTTATTTTGGTTGATCTTGTGAATTTCCGATTTTTATAGTGTAATATACAGAGATATTTATGTTAGTTTAAATTGTAAATATTGTTGTTATTATTGGCGATATATACATAGATCTAAAAAGTGTCATGTCGTTCGAAAAATTGTATAAAATGAAATGAAATGTTCACATCATTGCAATAAAAGAGATTAATCCTTATGACTTAAAACTACAAGTGAAGTGACAATCAACAAAATCTATATCGTATGGTTACAATTTGCAACGCGATCAAATCATCAAATATAAGATTATGCAAATATGTACCAAATCAATTATTTCTATGTATGAAAGTTCAATTGCTATATTGATTGGCATTCAATAGTAAATTTTGATATTTTTACAAAAATCATTTCCACATATTTTTTGTCCTTATATAGCTATTACATGATGGAAATTTGTCATTAATATTTTTTATAATTTATTGCGAAGCATAATAATTATAGATGGTCCAAATATTGTGAAATTTTTTAATTATTTTATTTTATTTGATAATAATTATAGATGGTCCAAATATTGAGAAACATAATAATTATGGAAAATTTTGAGATAAAAAGATATTTCAAATTTTTGAGGAATTGTACATCATAAGTGTTAACGTTATGCATAATTTTATAATCGTTACTGGGTAATAATTTTGTGGTGTTGTTTGATTTTGAACATTGGCCTTAAATTTAAATGTGTTTTCAATGTGATCGATGAATGTTTATTCTATATATTGTCAATGATGTAAAATTATGATATTTGATATACAAAATTAAATATAATCTATAATTAATTAGATTTTCAAATTTCAAAATAAGTACACACATATTTATATATGTTTTTAATAGACACGTCATTTTATTTTCACTCGATATTATTATTGCCTTTTTAGTTTTAGACTAATCGCACAAATAAATTTAACCTACTATTTATTGTTATTGTATGTGAATTAATAAAGTTACCCGTGCATCGCACGGGCATTTCACCTAGTATATCTATATAATTGAAGGTTTTTTCGAGCGACGTGAGAGAATCCAACTTTTTAAAAACTCTTCATTTCAAATTTTAATATTTTTGATATTATATTATTTGGCTATCTTTTATTATAAATAAATTAATTATGCTATATATTATTTATAATATCTTTTTCTAGTTTAGATCATTTAAATTCTACTAGAGTCTGAAAAAAAATTAAAAATTTCTCTGAATAATCTTATCTATTATCTACTAGATTATTTTAAACCCGTGCATCTACAAAAGACCAACTCAATGTAGGATTTGATTGATCTAAACTACAAAAGATATTTAACACATAATATATAGCATAATTAATTTATTTATAATAAAGGGTTATTTAACAGGAATAATACAAACTATCACTATTTTTCTCCCAATAATCCAGACTATCATTATTCCCGCAATAATCCAAACTACTATACCTATATTCTCAAAATAGTACCACATAAAATATGACCGTTTTCTTACCTTTTGGTTCCGGTAAATGTTGTGGGACCCCTATATTTTCTAATATAGACGTTGTAGCATCTTGTCTTCTTCATTATTACAACTCCTCCATTTTTATACCAACTAAGCTTCAAAATTGAAAAATTAATTCAAAAATGAAATCTCGTATGTCATGTTCATCGTTTTCAAATACACGGATTTTAAACATATCAACCGACGTCTTATGCAACCACAATTTAGGCGCTGTCATTATGACAATTAAGAATGGCCGAAATATGGGCAAAAAATTCTTCGGTTGTCCTTTATGACCAATAATGTCGATGTATTTTATAATACCTTTTTTTTTTCCTCTTGTTTTGGTTTAAATCTTTGTGGTAATGACATGTTGAATATGTAGAACAATCATTGTGGGTTCTTCGTGTTGATGGAAGATATTGAATTGAATAATGATTCAAAAGTCCATGGATGTCCGCCATCGGATTTTGAGAAGAAATTTGCAAATAAGATTTCAAAATTAAAGATGAAGAATGAGAAGTTGGTCGAAGAAAACATGGAATTGAAGAATTTAATGAACAAACATGCTAAAGGGGAGAAAGCGGCTTTGATCGGATTAATTGTGTTGTGGATTTTTTTTGCATTTTGTAAGATGATAAACTGATGTAGTAATTTTGTAATGGGGTTGGATGTAAGACGTAAAACGATTAATGTAGTAATTTGTGACGGATGTGTTTGCGTATTAAAATTTGGACAGCATGTCGACGTTAATACGAGGTCCCAAATTCATGTATTTGCAACATGATCATCAACCAAAGAGCCTACCATTTTCAACAGCATGTATACATTATTACGAGCTCCCAAATTCGTAGTTGTTGCAACAGAAACGATTATCAAAATTAATAATAGTAATAATAATAATAATAATAATAATAATAATAATAATAATAATAATAATAATAATAATAATAATAATAATAATAATAATAAAAATAATAATAATAATAATAATAATAATAATAATAATAAAAGTAGTAGTAGTAGTAATCATAGTAGTAGTAGTAGTAGGTAGTAACAACAACAACAACAACATAATGAAGTGTGAGTTTTAGAATGAAGATCAGAATGAGTGAAATAAGACTTTTCCTTTATTTAATTTTTTTTATTGATTAAAAAAATTAAATTTGTTTTTACCTTTTTTTGAGATGGACCATTTTGAGAATATAAGTATAATAGTTTGGATTATTACAAGATTAATAATAGTATGGATTATTGAGAGAAGAAGACTCATAGTTTGAATTACCGGTTTTTCAGGTAGTAGGTTACCATGGACCATTTTGAGAATATAGGTATAATAGTTTAGATTATTGCGGGATTATTGATAGTATGGATTATTGGGAGAAGAATAGTGATAGTTTGTATTATTCCTGTTAAATAACCCTATAATAAAAGATAGCCAAATAATATAATTAACACATATTCTTACACATCATAATGATTCTATAAGAGCATGTGCAATGGGTAGTTTTTTGCATTGAGATTGTAAATAAGAACTCAACAAAAAAGTTTTATCCATTGTAGGATAAAGTTTGTCCATAAAGTTGCAAATTAAGTTTGAAAAATAGAACCAAGTTCTTCCAAAAACCAAGAAAATTGACATTAAATGAAATACATTAATATATAAAGTGAGTCTCATTGAACAACTTTATTTAAAGTTCTCCCATTGTGACTAAATGTTTTTCATTTTTGAGTTTGTCAAAATGTGACTTGGCAAAGGAAGAACTTTTTAAAAAGTTCTCCCATTGTACTTGCCCTAATATAATTAACACATATTCATACACATAGTAATTAACTCAATGTAGGATTTATAATAATGATTCTATTTTTCATCATACACTCATTTTATTCTCCTATTTTTGTTCTCCTTTTTTCATGATCAATTAACACATATTCATTATTTAAACATAGCTTAATATAATTATATGATGATAATTTTGTTCTGCTTTGTATATTGTAAATGTAATATGGATGAACTCCGAGGAAAGCTAAATTTAATGATTGGTTATATAGATAACAACATTTTACTAATTTTTAGATACTTTTCTTTTTTTTCTTAGTTATAGATTTAATTTTAATTTTGAAAAATCAATCTATTAAATAAGAATTTTTGTTCATTTAAAGCTTTCATGATCTAATTAATTAGTTTTTAATTTACAAAATTTCTGAGTAACAAATAGGCACACGTATAATACAAGAGTTGTTTGATAAATAAAATTGATCCTTAACTTTACTTGATAAGAATTAATCTCAGAAAAAGAATTGATACAAAATATGATTTTCGCATAATTATTTTATGAGTTCTTTTTCCAATACTTACAAATCGTTCTAAACTAAAACATTTTTATTACTATGTAGCATTGAGAATTTATGTTTTGGAAAAATGACAATTGTATACTTGGACACAAAATTAGTAATCTTATCATTAAAAAATATTTAATTACATTTTTCCCCCATTTTAACCCCATGATGATTAATTAGTGAAAATATTGTAACAAAAACTAAAACAAATTATTTGATTTAGTAGCAAAATAATCTTATTTATAAAAATGTGACGGATCTTTAGTTTGGGTATATAATAATAAATTATGGAATATCATTTAAATATTACTTATCGATTAATTGATTTTTCTTTTTGCAATGTCATACTTAAAACTAGTGCATCGCACGGGCTTTACTACTAGTATCTCTTGATATATAAGTGAAAATATATTCATATATATTTTTTTTATTCATCTTTATGATCACATAATTAAAATTAGTTGTTATATTTTTTGAATAAATATAGTTCACCATATTTAACCCGTAAAACGTACCTTGACAAGTGTGAAAAAATAAAGGGTTTTTCTACACGGTAAACCTGTGTTTTTCTAAATTCTACGTGGTAACCCTACTTTTAGAAAGATATACATGGTAACCATGTACTTTATTAATACCCATCAGCATGACCCTAAACTTGTATTCTGTTAATTTTTCCGTTAAATAGTTAACGGAAAATGTTGTGACGGAATTGATTATCAGTTTTTCTATGTGGCAACCTCGTGTTTTACAAAAGTTTACGTGGTAACCTTATGTTTCCTTTCCTTTTTTTTTTAAAAAAAACAAAAAAAATGCACGGAACACACTCATTAAGTTAATCAATTTTCCTCGTTTTCACTTGATTACACCATAAAATTTTAAATTTCACTCTTTGAGTCAATTTTTTTTTCTCCTACTTTTATATTGAATTGACATTTGATCATAAGTTGTTAAGAAGGTGTTTTAATCTTGTTTATGTCAAAGACATCGATGGAATGTGTCTGATAGAATTAATTTTTTTCGGGTGACTCACTTTCACATCTTCTTTTGTCAATAATGTGATTAACTTAGTTTCTAGCCTAGAAGCTCGTTAATTCGCTGGTTAGTTGATTTTGACCGTATAAGTACACCTCAATCAGGAAAAGGTGGACGTATAGTTTGGGCGTTGAAAATAATTAATAATGTGATCTATAATATCGAGAGGGTGGACGTGGAAACAATTCGTTAACATGCCCACAATCACAAGGATATAAAAAAGAAATACTACATGTAATACAGTGACGAATGAGAGAAAAATATTTAATTTAATGAGTATTTTTGGAAGCATGAGTGTTATGTACAAATATAAGGTTATCATGTACAATTTTTTTAAATCACGGGGTTACCATATAGAAAAACACAAATTTAATTCCGCAACAACACTATACAAGTTCAGGGTCACGCTGATAGGTATTATAATAAAGTAGAGGGTTACCACGTGAAATTTTCTGAATGTAAGGTTACCACATAGAATATGAAAAAATACAGAATTACCATATAGAATAACCCAAAAATAAATATATAATGTGAATATTAATGGGGAGATTATTTAGGTCTTTATAATTAGTCTTTTTATAAGACTTACTTACATAGTCAACAACTTGATCCAAAATAAACGTTTGAAAAGCCAGATAAGGGGGTAGGGACTAGGGACTAAGGACTAGGGACTAGGGACTAGGGACTAAAGTAATGCAAGTAGTAAAACGGGCACAATGGCGAACCCATTGTATTAACACACACACCCCTTGACTTTTCTACTTAATTTAGGGCAATTATATTGCCACTCTATTTTGGCTAAACCACTTAAAATTGTGGACAAAAGAAAATTTTATTTGTGGGCCCGATAAAAAATGTAATGTTAAATTAGAGTGGCAATAATTGTACCTTTAATTTACTATACACATTTACTCTATTTGCTGTATTATGGATAGAATTTGAGTCATTTTCTTAACATTTTTTACTTATTGATATAGCTCATTTAGTATTATGTGTTTAGTAGGCGTGATTTTGTGTGATTCGGGAGTGTAATGTGACGGTTTTTCGTGTTAAAGTGTGTAAGATTTGAATGATAGGAATTGGAGTAATGTTAGTGCACGTTCACGAGACATTCACGAGACACGCAACCCTGGAGTTTGAATGTCTACCAAAAAAGAAGACAGGGTCTAAATTGTGAATTTTTTTTAGGTTCTCACATACGTATTCACTTATAAACACGTACAAAATTTTAAGTGACAAGGTCTTATAAGAGTATTAGCAGTAGAAGAACTTATTATAAAGTTCTTCATATGCCACGTCAACTATTATAGGTTTCTTGATTTAGATCTTTTTGGTTTTATTGGAAGAACATTTTATTTTGTTCTTAATTGGATCCGCCATTAATTAATCATCTTTCAACTAATTTTTACAAATTTCTAAAACTAAGTTCTTAAATTAGGACCAAGTTTTTATTTCGACAAACTTAATGACATGCACAATAAAAGAATTTTATTTCTATAGTTCTTATTGGCAAACTCGATGCTAAGAACTAATGTTGCAATTGCTCTAGTAACATTATCGTGAGAACCGTCACATTTTGTGTATTTTGAATTTTTTTTATTATTCTTTCAATTATCATGCATGAGTAAAAGAAGTTGGTCTTCACTCTTCAGTTATCTTAACATGAGATCATTAATTATGTAAAACTCACTTTATATCACAATAAATAATTGTAAGTTATATTTTTTACAAAGAATTGAAACGAATTTGTCTATTGATTGAATTGTAGCATGATTATTTTTTATGTTATGCAACTCTTTCTCTCCGATAAAAAATATGGTTATTTCACGGGAATAATCTAAATTATGACTCACCTTTTCGATTTAATCCAAACTAACGTTTAACTCAAAATAATCCGTACTATTTTATCATTTAACTTAAATTGAACTCATCCATTAATTGACCTACTATAACAGGTATTCTAACCGGTAATCAAGTAGATCCAATTTTTTTTATTTTTTTGTGCTTTCTTCTTCCTCTATTCCATTGTCTTCATTTCTTCATCATCTTGATTCGGATAATTTCTTATTCTTCTTTTTGATTAAATTCTTCTTTCTCACTCTTTATTTATTTTCATCTTTTATTTTTTTAGTTTTTTCTTTAAATAGAATGAAATGAATGAGTAAGAGAAGAAGTGTATATCCCGCTTAAGTCTTCACCAAGCCACCTTTCAGCTCTCACCATCACTATCAGCGGCCCCAAACCACCAGTGACTAGGGATGGCAACGGGTCGGGGACCCGGCCCGGACCCGCTAAACCCGACCCGAATGGGTCGGGTTTGGGTCTTAGTTTTTTGGACCCGTTGGATCCGGGTCGGATATGGATATTCTATATACGGATCCGGGTCGGGTCCGGATCTTAAATATTGGACCCGGACCCGACCCGTGGACCCGTAAAAAAAGAAAAAAAAAAAAGTGAAAGAATAAAACCCTCACTCACACTCACGCCTCTCTACTTTTTGTAGTCCAAAAAAAATAAAAAAAAAAGTTGCTGTGATAATGTGAGGCTGCTACTCTTCTTCTCTGCTACTCCGTATTCAATTGTTCTTGGATTTAAGGATGAAATTCATTTATTTGAAAATCGGAACAATTTAACTTTTTTAATTTGTGAAGTTGTGTTTTCAATAATATAGACTTGTAGGTTGTGGAGTATGAAAACTAGGTTGGATTTGTATTATGTAACACTTATTTATTTTCGTTATTTTTTTTGTCGTATTCATTAAAAAAATTAGTTTTGTAAAAAAAAAAATAATAAAAAATGTAGGACCCGTATCCGGACCCGGATCCGTGTAGACCCGGCGGGTCTGGATCTGGGTCTCGATTTTTTGGACCCGGTGGATCCGGGACGGATCTGGGCCTAAGAATATTAATGCGGGTCCGAATCCGGGTCCACTCGGACCCGGCCCGAACCCGGCCCGTTGCCATCCCTACCAGTGACACACCACACACCCACCTCATGCGGGCCCTTCTCCCTCATCGTGGTCTTGACGGCGCCACTCCTTCGTCATGCCACTGATTAAGGACATGTTATTTCATGGATAAAGGATGAAGAATTTGAGAGAAATAAATTCTGGGATTTTTGTCTTTATGATGAATTCATGGTGTTTTGTTTTTTTGTTGTTAATATGCTTAAATGAATGGAGATGGTCAGTTATAAGGAAGGAACCTTGTTGAAAAGGTAACCCTTCCAATGGTTCACTTTCAGTTAAATGATTCAATAGCTTGGATTATTCTTGGTTAAACTTTAATTTGGATTAAAATAGGAAGATAAGGCTTAGTTGGAATTATTGTTGTGAAATAACCCAAAAAAATATATACTCCCTTTTACAAATTAATGAATACCGAGTACTAAATATAGTAATTTGGTTATTTAGTACAATAAGAAGCTAGATATTATTGTTAGTGAAACAGTCACGAAAATTAAAAATTTATTTACGTTTAGAACATAAGGAACTCATAAAGTGTTCACTTTGAGTGTACTGGCTTTAAATTCTATACTTATTTAGTACCAATAATATTTTTATACATTTTGTAAATTGAATAAATTTTTGTTTTTCATATTTAACACGATTATATTTATTGAGACCTAGGTGTCTTTAAATTAAGTGCACTTCTCTCCTAAAAGAATAACATTGCTATTTTAGTATATGTTTGTTAAAATTTCTTTTAACTTTTTATTTTTGATGTCGCTTTGTATTTAGAATATTTTTATATATTATTGGTTAAGGTCCATAAACCTTAAAAATAGTACTAAATAAAAACCTCACGAATAATTTTTCTAAGTAGTAGTATTACTATTATTATTGTTCATTTACAATTTTTTTCTCATGATATTGTGTATGGCTTTTGAGATTTTTAACTAATTAAATTAATTACTTTTTAATTGGTAAGTACGTTGTTATCTACATTTTTTTAGCTGTCCAAAATTTATTTAAAAACCATAATCATGTTAGTTTAAAGTTAAAAAAAAAAAATTGTAATCTTTCTATATTCTACAATTTTTTAATAATTAATTAATTAAATTCACATTAGTTAAGTGTACCAACTATTTGACACTTGCTTCATAATTAGAAAAATTTGATGAGTTGTCAACATATAAATTAATTCTTATTAATGTAAAACTTCAAGATTGAGTTTTAATAGATATAGATATAAATAGAAACTAGTTTTAATTCTCGTACAACGTACATAGCATTTTAATTGTAGTTTGTTCAATACGATCAAAAATAATTTACACATAATTTTAATTTACACAAAAATTAAAATTGCTCAAAATCTTCTAACTTAATTCTACATCAATATCATATCTGTAACAACCTGGTTTTTCGTGACTTTAATTAAACTAAGGCGGAAAATTAATTAAGTCTAAATATTACAAACCAGCTGTTATCGTCTTACAAACTCAGTATACATAATACGAGTTTAAAGATAAAAACAGAGTATTTAGATTACAAAATCTCTCAAAACAACAGAGTACAAAATAAGGTAAACCATCCCCAGCATTTGATAAACATAAGTCCTCGGGGTACCTGCAGTTCATCTCGTATTAGTGTTTTCTCCCCCACACATACTAAGCAACAACAAATAGATCATGTAATATAGCAAATCATTTCGGAAGTAAAACTTGTTTTAAATTTAAGTACAAAATCCTAGTTTCAAAGTTGTTAAGTTCATTTTGTACTTAGTGATTTTAAATAATATTTCAGAAATAAAACTCGGTTAAATTTAGTCATATACTTAACTAAACTTTTAGCGGTTTCCATTTTTAGCGAGGTTGTCGTAGTTCATTTTAAATAGTCCGTATGTCCATATCCAAATTTAAGCAAAGGTAGTAACACTCGACATTATTCATTTTAATACGTGTAACGTTTATTTTTATCGGCTTCGTTGATTCTTTTTATTAACGATTCATTATACAATCTAATATAATCCTAATTACAAATCAAATTTAGTGACTAAGTGACAAATTCATTTTGACCAAAATTGACCCAAAATAAAGGTGAATGCCGTGGCCTTTATTTATAATTAGCTATTAGCTATTTATTTCTTTTTTTGTTTTTATTAATAATTAATTACTTTAAACTAATTAAATTACTTAAGTGATAAAAATAAAAAGTGACAAATTTACTTTAGGTCTAAAAACAACCCTAAACCGTGGCCATCTATACTTGGCCCCTTTTTGTTTTCGTTTTCTAATTTATCGGTTTTTGACTTAAAGTTTTTATATACTAATTATTTAAATTATACTAAAGCGATTTAACTAGTTTACGATTTTCACTAATTATTTTATTTCAATTATGAATAGTGATTTTACTCACTTTAATTTTCTAACTTTTTCATTATAAAGATTTAGCTTATTTAATTTGTAAAAGTAGTATTGTATTTATTCACTAGTGGATTAAAACAACATTTGAGTAAAACTTTATAAAAATTATGAATCAAACTAGTTACATAAATGAAGAACACTTGAATATGTGAAAACTCTAATATTTTTCATATGAACATTAATTAGTCAAATTTTTATATGTTTATATAATTTCCTCAAATTTTTCATACAAGTCTAATTTACCTAAACTCAGCATAATATGTTATTTAGAAAAATTGAAACTAAAAATTGGTCCATTTTATTTAGGTTGGCCGTGTATATGTATATATGTGTTCAAAGTTTTATTTTTTTGATTTTTAAACTTCTAATTCAACAACTAACTTACTTAATATCACTTATGTATTTAACATATGTAAAAATCATATACAAACATTAACACACAAAAGTAAAATCATTTCAAATACAAGAATAACAACAATATTTCAAGAACACACATAAACATTTTAAAACATTTAAATTTCATAACAATTTCATTTTAAGTCCTAAACATAAACTAATTATATTTTCATATACATCTTATACCTAGTATTTTAAGCATGTAATTTACAAAAATTAAAACGAAAAATTAAGTGAAAAATTAGGGTTTGGCCGTGTGGTTTTTATATGTTACACATATGTTATTTTTCAATTTTTGTCTTCTAATTTAACATGTGATTACTAGGTGTTCATAAACATAATAAATATAACACACAACACTTAATAACATGCGATTTACCAAAATTAAAACTAGTGTGCGGGGGCACCTTAATCAAGTCGGTTAGTGAAAAGTCTAGCAGTTGTCGGGATCCACTATATGGTCAAACTGGCTCAAGTCTATGCCTCCACCTTGCTCCTCGTCTTTGGTTAGGATTAGTACATAAAAAATGAAATAAGCAAGTTAGTAAATTTATTTAAGCTAAATTAACTAAACTAGTAATTTAAAGTATACTATCATTTTTAGGTTTAGGTGAGGTATATATTTTAAATGCTTTGATTTATGTTCATATTTATTTACTTGTTAAAAGAGGTAGTGATTATTAAATACAAATGGTGGAGAATTTAACTTAGGTGTTTAAGTAATTTAAAGACAAGAATTTAAATGATTTAAGGAAGAAATATGAAAGAAAGGAGATGAAGATCATGAAGGACTTGAAGTTGTAGATGAACTTATGCTTACTTGTTCTTGAGTAGCCTTTTTATTTGAGAGAAAAGAGTTAGAAGTTTTTTAATGTGTTTGGTGTGTAATGAAATGTAGTAGTAGTAACACAATGTATACTAGTGTAGTTGTATGTATTTGTGTATTTGATTTGTATAAAGATTAAATTAAAATGAGCTAAGTTGTGATGATGTAAACAAGTAGGAGTGTACGTGATGAGACTTGGTAGTAAAGGAGACATGGTTGTGTAAGAGAAAAGAATGGAAGAGGATAAGCAAGGACCAAGGGTCCAAATTCTCGGCCAAAACAAGATCAAGTTGGCCCGATTTTTCGTTTTTGGAATTTTCGATTCTGGCAAGACGCGAAAAGTCTCGAAATAAAATATATGGTCTTAAAATAATGGTTCGAAATAAGATTGAAAATAAAAATGAAAGTAAACCTCAAAACGAAATCAAAACAAAAATTGGGTATTAGTTTCTCGCAACTTTGAAATAAAATCTTATTTGATCGAAACACTTATTTTTTTCGTTGAATGTTATCGAATTAAATCATTATACTCAAACGTCAAAAAGTTTATCAGTTTAGGCTTAGTGTAACTCATTATTTCGATTTTTTGTGAAAGTGTTAGTTAAATCAAACTAGTTTAGATCCCGTGCATCAATGCACGGTAACTATAGATATTATTGTTTTAAATTGATAAAATTATAAGTAATAAATCAATTGAAAAATTAAAAAAATTTAATTTATATGATATTCAAGTGTATATTTAGTAACGAACAAACACAGATTATTCTAAATGACAAACATATATGAAGTGAATAAATTTTATTTTCTAAGACTTTGGGTACAAAATTTTTGTAAACATTTACTTTTATTTGGAAAATATAAATGAAAAGTAAAAAAATAAATAAATTAAAATAAGCAAATATTTATATAGGATAAATATTTTTTTAACAAAGCTAAAATAAATACTTAATGTACTTAGTTTTCGAAATTATAGATACATCTTTAAAATTAAAAGTGGAGTTATAGCGAAATTATACATTAAGTACTTAGTTTTCAATTCTAATATATAATTTAACGAAAATTAAAATATTAAAATAAAAAATAATGAACTTACGATAAATATATTGTTAAAAGCTAAAATTTTATTATTTTATGCATAATATTAATGTGAACATGATTATTGAGTAATAATAATTATAGGTAATGAATCTAGACATAAAAATATATAATGGGATTGATGATGTCAGCATGAGTTTTTGGCGGGAAAAAAACGCACAGAATCGCGACATGTGGCATTGATGATCTCAGCGATAACTGTGGTTTAGTATAATAAAGATTGAAATAGTAAATTGATATTAATATAATATGTTTTGTTAGTAATAACTAAAATAATTAGGCTTTAACTAATTTTGTTTGATTTGGATTATGAGTTAGTATATAATTGAGGAAGAATTAGGTGACTTAACCACCATTAGGTGGCTCGGCCACTTTGGTCAATTTTGATCTCGATTTGCGTGCCGAAATTTGTCGTTGAGAAAATTGTCGTAGATTCTCCGTTTGATTTATCAAGTTCGAATATGAAAAAATAAAGTTCAAATTCCAAGTAATTCAAAATGGTTTTAGTTTAGGTGCGATAATAACTTGTAGTGTATTGTTTTAGGAAAATAAATGAGCGAGAATGATTAATTATTGATTTCCTAATTATAATTAGCTTAAATTAACACGGGGTGTTACAATCCTCCCCCCTTAAAGAAGTTTTGTCCCCGAAACTTAAAGTAATCTAGGTGGTTAAGGTTACCTGCGCTGAACAGCTCCGGGTATTTTTCCTTCATCGACGCCTCGGTCTCCCACGTTGCTTGTTCGCCTTCCGTCCCTCCAGAGAACCTTGACTAAGGGTATCGACTTGCGTCGTAAGAATTTAGTCTCTCTGGCGAGAATTTCCACTGGTTTCTCAGAGTAGAGCATGTTAGGCTCGATGGCGATCACATCGGGCGTTACAATGTGACTCGGGTCGCTTCTGTATCTCCTGAGTTGTGACACATGAAATACATCGTGCACTTTGGATAAGTTTGGCGGTAAGGCGAGTCGGTATGCCACTTCGCCAATTCGTTCAAGTATTTCATAGGGTCCGATGTATTTTGGGCTAACCTTTCCCTTTAGCCCGAAGCGTCTTACCCCTTTCATGGGTGACACTTTCAAGAAGACCTTATCCCCACTGTTGAATTCAATAGGTCGACGATGCTCGTTCGCATACTTCTTCCGCCGGTCTTGAGCTGCTTGTAGTCGTTCTCGGATGATCTTGATGTGCTCAATTTGATCTTGTATAACCTGGGGTCCAGTACCCACGTTGTCACTAGCGTCGTCCCAACAAACAGGACTGCGACATTTTTTCCCATAAAGTGCTTCAAAAGGAGCACACCCCAGACTAGCGTGATGACTATTGTTGTATGAGAATTCAACGAGAGGTAGGCTCTTTTCCCAGTTCACGTTGAATTCCATCGTGCACGCCCTCAACATATCTTCCAGTGTCTGGATAGTTCGCTCTGTCTAACCGTCAGTTGCTGGATGAAAAGCTGTACTCATCTTCAATTTACTACCCAAAGCCTCTTGCAATTTCTTCCAAAAATGCGATGTAAATCTTGCGTCCCTGTCTGATATGATGTCGAGGGGGACGCCATGAAGTCGTATTATCTCCTTCTCGTAAGCTTTGGCTAGTTCCTCTAATCCCCAAGTCTCCTTGATCGGAACAAAGTGGGCCGCTTTAGTTAAGCGATCCACAATAACCCATATCGCATCCTTGCCGCCTGATGTCCTTGGTAACCCCATGATAAAATCCATCGATATGGAATCCCACTTTCCTTGGGGGATTTCCAAAGGTTGGAGCAGTCCTCCTGGCCTCTGGTGTTCAAATTTCACTTTCTGGCAAATCATACATCTTGCCACGTACTCGGCGATCTCTGCCTTCATCCTTATCCACCAGAAACGCAATTTCAGGTCTTTGTACATTTTATCTGAGCCAGGATGTACTGAGTAGCGGGTGCTATGTGCTTCATCAAGGATTTTGCGCTTCAAATCTTCATTGTTAGGTATGCACCATCTACCATTGAAGCGTAGACTCCCGTCTGTGTAAATCTCGAACCCCTCTGTACCTTCTGACGGAATCCTTTCCCTGATCTCTAACAACGCCGGGTCTTCCCACTGTAGTGCCCGAATGTCATGAAAAATTTCTGGTTCTACCACCATTGCATTCAGGTCAGTGTCATCCGATTGTACCAGGTCTAAACTTAGTCTTTTCAGATCCTGGACGATGTCTGAGGGAATTTCCCAAATGTTGTTCAGAGTATGTATTGTCTTACGACTCGGTCGTCAAAGAACTACATTAGCCTTTCCCTCGTGGTATAATAACTCGATCTTGTAATCCTTGATCAGTTCTAACCATCTTCGCTGCCTCATGTTCAATTCCCTCTGGGTAAAGATGTACTTTAAGCTCTTGTGGTCGGTGTAGAATTTGATGCTGACCCCGTAGCGATAATGACGCCAAATCTTCAGTGCAAACACGACCGCAGCAAGTTCTAGGTCGTGAGTTGGGTAATTTCTTTCATGCACTTTAAGTTGTCTGGATGCGTACGCTATTACCTTTCCTTGTTGCATCTGAACGCAACCCAAACCATTCAATGACGCGTCACTGTACACTTCATATTCATCCCCATCTGTTGGCAAGGTTAAAACTGGTGCCGTAGTAAGCCTTTTCTTAAGTTCTTGGAACACTTTTTCACAATCATCACTCCATACATACTTTGATTCCTTTTGTAGCAGCTTAGTCATCGGACGGGCTACTTTGGAGAAGTCAGGCACAAATCTCCTATAATAGCCAGCCAATCCTTGGAAACTTCTGACTTGATGGATCGTTTTGGTGCTACCCATTCCTCGATGACCAATCTTTCTTTGGATCCACCATTACACCTTCCTTGGAGATTACGTGGCCTAGGAACGCCACTTGGTCTAGCCAAAATTCACACTTTGAAAACTTAGCATACCATTTATGATCTCTCAAGATGCTCAGGATAATATGTAGGTGTTCTGTGTGTTCTTCTTTATTCTTGGAGTAGATCAGGATGTCGTCAATGAATACGACCACGCAGATGTCGAGATATTCGTGAAAGGTCCTGTTCATTTGGTCCATAAATACTGCTGGAGCGTTGGTAAGGCCGAACGGCATTACTTTGAACTCGTAATGTCCGTACCTTGATCTGAATGCAGTCTTTTGTATATCTTCCTTACGGACCGCGATCTGATGGTATCCTGACCTCAGGTCAATCTTGGAGAAAACTCCTGCTCCTTTGAGCTGGTCAAAGAGATCGTCTATCCTAGGCAAAGGATAACGATTCTTGATCGTCACTTTGTTCAGTTCTCTGTAATCAATGCAGAGCCTCATGCTCCCATCCTTCTTCTTTACAAAGAGTACCGGTGCACCCCAAGGTGAAACACTCGGTCTTATAAATCCTAACTCAATCATCTCCTCCAACTGTTTCTTGAGTTCCTGGAGTTCGACAGGAGCCATTCTGTATGGTGCCTTTGATATAGGTGAGGTGCCGGGTATGAGGTCAATAGAGAATTCGACATCTCGTGCAGGAGGCATTCCCGGTAATACGTCCGGAAAAACGTCAGGATACTCGTTTACGATCGGGATGTCCTCGATGCGCAAGTCATCCTCAACCTTGTTAATGCTGCAGAAATACACCTGGTTTCCTTTTCTCTCCATGCTCTGTAGTTTCATTACCGACACTAGTTTCACTCCCTTTTTCCTCTTCAAACTCTGATATGACACCTCCTTTCCTTGGTTAGTTTTCAGTGTAATCTTCTGGTCGTGGCATTTGAACGTTGCATTATGACGAGCTAGCCAGTTCATTCCCAGAATTATATCGAACTCGGGAAGGTCAAAAAATACAAGATCTGACAGGAAGTCTGTGTTGTGAATTGAAATTTTTACATTATTGTATCTTGCAGAACAAGGAATGTTTTTACCATCAGGTAGTGATATGTTAGTTCTGATTTGTTCAGGGTTTGTGAGTTTAGATTGTTTGATAAATTTTGAGGATATGAAAGATAAAGATGCTCCTGTATCAAACAAAATGAAAGCAGGTACAGAGTTAACCAGAAAGTTACCGGTGATAACGTCGACATCGATAATATCATCCGTCCCCTCTTCAGATTCTGTCAGGACGTAAACGCGTCCCTGAACCCTGACGGCTGGCGGTGGTCCCGCGTTCGCCTTAGCACCAAAGACTCTCTTTGGGCATTCATTAGCTTTGTGCCCCACAACTTTGCACAGGAAGCACACCACAGGTTCTCTATTACAGCGTTTCCCTGGGTGATTCGGCTGACGGCAAAAGCGACATTGATTTGCCTGGAAAGCCGGAGGTCCAGGAGGTTGTTGGTTGTTCCTCCCTACGTATCCGGTGGGGTTTCGGTTGTGGTACAGGGGTCTGCCCTGGCCTTTATTACGGTTGTCTTGATTCTGGAAACCCGGGCGACGGAACATTGGTTTGTGAATGAAGCTAGCACTCGCCACAGGAGGCGTAAAGGTTTTCTTCTTCTTTTTCTCCTCAGCTTCACCTTTCTGGATAGAAGCCCAGATACTCGTTGCCTTTTCGTAGGCCTCAGCGAAGTTCCTGCAGTTGAACCCGCTCATGTTTATCCTTAGACTGTTGGCCATGCCCCTTACGTAACGAGTGGCGAGTTCCTCCTCGTTAGTTATTATTCTAGGAGCAAACTTGGACAGCTCCTGGTATTTCTCGGTGTATGCCTGCAGGGGCATATCACCTTGGCTCAAGTTTCGGAACTCTTCTTCCTTCTCCCATCTTAGTTCTTCACCAAAGTATTTGTTTTCTAACAGGGTCTTGAACTCGGTCCAGTTATAGATCCTCAAGGGAAAGGTGGATTTGATCAAACGCCACCAACTATTGGCTTCCCCTTTCAAGTAATATGCCACTACGTTCACCCTCCCGTTAGCTGGAGTCTTGCTAAGTTCTAGCAGCTTCTCCATCTCTTCAATCCACTCTGTCAGGACTGTGGGGTTGACAGAACCCGAGTATGTCTGAGGTCTATGTTTCGAGAACCTCTCAAAGGCAGATTGATTGTTTCCGCCTCCCTGATGTTGGTGCATATTTTGAGCAATCTTTGTGATTGCATCTTCGATTCCCTTTCTCCTTGCCTCTTCCTCGATAAATTGTTGGTCGAGGTCATCGTTGGGGACAAAGTTTGCAGCCATTCTGAAAAATATTAAACCGTATGAATATTAAGTAGTTCCAGGCTAGACACATTATAAGATGCAAGGTAAAAGGCATTTCATTGATAATGTAAAAGGGTTTACATCAAAACGTTACAAAGCTTCCTAATACATTCTCTATGAAATGAACTACGATGAAAATTTAAATACATAGTTCAACAAAGTAACATAAAGTTCAGATGCATTCTCATGTGATAAGAAATTTGATCGAGAATGACAAAAAGGTTGGTCGTCGGTACTTATATATGCAAAGTACGAATAGCGGTGCTCCTCTTCTGAGAAGTTGTACTTATACTTGATAGCATAAGTCGCATCACTCAAGCCGAGCTTGAAGTCCTCCCAACTGAGGTAGTAGTCGCCCTCGCGAATAGCTGGGGATCTCAGTTGGATCCACCAGGCTTTAGCCTCTCCGTCAAGGCAACCAGCAGCCAGTAAGGTTTTCCATTCCTCTGGAACAGAGTGTTTCTGGAATCTCGCGTTCATGTTTCTGGTCCATGTATACAAGGTATCTCCAACTCCCTCGAAGGTCTCGGGGTTGTCGGTCATAAACGCCCAGATCACATCGTTCTTTGAGGACCCACGGCGGAGATGGTCAGGAACTCGATGTTCCATATACAGGGTCTTGAGTGCCCTGGTCTTCCAGTCGATATCCGAATCCCTCGAGTCATTCGACCTCTTCCACGATTTCATTTGTTGACGTCGCGCGTATGCCTCGATGGCTTTCTTGCGGGCTTTCTCTTTTGGTGTCCACTCGGAGTACCTCTTGCCGCACGGTAGCCTCATCTGAAAGCAAAAGAGGAGGTATTTCAAGTGAGAATTGGAACTTTCAAAATGTGTTTAAGGAATTTAAGAAGATGTAAAAAGCAAGCACACTAGGTTGCATCATAACGTCTCCTTATATACATATATATATATGGGTAATATTACATTCAAAGAAATATAATACATAAGTTCATACAACGTTACATCCGAGAATAAAACCTTTAGCCGTTAGGAAAAGTGACGACATTAAGGTCGTTCTTAAGATAGTTATGCGTCGGTTACATGTTTATTACAATTTGGAGTCAAAAGACCCTAAAGGTGGTTAGCAACCCTGAAGAGTCTCCCGGTCAGGAGATCCCTTTCCCAGATGGGAAGCATGGCGTCTGGTAGTGTGGGATAGTCACGTTCATACTCTTGATTCATCAAGTTCTCGAGTAGTACATCGTACTCCATCCATGCGAGTGGTTCCATCACCCTCTGGAGTGGGTCTGGGTGGTACATGCGGTCCATGTACAGCTCGTAATCCAGTAGAAGTTGCCAACCTCGTGGTGACCAAAACTCATCGTAAGGATGAAAGCTCTCGATCAGAGTCAAACTGATGCCAATGCTCCTCGTGTGGTAGATCCGGCTCGTTGTGATCCCATGAGTTTCCACGTGTTGCTCAATGATGAGGGACTGGCGATGTACATAACTTCCTAGTGGCATCATCGATGGACGCCTCGGTGCGTAGCAACGGAAAGAGTGGAAAGATGACATCCTAAGGGCCTTTGTCAGACTAAAGTTAGCCATAGAGCAAATAGCAAGTAAAAGAATTATAACAATTCGAGACACTAACTCTCGTCTAACTAGTTTATTATTATAAGGTCGGTCCTTAAGATTCTACCCTTTCTCACATTTTAAACTGATCTAAGTTATTATTTTAGCGGTCTAGAGATTTCTAATTTATTATTTAATCCTATTAGTCTATGCCTGACATATATATCAATATGTATGTCTGGCCCAGGTGTCGTCTCGCTAGATGAGATAACTTTAAGTTATTCACGGTCGCAAGACAGCTCTGATACCAACTGTAACAACCTGGTTTTTCGTGACTTTAATTAAACTAAGGCGGAAAATTAATTAAGTCTAAATATTACAAACCAGCTGTTATCGTCTTACAAACTCAGTATACATAATACGAGTTTAGAGATAAAAACAGAGTATTTAGATTACAAAATCTCTCAAAACAACAGAGTACAAAATAAGGTAAACCATCCCCAGCATTTGATAAACATAAGTCCTCGGGGTACCTGCAGTTCATCTCGTATTAGTGTTTTCTCCCCCACACATACTAAGCAACAACAAATAGATCATGTAATATAGCAAATCATTTCGGAAGTAAAACTTGTTTTAAATTTAAGTACAAAATCCTAGTTTCAAAGTTGTTAAGTTCATTTTGTACTTAGTGATTTTAAATAATATTTCAGAAATAAAACTCGGTTAAATTTAGTCATATACTTAACTAAACTTTTAGCGGTTTCCATTTTTAGCGAGGTTGTCGTAGTTCATTTTAAATAGTCCGTATGTCCATATCCAAATTTAAGCAAAGGTAGTAACACTCGACATTATTCATTTTAATACGTGTAACGTTTATTTTTATCGGCTTCGTTGATTCTTTTTATTAACGATTCATTATACAATCTAATATAATCCTAATTACAAATCAAATTTAGTGACTAAGTGACAAATTCATTTTGACCAAAATTGACCCAAAATAAAGGTGAATGCCGTGGCCTTTATTTATAATTAGCTATTTATTTCTTTTTTTGTTTTTTATTAATAATTAATTACTTTAAACTAATTAAATTACTTAAGTGATAAAAATAAAAAGTGACAAATTTACTTTAGGTCTAAAAACAACCCTAAACCGTGGCCATCTATACTTGGCCCCTTTTTGTTTTCGTTTTCTAATTTATCGGTTTTTGACTTAAAGTTTTTATATACTAATTATTTAAATTATACTAAAGCGATTTAACTAGTTTACGATTTTCACTAATTATTTTATTTCAATTATGAATAGTGATTTTACTCAATTTAATTTTCTAACTTTTTCATTATAAAGATTTAGCTTATTTAATTTGTAAAAGTAGTATTGTATTTATTCACTAGTGGATTAAAAACACATTTGAGTAAAACTTTATAAAAATTATGAATCAAACTAGTTACATAAATGAAGAACACTTGAATATGTGAAGAACTCTAATATTTTTCATATGAACATTAATTAGTCAAATTTTTATATGTTTATATAATTTCCTCAAATTTTTCATACAAGTCTAATTTACCTAAACTCATCATAATATGTTATTTAGAAAAATTAAAACTAAAAACTGGTCCATTTTATTTAGGTTGGCCGTGTATATGTATATATGTGTTCAAAGTTTTATTTTTTTGATTTTTAAACTTCTAATTCAACAACTAACTTACTTAATATCACTTATGTATTTAACATATGTAAAAATCATATACAAACATTAACACACAAAAGTAAAATCATTTCAAACACAAGAATAACAACAATATTTCAAGAACACACATAAACACTTTAAAACATTTAAATTTCATAACAATTTCATTTTAAGTCCTAAACATAAACTAATTATATTTTCATATACATCTTATACCTAGTATTTTAAGCATGTAATTTACAAAAATTAAAACGAAAAATTAAGTGAAAAATTAGGGTTTGGCCGTGTGGTTTTTATATGTTACACATATGTTATTTTTCAATTTTTGTCTTCTAATTTAACATGTGATTACTAGGTGTTCATAAACATAATAAATATAACACACAACACTTAATAGCATGCGATTTACCAACATTAAAACTAGTGTGCGGGGGCACCTTAATCAAGTCGGTTAGTGAAAAGTCTAGCAGTTGTCGGGATCCACTATATGGTCAAACTGGCTCAAGTCTATGCCTCCACCTTGCTCCTCGTCTTTGGTTAGGATTAGTACATAAAAAAATGAAATAAGCAAGTTAGTAAATTTATTAAAGCTAAATTAACTAAACTAGTAATTTAAAGTATGCTATCATTTTTAGGTTTAGGTGAGGTATATATTTTAAATGCTTTGATTTATGTTCATATTTATTTACTTGTTAAAAGAGGTAGTGATTATTAAATACAAATGGTGGAGAATTTAACTTAGGTGTTTAAGTAATTTAAAGACAAGAATTTAAATGATTTAAGGAAGAAATATGAAAGAAAGGAGATGAAGATCATGAAGGACTTGAAGTTGTAGATGAACTTATGCTTACTTGTTCTTGAGTAGCCTTTTTATTTGAGAGAAAAGAGTTAGAAGTTTTTTAATGTGTTTGGTGTGTAATGAAATGTAGTAGTAGTAACACAATGTATACTAGTGTAGTCGTATGTATTTGTGTATTTGATTTGTATAAAGATTAAATTAAAATGAGCTAAGTTGTGATGATGTAAACAAGTAGGAGTGTACGTGATGAGACTTGGTAGTAAAGGAGACATGGTTGTGTAAGAGAAAAGAATGGAAGAGGATAAGCAAGGACCAAGGGTCCAAATTCTCGGCCAAAACAAGATCAAGTTGGCCCGATTTTTCGTTATTGAAATTTTCGATTTACGCGCACGCGAAAAGTCTCGAAATAAAATATATGGTCTTAAAATAATGGTTCGAAGTAAGATTGAAAATAAAAATGAAAGTAAACCTCAAAACGAAATCAAAACAAAAAATTGGGTATTAGTTTCTCGCAACTTTGAAATAAAATCTTATTTGATCGAAACACTTATTTTTTTCGTTGAATGTTATCGAATTAAATCATTATACTCAAACGTCAAAAAGTTTATCAGTTTAGGCTTAGTGTAACTCATTATTTCGATTTTTTGTGAAAGTGTTAGTTAAATCAAATTGAAATAGTAAATTGATATTAATATAATATGTTTTGTTAGTAATAACTAAAATAATTAGGCTTTAACTAATTTTGTTTGATTTGGATTATGAGTTAGTATATAATTGAGGAAGAATTAGGTGACTTAACCACCATTAGGTGGCTCGGCCACTTTGGTCAATTTTGACCTCGATTTGCGTGCCGAAATTTGTCGTTGAGAAAATTGTCGTAGATTCTCCGTTTGATTTATCAAGTTCGAATATGAAAAAATAAAGTTCAAATTCCAAGTAATAATTCAAAATGGTTTTACTTTAGGTGCAATAATAACTTGTAGTGTATTGTTTTAGGAAAATAAATGAGCGAGGATGATTAATTATTGATTTCCTAATTATAATTAGCTTAAATTAACACGGGGTGTTACAATCCTCCCCCCTTAAAGAAGTTTCGTCCCCGAAACTTAAAGTAATCCAGGTGGTTAAGGTTACTGTTTGAACAGCTCCGGGTATTTTTCCTTCATCGACGCCTCGGTCTCCCACGTTGCTTGTTCAGTCTTCTGTCCCCTCCAGAGAACCTTGACTAAGGGTATCGACTTGCGTCGTAAGAATTTAGTCTCTCTGGCGAGAATTTCCACTGGTTTCTCAGAGTAGAGCATGTTAGGCTCGATGGCGATCACATCGGGCGTTACAATGTGACTCGGGTCGCTTCTGTATCTCCTGAGTTGTGACACATGAAATACATCGTGCACTTTGGATAAGTTTGGCGGTAAGGCGAGTCGGTATGCCACTTCGCCAATTCGTTCAAGTATTTCATAGGGTCCGATGTATTTTGGGCTAAGCTTTCCCTTTAGCCCGAAGCGTCTTACCCCTTTCATGGGTGACACTTTCAAGAAGACCTTATCCCCACTGTTGAATTCAATAGGTCGACGATGCTCGTTCGCATACTTCTTCCGCCGGTCTTGAGCTGCTTGTAGTCGTTCTCGGATGATCTTGATGTGCTCAATTTGATCTTGTATAACCTGGGGTCCAGTACCCACGTTGTCACTAGCGTCGTCCCAACAAACAGGACTGCGACATTTTTTCCCATAAAGTGCTTCAAAAGGAGCACACCCCAGACTAGCGTGATGACTATTGTTGTATGAGAATTCAACGAGAGGTAGGCTCTTTTCCCAGTTCACGTTGAATTCCATCGTGCACGCCCTCAACATATCTTCGATTGAACCGGATAGTTCGCTCTGTCTAACCGTCGATTCTTTGGATGAAAAGTCAGACTCATCTTCAATTTACTACCCAAAGCCTCTTGCAATTTCTTCCAAAAATGCGATGTAAATCTTGCGTCCCTGTCTGATATGATGTCGAGGGGGACGCCGTGAAGTCGTATTATCTCCTTCTCGTAAGCTTTGGCTAGTTCCTCTAATCCCCAAGTCTCCTTGATCGGAACAAAGTGGGCCGCTTTAGTTAAGCGATCCACAATAACCCATATCGCATCCTTGCCGCCTGATGTCCTTGGTAACCCCATGATAAAATCCATCGATATGGAATCCCACTTTCCTTGGGGGATTTCCAAAGGTTGGAGCAGTCCTCCTGGCCTCTGGTGTTCAAATTTCACTTTCTGGCAAATCATACATCTTGCCACGTACTCGGCGATCTCTGCCTTCATCCTTATCCACCAGAAACGCAATTTCAGGTCTTTGTACATTTTATCTGAGCCAGGATGTACTGAGTAGCGGGTGCTATGTGCTTCATCAAGGATTTTGCGCTTCAAATCTTCATTGTTAGGTATGCACCATCTACCATTGAAGCGTAGACTCCCGTCTGTGTAAATCTAGAACCCCTCTGTACCTTCTGACGGAATCCTTTCCCTGATCTCTAACAACGCCGGGTCTTCCCACTGTCGTGCCCGAATGTCATGAAAAATTTCTGGTTCTACCACCATTGCATTCAGGTCAGTGTCATCCGATTGTACCAGGTCTAAACTTAGTCTTTTCAGATCCTGGACGATGTCTGAGGGAATTTCCCAAATGTTGTTCAGAGTATGTATTGTCTTACGACTCAGTGCGTCAGCAACTACATTAGCCTTTCCCTCGTGGTATAATAACTCGATCTTGTAATCCTTGATCAGTTCTAACCATCTTCGCTGCCTCATGTTCAATTCCCTCTGGGTAAAGATGTACTTTAAGCTCTTGTGGTCGGTGTAGAATTTGATGCTGACCCCGTAGCGATAATGACGCCAAATCTTCAGTGCAAACACGACCGCAGCAAGTTCTAGGTCGTGAGTTGGGTAATTTCTTTCATGCACTTTAAGTTGTCTGGATGCGTACGCTATTACCTTTCCTTGTTGCATCAGAACGCAACCCAAACCATTCAATGACGCGTCACTGTACACTTCATATTCATCCCCATCTGTTGGCAAGGTTAAAACTGGTGCCGTAGTAAGCCTTTTCTTAAGTTCTTGGAACGCTTTTTCACAGTTATCACTCCATACATACTTTGATTCCTTTTGTAGCAGCTTAGTCATCGGACGGGCTACTTTGGAGAAGTCAGGCACAAATATCCTATAATAGCCAGCCAATCTGTTTTGGTAAAAACTTAACAAGTATGAAAATAGTGAAAAGTGGATCAACTAGTACTAATTGCGGAACAGAACAGAACTGAGCTATATGGGACAGAACTAAGGACACAGGATTTGATGACGCAGAAGCCCCTAGAAGTAGATGGGGAAAACTGCGGGCTACCAAGCCAGGAGTAATTTTATTAATATCAGAGTTGAGGTTACAGAATACAACTGTGTGAATGATCACTTCTGTAGTAATTCGTACAGAACTGACTATGTTTTATCGTAGTGTAATTATCGAGTGCTTAAGTATGCTAATGAGAGTAAAAAGATGAATCAAAATGTACAAATGAGCCTCTATATATAGGCTAAGCAAGCTGCAAAATCGGTTCCTATTTTCTAGGGCACGTTCCCATGACTTCCATCATGCTTGGCGGTTAAATAACCTCCATTGACTCCACTTCTGCTCAGCTGAAACATCTTCCATTATCCCATGATCTTTGTAACCGTCATAGTTGACCTCCTCTGACCATAACTGCCATGCCTCTTCTGATCCGTTCTGGGCTATAACTGCCATTTGTCCTTCTATCCTGCTCTGTACCATATTCTTGACATCTATCCAGAACTGCCAATTCTGGGCTGTGTAAAATCTGGTCATAACAAATGCCCCTTGTTTTCTCAAGTGCAGTGTTCAGCAATCTTGAGGAAACAATCCTGTAAAAACACTTCTATACAGAACAGACTAGAGCAGAGACAACGGCTATAAATTTTAACATCAGCTGTGTATCTGGCCAGACTTGTGCACAACATTCAAAGGGATAACATAAAAATCAGAAGTTAGGTGAGAATTTAAACCTGATTTGACAGCCTGCACTGTAGCAACGGCAGTAATTTTTCGATTTCTACCAACGGTAGAATCCCTAACCTTCTATAACTCTTTTACCTTTGCATATAAATAGGACCCTTCGGTAATTTTCGAGAATTTCACCTTGCAAACTTTATTTTTTACCCCTACTGTTCATCATCTTCTTCCTTTGTCATCTTCATCTTTATCAAACCAAAATTAAATCAGAAACCATGGCTGAAAAAGTGATCGATCTTGAGATCCTCGAAATCAATGAAATCATGTATGGTGATTATAAGTTTGTCAAAGGTGACTCCTTTGACGATGAGACAAAAAACACATTGAGCCAATCAATCATAAAACACCTCAAAGATCATCACATCGTGCCTGAATCTGCTGAAATATTCGTTCCTTGTGATGATTACACAACGGCTTCCTGGACTTGTCCAGGTTGGGTCTGCATCCATGAGTTCCCTTTTAGGGCTGGTCTGAGAATTCCTTGTAATTCTTGGATCAGTGGAGTGCTCTCCTCAATGAAGCTTGCCCCCTGCCAATTAATGCCTAGCATGTGGAAAATTATCTGCTTGGTCGACAAACTCTGCACTAAGTACAGGTTGCAACTGACGGTGCAAGATCTCAAAAACGTCTACTCTGTAAGGACCCAGGGCCGTGGAAGATTCATCTTCAGAATCAGGAAAGGCCAGAGCAATCTTGTGGAGCACCCTGATACTGGGGATGACAAGGATTGGAAGACAGGCTTCCTTTTCCTGAAGAGTGATACTCTTGGGAGCAGCGACTGTTTGGACTACCCCATTGGTGAGAGAGGTTAGTCACTTCTGACTCAGATCTGCTGTTTCTAGTTTTTCTATTCTGTGTAGGTCTGAGGGTTTCTTGTGTTTTGTGTTTCTAGCGGACTCTTGGCAGCCTGTGCCTAGTGAGGATTCTAAGGCGAGGATCATTTGCGTTTATGGCCTTGCCTCTCAAGGAGAGGACTTGGTCTCAAGAGGATAACAAGACTGCGTTCCCACATTACGTAGGGCCAAAGAAGAAGACAGTGAAGGTTCATGTGCCTATGGTTTCTGCCATCAAGGGTAAGTCTCTTAATTCTAGGTCAAGTCTGATTAAGTCTAGTCTGGATACGTGATGCTGAATCGAGTGTGGTCTATGCTAGGTGAATCTTCTAGGCCAATCACTAGAGGTAGACTCAATCCTACTCTCCTTCACGAGAAGATGGACGCCATTCTGGCTGGGGATCTAGATATAAAACCTCAGTTCATTCCTACTGGTATTCCTACTCCAGGGTTCAGGGCGCTGAAGATTGAGGAATCTAAGGGGAGGACTCAGGTTGAAGCAGAGAAAAGCACACCAGACAAGAAATCAAAGAAAAGGAAAGCGGAAGAAGTTGAAGGTTTGTCATTACCAGGGACATTTCTGTCCAGCACGCCATCAACAGGCGTAGAAAAAATAATCCAACAAGCAGCTAAGAGGGTCTACCCAGACCTGATCCGGGTTGGCACCAGCAGGCGGCGTTTAGAGCCACTCACTCGCTCTGCGGTAATAACTGATATACTTCTAGTACAAATTCTCATGATAATTCTACCACTATTGTACCTTACACCATTACATTTGCGGACTCTTGATCGTATCTCGAGTTTGGGGCACATAATTTCCACTTACGGGGATCGTGTGGCTGTATTTGGAGGACCAGGTTGCTCTAAAAGAGCAAGCCTGCATGCAACTTGGAAAAAGCTCTGGATGGTATGAAGGCGTAATTTGAAAAAGCCAAGGCTGCTGCCGCCAAGTTCGAGGAGAGTCCGCCTCGTTGAGGTCGGAGAACGAGAATCTCCAGCGCGTGTTCAGGAGCTTGAGGGCCAACTCGAACCAGGAGACTGATCGGCGCTGTTTTACACAGCCCGGACCAGAATTCAGATGATGCGTGCCTCGAGTCCGGCGTGAGGAGTGGGATATTGATCTTCTTTGTGGAGAAATTTAAACAGCTCTTCCCGGTGTGCGGTTCAGGAGAGGAGGCTGGCGCGATCAGAAGAACCCTCTGCGTCTGGTGATGGTGGTCTTTGGCGAAGATGCCCAAGTCGATGACAATCCTTACGAAGAAGAAGAAGAATGAAAAACAATTACCTTTGTGAACATTTTGTGTAAATTCGAACAATTTGCTATCGTGGTCTGGCCTGGACTTGTATGTCCAGGTCTGTAAATATTCTGTGAACTTACATGCATTTGCTCTTGTGGAACTTTTGCTTAATCTGGCAGAGCAAGACATTTTTCAAGTCCGCTCGCTTGATTCGGATGCTTAGTATTTAGTCACCTTGGTGATCCAAGGACTTAACTACTATCGTATTCATTGCTTCTATTGCTTCTATTGTTACGTGAATGTACTAACCTCGCAGTGTACATCCCGGACTTATGTATGCATGATCATGGCTTACCTTAAGGGATATTATAGGACTCTCTTAGCGGTCACAAGCCCTGGTCGTCAATCCGAGGACGCATCCTCACAAGCAGACTGGCCGCTCTGCAGATCGGCCGTGACTGTGGACTGGAGGAAGATCTCCACTGCAGGACTGGCTGCTCAAGGCTGAGGACTAAGCTCAAGTCTGGAAGACAGGTTCCTTAGAAGCTGGGGACCAAGCCCAGAACTGGAGGTTTCACTCCTGAGTAGAACTGGAGGATGAACTCCTAAACAAGTCTGGAGGATAAACTCCTTTATTTGTAATATGTAGCGTACTATATTTACTTTGTTTTTATTTGTGATAGAAAATATTTACTTTTGAACCAAAGATGTATTCTGCAAAACTAGAAACAAAGTTAAACTACACCATTGGAGTTCAATGGTTTTTATTGAATGAGAATTGCAATACTTACAAAAAACAATTAAAGAGTGCAGAATTGAAATTACAGAATTGAAAGTACAGAATTGAAAATACCGTATTTAACAAAGATAGAGTTTGAGGTTGGTTGCGTTCCATGCTCTAGGAATCGACTCTCCCTCCAGAGTTACCAATCTATAAGCTCCTTGGCCTACAACTGAGTCAATCAAGTATGGTCCTTCCCAGACTGGGGCTAGCTTTCCTGCAGACTTTTCCTTTGTGTTTTCAAATACTTTCCTCAGAACTAAATCTCCTTCTCTGAAAACTCTGGCCTTGACATGCTTGTTGAAAGTCCTGGCCTCATTCTGGCCGATAAGTCGCTAACCTTATCTTGGTCGCCTCCCTTAACTCTTACGCAAAATCAAGACTGGAAGATAACAAATGCAGGTTAGTTTCTAAACTGCTCAGACCATACCTTCTTTGTTGGAGCAGACACTTCTTTGGAATCACCGCTTCACAACCATACACCAAAGAGAATGGAGTGCGTCTGTGGAATTCTTTGGTGTAGTTACGTCGACCCACGTAACTAAAGGTAGCTCTTACGCCCATCTCCTCGCCGCTTCTTGACTTCTTCTTCAAGGTTTTGATGATAATCTTGTTACTAGATTCCGCGACCATTACACTGGGATATCTTGGTGCGTATAAGCGATTCAATATTCCAGGTTGCACGTAACTCCCTAGTCTTGTTTCCTACTTAACTGCGTGTACCATTGTCACACACAATCGGCTTGGAATTCCAAATCTGCAGATGATGTTCCTTTTGATAAATGAGATGACTTCCTTTTACGTTACACTTCAATGCTTGACCTCAATCCACTTCGAGAAGTAGTCCGTCATTGCCAACATAAACACCTTACGTCACCGGAGCCATTGGGAGCTTTCCAACTATGTCCATGCCCCACTTCATGAAAGGCCACGGTGCAGAAATAGGGTGTAGGACCTCAGCTGGTTGGTGAATCATTGGAGAATGCTTTTGTCATGCTTCACATTTGCTTGCGGACTCCATGACCTCTTTTCTCATAGTTGGCGAAATAACCAACTGAGAGCTTTCTTTGGCCAAACTTCTTCCAAAGACATGTGGTTGCCACAATCTCCCTCGTGTAACTCTTCGAGCAGTTAAGCCTGGCGGTTCCGCATAACGCAAGTATGGACTGACATAGATTTCTTGTCTGAACATCATTAATCAAGACATACCTCGAGGCTTTAAGCCGAAAAGCTCTAGCCTCAAGTGCGTTCTGGGGTAAAACACCATCTCTAAGAAAAGCATAAAAAGGTGCGATCGAGAGACAGGAGTGGGGGTAGACGAGGTTGAGCGATGTCGGACTTCTCTATAGAAGGTCCGAGGAGGTGTCTTATGGGAATCTGTCCAGTGTCCGCAGGTTTGAAACTAGAGCCAAGACTAGCTAGAGAGTGCACTGTGAGTTACGGTCTCTCGGGATTTGGTCAATCCTAAACCGTCAAACTTCAAAACCAGGGTTCTAACCTTCTCAAGGTAGAGCAACATCTTAGAATCTTTGCCGCAAAAGAACCATATTAACTGATTAACAATAAGTAAAGAGTCGCTACCTCCAAATTCTTGACACCAAGACCAATCTGAGACCATCAAACCCGCAATTAACGCTTCATATTCGCCTCATTGTTGGTTGTACGAAATCATGGCCCAGCTGACTGGGCTAGTATGTCCCCTTGTGGCGATTTCGGGACAATGCCCAGACCAGAACCTCGACATTAGCCGCTCCATCGATTATCTGACACCAGGTTTCTCCTTTTACGCCTGTGAGTTTCAACACTTCCATAGCACCACTTTCTTCCAGGGTCGGTGAAATTAGCCACAAAATCGCCAAGGCTTGTGACTTTATTGCTGTTACGGGTTCATAATCGATGTCGTACGTACCGAGCCGCAGACCACTTAGCCATTCTCCCAGGCGATTCAGGGCTTTCTCAAGACTGACTTAAGCTGGAAGGTTAGTTCTAAATACGGATATGATGACTCTCAAAATAAGGTCTAAGCTTAGTAGTTGACATAATCAATGCAAGAACATACCTCTCCGTAAGAGAATACCTGGTTTCAAAGATCTAGCAAGCTTTTACTCACGTAGTATATTGGATAATGCAAACCATCTTCTTCCCGACCAGGCGCACTTCTTGAATGCTCCGTGACTCGATGTGCAGACTTAACGGTTCTTTCTCTTCTGGTCTGGACAGCAACGGTGGAGTTGACGGGTAACTCTTGAGATCCTGGAATGCTTCCTCGTGCTTCTCACTCCATTGGAACTCTTTATTCTTCTTGAAAGATATCGTAGAAGGGTTTGCACCTTTACGAGGATCTAGAAATGAATCTGCTCTGAGTCGCTACTCTTCTGTCAACTTACGGATGTCTTTCACAGATCTGGGGGCTCGGATCTAGGATCGCCTTTATCTGTTACGGACTTGCTTCAATTCCTCTTACGTGACCAAGTAACCCAAGAACTTACCAGAAGATACTCCAAAGTTGCACTTTGTGGGATTGACTTCATATTGAACTTATCCGTAATTGCAAACGCTTGCTCTAGGTGCTTCACATGATCTTTGGCATCTTTAGACTTTACCACCATATCATCGATATAAACCTCCATTGTGTCCCCAATGAGATCTTTGAACATCATATTGACTAGCCTTTGGTAGGTGGCTCCAAAGATTCCCGAGCCCAAAGGGCATGGCGGTAACAAGAGATTCCACGGCCTGTCATGAAGGAGGTTCCTTCCTGGTCCGGAGGATACATCTTAACTGATTAAAACCACTCGAGGCATCCATGAAAGTCGAACTTCATGGCGTGATCTTGTCCACCATAGCATCAATGTGAGGAAGAGGGAAAGGATCCTTGGGACATGCCTTGTTCGGATCCGTGTAGTCTACGGACTCTCCACTTTCCATTCTTCTTACGCACAACAACAACATTAGCCAACGGTCAGGATACATTACCTCTCTTACCATGTTCATGTCCAGCAGCCTTCGGACTTCCTCGTTGATTATAGCATTTCTCTCTGGCGCAAACTTCCTGCGTTTACGGTGCACCGGTCTGCATCGAGGATCAACGTTGAGCTTGTGCGTGATAACGCCAGATCGATTCGATCATGTCAAAGTGGCTCCATGCAAAACTTGATTTCTTAGACTTCAGGAAACCGATCGGTCGATTCGATCTTGGATGGTACATCATCGCTTACTAACACTTTCTTTTCTGGGCAGCTCTGGTCTACACTGATCTGGTCCATCTCCAATCCCGACTTTTCTCGGTTCCACTATCGACTTGACTGGTTTACGTAATTGCTATGCGAGAGTTTTGTTGGTGGCGGAGGCTTCAAGGTCGCTCTGTAGCATTCTTGCGTGATCGCCTTTCTCCCTTTATCACCGTAACTCCCCATTGAGTTGGGACCTTCACACATTGATGGTAAGTAGACGCCATGACCTTGAGATTGTGGATCCAAGGCCCGCTAACAAAACATTATACGAGGTCATAGAATCAATAACATTAAACTTCTCAAAAGAAGAAACTCCTGGGCATAGGTTGGAAGTGAGATCTCTCCCAAGGTGTGCTTGGTCTCGCCATCGAATCCTACCGTAACATTGGAGTTCTTGGTCACCTTGTCACGACCTATACCCATCTCCTTCAATGCGCCCAAAGATGATCGAGGTTCACGTAAGCGCCCCATCAATCGAACTCGACGCATAAGGGTGCTTCCAATCTGCAACTTGATCACTAGGTCATCATGATGCGATCTTGGGATGCCTTCACAATCTTCATGATCAAAAGTGACAACTTCCCAATTCTTCTCTACCCTGGTTGGAGGCTGCATCTTCTCTTGCTTTGCTATCCTCTTGGGCTGCAGAATAAGTTAGTCCACGATATCAGAACCACCATTAATAAATTTTACCTCATGTGTGTAGGGCGGAGGATTTGGCGGCTTTTCGACTCTTGTCCCCTGGAATCTCGAGACTTGGCGCCTTCGCTTCTGGCCTGGTTCCTCTGGACTGGCCTGATGATGTCCTTCAGACGTCCAGTTCTGAGCTGGTAAGATATCTCCTTCTTGAAGGCATAGCAGTCTTCTGTCTTTGTGGCCGATGTCTCCATGGTACTCACAAGATTTGTTTGGATTCTGTTTGGATTTGGATTATCATTCCTCTTGGGCCATCTTGCGGCATTCCCAAAGCTCTCGACTTTGCTATCAAGCTGTGGTACCTCCACACCAAGGCTGGCCGATATCAAGGGAGTCATCGAGTTGACTGTCTCAGAATCGACGGCATGCACTTGTGTTCTGGGTGGCCTGCTGTACGGCGCTGGCCTGCTGCGGGTGCGTCCACTATCGATTTCTGTTCACCTTCTCATACCCAGAATCGCCCCGACGATCGAAAGCATCCTCTTCAAGTCTGATCTGGGCCAAGGTCTTTACTGCACATCTTCAAAAGTAACACAAGGATACTTGGTTAGTTCACGATAAAGCTCGGAATTGACCACCAAACCTTGCCTATAAGCCTGGATAGCGATTGCAACGTCACGGTTGGGGATAGAGATCTTCTCCTTGTTGAATCTCTCGGAGATAATCTCGTAGAGACTCATCTTTCTTACGTACAGTGCATGCAGATCACTTGTTCGCTTCTCTAACTTCCTGCCGCTAAAGCAACCGGGCAACAAAGACATTCACAAGATTAGCAAACGATTTAATAGTACCATTAGGAATATTGACAAACCATTGCAGAGTGGTCGGCCAGAGTAGAACCAAAGCCCTTGCACATGCAAAGCTTCTCGTACTCCTTTGAACGGGACCGTGTACATCCTTTGCTTGTCTTTGGGCAACATGGTCCTGTGGATCTCTGTACCATCATACGGTTTCATCCCTGGAACACCGAACTTCTTTGGGATGTCTGCATAGTTATGGCCTCACTGAATGGTGAATCTGCATAACATTCTTGGGAAGCCTCCTCGATTGGTGCTGGAACTCCTGGAATCTTAGCAACTTTGTCGTGTAACTTCTGGAGTTCTTGCATCATCATGAGGGTGAAGTTAAACTTCTTCTTTCCCTTCCTTTTATCAGCATTCTGGGACGTTTCTTCCTCGTCTTCACCACCCAAGAGCTGGTCTTCAATATCTTCATCTTCGTCCAGATTAGAGAAGTCTATTCTCTTGATTATAGAACTCAAGGATGCCCCAGGCCTGATCTTTGATGTACTGCCCTTAGCAGAATCTAACTTAGTCTTGAGCAGGACTCTGTTTCCTTGATCTTGCATTCTCCTCTCGAGATTTCTTTGAATCTTAGATTGTGCATCTTGTAACTCCTTGGACAATTCCTCCAAAGTTCTATCAGCCATTTTGAGTATAGAAAGGGTGATTTTTGTGAGATTTTTGTGAGAAAAGTTACGCAAATTAATAAACTAGTTGCCCCACGGTGGGCGCCAATTTGTTTTGGTAAAAACTTAACAAGTATGAAAATAGTGAAAAGTGGATCAACTAGTACTAATTGCGGAACAGAATAGAACTGAGCTATATGGGACAGAACTAAGGACACAGGATTTGATGACGCAGAAGCCCCTAGAAGTAGATGGGGAAAACTGCGGGCTACCAAGCCAGGAGTAATTTTATTAATATCAGAGTTGAGGTTACAGAATACAACTGTGTGAATGATCACTTCTGTAGTAATTCGTACAGAACTGACTATGTTTTATCGTAGTGTAATTATCGAGTGCTTAAGTATGCTAATGAGAGTAAAAAGATGACTCAAAATGTACAAATGAGCCTCTATATATAGGCTAAGCAAGCTGCAAAATCGGTTCCTATTTTCTAGGGCACGTTCCCATGACTTCCATCATGCTTGGCGGTTAAATAACCTCCATTGACTCCACTTCTGCTCAGCTGAAATATCTTCCATTATCCCATGATCTTTGTAACCGTCATAGTTGACCTCCTCTGACCATAACTGCCATGCCTCTTCTGATCCGTTCTGGGCTATAACTGCCATTTGTCCTTTTATCCTGCTCTGTACCATATTCTTGACATCTATCCAGAACTGCCAATTCTGGGCTGTGTAAAATCTGGTCATAACACAATCCTAGGAAACTTCTGACTTCAGTGACTGTTTTTGGTGCTACCCATTCCTTGACAGCCCCAATCTTTGCTGGATCCACCATTACACCTTCCTTGGAGATTACGTGGCCTAGGAAAGCCACTTGGTCTAGCCAAAATTCACACTTTGAAAACTTAGCATACCATTTATGATCTCTCAAGATGCTCAGGATAATATGTAGGTGTTCTGTGTGTTCTTCTTTATTCTTGGAGTAGATCAGGATGTCGTCAATGAATACGACCACGCAGATGTCGAGATATTCGTGAAAGGTCCTGTTCATTTGGTCCATAAATACTGCTGGAGCGTTGGTAAGGCCGAACGACATTACTTTGAACTCGTAATGTCCGTACCTTGATCTGAATGCAGTCTTTTGTATATCTTCCTTACGGACCGCGATCTGATGGTATCCTGACCTCAGGTCAATCTTGGAGAAAACTCCTGCTCCTTTGAGCTGGTCAAAGAGATCGTCTATCCTAGGCAAAGGATAACGATTCTTGATCGTCACTTTGTTCAGTTCTCTGTAATCAATGCAGAGCCTCATGCTCCCACCCTCTTCTTTACAAAGAGTACCGGTGCACCCCAAGGTGAAACACTCGGTCTTATAAATCCTAACTCAATCATCTCCTCCAACTGTTTCTTGAGTTCCTGGAGTTCGACAGGAGCCATTCTGTATGGTGCCTTTGATATAGGTGAGGTGCCGGGTATGAGGTCAATAGAGAATTCGACATCTCGTGCAGAAGGCATTCCCGGTAATACGTCCGGAAAAACGTTAGGATACTCGTTTATGATCGGGATGTCCTCGATGCGCAAGTGTAGATACCCGTATCCGTACCCCCCAAAAACAAACCCGATGATGAAAAGGACTGTCATACATGCTTTTAAAAGAGTCGAAACGGTACAAAAGTGTCTAAAACGTATTTGGTCATTTTTAGCGTATTAATTTGGACTTGCATAATCATGAAAATGAATGTCAATTTTAGTCATTATGAGCATAACACGAACAAAATATAGGAACGTCTTTTTAAGCCAAGCCACAAAAACAGCCCAACTAGCTACAAAACGGCCCAAACTTACAAAAACGACCCAAAACACAACATAAAAGCGGGCCAAAGTGCGTCCCGTGTCACATTTTCACAAAACTAGAAACTACAAAACCATAAAATAATATACTTTAATATTATTTTATTTCGAGCCAAAACCGAAAAGCACGACAAAAACCGAAACACGAAAATCGAAATTCGGACCAAAACTGAACAAAGACTTAGCACTTAAGCTAAGAACAAAAACATAATCATTACTCAATCATACGTCCAAAAACCAAAGGCGGCATAAACAGCCCCCAAAACAAAATAAAAATCGCCTGTTAACAGGCGATTAAAAAAGTAATCGCCGGTTAACAGGCGATTATCTTTTTGTTTTGTACAGCCGCCATTTTGTTTTTCTTACAAAATTCCAAACAAAACCAAATTAAAATCGCCTGTTCACAGGCGATTTAATTTTCCTCCCCATTCAAATCAGCCAACCTCTATAAATACCAACCCCCTTAATTCATTTCAAGCATCGGTTTTTAACACTTATACACTATTCACAAAAATCCACTCAAAAATACCGTCTTTACATTTTCGAAAGGTAAACCTTTTACCTACGTTTTGGACGTTTGAGACTCGGACAATGGGGTTACATTAACCCCAAACCCGATATTGGCACTAGCGAAGCCGTATTCGTAATACGGTTGTAGCAAATTCGGATTCATAATCCGTCTAAACCACGCCAATATCGCATAAATAACGACCTCATATCTCTAAAGCAAACCGACGTCACTTTTATAATTATGCAAGTCCTGATTCATGTGTTAAATAAGCGACTAGAATCACGGATCCAACACTAAATTGTACCGCTTCATGTAGTCTTTTAGCATGTCAAAACTGAGGGTTTTCCATAAATTCTAAATATAAGGTCGGAAAATAACGTCTATAGTAATAATTTAGTCAATAAATTATTATTTAACGTACATTTCCTATAAGCAAAGTCATTATTTTGACTATTTACATTATTTATGCATTTTAATCGAGTCATGTTTATTCGCACTTGTACGTAGCGTGACTTTTAGCCCAAATATCGAAATTAAACAAATGTTTTCAAATTAGTAGAGACTACTCTTACGTAGGCTTTTTGATTACTGTTTTCAAAACTCATTTTGTCAAAACTTTCGAAAAGTAACCTCACTCCGAACCCCTTCTCTGGTTTCAAACCTTAGATTTTTAGGTATCGACGCACCTTGAAATCTGAGACACTCGTGTCTTGTATTTCAAGACGCGTTGAATAGGTTCCAAATTCCTTTAATATTTGGTGGCGACTCCGAAAATACATTTCAAAAAGGACTTTTATACTTTTCTTTTTTGATCACAAATTCATGCAATGATCTCCCCCATTTTTAGCAAAACTTCGCACTTTTTCCTGCGAGGCGCATTCCGCCCCTACGCCCCCGCAACGGGGCGAGGTCGGGCGCGCGCAGGGCGTCGATAGGTTTCTCTCGCTTTCCGGTACCTTCAGCTGGCGACTCCGCTGGGGACGAGCATGATTTTTATTATTTTTGAAAAACTTGTTTTTCTTTTATTTTAAAATCATAAAGAAGTGAAGCTTGAAACTTTGAAAACATTTACGCTTTCGATATTTGGGCAAAAGTACGTTGAGTCGAATCCTCCTGATTCAAACCACACCCTTTGAGGAACGGCCCCCAGTAACTCTCGCTTCATAAGCGAGGTAACTCCGGACACACTGTTCTCTCACCCCTCCACGATTACAAGTACGGCATCCGTACAAACGATCGTAACCAGTCAAACTCGAATGCTCTAGGGCCCGTCTTGAATTCACACCTAAGACGTGTGTAGTCTTGCGGGTGCCCCTACCCAAACGTATCGAGAATGGCCGGAGGGAACCTTACCCTATAAACCAAAAACCTGTGTTTATATGTACAAGTCTTGAAGCTATACTCCCCTCACTATAGTAGTCTTTCAAAACCTTTCTGCATGCAAAAACTTTTCCTAGGCATTATACTTTTAAAATACGTCCATCTTTGAAATTGCTTTTTCAAACTTTTTTCAAAAAAGGTCATACTTTTAAAAACACGCCGTTAGGCTCTTTGACCTATAGTCATTTGAGTTTAATAAATAAAATGCCGCTACATTTAAAACCGACCTAGGATAACCACTATATCCCAGGTCCTTTTCAAAACATAAATGAATTATGCGACTGACGTATCGTCATAATGCATTTATTGCTAAAAGTCTTTCACAAAGCAAAAACCCGAATATGTCAATTCATTTCGGAGATTTTAAATGAAATTAACTTTTAGAACTTTAGAATTAGCCCTAAGTCGAGTGACTCTTTAGTCATCCCGACTTAATCTTCTTCTCTCAAAAAAAAACAAAACGCGGGATCGTTCAGATGCGAACCCGTTGATTTACTCTTTGAATCAAGTGACCTATCGTCATTTTTGATTCAAATCCCTGAGTCACACGTAAAAGGCGAACAATTGATCACCTTTTACCCAAAATTTAACATCCTCGGATCGGTTAGCCTATCGCTACTTTGCCTCGATCCTATTTTATCATAATCCAATGATAAACCCCCGGCAACATACCGCCAAACTGGGTTAATCGGATTATGATCATACAAATTTTCTTATCTCGAGAATAGGGACGTGTCAACATGCCTCTATCTCAAAAGCTTCCCGTGTCTTTTTAAAAGCTAAAAACACGAGTCAAGTCGAGTCACCCTTTTTACACTTTTGTGTCTTCCTTTGGTCGTGAATGTGATTTTTCATTTGAGTCTTTTTCCTTCTCTTTTAGAATCACTAAAGGTTTGAAAACTTTGTCAGGTCCGCTCATTGAAAAACCCTGGATACGCTGATTTAACTAAGAACCGTCACTTAAACCCACCTCCGCCTCCAAAGAAGCGCTCTACAATGATCAAACCCAAAACCTGTCATGGCCTTTCAACACGATGAAGGTTTCGGAGGACCGCCGCCACCCCCCCCAGAGGTAACTGCCGAGCAGGTCCGACAGCTCAATGATAGGATAGCTAGCCTCACTACGACTATCGAACAAATGGCTATCATGCAAAAGTTCAAGCAGAGAAAACGCCGTACGCTTAGCCGAGGAATCCGAACGGAACGCAAAAAGGATCCGAACCATGGAAGAACGTCTCACGAATTCAAGGGGTTACTCTATACATCAAGAAAACGAGCACATCCCAAAGAACGTCAGGTCCATGCTACCAGATAAACTAGCACTCAGCGATCTTCCCATCTTCAAAGGTCACGAAAGTCCGCTCGTGCATGTTAAAGCCTTCAAGGCTAAAATGGCCATCATGGGCGTTGAACCCCCCGCATGGGCTACTTTATTTCCGCATTCACCGATGCACAACCCAGGGCATGGTTCTATGCTTTAGAGCCACACAAAACCGGAAGTTTCGAGGACATAACGGTTGCGTTCGATCTTCAGTACCGAGACAACAATGATATCCAAGTCTCGCTACGTACCTTGGAGGTCCTGACTCAGAGAGACACTGAAGGGTTTACCGAAAGTACCTAACGCTATTTGGAAGAAACTATGTGCTCAAATACCTAACCGCCAAGAGACACCGATTTGATCACCAAGTTTATCAACAACCTCACCCCGCATACCAAAGAACACCTACGATACGGAAATTTTGACAATTTTTCAACCCTCGGCGTCGTTGGCGAGCTCATCGAGGGCGACCTCGTAAAGAAAACAGGAATAAGAGTACGGCCGTGGGTATCAAGGGAGCTCATCTCGAGCCACCGCCAAAGTCGAGCCCATCCATGCCATCAACGCCTTTGGGCGGCGTTAGAAGCACCACCGGTTTCACGACACCACCAAGACACGCCATGCCTCGCCAAAGCATCATACTCACCTCCTGGTCCCGATTCGATGAAAGCACGACGGAACTTTGACCCGATATACATGACTTACTCAAAAGCACTGCAGAAGCTGGTAAGCCGCAATGTACTTCAACTCATAGGGCCTACTAACGAACCTCCCCCAGACAAGAAACCGAAGTCATGGGATCAGAACGCATACTGCGAATTTCACAGAGGAAAAGGGCACGACACCGAGCAATGTTTTCGCCTGAAGAACATAGTTCAAGACTTAATCGACGACAATACTATTGTTAAGCCCAGCCCAAGTCCTAAGCCTTCAAACCAGCTGAACCCTCTACATAACCATGCTATATTTACGGAAGCACACCCTATCATCGACTGCTCTAAAATGATAATCTCAGACGATTACGAAGTCAATGGCATCTGGAATACTTCTGAGGATGAAGCCGACAATGATGACATCCGCACCTGTCTCCAAGATGAGCCCTACGAGGAAGAGGCTCAACCCCGTCGCCCGCCAGGCAAGTACGGAGAGTTACGTCACAAGTACCCATTCAGGCTATCAGACAGTGATGATGAAATAGCCTACCTAACACGTTCTGGACGTCCGTACCAAGCTTCTCTAAAGTTACTTGAACCTCAAAGCCGCCCGCCAAGGTTGACTGCTCAAGAAAAGAACAAGGGGATAATCATAGACGAAGATACGCCGCCTACTTCGCCTACCTCTGCAACCCCACCTACAAACATTGCTCTACGCCGCCCCGGCCAGGTGTCATTACACGACACCAATCCTCGCACTGTCTTGCCTGTTAACAAAATAACTCCACCAAATGCTACCCCAACACCCCGCTTACACCCGAGATCGGAGACACACTCCACAAACAACTCAACAAGACGAAAGCGGACATTTCAATCTGGCAGCTCTTAAGAGACTCAATGGGACACCGTGAAGCCCTCTACCAAGCATTACAGGTCACCCCGATGACATCGGAAATGTCTCCGGAGAAACTTATCAGTAACATTACGCGCGCATGGCGTGCCAACGCCGTCACCTTCTCGGATAAGGACCTCCCTCCGCTTGCAAGACACACAATCTACCTCTACATCAACGTGGAATGCCATGGCATGACGTTGCCGGTCGTCCTCATCGACAATGGATCTGCAGTCAATGTCTTGCCCCTTGAGACAGCTAGGAAATTGGGAATTAAGGAAAACGACTTCATCCCGTGCACGGACGGTGTCAGGGCCTACGACGGAACACGCCGCAGCATAAAAGGAACCATCTCCTTCCCCATTATGACGGGACCAGTCATGAGAGAAACCGAATTTCAAATCATCGACATACCCCCTACCTATAACATGCTACTAGGAAGACCTTGGATCCACGCTACCAAGGCCGTCACCTCAACCCTACATCAAAAGGTCAGAATACCTCTTGATGACGAGATCGTCACCATCGACGCCTCGAACTTTCGGGCTACCCTCAAGCAGCAAAAAGCCAATGATAGTACTGCAGAGATAAATGCCGATCCAAAGCGACATGTGTGGGTTCGACTTTGACTTCAACATCTGTACTGTGACCCGTGGAGAGGAAATCGCTGCGCTCTACACAAAGGACGATGACAATAAATGGCCCACCATGGGTCTATCTTACGTACCATGGTCATACGAAGTCTCTCAAGGTTGGGAAGCATACAATGATCGCAAGAAATATCATAACTTCCATATGCAACCATACCACATCCTCCCCAGCCACTACTTCGTCAAAGAAGGCACTAGCAAGATTCCTAAGGACACGACCACATACACCATTGCCGGGATTGAGCTCATTTCCGACATCGTGCGCAACAACAACTTCAACCCTACCAACCTGATCATCCCTTACGAAGAGAAAACTCACAACGGATGGTCAAAAACCCTCCAATGGACCGACGAACAAGGCCGTACTTTCAAGATAACTACGGGCCAAGGCTACGCTTTCGAAGATTCCGACTCCGACGAAGACAATACCCCAAACCAAAAGACTGTCTTAAAGTTTAAACTCCCTCGTCGTCATCTCAAGTCTCTTACCCCAACTAAGCCCCCGGGCTACTTCCCTGACATAGTCATTTTAGCTAAAGAACTAGAGTCATTAAGGTTGTCCAAAGCTCCCTCGTCTGAGCTATCTTCAAATGTAACCGCTTTTGATAACATTAATAACATGAAAGTTTTTGATTACTCTTTGCCTCTTTCAAACTCTACTCTTTCTAATAATTGCGATAAATCTAATAACATTGCATTATATAGATACATTGCAAGTATTGTCTCAAAACCCAATGTAACCCAATTATTGAAGACACAACAACCACCAACATAGGCACACCAAGAACCTCAAGAATCAGAATCGGGGCTTCCTAAGCTAATGTAAGAAAGGGCCACCTATACCAAACTCCTCGCAGAGTTTAAGGACGTCTTTGCCTGGTCATATAAGGACATGCCCAGATAGACCGCGAGATAGTGAACACCGCATCCCGATCAAGCAGGTAGCAAGCTGGCCAAGGTAAGCTCGACGCATCAAGCCGTAATGGTCTCTCATGGTCAAGGAAGAAATCGGCGACTACAAGTGGTTTCATCCAAGTCATCGAATACTCGATCGGGTCTCCAATATGGTACCGATTATGAAGAAAGCGGCAAAATACGAGTATGTGCCGACTTCCGACCTGAACAAAGCTCGCCCAAAAGATGATTTCCCACTACCTCACATGGACATCCTAATCGACAACACAGACCATGCCCATCATTATTCATGGATGGATATGCAGGATACAACCAAATCAAAATGGCACAGACGACATGCCAAAACCACTTTCAGAACCCTGGGAACATATCGCTACACTGGTCATGCCATTTGGGCTCATAAATGCCGGCTACCTACCAACGCATCGCCACCACCTTGCTCCACGACATGATGCATAAGGAGGTTGAGGTATACGCCGACGACATGATCGTGAAAATCGAAAGAAAGGGATGACCACATCACAAATCTCCTGAAATTCTTTACCAGGATCAGCAAGACAAAATGCGATTAAACCCACAGAAATGCACCTTTGGAGTCACATCAGGCAAGTTGCTAGGCCACATAGTAAGCCAGGGGATCGAAATAGACCCGACCAAAATCAAAGCAATAATGGGCATGAAAACGCCGAGCAACATCGATTTAAATAAGGAGTTTCTTGGGACAAGTCCAATATATCTCGGTTCATCAAAGAACTCACCATGATTTGCGAGCCAATCTTTAAGAAATTGAAGAAGGAAGAGCATACGAAATGGGACGACGATCGTCAACAAGCATTCGACAAAGTCAAGAGCTCGCTACAAATCCACCCGTTCTGGTACCTCCGCAAAAGGATTTGCCACTATCGCTCTACTTAACAACCACGCCCGATGCCATGGGTGCCATGCTCGCCCAGGAAGTCGACAATGAAGAACGAGCCATCTACTACATCAGCAAGAAGTTCCACGATTACGAAACTCGGTATGAACCAGTCGAGAAGAGCTGCCTCTCACTGGTCTGGGCAACCAAAAAGCTCAGACACTACCTACTCACCAAAGACTACAAGAGTCTACTCCCTAATGGACCCCCTCAAATACCTATTTGAAAAACCAGTCCTGAACGGACGCATGGCCAGATGGACTCTGCTTCTCGCCGAGTACGAACTCAAGTACCTCCCTCTGAAAGTAATCAAAGGAAGAGCGGTTTCGGACTTCCTCGCAGAAAATGCTATCATCGAACAGCCCATGATTGATACGATGTCGTTTCCGGACGATGGGATATTCACCATAGAAAAGGAATACTGGCAATTATACTTCGACGGAGCATCAAATTACCGCGGCTATGGAGTCGGAATACTCCTAATATCCCCAAACGGCGATCATACTCCACTCTCGATCAAGCTCGACTTCAGCGTTACAAATAACGCTGCAGAATACGAAGCCTGCATTTATGGTCTGCAGGCAGCCATCACCCTCAAGATAAAGAACCTACGGGTACATGGAGACTCATTCCTCATCATAAATCAAGTGACAGGGGCATGGAAGATCATGAGCGAAACCCTCACCAAATACCAAGCAAAAGTACAAAAGCTCCTAGCCAACTTCGACTGCATTGAGTTCTATCACCTCCCAAGGGAAGAAAACCAGTTTGCCGACGCACTGTCAAAACTCTCATCCCTCCTGAACATACCACCAGACATGAAGTTACTACCCATCATCGTCGAAAGACGTGACGAACCAGCATACATCCATACCATTGACCTGGACGAAGCCGAGCAGACAGAGCCATGGTATCAAGCCATAATCAACTACAAGACAGACAACACCTACCCACCCGACACCGATAAGCGCGGACAGAGGGCTATCAGACTCCTAGCTTCCCAATTTGTGCTAGAGATGGGACAATTACTCAAGAAAACACCACAAGGGACACTGCTCATATGTGTCGACTACAAGAAGGGGCAGGAAATCGTTACCCAAGTCCACGATGGCGAATGCGGACCCCACATGAATGCTCGAGCACTCTGCAAACAGATTCTACGGCTAGGATGGTATTGGACGACTATGGAAGCAGATTGCATCCAATACGTTAATCGCCATAATCGCCAAATTTTCAAAGAATGTACAAAGATGTACCACCTTCACCACTATATAGCCTAACCTCACCCTGGCCCTTTTCAACCTGGGGCATCGACGTGATAGGAAAAGTCCACCCCATCGGAGCAGGAGGTCACTGCTTCGTACTAGTGGCCATCGACTACTTTACTAAATGGGTAGAAGCAGCATCCTTTCGAACCCTCGGCTCCAAAGAAGTCGCCAAGTTCATCCAGACAAACATCATATGCCGATATGGCATACCCCACGAGTTCATCAGCGATCAAGGCTCGCACTTTCAACGCGAGACGGAAGCTATACTCACAAAATACAACATCCAACATCACAAATCCTCGCCATATCGACCCCAAACCAATGGAGCCGTTACAAAGAAACAAGGCGGTCGTCACCATACTTGAAAAATGATCGACAGTTGCAAAGATTGGCCCAACAAGATACCATATGCACTCTGGGGATACCGAACTACCATCCGAACCCCTACAGGCATGACCCCCTATTTCCTCACCTATGGCATGGAAGCCGTCCAACCAGTGGAAATAGAAATACAGTCTCTACGCATACTAATGGAAAGTAGCATCCCGGAAGCAGAATGGGCCCGTGAACGGTACGAACAACTCATGCTCCTGGATGAACGCCGACTGCATTCCCTGAGCACCGTACGTATGTACCAAGCCCGGCTACAACGAGCATTCAACAAACGAGTCAAGCCACGAAACATTAAAGTAGGGGATCTCGTACTAAAGTCAGTTCGAGCACCACTTCCAGTCGACCCACGAGGAAAATTCAAACCTAACTGGGCTGGGCCCTACCTCGTCAAAGAGATCTACACGGGCGGGGCAGTCAAACTAACCGACCTCGACGGCCAAGAGTTCAACCTCGCCACAAACCTCGATCAACTCAAGAAATACTATCCCTGAAAACCCCTTGCAATGTATCTATAAAATACAATTTTATAAAAATCAATCCATGGACCGGCAGGTCCTTAAACATGCTCATGGACCGGCAGGTCCTTAAACATGCTCATGGGCCGGCATGCCCCTAAACATGCATCCAACAAACACAATTCATGGGCCGGCATGCCCCTAAACGTGCACATTCACCACAAAAAAGCAAACACAATCCATGGGCCAGATGCCCTAAACGCATTTTTCAGAACTACGTGGTTTGATTCCACTTTTCGTGGATACGTAGGCAGCTTTGCAAAAAGCGCAACCGATATTCAACACAAAAATGACACGTCCAAAGCTTAAAAAAGTCGAGGACATAGTCAACACAAAAACCGTCTCGTAACCTAATGGGTTAACATAAGGCGATATTCAACACAAAAATGACACGTCCAAAGCTTAAAAAGGCTGAGGATATAGTCAACACAAAAACCGTCTCATAACCTAACATAAGGCGATATTCAACACAAAAATGACACGTCCAAAGCTTAAAAAAGCTGAGGATATAGTCAACACAAAAACCGTCTCATAACCTAATGGGTTAACATAAGGCGATATTCAACACAAAAGTGACACGTCCAAAGCTTAAAAAAAAAAAAAAAAGCTGAGGATATAGTCAACACAAAAACCGTCTCATAACCTAACATAAGGCGATATTCAACACAAAAATGACGCGTCTAAAGCTTAAAAAGGCCAAGGACATAGTCAACACAAAAATTCGTTTTTTAACCTAAGGGTGAAAAGAACGACATTCAACACAAAACGACAAACCCAAAGCTTAAAAAAGTCGAGGGAATAGTCAATACAAAAATTCCTGAAAGCATGCTTGCATTCTAACCTTTGAAAAGAGATTAGAGCCAAGGAATTTCACACAAAATAATAAGCAAAATGAGGCGAAGTCGTAAATAAAAACCTGATTTTTATTAACATTAAAAAGAACGGTTACATTTTGGATTTTCCAACGTAGGAGCATGACTACGACCTTAGAAATACACTAACAAACACTATATATTACAATACGAGTCCCGGCATGTACATCGGGTTTAGGATAGGTAATATATTACATAATACAACATAATATGAACATAATACTAACAAAACACACATAAGCTAAAACCAGGTTATTCTCCAAAACGGACTTAAGACCTTTCAGCTGAATAGGGGAGCACCAACCCTCAACCCCTGCGACGATCCCCAACATTGCCATAATGACCCAAAGCACCAGGCCCAGGGATATGGCGATGACCAAACACGCTGTCAAAGAATCGAGGACGGCTCAACCCTGACCGCCGACGCCATTTTCACGCCCAAGACAGATCGGGTCATAGGCAAACGAGGTTGAAAACCATTAAGCTCCGTGAGCGAAGACGTGACCTTTATGGGAACTCGGGCAACGATCCACCTAGTATAGGCCTTTGATACCCGAAGTCGCCCTAGGAGCGCCCGCCACGCACCACCTAGGACGCGTAATCCACCCGCCCGCCCAGCATCGGCCATATCACCACCAACATAACCGCGTTCCTGCACCTTAGTATCCCGACCAGGGATAAAGCAGGCCCACCCTATCCGTCTCATCACTCGCACAGGATGGATATAAACACCCATGTCAAAACCGCAGCGAGGACTCGGATGGACCATCACCACCAAAGACTCGCCGCCACGCCCACTATCCCCACCATGGTACCGACCAACGAATGGCCGACGACCTCACAAACTCAGAAAGTAATCATCGACGTTGGTCCGGGTCCAACCACCTCATGTAGCGATTAGTTACACCCCAAGCATAATCGACCCATCGGACCGACATCGCCAAAGACACTAAGACGCTCCATCACCATACCGAAGAATAAGGGGACATCCTCGAGACGGACGCTCCCTATTACAAGCACGATCATCCAGGCCCAGGATCGCCTCACCAAGATCACGGCAGGAAGGATTGCAACCATACTCCATCCGTTGGACGATAGTGATTAGCGAGGATCACCAAGCGCTCCCTCGCACAAGGAACTGGGAACATGTAGCGGTGGACTAGATGTAATGCCAACGCTCTTTCCTAGCACCATAAGAGATCGTCTCATTTCTACGGTTCATGAACCGCTTGCACAGCGATTAAGGTTGATACGGCTTCAAAGAATAGGTCCTCCGTCTCTACCCGGGTCATCTGGAGGTAGTTCTGCACGTGCCTCTTATGATCAGGCTCCGGTCTAACACACACGGGCATGTTAGTTCGCAACCAACCGCCAATGGCTCCAAACTCCTCGACTAAAGGGCAAACCTCTCCGCAAGGAAAGCGGAACACGTGGAAGCTCAAGTCCCAATAGTCGAGACACGCATCCAGGAACTCGGGCTCCATTTGGACTTGCCTCAACCAAAGGAATGCCCCAAAACCGCAATCTTTCAAATCCTTCTCCTCGATACCCGACAAGGACGCACACCAACGGCGCAAATTTCCTTCAAAAATCTCCATAACTCGACGAATGTTCCGTAAATATTCTGAATATTTTTGGAAAAATCGAGAATAGAAGACGAGAGGATGAGTGAAATGAACTAACTTAGCCCTCCTTTTATAGCCGAGATGTGCAAAACGAAATACAACACAAAAACTTAAGCGCTAGTGAACAAGCGATTAAAAGAAATCAAACAAAAACCACAAAACAAAAAAATAATCGCCTGAGAACAGGCGATTAAAATTAAAATCGCCTGTTCACAGGCGATTTTATTTTTATTTCTGACAAAATTATTCGATTTTCTTACAAACTCTTACACACCTACACCCTAAACCCAAACTTTCAACCCCTATTACCCCTTTACCGACCTCTTGGTCTACACTATCGGTCCCGTCGCGTCGTCTCGATTTGCGTAATCGGCTCCCGTCTTTCATATTTTCATTTTCACAAAACACGATAATCACACAAAAATTAAACACAACACAAAATATGATTTTCACGTTCACAATTTTTCGTCTCAAAAACGTCGTTCTAGCTCATATTTTGGCTATGTCAAAAACGTCTTTTTCACAAGTCTAAAATTTTTGCTAAATTAGCATTTTTCAAAAATTTAGTCATTAGCGAGTCAGTCTCAATCGAGACGTATATATATGCTTTTACGACTAACAATGTTTTGCAGGTACGCTCGGCAAGCAAATATGCAAGCATTTTAGACCCGGCTACTACGCAGGAATGCATTTTTGCAGCAAGACAAAATAACCAAATTAGGCCCATAAACACCTACAAGACCAAAAAACAACCAACCATACACAAGTCCTAATACATAAACCAATACAAACAAATACTAATATACGTAATACAAGTCCAAAATACACATGTCCAAGCCTACGACGACTGGTCACGACGCTGCAAGACAGCACGCAGGGAATCGATCTCAGCACGCGCCCTATCCAGCTCCCCTGCGTACCGACCCTCCAGCTCTGCGGGACTTCCGCCCGAACTCCTCGGCATGCGCGACCTCCATTTCGACCCGCGATCTCGCCTCCTCACCGACTCGCTAACTCGGCCGAAGGCCACGCTTCTCTCCGCCCTGCAAGCCTCAACCACCTTTCTCATTCACGATCGCCGCCAGGTTCGCCGCTCGCCATAGCCGCCAGGCACGCCCGGCCACTGCAACAAACACGAAACGTCCACTTAGCTTTACAAACTGGGGGCTATAATCGTGGTTATTCTAACAAAGTTTGACTAATGATTTTACACTAAAATCTTACTCAAACCGGGGCTATAATCGGTTATTCAACAAAGTTTGACTAATGATTTTACACTAAAATCTTACTCAAACCGGGGCTATAATCGAAGTTATTCCAACAAAGTTTGACTAATGATTTTACACTAAAATCTTACTCAAACTGGGGCTATAATCGAAGTTATTCCAACAAAGTTTGACTAATGATTTTACACTAAAATCTTACTCAAACCGGGGCTATCCTACATAATACACATGCTATATAAAAAAAGTGAATACCTTTTTCACTTTCGGATCCCAACTCTCTAGTCCCGTCGGTGACCACGGACAGACAAGGTCGCAAAGACGATCGAATGGGAGCGACCCTGTGAACAACCCGCAGATCCTCGATTTAAGCGGAGGAGGCCGAACTCAAGATCGTGATCACGCCGCTACAAAACAAAAATAGGGTAAAATTTTTGCTTCTCAAAACCAAAACCTATACAAGCAAGGATAAACAAACATACCTCGATCACAAAGATCAAGAAGAGCATACGCCAGGCCCAAGTCACGTAATCCTCACGGCCAGAAGCAGGAATCTGACCGACCCTCATGGTACACGCCACGACGCCGTTAGCATCAGCGCCTCTACAAACAAACCGGCGAGGAGCAGTACGATGAAGCCCCCGCGACTGCCTCACAAGCAGACAGACGCCACCCAAACTCCAAGACGAGCCAGATCGAAGTCTCGACATACACCGCCGTCCGTCAAGGGGACCAAAGCGAGCCGAATCGACTGAGGGACGCCAAGAAATTCCTCCAAGGGTCGCGAGCGAACTACAAAACAAAACCAAATCATAAACTACTAAAAACAAACACAAAACCAAAACCAAGCTACAAAAGACCAGAATACAAAACACAATCACCCTCACCTTATCCATCACCATCCCGTTAAAGAGAACACGAGCCTCGTCGCATTTAAGGCCAATGTTCCGTTCATTGTCGCGTCACGCATGGAAGGCAGATGCGCTCGTGTAACCTGGAACGTGCTCGGAGCGAGAGAAGGGAAGTGAGCATAGCACCAAGCCTGGCAAGCAATCGAGAACATGTCATAAAAGAAAAGCGTAAACAAGACAACAGACGCTACAAAATCAAGCCTTACCTCCATAAGAAGACCAGGGGCCTGGCGACACATCCGACTTCCGTCGATCCGGTCAGGACGCACTGCATCCCTCAAGTATCGGATCAGCAACCCCAGGGCAGGAGTAACCCAGTCAAACTCACCCAGACGTGTCGGTCAAGCCAGCGCCATCGGCCACCGGCCGACGCCGCTCCCTTGTCGCCGAAATGGGTGGCCGTCAAGAACCACCACAGCCACAGTCGGGCCCTCTGCTCAGCGCTCGCTCGAGTAGAACCTTTATTCTTCCTCTTCCCCTCGAAGAAGTCGGCAAACCATATCGTCCGGGGCTGAAACGTCTTCTCCTCGCCTCTCCCGCACCTAACCCCGTCACCAATCAACCGCACAACCCGCGGACTATCAATAGGAGGACGCTCACGCCCCCAGTCAAGCAAAACCTCACCATGCGGCAGCCCCGTAACAACGGCCCACGAGGAGGGGGTCACGCCAACCTCGTAACCAGGCATGTGAAAGGTGTTGGTAGTATCCCAAAACCTGTCCAGCAACGCCCGGAGCACGCTGAGACGCGCGTTCACCCGCTTTCCCCGCACCTCTCTCCATTTCTGCACCAGGGGACCCAAAGCCGTCCCGAGCACTATATCCCGCTCCTCCTGTGTGAGCCTCTCCTCAAAAACGTCAATCGCTGTCCGGAATCCGGAGAAGGTCCTCATCCCGCCTAACGGGAAGCCGACCTTCACCCGGATCGACAAGTGCTCCAACGGACTCCAGACCAAACTCACGCCGTCCCAGTCTCTAGCAACCTGGGACCACGGACGCGGCCCCTGGGGGTAAGCTGGTCGTATACCCAGCTCGTCGACCATCCCCATGAACCGACCATGAGCAATTTCGGCCTCAAGAAGAAGAGCTGGTTAGCAATGGCAGAAGATCTGCGGCAGATCTCCTCACCGCCTCGTCCACAACAACTCCCTCAACTTCGACCCAAGCCAGATCCAGAGCCGGACCCTGAACCGAACCCCCGACCATGAAAGGAGCACACGCCGCATTAATGGCGACAAGCGGCGTCATGGCGCGGCCGCAGCAGCTCGCAGCCTGCGTGCAATCTCAACCTCGCCGTAGCTCCTCGGCGGCTGCTCCTCGTCAGAAGCCTGCTCCTCGTCACCCTGAGATCCCTCCGACTCAGGAGGATCCTCGTAACGACTCCCCGGCCCTCGAGCACGACCACGCCTCCGCGGGACCTCCACAGGAGCTCCCCCTGCTCCAACCTCCTCAACAACACCGGCGACCTCAGCCTCGTCCCGGTCACCACCCTCCGCAGCATCCCGAGCTCGACGTCGCGGCCTACTACTGCCCTCACCAGAGGCCTCATCCACCTTACGCTTCCCCCGCCTCGGATTCCTCCGAGCCCCATCTCGGCTGCCACCACGGCCTCCTCCCGGAGCCACAGGCACCCTCGCAGCAGCACCACGGCCACGCTCCCGCGAAGACACTGCAGCTGCACCTCGGCCTCTACCACGACCTCCCACAGGAGTCCCAGACGTCTCCACAGCGGCGCCACGTCCGCGCCCCTGCAAAGAGCCTGAAACAACACCCTGAGTCTGACCTCGACCGCCAGCAGGAGACCTCGGCAACTCAGCAGCAGCCCCGCTACCGCTAGCACCACCCGAAGAGCCAGGCTGCTCAATTGCGTCACCCCTGCGTGCGTCTCTAGTTGAAAAATCGGAAGACCCCTCAACGGCCTCACGAACAACTCCGCCCGTGAAGACCTGGCCGCTCAATAGCGACCCTCTCTCGCCGCTAGCCGAAAGAAGCGGTGACTCGAAGAACGTCACGACCCGAGCCACTAGCCGACGGCTCAGGACCGCCGAGAACAGTACCGTGTCCTAGGCCACTAGCAGAAGGCCCAGACGACTCAGTACCGCCCCCTGCGCCACTAGCAGAAAAGGCAGGAGACGACCCAGCAGGACCCTGCCACTCGCACCCTGGCGTCGTAGAAGCTCCAGGCGTCGTAGAAGCTCCAGGCGTCTGAGGAAAAGCTCTCAGCAAGTCCGACTGAGACGGACCTTCGGAAACCTCCAAGGGCGCGGGCATACCCGAGGTAGGAGTCTGCTCGTCCCTCGGAACGGTAAAGTCAACGCCAGCCAAGACCTGGTCCATGGAGCTGGAAGTAGGCACTGAAGGCGCAGGATCACCTGCACAAAATTCAAAGGCATACTCAGACAACTACAACAGCAGATCGTTCAGAAAAGCAGAAGCACGCAAAAGCGACAGGAAGCAAGCATTAGGCCCAAATATCTGCAAATGAGGCCAAAACAAGGCAAAGGCACAGAAAAGTATAGTTCATAACACACATATGATATATACGTCCTACACAGCTAGTCCAGGAAGCAGGAATGCACAAGGATAGCGACAAATCAAAACAAGACATCAAAAAGGAAGCAGGAGGCCTAATTTTTGACAGACAAGGCCAAAGCCAAGCAGAGGCACAGGAATGCACTTTTAAGGACACACGCACGGTATACACGTCCCACACAATGAACACGAGGAGCAAGTCCACGCAAAGCAAAGCAGAAACCAAATAGAACAAAGCAGAAAATAGGCTTTTTAACCTAAAAATAGCAGAAAGGACAAAAACGCTACAGGAGGCCAGAAACCCATATTTTCTGAAACAGACCCAACCCATAAATCACGATGAGCACGTGCAAAAAATTTCATGCGAAAACGATGTCCCGAACACCTCGACTGAATAGCTTTTGCGAAACACCTCCAAACTACAAAAACGACCTTTTATTGACCATAACTCAACCCAAAAAGCCCCCACTTCCCACAAAACAACCCCCTAGCCAACACAGACAACATACCCTCCAATACTTTACATACACGGGGCACGAAAAGCGAGGAAGAGCGATTTTAGGAAACCTAGCCTAAACTACAAAAAACGCTCCAAAACACCTCCAAACCATACATTTCCTACAAAACAAAGCCAAATGTGTACCATACTAGCCATGAAAACACAGTACAGAGAATTCGGGCAAGTTTGGGCAGAAAAATTTTCGACCAAAATCGGCCCCTATACCAAAACGCACGAAAATGACGGTTTTTCGAGCCGTTTTTCGCACACAAGCCACCCAAACCTCCACACTAGCATACTACAACGTTTCCAAAACAACCAAGCCACTCGGGATCGTCATAGGCGACAAAAACAGAGCAAAGCCCCGACCTTAACCCCCTTTTACACGGTTTTAACCCAAACGAACCGCTTTTCGCGCACATTTCAACAAAGCAAACTTACCAACACGATATACTACTAATGGGTAAGCTACACTGAAGTTTTGAGCCATTTTCGAGACGTTTTCAAAAATGACCAAAATGCCCCTACACTACAAAACGCACGAAAATCGAGACCACGAGCCGGGTTTTCACACAACGACAGCAAGACAAGCAAGGCAAGCACTATACTAGCCATGGCGAACGTTTTCAAGCCAAGACGAAAGCCAAACTCGAATCAAACCAACGAAAATCGACCAAAACCCTAGAAAACGGTATTTCAAGCTAAAACCGACTCAAACCAAATTCAAAGCACGAAAAACCAAGTGAGTTGAGTACGTACCTTGGTCCATAACGAATTGTAGGAGTCGGAAAATCAATTTTTGATCAAGAAAATCGCCAAGACGAGTTTTAGAGGGTTTCGATTTTGTTTTTTTGTTTTCGGATGAATGAACTCTTTCCTCTCTTTCCCGTGTTTTAACCAAAAAACACCCAACAAAAATCTAATCGCCTGTTCACAGGCGATTATATTTTTGTTTCATGGGTTTCAGTTTTGTGTTGGGCTGTTTTCTTCGGCCCAATACACATTCAACCCATTTCAAACACAATTTCAACCCAATACAAAAGCGCGTAACCTCCTCACGAGACGTTCATAAAAACCTAGCCCTTTTTATGAGAAATACAAAAACACGTAGCCTCCTCACGAGACGTTCATAAAAGCCTAACCTTTTATGAGAAAAACCAAAAAATACGTAACCTCCTCACGAGACGTTCATAAAAGCCTAACCTTTTATGAGAAAAACCAAAAACACGTAGCCTCCTCACGAGACGTTCATAAAAGCCTAACCTTTTATGAGAAAAACCAAAAAATACGTAGCCTCCTCACGAGACGTTCATAAAAACCTAGCCCTTTTTATGAGAAATACAAAAACACGTAGCCTCCTCACGAGACGTTCATAAAAGCCTAACCTTTTATGAGAAAAACCAAAAACACGTAGCCTCCTCACGAGACGTTCATAAAAGCCTAACCTTTTATGAGAAAAACCAAAAAACGCGTAACCTCCTCACGAGACGTTCATAAAAACCTAGCCCTTTTTATGAGAAATACAAAAACACGTAGCCTCCTCACGAGACGTTCATAAAAGCCTAACCTTTTATGAGAAAAACCAAAAAATACGTAACCTCCCCACGAGACGTTCATAAAAACCTAGCCCTTTTTATGAGAAATACAAAAACACGTAGCCTCCTCACGAGACGTTCATAAAAACCTAGCCCTTTTTATGAGAAATACAAAAACACGTAGCCTCCTCACGAGACGTTCATAAAAACCTAGCCCTTTTTATGAGAAACACAAAAACACGTAGCCTCCTCACGAGACGTTCATAAAAGCCTAACCTTTTATGAGAAAAACCAAAAAATACGTAACCTCCCCACGAGACGTTCATAAAAACCTAGCCCTTTTTATGAGAAACACAAAAACACGTAGCCTCCTCACGAGACGTTCATAAAAACCTAGCCCTTTTTATGAGAAATACAAAAACACGTAGCCTCCTCACGAGACGTTCATAAAAACCTAGCCCTTTTTATGAGAAATACAAAAACACGTAGCCTCCTCACGAGACGTTCATAAAAGCCTAACCTTTTATGAGAAAAACCAAAAAATACGTAACCTCCCCACGAGACGTTCATAAAAACCTAGCCCTTTTTATGAGAAATACAAAAACACGTAGCCTCCTCACGAGACGTTCATAAAAACCTAGCCCTTTTTATGAGAAATACAAAAACACGTAGCCTCCTCACGAGACGTTAAAATTCCAAAGCGCGTAACCTCCCTTACGAGACGTCCAGCAAGGAAAGCAAAGCAAGGAGCGCAAGCCAGAGGCGCAAGCAAAGCAAAACCAGGAGCGCAAGCCAGAGGCGCAAGCAAAGCAAAGCAAGGAGCGCAAGCCAGAGGCGCAAGCAAAGCAAGGAGCGCAAGCCAGAGGCGCAAGCAAAGCAAAACCAGGAGCGCAAGCCAGAGGCGCAAGCAAAGCAAAGCAAGGAGCGCAAGCCAGAGGCGCAAGCAAAGCAAAACCAGGAGCGCAAGCCAGAGGCGCAAGCAAAGCAAAGCCAGGAGCGCAAGCCAGAAGCGCAAGCAAAGCAAAGCAAGGAGCAACACAAGCAAAGCGCCAGCTGGAAGTACTCAGGCCACGTGCAGGCTGACATGCCCTTAAACATGTAGGACCGTCATGTCCTTAAAAACATGTCGTCCCTCCCCGCATTTCCCGACGCTAAGTCCTCGTCTCTCCCATAAGACACATGCTTAGCGCCGCCAGGTAGTATCGAGACTGTGATGGTCCGGATACTATCTTTAAAGTTTGACTAACGCTTTGTCCAAGCTCAGTCAAACTGGGGGCTTTGTAGATACCCGTATCCGTACCCCCCAAAAACAAACCCGATGATGAAAAGGACTGTCATACATGCTTTTAAAAGAGTCGAAACGGTACAAAAGTGTCTAAAACGTATTTGGTCATTTTTAGCGTATTAATTTGGACTTGCATAATCATGAAAATGAATGTCAATTTTAGTCATTATGAGCATAACACGAACAAAATATAGGAACGTCTTTTTAAGCCAAGCCACAAAAACAAATTTCAACTAGCTACAAAACGGCCCAAACTTACAAAAACGACCCAAAACACAACCCGCAAAACGGGCCAAAGTGCGTCCCGTGTCACATTTTCACAAAACTAGAAACTACAAAACCATAAAATAATATACTTTAATATTATTTTATTTCGAGCCAAAACCGAAAAACACGACAAAAACCGAAACACGAAAATCGAAATTCGGACCAAAACTGAACAAAGACTTAGCACTTAAGCTAAGAACAAAAACATAATCATTACTCAATCATACGTCCAAAAACCAAAGGCGGCATAAACAGCCCCCAAAACAAAATAAAAATCGCCTGTTAACAGGCGATTAAAAAAGTAATCGCCTGTTAACAGGCGATTATCTTTTTGTTTTGTACAGCCGCCATTTTGTTTTTCTTACAAAATTCCAAACAAAACCAAATTAAAATCGCCTGTTCACAGGCGATTTAATTTTCCTCCCCATTCAAATCAGCCAACCTCTATAAATACCAACCCCCTTAATTCATTTCAAGCATCGGTTTTTAACACTTATACACTATTCACAAAAATCCACTCAAAAATACCGTCTTTACATTTTCGAAAGGTAAACCTTTTACCTACGTTTTGGACGTTTGAGACTCGGACAATGGGGTTACATTAACCCCAAACCCGATATTGGCACTAGCGAAGCCGTATTCGTAATACGGTTGTAGCAATTCGGATTCATAATCCGTCTAAACCTCGCCAATATCGCATAAATAACGACCTCATATCACTAAAGCAAACCGACGTCACTTTTATAATTATGCAAGTCCTCATTCATGTGTTAAATAAACGACTAGAATCACGGATCCAACACTAAATTGTACCGTTTCATAGAGTCTTTTTAGCATGTCAAAACTGAGGGTTTTCCATAAATTCTAAATATAAGGTCGGAAAATAACGTCTATAGTAATAATTTAGTCAATAAATTATTATTTAACGTACATTTCCTATAAGCAAAGTCATTATTTTGACTATTTACATTATTTATGCATTTTAATCGAGTCATGTTTATTCGCACTTGTACGTAGCGTGACTTTTAGCCCAAATATCGAAATTAAACAAATGTTTTCAAATTAGTAGAGACTACTCTTACGTAGGCTTTTTGATTACTGTTTTCAAAACTCATTTTGTCAAAACTTTCGAAAAGTAACCTCACTCCGAACCCCTTCTCTGGTTTCAAACCTTAGATTTTTAGGTATCGACGCACCTTGAAATCTGAGACACTCGTGTCTTGTATTTCAAGACGCGTTGAATAGGTTCCAAATTCCTTTAATATTTGGTGGCGACTCCGAAAATACATTCCAAAAAGGACTTTTATACTTTTCTTTTTTGATCACAAATTCATGCAATGATCTCCCCCATTTTTAGCAAAACTTCGCACTTTTTTCCTGCGAGGCGCATTCCGCCCCGGCGCCCCCGCAACGGGGCGAGGTCGGGCGCGCGCAGGGCGTCGATAGGTTTCTCTCGCTTTCCGGTACCTTCAGCAAGTCATCCTCAACCTTGTTAATGCTGCAGAAATACACCTGGTTTCCTTTTCTCTCCATGCTCTGTAGTTTCATTACCGACACTAGTTTCACTCCCTTTTTCCTCTTCAAACTCTGATATGACACCTCCTTTCCTTGGTTAGTTTTCAGTGTAATCTTCTGGTCGTGGCATTTGAACGTTGCATTATGACGAGCTAGCCAGTTCATTCCCAGAATTATATCGAACTCGGGAAGGTCAAAAAATACAAGATCTGACAGGAAGTCTGTGTTGTGAATTGAAATTTTTACATTATTGTATCTTGCAGAACAAGGAATGTTTTTACCATCAGGTAGTGATATGTTAGTTCTGATTTGTTCAGGGTTTGTGAGTTTAGATTGTTTGATAAATTTTGAGGATATGAAAGATAAAGATGCTCCTGTATGTATCAAACAAAATGAAAGCAGGTACAGAGTTAACCAGAAAGTTACCGGTGATAACGTCGACATCGATAATATCATCCGTCCCCTCTTCAGATTCTGTCAGGACGTAAACGCGTCCCTGAACCCTGACGGCTGGCGGTGGTCCCGCGTTCGCCTTAGCACCAGCACCCCTCTTTGGGCATTCATTAGCTTTGTGCCCCACAACTTTGCACAGGAAGCACACCACAGGTTCTCCATTACAGCGTTTCCCTGGGTGATTCGGCTGACGGCAAAAGCGACATTGATTTGCCTGGAAAGCCGGAGGTCCAGGAGGTTGTTGGTTGTTCCTCCCTACGTATCCGGTGGGGTTTCGGTTGTGGTACAGGGGTCTGCCCTGCCTTTATTACGGTTGTCTTGATTCTGGAAACCCGGGCGACCGAACATTGGTTTGTGAATGAAGCTAGCACTCGCCACAGGAGGCGTAAAGGTTTTCTTCTTCTTTTTCTCCTCAGCTTCACCTTTCTGGATAGAAGCCCAGATACTCGTTGCCTTTTCGTAGGCCTCAGCGAAGTTCCTGCAGTTGAACCCGCTCATGTTTATCCTTAGACTGTTGGCCATGCCCCTTACGTAACGAGTGGCGAGTTCCTCCTCGTTAGTTATTATTCTAGGAGCAAACTTGGACAGCTCCTGGTATTTCTCGGTGTATGCCTGCAGGGGCATATCACCTTGGCTCAAGTTTCGGAACTCTTCTTCCTTCTCCTATCTTAGTTCTTCACCAAAGTATTTGTTTTCTAACAGGGTCTTGAACTCGGTCCAGTTATAGATCCTCAAGGGAAAGGTGGATTTGATCAAACGCCACCAACTATTGGCTTCCCCTTTCAAGTAATATGCCACTACGTTCACCCTCTCGTTAGCCGGAGTCTTGCTAAGTTCTAGCAGCTTCTCCATCTCTTCAATCCACTCTGTCAGGACTGTGGGGTTGACAGAACCCGAGTATGTCTGAGGTCTATGTTTCAAGAACCTCTCAAAGGCAGATTGATTGTTTCCGCCTCCCTGATGTTGGTGCATATTTTGAGCAATCTTTGTGATTGCATCTTCGAATCCCTTTCTCCTTGCCTCTTCCTCGATAAATTGTTGGTCGAGGTCATCGTTGGGGGCAAAGTTTGCAGCCATTCTGAAAAATATTAAACCGTATGAATATTAAGTAGTTCCAGGCTAGACACATTATAAGTGTGGAACCCGGGAGGGACCCAACTCGGCGTCTTGCTTAAGGGAGGATTTTAAAGTTAAAAAAGATTAAGTAGGAAAAACCTTTAAGAACTGTTATGGAGTCGCCACCTAATTATCGCGGAAATTAGGAACCTGCTACCATGTTCTAAGTTAAAAACATGTCCTAGATTTTGGAGCACGCCGACACCCCTAGATCTAAGGCTTGGAAACCAGATAGGATTCGGGGTGAGGGTACTTTAGAAAAAGAGTTAATTCAAATAATGATTTATGAAAACCTTTTAGAAAAGCCTATGTAAAAATAGCCTCTACTGACATAGAACAATCCTTGTAAGATGATATTTGAGCTAATGTTATCGCTACGTACAAGTGCGATAAGTTTGTAAAAGAATGCAGATGCAGATGCAAAAAGATTGATTAAAACCCTCAGTTTAGCATGTTTAACTTGTTAACGAAAGCAGTTCGATTAAAGGTCGAATTCATTGTTTAAGTTGATTTAATGCAAAATAAGAAGGTGCAAGATGCATGCAAATAAAATAAAGTTCAATTGTCCATTGGTTTATTTTATAAGAATTCGATTGCTTATGCGACTTTGGCGTGTCATCGGATATGGAGTGTACCCGAAGTAAATAGAACACTTGGAATGCAAGCGCGCTGGGTGCCAAAGCCGGGGGGGCGCTAAAGTGTAGACCCCTTTGTTAGTCCATAGAAAATAAGAAAAAGCTTTTGATCCAAGTGGATCGGTACCTACCTTGTCCTGACGCTTCAGATCTGGGCAGAGCTTCGCTTCTTGAACTTAAAAGGAGGATGAATTCAACACGGGATGGTGTGTTGAACTCAAGGATTTGAGTGCTTAAGGCTTTGTGAGTGTTTGTGGAGTGAAAGTTATGCTAGATGTGAAATCTGATGGGAAAAGTTATGTTTCGAGATCAGGTATAGGGGGGTATATATACTAAAAGACCTCGGAGAAATTAGGAAATTGGGGATAAAAACAGGCCTAGGAACCGCATAGCCTTATGCGGTTGCCAGGGCAAACCGCATAGGCTTATGCGGTTGGAGCTTATGCGGTTCGAGGGTGTGGTTTTTTGTGTAGTTTCCTAGTTTCGGTTGAATTATATCTTAGAAAGATTTCGTGATAATCCTTACTTGCACGTCAAGGAAAAGCTTGGGATATTTCTGAGATATTTACGATGTTTAGGGCCTTGGAGTGCGGGCCAAAGGCTGGGTTTGGGCTCGGTTTCGGGCCCGAGACCCGGAAAAATGGAAAGGGTGTGTTTGCATAGTTTTTGTGAAATAAGGTAAGACGTGAAGCCGTATTTTGTGTAAGAGGGGGCTAAAGGGAAGATCTAGCCACCGGGCCTAAATTTAGGAATTTAGGAATGCTGAATTAGACCTCGTTAATGTAAAAGGGCTAATTGTAGTGCAAATGTGAAGCTCATGCCAAATGAAGCAGGACAAGGACCTAGCTAGACTCCAAATGGACAAAATGAACGTTTATTTAAAGCGATGTAAAGCGACCTTAAACATTTTAACATTTAAAACGACTCAAAATGAATTCGACATTAGTTAGAACCGTTTAAGTCAACGTTAAAGCATGCGTAATAAAAGTCCGTGATACATCACAGGGTTTTGTTTGGGAGGGTACGGATATGGGTATCCACAGAGCCCCCAGTTTGACTGAGCTCGGACTAGAGCGCTAGTCAAACTCCACGACCATATCCGGACCATTACAGTCTCGATCTGATCGGTGAACGAAGCATGTGTCCATGGGTGAGACGAGGACTTCGAACCGGGCTAAACGGGGAGGGGCGTGCGCATTTTAAGGACTTGGCGGTCCGTGCATGCTATAAGGGCCTGCCGGCCTGCTGAATGTCTTCGTCGTGCTTGTTGTACTGTCGTTGGTGCCTTTGTATATGCTTGGTATTGTCAGATGTTGATGTTGGTGCTTGTAATGTCTTCGTATTGCATGTGTTGGATGTAAAGGGGCTAGAGTGCAGGGTGCATATGCTTGTAAGATGTTTGGGTATGCGTGAGGTGTATAATTGAATAAGGATGTTCGTGTAGGTGTTTAGTGAAAGAGTGTCTGTGTAATGCTTGTGCTTGAACTCGCCGAGGAGTGTCTATGTAATCGTAATTGCATATGATCGTCCTCCGTTGAGGAGAAAATGATGTAATGCTCGTGAAGAGCGTTCGTGCTTCTGCTTCTGTACTGTATATTAAATGCTTAATATATGCGTATGGCGGACTGTAGGTGACGCCTTAACCCAGGCAGGGGACGTACTTGGAGTTGTATGTGAGCTAAAATGAGTTAGGAATTCAAAAGTAGGCGTAAAACGAGAAAAATCCGAGAAAACCCACAGGCAGGAACCGCATAGCCTTATGCGGTTCATGGGGCAAACCGCATAAGGTTATGCGGTTTCCCCTGTGGGCCGTAGGGGGCTATAAAGGCACGAGAGCACCGTGTTTGTTGCTCATTATAACACTTTCGGTTTTTCACTCATAAAAACACCATTTTTCGATTTCTCAACCGTTTTTGCTCGTTTTTCTTGCGTTGCCTTGCTATGGAACCAGGTAATGCTCCATTTTGACTTGCTTTTACGTTATTTGTTGTAATTAGCTAGTTTTGCCTTGAAATGTTGAAAAGACGGGTTTTGAATGAAAACCCGAGTTTTGCTTGAAACTTGCCGTTTGAATGCTTGAAATTGACGTCATTGTGTTGCATTATGCCATGCTAGCATGTATGTGTGAATTGATTGTGATTTAGACCGTCTTTGTGTGAAAAACGTCCAAATTAGGTTTCGGGCCCGAAAACGAACCCGGATTTTCCGACCCGGAATTTCAATTAAACTTCGGTGTAGGATGCCCATAGTGTGTATAGCATGCCTATAGCGTTAGTTTTGCGAAAATGTCGAGTTAAGGCTTTCAAATCGCCGTCTTAAGTCGTAGTTATACGGAGTAATTAGGCGAATTGGGGGTTTTTGATCGGGGTGACCAAAATGCAATTGCTTGTAATGGGTTGTTGTTGGGGACTATTATGGCACGTAAAAACCATAAAGTTGTAATTTTGAGGTGTAGAGAACGGTTTTCGGCTTAATCGTGAATTAGGCCTAAAAATGCTCTGCAGGGTGTATATTGCAATGTGTAAAGGGATGTATATGTATTATGTGCATATTATTTGTGTGTATTTGTGTATGTGTATGCCAAGTTGTATGTGTTATAGTTGTATGTTTTTGCTGTGTTTGGTTGCAGGGGAAGGTTCTAGTCGTGTTACGAGATCGAGATCTCGTAAGAGTGCTAGCTCGAGGGCCGAGGGAGCCTCTAGCTCGAGTGGTTTGAGGCGTACGCGTAGTGAGAGGGATGTTGACCCTCGTGACTTACGCACAAGACGTGGTCAGTCACGAGGTAGAGGTCGTGGGAGAATTGTCCCTGTGCGTGATCCTGAGGAGGAGGAGGAGGCGGATGCGTTTGCTCAGGAGTTTGTGGATGAGCTGGAGGCTGAGATGGATGTTGCTGAGGAGGAGGCTGAGGAGGTCGAGGAGGTTGCGCCTAGAGCGAGTAGCTCTAGACCGCGAAAATCACGTGTGAACAGGGCCTTCGCCAAGGGTTGGGATGGCCGCAACCTTCTGCTTGCTCCGGAGAGACACGTTTCCTATCGAGCGACGATGGGTTGGCAGAAAGGCTCGATGAGGACTTTCTCGGGCGTCTCGTCCGCGATGTGTGCTTTCGAGGAGAAGCTTTCGCCGAGGGCGCAAGCAGATGCTGCGTAGTGCTTTTGGCCCGCTGGTCGGCCATTGGAGGAGATTGCGAGGAAGAAGCGGCACGAACCCGGGATGTTGATCGGGGCCTTCTGGGCAGGTATTGGGACACCACGACGACGTTCCATATGCCCGCCGAGGCCGGCATTACCTTGTCTGAGTATCTTTGTCATGACGGGGTTCTGGATTCGGGACCGTGACATGAGTTTTGATTTTGCGCCGTCCGTTGTGGACGAGGTTGTGACTGCCGCGATTGGCGGTGGTTTGGAGGTGATTTGTGAGGGTGCGCCACCTTATACTTTCAAGACGAGCTATATCCTGGAGTACTTTGAGGGGAAGACCGAGTATGGCCCCTGAGTGGGTGTGGACGCAGCGTAATGCTCGTATGTGGTCGTGGTGGTTTGTGAGCGCCGTACTGTGCCGGCGATAAGGGCGAGCGGGCGTCGACATCGGTCTTTATGCATCTCCTGGATTGGGATGCAATTGGGACGTTTGACTGGGTGTCGCCGTCTCTGGGTTTGTGTATTCGTTTTTGCATGGATGCCGTGAGACCACGGGTTATCGATGGAGGATCGCGACTGTCCTTGGTCGCGCCTGGCTTCTTGATGGAGGTACGTGTTGATTCTGTTTTTGCATTGTTGATTGTTTTTGTTGTCTTTGTCTTTGTAACGTGTTTTTGTTTCTTGTATGCGCAGTCGTGGATTCTTAGCCACTTTCCTTTTCTGCTTCCCCCGCATGCTGTGAGGATCGTGAGAGAGTACCCGGCGGTGCGTGCGCATTGGGTACGATGTAACCGCAGTCGCTGCTTAATCGGGTCGTATGACGAGGTTCGGGACCGTCTGAACCGGATGCGATTTGATGAGGTTTGTGTTTGAATCATTTTAAATAGAGTGTACTTAAAATGATTGTATTATATTTGTATTTATGAGTGTGTTTTGCTTTTGTAGTTCGTGCCGTTCCCGTGGGGCGAGTATAGGAATATTCCTGAGGGCATTGGAGCTAGGTTTGCAGTGCGAGAGACTCAGCGCCTGTACCTGGCGACGCCGTATGGGTCGGTTTGGTACCTTGGAGAGCGTCTGGTCTTTCAGGCGGGGTGGCCAGCTCCGGTGGTGCCTAAGGATCCGCCGAGGGTCCTGTTTGAGCGAGGGGTTTCCGCTCAGGATCGGATGGCGTTGTACGGGGAAGGAGAGTCGGTGAGCCTTCTCTGTCCTGGGGAGGACTACGGCCAGTTTGCTGAGTCTCGGCTGGCTTGTGGGCCGATTGAGGTATGCTTGTTTCTTTTGAAGGTGCGTAAGGTAATTTTTGCGAAAAATTTCCCTGACGTGTGCGTTTTGTACTTGTTTTGTAGGAGTTTGATCCCGAGATGGCGGAGCAGCCTGGTGACTTCCCTACCACTGTTGAGTACAACGAGTCGGGTGTGCGACGTACTTTTGTGTTCTTAAGCGTATCTTGCGGTGACTACCGACGGGCATGGACAATTTGGGCCAGGCGAGGTGAAGAAGGTATGTATCTTTGTCTTTGTATATGTGATTGAGCCCCCAGTTTGATCGAGGTATGAGATATAGCGATGATCAAACTTGTGAGAGTCGTGTTTTTGTGGTTACCCCCTCGAGTTTGGCTTAATTCGAGTAGAATTGAGGCAAAATGAAGAGAAATGTGAAGTGTTTTTGAAATTACCCCCCGAAGTTTGGCTTAATTTGAGTGAGATTAAGGCGAAATGGAGAGAAATGTGAAGTGTTTTTGAAATTACCCCCCGAAGTTTGACTTAATTTGAGTGAAATTAAGGCAAAATGGAGAGAAATGTGAAGTGTTTTTGTGTTGTGTATCACAGGTGGCTAAAGAGGCTCATAAGAAGCTATGGCGGATAGCCAACAGGTGGAGGATGGCTTGGGCTGAGCAGGCTGCTCAGTTGTGTCAGAGCCGGGCTGAGACGGCTCAGATTCGACGTGAGTTTGACGAGTATCGTCGTCGTCATCCTGAGTGAACTTGTGTAATAAAGATTGGATGAACCTTTATGTACATGTCGTTGTAACTTGAACTTGATCTTGATTGTCGTTGTGAACCTGTTTGGTAAGCTTGTTTGAAAAATGATATGATTCCCGATTGGGATGCATGGATGTTGATTTTAGATTGTGAAAAAGTGTTTTGCGAAAAGTTCATTTTAAATGCGAAATGAGCTTGTATGAATGTCGAAAATGTTTGTGTTTGACTCGTGGTAAGAATCGTTGTTGCTAAAGTGAAATGTAATGCTGGTGCATGGGGAACAACAAGAGAATGTCGTAGCCTAATGTAGGGTGTAGTGTTTTCGGAAAGACGAAATTAGGAAAGTGGCGAGAAAGCCCGCCCCTTGAACCGCATAGCCTTATGCGGTTCAAGGGTCAAACCGCATAAGCTTATGCGGTTTGGTGGGCAAACCGCATAAGGCTATGCGGTTTGACGGCTTGGCTTTTAATGCTGAGTTTCCATATTCCGTAAGATGTTTTGTATATAAGGAGGGGGGTGCGTGCTATAATCCTCATTCACAATTACTTCTCTTCTTCTCTCTTAATACAAGTTTTTGCTCTCATAAACATATTAGGTATATTTACAAAAGTTTTTTTTTTTTTTTGTATCCAAGAAAATGGAGGAGCATTTTGACGCTCTTTTGAAGAAGTGGACTTCCTCCTTAAGTTCGGCAATGAAGAAGGCGGTGTATGATGATGGTGCGGGTGTTTTTATTGGCTTTCGCCAAATGAAAGTCGATCTTGACTTCCTTGATTCGTGCTTAGATTAATGGGATCCTAGCTTGCATGTTTTTAGGTTTCCCGGGGGAGAGGTGTGCCCTTTGATGGAGGAGTTCTCGGCCATTGCTGGATGGTCGAAACGGACTACTCCTGTGGTTGTAAGGAGTGAGCTTTGCTATAATACGATGTTGCGAAACTTCCTTGGGATGACGAATGCTCATGCTGCAGGTTTGTTTGAGGGAGGCAAGGTAAACATGCTTCTTTTGTGTCAACGATACATGAATAAAGTTGATACTAGTATTTCGGACCGTTCTAGGCGGAGGGCCCTTACTTTTTGTTTGGTTCATCGTTATGCTTTTGCGGGGTCCATGCCAGATGGAGTGTTCGGAAACGCGAGGTATGCTCGTGTTGTCGAAGAGATGGAGAGGGGATATGATCCTTCTGCGTTGATCCTGGCGGAGACGACCGTTGTGCTAATCGTCTGAGCTCGTACAGGGGTTGCGCTAGGATTCTCAACGTTTGGCTCATGGAGAGGCTAAATGTGTACAAAGCTCTTCCCCTTGGAAGTGTCTTCAAGGCTGCAGGGACGACGTCGCGAAAGATGGAGTGGGCTGATCCTCGGGAGCGTTCGCTGAACTACTACCGGTGGTTTGTGAAGGAGAGCACCATTCGTTGGCACGTGTCTTGGTGGGGTATTACGGCGATTACGGCGCCGTCTGTTGCGAATGCGTCTCGTGGGTTGATGTTGTGCGGGTTTGAACGAGGTGTGTGGATTCATCCTCTTCGCTTGAAGAGGCAAATCGGGCTTGCTCAGACCATACCCGAGCAGGATACTCAGGTTGGAGGGGTTGTTGTGCTAAACAACCAAGTGATCGATGCTTGGATCCGAGGATGGTCGGACCGTGTTACTTGGGCTGTTCCGGAGCATATAGAGTCTAGCCGTGTTACGGACTTCTATACACGGTGGTACCGCTCCAATGATCCTAAGGAACGGGAGAATCAAAGGAGGAGGGAAAAGAATGGGCCAAGGCCCTCCTTGGCGTATGAGGCGGTGCGCGAAAGGAGGGACTATGGTGATCTTTTTAGTGCAGGTGCTTCTACTTCGAGACTGGCGCGGGAAAGGCTTGGGCCGAAGGTGACCGTTAAAGATCGTCTAGGGCCAAGGATCGAGGAGCCCCCAGTCGAGCAGGACGAGGATCCGATCGAACCCCCAGGTTTTGAGAGATCTATTCCCGTTCTTAGGTCGAAGGTTGTGGCGGACCGGCCTCTTGAAGATGAAGAGGTGAATCCGAAGCGTCATAAGATGACTTGAGTAGTTTGCTTTGTTTATCTTAGAAAGATTCCTTTATTTAAATGCATGTTTTAGATTCAAATAAAGGGCTAAGGAGGTTTGTTCCTAGCTCATCCCTAAATTGCGAAAAATTCTAAATAAAGTAATAAAATAGAATTAATTTGCTTTTGTCTTGTCTCGTTGCTTTCTTTTGCTTTGAAATGTTCTCGACCTTTTTAAGCTTCGAACATTCGTATTTGTTTTTAAAAATCCTCGACTTTTTTAAGCTTTGGACTTGTTTGTTTGATTCGTTTGTTCCTTAAGTCCTCGACCTTTTTAAGCTTTGGACTTGGATTTTTGTTTTGTTTTGTGTTGACTGTGCTCTTGACTTTTTTAAGCTTTGAGCGTGTCTTTTTGTGAGTGCATTGCCCTTGACCTTTTTAAGCTTTGGGCGTGCGTGCTAGGAAGTTCGGTTGTGCTTTTGACAAGCTGCCTACGTATCCGCGTTTTTGCGGAATCAAACCGGCGTAGTTCGTGTGATTCGGTTGAGCTCTTTGCAAAGCTGCCTACGTATCCACAGTGCGTGGAATCAAACCGAGCGTAGTTCACCCATGCGAGAGTGAGTTTTATTTTTGAATACATTGCAAAATTTGTTTGTGTTTAAGGGTAGTATTTCTTGAGTTGATCAAGATTTGTTGGTAATCGAAAGTCTTGACCGTCAAGGTCAGTTAGTTTCACGGCTCCTCCGGGAAGGATTTCCTTGACCAAGTACGGTCCGGCCCAATTGGGTTTGAATTTTCCTCTTGGGTCGACTGGTAATGGTGCTCGGACTGATTTGAGTACTAGGTCACCTACTTTGATGTTTCGTGGCTTGACCCGTTTGTTGTAGGCGCGTTGTAGGCGAGATTGGTACATTCGGACTGTACTTAGTGAATGTAACCGTCTTTCGTCTAAGAGGATGAGTTGTTCGTATCGTTCGCGTGCCCATTCGAAGGGATTGCATCTCTATTTCAACAGGTTGAACGGCTTCCATCCCGTAGGTTAGGAAATAGGGTGTCATGCCTGTGGGTGTGCGGATGGTTGTGCGGTATCCCCATAATGCAAATGGGATTTTGTTGGGCCAGTCGTGGCAGGTGTCGATCATCTTTTTGAGGATTGAAACGACGGTTTTGTTTGCTGCCTCGACCGCGCCGTTGGTTTGTGGTCGGTAGGGTGATGATTTGTGTCGTTGTATCTTGTATTTGAGGAGAAGTGGTTCGACCTCTCCTTGGAAGTGTTTGCCTTGGTCGCTTATGAATTCGTGAGGTATGTCATAGCGACAAATGATGTTGTTTTGTATGAATTTTGCTCCTCTTTTGTGCCTAGTGTGCGGTATGATGCGGCTTCGACCCATTTGGTGAAATAGTCGATGGCCACGAGTATGAAGCAGTGTCCTCCTGCTCCTACGGGTTGAACTTTGCCTATGACGTCGATTCCCCAGGTTGAGAAAGGCCATGGCGAGGTTAAACTGTATAGTGGTGAAGGAGGGATGTGTTGTACGTTTGCAAAAATTTGGCAATTGTGGCAATGTTGAAGTGGTCCATGTGATGAGCTCAAGTGACTGTGGAACCCGGGAACCGCGTTCGGGGGACCCAACTCGGCGTCTTGCTTAAGGGCGGATTTTAAAGTTAAAAAAGATTAAGTTGGAAAAACCTTTAAGAACTGTTATGGAGTCGCCACCTAATTATCGCGGAAATTAGGAACCTGCTACCATGTTCTAAGTTAAAAACATGTCCTAGATTTTGGAGCACGCCGACACCCCTAGATCTAAGGCTTGGAAACCAGATTGGATTCGGGGTGAGGGTACTTTAGAAAAAGAGTTAATTCAAATAATGATTTATGAAAACCTTTTAGAAAAGCCTATGTAAAAATAGCCTCTACTGACCTAGAACAATCCTTGTAAGATGATATTTGAGCTAATGTTATCGCTACGTACAAGTGCGATAAGTTTGTAAAAGAATGCAGATGCAGATGCAAAAAGATTGATTAAAACCCTCAGTTTAGCATGTTTAACTTGTTAACGAAAACGGTTCAGTTAAAGGTCGAATTCATTGTTTAAGTTGATTTAATGCAAAATAAGAAGGTGCAAGATGCATGCAAATAAAATAAAGTTCAATTGTCCATTGGTTTAATTTATAAGGGTCGGTTGCTTATGCGACTTTGGCGTGTCATCGGATATGGAGTGTACCCGAAGTAAATAGAACACTTGGAATGCAAGCGCGCTCGGTGCCAAAGCCGGGGGGGGCGCTAAAGTGTAGACCCCTTTGTTAGTCCATAGAAAATAAGAAAAAGCTTTTGATCCAAGTGGACCGGTACCTACCTTGTCCTGACGCTTCAGATCTGGGCAGAGCTTCGCTTCTTGAACTTAAAAGGAGGATGAATTCAACACGGGATGGTGTGTTGAACTCAAGGATTTGAGTGCTTAAGGCTTTGTGAGTGTTTGTGGAGTGAAAGTTATGCTAGATGTGAAATCTGATGGGAAAAGTTATGTTTCGAGATCAGGTATAGGGGGGTATATATACTAAAAGACCTCGGAGAAATTAGGAAATTGGGGATAAAAACAGGCCTAGGAACCGCATAGCCTTATGCGGTTGCCAGGGCAAACCGCATAGGCTTATGCGGTTGCCTCCCCAAACCGCATAAGCTTATGCGGTTCGAGGGTGTGGTTTTTTGTGTAGTTTCCTAGTTTCGGTTGAATTATATCTTAGAAAGATTTCGTGATAATCCTTACTTGCACGTCAAGGAAAAGCTTGGGATATTTCTGAGATATTTATGATGTTTAGGGCCTTGGGGTGCGGGCCAAAGGCTGGGTTTGGGCTCGGTTTCGGGCCCGAGACCCGGAAAAATGGAAAGGGTGTGTTTGCATAGTTTTTGTGAAATAAGGTAAGACGTGAAGCCGTATTTTGTGTAAGAGGGGGCTAAAGGGAAGATCTAGCCACCGGGCCTAAATTTAGGAATTTAGGAATGCTGAATTAGACCTCGTTAATGTAAAAGGGCTAATTGTAGTGCAAATGCGAAGCTCATGCCGAATGAAGCAGGACAAGGACCTAGCTAGACTCCAAATGGACAAAATGAACGTTTATTTAAAGCGATGTAAAGCGACCTTAAACATTTTAACATTTAAAACGACTCAAAATGAATTCGACATTAGTTAGAACCGTTTAAGTCAACGTTAAAGCATGCGTAATAAAAGTCCGTGATACATCACAGGGTTTTGTTTGGGAGGGTACGGATATGGGTATCCACAATAAGATGCAAGGCAAAAGGCATTTCATTGATAATGTAAAAGGGTTTACATCAAAACGTTACAAAGCTTCCTAATACATTCTCTATGAAATGAACTACGATGAAAATTTAAATACATAGTTCAACAAAGTAACATAAAGTTCAGATGCATTCTCATGTGATAAGAAATTTGATCGAGAATGACAAAAAGGTTGGTCGTCGGTACTTATGCAAAGTACGAATAGCGGTGCTTCTCTTCTGAGAAGTTGTACTTATACTTGATAGCATAAGTCGCATCACTCAAGCCGAGCTTGAAGTCCTCCCAACTGAGGTAGTAGTCGCCCTCGCGAATAGCTGGGGATCTCAGTCGGATCCACCCGGCTTTAGCCTCTCCGTCAAGGCAACCAGCAGCCAGTAAGGTTTTCCATTCCTCTGGAACAGAGTGTTTCTGGAATCTCGCGTTCATGTTTCTGGTCCATGTATACAAGGTATCTCCAACTCCCTCGAAGGTCACGGGGTTGTCGGTCATAAACGCCCAGATCACATCGTTCTTTGAGGACCCACGGCGGAGATGGTCAGGAACTCGATGTTCCATATACAGGGTCTTGAGTGCCCTGGTCTTCCAGTCGATATCCGAATCCCTCGAGTCATTCGACCTCTTCCACGATTTCATTTGTTGACGTCGCGCGTATGCCTCGATGGCTTTCTTGCGGGCTTTCTCTTTTGGTGTCCACTCGGAGTACCTCTTGCCGCACGGTAGCCTCATCTGAAAGCAAAAGAGGAGGTATTTCAAGTGAGAATTGGAACTTTCAAAATGTGTTTAAGGAATTTAAGAAGATGTAAAAAGCAAGCACACTAGGTTGCATCATAACGTCTCCTTATATACATATATATATATGGGTAATATTACATTCAAAGAAATATAATACATAAGTTCATACAACGTTACATCCGAGAATAAAACCTTTAGCCGTTAGGAAAAGTGACGACATTAAGGTCGTTCTTAAGATAGTTATGCGTCAGTTACATGTTTATTACAATTTGGAGTCAAAAGACCCTAAAGGTGGTTAGCAACCCTGAAGAGTCTCCCGGTCAGGAGATCCCTTTCCCAGATGGGAAGCATGGCGTCTGGTAGTGTGGGATAGTCACGTTCACACTCTTGATTCATCAAGTTCTCGAGTAGTACATCGTACTCCATCCATGCGGGTGGTTCCATCACCCTCTGGAGTGGGTCTGGGTGGTACATGCGGTCCATGTACAGCTCGTAATCCAGTAGAAGTTGCCAACCTCGTGGTGACCAAAACTCATCGTAAGGATGAAAGCTCTCGATCAGAGTCAAACTGATGCCAATGCTCCTCGTGTGGTAGATCCGGCTCGTCGTGATCCCATGAGTTTCCACGTGTTGCTCAATGATGAGGGACTGGCGATGTACATAACTTCCTAGTGGCATCATCGGTGGACGCCTCGGTGCGTAGCAACGGAAAGAGTGGAAAGATGACATCCTAAGGGCCTTTGTCAGACTAAAGTTAGCCATAGAGCAAATAGCAAGTAAAAGATTTATAACAATTCGAGACGCTAACTCTCGTCTAACTAGTTTATTATTATAAGGTCGGTCCTTAAGATTCTACCCTTTCTCACATTTTAAACTGATCTAAGTTATTATTTTAGCGGTCTAGAGATTTCTAATTTATTATTTAATCCTATTAGTCTATCCCTGACATATATATCAATATGTATGTCTGGCCCAGGTGTCGTCTCGCTAGATGAGATAACTTTAAGTTATTCACTACGCAAGACGACTCGATACCAATCAGAATAACCTGGTTTTTCGTGACTTTAATTAAACTAAGGCGGAAAATTAATTAAGTCTAAATATTACAAACTAGCTGTTATCGTCTTACAAACTCAGTATACATAATACGAGTTTAGAGATAAAAACAGAGTATTTAGATTACAAAATCTCTCAAAACAACAGAGTACAAAATAAGGTAAACCATCCCCAGCATTTGATAAACATAAGTCCTCGGGGTACCTGCAGTTCATCTCGTATTAGTGTTTTCTCCCCCACACATACTAAGCAACAACAAATAGATCATGTAATATAGCAAATCATTTCGGAAGTAAAACTTGTTCTAAATTTAAGTACAAAATCCTAGTTTCAAAGTTGTTAAGTTCATTTTGTACTTAGTGATTTTAAATAATATTTCAGAAATAAAACTCGGTTAAATTTAGTCATATACTTAACTAAACTTTTAGCGGTTTCCATTTTTAGCGAGGTTGTCGTAGTTTATTTTAAATAGTCCGTATGTCCATATCCAAATTTAAGCAAAGGTAGTAACACTCGACATTATTCATTTTAATACGTGTAACGTTTATTTTTATCGGCTTCGTTGATTCTTTTTATTAACGATTCATTATACAATCTAATATAATCCTAATTACAAATCAAATTTAGTGACTAAGTGACAAATTCATTTTGACCAAAATTGACCCAAAATAAAGGTGAATGCCGTGGCCTTTATTTATAATTAGCTATTTATTTCTTTTTTTGTTTTTATTAATAATTAATTACTTTAAACTAATTAAATTACTTAAGTGATAAAAATAAAAAGTGACAAATTTACTTTAGGTCTAAAAACAACCCTAAACTGTGGCCATCTATACTTGGCCCCTTTTTGTTTTCGTTTTCTAATTTATCGGTTTTTGACTTAAAGTTTTTATATACTAATTATTTAAATTATACTAAAGCGATTTAACTAGTTTACGATTTTCACTAATTATTTTATTTCAATTATGAATAGTGATTTTACTCACTTTAATTTTCTAACTTTTTCATTATAAAGATTTAGCTTATTTAATTTGTAAAAGTAGTATTGTATTTATTCACTAGTGGATTAAAACAACATTTGAGTAAAACTTTATAAAAATTATGAATCAAACTAGTTACATAAATGAAGAACACTTGAATATGTGAAGAACTCTAATATTTTTCATATGAACATTAATTAGTCAAATTTTTATATGTTTATATAATTTTCTCAAATTTTTCATACAAGTCTAATTTACCTAAACTCATCATAATATGTTATTTAGAAAAATTAAAACTAAAAATTGGTCCATTTTATTTAGGTTGGCCGTGTATATGTATATATGTGTTCAAAGTTTTATTTTTTTGATTTTTAAACTTCTAATTCAACAACTAACTTACTTAATATCACTTATGTATTTAACATATGTAAAAATCATATACAAACATTAACACACAAAAGTAAAATCATTTCAAACACAAGAATAACAACAATATTTCAAGAACACACATAAACACTTTAAAACATTTAAATTTCATAACAATTTCATTTTAAGTCCTAAACATAAACTAATTATATTTTTATATACATCTTATACCTAGTATTTTAAGCATGTAATTTACAAAAATTAAAACGAAAAATTAAGTGAAAAATTAGGGTTTGGCCGTGTGGTTTTTATATGTTACACATATGTTATTTTTCAATTTTTGTCTTCTAATTTAACATGTGATTACTAGGTGTTCATAAACATAATAAATATAACACACAACACTTAATAGCATGCGATTTACCAAAATTAAAACTAGTGTGCGGGGGCACCTTAATCAAGTCGGTTAGTGAAAAGTCTAGCAGTTGTCGGGATCCACTATATGGTCAAACTGGCTCAAGTCTATGCCTCCACCTTGCTCCTCGTCTTTGGTTTGGATTAGTACATAAAAAAATGAAATAAGCAAGTTAGTAAATTTATTTAAGCTAAATTAACTAAACTAGTAATTTAAAGTATACTATCATTTTTAGGTTTAGGTGAGGTAAATATTTTAAATGCTTTGATTTATGTTCATATTTATTTACTTGTTAAAAGAGGTAGTGATTATTAAATACAAATGGTGGAGAATTTAACTTAGGTGTTTAAGTAATTTAAAGACAAGAATTTAAATGATTTAAGGAAGAAATATGAAAGAAAGGAGATGAAGATCATGAAGGACTTGAAGTTGTAGATGAACTTATGCTTACTTGTTCTTGAGTAGCCTTTTTATTTGAGAGAAAAGAGTTAGAAGTTTTTTAATGTGTTTGGTGTGTAATGAAATGTAGTAGTAGTAACACAATGTATACTAGTGTAGTTGTATGTATTTGTGTATTTGATTTGTATAAAGATTAAATTAAAATGAGCTAAGTTGTGATGATGTAAACAAGTAGGAGTGTAAGTGATGAGACTTGGTAGTAAAGGAGACATGGTTGTGTAAGAGAAAAGAATGGAAGAGGATAAGCAAGGACCAAGGGTCCAAATTCTCGGCCAAAACAAGATCAAGTTGGCCCGATTTTTCGTTTTTGAAATTTTCGATTTACGCGCACGCGAAAAGTCTCGAAATAAAATATATGGTCTTAAAATAATGGTTCGAAGTAAGATTGAAAATAAAAATGAAAGTAAACCTCAAAACGAAATCAAAACAAAAATTGGGTATTAGTTCCTCGCAACTTTGAAATAAAATCTTATTTGATCGAAACACTTATTTTTTTCGTTGAATGTTATCGAATTAAATCATTATACTCAAACGTCAAAAAGTTTATCAGTTTAGGCTTAGTGTAATTCATTATTTCGATTTTTTGTGAAAGTGTTAGTTAAATCAAATTGAAATAGTAAATTGATATTAATATAATATGTTTTCTTAGTAATAACTAAAATAATTAGGCTTTAACTAATTTTGTTTGATTTGGATTATGAGTTAGTATATAATTGAGGAAGAATTAGGTGACTTAACCACCATTAGGTGGCTCGGCCACTTTGGTCAATTTTGACCTCGATTTGCGTGCCGAAATTTGTCGTTGAGAAAATTGTCGTAGATTCTCCGTTTGATTTATCAAGTTCGAATATGAAAAAATAAAGTTCAAATTCCAAGTAATTCAAAATGGTTTTAGTTTAGGTGCGATAATAACTTGTAGTGTATTGTTTTAGGAAAATAAATGAGCGAGGATGATTAATAATTGATTTCCTAATTATAATTAGCTTAAATTAACACGGGGTGTTACAATATCGATCTCAAAATTCTAACTACATTTAATTTCCTATCATTTTTTTCCATGTTTTACTGAACGTAAAAAAAAAATACAATATTTAAAAGGGTTAATTAAATAACCGTTTTTTATAATTATTTTTTAAAAATAATTCTTTATATATTTTTTTTACAACATATTTTCCTTGAAGACACTTTTTTTTCAAAATCACTCCCAGCACCAAAAATTGTTATTTGAAATAAATGGCAATCAAACACATGTTGGGATACGCCCCTTCCATGTTGCAACCATCAATACCTAAAATATGTCAACACGACGACACCCCTTGAGAAATCTTTATTTAGGGGTGTAATTATTTAATTTTGGGTTTTTCTATGGTATACCCCTGAGGTTTATCGTTTTCTATGATATACCCTCACCTTTTCAATATTCCATGGTGTGCCCCTAAACTTTAAAATTTGTGTATGTTATGACCAAATTGTTAGTCATCATTGACTTGGTCGTTTATTTAAGCTACTAAATGACTATTTAATCCAACCGTTTGCGTATTAACCAATTCATTTGCTTATAATAGCATTCGATTACACATTAACATGTCTAGTTATATTTTAGACGATTATAAATCCATGGATAAAGTTATTTAATGATTTATGAAACAAACGTTATTTTTCATGCTAAAAAAACGTTATTAAGAGTGGCTTTCAGAAACTTCTATTTAATATGGTCACTTGATGTTAATTGATATGAAAAGAAGTTAAATGAAGGACACTCGGAAGAAATATAGCTAAAGAGGGTTTAAGGATGGTTAATTTATAGACTAAATATGAAGTTCAGGGATATATTATAGCCAAAATTTAAAGTTTAGGGGCATACCATGGAATATCGAAAATGTAAGGGTATAACATAGAAAACGGAAAATCTCAGGAGTATACCATAGAAAAACCCTTTAATTTTTAAGTACAATATTTTGGTGATAGGGTGATTTTAAAACAAAAATATCTTAAAAGTGGTTATGTTAAAAAAAAAAAAAAAAAAAAAAAAAAAAAAAAAAAAAAAAGGGGTTATTTGAAAAAAAAAAATATATAAAAGGAAGTTATGTTTAATTTACCTTATTTTAAAACTTTGTAAATGTAAATTACATCCGTCAATTCTCGACTTTTTTAAGTTTTATCCATCTCAGTAATTAATAGGATACATATTATTTTTGTTATAAAATCAACATTTAATTAGGTTTTCATAATTAAAGTTATTATAACATTGGTTCTAGTATATTGCATAGTTTAATTAGCTTAATTTAAGCAATTATTTATATTAATATTGTTGAATAAGCCACTTATTTATGACATTGTTTTATATCAAATAATAAGATACATGTTATATTCGGTTTTTTTTATATAACTTTTTCCTTCCGTTTTTTGTGAGGAGTTCAGGGATATATTATAGCCAAAATTTAAAGTTTAGGGGCATACCATGGAATATCGAAAATGTAAGGGTATAACATAGAAAACGGAAAATCTCAGGGGTATACCATAGAAAAACCCTTTAATTTTTAAGTACAATATTTTGGTGATAGGGTGATTTTGAAACAAAAATATCTTAAAAGTGGTTATGTTATAAAAAAAAAAAAAAAAAAAAAAACAAATAGGGGTTATTTGAAAAAAATATATATAAAAGGAAGTTATGTTTAATTTACCTTATTTTAAAACTTTGTAAATGTAAATTACATCCGTCAATTCTCGACTTTTTTAAGTTTTATCCATCTCAGTAATTAATAGGATACATATTATTTTTGTTATAAAATCAACATTTAATTAGGTTTTCATAATTAAAGTTATTATAACATTGGTTCTAGTATATATTGCATAGTTTAATTAGCTTAATTTAAGCAATTATTTATATTAATATTGTTGAATAAGCCACTTATTTATGACATTGTTTTATATCAAATAATAAGATACATGTTATATTCGGTTTTTTTTTATAACTTTTTCCTTCCGTTTTTTGTGAGGAGTTCAGGGATATATTATAGCCAAAATTTAAAGTTTAGGGGCATACCATGGAATATCGAAAATGTAAGGGTATAACATAGAAAACGGAAAATCTCAGGGGTATACCATAGAAAAACCCTTTAATTTTTAAGTACAATATTTTGGTGATAGGGTGATTTTGAAACAAAAATATCTTAAAAGTGGTTATGTTATAAAAAAAAAAAAACAAAAACAAAAACAAATAGGGGTTATTTGAAAAAAAAAATATATAAAAGGAAGTTATGTTTAATTTACCTTATTTTAAAACTTTGTAAATGTAAATTACATCCGTCAATTCTCGACTTTTTTAAGTTTTATCCATCTCAGTAATTAATAGGATACATATTATTTTTGTTATAAAATCAACATTTAATTAGGTTTTCATAATTAAAGTTATTATAACATTGGTTCTAGTATATTGCATAGTTTAATTAGCTTAATTTAAGCAATTATTTATATTAATATTGTTGAATAAGCCACTTATTTATGACATTGTTTTATATCAAATAATAAGATACATGTTATATTCGGTTTTTTTTAATAACTTTTTCCTTCCGTTTTTTGTGAGGACAACAAAAACAAATTGATAATATTCTCTAATCGAAATGCAAGGTATCTAGTAGTAGACTTTTCGTATTCCGCTTGACAAATAGGTTCAACTAATAAATTTTAGATAATATGTAAGTTGAGATGTTAATAATATTAATATTTAATATGAGAGAGGTTATATTTATTGGTGGGGTAAATAAGAAGTTGACATGTAGCGCTATAAACATCACAATTTACCTACATGGCTTGACGAGAGGTGTTCAACATTTCAATGCATCTAGTTACTCCACCAAGTTTGTGTTTTTATATGTATTAGATTAGATATAAATATAAATATAAATATACATATAAATTAATATAGGTAGTGCTATATTTTTTTTTTTCATTTTTTTTCCACCCTTAAAATTTCCTTAGCCAAGTTCAATTATATACGAAATTCTCTCTTTTTTCTAACTTTTCTTAATCGAAATCCCTCTAAGATTATTGCAAAATTAGGGTTTGGTTCAAATGAGGGTATGAATGAATTCTAAGGTTTAAAGGTATAATAGTGTTCTGGAAACGAGGCGTAAAAGTGAGAATAGTTAAAAGTAAAGTGGTACGAGTGAAAATTAATTCCTCTTGATGTGTTTCATTGGAGGCATGTTGGAGTAAGGTACGGGTTTAGAATGGTGGGTACCCAACTTAGTGCTTGTTTTGCAACTTTTCTAATTTGATAATCATACCTCAAACCAATGAGGTATGAGTTTGGAATATATTAGGAGAGGTGGATATGGCTCATACCTCCACCCTTGGTATCAAATTTAAGAAAAATAATCTTACCCAAAAAAAATAACTAGTTATCTCAGTATTTACAATGAAAATTTATTTCTTGAAACTCGACAGATACGAAGTATATTATTTCTATTGAAAATTTATTATTAGTATATAAATATGTAAATATTTATAGAGTTTAGAGAATAATACAAGATATCGAGTATATTTCCTAGCGTAATATACAATAAAAATATTTACATATTTATATACTAATATTTATGTTGTATCAAGATTTGAAAAATTAATATTCTATTTTTTTTCTTTTGCAACATCATTATTATCATAATTATTAAATTGAATAAAAAAAATCACTTGTACCATAGTTATCTTGTAGCTAGTTTTTTATTGCTAAAATCCTATAGTGTCTTTTTCGCTAAAAATTATTTAATCTATACATTAATCAAAATTCAATTAAAATAATTTGCAAATTTGTGTCGAGAAATGAATGTTTGAATTATTTGTATTGGAAAAATTTGAAATGATACAATAGTTATGAAACATCATTTTTATTACAGAATTGAACCAAACACTAGGTATTATGAATGAAGTTCCAAACCCATACCACCAAGGTTTATTCCTCATTTGAAACTCATACCACTCTGTAAACCAAACGCCCTTACTAATTGATGTAAGTAATTGTTATGTTCTTTAATGGACGTTTCTACTCGAAATTATAAAATAAACTTATACTCCCTCCGATTCATCAGATTCTTAACATTTCAATATGGCACAATTATTTGTATGCGCGATATAATTTATTTTTAATGAAATTAATCTTTCTTTCAAAATATGGCACAATTATTAAGGAAAGCTAAAAAAGTGGGTAAACAAGTGGGGGAAGAGTATTAATCAAAGAATAAATAAAACATGTGTTAGTAAAAAAAACTATCCAAAAAGGGAAATGTTAAGAAATGGAAAATCACCCCAATAAGGAAAACGTTAAGAATCTGGTGAATCGGAGGGAGTATAATGCAAATTAAGACTTTATCCCCAAAATTCAAATTGATTTTGATGGGCAAACATTCAACCTACATCTGTCTCAACCAAATGAAAAACTTTTTCCCATGAATTTGCAATCATAGGAAGTAAAATCTTATATCTAACTTCATGGGAAGTGTAAAATTATGTTTAGTTGTCAATCTGAGAAGTCAATTTCATAGGAATTATGAGTTACCTTGGGGAGGGGCTAGATAAGCAACTTCCTACATAATATAGAAAGTTAGAGTTCTCGGGAATTTTCATTTCCCCTATTCCTTGAAAATAAAGGAGCAACCAATCAACTTCCACTTTTTGCACTTCATGGGATTTTAATTTTCATGTGTTTCAATTCATACATGGTGGTGTCGTAATGTATGTAGGCTTGAGGGGTATATAAACCATCCTAGTGTTGTCATTAAGCATGTTTTATGTGTTAACGAGCTTACTAATGGCTCGTGAGTAGGTATTAGTGGAGTTTGTTTGAGTGTTATTTGTGGCTATGTAAGCCTGTGACTTGAAAGATGTACGGTTTAATTATAAAAAAAAAAAAAAAACTTGTTTTTATTATGTGTTTCTATGTGGGTAATCAAACGACCCCTTTAATTTCCTTTCCTCAATTTCCTCAATTAAAAGTCAACGGAATCTTATTGGAGTCCTTATAGCTTGAAATTTATACGGAGAACTTAATATATAATGTGAATAATTAATCGAGGGATTATTTAGGTCTTTTTAAAATTAGTCTTTTTATAAGACTTAATTAATTAAGTACATAGTCAACAAGTTGATCCAAAATAATTGTTTGAGAAGCCAGCTAAGGGGGTTATAAAACTGGCACATTGGCGAACCACATTGTATAAACACACACACCCCTTGGGCCTTGACTTTTCTACTTAATTCACTATACACATTCACTCCCTAAGTTGGCATCTCCACATTGTATGGTCTCTCATTTCTGATTTTCTTCCTTTATTTTACTTATGTTTTACACTTTTACTTTATTTGTTGTATTATGGATAGAATTTGAGTCATTCTCTTAACATTTTTTACTTATTGATATAGCTCATTTAGTATTATGTGTTAGTAGGCGTGATTTTGTGTGATTTGGGAGTGTAATGTGTCGGTTTTTTGGTGATAAAGTATTAAAGTGTGCAAGATTCGAATGATAGGAATTGGCGTAATTTTAGTGCATGTTCACGAGACACGCAACCCTGAAGCTCGAATGTCTATCAAAAAAAAAAAGACAGGGTCTACATTCGTGTGCCATGCAAGTGACTTATATTTTTCTGTACTTATTTATTTTCAGTTTTAATAAATTTTTTGGTTTATGAAAATATATAGATACCCTCAGCATTTTTGGTTTATTAGATAGATACGTAACAAAATATATCAATTAAAAAGGTAGTTCGTTACGACCACATGGAGTAGGGATGTCATTGGACGACCGGAGGTGGGTGGGAAGGAATGGGCCTACGTACTCGTACACACAAACTAAAATGAGTACCTACACCCGCCCCATAACCCATATTTGATACCTAACGTAAAAATATAGCGACTTTACAAAATACTTGATTGCATATTTGCATACATGTTATTTTTTCAAACAAAGTGTCTAGTTTATTTTTACGGTAAGGAAAAAGAAAAAGAAAATCACTAATTCACTAATCCTCATGAGTAAAATTTTCAAGTACCCTCCCCACCGGCCACCACCCTCCATACCCGCTTTAAGTGAGGCGAGCGCAGTTTGAGACCCGCTTTCACCCGCCTCACTGACATCTTTAGTAAGGAGCATTGTGTTCTTTCCAATTGTTGGAGCTACTATCAGGAGCGGACCCACGTCTAGGTTTGGGGTTGCACTTGTAACCCCAAAAAAAATAAAAATGATTATATATATACAAGGAATAAAATTTAACTATTAGTATTAGTGTAGTGGTGTAGTGGCTTGAAGTGAAAATGTTATGTCACTTTTGTATTGCATGACCTCTGTTCGAGTCCTCTGAACTGCCTTTTTCTTTTTAAAATTTTCTCCACATTTAAATAATGTTTTTTTTTCATTTATCATGCGATTAACAAGTCCTTAATTTTCATCATAAATTTTTTGTTCAAAGAATACTACTACACCATTTTAATGAACGTTTAAGACGATTTATCCAAAATTTTCAATTTATTAATTAAAATCTTCACTTAATATTCACAATTTTATTTCGTATAGATATTTTTAGCTCGAACTATTGTATAGGAATAGTCATAGGATGAACTAAATTCTCAGTTAGTTGAGTAATTTATTATTGTAAGTCACACATATATACTGCTACACAGAAAATAAAATCCTGGGTCAGCCCGTGTCTACAATGGTAAACTGAATTTAATCGAATCAAGCTGTGTGCACTAAATTGAACTGAAGCTGAATTTCATGTAGGCTAGCAGCTGTTGTTGCAAATGGAACTTACGACGACAAACAGCAAAACCGATAAAATGGCAGCATCTATACATGGCAAGTTGGAAGGCCTGCCTGCGTCGTTCTCTCAGCGTTCCATACACAGGGTTCCTGAATACATACGCAAAGGCAAGGAATCGTGTTATCGACCTCTTCTTGTCTCCATTGGCCCCGTCTTCTTTCGAGATGCATTTTTGCTAGCTATGGAAGAGCACAAGTTAAGCTTCTTGCGTTCCTTCTTGAAGCATCGGTTGAATCCTCACAATTTACAGCATTACATTGACTTTATTAGGGAACGAGAAATCAGCATTCGTGACTGCTACGAGAAAGACGTCAGTAGTATTTCCAGCAACGACTTCGTAGAGATGGTTTTGGTTGATGCTGCTTTCAGTATCTACTTCTTGGCTATGGGTAACCAACTGAGGCCACTGTTCCTTTTTGACGAGGCGTTGCGTCCAATGTACTGTGAAATAAGGAGGGATTTGTTTTTGGAAGAAAACCAACTCCCGTTTTTCGTTCTTGAGGATTTATTTCAAGAAGCGTTTGGGGGTTCAGTCCCTGGTACTTCGTTTCTTCGCATGGTAAGTGATCTGATAGCCGAGGGAACGATGCCACTCCCTGGAATGGCCACAGCTAACAGCGAAACAGTTAGAAAAAGACTCGATGAGGAATCGAGTATCGAGCATCTTGTCGATATAATGAGGATCTTTTGTTTACCGCCAACCCTTAGACTTCCCTCAGATCCTAAGTGGAGCGATCTCCGGTTTCCCCCTACCATCTCCAATTTAAAAGCCTCGGGGGTAAAATTCGTAGCGAGTAGCACCAAGAGTTTGCTCGAACTCACGTTCTCAGAAGGGATCCTAGAGATGCCTGTCATAGTGGTGTCGGACTTCTCAGAGTCATTTTTCCGAAGCATTGCGCTGTTTGAACAGAGGCATCACTACAGGGAGTCTTACTTCATCGATTACGTTCACTTCCTCGACAAGCTGATTGACACTGCAGAAGATGTGAGGATACTGGTGCGCGCGCGCGTGATTGAGAATTGGCTCGGGAGCGACCAGGCCGTGGCTGATCTTTTCAATGGCATCACCAACCATCTAACGATAGAGGCCTCCGACTTTCACTATGCTGATGTTTGCAAGGGTTTACTTAAGTTTTCGGCCACCAGATGCAATCGATGGAAAGCGATACTGAGCAGAGACTATTTCAGTCATCCATGGGCAATTCTTTCCGTCGTCTATGCTGTTATTCTCTTTCTTCTTGCGGTTTCACAAACTATTCATAGTTTTACCAGCAAGAAGTAGTCAACTTGGGTGTCGTACATGAAGGAGTTTAGTGTCAATGTTTTATCTCATTGAACTCTTCACTCACGGTCACTTGTCTTCATCGACACCCGTCGATGCCGTCGTTTGATTTTGGTTTGGTTTTTGTGAGACCGTCTATCCGTAACAATAATGTGATTTTTCAATATTTTGAGTATTTTGAATTGAGATTATTTTTAAAACATGCGCGTTAAGTTCGGATTATTCATGTCAATTATTCCTATAATAAATATCTAGGCGGGTTAATTGGAACCGATATTTTCGAAGATGACGGTAAGGATTGACAATTAGGCTAGTTGTCTTTTTATTTTAATTTTTTTAAAGGATTTTTTGTCAGATAGTACCTTTTTATTTAGGGTCATTTGTGTGATAACTATGAAATTGTTGAAAAATTTAACAAATTAAGTATAATTAAGTTTATGTTAACAAAATAAACTAATTGAAAGAATGTTTAACAAATAAAAAAACAAAATGAAGAAAATTAAAGGTCAACAACCGGAAAGTTGATTTTACTTACCAGATTCCGTTATTTTGTACTTTTTAACAAAATCGAAAAATTAAAGGTACTAGACAAAAAAAAAATAAAAGGTATTATCTCACAAATGACCCTAAATAAAAGGTATCTGACAAAAAACCATTTTTTAAATGTATAAATACAATGTTGTTTGTGAAATGCATACGATATAATATAGTCATCAATAAGTCTCTCTTAAAACGGGTTATCCGTCTTAAGCTTAAAACGGGTCAAGTATCTATCCACTTACACACATAAAACAAAACACTATACTTTTTCCTACACTATTTACTGATGCGGGAGCAGTGGGAACACAATGGAAACGAGGCCTTGGAGAGCACATGGTGCGGGAGCATTGGAAACACAGCAATAATAAAGCCTTCTAGGGCACGATTCCGACCATCTGAATGGAACCACAGTAGAAACGCAAGCACGTTTCTCACTATCTGGCAGGAAACGCAGACACGTTTCCTACTGTTTAACTGGAAACGCAGATGGAATACACAGGCTTTGAAGGTTCCTGGAAACTCAAAGGAAACGCAGACGCGTTTCCCACAGACTAGCTGGAAACGCTGGAAAACGTGTACAGCTCAACACGCTTTCCTTAAATTAGTCCGTAGGAATCAGCTAGTATATTCTTAATTATTCTTAGTTTATTTTCTTTATTTACTTGCAAATAAAGTAGGAAAATTTCCTAATTGTGTTAGGAATAATTTAGTTGATTTTATTTGATTTTGTTAGTTTGTTTCCTAATTAAATTAGGAAAGTCTTAGTTGATGGAATAATTTGGTTTCCTAATTATATTAGGACCTATATAGTTGTTTAGAGTACTATAAATATGGTTTGATTGTGACCTTATTTTTCATATCTTATCATACATTGAATTATCAATAAAGTTTTATACTTTGCCTAAACTTGCGAGTTTAACCCTTGAATTCTTTCTTGCGAGATTGATTTCAAACTCTTACTTGCGAGGTTGAGATTTAGCTAATCAAGTGATTTCCTTGCGAGGATTGATCGAGATTGCTTACTTATCCGTTCTTGTTCCAAGAACTTGCATTATCCACCTAGAAACGCAACCTCACGTTGCATTCAAAGTCACAGTTACAAAATTTCGCTGCTAGTTTTAAAGAACCTTCGTGTTCTATATCAAATTGGTTACCAGAGCCGTGTTCAAATTTGTTTCTCAACAAATTTATCTTGGGAGCAACAAAATCATGAAGTTAAAGAAACTCCAATATGCTTTGAAAGAATTGGAACGAATTGAGCATTCTTTATTTTGGAAAGAGGCACTAAGAAGGGTTGATCGTGTTTCTTTCATGTTAGATAATATGAAAAGTAAACTTGAGCAATTTTATGAAGAGAAGAAAGAAGTGACAAATATTGAGTCTTCTAATTTTATTCCCTATCTAGAAGAAGATAAGGATGCAAAAGATGAAATTGTCACATATATTTTCGAGCCCTTAGATAGTGGTGATCTAGAAGATGACGTGGTTGAAGATCAACTATTTTCTTTTGAGGATGAATCACATGGAGACGTTACATCCTTATTTGATCCTGATCAACCAGCAATTTTTGATGACGATTTCAAAGAAGTTTTTGATGAACTAAGCTTGATCAAAAGTGATGGTACAAGTTATGAGAACGAACTTATGTTGACCTTAGATGAGGAGGTGTTGGACAACAATATTAACTTGGATTCTCATATTAAGGTGAATGTAGATGATGGTCTTATCATACCACGCAAGCTTTGTTTTGAATTTGGTAAACATGCGCAAGATGTGAGGTGGGTTGAAAAGCACAAGAAAAGATGCAAGGTTAAAAAGTCCAGGCTGAATTGGCATAAGCATGGAAAGATCAAGAAGAAGGCGAATGAACTTAGAGTTTGGATCGAGGATGATGACCTCAAAGATGACCAGAGTTCATTACTATTACCTATCAACAATTATCCATCCAGATTGGTGAGGTTTGTATTTGATCCGGGAGGTTGTTGGTTCAAGAATCGGGACGATTCTTTTTTGAAGAAGGGGAGTATGATGCGGGAGCCTGGAATCACAGTGGAAACGCAATCACAACCAGTGGAAGCGCAAGCACAAACAGTGGAAACGCAGAAACTGTCAGACAGGAAACGCAGAAACACGTTTCCTGCTGTTAACTGGAAACGCGTGAAACAGGCTGCTGGAAACACGACTTTCCTAAAATTGAATCGTGATAATTTAGCTTATTTTATTATCTTTATTTAGTTTATTTAGTTGCAAATAAACTTGGGAAAGTTTCCTAGAAGTGGTAGGAGTAATAATTTCTTTTAGTTGATTTTATTTTATTAGTTTATTTCCTAATTAGATTAGGAAAGTATTAGTTGATGAATAATTTTGTTTCCTAATTAGCCTAGGACCAATATAGTTGTTTAGAGTACTATAAATAAGGTTGGATTGTGACCTTATTTTTCAGATTACTTTGAGAAATAAAATTCAAGTTTATACTTGTGTGTTCTTATTAACTTGCGAGTTATAAGAGTGTTAATTCTTCCTTGCGAGGTTGAATTCTTGTTAACTTGATTCCTTGCGAGGTTGAGAGTTACCAAAAACGAGTTAATCGAGTAGTCTTGCGAGATTGCTAGTTTAATTCTAGTCTTAGTTGAGGGGTCTTGCGAGATTTTCTTAGCTAATTCATATCTTTTATTTTCCGCTGCAAAATATCGAGTCCGTTCTATATCATTTACTTTTATCTTATCCTAATTATTTGACCCGTTTTAAGCTTAAAACGAGTTACCCGTTTTATATGAGAATTTGTGTATAGTCATATAGACTAATATCTTGAAAATACAAATTTTAAGTTCATCTTTATCGGTTTTAGGTACAAAATGGTGCAGAGTACAATAGTACATATCATCTAATTTAAAATTGTACAACGTGATTTGTGATGACACGTTTTCATTTTCATAAAATAAAATAACCTTTAAATTACATACATATCAAGTTATGTTATATTTATAATTGAAAAAATAATAATTGACAAATTTTATGGAGAATATAAAGTGCATTATATTTGTTACTAGTTGTAAAGTCGGGGCGATGTACGGACTTCATAATAATATATTGATAATAATATATTGATTACGGTGGAAAACATAATGTAAAAATAAGAGGGGCCTAATTTTACATAGTCGCACAGGGCCCCGAAAAACTCGGGGACGGCCCTGCAAAGTAGAAATATATATAACTTATTTCATGAAATCGCTTACGTCTTATGTACATGGGTATTTGAATGTTTAAAGAATAATTTGGGTGAAAAATATAGAATCCGTAAATTGTGATTAAAAAAAAAAGTTAAATTATTTTCGATTATAAAAACGCCTTTTCATCCTAGTGTAATCAAATTTTGTTGTATAATTCTCCTCACAAGCTATTTTCCAAATGATAATTATTTCTACTAAATTGATGTGTATATTTATCACTAGGATAATTCCCGTGCATAAATGCACGTGATGTATAAAAATAAGTTAATAGTTAATTGAAAAATTTGGTAATTAAATTAAATATTAAATTAAAATAAGAATAATAATATAAACACAACCTAAATAAACATGTATTTTCAGACCCAAAATACAACAAACTGTATTCTACCCGTCCACGTATTTATTTAACATGTAATTAACCCGCGTATATAACTTGTTTAACGTAGTTAAGTATTATGAAAATATTTAATTCATTCAACCCGTATTTGTCTTCTAATTAACCCGTTTAATAGGTTTGAAAGTTTCAATTTCAAATTTTCTTAATTAACTATCAAAATTTAGATGATGGAATATTGGAAACGTTGAAAATTGTAACAAAAAAAATGATAATATTGGAACTTTTATTTTTTTATACAAATAGAGTTATAATTTTTTTTAAAAATATATCATAATTTGGTGAAAACCGAACAAAGTATCGCAATACATTGTCTTAAAATTCATCATTTATAATAATATGGTAAAACGTGCTTAAAATGTTATACTGAAAACACATTAAATAAAAATGGTTAGTTTAAGAGGTAAAATGTTATATTGAAAACACATTAAATAAAAATGGATAGTTTAAGAGATAAAAAAAAAAAATATATATATACTACGATCTTTACTTACTTATATGACATAATTTCAAAAAGGAAATAAAATAAAATAAAACAAAAGGAATAAAAATAAAATAAAATAAAATGGATAAGAATATGTAAAAGTTGGAGGGAAATTTGGAGGGAAAATTTGTGTAGGATGGTTTTTGTTATATATAATTAATATAGATACAATCTACACGGATTTGATAGTACTAATTTTAGGGCCTGTCCCAAGCCGGACTCTCTATCCGTAATGAAAATATCTTAATCAATAAAATATTGACTTTATTTTATTTATCTAAATAAGTAATTAAAGAAATTAAAAAAACGTTAGATATTACAATATTAATTATGCACTGCGTAACCAAATTTGATAAATATATTCACTATTAGGATAAAATGATTAACATAAAATTAAAACATATTCACTATTTAGTAGGTCGTATGTGAGACCGTCTCATACCATGGACACCTAAATAACAAAATAATTATATATGACATATAACAATATATTTATTGTGCGACCATCTAAACAATAGATTTGTGTTCACTATGTAAAACTTGCTTCATAGTTCATAATGAAAAAATGAGACAATGAAAACATGTTTACTTCTAAAGAAAATCAACGTTACTTTTCATATGTAATGCAATTACGTTTGAACACTATAACGGTAGATTGACAGCGATGTATATAACATTTAAGTGTTTAACAAAAATATGGTCAAATAACATGATATTGATATGTGTAGATAACATTATGGTCAAAATATATACTCCGTACGAGATAAGAAAATTACAAAATTAAAGAAAAAAGAAAGGGAATTGATTAAATTAGTATTTTATGATACTATTGAAATATAATGTGTCTCATACTATGAGTGGACCTCGTAATAGAATTACTCTAACAAAATGTTCTTTATTAAAAACTGCAATTTACAATAAGGAAATGCTGCTCAGTATTGCAATTTACAAAAGGAAATCCTACCAAATTGTCCGGCATTCATGAGGCTGCGAGCCTGCGACAGTCATCGTTCACCCTTGTCATCACTGTCTACGGGAATCCTGAAAAACAGATAGATAATAGAAAGTAGAACTCCATGTACGAACATAATCAATTGTCTGAAAGCAATACGTTTATACAAACTTCTAAGATTGCGAAGTGTCGAAGCATAATGCAACTCCGATGAATAAGGAATACAGCCGAAACAATGAACAACCAATTCAAATTCTCTACCAATAAAGCTCCAACTCAGTCAGAGCGAAGTCCTTCGCTACCATTCAAATTTGTTCAAAATTGCTGAAGTACGTTAATTTTATATCCTTGCCCGTATTTCCAGTACATTCTACGGAGAATCAAGATTTTTAGGAATTCGGTGTGGTGTTTACACATCAACGGAAAGCTGTGAAAGCAAAAACAGGAATAAAATGCCACCAAATAATGATTATGTTCAACTTAAAGACGCAACAAGTACAAATGAAAATATGACCAAGTAGATGGAAGCTAACTAACAGCATTTCATACGAACCCTATGTGTCTAAATCACCTCAGCAATCAAAGACTTCAAAATTGTCGTCAAAGCAACACCTACCAATTTTGTGCCTCCAAATAATAAGGCACAAACTTTATATCAGCTCTATAATGAACACACCCCACATAACATGATACTCTGTGTTCAGTTCAAAAAAAAATGTAAAGCAACTTACAAGATATACACACATAGACAAGCTCATTAACCGCATTTTTTTCACTACAAAACAGCGTAAAAATAAAAATGGAAAAGCATGTCATACCTTCGATGTAAATTGCCACAGTAGCACTGAATGAAAACTGAAAGCAGCAGTTCTCTGACTTAACTCACAATTCTTTTGAAATATATTACTCATAACTCTTAATGTAACCTTATGTAATTTATCTAATAAAATAATGCATAGTTACCGAGATTTCAAGTACATATGGAGTATGTGGCAAAAAGAGATATATGTTAATTTGATTCATGCATGTCAATGACAATTTCTCACCTGCAAGGCTGCACATAAACCAAAACCAACACCAAAATTGTTGTCGCAAAAAGATTATATATCTGAACATTAGCCATGAATTGCCTTATCTGCAAAGAAGGCAGCATAGATGATGCCGTCTTCGTGAGACCAAAGATCTGGTGGCAAACCATGACATCATCATTACGAAAGTAGCAATAAGGCTTCCATGTCTCAGTTGCTCCTGAAAAATCCGTAGACACGTCAGTATTATAGCGCTCTGATTCTATAATACATCTGTAACCAGTGATTAACCTTTTTAACACAGACACATCGCAACCTTGTCCCACAATTTGGCATGGATTGCCCGACATAAATAAAATATAAATAATATGTTCCAGTCAATGCGAAAAAGTTCAGCATGAAAGGACAAAAATGTATGAAAAGTGAAAACAAATAATAACAGAACAACTCGAAGATCGCCATAATGCTACAGCAATTGGATATGCAAAAAAAACATGTCAATTACTTTCCATGTAATCACAATTAATATTTCAATATTTTCAACAAGCCATTAACCACCGAGACATGTACAACCTGAGAATGAGCCAGCCCCTTACAACAGTGAGGCTATGCCTGGGTTTACAGAGAATATACGTCACTACAGAAACTAATCAGAAATCGTAAAGCTAGTGGGATTTGAAGGCAGAACATCCTATACACTTTAACCTCTTTAACTCCATCAAATGTTCATCGTTTGAAACAAAAAGCATCATACGAGTATTTGTCAGTAAAATTTCCTGTTCCCAACTCAGCGGACCAGACGAATATAATGCTTCTAGAAAGCAACGATAATAAGATAAGTCTAACTCATGGGTATCTAGAGCGGCTTGGGATTCATCAACAATATTGGCTTCTTCGTCTCCCCAAGGATTACATGACTCGGCATCACTACACAGAGAATCATCGTCCTGACTAAAACTGGTTGAAGTATGACTGAGCCCCCTATCAGCAAGGGGATATAAGACGCTACAACTAGCAACAGATGATATTGCACTTACACAATCATTTGATTCGGAGTTTCTCGTATGAAACATAGTATCCGTAGGCGTCGATTGAATATTTTTAAGGCTGCTCGGTGGATCTGCCTTTCCAACAAAAGAATATGAGTCGTGATGGATGAGATTAAGTTCAACTTCAGTAATCATTGTTCGTCGTTTCTGCGTGCACACTGAGTAACTCTCATCAGCAGATGAAATGTCTGAGAAAGGCCTTTTTAATGATTTAATCGAACTTTTTGCATTTGGCAGCACATATTTAAAATCACCTTGTCGTTGCAGGAGACCTTTCCTACGAATCCTCATCATTAGATCCTCCAAATTTCCAGAATCCTGAAATCAATGGGAAAAATAAGTTTTTTAAGGATATATGCTGATTTGCTGATATAAGACGTAGGGTATAGAAATTTAAAGCATGAAATATATATGAATCAAGTATACAACATAGTATGAGGATAATGAGCAAACAAATAAAAACCAGAGAAAATTCATTAACATTGTATATACCTTTCCTAATGAAATCCAAGTGTTGTTTTTCCACTCTTGCCGCACTCTGATATTCGATTTCTGCGCCCGAAACTCATGCAAAGATCCAACGACACGTATCTGATAAAAACCGTCTCCGAAATCCTCTTCAATCACGGAAACTTTCCAATAACCACCATCCAGAACTTCTGCAACGTCATCAACAGCCCAAATCACAGAACCCGTTGATGGAGGGCATGGTCTGACCACATCAGCTGACACTTTATCGACACCTTCTTTATAAATGTCGTGATTGCGATAGTATCTGACTGTATACCCGTCACCACTGCCAGAAACAATTTCTGCACACCGCCAAACGCCAGAAGGCACCTTCTTCTTGGTCAAGACCTCCACTAATCTCCCTCTCTCAAACCTCATGGTAATTGTCTTTACGAAAATTCGACACCTGAGCAGCTGAAAAATCACATAATCTGCAAATTATTAATCAGAAAAACAATCACGTCAACAAGCTGAGAAAAATTACACTGAGAAATTACGATTTGATTTCAGGGGTATGAAGCAAATTACACTGACAAATTACAATCACATAATCCGCAAATTATTAATCAGAAAAACAATCACGTCAACAAGCAAATTACTAACATTTTCAAATAAATTCGAGATTGAATCAACAAAATTTCTAGTTTCAGGTTTCGTCCTATACGATAAAGTTTCTGATGATAGATCCTTTCTAACAAAGGTGATGCTAAAGATATTTGACGGTATTAGACATTAAGAACAACACAAATAACATGAAAAATAACAAAAATAAACGAAAACTAAATCCAGGAACGAAAATCAATCATGAAACCCTAATTTTTTTCCCCCCAAAATAACTAACACAAAACTTACAATGATTTCTAATTAATCAACCCACAGCATACATCATACCAATTACAAAAAGTCAACAGAACGAAAAAAATAAAGAATAAAATATGCACATGATGATCAAAATTCATGAATGAATTTAAAAATACAGCGAAAATAATGAAGTAAAAAAGACGATTGAAGGTTAGAAACATACCGTGATTGAAATCAAGAGAAAAGATTTGAACGTAAAGCTGACTGAGTTAATAGATGATTAAAAAGAAACGTTAGAAATTAGGGTTTCCGACTTCTTTTTTTCCCTCAAAGTTATGAACTTTTGAATTTTGATGCGTATGGACAACGGCGTAATATTTACTAAGTTACTCGTAGATGTGCCAATCGGGTGGGTTGGGTCGAGTCAAGTCGGATTCTATTGGGTTTGGGTCATATTGAGTTAACATGTTCTTTCGGCTTTGAGTCGGGTTTGGTTCGGGGTCGTTATATAGTCTAGTCATTTCGGGTCAAATAGTGTATTGGGTCGGGTCGGGTCTGGATCGAGTCATATCGGGATTACGAGATATTATCAAGGTAATCCAAATTTTAGCCACAAAATTAGTATTTTACTATTATTTAATTTAATTATTTCATTATTAAGTCAAAGATATCAAAATAAATGATAATTTTCTTTCAATTTGATCAAGTTTAAGCTTAATAATTTTCGGGTCGGTCGTCATCGGGTTAGGTCTGGATCAGGTTTGGGCCACTAATTATCAGGTTGTGCCCAGTTACGGATCGATGTCGAATCGCAATATTTTCGGGTTCTATCGAGTTAGGTTTTACTCACATTCAGGTCGGTTGACTCGGTAAGGTCAGTGCTAGAATACGAATATAAGTCGATATGTAATATTGTAATTATTTAGTATTCTTTGGTAATAATTACAATATTACATATCGACTTATATTCGTATTCTAGCAGTCAGGCTTCCCAGCTCTACTAGTAGGTTTATCCACTAACTGGTTGATTTGCCGTTCATCGATTTGAAATTTGGAGTTGGCTCTTGCCCCTTGTAGCAGAGACTCATGTCACTATAAATCCAGTCGGTTTAACCTCTAAGTATCATTTTCATCAATTTTTACTGACCTCGTCCCTAATCTGTACAAAGCTGTGACGCTCGGCTTGGTTTAGTTTGAGCTATCATGACCTAGGAGGCTAGGAAGCACTGATACGGATATCCGACATGGACATGCGATACGGTCATCTAAAATTTTAAGGATATGCAACACGGAAAACAAAAATCTATATAGATATGAAAAAAGGGAATTTAAATCTCTTTACAGAACAATATATAAGAAAAACACATGATCCGATCGAGGCAATCGTAAAGAAATCATATGGTTTTACAAACTTTAGATTATAAACAGAATCGGTAATTCGTGCATACATTTGTAAGAATTTATGATCTGGATCAGGATTCTACAAACATTAGCTATGTATGTCAAGTAGACATACGATGACAAATTCGTCGATCAACGAAATCAATTCAGATACTTATATGATAATCCGTAATCGTGTTTACAATTACTACGTATAAGTTTACTTTAAATGGTGAGAACTGTCGGTTTTATCATTGTCTCGCATTATTTTTACCGAGAGACGGTGTCACGGAAAACCAACCAAAATCAAACGACAGCATCAACATTCAACTGGTGTCGATGAAGAGAAGTGACCGTGACGGAAGAGTTCTAACGAGATAAAACGTGGACACTAAAATCCTTCATATACGACACCCAAGTCGACTATTTACTGCCGGTAAAACTACCAATAGTCTGTAAAACCGTAAGAATAAGGAGAATAACAGCATAGATGACGGAAACAACAGCCCATGGATGACTGAAATAGAAACCTCAGTATCGCCTTCCATCGATTCCACCTGGTGGCAGTAAACTTAAGTAAACCCTGGCAAACATCAGCGTAGTGAAAGTCAGAGGCCTCTATTGTAAGATGGTCGGTGATGCCATTGAAAAGATCGGCCACGGCCTGGTCACTGCCGAGCCAATTCTCAAGCACGCCTGCGCGCACCAGTATCCTCACATCTTCTGCAGTGTCGATCAGTTTGTCGAGGAAGTGAACGTAGTCGATGAAGTAAGAATCGTGGTAGTGATGCCTCTGCTCGAACAGCACAATGCTTCGGAACAACGACTCTGAGAAGTCCGACGCTACTATGACAGGCATCTCAAGGACCCCTTTCGCGAACGTGAGTTCAAGCAAACTCTTGGTACTACTCGCTACAAATTTGACTCCCGCGGCTTTTAAATTGGAGATGGTAGGGGGAAATCGAAGATCGCTCCATGCAGGATCCGAGGGAAGTCTTAAGGTAGACGGTAAACAAAAGACCCTCATGATATCGACAAGATGCTCGATGTTCGACTCCTCATCGAGTCTTTTGTTAACTGTTCCGCTGCTAGCCGTGGCCATTCCAGGAAGAGGCATAGTTCCCTCGGCTATCAGATCACGTGCCACATGAAGAAACGAAGTATCAGGGACTGAACCCCCAAATGCTTCTCGAAATAAATCCTCAAGAACGAAAAAGGGGAGTTGATTTTCCTCCAAAAACAAATCCCTCCGTATTTCACAGTACATTGGACGAAGCTCCTCATCAAAAGGGAACAGCCGGTTACCCATCGCCAAGAAGTAGATACTGAAAGCAGCATCAACCAAAACCATCTCGACGAAGTTGTTACTGGGGATGCCGCTGACGTCTTGCTCATAACAGTCACGAATGCTGATTTCTCGTCCTCTAATAAAGTCAATGTAATGCTGTAGATTGTGAGGATTCAACCGATGCTTCAAGAAGGAACGCAGGAAGCTTAACTTGTGCTCCTCCATAGCTCGGAAAGATGCATCTCGAAAGTAGACGGGGCCAATCGAGACAAGAAGAGGTCGATAACACGATTCTTTTCCTTTGCATATATATTCAGGAACCCTGTATATAGAACGCCGAGAGAACGATGCAGGGAGGCCTCCGAACTTGCCATGTATAGACGCTGCCATTTTTTCGGTTTCACTGTTTGCCGTCGTAAGTTCCATTTGCAGACAACAACTACAACATACAGGAACTTGAGCTTCAGTTTAATTTAGTGCACACAGCTTGATTCGATTAAATTCAATTCACTACAGTAACTCCAACAATTCGAAACAACACAATGCTCCTTATTAAGGATGTCAGCGAGGCGGGTGAAAGCGGGTCTCGAACCACATTCGCCTCACTTAAGGTGGGTATGGAGGGTGTGGGTACGACATGAACTAGACAGCTAAACGGGTTAAATCGAGTCTATTGTGAAAAAGTAAATGGGTTATGGGGCGGGTGTAGGGTGCATGATTACGTGGCACCCATTCCTTCCCACCCGCCCCGCCCCGCCCCAGTGACATCTCTACGATTCTACCTCATGTAGTCGTTACAAACTTACTTATTTTCATAAACCAAAAGATTATTATCAAAACTGAAGATAAAAAAAGTACAGAAAATTACACACTAAATAAAAAAATGTAAAGAAAATGACTGAAATTCTATCCATATATAATACAGTAAATAGAGTAAAAATTAAGTAAAAATAAAGGAAGAAAATCATAAATGAGTGATGAGTTAAAGGGTATAGTGTAGAGTTGAAGTACCTGTGTAATTTGAATTAGTGTGAAGAATTGAAGATGGCGAGTGAATGTGTAGTGATTTAAGTTGAAAAGTCAAAAGGGTGTGTAATTGACTGTAATATGTACTCCGTACGTACAATGTGGTTTGCCAATGTGCCAGTTTTACAACGGATATGCTTCTTGCAGTTGGCTAATTATTTCGTGTAGCAGATTTTTTTTTCCATTAATTAAACTTAACGATTTTAATAAATAATTATTAATTTAGGTTATTATTAAAAATTATAAAGTTTTGAATAAAATATTTAACACGAATAAATCAACCTATTAGTGATCTTCCATAAATAGACCAATCTTTTGATTAACTCTCAATAAACCAACCTTTACATCCTATCTTCCAATACTAGACTATCCTCATTTTTTAATCGATTATTTTAAGGTAAAAATCACATGTTTTCCCTTTTCATCACTATAACATTAATAATGAGATGAAAGTATGTGGGTTATAGTTTTTGTTTTATCCAAAATGACGGTTTTAAAATCGAGATAGTATAGTAATGGAATATAGGTGTAAAGGTTGGTTTATTGTGAGTTAATCAATAGGTTGGTTTATTTATGGAAGATCACTAATAGGTTGGTTTATTTATGGGAAATATTGAAAATTTTGAAAATTTTACGAATATCGTCAAATTTTAAACCCGTAATAAGTAAAATTGTAAAATACAATAAAATCTTAACAACAACAACATCAACAATCAACAATAACAACAACAACAGTTTTGCTGTAAAAAAAAAACTTAACCTATATATGTTGACCTTCCTGATTGTATTTTTTGGATGGTTCTATGAGCTTTCTTTTTATCGTGGATAGTTGTGTTTTGGATTTTGGTGGATGTGGGTGGGTTAACGGCGATGGTTCTGATCAAATATATTTGTTGACCTTCCTTTTTTATTCTCTTTTTTCTAGTTTCAGTAAATCTTTCTAAAATAATATTCAGCCTCTCGGTCATGAGTAGGCTTTGGCGAGAGGCGACGAAGAGTTTAAGTCGAATTGTATTGGCTCCATCATGGCTATGGTATCAATTGCGATGATAAGGAAATTGGTTGAGGGGAGTTTGTTACGTTCATCTGTCACATGTCGCAGTTTCTTGGGTGGTAGGACATCTGCTTGGTGGGTTAGATCACCAAGATGTAGGAGATTTATCTCCACTGGTAGCGGGTCTATGTACCCTGCTTTCCTCTTTTCTTTTCTACGCTTTAGTGGCGTAAGTGCATCTTGTTCTCGTCACTCACTGATTTTGATTTCTAGCTGGTCTCTCAAAGATTTGAGCATGGGAAATGTTGAAAGTAGGGAATCTCGTGCCCAATTCTTCGTGAGTAAGTACTTAGTTGAGATTAAGTGGAGGAAAGACAAGCATCCCTCCTCACTTCGTCGGTGAGGATAAGAGTTGTTCCATGTTACTATTCAGATTCTGTACGATCGGAATAAGCAACCACAGAGCGACTGTAGGATGTATTGTTTTCAAAGAATATGGAGTGATACAGCGGATAGGATCGAAATGTTGGACCCGTATTTCGTTGCTTGCGGAAGCTACAGGGGTCATGGTGATGGGCGCAACTACAAGGAATATGGTCATCGATATTTTAGTTTATTATCTCTTGTTGATCGTGTCTATGTTTAATTGTCTTAATATCGTTTTTGCGTCCCATTATGTAAAAAAAAGGGCTATTGATAAGAATAAGGCCTTAAATCTGTAACTTTCCTCTTCTTTACCTAATGGCAAAAAAGAAAAGAAAAAAAAAAAATAATAATAACAATAATTTGAAAAAAAAAATTCACAAAAATCCGGCTTACCCACGGGCTAGGCATGGAGACTGTCCGCTTTACCCATAGGCTAGGCGTGGAGACTGTCCACCTTACCCATGGGTTAGGTGTGGAGTCTCCACGGCCCAAGAGTTTTCATTTTTTTTTTTTTTTTAAATACTTTACTTCTAATATTTAATTAAACATTGAAATTAATTTGGCTAAGTGGTTGGAACTAGTAGTTATGTTTTGGATGTCTTGTGTTCCCATTAAATGTATTTTTTTTTTTTTTTTTTTAAAAAAAAAAAAAAAAAAAAAAAAAAAAAAAAAAAAAAAAGTCTTTTATACTCAATTTTAAAAACCACTACAAAAAACTTAATTAGAAGCGTTACTAAATTGTCGAAATTGTTTTTATAGTCAATTTTAAATATTTTTAGTACCAAAATGTACTCCGTATATTTCTTTAACGCCCCTTGCGCCTAGGCCGTGGCCAACTCCAGCTCTCCACACACCTAGGCCGCCTTGCCCCTTACTCGTATTTTTTCTTTTCCATTCTACGATTCTCGATTTCAATAAATTTTTTTACCGTTTTTTAAGTGTCGTAATTTTGAACTTAAAAAAATTATATTAATGACCTAAAAAAATAATCTATATCTATATCTATATCTATATAATATATAAAAAGAAAATCTTTTCTATACAACATCGCACAAAACTTCACTTGAAATTGCTTTTGCTTTCGCCACCTCAGCAAAAGTCTCCACGTCAGACTTTAAGGACCAATTGAACGGATCTCTTTCATTTGTTATAGCAGTTCCCATTTTTAAGGAAACGAAAAGTCCATCATTCATGTGTCTTGTAAATTCGCGAAAAATTATAAACTTCCAATTCAATTCAATTCAATTCAATCAATTCATTAATACAATCCAAATCCCCCATACCCCACCAACAATATATCAAGGTTTGTTTTGCTCTACTTTCGATTCTTCAATTGGAAGTTGACTGTCAATCTAATCTAATACATATTAAATCTCAATCATTGACTAATTCATTGACTTTCAATTATCCAAGTTCCTCCAAAACACTCTATTTGCATGCCACGTAAGCCAAACTTCATATTATATCTCATAACTCCCATGAATTAGTTATGTCCTTATAACTACTCGATCTTTTGTGTAGAGTAATTTCGATGTTTTAATAGCGATTTAGAAACACTAATTTCAAAATGTTCAAAAGTTTTGAAGACACTACAAATGTATTTTACCGTATTTATAAGCAATATTGGTTGAGTTTAGCGTTATAGTTTGCCAAGGATTACTTAGGACATGTTCACTTTGTCTTACGGAGTAGTTGGTTTTCTAATGTTTAGTACTCCCTCCGTTTCATTCATTTAGCCTCATTTCCCTTTTTCGGCAATTTCACTCATTTAGCCGCATTTCTAATTTTGGTTACCTTTAACCATCAAAATATCATTTTTACCCTTACTTTATACTCATATCACCAAAATACCACACACTTTATCTTCAAAAATGGGGTCCACTAAACCAAACTACCAATATTACCCTTAACTTTTTCACTTTTCTTAATATTTGTGCAAAAAGCAATGGGGCTATCCCATTGAAACGGAAGGAGTAGGTTTCAAGTACGGGAAGCTTTTTTTTTTTTTTCCTTTTTCCAGAAGTCATTCGAACTTTACTGTATTGTTAAGTAAGTTAAAAAAAAAAAAAAAAAAAAAAAAAAAAAAAAAAAAAGATGAGGAGAATAAGTCCTTAGTGAAGGCAATTGTGTTTTCGGGAGCATTTCCAGATTATCTTTGAAGGGATTTCTAGCAGCTGAATTGGAGTCTCATGAGTGGTTTAACTTGCAAGAGTTTTTTTTTGTTCTTTTTTTTTTTTTTTTTTTTTTAAATTCCTATATTATGCTCTACCCTAATTTTCATGCATTCAAGCCGATCTAGCTGCAATTTACACGCCGACTTAAAACCCTCAAATGTACTTATTGACGACAATTATGTGTGCAAGTTCAACAATTTCGGTTTTTGCTGCGTCTACGCAAATGGCGAGACCTCGGTTGAGCAAACTACATTGTTCTTTACGACTAAACCTGTTAATTTTATGTACGAATCCTTTTCACCCGAGAATCACAGAGAAGTCTGATGTCTATTCGTTTAGAAATTGGGATTATTTTGCTACGACTGTTGACGGGAAATCAGCCTTGGGGATTGCCAACGACGTATAGCACGCTTCGACGTAAGGTACTCTACAAAATTTGAAGGGAATTTCAAGTGTAATATACCTTCAATTTTTTTTTAAATACTTTTCGGTGTTTGAGTTATTGTGTCATTGTGGAAACTATGGTTCCTAAAGATTCCCCGTGAATTTCACGGGACGCATCACTAGTTAAAACTAAATCAACTTAAGAGCACAACTTATCACAACTCACCACAGTCCCTAAATAACATATCATCATGATAAATAACATATTATTAAAACTAAATCAACTTAAGAGCACAACTTATCACAACTCACCACAATCTTCCATTTGTCTATATTTTTACCATATTAAGCCACATGTCACAATTAAAAAAAAAAAAGAAAAATATAAAATAATGACTATCTTTTATTACACCTTTTTAGTTTCACTTATTAAATAACATATCATCATGATAAATAACATATTATAAATTTAAAATTTCTTTTACTTATTAAATTTAAAATAACTTTATAGAATAGAGGGTTAATTGAATAAAACCCCCTTTTATAACATTTTTTTTTTCAAAATAACCCTCTTACATGTTATTTTTATATCATAACCTCTTTTAACATTTTTGTTTCTAAATCACCCCCAACATCGAAATGTGCTACTTAAAAATGGAATATTCACACCCTTAAATAAGAATTTCTCAAAAGGTGTCGACATATTTTAGACATTGATGGTTATAACTTAAAAAGGACATACCCTATAATGTATTTAATTGCAGTTTTTAAATAAGAAAATTCGACATTAATTCGACATTGGGAGTGATTTTGAAACAAAAGTGTCTTAAAAGGGTTTATGTTATAAAAATAACATATTTATTTCGAAAAAAATGTTATAAAAGGGGGTTTTATTTAATTTACCCTAGAATATACGGAGTACCATGATAAACAACATTTTATAAATTCGAGCGATTGATGTACTCTTTTTGATTTACGAAAAATCAACATTTAACTCCATTGATGTTTGTCATTAACTGCATTAATTTCCTTTTCCATATCATTTAGCATCCAATCCAATAATCATATCATGAACGTTTCTGATCAAGTCATTGTTTAAAATTTACACAGGTCATTCTATAATCAAATCTTCCTAAAGAGGTAAGGTATATGAATCTTTATTGAACTTAAATGTTTTTTTTTATTTCCTACTGCATAAGTATGTGTCAGTTAACTATACAGATTTAAATCTTGCTTCATCCTAAAGAGGTAAGCTATATGAATCTTTATTGAACTTAAATGTTTTTTTTATTTACTACTGAAGGTACCCGGATCGGACCTATCTCGACGCCTCGCGCGAGCTTGCTCGAATAGGAGCAAGGCGCTACGCGAGAAAATTTGCGTAAGTGCAAAATGTGTGCGAATATTGCTATGGGGGATATCATTGCTTGTAAAACTTGAAAAATCGTTTTGAAGTTGTATTCGGAGTCGCCACCAAATATTTAAAGGAATTTGGAACCTTTTTAACGCGTCTTGAATTACAAGACACGAGTCTTAGAATTCAAGGCGCGTCGATACCTTTCCTTCTAAGGTTATTGTGAAACCAGAGAGGATTCGGAGCAAGGTTACTTTTGAAAGTTAAACAAAGCGTTTTATGAAAAACTGAAATCAAAAGCCTACGTAAAGTAGTCTTTACTAATTTGAAAACGAGTATTTAATTAGATGTTTGAGCTAATGAAACGCTACGTACGAGTGCGAATAATGACTCGATAATAATGCGAAATAATGAATGTGAATCGTCAAGTCATGACGTTTTGCTATAGGAAATATACGTAAAATAATTAATTCATTGATTTGAATTAATATAAAACGTTATTTTCCGACTTTTGTCTAATTCTATTATTTTGAAAACCCTCGGTTTTGCATGTTTAAAAGACTAGTTGAAACGGTACAAGTTTATGTCGAATCCGTGTTTAGTCAAAATTTAATGCATGAATGAGAATTTGCATAAATGTAAAGTGTAACGTCGGTTTGCTTTAGTGACAGTGAGTCGTTTGTTTATGCGATATTGGCGGGGTTTAGACGGATTAGGAATCCGAATTACTACAACCGTATTACGAATACGGGTTCGTTATGCCAATATCGGGTTGGGTTAATGTAACCCTTGTCCAAGTCAAATTCGAAGGTAAAGCGTTTACCTTAAAATGCAAAGACGACAATTCGAAAATGCATAAGAGTTAGAGAGAGAGTCGAGAGTTTGTTGTGTGTAAGTTGTGTTGTGTTATGAGGTTGTAAGGGTGAGTATTTATAGAGGGAAGAGGGCAAGCTCGTACAAAGGGCTAAAAAGCAGAGTCTAGAACCAAATCAAGCCGCCAGTTGACTAGCGGCTTGAAATCCAGCCGCCAGTTGACTGGCGGCTTGAAATCTAGCCGCCAGTACACTGGCGGCTTGAAATCTAGCCGCCAGTACACTGGCGGCTTCTTTTGGGCTGTGTTTTGGGCCGCCTCTTTTGTGTGACGTCTTTGATTGACTTTGGGCTGATTTTGTCGGGATGTAGGCTTATATCCAAGGAGTTTCTTGTGTGTGCTTAGAGCTTTGGTCCATTGGACCAAAGTTTGACGTTTTTGGTTTCGTTTTCGTTTCGCGTCTCGGTTTTTGTCGTGCTTTTCGATTTTGGCTCGAAATAAAATTGTTTCGTGTTGTATTATTTTGTAATGTCGTAAAATTTGATTTTACGAAAATGTGACTCGTGAGGTGAGTTGGCCCGTTTTGAGTGCGTATTTTTGTAGTTGCGGGTTTGTTTTTGTGAGGCCGTTTTTGTGGGCTGCTTTTGTGGGTTGCTTTTGTGGGTTGCTTTTGAGTGAAATAATCGTGCCGTATTTTAGCTTAAAATAGAACGACAAAATTAATGTTCATTTTACGAAATATGCAAATTCTAAAATAATGCGTTAAAACGACTAAAATGTTTTGGACACTTTGTACCGTTTCGTCTATTTATAAAACATGCATAAAAGTCCATTTTCATCATCGGGTTGCTTTAGGGGGGTACGGATACGGGTATCTACAGAGCCCCCAGTTTGACTGAGCTTGGACTAAAGCGCTAGTCAAACTTAAAAAGATAGTATCCGGACCACTACAGTCTCGATATTACCTGGCGGCGTTAAGTATGTGTCTCGGGGAGAGACGAGGACTTAGTGCCGGGAAATGCGGGGAGGGACGGTACATGTTTAAGGACATGACGGTCCTGCATATTTAGGGGCCTGCCAGCCTGCGTGTTGCTTGGATGCTTCTGGATGGTGCTTTGCTTGTGTGCGAGTGCTTGTGCTACTTGCTGGTGCTTTGCTCGAGACGGTTGCTGATGTTGAACGATGCTTGACGGCGTTTTGTAGTCTAGCCGACTTTGCGCGTTGAATGCTTGCTGTGTGCTTGAGATGGTTGCTGATGTTGAGTGCTTGTTGCATGCTTGATCTGGTGTTTGTGCTTCAATGTCATTCTCGTAAAAGAGGCTTTGTGTTTATGTATTTGACTCGTAAAAGAGGCTCGGTGCTTTTGTTGGGCTCGTAGAAGAGGCTTAATGCTTTGCTGGACTCGTAAAAGAGGCTTGGTGCTTGGTGCTTGACTCGTAAAAGAGGATTGGTGTTTTTGTGACTCGTAAAAGAGGCTTAGGTGTTTTTGTGACTCGTAAAAGAGGTTTAAGTGTTTTTGTGACTCGTAAAAGAGGCTTAGTGTTTTTGTTTGACTCGTAAAGAGGTTTGGTGCTTTTGTGAGACTCGTAAAGAGGTTTAGTGCTTTGCTTGACTCGTAAAGAGGTTTAGTGTTTTTGTGGGACTCGTAAAGAGGTTTTTGTGTTTTGTGTGACTCGTAAAGAGGTTTAGTGTTTTTGTGGGACTCGTAAAGAGGTTTTTGTGTTTTTGTGTGACTCGTAAAGAGGTTTGGGTGTTTTGTGTGACTCGTAAAAGAGGTTTAATGCTTTGTTTGACTTTTGCGGAAAAAGTAAAAATTGATCCTGATTTTTGTGACTTTTGCGGGAAAAGCAAAAATTGATCCTGATTTTTGTGAATCTGTATTTTGTGAATCTGTATTATATGGTGTAGCCCCCAATTTGACTTAGGTTTTAGTGTAAAACGTTAGTCAAACTTGTCGTAGCTGCTTTTGATTTTAGCCCCCAGTTTGACTTAGGTTTTAGTGTAAAACGTTAGTCAAACTTGTCGTAGCTGCTTTTGATTTTAGCCCCCAGTTTGACTTAGGTTTTAGAGTAAACCGTTAGTCAAACTCGTTGTAGCTGCTTTTGATTTTAGCCCCCTAGTTTGACTTAGGTTTCATTGTGAAACGTTAGTCAAACTTGTTGTAGCTGCTTTTGATTTTAGCCCCCTAGTTTGACTTAGGTTTCAGCGTGAAACGTTAGTCAAACTCGTTGTAGCTGCTTTTGATTTTAGCCCCCAGCGTGCTGATCTTTCGCTTTGTCGGTGATGGCTGAGGTTCATAGGAGATGGCTTGCGTTAGCATCGTTGAATGGACGCCGTCAGGTGGATGTGGTTGTTGGCTGACCTTGCTTGCGGCTGTACTTTGAGACCTGCAATGTAATGTTAAGCGAAAAACGCGAACCTCGATTGAGATTACGGTTTTCGAAATGCATGAAAATGTTGTTTCAAGAAAATGCATCGTGCTTTATGTGAAACATGCGTAAAACGTGTTTTGACAGAATGATGTATGCAATTTGCAAAAAGTGTTTTGATGAAAATGCAATGTAAAAATTGTGCTTTTTGAAATATGAGTTGCGAAATGCGGGAACTGTAATTTGCGTAAAGCTGAAAGTGTGTTTGAGGATGTCGGGTTTTTTGAATGTGAAAAACAAAAGAGACGTAAAGTAGGGGTGTAAAACGGGGTAGTGTGATACACGGCTGCGTTCTGTTGAGTAAGGAAAGGTGTTTTAGGTGCAGAAAAGAGGTCGTAATAGACGTAATGGCGAGGGTTTGCGGTCGGGCGGCGCGTTGCCTGAGACGATGGTACTTGGGGTGTAAGTGTCGTAAGGCATCGTCTCTGCTTATGTCAAGTGATCAGGAATAGTAGGGATGTCGAGATTAACATGTGCAGCTGATGGCGTCGAAGGAACCTTGTTCGTTGTTAACTCTAAACCCTGGTGACGCTGTAGTCTGCTTTGTCATTCCTAAGACCTATGGGGACATCAGAGGTCGTAGTTTTGTCTTTCGCTCTAGAGACGGAAAATCCAAAACGTAACTGCTTATGACTATAGTTAATGAGATGAACGTTTCCGTTTACGTTTGCCTCGTTCTTCGCTTTTGTAAAAAGAGTTGTATCCTCGACTTTTTTAAGCTTTGGATCATGATCTTGCGTTTGTGTTGACTGTGTCTTCGACCTTTTTAAGCTTCAGACGTGTCATTTTTGTGTTGGCTGTGCCCTCGACCTTTTTAAGCTTTGGGCGTGCCGTTTTGTGTTGAATGTCGTCTTTTTAACCCTTTGGGTTTCCAGACGGATGTTTTGTGTCGACTATGCCCTCGACCTTTTTAAGCTTTGGGCGCGTCGTTATTGTGTTGAATGTTGTCTTTTTAACCCTTTGGGTTTCCAGACGGATGTTTTGTGTCGACTATGCCCTCGACCTTTTTAAGCTTTGGGCGCGTCGTTTTTGTGTTGAATGTTGGTCGCGCCTTTTGCAAAGCTGCCTACGTATCCACGCGCGTGGAATCAGACCGGCGTAGTTCGGAGTTGTGTTTTGTGTTGAATGTGCATGTTTAGGGGCATGCCGGCCCAGAATTGTGTTTGTCAAAGGCGCATGTTTAAGGACATGCCGGTCCGGAGAATGCTTTTGCTTTTTCGTGGGAGAGTGCACGTTTAAGGGCATGCCGGCCCGGGAATTGTGTTTGTACACGTTTAAGGACATGTCGGTCCGGGAATTGCGATTTTTAACATTTTGTCTGTTTGCATCTTATAAATAAATTGCAGAATGTTTCGTGGGTGTTGGTTGCTTTGGAGTTGGGAATGGTTTGATACCAGGGTTTTGTATGTTCAGCCCCCAGTGTGGTTGGGGAGCATGAGTATATGCGGGTTTGCTGTGTCGTTCTGCGGCGATGGGTAGTATGTTAAGGTTTGTTTAACAGGGATGAAAGGTCAGGTAGTGTGTCTGTGGATCCTTGTTGGTCGTAGACATGTGCTTCGGTGGCTGTGACTTTGAAAATTTGAGAGGGAGGGATACGTGGTTGTCATTGGTAGGAGTATTCCTACGCTATAAATGTGGCGGTCAGATGCCTGGCTGATTATGGAGTACTTGTGTTTGCTGTGGTGTTATCGACGAGAATGTCAATGTGTAAAAGGTTGTCTTTTAGACATGCTTTGTTTAGGTTGCGGGAGGTAGGGATTTTGCCGTTTTTCTTCGTGGCTGGGATTTGTGTTTGGTATCCAGTCAGCGTTCTTGTTTGCTTGGATTACGCGTTGTGGCTTTTTGTTTAATGGGCTTGATGCCCTGCTTTTGTTGTTGCGGGGTGTTTGGTCAGAGACGGATACGTCTTTGCGAGACCAGATGAGGGTGTTGCTTGATTTTTGTGAGTAGCTTGGAGGATGTATGTTTTTGTCTGTGCTTTGGGAAGGCCACAGTGGTAGTTTTCTGGGTTCCTGGGGTATTTTGGTATTAACGGTTGTTATACGTTCAGGGACGGAAGGCTGCTCGGGTCTAGAAACAGTGCCTGCAATGTATTTATATGATGCAATGTTGTTTTGTTTAATGTTATCGCAAACGTTAGAGTGTGTAAAAGAGAATGTGTAAAAGTAAAGAGGCAAAACGAGGCAAAGTGTAACCGAAAACATTCTTGTCATTAACATTGTTAAAAGCAGTTACATTTGAAAATTGCTCAGACTATAGAGCTTAGGACAACCCTACAAACTCTAATATCCTAAACTAGGTCTACTATTTAGGAATGTGGTTGCGCGTCCTGGTTGGCTTAGAAGACATGGCGTCACGATGACGTGGGACCTTAAACCTTAGGTGTAGATGCTTGAAATGAAACCACCTGCGTCATCGGTGGATTCGTTGGTGCCTTCTTTAGACCTTAGTCGTCGAAGCTTGGCTCGGAAGTTCGAGGCCTTGATGGTGATGATTTCACCGTCCTGAGGTAGTTTAACCTTCTGGTGCAGAGTTGACGTGATAGCTCGGGCATCGTGAATCCAGGGTCTGCCCAGCAACATGTTGTATGCCGGGGGAATGTCCATGACCTGGAATTCGGTTTCTGTCACGACATATTCTGTCACGATGGATAATGAGATGCTACCCTTTATGTCGCGACACGCGTCTGGTCGTATGCTTTTATCTTTGCCGTGGCGAGTGAAATCACTCTCCCTTAGTCCCAGTTTGATGGCGGTTGCTAAAGGCAGAATGTTCATTGCAGAGCCGTTATCGACGAGGGTAACAGGTAATGTCATGCCACGACAATCTGCGTTTATGTAGAGTGCTAGATGGTGCCTATCCCCAAAGGGTGGCAAGTCCGCGTCAGAGAAAGTTATGGCACCCGGTAGCCAGTCCCGGATGATGTGGCTGACAAGTTGTGTCGGAGAAGTCTTTGTTGCGATTGGAGTGACTTGTAGGGCCTGTTGAAGGGCCTTGCGATGCCCTGGCGAGTCCTGCAAGAGTTGCCATATCGAAGTGCTTGATTTTGTTTTTGGGAGTTGCTTGGGCGGCGTATCCTTGATTCCCTGCACGGTTGTGCCGGGTGAAGGAGTATCCGTGAGTATGCCTTTGCCTTTGTTTTTGTTTTTGAGTTTTGAAGGGAACCCTGGTGGTTCTAGTAGCTTCAAAGGAGCCTCGTACCGGCGTCGGGGGTGTGAAACCTCACCGTTGCTATCGGATGGTCTGACGGGATATTGATAAGGGATCTGCACGAAGACTCTTTTCTCGTCTGCATGTTTTGCTTTTGCTTTTGTTTTCGTTTTTGTTTTGGTTTTGCGAATGCGCCTGGGGCTGTCGTCGTAGTCGTTGGTAATGTCGTAAACGACATTGACTTCATGGCCATCTGTAGGAACCAGATGAGAGCAGTTGAGAATGGGATGCGTCCCCACGAAGATAGTACGAGCATGGAGTGTGTTATGCTGGCGTGATGGCTTAGGAGCCGCGTTCGGCTTCGCGATTTTTTTTGTTGTCGATCATGTCTTGGATCGTGTTCCTTAGGCGGGAGCAGTTTTCAGTGTCATGCCCTTTTCCCCTGTGGAATTCACAGTAGGCGTTTCGGTTCCATGACTTTGGCCTCTTGTCCTTAGGAGGTGTGCTGGTAGGGCTGGGAAGCCGTAGAAGGTTCCTCTTCACGAGTTTTTCCAATGCCTTGGAGTAAGACATGTAGAGGGGGTCAAAGTGTCGTCGCTGTTTCGCCGAGGATGACCCAGCAGATGCTGATTTGGGTGTCGCGAGCGTAGGCTGTGTTGTGAACACAGGTGATGCCGCTAGTGCATGCGAGCTGACGGTGCTGGCTGGTTTGGTTTTTGCAGCGGTTTGAGACGTGCTGTCTTTGTGACCACGGCCTGTGGTTTTGGCCGACTTGTTTTTGCGCATTTTGTCTTCCAAGAATTGAATGCTTTCAGCATGTTGAGTAGATGCCTTGGCGAGGAGTCTAGCGCTCTTCTCGGTCTCGAATCTTTGCATAACAGCCAAGTGTTCGAGCTGGGAGGTAAGATTGGTGATCTTGTCGTTGAGTAGCTTGATGTGCTCAGTGGTTATGAGTGGTTGCGGAGGCGATTGAGGGGCAACTTGTTCATTCGTGAGGTTAGAATGGGGATCCATATTGCTTTCTTGAGCCGTGTATCCGGGGCTTTTTTAGTGGGTAAACCTGCAAAGCTTCAGACTTTAGTGACTCGAAAATGAAAGAAAAGACTCAATCTCGCATTTGCAACCCAATATAAAATGTGTAAAAGTGCGTGAAGGACTCGACTCGTGTTTTTAGCTGAAAAGACACGGGAGGCTTTTGAGGTAGGGATATGTCGACATATCTCTAGTCTCGAGGTTGTAAAATGTTTTGTATGATCACATCTGATTAGCCCAGGTTAGCAGTATGTCGCTGAGGGGCTTATCGTTGGATTGTGATATAAAAAGAATCAAAACGAAATAGTGATAGGCTATTCGATTTGAGGATGTTAAAACGAGTAAAAAGCAAATGCTGCTTGCCTTTTACGTGTGATGAAGAAAGTCGAACCAAAATGACGATAAGTCAGCCGATTCAACATGTAAAATGACAGGTTCGCGTCTGAGCGATCCTGTGTTTTGTTTGAAAAGATGTTGGTTTTAAGTCGAGGTGACTAGGAAGTCATTCGGCTTAGAATTGTTTCAAATGCATAGCGTAAAAGTAGTTGTTTTGATTAAATACCCGAAATGGATTGACATTTTGGGTTTTGCTTTATGAAATGTTTTGCGATAAACGAATTATGACGATACGTCAGTCGTATAACTCGTTTATGTTTTGTAAAGGCTCAGAAATGTAGTGATTATTTCTGAGCGATTTTGAATGCAATGGCGTGCTGTTTGTCTGGTTCTTTTGACGATAGGTCAATAAACCTGACATTAGTGTTTTTTGAAAGCATGACTTTTCAAAAATGTTTGAAAGTGTATTTTGAAAAGACGTCTATGAATGCATATGCTTTGAAAATGTTTTGTATGATTTTGTTTTGAAAGACGACTATAGTGAGGGTACTATAGCTTCGCATTTGTACGTATAGACACGGGGTTTCTGGCTTTTTGGGTAAGGTTCCCTTCGGTCATTCCCGCAACGTTTGTGTAGGGTTATCCGCAAGATTGCACACGTTTGAGTGTGAATTCAATACGGGTCCTAGAGCGTCCAAGTTTGACTGTTACGATCGTTTGTACGGATGCCGTACTTGTAATCGTGAAGGGGTGAGAAGTCGATTTGTCCAGAATAGTCTCGCTTATGAAGGGAGCGCTATTAGGGGTCGATTCTCGAGGGTGTTTGGCTCGTAAATCCCGGAGGATTTGACTCGAACGTTAAATTGCTCAAACATCGAAAGCGTAATTGTTTTCAAATTTTCAAGCTTTGCCTCTTTGTGTTTTTAAAATAAAAGAACAAGAGTTTATTTTTCTTAAAAATAAAAACGTGCTAATCCCCAGCGGAGTCGCCAACTGAAGGTACCCGGATCGGACCTATCTCGACGCCTCGCGCGAGCTTGCTCGAATAGGAGCAAGGCGCTACGCGAGAAAATTTGCGTAAGTGCAAAATGTGTGCAAATATTGCTATGGGGGATATCATTGCTTGTAAAACTTGAAAAATCGTTTTGAAGTTGTATTCGGAGTCGCCACCAAATATTTAAAGGAATTTGGAACCTTTTTAACGCGTCTTGAATTACAAGACACGAGTCTTAGAATTCAAGGCGCGTCGATACCTTTCCTTCTAAGGTTATTGTGAAACCAGAGAGGATTCGGAGCAAGGTTACTTTTGAAAGTTAAACAAAGCGTTTTATGAAAAACTGAAATCAAAAGCCTACGTAAAGTAGTCTTTACTAATTTGAAAACGAGTATTTAATTCCGATGTTTGAGCTAATGAAACGCTACGTACGAGTGCGAATAATGACTCGATAATAATGCGAAATAATGAATGTGAATCGTCAAGTCATGACGTTTTGCTATAGGAAATATACGTAAAATAATTAATTCATTGATTTGAATTAATATAAAACGTTATTTTCCGACTTTTGTCTAATTCTATTATTTTGAAAACCCTCGGTTTTGCATGTTTAAAAGACTAGTTGAAACGGTACAAGTTTATGTCGAATCCGTGTTTAGTCAAAATTTAATGCATGAATGAGAATTTGCATAAATGTAAAGTGTAACGTCGGTTTGCTTTAGTGACAGTGAGTCGTTTGTTTATGCGATATTGGCGGGGTTTAGACGGATTAGGAATCCGAATTACTACAACCGTATTACGAATACGGGTTCGTTATGCCAATATCGGGTTGGGTTAATGTAACCCTTGTCCAAGTCAAATTCGAAGGTAAAGCGTTTACCTTAAAATGCAAAGACGACAATTCGAAAATGCATAAGAGTTAGAGAGAGAGTAGAGAGTTTGTTGTGTGTAAGTTGTGTTGTGTTATGAGGTTGTAAGGGTGAGTATTTATAGAGGGAAGAGGGCAAGCTCGTACAAAGGGCTAAAAAGCAGAGTCTAGAACCAAATCAAGCCGCCAGTTGACTAGCGGCTTAAAATCTAGCCGCCGATTGGTGGCGGCAATCTAGCCGCCAAGACACTGGCGGCAAATCTAGCCGCCAAGATAATGGCGGCTTCTTTTGGGCTGTGTTTTGGGCCGCCTCTTTTGTGTGACGTCTTTGATTGACTTTAGGCTGATTTTGTCGGGATGTAGGCTTATATCCAAGGAGTTTCTTGTGTGTGCTTAGAGCTTTGGTCCATTGGACCAAAGTTTGACGTTTTTGGTTTCGTTTTCGTTTCGCGTCTCGGTTTTTGTCGTGCTTTTCGATTTTGGCTCGAAATAAAATTGTTTCGTGTTGTATTATTTTGTAATGTCGTAAAATTTGATTTTACGAAAATGTGACTCGTGAGGTGAGTTGGTCCGTTTTGAGTGCGTATTTTTGTAGTTGCGGGTTGGTTTTTGTGAGGCCGTTTTTGTGGGCTGCTTTTGTGGGTTGCTTTTGTGGGTTGCTTTTGAGTGAAATAATCGTGCCGTATTTTAGCTTAAAATAGAACGACAAAATTAATGTTCATTTTACGAAATATGCAAATTCTAAAATAATGCGTTAAAACGACTAAAATGTTTTGGACACTTTGTACCGTTTCGTCTATTTATAAAACATGCATAAAAGTCCATTTTCATCATCGGGTTGCTTTAGGGGGGTACGGATACGGGTATCTACAACTACTGCATTAGTATGCGTCAGTTTACTATACAGATAGATTTATGTGTTTCATATGCAATCTTGTATAATGGAATTGTTCTTGTCGATTTGATTACGCGTTGTGAAACGGTAATATATTTAACTCACCTTGTGGGAAATTTGTACACCTATCATATGATAATGCACACCATATGTTCCACTTATTTCCTCTAGCTATTGCATACAAAATTCAAAATATGATATTGAATTGGCACATATATTGTTGTTTGACATTCAAAATTAAAGTGGCTCTAAGTATTCTCTCTGATTCACCATGTTCTTCCCATTTTATTTTGGTCAAAATTAAGAAAGGTAGATAATGTGGGTGAGATTAAAGTAGAAAAATAATAAAATAGATTGTATAATGATATTAGTTTAAAATTGACAAAAATAAAAATGAGAAGAAGATGATGAAATTTCTGGGAAAGCGGGAAGAAAATGATGGGATGAAAGGAATATAAGTTTTTTTAATAATCCTTCACCAAGCCTACTTAAATTTCTTTTTATCAAATAATATTTTTTTAAGATGGTGTCGTATATGCTAAACAATACATGAAAGAGTAATTATTAATCTTCATTATAAGTTTTTTTTTTTTTTTTTCAATTTATTTGACCACACATGGCATGACTATGAACTCCTACTAAACCTATCGAAGTTATTAAACACAATATCATTATGTGAAAGATAATATAAGAATTAACGCTAATTATCTTGCCAAAAATTTCTACTCAACCCACGACCCAACCCAATTGGCCTTACCGTCGTTAATCTCCGACAGTAGTCCATCACCATGGCCCTAATCCTTAATCCGACCTAGCCCTAACCATCCACCACTTCCCTAAACCCCTAGCTAATTTTTAAAATTACATAAGCAAAATTAAATAATTAACTATTGTAGAAAATCCAAATCAATCAATCAATCGTTCTATATATATAAAAGAGAGTTTTTTCGAGTGCTGTCCTTAATTCAAGGAGTTTTTAACCAATAAGAAAATTTCAACTTAAAAAATTAATTAAACATAAATTGAGAAAGATAATAATTTGGAAATAATTAATTCTATGAGGCTTAATTCTCTTATTTACTCCATCATTTGCTGCTATTTACAATGCATAAGTTAGATTTTCTATTGTATTACCATCAAAATAAATTTAAGTCGTAAAAGTCACATGTCAATTTTTGGAAACTTACATATAAATATTTTAATCACTATTAAAATCTTTAAACAAACAAAAGTTTTAGATATTTCATCAACTAATCAATTGAAATAATAGAATCATAGTACACAAACTATTACGGATTATTTTATAAGTTTACTTAAATTTATATTATTTAAGAGTTACTCCCAACAAAAGTACAAATTTTAGAAGTCATTTATCAGTCAAGTAACAAATTCTCATTATTTTTAATTTAATTAGTTTTTTTTTAGCTTAAGTTGTATATTTTTATTTTTCAATCACCATCTAAAAAAAGACAAACTTTTCGTCTTCTCTATCTTGAAATTTATATAACATCCATATTTATTTGAATTAATTGTTGTGAACCAATTTACTAATATAGGATAATGAAAAGACATAAATTATTACTCCCTCCGTTCCACAATGTTAGTCCCATTCCACTTTTAGAAAATCAACATCTTACAACTTTGACCGTAAATAAAGTAAAATATATCAATAATCGTTATACAATAATAAGATATGTACATTTGTTGTCAAAATATCTTTCACAAAATTTAATTTTCAACCAAAAAAATCGTATATAAGCGATATAAGCGATGAAAAATATGGTCGAAGAGGAGCGTTGGAAACCGCGTAAAGTCAAAGCGAGACTAACAATGTGGAACGGAGGGAGTACTTTATAAAATCAATGCATTATTTACACTAACTTATTAATTACCTTGACATAATTTATTTTATTTTTGAAAAAACTCATGCCTTGATATTTAATTACCTTTTATTTTTAATTCTCTTATATTAACTAACTTTTTATATGTGTGTAGGATTAAATATGAAATTCACAAAAAGGTGGATGATTTTCAAGGTGTAACATATTTGATCAAAAATCTAACTGTATTAGAACTATAGGGAACAGTACAAGTTCAATTGTTTATTTTTATTTCATGGTCCATTATTTTTTTAAAAATTGATATACTAATTTGATGTTTAAGAGAACCTAAAATTTTTGTAATGTTTAAATATATGGAAGCTGAAAATTATAACATTAACAATAAACACGCTTTATTAGATAAATAAAAACGATACAAAAACGAAAATTATTAAGAGAACCCGTGATTTTCATGGGCCACTAAGCTAGTTGTATACTTAATTTGTTATCTGTTTGTTTGTGATAATTTCAAAGTTTTTGTGCTTTGATTTTGAGCGAGTGCTTAGTTTAATTTTGCTTTGTAATCAATTAGTTTGATACTTTTATGTGTAATGTTTCCTGCATCATATTTTCTTTGTGTAAAATTGTAAATAAGAGCAGGATTTAGAAAGGGTTCATGATTCGATACTTAAATCGTATTTAATTTGTTAAAGAAAGTGCACTATTGTTTTCATGTGTTGATTATGTATATATCACCATACAAACATTCTTATGTAATGAATCTAATGATCGAGCTAAATATGTATGTTTTCATTGGTTTTGTCAGATACATGAGAGACTAAGTTGAGTGAGAAGAAAAAGTTCATCAAATGGCTTCTGTAGGGCTAGTGCCTACAACGGGTATGAGGGAATCTAATGGACTGGCTAGCGCCTACAACGGGTATGAGGGCTTCCCGACGAACTGAATGAAATGAAAATTAGGGATGGCAAGTTTATTTCGGGTTATTTACAGGTCGATTCCGGGCGGTTTATCGGGTCGGGTCAGATCTTGACAGCTCTACCGTAGATTGATATTAGAGGCCGGTGTTCTAAAATTTAAAGGAGACCCTTATATTAATTTGAACATTGTCATATAGAATGAAAAATAAAATCAATATATTGGATTAATTGTCAAACACAACCTTTAAAAAATGAGTTTTGTCAAATACCACCTTTAAAAAAAAAAATTTGCCAATTACCACCTTTAAATAAATAAATTTGTCGGCTACGACCTTTTGGCCTGAGTTGACCAAATGCCGACGTTAACTAACCAGAAGACATGTTTTTGTAAGAATTATTGGGTCTTATATAATTTATGTGGACAATTAATTTGGTCTTATGTATTTATCAGCTATCATTGAGTTAAGCCCAATTATAATGTGATCCACTACGGTTATTTAATACGGGCTTATTTAATTACGTCTTATAAAGTATGGGTCAGATATTAATACAGTGTAGATACCCATTAGAACTTTGTCTGATGAATGATGGGCTTATCAGACTAAAGCAGCTATTATAGGGCTCTAGGGTTAAACCCTCTCCCTATATAAACGCAGGGTTATGGTCCCTGACAGCACACTGAAAACCTACCTCCCCACATCCCATCAGTAGAGAGAAACCCTGGTCCTGTGTGTCTGTCAGAAGACCTAATCCAAAGACCGTCCTTCGTGCGGTTCATTCCAATCATCTTATTCAGGTACGCTTCCGCTATTATGATTTACCAATTAATTTAGCATGGAGATACGGCTATTTATATTTATGGATTAATTCCAACAAGTGGTATCAGAGCCACCTCCATATTAAATTATTTGGGATTGATTGATTAATACGTTTGATAACTATTACTTCTACACGGAGTGCGTGTTTATTGATACAATTTGTATTGTAATTGTAATACACAAATTCTTGTTTGAGACGGCGAAACCCGTTTCTAGATTGACCCGTCTTACAAGAGACTAATTGTTAAAACAAAACTTTTTTTTTTTTTTTTGCAGGGAAAAGATCGTTTCATTAATAAAAGAAACTTAGATCAAGCAAGACATGACAGCAAACCCTCAAACAAATCAAAGATGACACAAATCAAAAACATATGTGCCGTATGCACCCTAAACTCTTGGCATACATGTGTCAACAGGGTAGACGTGAATATCAAAATAATACGCATAGCCAAACAAACAAATAATACGAGTGCGGACAATATTACAATCAATTAGTCTCTTGTAAGACGGGTCAAATAATATGGTAACATTGTTTTTCTAAAGGGCGACCTGTTTGTATAAAAGGGCAACATTTTCTTTCAAGGAAAACAAACCCATTGAAACCTCAGTTGAGTTGAAAAATGAGATGGTAACATTGTTGTAGTAAAGGGTGACCTGTATATATAAAAGGACAACATTATCTTTTAAAGAATACAAACCCTAAAAGCTAACATGGTAACATTATTATACTAAATGGTTACCTGTTTGTATAAAAGGACAACATTATCTTTTAAGGAAAACAAACCCATGAAAACTGAGGTTTCATAATATGTTACCAATATAATATAATATGTTACCATTTTTGTCTACTTTGTTACCATTTTTAATTACCCTATTAACACGATTTTCGATAAAAGATTAAAAAAAACAAAATTTGTGTCTTAAAAAATTTTTTAAAAAAAAAAAAAAAAGAGAAAAATGGGTCATACCCGACCCGTTTTAAGCTAGAAACGGGTTTCGCCGTCTCAAACAAGAATTTGTGATTTATTAAATATCTCTTGCCACATGATATTAATTATTGTTTTTTTGGCGCATATCTTATTTGGATTGATAAGACTCTTTTAATTTGATTGATGGAGTATTTTCGATGATGCGCTATTTTTTGTGTATTCAATTTTTTACTGAATACTAGTTTATCTAGCCCGTGCTATGCACGGGTCCTAAAAATAAACATGATTTATCTTTTTATTGTTTTGGTTTGAGTATGATATAAAACAATCCAAAATATATTTATATTAGTTGATTTGGATTGATTTTAGGTTGAGAGTTAGTGAGACCTAGATGTCGTTATTGTTTAACTTGGTTTTGCTATTCGGTATATTTTGTCGTAATTAAAATATTTCAATAAGTGCGTTTATATCTTTTATTTATGTTAATCATGAATACAATAATTAATTTGATGCTCATATTAATACACGGTAAAACGTGATTACTTAACGTTTATTTTATGCTAAACTACAGATGATTTATAATACTCCATATATTTACTTTATTTGCTAAACTTTGCTACAACGGTTTTTAAAAATATGCATTTAACAAAGAAATATATTGTACTCCCTCCGTCTCGGTGATTTGTTTACATTTACTTTATACATATTTATCGATGTGAGGAGAGAGGTAGAGAAAAAACTAATAAAATAATAATATAAGTACAAAGGGGGACCCGCTTGCTTAAAATTATCAAAAGTAATTGGTTGAGGGAGTAGGGGTCCACCACCCACATGGGTCACACATGAACATTTATGGAAAGTGTAAACAAATGACCCGTACACCCCAAAATGGAAAGTGTAAACAAATGACCGGGACGGAGGGAGTAATAGAGATCTAAAAATTAATACTGCATATTTTTTTTTTTTTTTTTATAGATGTAATATTTTCATTAAACCCATATGAAATAATGTACTCCCTCCGTTTCAGTGAATTGTTTACAGTTTGACTTTTTTGTGAGTAGAAAAAAATCAAACTGTAAACAAATGACTGAGACAGAGGGAGTGCAATAAATGATTACAAACACTCATGTAATGCATAAAATTTAATTAACTCTTGATCTCAACAAACCTACAATTACACCCCAACTTCTAATATTATACTATCCCCATTTTTAACCGATTATTTAAGTTTGATAGTTATGAGGTTGTCTTTTAAATTCTCCTGATAGTTTTATAAAAATAAGAGAAAATTGTTCATTACACCCTTATAAAAATCACTTTTTGTAAATTACACCCTTGTATAATTTTTTTTGAAACTTACATACAGTATTTCACTTTTCTTCTAAAATTACCTCAAAATGAGGTTTTCGATGAACTAAAACACTCTTTTGTATCGATTAAATTATTTTATTACACAAGCCGTTGATTAATAATTAATATTGATTTAATTATTCAAATATAAGCAAATAATAGTAAAAAAGGAACATTAAAATACTATTAAAATTTCATTTTGGAGCAATTTTAGAAGAAAAGTAAAATTTTGTATGTAAGTTTCAAAAACAATTATACAAGGGTGTAATTTACAAAAAGTGATTTTTATAAGGGTGTAATGAACAATTTTCTCTAAAAATAATATCTTAATTAGTGTCTTAGCGTGTGTCATATTGGACACGTTATATTATTAGTTTTGTTTATACTCCATATTAATTATGATTTTTAAGTTTTACTTAATTTTAAAGATAAGCCTAACTCAAATCAATTCACTACAATTAAGTTAGTTTAGTTTAGAATTTTCTTCTAATATCCATTATGTCCTAAATAATATGGGCTTAATGTAGTTAAGGCTTATACAAACACTCGCTTTATCATTAGTTCCAAAAACCAAACCATGACTTATAGGTAATGTTTACGCAAAGTCAAAGGAGTCATGTTTACGCAAAGTCAAAGGTATGGTCTTTGATTCACTCTTTTATTATAGTTAGAAGGATACATGATGATCTTTTTCATACCTCAGTTGTAGTATGTGGCTATCACGTCTGGTTAATAGGGTTAAGGCTATTACAGTTTATGGCTTATTTCTTTTATACTTCGTATTGGACATGTTTATTAATAATGTTTTGATGGCATTTAATATTAAAGATATATTTTATGCTTTGACAATTTTGTTTAGAGATTTATGATATATTGTTACGGAGTACTTCAGTTTAGCAATTGAACTGTGATAATTAATTTGTGTGGTTTTTTTTAAATCACAATAAGGATGTATTTTCAGATTCATAAAGAAATTGGCTAATTGGTTTATAATGATGTCTAGTATATTGGATTATATAATTGAAACAACACGTTGCCAAAGTAACCTCTGTTACGTAGGTTATATAATTCAAAATATTATGACAATTGTGTGTGATTAAGTTTCATGTGAATAGTGGTCGGCCCAAAGGAAGACCATTATTTAATAGGAATTTAATCATGCTTGTGGTGATGAGAACGTAACGGTTACGGTTTATAATGCTTGCGAATGTTAAGTCGGCCCAAAGGAAGGCTTAATGTTTGACATAATTTACCGTTAGTTTTCGATCACTACACAAGATGACCACTTACAAGTCTGATTACCGTCCAAAGATGGGATCGGATGTTGTGCTAGGTGTCTTGGTTATGATGGGAAAAAAGCCAAAGTTGGAATTTGAAAATAAAGTTAAGGGAATGTCATTATAATATGACTTCATTATGGTTAATGCCCATAAAGAAATTTTTGTGATTAAATAAAATCAAACTCGGTCAAATTATTTCGGTTATATTGTGTTTGAAAATGAGCATAAAAAGGTTTTATGTCTATGATTCGTACGGAGAATGGTCGGCCCAAAGGAAGACCATTACTTAACCGAATCATATACAAATATTTTAGTAATGAGTGTGTGACGGTTATTCGGTTATACTCGTGAATTATACATCGGCCCAAAGGAAGGTTTATTGTTTACGAGTACTTACCGTCTACATTTGGTTACTAATTTCTTAAGGAAAGTGGTCAATCGCAGAAAAATGCTTATGTCCAACGACTAAATATCTGCATTGTACGACACTTTATTTCGGACTGACCTGATGTATGAATTTAATTCGGTATATATATATATACATATATATATTTTTTGGATCTTGGGCAATTGTTTTGTTTTGTTCATCCAGTTTGACAATAAAGATTAATTATTTGTCAATTATGGCGACATTCTCAATTCTCACGAAATCATTTTTATAAATGGTTAGAGAATGTAAATGTTTGGTTTTGGTCACATTAATGTGAACTTGTATATAGGTTCACTACTCTTTTAGATGAAAGTTTCGTGTGAGCTCACGTGACTATAAGATGTGGTGACATTTAAAATACAAGTATTTTGTGACATTTGATACACTATTAAGGGCATTGTTGCAAATAATGTAAAAGTTATGAAACTTTTAAGGAAACTTGTAAGGAGAGAAAGGAAAATATTACAGGAAAATATTTGTATTTAATTTCATCAAGTTTAAAGCTGCAACTGTCCATCTTAAAGGTGACAATTACAGGAAAATATTTGTTAAGGCCCTGTAATTGTCTATTTTATAAAGATTGGACAAATAAGGAAATGTTATGTCATATATAATGTTTTTGTGATGATAAAGATTTACTCCTTATATCAGTTTTGTTTAATGTTAAATTTTGCTTTTATATTTATGGATATTGTGGGAGTACTCTAATCACTCTCACATGAAGTTTTTTGATGCAAGTAATGTCAATCACCAAATGATGATGAAAGATTCGTCAAAATAATTATGAGGTGATGACAAATAAGATAAAGTTGAGGCAATAATATTTATAAAGTTTTCATTAATGATTTATTGTTTGAATTTGGAAAAGATTTCCGCACCATTTTTCAGGAAAATTTTGAACATATTTTTTGATCAAAATTATTTTATTGGAACAAAAGAAAAGGGTGATATTTTCAATCCAAATTCAATAATGTTATTTTGTGTTTTTTAAATAAATAATTTTATGATTGCCTCCTGTAAAGTTAAACTTGCATTTAAATTCGTGGATATAAGCAAATATTATGGAGAATTTCTATGTGACTTGACATAAAATGAATGTTTTGTGTTGATGTGAATTAATCTCTCAGCTTTGGCACTTGACTTCGGTCATTAAACCGAGGAGATAAAGTTTAAATATAAGATGATTGATATCCATATAATTTCAGACGTCTTATAATTAATATAAAAAGGTTTATGGGTCAATCACTATTTCAAATAGTGGCGATCCACATTATTATATTAATTAATAGACAAAATTTTGGAATGGATATTGATATTTATAAGGTATTTATGGTTCTCAACATATTCAAATATTTTTGACTGAGCTTTTCTCGGTAAAGGATTAAAGTTTATCAAATATGACTAATCATGTCAATTATGTTGAGATTTATCTATGAAATTCTCATAATGATTATTTTGTGTCAGAATATCACACCATATAAGGTTCTCTAATATGTGGTGTGAAAGAGATACATAATGAATCTTAAAGCCTAGTAGAGAGTGTGATTAATTAAACTCTTTGCATTTGGATTATGTATTGCAGCTTGTATTCAGTAAAATTTCAAAATATGATAATGACTAATTAAGGATAGTGTAATCAAATTACACTTGTGACGTCCAATTAAGGTTATAGCTGAAAAGCTAAAAAGATTATGAATTGGACTCAAAATTAGACAATAATTATGTTATTGTTTGGCTCTTGGCAAAAGGTACATAAGTACAAAGGAATAATTCACAAGAATAATCCCAACTAACACCCATCTTCCAAAAATAATCCGAACTCAAAATATTCCAAGAATAATCCCAACTATTGAAAGTTATTCCAATAATATACTTTCACCAATTTTAACCGACTCAAACAGTTAGAAAAGAAGGTTAAACCGATTTTAAATTTTCTTCCCTCTTATTCTATCTAAAATTAAAATCGATTTGACTTTTGTTTATACATATTTGAGTCGGTTAAAATTAGCGAAAGTATATTATTGGAATAACTTTCAATAGTTGGGATTATTTTTGGAATATTTTGAGTTGGGATTATTTCTGGAAGATGGGCGTTAGTTGGGATTATTCTTGTGAATTTTTCCTAAGTACAAATCTTGCTATTAAAGCATTTTGAGATGGAAAATTATGTGATTTCTTGAGGATATTGAGTTTGAGTGGGAGAAAAGGTACAAATAATATTTTATATCTCCTAATCCGGTAATGCAACCTCAAATACCTCAAGAATTTATGTTAATAAGGAAATCCACTAAAGGTAATAAGTGCAAATATAAGTGATTACATCGTTATTTTCTGAGGATAATATTGATAATGATGTAATAAACGAATAATAAGGTGCACTATTAAAGTAAAGGTGTTATATAATGGGATGGTAAAATATTTGGATCAATTTACCTATTTTGTCAACCTATTAAAGTAAATAACTCTTAAAAGTGGATTGATGCTATAAGGAATAATGGTCTTGTTGAAAGGGGGCTATTGCAATCACACATCATTACCATAAGGCATATAATCTGATGGATTTAAATGGTAATGTTATAAAGTAATAATGCAAATCTCCTCAATAAGAACAATAATGTATATATATGACATCTGGTATCATGTGACGTTAGATGGATTTTAATAGTGCTCCTTTATGATAACATCGGTGGAGCTACTTAAACTTTGATCTTAAGACTTTGTCAAAAGATTAAAGTAAAAGGTTTCATAATCCATCTAATATTTAATTGTGTTTTCCGTCGAATGAATCCTAAATTTACCATATTGATACCTTATTTGGTCATTTAGCGAAATATGGTTAACTAGTTTGTATGCCCGGCCTCGCCCGGGCTAACTATATTTACATTAAAATTTTAATTTTATATAAATTTGCATTATATTAAATATTTGTCCAGTGTATACATTTACTATTTATGACATATTAGCATTATATTAAAACTTGTCCAGTTTATACATTTACTATTCATGATATCATAATTAAGTATAATTGTTAATCATACTTCAATTAATATAAAATTATTATAAATGCATACATTATCAATGTATATATACTCTTATGAAAAATATTATTTTGATATAAGATTAATGATATTAAACCTATGATTTTTTCTTGGTGTTTTAAGTAAATTTTTATTTAAATATGATAGAAAATTAGTTGTTTTAAATAACACTAAGAATTAAATACTAAATCTTTCTAATGTAACCTAACTAATTTAATTTCATTAAAAAATAAATTACTTCCAAAAATTTATTTATTTATTATTATTTTTCACACCTTCCAAATATAATGTATCTGTTTTTTCCAATTTTAATTTGAAAATATAGAGTGTTTGTTACAATATTTTACTCCGTATTTGATATTTTTAAAGATATTTGATTTTGTTTAAGGTAATTTTTATTTTAATGCTTTACTAAAAAAAATCTTGTTTTATTTTAGAATCCTCATAATATTAAAATATCTAATTATATTAAGATTAATAAGTTTTATTATATATTAATATAATAACTTAAATTATATATATTAAAATAATAATTTTTTTATCAACCAATCATATTAGGACAAATGTCGACCATAGAGACTATGGTTTCCATTTTTTTTGGGTAAGTGTAGTTGTAATCAGGTTGTAAATTTAACTTTTTGGTATGTGTTATAATATTATTGTTAGTGGGACATATAATATTAAATAATCTTTTAGTAACTGTAATATTCTTGTTAGTGGGACATGTATCCTATAATAATCAGCAAAATAACCATAGAGGCTAATGTATAACCATAGAGGCTGATGTAATATATGGTACGTAATAATATTCTTATTTTTTAATAATAGAATTTTCTATTATTTTCTAGTGGAGTTGTTATCTTAGTTTAATATTTTTTATTTTTATTTTATTTTTTGAATAAGTGATTTAAAAGAATAGTTAAGGTAAGGAATAATTTAATTTTCCAATTATAATATATTTGCTTTTAAGAAATAATTTTTTAAATAAAATATATATGACCAATGAGAAGATGCCAATTGTCGACTATAGAGGCTATGGTTTCTGCTTTATATATATATATATTAGATGTTGTGGGTACTAAGGTTCAGTGGGAGTACCACTAAAGTTGTACTTATGTCTTTTTTTTTTGGAATTTAATAATTCTGCTTTTGATAATGCCCTAAGATTATGTCATGGTGATATTTTAAAGCTTAATCTTTTTTTAAGCGATGAAGTAACGTCACCTTCATGGTACATAGATTGTATGAATTTGCAATCATGTACATCATTTGGCATGTATGACAAATAATTATGTATTACGGATATGGATCGTTGAATCTGTTTAAGGCAGCACAGATGATACATGTCATTTATATAGCTTTTATGCCCCCGATATAGTTGCATTTAGCTCGCATTTGCTCGATTTCATTATTGTTTTAGTAGCTATTTGCTTTATATTGCGATACTGTTGTTCCTCGTGTGTATTTTGCAGGTTTTGGCGGTCCTAGCTAAAACCTGAGTCAAATGGAGCATTTACGAGTATCGTGACGTCAAGACTAAGCTCGAGAGCGAATATGGAAGTCATACGACAATTTGGGACGTCAAACCTATAGGTTCCGAGCAAACCTATAGGTTCAGGATACATGAATCAAGGCCAAAACTCGCTGGAAGTTGCTGACATGCTTAGAACCGCACGGTTTTACGAGAACCGATCGGTTTACCCCCTAGAACCGCACGGTTTTATGAGCCAAAGTTGCTGCCAATTTCTGAGAACCTTAGAACCGCACGGTTTTATGAGAACCGATCGGTTCACCCCCCAGAACCGATCTGTTCTGACCCGAACCGAGCGGTTCACTTGCTCTTTTCTCCGGATTTTTCAAAGGCCTATAAATAGGCTCGAGTTAGGGTTTGCTAGGGAGGCTTTTCATTTATTTTACTGCTTTAGAATAGAAAATAGTTTTCTCTCCTTTAAACTCTCAAAAACTCTTAGTTTAGATTAAAGTTTCCTTGCAAGATTCGATCTTTCCATTGTAATTCTTGAATTAATCCAGGTTTAATTTCAATCGTTCTTATTTATTTCATCATGTCTTGTTATTGCAATTGCTTTGTTCTTCCCCTTTCCATGTCTAGCTAATTCTCAATTAGGGTTTAGGGTGATTGTGAATTGATTCAGGAACATGTTATAATTGCTTTCATTGATTGAATTTGTGCAAGTCGATTTCTTCCTACGCGTTTTATAATCAATTGAATTTAGGGACGCCTTTATTGAATTGAATTTAGGTTGTTTCAGTTTAAGATCGAAAGCCGAATTGAAACTAGACTCACGCGTAATCGATAAGTTGAATTTAGTACGTAGCGAGAGCCCGCTAAATTTGCTTAAGGTTAAAAGTGACTCGAGAGAGCGTTTTCTAAAACCTAATCCCTTGCATAACTTCAATTGATTGATTTATCCTTATGAGTTGAGTTCCTGAATCGATATCATATTGATCCCGATGCCCTAATCTCCCTCTCATACACTTTTTATATCTCTTTACTTGTCATTCTTAGTTTAGACCTTCAAACACCCTCTTTCACACCCTTTGAGACCGACCAAGATTAGCTGAGCATCCTATTGACTACTCCTTCTCCCTGTGGATTCGACCCTGCTTACCACTAGCTTCTGTTAGTAGTTTGTCTAGGTTTATTTTGATTAGGCGTGACGACTTTAGCCTCATCAACAGATGTTATTGTCATCTTATGGAGCAAAACATTACTTGCTCAAAATTAGGAAGTCGGATTAGGTTGAGATCATTCAGTTGCCGACTCCAATAAAGTGTTGAATAGCAAATTATGTTTATGGTGCTGCAAATTCCTTTTGATATAAAGGATTACTTATGTCATTATGTGACAATATGGTTGCTATTCAGTTTCATAACAGCACAAACTATGTGTTGTTCAATAATAACTTAGAGTGAAAAGGTTGTAGTGAACACATTATACAAACTCCTATTGTGGATCCGCTTACTAATGAATCATCACTAATGTCTTTTGTGAGCACGTTGGCCACTGCTCAATCGGTTTTTGCGGTTTAAGGAAATTCAGTTCAAGTGGGAGTTTGTTAATAAGATGTTCACTTAAACACCTATCATGTTTGGTTCTAATGTTCTGCATAAATAAGGATTTCAATTTTATGTTTCACTCTGACCGGTTTTTTTTGGTTGATCTCACTTATGTGGACCAGTTGGAAAATGCATATTCTTTGGATCACTTCGGATGCTATTTCCATGTTACACTCCCATGCTAGATTCATGTCGTTGATTGTATTGACATATGTGACCATTGAGGGTCCTGTCACGACAAACTGTGGCAAAGGCCCTTTGATTCTATGTTGGTATGATTGATGGACCGAATTGCATAAGACGGTTTGGATGAATTGATAGCCTCATTATCGAGCTCGTAAGGTTATGGATAAATACGATTTTAGGTGCACATATAATTGCATTTGACCCAAGTGGGAGACTGTAAGAATTATTGGGTCTTATACAATTTATGTGGACAATTAATTTGGTCTTATGTATTTATCAGCTATCATTGAGTTAAGCCCAATTATAATGTGATCCACTACGGTTATTTAATACGGGCTTATTTAATTACGTCTTATAAAGTATGGGTCAGATATTAATACAGTGTAGATACCCATTAGAGCTTTGTCTGATGAATGATGGGCTTATCAGACTAAAGCAGCTATTATAGGGCTCTAGGGTTAAACCCTCTCCCTATATAAACGCAGGGTTATGGTCCCTGACAGCACACTGAAAACCTACCTCCCCACATCTCATCAGTAGAGAGAATGTAACAACCTGGTTTTTAGTCGACTTTAATTACTAAGGCGGAAATTAATTAAGTCTTAAACCAGCGTCATTAATTATACATAAACCCAAAATGTTACATCGTCGTTCAAGAGTTGAATAAAACAACTCTAAATACGGGAGTTAAAAAGAGTAATGTGTTATATATTACAAATCTCTCGAAAACAGCTAAAAGTAAAGCAATAAAAATGTCTCGTGGCCTCGTCCAAAATCCATCTTCCGGTCCACGATTTCCCTGCACAATAAACTGATGGGGGGGGGGGGTGCCCGCTGAGCGGACAGTGACTAGCTATGCTCATACTTACCCTCGATTTCAATTACTTTGGTTTAATATTATCGCTTTATAACTATAACATTATGATAAAAACATAAACATGCTTATTACAAATAGCATATAAAGACATATAAGTCATAATAAGCATGCAGTTTAAAGCGATAAATCATATAAGCATGATATTCAGTTATGAAGGCAAATAACATATAATATCATAACAATAGTATCACAATAATTCAACAAGATTACAATGCGATATCAGATCGCAAACAGACGTACATATAGTATCATTCACATCATGCAGACTCGATTCATTTCAGAAATTTGTGGTCTTTAGTTTTCGAAGATGGTACACACTCGTTCTCATTTAATTCAAACAACAAACAACACATACTGCTTACGAGCCTGACCACTGAGTAGGCTATTGTACTCTAGTCGCTTGCATCTCACTACCATAGTGCAGCAACTTACTCGACTCGTAAACCACGCCGAATACTATAGTACTTGCATCTTATCTTCTAGTGTTCGAAATGATTCGAACTTCAGATACAATCTCGTCAAGTGATCTGTACATGTGGCAAGAACGAATGCTAGTGGCGCGCCCACTAAGAACGAAACACGGCAAGGAGACAGAACCGCAAAGCGCATAAGCACATAATGTCACGGTGGCCCTGATAACTTTAGCGAAATAGGGGAATAAAACCCTAGTCTAGTACATGTACACTAATATCCACTTTAAGAATGGGCTATGCTATTCATAGAGCACCTTAACTCTGGATAAAACGACTATTTCCTAAAGCCTAATCCAAAAGGATTGGCATATTCTTTATCTTGTACGGCAATGGCGACCGCTACAAGACTATCTTAACCCCACTTCACTCACGATTGACGTTCCCTTATCTGAGGCTCAAGCTTGACCTTTTATTTAACTTACTCAGTATTCATTATTTATTTGATATTTACATATCACATGTTACTAGACTCTCCTAGTCTCAGCGTCAAACGTTTAATTTGAATTGTAGGTTTCATATGATCACATAACACATTCATTTATTATTTGAAGTGTTGTTAATTATTAACGTTTTCAAGTTTCTATATTGAAACGTTTATTAGTATGTCCAATTTTATTTAAGTGTTTTTCAAAACACTTTAAGTCATTTACTTATTCATTTTCAATTTTTCTATACTTAGTAAATTTTCAATTATTTACAATATTTCAAATTTTGAAATTTGAAATATCTTTGAATTTTGAGACGTAACTTGTTTTACAAGTTTCGTAAATTTTTCACTATTCATAAATCACTATTCACTTGACACTATTCATCAGTCACTATTCATCGTATTTTATACGTATTTTTATACGTATTCGTATTTTTTATACTTTGTATTTTATACGTATTCGTATTTTTATACTTCGTATTTTTATTCGTATTTTTATACTTATACGTATTCTTATACTTGTACGTATTTTTATACTTAAGATATTTTTGGTATACAACTAAATTTTTTTATTTCCAAAGTACAATTTCTAGTTTCAAAGTCGTTAAGTTCGTTTTGTACTTAGTGATTTATGAAAATATTTCAAAAGTAAAACTCGGTTAAGTTTAGTCATCTACTTACTAAATTTAGCGATTTTCATTTTAAAATAGTAGTATCGTGGATGGTTAATTTTAGTCCGTATGTCCAAGTTCAACAGTCCAATATTTGCAAAGGTAGTAGCACACGATTTAGTTCATTTTTATAACGGTTAAACATTTTTATCGGTTTAATATATTTCATTTATAACTAAAACGATTTATACAAAATCTCAATTCTAATAACTATTAAACTTTAGTGACTTAGTGATATTTTCATTTTGATCAAATTTAGTCAATTTAAAGTGGTTATGTCGTGTGATTTAATATATATGTCAAAATTAATTTATTTCTTTTAATTTCTTAATTCTAACTTATTAACTAATAACTAAATTATTTTAACAATAAACTAAAAAGTGATAAAAGTAATTTTTAACCCAAAATATATAGAAATGCCGTGAGTAGTAGTGTAGTGTTCCAAAATTTCATTTTTCAATTTTTATCGGTTTTTAGTTTAAAGTCTTTATATTTTAATTATTCTAATTATACTAAAACGATTTAAACTAAAATGAAATTTACTAAAAATTTCATTTATATTTATGAATAGTGTTTTTCAACACTTTAAATTTCTAACTTTTTAATCTTAATGATTTATAATGTTTTAAGTTGATTTATATTATAAGACTAACAATATATAAAACAATAACTAAACATAAACACAAATTATTAACATACACAAACTAAAACATGATCAAAATGAACAATAAAGATGAACATCCACAAGAACATTTAAAGAACATCAAGAACACAAATAACAAGTTAAGAACACAAAAGCATATTTAACAACTTATACATTATTTTTCTAATTTAATATTTTTTTTTTTCACACAACAACATCCATTTTAAACTAACTTAACTAAACATATTATTTATAAAAATTAAAAGTGAAAATTTAAGTAAAAAATAGGGTAAATGCCGTGAGTTTGTGTATATGTGTATAAATTTTCATTTTCGATTTTAATCACTTTAAACTCATTGTTAATATTTCACATAATTTTTATATATGATTATAACATAACTAAAACATAACTAAACATAAAAACCATATGAATCATAATCAAAAATGCTCAAAATTAATTTAACTAAACATATGAATATTTTACTACACATTAACTATTAGCAAAAATACTTATTTATTATCATTTTATTATACTTCACATAATAAACACATACACATAAATGATGTTTAACATATTTTGAACATAAAAATCATACTTATAAAATCATAATAAAAATCAAATTAATTTCAAAGGAGACTAATATGAGATATAACTAGTCACCTTAATTAGGATGTTAATCGTCGGGGATCTAAAATAAATTTTAGATCGGATATTCCTTCACCCATATTACCCAAGTTTTCCACCCAAATAATCCATGAATGTTAGCTTCAAATACCCACTAAGGAACTTAGAATACTTAGGATTTATTAGAAATATTATTAAGGTTTTATTTTAGAGGTTTTAGGAAGAAAAATGGAAAAAATAAAAGAGAGAAAAGAGAGGGAGATGGCTCGACATTTTGGAGAGAAAAAGAGGAGTGTTTTACACTTAGAAAATAATGAGGAAGTAGTATGAATTTTAGGTTAAGTTATGTGTAGTATAAGTTTTGTTTTTAATTAGAAATAATGTTTAATTAAACTAATTTAGGGAACAAAATTATCAAGTGGCAAAGCTAGAGTGTGCTCATCACTATTTAGCATTAAAAATGTCTAATGTGTGTTTTAAAATGTTTTTCACGAAATTAGTCAGTTTTAAAAAGTCGGGCGTCAAAAGCGATAAAAGTTAATGTGTGCGCGTTTGACGATTTTTCGAAATATTTCTACTTTTGAATTCTAAGACTAAAATATTTTATTTACTACTTTAGAAAATATTTAAAAGTGACGGAAATGAAAATGGTAGTATTAAAGTAGTAATATCGTTTTTTTTGTATGTATAATTATTATGTATTAAACTTTAAATTTAAACATAAAGAAAATAAAAGTGATGATGATAAATTAAAGGTGTAAGTAAATGTGTAAGAAAAATGGAAGATGATAGAGTTGAAAAAGTCCAAGTCAAATGGTTCAAATAAATTTTTCGGACTCGATTTTCGTTTTCGAAATTTTCGATTTGCGCGATCGCAGAAGGTTTCGAAATAAAAGATATGATCTTAAAATAGTGTTTTAAAATAAAATCGGAAATAAAAATAAAAATAATTTTTGAAAGGGTATTAAAACAAAAATCGGATCCTAATCCTCGAAATTTTGAATAAAAATTTCCTAGGTCGAAATACTTATTTTTTTCGTTGAATGTTATTGATTTAAAGAATTATATTCAAACGTCAAAAAGTTTATCAATTTAAATTAAGTGTGACTTCAAATTTCGACAATATAGAAAAAAGCTAGTTTAATAGAAATGAAATAATAATTAGTTATTAATAAAATATGATTTATTAAAAATAATCAAAATGATTATATTTTCATTAAATGAGATGTTAAGTTTGCTTCTCCAAAATTAAAGAGAAAATGGAAGAGGATAAGATTGTTTGTTTTTTGATTTGCGTGTTTGAAATTGTTGACCCGAATTTCAGAGACGGGAAAAGTATAAGGGTTCATTTTTATTCGAAAATGAAAAATGTTCGAAATTGAATTTTATGAATAAAAGGTTTTACATTTATTTTTGTGAATAGTAAACATAACTTAACATTTTTGAAATTTGAAAGGCGGTATTAATTTTGTGTTGAATTTTATAAAATTTTGAAATGTGTTTCTTTTTCAATTCTAAAGATAATACAACAAATTTTATTTTTCAAAAATTTTTAAATTTGTACTTAGGAAATTTAGTATTATTTGGCGAAAAAAATTCAGACGTATTTTTATCATAAGGAAAAAGGATGAATTTAATTTAAGGAATTAAATTCTTTTATTCAATTGTGTTAAAATAACACGGGGTGTTACAGAGAAACCCTGGTCCTGTGTGTCTGTCAGAAGGCCTAATCCAAAGACCGTCCTTCGTGCGGTTCATTCCAACCATCTTATTCAGGTACGCTTCCGCTATTATGATTTACCAATTAATTTAGTATGGAGATACGGCTATTTATATTTATGGATTAATTCCAACAGTTTTTTCTTCATTTTTATCTTCTTACCTCCCTCAAATTCGAATTTTTATCTTTTAAAACCCAAACTACACCCCCTCAAATTAAGAATTTTACCACTAAAAACCTAGAAATTCATCCTTCCAACGTGCTCCGGTGACTAAATGTCGAAATTTAGTTGACTTAAGTCAAACTTAAGCCAAATGGTCATGTTTGACAAAAAAAATTAAGGTGGTAATCGACAACTATTTTTTTTATAAATGGTGTTTAACAAAATGCGCTTTTTTAAAAGTTGTGTTTGACAATTATTCATATTGTTATTAAGAATACTATTTTCTCATTTGTAAGGAAAAGTATATAGATACATATTACACACACAAAAATTTCAAATATCCCATTAACTTTTATTTTACACTACGATATATAAATTATACTTCTAACTGGTTGGGGCTCAAAAAAGTTTGAGGCCCGTGTTATTAGAACATAATAAACATGTTAAAAATCAACTCTCATTAGGGGTGGGAAATTACGGTTCATTTAACAAAACTGTTCAAGTTCACGGTTAACTGCGTTTGTGGTTTGGCCTAAATTCGAATTGTAACCAATCTGTTATGAACAGTTACTAAAGGTTTGGTTAACCAGTTAACTTTAACCGTTAAATTACCTCCAACAATTTCGTAAATTAAAATTTTAGTTAAATAACTACTTGTCAAAATATGTGACAATGTTAATAAGCAAACGACTCTAAGATATTTGATATTTCGTCTTTTAAAATTCAGTAACAAAAGTTTGAAAAATATGTGAAAAGGAAGAACTAATTATGAATAGCTGAAAAATTAAATTGAGATTAGGAAATTTTAACAAAGGAGAAAGGAGTTAGAGCATGTGTAGCGGGTGATATTTCCTCAATAAAATTAATCTTATAAAATTCTTTCATTGTAATTGTAAGGTGCATTTAGTTTTTCAATATAAGAACTAGGTTCAAAATTAAGAACCAAGTTCTTCATTCTATAAAACTAATTTTAATGACGAAAGAAAATACGGAGTAGAAAATAGGTACCAGGCCATATAATAAGACAAAATATAAAGTCTTACCATTGAAGTTAAAAGTTCTTAATTTAAAAATTGATGCAATATGAGTTGACATATAAAGAACCATTTGTAAGAATAATTTTATTGTAAGGTCATTGTATGCGTACAACGAACAATAAAAATACTCAACGCCACATTTAATGTCACATCATAAATAAAGTTCTTAACAGCCTATTGGCCGTTGTATGTACACAACGGTGTCATTTTAACATTTGTCTTATTTTAACGTTCTTAATTGCTAACGTTCTTAGTTTGAGACATTGGGCTTTGGGAAAAAAAATTCTAAATGTGCTGTGTTTTGTGTATGACTAAGGATCCTTTCCATTTCTTGAAAAGAAATGAACATCCATTTTTATAAGCGATTAAGAACGAATCTTGTGAAAAATCTAACAGTCTCGCGTTAAAAGGAATCACTCGCAACCAGAAAAATTACGGAAAAAAAAATGTAATCTAAAACTAACCACCACTTTGTGAGAGGTCGAGTCTCACATTAGCAATATTGTGAAACCGTCTCACCAAAGTCTTTATGAAAATCTTAGGGTTGTAATTATTTGGTAAAAATAATGTTTAATGAAAGATAAAGAATATTTATTACTCCGTAAAATATATGTGTATTAGAGAGAAAATGTAGGGAAAGAAATGGGAATGATCTAAATTCTTTGTATACAAGGTGTGCTGGTGAGTTCACCAAGTTGCTAAGTTTTGTTTTTTTTGTTTTTGTCTTGTCTTTCAAATTTAGCTTAATGGATAATCAGTTAACGTTATTGTAAAATGTCTCAAATGTAATTGAACCATTAACTGTATTTATAATGGCTCGATTAGCCGAACTGTTAAATTATAACTGTTCAGTTAACCGATAAAACGTTTTGTATTCGGTATTCGGTTCGAATATTTTTGTTTGATTATTTACACACACCTCTAGCTTTAGGCTAGGTTGCACAAAAGCGGACACGGACACGACACGACACGAGACACGGGAGACGGGACACGACACTCCCAATTATTAGGACACGGGACATGGCAAAAAAAAACCAATATAAATGTTAAAATAAAAGGAATTTACAGTTTCAAAACCGGGGATGCGTCGTAAGGCGTGTCGAAGACCTTTTTCCGACGTGTTCGTGCAACCTAGGTAGCCACCGTAAACCTACAATATTGTCAATTACTATAGTCCGGGAACCAGTAAACAATGTTACGTGTGTCCGACGAGTGTCTAAATACTACGAATCGTACCCGACACAGCTCCAAATATCACAAATCGTGTCCGAGATGGCTGCAAATAAATTATAAAAATCGAAAACGGTTTTACAAGTGTCCAACACGTATTGACGTGTATCCGTTGAATGTCGGTGGCCAACATATTATCCGACACGGACACGTTTATTTGAAGAAGTATTAGTGCAATCTAAGCTTTAGGGCGTGTCATAAGTATGGTGAAAAAATAACGTCTCATAATGTCTCATTGTATTATTGTATGGGGCACAGGCTTCTCATAAAATTATCCGCAGAAATGCATGAAGTCAACGTCAAATACAAACATCATGAATTAAGAAGTAGCCAATTGGAACAGTTTGCTTTAATCCCCCACACATTTCATATCAAAACATAAAAATCAACATGAACAACATCTTCACAATTTTTTGGGTCCACACCACTACTACTACTACTACTACTACTACAATGTCAAGACTCGAGAGACTCCACTAGACTACACCTAATACTAGAGCTTTAATGAAGCTTGTTGGTAGCATAAGATAGGTAAATGTTTGGAATATTTTACATCAATAAACCAATTCATTGATAATCTGTCCTAATATATTTTGATTACAAATTTTTATTTAAGATGAATATATCTGTTATGACCAGATTTTACACCTTCTAGAATTGGCAGTTATGGATAGACATTGCGAGTATGGTACAGAGCAGGTCAGAAGAGCAATGACAGTTATAGCACAGAACAGGTCAGAAGATGAATGGCAGTTATGGTCAGCACAGGTCAACCACGACGGTTACAAAGATCATGGGATAATGGGAGAAGTCATCAGCTGAGCAGAAGTGGAGTCAATGGAAGTTATTCAACCACCAAAGATAGTGGAGATCATGGGAGAAGTGCCCTAGAAAATAGGAACTGATTTGCAGCTTGATTTGCCTATATATAGAGGCTCATTTGTACATTTTCGATCATCTTTTTACTCTCATTAGCATACATAAGCACTAGATAAACACAATACGATAATTATACTCAGTTCTGTACGAATTGCTACAGAAGTGATCATTCTTACAGTTGTACTCTGTAACCACAATTTTATTAATAAAAGTACTCCTGGCTTGGTAGCCCGCAGTTTTCCCCATCTTCTTCTCGGGGCTTCTGCGTCATCAAATCTCTGTGTCCTTAGTTCTGTCCCATATAGCTCAGTTCTGTTCTGTACCGCAAATAGTACTAGTTGATCCACTTTTCACCATTTTCATACTTGTTAAGTTTTTACCAAAACAAATTGGCGCCCACCGTGGGGCAACTAGTTTATTAATTTGCGTAACTTTTCTCACAAAAATCTCACAAAAATCACCTTTTCCATATTCAAATGGCTGATAGAACTTTGGAGCAATTGTCCAAGGAGTTACAAGATGCATGATCCAAGATTCAAAGAAATCTCGTAAGAGAATGCAAAATCAAGGAAACAGAGTCCTGCTCAAGACTAAGTTAGATTCTCGCTAAAGGCGATTTCAAGATCGGACACTGGGCATCCTTGAGTTCTATAATCAAGAGAATAGATTTCTCTAATCTGGACGAAGATGAGGATCTCGAAGACCAGCTCCTGGGTGGTGAAGAAGAGGAGGAAACATCCGAGAACGCCGACAAGAGGAAGGGCAAGAAGAAGTTCAACTTCACCCTCATGATGATGCAAGAACTCCAGAAGTTACATGACAAGGTTGCAAAGATCCCAGGAGTTCCAGCACCAATTGAGGAGGCTTCCCAGGAGTGTTATGCGGATTCACCCTTCAGCGAAGCTATAACCATGCAGGACATCCCAAAGAAGTTCAGTGTTCCAGGGATGAGGCTGTATGATGGTACAGGAGATCCACAGGACCACGTAGCCCAGTACAAGCAGAGGATGTACACAGTCCCCAGCCCAAAAGAGTACGAGAAGCTTTGCATGTGCAAAGGCTTTGTTTCTACTCTGGCTGGACCAGCTCTGCAATGGTTTGTCAATATTCCTAATGGTACTATTAAATCGTTTGCTAATCTTGTGAATGTCTTTGTTGCCCAGTTTGATAGCAGCAGGAAGTTAGAGAAGCAAACAAGTGATCTGTACAGAATTGTACAGAAGAAAGATGAGTCCCTACTAGATTATCTCCAAAGATTCAACAAGGAGAAGATTTCCATTCCCAACTGTGATGTTGCAACCGTTATTCAGGTTTATAGGCAAGGTTTGGTGGTCAATTCTAAGCTTTATCGTGAACTAACCAAGTATCCTTGTGTTACTTTTGAAGATGTGCAGGCAAAGACGTTAGCCCAGATTAGACTTGAAGAAGATGCTTTCAGTCGGCAGGACATTCTGGGTATGAGAAGGTGAACAGGAAGTCTGATAGTGGACGCACCCAGAACAGGCCAGCGCCCTACAGCAGGCCACCCAGAACACAAGTGCATGCTGTCAGTTCTGAGACGGTCAATTCTGATGACTCCCTTGATATCAGCAGTCTAGGTGTTGAGGTTCCACAATTGATAGCCAAGTTGGAGAGCTTTGTGAACGGTGCAAGATGGCCCAAGAGGAATGATCATCCAAATCCAAACAGGAATCCAAACAAGTATTGTGAGTACCATGGAGACATTGGTCACAGCACAGAAGACTGCTATGCCTTCAAGAAGGAGACATCTTACCAGCTCAGAACTGGACGTCTGAAGGACATCATCAGACCAGTCCAGAGGAATCAGGCCAGAACTGAAAGCGCCAGGTCCCAGGATTCCAGGGGACAAGAGTCTGAAAAGCCGCCAAATCCGCCACCCTACACACACGAGGTAAAATTTATTAATGGTGGTTCTGATATCTGTGGTTTGACCTATTCTGCAGCCAAGAGGATAGCAAAACAAGAGAAGATGCAACCTCCAACCAGAGTAGAGAAGAGTTGGGAAGTTGTCACCTTTGATCATGAAGATTGCGAAGGCATTCGATTACGCATCATGATGACCTAGTGATCAAGTTGCATTGGAAGCACCCTCAGACGTCGAGTTCGATCGATGGGGCGATTCTGTGAACCCGATCATGTTGGACGCATTGAAGGAGATGGGTATAGGCCAGACAAGTGACCAAGAACTCTAATGTTCCGGTAGGATTGATGGCGAGACCAAGCACACCTTGGGAGAGATCTCACTTCCCACCTATGCCCAGGGAGTTTCTTCTTTTGAGAAGTTTAATGTTATTGATTCTATGACCTCGCATAATGTTACATTAGCGGGCCTTGGATCCACAATCTCAAGGTGTGGCATCTACTTACCATCGGTGTGTGAAAGTTCCAACTCAATGGGGAGTTACGGTGATCAAGGGAGAAAGGCGGCGCTCGGGAGTGCTGCTGAGAGAAGCCTTGAAGCCTCCACCACCAACAAAACGCCGCATAGCAATTACGTAAACCGATCAAGTCGATGAGTGGAGCCAGAGAAGTCAGGATTGGAGATGGACCAGATCAGTGTAGACCAGTCCTGCCCAGAAAAGAAAGTGTTAGTAGGCAGTGATGTACCTTCCAGCATCAGGTCTGATCTGATCAACTTCCTGAAATCTAAGAAATCAAGTTTTGCATGGAGCCACTTTGACATGACTGGAATCAGTCCTGACGTTATCACGCACAAGCTCAACATCGATCCTAAGTACAGACCAGTGCACTAGAAACGCAGGAAGTTTGCGCCAGAGAGAAATGCTATTATCAATGAAGAAGTCCAGAAGTTTCTGGACATGAATATGGTAAGAGAGGTAATGTATCCTGACTGGTTAGCTAATGTGGTTGTTGTGTAGAAGAAGAATGGAAAGTGGAGAGTCTGTGTTGACTACACAGATCTGAACAAAGCGTGTCCCAAGGATCCTTTCCCTCTTCCTCACATTGATGCCATGGTGGACAAGACTGCTGGCCATGAAGTTCTGACTTTCATGGATGCCTCGAGTGGTTTTAATCAGATCAAGATGTATCCTCCAGACCAGGAGGGGACCTCCTTCATGACAGACCGTGGTATCTATTGCTACACCGCCATGCCCTTTGGACTCAGAAATACTGGAGCCACCTATCAAAGGCTGGTCAATATGATGTTCAAAAATCTAATTGGGGACACAATGGAGGTTTATATTGATGATATGGTGGTGAAGTCTAAAGAAGCCAAAGATCATGTGAAGCGCCTAGAGCAAGCATTTGCAATTCTGGACAAATTCAATATGAAGCTAAACCCAACAAAGTGCAACTTTGGAGTATCTTCTGGAAAATTCTTGGGTTACTTGGTGACCAGAAGAGGGATTGAAGCAAGTCCAGAGCAGATAAAGACAATCCTAGATCTGGAGCCCCCCAGATCTCTGAAAGACATCCAGAAGTTGACAGGAAGAGTAGCAGCTCTGAACAGATTTATCTCTAGATCCTCAGAAAGGTGCAAACCCTTCTACGATATGCTGAAGAAGAACAAAGAATTCCAATGGAGTGAAAAGCACGAGGAAGCATTCCAGGATCTGAAGAGTTACCTGTCAACTCCACCACTGCTATCCAGACCAGAAGAGAAAGAACCGTTAAGTCTGTACCTGTCAGTCACATAGCATTCAGCAAGTGCAGTTCTGGTCAGGGAAGAAGATGGTTTGCAGTATCCGATATACTACGTGAGTAAGAGCTTGCTATATGCTGAAACAAGGTATTCTCTTATGGAAAGGTATGTTCTCGCCTTAATTATGTCAACTACTAAGCTTAGACCTTATTTTGAGAGTCATCATATCTGTGTTAGAACTAACCTTCCAGTAAAGTCAGTCTTGAGAAAGCCTGAACTGTCTGGGAGAATGGCTAAGTGGTGCGTGCGGCTCAAGACGCACGACATCGATTATGAACCGAGAACGGCGATAAAGTCACAAGCCTTGGCGATTTTGTGGTCGATTTGATCCGACCCTGGAAGAAAGTGTTGCTATGGAAGTGTTGAAGCTCACACAGGCGTAAAAGGAGAAACCTGGGTGTCAGATAATCGATGGAGCGACTAATGTCGAGGTTACGGTCTGGGCATTGTCCTGAAATCGCCACAAGGGGACATACTAGCCCAGTCATTGGCCAGAATTTCATACCACCAACAATGAGGCAGAGTACGAGGCGTTAATCGCAGGTTTGATGGTCTGTATTGGTCTTGGTGTTAAGAATCTGGAGGTAAAAAGCGACTCTTTACTTATTGTTAATCAGATTAATGGTTCTTTTGCGGCCAAAGATTCTAAGATGTTGCTCTACCTTGAGAAGGTTAGAACCCTGGTTTCGAAGTTTGACCTGTTTAGGATTGACCAGATCCCCAGAGACCAGAACTCACAGGCAGACTCTCTAGCTAGTCTTGGCTCTAGTTTCAAACCTGCAGACCTGGACAGGATTCCCATAGTACACCTCCTCAGACCTTCTATAGAGAAGTCTGATCCTATTCTGAACCTGTCTACCCCCACTCCTGTCTCTTGGACTGCACCTTTTTATGCTTTTCTTAGAGATGGTGTTTTGCCCCCAGACAGACTTGAGGCCGTGAGCTTTTCGGCTTAAAGCCTCGAGGTATGTCTTGATTGGTGATGTTACGTTTAAGAAATCTATGTCAGTCCATATTTGCGTTGTTCAGAACTGCCAGGTTTAACTGCGGAAGAATTACACGAAGGTGATTGTGGCAACCATAGTGCTGGAAGAAGTCTGGCCAGCAAAGCTCTCAGATTTGGTTACTTCTGGCCAACTATGAGAAAGGAGGTTGTGGAGTACGCAAGCAAATATGAAGCATGTCAAAAGCATTCTCCAATGATTCACCAACCAGCTAAGATTCTACATCCTATTTCTGCACCATGGCCTTTCATGAAGTGGGGCATGGACATAGTTGGAAAGCTTCCAATGGCTCCAGGACAGAAGGTCTTTATGTTGGCAATGACAGACTACTTTTCGAAGTGGATTGAAGCTGAAGCGTTCAGAAGTGTGACTGAGAAGGAGGTCATCTAATTCATCAAGAGGAATATCATTTGCAGATTTGGAATTCCAAGCCAGATCGTATGTGACAATGGTACACAGTTCATAGGGAACAAGACTAGAGAATTCTGTGCAACTTGGGGTATTGAACTGCTTACTTCTGCACCAAGATATCCTCAATGTAATGGCCAGGCAGAATCTAGCAACAAGATTGTCATCAAGGTCCTAAAAAAGAAGCTGAAGAGACGACGAGGGAGATGGGCAGAAGAGCTACCTTTAGTTCTGTGGGCTGACAGAACTACACCAAAGACTTCTACAGGACAGACTCCGTTCTCTTTGGTGTATGGTTGTGAAGCGGTGATTCCAGCAGAAGTGTCTGTTCCAACAGCAAGGTATGGTCTGAACAGTTTAGAAGCTAACCCAGAGTTGTTGTCTTCCAGTCTTGATTTTGCAGAGGAACTAAGAGATGCAGCCAGGATAAGGTTAGCAGCTTACCAGCAGAATGTGGCCAGGACTTTCAACAAACATGTCAAGGCCAGAGTTTTCAGAGAAGGAGATTTAGTTCTAAGGAAAGTATTTGAAAACACAAAGGAAAAGTCTGCAAGAAAGCTAGCCCCAGTCTGGGAAGGACCATACTTAATTGATTCAGTTGTAGGCCAAGGAGCTTATAGATTGGTAACTCTGAAAGGGGAGTTGATTCCTAGAGCATGGAATGCAACTAACCTCAAACTCTATCTCTGTTAATACGGTACTTTCAATTCTGTACTTTCAATTCTGTAATTTCAATTCTGCGCTCTTCAATTGTTTTTTGTAAATATTTCATTTCCATTCAATAAAAACCATTGAACTCCAATGGTATAGTTTAACTTTATTTCTAAGTTTTGCAGATTACAACTTTGGTTCAGAAGTAAATATATTCTATCACAAATAAAACAAAGTAAGAATAATACGCTACATATTACAAATAAAGGAGTTTATCCTCCAGATTTGTTAAGGAGTCTATCCTCCAGTTCTACTCAGGGAGTTTAACCTCCAGTTCTGGGCCTAGTCCCCAGATCCTTGGAACTTGTCTTCCAGATTTGAGCTTAGTCCTCAGCTTTGCGGCCGATCTGCGGTGGAGATCTTCCTCCATCCCACAGTGCGGCCGATCTGCGAAGCGGCAGTCTCTTTGTAGAGGATGCGTCCTCGGATTGACGGACCAGGGCTTAGCCGCCGTTAAGAGATGTCCTATAATATCCCTCAAGGTAAGCCATGATCATGCGTACATAAGTCTGGGGTGTACACCTGCGAGGTTAGTACATTCACAGAACAATAGAAGCAATAGAAGCAATAGAAACGATAGTAGTTAAGTCCTTGGACCACCAAGGCTAACTAAATACTTAACAACCGAATCTGTCAGAGCAGACTAGAAAAATGTCTTGCTCTGCAGACTAAGTAAAAGATCCACAGTAGCAACAGATAGATGTTCACAGAATATTTACAGACCTGGACATACTAGTCCAGGCCAGACCACAGACAGCAAATTGTTTTTTACACAAAATGTTCACAAGAGTTTTTTGTTTTCATTCTTCTTCTTCTTCAGAAGGATTGTCATCAGCTTGGGCATCTTCGCCAGCACCACCGTCGCCAGACGCAGAGGGCTCTTCTGTTGTGCGGCAGATCTCCTCTCCCGAAGGCTGGCGCGGGAAGAAGAGCTGTTTAAACTTCTCCGGCCGGCATCTACGTTCCACTCTCACGCTCGGACTACGGAGCACGCATCATCTGAATTCTGGTCTGGGCTGTGTAAAACAGCGCGGTCGATCTCCTGGTTCTGGAGCTGGCTCTCAAGTTCCTGAACACGCGCCTGGAGACTCTCGTTCTCTGACCTCAACGAGGCCAGATTTTCCTCAGACTTGGCAGCAGTGGCCTTGACTGTTTTAGCCGCCTCCTTCATACTGTCCAGGGCTTTCTCCAAGTCTGTGCAGGCCTGCTCTTTCAGAGCAAGCTTGTCCTCCAGCGCAGTTACACGATTCCCAAAAGTGGATAAAATGTGCCCCAAGCTCGATATACAATCAAGAGTCTGCGAATTTTATGGTGTAAGGTACAATAGTGGTAGAATTATCATGAGCATTTGTACTAGAAGTGAGTCAGGTTACTACCTGAAGAGCAGAGTGAGTGGCTCTGAACGCCAGCTCTGTAGTGTCGATCCCAATCAAATCTGGGTCGAACCTTTTTGCTGCTTGTTGGATGATGTTCTCCATGCCTGTTGATGGCGTGCTGGACAGAAATGTCCCTGGTAATGACAAACCTTCAATTTCTTCCGCTTTCCTTTTCTTTGATTTCTTGTCTGGTGTACTCTTCTCTGGCTCAACCTGGACTTTCCTCTTGGGCTCCTCAACCTTCAGCGCCCTGAAACCTGGAGTAGGAATACCAGTAGTAATGAACTGAGGTTTTACATCTAGACCTTCAGCCAGGATAGCATCCATCTTTTCTTGAAGAAGGGCAGGATTGAGTCTACCCCTAGTGATTGGCCTAGAAGATTCACCTAGCATAGACCACACTCGATTCAGAAACACATATCCAGACTAGACTTAATCAGACTTGACCAAAGGAATAATTAAGAAACCTACCTTTAATGGCAGAAGCTTGAGCCACATGAACCTTCACTACCTTCTTTGCTGGCCTACAGAATGTAGGGAACGCCGTCTTGTTGTCTTCCTCGGACCAAGTCCTCTCCTTGAGAGGCAAAGCCATGAACGTAGCAATCCTAGCCTTGGAATCCTCGCTGTGCACAGGCTTGATGTATCATATATTTACGTATATATAGCCCCCTGTTCACGTACTTTACTTTGCGTTTCCCGCGCTTTTACATGCATTTCAGCTCCTATTTCGCTCCGTTTTGGCTCTGCTGCGTTTTTGTGTCCATTTTGCAGGTACACGCGCATATTTGGAGGTTAGGATGCTATTCGGGAGGTTTCGTGAAGTTTCGTAAAGTTTCGTGAAGTTTAGAGGTGATTCGAGTTGGTTTCGTCGCGTTTCGCTTGCGCACGAGCCTCGTTTCAACAAATGAAGGTGTCCCGGGACCTTGGGACGGGATTTGAAACTCACATGATCATCCTAAGCCTTGTCCCTACCCCTTGGGATGACGTAGGCCTCGTCCCTATGCCTTGGGACGAGAAAGGAAGCAAGAAAAACTAAGTACAAAAAAGTGCAAATTGGAGCCTTGAACTGAACACAACGGGACAAGAGCCATCCCGGTCGGGATGAAGTGGTCCCGGACGGGACACCTGTCCCGGATGCCTGGGACGGGTTTGACTTTTCGTGTGCTTAAAATAAATCGTCTATATGAAGGAGCATTTGATCATATTTCGTCCCATTCTTTTTCCTGCACTTTTATAACATTTCAAAGTACTTTCTCAAGAAAACTTAGGTTTAAATAATTTCATCTTTTGTAATTTCAATTCCCGACTCGGTTTATGTTTGTTTGATCATCTATTTCGGTTTTGTTGCTTGAATTCATCCACTTCTATTTGCAATTTTCTGATTGGTTTTGGTAACTCCTTCTCTCCTTTGTTAATCATTTCATCCTTTGTCATTGTTGATCATGTTTTCATCCATTGTTATTGCTTTCGTTGTTGATTTCGACATGTGTGAGTAGTTCTTATTCTAGGGAAGAAGGGTGAATCATGGGTGTTTGCTTGGTTTGTTTTTGATGATGTTTTGAGTTAGGTTTTCGCGCTCGTTTTGATTGTCTCGTTTTGTATGCGTTTGTTGATCCTTTGGCCAAGGGTTTGTGAGCGTTTGTCACCCTTAAATTTAAGATCGAAAGCCTAGTTTAGGGTAGGACACGAGACCAATCATTAGGACCCTCACTTGTAAGTAGCGAGAGCCCGCATTTGAGACCTAGAGGAGCTTAAGACCGAGAGGCCTAGCTTACCCTTAGCGAGAGCGATTTCCTACTCATTTCTGTCACCATCCTTTGACCTAGCATACCCCATGCCTAACCCGATTCCCTAGACCTTTTTCCTTATCGTTTAAACCCCTTACTTTCCGCTATAGCTCTAGTAACCAACCACTCATTCGAACCGAGACTAGAATCGTTAAAAATAACCAACATAAACGACCATCTCCCTGTGGATTCGACCCCGACTTACCCTTGCTACTAGTTAGTGTTTGTCCGGTCTATTTTTGATTAGGAGAGTGCGACCAATCCTATCAAGGCTGCCAAGAGTCCGCTAGAAAACGCAGAATATAGAAAACCCTTAGCCTAGAACAGAATAGAAAAACTAGAAACAACAGAATTGAATCAGAAGTGACTAACCTCTCTCAGCAATGGGGTAGTCCAAACAGCCGCTGCTCCCAAGAGTATCACTTTTCAGGAAGAGAAAACCTGTCTTCCAATCCTTGTCATCCCCAGTATCAGGGTGCTTAACCAGATTGCTCTGGCCCTTTCTGATCCTGAAGATAAACCTTCCGCGGCCTTGAGCCCTTACAGAGTAGACGTTCTTCAGATCTTGAACAGTCAATTTCAACCTGAACTTTGTGCAGAGTTTATCAACCAAGCAAATAATTTTCCACATGCTTGGCATAATCTGGCAAGGGGCAAGCTTCATTGAAGAAAGCACCCCACTGATCCAAGAGTTGCAAGGGATTCTCAGACCAGCCCTAAATGGGAACTCGTGAATGCAGATCCATCCTGGACAAGTCCAGGAAGACGTGACATAATCATCACAGGGAACAAAGATAACAGCAGACGAAGGCACGATCTCATGATCTTTAAGGTGTTTTATGATTGATTGAGAGAGTGTGTTTTTTGTTTCGTCATCAAAGGAGTCACCTTTGATGAATTTGTGGTCGCCAAACATGATTTCACTGATCTCAGGGACCTCAAGATCGATTACTTGTTCAGCCATGGTTTTGATTTGATTTTGATTTGGTAAAAATGAAGAAGATGACAAAGGAAGAAGATGATGAACAGTAGAGGTAAAAAGTAAAGTTTGCAAGGTAAAATTCTCGAAAATTACTGAAGGTGTAGATACCCATATCCGTACCCCCCAAAAACAAACCCAATGACGAAAAGGACTTTCATGCATGCTTTTAAAAGAGTCGAAACGGTACAAAAGTGTCTAAAACGTATTTAGTCATTCTTAACGTATTAATTTGAACTTGCATAATCATAAAAATGAATGTTACTCTTAGTCATTATAAGCACGACACAGGAACGTCCCATTACGACGAGCCACTAAAAACAGCCCAACCAGCTACAAAAAGGCCCAAAATCACAAAAACGACCCAAAACGCAGACTAACGCAACACGTAAAACGGGCCAAAGTGCGTCCCGTGTCACATTTTCACAATACTAGGCTCTATAAAACCACAAAATAATATAGTTCAATATTATTTTATTTCAAGCCAAAATCGAAAAACACGACAAAAACCGAAACACGAAAACCGAAATTCGGACCAAAACAAAACGACCCAAAAGACTTAACCCATAAGTTAATTACATCACAAAACACCATCATTACCCGTAATACGTCACTTAACAAAGGCGGCTTAAAACAGCCCACCAAAACAAAAATAAAATCGCCAGTTGACAGGCGATTAAAAATTTAAACGCCTTTAACAAAGGACATTATATTTTTGTTTCATACCAGCCGCCTTTTGTTTTTCTTACAAAATCCAGCCCAAACAAAATATAAAACGCCTGTACACAGGCGATTTATATTTTGTTCACCCTCAAACCAGCCAACCTCTATAAATACCAACCCCCTTCATTCATTTCAACAACAATCGGTTTTACAAAACACATTAACACACTCACAAAATCCACTCAAAAATACCGTCTTTGCATTTTCGAAAGGTAAACATTTTACCTACGCTTTGGGACGTTTGAGACTCGGACAAAGGGGTTACATTAACCCCAACCCGATGTTGGCATTAGCGAAGCCGTATTCGTAATACGGTTGTAGCAATTCGGATTCGTAATTCGTCTAAACCCCGCTAATATCGCATAAATAACGACTCATTATCACTAAAGCAAACCGACGTCACTTTTATAATTATGCAAGTCCTCATTCATGCATTAAATTACGACTAGAATCACGGATCCAACACTAAATTGTACCGTTTCGTAGAGTCTTTTAGCATGTCAAAACTGAGGGTTTTTTTACAAAATCTTAAGAGTCAAAATATGAGGATGGAAAATAACGTTTATAGTAATAATTTAGTCAATAAATTATTATTTGACGTTCATTTCCTATAGCTATATGTCATTATTTTGACGATTTTACATTATTTATGCATTTTTATTGAGTCATACTTATTCGCACTTGTACGTAGCGTGACTTTTAGCCCAAATATCGAAATTAAGCAAATGTTTTCAAATTAGTAGAGACTACTTTTATGTAGGCTTTTTGATTTCAGTTTACAAAAATACATTTTTGTCAAAACTTTTGAAAAGTAACCTCACTCCGAATCCCTTCTCTGGTTTCAAACCTCAGACGGATAGGTATCGACACACCTTGAAATCTGAGACACTCGTGTCTTGTATTTCAAGACGCGTTGTATAGGTTCCAAATTCCTTTAATATTTGGTGGCGACTCCGAAAATACATTTTTCAAAAAGGATTTTTCTACTTTTCTTTTTTGGTCACAAATTCATGCAATGATCTCCCCATTTTTACAAAACTTCGCACTTTTTCCTGCGAGGCGCATTCCGCACCCGGCGCCCCCCCACGGGGCGAGGGCGGGCGCGCGCAGGGCGTCGATAGGTTTTCCCACGCGATTTTCCCGGTACCTTCAGCTGGCGACTCCGCTGGGGACGAGCATGATTTTTATTATTTTTGAAAAACTAGTTTTTCTTTTATTTTAAAAACATAAAGAAGTGAAGCTTGAAACTTTGAAAACATTTACGCTTTCGATATTTGGGCAAAAGTACGTTGAGTCAAATCCTCCTGATTCATAACCACACCCTTCGAGGAACGGCCCCTAGTAACGCTCGCTTCATAAGTGAGATAACTCTGGACACGTTGTTCTCTCACCCCTCCACGATTACAAGTACGGCATCCGTACAAACGATCGTAACCAGTCAAACTCGAACGCTTTAGGGCCCGTCTTGAATTCACACCTAAGACGTGTGTAGTCTTGCGGGTGCCCCTACCTAAACGTTACGGGAATGGCCGGAGGGAACCTTACCCTATAAGCCAAAAACCTGTGTTTATATATGTACAAGTATGAAGCTATAGTACCCTCACTATAGTCGTCTTTCAAAACCATTGCATGCAAAAACATTTCCTAGGCATTATACATTTAAAATACGTCCATTTTGAAAATTCATTTTTAAACTTTTTTTCAAAAATGTCATACTTTTTTTTTACACGCCGTTAGGCTCTTTGACCTATAGTCATCTGAGCTTGATAAATAATATGCCAGTGCATTTAAAACCGATCCAGGATAATCACTAGATCCCAGATCTTTTTCAAAACGTAAATGAATTATGCGACTGACGTATCGTCATAATACATTTATTGCAAAAAATTTTATAAAGCAAAAACCCGAAAATGTCAATACATTTCGGAGATTTTAAATGAAATTAACCTTTAGTACATTAGAATTAGCTCTAAGTCGAGTGACTCATTAGTCACCCCGATTTTAACTTAAACTTTTCTCTCAAAAACAAAAACGCGGGCTCGTTCAGATGCGAACCCGTTGATTTAAATTTTGAATCGAGTGACCTATCGTCATTTTGATTTAATTCCCTTAGTCACACGTAAGAGGCGAACAAGTAATCGCCTTTTACCCAATTTTTAACATCCTCAGATCGACTAGCCTATCGCTACTTCGGTTTGATCCTTTTTATCATAACCCAGTGATAAACCCCTAGCAACATACCGCTAAACTGGGTTAGTCCGGTTATGATCATACAAATTTTTCCTACCTCGAGATTAGGGACGTGTCAACATGCCCCTGCCTCAAAAGCTTCATGTGTCTTTTAAGCTAAAAACACTAGTCGAGTCATGCACCCACTTTGTTTTTCACTTCTTTGCTTTTCTTCGATTGTGAATGCGTTTTTTCATTGAGTCTTTTCTTCCTTTTTTAGAGTCACTAAAGGTTTGAAAACTTTGTCAGGTCCATTCACTGAAAAACCCTGAACACCTGGCTCGCAAATACAATATGAATTTCCGTTTCAACCTCGCAAGTGACGAAGCTGCCCTTCCACCACCTCCTCCGCTAATGACGATCACCGAACACGTAAGGCTGCTCGACCACAAGATAGCCAACCTCGCCGCCCTGTTCGAACATCTGGCCGCCATGCAAAATATCGAAACCGAGAAAAACGCTAGACTATTCGCCGAAGAGTCTGCTCGACACATTAAGAGGATTCGATCCCTGGAAGATGAAATTCACAAGTACAAACTGGCCAAAACTACAGATCATGGTCGCCAGGGCAATACTCCTCGAACCGCGACAACGGCTGAACCCTTTAACACTGTAAACTCGAAGGCACCAGCGGCGCAACCAATTTTCCTGGCACAACCCACTCCTGCTGTACCCAGGTCATCACCAGTTGGGCCGTTCTCGTCACAACAGCGACGAAGGTTCGACCCCTTCTTTATGTCCTATTCAAAGGCATTGGGAAAGCTCGTAAAGAAAAACATTCTGCATCTTCCCAAACCCACCAGCGAACCACCTGAGGATAAGAAACCACTATCATGGCACGAGGACTCGTACTGTGAATTCCACAGAGGGAAGGGACATGACACTGAGAGCTGTTTCCGTTTGAAGAATGTAATCCAAGACATGATTGACAACGAGTATCGACAAGCCAAGCATAGCTCCTAAACCAACGGTCCAGCATAGCACGCCCCGTTCTCACCCCATTTTCGTAGGAACGCATCCCATCCTCAATCATCCCCTCCTGGCTCCCGCGGGCGATCACGAAGTCAACGTCCTTTGCGACAGCATCAACAACAACGGTAGCAACATCGATCACATCCACCAAGCTAAGTCAAAAACAAAGCCAAGGCGTGAGGATAAGGAAGGAGACTTCACCCAGATCCCTTATCAGCACCCCCTCAGACAGTCCGACGGCCACAATAAGACTTCTCACCTCCAACGTTTATTTCAAGACCCAGCGGAACTACTAATACCACCGGGATTCCCTCCCAAGTGCACAGGCAAAAGCAGAAACGAGGACATAATCAAGAATGTGACTACCGTACCTCTAACGAACGACCCTTCCTTAGACACAACATGGCGTAACACCAAAGATATCCTCCCAACACAACTCTTTAGCCGCATCATCCGGGATTGGCTACGAGGTGCCATTACTTTCTCCCACGCAGACCTGCCATCCTTTCAAGATCCACACAACCTAGCACTCTACATAACCGTAGAGTGCCGTAACATGATGTTACCCGTTACCCTCATCGACAATGGCTCCGCGATCAACATCCTGCCCCTAACAACTGCCCTCAAGCTAGGACTAAAGGAAAGTGATGTCACCCCTTGCTCCAACAACATAAGAGCATACGACGGTACCTCCCGCAGCATAGAAGGTGTCATATCACTACCCATCATGACAGGATTCATCGAGACAGAAACCGAGTTCCAGCTTATGAATATCCCCCCGGCATACAATATGTTACTAGGAAGGACCTGGATTCACGCTACCGGGGCCATAACATCAACTCTCCACCAAAAGGTCAAAATCCCTTTTTACGATGAGGTCATCACCATAGAAGCCTCAGATTTCCGAGCCGCCCTCCGACAACTGAAGCTCGAAGAAGACGCCACCCAATCTACCAACGACCCGGGAAGTCCCAATTCAAGCATCTACACCTAGAGTCTAGGGTCCTGCGTCATCATGACGCCATTTTTCCAAAAACGGCTAGGTCACTCAATTACATTCCTAATATAGTAAGTCTCAGTAGGTAACTAGAGTCATTAGGGTTGTCCAAAGCTCCCTCGTCTGAGCTATCTTCAAATGTAACCGCTTTTGATAACATTAATAACATGAAAGTTTTTGGTTACTCTTTGCCTCATTTAAAATCTACATATTCTAATGATCACGATAAATTTAAACTAAAAAAACATTGCATTATATAGATACATTGCAAGCATTGTCTCAAAACCCGAACAGGAACCCATCATTGAAGACACAACCATCGACATAGGCACGCCCGAAGAGCCTCAAGAACTACAGCTGGGGGCTTCTCTAAGCACGGAAGAAAGGGCCATATACACCAAGCTCCTTACAGAATTCAAGGACGTCTTTGCCTGGTCATATAAGGACATGCCCGGCATCGACCGTGAGATAGCTGAACACCGCATCCCAATCAAGCAAGGCAGCAAACCGGTCAAGCAGAAACTCCGACGAATCAAGCCAGAATGGTCTCTCATGGTCAAGGAAAAGATTGAAAAGCAGCTACAAGCTGGGTTCATCCGAGTAATTGAATATTCTGACTGGATCTCCAACATGGTCCCTGTTATGAAGAAAAACGGTAAGATACGAGTATGTGTCGACTTTCGAGACCTAAACAAAGCCTGTCCAAAAGACGATTTCCCATTACCTCACATGGATATTCTAGTCGACAACACAGCGGATCACGCCCTACTCTCATTCATGGATGGGTACGCAGGATACAACCAAATCAAGATGGCAGCAGACGACATGCCAAAAACAACTTTCGTAACCCCCTGGGGGACGTACTGCTATATAGTCATGCCATTCGGGCTCATCAATGCCGGCGCTACCTACCAACGCACTGCTACCACCTTGCTCCACGACATGATGCATAAGGAGGTTGAGGTATACGTCGACGACATGATCGTGAAGTCGAAGGAAAGGGACGACCACGTCACCAACCTCCGCAAGTTCTTCACCCGAATCAGGCAGTACAAAATGCGATTAAACCCACATAAATGCACCTTTGGAGTCACATCAGGCAAGCTACTAGGCCACATAGTGAGCCAGCGCGGGATCGAAATAGACCCGACCAAAATCAAAGCAATAATGGGCATGAAGCCGCCAAGCAACATCGACGAGATAAGGAGTTTCTTGGGACAAGTCCAATATATCTCCCGATTTATCAGCAAACTCACCATGATTTGTGAACCAATCTTCAAAAAATTGAAGAAAGAAGAGCATACGAAATGGGACGACGATTGTCAACAAGCATTCGACAAAGTCAAGAGCCTGCTCACAAATCCACCCGTTCTGGTACCCCCACAAAAGGATTTGCCCCTGTCGCTATACTTAACGACTACGCCAAACGCTATGGGTGCCATGCTCGCCCAAGAAGTCAACAACGAAGAAAGGGCCATCTACTACATTAGCAAAAAGTCCCACGATTACGAAACTCGGTATGAACCAGTCGAGAAAAGCTGCCTCTCGCTGGTCTGGGCAACCAAAAAGCTCAGACACTACCTACTCACTAGCACTACAAGAGTCTACTCCTTGATGGACCCCCTCAAATACCTATTTGAAAAACCAGTCCTAAACGGGCGCATGGCCAGGTGGACTCTGCTTCTCGCCGAGTACGAACTCAAGTACCTCCCTCTGAAAGTAATCAAGGGTAGGGCAGTTTCGGACTTCCTTGCAGAAAACGCTATCATCGAACAACCCGTGATCGACACAATGTCATTTCCTGACGATGGGATCTTTGCCATAGAAAAGGAATACTGGCAATTATACTTTGACGGAGCATCAAACTACCGCGGCTACGGAGTAGGGATACTCTTAATATCCCCAAATGGCGACCATACTCCGCTCTCAATCAAGCTCGACTTTAGCGTCACGAACAACGCCGCAGAATACGAAGCCTGCATTTACGGCTTGCAAGCCGCCATCGCTCTCAAGATAAAAAACCTACGGGTGCATGGAGATTCATTCCTCATCATAAATCAAGTGACAGGGGCATGGAAGATCATGAGCGAAACCCTCACCAAATACCATACAAAAGTACAAAAACTCCTAACCAACTTTGACTGCATTGAATTCTATCACCTCCCAAGGGAAGAAAATCAGTTTGCCGACGCACTGTCAAAACTCTCATCCCTCCTAAACATGCCACCAAACATGAAATTACTACCCATCATCGTCGAAAGACGAGATGAACCAGCATACACTACTACAAAATTGATCTATTGCAACGGTCGACAAGTGTTGCACAAACCCCATTAAATGTTGCAATAGAGTTAATGCAACATTTTTCCAAGTGCTGCTTAAAGTCGCGTTGCATTAGCCTAATGCAACGCTTTTGGCAACACTTGTGAAGCAATTGCAACACTTCCAAAAAATGTTGCATCATTTTAACAAATGCAACATTTCTTCTTATAAGAAAATGCAACACTATTACATCCTTATTGCAACACTTAAATCCGGCTAGGCAACACTTTTAAAATACCTTATGCAACACCTATATTTTAGTTAATGCAACACTTTTACAAAAAAAAAATCAAAAAAATCTGATATTTTAATTAAAAATAATTAGCCGAGAACTAGAATCATGAACACGAGTAAATAAGTTTTAACAGCATAACTTGATTATTTCAATTTTTTTAATACAATAGTACAATTTTATTACATACATTCCTAAAAGAATAATGTGTAAATTGTCTTTTGTCTAATTATATGGAACCTGTACATTTTTCATGCCAAAATCTCTATATCATTATGCTATACAAAGCAAATTTTCTAAGAAAATGCTAAAGGTATGAGAGACAAGTTCTTCAATGGTCCGCGCCTACGGTATATGAACTGTCTGACATTCATTGCACCGCGAAGAAGAGTCTGCAACTGTCTTATAGTCGAGTGTCCATCAAGAGCATCTTTTAAATACGATCGAGCAACTCAGATATTGACTACACCAAGACATCGACAAAAAAATGCATTTCTTGGAAGTATCTGCAATTTAACCATGGCGGCCATCATAAACCATCTACACCAGCAGGTTGACCACAAAAATAATAAGAGCAACATAGAAACAATGCAATCTAATCATGAATCCAAAGGTAGGGGTTCCTAACTAAGAATCGCACTAAATAAGAACTGAAAATAATCTACAAAATTTAACCATAGAACATTCAACAAAGTGAGTAAAAGATAATCTTGGATTACTTTAGTTCTGTTCACGCAGTTGTGTCACTTGAGGTTTGAAGAGCTTTCATTCCTTGACTAATTCCACAGCAAAAATTTATTTCAACCATAAGGTACGCATGGTCATAGCTCGCTCATTATTAATAGCACATCTATAATTCTATAAAAAAATCATAGAAAGAAACTATAAACATCATATAAGAAAGAAATCAGAGATAAAGACTGATTTTCCAATTGCTATGTTTACATAATGACATGAGATTCAATCACATGGTCACACAGACCATAAATCACAAGGTCACACAGACCATAAATATACGGTTTACCATCGATAAGAGTGACACTATCACAATTTACATAAAGGAACACACTCTGCAACACTTTAATTGTAGATAGGGCATTGCTCTGAAATACACTCTTGATTAGGGTAGCACTGTAACTCTCACTCTGTAATACTTTCAAATGTCAAGTGTGAACGTACGTAGATATACCGTCCCCCACAGCTTTACTCGTCAAAACGTATATGCTAAACTGAACACGCTACACAAGCACGCACACAAGCTCATAAGCCACACTCGAGGCTATATATTCAATATTACACGACATCACAACCCACCCAAAAACAACGCTAGCTCAGCCAACAATTGATTTCAACTAGGGTAGCATCATCAGCAGCTTACAGCAACCCCTCAACAGCAAATAACAGACCAAAAGCTCGGCAAAATACAGCCACCATTCTTGACAGACTACAGCTACTAAGTACGCCCAATTACAGCACTATACACGGCAGTTTGCACCCACAAGTACACGGGCAGCCACAAAACGAGTACAGAGCAGCAATAGCAACATCAATACGGCAACATTAACGCCCCCAAAACAAAGCATCAAGATGACAGAAACACCAACAACATCACAACAGAATTCCAGCCACAACACGGCCCTCAAAACTCAACCAAAGACTCGGTTACACATCAACTACTCCATGGTATAATACACACATCCATTCACATACGCATATACATACACATACATACACGACATCCATGGCCATCATTCAAACACAAAGTCGACACATGATTCAAGCTTTACATACACACAACATATATTACAACATACAGACAACACATAGAACTAAGTAAGGGATAAGCCCTTACCTCGAAGAGAAGACCGTCCAAACTCGTCATCAATAGAGAAATCGTTAAACCGCTCCACAGCAAAAACAAACCCTACATATAACCATTATCTATCCATTACGACCATAATACTAGCTAATCGACACATAAAAAGACCCAAAACCAATACAATTAGAAAATCCCCAAATATTAGGTCAAAAATCGATCCCAATCAAAAATCAATTGACTAGGAATGAGCAATACCTTAATTACTCGAGCACCACTGCTAAGAATTGAGGAAATATTGAAAAATTCGATGCGAAATTACAAGGAACTGGCAAACAAGACCGAAAATCAGTGAAATTGAAAAAGCATCGTCGGTGATGATGGATGATGACGCCCGACAATGTCAAAAACGCGTGAGGATGTTGATGGCTTGATGACTCTGATGATGAGGATAAAATAGAAGACTGATGAAGCATAGAGAGATCGAGAAGACGAAGAGAGAAAGTCAAAGAGCAGGTCGAAGGGAAGGAGACTTAACTCCTTCTTTGATTGAATGAATAAAATAAGGGTGGTGGTGGGTTGTTTGATTTGTTTTTGGGTCTATTTCATATGAGAATTTGTGATTTCATATTACTCTTACTATTATTACTATTATGTTTACTACGGAGTACTATTATTATTATTATTATTATTATTATTATTATTATTATCATTATTATCATTTAAAACTCCACTTAAGAAAATAACATAAACTCGTATAAGTTCGACTTAAAATATAAAACCCGACTTAGAACATGAGACTTGCTTATAATAAGATACGAAAATACGGAGTATTACACAATCTATCGGGGGATTTAACTCAATCCACATGTATCATCTATATCTTTGATTTTAAAAAAAGAGTAAATGTGAACTTGTTATATTATTTTACGGATATTTGAGTAACATATTTAACGCAACATTACGGAAATGTGTGCCAACCCGTATGTGATTAAACGTAACATTAGAAGAAGTGGTGCATATCCTTAACATGCAACACTTTATTAGAAACGTTGCTATAATTCTTAAAAGTTGCAACACTTTCAAATAAATGTTGCATTAGTTATCATTAAGCAACACTTCTCTAAAAGTGTTGCATCTAAAATAAATTTGACCAGGAATGCAACATTTTTATAAAGTGTTGCATAGAAAGTGTTGCAATAGGCTCATTTTGTAGTAGTGATACATCCATACCATTGACCTAGACGAAGCCGAGCAAACAGAGCCCTGGTACCAAGCCATAGTCAACTACAAAACAAGCAGCACTTATCCACCCGACACCGATAAACGTGGTCAGAGAGCCATTAGACTCCTAGCTTCCCAGTTCGTGTTAGAAATGGGACAATTACTCAAGAGGACACCACAAGGCACGCTCCTCATATGTGTCGACTACAAAAAGGGACAAGAGATCATCGCGCAAGTCCACGACGGCGAATGCGGACCCCACATGAACGCTCGAGCACTCTGCAAACAGATTCTACGGCTAGGATGGTATTGGACAACCATGGAAACAGACTGCATCCAATACGTCAAGCACTGCCACAACTGCCAAATTTTCAGCAATGTCCAACATGTACCACCTTCACCACTATACAGCCTAACCTCACCCTGGCCTTTTTCAACTTGGGGCATCGACGTAATAGGAAAAGTCCACCCCATCGGAGCAGGAGGTCACTGTTTCGTGCTAGTGGCAATCGACTACTTTACAAAATGGGTAGAAGCAGCATCTTTTCGAACCCTTGGCTCTAAAGAAGTCGCCAAGTTCATCCAGACAAACATCATATGCCGGTACGGCATATCTCATGAGTTCATCAGCGATCAAGGCTCGCACTTTCAGCGCGAGACAAAAGCTATACTCACAAAATACAACATCCAGCATGACAGATCCTCACCCTATCGACCCCAAACCAATGGAGCCGTTGAAGCAGCAAACAAGACAGTCGTCACCATACTCGAGAAAATGATCGACAGCTGCAAAGATTGGCCCAACAAAATACCATATGCCCTCTGGGGGTACCGCACTACTATCCGCACACCTACAGGCATGACCCCCTATTTCCTCACCTACGGCATGGAAGCCGTCCAACCAGTGGAAATAGAAATACAGTCACTACGCATACTAATGGAAAGTAGCATCCCGAAAGCAGAATGAGCCCGTGAACGGTACGAACAATTCATGCTCCTGGACGAACGCCGACTACATTCCCTGAGTACCGTACGAATGTACCAAGCCCGACTACAACGAGCATTCAACAAACGAGTCAAGCCGCGAAACATAAAAGTAGGTGATCTCGTACTAAAGTCTGTCCGAGCACCACTTCCAGTCGACCCACGAGGGAAATTCAAGCCTAATTGGGCTGGGCCCTACCTCGTCAAGGAAATCTACACAGGCGGAGCAGTAAAACTAACCGACTTAGACGGTCAAGAGTTTAACCTCGCAACGAACCTCGATCAACTCAAGAAATACTACCCTTAAAAAACCCTTGCAATGCATCTATAAAATACAAATTTTCTAAAAATCAATTCATGGACCGACATGTCCTTAAACATGTTCATGGACCGGCATGTCCTTAAACATGCACCATGGGCCGGCATGCCCTTAAACGTGCACATTCACCGCAAAAAAGCAAACACAATTCTTGGGCCGGTATGCCCCTAAACGTACATTTCCCGAACTACGCCGGTTTGATTCCATTTTTCGTGGATACGTAGGCAGCTTTGCAAAAAAGCACAACCGATATTCAACACAAAATGACACGTCCAAAGCTTAAAAAGGCTAAGGACATAGTAAACACAAAATTCGTCTTTTGAACCTAAGGGTAAAAAGGACGATATTCAACACAAAATGACACGTCCAAAGCTTAAAAAGGCTAAGGACATAGTCAACACAAAATTCGTCTTTCAAACCTAAGGGTAAAAAGGACGATATTCAACACAAAATGACACGTCCAAAGCTTAAAAAGGCTAAGGACATAGTCAACACAAAAATTCGTCTTTTAAACCTGAGGGTGAAAATAACGACATTCAACACAAAACGACAAACCCAAAGCTTAAAAAAGTCGAGGGAACAGTCAATACAAAAACTTCCTACAAACAAAAACCATGCTTGCATTCTAAACCTTTAAAAAGAGATTAGAGCCAAGGAATTTCACACAGAATAATAAGCAAAATCAGGCAAAGTCGTAAATAAAAATCTGATTTTTATTAATCTTAAAAAGGACGGTTACATTTTGGATTTTTCAAACATAGGAGCATAAACTACACTAATAACACTACAATATATTACAATACAAGTCCCGGCATGTACATCGGGTTTAGGATAGATAATATAATACATAGTACATACATAATACAACATAATATGAACATAATACTAACAAAACACACATAAACAACACCAGTTTCCTTTCCTTCTCGAGAGCAGACTTAAAACCTTTAAGCTGAATAGGGGAACACCAACCCTCGACCCCTACGACCAGCGGTAGAACACACATTCAGAAGTCTGAGGAGGCCCGTTTTAGCTCTAGGGCGCGAAGGCACAACCTCTTATGGGGGCTCTGGGCAACGGTCCACCTAGTATAGGTCGGTGATACCCGAATCGTCCTAGGAACGCCAGCCACAGGCCACCTGGGACGCATAATCCAACCGCTCGCCCAGGCGTCGGTTATATCACTAGTCAGCATAAGTGTCCCCTGCACCATAGTGTCGTGACCAGGGATAAACTGTGCCCACCCTGTCTGTCGCCTCACTCGCAAAGGATGGATGTAAACGCCCATGTCAAACCCGCAAAGAAGGACTCCAGAGGGGCCATCGGCAGCTCCACTAGCCGTCACGTCAACTATCCCCCACCACGGTACCGACCAACGGATGGCCGATGACCTCACAAGTTCGGGAAAGTAATCGTCAGGACGATGGTGTGGGTCCAGCCACCTTATGTAGCGATTAGTCACACCCCAGGTAAATCACGACCGCCCAAGGCTAATGTCTCCCAGCACGCTCAGACGCTCCATCAACCACACCTGAAGGATCAAGGGACACCCTCGGTATGGACGCTCCCTATTGCACGCACGGTCATCCAGGCCCAGGATCGTCTCAGCCAAAATCACAGCAGAAGGGTTACAACCATACTCCATCTGTTGGACGACTGTGATTAAACGAGGGTCACCAAGCGCTCCCTCATACAAAGAATTGGGGAACATGTAAACATGGACCAAGCAGAACGCCAGCGCCCTTTTTCTAGCACCAAAGGAAATGTTTTCGTTGTCATAATCCATAAAACGCTGACACAGACGGTGGAGATTGATACGACTCCCAGCAAATAACTCCTCTGTCTCGTCGCAGGTCATCTGGAGGTATGTCCGTGCATGCCTCTTATACCCTGGATCCCGCCTAACACACACAGGTAGGTTAGTACGTAACCACCCACCAATGGCCCCAAACTCCTCAACTAGTGGACAGACCTCTCCGGTAGGAAAGCGAAAAACATGGAAACTCAGGTCCCAATAGTCGAGACAAGCATCTAGGAACTCGGGCTCCATTCGAACCTCCCTCAGGCCCAGCAGTACCCCTATACCACAATCTCTCAAGTCTTTCTCCTCGATACCCGACAAGGACGCACACCAACGGCGCAATTTCCCTTCAAAATTCTCCATAATTTGACAAACGTTCCGTAAATATTTTGAATATTCTTGGAATATCGAGAATGGGAAATGAAAGGATGAGTGAAATGAGTTAACCTAGCCCTCCTTTTATAGCCGAGATTTTCAAAACAAAATACAACACAAAAACTTAAACGCTAGTGAACAAGCGATTAAAATAAATTAAACAAAACCACAAAACAAAAATCTAATCGCCTGTAAACAGGCGATTAAAATTAAAATCGCCTGTTTACAGGCGATTTTCTTTTTCCCCCTGACAAAAATTATTCGATTTTCTTACACTCTTACATACCTACACCCTTTTATCTTTTAACTTATTACCCTACCCTATTTTTACCGACCTCAAGTCGACATTTACGGTCCCGTCGCGTCATCTCGATTTGCGTAATCAGCTCCCGTCTTTCGTAATTTTCATTTTTCACAAAACACGATAATCACACAAAAATTAAACCCCACACAAAATACGACTTTCGCATTCACAATTTTCGTCTCAAAACGTCGTTTTAGCTCACATTTTTTACAATGTCAAAAACGTCTTTTCACGAATTTAAAATATTTTCTAAACAGCATATTTCAAAACTTTGCATTTTCATTTAGTTTAAAACCTAAACGAGTCAGTCTCAATCGAGACACGTATATATGCTTTTACGACTAACAACTTTTTTGCAGGTACGCTCGGCAAGAAAATACGCAAGGATTTCAGACCCGACTACGACGCAGGAATGCATTTTTCGCAACAAGACAAAATAACCAGATTATACCTGTAAAAACCCACAAGTCCAAAAATCAACCATACACAAGTCCTAATACATAAACCGTTACAAACAAATACTAATACTCATAATACAAGTCCAAAGTATATATACAAGTCCAAGCTCTGCGATCGGGTCACGACGTCAGTAAGACGACGCATGAGTCGATCTCAAAGACGCGCCCTATCCAGCTCCTCTGTGTGCCGACCCTCTAGCTCTGCCCAGACTCTCGCCAGCTCCTCGGCATGCGCAGCCTCCAGCTCGGCCCGCGATCTCGCCCCCTCCTCAGCCCTGACCCTAGCTAGCTCTCGTCGAGCGTCAGACGCCTCCTTCTGCCCCTTGCAGGCCTCTACTACCTTCTCGTTCACGACCGCTCGCCATCGGTTCGCCGCCCGCCACAGCCTCCTGTGCACATCAGCCGTCACCTGCAAAAATCCAAAGAACCCACTTAGCTTTCAAAAATGGGGGCTACAATCGAAGGCTGCTTCGACAAAGTTTGACTTATGATTTTACACTAAAATCTAACTCAAACTGGAGGCTATAATCGAAGGCGACTTCAAGCAGAGTTTGAATAATGATTTTAACCTTAAAAATCTAATTCAAACTGGGGGCTATACTACATAATACTCCACGATAAGCGAAGACAGAAAGTACCTTCCTCACGCGCGGATCCCAGCTCTCCTGGCCCGCATCGGTCACCACGAACATACACGCAGGCAACACGATCGAATGCTGGCAGCCCTCGTGCACGACCAACAGATCCTCGACGAACGGAGGAGGCTGGAACTCAAGATCAGGATCACGTCGCTACAAAACAAAAACAGGGTAAATTTTTGCTTTTAAAAACCAAAACACAAAAAAGAAAGAGCAACAAAACAAACCTCGATCACAGCGTCAGCAAGGGCATGCTGTGCCCAAGTCACGTAATCCTCGGCCGGCCGCAGCAGGGAGTCGGACTCACCCTCGTGATACACGTCACGGCGCTCGTTAGCGTCGGGCGTCTCCACAAACAAAACCGAAGGCGGAGGAGCAGGTACGATGAAGCCCCCGCGACCCGTCTGCGCAGACAGACGCTCACCCAAACTCCATACAAGTCGTACTGAGTCTCAATGTACAGCCGCCGTCCGTCAAGGGGACCAAAGCGAGCTGCAATCGTCGGAGGGACGCCGGTAAACTTCCTCCAAGGGTCACGGACGAACTGCAAAACAAAACCAAATTATAAACCACAAAAACAAACACAAACCTAAACATTCAATACAAAAGACCAAAGTACAAAACACAATCACCCTTACCTTATCCATGGTCATCCCGTTGAAGAGCACACGAGCCCTGTCATAGTTCAGGCCAATACTCTTCCGATCTGCTACCGCGTACGCATGGAAAGCCAGGTACTTCGCCTCAACCTTAAAGCTGTTCGGGAGCAGAGAAGGGAAGTGAGCATAGCACCAAGACTGTAAAAACCCGAATTTTCGAACAAAATAAAATAAGATTTTAAAAAGGATTTATAAGAGAAAGTGAATAAAAATGAAAGCCACGGTGGCGGAAACACCGTGAATCCGAGCTGTCACTCACGCAAACAACCTAATCAAATCAAAATGACAAAGTAGGCCTCAAGGCCTAGCAAAATGGGGAATAAATACCCCTTACAATCCCAAATGATCATAAGTATAAACCAAAACATAAAAGTCTAACAAGTCTAATGATTGAAACTATCCAAACGAATTCCAAGACTTCACACGAGTAAACCTAGCTACGGGTCTATCCTCACGGCTTCCTCACTTGTCAAACCTGAACCCGCGCATACACCTTACAAAACATGTAATGACCACGGTCGATGGGGAGTAACTCAGACGTTCTCCCAGCCATATTACATCACAATAAAGCTGACAAGTAAATAAAACAGCTCATAGGAATAATAACAGCAATAACGGTAAAAATAATAAAATGTAACAAGCACGAGCTACACAGCCATTAATTAACAATACCGAGTCAATCTCAAACTGTCATCAACCAAATGACATACAACCGTCATCAAACGCAAGAGAAAGCACGGAGCACTGGGTAGCCACATGACCGGGAACCACCCCGGACCTCACCCTAACCGGTGATACCTCCAAACCCTCTGGCGGAACCACATAACCATGAGTTCCCTTTAAATGGATCCACATAACCGTGAAATCCTCAACACTGTCTTAATTTGGCCAAACCTCACCATAACCGGTTGTTATGACCAGATTTTACACAGCCCAGAATTGGCAGTTCTGGATAAATGTCAAGAATATGGTACAGAGCAGGATAGAAGGACAAATGGCGGTTACAGCCCAGAACGGATCAGAAGAGGCGTGGCAGTTATGGTCGTGAGGTCAACTATGGCGGTTACAAAGATCATGGGATAATGGAAGATATTTGGTGAGGAGAAGTGGAGTCAATGGAGGTTATTTAACCGCCAAGCATAATGGAAGTCATGGAAACGTGCCCTAGAAAATAGGAACTGATTTTGCAGCTTGATTAGCTTATATATAGAGGCTCATTTGTACATTTTCATTCATCTTTTTACTCTCATTAGCATACTTAAGCACTAGAAAATATACTACAAAATACTACGGTAAACTACAGTCAGTTCTGTACGAATTGCTACAGAAGTGATCCCTTTCACGATTGTGATACGTAATCTCAACTCTGATATTAATAAAAGTACTCCTGGCTTGGTAGCCCGCAGTTTTCCCCATCTTCTTCTCGGGGCTTCTGCGTCATCAAATCCTTGTGTCCTTAATTCTGTCCCATATAGCTCAGTTCTGTTCTGTTCCGCAAATAATACTAGTTGATCCACTTTTGTCCATTTTCATACTTGTTACGTTTCTACCAAAACAAATTGGCGCCCACCGTGGGGCAACTAGTTTATTAATTTGCGTAACTTTTCTTACAAAAAATCTCACAAAAATCACCTTTTTCATATTCAAATGGCTGATAGAACTTTGGAGGAATTGTCCAAGGAGTTACAAGATGCGCAATCTAAGATTCAGCAGATCTCAGAAGAGAATGCAAGACTGAAGGAGACAGTGCATTACGAAGACTAAGTTGGATTACGCTAAGGCGATACCTCAAAGATCGGACACAGGGCATCCTTGAGTTCTATAATCAAGAGAATAGACTTCTCTACTGCGGGCGAAGATGAGGATCTCAAGACCAACTCCTGGGTGGTGAAGATGAGGAAGAATCATCCGAGAATCTTGTGAAGAGGAAAGCGAAAAAGTTCAACTTCACCCTCATGATGATGCAAGAACTCGGAAGTTACATGACAAGGTTGCAAAGATTCCAGGAGTTCGACCAATTGAGGAGGCTTCCCAAGAGTGTTATGCAGATTCACCATTCAATGAGGCCATAACTATGCACGGGACATCCCAAAGAAGTTCGGTGTTGGGGGATGAAAGCGTATGATGGTACAGGAGATCCACAGGACCACGTTGCCCGATACAAGCAAAGGATGTACACGGTCCCAGTTCCCAAAGGAGTACAGAGAAGCTTTGCATGTGCAAGGGCTTTGGTTCTACTCTGGCTGGACCAGCTCTGCAATGGTTTGTCAATATTCCCAATGGTACTATTAAATCGTTTGCTAATCTTGTGAATGTCTTTGTTGCACGGTTGCTAGCGGCGAGGAAGTTAGAGAAGCAAGCGAGTGATGCATGCGAGTTATGCGAGGAAGAAAGATGAGTCCCTACGAGATTATCTCCAAAGATTCAACAAGGAGAAGATCTCTATCCCCAGCTGTGACGTTGCAACCGCTATCCAGGCTTATAGGCAAGGTTTGGTGGTCAATTACGAGCTTTATCGTGAACTAACCAAGTATCCTTGTGTTACTTTTGAAGATGTGCGAGCAAAGACCTTGGCCCAGATTAGACTTGAAGAAGATGCTTTGATGGCGGGATAGTTACGGGTACGAGAAGGTGAGCAGGAAGTCTAATAGTGGACGCACCCAGAGCAGGCCAGCACCATACAAAGCAGCCACCCGAACACAAGTGCATCTTTGTCGATTCCGAGACAGTCAATTCGATGACTCCTCGATATCGCTGATCTTGGTGTTGAGGTTCCACAGCTGATAGCCAAGTTGGAAAGCTTTGGGAATGCTGCAAGATGGCCCAAGAGGAATGATAATCCAAATCCAAACAGAAATCCAAACAAGTACTGTGAGTACCATGGAGACATTGGCCACAGCACAGAAGACTGTTATGCCTTCAAGAAGGAGATATCTTACCAGCTCAGAACTGGGCGTCTGAAGGACATCATCAGGCCAGTCCAGAGGAACCAGGCCAGAAGTTAAAGCGCCAAGTCTCAGGATTCCAGGGGACAAGAGTCAGAAAAGCCGCCAAATCCTCCACCCTACACGCACGAGGTAAAATTTATTAATGGTGGTTCTGATATCTGTGGACTAACCTATTCTGCAGCTAAAAGGATAGCAAAGCAAGAGAAGATGCAACCTCCAACCAGAGTAGAGAAGAATTGGGAAGTTGTCACTTTCGATCATGAAGATTGTGAAGGCATCCCAGTTCTGCACCATGATAGTCTAGTGATCAAGTTGCAGATTGGAAGCACCCTTATGCAGAGTTACGGTTGATGGGGCGATTACGTGAACACGATCATCTTTGGATGCCTTTGAAGGAGATGGGCATAGGCCAGGACAAGCTGACCAAGAACTCCAATGTTCTGGTAGGATTCAGTGGGGAGACCAAGCACACCTTGGGAGAGATCTCACTTCCAACATATGCCCAGGGAGTTTCTTCTTTTGAGAAGTTTAATGTTATTGATTCTATGACCCCGTATAATGTTTTGTTAGGCAGGCCTTGGATCCACAATCTCAAGGCTGTGGCGTCTACTTACCATCAATGTGTGAAGGTCCCAACTCAATGGGGAGTCCTGGTGATAAAGGGAGAGAGGCAGACTGCGCAGGAATGCTACAGAGCAGCCTTGAAGCCTCCAGCTACCAACAAAACTCTCGCATAGCAATTACAGAAACCAGTCAAGTCAGTAGTGGAACCAGAAAAGTCAAGATTGGAGATGGACCAGATCAGTGTAGACCAGAGCTGCCCAGAAAAGAAAGTGTTAGTAGGCAGTGATGTACCATCCAGTATCAGATCTGATCTGATCAGTTTCCTGAAGTCTAAGAAATCAAGTTTTGCATGGAGCCACTTTGACATGGTGGAATCGATCCTGACGTTATCACGCACAAGCTCAACATTGATCCCAAATGCAGACCGGTGCACCGTAAGCGAGGAAGTTCGCACCAGAGAGAAATGTTATCATCGATGAGGAAGTCCAAGTTCTTTGGACATGAATATGGTAAGAGAGGTAATGTATCTGGTGGTTAGCTTGATGTGGTTGTTGTGCGAGAAGAAGAATGGAAAGTGGAGAGTCCGTGTAGACTACACAGATCTGAACAAGGCATGTCCCGAGGATCCTTTCCCTCTTCCTCACATTGATGCCATGGTAGACAAGGCTGCTGGCCATGAAGTTACGACTTTCATGGATGCCTCAAGTGGTTTCAATCGGATCAAGATGTATCCTCCGGACCAGGAGGAACCTCCTTCATGACAGGCAAGTGGTATCTATTGCTACCGCCATGCCCTTTGGACTCGAAATCTTTGGTGCCACCTACCAAAGGCTAGTCAACATGATGTTCAAAGATCTAATTGGGGAGACAATGGAGGTTTATATCGATGATATGGTGGTAAAGTCTAAAGATGCCAAAGATCATGTGAAGCACCTAGGGCAAGCGTCTGCAGTGCGGATAAGTTCAATATGAAGTGAATCCCACAAAGTGCAACTTTGGAGTATCTTCTGGTAAGTTCTTGGGTTACTTGGTCACGGAAGAGAAGGTGAAGCAAGTCGAGAGCAGATAAAGCGATCCTAGATCTGGAGCCCCGGATCTGTGAAAGACATCCAGAAGTTGGCGGGAAGAGTAGCGACTACGAGCAGATTCATTTCTAGATCCTCGAGAAGGTGCGAAGCCCTTCTACGATATCTTTGAAGAAGAACAAAGAGTTCGATGGGTGAGAAGCACGAGGAGGCATTCCAGGATGCGAAGAGTTACTGTCAACTCCACCGTTGCTGTCCAGACCAGAAGAGAAGGAACCGTTAAGCTTTGCACATCGAGTCACGGAGCATTCGGTAAGTGCGATTACGGTCGGGAAGAAGATGGTTTGCGATTATCAATATACTACGTGAGTAAAAGCTTGCTAGATCTTTGAAACCAGGTATTCTCTTACGGAGAGGTATGTTCTTGCATTGATTATGTCAACTACTAAGCTTAGACCTTATTTTGAGAGTCATCATATACGTGTTAGAACAAACCTTCGGTAAAGTCGATCTTGAGAAAGCACAGGCTGTTTGGGAGAATGGCTAAGTGGTGCAATGCGACTCGATGCGTCACGACATCGATTATGAGCAGGAAACGGCGATAAAGTCACAAGCCTTGGCGATTTTGTGGTGATTTGATCCGACCCTGGAAGAAAGTGTTGCTATGGAAGTGTTGAAGCTCACACAGGCGAAAAGGAGAAACACAGGTCTTTGTATCGATGGAGCGACTAATGTCGAGGTTACAGTCTGGGCATTGTCCTGAAATCGCCACAAGGGGATATACTAGCCCAGTGTCGGTTGTGAATTTCGTACCACCAACAATGAGGCGAGTACGAGGCATTAATCGCAGATTTGATGGTCTCAGATTGGTCTTGGTGTCAAGAATCTGGAGGTAGCGACTCTTTACTTATTGTTAATCAGTTAATGGTTCTTTTGCGGCCAAAGATTCTAAGATGTTGCTATACAGAGAAGGTTAGATCCTTGGTTTTGAAGTTTGACCAGTTTAGAATTGACGGATCCCCAGAGACCCGAACTCACGAGCGGACTCTCTAGCTAGTCTTGGCTCTAGTTTCAAACCTGCGGACACAGGCGGGATTCCCATAGTACACCTCCTCGGACCTTCTATAGAAGTGCGATCCTTCTGAACTTTGTCTACCCCCACTCCTGTCTCTTGGGTGTACCTTTTTATGCTTTTCTTAGAGATGGTGTTTTACCCCAGCAGGACTTGAGGCTAGAGCTTTTCGGCAAAGCCTCGAGTGCGTCTTGATTAATGATGTTACGTGCAAGAAGTCTATGTCGAGTCCATATCTGCGTTATGCAGAACTGCCAGGCTTAAGCTGCTCGGAAGAATTACATGAAGGAGATTGTGGCAACCACGGTCTTTGGGAGAAGTCGGCTGCAAAGCTCTCAGATTTGGTTACTTCTGGCCAACTATGAGAAAGGAGGCTGTGGAGTACGCAAGCAAATGTGAAGCATGTCAAAAGCATTCTCCAATGATTCACCAACCAGCTGAACTCCTGCACCCTATTTCTGCACCATGGCCTTTCATGAAGTGGGGCATGGACATAGTTGGAAAGCTTCCAGTGGCTCCAGGACAGAAGGTGTTTATGTTGGCGATGACAGACTACTTTTCGAAGTGGATTGAGGCTGAAGCATTCAGAAGTGTAACAGAAAAGGAAGTCATCTCGTTTATCAAAAGGAACATCATTTGCAGATTTGGAATTCCAAGCCAGATTGTGTGTGACAATGGTACACAGTTCGTAGGGAACAAGAGTAGGGAGTTCTGTGCAACCTGGAACATTGAATTCCTTACTTCTGCACCAAGATATCCTCAGTGTAATGGTCAAGCAGAATCTAGTAACAAGATTATCATCAAAACCTTGAAGAAGAAGCTGAAGAAACGACGAGGGAAATGGGCAGAAGAGCTACCATTAGTTCTGTGGGCTGACAGAACTACACCAAAGACTTCTACAGGACAGACTCCGTTTTCTTTGGTGTATGGTTGTGAAGCGGTGATTCGGCGAAGTGTACATTCCAACGGCAAGGTATGGTGCGAACAATCTAGAAGCTAACCCGAGTTGTTGTCTTCGGTCTTGATCTTGCAGAGGAACTTAGAGATGCGGCCAGGTTAAGGTTAGCGACTTACGGCGAGAATGTGGCGGGACTTTCAACAAGCATGTCAAGGCGAGTTTTGAGAGAAGGAGATTTAGTTACGAGGAAAGTCTTTGAAAACACAAAGGAAAAGTCCGCAGGAAAGCTAGCTGATGCAGGAAGGACCATACTTGATTGATTACATTTGTAGGCCAGGGAGCCTATAGATTGGTAACTCTGGAGGGAGAGTTGATTCCTAGAGCATGGAATGCAACTAACCTCAAACTCTATCTTTGTTAATACGGTATTTTCAGTTCTGAACTTTCAATTCTGTAATTTCAATTCTGCACTCCTTAAATGTTTTTTGTAAATATTGCACCTTCTATTCAATAAAAACCATTGAACTCCAATGGTGTAGTTTAACTTTATTTCTAGTTTTGCAGATTACATCTTTGGTTCAAAAGTAAATATTTTCTATCACAAATAAAAACAAAGTAAATATAGTAAGCTACATAATACAAATAAAGGAGTTTATCCTCCAGACTTGTTTAGGAGCTCGTCCTCCAGTTCTACTCAGGAGTGAAACCTCGATTACGGGCTTGGTCCCGACTTCTAAGGAACTTGTCTTCCCGGACTTGAGCTTAGTCCTCGGCCTTGAGCGGCTTGATCTGCGGTGGAGATCTTCCTCCAGTCCACAGCGCGGCCCGATCTATAGCGGCGATCTGCTTTGTGAGGATCGTCCTCGGATTGACGGACCAGGGCTTGGCCGTAGTTAAGAGAGTCCTATAATATCCCTTAAGGTAAGCCATGATCATGCATACATAAGTGCAGGGTGTACACTGCGAGGTTAGTACATTCACGAGAACAATAGAAGCAATAGAAGCAGAATCGATAGTAGTTAAGTCCTTGGATCACCAAGGTGACTAAATACTAAGCATCCGAATCGACAGAGCAGACTTGAAAAATGTCTTGCTCTGCGGACTAAGCAAAAGTTCCACGGTAGCAGCAGACGAAGTTCACGAGAATATTTACAGACCTGGACATACAAGTCCAGGCGGACCCTGAGATAGCAAATTGTTGAATTTACACAAAATGTTCACAAAGGTAATTGTTTTTCATTCTTTTTCTTCTTGAAGGATTGTCATCGGCTTAGGCATCTTCGCCAAAGACCACCGTCACCACCGGCAGAGCTCTCTTCTGATCGGTGCGGTGTTTCTCTCCTCGAACCGTACGCCTGGGAAGAGCTGTTTAAATTTCTCCACAGCAGCATCTAAGTTCCACTCCTCACGCTCGGACTCTGGAGCACGCATCATTTGAATTCTAGTCTGGGCTGTGTAAAACAGCGCCAGATCAGTCTCCTGGTTCTGGAGTTGGCCCTCAAGCTCCTGAACACGCGCCTGGAGATTCTCATTCTCTGACCTCGACAAGGCCAGACTCTCCTCAGACTTGGCAGCAGTAGTTTTGGCTTTCTCAGTGTAGATACCCGTATCCGTACCCCCCAAAAAGCAACCCGATGATGAAAATGGACTTTTATGCATGTTTTATAAATAGACGAAACGGTACAAAGTTTCTAAAACATTTTAGTCGTTTTTAACGTATTTATTTAGAATTGCATATTTCGTAAAATGAGCATTAGTTTTGTCGTTCTATTTCAAGCCGAGACGCACGACACGATTATTCTCTCACAAAAACAATCCCAAAACAGCCCACAAAAGCAACCTACAAAAACGGCCTCACAAAAACAACCCGCAAGTCACAAAATCTGGCGCTCAAAGCGAGTCAACCACGACTCGAGTCAAATTTTCGTAAAATCAAATTTTACGATATTACAAAATAATACAACCCAAAACAACTTTATTTCGAGCCAAAGCGAAAAACACGACAAAAACCGAGACGCCAAAACACGAAATCGTAAAAAACAACTTGACAAAAAGGATTAAAAGTTTTTGGACTTTAACAAACTAGCCACCCTAAAAATCCACCTAAAAACAGCACCCGTCAAAATTGAGAAAGCGGCTCAGCAGACAACAAAAAACAAGTCGTAAGTTGACAAACGACTTGAAAACAAGTCGTCTGTCAGCCAGGCGACTTTTTAAGTCGTCACGTCAACAGACGACTTGTTTTCAAGTCGTCTGTTGACTTCCGATTTGTTTTGGCTTCTGGGCCTGGCTGTTTGCTTTTGCACGAGCCCAATCCATCCTCCTCCCTATATATACCCACACGCACAACACCTTAAACACACACCTTAAGCAACGTACTCTACATTGCACTCACACTTAGCATTTTCGAATTGTCGTCTTTGCATTTTAAGTTAAACACTTTACCTTGGATTAGACTCGGACAAGGGTTACATTAACCCAACCCGATATTGGCATAACGAACGTATTCGCAATACGGTTGTAGTAATTCGGATTCCTAATCCGTCTAAACCCCGCCAATATCGTATAAACAAACGACTCACTGTCACTAAAGCAAACCGACTTTACATTTTACACTTAAGCAAATTCTCATGCATGCATTAAATTACGACTAAACACGAATTCGACATTAATTTGTACCATTTCACTAGTCTTTTAAACATGCAAAACTGAGGGTTTTCAAAATACTAGAATTAGACAAAAGTCGGAAAATAACGTTTTATATTAATTCAAATCAATGAATTATTATTTCTCATATATTTCCTAAAGCAAAACGTCGTTAATTTTAACGACTCACATGCATTGCCTTGCATTTTTATCGAGTCATATTCGCACTTATGCGTGGCGTTTATTTGCTCACACATCGAAATTAAGCACTTGTTTTCAAATCAGTAAAGACTACTTTACGTAGGCTTTTGATTTCAGTTTTTCATAAAACGTTTTGATTAACTTTCAAAAGTAACCTTGCCCCGAATCCACTCTGGTTTCACAATAACCTTAGGAGGAGAGGTATCGACGCGCCTTGAATTCTAAGACACGCGTCTTATAATTTAAGACGCATTGAAAAGGTCCAAATTCCTTTAAAATTTGGTGGCGACTCCAAAAGCAATTTCAAATCGATTTTCAAGCATTTAAGCAATGATATCCCCCATAGCAATATTCGCACACTTTTGCACTTACGCAAATTTTCTCGCGTAGCGCCTTGCTCCTATTCGAGCAGGCTCGCGCGAGGCGTCGAGATAGGTCCGATCCGGGTACCTTCAGTTGGCGACTCCGCTGGGGAATTAGCTGTTTTTATTTTTAAGAAAAGCTTTTTCTTTTATTTTAAAAACACAAAGAGGCAAAGCTTGAAAATTTGAAAACAAGTACGCTTTCGATGTTTGAGCAATTTAACGTTCGAGTCAAATCCTCCGGGATTTACGAGCCAAACACCCTCGAGAATCGGCCCCTAATAGCGTTCGCTTCATAAGCGAGACTATTCTGGACAAACCGAATTCTCACCCCTTCACGATTATAAGTACGGCATCCGTACAAACGATCGTAACAGTCAAACTTGGACGCTCTAGGACCCGTATTGAATTCACACTCAAACGTGTGCAATCTTGCGGATAACCCTACACAAACGTTGCGGGAATGACCGAAGGGAACCTTACCCAAAAAGCCAGAAACCCCGTGTCTATACGTACAAATGCGAAGCTATAGTACCCTCACTATAGTCGTCTTTCAAAACAAAATCATGCAAAACATTTTCAAAGCATATGCATTCAAAAACGTCACTTCAAAATGCATTTTCAAACGCTTTTAAAAAAAAAAAAAGCATGCTTTCAAAAACACTAACGTCAGGTTCGTTGACCCATAGTCAAATGAACCAGACAAACAACATGCCACGGCATTCAAACTCGATCAGAAATAATCACTACATTTCCGATCCTTTACAAAACGTAAATGAGTTATACGACTGACGTATCGTCATAATTCGTTTATCGCAAAATTCTTTCACAAAGCAAAACCCAAAATGTCAATTCATTGCGGGCATTTAATCAAAACAACCACTTTTACACTACACCTTTTACGCTATGCATTTGAAACAATTCTGAGCCGAATGACTTCCTAGTCACCTCGACTTAAAACCAACATCTTTTCGAACAAAACACAGGATCGCTCAGACGCGAACCTGTCATTTTACATATTGAATCGGCTGACTTATCGTCATTTTGGTTCGACTTTCTATAGCACATACACACGTAAAAGGCAAGCAATATTTGCTTTTTACTCGTTTTAACATCCTCAAATCGAGTAGCCTATCGCTATTTCGTTTTGACTCCTTTTCATATCACAACCTAACGATAAGCCCCTCAGCAACATACTGCTAATCTGGGCTAATCAGATGTGATCATACAAAACATTTTTACATCGAGATTAGAGATATGTTGACCTATCTCTACCTCAAAAGCCTCCCGTGTGTTTTCAGCTAAAAAACACGAGTCGAGTCTTGCACTTTTCTTTTTACACTTTATTTTGGGTTGCGAATGCGAGATCGAGTCTTTTCTTTCATTTTCGAGTCACTAAAGTCTAACGCTTTGCAGGTTTACCCACTTAAAGCCCCGGATACACGGCTCGCAGAAGAAACATGGATCCCCATTTCAACCTCCCAACCAATGAAGTTGCCCCTCCCTCGCACCTGCAATCACCCGTGACCGCTGAACACATCCAGTTGCTCAACGACAAGATCACCAATCTCACGTCTCAGCTTGAACTTTTGGCCGTTATGCAAAAGTTCGAGACCGAGAAGAGCGCTAGACTCCTCGCCAAGGCATCTACTCAACATGCTGAAAGCATTCAATTCTTGGAAGACAAAATGCGCAACTACAAGCCGGCCAAAGCTACAGGCCGTGGTCACAAAGGCAATATATCTCGAACCGCAGCAAAGACTAAACCAGTCAAGGCTGCCAACTCGCATGCACTAGCGGCATCGCCTGTGTTCATAACACAGCCTACGCTTGCTACACCCAGGCCAAAATCTGTCGGGCCATCCTCGTCGGAACAACGACGACGCTTTGACCCCCTCTACATGCCTTACTCCAAGGCATTGGAAAAACTCGTGAAGAGGAACCTTCTACGGCTTCCCAGCCCTACCAGCACACCTCCTAAGGACAAGAGGCCAAAGTCATGGAACCGAAACGCCTACTGTGAATTCCACAGGGGAAAAGGGCATGACACTGAAAACTGCTCCCGCCTAAGGAACACGATCCAAGACATGATCGACAACAAAACAATCGCGAAGCCGAACGCGGCTCCTAAGCCATCACGCCAGCATAACACACTCCATGCTCGTACTATCTTCGTGGGGACGCATCCCATTCTCAACTGCTCTCATCTGGTTCCTACAGATGGCCATGAAGTCAATGTCGTTTACGACATTACCAACGACTACGACGACAGCCCCAGGCGCATTCGCAAAACCAAAACAAAAACGAAAACAAAAGCAAAAGCAAAACATGCAGACGAGAAAAGAGTCTTCGTGCAGATCCCTTATCAATATCCCGTCAGACCATCCGATAGCAACGGTGAGGTTTCACAACCCCGACGCCGGTACGAGGCTCCTTTGAAGCTACTAGAACCACCAGGGTTCCCTTCAAAACTCAAAAACAAAAACAAAGGCAAAGGAATACTCACGGATACTCCTTCACCCGGCACAACCGTGCACGGAATCAAGGATACGCCACCCAAGCAACTCCCCAAAACAAAATCAAGCACTTCGATATGGCAACTCTTGCAGGACTCGCCAGGGCATCGCAAGGCCCTTCAACAAGCCCTACAAGTCACTCCAATCGCAACAAAGACTTCTCCGACACAACTTGTCAGCCACATCATCCGGGACTGGCTACCAGGTGCCATAACTTTCTCTGACGCGGACTTGCCACCCTTTGGGGATAGGCACCGTCTAGCACTCTACATAAACGCAGATTGTCGTGGCATGACATTACCCGTTACCCTCGTCGATAACGGCTCTGCAATGAACATTCTGCCTTTAGCAACCGCCATCAAACTGGGACTAAGGGAGAGTGATTTCACCCCCCGCGCCGGCAGCATAAAAGCATACGACGGTACGTGTCGCGACATAAAGGGTAGCATCTCATTATCCATCGTGACAGAATATGTCGTGACAGAAACCGAATTCCAGGTCATGGACATTCCCCCGGCATACAACATGTTGCTGGGCAGACCCTGGATTCACGATGCCCGAGCTATCACGTCAACTCTGCACCAGAAGGTTAAACTACCTCAGGACGGTGAAATCATCACCATCAGAGCCTCGAACTTCCGAGCCAAGCTTCGACGACTAAGGTCTAAAGAAGGCACCAACGAATCCACCGATGACGCAGGTGGTTTCATTTCAAGCATCTACACCTAAGGTTTAGGGTCCCACGTCATCATGACGCCAGGTCTTCTAAGCCAACCAGGACGCGCAACCACATTCCTAAATAGTGGACCTAGTTTAGGATATTAGAGTTTGTAGGGTTGTCCTAAGCTCTATAGTCTGAGCAATTTTCAAATGTAACTGTTTTTAACAACATTAATGACAAGAATGTTTTCGGTTACACTTTGCCTCGTTTTGCCTCTTTGCTTTTGCACGTTCTCTCTTGCACATTCTAACGTTTGCGATAACATTAAACAAAACAACATTGCATCATATAAATACATTGCAGGCACTGTTTCTAGACCCGAGCAGCCTCCCGTCACCAAAAATACGACAACCGTCAATACCAAAACACCCCGAGAACCCCAGGAGCCACTGGGAATTTCCTTAAGCATAGACAAAAATGTACATCCTCCAAGCTACTCACAAAAATCAAACAACACCCTCATCTGGTCTCGCAAAGACATACCCGTCTTTGACCAAACACCCCGCAACAACAAAAGCAGGGCATCAAGCCCATCAAACAAAATTCACAACCCCTCGTCCAAGCCAACAAAAACGCTAACTGGATATCAAACACAACCCCAGCCACCAAAAAAGGGCAAAATCCTAGTCTACACTGACTCCCGCAACCTAAACAAAGCGTGTCCAAAAAGACACTGACTCCTGCAACCCAAACAAAGCATGTCCAAAAGGCAACCTTTTACACATTAACATCCTCGTCGATAACACTACAGAAACACAAAAAACTCCACAATCAGTCAGGTGTCCAACCACCACGATCATAATACAGGAATACTCCTACTAACCACAAAAGACAACCACGCACCCCTCTCTCAAAGCTTCAAAGTCACCACTAATACCACAACATACAAAGCCCATGTCTACGACCTACAAGGACCCACAGACACGTTACCCAACCTTTCGTCCCTGCTAAACAAACCCCTATACATCCAGATACTGCCCATTGGCGCAAAACAACGCAACAAACCCGCATATACTCATGCTTCCAACCACACTGGGGGCTGAACATACAAAACCCTGGTATCAAACCATGCCTAACTACAAAACGACCAACACCCACGAAACATTCTGCAATGTATTTATAAGATGCAAACAGACAAAATGTTAAAAATCGCAATTCACGGACCGTCATGTCCTTAAACATGTACCACGGGCCGGCATGCCCTTAAACGTGTACTTCCTACAAAACACAATTCACGGGCCGGCATGCCCTTAAACGTGCAACTCCACCAAAGCATTCCATGGACCGACATGTCCTTAAACGTGTACAAACACAATTCTACGGGCCGGCATGCCCTTAAACGTGCACTCTCTCACAAAAAAGCAAAAACATTTCACGGGCCGGCATGCCCTTAAACGTGCACCCCTCTTCTGCAAACATATTTCTTGGGCCGGCATGCCCTTAAACGTGCACATTCTCCACAAAAATCATAATAGCATTTCACGGACCGACATGTCCTTAAACGTGCACCCCTTGTACAAAAATCAAAAAGAAATTCCTGGGCCGGCATGCCCCTAAACGTGCACATTCAACACAAAATGCAACTCTGAACTACGCCGGTCTGATTCCACTCACGTGGATACGTAGGCAGCTTTGCAAAAAGCGCGACCACCATTCAACACAAAAACGACGCGCCCAAATCTTAAAAAGGTCGAGGGCATAGTCAACACAGAATATACATCTGCCACTCAAGGCAGGCAATATTCAACACAAAAACGACGCGCCCAAAGCTTAAAAAGGTCGAGGGCACAGTCCACACAAAAATAACACGTCTGAAGCTTAAAAAGGTCGAAGACACAGTCAACACAAACGCAAGATCATGATCCAAAGCTTAAAAAAGTCGAGGATATAACTCTATTTACAAAACAGCAAACGAGGCAAACGTAAACGAAAACGTTCATTTCATTAACAATTGTCAAAACCAGTTACGTTTTGGATTTTCCGTCTCTAGAGCAAAAGACAAAACTACGACCTCCGATGTCCTCTTAGGTCTTAGGAATGACGAAGCAAACTACAATGTCACCAGGACTTAGAGTTGACGACGAACTACAACAAGGTTCCTTCGACGCCATCAGCTGCACATGCTAATCTCGACATCCCTGCCTTTCCATGGACCACGGATCACAGGAGGAGGCAACGACTTTTATGACACCCAAGCACCACCCTCCCAGACAACGCATCGCCCGACCGCAAACCCTCGCCATCACGGCAGTTACACCCCTTTTTGCACTAAAAACACCTCCCCTTACTCAAAAGCACGCAGCCGTGTATCACAACACCTCGTTTTACACCCCTGCTTTACGTCTTTTTTGTTTTTCACATTCAAAAAACCCGTCGTCCTCAAACACACTTTCAGCTTCACGCAGATTACAATTCTCGCATTTTGCAACTCATATTTCAAAAGCACAATTTTGATATTGCGTTTTCATCAAAACACTTTTTGCAAACTGCATACATCATTTTGTCAAGACACGTTTCACGCATGTTTTCACATAAAGCATGATGCATTTTCTTGAAACAACATTTTCACGAATTTCAAACACATAATCTCAATCGAGATTCATATTTTCGCACGACTAACATTACATTGCAGGTCTCAAAGCACAGCCGCAAGCAGGGGCAGCCAACGACCACAATCACCTAACGGCATCCATGCAAAGACGCTAACACAAGACATTTCCTGTACTGTACGACGCAACTCCTCACGCAATGTCTCAAGGCAGACCTGGTAGTCACCTGGCCTCCGTCCCAGCCTGTACCTCGGCCGCCACCTGCAAAGCAAAAGATCAGCTCGCTGGGGGCTAAAATTAAAAGCAGCTACAACAAGTTTGACTAACGTTTCACGCTGAAACCTAAGTCAAACTGGGGGCTAAAATCAAAAGCAGCTACAACAAGTTTGACTAACGTTTCACACTGAAACCTAAGTCAAACTGGGGGCTAAAATCAAAAGCAGCTACAACAAGTTTGACTAACGGTTTACTCTAAAACCTAAGTCAAACTGGGGGCTAAAATCAAAAGCAGCTACAACAAGTTTGACTAACGGTTTACTCTAAAACCTAAGTCAAACTGGGGGCTAAAATCAAAAGCAGCAACAACAAGTTTGACTAACGGTTTACTCTAAAACCTAAGTCAAGCGGGGGCTAAAATCAAGCGACTACAACAAGTTTGACTAACGGTTTACTCTAAAACCTAAGTCAAGCGGGGCTAAAATCAAAAGCAGCTACAACAAGTTTGACTAACGGTTTACTCTAAAACCTAAGTCAAACTGGGGGCTAAAATCAAAAGCAGCTACAACAAGTTTGACTAACGTTTCACACTGAAACCTAAGTCAAACTGGGGGCTACACCATATAATACAGATTCACAAAAATCAGGATCAATTTTTGCTTTTCCCGCAAAAGTCACAAAAATCAGGATCAATTTTTGCTTTTTCCGCAAAAGTCAAACAACCAAACACGTACACTCTTTTACGAGTCACAAAAACAATTCACACTCTTTTACGAGTCTCACAAAAACACTAAACCTCTTTTACGAGTCAAACAAAACACTAAACCTCTTTACGAGTCAAACAAAACACTAAACCTCTTTACGAGTCAAACAAAACACTAAACCTCTTTACGAGTCCCACAAAAGCACCAAGCCTCTTTACGAGTCACGCAAAAACACCCAAACCTCTTTACGAGCCCAACAAAAGCACTAAGCCTCTTCAACGAGTCAAATACATAAACACAAAGCCTCTTTTACGAGAATGACATTGAAGCACAAACACCAGATCAAGCATGCAACAAGCACTCAACATCAGCAACCATCTCAAGTACGCAGCAAGCATTCAACATGCAAAGTCGGCTAGACTACAAAACGCCGTCATGCATCGTTCAAACATTTGCAACCGCCTCAAGCAAAGCACCAGCAAGTAGCACAAGCACTCGCACACAAGCACAAGCAAAGCACCATCCAGAAGCATCCAAGCAACACGCAGGCTGGCAGGCCTCTAAATATGCAGGACCGTCATGTCCTTAAACATGTACCGTCCCTCCCCGCATTTCCCGGCACTAAGTCCTCGTCTCTCCCCGAGACACATACTTAGCGCCGCCAGGTAGTATCGAGACTGTAGTGGTCCGGATACTATCTTTTTAAGTTTGATTAGCGCTTTAGTCCAAGCTCAGTCAAACTGGGGGCTCTGTAGATACCCGTATCCGTACCCTCCAAAAAGCAACCCGATGATGAAAATGGACTTTTATGCATGTTTTATAAATAGACGAAACGGTACAAAGTGTCTAAAACATTTTAGTCGTTTTTAACGTATTTATTTAGAATTGCATATTTCGTAAAATGAGCATTAGTTTTGTCGTGCTATTTCAAGCCGAGACGCACGACACGATTAATCTCTCACAAAAACAATCCCAAAACAGCCCACAAAAGCAACCTACAAAAACGGCCTCACAAAAACAACCCGCAAGTCACAAAATACGCGCTCAAAACGAGTCAACACGACTCCCGAGTCAAATTTTCGTAAAATCAAATTTTACGATATTACAAAATAATACAACCCAAAACAACTTTATTTCGAGCCAAAACCGAAAAACACGACAAAAACCGAGACGCGAAACACGAAATCGTAAAAAAACAACTTTAGCCCAAAAAGGATTAAAAGCTTTTGGACTTTAACAAACTAGCCACCCTAAAAATCCACCTAAAAACAGCACCCGTCAAAATTGAAAAAAGCGGCTCAGCAGACAACAAAAAAACAAGTCGTAAGTTGACAAACGACTTGAAAACAAGTCGTCTATCAACAGACGACTTTTTTTTAAGTCGTCTGTCAACAGACGACTTGTTTTCAAGTCGTCTGTTGACTTCCGATTTGTTTTGGCTTCTGGGCCTTGCTGTTTGCTTTTGCACGAGCCCAATCCATTCTCCTCCCTATATATACCCACACGCACAACACCTTAAACACACACCTTAAGCAACGTACTCTACATTGCACTCACACTTAGCATTTTCGAATTGTCGTCTTTGCATTTTAAGTTAAACACTTTACCTTCGGATTAGACTCGGACAAGGGTTACATTAACCCAACCCGATATTGGCATAACGAACCCGTATTCGCAATACGGTTGTAGTAATTCGGATTCCTAATCCGTCTAAACCCCGCCAATATCGTATAAACAAACGACTCACTGTCACTAAAGCAAACCGACTTTACATTTTACACTTAAGCAAATTCTCATGCATGCATTAAATTACGACTAAACACGAATTCGACATTAATTTGTACCATTTCACTAGTCTTTTAAACATGCAAAACTGAGGGTTTTCAAAATACTAGAATTAGACAAAAGTCGGAAAATAACGTTTTATATTAATTCAAATCAATGAATTATTATTTCTCGTATATTTCCTAAAGCAAAACGTCGTTAATTTTAACGACTCACATGCATTGCCTTGCATTTTTATCGAGTCATATTCGCACTTGTACGTAGCGTTTTATTTGCTCACACATCGAAATTAAGCACTTGTTTTCAAATCAGTAAAGACTACTTTACGTAGGCTTTTGATTTCAGTTTTTCATAAAACGTTTTGATTAACTTTCAAAAGTAACCTTGCCCCGAATCCACTCTGGTTTCACAATAACCTTAGGAGGAGAGGTATCGACGCGCCTTGAATTCTAAGACACGCGTCTTATAATTTAAGACGCATTGAAAAGGTCCAAATTCCTTTAAAATTTGGTGGCGACTCCAAAAGCAATTTCAAATCGATTTTCAAGCATTTAAGCAATGATATCCCCCATAGCAATATTCGCACACTTTTGCACTTACGCAAATTTTCTCGCGTAGCGCCTTGCTCCTATTCGAGCAGGCTCGCGCGAGGCGTCGAGATAGGTCCGATCCGGGTACCTTCACTCAGCCACCTCCTTCATACTGTCCAGAGCTTTCTCCAAGTCTGTGCAGGCCTGCTCTTTCAGAGCAAGCTTGTCCTCCAGCGCAGTTACACGGTTCCCAGAAGTGGATAAAATGTGCCCCAAGCTTGATATACAATCAAGAGTCTGCAAATTTTATGGTGTAAGGTACAATAGTGGTAGAGTTATCATGAGCATTTGTACTAGAAGTAAGTCAGTTCTTACACGAAAGCGAGTGAGTGGCTCACGACGGGATTCTGAGAATCGATCCCAATCGGATCTGGGTCGAACCTTTTTCGCTTGTTGGATGATGTTCTCCACGCTTTGTTGATGGCGTCTTTGGGCGAAAATGTTCCTGGTAATGACAAACCTTCAATTTCCTCTATTTTCCTCTTCTTTGTTTTCTTGTCTGGTGTACTCTTCTCCAGCTCAACTGAACCTTCCCTTAGGCTCTTCAACCTTCACCAAACCTGGAGTAGGAATACTGTAGGAACAAGCGGTGGCTTCACATCCGCCCCACCAGAATGGCGTCCATCTTCTCCTGGAGAAGACTAGGATTGAGTCTACCCCTAGTGAATGGCTTAGAAGATTCACCTAGCATAGACCACATTCGTCTTAGAACTACAGATCCAGATCAGACTTAACCAAAAAAGAAAAATTAAGAGACTCACCCTTGATGGCAGAAACCATAGGCACATGCACCTTCACCGTCTTCTTTGCTGGCCTACAGAATGTGGGGAAAGCTGTCTTGTTATCCTCTTCAGACCAGGTCGTCTCCTTGAGGGGCAGAGCCATGAACGTAGCAATCCTAGCCTTGGAATCCTCGCTTGGCACAGGCTGCCAAGAATCCGCTAGAAAACGTAAAACATAAGAAACCCTCAGACTCAAACAGAATAGAAAAGCTAGAAACAGCAGATCTGAATCAGAAGTGACTAACCCCTCTCAGCGATGGGATAGTCCAGACACTCGTTATTCCCAAGAGTATCACTTTTTAGGAAAAGAAAACCTGTCTTCCAGTCTTTATCATCCCCAGTATCAGGGTGCTCAACCAGATTGCTCTGGCCCTTCCTGATCCTGAAGATGAATCTTCCGCGGCCTTGAGCCCTTACAGAGTAGACGTTCTTCAGATCTTGTACAGTCAGTTGTAGCCTGAATTTTGTGCAGAGTTTATCAACCAAGCAAATAATTTTCCACATGCTTGGCATAAGTTGGCAAGGGGCAAGCTTCATTGAAGAGAGCACCCCACTGATCCAAGAATTACAGGGAATTCTCAGACCGGCCCTAAAGGGAAACTCATGGATGCAGATCCAACCTGGACAAGTCCAGGAAGCCGTAACATAGTCATCACAGGGAACAAATATCTCAGCAGATTCAGGCACAATATGATGATCTTTGAGATGTTTTACGATTGATTGGCTGAGTGTGTTTTTGGTTTCGTCATCAAAAGAGTCACCTTTGATGAACTTATGATCACCATACATGATTTCGTTGATTTCAAGGATCTCAAGATCAATCACTTTTTCAGCCATGGTTTTTGATTTAATTTTGGTTTGATAAAGATGAAGATGACAAAGGAAGAAGATGATGAACAGTGGAGGTAAAAAATAAAGCTTGCAAGATGAAAATCTCGAAAAATTACTGGAGCCTCCTATTTATACTCGAAGGTAAAAGAGTTCAAGTGGGATTAGGATTTTACCGTTGGTAAAATTCGAAACAACCCCAGAAAAAGCCGTTGGTACTGTGCAGAAGTCAAATCAGGTTTTAATTCTCACCCACCTCTGATTTAAACATTATCTCTTTGAATGTTGTGCACAAGTCTGGCTAGGTACATAGTTGTTGTTTAAATTTATAGCCGTTGTCTCTACTCTAGTCTGTTCTGTATAGAAGTGTTTGTACATGATTGTTTCCTCAAGCTTGCTGAACACTGCACTTGAGAAAACAAGGGGCATTTGTTATGACCAGATTTTACACAGCCCAGAATTGGCAGTTCTGGATAGATGTCAAGAATATGGTACAGAGCAGGATAGAAGGACAAATGGCGGTTACAGCCCAGAACGGATCAGAAGAGGCGTGGCAGTTATGGTCAGCAGAGGTCAACTATGACGGTTACAAAGATCATGGGATAATGGAAGATATTTCAGCTGAGGAGAAGTGGAGTCAATGGAGGTTATTTAACCGCCAAGCATAATGGAAGTCATGGAAACGTGCCCTAGAAAATAGGAACTGATTTTGCAGCTTGATTAGCCTATATATAGAGGCTCATTTGTACATTTTCATTCATCTTTTTACTCTCATTAGCATACTTAAGCACTAGAAAATATACTACAAAATACTACGGTAAACTACAGTCAGTTCTGTACGAATTGCTACAGAAGTGATCCCTTTCATGATTGTGATACGTAATCTCAACTCGATATTAATAAAAGTACTCCTGGCTTGGTAGCCCGCATGATTTTCCCCATCTTCTTCTGGAGACCTGCGTCATCAAATCCTTGTGTCCTTAATTCTGTCCCATATAGCTCAGTTCTGTTCTGTTCCGCAAATAATACTAGTTGATCCACTTTTGTCCATTTTCATACTTGTTACGTTTCTACCAAAACACCGGTGACGACATAACAATTACCATAGTCTCTAACCATAACCGGTTGAGAACCCAAAGGCGGCATCCGTCCAAACTAGGACGTCGTAACTCCTCACGCACGAGCCATAACCGTACCCGTACGCACACTAGTCTCGAGCTTACAATAATCAACTCAATAACCTGAGTCAACTCAATCTCAACATTATCCATCATCCAACAATACCAAATCAAACATCATTATCACCAAAACATTATACAAGGCTCAACAATGTCAATACAACTCATAATCTCAACATGAATTCTAACCTCAACGCAACAACATATCAAGTACGGAGTAATTAGCAATGAAAAGCCTATGAAATCATACTCAAAACATTACCCATCTCAGGATACCATACCCTAGCATCAAACTATCACAACAAATATCAAACAAATGATAAAACAACCTAGACATGCTTCTAGACTCAAAATAATATGACACCGACTCCAAACAAGCAGATATGATCATATGAACACAACAACACAAGTAAAAGGGGACCCTAGACACTAAAACAGTCCGAAAGCGGATAAAAATATAATATTTCATAACTTACTAAATAAAATATATACGACTACCAGCTCGATATACCACATACCTATTTGACGACACAGCAACCTTAGCCATAATTACAACTATACTTGATTAACTTTACACAACAAGTAATTCCAATTGATCAATTATACAAATAATTAAATGATTACCGAACTAGTGAAACGTATACTCAAAACACGAACATGGTGATTATACTTGCATTTACATAATTAATTACAAATTAGTATACTACATGCACTAACTCCACGCAAGCTTATCATGCATAAGACCCTTAATATATTTATATTTATACATATATAAAAGTACGAATAATTTTAAAGATAAGCCTAACTCAAATCAATTCACTACAATTAAGTTAGTTTAGTTTAGAATTTTCTTCTAATATCCATTATGTCCTAAATAACATGGGCTTAATGTAGTTAAGGCTTATACAAACACTCGCTTTATCATTAGTTCCAAAAACCAAACCATGACTTATAGGTAATGTTTACGCAAAGTCAAAGGAGTCATGTTTACGCAAAGTCAAAGGTATGGTCTTTGATTCACTCTTTTATTATAGTTAGAAGGATATATTCATCCATCATCATGACTTATTTTACACACATAAAGAACGGTGACATACATTACGAATCTCCCAAAAACAGAGTAGTCTTAACACACTCGATCATGCATCAAATTTTCGACAGAACCACTGACGCAACCGACTAATACAAGGATATTACCTTCTAAACTCGACAGTTCACAACGTATTATACACATCCTAGCAATGATTTCAGAGACATAATACTACACCGAGACATAACAGAACACATAAACTTTAATGTAACGTAATATCGAGTAACGTCGTCACCGTTACCTTTTCGCGCTAATCCTCAATTGAGTCGTCCACCACGTACGTGTCAGCGTCAGGATCGTCCTGGTTCAGTCCTACGATCGATTAGGGAGAAAAACGGGTATAAATAAGAGTTACGATATCGACAAATGATCCGAAGCTTAATCAAACGAAACGGAGTATAGCTTACCTTGTTGAGAAGAGGATGAAGAGAGGATAATTATGACGCAAGAACGGAGTAAAACGGTTAAGAAACGAAAGAGAAAGGAAGGATTAAAGAGGAGTGTTAATGGAGGTATTATAACGAGCGAGGAAGACGAAGAAGGCAGGGAGTTTATACGGAGTAACTAATTAATGTTTTAGGGTTTTCTTAATATATACGTTTTTAATATGGAGTATTAGCTTATCTTTTACTCTTATTAAAAATCTAATACTTTTGATAAAATAAATAAATTTAATTTAACTTTAACCAAATTTTGATTAAAATAGTTGAAAACATACAAATTAAGTTAAATGTGATATTTTATAAAATACTAGTACATATGATAATAAATATTTATAACCATAGAAAATATTATTAATTTTTACAATTTTACTATTATTTACTATTTTTATATTATAAAGTAATAATATTATTTTCCAAATAATTTATTAATTTTTAGTATCAAATAGCATTTAAAATATTATATAAATGAAAAGGCTCAAAATTAGCTTTAAAACTATTAAAATATAAGGTATTATGAAAAATAAATATAGTTTTAAATAAATTTTTGAATTAAAATATATTTTAACTTAACCTTAAAAACACGGGGTGTTACAAAGACTGCAAGCAAACATAATACACGTTATAAAAGAAAAGGAGAAACAAAACAACGAAGCACTACGAAATCAAACCCTACCTCCATCAGAAGATCAGGGCCCACGAGCGACACATTTGAATCCTCGTCAATCCGGTCAGGACGCACCGCGTCCCTCAAGTATCGGATCAGCAACCCCAGAGCAGGGGTCACCCAATCGAAATCGCCCAGGCGCGTCATGTCTGACAGGGCCATCAGCACAGCCGTCGACGCTCGCTCCCCCTTGTCGCCAAAGTGGGTGGCCGTCAGGAACCACCACAACCACAATGGCCCTACGCTCGGCGCCGCCGAGTAGACCCCTTCTTCTTCCTCTTCCCCTCGAAGAAATCGGCAAACCATACAGTCCGAGGCTGAAACGTGTGCTCCTCACCTACCCCGCACCTAACCCCGTCACCGATCAACCGCACGACGCGTGGGCTATCAATAGGAGGGCGCTCACGTCCCCAGTCAAGCACGCCCTCACCATGAGGCAACCTCGTGACAACCGCCCACGAAGAAGGGGTCACGCCAACCTCGTAACCAGGCATGTGGAAGGTGTTGGTCGTATCCCAAAACCTATCCAGCAACGCCCGGAGCACAGTAAGACGCGAGTTCACCCGCTTACCCCGTACCTCTCTCCATTTTTGCACCAGGGGACCGAGAGCCGTCCCGAGCACTATGTCCCGCTCCTCCTGTGTAAGCCTTTCGTCAAACACGTCGAACACCGTCCGAAACCCAGAGAAGGTCCTCATCGCGCCTAACGGGAAGCCGACCTTCACTCGGATCGACAAGTGCTCCAAGCGAATCCTTGGCCACCTGCGACCACAAGCGCGGACCGTGGGGATAATTAGGCCTCTCGCCCAGCTCGTCAACCATCCCCATGAAAACCTCCGTTGCAGCCTCAAGAGCCGCCGCATCTCCGTCTCGAGCCTGACCCCCGACCTCTGCCTCAGCCTCTGCCTCGTCCTCAGCCTCATCCTGAACCTGGCCCTGAACCTGACCCTCGGCCTCGAAACGGCGGCGGCGATAATGCTTGGCCCGCGGCGTCGGCCAGGCGGCGGCCGCGACCAGCGGCCCGGCCTCGGCCGCCAATCTCGTTAGGAGCACTGCTCCTGCGTCGCTCGAACTCCCGACTCGGAGGGATCCTCGTATGCGGCTCCGGACCCCGAGGACGCCCACGCCTCCGCGTAACCTCAACAGGGGCCCCCCCTGCTCCAACCTCCTCAAAAACATCGGCGGCCTCAGCCTCGTCCCGGTCACCACCCTCTGCAGCAGCACGAGCTCTACGTCGTGGCCTACTGCTGCCCTCACCAGATGCCACATCCACCTTCCGCTTCGGCCTCGGGTTCCTCCGAGTCTCACCTCGACCTCTACCACGGCCCCCTCCAGGAGCGCGCGGCGCCTGGCAACGCTGCGGCCGCCCCCGCGAAGACCCCGCAGCAACACCACGACCTCTGCCTTGGCCCCCTCCCGGAGCCACAGGCGTCCGCGGCAGCTTACGGCCACGCTCCGCGAGACCACAGTTGCGCACCTCGGCCTCTGCCACGGCCTCCCCCAGGAATCCCAGGCGTCTCCACAGCAGCGCCACGTCCGCGCCCCTGCAAAGACTCTGAAACGACACCCTGGACCTGACCTCGACCACCAATAGGAGACCTCGACGACTTCGGCCAGCGGCTCACCACCACTAGCGCCCGGCGAAAGACCACTGGCGCTTCAACGGCAACCTCCTCTCGTGCGCCACTAGCTGAAAGAGCCGGTGACTCCGTAGCAACGTCACGACCCGCACCACTAACTGACGGCTCAGGGCCACCAGGGACAACACCGTGCCCCAAACCACTAGTAGAAGGCCCAGACGACTCACTACCAGCCCCTGCGCCACTAGCAGAAAAGGCAGGGGACGACCCAGCAGGACCCTGCCACTCACTCCCTGGCGTCGTAGAAGCTCCCGGCATCGTAGAAGCTCCTGGCGTCTGAGGGAGAAAAGCTCTAAACAAGTCCGACTGTGACGGACCGTCAGAAACCTCCAGAGAAGCTGGCATCCCCGAAGTAGGAGTACGCTCGTCCCCCGGGACAGTAAAGTTGACACCGGCCAACACCCGATCCATAGAACTGGAAGTAGGTGCAGAAGGCGCAGGATCACCTGCACAAAATTCAAGGGGCATACTCAGACAACGGCAGCAGCAAAATCACCTAGGAAAACAGAATCACGCAAAAATGACAGAAAGCAAGCATTAAGGCCTACATTATCTACAGATAAGGCCAAAACGAAGCAGAAGCACAAAAGAGCATATTTTATGACACGTATACGGTATACACGTCATACAAGGCCAAGTCAGGAGCAAGCACGCGCAAAAGCAGCAGATAACTAGCCAAAAACAACAGAAGACAAGCCTTTTTAACCTAAAAATGGCAGAAAAGGGAAAAACGCTACAGAAAGCCAGAAACCCATATTTTCTGAGACAGACCCAACCCATAAATCACAATAAGCACGCGCAAAAAATTTCATGCGAAAACGATGTCCCGAACACCTCGACTGAATAGCTTTTACAAAACACCTCCAAACTACAAAAACGGCCTTTTCTTGACCATAACTCAACCCTAAAAGCCCCCACTTCCCACAAAACAACCCCCTAGCCAACGCAGACGACGTACATTACCATACACTCCATGAACGAGGCACGAAAAACGAGAAAAAACGGTTTTTTTTAGAAACCTAGCCTAAACTACAAAAAACGCTCCAAAAACACCCCCAAACCATACATTCTCTACAAAACAGGACCAATTATGTACCATGCTAGCCATAACAATGCAATACAGAGAATTCGGGCAAGTTTCGGAACCGAAAATTTCGACCAAAATTTCGGCCCCTATACCAAATCACACGAAAATCACGGTTTTTCGAGCCGTTTTTCGCACACAAGCCACCCAAACCTCCACACGAGCATACTACAACATTTTCAAAATAACCAAGCCACTCGGGATCGCCTCACGCTACAAAAACAGAGCACAAACCCCGACTTTACCCCCTTTTACACGGTTTTCCACCCAAACGAACCGCTTTTCGTGCCCATTTCAACAAAACGAACTCACCAACACATTATGCTACTAATGGGTAAGCTACACTGAAATTTTGAGCCATTTTCGAGACGTTTTCAAAAATGACCAAAATGCCCTTCTATTCAAAACGCACGAAAATCGAGGCCACAAGTCGGGTTTTCGCGAGCAATCAACAAATGGCAGCAACACAAGCCCCATATGACTCCCAAGCATCAAGTTCAAACAAAGACGAAGGCTAAAACCGAGTCAAACCGATAAATTCGGCCTAAACCCTAGAAAACGGATTTTCAAGCTAAAACCGACTCAAACCAAATTCAAAACACGAAAAACCAAGTGAGTTGAGTACGTACCTTGGTCCATGACGAATTGTAGGAGTCAGAAAATCGATTTTTGATCAAGAAAATCGCCAAGACGAGTTTTAAAGGTTTTCGATTTTGTTTTTGTTTTTTACGGATGAAAATGAGCCAACTCTCTCTCTCCCGTGTTTTAACCAAGAAACACCAAACAAAAATCTAATCGCCTGTAAACAGGCGATTAACTTTTAATTCGCCTGTTTACAGGCGATTATAATTTTATTTTATGGGTTTCAGTTTTATGTTGGGCTGGTTTTCCTCGGCTCAATACACTTTCAACCCATTTCAAACACAATTTAAACCCAACACAAAAACACGTAGCCTCCTTACGAGACGTTCATAAAAACCTAGCCCTTTTTTATGAGAAACACAAAAACACGTAGCCTCCTTACGAGACGTTCATAAAAACCTAACCCTTTTTATGAGAAATACAAAAACACGTAGCCTCTTTACGAGACGTTCATAAAAACCTAACCCTTTTTATGAGAAATACAAAAACACGTAGCCTCCTTACGAGACGTTCATAAAAACCTAGCCCTTTTTATGAGAAACACAAAAACACGTAGCCTCCTTACGAGACGTTCATAAAAACCTAACCCTTTTTATGAGAAATACAAAAACACGTAGCCTCCTTACGAGACGTTCATAAAAACCTAACCCTTTTTATGAGAAACACAAAAACACGTAGCCTCCTCACGAGACGTTCATAAAAACCTAACCCTTTTTATGAGAAATACAAAAACACGTAGCCTCCTTACGAGACGTTCATAAAAACCTAACCCTTTTTATGAGAAACACAAAAACACGTAGCCTTCTCACGAGACGTTCATAAAAACCTAGCCCTTTTAATGAGAAGTACAAAAACACGTAGCCTCCTCACGAGACGTTCATAAAAACCTAGCCCTTTTTATGAGAAACACAAAAACACGTAGCCTCCTTAAGAGACGTTCATAAAAACCTAGCCCTTTTTATGAGAAGTACAAAAACACGTAGCCTCCTTACGAGACGTTCATAAAAACCTAACCCTTTTTATGAGAAATACGAAAACACGTAGCCTCCTCACGAGACGTTCATAAAAACCTAGCCCTTTTTATGAGAAACACAAAAACACGTAGCCTCCTCACGAGACGTTCATAAAAACCTAGCCCTTTTTATGAGAAGTACAAAAACACGTAGCCTCCTTACGAGACGTTCATAAAAACCTAGCCCTTTTTATGAGAAACACAAAAACGCGTAGCCTCCTTAAGAGACGTTCATAAAAACCTAGCCCTTTTTATGAGAAACACAAAAACACGTAACCTCCTTTACGAGACGTCCGTACCAGCGCAAGCCGGCGCTTAAGCGGCTACGACTAGGAGCGCAAGCGGCGCAAGCGGCACGACCACTAGCGCAAGCCGGCTGGCGGCACAGCCGGCGCAAGCAAAGCACAAGCAAGGAGCGCAAGCCAGAAGCGCAAGCAAAGCACAGCCAGGAGCGCAAGCCAGAAGCGCAAGCAAAGCACAAGCAAGGAGCGCAAGCCGGCGCAAGCGGCACGCCAGGAGCGCAAGCGGCCTGGCGAAGCACAAGCAAAGCGCCAGCTGGGAGTACTAAAGCCACATGCAGGCTGACATGCCCTTAAACATGTAGGACCGTCATGTCCTTAAAAACATGTCGTCCCTCCCCGCATTTCCTGGCGCTAAGTCCTCGTCTCTCCCATAAGACACATGCTTAGCGCCGCCAGGTAGTATCAAGACTGTAATGGTCCGGATACTATCTTTAAGTTTGACTAACGCTTTGTCCAAGCTCAGTCAAACTGGGGGCTCTGTAGATACCCGTATCCGTACCCCCCAAAAACGAACCCGATGACGAAAAGGACTTTCATGCATGCTTTTAAAAGAGTCGAAACGGTACAAAAGTGTCTAAAACATATTTAGTCATTCTTAACGTATTAATTTGAACTTGCATAATCATAAAAATGAATGTCACTCTTAGTCATTATAAGCACGACACAGGAACGTCCCATTACGACGAGCCACCAAAAACAGCCTAACCAGCTACAAAAAGGCCCAAAATCACAAAAACGACCCAAAACGCACACTAACGCAACACGTAAAACGGGCCAAAGTGCGTCCCGTGTCACATTTTCACAATACTAGGCTCTATAAAACCACAAAATAATATAGTTCAATATTTTTTTATTTCAAGCCAAAACCGAAAAACACGACAAAAACCGAAACACGAAAACCGAAATTCGGACCAAAACAAAACGACCCAAAAGACTTAACCCATAAGTTAATTACATCACAAAACACCATCATTACACCCTAATACGTCACTTAACAAAGGCGGCTTAAAACAGCCCACCAAAACAAAAATAAAATCGCAAGTTGACAGGCGATTAAAAATTTAAACGCCTGTCAACAGGAGATTATATTTTTGTTTCATACCAGCCGCCTTTTGTTTTTCTTACAAAATTCAGCCCAAACAAAATATAAAACGCCTGTACACAGGCGATTTATATTTTGTTCACCCTCAAACCAGCCAACCTCTATAAATACCAACCCCCTTCATTCATTTCAACAACAATCGGTTTTACAAAACACATTAACACACTCACAAAATCCACTCAAAAATACCGTCTTTGCATTTTCGAAAGGTAAACATTTTACCTACGCTTTGGGACGTTTGAGACTCGGACAAAGGGGTTACATTAACCCCAACCCGATGTTGGCATTAGCGAAGCCGTATTCGTAATACGGTTGTAGCAATTCGGATTCGTAATCCGTCTAAACCCCGCCAATATCGCATAAATAACGACTCATTATCACTAATGCAAACCGACGTCACTTTTATAATTATGCAAGTCCTCATTCATGCATTAAATTATGACTAGAATCACGGATCCAACACTAAATTGTACCGTTTCGTAGAGTCTTTTAGCATGTCAAAACTGAGGGTTTTTTACAAAATCTTAAGAGTCAAAATATGAGGTTGGAAAATAACGTTTATAGTAATAATTTAGTCAATAAATTATTATTTGACGTACATTTCCTATAGCTATATGTCATTATTTTGACGATTTTACATTATTTATGCATTTTTATTGAGTCATACTTATTCGCACTTGTACGTAGCGTGACTTTTAGCCCAAATGTCGAAATTAAGCAAATGTTTTCAAATTAGTAGAGACTACTTTTATGTAGGCTTTTTGATTTCAGTTTACAAAAATACATTTTTGTCAAAACTTTTGAAAAGTAACCTCACTCCGAATCCCTTCTCTGGTTTCAAACCTCAGACGGATAGGTATCGACGCACCTTGAAATCTGAGACACTCGTGTCTTGTATTTCAAGACGCGTTGAATAGGTTCCAAATTCCTTTAATATTTGGTGGCGACTCCGAAAATACATTTTTCAAAAAGGATTTTTCTACTTTTCTTTTTTGGTCACAAATTCATGCAATGATCTCCCCATTTTTACAAAACTTCGCACTTTTTCCTGCGAGGCGCATTCACACCGGCGCCCGCCACTGGCGGCGAGGGCGAGTAGGCGTCAATAGGTTTTCCCACGCGATTTTCCCGGTACCTTCAGAAGGCTCCTATTTATATGCAAGGGTAAAAGAGTTCAAGTGGGATTAGGATTTTACCGTTGGTAAAATTCGAAACAACCCCAGAAAAAGCCGTTGCTACAGTACAGGACGTCCAATCAGGTTTTAATTCTCTCCTACTTCAGATTTAAACGTTATCTCTTTGGATATTGTGCATAAGTCTGGCTAAGTACATGGTTGTTGTTCAAATTTATAGCCGTTGTCTCTACTCTAGTCTGTTCTGTATAGATCTGTTTGTACAGGGTTGTTTCCTCAAGATTGCTGAACGCTGCACTTGAGAAAACAAGGGGCATTTGTTATGACCAGATTTTACACCTTCCAGAATTGGCAGTTCTGGATAGACATTGCGAGTATGGTACAGAGCAGGTCAGAAGAGCAATGGCAGTTATAGCACAGAACAGGTCAGAAGATGAATGGCAGTTATGGTCAGCACAGGTCAACCACGACGGTTACAAAGATCATGGGATAATGGGAGAAGTCATCAGCTGAGCAGAAGTGGAGTCAATGGAAGTTATTTAACCACCAAAGATAGTGGAGATCATGGGAGAAGTGCCCTAGAAAATAGGAACTGATTTGCAGCTTGATTTGCCTATATATAGAGGCTCATTTGTACATTTTCGATCATCTTTTTACTCTCATTAGCATACATAAGCACTAGATAAACACAATACGATAATTATACTCAGTTCTGTACGAATTGCTACAGAAGTGATCATTCTTACAGTTGTACTCTGTAACCCCAACTCTGATATTAATAAAAGTACTCCTGGCTTGGTAGCCCGCAGTTTTCCCCATCTTCTTCTCGGGGCTTCTGCGTCATCAAATCTCTGTGTCCTTAGTTCTGTCCCATATAGCTCAGTTCTGTTCTGTACCGCAAATAGTACTAGTTGATCCACTTTTCACCATTTTCATACTTGTTAAGTTTTTACCAAAACAATATCCGTCTTAAATTAAGACGGGTCAAATATTTCGAATAAGACAAAAAACAAGTGAATAGAATAGACGTAATAAATTTGTTTTTTATATGTAAGTGGGAGAGTATTTGACTCGTCTTAAGTTTAAGATGGATAACCCGTCTTAAGCTTAAGACGGATAACCCGTCTTTGGTAATACTTATTGCATTTCGATTAACTTTTTTTATCAACTCTTAATACACCAACTTTTGTATCTCATCTTTCAATATTATACTATCTCGATCTTTAATCGGTTATTTGGATAAAACGAAAATTATAATTCACATGCTTTCACCCCGTTATTGATATTTAAAAATAAAAAATTGTGATCTTCACCCTTAAATAATCAGTTAAAAATGAGAATAATATAATGTTAGAAGATTAGCGTAAAGATTGATTTACTGAGAATTAATCAATATATTTATGGATGATCATTAATATATTGATTTATTCATGTGAAATATTCTTAAGTCTTTGTAAAGACGAAGTTATTCATTTTAATGTTGAGATGTACTACGTAGTATAGAGTATTTCGCATTGTTTTTCCTCTAAGTTTAAAAGTTTGTTGAATTTAAGACGGATATTATCGATCTTGAGTGTCATTTTGTGGTAAATTTTATTATTTTTTTAGATAGTTCATTTTATTTTATTATCGCTTCATTTTTTAACAATCTTTTCATTTTTAAATTTTAAACAAAAGATCAACTAAGCATTTAATAAAAATCATGCCAAAATATATGATGAAATATGATTGAATTGGAGAAACTATGAATAAGTATGCTTACTTTGACTTTTCAAAGTTTCTTATATACTCTTATGACTTTCAACTTCTCAGCCATCACTCGCAAAATTCAACAAACAATCAGAGTGATGGGAGATGAACAAATTAAGGGCATATCAACTTCATTAAGAGGTAAACTTACATCTATACCTCTTGTAGTTTCCTCTAAACCTACCATTTACAAGGCCCCTAAACATGTTATTAAGGTCAATGAGGAGTGTTATCGACCTTCTGTCGTGTCGGTTGGTCCTATCTATTATAAATATCCGTCTTTAGAAGCCACGGAAGAGTTGAAACTAAGGCACTTACAATGCTTCCTAGACCATAGCGACAACCTTTACACCCTAGAGGACTACCTCGACATTATAAGAAAGTGGGAACAGAAAGCACGCAGTTGTTATGCAGAAAAGATAACTCTTTCTAGTAGTGAGTTCATTGAAATGGTATTAGTTGATGCGTCGTTTATTATATTTCTATTGTTTAGCTATCAATTTTCGCTTGAGAATCATCCTTGTAAGGATAAAATGGTGGAGGTGTTTTCTCCGGTGGAGCGTGTAACAACCCGGATTTTCCAAATAAAATAAAATACGTTTTAAAAAGGTTTTAGTAAGAAAATGAAAATAAAATGAAAGCCACGGTGGCGGAAACACTGTGAATCCGAGTCATTACTCCCCACTCAAGCAAATAACAAAAGACAGTAGGCCTTGAGCCTAACAAATGGGGAATAAATACCCCTTACAATCCAACTCCAAAAGACATAAGTATGAAAATAATAAATAACAACAAGTCTAAATCCAAAGTCTATCAAAGTTCTCCTCAAAGCTAGCTACGGGGTCAACAATCTCGCACAAACCTGCCACAAAATAAAGTAACAGCCACAATCAGTGGGGAGTAACTAGATGCTCCCCAGTCATTTTTCAACATATAAAACATAACCGACAACCCAACAAGTACCTTACCTGGCCTACGGCCTATGTTCAAGTACAACAACAAATGCAACAACAATAGCGTGCTCAAACATAAACATTAGCATTAATATAACAACCTTAAGTCAAATAATCAATAGTCAATCCGATCATCAATCAAACCAAAGCAAGAGTAAACACGGAGGATTGGGTGAAGCAACAAGAATCACCCCGGAACGACAAAAGTCCCAACCCTATGGCGGAACGACAAAAGCTCCTCAAACAGTCTAAATTTGGCCAAACCCACCGCGAACAAAGACGGTGTCACCGCGACAAAAACGGTGTCGACATATAATCAAACCATAGTCCCTATCCGTGACAAAAGCGGATGGGAACCCCTAAGGGCGGCATCCGTCCTACAATGAACGTTGTATCTCCTCACGCACGTGCCCAACAGTGCACGTACGCACACTCAACTCAAGCTCAATCAAACCAACTCAAATTCAATGTCAAATCATCAACTCAAAGTCTAACATTATCATAGCAAGCCATTTCCATACTCAAACTCATTACAATACTATTTAGCATCCTTAACATAGTTATAAACGGAGTAATAGTCAAGGTGATCAACATAAACTCATAACCAAGCCTTTTAACATATCAAGTTAACATCTTTAATCATTATAACCACACACTCAACAATATTCAATGATCAAGCAAGCCTAGACATGCTTCTAGACTCACACGAGTATGAGGCCGACTCACCAATTCAAGTACAATTATTAGGGCACAACCAAACAAACCAAAGCATGCAACTTTATCATCATACAACCATACAAAACATCCTAGACAACATCTAGGGCCTCATACATGTCAAAATATCACTAGGGCTACACCTAGTTACCTTTTCCAAACAAGCCAAAGAAAAGTACAGTTTTCAACACTTCTGTCCAAATGCGATAACAGACGATCCAGAGCTCCAAATGAAAAAATGAAAGGTGAAAAGGTAGCCCCAAGAGTCAGGAACATGCTCACAAAATTTCGGCAAAATCGGACGGTCGGATCTCCGGCGATCTTCAGTTTAGCGAACCTGGGACTGGAAAGTCCGAAATTGCGGTTCTCCCTCCAACTCTCTCCTTTTGATTTGGGCACACATAAATCATACAATACATAAGAACAACACAATAAACACATATAATAATAAAACCTACAAATTAAACTTAAAGATGAAGAATTTACCAAAGAGAATTGAAGAGAAAAGATGAGGAGATGATTAGGGTTTGATTAGAGGATGAATCGAATGAATTTATGTGACGATTTAATGAGGATTAATGAGATATTGAAGAGAGAGAAGAGAGAATAATGATGTTGAGGATAAAAAGCAGTGAATGAATGATATTAGGGTTAAGGGGAGTTTAAATATAAGAGGGATTTCGTGAAAAACAATTAAAACAAATAAGAATTGACTGATCCGGAAAAACAGCCAGAACCGGTCGGTTCGGACCTGAACCGGTCGGTTCAACTTGAAAATTTGGCAGTTGCGACGGCGTCGAAAAAATACGCAATTTAGCCTTTTGAATTGCCTGAATCGGAGTCCGTTTGAGGAAATGACATCGTTTTTAAGTTCCGACTACGGTTTCGCTTATTTCTCGAGCCAAAAATGAGAAAATCAAGAGAAATGAATTACGAATTTGACGAATTGAATTATTTATATAAAAGGGAAAAAGTCGGGGTGTTACAATGTTGTAACACCCGGTGTTGTCCGAGGTTATTCGGGCCGGTTACCCCGTTGAAGAGGTTCATGTGTTGGCCCAAGTGACATAGTGCTTAAAAGGATTGTAAGTACTACTCATATCAACAAGATGCATCTTCTTTTCTGGTTGCTCATCTTAAGAACTCTTTGGTTAAGCGTGCTTGCTGGAGAGTAGTCTTGGGATGGGTGGCCTCCTGGGAAGTTCTCAGGATGTGCACGAGTGAGGACAAGGTACGCTGGAAAGGACTCGTGTTGGTCTGTGGGCGATGTACGCAGCCTGGCGAGCTACCGTGGGTGACATTTCGGCCTTTAGTTGGGGCCGGGGTGTTACAGAGCGTGATTTGTTTTTAGAAGAAAATCAACTCCCGTTTTTCATCCCCAATGACCTATACGACTTGGCATTTGGTACGAGCTCATATTCTCGTGTTTCATTCACCGATCTCACTTGTTTCTTTCTAGACAATAAATTTATACGTGGAAGATATGATACAAATGTAACGACCATTTAGTAGAAAGATCGGAGAGGGGACTACTATTAAGCATTTAGTCGATTTCTTAAGAATGTACTTCATATTACCTACAAAACTTCGTCAACATCAATTGAATATCAATAACACTAACCATGATCAGCCTCAATTTCCTTTGAGTGTGACTGAGTTAAGTGCAGCCGGAGTTAAGTTTCTCGCAACTAAAAGCAAGAGTTTACTAGACATACAATTCTCCAATGGGGAGTTACTCATCCCAAGTTTAATCATTCAACTTGTTTAGGAAGAATTATCGTTACTCGGGAGAGAGCGTTTTATTCCGGAGTTGTAGTACTCTCACTTGAACAACAATTAAGCAACCTTGTCGTTATTTGTGAGCTTGTTTAGCGATGATATGAACCCTTGTCTTTTACTATTGTTGAATCGCCTTCTTTAGTTTATGACTATTTTTATTAGCATAGTTTATTTAGCTTTTTATCATACCCATTATTAGTTTGCGTAGATAACTTGTAATTTGAGACAACCTGGTACTTAGTCTTTGACCTCCCTGTGATCGACTTGTATGCTACGACACCCGTACGCTTACGGTATAAATTTAAAACGTAACAATAACCCGCTTTAAGTAAGACTTATTACATTTCGATTAACTTTTTAATTAACTCTTAATTAATACACCAACTTTTGTATCTCATCTTTCAATATTATACTATCTCGATCTTTAATCGGTTATTTGGATAAAAAGAATATTATAATCCACATGCTTTCACCCCATTATTGATATTAACAAAAAAAAAAAATGTGATCTTCACCCTTAAATAATCAGTTAAAAATGAAAATAATATAATGTTAGAAGATTGGGCGTAAAGGTTGATTTATTGAGAATTAATCAATATGTTGATATATTTATGGATGATCATTAATAGATTGGTTTATTCATGTGAAATATCCTTAAGTCTTTTTAAAGGCGAATTTATTCATTTTAATGTTGAGATGTAGTATAGAGTATTTCATATTGTTTTTCCTCTAAGTTTAAAAGTTTGTTGAATTTAAGGCGGATATTATCGATCTTGAGTGTGACTTTGTGGTAAATTTTATTATTTTTGTAGATAGTTCATTTTATTTTATTATCGCTTCATTTTTTAATAATCTTTTTCATTTTTAAATTTTAAACAAAAGATCAACTAAGCGTTTAATAAAAGTCATGCCAAAATATAGGGAAAATTCATAACTCCCACCTACTCTATACTACTTTTTCAAAACTCCCACCTAGTGTAACTTTTTTTCATAACTCCCACTTATTGTAACATTATTTGTACAAATCTCCCACCTTTTTTGAGTATTTTATTTTTAAATTACTACTAATTGAATATTCGACACGTTTAAGTTATATTTTCAATCGTAATTCAATGTTATATTCTCTTTTATCCTTATTACTTATGTCTATCTTTAGTTATAAGGTGCTTAGTTGGTCATTATTGTCAAACTGACTATGTTCCATCCTTTAACTTTTCCTCTACTAAAATCAAGTTAAATTTTTACCGACCCATCGAAAGACATTATAAGTGAAGAGGGTGAGTTAAAATAGAGATAAAATTTAATATAACTTCAATGTTCAATTGAAATTATAACTTCAAAGAGACAAACTTTCCAATTTGTGGTAATTTTAGAAAAAAATACTCACAATAGGTGGGAGTTATGAAAAACAGTTACAATAGGTGGGAGTTTTGAAAAAGTGGTATAGAATAGGTGGGAGTTATGAATTTTCCCCAAAATATATGTTGAAATATGATTGAATTGGAGAAATTATGAGTTACTCCCTCCATTCATTTCCATTAGCATCTCTTCTCTTTTGACACTATTCACATAGGTGAATAATCTTCGGTATAACTCGTAATGTATAAATAAAAATATAGTCATGTGAGATCTTGTTTTATTCGTTTTCATATGTACAACATTAATATCAAATTTTTATATTTTTATACAATTTAGAATTATAGATATTGTCGTTACAAAATGCGTCTCGGCAAATGTGAAAAAGGAAGGGATGCCAATGGAATTGAATAGAGGGAGTAGTATGCTTACTTTGACTTTTCAAAGTTTCTTATATACTCCATGACTTTCAACTTCTCTGCCATCACTCGCAAAATTCGACAAAAAATCAGAGTGATGGGAGATGAACAAATTAAGGGCATATCAACTTCATTAAGAGGTAAACTTACATCTTTACCTCTTGTAATTTCCTCTAAACCTACCATTTACAAGGCCCCTAAACATGTTATTAAGGTCAATGAGGAGTGCTATCGACCTTCTATTGTATCGATTGGTTCTATCTATTATAAATATCCGTCCTTAGAAGCCATGGAAGAGCTAAAATTAAGGCACTTACAATGCTTCCTAGACCATAGCAACAACCTTTACACCCTAGAGGACTACCTCGACATTATAAGAAAGTGGGAACAGAAAGCACGCGGTTGTTATGCAGAAAAGATAACTCTTTCTAGTAGTGAGTTCATTGAAATGGTATTGGTTGATGCATCGTTTATTATATTTCTATTCTTTAGCTATCAATTTTCGCTTGAGAATCATCCTTGTAAGGATAAGATGGTGGAGGTGTTTTCTCAGGTGGAGCGTGATTTATTTTAGAAGAAAATCAACTCCTGCTTTTCATTCTCAATGACCTATACGACTTGGCATATGGTACGAGTTCATATCCTCGTGTTTCATTCATCGATCTCACTTGTTTCTTTCTAGACAATAGATTTATACGTGGAAGATACGATACAAATGTAACGACCATTAGTAGAAAGATCGGAGAGAGGACTACTATTAAGCATTTAGTCGATTTCTTAAGAATGTACTTCATATTACCTACAAAACTTCGTCAACATCAATCGAATATCAATAACACTAACCATGATCAGCCCCAATTTCCTTTGAGTGTGACTGAGTTAAGTGCAGCTGGAGTTAAGTTTCTCGCAACTAAAAGCAAGAGTTTACTAGACATACAATTCTCCAATGGGGTGTTACACATCCCAAGTTTTATCATTCAAGACACGACAGAACCCTTATTTCGAAGTATACTGTTGTTTGAGCAATGCCTCCATTATTTCGACTCGTACCTCATCGATTACATTTATTTTCTTTTTCATTTGATAAAATCTCCAAGAGATGTAAGAATACTTGTCAAAAATGGGATCATTGATGGTTGGCTAGCAAGTGATGAAGAAATTTCAAATATGTTTAATGGTATCACCAATTGCATACCAATTAATCTACCAAATTACTATTATTCTTCAATTGCTAGGGATTTGAATGCATATGCATCCACTCCTTGGCATAGATGGAAGGTGATTTTGAAGAGGGACTATTTTAGTCATCCATGGGCTATTATTTCAGTCATCTATGCAATTTTACTTCTTATTCTTACTTTGTTGCAAACTATTGGTGGATTCACATCCAACAAGTAGCCTACTTTTAGCAATAAGTCTCTCTTAAGATGAATTATCCGTCTTAAACTTAAAACGGGTCAACTATTTCTTCACTTGCACACATAAGATAAAACACTTTACTTTTTCTTACACTTTTTGCTTTTGTCTTTTCCTAACTATTTGGTCTGTCTTAAGCTTAAAACGAATTAGCCGTTTTATATGAGAATTTGTGTACCTCTAGATTGTAATAAGGTTATGTTTTGTAGCGTACATAGCACTTATATTTGACTAAGTACTTGATTTGACTACTCCTTTTAAGTGATTTTGTTCTCTCCAATTATATCAATGTTATTTCCAATTATCTCGTAGCTAGTTTTTTATTGCTAAATCCTACAATTTCTTTTTCGCTAAATATTATTTAATGTATACATTAATCAAAATTCAATTTAAATAATTTGCAAATTTGTGTCGAGGAATGAATGTATGAATAATTTGTATTGAGAAAAATTGAAATGATACAATAGTTATGAAACATCACTTTCATCCCAGAATTGAACCAAACACTAGGTATTAAGAATGGAGTTTCAAACCCATACCACCCAGGTTTTATTCCACATTTCAAACTCATATCACTCTGTGAACCAAAAGCCCTTACTAATTGATATAAGTAATTGTTATGTTCTTCAATTGACGTTTCTAGTCAGAAATTATACTATAAACTTATATAATGCAAATTAAGACCATCTCCCGAAAATTCAAATTGATTTTGATGGGAAAACATTCAACCTACATTTGTTTAAACTTTTAACCAAATGAAAAACTTTTTTTCCATGAATTTGCAATCATGGGAAGCAAAATCTTATATCGAACTTCATGAAAAGTGTAAAATTATGTTTGGTTGCCAATTTGGGAAGTCTATTCCACAAGAATTATGAGTTACCTAGGGGGGTTAGATAAGTAACTTCCTACGGAGTATATAACGGAAGATAAAACCTCATAAGATAATTAAAACCTGATCAAATGATTATTTATTATTTTATATGTTAAAAGTTATATTGAAAATTCTATACTACACACTTATAAATAGTGTTAAAAAAAACGTACACACTTTATCTGAATGGCAAAGGTAGAAAGTAGTAGAATAGAGGGAAAATCATAGTTCGAGTCCTTAAAGTATACTCCTTTCATTCATATCCACATGGTATATTTCTCTTTTGGACACTATTCATACTTGAACATTCAATTGCAAATCAATCAATCAATCAATCAATATATCTATATAATTGAAGGTTTTTTCGAGCGACGAAAGAGAATCCAACTTTTTCAAAACACTGAATTTATAAAAGATAAATGAAATATAAATTTATATAAGATAAATAAATTATAATCTTAAGCTTTAAATTCCAATTATTAAGATCAACACAAATACAAAATCAAACTCTACCATATCAATCCAGCTAAACTCAATCTAAACCCAAACTCTACAAGTATAAAAAGTATATATACATGTATGCACACATAAAGCCTATGTGTAACTTATCTATGTTTTTCATTATGTTTTTTTATTTAATGCCTATATGTAATATGTAATATGTAATGTGTAATTTATCTATGATTTTCATTATGTTTTTTATGTAATGATTTTTTTTGTACGTAGGTACAAGAGTTAATTCATATTTTGTATGCAAATTTACGCATGAAATCTGTTGTAGTGAAATAATAATTTTATGGTGTGCGTTTATATACCCAAAGTTTCTAATGTGCGATTTTATTATAAGGTTATTATTTAATAGTTATAGTTATTTGTGCCTTTTTGAGGAGATTGTCTAACAATTATGCTTTGATCGTTTTATTTGAATTTATTAGTGACAAAGTTACAATTTATCCATATAATAAGTTTTGGTCGCTACATATCAATTTTTTTAGTTTTGTGTTATTTGTAATTATGGACTCATAATTATTTGTTTTTTTTATATGATGAAACTCTTAATTTAATTAGAATATTAAACATGTCACAAAATAAGAATATTAAACATGCCAAAAAAAATGCAAATTTAAAGAGCATTGTTTATATGGACATTCAAAAGCACTTATAAGTTATAAGGCTAATTCAACTTAATTAGAATATTAAACTTGATATCAAGAGAATATGTCTAAAATTTGTGTGTAATTTTTGTGAAAATTAAAGAGTTTTAATACAATTTTAAAACTAATTAAAGAGTTTGAACATGTATGAGATACTAATACACATAATTAAATTAATATCTATAGGAGTACAAAGCTTTCAAGCTTTCCCGAAAAGTAGTCACATATAGAGGCGGCAATGAGTGACACGACACGATAACACGACACGAACCCGACACGAAGTTAGCGGGTTTGGGTTGAGATATAGTGACCCATTTAAGTAATTGGGTCGACACGAACACGACACGAAATTAAATGGGTCGGGTTAGGGTTGAAGTCCGCCGACACGAATTTGACACTATTAACCCGTTAATTATCTAAAAGTGACATAATTGGATTAATCAGGATAGTAAACTATCTAAAATATCAAAACAAAATATTAAATCTAAAATTTGGGTTAATGACTCGTACATAAGTCGCCCAAGTTAGAAATTTAAATGGGTTATATGGGTTAAATGAGTCAAAATTGATCTGCCAAAAGATAAATGGGTTAAACAAGTCGGGTTGGGTTATGAAAAAAATAAATGGGTCGGGTTAGGGTTGAGGCAACTGACACGATTATGTAAATGGGTTGGGTTAGGGTTGGGAGGATAATGACCCATTTAACATAGACACGAACACGAACCCGACACGACCCGATCTGTTTGCCAGGTCTAGTCACATATACTCCTACGCATAATTGTTATGCCCTTTTATAATGTTTTGTAATCTTAATTTGAGCATCTAAACATGGAAACAAAATGATCAAGAAATGAGAAATTTAAAAATATTTTTGACACTATAAAACTTGTGATTTTAATTGTGTTTTACTGTTTTTGTATTTAAAATAATTGTTATAACAAAAAATTTATAAAGCTATCATCGGACCAAAGACGCTTTAAGTGCGAGTTTCAAGTGTCACATATAATAAAATTAGTTGTTTCGATATAAACTCTAAAAAGTAGAAAAAATAACTATATAAAAAAATAATGTATCCAATATTTCTATTGTAATTTTTATTAGCACCCGTCATTTTAAATACTAAAATTTGCCCGGTTTGCCTTTATACACATAGTTCTTCCATTATATATCTTTAATTTCATTTTTATTCAATAATTTCCATTATATATCCTTTAATTTTATTTTTATTGAATAATTTGAGAAGGCAAAATTTTAAACCCGTGCATAGCACGGGCTTTCACACTAGTTTATCTATATAATTGAAGGTTTTTTCGAGCGACGTGAGAGAATCCAACTTTTTAAAAACTCTTCATTTCAAATTTTAATATTTTTGATATTATATTATTTGGCTATCTTTTATTATAAATAAATTAATTATGCTATATATTATTTATAATATCTTTTATAGTTCAGATCATTAAAATCCTACTAGAGTCTGAAAAAAAAAATTAAAAATTTCTCTGAATAATCTTATCTATTATCTACTAGATCATTTTAAACCCGTGCATCTACCAAAGACCAACTAATGTAGGATTTGATTGATCTAAACTACAAAAGATATTTAACACATAATATATAACATAATTAATTTATTTATAATAAAAGATAGCCAAATAATATAATTAACACATATTCTTACACATAATAATGATTCTATAATATAATTAACACATTTTCATGCACATAATAATTAACTCGATGTAGGATTTATAATAATGATTCTGTTTTTCATCATACACTCATTTTATTCTCCTATTTTTGTTCTCCTTTTTTCATAATCAATTAACACATATTCATTATTTAAACATAGCTTAATATAATTATATGATGATAATTTTGTTCTACTTTGTATATTGTAGATATAATATGGATGAACTCCGAGAAAAGCTAAATTTAATGATTGGTTATATAGATAACAACATTTTACTAATTTTTAGATACTTTTCTATTTTTCCTTAGTTATAGATTTAATTTTAATTTTGAAAAATCAATCTATTAAAAAAGAATTTTTGTTCATTTAAAGCTTTCATGATCCAATTAATTGGTTTTTAATTTACAAAATTTCTGAGTAACAAATAGGCACACGTATAATATAAGAGTTGTTTGATAAATAAAATTGATCCTTAACTTTACTTGATAAGAATTAATCTCAGAAAAAGAATTGATACAAAATATGATTTTCGCATAATTATTTTATGAGACCTTTTTCCAAAACTTACAAATCGTTCTAAACTAAAACATTTTTATTACTATGTAGCATTGAGAATTTATGTTTTGGAAAAATGACAATTATATACTTCGACACAAAATTAGTAATCTTATCATTAAAAAATATTTAATTACATTTTTTTCCCCATTTTAACCCCATGATGATTAATTAATGAAAATATTGTAACAAAAACTAAAACAAATTATTTGATTTAGTAGCAAAATAATCTTATTTATAAAAATGTGACGCATCTTTAATTTGGGCATATAATAATAAATTATGGAATATCATTTAAATATTACTTATTGATTAATTGATTTTTCTTTTTGCAATATCATACTTAAAATACGTGCATCGCACGAGCTTTACTACTAGTATGTCTTGATATATAAGTGAAAATATATTCATATATAATTTTTTTTATTCATCTTTACGATCACATAATTAAAATTAGTTGTTATATTTTTTGAATAAACATAGTTCACCATATTTAACCCGTAAAACGTACGTTGACAAGTGTGAAAAAATAAAGGGTTTTTCTACACGGTAATCCTGTGTTTTTCTAAATTCTACTTGGTAACCCTACTTTTAGAAAGATATACATATACATGGTAACCATGTACTTTATTAATACCCATCAGCATTACCCTAAACTTGTATTCTGTCAATTTTTCCGTTAAATAGTTAACGGAAAATGTTGTGGCGGAATTGATTATCAGTTTTTCTATGTGGCAACCTCGTGTTTTACAAAAGTTTACGTGGTAACCTTCCTTTCCTTTTTTTTTTTAAAACAAAAAAAAATGCACGGAACACACTCATTAAGTTAATCAATTTTTCTCGTTTTCACTTGATTACACCATAAAATTTTAAATTTCACTCGTTGAGTCACATTCTTTTTTCTCCTACTTTTATATTGAATTGAAATTTGATTAGAAGTTGTTAAGAAGGTGTTTTAATCTTGTTTATGTCAAAGACATCACTGGAATGTGTCTGATAGAATTAATTTTTTTCGGGTGACTCACTTTCACATCTTCTTTTGTCAATAATGTGATTAACTTAGTTTCTAGCCTAGAAGCTCGTTAATTCGCTGGTTAGTTGACTTTGACCGTATAAGTGTACACCTCAATCAGGAAGAGGTGGATGTATAGTTTAGGCGTTGAAAATAATTAATAATGTGATCTATAATATCGAGAGGGTGGACGTGGAAATAATTCGTTAACGTGCCCACAATCACAAGGATGTAAAAAAGAAATACTACATATAATACAGTGACGAATGAGAGAAAAATAATTAATATAATAAGTATTTTTGGAAGCATGAGTGTTATGTACAAATATAAGGTTATCATGTAGAATTTTTTTAAATCACGGGGTTACCATATAGAAAAACACAAATTTAATTCCGCAACAACACTTTCCGTTAAATAGTTAACGGAAAAGTTGACGGAATACAAGTTCAGGGTCACGCTGATAGGTATTAATAAAGTAGAGGGTTACCACGTGAATCTTTCTGAATGTAAGGTACCACATAGAATATAAAAAAGGGTTTATTGCCAAACACCACCTTTAAAAAATTTATTTTGTCAAACACCACCTTTTAAAAAAAGTTTTGTCAATTACCACCTTTAAAAAATTTGTTTTGTTAAACACCACCTTTTGGCCTGAGTTTGACTTAAGTCAACTAAATTCCGATTTTTTTGTCACCGGAGCACATAATTTTGGGGTGAATTTCTAGGTTTTTAGGGTAGAACTTTTGGTTTGAGGGGGTGTGTTATTGAATTTGAGGGATGAAATTCGAATTTGAGAGTACTAAGAAGAAAAAAGTGAAGAGAAAACACGATTTCCGATAAGTCAACGTCGGAATTTAGTCAACTCAAGCCAAAAGGTCATAATCGACAAAATATTTTTTTTAAAGGTGGTATTTGACAAACTTTTTTTTTAAAGGTGGTGTTTGACAAAATTATTTTTTTAAAGGTGGTGTTTGGCAATAAACCCTATAAAAAAACACAGAGTTACCATATAGAATAACCCAAAAATAAATATATAATGTGAATGAATATTAATAATGGGGAGATTATTTAGGTCTTTTTATAATTAGTCTTTTTATAAGACTTACTTCCTCCATTCCGTTTGATTCTATACGTTTGACCAAAACACGGTAATTAAGGTAGAAGAAAATCAAGTGGGGTAGATAATGGAATTACTTAAATACCCCTACTTTATTGTTTGCAAGTGGGTTGAGTGGGTATTAGTGAAGGGTATATTGGTCTTTTAGTTTAATAAAGTAGAGACTAAAATAGAAATGTATACAATTGATTGGAATTTCCGAAAAAGGAATATGTATAAAATCAAATGGAATGGAGGAAGTATTACTTACATACTCCGTAGTCAACAAGTTGATCCAAAATAAACGTTTGAAAAGCCAGCTAAGGGGGTAGGGGCTAGGGACTAGAGACTAAAGTAATGCAAGTAGTAAAACGGGCACATTGGGGAACCACATTGTATAAACACACACCCCCTTGACTTTTCTACTTAATTTAGGGCAATTATATTGCCACTTTAATTTGGCTAAACCACTTAAAATTGTGGTCAAAACAAAATTTTATTTGTGGGCCCGATATAAAACGTAATGTTAAATTAGAATGGCATAGCCAAAAGTCGACTGGCAATAATTGTACCTTTAATTTACTATACACATTTAGGCCCTGTTCTTTTTAGAACATAGAAATTGAACTTATAGTGAAATTTGAAATTGAACTTATATGAAATTGAAATTAACTTATAAGAAATTGAAATTTGAACTTATAAGAAATTTGAATTTATAGGAAATTTGAACTTATAGGAGCTGAATCTTATTGGAGTTGAATTTATTAGAATTTAAAACTTATTGAATAATAATAATAATAATAATAATAATAATAATAATAATAATAATAATAATAATAATAATAATAATAATAATAATAATAATAATAATAACAACAACAACAATAACAATAATAATAATTTTAATATTAATATTAATATTAATATTAATATAATATGAAAAAATTTATTAAATTAATAACAATAATAACAATGATATTTATAGTAATGATGATGATGATTACAATAATTAAAATCTTTTAATTTATTCAAAATGATTAATTTTACTAATAATAAACAATAGTGTTCAAAATCGATTTTGCGGTCTAGTATAGTTAAATATCTCAATATATAGTTGATTATAAATAAGTTGGCTCGGTTAAATATTTTAATATACTATATTTATTTTCTCGAGAATTTTAATATTGCATTTTGTAGAAATGTTTTATAGGTGTCAATTTAAAGATAACTCAAAACGAGTCGGGAAAAAGGGTAAAAAAAGAGATTCGAGATGAAAGAAAAATAAAACGAATAAACCAAAATAACCTACAAAAATTATACTCTATATAATGTGGAAAAATAAAAAATAAAAAATAAAATACAAACATAGTAATGAACAAGTTGAATTCCATCATATTCATCGTTCGTCCAAATATTTAACCGCGAATTCTAAATTAAATGAAATCATAAATCAAAATGAACAAGTTGAATTCCAACAATTTATTTCATTTAGACCCTTAATTTTTATTCCACAAAAAAAAATATGAGAAACATATTATTATTATTATTATTATTATTATTATTATTATTATTATTATTATTATTATTATTATTATTATTATTATTATTATTATTATTATTATTATTATTATTATTATTATTATTATTATTATTATTATTATTATTATTATTATTATTATTATTATTATTATTATTATTATTATTATGCAATAATAATAGTTATATAAAAATAAAACATAATAGAATTTATAAATTTGAACTTATAAGAATTTGAACTTATAGAATTGAACTTATAGAGTGAAATTGAACTTATAGTGAGCTGAAATTGAACTTATGTGTTGAAATTTGAACTTATAGAAATTAAAAAGTGAAATTTGAGCTTATATTTGAAATGAACTTATAGGAAATTGAAATTGAACTTATAAGAGCTGAAATTAAGCTGAAAAGAACAGGGCCTTACTCTATTTGCTGTATTATGGATAGAATTTGAGTAATTTTCTTACTCTCTATGTCTCAGTCATTTGTTTACACTTCCCTCAAATCTCTCTCACAAAAAAGTCAAACTATAAACAAATCACTGGAACGGAGGGAGTTCAATTTATTCTTTTCACAATTTCACTCTTATAAGTTTCTCAAACTTCTTCAGCTCCTATAAGTTCAATTTCATTCTTATAAGTTCATTTCAATTTCTTATAAGTTCAAATTTCAAACTCTATAAGTTCAAATTTCGACTCTATAAGTTCAGCTCTATAAGTTCAAATTCTTATAAGTTCAAATTCTATAAATTCTATTATGTTTTATTTTTATATAACTATTATTATTGCATAATAATAATAATAATAATAATAATAATAATAATAATAATAATAATAATAATAATAATAATAATAATAATAATAATAATAATAATAATAATAATAATAATAATAATAATAATAATAATAATAATAATAATAATAATAATAATAATATAACTATTACTTTTTGGCTTTGCGATGGCAAAGGGGGTGGGGGCCCAGATTGTATCTCGGCTCCCCACCAATTTTGTGTAAATGATATAAAATTGCTTTCATAAAAATAAAAAATAAAAAATAAAAAATAAATAATAATAATAATAATAATAATAATAATAATAATAATAATAATAATAATAATAATAATAATAATAATAATAATAATAATAATAATAATATATACATACATACATACATAATATATAATAATAATAATAATAATAATATGTTTCTCATATTTTTTTTTTTTTTTGTGGAATAAAAATTAAGAATTAGAAAATGAAATAAATTGACACCTATAAAACATTTCTACAAAATGCAATACTAAAATTCTAGAAAATAAATATAGTATATTAAAATATTTAACCTAAGCCAACTTATTTATAATCAACTATATATTGAGATATTTAACTATACAGACCATGAAAATCGATTTTGAACACTATTGTTTATTATTAGTAAAATTAATCATTTTGAATAAATTAAAAGATTTTAATTATTCTAATCATCATCATCATTACTATAAATATCATATTTATTATTGTTATTAATTTAATAAATTTTTTCCTATTATATTAATTTTAATATTAATATTTAAATTATTATTATTATTATTATTATTGTTGTTATTATTATTATTATTATTATTATTATTATTATTATTATTATTATTATTATTATTATTATTATTATTATTATTATTATTATCATTATTATTATATTATTATTATTATTATTATTATTATATTATTATTATAATTATTATTATTATTATTATTATTATTATTATTATTATTATTATTATTATTATTATTATTATTATTATTATTATTATTATTATTATTATTATTATTATTATTATTATTATTATTATAATTATTATTATTATTCAATAAGTTTTAAATTCTAATAAATTTAACTCCAATAAGTTTAAACTCTATAAATTCACTCCTATAAGTTCAAATTTCACTCCTATAAGTTCACTTATGTTTCTAAAAGAACAGGGCCTAACATTTTTTACTTATTGATATAGCTCATTTATTATTATGTGTTAGTATGCGTGATTTTGTGTGATTCGGGAGTGTAATGTGACGGTTTTTCGTGTTAAAGTGTGTAAGATTTGAATGATAGGAATTGGAGTAATGTTAGTGCACGTTCACGAGACATTCACGAGACACGCAACCTTGGAGCTCGAATGTCTACCAAAAAAGAAGACAGGGTCTATATTGTGAATTTTTTTAGGTTCTCACATACGTATTCACTTATAAACACGTACTCCCTCCGTCCCGGTCATTTGTTTACACTTTCTATTTTGGGGGGTACGGGTCATTTGTTTACACTTTCTATAAATGGTCATGGGTGACCCATGTGGCCATGTGGGAGGTGGACCCCTACTCGCTTAACCAATTACATTTCATAATTTTAAGCAAGCGGGACCCTCTTTGTACTTATATTATTATTTTATTAGTTTTTTTATACCTCTCTCCTCACATCGATAAATGTGTATAAAGTAAATGTAAACAAATCACCGAGACGGAGGGAGTACAAAATTTTAAGTGACAAGGTCTTATAAGAGTATTGGCAGTAGAAGAACTTATTATAAAGTTCTTCATATGCCACGTCAACTTTTATACGGAGTAGGTTTCTTGATTTAGAAATTTTCGGTTTTATTGGTAGAACATTTTATTTTGTTCTTAATTGGATCCGCCATTAATCATCTTTCAATTAATTTTTACAAATTTCTAAAACTAAGTTCTTAAATTAGGACCAAGTTTTTATTTCGACAAACTTAATGACATGCACAATAAAAGAATTTTATTTCTATAGTTCTTATTGGCAAACTTGATGCTAAGAACTAATGTTGCAATTGCTCTAGTAACATTATTGTGAGAACCGTCTGTAATACCCTGAAATAAAATAAGTAGGTTTAAAGATATTGTTTCGGGTATAAAGTTAGGAACTAAATACCAAAACTAAATACAAACGATTACAAGTTGAATGTGGATTACAAACTAAATAAACTAAGTCCTGAACGGTCCTTAGCTCTCGGTTGTCCTCTACCTTCCTCTCGTCCTGAAATCACGTAGCAAACCTAGCCCCGGGGTCTTCCGGGTGATGGCCCTCCGACGCTCAAGTCAGTTATGAAGACAAATGAATTTAGAGAGAGAAAAGAGAGAGAAAAACCTTTTGTGTAGTCTTTTGTGTTATGTGTGAATGTCCAGATTTAGGGTTTTACTTTCCATTTTATACCCATCCTAGATTTGTCCTCTTGTGTCTTCAGGCCGTACGGTACGGACCTGGGTGGGCCATGCCTGCCACAGACCCGGGTGGATCCATGGGCCCCTTGGTGCAGGAGATGCCCCGGTCTATAATCCTCCCGGCCCTACGCCGTCAGGCCCGGGAGGTATTGAACTCTCAGTGGGTGCATGGGCATACTCCGGTCCACAGTCCCACCGGTCCGGGAGTGTCAGACCTGGGAGAAACCACCCCCAACAACTGCCCCCATATAGGGGAAGCTCTAAGCTTGTCCTGTATGTCCCTGCCTTCCGTGGATGGCCGTCCTTCCTCTGTGGGTTATGCTGACTAACCTTCCTTGCGTTCTCGTTCTCCTCCTTCGCAACCTTTTTCTCCCGCTAGGGGGTAGTGTGTTGGAGACACTTCTAGTTTTTGGCGCAATTTTTGAATTCCAGAACTCGAGGAGGTGACGCTTCGTCTCCCTCGGTTGACACGTGTCGCACGAAGGGTGGGAGTGTACTGTTCACGCCTTTTTCTATATATACCCCCTTAATTCATTCATTTCTCCGTTTATTCACCCCTAATACACTCCAAATTTTCACAAAAACTTTTCAGATTTCATCAAACTTTGTTTCCATTTCGTCCTCGCCTCGTCCCGCTTTTATATCCGTCTTTGCTCGCGCTTTTATAAGAGGTAATTTTCGTGTTTGATTTTAGATTTTGTAAGTTTTAATTACTCCGTAGAGAACAATGAGTGCCTCCGCTGATTCGTCCTCTAGAACCGCTTCGGATTACGATATAGTTTCGGATTCTGAGGTAGAACCCGAAATAGAGGATTTGACCCGGGGCCGCGAGGGTGAAACGAACGTAAAGGCCCAGGCAGGGCCTTCCCAGGCTGGACCCTCTCATGCTGAGCCTCTTCCCGTGCGAATATTAGAGCCGGCGGTATTCTGGATTCCTATGGATACCAGGATACACATAGGGTATAGGGATTTCCTTAATGAACATAACTGCCCCGGGTTTGCGTCTGCTCATTATCATTTGCCTGAAGGTTGGGAGTTTGTCGTGCCGGGACGACACCAACACGTGGTCCAACCTCCGGATCTGCACACAGCCGTATATATCAAGAACTTAGAGCACGGGCTCCGGTTTCCACTTCATCCCTTCATTGAGTCAGTGCTCGACCGGGCCAACATTGCAATCTGTCAAATGACAGCCTTCGGTATTAGGGTCATAGTTGCCTTTGCCTGGACCTGTCTGTATTTGGGGTTCCCTCTAACTGTGAACCTGTTTCGTCGCCTTCACCATTTTCAACCTTGTTCCACACCCTCAATGAAAGGGTGGTGGTCCCTTCACACCGAGACTGGCTATCTGACCCATTTCCCCATCAAGACTTCAATGAAGGGGTGGAACGAGAGGTGGTTCTTTTTAAAGTCTTCGGAGCCCTTCAACCACCCCTGATGCTTCCATAACGACGTTAGGTGTCGTTTGGAGACTCGGGAGGAATGGGTCCCGGGGAAAATCCTTTCCTGGAAGGACGTCCCCTTGACCAAAGATGAATCCGCCGCCGTGTCGTACTTTGAGGCGTACAAGAAGGGCAAACAAATATTCCCTAAGAATTGGCTTTCTCCGGCGGAGACGATCTCTCAGGACAAGTTTATTTGCGTCGTCGGCTTAGTCCCGGCCCTTGAGGCAGGTAAGCAGGGGCCGGGTGGCTGAGTGTTTGGTGTCTTGATTGCTTTTACTTGTGTTTATTTTGTAACTTCTTATTCTTTCCGGGTCTGAATGCTATGGTTTTGTCTGTTGCAGGTTCTCTGGGCTATCTGACGGAGAAGGATCTTGCTTCTATCGGTCTTGATAAAGACAACAATCCTCTCAGCGAGCCTGTTGACGTGGACTTTGAACGCCGCAAACCTACGCTCAAAGAATTGGTAAAAATGCAGCCAGGTGAAGTTCCTAAAAGGCCAAAGGGAAAGAAAAGGCCTGCCTTCAAGCCTCCCTGAGACAGAAAACCTGAACAGGCTGCCTCGGTCTCCTCTCCTGGTCCAAACTTGGAGACTCTCGAGGAGGCGGCGAGACCCTTCCAGTCTCCCAGCCCTCCCCAGGAGGTCGGGGCTTCCCAACAGCCTCCGTCTGCATCCCAAGCCCCTGCGGCTGAGGTGCAGACTATAGACTCCGAGCCTTCTGAGGAGGAGGAGAGACCTCCCAAGAAACAGAAGGGGCCACAGGTTAGTTCCGTTCTCTCGTGGGGAAGCCTTTCTGAAGGGCGTCCTCTGGACGTCCCTTCGGATGGTCTTTCATCGGTGTTTCCAATCAGCGAGCAGGACGTATTTGACCTGCTATCGTTTTCTGTTCAGGGCTCCTCCTCCCAGGCTCGAGCTGACGAGCTGAAGGTGACCTTGGCTGTCCCGGGAAAAGGGGGTCCCAGTGGTACCGGCCCAGCCAGGCCGCGGGATGACGCTGTGCTGGAAACCACTCCTCTCGCCAGCGTCGGCGGATTGTCCATCAACGCTGCGGAGTTGGCCGCGAAGGCCAACCGTGCGCTCAAGGGTCTCTCCACCGCGCTCACGGGTCTCTCTAAGTTCACGGACGATACCGCTCGCGAGCTTGATAGTCTGAGACGTTCGTCCGGTTCCTCGTCTGTGCAAGGGCTACAGCGTGACCTGGCCCGTCTGAGAAAAGAGAGGGCGGCCCGAGACAAAACTATTTCCGACCTTAGGGCCGAGGTCGAGCATTTTTCCTCCCAGCTGCGGGAGAGGGAGGACCAGCTTTCTGCCCTGGCCAAGGAGAAAGAGACTTTGGTCCTTCAATGCGCTGAGGCTTCCAAGGCCCGGGACTCTGCCGTGGCGAGGGCATTAGCTGCCGAGGAGAGGGCGACGGAGGCTGAGATTAAAGCCACCCGCTTTGCCATGGACATAGCCGAGCTGAAGGCAAAGCATCAGGAGGAGCTGGAGCAGGTCCGGGCCGACGTCTTCTACAGCGGGTCTGATTTTGGGGCCAACGAAACCAAGGAGCTCGTGGCTGTTATCGAGCCTGGTTTCGACTTTGCCCGCTTGGCTGAGTTGGAGGCGGCGAGGGACAAGGCCCGAGAGGAGGGAATGAGCGGACCGAATCTGGGGGCCGTCCGTATAGCGGTCGCGAGGTCTTAGGAATTCGGGCTGTCGTCTTCCGAATCCTCTTGCTCGGGATGATCTGCGTGGTCTCTCTTTAGCCTACATTTTGGTTGTTTTTTATTTCAATAAGGCACACTAGTCTGCGGTAGGCGGGCCTTTTGTGGTAGACGGCCGCCGACTACGGTAGGTCTTTTTAGTTGTACTTTCCTTTCTTATGCTTGCATCAGTCTGCTCCCGGCCCGACCTGTGGGTCCAGGGGCAGCAACTTTGTAATATACCTTTTATTTTAAGCGTTCCTTCTTTCATCAGTGTTGTTTTGTCTCTTTGTTTTTCCATACTTAGCTTATTTATTTCGTTTTCTCATACTATTTTTCGTTGTTTGTGCCGGGGCCGGATGATGTTGTTTAGCACTACCATTTTGTTCATACTTAGCCAAATTTCTAGCTTTCTCTTTGCATGTTATCCATGCCGGGACCGTGGGTTTACTTAGCGTCCGGTGGTTGTAATTATTCTCGCGTACATTTATGTTTATGCCCCCTAGTGCCGGGTGATTGTACTTGGAAAAAAGCAGTTGAATGCGTTTTTCACGGGTCTTTCGTGTTCATGATCCGTGAACGGGTGCTATGATCACGGGAGGTGCTTGTCTGCCCTCCCGGTGTTTTTCCATGAGGCACCCTCATCCGGGCCCGACGACCACAGATGAGCGTTGTGCATAAGGCCATACGTAGGGCGCGAGCCGCCCAGGCCGCGGGCCATGGACCCTCATTGCGCGATGTTCGTCCGTACGTAGGCGTGGGAGGTCCGCAGCCGCCACCGGCAACAAGGCGAGATCGACATCTGCGGTGAGCAGCCTAGGCACGTGGGCCATCATAGACATCCCGGCTCTTTTGCATAAAGGCACCCTCATCCGGGCCCGACGACGCCGGATGAGCATTGTGCAAGGCCATACGTAGGACGCGAGCCGCCCAGGCCCCGGGCCATGGACTCTCATTGCGCGATGTTCAACCGTACGCAGGCATGGGAGGTCCGCAGCCGCCACCGGCTACAAGGCCGGCATCAGACACTGCGGTGAGAGCAGCCTAGGCACGTGGGCCATCATAGACATCCCGGCTCTTTTGCATAAAGGCACCCTCATCCGGGCCCGACGACGCCGGATGAGCATTGTGCAAGGCCATACGTAGGACGCGAGCCGCCCAGGCCCCGGGCCATGGACTCTCATTGCGCGATGTTCAACCGTACGCAGACATGGGAGGTCCGCAGCCGCCACCGGCTACAAGGCCGGCATCAGACACTGCGGTGAGAGCAGCCTAGGCACGTGGGCCATCATAGACATCCCGGCTCTTTTGCATAAAGGCACCCTCATCCGGGCCCGACGACGCCGGATGAGCATTGTGTAAGGCCATACGTAGGGCGCGAGCCGCCCAGGCCCCGGGCCATGGACTCTCATTGCGCGATGTTCAACCGTACGCAGGCATGAGAGCCTGCCAGGCGGGTGCCTAGGAGGTCTTACCCTTCTCCGGTCTTTTATGTCTCTTAGCTGCTCCGGGGCCTGCCCCCACTCTGCTCCAGGCGGGGTTTGGAGTGTTCATCCCCCTTTTCCTGAAAGTGTTAGCAAAATTTTCAAAAATCTCTATTTTTGAATCAGACTATCGTGATTAGCCGGGGTCGGGGGTAGTCCCCCCTCCTTGCCCCCTGGCCAGCTTTTGTGTGATACAAATCTAAACAAATGATGGGCAAAAATTCTATTCGGATTACATAAAAAGATCACAAGGAAAAGTTCGCGGTGTCAACATTCCTGATCACTCGCGTTACAAATGTCTACGCACTGCCTCGTTTAAACCTTCCCGTGGAAAACCCAGTGGGACAAAACCACGGGTAAGGAAAAAGAGTACAGTGCTTACACGTAGTATTTCTTTAACGTATCAGAGTTCCAGTGGGACGGGAGGTCCCTGCCGTTCATATCTCTAAGCATGAAGGTTCCTGGTTGTTTAATCTCGGTGATCTGATAGGGCCCTTCCCAAGTGGCTGACAACTTCCCGTGGATGTTTCCCTTCCCGGTAGCAGATGCTCTTCTCAACACCAAGTCTCCGAGCTCGAAGTCCCTGTGTTTCACCTTTCGGTTGTACATCCTTCTCATCCTGTTCTGGTAGACTGCTAGATTTTCTCTTGCTTGGTCCCGGACCTCATCTAGAAGATCCAGGGACTCTCTTCTTGCTTGTTCGTTACTGGAAGGGTCGTGTAAGTTTGTTCGAGGACTGGGAAAGATTGCTTCAATCGGGAGTAAAGCTTCGGCCCCGTAGACCATGTTGAATGGAGTGTGGCCGGTGGATTCCTTGACCGTCGTTCTGATTGACCAAAGGACGCTTGGCAGCTCATTGATAGGATTGGTCGCACTCTCCTAATCAAAGATAAATCCAAACTCAACACTAGGGTAGCTAGGGTAAGTCGGGTCGAAATCCACAGAGAGACGGTCGTAATGTTGGTAATTTTGGGTGATTCTAGTCTCGGTTCGAGTAGTTGAGGTTACTAAAGCTATAACGAAAGAATAAGGGATTTAAACGATTAGGAAAAGGTCTAGGGAATCGGGTTAGGCAATGGGTTAGTCAAGGCCAAGGATGATGATCGGAATGAGTAGGTATCGCACATGCTAAGGATAACGCTCGGCCTCTCGTTCTTAAGCTCCTCTAGGTCTCGAATGCGGGCTCTCGCAACTTACAAACGAGGGTCCTAATGTTTAGTCTCGCGCCTACCCTAGAACTAGGCTTTCGTTCTTAAGTTCAAGGGTGCTAGATACTCGCTAAAACGTGATCAAGGAATCAACGAGAGCAATCAAGCAAAGACTAAACAAAGCATGACAAAACCTAACTCAACAAGATAATCAAAAACAACCAAGACCAAAACCCATGCTTCACCTTTCTCCCTAGATGAAAGACTACTCACGCATGACGGAAATGATAATCAAAGCAATTGAAATAGATGAAAACATGATCACAAACAATATAAATTGAAATCACAATCAAAAAGGGAGAAGTAGAAAGCAATACCAATCAGAAATTTGCAAGGAGAACAAGATGAATTCGACAACAAAACGAAATAGGATGATCAAAACAACGTACTTGAGTCGGGAATTGAAATTACAAAAAGGAAAATTATTTAAACCCTAAGTTTTCTTGAGGAACTAGTTTAAAGAGTTGAGAAAAAGCTCAGAAAAATTCGTGCAAAGTTATAGTGTTTTACGCCTTCAAATAGACGATCTAATTTAAGCACACGAGGCGTCACACCCCGTCCCAGGGCTCTGGGATGAGTGTCCCGTCCGGGACAAGGCTGTAGGTTGGTCCCTGAGCTACGGGATGAGCATCCCGACTTGTTCAGCTTGCATGCCTTTTTCGCCACTTCTTGTACTTAGTCTATTTTTGCTTCAAAGTCGTCCCAAGGTGTAGGGACAAGGCCTAGGTCGTCCCAAGGCATAGGGACGAGTTTCAAATTGAGTAAATGAGCTCCAAAATCAGTCCCGAGGTCCCGGAACACCTTCAAACGCCAAAACGGGGCTCGTGCGCAAGCGAAACGCAACGAAACCAACTCGAAACATCACGAAACTTTACGAAACTTCACGAAACCTCCCGAATAGCATCCTAACCTCCAAATATGCGCGTTTACCTGCAATATAGACACAAAAACGCAGCTGGGCCAAAACGGAGCGAAATAGGAAGCGAAACGCATGTAAAAGCACGGGAAACGCAAAGTAAAGCTCGTGATCAAGGGGCTATATATAAGTAAATATATGACACATCAAACTCCCCCAAACCGGACCATTGCTTGTCCTCAAGAAACAAAGCATGACAGAAATAGAGGACAAAGCGAGCAAAGAAGAACTTCCCCAACAATCACCTTACCGCAAGTAGCATTAGCAAATGACAATCAATCCCGAATCAACATGGGACGTATGGAAATAGCAAGCTGACGGATGAGAATTACAAGACGGCGCAGAATGAATAGCATGACTTAGACTAAGGCTCTCTAGCAATCAAATCACGGACCTCTCGCGGTTTCCACTCTAGCACAAATGATGAACAAGGTGATATATGTGATGACACTCACCTACTCGACTAGTGGAAGCACGCCCGCAATCGAATGTGGACCAAATCTCGCATTCCCGTACACAAATAATGCCACAAAACGAACCAAACATGAGGACTTACATAGGATATGAGGGTGTAAAGGCCAAAGAGAGGTAAAGGGTGATAAGGTGGAACAAATGATTATGGAATCGTGGAGCTAAGCCACTAGAAACCACTAATACTACTCAAGTGCTCGTCCAACCAACAAAGAAACCCAACTCTCATGAAAAATGGACCGAAAACAGCATATCGGTCTCCTTTACACATCAACGCAACATAGCAACAAATTTCAAGTGCTCACTCATGCAACAACAACAACAACTTCTTCATTTTGTGCACACATTCTTCTTTTCTTTTGTATTTTTGTGTTGTGTGTGTATTTTTCAGATTTTTGTTTCTTTTTTCTTGAGCAAAAGAGCACACTCACAAGTTGCGGAAAATACCTCATAAAAGGTCGGGGAAACAGCAATCCCGACTCAAATTCACCAACACTCTCAAGCCAACGACGTCAGCAAGTCGTAGCATGATCAAAACCCGAAGGACAAGCACAAGAGTAAGCAAAGCGGTAACTAGCTAGGCTATATATAGCTAGCAAACTCAAGTGGATAAGGGGATTAGGATCATATAAGAGAGGATAAATGCAATGCACGAACAAGGTGAATAAAAGGAAATCAACTAAAGCCTCATATGCATAAACAAGTGACAAAAATCGTGGGAAACACGGGATAGGGGCCACACTTATGCGCGTTGATATTACGTACCCCACGAGGAGAACTACTCACAATCAAAGCACGGGGACCGGGATAGATGAACCGGCCACAGGAGGCTAAAAACCTCACAATATAAGTAGCTATAGTCCGTAAAATGATAAAGCCAATAAAACTAAAAGCATGCCATCATCTACAAGCGCGTCTAAACATCCCCGAAAGCGCTAATCCAAACAATAAGAAACATGCCAAAGCTCAAGCACACAAGGGAAGGGATGTCGGGAAAGAATAAGATCAAAACAAGCTCAAAACAACGGAACGGGAAACGTATTTTTGGTATTTTTTGAGAATTTTTCTGATTTTTTTGTAATTTTTTGAATTTTTCAGATTTTTTTTGGATTTTGTGAGTTTTATGGAAAATGAAAAACAAAAAGAAAAATGCAAAAATAAAGCAAAGCGTATAGCAAAGCGTTTCCTCCCCCCAAACCAAACAACACATTGTCCCCAATGTGTCCTAAAGCACATTAACGCGGGAACCATAAAATAAGGGGGAGAAAACGAGTAAAAAGTCTCAAGAAAAATAAAGTACATACATGCTATTTACAAAATGAAACGCCCCCCAAACCAGCTTCAAAACGGGGGGTAAGCAACGGGTACTAGAAGTACCACCATCCGTGGGTCTCGTCGTAGACGAACCCGGTTCCATCATCTTCTTCATCATCATATCCATCTCCATCATCAACAGCATCAACATCTCGGCCAAAATCAGCAGCGCGGCCTTCAGCACATCCAACAGCATGCACGTTGTCTTTGATCACACTACTACCCGCATCCTTCCTCCCTAAAGTACCTGCGATCACATCACAACAAAGCACGGCCTCAAGAGGGTCCCTCTCGAGGACTTGTGGTAAGTACTCGTCTACACAATCGTCAATAACGTCGACAGCAAAGACATGCTCCTCCGACATAGGACGCTTTAAAGCGTGCGACAGATTAAAAGTTATTGAATCACCTCCTACATCCAAAGTCAATTTGCCATTCTTGACGACAATGATTGCACCAGCAGTGTGCAAGAAAGGTCGACCCAAAATGATAGAAATTTGGGAGTCTTCGACCATGTCAAGGACGACAAAATCGACAGGGATGAAAAATTTACCAACCTTGACAGGAACGTCCTCCAAAACACCTAAAGGGCGTTTGACAGAACGATCCGCCATCTGGAGAGTGATGTTTGTAACCTTTAAAGGCCCCATGTTGAGTTTCTCGCATAGGGAGTAAGGCAGAACGCTTACACTTGCACCTAAATCGCATAAAGCGTTAGAAATAGAAACAGTACCAATTGTGCAAGGTACGGAGAAACTACCTGGATCCTTTAGCTTAGGAGGAGACTGGTTTTGTAAAAGCGCGCTGCATTCAGCAGTAAAAGCGACAGTCTCGACCTCGCTAAACGATCTCTTACGAGTAAGGATGTCTTTCAAAAATTTTGCGTAAGCAGGGACTTGAGTAACAAGTTCAGTAAAGGGTACAGTTACCTTCAAGTCCTTCACTACCTCCATGAACTTACCAAATTGCGAGTCAAGTTTAGATTTTACCACTCGGCTCGGAAATGGTAGTTTGATTTGAATTGGAGGCTCCACCGGCTTGCTCTGCGCTTGCTGCGTCTCCTTGTTTTGCTCACCCACGGCCTGGCCACCATGTGTGGACCCCACGGCCTGATCTCCTTTGGGCCCCACGGCCTTTCCTCCTTTCCCGGCTCCACTCGTGCTCATACCTGCAACATCATTACTAGGCACACTAAAATCGTTAGCGAAAAGAGACGGGTCTACCTCACTTACCACCTTAGCGGGTGGAGCATCAAATGTAGGCATAGGTGGACCGTCGTAGCTCGTGCCACTTCGCAAGGAGATGGCATTAACGGTATCGTGAGGTTGTGACCCTTGCGAAGGAAGATTACCCGGCTTCCTTTGAGAACTAGAAGAACCAAGTTGAGCCACTTGCGTTTCGAGCATTTTGATGGCGGCGTCTTTCGCTTGATCACTTTTTTGCATTTGAGCCATCATAGTTTCTTGATTTTTAGCCATTTGCATCATCATGGTCCTCATTTCATTCATCGGGTCGGGGACCGGAGCGGCTTGCACGGGTGGTGGAGCATTTGGTTGAAAATTGGGGCGATTAAAGCCCGGAGGGTTGTAAGGTCTTTGGTTGTTGTATTGTGGGCTGAAATTTTGTTGTGTGGTGTATTGTGGTTGTTGTTGACTGAAATTTTGTTGTTGTGGAGGTGGATTCAAAACGTTTTAGCTTTTGTAGATCAAATTTGGATGATTCTTGTACCCTTCATTGTAGTAGTTAGAGTACGGGCTGTTTTGAGTATGTAAAGCATGCACATGATGAGATTGTGTGTTCATACCTCGGCATTCCATTGAAGTGTGACCGGAACCGCCACAAGAATTGCAAGGCACGTCATGAGAAGTGTGCATTGCCGCTACCGTTTGACCACCCGCATGTGAAGAACCCGCTTGCATGTGACTCATCATCATCGCGGTCATGGCATCCATCTTAACATTTAGCATGGCCACCGCGTCGCCATCATTCTTACCTCCGCTTCGAGGGACATTTCTCGAGCTCCCATATTGCGCATTGTGAATGGCCATGGCCTCAATCGTATCAATGGCCTCCTCCACATCAATGTTATCGAACCTCCCATTAGCGGCGGAGTCTAGCACTTGACGTGACTCGTTGTATAGACCGTTGTAAAACTGCATGACGATAAACCACTTGTCCATGCCATGATGAGGGCATTGACGTTGGAGTTCCTTGTATCATTTCCATGCTTCAAACAAACTCTCATCTCCTCTTTGTCGGAAGCTAGTAATTTGGCTCCTAAGCATTGCGGTCTTTTCCGGAGGAAAGTACTTTTGATAGAATGCAAGCACAAGAGAGTTCCAATCGGTGATCGCAAGAGCTACCCGATTCAAAGAGTTAAGCCACAACTTGGCTTTGTCGCGGAGGGAAAACGGGAAGAGCATCTCCCATATTTGATCTTGGGTCACACCCGTTTGCTTTATCGTAGAGCAATAATCGCAGAAATTTTGGATGTGCAAGTTAGGATCCTCACCGGGACTCCCTCCAAATTGAGTGCGCTCTATAAGGTTGATGAACGCGGGCTTGACCTCAAAGTTGTTGGCCGCAATATTGGGCATAGCATTGCCCGTAGGAATTTGATCCGCGGTAGGCCTCGAGTGATCCGATAGCTTAACCATCTTCTTTATTTCGGGCACGGGTTCAATGTGAGATGAAGTAGAAGGGGAAACAGTAGCTCCAAGTCCTTAAGCAAGTTCTTGCGCCTATGCAATGTACGCTCCGGCTCCGGATCAAACTGAATTGCCAAGCCTTTTTGAGACGTACGAGTGTTCCTGGGCATGCAAAAACACTAGAGGAAACTATAAGTAGCGGCCTCAAGGAATTGAGGTTCCTTGAGACAAGAGCAACAAATGAGAAAAGAACCAAATAACAACAAAAACAAAAGCCGTCTCCCCGGCAACGGCGCCAAAATTTGATAGGATTGGTCGCACTCTCCTAATCAAAGATAAATCCAAACTCAACACTAGGGTAGCTAGGGTAAGTCGGGTCGAAATCCACAGAGAGACGGTCGTAATGTTGGTAATTTTGGGTGATTCTAGTCTCGGTTCGAGTAGTTGAGGTTACTAAAGCTATAACGAAAGAATAAGGGATTTAAACGATTAGGAAATGGTCTAGGGAATCGGGTTAGGCAATGGGTTAGTCAAGGCCAAGGATGATGATCGGAATGAGTAGGTATTGCACATGCTAAGGATAACGCTCGGCCTCTCGGTCTTAATCTCCTCTAGGTCTCGAATGCGGGCTCTCGCAACTTACAAACGAGGGTCCTAATGTTTAGTCTCGCGCCTACCCTAGAACTAGGCTTTCGTTCTTAAGTTCAAGGGTGCTAGATACTCGCTAAAACGTGATCAAGGAATCAACGAGAGCAATCAAGCAAAGACTAAACAAAGCATGACAAAACCTAACTCAACAAGATCATCAAAAACAAGCAAGACCAAAACCCATGCTTCACCTTTCTCCCTAGATGAAAGACTACTCACGCATGACGGAAATGATAATCAAAGCAATTGAAATAGATGAAAACATGATCACAAACAATATAAATTGAAATCACAATTAAAAAGGGAGAAGTAGAAAGCAATACCAATCAGAAATTTGCAAGGAGAACAAGATAAATTCGACAACAAAACGAAATAGGATGATCAAAACAACGTACTTGAGTCGGGAATTGAAATTACAAAAAGGAAAATTATTTAAACCCTAAGTTTTCTTGAGGAACTAGTTTAAAGAGTTGAGAAAAAGCTCAGAAAAATTCGTGCAAAGTTATAGTGTTTTAGGCCTTCAAATAGACGATCTAATTTAAGCACACGAGGCGTCACACCCCGTCCCAGGGCTCCGGGATGAGTGTCCCGTCCGGGACAAGGCTGTAGGTTGGTCCCTGAGCTACGGGATGAGCATCCCGACTTGTTCAGCTTGCATGCCTTTTTCGCCACTTCTTGTACTTAGTCTATTTTTGCTTCAAAGTCGTCCCAAGGTGTAGGGACAAGGCCTAGGTCGTCCCAAGGCATAGGGACGAGTTCCAAATTGAGTAAATGAGTTCCAAAATCAGTCCCGAGGTCCCGGAACACCTTCAAACGCTAAAACGAGGCTCGTGCGCAAGCGAAACGCAACGAAACCAACCCGAAACATCACGAAACTTTACGAAACTTCACGAAACCTCCCGAATAGCATCCTAACCTCCAAATATGCGCGTTTACCTGCAATATAGACACAAAAACGCAGCAGGGCCAAAACGGAGCGAAATAGGAAGCGAAACGCATGTAAAAGCACGGGAAACGCAAAGTAAAGCTCGTGATCAAGGGGCTATATATAAGTAAATATATGACACATCACTCATCAGCCCATGCTCCCTTTAACTCATCCAGTCACTTCTTCATGCCGTTAAGCATTTGCTTGTTGGCGGCCTCGGCTTGCCCGTTGCTTTGCGGGTGGCTGACTGATGAGTACGCGACGATTGTTCCATTCCGTTTCAGCCAGTCCCGCATGCTATCATTGTCGAATTGCCTTCCATGATCGAACACTACCACTTTGGGCACTCCAAATCTTGTTATTACATTCCTCCAAATGAATTTTCTCACGGCCTGCTCAGTGATGGTGGGGATGGCTTCTGCTTCAATCCACTTGGTGAAGTAGTCGATAGCTGCCACCACGTACTTCCTGCCCCCGGTCGCCGTTGCAAACGGTCCCAGGATATCCATTCCCCATTGGTCGAAAGGTACCGGGCTTAGGACAGGCCTGAGATCTCTGGCGGGAAGGTAGATATCCGGGGCAAAAATCTGGCACTGCCGGCATCGCTTGCTCAACTTTTTGGCATCCTTCAGCATGGTGGACCAGAAGTAGCCAGCCCTCAACGCCTTATGGGTTAGCGTACGCCCGGTGACATGGTGGCCGCAGACTCCAGAGTGTATATCATTTAGGATGAACTCGGCGTCCATGCCCCCTACACACTTCAAAGAATGGTGTTTAGAAAGATCGTTCAGAAACTCCCCGTCCACAAGGATGAACCAAGGGGCTAGTCTCTTCAGCTTAGCAGCTTCGCACTTATCTTCCGGGATTTCTCCCTCCAGCTTGTACTTTAGAATTGGTCTCATCCACCCATTGTCCTCAGATATGGCGTTTACTGCCAACACTCCTTTCTGCCGGCGGATGTCGACCGTGACCGTCTTTGACTTGTTATCTGCTGTCGCGCTGGCCAGCTTGGCTAGCGCATCAGCCTTGTTGTTCTCGGTCCTTGGGATGTGGCAAGCCTCGAAAGATTTTAGTCCGGAGGTCAGAGTTTTTGCTTTCTGGAGGTACGACGCCATTCCCTCTTCCCGCCTCAGATTTCCTCGAGCCGCTCGCTACCAACTGCGAGTCCGTTCTAAGTTCAATCTCCTCTGCCCCCATGGCCTTCGCCAGCTGCAGTCCTGCTAAGACCGCCTCGTACTCAGATTCATTGTTTATGGCCGGGAAGGCAAACTTCAAAGCATGTTCGTCGTGCGGTTCTTCGGATCGATGATGACCACCGCCCTGAGCCGTGAATGGTGGCCGACCCGTCAGATACACTTGCTGCACTTCTCTGCGCCCCCATGGCCGGGTGAGTGCACTCTGCAATGAAGTCCGCCAGGGCCTGGGCTTTGATTGCTGTCCTCCCGGTGTAGGTTATGCCGAACCCTGACAGCTCAATTGCCCACTTCAGGAGCCTTCCGGATTTTTTGAATTTTTCAAGTGCTTTCTCCAGAGGTTGGTCAGTGCGCACCTCCACCGGGTGAGCGTCAAAATACGGTCTCAGCTTCCGGGTCGCTATGACAACAGCATATGCTGCCTTCTCGATGATGGGATAGTTTCTTTCTGACTGGCCCAAAGCGTGACTGACGAAGTAGATTGGTTGTTGTTGTTTTTCTTCTTCCCGCAAGATTACTGCGGATATTGCGCTCGCGGTCACGGCGATGTACAAGACTAACGTTTCGCCCGTGACCGGTCTTGCCAAGGTAGGCAATGTTGTCAGGTGTCTCTTTAGCTGTTCAAAAGCTTCATCCTGCTCCTTTCCCCATACGAACCTCTTGTTCCCCTTCAGTACCTGGAAGAATGGTGTGGACTTATCGGCCGACCTGGAAATTGTGGACAAGGGATTTTGATCCACGCGATGTTTTATTTCAAAAACATTTTCATTTCGAAAAGAGTCGCCACTAAATTTTTAGGTGGAATTTAGAAACCAATTTTAGAGAAAAAGAGTTCGTGTGAGTTTACGTGTTAGGAAGTTTAAAATAATTTCATTAATTTAACGCCTAACCCCGTCCGTTATAAAAACGGTCTCTACTAAGTAAAACCATGGCTATTATGAGTACACATGCAGGTATGCAGACAACGTTTTAATCCTAAATAAAATACATTCTTTCTATGTCGTTTTAATGCACACATAAATTCGTCGAAGTTGTTCAACATGGGTTCATTTACTACTCTAGCAAACAAAGAAAAGAAGCAGAAATACTTACCGACAGCATAAGATAGATTAACAAACGTTAGCCGCAAACAAATAAAAATAATCACGCGGTTAATATGAATAACTAGACTTTACATACTAATACGAAGAAGTAATAAAATATGAAAGCAAAGAGACGCTCAATCTAATAAATAAGAATTCCTAATGGACATGCAATCCTACGCACATGGTAACAATCAAACCCGAGTAACACGTAAGAAAGCCAATCAAATACAACTAAACGTATCAACTAATAAACAAATGTAGCCAAATAGACGTGCAGACCAACACAAATCAAACAAACACGAACAAACAGACAAAAAAAAAAACGTGCAAACCCATAATTAAATACGACTTATGGACATACTAGCATATGTAGATTACACAAATGCGACTAGGAATCAACTAGCAACATACAAACGGGTACATCAATAGGCAGAAATCACGAAGCAAGCTATATAAATACGCACAAGTACGAATATACACACAAACGTAAGCAGACTACATGGAGACCTAAACGCATCACACGAAAAACCTGAAACGAACTATCCTACAGGTCAGGCTTCTACGCAACTCAAAATTTAACGAACAAAACAAAAACCAGCTACAAGCAGAAACGTGCAAACATACGGTCTATGCGTGATCAATGGAACTAAATGCTAAATGATGAAACTAAATCATGAAAACTAATCTAACCTATGAATATGAATTACAAATCTGAAAACAACATGGAAGACCAAATTTAAAACAACTAACATGAATGACAGGAATAAGAACGGATTACGTAAAAAAAAAGCCAACAGAATCAATCTAACGAAGAAATTTTCGAGTCATGTTTCGCAACGAAGTTAAATATGGATACTAGTAAACAATGGGGGCACGACACATCTATACACACATCGAAATCATACTAAAAATATCAAACTAAAACAAACGACGAAAACCATAACTACGACGATAATCAACAGAGCGACAGAAAGTAATAAAAAACGACAGAGAGCAATAAAAAGCGATAAAAACAATAGTTTAAACAAAATAAAGTGAGTATTTTGCACCCTCAACTTACATGTATCATTGACCAATTCTTCGAGTCGTAATCGATTGTAAGATTTTATCCCAAGGGGCCGTCGTCGACGAAAACCAATTGTAAATCCGTAACTTTGAGTAAAACTGACAGCGATTTTCAAAAGCTTGTAACTTCTTCGTTTCTCAACGAAATTTCGCACCGAAAGATGTTTTAGAATCGTGGTAAAGTGAACTTTAAGATTGTGTAAAGAAATCAGAGTGACTATGGTGTTTTCAACACGAAAAATGGGGTAGAAGTCGTGATAGTTGCACGAAAATCAGAAAATTTCTGCTCTGTTTTTCATACGACTATCCCGACTCCTTTGTGAGTTTTTTAGGGCTTTCTCTTGACTTGTTATGGTGTATGTATGCTGTATATTTCGTGTCCTTGAATGCTTGTGGATGGTATGTATATATAAGGTAGAAGAGTAGGGTTTTTCAAGGGAAAAGAGCAGCTTGTCTCCTCTCTTCGAGAGCTGCTGTTGGAGGCTCGTTTTAGGATATTGTTAGGGTTTTAGAGGGGGTTTTCTTGAGGGTTAAGGCAAGGGTACATGGGTATGTGGATCAGGTATAGGGTTTTTTGTCGTGGGTGCAAGTTTGATGAGCTAAAAGGTCGGGTTTTGGTCCGAATTTGGGCTGTCCCAAAACAGGGCACGGGATGGGGGTTTGGGGCTGTCTTTCTGTGAATTATTTGGGCTGATTATGGTTGTGTTTGGTCAGGGTATTCGAGGGGAAGGATGGGTAGAAAGAGTCGGGTTTTTGGGTTGCTTTTTGGGTTGTCAAAACAGGGCACGAAGAGGGGGTTGTGGGCTGTGGTTGGACGTGATATTTGGCTGTTTTCTGGCCTGTTTTGGTCGTGGCTCTTGGCTGGGTTTTGGCCTGGATACGAGCTTTGGTACGTGGGGAAGGAGGTGGGAGAAAAGGCCTTGAAATTCGTGTTGAAACGGGCTCAAAATCATTCTTAAAATCGAGCTTAAAACGAGCTTAAAAACTTGTTGTTAAGAAAACGAATTCGTCGAATACGATTTAATAAACTGTTTTAAAAGCATGAGAAACGACTTTTCAAGTCAAATATTGAATTTTGTAAAAGCGACTTTTCAAATCGAATTACTTAAAATGATTTTTCAAATCGAAATATTTTATTTTCAATAAAATACATACTTGCGATAAAATAAAATTTGACAGAACTTATTAAACCAAATATCCTTTGAATTAACAAAAAATGTGTCGATAGCGCCCTGCTTACATCGCAATACGAACTCAAATAAATGACATGAAATACATGTTGTCCTATCATCATTGGGTGTTTGTCGGGTTCTCTATAAATTTCCATATCGACAGATACGGGTATCTACAGAGCCCCCACTTTGACTAAGGCTTGGACAGGCGAAAGTCAAAGTAAGCCCTCGAGTCGATCGTAGATCGCAACTTGAAAGCCTCATGGGTCGTTTATGGTCCCTTAGACCTGTGTATATAAGCTCACCAGCCATAAGAAGAAGTCATACCTGAAACATGATTCTGGATGCCTTCACTTTCATTGAAATATGGGTTGAGCCTTATCCTTAGGCGCCTACGTATCCGTTGAGACAGAATCAAACCCGTATCGTAGTTCGAGCTCGCTGGCCTGTAGCTTTCTGCTGCTTCGGCCCAAAACAAATGATATTTGTTTACTCGATTGAGTAAAGCCTATATCTGCATTCTCTTTGGAAGTGTCACTTCTTTTAGCTTCTGCTAGTACTTCTTCATTTTGAGGATGTCATCCTGTCGTCGGGGTCTAAGGTTGATGACTTTAGAGCCCCCGGTTGGAGCGTTCCTGCTCAATCTTAACAACAAATCATAGCACACAACTCACATAGTGAATCCTGTGACTTTTGAAACAAAAAGGATAGATCATCGATCCGAGCTGCAAATTTTATTCGAAAATGGGTTTTCGACCTGCTTTTTAAATAAAGGGATGGATCATCGATCTGAACTGGGAGTATTAATTTGAAAATGGGTCTTCGACCTGCTTTTTAAATAAAAAGGATGGATCATCGATCCGAACTTTAAGTAGTGAGCTAAAATAGATATCGCGCTGGAAATGGGTCGTCGACCCGAGCTAAAACCAACATTTGCGTCCTCGATTTGCGTTTCAAATGGATACATGACAGATGGATCATAGACCCCGACCTAAGAAGTTATTCAAAATTTTGTGTCCTCGACCTATATTTTGAGATTAAAGAGTGGTGGGTCTTTGACCGGAATTCGTAAACATCTTTTGAGAATGGGTCGTCGACCGGAAACCGTAAACATCTTTTGAAAATGGGTCGTCGACCCGCATCTTGAAAAGTGGGGGAGTCATCGACTCGAACTATAAAAATCTTTTAAAAAAAATGGGACTTCAACCCGCATTTTGAAAAGTGGATGAGTCATCGACTCGAACTATAAACATCTTTTGACAAATGGGTCTTCAACCCGCATTTTGAAAAGTGGATGAGTCATCGACTCGAACTATAAACATCTTTTGAAAATGAGTCTTCAATCCGTATTTTGATTTAAGTGGATGAGTCATCGACCCGAACTATAAATATCTTTTGAAAATGGGTCTTCAACCCGCATCTTGATTTAAGTGGATGGGTCATCGACCCGAACTATAAATATCTTTTGAAAATGGGTCTTCAACCCGCATTTTGATTTAAGTGGATGGGTAATCGACCCGAACTATAAATATCTTTTGAAAATGGGTCTTCAACCCGCATTTTGATTTAAGTGGATGGGTCATCGACCCGAACTATAAATATCTTTTGAAAATGGGTCTTCAACCCGCATTTTGATTTAAGTGGATGGGTCATCGACCCGAACTATAAATATCTTTTGAAAATGGGTCTTCAACCCGCATTTTGATTTAAGTGGATGGGTCATCGACCCGAGCTATGTTCATCATTTGAAAATTGGGGCCATTGACCCGCATTTTGAGGAAAAGGCGGATGGGTCATCGACCCGAACTATAATGGTCATTTGAAAATTGGGGCCATCGACCCATAATTTTGAAGGAAAAAGGTGGATAGGTCATCGACCCAAACTATAATTGTCATTGAAAAATTGGGGCCATCGACCTCGATTTTGAAGGAAAAGGTGGATAGGTCATCGACCCAAACGGAACACAGCTTTTAAAAAATGGGTCATCGACCCATATTTTGGAGGAAAAGGTGGATGGGTCATCGACCCGAGCGCAAGACATCATCTGAAAATAGGTCATCGACCCCTATTTTGGAAAATGGATAGGTCATTGACCCGCATAGCAAATTTCATTTGAAAATCGAAAGAGGTCATCGACATAAACTTTGGATTTTGAGCATTTCGAATAATTCGGCCATTAACCTAGTTTAAAAACATCGTTTTTAAAATAATATAAAAGACGACTCTAAAAGTGTAAAATTATATAATTAATACACATCCATCTACTCTATTGTCAAATTCCCCCCACACTTAGCTTATTGTCGTCCTCGACGATGACAAACCGAGCTACTAAAAATATCACCATACTTAACCTTATATTGACTTATGAACGGTCAACGACAAACTTAAAATATATACTTCAAGATCATTTCAAACAAATCATGTGAATCAGCAGCGCCTACAATGAAATTTCTCCTCCACAACAAGCTTTACAATCGATTAATTAAACCACATTACAGATTTTAGACGCTTTTAAATTGAGATTATTAACGAACTTTTCATCCTTCACAACTTGTTTCACTTTCTTTCTCCCCACATATCAACAATTAGACTATGGGTTTTAGCCAAATATTAAGGTCTCAAGGGAAGGGGTTTACTTTCGGCACCTTGTATTACCACTTTAGTGCGTGGATCGTTCTCCCGGTTACCTAAGGTGTACTCGATACCTCCTCACAATTTTTTTTTTCTTCTGTTTTCTTTTTTTTCTGATTTTTTTTCAACATTCTCTTTTTCAAAATATCTGTCAAGTGACCCATGTAGCAAGCCTCAACCGATGGATCCCGTCCAACTAGACAAGTCATCAGGCATTCTCCCAATAGCTAAAATTGGGTTCCCCTCGGGCTAAGAACTCGAATCACAAGATAGTCAACCACGCTCTTTTGAGGTCAAGTAATCTCCCTGTCGGTCCATTAAAGGAGTCACCATGAAAGTAAATAATTAAGCACAAGACCGGCTTACACACCACACTATTAATTAGTCAACAATGGGGTTAAGATCGTTACACAAGTGCTATTCTTTATTATCCATTCATGATTCAAATTTAAAAGAGAACTAAAATATGTAATGTCATGAAATTAATCAACTCAAGTTTAAATAAGGAGGAAAAGTTCATGCATCCGCTACTTTAAATTATAAATTCTCAATTTACTCCGAAAAACAATTCAATTCGAGTTTGTCGTTGACTCATCTTAGTCTAAACATTAAACAGAAGGTTCAGGTGCTTGGTTCGAAAGTTACCCCACTTTGGCAACTTGACTTTGACTTAAGGAGAAGAATATGGGACTCAGGTTCAGAAATCGGCACGGTTTTGACACTATTTGTAACAACTCGGGATGCAAATGGACTGGACCAGATTAATCATGAAAAGACTCGAAACTTAACGACATGGTCTACGACCTAAATATACAAATGCATGCGACATATGGACTTAAAGACAGACTCACAGTACGGGATTTAGACCCAACTAGACATGGACTTGAAGTAATTAGCTCGTGCGCGGACCAAACAGTTTCTAAGGTTTATACCAAACTTCTAAATAGCTTAGCTAAGACGTTGTTGTGCCCTGACTCAAAACTAAAAAATTGACATGCATGACTTGGGCCCAAGTGTAGGCCTGGGTGACCAAACTAGGTAAGACCTCTAAGACTTTTAGATGGACTAGACTTACTATACACAGCTTAGATTCCAACTAGACTCGACTAGGTGCATTTCATGCTTACTCACGACTTGAGAATTAAACTTATTTTCGAAGTTGAGGTTTGAAAAGGGCAGCACTTCGACTACCAAAAGGCTTATTTGGTTCGAAAATTCTAGTCCAACTGGGGTTAGATTTTACCTTCGAAAAACATCGTTTTGGTTGGAAAAAATTCTATTCCTAAATGGGTAGCATTTCAAAAGCGTTCGAGATTACTCTAATCCTAAACGTATAGCATTTCAGCTTAAAAACTATTCTTTTTTCAAAAGATGTAGTGTTAAAAAATCGTTCGGGATTAATCTAATCCTAAACGGGTAGCATTTCAGCTTGAAAAGGATTTTTTTTCAAAAGAGTTAGTGTTGGGAACTGTTCGAGATTATTCTAATCGTAAACGGATAGCATTTCAGCTATAAAAGGATCTTTTTCAAGAGAGTAATTGTTAAGAACTGTTCGAGATTATTCTAATCTTAAACGGGTAGCATTTCAGCTCAAAAAGGATCTTTTTTCAAAAGACTTAGTGTCGAAGACTGTTCGAGATTATTCTAATCTTAAATGGATAGCATTTCAGCTTAAAAAGGATCTTTTTTCAAAAGATAATTTTCTTTTAAAGAAAAAAAGTTTTAGGATTTTCTAATCCTAACGAGGAGCACTTCAGCTTAGAAATGATCTTTTTTTTCTAAAGAGCTAATATCGAAAATTATTTAAGATTATTCTAACCCTAAACGAATAGCATTTCAGCAAGGAAGAGATCTTTTTTGAAAAGAGCTAATGTCGAAGATTGGTTAAGATTATTCTAACCCTAAAAGAATAGCATTTCAGCTTAGAAAAAGATCTTTTTTTTTTCAAAAGAGGCAATATCGAAAATTGTTTAAGATTATTCTAACCCTAAACGAATAGCATTTCAGCTTAGAAAAGATCTTTTTTCAAAAGAGGCAATATCGAAAATTGTTTAAGATTATTCTAACCCTAAACGAATAGCATTTCAGCTTAGAAAAGATCTTTTTTCAAAAGAGGCAATATCGAAAATTGTTTAAGATTATTCTAACCCTAAACGAATAGCATTTCAGCTTAGAAAACATCTTTTTTCAAAAGAGCTAGAATCGGAAATTATTTACGATTATTCTAATCCTAAACGAATAGCATTTCAGCTAGGAAGAGATCTTTTTTTCAAAAGAGATAAAATCGGAAATTATTTAAGATTATTCTAATCCTAATCGAATAACTTTTAGCTTGGAGGATATCTTTTTGCAAAAGAGCTAACATTGGAAAAAAAAATGTTTAAGATTATTCTAACCCTAAACGAATAACTTTTTAGCTTGGAGGAGATCTTTTTTAAAAAGAGCTAAAATTCAGAAAATTATTTAAGATTATTCTAATCCTAAACGAATAGCCTTTCAGCTAGGAAGAGTTTTTTTTTCAAAAAGAACTAAAATCGAAAATAATATAAGATTATTCTAATCCTAAGAGGATGGCATTTCAGCCGAGAAAAGATCTTTTTCAAAAGAGCTAATATTCAGAAAATATCTAAGATTATTCTAATTTTAGAAGGAAAGCGTTTCAGCTTAAACAAAATCTTTGTTTTTTCGAAGGAGATAGTGTTGGAAAACATTTAAGATTATTCTAATCCTAAAAAAGAGAGCGTTTCAGCTAGGAATGAATCTTTTTTCAAAAGAGCTAATATCGGAAATCTTTTAAGATTATTCTGATCCTAAAAGAATAGCATTTAGGAAAGGATCTTTTTTCAAAAGAGCTAAAAATCGGAAATAATTTAAGATTATTCTAATCCTAAAAGGAAAGCGTTTCAGCTTGGACAAAAATCTTTGTTTTTTTCGGAAAAGAAAGTGTTGGAAAATATTTAAGATTATTCTAATCCTAAAAAGACAGCATTTCAGCTTAAAGAATGATTTTTTTTTTTGAAGAAAAGCATTTTAGCTCGAATCAAAAATCTTTTTCAAATGAGGTAGGGTTGGAAAATATTTAAGATTACTCTAATCCTAAAAAGACAGCATTTCAGCTTAAAGAATGATTTCTTTTAGAAGGAAAGCATTTCAGCTTAAGTCAAAAATCGTTTCAAAAGAGGTATTTAAGATTATTCTAATCCTAAAAAGACAGCGTTTCAGCTAATAAAAGATTTTGGAAAATATTCAATTTGAAAAGATGACAGTTTTGATTAAAGAGGACTAAAAAGCAAGGCTTTGGAATTCACAGAACATTTAGTCATACGCAGTTCAAGGATGCAATGCATGAGCTAGACTATTCTAAGTCTCGAAAAGGGTCCATGCCAATGATTCCACGTTGTTAGGGAACTCACAATCCTCCATAAGTCAGGGACGAAATGGGGAGACGGCGGTTGCTAACCTCGGCGGAACCACCTTGGTATTTAAACTGCATACGTTGAACGTCATTTCCCTACTTTGAGGTCGACCCAAAGGGAGAAATGGTTCGAATCCTAACAGTATGATGCATAAATAACGTAAAAAAGAAAGGGTACTCTAAATAGCCATCATTTTACTTTTCAAGTTTCACTGTCCCCAGCGGAGTCGCCAAATTGTGGACAAGGGATTTTGATCCACGCGATGTTTTATTTCAAAAACATTTTCATTTCGAAAAGAGTCGCCACTAAATTTTTAGGTGGAATTTAGAAACCAATTTTAGAGAAAAAGAGTTCGTGTGAGTTTACGTGTTAGGAAGTTTAAAAGAATTTCATTAATTTAACGCCTAACCCCGCCCGTTATAAAAACGGTCTCTACTAAGTAAAACCATGGCTATTATGAGTACACATGCAGGTATGCAGACAACGTTTTAATCCTAAATAAAATACATTCTTTCTATGTCGTTTTAATGCACACATAAATTCGTCGAAGTTGTTCAACATGGGTTCATTTACTACTCTAGCAAACAAAGAAAAGAAGCAGAAATACTTACCGACAGCATAAGATAGATTAACAAACGTTAGCCGCAAACAAATAAAAATAATCACGCGGTTAATATGAATAACTAGACTTTACATACTAATACGAAGAAGTAATAAAATATGAAAGCAAAGAGACGCTCAATCTAATAAATAAGAATTCCTAATGGACATGCAATCCTACGCACATGGTAACAATCAAACCCGAGTAACACGTAAGAAAGCCAATCAAATACAACTAAACGTATCAACTAATAAACAAATGTAGCCAAATAGACGTGCAGACCAACACAAATCAAACAAACACGAACAAACAGACAAAAAAACAAACGTGCAAACCCATAATTAAATACGACTTATGGACATACTAGCATATGTAGATTACACAAATGCGACTAGGAATCAACTAGCAACATACAAACGGGTACATCAATAGGCAGAAATCACGAAGCAAGCTATATAAATACGCACAAGTACGAATATACACACAAACGTAAGCAGACTACATGGAGACCTAAACGCATCACACGAAAAACCTGAAACGAACTATCCTACAGGTCAGGCTTCTACGCAACTCAAAATTTAACGAACAAAACAAAAACCAGCTACAAGCAGAAACGTGCAAACATACGGTCTATGCGTGATCAATGGAACTAAATGCTAAATGATGAAACTAAATCATGAAAACTAATCTAACCTATGAATATGAATTACAAATCTGAAAACAACATGGAAGACCAAATTTAAAACAACTAACATGAATGACAGGAATAAGAACGGATTACGTAAAAAAAAAGCCAACAGAATCAATCTAACGAAGAAATTTTCGAGTCATGTTTCGCAACGAAGTTAAATATGGATACTAGTAAACAATGGGGGCACGACACATCTATACACACATCGAAATCATACTAAAAATATCAAACTAAAACAAACGATTTAAAACCATAACTACGGCGATAATCAACAGAGCGACGTAAAGTAATAAAAAGCGGCGAGAAGCAATAAAAAGGGATAAAAACAATTGTTTAAACAAAATAAAGTGAGTATTTTGCACCCCCAACTTACTTGTATCATTGTCCAATTCTTCGAGTCGTAATCGATTGTAAGATTTTATCCCAAGGGGCCGTCGTCGACGAAAACCAATTGTAAATCCGTAACTTTGAGTAAAGCGACAATGATTTTCAAAAGCTTGTAACTTCTTCGCTTTCTCAACGAAATTTCGAATCGAAAGATGTTTTAGAATCGTGGTAAAGTGAACTTTAAGATTGTGTAAAGAAATCAGAGTGACTATGGTGTTTTCAACACGAAAAATGGGGTAGAAGTCGTGATAGTTGCACTAAAAATCGAAAATTTACGCTCTGCTTTTCATACGACTATCCCGACTCCTTTGTGAGTTTTTTAGGGCTTTCTCTTGACTTGTTATGGTGTATGTATGCTGTATATTTCGTGTCCTTGAATGCTTGTGGATGGTATGTATATATAAGGTAGAAGAGTAGGGTTTTTCAAGGGAAAAGAGCAGCTTGTCTCCTCTCTTCGAGAGCTGCTGTTGGAGGCTCGTTTTAGGATATTGTTAGGGTTTTAGAGGGGGTTTCTTGAGGGTTAAGGCAAGGGTACATGGGTATGTGGATCAGGTATAGGGTTTTTGTCGTGGGTGCAAGTTTGATGAGCTAAAAGGTCGGGTTTTGGTCCGAATTTGGGCTGTCCCAAAACAGGGCACGGGATGGGGGTTTGGGGCTGTCTTTCTGTGAATTATTTGGGCTGATTATGGTTGTGTTTGGTCAGGGTATTCGAGGGGAAGGATGGGTAGAAAGAGTCGGGTTTTTGGGTTGCTTTTTGGGTTGTCAAAACAGGGCACGAAGAGGGGGTTGTGGTGGTTGGGCGTGATATTTGGCTGTTTTTCGGCTGTTTTGGTCGTGGCTCTTGGCTGGGTTTTGGCCTGGATACGAGCTTTGCACGTGGGGAAGGAGGTGGGAGAAAAGGCCTTGAAATTCGTGTTGAAACGGGCTCAAAATCATTCTTAAAATCGAGCTTAAAACGAGCTTAAAAACTTGTTGTTAAGAAAACGAATTCGTCGAATACGATTTAATAAACTGTTTTAAAAGCATGAGAAACGACTTTTCAAGTCAAATATTGAATTTTGTAAAAGCGACTTTTCAAATCGAATTACTTAAAATGATTTTTCAAATCGAAATATTTTATTTTCAATAAAATACATACTTGCGATAAAATAAAATTTGACAGAACTTATTAAACCAAATATCCTTTGAATTAACAAAAAATGTGTCGATAGCGCCCTGCTTACATCGCAATACGAACTCAAATAAATGACACGAAATACATGTTGTCCTATCATCATTGGGTGTTTGTCGGGTTCTCTATAAATTTCCATATCGACAGATACGGGTATCTACAGAAATAAATCTGAAGAGTGCTGCCATTCTCCCGGTCAGGATTCGAATATCCTTGATTGTTCTCGGCGCTGGTAGGTCTAATATAGCTTTGACTTTCTCTGGGTTGGCATCAATCCCTCTTGAGCTGACCAGGTACCCCAAAAACTTTCCTGACCGGACCCCGAAGGTGCACTTCTTCGGGTTCAGTTTCATTTGATATTTTCTGAGTGAGCTGAACGTTTCCTTCAGGTCCTCCAGGTGCTGCTCATCGGACTTGCTTTTTACAATTGCATCATCCACATATACCTCCATGTTTCTCCCTTTCTGCTTTACAAATACGGCGTCCACCAGGCGCTGGTAGGTGGCTCCGGCATTCTTAAGCCCAAATGGCATCATCTTGTACATGTAGACCCCATGTCCTGTGATGAAGGCACATCGGGGTCTATCTTCCTCCGCCAGATAAACCTGGTGGTACCCTGAGAAAGCATCCAGGAAGCTCAGGGTCGAATGACCACTGGTGGAGTCCACCAGCTGATCAATCCTCGGCAATGGGTAGCAGTCCTTGGGGCATGCCTTGTTTAGATTTGTGAAGTCGACACACATTCTCCAGGCCCCGGATGCTTTCTTTATCATTACCACGTTCGCCAACCATTCTGGATAATTGCAACGCTCAACGAATCCCGCCTCTAGTAGCTTGTTTATTTCTTCCAGGATGGCCGCGTCCTTCTCTGCGCTCATGGGCCGCAGCCTCTGCTTGATCGGTTTGTAGCCGGGGTTAACATTTAGTCGATGCACAATTACTTCCGGGCTTATCCCCGGCATCTCGGCAGCCGAGTAGGCAAACACGTCTTTGTTCTCTTCCAAGATACTAATCAGACTATCTTGAAAGCTAGGGCCTAGCTCTGCCCCTATGATCACACTCCTTCCCGGCGATAACTCAATTTGCTTTGTCTCACTCCCCGGGCCCGGGGTCACATCCAAACCTTTCTTCTCTTTTTGTTCTGGGAGTTTCACCTCCGACACTATCTTCTGCTTTGCCCCCTGGGCCGATAAGGAATTGCAGGATCTCCCGGCACTTTGGTCCCCGTAGATCTTCCCCTCCGTCCAGTTGTCTGTGATGTAGGCCATGGACAGTGCTCGTATTGACACAACAGCATGAGTGTGATCCAGGGTGACCCGACCGATGAGGGCGTTGTATGCGGACGGGGCATCCACGACCACAAAGCTTGCGTCCACGCTTCGGGCCATATCCTGTTCTCCTATCGTGACTGGCAAAGTTATCGTTCCCATCGGTCTGATACCGGCTCCGGCGAAACCATAAAGCGACCCTATGTAGGGTGTCAGTTGTTCTTTCCTCAAACCAAGTTTCTCGAATACCTCACGGTACAGGAGGTTGGTGCAGGCTCCGGTGTCTATCATGCATCTGTGGACCAGGTGAGGTCCGATGTCTAGGGAGACGACCAACGGGTCACTATGTGGGTAGGAGACCCGCTGGTAGTCCTCGTCGCTGATGGTAAGGTCCGGGACTGGCTTTGGTGCTGTCCTTCCGGCCGAATATATGCTCATCTTAGATTGTTCGCGTTTCTCTGCCTTTCTTTTCCTCCCGGACAAGACTGATTCTTCCGTCCCGGCGACCATATGGATTTCACCAATTCTTTGTTTGTTCTTTTTTGGACCTGCCTGGGCCGTATCTCTACTCCCTTCACCTTCGTCTCTTTCCCGCTTGTCTTTAACAAAACGTCGCAGGGTGCCCTGCTGCACCAAGCGCTCAACTTCGTTCTTCAGGGATACGCAATCCTCCGTTGCATGACCCGCTACCTGATGGTACCCACAGAACGCGGACCTGTCATTTCCTGGGTGCTTCAGCGGCCGCGGGGTAGCCCACTTTATCTCGTTCTTTGTCATCTCGAAAATCTCTGGTTGGGACCTAATGAGGGGCGTGTAATGAGTCCAGGTCTCGAATCTTTGGCTACTTCCCTGCTGGCCGCGGATGTCTCGGTTATCTCGGCGATTGTTGTGATTGTTATGACTGTTGTTATTGTTGCTGCGGTTGTAATTGTTGCGGATGTTGTTGTTGTTCTGTCTCCGGGGCGGTCCTTTCCATTCCTGTTGGGCCCCGCCCTGGTCCTCTTTCTTGTCGTTTCTCTTACTGAACGTCTTGTGGAATTGCTCCTCTCTCACAAAACCTTCGGCCATCTCGCGGGCCGACATCAGACTAGAGGGTGGACTTCGGATCAGAAGGCTTTTCAGCTCTCCCGCTCTCAGCCCCACCGTCAAGGCATGAACGCCTATCTTGGGGTCTAGCTCCCTAATCTGTTGCGACTCCCGATCAAATCTGGTCTTGTACTCTTTTAATCCTTCATTCCTCCCTTGCACTACGTTGAGGAGCTTCGTTGCAACCTTCTCCCGCCTTCTATTTCCCGCGTATTGTTGCTTGAAGACACGGCACATGTCCTCGTACCCACAGATGGAACCGGTTGGAAGGTTACGGAACTACGTCGGCGCCAGTCCCGTTAGGGTCGTGGGAAAGACTTTGCACCAAACGTAGTCCGTAGGGTCGTACATCATCATGTGGCTTTCGTAGGCCGCCAGATGTTCTTCCGGGTCCGTCTTCCCGTCATATTGTATCGTTGGAATCTTCGTCTTGGGTGGCAAAGGATATTCCAGCACCGAGGGGGCCAGGGGCGATTTTACTGAGACCTTTCCCCGCGATTTGTTTTCCTTGGGCTTGTTGCGCCTGGGCCTCTCAGTGCGTGGAACCTCGGGCTTAGACACCTCCTCAACCGAAGGTGACGACTGGGACGCTGAGTAGGCATGCTCCGATTCTTTCCACGAACTGTCATCGCTTGACACCTCGTTCTCCTCGTGAAAGAGGTTCCTGGGCGTCACGGATGGGACGGGATCCCTTCTTGGAGGAGATTCCTGCTGGCTTGGCTCGGGTGGTGGATTTCCGGCAGGTGGCTTCTTCCTCAACTTTTCAAGGAAGGCGCTCATCTTCTTTTTCTCCTCTGGAGTTAGGGGTGTTTGTAGCTCGGTCTCTAGAGGAGTACCGCCTGCACCTCCTCCCGGGGAGGAGGTTCCCTCGATTGTTTTTCTCGGCTCTTGTGGTGGATTTGACATGGCTTTTTGTAAGGATTTTTGTAAGAATTGTCCCCACAGACGGCGCCAATTGTTTCGGGTATAAAGTTAGGAACTAAATACCAAAACTAAATACAAACGATTACAAGTTGAATGTGGATTACAAACTAAATAAACTAAGTCCTGAACGGTCCTTAGCTCTCGGTTGTCCTCTACCTTCCTCTCGTCCTGGAATCACGTAGCAAACCTAGCCCCGGGGCCTTCCGGGTGATGGCCCTCCGACGCTCAAGTCAGTTATGAAGGCAAATGAATTTAGAGAGAGAAAAGAGAGAGAAAAACCTTTTGTGTAGTCTTTTGTGTTATGTGTGAATGTCCAGATTTAGGGTTTTACTTTCCATTTTATACCCATCCTAGATTTGTCCTCTTGTGTCTTCAGGCCGTACGGTACGGACCTGGTGGGCCATGCCTGCCACAGACCCGGGTGGATCCATGGGCCCCTTGGTGCAGGAGATGCCCCGGACTATAATCCTCCCGGCCCTACGCCGTCAGACCCGGGAGGTATTGAACTCTCAGTGGGTGCATGGGCATACTCCGGTCCACGGTCCCACCGGTCCGGGAGTGTCAGACCCGGGAGAAACCACCCCCAACAGATATAATAGTATTTAATAGTAGGACTATCAAAGACTTTACAATTAGACCCATATATTTACACATATAAATAAATTAACTTGACATTCTAAAAATATTAAGAGTATAAGTTGAGATTTATAATAAAATTTAACCTATAAATTTATAATATCATTGGCTTATTAATGGATAATTACTAAATATTTAAAGATAATTACAAATCTATATATCTATATATAACTATTAAAACTAAATCCTCATCTCATAACCTAAAAAAACAACCCAAAAAAACCCCTCCTTCTTCCACGTCATGTTCACTTGCCACGTCACATAGAGAGGCCACGTCAAATTGAAAAGAGAAACAACCTCTCCCTCGCCTTCTGCTTCTTCTTCCTGACTTCCCATATTCCTTCAATTTAAATCGTCCCTTTTAATCGTCCCTTTTATTCACCTAATCAATTCGATCGGTTAGTTTGATCTGACCTAATTTTCCAACTTTCTTCTGGTAATATCTCTCTGTTTTTTTAATTTCCGTGTTTAATTTTACCTTGTGTAATTTTGCATAGGGTTTGTGTTTGATTTTAATTGAAATTGAAATTGGAATTACCTAAGTTTCAATTTTAAATCTGCATTTTGCTTAAAATTTCCAGATTTTGAATCGAATCGGATCGAATTGAATGAAATGGGTGTGAGGCAAGCAATTAAGAAGCTTGATGCGTTTCCTCGTCCTGAAGAACATTTGCTCCAGAAAACTCAATCTGGTGCAATTGGTAATTTTATTGAATTTTTGTGATTTGCATTTTGTGGTTTCAATTATTCGATCGAATGATGACAATGAGTCAGAAATACACCTCAATGGATTTCTGCCTATGATTGCTGTAACTATGGCTGTTTGGTCCTCTTACCCACATGTATTTGTTTGGGTATGAGTCTTTGTTGTTTGACTTTTGAATTTATCTAAATGTGTTTGTATTTTTGCAGCTTGAAATGAGCGCTCATACAATTCTTTGAAATGTATTTGCATTTGATACATTAGGAGACGGATTGATATGAACTGGTAGCCTAATGTAGATCAAAAATATTGGATTTATTCTGTGCAATAGATACTCCTTTGGTAGCCTAATGTAGATCAAAAATATTGGATTTATTTCCACATGCTGGATGAGTCGATTTGTCATCTTATCTAATAATGCGTTTCGATGTTACATTCCGTAGGGTGTTGATTTCCTCAACGCCATCGCTAAAGTAAGTTTTTAATTCTTTGTTTATTGATTTCTTAAATTTGTTGATTTCAGTTTGGGAGTCATTCTGGGAAATTTGTACCCCTTCCTATTACTTGATATTATTCCATTTACGTTCTAACAAATAGTGTACACCATGTAAGTGTAACAGAGGTAGTTGTCCCATAGTGTTTTGTTGATGTGAGTGAGAATTGATATCTATGCAATAGTTGTAATTCGGAAACATTCCCCCCATCATACATAATATTGACCACTAATGCAACTAATGCAATAATTTGACAATACCGTATTGCAACTAATTTGACAATACCGTAGATGAATACATAATTTGATGAGAAATTATCGTATTGCAATACCGTAGATGAATACTAATTTGATGACTATGAAATTATGTCATTATTAGTATGGTAACTAATACATAATTTGACAATACCGTAGATGAAATAATTGCGAGGATGAGTTTCATCTTAAGCAATAATTTGTAGAGCCGTTATTTCTGTCATTATTAGTGTTTCGCCTCTGCATATGTACGTAGTGTTGGAATTCATGGAAGGTTGCTTTAGTAGGCTCTAAATGGTGTATGCTAATGGAATTCATGGAATAATCGACTACTTAATTGGTACGCAAAAACCTATACTAATAACCAGCTTAATTGATGAAAGGAAAACTAACATATATAATACAAACAGATATGATAGGTATCCTCACCATGATTGAAGACAAAAGACAAACAACAACAATAAATGGACCAACACAACTGCGGAATATATACATCGAAGATGAAAGGTAATAAAAGCAACTAATAAAAACAATACAAAAAGAGAAATGTTGTCGAATTACATTATTCGTGAATGCTATGGTGTTGATGAATTTGGACGGTTTAAATAAATTCAAAACCCTAGAAGGCGATATTGATTAGTGGTGACGTTACTCGGTATTACATTACTTTTTATGTGACAAATTAAATGTGCTTAGAATACTTGCCTACTGTGTGTATCATTTTAATGTGTCTAATGAGATCTGGGGTAACACTGACCTCGAATAGCTGATTGTTGCAGGCACCAATGTCGAGTTGCAAGGAGGCTTTTGTATGTTTCTGGACAGATTGGAGGGGGAGGAGAGGGGTCGCTTCCTGACCCTAGCTCGGGCTGCTTGGTCTTGGAGAAATGCTCTTCTTTTCAAGGTAAGCTTGAACGGATTTTGAAAGTATTAACTTCAAAATGTAAGCAGGTTCCTCTCAGATTCGTCATCCGTTTCTAATTGTCTTTTTTTTTTAAAATAAAAATAAAATCAAAGTCCCTCCAAAATATTGATCCTGCTAATGTACAAACTTGTACCCTTATGTTGAGAATTGCATGGATAGTTCCATTGAACGGATGGTAGTTCATGACATATATGAATCACATATTTACATAAATTTTAGCACATCATTTCACTTAGGGTCCGTTTGGATTGAAGAAATTGGAGGGAAAGGGATGGGAGAGAAAGGGAAGGAAGCATTTACCTTTGTTTGGATACAAAATATGGAAGGATGGAAATGGAGGGGAAGGGATTTGGAGGGATTCATTTTACCTTCTCAAAGCCTAATTGGAATTTCTCCAAAATAGGCAAGATTTGGAGGGAAAATTGTATCCAAACACCACCATTTCCCCTCCCTTCCCCTTCCCTCATTTCCCCTTCCCTCCCTTTCCCTCCTATTTTGTTATCCAAACACACCCTTAGTTCCACCAATTTGTAAGGTCTAAATATCAGCAAGCATAATATGGCCTTAAAGAATCGAAATAATGGTACTTCGTAGTTGTTTGTAAACGAAGTATATATTTATTAAAGTGAAATGTTTTATCATTTGATCTATGAGCTAAGTTAAATGAAATCTGCTAATGATTAATTATCCTTTGACTACACAATCCATATGCATGTAGTTTGTTCTTCTCCTAAGATGCTACGGTGGTTTTCTTTGTTTCAGTTGATGGCGAAAGAGGACACTAGAAGAGCAAGACCAATCATTTCACAAACACGAATACAAGAATAAATTCAGCTATCGTTCCAGTGTATCAGGCACTTGGTGATGACATAATGAGCTCATTCACAAATTAATTACCGGTTAATGGACATTGTTCATAGAGGTAGTGAATTGCTTCATATATGTTTGGAAAATTTTTCAGCGTATGTTCCTCTAAACTAATAATCAAGAAACTACAGGGAAATAATTACGAAAAAAGAGTTATATTCTTTTCTGCAATGTACTCCACATAATGCTTTCTTCCCTCCAAATTTATCAAGGTAATTTAGTCACGTTTTTTTCTTCTAATTACCACTGTTTTTTAATTTTAATTATTTTTTATTTTTGAAATACAATTAACATATTGTGAAACAGGGTAATAATAATGGGTTTTATTTGAAATAGATTTATTTTTTGGCCAAGTCGGAGCATGTTTCCTTTGAAAGTACAAACTTTTCTTAAACAATTCATTTTATTTTTTATCGTTTGCAAATTGAAGTACAATTTTTCACTTAAACAATTAAGTAGTGTAATGGACCTAAGTAGTGTAATGGACTTGGCCACCGCAGCCCCGTCTGGGGTGGCTTACATGGTACATGTGGTGGTGCGGAAATGCATGTACCCGAGGGGACTCAACCCCCTCGTCATCAAAAAAAAATTGTTGTAATGTTGCTCATTTGAAAAGAGCAATTTTCGTGGAAGACATCTTTAACATGATCAGTCAAATTGTTATTGTTGTAATTGTTGTAATGTTGCTCATTTGTATTGTTGTAAACTTGTAATGTTGCTTATTGTGAAATCCTATTTTTCAAACTTGACCAGTCAAATTGTTGTGCTCCTTGATATTGTCAAAAGTCGAGGCATTTTTAAACCAATGTAAGGTAATGTTTTCAGGTGAGTATTTTATATGGAGCTAAATTTAGTTTTTGCCATTTTTTCAATACGATGTTAGAAACGGCAGGAGAGGATAATTTTTTGCTTGTCTTCTTTCGAAATGGAATGATAATTTTTGGCTTTGTAGGAAGGAAGTATCGAGACATGCTTAATTTTTTTTGGCCTGGAGCAGCTTGAGTTCTATTGGTCGTTGCTATGTTGTTCGTGTTCATGGTTCAACGACGTCCCTCAAAATTGAAACTCACGCACGCTCCTACCATAGCCTTAATGTGGCCATCTCTGAGAGCCTGACACCATGATCTTCTTTTGACAAAGTAACTTGCGTTAAGTATTTAACCTTCTTATCTCGGTCGACATTATGGGTGTTGCCTCCTGGAACTATAATTAAAACCATGTACGACTTAATTTGTGTGGTCCCTCGTAATTAGCAATGCTTATTTGTAAAGTATTTGCACGACTCACTTTCACTATCCAAATTGCCAAATTGCATTTCCACCTAACATTTTCTTGGGCGGTTAATATGCTTACATGATATTTCTGTGAGTTGACTAACAAGTTAACTCTTAAATGCAAAAGTTCTATTGCAAGGGGCTTGGGTTTCTGAATCAGGATAATGTTCGAGACAGAAAAAAAATGTCGGCAAATGTAGTTACACATATAAGTCTCGACGATATTGTTTGCCTTATGAACATTCAAGTGCTACTATAGATTTTAGTTTACAATATTTACGACATGTGATAAAACGTAAAATGAATTGTCGGCGAAGATAATAGTAACACTAAGTCTCGACAACTGAAGTTACTTGAAGTTATTACTAGATGAAGAAATTATTTCCTAACACTACAATTTTTGAAAAGCACACCTCCGTGTAATTTAAAAACTTACATGTTTTGACTTAGATTAGGGAAAGAAATAAAAGAGTGTTGACTGTTGATAGAATCTGCTAGATGACGAGGAATGAATCAGAAATGGAGAACTTATGACAGCGAAACTACAATATTCAGTATAGTGTTTATAATCGTTAGCTGTGTGCGAGAATCCATTGTTGTTTATGCCTTTGTGGTACATTCTCGGAGAATGTCAAGTGGATTCAATAAGTTCAACGTGAAATCGTGTTACGCTTAGAACTCTGCTTCTGCAATTAATTAAAAAATATCAAAACAGAAATTAGCGACGTTCCGTGAATGTCACGGGTCGCATCACTAGTTAATAATAAAAATAATAATAAAAGTAAGGATGATGCAACACGTGGGGAGGGTCATGACTCACCCAACTTTCCTTTCCCTATATATATAGCCCGTAGTAATTAAAAATATAATTATGTTAAATAAATCATTAATTAAAGGATTAAATAAAAGTATAATTAATTTAATTAGCTTAAGAGGTAGTTTGGGTAAAGTGACCAAGGAAAGAAAAGCAAACACGGAGTACTATTAACCAAATTATGGTATGACTTTGAGACCTTTCATTGTAGAAATAACTTATTTTGATATTATAAATGATAGTTATAGTTATTTTGTATAATATTGTATACAGTATGATTCTTATATATTCATGTTATATTGCTCCATATTGTATAAATTGTCTTATATGTTGTTATATTATCATGTTAGTGTTTTATAGTTATAATAATGTACATTTGGCCATTTGTAGCATTTGGGATACGATTATAGGAGTGAGACGGCATTATTTATAATAACCTGTGTACACAGAAGGGGGCGCGGCTCCATGTGAATTACGATTCTGGTATCCGGCAATATATAGCCGAGTGGGTCTTAGTATAGACCTGAGTATCCTGTGTACATGGATGAGGGCAGCGCGTAGCCTGGGGGAGTATTAACTCCGTAATGTGTCTCTCTTGTATAATGGTAGACCATTAGATATGATTGTGATATGATAAATTGTTACATGTGTATAATATAATGATAATGACATATATATGTGTATTATGAAGACAAAGAATGAATAAAATTGACCTAGGGCCGGTGGAGGCGATCGAAGTCATACTCAGCCGGTGGTTGGCTGATCCTGTTATATTTATATCTTTTTCAGGTTTATTTTCTGAAGAAAAGGAGAAAGTGAGAGTTGACTAATGTATTTCTTTTGTATAGGAAATAATATTTTAAGGGTCAATAGTAAGACAATTACGACTAGTATTGTAATTAGTATAGCCTTGTACTCTCTGGAAAGAGAATACGGCGGTAACGCCTCTGTAAACCAGTTTAATTTATTTCATTTTCCTATTTTTAGAACCTTCCGCTGCCAGTTAAATAAGCAGGAGAAAATGGGGGCCGCTCGACATGGGATCCAATTCACGGGCCATTAAGTATCCACGGGCCGGCTCGTCTTGTCCCTTTTGTTGGCTTTTATCGTACCTCTGTTTAGTTTTGATTAGTGTTTCACTATTTTGTACTCCCTCCCTTCAAATCCAAACACTACATTTACCTTTTTGACACTATTCATTTAGGTCGGTAATCTTTGAAATTCCCGACAATCTATAAGTGAAAATATAGTCATGTGTGATCTTGTTTGGTTCGTCTTTATGGGTACAATATTAATATCCAATTTTTAAATTTTTTTCTCATGTGCAATTATAGATATTTTCGTTCCGACATTTGTCTCGACAAATGTGATAAAGTAAGTGTAGGGTTTGGATTTGAAGAGAGGGAGTATGTACTTTAGGTCGGCTTGTTTAGTGGTAGTTATTTTTTTGTCCCCATATGATTATTTTTTTGCATGATATCCTTGTGTTTAATTTCTTCAGTAGATGGAAGCTGTGTTTTTCACTCTTAAACTGGGGGATGTTTGAAGCAATAATGAAATTGAACTGTCATGCATAATTTGAGATGCAACATTTCAAAGAATGGTTAATTGTTGAAATACTAACTAATTAAGATATAAAATCATTAAAATCAATTCCTAATGAAAAATTCTTTCATCATCTATTGTCAAACATAATAGTAGCCTATTCGCCAGGTCAAATGACTCTACTTGTGAGGTTTGTTATGTCGTCAAATACTCAAATACCAGGAGCGATAGTTTTAAAATTGACAGAATGTGTTTTATCACATACGTCTGTTCAACTTGCCCTTCGGAGAAAACTGTAGATCCATGACAGATTGACAGTACGTTAATCTAGCCCGACTGAAGAATCGTGCAATCTCAACTCATTCACTATTAATTAGTTATTTGGACATAACTTCCCATTATTTTTCACCGTGATCTTTTTTTGGTATAATTTGGTAATTTGTTGTCTCGTAGTTACTGTTTTCTTTGAGTTTTTGCTCTTAATTGTACTCCATTGTGTACCCTATATGCCATTAAGTGCAAGGATAGAATAATGTAATTAACAAATGTTGTTCTTGCGTATTCCACAGTCGTTGAGTTGAAGAAAAGAAAAATAGGCGGAATTAGTTGGCTATTGAATAATAGAAGTTAAATCTTAGAAATGACCTTATATATCAAACCATAACAGACATAGAAATGATCTAGACCTGTACACGTTTCTGAACACTAATTTGCTTATAATTTCACTTAATTTTTCTCCACGTTTCGACATATTGCATCTTAAAACTCAATATTGGATAGCAACTTGGATTGTGTTTGTACATTTTTCATCAGTGCTTATGACATTTGATTAGAGTACAAAAGTATTGGAAATTAGAAATTTAATTAAACATTTTAAATGCCAGATTATCAAGCACAATGTCTTTGATATATACCACGAGAGAATACCCACAAACTATGACATTAAGCATGGTTCACCTGGGTGCTAACCATGGTTTCATCAAATGGTAGTAGGCTAAAAGCGTCTGATGCACAACATAGTTTTCGGTTTACTTTGATGATCTAGAGAGATAGACTACATCGATCACCAAAGGCAACATAATACAAACTCCAACAATCCAAAGCAACATTATTCTACCAGAAGCACCGTCAATATTCAATACGAATTGAGGAAAAGCTATTCTCATTTGGAATCCGTGTTCATACCAAAATAACTGCTGAATAAGGTCTTTACTATCCACTCAGAGCAGAAGACGAAAAGTGTTTGGCTCGTAAAACAAATAATATGGAGTACCGAGTACCTGCCGCCCATCGGGCTGACCATGTTTTTCGAACTTGTAACGGTAAATAGGATACGCCTCCTTTATTTTGCTGTCAGAAGCTCCGTGTTGCAGGCCAAGAATACTAAATGGCTCAAATACGTAAAGTTGAATGTTGAGATGGTATTCAATATGGATGAGATCAAATTTCTAAAGTAAGTTTTGTTTTCTGGGAATTGTAGGCCAAAAGGGGTTAATTTTACTTGGGGTGTTCTGCTCATTCGGTCTATGCTTTGCGTTTCCGTCATTGTCTTTCTTACTGAATTGAGTTTGGTTTTTCACTCGACTAAAAAGATGTTGTTTGTTTTTTGTTACCATTTACTACGTACGGCGCTGTTTGTTGTAGCTTTACGTTCATTGTGTAATATTGAATCTCATTTTTTGTATTCTTTGTCACAACATTCACCCATTGCACTGAAACCTAAACGTAGTCGAAACATAGAGATATGGATTTGCAAACTAATCATGCGCACCATAACAAACGAATTCAAAAGTAACTCTGATCTACTCCATAATTCTATTTAAACATACATAAACACCAAAGGAAAAAAACAATTTAGTGGCAAATCAAAATGTCAATACATTAGTACGGCATTTTTTTTAATTGAATTGGAGTTTAACTTGCAAAATCATAACATGTACGTAAAATAGGGAGCCCCAAATATGTGAGTACATGGTATCACAAATTGCTTCTAATCCATGTCATAATGTCACACGACCGGCGTGGAAGTTTGGTGGTGGTGCAACGCGCGAAGCCACAATAGCAGGACGCAGCGTTAACACCAACTGAACGACAAAGAATGACAACATACATCTATCGTGATCAAGAACGCACAACAATAATAATAAAGAATGATCAAGCAAGTCAGTCGTAAGAATCGACAAAGAAGAAGACGCAAAAGAAGAAGCAAAGACGCTTCCAAATTAGCCAGCAACCAGAATCACCTGGATGTGAATGCCAAGCAACAGCAGCTTGAGACGACATATGCAGCAACGCGATGACATTGACCAGCACAACAACATTAAACAACACATTTTTAGAGTCCAACTTGGCAAAGTTTTCGTACCAACTGACACCATACTTATCTACAAGGACAATAATTAAATAATTCAAGCGAATATGTGTAATTAGATGAATGGAGAATGATTTAGGGTTTATATTATCCTTATTAATTTAGAAATTGAAATTCATTATGCTTGAAGACGAAGTGATTCAAACCTACGAACAGTCGACCCAAAACCAAATGCCTTAACAATCGGCCACCACGCACTTCATTGTGATACCCACAATAATAATTTAAAAATATTCTTGCAGTTCGTCAATTCCAAGCCATGTATATAAAGAATCCATTACATTTGGTTGGTTAGAATTTAAAATCCGATAGATGTGAACAAAAACAAAATGGCCTCTCGGATGATTACCAAAAATCCTATTAAGTTAATTCGTATTATTTTCAACATGATCATTGAAATATGTTACCATTGTACCAAAGTATAGGCTGAAAGCACTTGTCTTCTACCGGGCCGTCTCTTCCGGTTCTCGAAGTGTCTATAAAGAAGGAACGTGGGATTAAGAAAGTACTATTCATTGGGCCTGCTTCAAGTAATAAGCTGCACTTTTTGGTCTAAACAAAGCAGTAAAAAATTAAATAAAACGTTACCGTTTTCTTGTGTGATGACTTTTCTTTTCCGGGCCTCTCTTACGGTTACTCAAAGTTCATCAGGGTAAATCGCAGCATTGAAACCTGTGACAATAGCTTCGATCACGGGAGATGAGTCCACGTGTTGTGGTTTTGGCACGTGTGAGCTACTTGGTTGTTCCATTTTGCGATTTCTACTGCTTTTTGATGCACCTGTGAAACTGTACCACATGGTAACTGTACTTACATAGGGCGGGAATTACGAAATTTTAAAAGCAAACTGCCAATGTTACCTTTTCGACGCCTAGGGCTCCTGTTGACCTCGAGAACCGTGCAGACGTTGTTGGGTAGAATTCGTTTTGAGGTTAGAATGCACTTGCGTATGTATCTACTCAACTTCATTATATGAGGCTGGTTCCTCACACCACCCATTAAAATACGGGAGTAAGAATTGTAAATGGAATGTGAAAAGAGTGAAGGGGAGATAATTGTTCGGTAAAGGCTTCCTCGGCGACGTCTTTGGTAGAATCCATTTCCATCTTAATCTGTTTTGTTGGGCTGCCCACTCACTTAAGGCATTGACATACCACATTCTATTTGGAGGGATTTGGAAATCCATTGGCTAAGAGGAATTCTAAACGCACCAGAAAAGAAAAATAAACGTTAACAATGACCTTGCTATTGCACTTGAAAACACATGAGCGTAATGCCGTGTGGGTACTCAAGAACGTTAGTGTATATTCAGGCAAATTTAATTAAAGAGCTATACAAACGTATACAAACAAAACATCTCAATAAGTTTACAAAACAATTCCACGAGCCTCAAGCCACAACTACACTGTAAAGTACGCTAAAAACAAAGAGTACTTAAAACTACTCATAATAATATGAGTAGCATAAAGCCTCAAGCGGGCTGCAAAACGTAAGCGTAATACTAATACAATTGAAAACCCTCTGTCAAGGACCACCAAACATAATCTACCGACACCAATTTTGGTGAAAGCACGAGGCATGGAATAGAGAATAAAGATTACAGAATTCCAACGAACACCACCAACAAATACAAGACGAAGCAACACAAAAGCACCATAAAAGGCTAAGTATTTTCGTTGAATGCATTAGAAAATGGTAAGCCTAAAGCCTCGAGATTTTCTAGCAGGATTGAAATTTAATTAAAATATTGTCGACATCAAACACTCGAAAACATGCAAAATTAATACCCAAACAATTTAAATTCCGTCAATAAGCAAAATACGCATAACAGTAAACGATATAATAGTCTATAATAAGCTAATATCACATAACTGATTCATACGCATAACCTCTTGTTTTGGGTTTCTCTTTCTTCGTCGCTTGTTTCATTCTTTTCCTAAGATAAAGTTGCATTCTTTCGACTAAAGCAAGTAGTATATATTAACATAGAATGTTACCTTTTCCTTGTGTGTTTGCCTTCCTTCTCACGGCTCGTCTTTTACAATTGCTTACAGTATCTGTGGATTTTGAACATAGGGTCAGCAAATGAATTGAGTAATGTGCAACCCCTAAGATAAACCAGCAGTTCAACTGCATCAAATTGTACAAAAGAGGTACCATTTCAACTAAATGAAGGATTATCAAAAAAAATGTTACCTTTTTCCTTTGTGTTGGCCTTTCTTTTTACGGTTGATTAGAGTATCTGTGGATTATGAACATGAGATTAGCAAACGGATTGAGTAACCTGAACTCCCTAGATGGCTAACCAGTAAAATTCGTGCACTGTAATTTGGAAGATTTTTGACATATTTGTTGATGAAATTTGAATATTTTGTTGTATGTTTTCCAGTTATTCACCTTAATAAATAGTAATAATGCAAAGCAATGTTCCCTGCTACTCTTTACAGGTCTGTCATTGAAGTGCATAATGGACTGACTGTTCTGGACCTAATCGTCCTTGAAATTGAGCTAAATGTTTGATTTAATATCTTTTCTTTTTATTAGACCTGAAAAAACGTGTGTTTTACAAGGCATATGTATTTCCGTATGTTACGCGCAGAACCTCAATTGCTAGTACGGTTGCAAAGTGCCCCTAGTTTTAATGAACTCATTCAACACACATCACGATACTCTTAAGGTACCCCTTTTCAGCGTCAAATAGTAGTACAAATTTACTTTTAATGTTACCTTTATCCTGTGTGTTAGCCTTCTTTCTCCCGGCTTGCCTCTTGCGGTTGCTTTGAGAATCTGCGGATTATGAACACAAGGTTAGCAAATCAGTCAAGTTACATGCAGTCCTTCCGCTTAAACAAACAGTAGTAAATAACATCAAATATAACTGTTGTCAGCAGTATGGAAAACGGATGCTATCAACTAAACAAAGGTGTACGGAAATCACATTGAACGCTACTTTTCGCTTCAGTGCTGGCATTTGCTTTACCAGATTGTCTTGTATCGTTGCTCTGAGTAACGATCGATTAAGAACATAGGCTAAGCAAAGGAATCAAGTAGTTTGGAGACTTTCAAGTAACTAAACCACCCGAAAATAACTTATAAAGTCATTTGCTTATTAGAGATGTGTTGGCATTCGGCAAATTGGCCACGAGCTTCATCTTCCATCTCTTCAACATAACGAAAACCTCCAGTAAGGTTACCTTTTTGAGAGTCAAACTTTTAAAAGTTTGACCGTCAATATTTTAAAATGTATAAATAATGAGAATATAGCAATAAGATATTCACATTCGTCGTTAAAACATTTTTCCAAAAATTATATTTTCAACGAAAAACGTCATCTACGCACATCAGAACAAAACCGTAGTTCAAATCTCCTAAAATGAGTTGTTTAATGCTTGAAATACCAATCTAATTGATGGTGCAGTCAGCTACCAGGAGTCCCAACGTCAAAGCTGATGATCTAACATATGAACAAAACAACTTAGTTGATGCCCAAGTTCAGTCGGTTATTAAGGTTAGCACGTTAACGTGGCAAAAACCGACCCTTGTGCGCCTCACTCATGCGTTTCATCCTTAGGCAAATCCAAAAGCCCTTCACTCAATCGTGAAATTCCCAATCAATTCCCAACTTATTATTGTAATTATTCTTTGAAGTCACACCTCAATTCCCAGAATTCGACTAATTGAAACGAACGAGGAAAATTAGGGTTTTTGATTTTTGGGATTTGCTGGAAAACTCTAAAATTGGGGAAGAATCAAGGAGGTGTAGTGAATTTGAAGAGAATTAATGCAGAGAAAAGCTAATTGATGCCCCGAAATAGATGAACGAAATTAGGTTTTCCTGGAAAAATTCTGAAATTGGGGAAGAAATTAGGGTTCCAGAATCGTGAAACTGAGAGCAAAGCAGCGAAAACAACGAACAAAGGTCCAGATTCGTTTAAAGTCTCTTCGTCCCGAGTGTAACTGAATCATGATCGATCTTCAAGCCATGTGGTTCGTGCGATGACTTTTTAACTCATACCTCTTTTAATTGACTATTTTCTATTGTTTAAATTGCTTAGGTTTTGTGGTTATTTTATTGTTTGAATTTGTTGTGATTTCAGTATGGTGATGCTTATAAATTGATTTCATTAACTTTAATGGCTATTTTTTTCGATTTATTAGCAATTTAGTTTTAATGCGTTTTCAAATTATAGGCATCCTCTTTATCATTTCTAAAGTGTTTTTTTGTGATTTCCGTATTTGGATAGTCACCGTCAAGCTGCAGAGTACCATCAAACAACAACAACAACAACAACAACAATGAAATTATTGTTGTCGGTCGTTGATTGGTTGCGGAAGTTGTTTCAGATGGATATCGACCGCTTGATCGTCTGGCGGCTCCGCTTTGTCTTGAATACTCCGCCGGATTCTTCCTCCTCTCTCTCTCGCCGTTCGTGTTTTGCGGTACTCTTTTTTTGGTTATGATTCAATTTTACGTTGTTTGATTCTTGATTATTTGAAATTTGAAGTGTTTATGAATGTTTGGAGGTTAATTTACGGTGAGTGCGTGGAAAACAATCGGTAATTTTTCCTCATTTTATCGAATGATGAATTGTAATGAAAAGTTGTGGTAGTTTGGCGATTTTTCGGTTTCAAGAAAGCGTTTTTCCGCTTAACCTTTGGTCTGTGATATTGATAGTTGTTTTGAGTAAAGGGCCAACTGACTTCCTAAGTCGTTCACCGATACTCACACAGGAAATTGAAGACCGATATCCCTAGATTGTCATCCTTAGGCGTGCGATCATTCAGGTAATTGTAGAATTGTCACCGTCCCTCATTAGGCCTTCCTCGGCTGCTTCAAACAAATTTTACACTGTTTTTGTCGCTGATTTCTTAGATACGCTTTGTTTTGGGGGAATTTTTAAGTTCACTGTGTTAGTGCTTCTATTTGTTTGTTTTTGTGATGTTGTGATCAAACCGATTTTGTGACCTGGATGCAATGATAGCTTTCTTCCACGGGCTTGCTCGTTTTGTCGCTTTAGTTGTCATGGGCCGGCTTTATTTGTTGTTTTTCTTTATTGTGTTCATATTATGGCATTGTGTGACGTTTTGCTCGTTACCATCTATCGTTGATGAGGTTTAAGTATATAGTGTCTTGTAATGTACTTCATAGTAGTCCTTAATCATGGCTTGGTTGTAGGCGGCTGCTTAATTTAACGACATTTTTAAAGTAATTGGTTTGTTTGTATCCTGTCGAATAATTTTCTATAATTTTCCAAACTTTTGGAGGCAAACTATGTTCAGTCAAAGCGCGTACGCTAAAACTTTTCATCAACTATATCTCATACATACCAAAAATAATTAACTACTACAAAAGGTTGAAACAAAGAGGAAAATAACTGTGAAAAAGTTACAGTGTAGTGGTGCCTTTTGTAATAGACATCCCAAACGACATCCATTGCGTGTTTGCGTCCTAAGAAGCTGCCTGGGAGCGGTAAGGATTTTTCGCCATCGACATCTACAGTCTCCGCTTCATACAATCCTGCTCATGACATCAAAGTTTCATATAACCGCGCAACAGTTCTCGCTACAAACGCGATGAGCATAATTTGTCAACTCCAACTCCGCAGGTCGACAATCGTGGTAAGTGTGAATCAATTCGTGGATAACCATCGGGTCAACCTCATCTTGAAGTTCGTCTTGTTGCTACATATCATGATTCCGACATCACGAGCGTAGTCAGGGCTATCTTTTTTGTTACAATTAATTTCTTTGAAGAAGTTATCTTCGATAAAACACCCCGTCCACAGATGATGAGGGACCGTCTGAAGGCCAATTTGTTTCAGATGCTACACCTTCTATTACAGTTTTACCTCCGTAATTTTACAAACACCCAAATAACTACGAAAAAAGAAGGTAAAATGCCAAAAAAAAAACAAAAAACAAAAAAAAACAAACAAACAAACACTACATAACTACAAGTTATTACGTACAATGTATGATCACTTTGATTACTGTCAAATTCCAAAAAAAATGAAAGAAAATTGCTTTTTATTTTCCAATGGAGCACAAAAACAAAATATATTGTACATGAAAACACATTGGAATATATATAGGAATCAAAATCACCAATTGCAATTCATCCTCAAATTATACTTGATCCGACAATGAACTAACAATGAACATTCTCCTTCAAAAAGGAAAAAAAAAAAAAAAGAAAAAAAAAACAAAGAACATTCTGATATATACTAATTGTATCTTCCGATGTACTAAGAGCTCTTAAAACTTAAGGCAAAAAAGCTTAAAAAAAAAAAAACAAATGAAAAACGCTCAACACAACTGCAGATAGTACTTGCAACATTGTATAATCGGTATCTGACTAATTTGTCTTCTCATCGGCTTGACCTTTGCAAAGATCTTGGTTGGTAATTCGAGCAAAAACGTCGATATGGACCTAAACAGTTGAGAAGCACAAACCTGAATATAAGAAAATAATTTAGTCACCATAAGCTAAGATTCAAAATAAACAAAAATCGACGAATTTACACGACCCCGAATCTCACAGCCAAGGGTTAGGGGAAATTCCATCAGCTTTTCGCTTATAGACATGCTAAAAAATAAATAAATGTTAAAAAGACATTAAGGGTCCGTTTGGATTGAAGGAATTGGAGGGAAAGGGAGGGGATCATTTTCCCTTGTTTGGATACAAAATATGGAAGGATGGAAATGGAGGGGTAGGGATTTGGAGGGATCCATTTTCCCTCCTCAAAGCCTAATTGGAATCCCTCCAAAATAGGCAAGATTTGGAGGGAAAATGGTATCCAAACACCACCATTTCCCCTCCCCTCCCCTTCCTTCCCCTTCCTTTCCCTTCCCTCATTTCCCCTCCCCTCCCTTTCCTTCCCATTTTGCTATCCAAACACACCCTAAGACATTGTTTGATATGCAATATCAACGATAACCAGACAACGTGAATGAGCTAGAACAATTCTAAAGCAAGGTTCTCAAGGAACGACAAATTCTGATAAAACTGCTTCATATGAGCACGGGTTACCCCTCACACGCATAAGTTCCATATGAGAAAAAAAGTTGCACAAGAGTAGCAAACCTAATTGGAGAGGCGAAGGTGCTGCTGGTGCCAGTTATGAGCGACAAAAAGAGATTTAGAGACGAGACGCAATCTGTCATGGCCAAAATTATAATGTTCCTTACAAAAGGTAAACCCTAAACCCTAAAATTACGAAGCAACTAACAGGTGAGGCGAGACAATTACAAATCCAAAAATCTCATATTTCAATAGCTCGAAAGATTATTGCTCAGTTGCTCAGTGATAAGCATGATCACCGAATGACAAAACAAATGCATATTTACAATTAAGGAGTATTTGAGTAACTATCTAAATCTAAATTATTAATGGAAACAAAATCACCACCAACACAACCTCTATTTCAAAAATTTAATGTTGAGTAGTAAAGAAGCAACTCTAATAAAGTCGGATAATCACAAAAATTACCTTAAAAATCAGGAATAAAGTCAAACTTATCAAAGTTATCAAACTATCCCCTAAACATTATTCTATAATTCAAATGAATAAATGAATCGTGATTATATGAATTCCATACACTGATAATTTCACAAGCATTGAACTCATCCACTGTAAATAATTTGGTTGCCCAAATCAGTACAATGTGTAATTTGAAAATTGAATCAAACAAAGTGCACCTCTGAGGAATTTTAACAATCAAGTGGTGTGCATAGGTCAAAACTAAAAGGGTTTTTTGTCAACAACTACCTAAAGTTTACGCCATTTGTCATACGACTACCTAACATTTTAAAATTTAATCATAACTACCTAAACTTTGTTTCCTTTTGTCAGACAACTACCAAAATGAAAAAATCCGATATTTGGAGTCAAACTCCGGCGTTGACTAATCTTTCACCCGTAAAAACTTCCAGTAGCACTGATATAAACCTCTCCCCCACCTACTTCTCATTTATTTACACTCATTCATCAAAAATATTCCTAAATTAAAATTCCTTATTTTACCCTAATTTTTCTAATTCAACAAAATCCCCTCTTTTACCTAAATGAAAATCAATTAATCAACCTATTTTACGATGCCAAGTAGCTCTTTGTTGTCAAATAATTCGAGTGTGACTATAGTTTTGGGATGTTTAGTGGGTTTATAAAGTAATGAGGTAATGTTTGAATCAAATCTTTTGGGAGTAATGTTTTTTTTTTTTAACTGTATAAGAGGGTTTAATGAAATTCTCACGTGTGAAAGGTTAGTCAACGCCGGAGTTTAACTCCAAATATCGGATTTTTCCACTTCGGTAGTTGTCTGACAAAAGGAAACAAAGTTTAGTTAGTTATGATTAAATTTTAAAATGTTAGGTAGTCGTATGACAAATGGCGTAAACTTTAGGTAGTTGTTGACAAAAAACCCAAACTAAAAACCACCTTTTTAAATCTCGTTAAATTCCCGCAAAATAAATTCAATTCAATTCACATACAAAAATGCAACAAATACTGACAAATATCTGGGCACTGAATTCAGAATATCATAAATAAACGTAAAGCAAATAGAAATAATTTCGTTTTACATAACAATAACAAATACTCTATACTAAGCACCATCGAAAAGCCGCCACAAAAATCGAATACGTATGATAAAAGAGATGAAAGACATACCGAAAATGATATTGATAAGCGATCATGGCTACTTGATTTTTAGCAACAAACACCGACTAAACAGCCTCTTGTAGAAACTTCAGAAGGATAATGAACAAAATGAACGCTAAAGTAATTAGGATAAAATGTACGTTACATACAATTGTTGGTTCCATTGTTAACGGCCCTTTGGTTGTCTACAAATTGGAACTATGTTTTGTACACAATAGAGGATAACAAACAATTCGTAAAATACACAATAGGTATTAAGGTTTAACATAACACTACTATGTTTCCCTACAGGCTGAGTCGAACGCTAAATTAGCACTAAGTTTGCGTTCATTTCACCAAGACCAAGTCAGCTTATGTGGGTGAGGCCATGAGCGAACCAACAATGACACAAAATAAAAGAAATCAAATTTCAACCTCGACAATTTCGTACTATTTCAAACATACATCTTTCTCATAAACTAAAGGGTAGTACAGATTAAGTCATGGGAAACAATAATAACTATCATTAGTTGATGAAAAAATAAAACACATAAATCTAATGAAGTAGAATAAAACACTTTAAAAGTTATATAATCTTTACATTGAAGGTCTCACCAGAAGGTGCTCAATCTGATGAATGCGCACAGCAAACTCAAATGACGAAAGCAAGTGCAAGTTATAATCTTCTAAACTGATTTTCACCTAAGAGAAAAAGGAAATAAACCATACAGAAATTAGTAGAAATTGGAGAAATGTACTGCTTGTGATATAGTTGCAACAGACAATATTTTGGCCTTGTATATTAGATCAAGCAAATAATTTGGACAAAACAAATAAAGCAAACAAATTGAACAAAGAAACGATAAAGATTTGTGCCCACATATATTTAATCAAGCAAACAAATTAAATTAAAAAAAAAAAAAAAAAAAAAAAAAAAAAAAAAAAAAAAAAAAAAGTGAAAAATAAGAAAAATGGAATTAAACATATATTCCCGATGCCCATTTTAGCTAGCCAAACGGGGAAGCCTCCTTTGAGATCATTCTCGCTGAGGTCTAAGAAATTTAAGCTTGTTTGAGTCTAAAGCCACTTGAATTCTACCCGTTAGTGAACATGATCTCAGGACAAGCTCAGATAACTAGCATTTGGGAAAGAACTTAGTTGATTTGTTCCACACATGACGATTTGTCCGAGGTTCTATGCTGTCATCGTTTGTATGTCGGAACAGCCATGTTGGAATTTCTCCGGAAAGCCAGTTAATGTCGAGCTTTAGTATCGTAAGATTGGCTAGGTTTAAGATTGATTTGTGTATGTTCCCAGTCAGTGAATTCAAGCTCAAAGTTAAGAGTCGACAAATTCGACAATACACCAATATCATACGATATTTTACCTGATATTGCGTAAGCCTTAACGTTCTCAACTCAGTCAGGTTTCCGAATTCACCTAGAGATTTCCAAATAGTTAATTACCAGCCAAGTTCAGAAACGTAAGCTCCATAAGACTACCAAAACCAAGCTCAACGCACCCTCAAAACAGTAACTACTCATATCAAGTTACTGTAGACTCTTAAGGTAATACAACTCTTGTGGAACAATCCCACTAAAACTATTCGTTTTCATATCTAAGTGAGTAATTTTGGTCATAAAACATACAATGCTCCATGAAAATCCAGTTTAAAAGATAACTAATCGATTAATTTCATCAAATATAACTAATGTAGCTGAAACTAATAGGAAATTTTAAACAGTGCAAAACAAAGTCGAATTGAAAAAAAAAAATGGTAGGATATCGAAGATTAATGATAGTTAAGAGTTTAAGAAAGTCGAAACAAAAACAACAAAAAGCTTGAACCATTGACCCACCTCTGCAAGCAACTTTGTAGTCAAGCACTCCACTGTGGCATCTTTTATGTAAAAGGTTGAGAAGTTTTGGTCGACGAATATCATCACGCTCTATTTCTAACATGAGCTCGTACACAGGAGGCAAAGAACAAAGAACTGAAAAAAAAATATGGTCATGATCTTTGAGTAAAATGCACAATTGGGAAAAAAAATACAAATTCAATAATTTAAAGATAAATATGAGTAATAATACGAGACTCGTTAGAGTCATTATAACTCAAGATGTATCGAGTATCCAAATAATGACTCCCCTGATTCCCTGACATGTCAAAATGTATAAATCAAGCAACGCAATAATGATTTACTAAAAACCCAAGTTTTATCGAAAAATCATATAATCAATGAAAGCCAATTTCATTAGGTGGAAATCAACAGATGGGAATAATAACCTTAACTTAATTAGGTGGCTTAGTTATAGTTATAAATACGTAATGTAGCGTTTTTAAGACTCGATGACGCTCTTAGTAAGATTTTATTAAAACCCCTAGTTAGCTTTTTGATACTTTTGTAGATAGTGAAAAATAATAAAGAGTAGCCTTCACAGATGAAAAATAACAGAATATCATCTTGACATAATCATGATATAACGAATCACAGGGTTTATTTATTATCAACGGCTCGAATTTTGATTTGAATAGTAAAAACTGTATACCTCAATGACTTCGAACCCTGTCTTTTAAATTTTAAATGGAACAATTGAGCTTGTCTGAGATCTTACTTGTCAAAGAAGCAACATTAACACTTATCACATTGTATGTATAAATGTATGGCCAAGCAACGACTCTCTCATCCTCTTGAACACTTAACCTTCATAATTCGCATACTTACATAACATACATTTGAAATATTACATCTGTTGAATTGCTTCCTTTTTATTTCACTAACATGCGTACCACTTTATTGCCTCTTCTTGTCTTTTTGCCTTTGAATTTATTTATTTTTTGCTCACTTTTCTGGTATATTTTCTTCTACCATCATTCTCCTCTATTTCAACTACTACAGATTTCCTAGCTTTTTTAAAGCACTCAACATATTCAGCCTACTAATAATGACTCATGATGGTATATTTTATGAGTCCCTCGGTATATTATATATGAAAGGATGTGTTTTATTGCTCGAATTGGTGTGTGGCTTTAAATGAAGCGGCTGAGATGACAACCTCCTGACTCCATTAGCTGAAATTCATCCTATAATCGGTTCGCTGACACTGATTCAAGGCCATAAAACATACTCCCTCCCTCAAAAATATTTTGAAAATCTTTTATTAAAACTAAAATGTACCTGACGGCTACGGCAGGTGAGATTTGGTCAACCACGGCGAACAGAAGCCACTAACGGAGATCGTACGGGTGTGAGGCAGTATACAACGGGATTGATGAAATTTGATCTAAATTTGGTTGACCTGCAACTACACGGTTGATGATTATGAGTCTTGGAAGTGTTGTGACCTTATAAAAATAACCAATAAAAATGAGAAAACGGTAAACCGCAATGCCCACTTGAATGCTACTTAAAAAATAGAACACACAACAAACAACAAAGCTCAAATTTGCTGGATTTATATTACTAAGTCACAAGTCAACCAAACAGAACATTCGTTCATTTCATTCATTCTCTCATTTGTTATGCAAATAATCTTGTAAATCAACATCACACATCTTCCCTACATCGTGGTTTCATGTTTTTTTTTTAAAAAATGTCACCCTTCTAAGTTGTAACAATCATCTTTTATTCTTCCCTTACTACACTACTACTATCATTCTTTCATTGTTTTCTTCTCTTCATAATTCATAAAACCATCAGCTAATAACTTCTTACATCTTTTCTTCTAGGGTAGATTTCAAAATCTTGCTTGAACGACAAATTAATCCGTTATTTGTTTCAACATTTCTTTTGTTTTGTGAAGGGGCATTGGCCCGTATTTAACCTTCCTCGCTCTGCCACTGGTTGCGTTTAACGAAAACTTGCAATGCCGGCACCTGAGAACCCGAAAGTGGGTGGATGTTACATATGGTTCATCTCGTTTTTGCTCTTTGTTTTCACGGTATCAGGTGCTGTTTTCTTGCTGTTGTACGTGATAACCCAAAATCAACCGGTTCACTCATACTTCATACCCAAAATCAACAAATCAACACCCAAAAGATGGTGCGGCTTAATCGTTACCTTTAATCGTCCCCAGCCGAAACATGTGCGACTTCTTCAATCTTCACTACTCTGATCAGTGGCTCAGACTTACGCGCCGCCTTTGTCGTCAGGTGCTTACGTGGCCCTTTTTGAGGGAGGGAGTATGTTTTATGGCCTTGAATTAGTGTCAGCGAACCGATTATAGGATGAATTTAAGCTAATGGAGTCAGGAGGTTGTCATCTCAGCCGCTTCGCAAACAAATTTACAACAATACCATAGACACAAAGACGACACTAAGTCGGTGCCGATGACGGGAAGAACATTGAAATCGCGCAGGTTTCGGCAATCCTAAAAGTTTGATTCCATATTTTCCTAAAAGTTTGATCACTCCCCAAAATTTTGCTCCCATTTGTCTAAATTATTCAACCAAAGTCACAGGCATCACATCTTCATCCAATTAAGCTAACAAACCAGCATCAAGAGCACATTTTGTTCATACTTATAAGCAATTAAATTGAAATTCATGAATTTCCACATAACAAAACAATAAATTATTACGAGAAAATGGGGTCTAGTTAGGGTTTATGAGCACCTCTTCAACGATGCACTAACAGACTTTAAAATCCCACGCACAGCAGATCGATGTGAGTCTAAAATTGGATGAAAGACCGCCGCTTCACAATCGACACGATCAAAACCCCATTTTCCGGATCATTCCTGCAAACAATTAATCGAAACATATGGCCAAAATCAGGAGAAAATAATGCAAATAGAGCCACACCTAAGCAAATGATGATGGCGAAATTTGACAGATGATGGTGACATGGACAGATGGTGGTGGAAGAATTGGTGTGAAGCAAACTTGACCAAATAACATCGTAATTTTAAGAAATTCAGCAACATACCGAGTATATCAAAGAAATAGATTCCAGATTGAAATGCATGAGAAATACTATTGATAACTTCATGAGAAATAGTATCAATAATATTACTATGTATTGATTTGAAATTGAATGAAGCAATGAATAAGTTTTGATGTTTTGCCTTCTCTTGATGTCAGTTATTAAGAAGTTGAAAAACCCAAGTTATGAAATTATTGAATGTAGTAGGTCGCGAACATTTACGTCCATAGCCTCTATGTCTTACGTTACCCTCTAAAACAGCCCAAATTATTCCCTCATGCATCCACGTCACTTTTTGTTACATGTCAGCTAATTTTTGTCAGCCACGTCAGAATTGGAGAGCATAATTCAACCTCTCACCCTCTTCTCTGTTCTTCTTCCCAACCTTACCTCTTCCAAGCGTTGTTGAGGTCGTTTTTACGGCGTAATAATGGCGAGAAGACATAGAGGCTCCTATTCAATTGCGGCAATCAATACGGAACTTCAATTTCAATCGTCCCTTTTATTCACCTCACTCATGATCATGGATGCCATTTTCCGGCGACGTTCGTTATCACCATTGCGACGTTCGTTATCACCATTGCAAGCAGGTATTTTTTCCCCTGTAGGAGTCACAATCTTATTTGTTTTTCGTGCGGATGTTGCGATTGTTGAATCAGTTGAACTTGGTTTTTTTATCAATTTTGTATTTTCCAATAATCAACATCGGAGATTGTGGAGAACTTGATGTGAGAAATATGTAAGCCGTAATATATTGAAGTTAAGGCCCAAAAAACCGAATAAAGATTCAACAAAGCTGGCGGATTTAGCTTGATTGAGCAGACGTGGTTCTTTTCACTTGGTTGTTGAACTTGGTTTATTTATCAATTTTGTAATTTGCAATTGTTGAATCAATTTATCGTGAGAGTATTTGGGCAAATAAAAGTAGGTCTGAATTAGGTGATTTGCCAGAAAGTTGTGTAGCAATGATTTTGTTGAATTTAGATCCTCAAGATATTTGTAAAATGGCGAAATTAAATCGTGCTTTTCATGGGGCTTCTTCTGCAGATTTTGTTTGGGAGTCTAAATTGCCTTCTAATTATCAGCAAATTATTCAGAAAATTTCTGTTAATTATGATGATGATGATAAATGTCGAGATTATTTGTGTAAGAGGGACATTTATGCAAGCTTAAGTCGGTTTAATTCCGTTGATAATGATGCAAAGGTTGGTCTTTTGTGTGTTTTTAAGTTGTTTGTTTACCTTTTAATTTTGGGAAAGATCGTCGATTTACTGAAATAAATGATTTTTGTGCAGAAAGTGTGGTTGGATAAGAGCACAGGAGGCATTTGTATGGCTATTTCTGCAAAAGATTTGTCAATCACTGGGATTGATGAGCGTAGATATTGGAGACAAATTCCCACAGATGAATCTAGGTGAGTTTTCGTTGATGAATTTCTTAACTTTTTTTTCGCTTGAAATGAATGTTTATGATTCAAGTTAGTCGACCTTTGTTCATGTTGTGAGATTCACAACTAAGGAAAAATTTAGATTTTTAGTTGAAATTTATCTGTTCATACATTGTTTTATTGTTTTTTGATTGTCGTTGATCGTTTCTGTAGGAGATTATATTATCCGAGATTAGATAAGAAAACTGCAGCAGATGATAACCATAGTTTGTAGGTTTGATTCAGTCTGTTACAGGTTGAATAATCGTGATCGTTGGCGTATTTGTGTGGTGCTTGTGAATTGTGATGGTATCGGGGAGGGGGGTCACTTTTTACATGTTGATCTAGTACGAGTGTCGGTTAACGTTTTCTGACTAAATCTGTTCTGATTAGGATGTGTTAAAGTTTTGAAAAATATTATATTAGGTTGTGCTTTGTGTGACCTATATAAGTATCGTTGAAGTCGACATTATATTAATAAATAGTAGTGGATCCTCTAAATGTTGAGACCTTGAGACGTGATTGATCACCAAATCCGGCATCATATGTAGGGGACTCTTGAGGGCCGAAGCATTCGCTTGGTTACTTGATTAGAGCTAGGAATATGCTTTGGGCCTTTGAATAAGACCGCTAAGAAACCGTAAACACTTTCAGAAATTCGATTGTTGAAGATATGGATTGTATTAAGTAGTTGCTTAATCTCTTTAGGTGTAGTTTTAGGACATGTTCTTTTCATCTTGAGTCGTATGAAAGCGGAAGTTTTCCGAATTTAGTGTTTTTAAGTAGTTGCAATTAGTACTTTTTTCCCCATTTTCTACCAACTTCTCCATGAATTTTTTTGGCTTATAGGTGAAAATCGCTATGTAGAAGATGTTAACTTGCAATCGCTTTCATCATCTGAGATCGCACTGCGTCATTCATTGTATTGGACCCTGATGGTGAATCCTTCAATTTAAAGTTTTAATGTGATTTATAAGCAAATATTTTTTATTCTATTTTCGGTAAATTATTGTGTTCTATTTTTCCATTTGTTTTTTTTTTTAGGGACTATTTTTCCATATAATGATGATGTAGTATTTATTTGTTGAATTGAAGCGTAGGGAAAACGGAGATTCGATATTCAATTTTCACAAGATGCCTTGTGAGGATTCTACTCAAATTCGTGTTTATGATTATAAAGATTTGTCGTTCATTCAAGGTAACTCAATTTTATGTTGCTTGATAAATGTTGAAGCTAATTGGTTTCTGAAATAATGTCAACATTTTTGGATTTTTATGAGTACATAGAATTATTAAATTAGGCTTACATTTTTGGATTCTTATGAGTACATAGAATTATTAATGTCAAAGAAAAAAAATTAGGCTTACATTTGGACTATCATAAAATGATATACGGAGTACTATAAATGAAAGGACCACATACAAAAAAATGATATACTAAAAATGAAAGGGCGAGATATACTATAAATGAAAGGACGGCATGCAAAAAAATGATATACTAAAAATGAAAGGACGACATTTTCAGTTTTGATTACAATTACAATTTGGGTTTGCATTGTAAATTTAAGTGTTTTATTTTACTCCAATGTTTTGATAAAGAGAAAGTGAAATGATTATGTTGGACCTTCACTTTGATTTTCTAATGATGGTTCTTCTATATAAATATGAGTATAAATCATTAGTTACAAAGTATTAAGTTGAAATTTAACAAAATGGAGTTCTCTATATGCCTATGTTACCGAGACTCGACTTAAACTCACCTAATAACATTGTAAACGACATGGTGCTGAAGTGTCGAATACAACTATTCTGAATTAAGCATTGCCCCTCTTAGCAGCGCCGACCATTTTTTTCGTGTTATTTTGGCGCCCTGACGGCTGTATTGGTGAAATAAAGGTATGCTCAGTGTTCCATACTACTATTTTTTCTTACTAAACCCCAGAATCTGAAAACATATGAGCTATGGGATGTTGTCCGACAATTGTGCCCACTATTCAAAGTCACCTCGGCACACTGGTTTTCGTCATTGGGCACCTAAGGTGTGCTCAGTTTCTTAGGTTTCGTTACATGCTATACAACTTTTGCGAGTATTTTTCACTAAAGTCTGAAGTTTGCTGAAGTGTTAGATAACTTATAAAGAATAAGATGAGGAGAACAACTCCTAAGTGACGGTAATTGTGTTTTCAGGAATGTTTTCAGGTTATCTTTGATGAAATTTCTCGCACTTGAATTGGGCCTGCTGACAAACTCGCAAAAGTTGTATGCATGCTCCACCTCCTGATTTTTTGTCGCTTGCGAGAATCATAGGTTAGTCGTTAGCTAATCCAATAAGTGTAAATAATTCGACATGGGAATAATCTGATGGGGACTATTCCCAAGAAAATCGCTTGTGAGATTGGAAATTTATTGTGCATTAGAACAACGCACGGAAACTTATGCTGTTTCCATGAATGTTTACGTTTTCGTCTGTCGATGTTCGGTTCCTTAGTTTCACCCCTTTGTTTGTAGAAACCTCCAGTCAAATGGTTTGATTGGAATTTTACCACCTCCCCAGCTAAGTGATCTGAGTCTCAAAATCTTCTAGAGCTTCACTTAGATAGTAATAAACTCTAAGGAACGATACCCGATGCTTCTTGTACAAAATCAACTTCTAATCTCCACAGGGATGTAACCTATAAACATTGTACAACTCACTAGCTCCCCGTAAATGCCATTTTTCCATGTCTTGACAGAGACGGCTTGTTGTGGTTGTTAGCCTTAGACAGGTTTTGTTAAACTAAAAAAGGGTAATAGAATCAAGCAATTGAAGGGAAACATCGGACAAAGATTGACATTTCAAAATAAATTATAGTGGTCAATGTATTGGAATGTGTGTAGTGTTTTTAAATCATTATAACGAACTTTGAAGACTTCTAAACATTTTACACAAGATACGTAGACACCATGTGAATTTCGTGTAGAAAGGCAACGTGTACTATGTACATGCCTGCTGTTTTGAAAAATTGAAGATATTTTGCCGGGGATGCAGTGTTATTAGGTAGGAAATATTAGCTTGAGAATTTTGGATAATTATTTGTGTGAATGAGATTTAGTTGTTGAAACTTTTTTTTTTGGTGAGTAGTTGTTGAAACTTTTTACTCTGCTACGAACATTGACTGAATATAGTACGTCACGTGGTATTCGTTTTATTTGTCCGTGGTCATGTAGTTTTATTGTTGCGTAAGTGAGTAGGCTATGTTGCCATGTCTTACTACACTACTATCACGTTTCTGCTGACAATGCGTGTTGCTGGTAGTTTGCTCGTACCACACTGCGCGCTGCTGCTGCTACTTATGCCAATGTCCCTACAGTGCTATCGCAGTTACTCCGACAGTCCGACTTGCTGCTGCGGTCACAGTGTTGATGTCAATAATGCTGCGACAACCTGAAGCGATTTTTGTGCAGCATGAATATGACCGATACAATGTATGGACTTAAGTTGGAATCACATAATTAACTTCATTTTTAGTGGTGGAATATGGGCATCCACCGAAGCGGCCAAAACAACTAACTGTTGCACAACTCGTGCCATCATGGGACCCACTGCCTTGTGAGTTAAAATCCTTTACACTTCACCCTCTTTTCAAACTTGTCAAAATTTATGGTGAGTTCAGAAACTCTCTTATTTTCAAACCCGTCTTTCCTCTTTTATTTCTCCGACTATGGTTTGTTGACACAAATGCTGAATAATTTCCACCATGTATTACAGATTTCAAAGGGTGTTACGTAACCAAATGCAGTACCGAACTCTTCAGAGCTGCGCTTAGTGGTGATGCGGTTCTTCATATAGCAGTAGCCACCGACATGCCTTCTTTGCAATAATAAAGATGGCAGCACGCCCATCTGTTTTGATGCCATTTCAGGAGTCGTTGAGATTGCAAAGACCGTGCTAGAGCACAACAACAAATTGCTAACATACGAGGCAAATAAGGGATGACACCGTCACACATGGCTACTGGATTGTGCGATGATGTGGTACTTACTTGAGGTAGCGAACGGCAACTGGCTGACTGACCATAACCTAACTGAAAGACTTACGAGTTCCATCGACACTGATTTAAGACCCAACAGGCAACAACAACCAAGTGAAGGGAAACAAAAACTACCTAAAACCGGTCTCTACTCTTCTCGCGGACTCTACCAATAATAGGGTGGGGCAGTCGAATGTCGCTAATGTTAAACGGCTTTGGAACAAGATCTGGCAGTGCCCAGGTTCACCTCAAATTAAAATATTTATTTGGCATCTATGCAACAATGGTCTTGCTACCAAATGTAATCTGGATGCCCGGTTTGGCCGAGTTGACAGGACACGCTCTTTGTGTCACGCTGCTGACGAGACGAGTACTCACCTGTTTCGATATTGTGGGTGGGTGGAGTGGGTTTGGAGATATTAAAAACCTTTGGGCAGGTAGGAGTAAATGAGTGTGTGGAATCTCTGTGGAAAGAATGGGAGGAGGATGATATCGTGGTCCTTATGACGACCTGCTACGCTGTTTGGGAGTGGAGGAATAAGCGGGTTTTTGAAGCAGGTGAGGCTGAGACGTAGGGTCCGGAGAAGGTGGTAGGACAAGTGCAAGGTCTGGTGGTTGAGATGAGACAAAGTGATACTTGTCAGAGTTCGCTGGAGCGAAGAGTGCCAGGTACAGGGGCTGATGAAGACAGAAGAGATGACGACCGAGTTTGGACAAAACCAAGAGCGCGTCTGCTAAAAATTAATGTTGATGCAAGTACAAGAGAGGGGATGGGGACTGGCACTGGTGTATGGTGCAGATACGAAACAGAGGGGTTTGAATGGGGCATAACAGTGCATCATGCCGCAGTGTTCAATCCAACCATGGGGGAAGCGGGGGCAATTTTGACAGGTTTGCCGGTGATCGAGTATTTGCAGCTCAGGAGGCAGGGTCGGAGGGATCGTTTTTGGCCTTGGACGACATTTTACATGTTTGTAAGAAGTTTGAGTCGGTAGAATTTTCATTTGCGAGTAAGTGTTTCAATATTGTGGTACATGGGTTAGCTCACGTCTTACCATGGTTTGTTGGTAGGCCCAGTTGGTCAAATGTTGGTCTGCCCCGACACATTGTTAATGATTCTATGCTATACTTGATTCTATGTCTTCATTGTAGCCGGCAACTTCTTCCAGGACGCTGATTAATCAATCTTCAAACATGAGAACATTCATCCATGTTAGTTAGGAGAAACTTTAACTCAAGAGCTGATGCATTTAGATAGCCTAATTACATGGTTAGTCCAAAAAAGTTGGGTAAATATTACTCGTAGTCCGTATAAATCTATAAATATATTGCCTTTTGTTTGAAGCTTCTCCAATTCTCTGTACAATTTTTCCCTATATTCATTGCATTTTACTATGGAAATATGGAGTGATATTCTATGTAGTTGTTTATTGTTTTATTCTTTTAGCAGAAATACACACCTTGTGCAAATCCGTGTCACTTGGAATTATGTTACTTTTTGTACAAACAAATTCTAACAGATGATGTCACAATAATATTATCGGCAAATCTCTCACACGAATTTGTAGTTATTATGTTGGATAAATTTTTAAAAAATTTGAAGTATTTTTGAGAAAATAGATGATCAAATATCTACTTGACTTTTTAAACATGACTTATAGATTTTTTTTTTTTATTAAGACTTACTCCACTTCATCTCAATTAGAGGTACTAAAATTTCTCTCTATTTTCTTTTTACATTTACCTTTTGATTTCAGTCAATAAATTATCTTACTTAAATTGTCATTTAGATAACTCATAGTAAAATCTACTCGTACCAGCTTAATAAGTTGAAGCATTTTCATTTCTTTTTGTTTTAGTAGGATTATTATGCTTTTGCGTTTTTATATACTGTGAGCAGGCTGTTTAAGCTATACCCCATATGAGTTTTCACAAAACACTGATTTTATTCCACATGAGAGGTTATTTCAGAAGAGTTTTCACAAAACTCTATTTTTGTTATTATTACTATTGTAGGGAAAATTTGCAAGGTACGTTCCACGGGTACTAACATAGTCTGTGTCTTGCTCATTAGGCAACACTTTGGTCGGCCTTTATGGGACTCAGCTACGCACAACCTGACCCAACTAAATGACGGGCGGCCCTATGTCAACAATTTTGGTTGAACCTTTGATTTATACTTTTGCAGGTGATAGAGGAAGTCTTTGATAATTTATGAGTTCTGATGCTTTCCATGCTGATTACCTGTCGAGATGGTCAATCTAGCCACCTAAGGTATGATCCTCCCAACGTACTAATATCACATTGTTCAATCTGCTATATTACCAATAGTTCAGGCCATTAGGGAACATCTCAGCCACTGTAAAACTAATCAAAATTGGAATTTTAAGAATTGTATTTGACGGGGTGCTGAATACGTTTTTCACATGTTGAGTTTTGGCGTTCTCATTTGTCCGTGTTATATATGTGATGATTTGGTATTTTCCTTTGTTTGCAGTCGAAAATATAATTTAGGGCATAAAATTTGTCTTAATAAACTGACATTAGATTGAATTCAAGCCCACATAGTCTAGAGATTCTCTCTCTACCGGCCTCTTTACTACTACAGAAATTGCATAACGATTTTAAGCAGATAATGTTCAGTACTAAAACCATATAGACGAATTCCATTTCAAGATAGAAAAACAAATGTACTTTGAAAATGTGGTTAAATAAAGTGGCTACCCACAAGCAAGCTGAAAGTAATTATCTACTACATTGCGATACACTATTCATAATTAATCCGAAACAACGATATAGGTAACGACCAAAAACAACGTCCACAGCACAATAAAACATGAACACATTCACAGATGACAAACAACTACCACCAACAAAAACAGGAAGCAAAAAAACAAAGATGTACGAGGCACTTTTAAAAATAGGAAACAAAAACAATTACAAACAGGAACCGGAGCAAACGTACGATTTCACCGTTCATTTGCGCTTTTGTTTAAATGTCACAGCTGACATGAGACACCAAATGTCAATGACATTCATCCAACATTAGTTAATTGGTTTAGTGGTGCCAAAATAATACAATTGGTTTAGAGACAGTAAATTCCAATACAGTTTACCCCTACATTCAACAGTCTGTCAAAAAATAATAACAAACCGGCCTATTAAAAATTGTCGTTTTGTTCGTGTTAATTCTAGCCATACTTCCTCTGCAAGTAATCATCCGGCAGAATATCAGGTGATGTCACGTAAATTGTCAGCACTCTAATCACTCTTTTCATCCTTGATTTCCTATGTTACACAAAAGCACTAAAAATTCATAACAACCTTCTACAAACCGAACTATGAATGAATATCCCACAGCTTCACATTGTAACCAATGATATTCACATTAATTTTTTCAAAAGATACCCTAGGCTATGAATTTCCTCTTGCAAGTAGTTATCTAACTATGATTATGATTGAATCTATATTATCCAAGTTAAGTCACTATGGGCACTAACCTAGTTTTCAACCTACATATGCATGTGTTAAATTCAACGTAAATTCTTAAACTGCTTGCGTATATATACACATTATACAAGTATATGACTAAAGTTGATCAAACAAAAGTTGTTTGATGGAAATTAAAACACAAAATGCCTGAAGTAAACATGGGGCAGGCATAATCTCAGAATTATTTCAAAATAATACCTTCGATTATGCGGGTAAGTGAACCAATACAACGACAATTCAATAAATTCAAAATAGACAAACAACGACACCAACCAAAAACAATTCGAAGTATTCAATCAACTAATAGTTACTTCAAAACCACAATCAATATAGAGTACCTGTGCATTCTACGATGGTGGGCTGCTGGAAATCGATTACGAGCATGGTTTATGGTTCGTGGCCGACTCAATGTGAGGCAGAATGACACTTTGCGGGAGTTGAGACGGTAGTAAACCATGTAATTGAAAATTATGAAATTCTCAATAAAAATATCAACATAAACATGAGATGGAGGTGTAAGATATAAATCAACAAAACTAAACTCTAAATTAGTGTGACAATATATATATATACCTTAAGGATCCCCGTGCTTTTCCAAAAGGGCCCGTTAATGGTAAATTCATAGCTCAAGTGGCATTGTTCTATGTGACATAGTAATGACAAGTTGACAACGCCAAATCTCGACTCGGCTCGATAAATTGTGTTGTAGGACAAAGACACACACCCAAACTTATACAATTAAAAGACTTGTATTCCTACAAACAAATACAATTCAAAGATTCCGATCTTTTACGTAGACCAATTTTGATTTAGTTTCCATTGAGTACGAGGGCCAGTATAACCTCAACGTGTAATATTCCATCGTACGCCAACAAAGATACAAACCCATACAAATACAATTGAATAAACTACACCTTGCAGTAACTTTTCCATAAACAACAGTCTAACCTATGGTCATTGGTGCCACTAAATTAGTATCGACACGATTTTCATTTTAAAAATAACAGTATCATGGATGATTCATTTTAGTCCGTATGTCCAAGATCAACAGTCCAAATAGCAAAGGCAGTAACACACGATTTAGTTCATTTTTATAACGGTTACATATTTTTATCGGTTTATAATATTTCATTTATAACTAAATCGATTTATACTAAAATTTAATTCTAATTACTATTTAACTTTAGTGACTTAGTGATAATTTCATTTTGGTCAAATTTAGTCAATTTAAATGGTAATGTCGTGTGGATCATATATATAACAAAATTCATTGATTTTTTTTAATTTCTTAATTCTAACTTATTAACTAATAATTAAATTATATTAACAATAAACTAAAAAGTGATAAAATAATTTTTAACCTAAAAATATAGGGATGCCGTGAGCTAGCTCATAGTGGTCCTAAATTTTCATTTTTCGATTTTATCGGTTTTTAACTTAAAGTCTTTATATTTTAATTATTCTAATTATACTAAAATGATTTAAACTAAAATGAAATTTACTAAAAATTTCATTTACAATTATGAATAGTGTTTTTCAACACTTTAAATTTCTAACTTTTTAATTATAATGATTTATAATGTTTTAAGTTGATTTATATTATATTACTAACAATATATAAAACAATAAGTAAACATAAACACAAATTATTAACAAACATAAAATAAAACATAATCAAAGAGAGTAATAAAGATGAACATCAACATGAAGATTGTAAGAACACATATGAACATCAACAATAAACTCAAGAACACTATTTTTACTTTTAATAAATTATAATTTATTTTCCTAATTTAATTTTTTTCCACATGAATACATCTATTTTAACTAACTTATTCTAACATATTATTTACAAAAATTAAAAGTGAAAATATATTAAAATAAATGGGAAATGCCGAGTTGAGCATGTATGTATATATATTTTTATTTTTTTGATTTTTAATCACTTTACTCATTGTTAATAATTCACATAATTTTTATATGATAATACTACTTAACTAAAACATAAATAAACATATAAATCATATGAGCAATAATTTAAAGTACTCAAAAATAAATTACCTACACATATGAACATATTACTACAACTAGTGGTGCGACCCGTGATTTTCACGGGGCCGCTTTAATTTTTATTTCGTATTTTGGGATTTGTGTTTCTTTGCAATGTTATTTAAAAGTGTTCATTTAACGTGTGATTTATGCTATTACTGACCTTGTTTATTTACACATTGAGTGTCATATTTATTCAGTGAAGATACTTTGGACATGCGTCGTTGAATCTCCTAAATCCTACCAATTAACCTCTTGGCATTTGTGTAATTAGAAAACGTAACCTAAACATCAAAAATTTGATTCTATGTACTCCATAAATCACAGCATACAATCATCACCACATCACATTTACCACATACGGAGTAAATACTAAGCAACACAATGTTATCACCAAGGACATTTACACTTTGATCATTACAGTATCACATTTTAGTCACAAATATCCCGTTGTATGCATGAAATTGTCTTACATTTGACATATCCTTATTACACTAATTGTAAGAAAAAGTTACTGAAAAACTTGTTTAATCTCTAATTCAAATTAATTTAAGAACAAAGTGAATATACACTAAGGATTAATTGTCTAACACTTCCTTATAAAAACTTCTTTTAGTAAAACACTCTCTTTTATTTTGATTTTTGTCCAACACTACATTATAAGTCATTTGCTATGTTAAACACGCCCAAATTAATTATTTTGGACAAAAAAGTCGGAAATCCGGCCATTGACCTTAAACATCACGTGACTTGGTAATTTCTCTCCAAAACCATGTTATAATTGTAGTTTTCCTTCATTTTCCACCCCTTTTGTTATATATTACTCCGTATTCTCTATCCTTTCCATCCTCTTCCTCTCTCCTTTTTTTTTTTCTTACGTTTTTTTTTTCTTCTTCATCTCTTTCTCATCTAAAAAACAATGTCCTCTAAAAGTTTTTTTTTTTTTTTTTTTTTTTTTTTGCAAATCCCGACTGATGTGTTATTTGTTCTTACGGCGTTCCTGTGGTGATATGGACTTGATAGACTTCACTATATTCGGGTCGACGATTTTTTACTTGCCAATTTTATAACCCGAAAATCCAACGTTGTGGATGCAATTTCTTTAAGTGGGTTGGCCAATCCATGACACATTGGCAAGGAAAGTTATATATTTTCTAACTTCTGGGAAAAAAAATGATGCATTGAACAATTCTGAAACAATATTGAAGCTGAAGGAGAGGTGTGAAAAAATCCTTTTGGATACCAAGAACTTGAAGAAGAAGGCCAATAAGTAGAATCAAATTATCAAATCTCTAATCATTGTTGTGATTTTTTCTGCATTGTATTCTCTTTTAATTAGTAGGTTCATGTAATTGTATCCGTTTGTTTTCAGATGCCCTTTAATTATACTGCCTATGGTTTTTCCTTGATAACTACAAGTCTACAAAAATTGTCCTTGTATAACACTCTTTTATACTCCCTCTGTCTCAGTGAATTGTTAACGTTTACTTTATTTTGTGACAGAGAAATAAAACAAATGTTAACAATTGACTGGGATAGGAGTATATATTTTTGTTTGCAAAACACTCCTGTGTCATGAATTTTATTAATCTAACATTACCATATAAATTCCAACACCTTGCAATTAACCACCTTATAAAATATAAAGTTGTAAAAACTGTAGCATACAAACAACTAACTCATTAAAGTACTTCAGTCGTCATCACAAAACATAGCAAGTTCTTCGGTTCACAACAAAAGTAGAGTAGACAAACCTGTTTATGTTTCGCAATATAACATTGGTAGTCAAAATAGCAAAATACAAACATTACAAAATATCTGAAATCACTCCTGGGCAAACGCAAACAAAGTAGATGACTCTTCTTGAGTAGCCTGTGGCTGACTTCCACTCACGTGAATGTCCTCCACTAATCCTTCACTCCTAGAAGTAGATACAGTAGTACATCGACAGCAGAAGGGTTAGCAACGCGCGACAGCAGCAACAACGACAACATTGACAGCACCACACAACGATGGCAACATGCAACCACGGCCTAAGCAACGCAGTCACAGTGACAATTACACAATTTTGTGCACTTCACTTTTTAGCACGATTCACGACTTAAGAGAATTTTCGAAATTCTAGGCATATATAAGGGAAAATATTGTCACGAGTGATCTTGTTTTTCGTAAATATATTAATACCAAAGTTTTATAATTTTTGAAAAATATAACTAAACATATTTTCGTTACATAAAGCACTACAACAAATGTCAAAAAGCAAATACACAACAGAGATGGCAGCATCAAATTAATGCAGGAAATCATGAGAAAGTAATGCTAATCCAAGAATGTTATATTTAAAGTCAAGAAAAAACATACCATGTAATCACATAATCATATGCCTCATATACAACATAAAGCATTGCTGACATTAATGAGCCAATCATAATCACAAACCCTGCCTTGATTCCATAAGTCCAGTACTCCAGTATGTCTAATCTGTGCAGAGTAACAACATATTAGACTTCTAACAAATACTCATGGTGGGTATTGATTTTTCGGCTTAAAAAAATAAAAAACATCATTTTTTGGTTTTTTTTGTCACTTAAACCTTGAATGTTAACTTATGACAATGGTTATCACATTGATCTTGAAGCATTAATTTATCGACTGGTAATTGTGCTTGTACGTGGCAGATATAATTAGTCACTATACCGTGCAAATTTAAACTTTTGTTACACCGCCTTATTTTATTGTTATAAAGAATGGCGAACAAAATAACCTCTATACTTATTTGATCACAGATTAGTTACCAGGAATGTCAGTGATTCGTGGTTCAGTGTTATGCCCATTGCCGACAGCAACAACATACATCATAGATTTCATCCCATTCGTCTGCGTTTTTCCGTTTAGATTTCACCTTCCATTTTTCGTCTCTCTCATATCCAACATAAACGGCATCGGCCTGAAAGTGTATCAGCTGCATCAGTCAAAATTCGGCGAAATCGTCCAAGTACCACAGCTCGTCCTCATGTTTTGGGTGTCCGCGAATCTCTGCCATGCCTGCACGAAAATACAATAGCACATACATGACATGATTATAGCATTGTGAAGAAGTTCATGGGGCCTTCTACTTAATATTAGATGATATTCATGAACTTTACACACTTGTACAATCAAAACCATAAATTGAAAACTACATTTCTACCGTTGTAACAAATTTCAACACTGTCAGACTTTCTATTCCATAAGGAGTATACGGCTTGATATCACCAAAGCCAAGTAATAAATTAATGATTATCTGAGTTACGCGTCGCAAATGGCAGAATCATTAATTTTCCAGTCTTTGGCAAAGCTAAAAATTAACAAAATTTCAAAATTTAGATCATAAATAATCATGCTTCAACAATTCAATTGAGTGCTTCCCAATAATAAGCTTGACCAAAGCAAAAAACAAATGCAACTGCAAGTGTAAATAGAACCATCATCAACCCATTCTAAATTCAGAAAATTTCAACGTAAAGCGTCTAAGCGACAAACCCAATGCATGTGAAAAACCCAAACATATACAATTCAAAGAAATCAGCCACCTACAAAAGTAACTTTGAAAACACACAGAATAGTTAGTACTTGAGCATGAAACGAAGGTGGTGGCTCAAAATTTTGATTGATTATGTCGAGCATGGGCCAATTATGCAGCCAATTCGATGCGAGTAAGATTAACACGATGTATTGAGAGAGGTGATTGTGTACATTTCAATATTAATGTATTGATTGCAGCAATCAATTGATTTCAATGTTACATATTCCCTTGAATTCATCTATTGAAGTCGTTCACTGACCCAAAAACAATTGAAACCTTGCGCCACATAACCGTGTCTCACATGGATACGTGTAAGACATAACCTAATGCGGGAGAGTTACAGTAACTAAATTTTGTCAAGAAATTGTAAAGGCTATGTCTTCTCAAAGAAAAAAAGAAATGAGATTTTCATGTAGATCAGTTTTATACTCTCTGTATTGCCTGCAGAAGCACCGCATAAATATGAGTTATGAGCATATTTGGGCTGTTATTTTCTTTCAAACTAAATCATGAACAAAGAGTGAACGAACACTCGAACAGGAGGAAAGAGTTTACCTTGTCGTTTTATATCTGCGAGGAATCAACTGTGGATGCGAGAATACATCCAGAAAGTAGTGTACTCCTTTTTGTCGCCAAACTTTGATTTCGTCCCATAAACTCCAGAAAATAGTGTGTGCAACATAAGAGGTGTCACGAAAATCTCTTTGCTCGTATTTGATTTCCTTCCATTACATTTCTCAGCACAAATAGAGCCAAAGATGTGAACTGCAGAGTATTATCATTTTTTTTTCAATTTTTCATTGCTTTGTGTTTTTACAACCCACTGAAACCTGAAAAATACATTAAAGTATCATGTATTTCAAATGACAACACATAAACTTTTTACATTTGAATTATCATACTCCCAGCCTATTCTACTTGCCTAGGTGGTGCCCGTCATCAATTATCCTCAGAGCTCTCACATTTCTAGATCAGATAAGGAAAAATGATGATTCAGAAGATTGACGTGTTTGCATGCATGGGGAGAAAAAAGAAGCAATAAACGGGAGATGAGACAAGTGCAGTCCATGACGCAATTGAATTTTTGACTCACCTCGAAGTACAAATCTGATGCCGAAAGAAAAACAGCTTCATCTATTGATATTCCAATCATTTTTGTTGTATCATCACATACTGACGTCTCCAAATGTTGCTCATAAAACTTTGGTTGCCATGTTTGATCACTTGCAGCAAACAAACCATTGATGTGAAGCACTTCTAAAAGAATGACAATTAACAACCCATACCTGTATCGATATATTCCTTTTGAAGAAGCAAGGTTTCAAAAGAGAGGCAAGAAAAGAATTATTTCAATTCCTCTTTCTTACAACTTAAGTTATGAACAGAATTATATCTTCCACATATAATAATACCATAGTACATAGGTGAGTTATCTCAGGTTCGTAAAAGTAAATACTTCCATACATTGAACGAACGATAAGGCTTACATAGCCTAACAGCTATCCATAAACCGACCCCATAATCCGTATAACCTTAAAAAATTGAACAAAAATCAATCACTTGGGTAATGTTAGGATTCGTGTAATCGTGTTCCATCTTAACCAAACAACTCAACAAAGCTTTTCCCAGCTTTGTATTCAACTTGTAGTGGGTCAGTCCATGATTACGCTATCTATCAGGTCGATTGAAACAGAATACGAATATCTAGATGTATTTCCATGATATACACTATTTACAGTGCCCAAGGTAGACATCCCAGGAAAAGGTAGTAAATAGGCTTTCGGTAAATGTAGACAAGTGCATTACATTTTAGGATGGAAAAAAGAAAAGAGATGAATACCATTGATAAAGCCAAGAGGCCCCTCCTTCCAATTTGATAGAAAGGTCGTCGACGATGCAACCACATTCTTTAAGAGATAACTTTAATATTCCTTCTTGGTTTTCCAAGCCCAGGGGTGAGGCCCACTTGTAGTCCTTCAACCTGCACAATTTGCAAAGTACTCGCATATTACAAATCAAGTTATTTGACATAACAAAAGAATGATGTCATAAAGGTTTGTGTGATTAAGTTCATCTGTTGTTTCTCTTTTTTTTTTTTTTTTTTGTTCTTATCGAAGCTCTTGTTAACATTGCCACACGAGTAAGGATGGATCAATTTGCCATTAAAAATTTGTACTCTTTCTAATTTTTCGGAATGGCCCTCCAAGTATGTCCTAATCTTAAACTGAGCTCACTTCCGATGCAGATATGTTTTTCATTAAAATAAAACGACATTATATTGTTGGTGACATTCACCAATGACTCAAAAAATATTTAACAGTTGAGTTTAAAGCAAAATGCGGCATTTCCAAAGCTTCGGGGGTAATATATCTCAAGTCTCAACCACAAAAGCACTACGTAACCGATGACGATCATCTAAGAGTAGCGAAGTAGCCTCAGTGTTAATGCCAATGTCAGTGTATTGACTATTATCGATGGCAACTCTTGCGCACCCTCCCCGTTTCATATTCATCAATCGGCTATGGATTTATATGGCGGTACATCTTCTGAGCAAGAACTGAATTTCCACAGAAGATTCCCCAACTTTACGGTAAGGTTTATCCAGACATAGACGATGCATAATCTTTTAGAGGGCTTTTGGTTTATCGTCTAGTTGAGCATTTAAATTAATTTAAAAAAAACATATATCATAAATGAGCATATACGCAGCAAGAACATGAGCAATACGCAGGGATAGCAGTAGCAACAACAACCAGCGACATCAACAACAGCGCGCAATAGAAACAACATAGCGACAGCTGCAGCGTGCAGAACGACAAAATTAGTATCAGTCATGTAAGACCCCAAATCAACATCTCCCTCTCTTCTTTCTTCTTCCCCCGTCTTCTCCTATTCCTATTGTTGTTGATTTCGTTATTACGGCGTATTAATGGCGGGAAGTCATAGAGGCTACTATTCAATTGCGGCAATCAATTCGGTGTTCCAATTTCAATTGTTCCTTTTATTGGCCTCATTCGTGATCATGGATGCCATATTTCGGGGACGTTCGTTATCACCATTGCATCCAGGTTTTTTTTTTTTTGTGTTTTTGTTTAATCGATTACAACCTTTTTTACTGGGTAAATAGTGATTCTGGCGTTGGATTGATTAAACTGGTAAAATATTTCCGTCATCTACGGAATGAATTGGGAGTGTTTCTACTTGTCATCAAGTTTTTTCGGTATAAAGCTTAAATTCTCCTCTATACTATCGATTGACTTTGATTTTTGCTTCTCAAATGGCTGTTGTTGATAATAAAAAATGACTGGATTAATTATGAAGAAGGAAGACAATGGGCGTGTTTAAAATTTACACTTTACCTTAGTCGGTCGTGTATTTTGGGTTGTCAAATTTGGAATATTCGTATATGTCTATGTGTTCTTGTGAGTTTTGTTTGTCGACGAATACTATTTCGAATATGATCTTATGTCAATGCGTTGGATTCTTTGTCGACTTTGAATTTTGCTTCTGAAATGGCTGTTGTTGATAATAAAAAATGACACGATTAATTATGAAGAAGGAATACAATGGGCGTGTTTAAAATTTACACTTTACCTGTAGTCGGTCGTGTATTTTGGGAAGTGAAATTTGGAATATTCGTATATGTCTATGTGTTCTTGTGAGTTTTGTTAGACAATACAACCAAGTAAAATTAAGGTCGAAGTCAGCTACGTTCATGCCCAGCGTGTTGATGCCCCTTCTACTGATAGTTTTCTCCGCTATTTCTGTTTTCATTAAATTAAGGTCGAAGTGAGCTACGTTCATGTTCAGCGTGCTGATGCCCCTTCTACTGATAGTTTTCTCCGCTATTTTTGTTTTCGTTTGGGGTTTATTTCTTGGGGGGTTTGCTTATGTCTGTTTACCTTGGTCTCAATTTTAGTGAGTTTTGGCTGTTTTGGTTTTGTTTTCCTTTTATTATGTTATCAGCCGTGGTTATGGGTTTTAGTTTCCGACGTTTATCTTACTTGATGCTAAATCGGTAGATAAACTTTGGTAGTTTCCTGTGCCTCTGATTCACTTACAAAATGGATGTTCAATTCCCTCCAACCGGGTTGTTGTTCCCCTATGGCTTCATTAAGTGGTGGGTCAACAAAGCAGATTCTGACGAAGATGGATCATTGCACACGTAAGACGCCGGGGAGTCTTTACTAACACCTATCTCCCATGCCCTTTCGCAGATCCACTTACCACTCTTACTCCCGTATCTTAACCGATGGTGTGAGGAATCAGCCCCATATAATAAAGTTGAGTAGATTCATACGCAAGGTCATTCTAACGTCAAAGCGACTAGCAGCAGCCAATGCTCCCAAACTGCCCCCTAAGAACAAAGCGAAAGAACGCCGTCGAAAAGGTATCATTTTCAGATTGACTTAAACGCCAGATGTTTCAGGAAACCCCCTCATGTAGTCTTATTATCATGTCGCAGCTAAATTGAGGAGCAGGAGTAGTCGTGAAGAGGAACAACCAAGCACCTCAAATGTGCCCGAATCTCAGCGACCAGGTTCATCTGTCGTGGGCGAGGGTAATGCCAATTGTTTGCTCTTCTAAACCTTTCGACTCCCCACCATGTTGTCTGCTTATCATGAAACACCGTTTTACAGTTGGATCGAGCAGCAAAAGAACTCGCAGAAAGGGACAACCACGCAGCTCAAATGTCGCGGGGTCATCTGCCGGGAGAAGGAAGGGAAATACACAGGACAAAGGTAACATTAAAAGTAAACGTGCACTACTATTTAAAGTCGAGATAGGGGCCTCTTCTGTACTGTTAAATTGGCCTATAATGGTTTGTTCACTCTTGGTTTTTTAAACTTTCTCAATCTGTCTGCAAATCTAACGTTCATAATTCACAGATACTCTAAGCAACCGTAAGACACTAGGCAGGAAAAGAAAGGGCAACACACAGGAAAAAGGTTAAAAAAATATTCCCCCCCCCCTCCCTAACCGTTTTTTTTGTTCAAAGGGTACCTCTTCTGTGCTGACCCCATGATCTAAATACACAGCTAATGCTTGCAATTCTAAAAGACAAGCCGGGAGAAGAAAAGTAAACACACAAGGAAAAGGTAACATTAAATGTTAATATATACTCTTTGCTATAGTCGATAATGTGCCACTTTATTGTTATTTTGTACGACTGCTCCCGTCCTTTTTAGGGTATTCGCTTGCAGTTTGGCCTTGGTTATTAGCACGAGGGTGGCATTATGAGCAGCCCTCGGGTAATGGCTTCTGAATTCAGCTCTTTTCGGCCATCTCAGAGAATCGACGACTGATATAATTGGTAATCACAATCCCCTGAACCACTAGGTGAACACTTTAAAGCAACAATTTAGCCGGCGTTCAAAAAAAGGCCTTTCGCTGTCAAGCTGTGGTTACTGATACTTGTGATGTGAACTTGTAATGTTTTGTCAACCTTCTCGGTTATTTTTGGTCACGGTGCATCTTGGTTGCTGTTGGACGATGAAGAAGTCCACGAACATGAGACTCTCTGCTGTTATACGACCTGTACTTCAGCCAAATAGCACCATTTCACTTACAACATGACTGAAACTTCAGAACAGGTGGTCCAAGAGAACAGTAGGCGTTAGCTGAATCCGTTATCTATTGAAGTACCTGTGATTCCTAAAATTATTGAGTGTGACACGATTTAATTTTCCAACTTTCTTCTGGTAATATCTCTCTGTTTTTTTAATTTCCGTGTTTAATTTTACCTTGTGTAATTTTGCATAGGGTTTGTGTTTGATTTTAATTGAAATTGAAATTGGAATTACCTAAGTTTCAATTTTAAATCTGCATTTTGCTTAAAATTTCCAGATTTTGAATCGAATCGGATCGAATTGAATGAAATGGGTGTGAGGCAAGCAATTAAGAAGCTTGATGCGTTTCCTCGTCCTGAAGAACATTTGCTCCAGAAAACTCAATCTGGTGCAATTGGTAATTTTATTGAATTTTTGTGATTTGCATTTTGTGGTTTCAATTATTCGATCGAATGATGACAATGAGTCAGAAATACACCTCAATGGATTTCTGCCTATGATTCTTTGTAACTATGGTACATTTGGTCCTCTTACCCACATGTATTTGTTTGGGTATGAGTCTTTGTTGTTTGACTTTTGAATTTATCTAAATGTGTTTGTATTTTTGCAGCTTGAAATGAGCGCTCATACAATTCTTTGAAATGTATTTGCATTTGATACATTAGGAGACGGATTGATATGAACTGGTAGCCTAATGTAGATCAAAAATATTGGATTTATTCTGTGCAATAGATACTCCTTTGGTAGCCTAATGTAGATCAAAAATATTGGATTTATTTCCACATGCTGGATGAGTCGATTTGTCATCTTATCTAATAATGCGTTTCGATGTTACATTCCGTAGGGTGTTGATTTCCTCAACGCCATCGCTAAAGTAAGTTTTTAATTCTTTGTTTATTGATTTCTCAAATTTGTTGATTTAGTTTGGGAGTCATGCAGGAAATTTGTACCTCTTCCTATTACTTGATATTATTCCATTTACGTTCTAACAAATAGTGTACACCATGTAAGCGTAACAGAGGTAGTTGTCCCATAGTGTTTTGTTGATGTGAGTGAGAATTGATATCTATGCAATAGTTGTAATTTGGAAACATTCCCCCGATCATACATAATATTGACCACTAATGCAACTAATGCAACTAATGCAATAATTTGACAATACCGTATTGCAACTAATTTGACAATACCGTAGATGAATACATAATTTGATGAGAAATTATCGTATTGCAATACCGTAGATGAATACTAATTTGATGACTATGAAATTATGTCATTATTAGTATGGTAACTAATACATAATTTGACAATACCGTAGATGAAATAATTGCGAGGATGAGGTTCATCTTAAACAATAATTTGTAAATAGTTATTTACTGTCATTATTAGTGTTTCGCCTCTGCATATGTACGTAGTGTTGGAATTCATGGAAGGTTGCTTTAGTAGGCTCTAAATGGTGTATGCTAATGGAATTCATGGAATAATCGACTACTTAATTGGTACGCAAAAACCTATACTAATAACCAGCTTAATTGATGAAAGGAAAACTAACATATATAATACAAACAGATATGATAGGTATCCTCACCATGATTGAAGACAAAAGACAAACAACAACAATAAATGGACCAACACAACTGCGGAATATATACATCGAAGATGAAAGGTAATAAAAGCAACTAATAAAAACAATACAAAAAGAGAAATGTTGTCGAATTACATTATTCGTGAATGCTATGGTGTTGATGAATTTGGGCGGTTTAAATAAATTCAAAACCCTAGAAGGCGAAATTGATAAGTGGTGAAGTTAATCGGTATTACATTACTTTTTATGTGACAAATTAAATGTGCTTAGAATACTTGCCTACTGTGTGTATCATTTTAATGTGTCTAATGAGATCTGGGGTAACACTGACCTCGAATAGCTGATTGTTGCAGGCACCAATGTCGAGTTGCAAGGAGGCTTTTGTATGTTTCTGGACAGATTGGAGGGGGAGGAGAGGGGTCGCTTCCTGACCCTAGCTCGGGCTGCTTGGTCTTGGAGAAATGCTCTTCTTTTCAAGGTAAGCTTGAACGGATTTTGAAAGTATTAACTTCAAAATGTAAGCAGGTTCCTCTCAGATTCGTCATCCGTTTCTAATTGTCTTTTTTTTTTTTTAAATAAAAATAAAATCAAAGTCCCTCCAAAATATTGATCCTGCTAATGTACAAACTTGTACCCTTATGTTGAGAATTGCATGGATAGTTCCATTGAACGGATGGTAGTTCATGACATATATGAATCACATATTTACATAAATTTTAGCACATCATTTCACTTAGGGTCCGTTTGGATTGAAGAAATTGGAGGGAAAGGGATGGGAGAGAAAGGGAAGGAAGCATTTACCTTTGTTTGGATACAAAATATGGAAGGATGGAAATGGAGGGGAAGGGATTTGGAGGGATTCATTTTCCCTTCTCAAAGCCTAATTGGAATTTCTCCAAAATAGGCAAGATTTGGAGGGAAAATTGTATCCAAACACCACCATTTCCCCTCCCTTCCCCTTCCCTCATTTCCCCTTCCCTCCCTTTCCCTCCTATTTTGTTATCCAAACACACCCTTAGTTCCACCAATTTGTAAGGTCTAAATATCAGCAAGCATAATATGGCCTTAAAGAATCGAAATAATGGTACTTCGTAGTTGTTTGTAAACGAAGTATATATTTATTAAAGTGAAATGTTTTATCATTTGATCTATGAGCTAAGTTAAATGAAATCTGCTAATGATTAATTATCCTTTGACTACACAATCCATATGCATGTAGTTTGTTCTTCTCCTAAGATGCTACGGTGGTTTTCTTTGTTTCAGTTGATGGCGAAAGAGGACACTAGAAGAGCAAGACCAATCATTTCACAAACACGAATACAAGAATAAATTCAGCTATCGTTCCAGTGTATCAGGCACTTGGTGATGACATAATGAGCTCATTCACAAATTAATTACCGGTTAATGGACATTGTTCATAGAGGTAGTGAATTGCTTCATATATGTTTGGAAAATTTTTCAGCGTATGTTCCTCTAAACTAATAATCAAGAAACTACAGGGAAATAATTACGAAAAAAGAGTTATATTCTTTTCTGCATTGTACACCACATACGTTTCTTCCCTCCAAATTTATCAAGGTAATTTAGTCACGTTTTTTTCTTCTAATTACCACTGTTTTTTAATTTTAATTATTTTTTATTTTTGAAATACAATTAACATATTGTGAAACAGGGTAATAATAATGGGTTTTATTTGAAATAGATTTATTTTTTGGCCAAGTCGGAGCATGTTTCCTTTGAAAGTACAAACTTTTCTTAAACAATTCATTTTATTTTTTATCGTTTGCAAATTGAAGTACAATTTTTCACTTAAACAATTAAGTAGTGTAATGGACCTAAGTAGTGTAATGGACTTGGCCACCGCAGCCCCGTCTGGGGTGGCTTACATGGTACATGTGGTGGTGCGGAAATGCATGTACCCGAGGGGACTCAACCCCCTCGTCATCAAAAAAAAATTGTTGTAATGTTGCTCATTTGAAAAGAGCAATTTTCGTGGAAGACATCTTTAACATGATCAGTCAAATTGTTATTGTTGTAATTGTTGTAATGTTGCTCATTTGTATTGTTGTAAACTTGTAATGTTACTTATTGTGAAATCCTATTTTTCAAACTTGACCAGTCAAATTGTTGTGCTCCTTGATATTGTCAAAAGTCAAGGCATTTTTAAACCAATGTAAGGTAATGTTTTCAGGTGAGTATTTTATATGGAGCTAAATTTAGTTTTTGCCATTTTTTCAATACGATGTTAGAAAGCAGCGGAGAGGATAATTTTTGCTTGTCTTCTTTCGAAGTGGAATGATATTTTTTGGCTTTGTAGGAAGGAAGTATCGAGACATGCTTAATTTTTTTTGGCCTGGAGCAGCTTGAGTTCTATTGGTCGTTGCTATGTTGTTCGTGTTCATGGTTCAACGACGTCCCTCAAAATTGAAACTCACGCACGCTCCTACCATAGCCTTAATGTGGCCATCTCACGAGAGCACGACACCTTGATCTTCTTTTGACAAAGTAACTTGCGTTAAGTATTTAACCTTCTTATCTCGGTCGACATTATGGGTGTTGCCTCCTGGAACTATAATTAAAACCATGTACGACTTAATTTGTGTGGTCCCTCGTAATTAGCAATGCTTATTTGTAAAGTATTTGCACGACTCACTTTCACTATCCAAATTGCCAAATTGCATTTCCACCTAACATTTTCTTGGGCGGTTAATATGCTTACATGATATTTCTGTGAGTTGACTAACAAGTTAACTCTTAAATGCAAAAGTTCTATTGCAAGGGGCTTGGGTTTCTGAATCAGGATAATGTTCGAGACAGAAAAAAAATGTCGGCAAATGTAGTTACACATATAAGTCTCGACGATATTGTTTGCCTTATGAACATTCAAGTGCTACTATAGATTTTAGTTTACAATATTTACGACATGTGATAAAGCGTAAAATGAATTGTCGGCGAAGATAATAGTAACACTAAGTCTCGACAACTGAAGTTACTTGAAGTTATTACTAGATGAAGAAATTATTTCCTAACACTACAATTTTTGAAAAGCACACCTCCGTGTAATTTAAAAACTTACATGTTTTGACTTAGATTAGGGAAAGAAATAAAAGAGTGTTGACTGTTGATAGAATCTGCTAGATGACGAGGAATGAATCAGAAATGGAGAACTTATGACAGCGAAACTACAATATTCAGTATAGTGTTTATAATCGTTAGCTGTGTGCGAGAATCCATTGTTGTTTATGCCTTTGTGGTACATTCTCGGAGAATGTCAAGTGGATTCAATAAGTTCAACGTGAAATCGTGTTACGCTTAGAACTCTGCTTCTGCAATTAATTAAAAAATATCAAAACAGAAATTAGCGACGTTCCGTGAATGTCACGGGTCGCATCACTAGTTAATAATAAAAATAATAATAAAAGTAAGGATGATGCAACACGTGGGGAGGGTCATGACTCACCCAACTTTCCTTTCCCTATATATATAGCCCGTAGTAATTAAAAATATAATTATGTTAAATAAATCATTAATTAAAGGATTAAATAAAAGTATAATTAATTTAATTAGCTTAAGAGGTAGTTTGGGTAAAGTGACCAAGGAAAGAAAAGCAAACACGGAGTACTATTAATCAAATTATGGTATGACTTTGAGACCTTTCATTGTAGAAATAACTTATTTTGATATTATAAATGATAGTTATAGTTATTTTGTATAATATTGTATACAGTATGATTCTTATATATTCATGTTATATTGCTCCATATTGTATAAATTGTCTTATATGTTGTTATATTATCATGTTAGTGTTTTATAGTTATAATAATGTACATTTGGCCATTTGTAGCATTTGGGATACGATTATAGGAGTGAGACGGCATTATTTATAATAACCTGTGTACACAGAAGGGGGCGCGGCTCCATGTGAATTACGATTCTGGTATCCGGCAATATATAGCCGAGTGGGTCTTAGTATAGACCTGAGTATCCTGTGTACATGGATGAGGGCAGCGCGTAGCCTGGGGGAGTATTAACTCCGTAATGTGTCTCTCTTGTATAATGGTAGACCATTAGATATGATTGTGATATGATAAATTGTTACATGTTTATAATATAATGATAATGACATATATATGTGTATTATGAAGACAAAGAATGAATAAAATTGACCTAGGGCCGGTGGAGGCGATCGAAGTCATACTCAGCCGGTGGTTGGCTGATCCCGTTATATTTATATCTTTTTCAGGTTTATTTTCTGAAGAAAAGGAGAAAGTGAGAGTTGACTAATGTATTTCTTTTGTATAGGAAATAATATTTTAAGGGTCAATAGTAAGACAATTACGACTAGTATTGTAATTAGTATAGCCTTGTACTCTCTGGAAAGAGAATACGGCGGTAACGCCTCTGTAAACCAGTTTAATTTATTTCATTTTCCTATTTTTAGAACCTTCCGCTGCCAGTTAAATAAGCAGGAGAAAATGGGGGCGTTACACCGTCACATTTTGTGTATTTTGAAAATTTATTTTCTTTATTATTCTTTCAATTATCATGCATGAGTAAAAGAAGTTGGTCTTCAGTTATCTTAACGTGAGATCATTATGTAAAACTCACTTTATATCACAATAAATAATTGTAAGTTATATTTTTTACAAAGAATTGAAACGAATTTGTCTATTGATTGAATTGTAGCATGACTATTTTTTATGTTAAGCAACTCTTTCTCTCCGATAAAAAATAGGGTTATTTCACGGGAATAATCTAAATTATGACTCACCTTTTCGATTTAATCCAAACTAACGTTTAACTCAAAATAATCCGTACTATTTTATCATTTAACTTAAATTGAACTCATCCATTAATTGACCTACTATAACAGGTATTCTAACCGGTAATCAAGTAGATCCAATTTTTTTTATTTTTTTTTTGCGCTTTCTTCTTCCTCTATTCTATTGTCTTCATTTCTTCATCATCTTGATTCGGATCATTTCTTATTCTTCTTTTAGATTAATTTCTTCTTTCTCACTCTTTATTTATTTTCATCTTTTATTTTTTCAGTTTTTTCTTTAAATATAATGAAATGAATGAGTAAGAGAAGAAGTGTATATCCCGCTTAAGTCTTCATCATTCCTCGTACTTTGTATAAGGTGGTCATCATTATAGATTATACTAAAAAAAAAAGCCACCTTTCAGCTCTCACCATCACTATCAGCGGCCCCAAACCACCAGTGACACACCACACACCCACCTCCTGCGGGCCCTTCTCCCTCATCGTGGTCTTGACGGCGCCAATGCTTCGTCATGCCACTGATTAAGGACATGTTATTTCATGGATGAAGGATGAAGTTAATTTGAGAGAAATAAATTTTGGGATTTTTGTCTTTATGATGAATTCATGGTGTTTTGTTTTTTTGTTGTTAATATGCTTAAATGAATGGAGATGGTCAGTTATAAGGAAGGAACCCTGTTGAAAAGGTAACCCTTCCAATGGTTCACTTTCAGTTAAATGATTCAATAGATTGGATTATTCTTGGTTAAACTTTAATTTGGATTAAAATAGGAAGATAAGGCTTAGTTGGAATTATTGTTGTGAAATAACCCTAAAAAAATATATACTCCCTTTTACAAATTAATGAATACCGAGTACTAAATATAGTAATTTGATTATTTAGTACAATAAGAAGCTAGATATTATCGTTAGTGAAACAATCACGAAAATTAAAAATTTATTTACGTTTTATTTCATTGGTCAAAAAGTATATATCTGCTATTATTTAAGAATCAAGACATAAGACATTATTCTTTCTAAATTATAAGCAAATATAATAAAAATATCCAATATGATTTAGTTTTAAGTTAAGACAATTATATTTTTAAGAATTATGTTTAGAACATAAGGAACTCATATAGTTTTCACTTTGAGTGTACTGGCTTTAAATTTTATACTTATTTAGTACCAATAATATTTTTATACATTTTGTAAATTGAATAAATTTTTGTTTTTCATATTTAACACAATTATATCTATTGAGACCTAGGTGTCTTTAAATTAAGTGCACTTCTCTCCTAAAAAAAAAAAAAAAAAATTAAGTGCACTTAAAAAACAAATAAAAAAAATTGAAAAAAAAAAATCAAATAACATTGCTATTTTAGTATATGTTTGTTAAAATTTCTTTTAACTTTTTATTTTTGATGTCGCTTTGTATTTAGAATATTTTTATATATTATTGGTTAAGGTCCATAAACCTTAAAAATAGTACTAAATAAAAACCTCACAAATAATTTTTCTAAGTAGTAGTATTACTATTATTATTGTTCATTTACAAATTTTTTTCTCATGATATTGTGTATGGCTCTTGAGATTTTTAACTAATTAAATTAATTACTTTTTAATTGGTAAGTACGTTATTATCTACATTTTTTTAGCTGTCCAAAATTTATTTAAAAACCATAATCAAGTTAGTTTAAAGTTAAAAATACAAAAAAAATTGTAGTCTTTCTATATTCTACAATTTTTTAATAATTAATTAATTAAATTCAAAATAGTTAAGTGTACCAACTATTTGACACTTGCTTCATAATTAGATAATTTTGATGAGTTGTCAATATATAAATCAATTCTTATTAATGTAAAACTTCAAGATTGAGTTTTAATAGATATAGATATAAATATAGATATAAATTAATATAGGTACTGCTATATTTTTTTTCATTTATTTTTCCACCCTTAACTTTTCCTTAGCCAAGTTCAATTATATACGAAATTTTCTCTTTTTCTAACTTTTCTTAATCGAAATCCTTGTAAGATTATTGCAAAATTAGGGTTGAGTTCAAATGAGGGTATGAATGAATTCTAAGGTTTAAAGGTATAATAGTGTTCTGAAAACGAGGCGTAAAAGTGAGAATAGTTAAAAGTAAAGTGGTACCAGTGAAAATTAATTCCCCTTGATGTGTTTCGTTGGAGGCATGTTGGAGTAAGGTACGGGTTTAGAATGGTGGGTACCCAACTTAGTGCTTGTTTTGCAACTTTTCTAATTTGATAATCATACCTCAAACCAATGAGGTATGAGTTTGGAATATATTAGGAGAGCTGGATATGGCTCATACCTCCACCCTTGGTATCAAATTTATTATAAGAAAAATAATCTTATCCAAAAAAAATAACTAGTTGTCCCAGTATTTACAATGAAAATTTATTTCTTGAAACTCGACTGATACGAAGTATATTATTTCTATTGAAAATTTATGTTGTATCAAGATTTAAAAAATTAATATTCTAATTTATTTATTTTCTTTTGCAACATTATTATTATTATCATAATTATTAAATTGAATAAAAAAATCACTTGTATCATAGTTATCTCGTAGCTAGTTTTGTATTGCTAAAATCTTATAGTGTTTTTTTGGCTAAATATTATTTAATCTATACATTAATCAAAATTCAATTTAAATAATTTGCAAATTTCTGTCGAGAAATGAATGTATGAATTATTTGTATTGGAAAAAATTGAAATGATACAATAGTTATGAAACATCATTTTCATTACAGAATTGAACCAAACACTAGGTATTAGGAATGAAGTTCCAAACCCATACCACCAAGGTTTTATTCCTCATTTCAAACTTATACCACTCTGTGAACCAAATGCCCTTACTAATTGATGTAAGTAATTTTTATGTTCTTCAAAAGACGTTTCTACTCGAAATTATAGAATAAACTTATATAATGCAAATTAAGACTGTCTCCCCAAAATTCAAATTGATTTTGATGGGCAAACATTCAACGTACATCTGTCTTAACCAAATGAAAAACTTCATCCCATGAATTTGCAATCATGGGAAGTAAAATCTTATATTATATCGAACTTCATGGGAAGTGTAAAATTATGTTTAGTTGCAAATCTGAGAAGTCAATTCCATAGGAATTATGAGTTACTTGGGGGGCCTAGGTAAGCAACTTTCTACATAATATAGGAAGTTGAAGTTCTCGGGAATTTTCATTTCCCCCATTCTTTGAAAATAAAGGAGCAACCAATCAACTTCCACTTTTTGTACTTCATGGAATTTTAATCTTCATGTGTTTTAATATATAGTGGTGTCATAATGTATGTAGGCTTTGATATACAATATATGGTGGTGTCGTACTGTATGTAGGCTTGAGGGGTATGTAAACCGTCCTAGTGTTGTCATTAAGCAGGTTTTATGTGTTAACAAGCTTATTAATGGCTTGTGAGTAGGCAATAGTGGAGTTTGTTTGAGTGTTATTTGTGACTATGTAAGCCTGTGACTTGAAAGATGCACTGTTTGATTCTCTTAATACTCCGTACAAAAGTTTGCCTTTTACCAAAAAAAAAAAGAAAAAAAATCTTCATGTGTTTGTATGTGGGTAACCAAACGACCCCTTTAATTATACTCTTTTTCTCAATTTCCTTTCCCCAATTCCCTCAATTAAAAGTCAACGGAGTCTTATTGGAGTCCTTATAGCTTGAAATTTATAGGGAGAACTTAAGATCATTAATGCTAAATTGTACTCCCTTCATCTTATTGTTTTTTACCCGCTTCTTTTTGAGGGGTTAAAGTTGTCAACTTGGACCATAAGTGATATTCAAAAACTATTGAAACTTTAATACTTCTCATTATGATATTTATATTTGTTACTCGTATTTAAAATATTTTCACAAAATAATATTTTCTATAAAGAAAGTAGTACATAAATGGCGAGAAAAGCGGTCAAAGTAAGGTGTTGGAGACCGCGTAAAATGAAGAGGGAAAAAAAATATTTCTCCATTCCAATCAATTACGAGTATATACTTTGCTTCATGCACGTACATCAATGCTCGTTTTGTTGTGTTCATATCTTTAGTTATATATCCTAAAAAAAAATTGAAAATTTGATATTAATTATGTGCTCGATAAGATAATTAAAACCTGATCAAATGAGTATTCATTATTTTATATGTTAATATCGAAAATTCTACACACTTATAAATAGTGTTCAAAAAATAAAACGTACACAGTTGATTTGAATGGAGAAGGTAGAAAGTAGTAGAATAGAGGGAAAATCATAGTTCGAGTCATTAAAGTATACTCCCTCCATTCATATCCACATGATATATTTCTCTTTTGGACACTATTCATACTTAAACGTTCAATTGCAATTATCTCTCGATATATAAGTGAAAATATATTCATGTATAATATTTTTTTTATTCATCTTTACGATCACATAATTAAAATTAGTTGTTATAATTTTTGAATCACAAATTCTTGTTTGAGACGGAAGACCCGTTTCCAGCTTAAGACGGGTCGGGTATGACCCGTTTTTCTCTTTTTTTTTTTTTTTTTTTTTTTTTTTTTTTTTTTTTTTTGAAAATTTTTTTAAGACCCAATTTTTTTTTTTTTAATCTTTTATCGAAAATCGTATTTATAGGGTAATTAAAAATGGTAACAAAGTAGACAAAAATGGTAACATATTATATTATATTGGTAACATATTATGAAACCTCAGTTTTAATGGGTTTGTTTTCCTTCAAAGATAATGTTGTCCTTTTATACAAACAGGTAACCATTTAGTATAATAATGTTACCATGTTAGCTTTTAGGGTTTGTATTCCTTAAAAGATAATGTTGTCCTTTTATATATACAGGTCACCCTTTACAACAACAATGTTACCATCTCATTTTTCAGCTCAACTGAGGTTTCAATGGGTTTGTTTTCCTTGAAAGAAAATGTTGCCCTTTTATACAAACAGGTCACCCTTTAGAAAAACAATGTTACCATCTTATTTCTCAGCTAAACTAATGTTTCAATGGGTTTTTTGTCTTGCAAAGATAATGTTGTCCTTTAATACAAATAGATCACCATTTAGTACAACAATGTTACCGTCTTAGCTTTCAGCACAACTTTAATGTTTCCATGGATTTGTTTTACTTGAAAGAAAATGTTACCCATTTATGCAAACAGGTCACCCTTTACAGCAACAATGTTACCATCTCTACTTCCAAAAATTATACGTCATTAGTAATAATATTTCTATTTTTTGAAAATTATGTGTTAACACAAACCCACCACTTAAAACAATAATTTACACCAACCCAGAAATTTCAAACTCACAGAAAATAAATAAAGATACAAAAAAAAAAAAAAAAAAAAAAAAAAAAAAAAGTAATAAAATAAAAAGAATTAGAGGGGGAATGAAATGGGAGAGAGGGAAAGGCGGCAGGAGAGGTGAGGAGAGGAGAGGAGGCTACTCTATTTTATACAACCCTAATTTGGATCCGACCCGTTTCTCTTAACCCGTCTTACAAGAGACTAATTGTTTTTAAATAAACATAGTTCACCATATTTAACCCGTAAAACGTGCGTTGATAAGTGTGAAAAAGTAAATATATAATGTGAATATTAATGAGGGTATTATTTAGGTCTTTTTATAATTAGTCTTTTTATAAGACTTACGTACATACTCCGTAGTCAATAAGTTGATCCAAAATAAATGATTGAAAAAGCCAGCTATTAGGGGGTAGGGACTAGGGACTAGGGACTAGGGACTAGGGACTAAAGTAATACGGAGTACAAGTAGTAAAACTGGCACATTGACGAACCACATTGTATAAACATACACACACACCCCTTTGACTTTTCTACTTATTTCACTATACACATTCACTCGCTAATTAAGTTGGAATCTCCCATACTAATTCAAATTACAGGTACTTTAACTCTACCGTATACCCTTTTATTGATCTCTCATTTCTGATTTTCTTCCTTTATGTTACTCTATTTGCTGTATTATGGATAGAATTTGAGTCATTATCAACATTTTTTACTTATTGATATAGCTCATTTAGTATTATGTGTTAGTAGGCGTGATTTTGTGTGATTCGGAAGTGTAATGTGATGGTTTTTGGTGATAAAATGTCCAAGATTCGACTAATAGGAATTGGAGTAATTTTAGTGCACATTCAAGAGATATTCACAAGACACGCGACCCTGGAGCTCGAATGTCTACCAAAATTGAAGACAGGGTCTAAATTCGTACTTATTTATTTTCAGTTTTGATAATTTTTGGTTTACGAAAATAAATAAATAACCCTCAACAATTTTGGTTCATTAGATAGATACATACAAAATCTTTCAATTAAATAGGCAGTTTGTAATGACCACATGGAGTAGGGATGTCATTGGGGCGGCCGGACGAGGCTGGTGGGGAGGAATGGGTGCTACGTACACCCGCCCCATAACCCGTGTTCGATACCTAACGTAAAAATTGGAGGAATTTGTAGGTACTTAAAAAACTTTTAATACACAAATCACCAGTATCATATGCATGTTAAAATTAGAATTAAATAATAGTATTCGAAATACCTCGCAGCGGAATTAATCCATGAGCAATAATCTAGCAATTAAAATTAATAAAACCGGATCTGAATAACCCAACTACTACCAATAAAATAAGCACCTCAATTGCAGTGCCTCCACTAGTATCCACACCAATAAACAGGAGACTAAGGTTTGTATGCTAGTACAGAGTAATTAGGGCTTTAGGCTCACAAAATTATTATTGTGTTTCTTATGATTTAACTCATCTCCCTACATCTGTATATATAGGGAGAGTAAAACCAATAACCTGACTAATACCCTAATACTTACCAAAGCTGGGCCTAATCCTAATTAAAGTCCTGTTTCCTTATTTCAGTCTGATTGTAATTAGGAAACATTATGTTTATCTTGTGTGTGACCCAATGGGCCCGTTTAATTCTACACGAGTATTATAACCCTTATAAGTAGGGATGTCATTGGGGCAGGGTAGGGGCGGGGAAAACATCTCCACCACCGCATCCACCAACAAAAATCCACCTCCACCTGTAACAACCCGGATTTTCCAAATAAAATAAAATACGTTTTAAAAAGGTTTTAGTAAGAAAATGAAAATAAAATGAAAGCCACGGTGGCGGAAACACCGTGAATCCGAGTCATTACTCCCTACTCAAACAAATAACAAGAGACAGTAGGCCTGAGCCTAACAAATGGGGAATAAATACCCCTTACAATCCAACTCCAAAAGACATAAGTATGAAAATAATAAATAACAACAAGTCTAAATCCAAAGTCTATCAAAGTTCTCCTCAAAGCTAGCTACAGGGTCAATAATCCTCACGGCTTCTCACACAAACCCGTCCCCGCACAAACCTGCCACAAAAGAAAGTAACAGCCACAATCAGTGGGGAGTAACTAGGTGCTCCCCAGTCATTTTTCAACATATAAAACATAACCGACAACCCAACAAGTACCTTACCTGGCCTACGGCCTATGTTCAAGTACAACAACAACACTAGCACAAAATTAAGCAAAAAAAACGCAAGAAACCCGTTTTATATAAAAAAAAATCCAACCGTTGTTTCCATGGCCGTTGCTTATAATAAAAAACAACGCAAAAAAAATATACGAAACCGTTTTATATATCAAAAATATCGTCAGCGAAAAATTTGGCGCTTTTAATTAAATACAACGGTTTTTAACAAAAAACCGTTTTTAAAAGTAATTAAAAAAACGGTTTTTATATTTCTCTCAAAAAAAAAAACGGTTTTTATTAAAAAACCGTTGTTTTTAATATTTTAAAAAACGGTTTTTTAAAAAAACCGTTGTTTATTATATTTTAAAAAAAACGGTTTATTGTACCGTTGTATTTGATGATCAAAAACAAGTGTTTTTTTGAAAAAACACTTGTTTTTGATCATCAAATACAACGGTTTTTTTTGAAAAAACCCTTGTTTTTGATCACTCAATGTTTTAAAAAAAAAAAATTACGAAATTGCTATAATTACACGACAATTCTCCAAATACAATTTATATAAATTATCCAAATACAATTTATATAATTATCCAAATACAATTTGTAACACCTCCATTTAGGCCGGGCGGACCCCACATCAACTACTGATTTTCATACTTCAAACACATACATTCATACTTCAAAAAAATACAATCAGCCAAAAAACATAACATAACAATCGCAGAAATGATGAAGAAAAGGCACAAGGTCCTTTACGCTTCTGAGCTCAGGTTTCTCTTTTGCTTTCCATCACGATCCTTCAGTGGTGGTTTCCCCTTCTTTGCACGTGCTAAATCCGTCTCAAGCTCACTCAACTCAGACTACACAGGCACGTACCATTAGCCTCGAAAACAATAACCAGAAGATGTACTCACTAAATTTACAAACAAAGGGATGAAAAGAAAGCACCATTTCATCGTCACAAAGGGATATACTGTCATATACTATAATATATGAGGACAAAAAATTCTCCTCTCCGCAATAACGTAAAGTACATATACATCTAAGGCAAATTTAAGCAAGTAATATCGTAAAGCAAAGAGTTATTTGACACATACCCTCTGAAACAAAATTCCAATTTCTAGCACTATTTCAGATATGATAAGCAGTTCAAAAGATCATTTTTGAGCATGAAGAGATACCTTTAAGTCATTTATTTTGGTAGTAAGTCTTTCCATTTGTGCACTATGGGTTTTCAACCAGATGCGTTGATGGTTACAAATGATTGCCACCTGCAACAAGAGAACACATGTTCCATGAAACAAACCATGTGCATGTCTTCGAAAGACATTAAAAATTACAAAACATTTCCAGGAATGCAATTTACTCAAATTACCTCCTTGTTCGCATGCTGATAAATGGCAATCTTCTCTGGCACCTCTCCATTTCCCGCCCCTTCGGCAATCTATCAATACAAATTACAAAACGAAGAGATCATCATTATCTCTTTTTCCTGTTTTTAAAAGTGTCATTAATCAATGACCATACACACAAAGCGTCTCAGATCGTGAAAGTAGTCCATACCTTGTCTAAACTGCTCAATGACTTTGTATGCAAGAGGCTCGGCTTCAAATTGCTTGTAAAACTTGATCGAATCCTTACCAAGGAAATCAAACTGGCAAGCAGCAGAATTTAATCAATTAATAATTAATTTATTCGGAGTGCAGAGCAACAAAGCCTTGGTCCCAAAAATCTTTAGGGTAGGTTAACATGAATCATCAACTAGAACTGTCAAAAAAAATAATTTACTGAGAATGGGATAAAAAATTTATACTCCCTTCATTTCAACTCCACGCTACCACTTTCTCCTTTTGCATCAATTCCAGTACGACCAGCTCTACCAGCCATCTGTTTGTACCTAGTCCCATCAATAAAATCACGGCCAATCTTCGGTTGTCGAAAGATTACTCTCCTTGCAGGCAAATTAACACCAGCAGCCAAGGTTGATGTAGCAGTTAGGACACGAACTAATCCTTTACGATAACAAGTTTCAATGATTTCCCTCTCCTCCACCTGCGCAGAGTAATGCACATCTTTTTTCAGAAGTCTACAATGTATTATACTATTATCATATTATGTACCAAGCAGGCAAGCACCAAGGAAGAAAACTGAAAAAAGAAAAACCAATAAAAGCAAGCATATGCCCCCACATATGCCGTAGGCACAAGTATAATACAAAAATCAATATTCAAAGATGTAGTCTGTACCGCGAGACCAGCATGATGGTAGGCAACACCAGAAGGAAGAGTTTCTTTAAGTACAGGATCTAAGCCAACAGGACATCGACGCAATGCATCAATAGCTGAAGAAACATCAGTAAATTCAGCAAATGATGAGAAGACAAAGAAAGAAATGACAAGAAAAACAAAGCCTTTCTACCGGAAAACGACAACCATTTATGGCTATAATCAGCAACTATAAACGATAACAACCGCAACAAGCAATCGGCCTAAATACACATCAATCACTCGACTTTAGCATCCATTATATCTTAGTATGATACACACAATCACACATTCATTCTTCCAAACTTTTGCATACTCTTCACAATTCAACTACAATCACATACATTCAACAATTTACACACACAAGTACACATACAAAACTAAGTAAGGGTTAGGCCCTTACCTTGCGAGGAGGAAACCGCGAACTCGAACTCGATACTGTCAAAATCGATCCTTTATAAGGCGGACTCTACACACATCCACAATATTATCAAATATTACTCTAAAACTAACTAATCGACATCCTAATACATGACAATCGCATCTAAGACGAAAAGCCCCAATCTTTACGGTTAAGGTTAGAACGAAAATCGAATTGAACAATGAAATACAAATAATACCTTCAATTATTCAAAGAATAGGATTAGTACTCGCCAAAACCAACGAACCCAAGACAATAATCGACCCTAACAAATGATCAAAGCGAAGAACGAGAAGGTAGGGAGGAGTGGAGTCCCTGCGGTAGTCTGGGGTTGCGCCTTTACCCTTGATGGTGGTGGTCAGGTGAGGAGAGAAGAGGCGGGGTGAGTGATCGAAAGAAGAAAGCGGAGAGAAAACAAAAAGGAGGAGAAGAGCGGAGGGTTTACTGGTGAGAGGCGGGACGGGGAAAGACGTGGTGTGGTGACCATCGTTAATTAGCGGCGGTGAAAGCGGCTGATAAAGGTGGCGATGAAGATCGAAAGAGAGAGGGAGATAGGACCACCGATGGTTGACGTCAAGAGGCTACAAGAACGCCGTGACGCCGGCCTTTCAGGGCGGCGGCAGAGGTTGGAGGTGATGGTTTGATGGTGATGATGGTAGATGAAGAGGGATAAGGGTTTTTGTGAGGATAAATCAGGTCGACCTCCCTTCCCTCATTTAAAGTCTAAAGTCAAAAATAACGGTTTTTTGCTTTTTAATTAAAAATAACGGTTTTTACTATAAAAACCGTTTTTCAAAATTTAATCAAAAACAACGGTTATTTGCAAATAACCGTTTTTTTTTTATTTTTTTGTTAAAAATAACGGTTTTCCACTACGAAACCGTTATTTAAAGTCTAACTCAAAAACAACACATTTTTAATAAAAACCGTTTTTTATAACCCACCCGTTGTTTTTAATGATTTTTTCGTTGTTTTTAGTGATGAGTTTGTTTGGGGCCTAAAGTTTTTACAACGGAAATTTTAATTGCGTTGTTTATAATATTATAAACAACGAACATAGCAATTTGTGTTGTTTTTGCTCCGTTGTTTTTGCTCAGATTTGTAGTAGTGCAAATGCAACAATAATAGCGTGCTCAAACATAAACATTAGCATTAATATAACAACCTCAAGTCAAATAATCAATAGTCAATCCGATCATCAATCAAACCAAAGCAAGAGTAAGTACGGAGGACTGGGTGAAGCAACAAGAATCACCCCGGAACGACAAAAGTCCCAACCCTATGGCGGAACGACAAAAGCTCCTCAAACTGTCTAAATTTGGCCAAACCCACCGCGAACAAAGACGGTGTCACCGCGACAAAAACGGTGTCGACATATAATCAAACCATAGTCCCCATCCGTGACAAAGGCGGATGGGAACCCCTAAGGGCGGCATCCGTCCTACAATGGACGTTGTATCTCCTCACGCACATGCCCAACAATGCACGTACGCACACTCAACTCAAGCTCAATCAAACCAACTCAAAATCAATGTCAAACAACATCTCATAGCCAACATTATCATAACAACCCAAATAATATGCAAACTCATCATAATTCCAAGTTACAACGTGACAATAACCTTACTACGGAGTACGAGTCAATATAATTAATGTATAGTCAATGTTAGGTTATTTCCCAACTCAAGATACTAACTTTAAGCACTAAAACAACATAACCAACGACATTCAACAATCCAAGTATCCTAAACATGCTTCTAGACTCACAAAAGTATGAGGCCGACTCACCAATTCAAGTACAATTATTAGGGCACAACCAAACAAACCAAAGCATGCAACTTTATCATCATACAACCATTCAAAACATCCTAGACAACATCTAGGGCCTCATACATGTCAAAATATCACTAGGGCTACACCTAGTTACCTTTTCCAAACAAGCCAAAGAAAAGCACAGTTTTCAACCCTTCTGTCCAGATGCGATAACAGACGATCCAGAGCTTCAAATGAAAAACTGAACGGTGAAAAAGTAGCCCCAAGAGTCAGGAACATGCTGTCAAAATTTCGGCAAAATCGGACGGTCGGATCTCCGGCGATCTTCAGTTTAGCGAACCTAGGACTGGAAAGTCCGAAATAGCGGTTCTCCCTCCAACTCTCTCCTTTTGATTAGGGCACACATAAATCATACAATACATAAGAACAACACAATAAACACATATAATAATAAAACCTACAAAAATAAACTTAAAGATGAAGAATTTACCAAAGAGAATTGAAGAGAAAAGATGAGGAGATGATTAGGGTTTGATTAGAAGATGAATTGAATGAATTTATGTGATGATTTAATGAGGATTAATGAGAGATTGAAGAGAGAGAAGAGAGAATAATGATGTTGAGGATGAAAAGCATCTAATAAAGCATATTAGGGTTAAGGGGAGTTTTGTTGGTAATTTAAGTGTAATTACCGGTTCATTTAACGTAATTTAAATTTGGTTCATAGATGGGTAAATTTGATATAATATAATGTAAGTTTGGGAAGTACGGAGTGTACGCTTATATATAATTATATACGAGTTTACGGTATAATCGGTATTTAATGAGACCAGATTGTTGAAGAGTCGCAACTCTTGGGAAACAAAGTATCCCTGTCACACTTTGCTTCTATATATTAGAAGTGTGATTGAAAAGGAAATAACACAGGAAACCAATTCCTGGTTGCCATATACAGGAAAATATATAGGAAACTAATCCTGGTTTTTCTGCATCAATGAACACATAACATTATACACATAAAATACTTCTGAATTACATCTCTGTTTCTTGTGCCAGAAATCAGAGGACACCGTCTTATCTCAATAGGAAATTCGGTATAACCCTGGCACTAATATAGGGTCGAATTGTTCTATTAGGAAAGCGTAAGTCGATTCGGTGTGATTATCATTGTCAATTCCTATTCGTGGATACCCTAATTCTAACAAGTTTAGGTATTAAAAGGATTTCGTGAAAAACAATTAAAACAAATAAGAATTGACTGATCCGAAAAAACAGCCAGAACCGGTCGGTTCGGACCTGAACCGGTCGGTTCAACTTGAAAATTTGGCAGTTGCGACGGCGTCGAAAAAATACGCAGTTTAGCCTTTTGAATCACCTGAATCGGAGTCCGTATGAGGAAATGACATCGTTTTTAAGTTCCGACTACGGTTTCGCTTATTTCTCGAGCCAAAAATGAGAAAATCAAGAGAAATGAATTACGAATTTGACGAATTGAATTATTTATATAAAAGGGAAAAAGTCGGGGTGTTACACCACCTCCGCCCCATCACCCCATGGCGGGTGACAACCCGTCCTCCACCACCCACCCGACGGGGAATTTTTTAGACCCACCACCGCCCCACCAACCGCCCCAGATCTGCCCCACCCGCCCAGACCCGCCCCCAGCTCCGCCCCACCCGCCCTTGAAAGTGGATTATCGCTACGTAAATTTCAATAAATTTTTACCGAAAATTTTCTAATTACGACAAAGCTACATAAACACATTTCAAATAAACAACCAAAGTATTGTGAGTACCAAATATAAATACATACGCCACACATTTAAAATTCATGAATTAAAGAAATTAAAATCAATCCGACACACCCTACACTAAATATAAACAAAAAAAAGTTGCATACTTTATTTAAATTTCAAAATATAAAAAGAAAAAAGTTAAAAGTAAAATTTTTCTCTAATTTATATTTCTATGAGTATGATTATATGAATTAGACGGGTATAGAAGGGACGCGTATAGGCGATACGTATAAAAGCGGGGCGGGTAAAGGTGGGGTGGCGCGGAGCGGGGGCAGGTACGGGGGCGGGGGTCGGTTGTTTCGATGAAATCCACCACTGCCCCACGACCCGCGGCGGGGATCACTTTTAGGATCCACCACCGCTTCACGACCCACTAAAGGCTTTCCTACCTCCACCCTAACTGGGGCGGGTGCGGGGCGGTATCCGCATTGACCTGCCCCACTGACATCCCTACTTATAAGACTCGGCCTGTAAGCGGCCTCTAGCAAAACGTTACGGTTAAATAGAATATAAACCGGGTTATCTTAATTGGACTAAGAACATAAATCCAACAGTCTCCCACTTGTACTGTGTCCAATTAAACACGTCTCTTTGCTTCTATTGTCTCAATTAAGACTAAGGTAGGAAAAGTGTCAACCTTGTATGCCTCAATTATTTTCCCGAATCTATGAGTTGAATTGCCACAGCAGACGACTGATAATCACCTTGTCTGAGCGCGGCCACGTATTTTACAATTCACACTCTTCGAGAGGTCAGAAACAATAAACTTCCTTCAGTAAGAAAGGAGCAAATCCCCTCTTGTTTAACCACATCCTACTACATGATCCATAATCAGTTTGAGCACTGCCTTTATAGCTACCAGTCACGGATAACGTTTGACAGTGTCAAAACCAACTACTTTGCACATATAGAATAGTGAAAAACTCAGGTCTAAAGACTGTATGTTCACTACAAACTAGTGATAAGATACTTCACTGACACTAAGCGAATCCTTAGTGAAGTTCTTAACGGGTCTGTCTAGTATATGTTCTCTAACACATATCCATATGCTTGGTTTGATATCTCCATATCTATCACTTAAGGAACATAATCATCAACCAACTCATATACCAATCTTCGAGGTGGTTTGAAAGCCAGTGGCTTCAACTTACCTCCCTCATCCGAAAGGATGAGATAGGTTGGTCCTACCCTAGAGGATCAATCTAGTTTTCTTACCTAATCAAAAAAAAAAAAAAAAAAAAAAAAAAAAAAAAAAAAAAAAAAACAAAACTCATATACCAATCATTTTAGGCATTCAAGTGTTCCAAATTAATGCCTTGATCAGAGACTCTAATAGATTGTATCATCCAAATAGAGTTCCAAAACTAAGTCACATACTTAATGATCTATTTCATCAATACAATTTATTATGGAACGAAATTAGATTTAAACAATATAATTAATTAAACCAAATAACAATTTTATTGGATAAAATAAATAAGTGTCGCATATAACTTATCAAACATGACAAATAAGCTCCCACTACAACAAAGATCTCATAAAAGGAATTAAGACCACTCGCTAATGCATCTTAGACCAATCGCAGCCCTATGACTCTCATGCTTAGGCTGCGTGAGAGGCTTTGTTAAAGGATCTGCAACGTTCGCATCAGATGGTACTCTACACATCTTCATGTCAGCTCTGTCAACGACTTCTCTAATGAGGTGATATCTTCTAAGTATATGTTTGGATCTTTGATGTGATCTTGGTTCTTTAGCTTGCGCTATCGCGCCATTAGTATCACAGTAAAGGTCTATCGGGTTAGAACTGCTAGGAACAACCCCAAGTTCAGAAACAAATTTTCGAATCCCAACAGCTTCTTTCATCGCTTCAGAAGCAGCGATATACTCAAATTCTGTTGTAGAATCTGCCACGGTGTCTTGTTTAGAGCTTCTCCAGCTAATCGCTCCACCATTTAGCAAGAACACATATCCAAATTGAGATCGAGAATCATCTTTATCAGTCTGAAAACTAGCATCAGTATAACCACTTACAATAAGCTCTTCATCTCCTCCAAACACTAAAAACATATCCTTTGTTCTTTTCAGATACTTTAGAATATTCTTAGCAGCAGTCCAGTGACCCTCACCAGGATTAGATTGATATCTACTCGTCATACTCAATGCACAAGCTACATCTGGACGAGTACACAACATGGCATACATGATAGAACCTATCGCAGAAGAATAAGGAATCTTATTCATGCGCTCTTGCTCAACAGATCAGGTGTCGATGGACACTGAGTCTTGCTAAGAGTAATGCCGTGTGACATAGGTAAGTAGCCTTTCTTGGAATCGGTCATATTGAACCATCGAATCACCTTATCTTTATAAGTGTTTTGACTTAGACCAATTAGTCTTTTGGATCTATCCCTATAGATCCTAATGCCTAAGATATAAGCTGCATTACCCATGTCTTTCATGGAAAAATATTTTCTAAGCCAGTCTTTCACAGACTTAAGCAATGGAATATCATTTCCCATTAGAAGAATGTCATCGACATAAAGAACCAGAAATGCAATCGCACTCCCACTACTCTTCTTGTACACACAAGGTTCTTCTTCGTTTCTAAGAAAACCAAACTCTTTGACTGCCTCATTAAAACGAATATTCCAACTCAGAGATGTAACAACCCGGATTATTGAGAAAAAATAAAATAAGCTTTAAAAAGGTTTTAAAAGAGAAAATGAAAATGAAAATGAAAACCAAGGTGGCGGAAACACCGTGAATCCGGATCGTCACTCACAAACGACTAAAAACAAATCAAAACAAATGTAAAGTAGATCTCAAGGCCTAACAACGGGGAATAAATACCCCATACAATCTCATAAACCAGGGTACAACGAAAAGTAAACTGAAAACGAGTCTAAACAAGTCCACACGAAGCTAATCACTCGGCCAAGGCTAGCTACGGTCACGACTCACAAGGCTCCTCACTTATATCCCGTCCCGCGCGTACCTATCAAAAAAGAAGCAACAACCACAATCAGTGGGGAGTAACTAGATGCTCCCCAGTCGTATTTCAACATCATAAACATAACAAACAATGTAAACAAACTCACCTGGCCTATGGCCTATAATCAGAGTACTCAAAACAAGCGACAAATACAAGGACAACAACAACAAACAACACGGCTCAATATCAACAACAACACGACTCAACTCAAGACCAAACCGACACGAAACCAAACAACACAAGCGCAAGAGTAAGCGCAGAGCACTAGGTGAAGCAACAAGAATCATCTCGAGTGAAGCAACAAGAATCACTCAACCCTATGGCGGAACAGCAACAAGAAGTTCCTCAATCTCATAGTCTAAATTTGGCCAAATTCCACCGAGCAACAAGAACGGTGACGACATTATATAAACCACAGTCTCTAACCAACATGATTGAGAACCCATAATAGTTCTAACTAGACCTGTCAAAATTCGACCCGACCCGAAAAATCGACCCGACCCGACCCTTTTTTTAGGGTCAAGACCCGTAAAATTTGACCCGTGACCCGAAATGACCCGTTAATTTAGGGTCAAGACCCGACCCGATCCGATGGGTCAAGTATAATTTCGTGTAACAAGACTTTTTAAACCTACAAAATTAATATTTCAAGAAAAAAAATAATTTAATATTAATAATTATTACAACCTCAATATTATAAGTTGAAATATCAAAATGATAATGAAAATTATGATAGAAATATTATGAATATATTCATAAATAGACTATTTTAATTTTATAAATTACAAGATTGAATATATATCAACTTTAGTATTACATATGTACAATAAAATATGTACATAATGTAAAATAACAATAAAAGAATTTTTCTAATTAAAAAAATAATAAATAAAAAGGCGCGAAAAACGTATTTTTGACCCGTATTTTGACCCGAAACCGACCCGACCCGACCCGAACCCGACCCGACCCGTATTTGAGCCAAACCCATATTGACCCGACCCGTATTTTGACCCGACCCGTATAACCCGAACCCGACCCGCCTGACCCGTTTGACAGGTCTAGTTCTAACTAAGCAACAAGAATAGTCGAGAGGACTATGGGCGGTATCCATCCAAACTAGGATGCTGTAGCTCCTCACATACGTGCCAAACAATACGCGTATGCAAACTTAACTCAAGCTTCAAATCAAATCAACTATTATCATTCAACCCATCTCCAATACCAAAATTACAACATCCAAAGCAATACCAACAAACCAATCATACATCCATACATCCAAACTCATCATAACAATGCTAAAACGCGAGAACAACAACGTGAAACAACAACCACAACACACGGCCATACAAGGGCAGCCTCTCGGCTCCCTCTAACCACACCAACATCGATCCAAACGTTGCAACTAGCAAAATTACCAATATTTTATGTAATTTAAACCCTATACATGATACTAAACAACCCTAGTATGAGGCCAACACTCTAAACATGCTTTAGTGGACACTACAACAATCATCAAGCCCAAAGATGCAAACTTTGACAATCAAATCATCACAAAACATGTATATAACAAACAAAAAGGCCTCATACTTGTCAAAATACGATTAGGGCTACATCTAGTTACCTTTATCGAGGCAAAGCAAGACTACTCTTCCTCTTCTTCGACGAGTATAGTATCCTCCTCTCCTAGCTCTTCTTCTCCTTTAGATTAGGGCACAAATGAACACAAAAACATACACATACAATCAAAACATATAATAAGATGAACAAAACTGATAAAACTATGCTAAGGATGGAGATTTACCCAAGAGAAATAAAAGGAATGAGATTATGGTTAGCAAAGAAGGAGAACTTGATGAATTTGATGAGAATTAAGGGGTAAATTAATGAGGAATTAAAGAGATGAAGTGGGGGTTAGGGTTTAGATGAGAGTCTTCTGATTATTATCATGTAAATAGGGCTGAAATCACGAGTTTATATGGAGTATTTAAGGCTAGGGCAAGGAAATCCGAAAACAGAAATTTACGGGTACGCAGGGGAGCGGCTCGCTCCAATCCAGAGCGGCTCGCTCCAGTTTAGAGCGGCTCGCTCTAAAGGGCCTGTACCGTAGTTACCTTTTCCTTCGTTTGCTACCTCTCCTAACCCACTAGACTACCTTCCACACCTCCTAACTCCCTCAAACTCGCTCGTGCACTCCCAAACTCGGAAACCACCTCGGTTAGCTCAACCAAGCTCCGACCAACAACACGTAACACAAGAAATGACTTTCCCGAGCTAAAAATGAGAAAATCACTAGAAATAAAATATGAACCTAAACGAAATGAATTATTTATAAAAGAGAAAAAGTCGGGGTGTTACAGAGATGCTTGCTTCAATCCATAAATAGATCGTTGAAGTTTGCATATCTTCCCAGCATGTGTTGTGAATCCTTCAGTTTGTGTCATGTACACATCCTCTTGAAACTTTTCATTAAGAAATGCTGTTTTCACATCCATTTGCCAAATTTTATAGTCATGAAATGCAGCAATTACGAGGACAATCCGAATGGATTTAAGCATCGCAACTTGAGAATAGGTTTCATCATAGTCAATACCATGAATTTGTTTGAAACCTTTAGCTACCAATCGCGCCTTATAGATATCCACATTTCCATCCATGTCAATCTTCTTCTTGAAGACCCATTTACACTCAATGGTTTTAACGTCATCGGCTGGATCAACCAAAGTCCATACTTGTTTATGGTGCATGGAGTCCATTTCGGATTTCATGGCCTCAAGCCATTTTTCGGAGTCAGATCCCATCATTGCTTCTTTATATGATTTAGGTTCATCATTCTCTACTAAAAGAAGTTCATGATGACCTGTCACTAAAAATCCGTATCGTATTGGATCCTTACCAAAATTAGACCTCTCAGATCTACGCAGGGTGGGTTCCACAGGATTGGAAACTACAACTCTTTGTAATTCTAACCGTTTTTCATCCTTATTAGGTGAAGAATTATCATGTGTATCTCGAATTTCTTCGAGATCAACTCTACTCCTACTGGTTTCTTTGGATAGGAATTCCTTTTCCAGAAAGACACCATATCGAGCTACAAACACTTTGCCCTCGGATGGGTTGTAGAAATAATACCCTTTAGTTTCCTTAGGATACCCTACAAAGAAGCATTTGTCGGATTCGGTGCCAAGCTTTTCAGGAATCAATTTTCGAACAAAAGCTTCGCAACCCCAAATCTTTAACCTTTCCCGTCCATATCTCATATGGCGTCCTTTCCACCAACTTTGATAGACACCTATTAAGTGTGAACGCAGAAGTTTCAAGTGCGTAACCCCAAAATGAAAGTGGAAGACTAGCGTGACTCATCATAGATCGAACCATATCAAGTAGGGTTCGGTTTCTCCTTTAAGACACATCATTCCACTGTGGTGTTCCAGGTGGAGTAAGCTATGAAATGATTCCACACGCTTTTAGATGATCACCAAACTCTTGGCTCAAATATTCACCTACACGATCAGATCGCAAGGCTTTAATTGTCTTGCCAAGTTGATTCTGCACTTCATTCTGAAATTCTTTGAACCTTTCAAAGGATTCAGATTTATGTTTCATTAGGTAAACATAACCATACCTACTGAAATCATCAGTAAATGTAATGAAGTACTGAAATCCACCTCTAGCACTATGATTCATTGGACCGCAAACATCAGAATGTATAAGGCCTAATAAATCCGCCGTCCTCTCACTGTAACCAGTAAAAGGCGTCTTTGTCATTTTACCATACAAACAAGACTCGCATCTATCAAATGACTTAAAATCAAATGGTCTAAAATTCCATTTTTATGAAGTTTTAGTATGCGCTTCTCATTTATGTGACCCAAATGACAGTGCCAAAGATAAGTTGGATTAGAATCATTTATTTTAAGTCTTTTGGTATCAATGTTAAAAAAACGTTTTGCTTAAATTTAGAACATATAGTCCATCAATGATATGAGCTTGACCATATGATACACCATTATGCATAATAGAATAACAATTATCCTTTATTCGAATATCAAAACCATCCATGTCTAAACATGAAATAGAAATAATATTCCTGCTAATGGCATGTACAAAATAACAGTTATTTAATTCTAAAATTAAGCCTGATGGCAACAACAATTGAAATGTCCCTACAGCTAAAGCAGCAATCCTTGCTCCATTGCCTACACGTAGGTCCACTTCACCCTTTGTCAGCGATCTACTCTTTCTTAGTCCCTTCACATTACAACAAATGTGAGAACCAGAACCGGTATCAAATACCCAAGAGTCATAACAACGAGTAGTGACGTTTAGTTCTATAACATGGATACCAGAAGTGAAAACAACACTTGCCTTCTTCAATTCTTCCAAGTATTTCCTGCAGTTTCTCAACCAATGTCCCTTATCACTACAGTAGTGACAAGTATTTGCAAGGGATCTGCCCTTTACTGACTTAGGCTTAGGTTTGACATTGGCAACTGTTGCCTTGCTTTTACCTTTACCCTTGTCCGAGCCTTGCTCCTGAAACATAGCTTTCAGGTTCTGAACAATCTCATAAGCCGACTCCACGTTCTCATATTGCTTTTGAAGCTTAGAGTTCATGGTGGCAAGAATCAGACAGCAGACATCCGTATTAGCATCATTATGCTCTTTCCACTCGTTCTTCACCGTGGAGTGGGCGTTACTATCTGGTTTCTTAGGCAATTCCTTCTCAAGGACATATATCTTTTTCTCCTATTTGAGAACTATTCTCAAGTTACGATACCATTCCAAAAAGTTTGAACCGTTCAACTTTTTCTTCTCTAAGAGGGAACGGAGCGAAAATGAATTCGTGCTTGAAGTCATTATCTACAACATCACAAACATACAAGTATAAGTGACATGTTAAAATATGTAACAATGTATCTATTTTAAGACAACCAAAATTGTATAGGTAACCCTCATACATATACAATATTCCAAGACCCAAAATATTTACAATTCAAGTGAAGCTTTGGCTCATCGCCCAAATTATAAAGATTAAGGTAAACATCTCCATGTTAATTGTATCTCATATACAACTCTTAGTTAGTTAAATAAACATCATTATCTATATTAACTACATGCCTCAAAGTTCAAAACTGTTTTGAAAACTTTGTTAAGACAACCAACTTACATGCGCAAATAACTGTTATCCACCTGCTCAACTTACATAATTAGGACACTTTACTTTGGTAAACCCATCACTTGATGGTATAAGTTTATTACAGTCATTAAGTTGGAAAGGCGATAACTTAATATTAAAATCGAGGGATTTATTGAATATATTTAATTTACATGACTTTCTCATTAAATTAAATCAACATATAAATTGTATAAATTAGGTAGTTGATCAACTGTACCCGGCTTTTTCTCAGTTGTACCCTTTTTTGTCATTAATTTTCCATCACCTACCCCTGCTCTACCAATTTTTCTCTCTTCTATTTCCACCCAAAAAAAAAACCCTAAAACAATTTAAATCAACCAATTTCTTCTTCAATTAATTCAATTACTTATACAATTAATTCAATTCTTAATATATGGATCCTTGTGACGATATATTTCAAGTAATTTACTTTTCTTTTTCCATTAATTTAATTTTTTATCATTCATTTTGTTTATGTTTGTTTGTTTTTGTTTATTTTTATTTTTTTATTTTTTATTTTTTTATGAATTATTTGGAATGGCGGCGGCTGTGGCTGGTGGTTGGTGGCTGGGTGGACGGTGCAGAGGTGGTGGCTAGTGGTGGGAGAGGCGAACGGTGGTGGGCCGGTTTACTTGGTGGTGGTGGGCTGGTCGGTTTACTTGGTGGTGGTGGCTGGGCACACGAAGACGGTGGGTGGAGGGTGGTCATTGGAGGTCGGTTTACTTGGTGGTGGTGGCGGGGCACACGATGACGGTGGGTGGAGGGTGGTCATTGGAGATCGGTGGACGGTGGTGGTGGGAGAGGCGGTGGGTATGGGAGAGGCGGTGGTGGTGGGAGAGGTGGGCTGAGGGAGGGGCGGTGGTGGTGGGAGAGGTAGGGTGGTGGTGGGAGAGGCCTAAGTGGTGGTGGTTTAATAGAGGAGAGAGGGATAATGAGGATGAAGAGAGGAGAGAGAAGAGAGAAAACTTTGGTTTACAAAATTGGGGGAAGGAAATGAGAAGGACATTGATGTCTTTTTTGGGTACAACTGAGAAAAAGTCGGGTACAGTTGATCAATTACGATAAATTATTATCATATCGGATATGCATAATTTATCATATCAAATCAACTATTTAATATAATAGACTAATCAGATTAGTCCCCTAATCAAAATTAGGGTTAATGAATTATGTTAACTCGTTAACAAATTGTAACTATTATAAAAACCAAAAATCAATGATGATGATGATGAAATATTAATCAAAATTAATATGGAGTATGTAAAGCAAGAGGAATACGACATCATCTAAACAACACACTCACAAGAAGACAACACCTTGCAACACATCATCATGGAATTAATGACACTTAATGATGATTAAGCTATTATTAATCAAAATTATTGAATAAACACAAAAGACATGACAAAAGACTTGATTGCATATTTGCATACTCCGTACATGTTATTTTTATAATCAAAGTGTCTAGTTTACGAGAAGAAAAAAGAAAAAGAAAGATCACTAATTTACTAATTCTCAGGAGTAAAAGTGTCAAATACCTCCTAAAACAAAGTAACCCTCCCCACCATCCTCCATACCCGCTTTAAGTTTGGCGGGTGAGGTTTGAGACCCGCTTTCACCCGCCTCACTGACATCCTTAATAAGGGGCATTGTGTTCTTTCGAATTGTTGAAGCTACTGTAGTAAATCAAACTGTGTGCACTAAATTGAACTGAAGCTCAACTTCATGTAGGCTAGCGGCTGTTGTCTGCAAATGGAACGTACAACGGCGATCAGTGAAACCGAAAAAATGGCAGCGTCTATACACGACAAGTTCAGAGGCCTGCCTGCGTCCTTTTCTCAGCGTTCCATATACAGGGTTCCTTAATACGTAAGCAAAGGCAAGGAATCGTGTTATCGACCTCTTCTTGTCTCGATTGGCCCTGTTTACTTTCGAGATGCATCTTTGCTAGCAATGGAAGAACACAAGCTAAGCTTCCTGCGTTCCTTCTTGCAGCATCGGTCAAATCCTCACGATTTACAGCATTACATTGACTTTATTAGGGAACGAGAAATCAGCATCCGTGACTGTTACGAGCAAGATGTGAGCAGCATCCCCAGCAACGACTTCGTAGAGATGGTTTTGATTGATGCTGCTTTCACTATCTACTTCTTGGCGATGGGTAACCAATTGTTCCCTTTTGACGAGGACCTTAATCCAATGTACTGTGAAATACGGAGGGATTTGTTTTTGGAAGATAACCAGCTTCCTTTTATCATTCTCGAGGATTTATTTCGAAAAGCATTCAGTGGTTCTTTCCGTGACATGGTTGGTGATCTGATTGCCGAGGGATGTATGCCTCTCCCTGGGATGGCCACAGCTAGGAGCGTAACGGCTAGAGAAAGACTCGTTGCGGAATCAAATATCAAGCATCTTGTCCATATTATGACGATCTTTTGTTTACCGTCTACGCTTAGATCTCCCGCTTCTCCCGAGTGGCGTGAACCGTGTGATGTTCTATTTCCCCCTACTATCTCCAATTTAGAAGTCGCAGGGGTCAAATTCGTACCGAATAGCAGTAGGAGTTTGCTCGATCTCAAATTCGAAAAAGGGGCCCTAGAGATGCCAATCTTAGATGTGTCAGACTTCTCAGAGTCATTGTTCCGAAGCATCATGCTGTTCGAGCAGAGGCATAACTATACAGAATCTTACTTCATACACTACATTCACTTTCTCGACAAGCTGATTGACACCGCAGATGATGTGAAGATACTGGTGCGGGAAGGCGTGCTCAAGAATTGGCTTGGGAGCGACCAGGCAGTGGTCGAACTTTTCAATGGCATTGCAGACCATGCAATGTTTGAGGTCTCTCACTTTCGCTATATAAATGAATGCGAGGATTTAATTAAGTTTACGAAAATCAAGTGGAATCGATGGAAGGCAATGTTGAGGACAAAGTATTTCGGTAATCCATGGGCTATCATTTCTGTTATCTATGCTGTCATTCTCCTTATTCTTACGGTGTTGCAGACTATTAATAGTTTTACCAGCAGCAGCTCCAGCAAGTAGTCGACTTGGGTGTTGATCATGAAGGAATTTAGTGTTCACGTTTTATTGTGTTAAAACTCTTCAGTCCCAGACACTTGTCTTCATCAACAGCGATTGATGTTGTCATTTGAGTTTCGTTAGTTTGCTAGTGAGACCATCTCACCATAACGATATTGTGAGACAATAATAAACCAACAGTACTTCAGAAGTTATAGAAAATGTACTTTCGGAATTGGGATTTTGTGTAGAATCTTAAGTTTGTAAAACCGTGTGATTTGTTTACAATTGGAGTTAGAAGTATTTTTAAATTTTGAATGTTATGTTTTTAGTTCTAATTAGAATTAGAATTAGAATTAGAATTAGAATATTATGGGTGCTTTTATGAGCTTGGTTGTCTTATGCATGGTGAACAAGAATAAATATTAAAAAGCAATGGTATTGTCGGAAATATCTCTTATGAACGAATGAAGCCTGCTCGTCACCAATCGAGTTAGGCAATTTGGATCTTCTCCATTTCTTTCTCTCCATTTTCTCTCTAATACATCAATATTTTAATATATTTTCTCTCTCTTTCATTAAAACATTATTTTTATCAAATAATTACAACCCTTAGATTTTTCCAAGATCCGATCTCCACCATTGAAAAGAAATGGATGTCCATTTCTTTTCAACAAATGGAGAGGATCCTTACCCCAAGTTAGGTACGACTATTTTTAATCTATTCGCCATAGTTTTGCCAATAGTCTTGTAAATAGTTGTGCAACGAGTGATTGATCTGAAATGCTTGACGCTTTTTGGTACATGCAGTTATGAAATCAACGTAACCAATGTAGAGTTAAAGTGCCTAGCTTGAAATCAACGTCACCAATAATGTCCCAAACTTCTTTGAAAAATCCATTGGAATAGAATAGCCATCTACTCCTAAAATTTTGTTCTTGTTAGTAGGGAAAAGAGCTCGTTACGATCTTAAAGTCACGTGCCGTCTAATTAAATTTATAATAACTTACTCGACTAACTAGTAAAATAGTAATATGGTGGAATTAAGGGTCGAACCCACCGAGAATGATTAAGTTAATTAAAGTGTATATTAATTAATGTAGAGTAAAAATAATTGTTTACGGGGGGTTTGCTTTAAGTTTGTAAACTCACTACTAGGACGTAAAAACAATAAAATAAACTTAATAACTCGATGGGATAATTACTTAACACGAACAGAAATCCACTAACGATTTAATCTCTAACCACATAAAACAAGTAATCTACTAATTCTTAGCAGTTTATCATGACAGTAATTCTGCTGTGAGGTACAACTCACGTTAAGTTAATGTAAGACCAAAGTACAAATTGTAGTTAAAAGGGTACAAAAACATGAAATAAATTTATTAAAATCACTTACACTGGTACTAAAAAAAATTTAGTAACAATTAATCATAATTAGCACTTAAATAGTAGAAAAACTATATAATCGAGTACAAATGAGGCAGACTTACAATAATTTATTACTAGTTTAGATCCCGTGCAAATGCACGGCTCGTAAGTATGATCCTTATAAATACATATGAAGAGTCTATGGATCCGAGTTTGAGGGAAAAGTACCCAAGAGGGGGGGTGAATTGGGTGCTTGAAAACTTTTTCTAGTTTTCAAGACTAAAGGATATATCACGTTTCTAAGACTTAGAGTTAATCACGTTTAACTCAAGTCTGCTGGAAACGCTAAGTAATTACTGAGAAACGTGTAGAAAACGTAGAGTAGTTACTAGGAAACGCAGTGGAAACGCGATAAATAAAACTTGAAACGAAAGTGAAAATACTTGAAAACGTAAAACGAAAGTAAAGTACGCAGCGGGTTTTGAAGTGGTTCAGTCTCACACTCCGAGACCTACGTCCACTATTCTCTTATTAATATATTAGTACCTACTCCGGATTACAATATATTAATCACTCTACAACTCTTTCAAGTTGCACTCTTTCTCTCAAGCAAAAGAAAGCTAATTGTGTCTCGACAATTGTTCACAAGAGAACGAATATGAGACGGTGCTAGCACAATTGACTTGAGTAACAATTAAACAACACGAGATTCGTTTCAAAAGGCCTTTGTAAAAGTTTTGCAAATAAAAACAATGAATGCTTAAAACAGATTTGCAAAATGCTTAGATTAAAAATTAAAGCTCGAAAAGGTGAAGAATGATTTCTGAAAAGTTGATCTTAAATAGAAGTGAAAATATCTTGAACAAAATCTTTTCTAAAACTGAAACCGAATAAAAGGGAAGTATTATTTCAAAGAGATTTTGTTTCCTAAGAATAAGGAGCAATATTCTTCAAGATATCTTTCAACTCAAGACAAGTATAAAATCATTCTTAAAATATTGTAAAAGATATTTCTGAAGATAATAGTTATAAAGATCAGATTTCACTAAAATATCTTTTTCAAAACAGATTTTCGAAATAGGCCTTTTGTGCGTTTCTGGCGAGGACACAGGAAACGCAGCATGGTTCCAGTGTCTTGTTGTGGAAACGTGTGTTTCCAGCAACGACACTGCAACCATAGAGTGAAACGTAGGTTTCTCTTGTTGCTTTACCATTACCCTTGACATTACAAGGACTATATGTATACATTAAGGACTAGTGCTTCATGAGACGATATATAGTCTTGATTTGATTCGCGTTTCCCAACAAAGACGCTTGATTCTTGCTTGGATGTTTCACAACCTACTAAGTATCATAAACACTAACAACGGATTATGGTATAGTAACAAAAATTAAAGACATCATCAAAACATAACGACGTGGTCGAGTCAACAAATTCCCCCTTTTTGATGATGGCAAGTCTCCTATTTTTGTTTCTATGGGTAGTTCCCCCTCAACCTATTAGTCACCATACAAAGGTCAAACAAGAAGCGAAAAACATATAATTAGCCGTTTGTAAAAGGAAGAATCAATAAGCGATATAGAAACTAAACAATAGCATCAAGATAAGAAATGAAGAGCATAGTCGTCAAAAAGTGAGAAGGAGCAGAAAGTGTATTGCGATAACGTTTTCCCCCTCTTGACATCATTAAAAAGGAAGTGACTAGGGTAACACCGTCGCTAACCTTAAGACAAAACATTCATCATTAACATCACATGATATTAAGAGACATCATCTTCGTTAGCATACTAAAGCATAAGAAGTTCAGACGAGTCACACAAAATAAAACAAAAAAACATTAATTAGGTAAGTGGAGGGAAGGATTGTTTTGGGCTGGAAATAGGAAGGAAACGGGAGGGTTGGTGTGGGAAACTGGATTGGTGTTTGAAGAGTGATATGGAATCTGAGGGAATCTGCCAAGAAACATGAAGTTATAGGGGAAACTTGAAGGCATAACCACACAAAAATGCATGTCAATCGAAATCTCTCTTTCGTAGTAAAGAGCATGGGAACAATGATGAATAATTTTCTCCAACATGAAAATTTTGGTCACCTCTTTCATTTTTTTTTTTTCATTTTTTTTTTTTTTTTTTTTTTTTTTTTTGGAAGGAGATTCTAACTTTGAAATAGAACTTTTTTTCTTTTTTTTTTTTTTTTTTTTTTTTGGAAAGAAGATAACTAGAGTGACACTTGATTCATCATCTAAAAGAGAATATTAAATTTGACCTTGATTGACACACAAAATAGAAAAGTAAGTGGTAAAGCACAAGTTATGGAAGGTTATGTAAAACATGGTTAATAAAATATTTGATATAGAGAGGAACCATGATTTTAGGATTTGTGGGTAAACTTATGGAAAGTGGTTTAGATCACAATTTTGGGTAATTGGAATGAGTGACGTGTATGGGAAGGTGTGGGAAAGAAGGTTTGGCATCTTTGAGTATATTTGGGAAACGGATTATGGGAAAGATATGGTGGTGAGATATTTGGGGAATATTTAGGGAAAAATATTTCGGGTAAAAATCTTGGAAGAATATAATCAATGTGGAAAATTTTACCAAGTGTGAAAAATATGAACATACGCATGCCAAAATATGTTAAGTATCAATCCCACAAAATAATGCCAATATCAAAAAGTAATGTCCTAGTGCAAGCGAGGGTGCGGACACAGTCTACGAATCCCTTCCTAGTCAATCATACGGGGTAATAATGAAGGTGCGAACACGACTTAGGTACTACCAAGCAAACCAATTTCTAACCGTAGCATCTCAAAACGTTCTCTAGCTAGCGTTTTAGTTAAGATATCGGCCCATTGGTTCTCGGTCTTACAAAATTCCAATTTTATGTTTCCCTTTTCCACGTTATCCCTCAAAAAATGGTGTCTAATCTCAATATGTTTAGTCCGGGAGTGTTGAGCGGGGTTTTTAGAAATAATAATCGCACTCGTATTATCACAAAAAATTGGGACACACGAGAAACTTACCCCATAATCCTTTAGTTGTTGTTTCAACCATTGTAGTTGTGAGCAAGCAAGGGCAGCGGCAATGTATTCACTCTCCGCGGTGGAAAGTGCAACGGTATTTTGCTTCTTTGAAGACCACGAAATAATGCACGGACTACCTAACGTTGCGATTCCCGAGGTACTCTTCCTATCTATCATACATCCCGCATAATTCCAGATCTGAATATCCTTTGAGATCAAAGTTAGACTCCATAGGATACCATAAAAACAAGTTTTGAGTACCAACCAAGTAGCGTAATATGCGTTTCACTGCAGAAAGGTGCGTTTCCTTAGGGTTTGACTGGAAACGCGCACAAGCACACACACTAAACATGATATCTGGCCTACTAGCAGTTAAATAGAGTAGAGAACCAATCATACCTCGATAAACAGTAGCATCTACTGACTTACCGTCCTCGTCTAGTCCAAGTTTCGTGGTTGTGGACATTGGGGTAGCCAATGGTTTGGCATTAGTCATGGAGAAACGCGTAAGTAACTCTTTGACGTATTTTTGTTGATGAATCTTGATCCCTTCTTGTGTTTGCTGGATTTGAAGTCCCAAGAAGAACTTCAATTCTCCCATCATGCTCATCTCAAATGCCGAGGTCATCAACTCGGAAAAGTAAACACAAAGATCATTGTTAGTGGATCCAAAGATGATGTCATCAACATAAATTTGTACGATTAATAGATCAACCCCCTCGTTTTTTAAGAATAAGGTTTTATCAACGGAGCCCCTTTTAAAACCATTTTCAATTAAATGTGTCGACAAACGATCATACCAAGCACGAGGTGCTTGCTTCAAACCATATAAAGCTTTGTCAAGTTTGAAAACATGTTTTGGAAAGTCTTTATTCAAAAAAATCGGGAGGTTGTTCTACATAGACTTCCTCTTTCAAATAGACATTAAGAAACGCGGTCTTAACATCCATTTGAAACAGTTTAAGTCCTTTATGAGCAGCAAAAGCAATTAATAACCTGATTGCTTCCAAGCGTGCTACGGGGGCAAACGTTTCCTCATAGTCGATTCCTTCTTGTTGGTTGTATCCTTGCACTACCAATCTTGCTTTGTTTCTGACTATGACACCAGAATCGTCAAGTTTATTCCTGTAGACCCATCGTGTACCAATGACGGTACGGTCATTTGGACGTGGCACGAGATGCCAAACTTTGTTTCTCTCAAATTGCTCTAGTTCTTCTTGCATTGCACCTATCCAATCTGCATCACTAAGAGCAACTTTGATATTACTCGGCTCAATGGCCGAGAGAAACGAATGAAAAGAACAGAAATTATTAAGAGAACGTCGAGTTTGTACTCCCTTATGTATGTCTGAAATAATCGAGTCAAGTGGATGTGAGCTTTGGTGTTTCCACTTCTTAGGAACAAAGGGTACGTTCTCATTCTCATCCGTGGTTTCATCTGGAACCGCAGTTCCTATTTCTGTTTCTGTTGTTGTGGCTTCTGTGCTGCTGGAAACGCTTGCGTTTCCCCCTGAATCTGATCCAACATTACCTGTTTCCAGTGGAATCGTAGTCTGTACTCATCGATTCTGCGTTTACGGATGCGTTTACGTATTTTCCGCTCAAGAAAATTTAAGGGCATATTGTTATCAGCTTCATTCTGGTCATTTCCTTCTGGAATTAGCACGTTTCCAGCATCATTCTGGTTGTTGACCTTTGGAATCGCAGCAGCTTCTGCGTTTCCATGAACTATAACCTCATCATCTATCCCTTCAAGATTGCCTTCTTCATCCACGATTTCTGGTGGATCCCGACGAGTGAAGTGAAAATCTGGATCATCTTCATTCTCATCATCGTTGTACCTCCTCTACTTCTTACCTGTCTTGTTGTCTCCAAAGGTCACGTTTCCTCCATCGTAGGCCTCCAGTGAAAGGAATTGATTTTTGTCCCCCGTCATATGCCGCGAACAGCCACTGTCTAAGTACCAATAGCTGTTTCCTTTCACCTTGACCTGTAAACGTATTACTCCTGAGTTTTAGGTACCCAAGCTAAGTTGGGTCCTCTTTTGTTAGTCACACAAAAAACTTGGTCCTTTCGAACCCAAAACATTTTAGTGACTTTTCCTTTGATCAAACTCTTGACAGCAACGTGTGTTTCTTGAAGTTTCTTAACAGTTTTAGTGGAAGAACTATGCGTTTCCTTATCAGGTTTAGCGTTTTCTGTAACAGGTTTTGCGTTTACGGTAGGTTTCATTTTACATTCATTAGAAGATTCACTCATATTATTGACAAAATTCACGTTTCTAGTGACATCTTCATCGAATTTTTCACACGCCTGTTTAAAATGACCTGTTTTTCCACAATAGTGACAAATAATATACTCGGGAAGGTCTACGTACTTGCGTTTCCTAAAGTCACGTTCCCAAGGTTTAGGATTGCATTTAGAATGATCCCTACGACTATACAAGTCATAACCTAGACCCAATCTTAAGTTATTATTCGTCTGTTTAACCAAGAACTTACTCACATGGGAACTAGTTTCCCACTTGTTGCTGAATCTCAAGGCATGGTTCAACTTTTCATTCAAAGACACAACTTCTTTTGAAAGATTTTCACAATTTGTGACCGAATTATCCAACTCAATGTTAACTTTGTTCAAATATGACTGAAGTGTCATAGTGAGTTTACTGATTTCTATGTTGTGATTAGTCTTTAGATGTTCTAGTTCATCCGAATGTTGTTTGAAGATTAAATCGTGATCTAAATCACACGTTTCCAGGGAATCGTCAGAGTTTTTGACTGTTTCTAACACACACGCATCAAGATTTCGTTCATTTAAGACATGTAACTCATCCGTTAAGGCAACAATTCTTTCACTTAGGGATTCATTTTCAGTCTTTAAGGATTCATTTTCAGTTCTAAAATCTTTAGCGTTAGACTCCCATTGACCTTCAAATTTAGCGATTCTATCCAACTTTTCTTTTAGAAACGCATTCTCTTCGGCTATCTCCATGATTTGTTCTTTAACATCAGTTAACTCTAGACCTTGTTCATGACACGTGTCAAGAGTTTGTTCAAAGTACTTAATAAGAACATTGCGTTTAAGACTAGGAAGATCCTTTTTAAGTTCAAGACAACTTACCTCAAAGATCGGTTAGATCTTCAATATCAGGAAACCCAGCGTTTCCCATTAGGCAAAGATCCGTTTCTCCTGGAGCCTTACGATTTATCATGTCGATACTAAGGCTACTCAAGTACAGATGTGCTTCCTCATCCTCCTCATCATCTTCAAAGTCCGAAGGGTCAAGTTCACCCCAACAAGATGCCGCCATAACCTTTCGGTAATTATCTTGTTTCTTTTCTCGTTGGTTCTTAGACTTGATATCCTTCCAAGAGGGGCACTCTTTTATGACATGACCAGAGGCACCACACTTGTAGGAATTTCGATTTGAAGAGGAGTTTTTCGAGCTATTAGATTTCTTTGAAAAACCAGATTTATCTTGTTGTGGTTTATTCCACATTTTCTTAAACCGACGAGCAAACGCATCCATTTCCTCCGAATCATCGTCACTATCACTAGAGGCGGCTTTTAAGACTATACCCTTGTTCTTACTAGGCTCACTCGTGCGTTTATTGAGGATTAACTCATGTGCCATAAGTGAGCCCATCAGATCTTGGTAAGTTAGTTTTGACAAGTCTTTTGCCTCCTCGATAGCAGTTACCTTAGGTTGCCATTTATCACTTAGGCTCCTAAGGACTTTACGAATCCTTTTCTCAGTTTCAATCTACATTTGCCTAAGTTTCGCAACTCATTTGTCAATTTTGAGAACCGTGCAGACATGCTATTGATACTCTCATCCTTAGTCATAGTAAAGGACTCATATTGTTGAGTGAGCATGTCTATACGTTGATTCTTAACTTGAGAATTTCCCTCATAGGCAAGTTCTAGGGATTCCCAAAGTTCTTTGGCATTAACACAAGCGGAAAAGCGGTGGAACTCATTGGGAGAAATGCAGTTTTGAAGGAAAGACAAGGCTTTCGCATTCTTTTCTGCTTTTCTGCCCTCTTCCTCAGTGTAGTTTAAAACACTCTTTGCGACCGTTTTACCCTCTTTATCAACAGTTGTTATAACATGAGGGCCAGCGAGGATAATTTTCCAACAATCCCAATCATATCCTTGGATATATTGGGAAGCCAATTGTTTCCAAGATCCGTAGTCAGAACCGTCAAAGACGGGACATTTTGGATGTCTGGAATCCATAGAGAAATAAAATAAAGTAACAAAAAGACGAAAGGATCAGCCTCTTTGCGGTGTGGCAATCAAGAGCACGAGGCTCTGATACCAATTGAAGAGTCTATGGATCCGAGTTTGAGGGAAAAGTACCCAAGAGGGGGGGTGAATTGGGTGCTTGAAAACTTTTTCTAGTTTTCAAGACTAAAGGATATATCACGTTTCTAAGACTTAGAGTTAATCACGTTTAACTCAAGTCTGCTGGAAACGCTAAGTAATTACTGAGAAACGTGTAGAAAACGTAGAGTAGTTACTAGGAAACGCAGTGGAAACGCGATAAATAAAACTTGAAACGAAAGTGAAAATACTTGAAAACGTAAAACGAAAGTAAAGTACGCAGCGGGTTTTGAAGTGGTTCAGTCTCACACTCCGAGACCTACGTCCACTATTCTCTTATTAATATATTAGTACCTACTCCGGATTACAATATATTAATCACTCTACAACTCTTTCAAGTTGCACTCTTTCTCTCAAGCAAAAGAAAGCTAATTGTGTCTCGACAATTGTTCACAAGAGAACGAATATGAGACGGTGCTAGTACAATTGACTTGAGTAACAATTAAACAACACGAGATTCGTTTCAAAAGGCCTTTGTAAAAGTTTTGCAAATAAAAACAATGAATGCTTAAAACAGATTTGCAAAATGCTTAGATTAAAAATTAAAGCTCGAAAAGGTGAAGAATGATTTCTGAAAAGTTGATCTTAAATAGAAGTGAAAATATCTTGAACAAAATCTTTTCTAAAACTGAAACCGAATAAAAGGGAAGTATTATTTCAAAGAGATTTTGTTTCCTAAGAATAAGGAGCAATATTCTTCAAGATATCTTTCAACTCAAGACAAGTATAAAATCATTCTTAAAATATTGTAAAAGATATTTCTGAAGATAATAGTTATAAAGATCAGATTTCACTAAAATATCTTTTTCAAAACATTTTGAAATAGGCCTTTTGTGCGTTTAAAGCGAGGACACAGGAAGCCTTGACATGGTTCCGGTGTCTTGTTGTGGAAGCGTGTGTTTCAAAGAAGCGACAACTACTGACCATAGAGTGAAACGTAGGTTTCTCTTGTTGCTTTACCATTACCCTTGACATTACAAGGACTATATGTATACATTAAGGACTAGTGCTTCATGAGACAATATATAGTCTTGATTTGATTCGCGTTTCCCAACAAAGACGCTTGATTCTTGCTTGGATGTTTCACAACCTACTAAGTATCATAAACACTAACAACGGATTATGGTATAGTAACAAAAATTAAAGACATCATCAAAACATAACGACGTGGTCGAGTCAACAACATAGAACATGATTTTAGAACTCTAAGGATTTATAAAAACTTAGGTAAGGTAATCACATAACGACTACGCAATTTCGAAAAAGTAAATAAGATGTTTAACTGTTGCCATAGTCTATGAAAACTTATACTCCGTTTATTAAATTTTTGGAATAAGGATGATTAATTGCCTTAAAGCAATTTTTAGGACGTCATAAAATACATTGACATTCTACATTTTCTATAAATGATATTTTTTTTCAATTTAACTTGTCTTAGGCCAACTATTTTAGGAGATTATATTGTATTAAAATAATTTTATGTATATTATAGGAAATTTTAAGTAAAGCGAATCATTGATCTATAAATATCCTTTCTTAGTTAATATTCCTTTTGGATGTCATAAGAGAAATATGATAATGTAAAGAGTAGTTTTCTTTAAATATAGATATAGTGCCATTATGGCACATGATAGGAATATAATTGAGGAAAGATTTTCATGATTATCTCATCTCATCTCATGAGAAATTAAAAATAAAACTCTTAATTATCCTACTTAAAATAATATTTTTTGAAAAATTACTCCATATTAGCCTCGTATCATGCGCCATAATGACACGTGATAGAAAAATTAGATATAAATATCAAAATTAGAAAATATTTTAATTTTGGATGTTAATTGTGAACGTATGAAACTTAGAATTAGTCGTAGATGGCAATTTTATTTGTAGACTAATATCGAAATATTGAATTTCCTCTGTTTCAGTCATTTGTTTACATTTTTTTTCATTTCCAATCACAAAATAGAAAAAATGTAAACAATTACTGAAACAGAGTGAGTATGAAATTATATTTATATTAAAAATGTCGCATTTGATAAAGGTTAATTATTAGGTTAACATATTAAAAACTTGAATTCAGCAGTAAATATTATGCATGTGATTCATTATCACAAAAAAAATTCTATTTGATTCATGGAACAATTAAGGAGAGACTGTTTGATAAAAATCTCTAATTTAATTCCTTAAATTAAGAGTTTTGTGAAAAAAAAATAAAAACGTTTAGTCTATGCAATATGGAAGAAATTTTTTTTGCAGAGATTGTTTAAATAGTACTACGCGTCTTGTAGATGAAATGTTGACTAAGATTGAGATCATTAGGTGGTGAGATGAGCACTTGAGCAATTATGAATATATGGTTAGTTAAAAAAAAAATTGCTTAGTAATATGGAGTAGTAAACCAAAGAGTTCATCATATATGGTTAGTTTAAAAAAAAATTGCTTAGTAATATGGAGTAGTAAACCAAAGCGTTCATCATATTAAGGTGAAACATAGGCGGGAAATTGAAGCTTTAGAATTGCGACACGTCAGCAAAAATATTTTAGTGGTTATTCTTTTAGTAAAGAAGTAATAGATAAGACCTGACTCACACAAAAATTTGTGTTATAATGAAAGCCGATAGTGTTCAATTATATCAACTTACGTCTTCTCTCTTAAGTCAGTAACTAGGTCAAAACGGACACCCTGAATTATCCATTTCAATGACTAACCTAAATCACACAATTTAAAATCAAGTCAATAGAAGAATCCGTACGAGAAGCAATAAAGATAACTAATAATATCAACGACGATGTCGATGCTCGAGGAACAAATTCAATTTCTTTTATGGCCAAGTTACGACAAATAAACATAGTACAATAATATGGTCACAATTGCTACCGCAATAAGGTTATTTAAGCTAACTGAGCCGATAATCAAATAGTTAAAGCAAGGAATTGAATAATACTCAAGAAAAAGTAAAGAAAGTGAAATCTCATTGATTAATTATCGTTGCTTTAATCAATCGTATCAAGTGAAAGCCCAAAGTTATCCTTCTCCCAAATAATTTTTGACGAGGATAATTATCAATTATATGCGGATGCGGTACGAGACGATCTCGATGCTAAAAAAAATTAAGGTTCATCGAGGGTATCGTAAAGAAACCAGTGATTAAGAAGGAGAGGCAAAGCCTCTTGAGAGTGTTGCGTGGCGACAATGCAACGCTATGGACAATGCAACGCTATGGTCAAAGCGTGGTTGCGAAATGCAATTCACCCAAAACTTTATCCTAGTATAGCCTTTTCCGAATCTGTTGTTGAGATTTGGAAAGAACTACGGGACCGGTATTCTAGTGGCAATGCACTCCGAGTACATCAACTCAAATGCGGTCTCAACGAGTGCAAGCAACGAAAGAATAAGTCCATAGTCGAGTACTACACTCAACTAAAGGCGCTTTGGGATGAATTATCTAATTACAGTGAAGTACCACAATGTACTTGTGGAGCAGCGGCTGCGTTGCTTAAGGAGCGAGAGGAAGAGAAGGTTCACTAATTCCTTATGAGACTCGCTGGTGCTCTTTATGGAAATATACGCTCCAATTTGTTGATGGAGGACGAAGTTCGGCTTTGACGAAAGCGTATACCGTAATTCTTCGTGAAGAACGGCATTGTGCGGTAACCAAAGCAAAGGAAGAACCCGTAGATGTTGTTATGGCTTTGAAAGTTACCAGTGATACCACAAAGGACGTAATAGATGCACATATTGTAATAAATTGTGGCATACGGAGGATAAATTCTGGGAAAAGTTGGGCATCCAAGGAAGGGGTCGTGGCCGAGGCAGGAACGGAGGGCGTGGAAAAGGAGGCAGAGGTCGTGGTGGCTCGAATCAACAGGCTAATGCGACCACTGTCACTGTGGATGAGACACACATTTACACTCTGGATGAGGTTATTCAATTGCGCACTCTTTTGGCAAACAAAGTAGATGGTGGTCAGAAAAACGTAGGTATAAATGATACTTCCTCCATTCCATTAGATTCTTTACGTTTCACTTTTTTGACACTATTCATATGTGTGTAGAATCTTCGATAAAACTTCTAAAATACAAAATAAAAAATAGTCATGTGTGATCTTGTTTTAATTGTCTTAACGAGGACATTATTAATATCAAAATTTTAAAATTTTCGAGAATACGAATCCAAAGATATGAACGAAACAAAACGAGTATTGATGTACGTGCATAAAGCAAACGTAAAGAATCTATTGGAATGGAGGAAGTATTCAGTACAGTCATTGGTTACTTGATAGTGGATGCTCGCATCATATGACAGGAAGGCGCGATTTGCTTATTGGTATTTTGTAACACCCGGTGTTAATTTAATACAATAATTAACCATCGAATTCTTATTTCAGTTATTAAATCTCATCTCAGCCTTTTAGGATTCCAAAAATCGCTTTTAGCAAAAACTTTTGTTTTGAACAGTTTATCGACTTTCCTTCACTTTTAAAAATTTTCTAAAGTAGTAAATAAAATATTTTAATCTTAGAATTGCAAAAGGAATATTTTTCAGAAAATCGTCAAAACTGCGAACTTTAACATTTACTGTCTTTCATAACCGATTTATTTCGTAACACGTTTTTTGAGAACGAAATATTTTAAAACATCAAGGGGACAAATTCTTAACCAAATAGTGATTTGGCCATTATTTTCAAAGGTGATGATTATTGTTAATTTCTTTTAGATTTAAGCTTTATTTAATTAAAATCTAAGTTATCACCTAAATTTTTATAACTTACATGACAAGTTTATAAGAGCAAAAATCACTCATTTCATCCTCCATATTGCCGTGGCTTTTGCTCCTCTTTTCTCTCTTTTATTTCTTCCATTTTTGTTACAAAAACAATTAAAATAAAACCTATATTATTTCCTTAATAATTCACAAGTACTCTTAGTATATTAGTGGGTATTTGGAGCTTATAGTTCTACGGGTTTTTAAAGGTGAAAACGAGTATTTGGGTGGAGAGCTTGACCTTGACAATATCATTGATCCGGATAATCAATAACTAATACCGATCAAGGTGACTAGCTATTCTCTTATATTAGTCTCCATTACAATTAATTTGATTATTATTATATTTTTATAAGTATGATTTTTGTTATGAAACTATGTTAAACATCATCTTTTTGTGCTTATGTGTTTATGTGAATGTTTAATAAAATGATAATAACTAAATATTTTTGTAAGTAGAATTGTTGTAGTTATTGATTTAATTATGACGTGTCGCGTATCGTAAAATTTTATATGGTCGTATTGCATATGTGACACGTCGCCATGTCGGGGGTCCGTATCTATGCTTCCTAGGTCAATAAGGTTATAAACTCATGATAGCTCAAACTGAATCAAGCCGAGCTTCCTAGATTCGTACGGATTGAGGACGAGGTCACCAAAAATAGGTGAAAATGATATCTTAAAAATTAAACCGACTTGATTCATGCTCACATGAGCCTACTAAGCAACTACTAATACCAAATACGATAATACGAAGTAAATACTATAATAAATACTCTACGTATATTATACATTTATACACGTAAAAATATAATAGAAATACTACGCCGTGGTCCATACGCATCAAAATTCAAAAGTTCATAACTTTGGGGAAAAAAAAAAGTCGGAAACCCTAATTTCTAACGTTTCTTTTTAATCATCTATTAACTCAGTCAGCTTTACGTTCAAATCTTTTCTCTTGATTTCAATCACGGTATGTTTCTAAACTTCAATCGTCTTTTTTACTTCACTATTTTCGCTATTTTTTTAAATTCATGAATTTTGATCATCATCTGTATTATTTTTTTGTTTATCGCCTGTAATTTGATGCTGTAACTGCCTATTGTCATGAATTCTGCTGAAATTAAACCTGAAGTTCTGTTGAATTTTTGTAATTGGTATGATGTATGCTGTGGGTTGATTAATTAGAAATCATTATAAGTTTTGTGTTGTTATTTTTGGGGAAAAAAAATTAGGGTTTCATGATTGATTTTCGGCCCTGGGTTTAGTTTTCGTTTATTTTTGTTATTTTTCATGTTATTTGTGTTGTTCTTAATTTCTAATACCGTCAAATATCTTTAGCGTCACCTTTGTTAGAAAGGATCTATCATCAGAAACGTTATCGTATAGGACGGAACCTGAAACTAAAAATCTTGTTGATTCAATCTCGAATTTGTTTGATAATGTTAGTTACACAACCCCTTAAATTAAAGCATAATTTTCGTAAAGACAATTTCCATGATATGTCGAATTTTCTGATTAGTAATTTTCTCAAATATGTGATTTTTCAGTTGTTCAGGTGTCGTAAAGACAATTACCATGAGGTTTGAGAGAGGGAGATTAGTGGAGGTCTGGACCAAGAAGAAGGTGCCTTCCGGTATTTGGCGGTGCGCGGAAATCGTGTCACGCAGTGGTGACGGGTACATGGTCAGATATTATCGCAATTGCAACATTTATAAAGAAGGTGTCGATAAAGTGTCAGCTGATGTGGTCAGACCATGCCCTCCATCAACGGGTTCTGTGATTTGGGCTGTTGGTGACGTTGCAGAAGTTCTGGATGGTGGTTATTGGAAAGTTTCCGTGATTGAAGAGGATTTCGGTGACGGTTTTTATCAGATACGTGTCGTTGGATCTTTGCATGAGTTTCGGGCGCAGAAATCGAATATCAGAGTGCGGCAAGAGTGGAAAAACAACACTTGGATTTCATTAGGAAAGGTATATACAATGTTAATGAATTTTCTCTGGTTTTTATTTGTTTGCTCATTATCCTCATACTATGTTGTATACTTGATTCATATATATTTCATGCTTTAAATTTCTATACCCTACGTCTTATATCAGCAAATCAGCATATATCCTTAAAAAACTTATTTTTCCCATTGATTTCAGGATTCTGGAAATTTTGATGATCTAATGATGAGGATTCGTAGGAAAGGTCTCCTGCAACGACAAGGTGATTTTAAATATGTGCTGCCAAATGCAAAAAGTTCGATTAAATCATTAAAAAGGCCTTTCTCAGACATTTCATCTGCTGATGAGAGTTACTCAGTGTGCACGCAGAAACGACGAACAATGATTACTGAAGTTGAACTTAATCTCATCCATCACGACTCGTATTCTTTCGTTGGAAAGGCAGATCCACCGAGCAGCCTTAAAAATATTCAATCGACGCCTACGGATACTATGTTTCATACGAGAAACTCCGAATCAAATGATTGTGTAAGTGCAATATCATCTGTTGCTAGTTGTAGCGTCTTATATCCCCTTGCTGATAGGGTGCTCAGTCATACTTCAACCAGTTTTAGTCAGGACGATGATTCTCTGTGTAGTGATGCCGAGTCATGTAATCCTTGGGGAGACGAAGAAGCCAATATTTCTGATGAATCCCAAGCCGCTCTAGATACTCATGAGTTAGACTTATGTTATTATCGTTGCTTTCTAGAAGCATTATATTCATCTGGTCCGCTGAGTTGGGAACAGGAAATTTTACTGACAAATACTCGTATGATGCTTTTTGTTTCAAACGATGAACATTTGATGGAACTAAAGAGGTTAAAGTGTATAGGATGTTCTGCCTTCAAATCCCACTAGCTTTACGATCTCTGATTAGTCTCTGTAGTGACGTATATTCTCTGTAAACCCAGGCATAGCCTCACTGTTGTAAGGAGCTGGCTCATTCTCAGGTTGTACATGTCTCAGTGGTTAATGGCTTGTTGAAAATATTGAAATATTAATTGTGATTAAATGGAAAGTAATTGACATGTTTTTTTTTGCATATCCAATTGCTTTAGCGTTATGGCGATCTTCGAGTTGTTGTGTTATTATTTGTTTTCACTTTTCATACATTTTTGTTTCATGCTGAACTTTTTCGCATTGACTGGAACATATTATTTATATTTTATTTATGTCGGGCAATCCATGCCAAATTGTGGGACAAGGTTGCGATGTTTCTGTGTTAAAAAGGTTAATCACTGGTTACTGATGTATTATAGAATCAGAGCGCTATAATACTGACGTGTCTACGGATTTTTCAGGAGCAACTGAGACATGGAAGCCTTATTGCTACTTTCGTAATGATGATGTCATGGTTTGCCACCAGATCAGATCTCTGGTCTCACGAAGACGGCATCATCTATGCTGCCTTCTTTGCAGATAAGGCAATTCTTGTCTAATGTTCAGATATATAATCTTTTTGCGACATCAATTTTGGTGTTGGTTTTGGTTTATGTGCAGCCTTGCAGGTGAGAAATTGTCATTGACATGCATGAATCAAATTAACCTATATCTCTTTTTGCCACATACTCCATATGTACTTGAAATCCGGTTAACTACGCATCATTTTATTAAATAAATTACATTAAGAGTTAAGTGTAATATACTTGTATATCTAAAGATTTGTGAGTTAAGTCAGAGTGCTGCCTGCTTTCAGTTTTCATTCAGTGCTACTGTGGCAGTTTACATCGAAGGTATGACATGCTTTTCCATTTTTATTTTTACACAGAGCATCATGTTATGTGGGGTGTGTTCATTTTAGAGCTGATTTAAAGTTTTTTTCGATTACCATGATCAAGTTTCTAACAACCAAAAAGGGTGCTCGTCATCAGTTTTTGTTTACTACTCCGTATATGTTAACCTTGCATTTCTGTAACTAAATTATAGGATACAAAAGTTTGAACACTACCAAAAGATGATTCTAGTGAACAGGTGAGTGTGACCAAAAAATTTACGTGCTCAGTGCTTCTTTGAGATAAGCCGAAGGGAAAGGGGATGAAGGGGCAGGGAATAAGACATCTTTTCAATAGAAAAGAACAATCTGTACCCGCTCTCAGCGCCCAGAGTGAAATGGCTGTTACCTCTAGCTATACCATCATACGAGTATTTTAATTGTTGTGTTTGCGCCTTTTTATTTGGGGGCACAAAATTTGTAGTTGTTGCTTTGACGACAATTTTGAAGTCTTTGATTGCTGAGGTGATCTAGACACATAGGGTTCGTATGAAATGCTGTTAGTTAGCTTCCATCTACTTAGTCATATTTTCACTTGTACTTGTTGCGCCTTTTTATTTGGTGGCATTTTATTCCTGTTTTTGCTTTCACAGCTTTCCGTTGATGTGTAAACCCCACACTGAATTCCTAAAAATCTTGATTCTCCTTACTATGTAGTGGAAATACGGGCAAGGATACAAAATTAACGTTCTTCAGCAATTTTAAATTTGAATGAAGGACTTCGCTCTGACTAAGTTGGAGCTTTATTGGAAGAGAATTTGAATTGCTGCTTGTTCATTGTTTAGGCTGTATTCTTTATTCATTGGAGTTGCGTTGTTTCGACACTTTGCAATCTTAGAAATTTGTATAAACGGTATTTCTTTCGCACGATTCATTATGTTTGTTCATGGAGTCCTACTTTCTATTATCTATCTGTTTTTCAGGATACCTGTAGACGGTGATGACAAGGGTGAACGACGACTGTAGCAGGCTCGCAGCTTCTTGAATGTAGGACAATTTGGTAGGATTTCCTTATTGTAAATCGCAGTACTGAGCTGCATTTCCTTATTGTAAATTGCAGTTTTTAATAAAGAGGCAAATGATCTATTGTTTGGGCATTGATAAATAATTTAATCTATATCATTGAGAGGGTGGACGTGAAAATGATTCTTTAACATACCCTCAACTCCCCAAGTTTGAGGATATAAAAAATAAACGATAATAGAGTGAAAAATGAGAGAAAAATAATTAATTTAATGATGAGTATTTTTCAAGCATGTGTGGTTTGTACAAAAATAAGGTTATCAAGTAGAATATGTTAAACCACAGGGTTATCGTATAGAACAAGTCAAAATTAAATTGTCACATCACTTTCCGTTAACTATTTAACAAAAAAAAAGTTTAGGGTCACGTTGATATGTATTAATAAAGTAAAGGGTTACCATTTGTAGCTTTCGGAAAGTGAGGTTATCGCGTAGAATATTAAAAAACACAAGGTCACCGTATAGAATAAGTGAATAACCCATAATTTAAACGCATGATATATTTGTCTTTTGGATACTATTCATAAAACATTCAATTGCATTTATCTTTTGATATATAAGTGAAAATATATTCATGTATAATATTTTTTTATTCGTCTTTACGATTACATAATTAAAATTAGTTATCACATTTTTTTGAATAAACACAGTTCACCATATTTAACCCATAAAACGTATGTTGACAAGTGTAAAAAAGAAAGCAAGTGTTATAATGTGAATACGAATGGAGGAAGTACTTAACTATTTTTATAAGTAGTCTCTTTATAAGACTTAGAACCTGTTCTTTCAGTCTTTTTAGAATGAATCAATCTGACCGAATCGAATCAATCGAATCAATCAATCGAATCGAGTTGAATCGAATCGAATGAAGTTCAAATAAATAATATAATTATCTTTGAATCCCAGGCCCGAAGTGGTGAAATTTGAAGCCCAGGCGAAATGAAGTAAGTTAAACCGAATTGAAATGAGATAAAAATAAGCTGAAAAGAACATGTCCTTAATTAGGTATATAGTCAACAAGTTGATCCAAAATAAATGATTGAAAAGCCAACTATTGGGGGGTAGGGACTAGGGACTAAACTAATAAAACACACACACTTGACATCCCTTCACTTTCTTCACTCGCTAATTCAAATTACAGGTACTTCAACTCTACCTTATACCCTTTAATTGATCTCTCATTTCTGATTTTCTTCCTTTATTTTACTTATGTTTTACTCTATTTGCTGTATTATGGATAGAATTTGAGTCATTCTCTTAACATTTTTTACTTATTGATATACCTCATTTAGTATTATGTGTTAGTAGGCGTGATTTTGTGTGATTCGGGAGTGTAATGTGCTGGTTTTTGGTGATAAAGTGTACAAGATTCGAATGATAGGAATTGGAGTAATTTTAGTGCACTTTCACGAGACACGCAACCCTGGAGCTTGAATGTCTACCAAAAAAGAAGAGAGGGACTACATTTGTGTGACATGAATGCGACTTATATTTTTCGGTACTTCATAATTTTTCGGTTTATGAAAATAAATAAATACCCTCAACATTTTTGGTTCATTAGATAGATACATACAAAAATATTTTAATTAATTAGGTAGTTCGTAACGACCACGTGGAGTAGGGATGTCATTGGGCAGCCGGGCGAGGCGGGTGAGGAGGAATGGGTGCTACGTACACCCGCCCCATAACCAGTGTTCGATACCTAACGTAAAAATGTAACGACTTGAATAAATACTCTATTGCATATTTGCATACATGTTATTTTTTCAAACAAAGTGTCTAGTTTATTTTCTCAGGAGTAAAAGTGTCAAGTACCCTCCTCGCCACCCTCCATGCCGGCTTTAAGTGAGGCGGGTGAGGTTTGAGACCCGTTTTCACCCGCCTCACTGACATCCTTAATAAGGAGCATTGTGTTCTTTCAAATTGTTGGAGCTACTGGAGCAAATTGAATTTAATCGAATCAAGATGTGTGCACTAAATTGAACTGAAAGCTCAAGTTCATGTAGGCTAGGCGGCTAGCGGCTGTTGTCTGCAAATGGAACTTACAACGGCGATCAGTGAAACCGAAAAAATGGCAGCGTCTATACACGACAAGTTTGGAGGCCTGCCTGCGTCGTTCTCTCAGCGTTCCATATACAGGGTTCCTGAATACATAAGCAAAGGCAAGGAATCGTGTTATCGACCTCTTCTTGTCTCGATTGGCCCCATCTACTTTCGAGATGCATCGTTGCTAGCTATGGAAGAGCACAAGTTAAGCTTCCTGCGTTCCTTCTTAAATCATCGGTTGAATCCTCACAATTTACCGCATTACATTGACTTTATTAAGGAACTAGAAATCCGCATCCGTGATTGTTACGAGCAAGACGTGAGCAGCATCCCCAGCAACGACTTCGTTGAGATGGTTATGGTTGATGCTGCTTTCAGTATCTGCTTCTTGGCGATGGGTAACCAATTGTTCTCTTTTGACGAGGAGCTTCGTCCAATGTACTGTGAAATACGGAGGGATTTGTTTTTGGAGGAAAACCAACTCCCTTTTTTCGTTCTTGAGGATTTATTTCGAGAAGCGTTTGGGGGTTCAGTCCCTGATACTTCGTTTCTTCACTTGGCACGTGATCTGATAGCCGAGGGAACTATGCCTCTTCCTGGAATGGCCACGGCTAGCAGTGGAACAGTTAACCAAAGACTCGATGAGGAGTCGAACATCGAGCATCTTGTCGATATCATGAGGGTCTTTTGTTTACCGTCTACCCTAAGACTTCCCTCGGATCCTGCATGGAGCGATCTTCGATTTCCCCCTACCATCTCCAATTTAAAAGCCGCGGGAGTCAAATTTGTAGCGAGTAGTACCAAGAGTTTGCTTGAACTCACGTTCGCGAAAGGGGTCCTAGAGATGCCGGTCATAGTGCTATCGGATTTCTCAGAGTCGTTGTTCCGAAGCATTGTGCTGTTCGAGCAGAGGCATCACTACAACGATTCTTACTTCATCGACTACGTTCACTTCCTCGACAAGCTGATCGATACTGCAGAAGATGTGAGGATACTGGTGCGCGCAGGCGTGATCCAGAATTGGCTCGGGAGTGACCAGGCCGTGGCTGATCTTTTCAATGGCATCACCGACCATCTTACGATCGAGGCTTCCGACTTTCACTACGCTGATGTTTGTCAAGGTTTACTTAAGTTTACTGACACCAGGTGGAATCGATGGAAGGCGATACTGAGAAGAAACTATTTCAGTCATCCATGGGCTGTTGTTTCCGTCATCTATGCTGTTATTCTCCTTATTCTTACGGTTTTACAGACTATTGGTAGTTTTACTGGCAGTAAATAGTCGACTTGGGTGTCGTATATGAAGGAGTTTAGTGTCCACGTTTTATCTCGTTAGAACTCTTCCGTCACGGTCACTTCTCTTCATCGACACCAGTTGAATGTTGATGCTGTCGTTTGATTTTGGTTGGTTTTCCGTGACACCGTCTCTCGGTAAAAATAATGTGAGACAATGATAAAACCGACAGTTCTCACCATTTAAAGTAAACTTATACGTAGTAATTGTAAACACGATTACGGATTATCATATAAGTATCTGAATTGATTTCGATGATCGACGAATTTGTCATCGTATGTCTACTTGACATACATAGCTAATGTTTGTAGAATCCTGATCCAGATCATAAATTCTTACAAATGTATGCACGAATTACCGATTCTGTTTAGAATCTAAGTTTTTAAAACCATATGATTTCTTTACGATTGCCTCGATCTTATCCTATTTTTTCTTATATATTGTTCTGTAAAGAGCTTTAAATTCCCTTTTTTCATATCTATATAGATTTTTGTTTTCTATGTTGCATATCCTTTAAAATTTTAGATGGTCGTATCGCATGTCCGACACATCTCCATGTCGGATATCCGTATCAGTGCTTCCCAGGTCATGATAGCTCAAAACTAAACCAAGCCGAGCATCATAGCTTCGTACAGATTAGGGATGAGGTCCGTAAAAATTGATGAAAATGATACTTAGAGGGTTAAACCGACTTGATTTATAGTGACATGAGTTTGGTTGCAAGGGGCAAGAGCCAGCTCCAAATTTCAAATCGATGAACGTCAAATCGACCGGTTAAAGTGGATAAACCTACTAGTAGAGCTGGGAAGCCTGACCCTAACCAGTGAACCGATCCGAACCTGAGTAAAACCCGACTCAATAGAATCCGAAAATATTGCGACCAAAACTGACCCGACATCGATCCGTAACTCGGCACGACACGATAATTAGTGACCCAAACCCGACCCAGACCTGACCCAATGACGATCCGACCCGAAAATTATTAAGCTTAAACCTAATCAAATTGAAAGAAAATTATCGTTTAGTTTGATATCTTTGACTTAATAATGATGTAATTAAATCAAATAATGGTTAAAATACTAATCTTTGTGGCTAAAATTTGGAGTACCTTGATAATATCCCACGGTCACGATATGACCCAACCCGAACCCGACCCAATACACTATTTGACCCAAAATGACTAGACCCTATAACGACCCCGAACCAAATCTGACTCGAAGCCGAAAGAACATGTTAACTCGATATGACCCAAACCCAATAGAATCTTACTTAACTCGACCCAAACCCGACCCGACCCGACCCAACCCAACCGAACAGATTGCCACATCTACGAGTAACTTAGTAAATACGGAGTATTTAAATACTATACGTATATATTTTACGCGTAACATAAGAAATACTACGCCGTTGTCCATACGCATCAAAATTCAAAAGTTCATAACTTTGGGGGAAAAAAAGTCGGAAACCCTAATTTCTAACGTTTCTTTTTAATCATCAATTAACTCAGTCAGCTTTACGTTCAAATCGTTTCTCTTGATTACAATCACGGTATGTTTCTAACCTTCAATCGTCTTTTTTACTTCATTATTTTCGCTGTATTTTTAAATTCATGAATTTTGATCATCATGTTTATTTTATTTTTTATTTTTTTTGTTTGTTGCCTGTAATTTGATGCTGTAACTGCCTGTGGGTATGATGTATGCCTGTGGGTTGATTAATTAGAAATCATTATAAGTTTTGTGTTTTTATTTTTGGGGAAAAAATTAGGGTTTCATGATTGATTTTCGGCCCTGGGTTTAGTTTTCGTTTATTTTTGTTATTTTTCATGTTATTTGTGTTGTTCTAATACCGTCAAATATCTGTAGCATCACCTTTGTTAGAAAGGATCTATCATCAGAAACGTTATCGTATAGGACGAAACCTGAAACTAAAAATCTTGTTGATTCAATCTCGAATTTGTTTGATTATGTTAGTTACACAACTCCTGAAATCAAAGCATAATTTCAATGTGTAATTTTTCTCAGTTTGTTGATGTGATTGTTTTTCTGATTAGTAATTTGCGCGATATGTGATTTTTCAGTTGTTCGGGTGTCGAATTTTCGTAAAGACAATTCCCATGAGGTTCGAGAGTGGCAGATTAGTGGAGGTCTTGACCAAGAAGAAGGTGCCTTCTGGTGTTTGGCGGTGCGCGGAAATCGTGTCACACAGTGGTGACGGGTACATGGTCAGATATTATCGCAATTTCGACGTTTATAAAGAAGGTGTCGATAAAGTGTCTGCTGATGTGGTCAGACCTTGTCCTCCATCAACGGGTTCTGTGATTTGGGCTGTTGGTGACATTGCAGAAGTTCTGGATGGTGGTTATTGGAAAGTTTCCGTGATTGAAGAGGATTTCGGAGACGGTTTTTATCAGATACGTGTGGTTGGATCTTTGCATGAGTTTCGGGTGCATAAATCGAATATCAGAATGCGGCTAGAGTGGAAAAACAACACGTGGATTTCATTAGGAAAGGTATATACAATGATAATTAATTTTCTCCGGTTTTTATTTGTTTGCTCATTTTCCTCATGCAAAGTTGTATACTTGATTCATAATTTTTTCATGCTTTAAATTTCTATACCCTACGTCTTATACCAGCAAACCAGCATATATCCTTAAGAACTTTTTTTTTTTCCCATTGATTTCAGGATTCTGGAAATTTGGAGGATCTAATGATGAGGATTCGTAGGAAAGGTCTCCTGCAACAACAAGGTGATTTTAAATATGTGCTGCCAAAAGCAAAAAGTTCAATTAAATCATTAAAAAGGCCGTTCTCAGACATTTCATCTGCTGACGAAAGTTACTCAGCGTGCACGCAGAAACGAAGAACAATAAATACTGAAGTTGAACTTAATCTCATCCATCACGGCTCGTATTCTTTCGTTGGAAAGGCAGATCCACCAAGCAGCCTTAAAAATATTCAATCGACGCCTACGGATACTATGTTTCATACGAGAAACTCCGAATCAAATGATTGTGTAAGTGCAATATCATCTGTTGCTAGTTGTAGCATCTTATATCCTCTTGCTGATAGGGTGCTCAGTCATAGTTCAACCAGCTTTAGTCAGGACGATGATTCTCTGTGTAGTGATGCCGAGTCATGTAATTCTTGGGGAGACGAGGAAGCCAATATTGTTGATGAATCCCATGCCGCTCTAGATACCCATGAGTCAGACTTATGTTACTATCGTTGCTTTCTAGAAGCACTATATTCATCTGGTCCGCTGAGTTGGGAACAGGAAATTTTACTAACAAATACTCGTATGATGCTTTTTGTTTCAAATGATGAACATTTGATGGAGTTGAAGAGGTTAAAGTGTATAGGATATTCTGCCTAAAAGTCTCACTAGCTTTACGATTTCTGATTAGTTTCTGTAGTGACGTATATTCTCTGTAAACCCAGGCATAGTCTCACTGTTGTAAGGAACCGACTCATTCTCAGGTTGTACATGTCTCGGTCGTTTTTGGCTCGTTGAAAATATTGAAATATTAATTGTGATTAAATGGAAAGTAATTGACATGTTTTTTTGCATATCCACTTGCTTTAGCTTTATGTTGCTCTTCGAGTTGTTCTGTTATTATTTGTTTTCACTTTCCATACATTTTTGTCCTTTCATGTTGAACTTTTCCGCATTGGCTGGAACATATTATATAGGAGTATATTTAATTTATGTCAGGCAATCCATGCCAAATTGTGGGACAAGGTTGCGATGTGTCTGTGTTAAAAAGGTTAATCACTGGTTACTGATGTATTATAGAATCAGAGCGCTATAATACTGACGTGTCTACGGATTTTTCAGGAGCAACTGAGACATGGAAGCCTTATTGCTACTCTCGTAATGATGATGTCGTGGTTGGCCTCCAGATCTCTGGTCTCACGAAGACGGCATCATCTATGCTGTCTTCTTTGCAGATAAGGCAATTCATGTCTGATGTTCAGATATATAATCTCTTTGTGACATCGATTTTGGTTTTGATTTATATGCAGCCTTGCAGGTGAGAAATTGTCATTGACATGCATGAATCAAATTAACATACATCTCTTTTTGCGACATACTCCATATGTACTTGAAATCCGGTAACTATGCATCATTTTATTAAATAAATTACATAATGTTACATTAAGAGTTAAGAGTACTATATATCTAGGGGGCGTTTGGTTAAAAAAGGGTAAGGGAATGGAATCAAGAAAGGGAAATAAGAGGAAATGAATCAAATTCCCTTAGACTTATTTAGGTGTTTGGTTAGAAAAACCCAAAAAGAAAGACTTGAAGCAGATCAACAACCACCACCACATAACCCACCCAAACCCACAACCACCGAGTCAAACACCTTCAATGACGACGCCCTTGACATCCAGTCACCGTCATAACCTCAATGTCGTGACCTTACTCTTGTTGAATCCCTATGTCCACCATTAAAATTGATCGCCCCACCCCTAAGATTTCATCCCCTCAACTCGAAACACCCCTCCCCACCCCCAAAAACACCAGGATCTAGTAATTATGGTGGTGGAGATGGTATTTTCGGTCGGTTTTCGGCGACGTTACACCAGTTTTGATGGTGTTTGTTGTTGTTGGTGACAAGCTCCGGCGAGGAAGCGGTGGTGAAGGGTTACCGGCAGTGGACGGTGGGCGGGTGGTGTTTGGTGACAGTCGGCGGCGGCGGTTTTCAGTGACAGTGGGCAACAACTATGGGTGGTGGGTGATTGATGGTGAGGAGTGAGGACAAATGGTGGTGGTAGTGTTTAAGGGGAATGGAACTTACCGGGGTGGGGGAGGGGATTAAAATTAGAGGACTTAAGGGGTGAGAGAGAGAATCACATTCCCTTTGTTTTGGTCAAACAAACACAGACTAAGAGTATCATTCATTTTAATTCCCTTTCTCTTTCTTTTAGACCCCAAACCAAACGTCCCCCTAAAGAATTGCGAGTTAAGTCAGAGAGCTGCTGCTTTCAGTTTTAATTCAGTGCTACTGTGGCAGTTTACATCGAAGGTATGACATGCTTTTCCATTTTTATTTTTACGCTGATTTGTATAAAAAAAAAATGCTGTTAATGAGCTTGTCTTTGTGTGTACTATCTTATAAGTTGCTCTAAATGTGTTATGAACTGAACACAGAGGGAAAGGGGATGAACACTACCAAAAGACGATTATAGCAAACAGGTATGAGTAGTTGTGAACAAAACATTTATGTTCTCGGTGCTTCTTTGAGATTCGCCGAAGGGAAAGGGGATGAAGGGGCAGGGAATAAGACATCTTTTCAATAGAAAAGAACAATCTATACCCGCTCTCTGCCGCCACAGTGAAATGGCTGTTACCTCTAGCTATACCATCATACGAGTATTGTAGTTGTTGTGTTTGTGCCTTTTTATTTGGGGGCACAAAATTGGTAGGTGTTGCTTTGACGACAACTTTGAATTTTGATTGCTGAGGTGATCTAGACACTTGGGGTGTGTTTGGATTGGGGGACTTGGAGGGAAAGGAAAGGAAGGGAAAGTAAGTGATTCATAATCCCTTGTTTGGAGGGATCCATTTCCCTCCTCTAAGCCTAATTGGAATCCCTCCAAAATAGGCAAGATTTGGAGGGAAAATGGTATCCAAACACCACTATTTCCCCTCCCCTCCCCTTCCTTCCCCTTCCTTCCCCTTCCCTCATTTCCCCTCACCTCCCTTTTCCCTCCTATTTTGCTATCCAAACACACCCATAGGGTTCGTATGAAATGCTGTTAGTTAGCTTCCATCTACTTGGTCATATTTTCACTTGTACTTGTTGTGTCTTTAAGTCCAACATCATCATTATTTGGTGGCATTTTATTCCTGTTTTTGCTTTCACAGCTTTCCGTTGATATGTAAAACCCCACATCGAATAGTGGTTTTTTTCTTTTTGATGCAAATGGAATTGAATGGAGGGAGTATATATTATAACAGTTTCATTGTCATGCTTAAATAATTTTTAGCTCAATTGAGTATTTTAGTGACAACTTTAACTTGTTAGTAACAACAGTTTAAATACTTAATGATTTGTCACTATTTGATCTTGTTGGTAAATATGTAATTTGTTTTTTCTATTTTTAAAATCAACACAGGAGTTGACTTGTTAAAGTTTCAGTTTTATTAGTAGTTTCAGTTTTATTAATAAACAGTTTCAAAATGTTTCGTTTTAATAGTTTCATTTTGGTTAAAAATACATTTTTGTTTTAATTAAATTATAGTTTCAAATAAAGACTGTAACATTAAGTTTGTATATGTGATCTTTTCTAACAAACCTGAAAAACTGGTTGGTGAAATTAAAGTTTCTATGGTTTATGAGGGTGTACAAGTAATTCCCAAGTAGTTACAATTTATATAACATAACAGTTATGAAATGGAGTTTGTGGATGTCCATTGGGCTTTGAGGCCCATTAGAGTAATTAGGTATTTAGATTCCTTCTTGTAATGTAATATATACTCATACTAAGATCAATAATGATACAACGATTACATCTTTCTTTCTAAACTCTCTCTTTGTATTATCTTTATTTCTTAGTTTATAACAACAGTTTCATTAACATGCGCTAAGAATGTTTAAAAAAAGTGAACTGTCTCTATGTTGTCATGGTAAAAAGGGTGACACACCAAAAATAGCTCCTGCATGTTCCCGCAGTTATAAATGAAAAATAAAAAAATTGTACCATACTTTAGGTCCTATGTATAGTCAACTCTTTTTATTGTCAAAAAGTTGATCCAAAATAAATGATTGAAAAGCCAGCTATTTGGTAGGGACTAATAGTAAAACTGGCACATTGGCGAACCACATTTTATACTAATAGTAAAAGCCAGCTATTTACTTTACTTCACTTCACTTTTGAAATTAAATCACGAGTTCACTTATTCACTTATTCACTTATTGAATTTAATCGAATCAAGCTGTGTGCAACCTCAAAATTGAGGTACCATGTGTAATTTGACAAAGTTAAATGATACTGTGTGATATACCCCATAATAAAAAAAAAATATGAGAAAAATTAGATAGATTATATGTAAAAAGAATGAGAAAAATAAATAAATGGTTCAAAAATATGAAAATGGGTATATGAAATTAACATACGGGAATGAAGATTGATAAGAAAGAAGATGAAGATTGATAAGTAAAAAGATGAAGATTATTGAGTGTACAAAATAAATAGAATGAATTAACGGAATATTTGACAAAAATGTAAACTAAGGTTATGGCGTAAAATAAGTTAAGCACCTCAAGGGTACCATTGATCTTGAAATTAGAGGGGTACCATGTAGAAATTGAAAAAATACAGGGATATCACGTAGAAAAACTCTATATTATATTATATTATATTATATTATATTATATTAATTTTAAAAATATGTTATGTTAAATCATACGATTTTAATTATAGTTTTATAATATTTGTATAATCAATTTAGTTCAAGTCATTTCAAGTCCAAAAAGTCCAAAAGAACAGGGCCTAAACTCACTTGTGAATCTCACATCGTCATAGAATTGAGAATTGTCTATTTATAAAGATTAATGCTATCTAATCTAATATCTAATATAATACATATTAAAACACAATCATTGACTAAAACTTTGACTACTCTCATCTAAAATACTCAAAACAAAGCATTCTCATGATGACACCTCATCAAAAAATAGAATTTTTAATGGCTCTTTGATTTCCCAATTTTCACTTTTAAATTTTTCTTTTAAACGATTTTAGTTACTCGTATATTTTTGTAAAACAAAAAATTAGATAGATTAGATTATTGTTTATAATTTAACACGCTCTTTAAATAGAGATCACTGATGATATACTTTTAAAATTCATTTTAATTTTAACTATTTCATCACTAGATACAAATCGTTATAGGCGTGATAATAAACTTAGCTAAATATTTCAAAATATAAACAATTATATTCATAAATTTGAAAAAAATTCACATAATCTATAACGAAAACAAATTGACATAAACACATACTTAATAACATAGTCATTACATAAAGTATACTCCGTATATATTAACTAAATATAACTTATATATTCAAATATTTAGGTCATTTGTGGAAAAACTATAGGCTCACTCGTGGAAGGAAAAATTACTACCACGGGTGAGCCTGTAGTTCCTTCCAAAAATCAATGATTAAATAGTGGGTGTGTAAAAGAGGTCAATATCAAGTATTGCAATACATTTTTTGTTTTATTGAGTACTTACTTTGTTTTATTCGTTTAGATTTGTGTATGTTGATTTCTAACGTTTATTATGCATGTCATATGACTTTAAAAAAAATGAATTTTTCCGTTTAAAATATATATGGAACAATATTATATGTAATTCCTAAAATGTAATATGGATCGATGTTTGCCAGTCCCTCAGCAAGTGTGCTTAGATTTGTGTTTTAGCTTAAAACATTCTTGCAAAGATAGACATTCCCATAATTGTCGCATCGTGTGTAATGTATTCCAAGGGTTACTCGGGAAAAAAAAAAAATCTATAGGTCACTAAAGGGAATTTGTTGCAAAAAGTATCCGATTTTGGCGACGAATACTACTACGTAATTTATAGTTCATTTGATTAGGGGTTCAGACTTTTTTTAATAACATCAACAAAAATTGAGGGATTTTTACCAATATTTGTGTTCTTAGTTATGCTATACATGAACAACACCACATTACAAATTTGAGTATAAACAGGATTTTAAAACATCTCGTGAATTTCACGAGTCACATAACTAGTTTGGTTTAAGAAAGGAACCTCTTGGCCTATAATGTGGGTTCTCTGTCATATATTCATAGGTGTCAGGTACTGACCTGAGTCCATCATTAGTGTTATAGACTCAACTATTCTTTTGGCTACAAATTTTGTGTCTCAGTAAAATCCAATTTTCGAAATTTTTGATAACGTATAGCTCGAGATATTATTGTTGTAAACTGGCAAATGTGATAAAGCAGGTGCACAAAATGAAGTTGAATACATGGAGTACAATATAATCGAATAGGCAGTCCTTAATGACCACAAGGAACATGGTGTTGTTTTGGAAATTCTACAGCAATTGTAGTAAATTAAATTTAACTGAATCAAGCTGTGTGAAGTATACTAAACTAAATTGTAAGATGCTATAATCCCCTGACTTTGGGGTTCTCATATTATTCAAATATATACTTACATTGGTGCGATACATTATACAAGAAAAGGTAAATACAACAAATATAATTCCTAGATATACTTCATTAATATTTACAATACACTTAATTAATATTGGGTTTTTCTCATCTATACCCTCGTACTTTTCACTTTTCCCAGTTGTACCCCTGCGTTGGGCGTATTCCCAGTTGTACCCTTAAACTTATAAAATTAGTCTCAACCATAACCAAACTTGAATAATCCTTTAAATTTAGTCGTAGCTCCTCACATACATGCCAAACAGTACACGCATGCAAACTTAACTCAAGCATAAGAACAATATCAATCCAAACCACACAATCCCGTCTCCAATACCAATCATACTTCGAAATAATCTCATGATCAACCAACATTATCATAATGATAATCGTAATGACAATAAACTATCACTAGCATACTTAAACATCATAATGCTCATTCAACAACACTAGGGCATGCTACAATGATCAATGATTCAACAAAGACATCCACTTTACCATTGTACAACAAAATTATCATCATTTTATGTGAGGAAAACAACCTAAACATGCTTCTAGACCAATAGAGTATGAGGCCGACTCAAAATAAGCATAGGTGATCACACAACATCCATTCAAGCCAAAGTCACAACCTTTTTAACATACAATCATATTCAAAGACTCAAAACAACCACAAGGCCTCATAATAGTCAAAATACCACCAAGGCTACACCTAGTTACCTTGTTCAAGTGAGGATAATCGCCCTAGTCTTCCTCTTCTTCCACGAGAATGGTATCCTCTTCTCCTAGCTCTTCTTCTCCTTGATTAGGGCACACACAATACACATACAACATAAGAACACAACCAACATACATATAATAACATAATAATCAGAAAACTATAACAATTGATAAGAATTACCGAAGGAATTAGCAAGGAAAGGATTTAGGGCTGATTAGGGCTTGATTGAGATTGAATTGAATGAGTTTATGTGGTGATTTAATGAGAGATTAATGAGAGAATTATGAGAGAGAATAGAGGATTATGATGTAGAGGATGAAAAACAGCTTGAAATTATGTTTAGGGTTTAGAGGGTCAAGGGATTAAAAGAGATTTCGTGTCAAGCAAATAAAAACAAACACGAAAAAGCTGATCCGGAAAACAGACCAGAACCGGTCGGTTCCCACCCGAACCGGTCGGTTTGACCATGGAACTGGTCGGTTCCTCCTAACACCTCCCTAGCTACTCACACACCCTCTTAACGAAAAACCACCTAGGTTAGAGCCACCAAGACCCGTCAAAACGACACGTGATCAAGCTAAATGACTTTCTCGAGCCAAAAATGAAAAAGATCAAGAGAAATGCAAGACGAATTAAACGAAATGAATAATATAAAATGTGAAATGAGTCGGGGTGTTACAATCGACCTCTTCATGTCTCGATTGGCCACGTCTACTTTCGAGATGCATCTTTGCTAGCTATGGAAGAGCACAAGTTAAGCTTTCTGCATGACTGTTACTAGCAAGACTTTAGCAACATCCCCCGCAACGACTTTGTAGAGATGGTTTTGGTTGATGTTGTAGCTACTTCTTGGCTATGGGTAACCAATTATTCCTTTTTGAGGAGAAGTTTCGTCCAATGTACTGGTTCATATAGGGATTTGTTTTTGGAGGAAAACCAACTTCTTTTTTTCGTTCTCGAGGATTTTTTTTGAGAAGCGTTTGGCGGTTCAGTCCCTGAAAATTCCTTTCTTCACGTGGCGCGTGATCTGATAGCCGAGGGAACCAGGGGCGGCTAAGGCCCAGTTTAGCCCAGTTCACTTGAAAAGGGCCTCCAAAATGTTGGCCCAAAATCACACCCTAGCATATTCTAAAAAAAAAAAAAACGAAAGAAAAAGGGCAAATACCAAAACCAAGTATGGAGTAAATAAACTGTCGCTTCATAATTCTCATTGTTTCTTAAATTGTCCTATTGCTTCCAAGATCTATTACTTTACTATATGCTAAAAGATTAACCACTAACTCATCCTTATGCCACATGTCACTCTCTCATTAAATATTTTCCCGCCTAAATGCAACCTTCTTAGTTGGGCCTAAATGAATTATTTGTTCATTCTAACATTAATTTTAATTAATTAAGCCCAAATTAATATTTCTAAATGTTATCTTTAGAAAGCCTACTTTTTTCCTCTTAAAACATTAGCCTTGCCCAATTTATTTATTTATATTAATATTATTTACATGACTAATTAGTATTCCATAATTAAGTTCTTTCATTTAAAAACGCTTTACTACACAATTATCACTATAACTTTGAATAGTAAAACTAATCTGTAACAAATTTTATTCCTAAGAAAACATATATTAGTTAATTTGATTGTCAATTAATTATTTAGGTAAAAAAATTTTATATTGTACGGAGTATTAAATTTATTTGGTTAATCAAATACATTAGATATTAGTGAATTTACTATAATTTATACAGAGTAGTAAATTTGTCTCATTTATTTATTTCCCTTTGATTATTTATCAATAGTTTCAATCACATCATTATGTACTTAAAAATCTCAAATAAATAATCAATAAATATGTTGATGTCGTTTGGAATATTAATTGTCAGTGAGTTCATACAGGAAAATGGTTGTAATGACCGTTTAAAGATTAATGAAATTGTTACCATAAAAGAATATATTGATGTAATTCTCACTTGATAATGTCAGCGATAATGTAATTACAAATAGCAATTGTTCAAAATGTGCTCACAACAAATATCATAATTCCATGTATAAAAAAAATCAGAAAGGCTACTCAGATCATATAGCATTTTTATATCAAATAGACATTTAAAATCTGTAGGTTAATTTTTTATCATGAATTTGAATTTACTAAATGACTCTTTCAAATTTTAATTATTATCTAAAATATTACCACCACATTACTATATTAACCGTGCATTTGCACAGGCACTAAACTAGTAAATTTATTATTATCAACACCATATCTCGTGAATTTCTCCCTACCAAAAATGACGTTTAGATTTTCCAAAATCCATAACTTAATTAAATCAAACTTTCAATAATATTTCATCTATATATTTTGAAATCTCAACTAGAAATTCACAATCACTCATCTCCCGATTTCCCTTTACATGGAGTATCAATCAAATTAATACATGTAAAACCTTTATTATTGCTTTGTTTCAAATAAGAAATCAACTAATCATCATTTTGATATTGAAAGGAGAAATCTAAGATAAGCTAAATTCTTTTCTAATTTTATAAGTTTTTGTTTAATTATTTTTGAAATAATAATTAAATTTGTATCATATTTTCGTCTTAGATGTATCCGAATTGTTTGATTTATTTTGGTTAATCTATGACTAATTTATGTTGTATTTTAATGAAAGGTTTGCCAATTAAGTTTTTAAATTTATTTATGGAGTTGCAAGTTGACCGTTTATAATTTCTGGGATGATTATGAAAGTTTGATTGAGATATTTGTTTCAAGAAAGACTTGTAAGTGGACGATTTTCAAGCAAATGAAGACCATTTCAAATGTAATAATGACAAATGATATTATTAAAGTTTACTTGTGTATTGTGTTTTATTTATGGAGCAAATGAAAAATGGCATTATGTTTCTATAAATATAAATCTTAAATGTTAGGGCCTCAGTTTTTTTTTGTTTTTTTAAACTGGGCCAACAATTTTCTTGAGACGCCCCTGGAGGGAACGATGCCTCTCCTTGCAGTGGCTTTGGTTAGCAGCGTAACAGTTAGAAGAAGACTTGACGAGGAATCGAATACCGAGCATCTTGTCGATATCATGCGGATCTTTTGTTTACTGTCTACCCTTATACTAGCCTCTGATCCTGTGTGGAGTGATCTTCGATTTCCCCTTATCATCTCCAATTTTAAAGCCGCGAGGACAAATTTAGTGAGTTATTTAATAAGTTAGATCAACAAAAATATAAATAAGGGTCATATTAAACATAAAATATAAAACTTAGGGGTATATCATACTTCCTCCATTTTTCTGGATTCTATACATTTGCTTTTTGGACACTATTCACAAGTGAGGAGAATTTTCGATATATCGTCTAATATATGAAATTAAAAATAGTCATGTGAGATCTTGTTTTAATTACATTTTCGAGAGCATTATTAATATTTAAATTTTATAATTTTCGGAATTATGTAACTAAAGATATAAACAAAAGAAAACGTGCATCGACGTACGTGCAAAAAGTAAATGTATAGAATCCAGAAAAATGGAGGAAGTATAATACCATAAAAAAATAAGGCTATATCATAGAAAACGATAAAACGGAAGGGTACACCATAGAATTTGCCTAAATTTTTTCACTTTATTTAAATTTTCATTTTTTTTGTTATTAATAAATTTTTTTCACTTAGGATATTTTAGTCTAATTTAACGGAATAAGAGTTTAGTTATAACAGAAAAAGGGCTTAGAGTTAATGGAGAAATGATCCTAGTTAAGTGGAGATATTGTTCATACATAACGGATTTAAGGTATATATTTTTAACTGATTTAGGGTATTTTGTTTAATTTAACGGAAAAATAAATTAGGGACAACAAAAAAAGGTTTCAGGGTTAGTGGAAAAAGGGTCATAGTTAAATAGAGATAAAGTTTATACTTAACGGAATTAGGGTATATTTTTACCGAACAGGGTATTTTAATTTAATTTAACAAAAAAGGGTTTAGGGATAACGTAAGAGTACTAGTTAAATGTAACAGAGACGACGAATATGGGTATATTTTTAACGGACTTAGGGTATTTTTGTCTAATTCAACGAAAAAAGGGTTAGGGGGGGTTAGGCTTTAAGGTTTTAGTTTTAATGGAAATAGGGTCCCAATTAAACGAAGATATATTTCATACGTACTTTAACGGAACGAGTGTATATTTTTAACGGACTTACGGTATTTTTGTTTAATTTAACGGAAAAACGGTGTAAGGGTTAGACTTTAAGGTTTTAGTTTTTATTGGAAGAAAAATTCTAGTTAAACAAAGATATAGTTTATACGTGAAGGTGTGTCTAAAACTAAGGCGGAATAAATTAGACACTAAAACAAGATCGACTCACATGCAAAACAAGCTCAAGTTAGAAAATTTAAAGTAACGTTAACTGAAAATTTAACAGCACAAAAACGTTAACTAGAAATTGAAAAAATATACTTAACTTAGTAGTTATAGTCGAACTTTGTATATATAGTTGTAAATTTGTTATCAATAAAAATTTATTTTTCGTAATACGGATGATTTATTTCAATTATTTATTCTATGTGTTTATGTAACTAACCAAAATATAACAAATAAGCGGCCAATATCAAGTTTTATGTTCTTTGTTTTATTGAGTATTTACTTTGTTTAATTAATTTAATTTTGAATACTTTGATTGTTAATGCTCATTGTAGATGACGTATGACTTCTGATTAATGAAATGATTTTTCCGTTCAAAAAAAAAAAAGAAAAAAAAGAACAACAACAGCAATAACAACAAATGTATAGATAAAGTAATTAATTTACTAAGTAAAATAACTTTATGAATAATTGGGCTTTGGTCATGCCTTTCTGGAATACAAGGGTTAACTTATATGGAATATTTACTTGAACAACAATTCGAGTATCTTAGTTGGTTTGTTTAATGATTGAGGTTACATAAGATCGCGTGTTCGAACTTGACTATTAAATGAAAATAGATGATTCTCTCCCTCACCACATGTCACTCTATAATTGGCAGTGTCACTCTCCCGAGCATCGTAGCTTCGTACATATTGGGACGAGGCCAACAAAAACAGGTGAAAATAGTACCTCCGAGGATTAAACCGACTTGATTCAGGGGAACGTGGCCATGGTGCAAAGGGCAAGTCGAACCGGGTCCAAATTTGGGGTCGACTATATACTAGACAAATAGACCGGTTAAAGTGATTACCGAATAGTATTACCGATTACCACAAATACTCTACGTATTATAAGAGAAATACTACTCCGTAGTCCGTTGTCTATACGCATCAAAATTCAAAAGTTCATAACTTTGGGGAAAAATATTGGAAACCCTAATCATCAATTAACATCAATTTCTGCGAACTATATACATCGATCGTCACTCAGTCATCTTTACGTTTATACTTCAAATTGTTCCTCTTTATTTCAATCAGGTATGATTCTAACCTTCAATCGTCTTTTTAAGATCATTAATTTTGCTGTATTTTGAATCATATTTTTTGATCATAATCTGTGTATTTTATTCTTAATTTTTTGTTTATTGCCTGTAATTTGATGCTGTAACTGCCTAATTTCATGATTTCTGCTGAAATTAAACCTGAAATTCTGTTGAGTTTTTGAAATTGGTATGATGTATGCTATGGGTTGATTAATTAGATATCATTGTATGTTTTGTTTTGTTAGTTTGGGGAAAAAAATTAGGGTTTTCAGGATTGATTTTGGTCCCTGTGATTAATTTTCGTTTATTTTTGTTAGTTTTCGTGTTATTTGTGTTGTTCTAATACCGTCAATTATCTTTAGCATCGCCTTTGTTAGAAAGGATCTATCATCAGAAACGTTATGGTATAGGACGAAACCTGAAACTAAAAATCTTGTTGATTCAATCTCGAATTTATTTGAAAATGTTAGTTACACAACCCCTGAAATCAAATTTTAATTTCAATGTGTATTTTTTCTCAGCTTGTTGATGTGATTGTTTTTCTGATTAGTAATTTGCTCATATTATATGATTTTTTCAGTTGTTCAGGTGTTGAATTTCGTAAAGACAATTACCATGAGGTTTGAGAGAGGGAGATTAGTGGAGGTCTTGACCAAGAAGAAGGTGCCTTCTGGCGTTTGGCGGTGTGCGGAAATTGTGGCAGGCAGTGGTGACGGGTACACGGTCAGATATTATCGCAATTTCGACATTTATAAAGAAGGTGTCGATAAAGTGTCAGCTGATGTGGTCAGACCATGCCCTCCATCAATGGGTTCTGTGAGTTGGGCTGTTGGTGACGTTGCAGAAGTTCTCGATGGTGGTTATTGGAAAGTTTCCGTGATTGAAGAGGATTTCGGAGACGGTTTTTATCAGATACGTGTCGTTGGATCTTTGCATGAGTTTCGGGTGCAGAAATCGAATATCAGAATGCGGCAAGAGTGGAAAAACAACACGTGGATTTCATTAGGAAAGGTATATACAATGTTACTGAATTTTCTCCGGTTTTTATTTGTTTGCTCACTTTCTTCATGCAATGTTCTATACCCTATATCTTATACCAGCAAATCAGCATATATCCTGAAAAAACTTATTTTTTCCCATTGATTTCAGGATTCTGGAAATTTGGAGGATCTAATGATGAGGATTCGTAGGAAAGGTCTCCTGCAACAACAAGGTGATTTTAAATATGTGCTGCCAAATGCAAAAAATTCAATTGAATCATTAAAAAGGCCGTTCTCAGACATTTCATCTGCTGACGAAAGTTACTCAGCGTGCACGCAGAAACGAAGAACAATAAATACTGAAGTTGAACTTAATATCATCCATCACGACTCGTATTCTTTCGTTGGAAAGGCAGATCCACCAAGCAGCCTTAAAAATATTCAATCGACGCCTACGGATACTATGTTTCATATGAGAAACTCCGAATCAAATGATTGTGTAAGTGCAATATCATCTGTTGCTAGTTGTAGCATCTTATATCCTCTTGCTGATAGGGTGCTCAGTCATACTTCAACCAGTTTTAGTCAGGACGATGATTCTCTGTGTAGTGATGCCGAGTCATGTAATCCTTGGGGAGAGGAGGAAGCCAATATTGTTGATGAATCCCAAGCCGCTCTAGATACCCATGAGTTAGACTTATGTTATTATCGTTGCTTTCTAGAAGCATTATATTCATCTGGTCCGCTGAGTTGGGAACAGGAAATTTTACTGACAAATACTCGTATGATGCTTTTTGTTTCAAACGATGAACATTTGATGGAGTTAAAGAGGTTAAAGTGTATAGGATGTTCTGCCTTCAAATCTCACTAGCTTTACGATTTCTGATTAGTTTCTGTAGTGACGTATATTCTCTGTAAACCCAGGCATAGCCTCACTGTTGTAAGGAGCTTGCTTATTCTCAGGTTGTACATGTCTCGGTGGTTAATGGCTTGTTGAAAATATTGAAATATTAATTGTGATTAAATGGAAAGTAATTGACGTTTTTTTTGCATATCCACTTGCTTCAGCATTATGGCGGTCTTCGAGTTGTTCTGTTATTATTTGTTTTCACTTTCCATACAGTTTTGTCCTTTCATGCTGAACTTTTCCACTTTGACTGGAACATATTATATACGGAGTATATTTTATTTATGTCGGGCAGTCCATGCCAAATTGTGGGACAAGGTTGCGATGTGTCTGAGTTATAAAGGTTAATCACTGGTTACTGATGTATTATAGAATCAGAGCGCTATAATACTGACGTGTCTACGGATTTTTCAGGAGCAACTGAGACATGGAAGCCTTATTGCTACTTTCGTAATGATGATGTCATGGTTTGCCACCAGATCTCTGGTGTCACGAAGACGGCATCATAAGGCAATTCATGTCTAATGTTCAGATATATAATCTTTTTGTGACATCAATTTTGGTGTTGGTTTTGGTTTATGTGCAGCCTTGCAGGTGAGAAATTGTCATTAACATGCATGAACCAAATTAACATATATCTTTTTTTGCCACATACTCCATATGTACGTGAAATCCGGTTATTAAATAAATTAGATAATGTCACATTAAGAGTTAAGAGTAATGATTATATATATCTATAGAATTGTGAGTTAAGTCTGACAGCTGCTGCTTTCAGTTTTCATTCAGTGCTACTGTGGCAGTTTACATCGAAGGTATGACATGCTATTCCATTTTTATTTTTACGCTGATTTGTATTAAAAAAAATGCTGTTAATGAGCTTATCTATGTGTTTTGAACTGTACACAGAGCATCATGTTATGTGGGGTGTGTTCATTATAGGATACAAAAGTTTGAACACTACCGAGAGACGATTATTGTGAACAGGTAGTTGTGGATAAAAAATTTACGTGCTCGGTGCTTCTTTGAGATAAGCCGAAGGGAAAGGGGATGAAGGGGCAGGGAATAAGACATCTTTTCAATAGAAAAGAACAATCTGTACCCGCTCTCAGCGCCCAGAGTGAAATGGCTGTTACCTCTAGCTATACCATCATACGAGTATTTTAATTGTTGTGTTTGCGCCTTTTTATTTGGGGGCACAAAATTGGTAGGTGTTGCTTTGACGACAATTTTGAAATCTTTGATTGCTGAGGTGATCTAGACACATAGGGTTCGTATGAAATGCTGTTAGTTGGCTTCCATCTACTTAGTCATATTTTCACTTGTACTTGTTGCGTCTTTAAGTTGAACATCATCATTATTTGGTGGCACTTTATTCCGGTTTTTGCTTTCACAGCTTTCCGTTGATGTGTACACCCCACATCGAATTCCTAAAAATCTTGCTTTCGAAGCAATTTTGGACAAATTTGAATGATAGCGAAGGACTTCGCTCTGACTGAGTTGGACAAATTTGAATGATAGCGAAGAGAATTTGAATTGCTTGTTCATTGTTTCGGCTGTATTCCTTATTCATCGGAGTTGCATTATGCTTCGACGCTTCGCCATCTTAGAAATTTGTATAACGGTATTTCCTTCGCACGATTGATTATGTTTGTACGTGGAGTTCTACTTTCTATTATCTATCTGTTTTTCAGGATTCCTGTAGACGGTGATGACAACGGTGAACGACGACTGTCGCAGGCTCGCAGCTTCATGAATGTAGGACAATTTGGTAGGATAGCTTGTGGTAACTTATGTATTTTCAGTACTGAGCAGCATTTCCTTGTATTTAATTGCAGTTTATTTTTTTTTATTTTTTTGTTTTTTTTAATGTCCTAGCATGGATTAAGATTCCATAACCGGTAAATCAAGGATTACAAAAGTAGCTATCTGTGTAGGAGTATCCTGGTTCCAACTACGTCTACCATTCACCTAAGGTAGCAAATGAGCAAGTTTATGGGCTACCTTATTCGCTACTTTACTAACATATAACCATTCGACGGAATAAGAATAAAGCAATAAATGTCGAATATCGTCTATAAGTAAGTAAAAAGTACTCCTTCCTGTCAAGCTCCTATTTAGCACATTGATCAGCCCCATGAACACCGCCTTCTCCTCCGCGCATGGTACTTCCCATTCCTCCGCTTGCTGCCTTGTTCGCACCACAATACCGTACCCGACACTGTCTCCCATTTCACAGCATTTTTAATTTGCGAACACTTCCAAGGTCCAAGGTTAAAAGTTCTATTGTTTTTTGTCAAAAATTATCTACGTTCTCCTTAAAAATTATCTTAAAATATTGTTAGTGGGATGGATTTATAAGTTCTTTTTTTTTTCGCACTCAATTTATATTGATTATTTATATTAACTCTTTATCTATATGGTATGAATGTATGATTCATTTCCCTTTTAATTTTATTCACTTCTACATTTGTTTTGTATCAATTTATGAGTTTTAATGTCTACATCCAATTAGTTTTGATTTTTGAATATTATCGACATTTTCCATCAATTTGAGACTTTTAAATATACTTTTTCTGCAAAGCTAATTGTCAAGTTTAGGAGTTTAATACCGTTTTTTTGACGGTAATGTTACTGTACGCCGGGGGGGAGGTGTTAAAGGGATACGTGGAAAATAATCAAAATATTAAAAAAAAAAAAAAAAAAAAAAAAAAAAAAAAAATCTCTCCATCTTGTCAGTTTTGTAGTTTTTTTTGGGGTGTTTCGGTTTGATCATAGTTTGTGGCTGTCTTTTGGTTGGGTATAATGGTTGGCTTTAGGTGCCTAGAAGGATCGACTGTCTAGTGCTCTTTTGGTTGGTGTCTTTTGTTCAAGCTGGAGTGTGAAATCTTAGGTCTTCTGTTTTAAGGTTTGTCTCTGCGGATGGTCTCCTTTGGATCTGGGTTTGGAGTTGATGGGACAGGGGCTTTTTAGGCCTCCTATAGTGGTTGCATGCTGTTTTATATGGGTTGTATAAGCTGGTGGTCTCCTTGTTTGTCGTGAGCTGATTTGTTTTTGGTGGCGTGGCGGTAGTGTTAAGATTGGCGACGGTGGTTTACTCCTTCTAATGAATCTGCACTATGAGTCCTTGAATAAATTTCCTCGCTTGAGGTTGGGTGTCCTGTCCCAACCTTCATGGCCTTCATTTGTACCTCTTAGGGAATATATATTAGGAATGTTGAGGGTGTCATGTCCCTCTTTTTTGGTCGTTATTTATATGATAATAAGTTATACCACGAAGATGGGTGTCCTGACCCTAAAATCGTGGTGGATCCTTGTCGGCATGGTCTTACTATCTAGGCTTTCGGTGTGTGTTGGCTACACTCAAGATAAGTTTCTTGCAGTGATTTTGGACAGAGGATTGGTCGGGGGGCGTGATTGGTTCCATCTGTTGTGCTATCGGATTGTCATTAGCTTTCCTACTACTATCTACACAGCTCGATCACCAAGCTGTAGGAGTTTTTTCTCCTTTCGAGGCAAACTCCCGTTTGTTCTCACCTTGTACCTTCTACGTCTTATAGGCATAAGTACAGCTTGTTCTTGTCGCTTGGTAGCTCAACTGGTTCGTTGGTCTTTCAGAGAATTTCGTGTGGCTTACATGATCGAAGATGATGCTCGAGCCCAATCCATCGAACTCCACCAACAAGTCTTTAATTACCGAAGCTCTTTATTTTGTATTGTGTTTTATGTTTTTATATTAGTAGTTTGTAACGTTTAAGATGTAATTCAGGTTTGGCTTATCCGAACTCTATGCAATTACATTTTCCTTCTGGCAAAAAAAAAAAAAAAAAAAAAAAAAATCCATTTTTATAGTTTTAATACCACTTAAAAGTATATATTACTATTAGTTTATTATTCTTTCTTGTCTAGTTAACATTTGTAATTTTGTAAGGATATATAGTTTGGTTAGCAAAAAATGACAATAGACCGGGAAAAAAAAAAAAAAAAAAAAAAAGGACACACAATAAGATAAACACTATCGGAATCTTAATCTCCATCTCTATAATTAGTGAAAAAAATCGCTATGAACAATTGGCATCACCTAAAAGTCTGTAACTAGGATTAAATCATTAAAATTAAACGTTGTCTTTCTAAGTTGTCTCAATAAAAAAAATATATCTTTTTGTTTTCGCCTAATTATTTAATAAAGTATATCAACAAAGATATTCATATATAACATTAAAATATTAAGTTGCTTTTCTTTAAATGAAATAAATAAATAAATTATACTCCTATATGGTATGGAATCATTCTTTATATCGTCCTTATTGATCTTATTATCAAAATCTTGTTTTCAAGGCGAATGAAATACATTAGGCTATAAATAAACTTCCAAAACTAAAGATGAAATCATCATAATTTTTTTAAATTTCCATAATATGATAGAAAAACCCATATTTAATTTCAATACGCATATAATAATAATTATTATATAGTTTTGTATCAAGTAATAAACATTACTCCGTGATACAAATTTGTGTCATCTATTCGCTTTTTGGGTATGCAGAGAAAAAAGGGCACGATGACAACGAGTAATAAAAAACAAGCTATAAGACGTATACAAAAATGGAGGATTACATTAATTTGTGTCATACATGTCATGTTCTTGTTTTCATTCTCCCATGCAATTATTGGCCAAGCTGCCCGCTATAACGCCCCTTACTTACGTAAGTACTCCACATTATATTATTTTATTTATGTATTCTTATTGATTATTATGCCATGAACTTTGTATGAAAATGAGTGTATGATTATTGTTGATTATTTTCTTTTTAATATAAGAATGCAATTTGATTAATGATCATTAGTGAGGAGGATAAAGTCGCCAAATTATTTGTAATATTGGGTGCGAATCATTAATGGATAAAAAAAAATATTGACAATTATTAGATTGATTGAACTATATAATAAAATTGTATATTTTTCATTCATGGCTTGTTTATTTATTTATTTATTTTTTGATTTTTAAAAAATGTATTTTAGCTACTCCGTATTTAAGTATTTTTATGATGTTGAAATACAATTTAATTTGATCTATATAAGCATCAATATGGACACTTTAATTTGATTAATACAAAATCACAGTGTCACTTTTGCCTAGAGAATAGCAACGATTAATTTACGTTTAAAACCAACTCAATTGTCGAAACTATTTATTAATAAATGACTCAAAATGAAGGGAATATTAATCGCCATTTCCCACGCAGCAACGACATGTTACGGTAATGATGAGTCGGTGTTCCCAAAGAACCGTCTATTTGCGGCGGCCGGTGAAGGAATATGGGAAGGAAGCGCAGCATGTGGAAGACAGTATTTGGTCAGTTGCATAAGTGCACCATCTCCTAGTAAATGTGTCTCAGGAGCTATCATTCAAGTCAAGGTGGTTGACCGAGCCACCACCGCCGTGTCACCTCCTTCTAGTGGTGGGGCCGCCCTCGTTCTTTCAGCCGATGCGTACTCCAACCTTGTCCAACCCCCTAATGCCACCTTTATTAACATTTCGTTTAAACAGTAAGTACATTTTGTTCTTTATTTAATACTTTTTGTTTAACTTGTTAATACTCTAATCAATATATTTATGGTGTGACCATCTAATAGTATAAGACAATGAATGATACAGAGTCTTTACTTTTGAAGATTGTGTTATTTTTCAAATGTAATGCAATAACATTTGAACAAAGTAACTATAGATTAACGACGAATGATACTAAAGGGTTAAACGAAAATGAGGTACAAATATGTTGGTGTATAGAGGAGAATAGAGTAGACAAAGTTAGCTTGTTTGATTAGTTGAAGAGAATGTTTATTTGTTTGATTTGTTGTGAATAGTTTTGATACATGAAATGGGAGGGGAGGACCTCTATTTATAAGGCTCCTTACTTCTTCTCTTACATTCTAGGACATCACTAATATTTTATGTTCTAGACATAGAACAATTACTACATATTTCTAGTATGTTCTAGGTTTCTCTAATACAGCTAGAACATTCATGATCTTTTAGACTATTCTAGCAACTTCTACGATATTCTAGTGAGCTTCTAAATTATTCTACAAGATTCTAGAACATTTCGGTAAATTCTAAAAGATTCTAGAAAAGTCTCATAACTCAACAAAATCGACAAGTGCTTGATAAATCATTCATATTAAAATCACCGCCACAGTTGTTTCTACACAAAAATTCTAAAAAAATGAATGTGATATTGAGAACTATTAAGTGTAATAAGTTTGTAACATATACTATTCTGTTAAATACTTTTTGCTAAAAACACTGTTAAGAAAAAGTTCCATGAAATATCACATCTTAGAATCCTAATAGCAATAGATAATGACCGTAGGTATTATCAGAGGCTATGATTTCGATTTTATATATAATATTGTATTAGATCAAATTAAAAGAGATTAGATTAGAGATATTGATTACTTTTATTTTATCAACGCGATTTTTTTTTTCATATATAAGCATTTTTAAACCATTAATAAACTTAACACACGTTAACAAATATTGTTATAAAAAAATCCAATTTTCTTATTGTGGCTAATTAGTTTTCGATACTCCATTTAACTTTTGCAGGATGGCTTAACATAGAGTTGATGAGACGCAAGTAAGGTCTTGCACTTCATGATTTCTACGTCATGTAATGATATCACCAAGGAAAAGAAAATAAATACAATAAAGCATGAACGCAAGCTATATTAGTTTAAATTACATTAAAAATCGAACTTTTAAATTTATTTAGTAAAAGGTTTTATATGTCATTTTCCATAATAAGTTGGAAAATAATCGATGGTTTCGATACTCCGTTGGAATACCGACAGACAAATATAACTTGGATAATAATCGAATTGCGTAACCATTTTCCTTTGAGAGTATTTCGACCCATATATTTGCCCAAGGTTTCACAAAAATCTCTCGTACGTAGGATAAGATGTTCGAATCATTTCGGTCTTAGCAAATAGAATCTTGAGTATACATATGGAGTTCTACTTTTTTGTCACTTAGACATATTATTATTTTTTCCTTTACGACATCAACTTCGTAGGCTTTTTCCTTCATATTCCTCTTTAATTCTCTTAGGTTTTGAATTATTTGCACGTCTTCATTTGCATTATAATATTATTCAGTTATTCGCCTCTAGCTTTGCACCATTGAAACCAACCGCATTCATCACAATTGTAATATAGTTTGAACAGTTTGGCCGCAGTATGTCCGGAAGATCATATGTTTGATCTTCTGTTGCATTTCGGGCATTGTTTGTTTTCCATTTCCACGCTTCTTGAATTTGAACTTGAATGAGAGGTATAAGACATAGTCGAATACGGATGATATAGTATGTGTTTTTAATTAGCTACTTTGTGTGATGATGGGTTGAGGTGTGTATGATAATGAATATCTCATGCTTTTTATAACATACTTCATCCATTCCGTTTGATTCTATACATTTGACCAAAACACGGTAATTAAGGTAGAAGAAAATCAAGTGGGATAGACAATAGAATTACCAAATTACCCCTACTTTATTCTTTAAAAAGGACATTGCAAGTGGGTTGGGTGGGGTATTAATGAAGGGTATATTGGTCTTTTAGTTTAATAAAGTACGGACCAAAATAGAAATGTATAGAATTGATTGGAATTTCCGAAAAAGGAATATGTATAGAATCAAATGGAATGGCCGGAGGAAGTATATCCCAATGGTCAAGTCTAAAATATAGCCGTTTTTTTTTTTTTGTTTTACATGGTTTTTGGGCATTTAGGGTAAATACTTAAATTGAAGAGTGCCATGGGCATTCACTTCACAAAGTATTATTCATCCCACAAGCTAACTTTCCCTCCAAAATTAAGTATGTAATAATCACTAAGTCGTTAACATTACTTAGCGGACGTTACTATATGTGGCATATTGGGCGCATAAATACTAAGTTTTAGGATATTATATGAACAAATCTCAGAAATAGGGTACAATGTGTAATTTGACAAAATTCGAGTGTACCATGTGAAATATTATTAACTACTACTGTTGTTGTTATGATGATGATGATGATTACGATTATTATGATGATGGTGCTGATTATTATTATTATTATTATTATTATTATTATTATTATTATTATTATTATTATTATTATTATTATTATTATTATTATTATTATTATTATTATTATTATTATTATTATTATTATTATTATTATTATTATTATTATTATTATTATTATTATTATTATTATTATTATTATTATTATTATTATTATTATTATTACTATTACTATTACTATTACTATTACTATTACTATTACTATTACTATTACTATTACTATTACTACTATTATTATTATTACTATTATTATTATTATTATTATGATTATGATTATGATTATAATAATGATTATTATGATTATGATTATTATAATTATGATTATTGAAATATTCTAAAAATACATAATTATTTAACAAATTTTCAAAAATTTAAGAAAATTTCAAACAACTTAATTTTTTTTTTTTAAATACTTATTAAAAAGAAAAAAAATTAACAACAATAATCCAAACTATGACCCATCATCCTTAAATAATATGAACTTAGAATAATCGAAAATATAAACCTTACTATTGTACTTATCTTACAATAGTATACTAATTTCAATTTTAACTAGCTATTTCAAGTTTACACAAGGGTGTGACTGCTTTATATCATTAATGTTGTATCTTCTTCTAACTCTCTCCTCGTAACCTTTCCCTCTTCCTATGCCGGAAAACCGCCTCCTTACCACAAGAGTTTTTCCTCACGTTCGCCGGGAATCGCCACCACACGCCGACAACCACCACGAGTAAAGTCTCATTCTCCCTTTTTGGTGCTCCCTCTCTTTCTCTCTTAGGCTTGGCGAAAAAATGTCCTCACCGAGCTAACTCCGGTGCAGTCATTGGAGTTTGCTCATCATCCACGCCCATCGCCATACCCAGTCTGCTCAACCTTCGTCCTCCCTTTTTTTCGGTATTAGAGCTACCACTGTCTCCGCTGTCGACCACCACCACCGTCGGAAACGCTGGCAACGAGTTTATCGTCATTGTTCAACGGGTGGTATTAGAGCTACCACTGACTTCCCTAATGATGCCACTAAACATAATTAGTGGACTTAAGGACCTAGTTCATGTAAGCAAAACTAACCATAAAACAAAATACATAAATTAAAATTGCGGAAATAAAAATCGACCTTCTCAAGCCGAAAATGGCTTCACTTGTGATCAAAGTAGATCACCTCCTTCCTTAGTCCACCCAAGGATTAATAACCAAAATATTACTAGTATTATATGCTAGATAATAGTAGTAATACACTTAATATTGTAGAGATAATATTATGTGAATATTGTAGGAGTAACACTAGAATAACACTAGTTATTTTACTCTCTTTTGAATGTGGTTTTTGTGAGTTAAATTATGGAACTTTTGAACTGATTTCTCATGCTCAAAATGAGCTCATATAGTGGGTATATATAGACAAATGATAGTGGAGAAGTTTGGCATATAAATGCATTAAAAAAATGACCATAAAAATGATCAAACATGGTCTTTAATGACCATGTTTTGGCTGGCCAAAATTGGCCTAATATGGGCCATTTTTGGTCTATTATTTTGAGTCATATTATCATATAAATGATCCAAAATTATTTTGGGTCCATTCAATATTAATTAGTCCATTTAACACTTAAATAGAATAATTAACCACATGAAATGTACTTAACAATTAAGTAGTATAAATGACAAGTGTATCAATGTATAATTTGTCACTTTGGACCTTAATTAGCTAAACCATTATCTCCACTTATTAACCTATAAATCATATTTATTCACTAATCCACTATTAGTGATAAATATCCCATTTAATAAATTAATCACCAGCTCACAATATCACAAATTCTTATTATTCAGTTATCACTATAAAAGAATAATAATTCTTTAGCTCCGTATCTAATATACGTATCATACATTATCTCCTCTTGACTAACTCTTTAGTCTTAATATTAAGTGTCTAGTTATATAAATAACTAGCCTGTATTGGTCCTCCTCCCTATAGGTGTGACCGAAAGGGATCAGTTGATTACCGCCGTCACACGACAGTAACGTCAAACTCTAACAAGCCGAGCGTTACCGATATATGTTAATCAATTGACTTAAAATAAGCCGTTTATCCCAATTATTCCTTTAATGAGATTTATTAAGTACTCGCAATATTGTGGAGGACACTCACTACAACATGATTTGTCTAAATTTTTCCTCAATTGAAAGGGAAAAAAAATGAGAATTTCAGTGGGGGTAATATAATGCCAAAAAATAGTTATGATGATGAATTTGATGATTATGAGAAGGAAGATGATGAAGATAATGGTTAGGCTGATGTTTGTATTGAAGTAATTAAGATGACTTTTTTTTTAATATAGTACTCTATTATAGGGGCGATTCTAGAAGTTTCGGATGATGGGTGCCGACAAAACTTGACAAACGCGTCCGTCAAGTTATATTACTCAAGAAAAAAATATCGGCTGTATAACGAGTCAGATAAAAGTTAAAATTCGGGTCAAAACGATCTTTTAACGCCTTTTTTTAGAATGATTTGGTAAAATAGTGTTCTTTAAAAAAAAAAGATATGAAAGTTTTGTGTCGGAAATAAAACTATCTAGACTTATGGGATGCATGTAGACTCGAATTTTTCTGAGTCATAGAACGCTATCGCGCTACGCATTTTACTAGATTAAATGAATTAAAAGAAATGAGTTGCACAACGAAACGCCATTTGAGATGGCGTTTTAATAAACTAACAAAGGTCATTCAAGATGGCGGTTTTACACTACGTAAAAGAACAAAAGTAAACTAAAAAAAAATTAAAGAAAGATGAAACGTCATTGCGAAAAGTGTTTTATGAAATTACGTTAAATTATAAGATTATGTTTATTCTTGGTTCCAAATAAATTCCAAATCTTGGTGAAAGAATAAAAATTACTCCGTACTATATAATAAAAAAAAAAGTAAGAAAATATTGAATTAAAATAAGGTGAAAGAAATGTCTTGATAAGCATTTTATCAAAAAAAAATGTCTTGATAAGTGTTGGAAAAGTAAGTGTGAATTTGAAAAAAAAAGTGATGAATGAAATTTAATAATTAAAAATGTTGGACCTAGTTTAAACAAGACATATTGATAAATTTATTATATTAAAGAATAATTCTACTATGAGATCGTCTCATAGTATGAGACACCATATTTTTATAATATCATTAATCCTAATTTAATTAATTCAATTTTCTTTTCTTTTTAAAATTTTGTAATTTTTCTTACCTTTCGTATTCTTCGACCTTAATGTTAGTGACATGATTTATTTAATACATGTTGATAATATGTTTGACCATATTTTCGTTGAACACTTAATCAATATATGTGTTGTCGTCATTCTATAGCTACCTTGTTCAAACGTAATTGTATTACATGTGAAAAGTAACTCAATTATTCTTCAAAAGTAATTATGCATTCATTGTCTCATACTATGAGACCGCCTCACCGTAGAATTTGTATATATTGAATGCTGAAACATTAATTATTAACGTGTTTGTGGTCTAATGGTAGTGTTGTTGATTTGAGAGTTGTTGGTTTAGGGTTCAAATTCCATATAACGCATATTATTATTATTATTATTATTATTATTATTATTATTATAAAAACCCGCAATTTTATTAAAGAATTATAAACAAAGTTTACACAAAATTGGTGGGCAGCCGAGATACAATCTGGGCCCCCACCCCCTTAGCAATAGCGAAGCTAAGCCTAGGAAAAATATAAGCGGACATACGAACCCCTGCATCATGAGATGCAGCGAAAGTCTGGATCCGCTTCAGGAGAGCTACAGCATCCGAATCAAGCTCCCCAAGAGAAGAGAAGGAGAAAGGAAGGAAACCATAGCCAGCCACCATGCACAACTCCTTGTACTTAGCGTACTTACGCCGCGCAGCATCGATAACCACCTGTCCGGGCGCAAAATCAGCCATTCCAGACTGAGTCAAAGGGGAAGACCCTGTCAGGTCAACACAAACATCCCGCCCCCTGTCCCAAGAATAGAGCAGCAAATCCGCAGGACGAAGGGATCTGTCGTGCCCATCAACCAAACCTATAGCAACCTCCTTCCCTGCCGAAATGCCGGCACGAAAACAGATGTCGAACAAGGTGTCCCGAACAAGGTTATGCCGATGCTTAACACCCAGCGCCCGGCACAAAGCGACATGATCTCCATAGGCGTCATCGGCCAAAAACGAGCGAGCGGCGGACACGGCCTGGGGACCCTGAATAAAGGGACGCCTAACCGGTAGCCAAGAACACTACGGTACGTCCTCCCATTCATGGTCTGGCCCAACCCAGAGATAGGAACCACACGCAACCAATCGGACGTATGGGCCCCCTGCTGAGACTTCCACAAAGCAACCTGTCGCGGGGTTAGCGGAAAAACAGTCTCTACGGAAGAAGCAATCGTCGTGAAATATATATCTGCCAGTTTCTTCATAAGTCTGGGGGCAGCGATTTCACTAGGATCGAGCGCAGAACCTGTTACCTGAGTAAACACCCGCAAGGCGTCATCAAAAGCAGAACCCTCCACCAAAATACCTGATGGCCGTAAGAGCGAAGCCTGCAAGTCTGCAGTCTGAGATTCCCCGGTGAAAGGCCGGAGAAGAGCAGCCCAACCACCTCCCCTTGATCCCGGCGATTTGAAAATTTGAAAATCCGACTATTAGTATTGCAATTATTATGATAATTACAATTATTATTATTATAATTATGTCAATAGATATTGTGATGGCTGTAGTTGATGGTGGTGAGGAATTAAATTTGGTTGTAGGCCTGGAGCTGGGAGGAAGCGGAGAAGGCTAGGGCAAACGCCTTTTGTTTTTACGAAAATCGCCCTCCATTTCGCCCTCTTATTATTATTATTATTATTATTATTATTATTATTATTATTATTATTATTATTATTATTATTTTTTATTAGTATGTTATTGGAAGATTTGTATAATAGGTGAGTTTATTTTGGGATTAATTTGACTTCGAATTATTTGTGGAATAGCGATAATTTATTCCTATTAAAATTATGGGTTTTTCCTAGCTGTACCCCTGTACTATTGGGTTTTCTCAACTGTACCCCTGCGTATATTGTATTCCCAACTCTACCCCTGAGTTTCTTTAATAACTCCAACTGTACCTCTGAGTTTCTTTAATTTACCCAAAATCATACCTGAAATCATACCTGAAATTGAACAGAGGAAGGAAGGACTGCAAAAGTTCAACGATGAAGATGTTGCAACGACAATGAACTGCAAAAGTTCAATAGCAAAAGGAAGGAGATGAAGAGAACAGAGGAAGAAAGGTGAAAGGGTTTCAAAGGGTTTTAAAAAAAATTGAATCAAAAGAAAGAAATGACGGTTAATAAATTGACTCAACTTCTAATTTACAACTAATCCTTCTACGTAGGCAAATTAGGCGCTCCACGTAGGCAAATTACGCATCCTAATTGGCATTTAACGGTGATAATTGACGGCTTAAGCATAAATAGTTATGGTTGGGAGTAATTAAGGAAACTCAGGGGTACAGTTGGGAATACGATATACGCATGGATACAGTTGGGAAAACCCAATATTACAGGGGTACAGTTGGAAAAAACCCTAAAATTATTAAAACAAAAAAAAATTAATACTTTACAAAACTCATGAAAAATCACTAATTCTTGTGTAAGTCAGGTGTTACAATAAATTATTGTAAATCCGCCTCATTTGTATCCGATTATATAGCTTTTGTACTATTTGAGTGATAATTATGATTAAGTGTTACTAAATCTTTTTAGTACCCCTATTAGTGACTTTAGTAGATCTGTTTCATGTTTTTGTACCCTTTAACTGCAATTTGTACGTTGGTCTAACATTAACTTAGGGTAAGTTCAACCTTACGGGAGAATTACTGATGAAAAATAAGATAGAAGAACCCCTAAATGTGACCTCGAACCGAAAGGGCCGGTTAAACCTTTCTAATCGTGGGAAACCTACACACGTAAAATGACCCGCAAAAAATAACGGTACGATTAAACACTAACGACATCCAACGGTCTCCCACAAACCCAGAAATCAAATTACTCGTTTATTCATCATACTACAAATTCCAAGCAAATTCATACTTCTCTAGTTTTTTTTTCCTTTTGATTGAATCGAAACGATGTCATTGAGTTCGTCGGTTTACGGTGGTCAACTGTTCCCTAACTCCGTCAACGGCGGCGGCGGAGGACGGCGGAGTCGATTTCGCCTCCGTGCTTCTGCCGATGTTCCTGATTTCCTCTCCGCCGATTGGTATTTTTCTGATGTTTTTTTCTGGAGAATTAGGGTTTATTCGTCGAATTGCTAAGAAGTTTGTTCATTTCCTCTAAATTTTTGCTTTCTTTGGTGTAATTTTAGTGAACGAGAATTGAATTTGTCGGATATTGGTCACGATACCTCCGTATTGAAATTGATATTGGTTGATGATATCAAGCGAATGTAAATTCAATTGCTACCATAAATTATCGCCATTAAATTAGTCATTTCATCGTAAAATTATTGTCCTAATTTCTATTTCGGAAAGATCATACTGTAATAGAAATATGACGATTAATTTGAGAAAAATGAAAATATGAACGAGGACGATAACATTGGGATAGAGGAGTAGCATTTTAATGTTTTTGTTTGTCAGTCGAAAGCGTTATTTCGTTGAATTGCTGCGTTTGTTGGATTTGGTTCAGTTTCGTTAAGATAACTTGCAATATAATCACTCCAAAACATAAGGTCACCAAAGCCGAACGAGCAAAGGTTATCATAGAAATTCATTGAGAGGCTTTCAGATACTAATTCGCTCGTTTGTTTGAATTTTAAAATGAGTTCCAACGTTTTGGATCGGGTTTGGTCTAAGTACTTTTTTACAGTAATAATGAGGCGTACAACGAACAAAGGTTTATCATTCTAGGGAACTTATATCGTTGTTGTTGTCGTCGTATCATGGTTGTAGAAGTAAGAACAACCCACCTAAGGAACTTTGAAACTAAAGAGCAGTCTTCGAGCTTGTTACCGGGGTCATGCTCTGTACCAATAGTTAAAATGATCCGACTGTTTAAAATATACGATGCTGTTTTTGTGTTAATGTAGTCTCCGTTTAGCTCCTACTTGTGGTGTAGGCACAAAATTCATCATGCTATTCAGTAGATTTAATATAGATCTTCAGTCGTCACTTCTATTTCCACGACCTTCAGCTTCGTTTATCATCGTTCCAAAACGAAACTATTTCAATAAGCACCTCTGTCATTAAAATTTTCACATGATGCAGGGGGATGGGATGTGACAAGGTCATTGTACGTCACGAGCCTGTTTGAATCTGTTAAAAAGTTCATTTTGTTGCGTAGTTGTGTTGAACGGATATAATATCCTCGTACGTCTGTACTAGCGAACTCACTATAACTTATGTTTTCTGATTTTCCCAATATTTGTTTATTTACTCTACTTTTTGTAGGCTTGAATCTCGCAAGAAAAAGCCTTTTGGTCCAAGATTAAACGTAATTATATATTTCACAAGTTTTCTTTAATTTTTCGTTTTACTCCCGTATCCATTACAAGTAGATTTGAATCTTTGAATATAGTATAGTGCAGAAGAAGCTGTTTCCCACCAACTTGATGCCCTTAAGCACAATGATCAACCTCATCAAGATTACGGGATCGAGGTTATGTACAGGGTATATCCTCGAAAAACAACGTTGGAATCGTTAGAATTTTCATCACGTAGCTCTGTGACCGATAAGTTATTTGTTTTGGGTGTTAGTTTGCTGGATTTGATCCCTTTGAGAGGTCTACTTATTTTGGACCGCACTTCGATTTGGGACAGGTCTGTGATCCTTGCTACATGATTTTTTCCCCTTTGCTGATGCTCGTCCTTACTAAATACGCTTAGTGATGCAATTTTTTCCTGTACAGTTTGAACGCTTCAGAAGAATATTTCACCATTCCAGCTACCGAGTGCTACTTGGTCACAAGGAAAAGAAAATCTTGAGCAGCTTATGGGTGAAAGAGGTATCCGAGAAACCTTATACTCAGGAGTAACGATTGACCTGTTTTACCTTTTGCTGTGACGGTTCACTCGCAGTGATAGAAATTAAATATCAATCCTCGTTGTCATCCAGAACCGCTTCAAGCAGCGAATTTGGGTACGAGGGACTCGTCCATCAGAAGAAGAGATATTTGAATTTACAATGCTTCAGGTATGTTTAACCATACACCTCTTATAGCGATTTGATTTTTTTTCGACCCATAATCTTCCCTTAATCTCGTTGCTATTAATTTTATCCACATGCCGAGGTAGTTTAGGATGGCCTGTGATGAAATTTGTTGGAGATTTTTTTTTTTTGGCCTTAATGTAAATCGTTGGAGAAATTGTTAATCGAGTGTACCTTCGACTCTTCGAGTATATCTCATCTTACTTATCACCCAAATTAGAATACTCCTAAAGTTTATATGAAGTCACAAAAAAATCCAAAAAAAAAAAAAAGAACAGACAATCACAATGATATAATGAAATTTTGGGTAATGCTTACTTGCAGCATTTATAATGATATTTTGAGAACATCACAATTCACAAGCATGTGTTTTGTGATCGTGCTTATGAGCGAAACAATGTAAGATCATGCATTTATGCCCATGTTTTGATTATTATCGGTGACACACAGCGACTCGGTGGTTCCTGGGACGGTTACTGGCTGACGGAAAGTGTACACCACGATGGAGATAGCTTTTCTGGTGGCATGGCTTACTAAACAATCTTACAAACTTTGTTATGCTTCGAAAACTGTATATACATGGTCCTTCAATTACTGGGTACTCAATGTACAATTATTTGTATATTTCTTGTAAATTGTTGTCAACTCATTGTGTATAATACGTCGACCACGTTAATCAAGCGCCCAAGAAACTTGCTGTGGATAATCTATCTTCTAATAAGCATTCTCTCAGTGCACATTTGAAATTTGTACTTGTAACACTATTTATGGACTTGCAGAAATTTCAAATTTGCGGCTAATATAGAAATAATAATATAGTCATGCATGTGTGATTTTATTTGATTTATCTTTTTAAATAGAATACTCGTATTAAAGTTAAAATTTGACCATTTTTTTATAATGTGTAACTATATATATTATTGTTGCAAAATGCATGTCGACAAACATGCGTTGACATCATGTAAGGAATAGATTTGAATGGAGGAAGTAACAAATTAGGATCCAAATTAGCTGACGGTAAAACGGTTTTAGGGTATTGTTTAAGGGTCACAACGACAATGTTCATATGTTGGGCGCTAAAGCGTGTGAAGAGTCTATGGATCCGATAAAGTGAAAAATACTCGCGGAAGGTGAGTAACGAAAGCTTTTTCAAACTTTCTTCGATTTTTAAAACAAGAGTGAATAAATGTAAAATAAATGCGGAAAGCGATAAAGAGTGAGACACAGCGGAATTTTTGAAGTGGTTCAATCTCACACTTCGAGATCTACGTCCACTATTACTCGATTAAAATATTAGTACCTTCCACAGATTACAATAAAATTAATCTACTCACAATCAGTTTTGATTGTGTAGAGTATCGTTTGACACTCTCGCTCGTTCCTCTCGTTAAAAAGAAACTACAGTTTGATCTCGTGTTAGCAAGATCGTCAAATGTAATCAAAATAAATCTAAAGCAAAAGTTTTAATGATTTGGATGTATGAGATTAACGAGTTACCTTTTGAAAAGTTAAAGTACAAACAAAGTTGTATAAATTTTAAGAACACTTTAAAATAACTTTGTAAGATAAAAGAATAAATCAAAAAAATTGCCAAAAGGTGGTTTTAAAGTTGCAAATGAGCTTTGTATATATAGTAGTTTAGGATGAGATATTTGTCTTGCTTGACAAAGAAGTCAAGCCATATTTTGGCTACAAATCACACGTTAAAAAGGGTGTGAAATATTGAAAATATTTTGTGTGATTTCTTTATTTAAGGAAGCAAATAAATTAGCTAGGCAATCTTATTTAATTTGCACATGTTCCACAAATGAGTGGATGTTCATTTCATACATGACTTAAATAAGATGATCATTGCCTAGTTTAGAAAATAATAATAAGATTTAAATCTTTGTCAAATAAGATAAAATCATTTGGGAGAATAAAAAGATTTATTTCCTACTTAAGAAAATAGGAAATCTTGTAAAAATATTATATTAAGATTCTTCCCAAAAAGATGGGATTCTCTTAATATTATCTTGGATTTAAAGATTTGTGAAACAAGATATTTTACCAAATAAAATCAAAATATTTTAAAACACATATTTTCGAAAACGATTAAAATATGGTGTACGTAATTCTTAACGTTATAGCTGTTACTATAACTAGTAATACTTATACCATTCATATTTCGATTCTTCCTAAAACTAGTATACTAAAGATAAAAGGATCTTCGGTCTTGACTTGTAGTAGCTTGAAGAATCTCGTGTTCCATTTCGTTTTTCTTGCTATAAGAATCTACCAACACTTTCACAAGAAACGTTACGCGCAACATAATATAATTAAAATAAATATAACGTTTCACTTGACATTATCAAAACTAATAAAAGGACTAGGTCCAACCGCGTGGGGTTATAATAGCGTTCTAATTGTCGAAACTCTTGCATTTAAAGAAAGTATTATAGTGACAAAATCTAAGGAGTTTCGAAGCTCATTCTCGAAGATGAGAACCTTTGTGTTATTAACGCTTTTCAAGATACATGGCGAGTTCCATAGGAAATTTCAAACATTATCCTCAATGTTAAATTTGAAATGCGTTATTTTTTGCGTTTTCGAGAGCCGAACAAAGTCGCATATTTTATGGCAAATGTCGAACATTCTTGCCCTGCTATTTCGAGATGGTATAAAAGTAATTTGCTACCTCTTAGTCTCTTACATTTTTCATTTGCAAGGATACAATAGGTTAGTCTCATCCTCGAGGACCAATCTAATTTCTTAACCTTATAAAAAACAAGGTTCTGATATCATATTAAGAACTAAGCCAACCAAATGTTGAAGCGATTACTTTGACGCCTAAGATCGATTTTATTTTCTACTCCAATATATTTCAATTTTATTGGTTGTCGACGCTCCTAGTAAAATCAAAGATTACTAACACCACCTTAAGAAAACATATACGAGTACAAAGTACAAACTCAATTGAGCACTTATCAACTCAATAACAAACAAACAAACAAACAAAAACAGCAACCAAAAATCATCTTTTCATCTTAATACTCTGTTTATAAAATAAATAAAAAAAAAAAACAACATAAACCTCTAAAAATAAAAAAAACTAACAAAAAAAAACTTTAGATGACGAGAAGTGAAGAGAAGATGAAGAAAGCAATAATTGTAGGAGGGAGTATATCTGGGGTAGCGTGTGCACACGCGCTTACTGCTGCAGGTTGGCGCGTGGTGGTCATTGAGAAGTCAAGTGGGCCGACAACGGGTAGCCCAACAGGAGCAGGGCTGGGCCTGGACCCTTTGTCATGCAACATCATCAGTTCTTGGGTTGGTGGTTTCGGGCCTCTTCAACGGGCCACTTTACCACTCTCTATTGACCAGGTTACTTTAATTTTTCTTTTCTTTTTTCTTTCTTTTGTCAATGGTAAGAAGACGTAATTACATTGTAAATTTGTAATCTCAACTTGTTATGGTTGTATCAGGTGAATTGTTATCTATATTTTTTTAGTGTTTGCATGTAAGAGATTGTTTGTGACCGTATGAATTGTACGGATTAATGTTTATCGATTTATTAGAGATCATTAAAATATACTCCGTAGTAGATTACAAAAAATTAGAACAAAGGGATTATTATTATGGACTTTAATTTAAATTTGACGAGGGGATATGAAGTAAGTTTGAAGCAGATCTAGTAAAAGGTTGTTAAGAACTCGGCCTGATGAAAACAGTAAATGTCGCACTGGACCAATTATCCTTCGATCTACACCTGATGAATATGATTAATACTCTACAGAGTGTGATCTACACGAGCCGATTAGGAAGAGGCTAATGTTTCTTTAACGGGTGTACTTTGTTTAATTTGACATCGACTATAAAAATAACTAAAAACGACACGACACATTGCAATCCAAATTTCTATACAAGGGACAAGGGTCACTAGATATGTACTGTAAGATAGAACAAGTGAAGAAGACTATATGTTTAGGAGCAAAAATAAAAATGAAATTTACAAAAACACGCTAGAAGGAGGGCTTGAACCTCCGACCTTGTGGTTAACAGCCACACGCTCTAACCAACTGAGCTATTCCAGCTAATTGGTTACCATTTTTATGTTTTTTTATATTACATTTTGTTTAAAGTACATGTGAAGCTAAGTTGTTCAACGATAACATCTGAGAAATAGCAACTCACATCTAAAATCGTATTAATAAATTCACATGGAGGGCCTGGTTAGGCCAAACTGACTAAAAATCAGCATCGACTTGGCCTCTCGGGTATAAAATATAAAGAAAACGAGTCAAGTCTCAGGTCGTTAGTATTTTGATCTCGATCTGAGCCTGGTCCTTGCTAGAAAAGATTTTATGCAATCGCTTTGAAGGTCCGTTGTAATTTTGTTTTTGGCTTCGTTTATCCCTGATTTTTGTTATAATTTTTGTGTTCAAATATGTAGAACCAAACGACCACTACGCACAACAAAACGACAAAAATATTGACCAGAGACGAAGAGTTCAACTTTAGGGCAGCCCACTGGGCCGATCTTCACGGGCTTCTACTCAGACCGTTACACCCCGAAATTTTTATGTGGTCGCACCAGTTCCTTTCATTCCACATTTCCGATGACAAGAACTCCGTCACTGTTGAGGCCAAATCACTTCTAACCAGTGAAGTCGTACAAGTCGTAGGGGATTTGCTGGTCGCTGCGGATGGTTGCCTTTCCTCGATTCGAAGAACGTTCCTGCCTGGCCATAATTTAAGGTTTCTGTCTTCATCATGCATTTTCATTGCGCTAGTCGTTTTCTACCTGGAGTTTAGGTCAAATTCAGTCGAAAACAGGACATATTGTCACTAAAAGGCTGCGACGGAATATAGACATGGTCGATATTGTACGCGAAGTCGTTAACAAAGTGAAATTAACTCTGAACCCGCGACTTCAAAGGGAAACAAAGCAGCAGCACAGGTTTAACAATTAAGTTAACAGGTACGCAGGATACTGTGCATGGAGAGGAGTTTTTGATTTTTCGGGAGACGAGGAGTCGGACACCATCAAAGGAATCAGAAAGGTGTATCCAGATTTAGGGAAGTGCTTATACTTTGATCTCGGTCCAAAGACGCATTGCGTGTTCTATGAGCTTCTTAATCAGAGGATGAATTGGATTTGGTACATCAATCAGCCCGAACCACAAACTAAGGTGAAAACTACGTCATTTTTGATTAACACTTGTTTCGGACACAGTCCTAATATTAGGCGTAAAGACGTAAAGTTATGTTAATAAATGCCCTATATTTTGGAAATGTTTTGCAGGGTAACTCTCTGACCATGAAAGTGAGCAAGGAAATGATTAAGGCGATGCATGACGAGGCGGAGCAGTTCTGGGCTCCCGAGTTAGTTGCACTCATAAAAGCAACCGAAGAACCATTTCTAAATGTCATGTACGATTCTGATCCCCTCGACAAGATCGTCTTCGATAATGTCGTGCTGGTTGGAGACGCAGCACATCCGACAACTCCTCACTGTCTGAGAAGCACCAATATGTCAATACTCGACGCTGCAGTCCTAGGAAAGTGCCTCGAGAAATGGGGACAAAATGATGTGCAGTCTGCTCTTTCTGAGTATCAGTCGACTCGTTTACCTGTGGTTTCGAAGCAGGTTCTTCATTCTCGGAGAGTTGGTCGGATAAAGCAAGGTCTCGGCCTCCTTGACCGGGAACCATTTCATCCCGAGAAAGCCAGTTCTAAGGATTTCTGTGAAATCCAGCAGAAGAATGTTCCCTTTTTCGTCGACGTTCCTGGATTGCTGCTTAGTTAATGTCACACGACATTGTATTGGTGTTTGTTACGGTTGAAGAAACTCTGGTTGAATCATAGACGGAGTATTTATCTTTCGTTATTCGTTAATATCGTGATATGATCGGTATTCTCGACATATCTCATCATACAATATATATAAAGGTGTCTCTCTTAATAATTCTGTAGTTTTTATATGCAATCTAAATTGATTATAAAGATACCGACAAATTTATCTCGATCTTAGTCATCTTACAATTCGAGTATAACGTAGTACTCCAAAAACTATGATTTAGAGAATGAACATTACAATTCATTGTCGATCTTACAACATTGTTCACACTTGAACAAATGAACATCAAAGCAAAGCTCAAGAGATGAGAAATTAAGCTAAGTTAGCGGAACAAAGTGTAGAACGATTGAAGATGCAGTTTTCAGAAAAAGTTTTGCAAAACAATTGTGCATAATCATTTAATCAACTTAACAGTTTGAAGAGTTTTGCAGTTTATTCTCTAACAACCTTAGTTTTGTGAGAGACGGCAAAGGAGACTGCACAAAAGAGACTGTTGATAGTATCCCTCTCTTAGGATGCTAACATTTTTTCATGCTTGTTCCAGGTTGAGTCAGCTGAAATTTTGAACACATTCATGGCTAACCACATATGCTAACTACATAGTACGTACTGAAAATGTTTGTTAAGTGACAAGGGATATAGTATGTAGCAATGTAGAATAAATCATATTACAATAAGATACATGATACGAATTTTGATTAAACGCAACGGAATTAATCGAACCAAGGCAAAGCAACAGCCCTAAACGAGACAATTGCAAAAATCAAAACAGAAAAACAATGACTGATAGAGTGTTTGAGTGAATTAGACCTACAACTCACCAAACAAGTGATTGATTCCCAAGACCTATTGAGAAACAATCGAGTTAGTATTCAATCGCGTCGAAAACTAACTAAAAATTTGATCGAAACGCGTCGATCTGAGAACTCAATTGCTACAACAAAGCAATTAGGGTTTTTTCTAATTTACTTCAAATGATACGAATTTAGATCAGCGGAGCGGAAACTAATTGACAAAGGACGCAAACACAGATTATCGTCACCCAAAACACTTTCAAACTTCAAAATATCAATGCAAGTTTCAATCTTTCCATGGATTAAAACGATAAAACCAACAATTATAACGAGGGCAGGAACAAATCAATAGCAACAACGATTGAAACGACCTTAAAAGAACGAAAACCTGATCGTGAATAGTGACGTGAATAGTAGCACGTGAATAGTGCACTCCTGAATAGTAACAACAAATGAGTACGGGATATTTGATCGATCTAGACCTATAGATCGTTCAATGGTGATCAATTTCGCAAGACCTATTGCTAGTTGATCGAGTTAATACCTGAATCGCGTCAAGTAATAACAAGGCTGGAATGAACGTGTCGATCCGTGAACACAATTGCGCCAATGAGAGCAATTAGGTTTTCTGGTATTTTTTCCTCTTCTTAATTCATCAACCAGTGACTTATAGAATCAGAATACACGATTATATAATGCTTTACAATAGAGAAAACATAAGGAAATAAGGGAAAGCCCAAGAAAAACACTTATTCGTGAGCCCAAACGTTGACCGGGCTGGAGCGGACTTCATAGGACCGTAGCTCATTCAATACAGAGCCGTTGGAGATGAATAAGTATTCAATGGAAAGAACATCGAGTCCATGAACTTCTCCGTTTTGAATGACTTGAAAGCGTTAAGTAAATCTCAAGATATGAGCCAAACAAGTCAGACTTGTCTGTTGTAAAGCCGAGATTGCAATGATTCATTTGGGCTGATCATTCTCGGATCAATACAGAGTATTATTTTAGAAAGAATAATATTCCTTCCATTTCACTCTTTTAGCCCAATTTCCTTTTTTCGGCAATTTCAGTCATTTAGCCCCATTGCTATACTTGGTACGCTTTAATAATGAAAATCACATTTTTACCTCTATCAATATACTCATTTTACTAAAATACCAAATACTTTATCCTTTAAAATGGAACTCTGTAACACCCCGTGTTAATTTAAGCTAATTATAATTAGGAAATCAATAACTAATCATCCTCGCTCGCTGAATTTCCTAAAACAATACACTACAATCATTTTCGCACCTAAACTAAAACCATTTTGAATTACTTTGAATTTGAACTTTATGTTTACATTTTCAAACTCGATAAATCAAATGGAGAATCCTCGACAATTTTCTCAACGGCAAATTTTGGCACGCAAATCGAGGTCAAACATTGACTAAATGGCCAAGTCACCTAAATGTGATTAAGTCACCTAATCCTTTCTTAAATATAACTACTCATAATCCGAACCTAATTAAAGTAGCTTAAGCTTAATCATATTGATTATTACTAACACAACATATAATAATAATATCAAATTACTATTCCACTTTGATTTAACTAACACTTTCACTAAAACTCGATATATTGAGTTACACTAAGGCTAAAGCGATAAACTTTTGACGTTTGAGGATAATGATTTAATTCGATAACATTCAACGAAAAAAATATATATTTCGATCGAATAAAATTTTATTTCAAAGTTGCGAGACAAACTAGTACCCAAATTTTGTTTGAATTCGTTTTGAGGTTTATTCTCATTTTTATTTTCGATCTCACTTCTAAACATTATTTCAAGACTATATATTTCATTTCGGAACTTTTCACAGCGTCAGAATCGAAAATTTCAAAAACGAAAAATCGGGCCAAGTGACCCATGTTTGGCCGAGATTTTGAGCTTCACAAGCTCAACATTGTCTTCCTTTTTCCTTTTGCTTTTCCTACACAATTGTTTCCTTGTCTCAAGCATGCCTTCCTTCCTCTTACAAGCATGCCTTCCACTCTTACACACTAGTGTCCCCTTGTCTCAAGCATGCATGCATTTTCCTTACACAAGTTTACAAACTACTACTACTACACACACATATCACACGCACAAACCACCCAAAAAACACAAACACAACTCAAAAACTTCTAACTTATTTTCTCTCTAGTAAAACACAAACACAAGGAGTTAGTAAGCAACTTCATTTTCTTCCTTGGTTTCCATGGAAGATCATCATCTTCTTCCTCCTTATTTTCTTCTTAAAACTTTGATTTTCTTTCTCTAATTCACTTGAATACTTAAATCAAATGCTCCACCATTTATTTTTAGTACTCACTCCTTATCTTTACATGCAAATTAAAAATGAACATAAATCAAAATCACTTAAAATACAAACATCACCTAAACTAAAAACAATACTACACATAAAACTTTTAGTATAGTTTAACTAGCTTAAATAAATTACTAACTTGTGTATTTCATTTTTATGTACTCTCCTAATCAAAGACGAGGAGCAAGGTGGTGGAGTCGATCTTAGCCAATTCGATCATATCGTTGACCCCGACAACTGCTAATCTATTTCACTCATAACCTAACTAAGGTGCTTCCCGCACATTTATATGATAAGCGCCTCGAATTTGATTATGTGTTATTGTTTTTGATGCATGTATGGTTTTATTATATCACCTAGTATTCATATGTTAAATTAGGAGACAAAAATCGAAAAATAATATATTAGTAACATAAGGAAAACCCACGGCCACCCTTCATTTTTTTTAGTTCAATTTTTCGTTTTAATTTTTGTTAATTGCATGCTTAAAATACTCGTAATGAAATGAACATGAAAATATAATTAGTTTATGTTTAGGACTTAAAATGAATTTGTTATGAAATTTAAATGTGTTAATGTGTTTATGTGTGTTCTTGAACTTTTGTGTTATTCTTGTGTTTGAATGATTTTTACTTATGTGTGTTAATGTTTGTTTATGATTTTCACATATGTTAAATATATAAATGATATAAGGTAATTTAGTATTTGAATTAGAAGTATAAAAAATCAAAAATCAAAAATCATATACATACATACATACCCACGGCATTTTTGCCTTATTTGGACCAACTTTTAGTTTTAATTTTTCTAAATAACATATTATGATTAGTATAGTTAAATTAGACTTGTATGAAAAATTTGAGAAAAATATATAAACATATAAAAATTTGACTAAATAATGTTCATATTAAAAGAATTAAGATTCATCACACATTCATGTGTTCTTCACTTAGTTGATTAGTTTGATTCATAAATTTTATAAGTTTTAATTATTTGTTGTTTATGTTTACTAGTTTAAATCACTTTAGCATAAACTAAATAATTAGTATATAAAAACTTTAAGTTAAAAAAACCGATAAAATTAGAAAACGAAAATAAATGGTTATGTATGTTAGGCCACGGTTTTGGGGTCCAATTTAGACCTAAAATGAATTTGTCACGCTTTTATTTTTATCACTTAAGTAATTAAAATAGTTAAAGTAATGATTTATTAATAAAAACAACAAAAGAAATAAATAGCTAAATAAATAGAGGCTCACGGCTTTTGTGTTATTTTTGGGTCAATTTTGGTCAAAATGAATTTATCACTTAGTCACTAAAATTGATTTATAAGTAGGGTTATATTAGATATTATAATGAGCAGATTAATAAAAGAATCAACTAAACCGATAAAAATAAACGTTACACGTATTAAAATGAATGAAATCGAGTGCTACTACCTATGCTTAAATTTGGATGTGGACATACGGACTATTTAAAATGAACTACGACAACCTCGCTAAAAATGGAAACCGCTAAAAGATTAGTTAAGTATATGACTAAATAAAACCGAGTTTCACTTCTAAAATGTTATTTAAAATCACCAAGTACAAAATGAACTTAACAACTTTGACTTTAGAATTTTGTACTTAGAGTATATTAAGTTTTACTTCCGAAATCATTTTTCAAATCACTAAATACAAAACGAACCTAACAACTTTAAAACTAGAATTTTACACTTAGAAAATAAAAAGGCTTAGTTTTATTTTCTAAAATATCCTTAGTATAACAAAAAGGTATAAGAGTATAAAGATACTATGTATAAATAAAGTCAAATAATAAATACTAAAGTATAAAGAAAGTCAAATAAAAATACTAAAGTATAAAGAAAATAAAATAAAAATACTAAGTATAAAGAAAATAAAATAATAAATACTAAGTTTAAGAATACATATACGTATAAAATACGAATAAAATACGAAGTATAAAAATACGTACAAATACAGGAATACTTAAAATACGAATACGTATAAATACGAGGAATAGTAAATACGAGGAATAGTAAATACGATGAATAGTAAATACGATGAATAGTAAATACGATGAATAGTAAATACGGTGAATAGTAAAATAATGAATAGTGAAAAATATTTAAAATTTACGAACGGACTCAAAATAAATAATTAAGTTTTTCTATGTGTTCTGTTTTACCTGAAGAACTGTTGTTACTAAAATTTCATTATACAAGTTTGACGTTATATTTATGATACAAGTTTTTCATTATTGTTATTTATGAGCAAGAGAATGAGAAGTTAAGAAAACGAGTACTTGAATAAAAGACTAGGATTGTTCGCCATGTTGCGACTCTTGAAATTCGAAGTTAACGAGGTAGCTGTATATGGGGACTTGGGCTCCCTCCCAGAGTTGCCCAAGGCGATTAACAATCTTAAGATTTCTTTTCGGCGCGGAGTATCAACCTCAGGGATGGGGCATACTTGATATTACCGTGGGCCCATATAGCAGTAATTGGAAACGCCAACCCCATCCGGGGGTACCCGTCTCTGGTGATAGTCGAACTTTTTCGTCGGTGATACCTTTTGAATAGCGAATAAGTATGATCCTCGATAGGTAGTGTATGCATACATTAGACAAGGGATGTAGCCATCTTTATTACCTTAGATATCTTTAAGCTTTGGCAGTCATGTCCAAGTGATGTTGGCCCTGCCGGCTACTGCGCGGATTATGTCTGCATGCTTCCGCCTTACTAACGAAGATTCATTTGTTATCACATGTTGAATGCATTTCCTTGTTTGTTTGATGATTATTTGAATGACCTGGCTGAGTATTGGAGTACGATTTGTTGAGTATGATTAGTTGTGAGTGTGGTTGGTTATTTGATTGGTTTATACTCGTATTGAATCATCATGATCTCCTTATGTGTTCTAATTGCATACTTGCTACTTGTTTTCCTTGTTTATTTATTATTCATTATTTATCTCGCATATTGCTTTAGAAGCGCATGTATCGAAAGAGTGTGCTGGGAAAATGATGAGATGTTAATGCAGTACCCAGAGTCTTGACCGTTGATCTATCGAGGATCAAGGCCTTATTTTGCAATCTATTTTGAGAGAAATTGTAATATAAATACTGCTTTTAACCTTAAACTCTTATCATGAATATTGAGTTTGTAAGACGTTAACAGCTGGTTTGTAATATATAGACTTAATTAATTTTCCGCCTTAGTTTAATTAAAGACACGAAAAACCAGGTTATTCTGATTGGTATCGAGTCGTCTTTGACCGTGAATGACTTAAAGTTATCTCACATAGCGAGACGACACCTGGGCCAGACATTCATATCGTATGTCAGGCATAGACTTATAGGGTCAAATAATAAATTAGAAATCTCTAGACCGCTTAAAATAATAACTTAGATCAGTTTTAAAATGTGAGAAGGGTAGAATCTTAAGGACCGACCAAATAATAATGAACTAGTTAGATGAGCGGTAGAATCTTAACTTTACGATTCTTTACTTGCTATTTGCTCTATGGCTAACTCTAGTTTGACAAAGGCCCTTAGGATGACGTACTACAGTTTCTCCCGTAACAATCTACCACAACGTCCACCGATGATGCCACGAGATGCATATATATGTAGCCATTCCCACGTCATAGAGCAATACGTGGAAGCTAATGGGATCACGACGACCAGACCCTACCACACCAGGGGCATTGGCTTAGGCCTGACGCTGATTGAGAGCTTCCATCCGTACGACGAGTTTTGGACACCACTAGGATGGCAACTCCTCCTGGATTACGACCGATATATGGATCGCATGTGTCACCCCGACCCACTTCTGAGGGAGATGCAACCACCAGGGTGGATGGAGCACGAGGAACTACTTGAGAACCTGATGTATCAAGAATTAAGGCACGACTATCCTCCTTTGCCAGTTGAACTACTCCCAGTCTGGGAGAGGGATCTCCTATCAGGGAGACTCTTCAGGGTCGCAAATCATATTTAGGGTCTTTGGACTCCAGTTTGTAAAATATATGTACCGACTTTTAACCATCCTAAGAACGATCTTAATATCGTCTTCTTTTCCTACGGCTATGGATGTTATATTCGGATGTGACGTTTGGTGAACTTATGTATTATATTCCTTGAAATGTAATATTTTACCCATGTATATGTTTATATATATGGAGACGTTATGTTACTACCTAGTCATGTGCTTTTCTTAATTCATTATTTTAAAATTTTACATACATATTGTACTTCCAAATCTCATTTAAATTACCTTATCTAAATTGATTTCAGATGAGACTACCGTGCGGTTAAGTACTACGAATGGACACCAAAAGAGAAGGCCCGCAAGAAAGCCATCGAGGCCTACGCGCGACGTCAACAATTGAAGTCCTGGAAGAGATCACAGGACTCGAGCAATGCGGAAGTCGACTGGAAGACAAGGGCACTTAAGACTCCGTATATGGAACATCGAATTCCTGATCATCTCCGCCGATCCTCAGAATATACAGATGTGATCGAAGCGTTCATGCAGGGAAAACCTGAGACATTTGAGGGGACCAGTGGGACACTATACCCATGGATCAGGAGTATGAATGCGAGGTTCCTGGAACACTCCGTTAGAGAGGAATGGAAAACCTCCCTAGCAGCTGCGTGCCTTGACGAGGAGGCCAAAGCATGGTGGAGGCGACTACGCTCCCCAGCTATACTTGAGGGTGAGTACTACCTGAGCTGGGAGGATTTCAAACTTGGGTTGAGCGACATGACTTACGTTAAGTATAAGCATAGCTTAGGAGGAGGAGCATCGCTACTCGAAATTTGCTTAGGACTCAGGACTAAGCTTTTGTCATTCTCGATCTAATTTAATATCTCTTGAGAATGTATCTAAACTTTTGTGTTATTTTGCTGAACTTGTATCTAAGTTTCACCTTAGTTCATTTCATAGAGAATGTATTAGGGGGCTTTGTAACTTTTTGATGTAATCCTTTTACATTATCAATGAAATGTCTTTTACCTTGTCTTTTATTATGTGTCTATTTTGGAAACTACTCTATATTCATACAACTCAATATTTTTCAGAATGGATGCAAACAATATGGCTAACCCTAATTTCGCCCAACACTTTGCCGAGGAGGAGGCGAGAAGAAAAGGTTTTGAGGATGCTATTATGAAAATGGCACAGAATGTCCACCAATATCAGGGAGGTGGTAATAATCAATCTGCATTTGAGAAGTTCTCCAAACACCGACCCCAAACATATTCTGGCTCTGTCGACCCCACAGTCTTGACAGAGTGGATCGAAGAGATGGAAAAGTTGCTGGAACTGAGCAAGACACCACCGAACGAAATGGTGAACGTGGTAGCGTACTACCTGAAAGGAGAGGCAAATAGTTGGTGGCGCCTGATCAAAGCCCAATTTCCCCTAAGGCTCTATAACTGGAGTGAGTTTAAGACCTTGTTGGAAAACAAGTACTTTGGGGAAGAGTTGAAGTGGGAAAAAGAAGAAGAGTTCAGGAATCTAACCCAGGGTGAAATGTCCCTACAAGCTTACACAGAAAAATATCGTGAGTCGCCCAAGTTTGCTCCTAAGATATTGACTAGCGAGGAGGAACTCGCAACTCGTTACGCATTTGAGGCATGGACAATAACCCGAGGATAAACATGAGCGGATTAATTTGTAAGAACTTTGAAGCCTTCACGAAAGGCAACGCGTGTATCCGGGCACCCATCCGTAAGAAGGTCGAGGAGAAGAAGAAGAAAAAGACGTTCACGCCCCCTGTGGCGAGTGCCAGTTTTATCCATAAACCCATGTTTGGTCGCCCGGGTTATCAGAATCAAGACAACCGCAATAAGAACCAAGGCAAGACTCATTTCTACAACCGCAATACCACTCCTTACGTCGCAAAGAACAATCCACAAATTCCCGGACCTCCGGCTTATCAGGCAAATCAGTGTCGCTTCTGCCGACAACCGAGTCACCCGGGGAAGCGTTGTAATGGGGAACAGATCGTGTGCTACTTCTGTAAGGTAGTGGGACACAAGTCTAATGAGTGCCCAAAGAAGGGTACTGCTGCTAAAGCAAATACGGGACCACCGCCAGCAGTTAGGGTTCAGGGACGCGTGTATGTCCTGACCGAGTCTGAAGAGGGTACTGATGATATCATCGATGTTGACGTCATCACCGGTAAATTTTTGGTTAATGCGTACTGCTTTCATTTTGTTTGATACCGAGCATCTTTATCTTTTATATCCTCAAAATTTATCAAACAATCCAAACTCACAAACCCTGCACAAATCAGAACTAACATATCACTACCAGATGGTAAAAACATTCCTTGTTCTTCAAAATACAATAACGTAAAAATCTCGATTCACAACACAGAATTCCTGTCAGATCTTGTATTGTTTGACCTTCCCGAGTTCGATGTAATTCTGGGAATGAACTGGCTAGCTTGTCATAACGCAACATTTAAATGCCACGACCAGAAAATCACTTTGAAAACTAACCAAGGGAAGGAAGTGTCATACCAGAGTTTTAAAAGGAAAGGAGGAGTGAAGTTAGTATCTGTACTGAAACTTCAGAGTATGGAGAGGAAGGGGCACCAGGTGTATTTTTGCAACATTACTAAGGTCGAGGACACCCTACGCATTGAAGATATCCCAATCGTGAATGAATACCCCGATGTTTTTCCAGACGTATTACTGTGTATGCCTCGCACGAGATGTTGAATTCTCGATCGACCTCATCACCGCACGTCACCTATATCAAAGGCACCATACAGGATGGCGCCTGTCGAACTCCAAGAACTCAAGAAACAGTTGGAGGAGATGATTGAATTGGGATTCATAAGACCGAGTGTTTCACCTTGGGGTGCACCGGTACTCTTTGTAAAGAAGAAGGATGGGAGTATGAGGCTTTGCATTGACTACAGAGAACTGAACAAGGTGACAATCAAAAATCGTTATCCCTTGCCTAGGATAGACGATCTCTTTGACCAGCTCAAAGGAGCAGGAGTGTTCTCCAAGATTGACCTAAGGTCAGGATACCATCAGATTGCGGTCCGCAAAGAGGATATACAAAAGACTGCTTTCAGATCAAGGTACGGACATTACGAGTTCAAAGTAATGCCGTTCGGCCTTACCAACGCTCCAGCAGTATTTATGGACCAAATGAACAGGACCTTTCATGAATATCTCGACATCTGGCATTGATCGTGTTCATTGGCGACATCTGATCTACTCCAAGGATAAAGAAGAACACGCAGAGCACCTACACATTATCCTAAGCATCTTGAGAGACCATAAATGGTATGCCAAATTTTCAAAGTGTGAATTTTGGTTAGGCCAAGTGGCGTTCCTAGGCCATGTAATCTCCAAGGAGGGAGTAATGGTAGATCCAAAGAAAGATCAAGTCACAAAGAATGGATAGCACCAAAATCACTAAGTCGAAGCTTCCTAGGATTGGTGGCTATTATCGAGGGTTTGTTCCTGATTTCTCGAAGGTAGCCCGCCCAATGACCAAACTGCTACAAAAGGAATCAAAGTTCATATGGAGCGACGACTGTGAGAAAGCGTTTCAAGAACTAAAGACAAGGCTTACTACGGCCCCAGTTTTAACCTTGCCAACCGATGGGGATGAATATGAGGTGTACAGTGACGCATCACTAAATGGTTTGGGTTGCGTCTTGATGCAACAGGGGAAGGTAATAGCATACGCCTCCAGACAACTCAAGGTGCATGAAAAGAATTACCCAATTCACGACCTAGAACTTGCCGGTTGTGTTTGCACTAAAGATTTGGCGTCATTATCTCTACGGGTCGACATTAAGTTCTACACTGATCACAAGAGCTTGAAGTACATCTTCACCCAAAGAGATTTGAACATGAGGCAACGAAGATGGTTAGAATTGATCAAAGATTACAAGATTGAGTTACTTTACCACGTAGGAAAGGCTAATGTAATTCTTAGATGCACCGAGTCGTAAGACAATACACACTACGAACAACATTTGGGAGATTCCCTCAGATATCGTCCAGGATCTAAAAAGACTGAGCTTAGACCTGGTACAATCAGACGACACAGACCTAAATGCAATGGTGGTTGAACCAGAGTTATATCATGACATCCGAGTGCTACAATGGGAAGACCCGGCATTGTTGGAAATTAGGGAAAGAATTCCATCAGAAGGAACAGAAGGGTTTGAAGTTTACACTGACGGGAGTCTACGCTTCAATGGCAGGTGGTGCATACCTGATAATGAGAACTTGAAACGCAAAATCCTTGACGAAGCACATAGTACCCGCTACTCGGTACATCCTGGCTCAGACAAGATGTACAAGGACCTGAAGTTACGTTTCTGGTGGATAAGGATGAAGGCAGAGATCGCCGAGTACGTGGCTAGATGTATGATTTGCCAGAAGGTAAAATTTGAACACCAGAGACCAGGAGGACTACTCCAACCGTTGGAAATTCCTCGAGGGAAGTGGGATTCCATATCCATGGATTTTATCATGGGGTTACCAAGGACAGCAGGTGGCAAAGATGCGATATGGGTTATTGTAGATCGTCTAACTAAAGCAGCTCACTTCGTTCCGATCAAGGAGACTTGGGGATTGGAAGAAGCGCCAAAGCTACGAAAAGGAAATAATACGACTCCATGGCGTTCCCCTCGACATCATATCGCACGAGGACGCCAAGATTTACATCGCATTTACGGAAGAAATTGCAAGAGGCTTTGGGTAGTAAATTGAAAATGAGTACGGCGTTTCATCCAAAGAATCGACGGTCGACAGAGCGAACCATCCGTATCTCGGAAGACATGTTGAGGGCATGCACGATGGAATTCAACGTGAATCGGGAAAAGAGCTTACCTCTCGTTGAATTCTCATACAACAATAGCCATCATGCTAGTCTAGGTGTGCTCCTTTTGAGGCCTTGTATGGCGGGAAGTGTCGCGATCCGGTTTGTTGGGACGACGCTAGTGATAATGTGGAGTACGGGACCCAGGTTATACAAGATCAGATTGAACACATCAAGATCATCCGAGAACGACTACAAGCAGCTCAAGATCGACAGAAGAAGTATGCAAGCGAGCACCGTCGACCTATTGAGTTCAACAGTGGAGATAAGGTCTTCTTAAAGGTCTCACCCATGAAAGGGGTAAGACGCTTCGGACTAAAGGGGAAGCTTAGTCCAAAGTACATCGGACCCTATGAAGTACTTGAACGAATTGGCGAGGTGGCATACCGACTCGCCTTACCGCCAAACTTATCCAAGGTACACGATGTATTTCACGTATCTCAGCTCAGAAGATACAGAAGCGACCCGAGTCACATTGTTACGCCCGATGTGATCGCCATCGAGCCTAATATGCTTTACTCTGAGAAACCAGTGGAAATTCTCGCCAGAGAGACCAAGTTCTTACGACGCAAGTCGATACCTTTAGTCAAGGTTCTCTGGAGGGGACAGAAGACTGAACAAGCAACATGGGAGACCGAGGCGTCGATGAAGGAAAAGTACCCGGAGCTGTTTAGCACAGGTAACCTTAACCACCCAGAGTACTTTAAGTTTCGGGGACGAAACTTCTTTAAGGGGGGAGGATTGTAACACCCCGTGTTAATTTAAGCTAATTATAATTAGGAAATCAATAACTAATCATCCTCGCTCGCTGAATTTCCTAAAACAATACACTACAATCATTTTCGCACCTAAACTAAAACCATTTTGAATTACTTTGAATTTGAACTTTATGTTTACATTTTCAAACTCGATAAATCAAATGGAGAATCCTCGACAATTTTCTCAACGGCAAATTTTGGCACGCAAATCGAGGTCAAACATTGACTAAATGGCCAAGTCACCTAAATGTGATTAAGTCACCTAATCCTTTCTTAAATATAACTACTCATAATCCGAACCTAATTAAAGTAGCTTAAGCTTAATCATATTGATTATTACTAACACAACATATAATAATAATAATATCAAATTACTATTCCACTTTGATTTAACTAACACTTTCACTAAAACTCGATATATTGAGTTACACTAAGCCTAAACTGATAAACTTTTTGACGTTTGAGGATAATGATTTAATTCGATAACATTCAACGAAAAAAATATATATTTCGATCGAATAAAATTTTATTTCAAAGTTGCGAGACAAACTAGTACCCAAATTTTGTTTGAATTCGTTTTGAGGTTTATTCTCATTTTTATTTTCGATCTCACTTCTAAACATTATTTCAAGACTATATATTTCATTTCGGAACTTTTCAGACGCTGCAGAATCGAAAAATTTCAAAAACGAAAAATCGGGCCAAGTGACCCATGTTTGGCCGAGATTTTGAGCTTCACAAGCTCAACATTGTCTTCCTTTTTCCTTTTGCTTTTCCTACACAATTGTTTCCTTGTCTCAAGCATGCCTTCCTTCCTCTTACAAGCATGCCTTCCACTCTTACACACTAGTGTCCCCTTGTCTCAAGCATGCATGCATTTTCCTTACACAAGTTTACAAACTACTACTACTACTACACACACATATCACACGCACAAACCACCCAAAAAACACAAACACAACTCAAAAACTTCTAACTTATTTTCTCTCTAGTAAAACACAAACACAAGGAGTTAGTAAGCAACTTCATTTTCTTCCTTGGTTTCCATGGAAGATCATCATCTTCTTCCTCCTTATTTTCTTCTTAAAACTTTGATTTTCTTTCTCTAATTCACTTGAATACTTAAATCAAATGCTCCACCATTTATTTTTAGTACTCACTCCTTATCTTTACATGCAAATTAAAAATGAACATAAATCAAAATCACTTAAAATACAAACATCACCTAAACTAAAAACAATACTACACATAAAACTTTTAGTATAGTTTAACTAGCTTAAATAAATTACTAACTTGTGTATTTCATTTTTATGTACTCTCCTAATCAAAGACGAGGAGCAAGGTGGTGGAGTCGATCTTAGCCAATTCGATCATATCGTTGATCCCGACAACTGCTAAGCTACTTCACTCATAACCTAACTAAGGGGCTTCAGCACATTTATATGATAAGCGCCTCGAATTTGATTATGTGTTATTGTTTTTGATGCATGTATGGTTTTATTATATCACCTAGTATTCATATGTTAAATTAGGAGACAAAAATCGAAAAATAATATATTAGTAACATAAGGAAAACCCACGGCCACCCTTCATTTTTTTAGTCCAATTTTTCGTTTTATTTTTTGTTAATTGCATGCTTAAAATACTCGTAATGAAATGAACATGAAAATATAATTAGTTTATGTTTAGGACTTAAAATGAATTTGTTATGAAATTTAAATGTGTTAATGTGTTTATGTGTGTTCTTGAACTTTTGTGTTATTCTTGTGTTTGAATGATTTTTACTTATGTGTGTTAATGTTTGTTTATGATTTTCACATATGTTAAATATATAAATGATATAAGGTAATTTAGTATTTGAATTAGAAGTATAAAAAATCAAAAATCAAAAATCATATACATACATACATACCCACGGCATTTTTGCCTTATTTGGACCAACTTTTAGTTTTAATTTTTCTAAATAACATATTATGATTAGTATAGTTAAATTAGACTTGTATGAAAAATTTGAGAAAAATATATAAACATATAAAAATTTGACTAAATAATGTTCATATTAAAAGAATTAAGATTCATCACACATTCATGTGTTCTTCACTTAGTTGATTAGTTTGATTCATAAATTTTATAAGTTTTAATTATTTGTTGTTTATGTTTACTAGTTTAAATCACTTTAGCATAAACTAAATAATTAGTATATAAAAACTTTAAGTTAAAAAAACCGATAAAATTAGAAAACGAAAATAAATGGTTATGTATGTTAGGCCACGGTTTTGGGGTCCAATTTAGACCTAAAATGAATTTGTCACGTTTTATTTTTATCACTTAAGTAATTAAAATAGTTAAAGTAATGATTTATTAATAAAAACAACAAAAGAAATAAATAGCTAAATAAATAGAGGCTCACGGCTTTTGTGTTATTTTTGGGTCAATTTTGGTCAAAATGAATTTATCACTTAGTCACTAAAATTGATTTATAAGTAGGGTTATATTAGATATTATAATGAACCGTTAATAAAAAGAATCAACTAAACCGATAAAAATAAACGTTACACGTATTAAAATGAATGAAATCGAGTGCTACTACCTATGCTTAAATTTGGATGTGGACATACGGACTATTTAAAATGAACTACGACAACCTCGCTAAAAATGGAAACCGCTAAAAGATTAGTTAAGTATATGACTAAATAAAACCGAGTTTCACTTCTAAAATGTTATTTAAAATCACCAAGTACAAAATGAACTTAACAACTTTGACTTTAGAATTTTGTACTTAGAGTATATTAAGTTTTACTTCCGAAATCATTTTTCAAATCACTAAATACAAAACGAACCTAACAACTTTAAAACTAGAATTTTACACTTAGAAAATAAAAAGGCTTAGTTTTATTTTCTAAAATATCCTTAGTATAACAAAAAGGTATAAGAGTATAAAGATACTATGTATAAATAAAGTCAAATAATAAATACTAAAGTATAAAGAAAGTCAAATAAAAATACTAAAGTATAAAGAAAATAAAATAAAAATACTAAGTATAAAGAAAATAAAATAATAAATACTAAGTTTAAGAATACATATACGTATAAAATACGAATAAAATACGAAGTATAAAAATACGTACAAATACGGAATACGAAAATACGAATACGTATAAATACGAGGAATAGTAAATACGAGGAATAGTAAATACGATGAATAGTAAATACGATGAATAGTAAATACGATGAATAGTAAATACGGTGAATAGTAAAATAATGAATAGTGAAAAATATTTAAAATTTACGAACGGACTCAAAATAAATAATTAAGTTTTTCTATGTGTTCTGTTTTACCTGAAGAACTGTTGTTACTAAAATTTCATTATACAAGTTTGACGTTATATTTATGATACAAGTTTTTCATTATTGTTATTTATGAGCAAGAGAATGAGAAGTTAAGAAAACGAGTACTTGAATAAAAGACTAGGATTGTTCGCCATGTTGCGACTCTTGAAATTCGAAGTTAACGAGGTAGCTGTATATGGGGACTTGGGCTTCCTCCCAGAGTAGCCCAAGGCGATTAACAATCTTAAGATTTCTTTTAGCGTGAGTATCAACCTCGGGGATGGGGCATACTTGATATTACCGTGGGCCCATATAGCAAGAATTGGAACGCATGACCCCATCCGGGGGTACCCGTCTCTGGTGATAGTCGAACTTTTTCGTCGGTGATACCTTTTGAATAGCGAATAAGTATGATCCTCGATAGGTAGTGTATGCATACATTAGACAAGGGATGTAGCCATCTTTATTACCTTAGATATCTTTAAGCCTGGCAGTCATGTCCAAGTGATGTTGGCCTTACGGCCATCGCGCGGATTATGTCTGCATGCTTAGCTTTACTAACGAAGATTCATTTGTTATCACATGTTGAATGCATTTCCTTGTTTGTTTGATGATTATTTGAATGACCTGGCTGAGTATTGGAGTACGATTTGTTGAGTATGATTAGTTGTGAGTGTGGTTGGTTATTTGATTGGTTTATACTCGTATTGAATCATCATGATCTCCTTATGTGTTCTAATTGCATACTTGCTACTTGTTTTCCTTGTTTATTTATTATTCATTATTTATACTGCATATTGCTTTAGAAACTGCATGTATCGAAAGAGTGTGCGGGAAAATGATGAGATGTTAATGCAGGTACCCCGAGTCTTGACCGTTGATCTATCAGGGGATTGAAGGCCTTATTTTGCAATCTATTTTGAGAGAAATTGTAATATAAATACTCTGTTTTAACCTTAAACTCTTATCATGAATATTGAGTTTGTAAGACGTTAACAGCTGGTTTGTAATATATAGACTTAATTAATTTTCCGCCTTAGTTTAATTAAAGTCACGAAAAACCAGGTTGTTCTGATTGGTATCGAGTCATCTTGCGACCGTGAATGACTTAAAGTTATCTCACATAGCGAGACGACACCTGGGCCAGACATTCATATCGTATGTCAGGCATAGACTTATAGGGTCAAATAATAAATTAGAAATCTCTAGACCGCTTAAAATAATAACTTAGATCAGTTTTAAAATGTGAGAAGGGTAGAATCTTAAGGACCGACCAAATAATAATGAACTAGTTAGATGAGCGGTAGAATCTTAACTTTACGATTCTTTACTTGCTATTTGCTCTATGGCTAACTCTAGTTTGACAAAGGCCCTTAGGATGACGTACTACAGTTTCTCCCGTAACAATCTACCACAACGTCCACCGATGATGCCACGAGATGCATATATATGTAGCCATTCCCACGTCATAGAGCAATACGTGGAAGCTAATGGGATCAGGACGCCCAGCCCCTACCACACCAGGGGCATTGGCTTAGGCCTGACGCTGATTGAGAGCTTCCATCCGTACGACGAGTTTTGGACACCACTAGGATGGCAACTCCTCCTGGATTACGACCGATATATGGATCGCATGTGTCACCCCGACCCACTTCTGAGGGAGATGCAACCACCAGGGTGGATGGAGCACGAGGTACTACATGAGAACCTGATGTATCAAGAATTAAGGCACGACTATCCTCCTTTGCCAGTTGAACTACTCCCAGTCTGGGAGAGGGATCTCCTATCAGGGAGACTCTTCAGGGTCGCAAATCATATTTAGGGTCTTTGGACTCCAGTTTGTAAAATATATGTACCGACTTTTAACCATCCTAAGAACGATCTTAATATCGTCTTCTTTTCCTACGGCTATGGATGTTATATTCGGATGTGACGTTTGGTGAACTTATGTATTATATTCCTTGAAATGTAATATTTTACCCATGTATATGTTTATATATATGGAGACGTTATGTTACTACCTAGTCATGTGCTTTTCTTAATTCATTATTTTAAAATTTTACATACATATTGTACTTCCAAATCTCATTTAAATTACCTTATCTAAATTGATTTCAGATGAGACTACCGTGCGGTAAGAAGTACTCTGAATGGACACCAAAAGAGAAGGCCCGCAAGAAAGCCATCGAGGCTCACGCAGCGACGTCAACAATTGAAGTCCTGGAAGAGATCACAGGACTCGAGCAATGCGGAAGTCGACTGGAAGACAAGGGCACTTAAGACTCCGTATATGGAACATCGAATTCCTGATCATCTCCGCCGATCCTCAGAATATACAGATGTGATCGAAGCGTTCATGCAGGGAAAACCTGAGACATTTGAGGGGACCAGTGGGACACTATACCCATGGATCAGGAGTATGAATGCGAGGTTCCTGGAACACTCCGTTAGAGAGGAATGGAAAACCTCCCTAGCAGCTGCGTGCCTTGACGAGGAGGCCAAAGCATGGTGGAGGCGACTACGCTCCCCAGCTATACTTGAGGGTGAGTACTACCTGAGCTGGGAGGATTTCAAACTTGGGTTGAGCGACATGACTTACGCTGTTAAGTATAAGCATAGCTTCGCGGAGGAGGAGCATCGCTACTCGAAATTTGCTTAGGACCTAGGACTAAGCTTTTGTCATTCTCGATCTAATTTAATATCTCTTGAGAATGTATCTAAACTTTTGTGTTATTTTGCTGAACTTGTATCTAAGTTTCACCTTAGTTCATTTCATAGAGAATGTATTAGGGGGCTTTGTAACTTTTTGATGTAATCCTTTTACATTATCAATGAAATGTCTTTTACCTTGTCTTTTATTATGTGTCTATTTTGGAAACTACTCTATATTCATACAACTCAATATTTTTCAGAATGGATGCAAACAATATGGCTAACCCTAATTTCGCCCAACACTTTGCCGAGGAGGAGGCGAGAAGAAAAGGTTTTGAGGATGCTATTATGAAAATGGCACAGAATGTCCACCAATACCAGGGAGGTGGTAATAATCAATCTGCATTTGAGAAGTTCTCCAAACACCGACCCCAAACATATTCTGGCTCTGTCGACCCCACAGTCTTGGCCAGTGGATCGAAGAGAGGGAAAAGTTGCTGGAACTGAGCAAGACACCACCGAACGAAATGGTGAACGTGGTAGCGTACTACCTGAAAGGGGAGGCAAATAGTTGGTGGCGCCTGATCAAAGCCCAATTTCCCCTAAGGCTCTATAACTGGAGTGAGTTTAAGACCTTGTTGGAAAACAAGTACTTTGGGGAAGAGTTGAAGTGGGAAAAAGAAGAAGAGTTCAGGAATCTAACCCAGGGTGAAATGTCCCTACAAGCTTACACAGAAAAATATCAGGAGTCGCCCAAGTTTGCTCCTAAGATATTGACTAGCGAGGAGGAACTCGCAACTCGTTACGCATTTGAGGCATGGACAATAACCTGAGGATAAACATGAGCGGATTCTACTGTAAGAACTTTGAAGCCTCTGAAAAGGCAACGTGTATCCGGGCACCCATCCGAAGAGAAGGCGAGGAGAAGAAGAAGAAAGACGTTCACGCCCGCGTGGCGAGTGCGCTTTATCCATAAACCCATGTTTGGTCGCCCGGGTTATCAGAATCAAGACAACCGCAATAAGAACCAAGGCAAGACTCATTTCTACAACCGCAATACCACTCCTTACGTCGCAAAGAACAATCCACAAATTCCCGGACCTCCGGCTTATCGAACAAATCGGTGTAAACCTGACAACCGAGTCACCCGGGAAGCGTTGTAATGGGGAGCAGATCGTGTGCTATACTGTAAGGTAGTGGGACACAAGTCTAATGAGTGCCCAAAGAAGAGATGCCGCTAAAGCAAATCACGGGACCACCGCCAGCAGTTAGGGTTGAGGACGGCGTGTATGTCTGACCGAAGTGCGAAGAGGGTAGTGATGATATCATCGATGTTGACGTCATCACCGGTAAATTTTTGGTTAATTACGTACTGCTTTCATTTTGTTTGATACCGAGCATCTTTATCTTTTATATCCTCAAAATTTATCAAACAATCCAAACTCACAAACCCCGCACAAATCGAACTAACATATCACTACCAGATGGTAAAAACATTCCTTGTTCTTCAAAATACAATAACGTAAAAATCTCGATTCACAACACGTAATTCTGTCCGATCTTGTATTGTTTGACCTTCCCGAGTTCGATGTAATTCGGGAATGAATCGCTAGCTTGTCATAACGCAACATTTAAATGCCACGACCAGAAAATCACTTTGAAAACTAACCAAGGGAAGGAAGTGTCATACGAGTTTTAAAAGGAAAGGAGGAGTGAAGTTAGTATACATCTTGAAACTTGAGTATGGAGAGGAAGGGGCACGGTGTATTTTTGCAACATTACTAAGGTCGAGGACACCCTACGCATTGAAGATATCCCAATCGTGAATGAATACCCGATGTTTTTCAGACGTATTACAGGTATGCCTCGCACGAGATGTTGAATTCTCGATCGACCTCATACCGCACGTCACCTATATCAAAGGCACCATCTGAGGATGGCGCTGTCGAACTCCAAGAACTCAAGAAGCAGTTGGAGGAGATGATTGAATTGGGATTCATAAGACCGAGTGTTTCACCTTGGGTGCACCTGCTCTTTGTAAAGAAGAAGGATGGGAGTATGAGGCTTTGCATTGACTACAGAGAATCGAACAAGGTGACAATCAAAAATCGTTATCCCTTGCCTAGGATAGGCGATCTCTTTGACCCGGCTCAAAGGAGCGGAGTGTTCTCCAAGATTGACCTAAGGTCGAGGATACCATCAGTTGCGGTCCGCAAGAGGATATACAAAAGACTGCCTGGATCAAGGTACGGACATTACGAGTTCAAAGTAATGCCGTTCGCCTTACCAACGCTCGGCAGTATTTATGGACCAAATGAACAGGACCTTTCATGAATATCTCGACATCTGCGTGATCGTGTTCATTGACGACATCCTGATCTACTCCAAGGATAAAGAAGAACACGCAGAGCACCTACACATTATCCTAAGCATCTTGAGAGACCATAAATGGTATGCCAAATTTTCAAAGTGTGAATTTTGGTTAGGCCAGAGTGGCGTTCTAGGCCATGTAATCTCCAAGGATGGAGTAATGGTAGATCCAAAGAAAGATCAAGTTTGTCAAAGAATGGATAGCACCAAAAGCGATCCACTAAGTCGAAGCTTCCTAGGATTGGTGGCTATTATTATCTGTTTGTTCTGATTTCTCGAAGGTAGCCCGCCCAATGACCAAACTGCTACAAAAGGAATCAAAGTTCATATGGAGCGACGACTGTGAGAAAGCGTTTCAAGAACTAAAGACAAGGCTTACTACGGCCCCAGTTTTAACCTTGCCAACCGATGGGGATGAATATGAGGTGTACAGTGACGCATCACTAAATGGTTTGGGTTGCGTCTTGATGCAACAGGGGAAGGTAATAGCATACGCATCCAGACAACTTAAGGTGCATGAAAAGAATTACCCAATTCACGACCTAGAACTTGCCGCGGTTGTGTTTGCACTAAAGATTTGGCGTCATTATCTCTACGGGGTCAGCATTAAGTTCTACACTGATCACAAGAGCTTGAAGTACATCTTCACCCAAAGAGATTTGAACATGAGGCAACGAAGATGGTTAGAATTGATCAAAGATTACAAGATTGAGTTACTTTACCACGAGGGAAAGGCTAATGTAGTTGCCGATGCACTGAGTCGTAAGACAATACACACTCTGAACAACATTTGGGAGATTCCCTCAGATATCGTCCAGGATCTAAAAAGACTGAGCTTAGACCTGGTACAATCAGATGACACAGACCTAAATGCAATGGTGGTTGAACCAGAGTTATATCATGACATCCGAGTGCTACAATGGGAAGACCCGGCATTGTTGGAAATTAGGGAAAGAATTCCATCAGAAGGAACAGAAGGGTTTGAAGTTTACACTGACGGGAGTCTACGCTTTCAATGGCAGGTGGTGCATACCTGATAATGAGAACTTGAAACGCAAAATCCTTGACGAAGCACATAGTACCCGCTACTCGGTACATCCTGGCTCAGACAAGATGTACAAGGACCTGAAGTTACGTTTCTGGTGGATAAGGATGAAGGCGAGAGATCGTAGCACGTGGCTAGGTGTATGATTTGCCAGAAGGTAAAATTTGAACACCAGAGACCAGGAGGACTACTCCAACCGTTGGAAATTCCTCGAGGGAAGTGGGATTCCATATCCATGGATTTTATCATGGGGTTACCAAGGACAGCAGGTGGCAAAGATGCGATATGGGTTATTGTAGATCGTCTAACTAAAGCGGCTCGCCGTTCAGATCAAGGAGACTTGGGGATTGGAAGAAGCGGCCAAAGCTTACGAAAAGGAAATATACGACTCCATGGCGTTCCCCTCGACATCATATCAGACAGGGACGCAAGATTTACATCGCATTTCTGGAAGAAATTGCAAGAGGCTTTGGGTAGTAAATTGAAAATGAGTACGGCGTTTCATCCAAAGAATCGACGGTCAGACAGGCGAACCATCCGTATTAATCGGAAGACATGTTGAGGGCATGCACGATGGAATTCAACGTGAACTGGGAAAAGAGCTTACCTCTCGTTGAATTCTCATACAACAATAGCCATCATGCTAGTCTAGGGTGTGCTCCTTTTGAGGCACTGTATGGCAGGAAGTGTCGCAGTCCGGTTTGTTGGGACGACGCTAGTGATAATGTGGGTACGGGACCCCAGGTTATACAAGATCAGATTGAACACATCAAGATCATCCGAGAACGACTACAAGCAGCTCAAGATCGACAGAAGAAGTATGCAAACGAGCACCGTCGACCTATTGAGTTCAACAGTGGAGATAAGGTCTTCTTAAAGGTCTCACCCATGAAAGGGGTAAGACGCTTCGGACTAAAGGGGAAGCTTAGTCCAAAGTACATCGGACCCTATGAAGTACTTGAACGAATTGGCGAGGTGGCATACCGACTCGCCTTACCGCCAAACTTATCCAAGGTACACGATGTATTTCACGTATCTCAGCTCAGAAGATACAGAAGCGACCCGAGTCACATTGTTACGCCCGATGTGATCGCCATCGAGCCTAATATGCTTTACTCTGAGAAACCGGTGGAAATTCTCGCTTGAAGAGACCAAGTTCTTACGACGCAAGTCGATACCTTTAGTCAAGGTTCTCTGGAGGGGACAGAAGACTGAACAAGCAACATGGGAGACCGAGGCGTCGATGAAGGAAAAGTACCCGGAGCTGTTTAGCACAGGTAACCTTAACCACCCAGAGTACTTTAAGTTTCGGGGACGAAACTTCTTTAAGGGGAGGATCAGAACACCGTGTTAATTTAAGCTAATTATAATTAGGAAATCAATAACTAATCATCCTCGCTCGCTGAATTTCCTAAAACAATACACTACAATCATTTTCGCACCTAAACTAAAACCATTTTGAATTACTTTGAATTTGAACTTTATGTTTACATTTTCAAACTCGATAAATCAAATGGAGAATCCTCGACAATTTTCTCAACGGCAAATTTTGGCACGCAAATCGAGGTCAAACATTGACTAAATGGCCAAGTCACCTAAATGTGATTAAGTCACCTAATCCTTTCTTAAATATAACTACTCATAATCCGAACCTAATTAAAGTAGCTTAAGCTTAATCATATTGATTATTACTAACACAACATATAATAATAATATCAAATTACTATTCCACTTTGATTTAACTAACACTTTCACTAAAACTCGATATATTGAGTTACACTAAGCCTAAACTGATAAACTTTTTGACGTTTGAGGATAATGATTTAATTCGATAACATTCAACGAAAAAAATATATATTTCGATCGAATAAAATTTTATTTCAAAGTTGCGAGACAAACTAGTACCCAAATTTTGTTTGAATTCGTTTTGAGGTTTATTCTCATTTTTATTTTCGATCTCACTTCTAAACATTATTTCAAGACTATATATTTCATTTGAACTTTTCACAGACGCCAGAAATCGAAAATTTCAAAAGCAAAAATCGGGCCAAGTGACCCATGTTTGGTGAGATTTTGAGCTTCACAAGCTCAACATTGTCTTCCTTTTTCCTTTTGCTTTTCCTACACAATTGTTTCCTTGTCTCAAGCATGCCTTCCTTCCTCTTACAAGCATGCCTTCCACTCTTACACACTAGTGTCCCCTTGTCTCAAGCATGCATGCATTTTCCTTACACAAGTTTACAAACTACTACTACTACACACACATATCACACGCACAAACCACCCAAAAAACACAAACACAACTCAAAAACTTCTAACTTATTTTCTCTCTAGTAAAACACAAACACAAGGAGTTAGTAAGCAACTTCATTTTCTTCCTTGGTTTCCATGGAAGATCATCATCTTCTTCCTCCTTATTTTCTTCTTAAAACTTTGATTTTCTTTCTCTAATTCACTTGAATACTTAAATCAAATGCTCCACCATTTATTTTTAGTACTCACTCCTTATCTTTACATGCAAATTAAAAATGAACATAAATCAAAATCACTTAAAATACAAACATCACCTAAACTAAAAACAATACTACACATAAAACTTTTAGTATAGTTTAACTAGCTTAAATAAATTACTAACTTGTGTATTTCATTTTTATGTACTCTCCTAATCAAAGACGAGGAGCAAGGTGGTGGAGTCGATCTTAGCCAATTCGATCATATCGTTGATCCCGACAACTGCTAATCTATTTCACTCATAACCTAACTAAGGTGCTTCCCGCACATTTATATGATAAGCGCCTCGAATTTGATTATGTGTTATTGTTTTTGATGCATGTATGGTTTTATTATATCACCTAGTATTCATATGTTAAATTAGGAGACAAAAATCGAAAAATAATATATTAGTAACATAAGGAAAACCCACGGCCACCCTTCATTTTTTTTAGTTCAATTTTTCGTTTTAATTTTTGTTAATTGCATGCTTAAAATACTCGTAATGAAATGAACATGAAAATATAATTAGTTTATGTTTAGGACTTAAAATGAATTTGTTATGAAATTTAAATGTGTTAATGTGTTTATGTGTGTTCTTGAACTTTTGTGTTATTCTTGTGTTTGAATGATTTTTACTTATGTGTGTTAATGTTTGTTTATGATTTTCACATATGTTAAATATATAAATGATATAAGGTAATTTAGTATTTGAATTAGAAGTATAAAAAATCAAAAATCAAAAATCATATACATACATACATACCCACGGCATTTTTGCCTTATTTGGACCAACTTTTAGTTTTAATTTTTCTAAATAACATATTATGATTAGTATAGTTAAATTAGACTTGTATGAAAAATTTGAGAAAAATATATAAACATATAAAAATTTGACTAAATAATGTTCATATTAAAAGAATTAAGATTCATCACACATTCATGTGTTCTTCACTTAGTTGATTAGTTTGATTCATAAATTTTATAAGTTTTAATTATTTGTTGTTTATGTTTACTAGTTTAAATCACTTTAGCATAAACTAAATAATTAGTATATAAAAACTTTAAGTTAAAAAAACCGATAAAATTAGAAAACGAAAATAAATGGTTATGTATGTTAGGCCACGGTTTTGGGGTCCAATTTAGACCTAAAATGAATTTGTCACGTTTTATTTTTATCACTTAAGTAATTAAAATAGTTAAAGTAATGATTTATTAATAAAAACAACAAAAGAAATAAATAGCTAAATAAATAGAGGCTCACGGCTTTTGTGTTATTTTTGGGTCAATTTTGGTCAAAATGAATTTATCACTTAGTCACTAAAATTGATTTATAAGTAGGGTTATATTAGATATTATAATGAGCAGATTAATAAAAAGAATCAACTAAACCGATAAAAATAAACGTTACACGTATTAAAATGAATGAAATCGAGTGCTACTACCTATGCTTAAATTTGGATGTGGACATACGGACTATTTAAAATGAACTACGACAACCTCGCTAAAAATGGAAACCGCTAAAAGATTAGTTAAGTATATGACTAAATAAAACCGAGTTTCACTTCTAAAATGTTATTTAAAATCACCAAGTACAAAATGAACTTAACAACTTTGACTTTAGAATTTTGTACTTAGAGTATATTAAGTTTTACTTCCGAAATCATTTTTCAAATCACTAAATACAAAATGAAACCTAACAACTTTAAAACTAGAATTTTACACTTAGAAAATAAAAAGGCTTAGTTTTATTTTCTAAAATATCCTTAGTATAACAAAAAGGTATAAGAGTATAAAGATACTATGTATAAATAAAGTCAAATAATAAATACTAAAGTATAAAGAAAGTCAAATAAAAATACTAAAGTATAAAGAAAATAAAATAAAAATACTAAGTATAAAGAAAATAAAATAATAAATACTAAGTTTAAGAATACATATACGTATAAAATACGAATAAAATACGAAGTATAAAAATACGTACAAATACGGAATACGAAAATACGAATACGTATAAATACGAGGAATAGTAAATACGAGGAATAGTAAATACGATGAATAGTAAATACGATGAATAGTAAATACGATGAATAGTAAATACGGTGAATAGTAAAATAATGAATAGTGAAAAATATTTAAAATTCTGAACGGACTCAAAATAAATAATTAAGTTTTTCATTGTGTTCTGTTTTACCTGAAGATCTGTTGTTACTAAAATTTCATTATACAAGTTTGACGTTATATTTATGATACAAGTTTTTCATTATTGTTATTTATGAGCAAGAGAATGAGAAGTTAAGAAAACGAGTACTTGAATAAAAGACTAGGATTGTTCGCCATGTTGCGACTCTTGAAATTCGAAGTTAACGAGGTAGCTGTATATGGGGACTTGGGCTCCCTCCCAGAGTTGCCCAAGGCGATTAACAATCTTAAGATTTCTTTTGGTAGCGAGTATCAACCTCGGGGATGGGGCATACTTGATATTACCAGTGGGCCCATATAGCGATAATTGGAAACGCATGACCCATCAGAGTGCGATCTCTGGTGATAGTCGAACTTTTTCGTCGGTGATACCTTTTGAATAGCGAATAAGTATGATCCTCGATAGGTAGTGTATGCATACATTAGACAAGGGATGTAGCCATCTTTATTACCTTAGATATCTTTAAGCCTGGCAGTCATGTCCAAGTGATGTTGGCCCTGCCGGCTACTGCGCGGATTATGTCTGCATGCTTCCGCCTTACTAACGAAGATTCATTTGTTATCACATGTTGAATGCATTTCCTTGTTTGTTTGATGATTATTTGAATGACCTGGCTGAGTATTGGAGTACGATTTGTTGAGTATGATTAGTTGTGAGTGTGGTTGGTTATTTGATTGGTTTATACTCGTATTGAATCATCATGATCTCCTTATGTGTTCTAATTGCATACTTGCTACTTGTTTTCCTTGTTTATTTATTATTCATTATTTATACTGCATATTGCTTTAGAAACTGCATGTATCGAAAGAGTGTGCGGGAAAATGATGAGATGTTAATGCAGGTACCCCGAGTCTTGACCGTTGATCTATCAGGGGATTGAAGGCCTTATTTTGCAATCTATTTTGAGAGAAATTGTAATATAAATACTCTGTTTTAACCTTAAACTCTTATCATGAATATTGAGTTTGTAAGACGTTAACCGCTGGTTTGTAATATATAGACTTAATTAATTTTCCGCCTTAGTTTAATTAAAGTCACGAAAAACCAGGTTGTTACAAACTCACTTAACTAAAATACCAACAATACCCTTAACTTTTTCACATTCCTTAAATTTTGTTCGATACATCTATGGGGCCATCTCATTGAAATGAAGGGAGTATATGATAGTTGAAATTAGTATCAAGCCTACAGCAGAAAATAAAAATAATTCTCAAGAATGCTACGTAATCACATTCACACTGTAAATAAGGAAATATGATCTTCTGTATCTTTGTCTTGTAAAAGAAGTCTTGTATCTAACCCTAGTTAGTCTAACCTTCAATAGTGTATATATACAACACTTGTATATTCAGTATAAATAAGATGTTATGTATTCACATCTGTAAAATGGTGAGCATGGAGCTTCAATGGTGATTTGTGACGCCATTGATGAAGATTAGTGAGCTTGAAGATGATGAATTTCAGAGAAAATTATGGAGAACAAAAGCTAAATAAAAGTTGTGATTATATTGAATAATATTCATTATGTACAAGAGATGGAGCCTATTTATAGAGTATGTACAAAGCTTTAACAACCTAACAACTGCTCTAACAAACTCGTAACAGAATTTAGGAGTTAGTTATAACAGAATGTAAAGTTGTTACAATAGCAGAGCATAACAAAAACAGAGCATGAAGAAACGGAGCGTGAGCGCGCGTGTGTGTGGTGACTTTGCTGTGCTGTCACTCATCATCATTTCTACAACATCTTACACACCAAGTCAGCAATTAATAATAAACTTATTATCTCATTATGCATTAAGGGATTGAGGGATATAAAAAAAAGAGGACTCCAATTTTCGTTGTTTGGTTATCATATGAGCGTCTAGGTTCGTTGCACGGACACTTCTATTTTTTGGCGTTCCCGAGTCAGACACCGTGTCGAACACGGACACACGTAGGACACACCTCCAAACGTGTCGAACACGCGTCGAACCATGTCCTCGGTTTATTTTTTAAATTAGACATGTCGGACACAACCCAATTAATTTGGACACGGCCCGTGTCTAACGGACACCCCAAAATACTAACTTTATCATTTATAAAGATGACAAAATTGAAAAAAATTCCAAAAAAGCACGATAGTCACATTGTCAATAACGAAAGTGTCACTTATCTTCTCCTCTTCTCACTTCTTTCATTCTATCGTCCACCACCCTTCAACGCCAGCGGCCGCCTCCGACCGCCGCCCATAAACAAGTATATATTTACGTATTGATTGTTTTTTATGACTTTGTGAGTTATAATTCTTATAAATGATCACAATTTACATGTTAGTTGGTATGAGTAATAAATTCCCTTTGTTTTAACATGTATATTGGTTTTTTTCTTGCCGTGTCCTACAAAATCAAATTGACGTGTCCCATGTCGCGTTTCGTGTCCGTGTCCGTGTTCGTATCCGTTTTGGTGCAACCTAGATGAGCGTTAGGCCTAAACAAAATATTCGATAATCCACATCGATCCAAAAATAGATTCTAACAATAACATCAAGAACAAAAAATCAGATAGATAAGACAAAGTAATACATTAATACCCGCTTAATTATATTTTCAAAAAAATATCTAATTGTTTATTTCTTCAAAAGTGATTACATGAATGTGCATTAGAAAAACCAATTTTTTTTTATTTTTTTTAGTACCAAAAGAGTTTTCCGCAATGACCTTAAAAGAAGGGCACTTGGTACATTTTATGGTACGGCAACTTATGGAAGTGCTATAAAATAAATATAGTCAAGGTCTTCGAAATACACGTATAACCAATTTCTAATACAACGAAGTCACATTTCTACTGAATACTGCTTAAAAATTAAACAAATTAACCAAACTCATAAATAACCACTCTTAATTGTATAGTCACCCGACCCAGTTTTACTCCAATAAATATCAAAAGGATCGTCAGCACTCGATATTGGTATAGCCAAAATTTGTCTACTCCAATCATCATCAAATATATCTCTAATACGTTCCTCATTCCAGCATCTACCATTGATTTGTAAATCCTTTACATACAGTATCTCTGTTTGAATAGCGCAGTGATTTGCTGACGAAACACCACTCATTTTTGAAAAAACTTCTATTTTTAGGAAAATTTTGTGGAAGCTTCCGGGGCCATCAAAATGGAGGATTTTTCTTTGGAAGATTATAACAAATACCCTACCTGTTACCACGGAATTGTGTAAAAGAAATATTGATATTGATAAACGGTGTATTCTCTGTTGTAAAGATGGTGCGGATGAAACCCTAAGCCATCTTTTTAGGGACTGCGACTTTTCAGCGCGTGTCTGGTTGTGTGGTAATCTGGGTATCAATTGTATTAGTAACAGAGAAATATCTATCCAAGAATGGGTTGCGAATTGGGTTGTTTTTTTGTATAAGAGAGACAAGGAGATGGCGAGAGGAAAGGAGCAATTATGGTCGTCTATCTCTTGTTTTATTGCATCGTTATGGTCTCTTTGGGTTTGTCGAAATGATGCTAGATTTAATGCAACTAAACCGAACCCTATCTCTGTTTTGCATATGATCAAGGAAATTACAAAAACGGTTACGATTGCACTAAGGGAGATGGAGGATGAGAAGGATGATAGATGGTTTTGGCAAACAGTGAATAATGTGGATAATGTTAAATCAACAGAGCCTCTGGAGAGATTTGTTTTAATGGGGAAGGATGGCTCCTGCACAACAAAGCATTATTTTGTAGATGCTGCATGGAAACCGGATTGTAAAGCATCTGCGGGATGGTATACTGATGATACAGATAATGACGAGGCTGAAATGGAGGAAAATTGGGGTTGTTTTTGGGCAGAGAATGCTATTCAAGCTGAAGCAAGAGGAATAAAGAAAGTTATGGAGTGGGCTAAATCAAGACTTCGTCTTCATATTGAGATTCATACAGATTGCTTGGAGCTTATTAATCAGATTGCAAGAAATACTACTATGCACCATAGCCTATGGAGTATCATGGATGATATCCTTGAGCTATCTCTTTTTTTCCATTGTCTATCTTTTTCTTATATACCTCGGACTAGCAACAAACGAGCTCATAACCTAGCCAAAAAGGCTTGGAGAACCGTTTTGTAGTTGTTAGATCTGTTTTTTTGCAGGCAAAAAAAAAAAAAAAAAAAAAAAAAATTATTGATTGCCAAACTTTAAAGGCGACTAAAGTTTCAACAAAATTATTCTTCTTATGTCAAAGTATTTACTCCGTAGTATTTGATTGGACAATCATTTTTAATTTCCTTTAATCCTTGGGTTAAACAAATTTGATCTAAAATTATTAAGCAACATATAGGAATATAGGATTATTAATTAGTTATCTAAGACTCAAAAGGCACTACCAGAAAAAGAACATTTATGCGATCAATTAGCAATTAATTTAAAATAGCGACTGACCCTTCTGCGACTAATTTGGTCACACTAAATCCATTTTGCTGCCATTTAAGGCTATTAAGTTAACGACCAATTTAGTTGATTTGTAAATTGACTTTCTCTTGTATTGAGGTTTTATGACGACTTATATAGATCGACAAAGTGATAAAAGTAGTGAGAATTATGCTAATTTGAATAATTGTGAGCCATATCCATAAATAAAATTCACAAACACTAGTATGAGACGATAAAATGTAACTACTCCGTATTATTTATATATTCTAATTTAATAGTGTTTGTGAATTTTGTTATTTATATATAAATAATCGTAAGACATCTCATACAATATAGGTAACTATTAATTTTTTGTTTTCAATTGATAAAATGTTAGTTTTTTCATTGTTTCACACTATGATTAGTGTGAGACGGTTTCACAAAAAGACCAACTCAATAAGATTACACAAATAAACTGTTAAAGTACTCCGTAGTAGCTAGTCTTTGTTAAGATGAGCCATATTCATCCAATAGTTTTTTTGGGTACTAATATTCATCCAATAGTTAAGAAGGGTTAATTATGACTCATTTTGGCTTATTTAGATTTTTCTAAAAAATAATTGTTGAAGTTAAATTAGGCTTTTTTAATATTTTTGAAAAAGAGGGAAATATGAAAGTAGAACGACAAACCAAAGATGGTAAATACAATTGACCAAAAATAGAAACATACCGAATAATAAATTAGATTTTTGACATATTTTAAATTATACAATTATTGTAACATATGACATAAATGTCACTAATATTTACTATCTATGTTTGAAAATATGTCATCAATCTTATATATTTCGTCGTAATATGTTACTCCGTACCATTTTGAAGTTATCATTCGATTTTCTGCTTTTTAACTAAAAGAAATAAGGTTACTAATACGGACCATATCCGACCCGTGTTTGGTCTTGTATAAAAATTTGCTTTAAAGTATTTGTATTTAGATAGTGATGCATACATAACTTATAGGGTTAATTGGATATAACCCCCTTTTATAACACTTTTTTTTAAAATAACTCCCTTTTATGGTTTTTTTTTTTTTTTTTACTTAACCCCCTTTTAAGACGATTTTGTCTTTAAATCACCCCTTATCGGAAAAAGTCACCTTAAAATGAGATATTCCGCCCAAATTCAAATTTTGAATGTTTTTTTTTTCTTTCTTTAATCCCTATTTTACCTTTCCCTATTTCTCTTTAATGCTTATTTCAACTTTAAAAACCAATCTTTCAAACTTTTTATTCAACTTTTAAAGTTGAAATAAGCATTAAAGATAAATAGGGAAGGGTAAAATAGGGATTAAAGAAAGAAAAAAAACATTCAAAATTTGAATTTGGCCGGAATATCTCATTTTAAGGTGACTTTTCCGATAAGGGGGTAATTTAAAAACAAAATCGTCTTAAAAGGGGGTTAAGTAGAAAAAAAAACATAAAAGGGGTTATTTCAAAAAAAAAAATGTTATAAAAGGGGTTATATCCAATTAACCCTAACTTATAATTGACTCTCAAATGGGTAAGTACTTCGTAATTCAATATATTTAAGTCTCTACTCGTTTTTCATTTGCTTTTGACTGAGTATTCATCTAATTCGTACCCAAAAAGTATACTCGTATTGGATTAATTAAACAACGATAACAACTACGTTTTGACTTATACTCAGTTTTCAACCACTTGACTATATTTCTTTTCTTAACAATTGTTAGCGTCGTGCTTAGCTTATGAATAAGTCCATACCACTTCTTTTTAAATTACACAAATTAAAATAATGTACAACTATACGTCACAAATTAAAAATAACGTACAACAACATTTTCATTTTTCTATTGATTTATTATCTATTGGCTATAGGCGTCAATGACTGATATACAGAGTAGATATCATTTCAATATAAATATATTTCTGATAAATATAAAGCTTGTTATTTAAAAATAAAAATTATGGAGTAATATACTAACGATATATTCCATATAATATTCACTTTAACAGCTACGGTATTATCCATGTCTTTTGAAGATATTCAAAATTTACAAGATAAAAAATCGTTCCAATCAACGAATATTGAATGATTTTTAATGTAATACTTCGTATTAAAGAGTCAATATTAAAGAGTTGCTTGAAAATATAATAGAGCAAATAGCCTCCTAATAAATTTCTCTAACAAACACTTAATTGTCTCCCTCATGGTCCTACATATAACGTATTATAAAATGTTTATTAAATCAAGCCCATAAGACAAGTCATAGCACAAATATAAAGCGCAAAATCAAAGATCATCTATCTACCAAAAAAAATTTTCACAAAAAAAAAAAAAAAAAAAAAAAGAAAAAAAAAAACCCGTAAAATGAAGAACAAATCAAGTAATAACAAATTCATAAGACTCTTAAAAATGCCAATAAAAGCACTTGCTAAGGCAAGGGACATGTACGTCCGAACCATGAATAAATACGCCGATATGGGCAGGTACGACGGGTTAGCTTTTGGCGGACCGGTCTATGCCGACCCAATGCCTAGGAGCTTAAGCACGTCGACCCTGAGAACGGCCAATGATATCGACCGTGCTCTTAAGGAGCAGCTCGTTAGAGCTGCTTCAACAGGGTCGATACAGAGTCGTACCCTTGTGGCCAGCATTATATCTGGCGGTATTGTTACCGACAATAAAGACGGTGCGACCACGCTTAAGGCCGGTCAAACGGTCGAGGCGAGTTATCCTAGGGACGGTACGAGATGTTCAAGTGTTGCTATGGCTAAAATTGAAGAGGATGAGCCTAGTAATTGTGATGATGATGTTGTTGATAAAAATGTTAAGATGAGTACTTGAAGGATTTTATGAGTATAAACTGGTTTTATTCAAATCCTTTAAGCCAAGATCAATCGCAAGTATTGAACTAATTAACATATTCAAGTAAGATGAAATCACATACCTTCACGCAGCGGAATAAGATCAATAATAAGAAGGATTAAGAATATAAGAGATCCTTGAGAACCCAGAATAATAATAAGAATAAGAATCCCATAATAATAATAATTAACACCCCAATTGTGATGCCTCCATTAGTATCCACACGCATGAGCTACAACCCGGTATGCTAAATCTGAAGGGTTTACCAACCTATCTCTACAGAAACTATTTTCTCTTTATATAATATGTGGCCTAATCTCATAATTGAATTGAGTTGAGTTGAATGAATTAATTCCTTCACAGGCACCCCCATATATATAGTAGAGAGGAAGATCTAGGTTTTCCCTAAACCTAATCCCAGTAGGTTTCATAAACGCGAAGAGTCAGAATGGGCCAAACTAGCTTTGGACCCTGAATTAATTAATGAGTTCTACTCATATTATAACTACCCTCAGACATTTGTGTGTGACCCAATGGGCCCACTTAAGAGCTACTAGACACATAACTTATTTATGTATCAGATCAACATTGGTCTCTAGCAAGACGTGTTGACCACATAGACTTAAGCGGGTTAATTATTATAGGACAGTGGACATAACTCCTTCAGTCTCCCACTTGTACATGTCCCTATAAGAATATCAATAAGTCTCTTTGCTACTATTGTCTCCAATTGAGAATGAGGTAGGTTAAGTGTCATCCTCATATGTCTCAATCGTTTTCTCGAATCTCCGAGTTGACTTGTCAAAAGACAGATGAATGACAACTCATTCCATCCGACCGCGGCCACGGATTTACACAAGTCACACTCTTCGAGGGGCCAAGAAACAATAAACTCTCTAACAAGAGAGGAGCAAATCCCATCTTGTCCAACCACATCCTATCACATGATTCATGCATACCCAATGACCATCCGTAGTCCCTTTTAACAGATGACGAGGAATAGTATCAAAGTATACACTTCACATGTACAGAATAGTCAAAGACTCAGGTCAAAAGACCAAAAAAACAATTTCCAAGAACCTTTACTGACACTAGGCGAATCCTTAGTAAAGTTCTTCTCGGCGGGTCAGTCTGGCGCGTATCCTCATATGCACACCTATGTGCCTGGCTTGGTACATCGCTACCTATGACTCGCGGAACGTAGTCATCAACCAGCTCACATACTAGTCATTTTCAAGTATTCGATTCGTCCCAGCATAATACTCTGACTAGAGACAAAATAACTACATCCTCCATTTAATAGCGTTCCACTTACTAAGTCACGTACTTAGTAAACCTATCAATCGATGTTATTGTTATTTTGGGACTGCATTTTAAATAAATGCGAAATTTATATCAATTATCGTAAATAACTCCCACTGAAATAAACACCTCTTATGAGTATCAAGATCATTCGCCCATGCGTCTTATACAATTCGCAACAACATGTTTCTAGTTGCGTAAAAGGTATTTGTGCGTGACATGCAATCACCATTGCATCGAGTTATAACATTTGCATATACACAATTTACCTTCTCTCAATAAGATAAATTATTATTTTTGTTTCATAAGCACCATAAAAGTGCTTCATAAACAACATTATTCGAGTGTGCTACTGTTTTATAAATCAAACATCTATCATTTACTTAAGAAGCAACAAGACACTCAATATAAGTCATCATTTTATGTTTGGAACTGTTTCCAACGCATAACCCATTTCATATAAACAAAGAGGTACCTAGATAGTCATCAAGGACCACCTTTACTTGTATGAAAATTAAATCACTTGTAACACATTTACAATGATACACTTTATCACAATTTGTATCTCATAATGATTCCTTGAGGTTTCATAAGCGCATAGGATTTCCTCATGACTCCTCAAGTACATAGGATTTCCTCAAGGCTTCTTAAACACATGGAAACATTCATAGATAGGATTTGATTGGTTTTGTATGTATTTCTCAAAAGAACACATTAAAGAACTTTTATGCTAAGTACAAAATACTTCAAGCAATAAAAGTCAAACAATAAAAGAAATATGTTATGAACATAACAAGCTGTAAATGCATATGCACTCCCACTAGTCTTCATGTACACAAATATACAGATTTCTTTGTCTTAAATGGATCTAAACGCCTTTTAAACCAAAATCTCAAGAACAAAGGTTTCAACTCCAAGTTACTTATTTCAAACAATTTTGAAATTTTTACAAACAACTAGCGCATTCTTATTGATGTGAAACTGCTTTTCACACTCAACCACCAAATCTCATTTTATGAGACTATGACGACATTTGCTAGTTTCATGGATTTAAGCATATGGTAAATAATCTCCAATATAGTCATTACTATATGATCAAACTTTAATTACCAACCGTGCACATTAACATCATATATCCATCATACCAATAGATATCTTATGTCCATCCATGTTTCATATATATACGGAGTTCTAGCCCATCAATGCTTCCTTAGGTCAAACTTACGTGACATTTATTCTCCCCCACCGTTTCTTTTAGAGATCACATATCTCAAATAGAAACTTATAGATCCACGTAACAAAATATAACTTTGTTCTTTGGATAAGTGGTAGAATGTATATCCTTTAAGAATACCTCATAATAGCATATGTTGGAATTTTGAGCTTAAGTTTTAGAAAACAACTTTTCTTGTAACTTCAAAACTCAAATCATAAAAGACAATTAGGAGCTTTTCAATCCATATCCCATATCATGTCTTTTACCAACTTGTATGGACACAATCTTACTCGTGTACGTAGACTTTATAGTGCATAAACCTCCAAAATATCATTAAGATCCAAGTGACTCATAGTAGAATTAACCTTAAAAGATTCAGTGTGAAACTCATTTCACTAATTTCTACGATGATCACAAATGATTTTCTTGAGCTCTGCCTTACTTGAACAACTCATCAAGCTGATCATATACTTCCATCTGAATATCCAATGAACATGACCACAAGACTATAACGTAGTAAATGTGGTGAAGTATAAACGAATTTCACTTTCTCATGATATGACTACTGATGCACACATATCTCGTATATGTATGATCAAACAAATCGGTCGTCCTCCCACTAAACCAAGTAGAAGACGCCATTTTATCATCTTTACTACCTTAAAGATGTGTCATATTAGTGAAACTCAAAATGTAAGACTTGCACTCAACTGATCATTATGTTGTGAAATAAGTTGCCTTTTACTAAGAATATATGACTCAACATTAAAGTTAGTCTTTTAGTACTATATACTAGCAAGGTACTTGAACAACAACGTTTGCTCAAAAACACATAAATTCTATTCATGTTTGAATATGAACCAGAATTTCAAGCCTTACTTATATTAGGTACATGAATAACAATTTATCCAATCTTAGCATTAAGCTTTAAAATTAAGTCAAGTGATCACTCTTATATACATGAAAAACAGGTGTTCATTTCATATACATAATCACTTTACTTTTGTCATTACTCTACTCTTCTCGAACTCACTACATTATCAATGTAAGAGCTGCATTTGGTACCTCATACCAAAAAGTAGAATATTGATTTACATTCACAATATACATATTTGAAGTCACTACTTCAAATTCATTTGCAGATCTTCTAGATAATTTTAGGAGTTGCTTTTCCAATGTTAATTTATCATTACATCAATGATTAAATCATTCCACTAATGACAAATATTTACGTACTCAATTAAAACATGCTTAGGCTTTAGGTATGATAACAATCATTAATTCACCGAACTTTAAGCCCTTCAACATCGTCTAAGTCCAATATCTCAAGCCATTTACCTAATGAACTCAAATATCATTATAATTTGGCCTTCTTGATATGACGTTTAATTATATTGAGTATCATATGCTAATTAAAGCATCTTATACTATTAAATGAGAAATTCAAGTTACATGTTTCATTCATGATGAACCGACTTTAACTTGAAGCATAACTGAAACAGTTTTCAGTAACACTAATAGAGATATCCAATCATTCTAGATTATCATTATAATCTTGTCATCAACGTATGACATGCAAGCTAATTGGATAATTTCCATTATTTTTCTCACATAATGGGAACAATTTCCCCTCAATTAGACGTTTGTTTAATTGAAACGTAGAGCCATCATCATGACTTTAACCACACAGTCCAAACTGTATGTTAACATTGGTTTTACCTTGTATGAAATTCCTTTATAAGGACAAATCATATCTCTCACTTTTGAGAACTTCTTTCTCAAAACACCAATCAATGAGTTTGAACCATTTCAAACTGCTCGTTTATTAAATTGTGATAACATATGACCAAATATATGCAACACGAACGATAATTAATATGAATTGAACACGTTTCCCTCATACATGTACAATTATTCCAAGATCCCAAATATTAGGTGTCTTGAGTGAGCTTTAGCTCATCGCCCAAAACACAAAACATAAAGGTAGACATCCTCGCATGTCAATTACATCTCCATGTAATTCTTGGTCGGTCGGTTAGTCGATCATGACATGAAAACGACCTCTTGCCTCAAGGCTCAGGCCTCACCTGACGGCCTCGTTGTTTAACCAAAAAGAACTTATGAGTATTGGTTATTCATCCACTCATTTTACGTTACTGGCGAAGCACCGCTTTAGCGGTCACTTTAACCAATATAGCAAGCATATTGCGATGAAACCATTACTCACCTTTCCACTCAATTTACATACGTTACTCGCTAAGCCTTCGCTTTAGCAAATACTTAGCGTGTCGTAGCAAACTTATTGTGGTGTTCTAATATGGAAAGACAATGCTTAATATTCCGGAGGGATTATAAGTATGGGTTCTAAGCATGCAAATCTCAAATAATTATTAAGAAAAGCATGGTACCCAAATTAATCTTTACAATTTACAATTACTCTTTAGTTGTATATTTCTTCAAATATACGACCTTTTGGAGTTAGACTTATTATTCGCCATGAGGAACCGTTCCTAATCCGAAAAATAAGTAAATCTCATCTCCATTCGATTTATAATCGATCAAGTAATTCATAATTGTTATAGATTAAATCTTCATTGCAAGTCAAGCTAAATTTGACCTCCAATGAGCATTGTATTTCTCCCTTTTAGAAAACTCTTTTTCAAACTTGAGAAATAAAACAATCCTTCAAATTTCGATTCATAATTGTATAACAATTTACAATTGTACAACAATTCAATAATCGTAAATTATACCAAAATTCGATTCATAATTGTACACAATAACTCGTAGTTGTATAACAATTCACAATCGTGATTTAAATAATTCGTAGTTTTCACCAAAACTCGACCAATTTAGAATCACTCTCAAAATCAAAGCTAAACGGATCGGTTTCAACATAAACCGATCACCTAAGCCGATTAATGATTCATAATTATCAAAACAATCCATAACTCAAATTAAGTCTCACTTCGATTCATATTTATAAAACAATCCACAATTGTAATATAATTCATAATCGAACTCAATTTAAACTATTTAGTCGATGAAAAACACAAAGCTCAAAATATACGATGGTTTCAACGTAAACCAAGTACACGAACCAAAACCGGGCAAATCCAAGCAAACCGATAGGTTTAAAGATCAAACTGGGCGGTTTGGCAAGTCAACCGGGCGACTCGGCCTCTGAACCGAGTGGTTCTATCCAAACTGGGCGGTTTCATGCTCCCCGTATTTTCCAACTTTTCCGCATCATCTGAACCCAAAAGGTTTCAAGTAAACCCGATCGATTCAAACTTATACGGAACAGTTTTATGACTTTATTACGACTTTTCCTTTCCTTCAATTTATTCCAATCGAGTCTTTCATCGTCAACAAGGGAATAAATATCTTAGGATTCTTTAGAAATCGTTTTAGGGCAATACAAATATATAAAATAACAACATGATTTTATAAATCTCAAAAACACAATTTCATAATTCAATAATTAAATTCAAAAATTGAAATAGCCCTAAACATGTTTCTAACGGATATCAAATATTCAAATTCATCACATCAATTAAATCTCTCATAACCAATTATGAGCCAAGATTTAATAGTTAATTTGAACAATACTCACGACAAGGCTCTGATACCACTGAAGGATTTTATGAGTATAAACTGGTTTTATTCAAATCCTTTAAGCCAAGATCAATCGCAAGTATTGAACTAATTAACATATTCAAGTAAGATGAAATCACATACCTTCACGCAGCGGAATAAGATCAATAATAAGAAGGATTAAGAATATAAGAGATCCTTGAGAACCCAGAATAATAATAAGAATAAGAATCCCATAATAATAATAATTAACACCCCAATTGTGATGCCTCCATTAGTATCCACACGTACGGAGCTACAACTGGTATGCTAGTACCGAAGGGTTTACCAACCTATCTCTAGAGAAACTATTTTCTCTTTATATAATATGTGGACTAATCTCATAATTGAATTGAGTTGAATTGAATGAATTAATTCCTTCACAGGAACCCCCATATATATAGTAGAGAGGAAGATCTAGGTTTTCCATAAACCTAATCCTAGTAGGTTTCCATAAACCTGAAGAGTTGTAGCTGGGCCAAACTAGCTTTGGACCCGGTAATTAATTAATGAGTTCTACTCATATTATAACTACCCTGTACATTTGTGTGTGACCCAATGGGCCCACTTAAGAGCTACTAGACACATAACTTATTTATGTATCAGATCAACATTGGTCTCTAGCAAGACGTGTTGACCACATAGACTTAAGCGGGTTAATTATTATAGGACAGTGGACATAACTCCTTCAGTACTAAGTTAAAGAATGGTGATTTACTTAGGAGTAAAAGTAAAGCTGTTGGTGAAACTAGGAAGATTAATGTTGTCTTATAGAATTTTGTTTGATTATAATCTCCACAACAAAAACCAAAAAAGAGAAAAAGAAAAAAAAAAAAAAAAGGGTTGTTTTTTTGATTGTATGATAAAAACAATAGAATTTCATTGTGTGTTTATATTTTTGTGAGTGATGTTTTTGCCTTAATTAATACGGATTACAGAGCAAATAATACTTGGATAATGCGATATATTTTTGTTAATTTTATGACTCGTAGATCGTAATGTACATACATTGCTCCTTTTCTTTTTTATTTTTTGGGTTTTTTGTCAGATGGTATCTTTTATTTAGCCTCATTTGTGAGATAGTACCTTTAATTATTTTTTTTGTTAAATGGTACCTTTTATTTTCAAAATTTGTTAAATCATACCAAATGACGGAATCCGGTGAAAAAAAGTCAAGTTTCAGGCTTGACCTCATTTGGCACGTGTGAGGAATTTGTAAAACAACATTAACTTCATTTGTTTAAACCTACCCCTCATTTTCCTTTTTTCCTTTCATTACCTTTTCCTTAATTTCCAATTCAAATCATTTTCCCCAAAATCACCTGCTTCCCCACCATATTCAGTTCATTTCTTCGTCCTTCTCAGAATCACCTGCTTCATCAACTATTTTCATCTTCTTCCATCATACATCTTCTTCCATCAACACAGGTATGATGCACTATATTTTTTTTGGTTTAATGTTGTCTCTTTTCTGTCAAAGCTTGGTCATTTAATTTTGAAAATGGAATGCCCTAATTTGAAATTTATGGGTTTGAAGTAGTCAAATATATGCATTTTTTTTCTTCTGTAGTTATTCCATTGTTCTCCATTGTAGGATGAGGAAAAAGGTGAATGAAGAAATTGATTATCATGCAAAATTAAGAGTTTTCCATGGGGGTTATTTCAAGACAGTGAAGAAGAAGACTGATTATGTTAATCCAGGGACTGGGAGTATGCTGATGAAGACTGATATGGTAGATGAAGTATGCTACTTCAATTTGATGGATGTTGTTAAAAATGAATTGAGGTATAAAAAAGGAGGAGAGACGTTGTGGTTTAAAAGAAAAGGGTTGAGCTTGTTTTCAGGAAGAATGAAAATCGAAAGCGATAAAGACGTTGCGTTGTTGATGGAAACGAAAGACGTAAATGGTTTTGTTACACTTGATGGAAACGAAAGACGTAGATAGTAGGCAGTGGTTAACAAATTAAAACAAAAATAAGGTAGTACTAAACAAAATATTACAAACTTAAGGTAGTACTTAACAAATAAGAAAAAAAATAAGGTAGTACTTAACAAAATATTTGTAACACAAGGTAGCACTTAACAAAGTGAGGTAAATAAAATGTACTACTTAACAACTCATTCAAAAACTTAAAACAATCAGAAACGTACTTTATTCAACTGAAAACATAACTAGTACGTACATATGACTGACATGACCAATTAACTAACCTAATTTGACATAGACAATAAAAATCAAAATAAAGAGAACAACAAATATAATTTGATTCTTCCTATGGTCTTTAGTAGCTTCATATTCTTCAGTTTTGAGGCTCCTAATTTCGCTCAACAAATCATTGATTACATTCCTTTGCCAAACCGTACTATCTTCATCGACCCACCTGAAAAACCCACAACCACGCCTATTCAAATCGGAGTTTTAGAATTTACAAGTTACAAACTTTCACCCTGGATTTTGCGAAGTCCAAGAAGTTCGTTGAGCACAAGGTAAGCCACATTTACATTTTATCTCTGTAAAAAACGTGTCCGATGATGACGACATTTTTTGGGAATACGTGAAAAAGAAATTTAAGAAAGAAAGAACAAGCTAAGTGTAAGTTTATTTTCAGCTTTTAGAAATAAATAGGAGGGAAATTTTGGAGCCAAAATTTGGAGGGAAGTTAATTAACTTGCCCAACTAAACAAAGGTACCTTTTAACAAAATAATCAAAGCTTGAGTGTCTTCACACGTGCAAAGTAAGTCAACTCGCCGGAGTTTTGACTTTTTTCACCGGAAATCTTAATTTGGTATGATTTAACAAATTTTGAAAATAAAAGGTACCATTTAACAAAAAAAAAAATTAAAGGTACTATCTCACAAATAAGGCTAAATAAAAGGTACCATCTGACAAAAAACCCTTATTTTTTTCTTCGGTCGCGAATAGTTTTTCTAATAGTTTTTCTAGAAAGATAGTTCACCAACTTCTCGTATGAAACGATCTTGCGATAATTGTATCGTGATATCTCACCTCAGTAGTTAGTTACCTTAAATTGTGCAACTTATATTCATTCCTCTTATGATATGCTTGTCTCACATGTGAGATAGTCTTACACAAAATACACACTCTTACCTGAATTACTTTTTACTTTAGTTTTTCCTTACAAGATAACGTAATTATAGGCATTATCAACTTGGGAAGAATGTGTAAATAATGTTTGAAATCTGTCTAATGCAACACTATTACTCCAAAACAGAGATATAAAGTTAAATAATAATCCCTATGATTTGATTAATTCTTACATTTGAATAATTTTTCTTAGTTAGTATGATTAATTCATTTATGGAATATCATACTGAAGGCAAAGAAATGACTAAACATAGATATAAACTTAAATAACAATTCTTATGATTAAAACTTTATTACTTTTTCTTATTTAGTACTCCGTATGATTTAATTAACCCTTTATTATATTAATATATATTAGTGTAACAGAAATAGGTTCAAATAAGTCTACAAAATAATTAAGTTCTTAAGTCCACTGAAATTGTTAGTATCATTTTTTGAAACAATAATGCTTTGTAAATGTAATTGTATGTTCATTTTAAATCGTTTGCATTGCAAAAATTCCGGCACATATTGTACGGTCATTCTTTTTAGAGCCCGTCAACTTCCAAGTTGGCTAGGGTGGTACCGACGTACCGTTGTGGGTGGGTTAGATGGATGGGTGGGCACTTGACAGCATATTGTTTGAAATAAAAACAAGATTGTGAAAACGAGATATAAATCAATTTATTTATATGAAATTACATCGTTTAACAAGATATTAACAATACCCTTTGATTAAGATGTTTACGTATACATTACCATATCTTAGTAAAAGATAATACTCCCTCTGATTCAACAGATTCTTAACGTTTGACCAAAATTGGTCAAACGTTAAGAACCTGTTGAATCGGAGGGAGTATAAATTTAGAGTCATTTTTCTTATTTGAACCGCTGATACCACTAGTTTAACTTCTGACATAATCTTTTAACATAATCTACACAGTTATCTTTTATGATAAATGATGATGAGCCAAATCTTTTTTTTTTTTTTTATTAAGTTAGTGGACTACAGAGTGCAACACAAAAATGTGACAAATACTTTGCTCTATAATAATTGAGTGTTATCAGCTATGTGGATAACGTAGAGGACGCTCGTGCCTAGTCATCCCAATTCTGACAACTTGTTCTTAATACCATGCGCTTTGCTCTTTAGTCATGATCAATAAAGGATTTAGAGGTTTAGGGTCTCATCGTGTCGAGCCTCGTTTTCAAACCGGCTTTTGGGGGTACAGGGCCGTCCGAGCCTAGGCCCGCCTAGTCTAACTTTAGATTCGGCCAAAACTAATCAAAAATATAAATAATGCCTAGTGGATCAGGCCACATAAAACATGATCCGAGCACAGTCCGTCAAGGCTACGGGCTGGAGTACTGGAGTAGACCAAATCTTTGGAGGCTCAGGCCAAGCTGAAAAACAAGGATCTGGCTGGCCGAGATGTCTTGGTACCGGGCTAGGCCGAGCCACTCAATTAAGCTTTGTTCTTTTATTTCACTAGATGCACTAAAACCACGAGCCTCAACCACCTCTATGACGGCCACAAATGTACTTCACTCTTTAGGCCTAAGCTAACTGTTCTCATAGACTATGGGAAGATATGAAGTTTAATTACCCGTCCATCATTCCATATCGACTGCAAATTTGATTGAAACTCGTTGCAAAACGTAAATCACAACCAAAACTAAGCAATGCCGATATACAGTTACCAATCAAGACTCGTGATCTCATACCTAATGTCGAGATTTTTTCTTTTTTTTCTTCTTTTTTTTTGCGACGGTTGTACATCTCACAAAATGTCAACGCGGTAGCAATCGTAAATGTTCGAAATTGACACAAAATAGAAGCCGGCAATTCTAACATTACTATAGAACGAGGGACAAGGCAGGAGGCGCTAAGACAATGCTATTGTACTAATAGGCACAAATTATCATGGTCCGTGAAAACACGACAACTGTACTCGGCTACAACCAGCTTCTGTACATCGAACAGCTACAATTAATAACCCGCAGAAAAAAAAAACTCCTATCCAATACAATGTACTGTAACTGTTAAGTTAGATGCAATCAACATGGAGCGATGATTTTTGGTTTGCTTTTATTAAAGAATCAAATGAATGAAGAATATAGCCTCAATCTATTCACTTCAATTGTGTTTTATTTTCTATACACAGAGAAGCCGATAATTACGCTTTGAATGTACAAGTAATGAAACCAACTCTATAATTAAGCTTTATTTTCAGGTATGTGAGTATGTCGAAGTTGGGTCAATCAGGTTGGGTTAAGTCGTTGCAGGTTGGGCCGTTGAGGTATGTTCTCATCAAATTATTTCGGGAAATTAGTCAATGACCGACCTGCTATCCTAGTTCATCAAACTCTAAACATGGAAAATCCCAATTACATAAAATGAAATTATTTAGAGAAGAAATACCAAGCAGCGCCGAGGACGGAGACACCGATAGAGAGAGCAATGCCGAGGGCGGCCAAGAGTTGAACAACAGCTCTTGCCCCATGAACTTGCTCAATTTACCACCATCATTGAATTAATTTTCTAGGTTTTGATCACAGTGTTGATAGGTGATGATCACTTACCAAAATTAACTGAAAAGTAATTGAACTTACATTTCAACAAAATAAAAAAATTAAAAAATAAAAAAAATTAATTGAAATCGAAAACTTAATACGGAGTAAAATAACAATAAGCCTCCCTTAAGACGGATAACGGAGGATCTATCCGTCTTAAGGTTACGACGGCATAAATATGACCCGTTTTGGCCCACTAAGAAGGTTTTTTTTTGTCTTTTTTTTTTTTTTTTTTTTTTTTTTTTTTCTGGAAAACTTAACTCAAAACGCGAAAAAATACAAGTAAAATGTAAACATTAAATGGTAACATTATTAACAAAAATGATAACATATTATATTATTTTAGTGACATATTCTCAAACATAATACATATTACGAATATAAATTTATTATGTTTGTATCATAATATATTATATAATCATTTATTAATGAATTGTTATCAAGCTTTTTAGTATGAAAATGCAAAATACAAATATATTACATTAAAGTGTAATATTTTATCATTTAATATTAATCTATTTTGGTAACATATTATATAATTATGGTAACATATTAAACAAATGTTATGACAAGTTTTTATTCTCTATGTTTCATAATATGTTACAAATATAATATAATATGTTACTATTTTGGTATACGTTGTTACCTTTTTCAAGTACCCTTATAAACACGATTTTCGACAAAAGTTTTTTTTTTTTTTTTTAAAAAAAATGGGTCTTGAAAAAAATTTCCCCAAAAAAAAAAAGGATAAACGGGTCATACTTGACCCATCTTCAGCTTAAGACGGATACCTCCATCTTAAACAAGAATTTGTGCTAAAACAATACGGAGTGCGAATTTACCAATTAGTCAATTACTTCAATTATAGACTCATAAGCAATAAATTCGATGAGAACAAGATAAATTATACGGAGTATTTATGTTTGTTATGAAGTATTTTTATGACAAACATGAATATGTTAGTTAAACATAATACTCCGTAATATATTTTAAAGTTTTTTATATATTACTCTCTCCATTCCAAATTAATTGTCCCCTTTCTATATTTAATATGTTTTAACAAATGATTTTCAAAATTTTCTCATTTTCATTACCATCCCTTAAACCATTCCAAAATAGAAAGAGAACAATTAATTTGAGATGGAGGGAGTAATAGTTAAAGTTTTAAAATGTTGACCTTAAAAAGTAAAGTGTGAAGATATAATTGAGATAGAAAGAGTATATTATAAGGGGTCGTTTGGTTCATATGGGAAGTAAGTTCACGTTGGAATTTGCAATTCACATGAATTAACTTCCCTTATGAAATTCATGGGAATTATAAAAAATTTGTTTGGTTGGCATGTAGGAAGTTAAACTTCCCATGAATTAACTTCCTACCATTTGATTGGTTGTAATTAACATCTTTTTATATTTTTGTATAAAAGATCCATTATACCCTTAAATGTTTTTATACAAGTTAATAAATTAATGGCAATGTGGTAATTGTAAAATTAAGATGTGGTAAGATTAACTTACCTAGGGGGGAGTGGGTAAGCAACTTCCCACATAATGCAGGAATTGCAACTCACCATGAAAGTTTCATTTCTTCCATTTTGCTAAATTTTGGGTAACCATAAGGGGTTGATTTTCAACTTCCTAAGAAGTTTAACTTCCCATGTTTATAGAAGACAATCAAACAACCCCTAAATATATACTCCTCTTGTTCCTTGAAAACTTACTACTCCCTCCATTCAATTCAACATGGTATATATGCTTTTTGCACCAATATTAAGAGAACAATATTATAGTATTAAAAGTACTATTAAAGGATGAAAGAGGTAAATAATAATTGTTATTTGTATTAAAAAAGTGGGTCATAGTAATATAATAATATTAAAAGTACAATCAAATAAGGAAAGTGGTAGAGTGGATTTGAATGGATTAAAATGGTATAGTGGTAGTGTGGAGTTGAATGGAGGGAGTATTTGTTAAATATACATGATCAATGGTATTTTAATCAAGTGGTTGGTTTCCATTGAATGACAAGGAGTAATTTATTTTCCTGGTAACTTCCATTGTTTTTGTATTATGTTTATTCCGAGGTTACTAATTAGGTGCGCTCACTGACTCACGGCTTTGCGACAAAGTTACTACTCCCTCCGATTCATTAGATTGGTAACATTTCAATATGGCACGATAATTAAGAAAGGCAAAAAGAGTGGGTGAACAAGTGGGAAAACAAGTGGGGTAGTATTTAATTGTGAGATAAAAAACTTTCCAAAAAGGGAAATGTTAACAAATGAAAAATCACCCCAAAAAGGAAAATGTTACCAATCTAATGAATCGGAGGAAGTATTATATACGATTATACTCCATCCATCTCAAAATAAATGTCCCATTTCTCATCAAATTTTTTACTAAAATAAGTTTTTTCTTTTTATTTATAATAAGTTTTAACAAATTGATTTTTAAAAAGATTCATTTTCATTAACGTATTCTAAATCGATCCAAAATAAAAAGGGAATATTTAATTTGAAATAAATGGAGTATTATTTAGCTTTTTTCATCCGGCAAAAAACAAATATCCGTATGTGCCAAAACAAAGCATTCTCCTGTCTCCGATCGTTTGTTTCTGATTTGACTTTTTCCTCACAAAAAGTCAGCGTAAACAATTCAATGAACGGAGGAAAGATGCTATGAAATGGTAAGTATTCCCCACCATCTTCTAAAGATACGATATGTTATAGAAAATTATTCTCACGTGGAAGAAATTACATATTCTGACATGGACAATTGTGTTTTGCTTTTTTTTTTTTTTTTTTTGGGTGAGAAAAATAATTGTGTTTTGTATAGTAAGGAGTTGAACTTTGCAAAAGATAATAAATGTTCCCGGTCAGTTGGAAATAAATAATATTTTCAAGAAAACTACTAGTATTACTCTACAAAATACTTGTCTAAAATCATTGTACATATACAACGATCTCTTTATAATTAAAAATGAGTATATTAAGTGAATACATTAAGCGTTAAGATATCATTCTAAGCATTACTATAATCGCTTTTTATTTACAAACTGTGGAAAATTATGTAGCAACGAACAGGAATTAACAATAATCAATCACACCGAATCGACTTTCGCTTTCCTAATAGAACAATTCGACCCTATCTTAGTGTCAAGGTTGTACCGAATTTTCTATTGAGATATGACGGTGTCCACTGATTTCAGGTACAAGAAACCAGAGATGTAATTAAAAGTATTTTATGGGTGTGTTTGTTATACGTTCAATGATGCAGGACAAGAAGGGTTTCATTTCCTGTATACCTCTTTTTGCAAACTCACTGCTATTAAAATAGAAGTTTAAAGAAACAGGGAACCTTTAACATGAAGAGTTGTGACTCTTCAATAATTCCGTCAAATTTAATCCCGTCATAGTCATTTAACCGAATGACTATACCGTAAACTCGTAATTATTAATTATGTAAATGTACACTCCGTACTTCCCAAAACTCATATTATTATAACGAATTTACCCACTCTTGAACGAAATTCAAATTATTTTAAATGGACCGACAATTACACTTAAATTACCAACACAAATAGGGATGTTATTGGGGCGGGGGCGGAGGAAGGGTCCCCCGTCTCCACATCCAAGAACTAAATAAAATGCAAACCCGCACCCGCCCATGACCAGTGGCGGGGGATATTTTTGAAAACTACTGGGGAGCAAAAAGATACGATACGGTTTTATTATACAAATACAATATGGTATACGTTTTAAATTTCACGAATTTTAGCATATACGAAATTCCGTATATACGAATTCCTTATATACGATTGAAACCGTATCAAAACCGTATCAGATGTTTTTGAAACCGTATATACGATATACGATACGAATTTTTTAGTATAAACCATTACATTATATTTCATGATGATTTTATCACATTTAGGTTGATTTTATTCCTCAATATTTGTCTATCATCCCAATTATTATTCATTTTTCCCGCTTTCTTTTCTCTATTAATATTATCGAATTAATCTCACTTGCTTGCTTTACTTCTTTTCGATTGACCACTACACAAGTCGTCAATTGTATACTATTATCTAATCGCGCCATCTTTTCACCTGTATTTTTCACATTTGTTATAGTATATATTTTAGTTTTCTTCTTTGTTTTATCCATTTATCGTTCTTTAATATTAATTTGCTTACTAAGTACGTATTTGATATTTTATTACTGTCATTTTTGTTATAAAAATTACAAATAATTTTGGCGTGTTATGAAAATCGTATATACGATTACACGAAAACCGTATATACGAAAAAACTGTATATACGGTTAAAACCGTTTCAAAACCGTATTAATTTTTTTGTGATTTTAAAAACGTATATATGGTTTTGCTCACCCCTATTGAAAACCACACCCGCCCCACCACCTTGCGGGTATGCACGCGGATATCCACTTACCCATTCCGCATAAACTCAATTTAATCTATTTACATTTTTCACAACCGAAAGATACTCATTTATGATCCATTTCATTGTCTTTAAAGAGTAAATCATACACTAATGAAATGATTTAATAATATAATTGATTTGATTTGATTGAATTTTTCCCCAAACAAAATACTTCTTCTTTTCACCATGGAATATTATTAATCTCGGATCCATAGACTTCTCAATTGGTATCAGAGCCTATGGTTCGGCTTTGGACTGCAAGGTGCGATGTGGTGACGGTGCTCGAGATGGCGCGGAACAGCGTCGTTGTTGCGGAGTAGCACCACCGTTAGACTTTCTCCCTTGGTTGACCAGAAATGCAGAGTAGCATCCTGCAGAGTGGTCTGGTCGACCCGACACCGAGTTTGTGTCGGATGCGGAGTAGCGCCAAGTGATGGGGAGTTTGAGCACACACACATGTGAAACCGGGAGATAGTTGAAGTCTTTAATTCCCTTATGTGTGTGAGGACATTGGTAGAATATAGTGAAGGGACTAGTTTAAAAGTAACTGGGCCACTTCTCTTATTACCAATTGTTTTTAGGATGAAATATCACTTGCTTGTGAGCTTGTTCATCTCACTTGTTCTGTAAGCCTGATGCGGAGGACTGGACAAGTATCAACCTAATTGCAAAGTAATTAATTATACGTAATAAAATATTTTATAATATTCTTAAACGAAAAAAATGAAAGGTCCATAAAAAAAGACACAAATTCTTGTGTAAGTCAGGACTTACAATAAGTTATTGTAAGTCCACCTCATTTGTCCCCGTTTATATAACTTTTGTACTATTTAAATGATAATTATGATTAATTGTTACTAAATTTTTTTTAGTACCCTGTAAGTGATTTTAGTAGATTTGCTTCATGATTTTGTACCCTTTTAAATGCAATTTATACTTTGGTCTCACATTAATTTTGTGTAAGTTGTGCCTTATAGGAGAATTACTGAAAAAAAGAAAAATAATAATAAAATATTCTAGATTTGAATTTTTGTAGTGCAATAATAGTGTCTCCCAAGAGTAGTATATATATGTGTTGGATTGCAAATGTTTATCGCATCTCAAGTCTCACATACATACCATTCTAAGCATAAAGCACTAGAGTTTCACAAGTTCTCAAGGTATGTAAGAATTTATATAAGGAATTTTCTAACCTATGCCCATTGGGCATAGGTTAAGCACCTGAAATTAGTAGTAACTACCTTTGATTAATGAAAAAAATAAAAAATGAAAATATTTTTTTTCACCTTCCCATGAGTGGGAGATGAAAAACTTCTTTAACTACTTTCCCTATCCTATGCCTAGTGGGCATAGGATAGAAAAGCTTTATATAATCATATATCTCACCAAGTACTATTTGCACTATTTGTTTTTTGTTTTTTTTGTTCTTTTTATTATTGGATCAGTTTTCATTATTTTAAGTTAATCCTAATAATGTTTATTGTAATTCTTGAGTTGCTAATTTGATTACTAAATCATTTAATTTTACTACATTAATTAGAATGATTCGATACAATATAAATGTATAATACATTTTTTATTGTATTGTACCCTTAATCAACCAATTTTACTCATTTGCTGAAATTGTAATTTTGTTTAGATCAAAGCATTTAACGGTTATTTTTATGTTAAATTCCACGGGCCTGGGCCACACCCGAGAGTATGAGAGAGTCCGCTATAAGGTGTAGGAGGTTCCATCCTAAAACCAATTGGCCATAGGAGGAGTAGCCACTAGGCCTTATAAACAAGACCAACTCTCATCTCATAACCGATGTGGGAAGCAATGTGGGAATTTATATTAGGCTGGATCCATCTTCAACATTTTATTGATATGGTGAACAAATTCTAAGCTACCAGTTGCACTTATTTGTTTACCAAAAAATTATTACCTCGTTGAACAAATTTTACGTTTCTTTTTAAAAGTTAGAAATAAAATTGAACAAATAATCGAAACTAATAAAACATGTTGGGACCAGAAAACCAGGCTGGTCCAGAGGCCTCAGTCAGGTCCAGACAAGGTCAGGACCTACGGCCAGAACCAAGGCTTACAAACAAGCACTGCACTGCATGCACAAAACGGCGCGCAGTCGAGAGGAAAGGTCAAGATGGGCCAAGCCCAACAAAAAGGAACACACTTTGTGAACAAGCCCAAGGATACAACAGCAACCCTAAAAGGAGACGTTGGAGAGACTTGGTCAAGGAGCAGAAACAGGGTCTTGAAGATAGGAACTGCTGGAGAAATCGTTGGGGAAGTTGGCTACAAAGAAGGAGATGGACGTTGGACCCAAGGGCACTATAAAAGGAGGAGAATTCAGAAGAAGAGGCAAGGACAAGACACACAACTCGACTACTCAATACTCTACGAAATTCTCAAGCACACAAACACTTCATAATTATTTTTCGCCTTTGTTATATCCTGTACCAGTTGGTCCAGATTCTGTACCTATCTTTTCTGAACTAGTGAAGATCCTCTCCTGGCTTGGCGCCCGTGGTTTTTCCCTTAACATTTAAGGGTTTTTCCCACGTAACATATCGTGTGTCTTGTGTCATTTTTGTTATCTTTACGTACGTTAAAACTCAATTACAACGATCACCATAAAACACAACCTAAAGGATAGTACTAGTAAACCTACAATCTCTTAATTGAACCGTGTGAGAAAATCACCCCGAACAGATTGGCGCCGTCTGTGGGGATACTAGTTTACTAATCCTACAAAATATTCCAAGTCAGCACCAGTGCAACCAGCGTGAAAGATGGCAGATCCCAGTGCAGAGGCCATGCTCAAACTCCAGGAGGAATTGCAACAGGCCAAGAAAGCAAAGAGAGACGCCAAGGCCGAGGCAAAGAAGATCAAAGAGGCCGAGGTCAGTCTGAAGAAACAGCTAGAGACCCCTGCCCAGAAGAAAGCCTCAGGATCCAGGATCCCACCAGGTACACCATTCTCTGACGTAATCAAGCAACTTGACTTTTCCACTTTCTCTTCTGCAGGGTCAAAAGGAACAAAAGTCGACCCACTCAATGTAGAGGAAGATCAAGAGAACAACGCTGCAGGTGGAGATGGAGACCCAAAGACACCAGAGGGAGTTAGTGCAGGCCTGGTCATGCAATACATGATGATGGAGATGCAGAAACTCTCAGAGTTGGTACGAAAGGTTCCAGGACTCCCACCACCCATTGAAGAGGCAGCACCAGGGAGTTATGCTGATTCACCCTTCGATGACTGCATTGCAATGGTGGAGATGCCAAAGAAGTACTCAGCGCCCAACCTAAAGCTCTATGATGGGACAGCTGATCCTCTGGAACACGTTGCTCAGTACAGGCAGAGGATGTTTAATGTTCCTATCCCAGCAGAGAAGAGGGAGGCCTGTATGTGCAAAAGCTTTGGTTCGACCTTGACCGGTTCAGCCCTACAGTGGTATATCAACCTGCCAATCAAGACCATCAAATCCTTTGCGGAGCTGATCAACCTTTTTAACATCCAGTTCGCCAGTAGCAGATTGTTGGAGAAGCAGACCAGTGACCTGTACCGAGTCATCCAGAACGAGAACGAGTCTCTGAGGGACTTCTTGCACCGCTTTAACAAAGAGAAAATGTCCATCCCCAGATGTGACATCGGCACGGCCATTGAGGCCTTCAGGCAAGGTTTGGTTAGAGACTCTGATCTTTATGTTGAACTAACTCGCTACCCCTATTCTACCTTTAAGGATGTGCAGGCTAAGGCTCTGGCCCAGATCAGGGTAGAAGAGGACCAGCAGTTCAGGGCACGATACCAGGACCAGGGCAGGGCTGAACGCAAAGTCACCACCCGCAAGACAAAGAACAACAGGATCGGGTCCATATCGAGGTCACCAGAGTGAGGCAAACGCCGTGGATGAACAGACTGATGCACCTGTGGTTCCACCTCCGGTTTGAGTATCGCTCAGTAGATCTGCCAGGCCTGATCAACAAGTTGGACAAGTTGGGCTCAGCAGTCAGATGGCCAAAAGCGAGTGAGAAGCCAAATCCAAGGCGAGACACGACCAAGTGGTGTTTGTACCATTCTGATATTGGACACACCACAGAGGACTGCATAGCCCTTAGGAGGGAAGTAGCTCATCTGCTAAAGAATAGTCACTTGAAGGATATCCTGCCCAGGAACAGGAGGAACAGAGATGAACGAGATGAGCTCAGAGATCTTCCTCCACCACCACCAACCCATGAGGTAAAATTCATTTCTGGTGGTTTAGATATTTGTGGACTAACATATTCTGCTGCGAAGCGTGTGGCTCTGGAACACAGGCAACAGCCACCAGCAGGACAACCAGGTCCAGCCCAGGAGATTGTGTTCGATGAGTCAGATCTTCAGGGAGTACATGGGCCTCACCATGACGGTCTAGTGATCAAGATCCAGATTGGGACCTGCATGGTCAGACGAGTCCTGATAGATGGTGGCAGCTCAGTCAACATCATAATGATGGAGGCACTGGAAGTAATGGGTCTGAAAGATTCAGATGTGACGAAGAAGTCCAGCGTCCTGGTAGGATTCAGTGGAGAGACAAAGCACAGCTTGGGAGAGATCACCCTACCAACCTATGTGGAAGGAGTCACCTCTTTCGAGAAGTTCTGCGTAATAGATTGCTCGTCTCGCATAACGTGATCCTGTGGCGACCCTCGATCCACAACCTCAAGGTCAGACCTTCAACGTACTCACCAAAGGCATAAAGATTCCAACGGCTGGGACAACAACAATGAGGAGAGCAGAAGGCGCACAGAGTGTTACAGACAACCTCAAAACCTCCTGGCCTGTAAGTCCTCGTGATAGCAATTAAAGCAGCCTTTCAGGTCTGTTGAGAATCCTGTCCCACGCATGGAGACAGAGAAAATTGTTTTGGCAAAGGAAAGACCTGACAGGAAGGTTCTGGTTGGTTCTGACGCTTCAGAGGTAATCAGACCTGCTCTAATTGACTTTCTGAGGAAAAAAGAGCATTGTTTTGCTTGGTCCCATTTTGATATGACTGGCATAAGTTCTGATGTTATTACGCATAAGTTAAATATTGACCCAAGTTTTAAGCCTGTGAAACGGAAGCGCAGGAAGTTTGCACCAGAGCGTAATGAAATTGTGAACCAGGAGGTACAGAAATTGCTGGACATGGACATGATCAAAGAAGTGATGTACCCAGACTGGCTGGCAAACGTAGTTGTGGTCCAGAAAAAGAATGGCAAGTGGAGAGTATGCGTGGACTATACAGACCTGAACAAGGCATGCCCAAAGGATTCATTTCCACTACCACATATAGATGCCTTGGTGGATGCTACTGCAGGACATGAGGTGCTGACGTTCATGGATGCAGCTAGTGGATTCAACCAGATCAGGATGCACCCCCCAAGACCAGGAGCATGCAGCGTTCATGACCAGCAGGGGAATCTATTGCTACAAGGCAATGCCTTTTGGACTAAAGAATGCAGGTGCAACATATCAAAGGCTGGTGAACATGATGTTCAAAGACTAGATAGGAGATACAATGGAGGTCTACATCGATGATATGGTGGTGAAGTCAAAGAAAGCTGAAGACCATATCCTGGACCTGGAAAAGGCATTTGAGATTCTGGAAAAGTATAATATGAAATTAAACCCTACTAAATGCACCTTTGGTGTCACTGCAGGAAAGTTCTTAGGCTATATGGTGACAAAAAGAGGCATAGAGGCTAGTCCAGAGCAGATCTCAGCAATAATCAACTTGCAGTCCCCCCAGAACTCGAAGGACGTCCATAAACTAACTGGAAGAGTAGCAGCGCTGAATAGATTCATCTCCAGGTCTTCTGAAAGGTGCAAACCATTCTATGATCTTCTGAGGAAGAACAAGCAGTTCAACTGGGGGACAGAGCATGAGAAAGCATTCCAGGACCTGAAAGCGTATTTGTCATCAGCCCCACTTTTATCTAAACCAGAACTGTGGAGTCACCGGTCACAGACCTGTATGTAACGAAGCTTACGTAAGCGCAGCCTCTGGTGAGAGAACGGATGGACAAAGAACATCCTGTGTATTATGTAAGTAAGAGCCTTCTGGATGCTGGACCAGATATTCTGTATTGGAAAAATTTGTTTTGGCTTTAACAGTTGCTTGTACCAAGTTGCGCCCATATTTTGAGGCGCACCATGTTATCATTCGTACTAATGTTCCTGTGAGATCAGTACTGTGTAGACCAGAACTTTCAGGTCGTATGTCAAAGTGGTCAGTCAAATTGAGCACCTATGACTTATCCTATGAGCCAAGAACAGCAATCAAATCTCAAGCATTAGCAGACTTTGTGGCTGACTTCACTCCCACGCTAGAGGAGCAGGTGACAAAGGAGATCTTCCATCTGGACCAGAAACAGCAGACCTGGGAACTCTGGACAGATGGTTCAGCCAATATCAGGGGCACTGGACTAGGTGTGGTCCTGAAGTCACCACAGGGGGACAAGATAGTACAGGCTTTATCCTGTGAGTTCAGGACTACCAACAATGAAGCTGAGTATGAGGCACTGATAGCAGGACTAAACGTATGTCTGGACATGAGGATCCAGAATCTGAAGGTAAAAATAGACTCTTTACTGGTAGCAAACCAAATCAACGGTACGTACGCTGCTAAGGACTCTAAAATGATTGCATATCTTGACTTGGTCAAAAATCTTTTTCGAAAGTTTACTAACGTTGAGGTTGAGCAAGTCCCTAGAGATCAGAATGTGCAGGCAGATGCTTTGGCTAACATAGGATCAGCATTTGAACCTGGCGTGCTGGACAGTATACCTATTGTACACATCCTGGAACCAGCAGTCCAGAAAGTTCAGCCAGTCCTGCAGAACACAGTCCAAGCTGCCCAGAGCTGGACCAAACCATATTACGAGTGGCTGGTCCAGAACAAGCTTCCACAGGACAGAATTGAAGCAAGAGCATTTAGAATCAAGGCGTCCAGATATACGATCATACAAGGCATACTATTCAGAAGGTCCTTCAACGGCCGCACTACGCTTAGAACTCGACCAGTGCTCGGACAAGATTATCAGAAATACATGATGGACATTGTGGAAATCACACAGGTGGTAGAAGCATGGTTAACAAAATCCTATGAATGGGCTACTACTGGCCCACAATGAAAACTGATAGCATCCAGTATGCTACAAAGTGTGACGCCTGCCAAAGGCATGGTCCAGAAATACATCAACCTGCACAGAACCTGCACTCAATATCAGCACCATGGCCATTCATGAAATGGGGCATGGACTTAGTTGGCAAACTACCAATGGCTCCAGGGCAGAAGGTGTTTATGCTAGCAATGACGGACTACTTCTCCAAATGGATAGAGGCAGATGCATACAAAAATGTCACAGAAAAAGAAGTAATCGCTTTCATAAAGAGGAACATCATCAGCAGGTATGGGATTCCTTCAGAGATAGTGTGTGACAATGGGCTTGCATTCGTGGGAAACAAGACCAGAGATTTCTGCACAAAGTGGAACATCAACTTGGTAACATCTGCACCAAGATACCCCCAAGCAAATGGACAAGCTGAGTCCAGCAACAAGATTGTAATCAGTTGCATCAAGAAGAAGCTGATGGAGAAGCAAGGAAGATGGGTTGAAAAATTGCCACTAGTGCTGTGGGCAGACAGGACTACGCCAAAGAGAGCTACAGGACAGACTCCATACTCAATGGTTTATGGATGTGAAGCTGTACTCCCAGTAGAAGTGCACGTTCCAACAATCAGGTATGGACTAAACACGATTTCTGAAAATAACGAACTATTGTATGACAGCCTGGATACAGGCCAAAAGCTCAGAGATCTAGCAGCAGTAAGGTTAGCAGCATACCAACAGTCTGTGGCCAGAAGCTACAACAAAAACGTGAAGGTACGAATGTTCAGGACTGGAGATCTGGTCCTGAGAAAGGTATTTCAGAACACAAAGGACAAGGCTGCAGGCAAGTTGGCCCCAACCTGGGAAGGCCCATACCTCATTGATTCAGCAGTAGGGAAGGGCTCCTACAGACTACAGACTCTAGAGGGAGACATGATCCCAAGACCCTGGAATACACTCCATCTCAAGCTCTATCACATGTAGAGTGTTCTGAACCAAGACATCTGGTAACCCACGAAACTCAAAACTTTTCCTTTACAAATTATCCTATATAACTATACTGACTTGAGCGTCGGAGGGCCGTTGGCTAACGCCAACGGTCAGTCCTGACCCTCTTCCTTTGCAGACAAGGCAGTACAGACGTCTGGACCAGACCAGAACCAAAAACAAAAAACAAAAACGAAAGCAAAGAAGGGCCCCAGCCCCAGTACGACTGCAACAACGGGACAGGGAGTAATGTCCGTTAAGGGAGCCCCAAAGTGGAAGTCGCCTAAAACTATCAAACGCATGCATGCTACCTTACAAAATTCACAACAAATTATATGCGCATCATAACAAAGACAAAACATAACAAAACATAAACAAACACAACATAACATAGCATAACTTAGATAGCAAAAGGAGGTCAGAAGTCAGGACCTAAAAAGTCAACCCATGCCTGTGCATGGGCACATGAATCAAAACCAAAGTTCAAAACAGAAAAGAAATCTAAATAATTACAGGGCAAATATCTACAGGGGACATTCCCCCCTGGCAAATTCAAAGATTGTTCAAAAAACCCCAACAAATTCAGTTCATTCATCAGACTCACCCGTCCTTTCAGCATGTTCTCCTGCAGGATCAGCATTGGAGGGCCCAGCAGTGTCAAGCCCACTCGCACTCAGAATCCTCAGACTGATCGCAAGAATCAAGAAATTTCACCGCCTGGAATATGCTCCCAGAAACACCGCTTGAAAGTGGCAATCTCAGCAGAGAGGTCCCAGGCAGCACGGGCTTCAGGACTGGCATTCATTATTTCAATCCTGGCGCGAAGCGTGTAAAACACACTCAGGTCTGCCAGAGCTGCATTGTGCTGACTAACATCAGCCCTCAGTCCCCCAATCTCCTGGGTCAATTTTGCAATAAGAGTATCCTGCTGTTGGATCCTCTCAAAGTTGGTCTTATTCAATTTTGCCATCCTCTCGCAACGGTCGCTGACACTCTCAAGCTCCTTCTTAGCGGCCTCGAGGGAAGAATGAAGCGCTTCATTTTCAGCCTCAGCCCTGCCCCTACCACTCTCCAGAATTGGCATCGTAGAACCAAGACTGGCAGACATGAGTAGCAACTATAAACAACAGAACAGAAAATCAGAGCCATAGCAAAGGAAACACTGGACAAAACCAAGACCATAAGGAGAGGTACAGACCTGGGCACAACAGCCCACCATTTTGTGCGCCAAGCGCGTAGGCTCCAGGGCAGCAGGTGCAGTGGACAGAGTAGCAAAATTTTTACTCAAGGATTTCCCCAAGGAAACATACTCAGATTGGTTTTGAGAGTGCAGAGGTATTGAAAGTACAGAATTCATTTGAGGTAACTTCCCTTTCTTCCTCTTTTTCTGGTCAGGCGAAGGTTCAGAAGACTCAGCAGCCATTTTGGTAAACCTGGTCTGGACCCCTTCTGGCGCCTTCCTCTTGGAAGACTCAGAGAGGGGGGCCACTAAACTAGCAGCTGGACTAGAGCTACCACCAGATTTCATAGCTTCACGAGCTTGTGCAATCCGAGCTGCGATAGTATCCATGGGCAGGAAGAGTTTCTTGCTGGATCCAGAGGCTGGAAACATGGCAGGAAACAGGTTACGCAGGAAAGGCAGATGTATCAATTCATGAGTCAGGGAAAATATGTCGCACTCAAAGAAGCAGCCGCTAGTACGTAACTCGCCTGAATCAGGGATTTTCAGAGGGGGTAAGGTGGAATGGCCACCAGTCCCAGCAGGTACAGAGTTCAAGGGGGTCACATGGATGGGCACCTGGTCAAGCACACCTGCACCACTTCCACCAGCAACCTCGCTTACGGATTTCTCGCCTTCTTCAGGCACAAACTCCTCCTCAGCATCATCTTCTGTTCCCTCTTCGTCCTCTTCACTCTCACCGCCATCGTCATCATGCTGCTCCGCTTCAGGAACAGGAACAACTTCAACAACTTCATCATCACCGTCGGGGTTCATGCACTTGGGCCACGCCCTCTTATCAGCCGGCAACCGTAGGAACGCCTCAATCCTCCTCCTTGACTCAAGGTCATCAGGAGTAGGGATCCAGTCAGAAACTACAAGTAATCCAAAGCAAAACTAAGCAAACAGACAAAGAAGCACATACAAAGGCAAACTGGACAGAAATTCAAAAACTTAGAGCACATACCGGTTACCTTCAAGGAAAACTCAGGCGCCCAGACATTGGGGCCCAAGGAGCTGCTCCTAATAAACAGATAGTAACTAGTCCAGTTTCTCTCGTCACCCACATCCAGGCGACCCATTAGAGGCTGGCACCTGTCTCTCAGACGAAACAAAACTCTTTTCTTTTTATGCATGCGCAGATGATAGGTGTTCCTTATATCAGCCAACTGAATCTCAGTCCCGTACCTCCGACAAAGGGACTCGATTCCGTGGATCAGTCGCCAAACAGACGGCATAACCTGGCAGGGAGGCACTTGAACAGTGCTCAAAAATGAACGCATCAATGGACAAAGTGGAAAGCTGGCTCCAAATCTGAAGGAGGATTCAAAAATTAAAAACCAACCGGGACTGACCCAGTCCACCCTGACATCTCTAGTGTCTGGGGCCCAAACTTCAGTGCTTTCAGGAATTTTCCCTTCCTCTTTAAGCCTCGTTCCAACTCCCTGAGCAAGCAGATTTGGGTAGATATTGATGTCCTTGATTATATCTGTTGCGTGGAAGATTGAGCCGCCGTGAGAGTAGGTGTTCGCTGTGGAGGGACCAGTATCGTTACGAGCCATGATCAGAGTCGAAGGAAGAAAGCTAGGGTTTCTTGTTAATTGATTTGGGGATTTTTGCTAGGGTTTTTGCTTACAAAACAAATAAATTCGGTAGAAATGAGTTAGAGAGAGAAAGAAACAAAAGTGAGGGTATATATAGAGGGACGAAAAGAAGTTAGATGGTTTTTACAAAAATAAGCGCGCGAAGAGACGTGATGTGACCCATGACAGGACGTGCGCAGTACATTGAGCGCCAAAATAGGGCACAATTCCCCACGAAAAGGCAACTACCTCATTAATTACAAAGTGCAGGTCCCAGGGCCAAACGCACAGCAGAACAAAAAGAGCCTGGCCCTGGGCCAGGACGAAGAACAGAAGCATCTCCTTACCCCCCAGGACTGAAGGGCAAGGAGATGGGGGACAAACTGTTGGGACCAGAAAACCAGGCTGGTCCAGAGGCCTCAGTCAGGTCCAGACAAGGTCAGGACCTACGGCCAGAACCAAGGCTTACAGCCAGTACCAGACTGTACAGACAAAACGAAGGCGCAGGTCAGGAGAGGAAAGGTCAAGATGGGCCAAGCCCAACAAAAAGGAACACACTTTGTGAACAAGCCCAAGGATACAACAGCAACCCTAAAAGGAGACGTTGGAGAGACTTGGTCAAGGAGCAGAAACAGGGCCTTGAAGATAGGAACTGCTGGAGAAATCGTTGGGGAAGTTGGCTACAAAGAAGGAGATGGACGTTGGACCCAAGGGCACTATAAAAGGAGGAGAATTCAGAAGAAGAGGCAAGGACAAGACACACAACTCGACTACTCAATACTCTACGAAATTCTCAAGCACACAAACACTTCATAATTATTTTTCGCCTTTGTTATATCCTGTACCAGTTGGTCCAGATTCTGTACCTATCTTTTCTGAACTAGTGAAGATCCTCTCCTGGCTTGGCGCCCGTGGTTTTTCCCTTAACATTTAAGGGTTTTTCCCACGTAACATATCGTGTGTCTTGTGTCATTTTTGTTATCTTTACGTACGTTAAAACTCAATTACAACGATCACCATAAAACACAACCTAAAGGATAGTACTAGTAAACCTACAATCTCTTAATCGAACCGTGTGAGAAAATCACCCCGAACAAAACACATTTTAAATTAGTTTGATATCAAATGTATAAACATTGTGTATATAAAATTAGCAGAAAATGGCTGCGATGCAAATAGAAAGGCAAGTGTACGTGAACATGAGGAACAATACCTCTGATGAGATGACCTTCGAATGATTCCATAACTTCACGGACGATATCTCGATTGGCTTCTTTCGTTCTATTCCTGCTGGTGATATCGAGTATCAGACAGGTGTTGTGTCGAAAGGAGCTGTCGTGTATTCTGGTCGTAACAAGGAACAAGTCCCGTCTGCATGGGTCTTGGCTTGGGATACGCCCTCCTCAGATGCCATCCTGCCAGTAAGGAAGGTACTTAATTCGAATCTCAATTAAATAAATTTCTTTACAACCATAATAATATTAGTTACAATATGCATGTAATACTATACTACGGGGAGGAGTAGTAGTAATAATAAAAAGAGTAATTTGACGATTACACCCACTGATTAGTGCGTTTTTCAAACTTACACCCACATCGTTTTCGACTTTATAACTACTACCACATTTATTGGTTCGGTTAATGACTACTACCATGTACGGACCCGAACCTAGCAACTATCGATCTCAGCCGTTGATCTTAATTTGAAGAGTTAGTTGATTATTTTTTATCCCCATTTTACCCTTGTTTTAATTTTAACAAAACTTATTTTTACTTCTCCCTTTTCTTTGTTTATTTCCCCTGATATTTCATTACTCTCACCATTTTCACTCATTAATTGTAGTCTTCCTCAGCTTCATCTTCTAGTTTTCATCTTCTAGTTTCATCTCAGTTTCATTACTCTCACCAATTTCTCCCTTTAACAAAACAGTATGTTTATTTTTTTCTGGGTATTCCTGATCTTCATCTTTCGTATCAGGTATGTGATATTTCTGGGTATTTCAAAATTAGGGTTTTTTTAATTTTCATATTTCTGGGTAATTTATCAATTTCTGGGTAATTGGTAAGGGTTATTTTTGTCGAAATTAGGGTTTATTAATGTTCTTTCTGGGTAATTTATCAACTTTATGGTTAATTTATCAATGTGCTTTCTGCTGAATTAATTGTTGCGAATTGTGATGTTAATCAAGTCCGACATTTTGAATACAACTCCGAAACACAGGATACAAAGAAGCAAGAGGTTTAAAAACTGGCGAGTGACCAGGAATCAATGAGAAGCTCCCTTTTACAGTGGTGCTATTAGTATCTCTCTCGTACTTCATCATTGAAAAATTTAAGTTATAGAGTTTCACATTATTTGTTTTCTAGGCTACTAATTGGTTATTTTGAATGTAACAAGCTGTTTTAGCTTTCATGGATCATAGAAAAATAGTGTTATGTTTAAGAAACTAACCAGGTGTAAGTTTGAACAGGTTTTTAGCTCGTGGAAATTCGTTGTTGAACCATTGCAAAATGATAAGTGGTCTTTTTGTTGTTTGTGAATTTCTGTTATGGGTGTTTGATGAACTACAGTAGTTCATTGTTGTGTAGTTGAGATTAAGTATGCACATTGGTTGAATTAAGTGAATTGAAGAAGAAAGATTAGGTCTTTGTCGATCTCAGTTACCAAAACCATTGCTTGATGAGAAATGCTTTTATGCGATGAACAAATTATCGTAGAGACTTCTGCAATTTTTGGTCATGTGAGAACATGTATTCATAAGATTATAGCTTATGAAGGTGAAAGTAAGTTTAAGGATATGGGTTTAGACTGTTTATTTGTTTTTGTTTTGACCGATTAATTATGATGGTAATAGGTCGAAGTCAAACCAATACCCGAACACTTCATTGATCCAGATCGAGGGAGTGAACACTCAGGAGGAAGTTGCATGGTACTTGGGAAAGAAGATGGCTTACATTTACAAGGCCAAGACCAAGAAGAATGACTCCTACTACCGTTGCATTTGGGGAAAGGTCTGCAGGCCTCATGGTAACAGTGGCGTTGTCCGTGCTAAGTTCAAGTCCAACCCCGTAGGTCCGCATTTGTGAAATTCGTTTTCCCGTGATCTACTTCTGCACCAATGAGAGTTGTGCTTGGTCTTAGACCATGGCCGTTACAAGTCTCTAGAGATTTTTCCGTTGTTCTGTGACTGATTCTGAAGATCTAAATGCCTTATTATTTTGTATTTATCGTTCAAATGTTAAATAATCCCGAACAAGTAATAAGCATGAGAAAGTTGCAATTTTTTCATTTAAGTTTTGTATGATGTAAAAAGTTTGCGCGGGGGAACAAGATGTACATCACCTTCATTATCCTTTTGTTCTCTGTCAATAAATGGTGGTTATTTGCAACGAGTACTAAATTCACCGTCTTTTGTAGTCATCATATTTCACGCTATATGGGTCTGGGTCAAGTCTTGGCTATAGATCTTGGTTGCACCACTGAATTCTGATTGAATTATCAAAGTTTTGAAGGTGGTATCAGCTGGTTTCTCTTGCCACAACCCATTTTCAGTGTACTAGATGGTGACGTGTCTAGATGGTGCCAAGATTACATATGAAATGACGGCAATATATTCCTCCAATTTCATTTTCCGTATGAGAGACATTCAGCCAAAAAAAATTTGAATAAAGCGCCTCAAACACCTTGGATTCCAAAACCCTAAAATATGCTCGACAAACACTCGTTGACATAAGCCTCATGAGTCATGACATCAAGCGATATAATTTACACTACCAAAATACAAGCAAACAAAATTGAGGCGTTGAGCCAGTGGATGAACGATAAATAATACTGACATGTTTTAAGGCACACGAAAACTATATATACTTGGGAGGAAATTTTTAGTGCAGTAGCCAACTAGCGGCTACATCAGAGTTACCAAGAAACTGATTCTTTTGCAATAACGTGAGCGCTCTTCAAATTTTCGCGACATTTTGGCATGTCTTCATTCCCCAAGGCAAACCACAATTTCGGAAAGAACTTCATATACTTATGGGTCATTTGATCAATCCGATTACTGTCTTCTTTAACCAACAAACCTGCGTGTTCAGATGCATCGCTTTCATTAGATCCCTGATGTCTCTCTGAACTCAAAGTAATCAGTACTCGGTTTCTTGTTCTCTTTTGAATCAACGTCTCCAACTAGTCGACATCGTCATTGCCCTCTGAATGCATGACAAGGGAAGCTGCGAAGGTAAACAATGAACATGAGATTTACATGATTGGAAATGGCGGGGAACTGTAAAGTGTTGCGGAATATTAAAGGTTACTGACCTGAGCGAGCTCTGCAACTTTGAAACCGAAGCTTCTCTGAGAAACACCCGGCACAAGCTTATAAAGGTACGTCACAACCTATTAAACTTATCTCTTGAGTCAACCAATTCATTTATATCATCATCACTCACACACTAGCACAAAATTAAGCAAAAAAAACGCAAGAAACCCGTTTTATATAAAAAATATAACCGTTGTTTCCATGGCCGTTATTTATAATAAAAAACAACGCAAAAAAAATATACGAAACCGTTTTTTATATCAAAAATATCGTTTTATAAAAATTTGGCGGTTTTGATTAAATAAAACGGTTTTTTACAAAAAACCGTTTTAAATAATTATTAAAAAAAACCGTTTTTTTAAAAAACCGTTTTTTTTTAATAATTATTTAAAAAAACGGTTTTTTAAAAAAACCGTTATAAAAAATTGAATATTTTTTTTTAAAAAAAAATAAAATTACGAAATTGCTGTAATTACATTTAAATTATCCAAATACAATTTATATAAATACAATTTTTATAAATTATCAAAATACAATTTATATAAATTATCAAAATACAATATAAATTTGCAAAATACAATTTCTGCAAATTAAAAAATACAATATAAATTATCAGATTACGAAATTTCTAGAAAATGAAAATTGAATCCATCTTGATTATTCCTGCAAAAAATTCAATCCGTACTTATTCAACAATAATAATATATATTTTTATAATACTACGATTTCGTTTGCATAGGTTACGTAGTATTATAAAAACAACAACAAATCGTTTACAAAAGCTAAGATACTTGCCTCTTTATATAGCTAAATACAAATTTTCCCCGCATATCTCGTTCCTCGTCGATTTCTTGCGCCATATATGATGTTCCAGGTGGATTTTTAGCGATATACTACAAAAAGAAAAAAATATATAATTATCTAAGTGCGTAATAATAAAATAGAAACTTGAAAGTTTAATCTAACCATCGTAGTTCAAGCCGTCGGAACCAACGCCATCGACGGACCCACCGTCCTTTGAACACCTAAGTAAGGTAGAGTGCAGCGGGATCTTTTTGTAGGTGAAAACGGATTTGTATTCCGACTGGCGGTGACCAAGGAATGGGCCGTCAAAGTTGGTAGGAGGTTATCGTTTGTCAAAACTTCAAACGGCCATAACTTCGCGCCAGAGTGTCCGATTGGGGCAATTTTTTTTTTCAAACTGCTTAACTTTTCGAGATCTACGCAATGGGCATGCCCCAAGGGGGCATTGACGTCCGAATAATTTTTCAAAAAAATGCCTCTAAAAGGGTGTTTTGGCCCTTTTAAAGTTTTACAACACAAACAAACCTCCAATGCTAAATATCGTCCATCAACAACTCCGTATTACTACTTCATATTACCAAACATACATATTTACATACATACATACATATTTACATACATACATACATATATATACTTAATTTACATATTACCAAACATACATATTTACATATTCCCAAACATACATACATACATACATATTTACAAACATATATATACTTTATATTACCAAACATACATATTTACAAACATATATATACTTTATATTACCAAACATACATATTTACATACATACATACATACATACATACATATATACGTACTACACATACACATACACATACACATACACATACACATACACATACACATACACATACACATACACATACATATACGTATTTACATATATACATATATACTTTATTTACATACATACATATTTACAAACAACAACAACAACAAGCCCATTTTTAATTTACATACATACATATTTACGACGTATTCCTCGGCGACCACCCTCACCCCATAACAACAACAATAACGTAACCCCTCGGCCCCAAACACCTACGTATTATTACTCCGTATTACTAAGTATTATTACAACATCTACAACTACAACTACAATGCAACAACAAATACAATGCAACTACAACGAACATACGTAACACCAACGACAACGACCACATCCTCAATCTACACCACCGTGCCCCACCGTGCCCCACCCAGCCCCACCGTGCCCCACCAGCCCCACCCTTGTCCCCACCGTGTCCATGCACCGTGCCCCACCCCTCACCCTAACCCTCAAACAACAACAACAACAACAACCACCTCGACAACATAACAACAACAACAACAACAACAACAACAACAACAACAACAACAACAACAACAACAACAACAACAACAACCACCTCAACAACATAACAACAACAAGTTAGTGCTCAACAACAAGAAGATGAAGAAGAAGAAGAAGAAGAAAAAGAAGAAGAAGAAGAAGAAGAAGAAGAAGAAGAAGAAGAAGAACAACAACAACAACAACATACATACAATAAAATCAAACAAAAAAACGAAAGGCATAAAAACAACAACAACAACAACAACAACAACAACAACAACAACAACAACAACAACAAAAACGTAACAACAACAAAAACGTAACAACAACAAGAACAACAATAACAAGAACAACAATAACAACAACAACAACAACAACAACATGAATTAAACAAAGTGAAAAAAACTAACCTCTTATATAAGCCATATAAATTAGGGTTTTGGCAAATTTCGATTTGGGTAACAAGAACTTATGAATGAAGAAAACTAATTCGTGAAGTAATTGAATATAATTATAGTGTTGATATATATGGAATTGGAACGAAAATAATTGAGTACAAGAATGAATTTTTTTTTTTTTTTGATGAAAGAGCAAACATACGAAGGTTGAAGAGTGGTAAAGAGAAAAAAACGTTTAAACTGCCTATTAAATAAAAATCAGCGCCAACTTAAAATTAGAAAAAAAAAATTATAAAAAACGGTTATTATGAAAATAACCGTTGTTAATATTTAAAAAAAACGGTTTTTGCTTAATAACCGTTTTTTTTGTTATTTTTAAAAACGGTTTTTGCTTAATAACCGTTTTTTTTAAATTAGCTTTTAAAAATAAATTTGAATTCAGACTATATTTATTTGAGGTGGTTGTACAATAATTACTATTACAAATTACAAGGCCTAAAATAACGTATATATCTATAAGAAGCTAAGACTAATATAACGTATTTAGGTAAAAAATAATAAATATAAAATTATTTTATAGATGAAAAGACTAAATATAGTAATGATTCTATATTTATTATTTTTTACTATTTATTTATATTTTTAGGTTGTTATTATTCAATAATTACAACTACATACAATAAATATTATACATAAATATTATGAGTATAATTATTTAAAACGAATTAGTATTGAATTATTTCGTTTTTTTTGGTTTTTAATTAAAAAAAACGGTTTATAGTTATATTGTTATTTATAAGTTCACATTAATTACAACAAATAAATATAGCAACCGTTTTTAATATATAAGATAAAACAAACGGTTTTTATGTCTAAAAACCGTTTTTTATAATACACAAATAAAACGGTTATGACAAAAAAACCGTTTTTTTTAACCCTAATTAAATATAACGGTTTTATTATTACGAAAGCGTTATTTAAAGTCTGACTAAAAACAACACAATTTTGTATATAACCGTTTTTAATATTATAACCGTTGTTTATAATTGTTTTTTCGTTGTTTTTAGTTATGAGTTAGATTTCGCGCCTATTGATTTAACAACGGAAATTTTTTTGACGTTGTTTATAATATTATAAACAACGGAAAGGCTAATATGTGTTGTTTTTGCTCCGTTGTTTTTGCTCAGATTTGTAGTAGTGACAATAACTTTTCTCCCACGTAAAAGAGACTTCCCCTTTTCCCGATACTATAAAAAAGCACTAACATCATCTCCAACAACCTTCTTCACTTAGCTTCAACCATGAGGTTGTGATAGGTTAACTCCCTTCTACAAACTCTACCCATTAAAATCAGTTTACCATTTTGATAACTTATTTTCTGCTGCTTAATCACAAAGGCGCCTCCACAATGCAAACGAACATCAAATTTGGAAGGGATCGACATCCTAAAACACAATAACCAATTAAAAGTCCCACATTCGATAATTACACAAGCTAAATAAAAGACAAATACAAATTCAAAAAATTAGGGTTTCTGGGTAATTTGGGGAAAATTATAACAAATTCGATTTCAGTGAAAGACAATAACCAATTAGGATTTCTGGGTAACAACACAAACGAACAAACTAGGGTTTACCCTAATTCAAATAAAAATTCGATTTCGGTGAAACCCCCAATTCAATTGCTACACTGAATCCGAAAAATTACATACCTCAATTAGGAGAAACAAACGAGATGACGGCGTCGACAGCTTGGAAATGAATGCTGATGAACTCGACGAAAAGACGACCTAAATCAAAGACAAATTCTTGGGAAGTTTCAGTAAATTTTGACCAATTTCAGTAAAAAAGTAAAAAAAATTAAAACCCTATGTTAAAGGGAGTTTAATTCAGCAAAGGAACAACAACTGTAAAAAAAAAAAAAAAAAAAAATGGGTAACTTAAGAAAGAAAACAAAATGAAGGTAATATGAGGGTAGGTTAAATGAAGGGTATTTTAGTAATTTCATGTGCCTTTTTTAGGTTCGGATTAAAAATGGTAGTAGCCATTAACCGAACCAATAAATTTGGTAGTAGTTATAAAGTCGAAAACGATGTGGGTGTAAGTTTGAAAAACGCACTAATCAGTGGATGTAATCGTCAAATTACTCTAATAAAAATTACATTAACTCGATTTTATATATTGAGAATTTGAGACCGCATAAATTATTTCACAGTATATTTAAGTGATATAAGATTTAAATTATTATAGTAGGCCTTTAGTACTTTACACAACTTAATATCAAGATGTATTCCGTCTACAACTTAAAGTGAAATAAAACGTTAATGTTTTAAAGTAGCTCAAACCGCAAGGTATTGAATTATTGTCAAAACTTTATGACGTCTTATAGTGTACTAACTCGTTCGCCTTTGTATGACGGTCTGTAGGTATATGTCACCTGTGGACCAAAGAGTGAGATTTTAGAGAAAATGACCGCAGGTGAAATCCTGAAGAATTTGACTAAAGCTTCGGAGTTTAGTGTCTTCAAGGACGAGGTTACAAAAACCACTGCTGACGCCGTTGTTATTGGCGCAGCCCCTATCGATTCTACCAGCGTCTCTGCAAATTTCGGGCTTATTATCAATAATTGATATCATGTTCGAATACTGAAGGATACTATTAGTATCCTACTTGTAACAATGAAATAAATAATGATGTCTTTGGTGATCTGACGTCTATTTGAATTATACTCCATATTACTAGTACCTTGTAAGAAGGAATATTGTTTCCAATATTTTCTTGCATTACTCATTAATACTCTGACTATTTATACAAACTCGAAGCCTTGATCTACAAGGACTTTCCTTATACTACATTATAATAATATAATTTTTCTAGCTAATAAATATGTCAAGAGTATAAGTTGTGATACATCTGAATATCTCAACAGCTCGTCACACTTTCCCTCAAGTTGGAGCGTGTAAGTTACGCACGCCTAACTTGCCAAGTAAAATTGCAAACTGTGTCTTGCCTAAAGCTTTTGTGTCAGCCAATTGAAATGTTCTGAGACTTAGAATCAATGAGTGCCTTTAACTATTTAATTTCAATTCACAAGTGACGACAGCCAAGGCCCTGTATTCGGCTTTGGCGGACGAACGAGACACTGTTTGTTGTTTCTTGGTTTTCCGAGAAATTGGCGAAGAATCAAGTTGAACAAATCATCCCGTCACTGAACGTCTAGTAAGCGGGCAGCTTGCCCAATCCTGTAGAAGAAGATGTAATGGGCCAAAATCAGAAGTGAATGTAGCCTAACATGATGTGGCCAAGCAAGTGAAGAGAGCTCAAGTGTTAGTCCAACAAATAAAGAAGGCAGCCCAACAAATTAAGCCCAACAACAAATTCAGGCTTATCATTAAATGAAAACAAATCTGCTATAAGACAAAAAGGAGAGAAAGGCATGAGCTGTACAATAAGGCGTCGTTCATAGGCAACAAAACTTTTGTCAGTATCTCAAAATTCCCTAGGGTTTAGTCCAATCTCTAATATATATACACTAAAATGATGTAAGAGCAGCTTAGAAAGAAGAAGAAGAAGAAGAAATAGAAAGGTGACACCTTCATTGATCTTACTCTGTTATTGTCTTAAGTGATTATCATGCATGAATGTGTGCAATTTTTTCATGGTATCAGAGCCTTGTATTCTTGATAGCCACTGAAGATTACATCTTGGTTTTATCTTTCTTTTATTCGAATGTTTCTGTTTGTTTCTATGACAAAAGTTTACATCTTTGCACTTGTTCTCTTTGTTTTCCGTTTGTGATACTTTCTTCTCTATTAAAGAAGAGCAAATATGTCTGGAGATGAAGAAGTTGTTGTGACCACCATATCCCCAACTGATCCCCTATATTACAATCCCTCAGAAGGAACACAAACCCTGAAAATTTCTCCTAAACTGACTGGCATAGAAAACTATGGCCCATGGAAACGTTAGATGGAGCTTGCCCGGCCCTTTCAGCCAAGAGAAAGCTTGGGTATGTCACAGGGAAGGTGGCTAGACATGATTATAATACTGTGAAACAAGAGGCATGGGATACCTCTAACAATCTTGTCATATCCTGGATCTTGCAAAATGTGAGTGAGAAAATCAAGATGATTATCATGTATTATGTGACTGTTAAAGACATATGGGATATACTTAAGCATAGGTACACAGCTACCAATGGTGCAGGAAAATTCAAGCTGAACAGAGAATATTATGCTATTGAGCAAGGGAGCAGGTCTGTGCAGGACTACTATACCCAACTCCAGATAGTGTGGGATGAGCTTGAGAATATGACCACACTACCTCTTCTCACTCAGAAAACTACAGAGATGACCGATTACTTGAAGGCTCTCAGTGAGCAAGCAGAGGAAAAGAGGCTCTTCAGTTCCTCAAAGGTCTTAACAAAGACTATGCTATTCTCAGGAGTAATATGCTGAGTCCAATCCCTACTGTGGAGACTGCTTCTCAATGCTTCTCCAGGAGGAAACTCAGAACAAGAACACAAGTGGGGTAAGGAGCTATGACATGTCTACCTTCCATAGTAAGGGGAGATTGTAGAAGATGCTTGAATTGTAAGCATTGTGGAAGAATGAACCGCAAATCTGATGTGTGCCGGGAGATTGTAGGATACCATACAGGACACCCTAAAAGCAGAAGGCAATTCAACAAGCCTGGTGCCAAAGGTTTTAACAACTTCAAACCTCAAACTTATGGAGGAAAACAAGTGTACTCTCAGGGAAATACCTCTAATCAAGTCAACTATAAGCCTTTTAGTACTAGATATAGAGGTGGAAGGAAAGTGGCTGCTAATGTGAGAACTGATCAAGTAGACCTGGCATTAGCCATAAGTGCTGTAACTCAGCAGCTTGAGAATCTGTTGATGATGGTTCCTAGAGGTGATAATGCAAGAACAAATATAAGAGGTGATACGGAAGAGGAGATTGAGTGCAACTTTGCAAGTATTGCCACTCATAAGAATACTCATGTTCTAAATTCTCAGTGGGTTATAAACTCAGGGGCATCTGATCATATGGTGTCTGATATAAGATTGTTGGAAAAATGTTTATAAGTGCATAAATGGTCCAAAGATAAATTTACCTAATGGACAAATTGTTAGTGTGACACATAAAGTGAATATATATATAAGTTGTGGTTTGTGGCTCATAGGGGTCCTATATGTGCCAACTTTCAGGCAAAATCTGCTGTCTGTTCAAAGGTTGGTGAAGGAAAATGAATGTACTGTTATATTCAGTTCAGCATGTTGCATTGTGCAGGACTATAAAAGTAATGAGAAGAAAGAGATAGGAAGATCAAGGAATGGCCTTTACTACCTGAAAGAAGAGCTAAGAAAAGATTCTAAGAATAATGTAGTGTCTGTTTTATATGTTGGTGAACACTGTGTCTTGAAGAATTTTTTGTGCAAATTCTGAGCAGGCTGATATATATAATGATTCTGCAAAGATTAATGTTAATGACATGTCTTCTTACAGGGTTTGGCATAATAGGTTGGGTCATGCATCTCTCAATGTTGTTAAGCATATTCTAAATGAGAATGAGACTTGTCTCAGATCTGAAAGTGTGTGTCTGATCTGTCCTATGACTAAACATACCAAGTCCCCTTACAGTCTTAGCCAAACTAAGACAAAGTCTCCTTTTGACCTCATACATATAGACATATGGGGACCTTATAGGGTTGGTTGCCTATAACGGAAGTTTAAATACTTTCTTACCATAGTGGATGACTTCTCAAGGAGGACATGGATATATCTTCTGATTCATAAATCTGATGCATATATGAATATTAGAAACTTCTGTGAATATGCAAAAACTCAGTTTGACAGGTCAGGTCTGATAATGCACTAGAGTTTGATGATGAAGATTACATTGCTTATTTTAACACCAATGGAATTGTCCGTTATACCAGTATTGTGGACATGCCTCAACAAAATGGTGTGGTAAAAAGAAAGCACGGACATTTGTTGGAAGTGAGTAGAGCTCTCAGGTTTCAGGCTGGTCTTTCCTTGGGATATTGGGGAGATTGTGTTATGGCAGCAACACACATCATCAATAGGTTTCCCATCCCTGTAATCAACAACAAAACACCTTATGAACTTCTGTACGAAACCAAACCTAATTATGATCATCAAAAGTCATTTGTGTGCTTGGTTATGGTGTATAATCCTAAAAGAAACAAGGATAAGTTCCAGCCAAGAGGCTTGCTTTGTGTTTTCCTGGGATATCCGCCTACACAGAAAGGATACTTAGTTCAAGACCCAATTAGTAAAAGATGATTTGTATCAAGAGATGTGAAATTTTTTGAAACCATCTATCCTATGTCTCAGTATGCTAAAGGAATGTTCTTCAATCCAATACCTGTGCAATTGAAGGATGTAAATGAAGAAATCAACCCCATACCTGTTGCAAATGGGAATGTGTACATTCAAGAGATAAAAAGGCAAGAGCATACTGAACATAGTGATGAAGATGCAGATATGTCCTCAGAAAATGTGGAAGAGCAAGATGAAGGAATGGCCTGAAGGACATAGAAGTAGGCCTGAAGGACGTAAAAGTAGGCCTGCAAGAGAAAGAAGGCCACCTGGTTGGTTAGATGACTATGATACCAACCAAGGAAGAAGAACCAAAAGGAGTAATGCCACTAATATCAACAGGGTTACTGATACACAAGTACTCCAACCCTTTGCAATATGGTCAACAAGATTGTGACTCAAGTACAGCCCTACTTCTTTAAAGATGCAGTAAAGAGTAAGCATTGGATAGAAGTAATGAATAGAGAGTTAGATACTCTAGAGAGGAATGAAACATGGGACATCACAGAGCTACCACCTGGGAGAAAAGCTATTGGATGTAGGTGGTTATACAAGATGAAATACCTACCTGATGAAACTTTAGAAAGATATAAGGCAAGAAGTGTATGGATTACACAGAAACTTTTGCACCACTTGCAAAAATGACAACTATGAGAGCTTTACTAGCTGTAACAGCAATAAAAGGATGGCATGTGTTTAAGATGGATGTCACTAATGCATTCTTACATGGTGAACTGAAGGAAGAAGTGTATATGCAGTTACCTCCAGGATATGTGACCATTGGTGATAGAGTTACAGTAGGTGACTGTGCATCAACATCACACACAAGGTCTTTGGTGTGCAGACTAAAGAAGGCCCTATATGGTCTAAAGCAAGCACCAAGGCAATGGTTTGCCAAATTGTCAACTGCTCTTTTCAATTTAGGGTTTGCACAGTCCATGGCTGATCATTCTCTCTTTATACAATGCAAAGGAGTATCTGTCACAGTGGTGTTAGTGTATGTGGATGATATGATTATAACAGGAAACAACCTGGAGGATATCAATCACCTTAAATCCACTCTCAAGAATCAGTTCCACATGAAGGACTTGGGAAAACTATCTTACTTTCTTAGTCTAGAAATTGCTCATACCAGTCAAGGCATGTTCTTGTCACAAAAGAAGTATACCTATGATTTGATCAAAGAGTTTGGAATACACAAAAGAGGAATTTGAGAATTCCCTTGGATGTTCACACAAGACTTGAACCAGGAAAAAGCACTTCTTTGACATCTCCTGAGGTGTACAAAAGATTGGTTGGTAAACTCATCTATTTCACCATAACTGGACCAGATATCTCTTTCTCTGTTCAAGTTCTGAGTCAGTTCATGCAAGACCCAACATCTGATCATCTTCAAGCGACAAAAAGAGTGCTAAGGTATCTTAAATTAGCTTGAGAACAAGGCATTCCCTTGAAAATTCTTCATCTGCAAGGTTGAGAGCCTACAGTGACTCTGATTGGGCATCTTGCCCATATATACGACGATCAACAATAGGTTTCTGTGTTCTCCTAGGAACATCACCAATTTCCTTAGAAATCCAAAGTGCAAAGTGTTGTTGCAAGGTCCTCTGCTGAAGCAGAGTACACAACTATGGCTCTGATAGTGTGTGAGGTGACTTGGTTGAGAAGTCTGTTAAAAGATTTGGGTTTGAAGCAACTGGAAGCCACTGTACTTGGGTGTGATAATCAGGAAGCTCTAGCCATTGCAGCAAATCCTGTATATCAGGAGAGAACGAAGTACATCGAGGTAGACTGTCACTTCATTCGTGAGAAAGTGTTAACAAAGAGGTCAAGCCTATATATATCCCTGCTCATAATCAGTAGCTGACATGTTTACCAAACCTTTCCAAATAAAGTCACATCATCGACTAATGAACAAGATGAGAGTGATGACATTCCCACACTCTTATCTTGAGGGGGGCTGTAGAAGAAGATGTAATGGGCAAAAATCAGAAGTAAATGTAGCCCAACATGATGTAGCCAAGCAAGTGAAGAGAGCTCAAGTGTTGGTCCAATAAATAAAGAAGGCAGCCCAACAAATTAAGCCCAACAACAAATTCAGGCTTATCGTCAAATGAAAACAAATCTGCTACAAGACAAAAAGGAGAGAATGGAACGAGCCGTACAAAAAAGCGTCGCTCATAGGCAACAAAACTTTTGTCTCTATCTTAAAATTCTCTAGGGTTTAGTGCAATCTCTAATATATATACCCCAAAATGATGTAAGAGCAGCTTAGAAAGAAGAAGATGAAGAAGAAATATAAAGGTGACACCTTCGTTTATCTTACTCTGTTATTGTCTTCAGTGAATATCATGCATGAATGTGTGCAATTTCTTCAAATCTGAATCGCACCAACCCGTTAATGATAAGTTGTTATCAGCTCGCAAGAAAATGCCTTGTCCTGGAGATCCTTTCATGTAGCGTTGGACCCTCGACGTAGCTTCCAAATGATTTAGCCTCGACTTTTGCATAAATGGAGATAGAATGTGAACTAAGTAGGCGAGGTCCGACAAGTGACAGAGAAGTAAACGAGACGACCAATAAGTCGGTGATATTTTCGGGGTCATGGAGTTCCACACTTTCTGACGATGCATGTCTATGATTCTGCTCCATAGGATATTCGGCAGGTTTGCTATGTAAAAGTCCCGTTTCAGCAATGATTTCAAGTGTATACTTTCTCTGAGACAAGAAAAAACATTCCATGCCACGAGCTACCTCAATGTCGAGAAAGACTTTAATACTCCCAAGTCTTTCATATAAAAGTACGTACTCAAATACGCTTTAAATTTCGCAAGCGCCTCACTGTTGTTACCCGCCACAATCAAATCGTCCACATAAATTTAAATGCTCAATTGGGTTTGATCACGTTTGAGGACGAAAATAGAGTAATCTGATGACGATTGCCTAAAACCATACCTTTTTAGTGCCGTACATAATTTTGAAAACCAGCAGCGTGGAGCGCAGCTTGTCGCACACGCTGCTGAGCTTGTCGCAGGCCGTACAATGATTTCTTTAGATGACACACAACATTAAGTGAGGCATTGCGGAATCCTGGTGGCACTTTCAAGTACACTTCCTCATCAAAATCACCACGTAAAAAAGCATTATGAACGTCCATTTGATGAACGTCCTAATTTTTTGATGCACCTATAGCAAGGAACGTTCGCACAATAGTCATTTTAGTAGCATGAGCGAATGTTTCGTTGTAATCAATACCTTCTACGTGATGATTTCCGAAGACCACTAGTCGAGCTTTGAGTCTTTCTGGACTTACGTCTGATTTATTTTTAATCTTGTACACCCATTTACTACCCAAAGCTTTCTTTCCTGGCGGTAGTGAAACTAGCTCCCACGTTCCATTTTTCTCAAGCGCTTTTTTCTCGCTCGACATCGCTTTTTGCAAACCTGGGTCACTCATTGCCTCTTTAAAATTTTAAGGCTCATGTCATGTGGTAATGGCTGCAATAAAATTTTGATGAGAAACTGAACCGATCACATTTAATGTATTGAGTTATAAAGCACCGCGTACCGGGAGGAATTGGTGACACAAGTGAGTGAGAGGATGGACTACGTTCACGTACTGAGTGTTGCACAAACCCTTTCAAGCGTGTGGATGGGATTTTTAGTCGCTGGTCTTTTCCCATAGGTTCCTGTCCATGATTAGACTTGGTCGATTGGTCACCATTATTTACTTCAGCCTCACTGTCGACCTCAACGCTCACTTCGGCATTAGTGTGATTTTCAGAATCGTGAGGTAGGTCTGCTACGACAATATGATCAAGGGGCAGCTATATTTGGTTCTTCGTGAGATGAAGGTGTGAAAGAGGGCAGCCTGGCCTCTATTTGATCATTTATGAGGATATAAGGATTGGAAATACGAGATGGTAACACATGAGGTGGACACTCAAAATTTCGGAAATTCAGTTTCAAAAAATCTGACATCACGAGATACAAAAAATTCATTCTTGTCCAAGTCGTAGAGCTTCCAACCTTTTTTGTCCAAAAGGATAGCTCACAAACATGCATTTTCGACTTCAACTTGAGAATTTATCCCTTCTATGTCTATGATTATGAGCGCAACAAAGACATCCAAAGACACGCATCATATCGTATAAAGAACATCGACCAAATGAAATCTCAAACGACATCTTATTTTGAACTAATAATAGGAGTGGGGGTTCGATTAATTAAATAACAAGCAAATAGTTTGCATTCACCCCAGAATTTGATTGGCAACTGACCGTCAAACCGCAATGCACGCGCAACATCAAGTATGTGTCGTTGTTTACGGTCAACTCGCCTGTTTTATTGAGGTGTAGCAACACATGAACTTTCAAAGAGAATACCATTTTGTGTAAAATAATCCTTTAATATCCTTTTCTAGCTAAACAGTTGAATTCAGTTCTGTTATCGCCACACACAATTTTAATAACCATGTTGAACTGGCGTTTTATCTGTTGGAGTATGTGTCCTCCACAAATAGTGCGATTACTTAATCTTAATTAAAGAATACATGGGAAATAGTGCGATTACTTAATAAATCTTAATTAAGAAATACATGGGGATAATCCTGAATTATTGTCAATTGATTAACGTAAATCAATAACGGTTGGCTGACAAGAGTTTGACGTTATTGTCATGAGACGGCGGTAATCAATTGATTCCTTTGAGTCACACCTAAAGGAATGTACTCCAAATAAATAAGCTAATTAATTGTATGAGATACAATTAGATTAGTAACTTGATAAATCGACTAATGGTTAGTCAGTGAGTTAATTTAGAGAGAAATCGAGTTAGGAACTCGGATGATTAATTTTATATCGATAAATTATTTAAAGAGAAGGGAATTAGTGATTAACAGTTAATTCACTAATTGTGTACTAATTGACTAATGAGATTAGTATTAGCGCAATTTTGATATGTATGTAAGTGTACATATATATTAAAGAAGAGTTAAGAGTTTAATTAGATAATTTATACTATTTCATATTAGATGATTAAGTGATAAATTAGAAGTATTTGTGAACAAATATTGAAAAACAAATAAGACCCATAAAGGCCCCTTTGGACCGTCCAAATGAAAGGGCAAAGGGAGAGATTTCTTTCTTGTCTTATTTGTCTTGTTTTCTTATTAATTCTAATGCATGCCTAAACATAATTATCACATGCATACTTTTGCTTTTGTGGCATGCCAAAACATAATCATGATCATGCATGAAAATGTTCAAAACAAGAAAACACTCTACTCTTCTCTCCTTTCCTTCGAGCATGAACAATGGTAAGTTTGCCTTTTTCCTCAATAATCTTATCTCTCTTCCTATCATCATTCTATATTATTTTTAAAGTCTTCTTTTAAGTTTTTCTATTTTTTCTCACAATGGTAGGACTTTTTTTTCCTTTTTTTTGACCCCACTACCATCTATTTTATAATAATAAACTAGGTTGATAATATTGTTTTGTTGTGAGATAGAAAAGTAAAAAAATATTATGAATTGGCACAAAAGCCAAAGTCAGAGTCACCCCAAGCTTTAGGATTTCTTTTAATGTTAAGGAAAATTCAAAGGCCTCTACAATAATAAGTTAATTAAAAGTCTACTAAAAGGTGAGGTATTTCTTACCAATGTACATGCTCTTACGCCGGCCCCCCTATAGTGTGTTTAACACACTTGTTTTTGTATTTTGGCTTATATAAAAACACAAGGCCATGAAGAGAATGTGTGTGCATGCATCTCTACTATTCTAACTCTCTAAAACTCTCTCTAAATATTACTACTAATATAACTAAGTGCTAGTAATAATAATATACTAAATATCAAGTAACTATTAGTGATTTCTAGTCTAAATCACTAGTTGTTTTTGGAGTACTTCTTGGGTGCAACAAGAAGGAGGTTTCCTATTTTGGAAACTTGGGTTTTGGAGGATCATCCGATTAATTAGCTCAAGAAACAAATCGAGAAAGGAGTTCTCGTATTTGTGCCCATTTTATTCCTTTAGTGAAGGTATAAATTTCTATAAACTTGATCTACAAAGTAAATTAGTAACTATATAGATCTTGCTCAGCAAATTAAAGTAATTTTATTTATACTAATAATGGATTTGTAGGGGTTCAAGAACTCAACAAGTGGTATCATTGCTAGCTTGTAGTTACAAATTTATTTTAATCATTTTTGGAGCTTTTATGTAATTATTGAGAATAAATATGTAAAAATCCGAAAATGGTGTTAAAAATGGTTTTAACACAAAATTTTTGTAGCATGCAAAGTTACTGGTCTCATTAAAACTTCTGGTCAAATTTCGTAATTTTTGGAATTCTTTTGCTAATTATAATGATTTTTATACAAAACCGAGTCAAAAAGTGTGTTTTTGGCTAAAATAATAACTATAAATATTTATATTTGGAATATGGTCTCGAAAGTTTTACACAGTGAAATATGTAATTTATAACTTCTGCATGTAAATTTTCAAAATTAGATTTTGAGTATTGGATATTTATTCATTTATTTAATAAAAATCGGTACATTATGGATCTTTATTTCCAAAATATAGTAAACAATGTTTTCTGGACATGAAATTTATACCAATATTTTTATTTATTTGGAGGATACTAAATTATAAATTTGGCATTTTTTCTCACTGTTTTGAAGGTTTTATTGATTTTATGAGATAAAATCGATGAAATCGTATGTTTATTGTTATAAAAATCATTCGTAAAACTTTTTTGAGCAAGCTTTACATTTTTGACATTCTGGAAGTGTTCCAGAATATACAAAAAATTTTCCAAAAAAAAAAAAATGGTTTTATTTTATTTTATATTGTATTTTAATGCTTTATTCATAAATAGTTATGATTAAAGTTTAAGAAATTAGCAAAATGACAACTATAATGAACTAAAATCACCATGAATTAGTAAAGACTAATTTTGGGTGTTCTAAATCAGTTTAGAAGTTTTAGTTTATACTTAAAAGGTGTTTTAAGTATTATTGATTAATACGGGATTAATCGATAAATTGTGAGATCAAGATTTAAATCGTTAAATCAACATATATAACCGGGCGATTTTGGCATGTTTTATACATAAGCATTTGATTTTTCATGTGTGAATGAATGAATATTTATGCATGTATGTTTATTATTTTACCTAGTATGGCCATAATTTGCTTTATTTTTGCCGATATTGCCCGTAATGAAAGGAATATCGGTTGGCATGTAATTAATTGTGATCTCGTATCGCTGGTTTGTAATTTATTTAGTTTATTTTCATTTATAAATGTATAATTGGTTTGCTATGTATTCATTTGTAAATCATATATGTAACTATTTGTAAACCGAAGACCGGCGATGGATCGTGATGGTGCCTTAGAAGAGTTCTAAAGCACACAAGGAGGAGCCATGGAAGAAGTCCATTTAAAGAGGGACGGACTAAGGAGTTGGTTTCCAATTTGTAACTCTTTGTAATTTTATTTCTTTTTGGGTGGCCATACTAGGGTTTATGCTTGTGTGATTATGCTTGTGTGCTTGTTTGTTTGATCGATTTCATGCCAAAATCGTCATGCATGCTAAGTCATCATCCCACTTTATCAAAATGAATTTTATGACTAAATTGACAAGATCACCCACTTTATTAAAATGAATTGAGGTTAAGCCTTTCCGATTGTAGCAACTATGAACCCCATGTTCATGAGGACCTCCGCAACGTGGAACCTCGTTACCATGGGTAAGTAGTGAGAGAAAGTCTCATGCTAAATTGGTTTAAACTCAACCAAATAAGAGTTATTTGGGGCTAAAAGATGCATTTTAAAGAAAATCATCAACCGAGAGTTCTAGTGTAGAATTAGTCAAGTGTTGACTTATCGTTTTTACATAAAAGGAAACATGAGATGTCTAATTTTATCTAGAAGTGAGTCTCGGAATTATTTATATAATTTCGTGGGAGATCATTATATAAATGGGCATTTAAATGAATTTTAAATGTTTTGAATACAATGAATGCTTATATATTTCCTCAAAATCGTTGTAGAATCATTTTCAAAACGCAATGGCAACATCAACTCCCGCACCCGTTTTGGGTAAAGACTCATGGTTGAGAACCGTGATGGATAAATGTATCCTAAAAGATGACGGTTGCAACTTTGTTAAATGGGATTCGACTATAAATGGTATCAGAGCAACCCTGCGACCATGTTGTAGGCCCGTGGTCAGGAGTACCCTGGTCACCCACCTAGCGGGGGAGGATTCTGGGCTCGGCTGCAGTCGACTCTTGAGTCTTAACAAGGACGTTGTGTTCTTTAAGTGCGGGAGTTTATAACACCCCACATTTGGATGTCCCACATCAGGGAGGAAATGTTGATTTGATGTGTTTATAAGGGATTCTATCCACCACTCTAGTAACAAGGCCTTGTACTTTTGGGATTAAATAAGAACAAAAAGCCCAAAAGTGTTTAACTTACCATTAGGTGAGGTGCATTACGACGGTGGTGGGTCGGGTTGTTATATACGTTTTCGAATGTCAGGCACTAATACTTTGTTAGGTCCCTGTAGAGATCTGAGTTCTGGTGGAGCCCTTTATGGAAGGCGTCTACATCAGTGGCTACATCACAGCGGGGGATCGAAACCTTCTCCTTGTTGAACCTGTTGATCTGAGGAAGTCCTTCGTAGGTTCCCCTGTTTTCTGCAGTAGACGGTACAGGTCGCTAGTCTGGTTTTAAGGCTTCCTGCTGCTCGCGAATTGGTGGTTGAATGGGTTGACCAACCCGACGAATAAGGTAATGGACTGGTTTGGGAGGCTGACAAACCACCCAAGGCGGCCCCGGTGAGAGTGGAGCCAAAGCCCTTGCACATGTAGGCCTCTTTCAAGACTATTATTGTATTTAGGGCGCTAGTTCCAAACCCTTATAGTATGCTGGTTCCTAAACTATCTTTCTCACAAAATAGACGGTGTAATATTTCCATAATGGAGAGCAGGTTCATTGACCAAAACATTTAAATCATCCTCGTATATATATTAGTCTTGCCATCAGAAAGTAGTTAGAGATTACTATTATAGTAGTAGGTGGTTATAGGATAGATAATGGAGAAATCGAGTCAAATTAAGAGTTTTTTTAGAAGTCAGTTTCCTTGATCAGGGGAAACGGATTCTGACTCAAAAATGGACCACATACGTATTCATAATAAGATAACTAACTAATATTAAATAATATTTTATCTTATAAAAAAGTCCAACACGTAGTTGTTGCTGTAATTTTAGAGTATTCTTTGGATGTTGTCGATGAGTAAATGTTGAATGAATCTCCAAAAAAACCTAGTTTCCCTATTTTCTCCTCCTTTTTCTCCTATTTTCCTCGTTGTCGTTGCTTACTGTTATTTGACTCGGTGTCTTACTTATATTCAGGCCTTAATGTTCATGTATGATAGCCTGAATTCTTGCAACTTCTATGACTTCCCTTTAGAATTTAAACGTGTATGTGTGGATACCCATATCCGTACCCTCCCGCACAAAACCCTGTGATGTATCACGGACTTTTATTACGCATGCTTTAACGTTGACTTATACGGTTCTAACTAATGTCGAATTCATTTTGAGTCGTTTTAAATGTTAAAATGTTTAGGTCGCATCACATCGCATTTAAATAACGTTCATTTTGTCCATTTGGAGTCTAGCTAGGTCCTTGTCCTGCTTCATTTGGCATGAGCTTCGCATTTGCACTACAATTAGTCCTTTTACATTAACAAGGTCTAATTCAGCATTCCTAAATTCCTAAATTTAGGCCCGGTAGCTAAAACCGCTATTTAGGCCCCTCTTACACAAAATACGGCTTCACGTCTTAGCTTATTTCACAAATTTATGCAAATACACCCCTTTTCATTTTTCCGGGTCTCGGGCCCGAAACCGAGCCCAAACCCAAGCCTTTGGCCCGCACTCCAAGGCCCTGCACATCATAAAATATCTCAGAAATATCTCAGCTCTTTTCTTGGCACACACGCACAAAATTATACAGCATCTTTCAAAGATTTTATGCAACCGAAACTTGGAAACTACACAAAAACCAGACCCTCAAACCGCATAAGCCTATGCGGTTTGGGGAGGCAACCGCATAAGGCTATGCGGTTTGCCCTGGCAACCGCATAAGCCTATGCGGTTTCTAGGCCTGTTTTTATCCCCGGATTTCCTAATTTCTCCGAGGTTTTTAGTATATATACACCCCTATACCCAACCTCGAAACACATCAATTTCTCTTCAGAAATCACAATTTACAACCAGAATACATCCTTTACACCACAAATTCACTCATCTCACACTTTTACACCCTCAAAGCCTCACGCACTCAAATCCTTGAGTTCAACACACCATCCCGTGTTGAATTCACCCTCCTTTTTAGTTCAAGAAGCGAAGCTCTGCCCAGATCTGAAGCGTCAGGACAAGGTAGGTACCGATCCACTTGGATCAAAGCTTTTTCTTATTTTCTATGGACTAACAAAGGGGTCTACACTTTAGCGCCCCCCCCGGCTTTGGCACCCAGCGCGCTTGCACTCCAAGTGTTCTATTTACTTCGGGTACACTCCATATCCGATGACACGCCAAAGTCGCATAAGCAACCGACCTTATAAAATAAACCAATGGACAATTGAACTTTATTTTATTTGCATGCATCTTGCACCCTTCTTATTTTGCATTTAAATCAACTTAAACAATGAATTCGACCTTTAACTGAACCGTATTCGTTAACAAGTTAAACATGCTAAACTGAGGGTTTTAATCAATCTCTTTGCATCTGCATCTGCATTATTTTACAAACTTATCGCACTTGTACGTAGCGATAACATTAGCTCAAATATCATCTTACAAGGATTGTTCTAGGTCAGTAGAGGCTATTTTTACATAGGCTTTTCTAAAAGGTTTTCATAAATCATTATTTGAATTAACTCTTTTTCTAAAGTACCTCACTTGAATCCAATCTGGTTTCACAAGCCTTAGATCTAGGGGTGTCGGCGTGCTCCAAAATCTAAGACATGTTTTTAACTTAGAAAATGATAGCAGGTTCCTTTTTTCCGCGATAAATAGGTGGCGACTCCATATGATTCTTAAAGGTTTTTCCAACTTAATCTTTTTTAACTTTAAAATCCGCCCTTAAGCAAGACGCCGAGTTGGGTCCCTCCCGGGTTCCACAGTTTGGCGACTCCGCTGGGGACATCTTATTTTTAAAACCAAAAACTAGCTTTTTCTTTTTAAAAATAAAGAGGTGAAACTTGAAAGCCTTGAACTATCCAAGTATACATATTTGAGCTATGCACATTCGTTTAGAGTCCATTCCTTTTGGAATCTAGGCACCCTTTGCACCCTTGAGAGGTGGTTCCCACATGCAGGCTTGTCCACTCGATAAAGCACATGCCGGACTAGCTTTCCTCTCGCCCCTCCACGGCTTGCCGTAAACGGCTATCTCGACCGCCTCAAAGATTCCCTTCAGAAAACCTATCGCCCCGGCGTAAGGAAATGAAGGGGTTAAGTATCTGCCAAAGCGTACTCGAGGTAGTTGGAGGTGTACCCGACTGACTCATTTTTCACCCTTTTTGAGTCATACGTACAAGTTCGAGGCTATGCACCCCATGGTCTTTTTCAAAACAAGCATTTGCATTCATATCTTCGAAAACTCGCTTAAACTTTTCAAAGATAAACGAACCTAACATCTAACAAACTAACACTTTTCAAACAAAACTCTCGCGAATTTTTGAAATAAACCTTTTCAAAATTCCCTTTTTCACTAACAAACAAAAACCCGAGTAAGGAATAAAACCCGAGCTCGTGGATTTCGATCCTCTAGGTCACACGGCCTAGACTCTGTTTTAACATCCTCGACTCGACTTGCGCGAGCCGAATCCTTCTCTTTTTACACATCCGACTCAAGCTCACCTCGGCAAATCACCGATATCAGTTCGACGGATGCAAAACAAAATCTTTTAACATCGAGATGAGATGTGCGCACACATCCTCGTCTCAAAAGCTTTCCTTTATCTAAAACTTTTTCGAAAACCTCCTTTTTCAAGCTTAAAAAGAGTTTTCTTAACAAAGAAATGAGCTAGAATGAACACTTAAAATGAACGTTGGTCTAGTCATGTCACTAACGTGCAAATTTAACCCACACAACCTAATCCATTCTCAACACGCTCGACTCGCCTAGCAAATCGCTCTCGAGTCGAATCCTTCTCGTCCATCTAGGCTCGAGCCCTTAACGATGAACCGTTAGGTGGGCTCGACAAAGCTAACACCTTTTAACATCGAGACGAGATGTGCACACGCATCCTCGTCTCAAAAGCTTCCTATTAGCCAAACCTTGTCTAAAATCTCCTTTTTCAAGCTTAAAAGGACTTCCTAAACAAGCTAAAAATGAACGCTTAAAATGAAAATGAATCTAATAGGACTAACTAGATACACGTCACACAAACCAATCCATTCTCAACATCCTCGACTCGACTAGCTAACCGTCCACGAGTCGAATCCTTTCCATGCATCTAGGCTCGAGCCCTTAACGATGAACCGTTAACATGGGCTCGACGAATGCAAATCAAACACATTTCAACGTCAAGACAAGATCCGCACACGCGTTCTTGCCTCAAAGACTTCATAGGCACAACATTGCTCCTAAAGCAATACACTCTCATTTTTGAAACAAGCTCTCTTCAAAAATCTCCTCACTTTTACAAAACAAGCAACACACTCTCATTTTTGAAATAAATTCTTTTCAAAATCTTCTTATTTTTACAAACCAAGCAAAACACACCCGCTTTTGAAATCAGCTCTTTTCAAAAATCTCCTCACTTCTGCAAAACAAATAACGACATTCTCTTTACAAATCTCTTTGGGCCAAACGGCCCAAAGTCGACTCGTTTCAGAAAAATCGTCCTTTTCAAGCAAACAAAACCCGAGAATGGCCAAGCCCAATCTCGCGGACTTTTCATCAGACCAAATGATTCATAACCATCTTGGCCCAAATCCTCTTACAAACTACTTTCACAAAATCCTCATCACGTTTTCGAAATAACCTTTTTCAAAAAAAAATCCTTCCTTCAAACCGAATGGCCCATAGTCAGGACGGTTTGATCTAGACAAACAGTCTCCTCAAAACACCCGAGAATAATCACTTTATTCTCGTGACATTCCAAAACATAAATGAACTACATGACCCACGCTCATTGTAACCCATTTATTACCAAACATTTTCAAACCCGAGAATGGACCTTTTCTTGAAAACAAATCTAGCAAAATAAACATTTTCGAAATCCGTGATTCAAAATGGCCTACCGCCATTTTAATCCAAAGATCTTTTTTCACAAGACAACAAAACCTAGGAATGAACTAGCATTATCCCGCAAATCCTTCACGGTTAGACCAAGTGGCTCATAGTCGCTTTAATCTAACCCTCCTTCAAACCGAATGTATGAAAACGAGTATAACCGTCTTCATCACATCTTCAAACACCCTTGGTTCGGATAGCCTATCGCCACTCCGAATCGATTCACACTTTCACCGACAAGCCACTAACACGAGCTTATCGGATTTGATTACGAAACGCCTTTTACATCGAGCCAAAATGTGACAACACATTTTGCTCAACAAAACATCCTGCTTTTCGCCGAAAACAAAACTTTTGCAAAATCAAAGACAAATCTAAGTATGCATGAGCCAAGACCCGACGCGAGCATCGACCCCATCCGAGACATGTGCGTCTCGAGCACCCAGCGAAGAATCCATCAAGGCGCCACCGACGATCTCACGGATCTCCTCAAGAAATTCGAGTCTTTTCAATACGGGTCGAGTTTTTAAGCATTGAGTCAACCTCTGTCAGTCTAGGGCAATCGAGTCTTCGACGTACGACATTTTTAACAAATCGATAAAGGAATAAGTTTGCCTACAACCCAGCTTCCTTTTTACACACTTTTCCCATAAAAAACACAATTCTACACCAACATACTTTGCATCCCAGGAACAACTATCCTAGGAAGATCTAGGCCGGGTACGAAGGTCCAAGTCCACTAAATCAAGGACACAAAAACAAGAAAGCTTCCGACGACTAAACACCTAAGGTTCACTAGTCTGCTTGTGGTCTACTACTCCGCTGCTTTTGGAGGAGGATCCATTAATTTGGAGCTCCACAGTGGTCATGAATTTGATCGCGACCAAAAGTACGAGTATTCCTGGATCGTCCTCCGCGTACTCGATCGCGTGCCTAATAAGCAAACGAACTTGTCAGAGGAGCCCGCGTGATAGACACACGATCACGAGTGACCACCGAGCCGCAAAGTTTAGCAAGGCCCGAGCTCAAGCCCAAGCCATACAGGGCGCGGGATATTCTCAAAACAAACGGGAATACAAAGTACAAAGGTCAAAAACCAAAGTCACCAAAAAGCAAAAATCTCAAAGCTCCGAATCAAGGGGTAAAACAATCAAGCAAAAGCTTAAGAAGTCAAAAGCTCAAGAAGCTTAGAAGTCAACAAACTTAGAAATCAATAAGCAAGGGGGCTAAAGCCCCAAAGGCAAGAAGTACCGAAGCCCAGAAACGAGTGGCCAGGTCTTTGAAATTCCAAATTGAAGACACAACAGAAGTAGCAAGCAACCAGCCTAGATCAACCAAGGAGAACTCACCCTTAGGATGCAACGTATCAAGGTCAAACACATAAACACCCTTTGGACCGGCGGGTCCCTAAACACGCACCTTTCCACAAAAACAAACCCACCTCCTGCACAGGTGGATCCTTAAACACGCACCTTTCCACATAAACACCTCATGCACGCCTTAAACACCTCTTTCTGAACTACGCTAGGTTTGATTCCGTAACCACGGATCGAGGCCGCTCTCCCGAGCTCAACCAACCTTTACAAAAATCCACAAAATATTCCTCGTCCAAAGCTTTCCATGCTAAGGATGTGTCCACAAAAATTCACAAAGCTCAAAGGCAAACTATTTCTTTATCGAGGCGACTAAAACGAATTCGTCAAGGCAAAGTTGTCATAGACTTAGGAGTAGTACTCTGCCTTTTGGTCTAACATCGCTTTGCAGAACAACAAAGATCCCACCGCAGACAAGCAAGCACCACTGGGGGCTCCACCAACGCACGTGTTCCCGGATATGGCAACCATGCAACCGTCGAGTCTCAAATCACGCATACGATTCGTCTCTATTTTGCAAACTTTTCGGCATTCTAAGCATCGACTCACATGTCGAGTCAATCCTCTTCCAATCAAACAATTTAGCGACATTTAAACCGCTCCTTTCAAAAACTCTCCAGTTTTCAAAACGCTCCCACGGAACGACGCGCTTTTTCAAACTTACACGAGGCAGTGCACCCTCAAATTAGCTAATCACCTTTCAAAATTAACCCAATACTCGAGTTAATATGAAAGCACTTTGCAATTCACTTTTTGCAAACACACCCTTTCGCAAACAAAATGTATCTTTCGAAAATGCATCTCAAATCCTTGAAATGCATCCCGAATCTTCGAAGTCTAAACTTTTCCAAAAATTTAACTTGGCACTCAAGTTAATACATTTTGAGAAACAGCATTCTTCGAATTTAACTCACTCGAGTTAACACATTTTAAGCAAAAGCTCTATCGAACTACGCCGGTTTGATTCCACATTCGTGGATACGTAGGCAGCTTACGCAAAGCACAACCGAACCTAGCACTACCTCCCACTCCATGTTGTCATGAGATTCCCCCGAATTCTCATCCTTGACAACTGGGGGCTTTTCAACCTTTGCACTCAAATGACCCTCCACGGTCTTCACAACCCTAGCTCGAGCTCGCAACGTCAAACACTCTTTCATCTCGCATGAATCCTTACAACTGACATTTCAAGCGTTCATTTTTAAAGCTCATTTCGACAACTAAAGTGAATCTTTTACAAAAATGATTTTTCAACAAAAAGCTTTTTAATCCAAACATCCCAATCGGGAATCATTTCACTTTCAAATCCAAGCCTACTAACTACGCAGTACACTAAGCACAACACAAAGACTGGTTTAAAGACGACGAAAGCAACTACAAAGTTCAAGCCAAGCTACAACAAACAAATATGTAAACAAGGGTTCACACAATCCTTATTACACAAGCATACTAATACAACTAATGGTGAAGACGGCGGTACTGGCCAAAGTTCATCAACCCGAGCCACCTCAAAGACGACACGACACAGCTGAATCGCCTGCTCCGCCCACGCTACATTTTTCTCTTTTTTACCTTAATTTCAATCAAATTAAGTCGAACCACGGGGGAAATTTCAATACCAAACACCATACTCTTCACTTTGACTCAGTTTTCATTCAAAACTTAGTCAAACTCGAGGGGGTAACCCCAAAAACTCCTTCTCCAAGTACACATCCCATTACACTTTGACTCAGTTTTCATCCAAAAACCTAGTCAAACTCGAGGGGGTAATCCAAAAACACCCTCATCCCAATACAACCCATAGCCTTTTACATAGTTTGATCATCGCTATATTCCATACCTCGATCAAACTGGGGGCTCACATACACGGACACCATGACCAAGACAATGGGGGCTGACGCTTCCTATCAAGAATTAAACCTTTACAACGAAAAATGGGATAATTTTTCGCATTTTTGAAGACACCCTTGCTATAAATACCCACATCAACATAAGCATCTACGGTTGAGCGACACCTCCAGAACCGCTACAAACATGAACATGCACACTAAAAGCATAACACTTTCATGTGTGCATCAGACAAGCAACACCCGAACGTAGGTCCAAGCACCAAGTACCCTAACATATCCAAGAAACATCCCAAGCACCATGCATTCCAAGTCCAAGAGACATGTATCATACGAATCCAAACGAATCGCAATGATACCACGTTTCATGGTCGAAGCAAGCGAAATTGAAGATCTCGAAAGGAAAATCGCGAGTTCGAATATTTCCGGATTTGAAACCGCAACATGTGCGAATGAGTTCACGCTTGAAGTCGCCAATTGATAAGTGGATTCCGGAAGAGTCACTAGTCTACTGCAATTTCCAGAGCATGCTTTGTTCCACCTTTTCTCCTCATTTTTTCTTCATTCACGCAAGCTTTCATGGTTAAGGCGTCCACTCTGATCGCCACAAGCGCTAGCACATACATTATGCGCTATGCCTTGGTTAAGGCGTCACCTCTGATCCGCCATACGCTGCGTGTACTAAGCATTTAATACACTGCATGTAGCGTAAACACGAACACTCTTCACGAGTCCTTACATCCTCTTACACGTCCCTGTGGAGTATCGCTTCCTCCCATGGAGTCCACACACCTATACAGACATTTCCTACGGAGTCCAAGACATACCCTTCGACTTCCCCAGCAAATCACTAACATAAACACCAAGCGTCTGCATCAGCACATTCAGCACATCCAAGCAATTACACGAAGCCGTACACTTGAGCACATACACCTTCCTCGGACCATAATCCCGGCGAATATACACCTGCACCCCTAACAAGACGAAACACCATCACTCTCCCAAACAACCACAACTACACCTACGCTCCTCGGCGAGACCATACATATACACCCTTCCCTAGCAAACTAGTACTTCTCCAGCAAATACTACACTAAGCACCTGCGCTTCTCATGAGACCCGGGCCAAAGAACGACAACCCAGACTACCTTCTCCTCAACGAAAGGCAATCATATGCAACTACGACTACATAGACACTCCTCGGCGAGCCCAAGCACAAGCACTCTGCAATATACACCTAACTCCAAGCATTTCACTCTACATAGACACTCCTCGGCGAGTTCAAGCACAAACATTACACGGACGCTCTTTCACGAGACCAACACCTACACGAGCATCCCTACTCAATTATACACCTCACGCATACCCAAACATCTTACAAGCACATGCACCCCTGCACTTTAGCCCCTTTCATATTTCATACGAAGACATTACAAGCACCAGCAGCAATGGCATCCGACGACACCAAGCGTATACAAAGGCACCATCAACGACAGTACAACAAACACGACGAAGACATTCAGCAGGCCGGCAGGCCCTTATAGCATGCACGGACCACCAAGTCCTTAAAATGCGCACGCCTCCCCTGCTTGGTCTTGCTCAAGTCCTCGTCTCACCCATGGACACATGCTTCGCTACCGATCAGACGAGACTGTAATGGTCCAGATATGGCCGTGGAGATTGCCTAGCGCTCTAGTCCGAGCTCACCAAACTGGGGCTCTGTGGATACCCATATCCGCATTCTCCTCAAGACAAAACCCTGTGATGTATCACGGACTTTTATTACGCATGCTTTAACGTTGACTTATACGGTTCTAACTAATGTCGAATTCATTTTGAGTCGTTTTAAATGTTAAAATGTTTAGGTCGCATCACATCGCATTTAAATAACGTTCATTTTGTCCATTTGGAGTCTAGCTAGGTCCTTGTCCTGCTTCATTTGGCATGAGCTTCGCATTTGCACTACAATTAGTCCTTTTACATTAACAAGGTCTAATTCAGCATTCCTAAATTCCTAAATTTAGGCCCGGTAGCTAAAACCGCTATTTAGCCCCCTCTTACACAAAATACGGCTTCACGTCTTAGCTTATTTCACAAATCTATGCAAATACACCCCTTTTCATTTTTCCGGGTCTCGGGCCCGAAACCGAGCCCAAACCCAAGCCTTTGGCCCGCACTCCAAGGCCCTGCACATCATAAAATATCTCGTAAATATCTCACTCTTTTCTTGGCACACACGCACAAAATTATACAAAGATCTTCAAGATTTTATGCAACCAAACTTGAAACTACACAAAAGGGACCCTCAAACCGCATAAGCCTATGCGGTTTGGGGAGGCAACCGCATAAGGCTATGCGGTTTGCCCTGGCAACCGCATAAGCCTATGCGGTTTCTAGGCCTGTTTTTATCCCCGGATTTCCTAATTTCTCCGAGGTTTTTAGTATATATACACCCCTATACCCAACCTCGAAACACATCAATTTCTCTTCAGAAATCACAATTTACAACCAGAATACATCCTTTACACCACAAATTCTCTCATCTCACACTTTTACACCCTCAAAGCCTCACGCACTCAAATCCTTGAGTTCAACACACCATCCCGTGTTGAATTCACCCTCCTTTTTAGTTCAAGAAGCGAAGCTCTGCCCAGATCTGAAGCGTCAGGACAAGGTAGGTACCGATCTACTTGGATCAAAGCTTTTTCTTATTTTCTATGGACTAACAAAGGGGTCTACTGTAACACCCCGTGTTATTTTAACACAATTTGATAAAAGAATTTAATTCCTTAAATTAAATTCATCCTTTTTCATTATAATAAAAATACGTCTGAATTTTTTTTCGTCAAATAATACTAAATTTTCTTAAGTCCAAATTTAAAATTTTGAAAAATAAAGTTTGTTGTATTATGTTTAGAATTGAAAAAAGGAAACACATTTCAAAATTTTATAAAAATGAACCTTTATACTTTTCTCGGCTTTGAAATTTCAAGTCGACAATTTCAAACACGCAAATCAAAATCAAACTACCTTATTCTCTTCCACCTTTTGAAAAGCAAAACTTAACATCAAAGCTTTCAATTAAAATAAATCATCTTTTTGTTATTTACATTTAATTTCATTTAACAAACAAATTTATTCGTTCAAATTATTGCAACCCGTATAACTTTTTAGAGCCTAACTTTAGAGGTCCGAAAAGTGGTCATACGGACTCGGAATTTAACGAAACAAAAGCCTAAACCACCTATTTTTTTGAGACGGATTTAATGGTATAGTTTTCATAACCATTAGACAGACCGAACTAAATTCATTTTTTCTGTTTTCTTTCAAAGGTCTAATTTCATTCCTCGAAACCTCCTATTCTATTTTCGCCGTCTCAGCTTTTAAAATTTTATCAACTTCCTTAACTTTTAAATATTTTCATAAATAGTAAATAAATATTTTAGTCTTAAATTTTTAAAATAGAAATATTTCGAAAAATCGTCAAACGCGCACACTTTAACTTTTATCGCTTTTGACACCCGACTTTTCAAAACTGATCAAATTCGTAAAAGTTTTTTTTAAACATCAAGGGAACAAAATATACATCAAATAATATTGTGGACCATTGTATTTTTATGTGATGATAATGTTGATTTTATTTTAATCAAACTTTAATTATATAACCTTTACTTTTTTTATAACATGGCCAAGACTTTACAAAAGCAAAACCAACTCATTCCTCCTACTAAGATCAGCCTATTTTACACCTACATTGCACATTATTTTGCTTTCTTTTCTTTCTAAATGAACAACTAGTTAAAACATTATAATTAAAGCAATTTACTTTATAAATAAACAAAACAAAACCTAATTTATTTAAACTAAAGCTTCCCATCTTGCTCCATTATAAATATAAGTGCAAAACACAACCATTTCCTCACCAAAACAACCAAGCTACTCTTGCTTCTTTCTCTCTTTGGTTTTGTTTCTTTTTATTACTAAAACTCCTAAATTAAAGCTCTAAATAGTATACTAATAGTTCACTAGTATTCTAAGCTTATTAGTGGGTTTTAGGAGCTAACTTGTATGGATTATTTGGGTGAAGAACTTGGGTAATATGGGTGAAGAAATTCCGGGTCTAAAATTTATTTTAGATCCCTCGACGATTAACTTACCAAATAAGGTGACTAGTTATATCTCATAGTATTCTCTTAGTAAATTAATTTCGTTTTTATTATAATTTTATAAGTATGATTATCATGTTAAATTATGTTAAACATCACTTGAGTGCACTTGAATGATTTGATGATGTATAATAATGATAATAAATAAATAATGTTCTAGATAGATTATTGTAGCAATATATTCATATGTTTAGTCTAATTTATTTTTGATCATTTTAAATCTTGTTCATATGATTTTTATGTTTAGTTATGTTTTATTTAAGAAGTAATCATATATAAAAATTATGTGAAATATTAACAATGAGTTTAAAGTGATTAAAAATCGAAAACGAAATTTATGTACCATGTATATACTCACGGCATTCCTTTTTTTTTTTACTAATTTTTCACTTTTAATTTTTGTAAATAATATGTTATGTTAAGTTAATATAAAATGGATGTTATCATGCAAAAAGAATTATTTTAGAAAAATAAATTATAAATTATTAAATATGCTTTTGTATGCTTAACTTTATTATATGTAAAGTATGATGTTCATGTTGTTCTTGAGTTGTTCATGTGATCTTCATGTTGATGTTCATCATTATTGCTCACTTTGATTTTGCTTTACTTTATGTTTGTTATTTTTCATTGTTTTTATTTACTAATAAGTAACTATAATACTATACTTATAACTTAAACATTATAAATCTTTAGGAATAACAAGTTAGAAAATTAAAGTGTTGAAAAATATTATTCATAAATATAAATGAATTCATAGTAAGATTTCATTTTAGTTTAAACCATTTTAGTATAATTAGAATAATTAAAATATAAAGACTTTAAGCTAAAAACCGATAAAATTGAAAAAAATGAAAATTGAACCATAACCTTTAGACCTCACGACATTCTTGACTATATTTAGGTTAAAATTTGCTTTTATCACTTTTTAGTTTATTGTCAGAATAATTTAATTATTAATTAATAAGTTAGAATTAAGAAATTAAAAGAAATAAATCAATTTTTGTAATATACATGGATCACACGACATTACCCTTAAAATTGACTAAATTTAATCAAAATGAATTTATCACTAAGTCACTAAAGTTAAACAATAATTAGAATTGAATCTTTGTATAAATCGTTTTAGTTATAAATGAAATATATTAAACCAATAAAAAAATATAACAATTATAAAAATGAACTATATTCGTGTGCTACTACCTTTGCAAATATTGGATTGATGAACTTGGACATACGGACTAAAATGAACCATCCACGATACCACTATTTTAAAATGAAAATCGCTAAATTTAGTAAGTAGATGACTAAATTTAACTAAGTTTCAGTTTTAAAATAAATACTTTTATCACTAAATACAAAACGAACTTAACGACTTTGAAACTAGAAATTATACTTAGTAAATAAAAATGGTTTAGTTTTATACCTAGAATATCTTAAGTATAAAAATATATTAAGTATAAAAATATATATAAAGTACGATGAATAGGGAATAGTGAAAAATGAATTGCGAAAATTTTACTAAGTATAGAAAATTGAAAATTAATAAGTAAATAACTTAAAGTGTTTGAAAACACTTAAATAAAATTGGACATATTAATAAATATTTCAATATAGAAATTTAAAAACATTAATAATTAACAACACTTCAAATAATAAACGAATGTGTTATGTGATCATATGAAACTTACAATTCAAACAAAAAGTTTGACGATGAAACTAGGAGAGTCTAGTAACATGTGATATATAAATATCAATTAAATAATGAATATTGAGTAAGTTAAATAAAAGGTCAAACGCTTGAGCCTCCGATATGAAAACGTCAATCGTAAGTGAAGTGGGTTTAGGATAGTCTTGTGCGGATACCACTATCTCGATCACTGGCTTGGGTCATATCGAATAGTGTGGTTTAAGCCGGCAACTTTATTGCTTAGCATCTTGCCCATGCCGTTACGCCTTAAGTCGTATAGCCAAAGCCGTACAAGATAAAGAATACGCCAATGCTTTTGTATCAGGCTTTAGGAAATAGTCGTTTTATCTAGAGTTAAGGTGCTCTATGAATAGCATAGCCTACTCTTAAACTGGATATTAGTGTATGCATACTAGACTAGGGCTTTATTCCCCTATTTCGCTAAAGTTACCAGGGCCACCGTGACATTATGTGCTTATGCGCTTTGCGGTTCTGTCTCCTTGCCGTGTTTCGTTGTTAGTGGGCGCGACACTAGCATTCGTTCCTACCCTGCGTAAAGATTACTTGACGGGATTGTATCTGAAGTTCTAATCATTTCGAACACTAAACGATGAGATGCAAGTATTATAGTATTCGGCGTGGTTTACGAGTCGAGTAAGTCTCTGCACTATGGAAGTGAGATGCAATCGATCAGAGTACAAAGGCCTACTCAGTGGTCAGGCTCGTGAGCAGTATATGTTGTTTGATTGAATGAAAGTGAGTCAAAACCTTTTTGAAAACTAAAGACCACAATTTTCTGAATTGAATCGAGTCTGTATGATGATTATGATACATTATGTATGTTGTATGCGATCTGATATCGCTTTGAAATCCTGTTGTTATGTTGTGACACTATTAATATGTTATTATCTGTTAATTGCCTTCATAACTGAATATCATGTTTATATGATTTATCGCTTTAAACCGCATGCTTATTATGACTAATATGTCTTTAATTGCTACTTGTAATAAGCATGTTTACTTTTTTATCATGATGTTATAGTTATAAGGCGATAGTAATAAACCAAAGTAATCGAAACCGAGGGTATGTATGAGCGTAGCTAGTCACTGTCCGCTCAGCGGGCATCCCCCCATCAGTTTATTGTGCAGGATAACCGTGGACCAGGAGCTGGATTTTGGAAGGGGCCACGAGACGCTTTTATTGCTTTATCTTCAGTTGTTTTTGAGAGATATGTAATATATACCACAATACTCTTTTAAATTTCCGTATTTAGAGTTGTTTTATTCAACTCTTGAACGATGTCATAACATTTGGGTTTTTATGTATATTTAATGACGCTGGTTTAAGACTTAATTAATTTCCGCCTTAGTAATTAAAGTCGACTAAAAACCAGGTTGTTACAGTTGGTATCAAAGCTGACTCGTGACCGTAACATAAATGGCCTAATGCGATTTATGCTTACCTAACGAGAGACACCTGGGCGGGTTAACATATTAATATGCTAAACCGCAAGACTACTAGGATCAAATAATGAATTAGATTTTTCTTTATTTAGATCACTTAAATAATAACTTAAAATCGCTTTAAAGTGTGAGGATGGGTAGAAACCTTAAGGACCGACCATAGACCTAGTACTTTTATATTGCAACTACTTCCCTCAAAATAAAATACACTAACTATCGTATGCTTGCTACTTGCTGATGTGACTAACAACTATCCTCGGATATAAAATCTAAGTAATAAGTTTAAATCTCGAAGATCGAAGCCTTTAATCAAATACATGACGACAAGACCTCAAGCTTGACAAATGGGCGCATCAAGAACCTTGCGGTGATAAGAAATTCAAGATCTCGAAGATTTACATCATGAGAAAGGATTTCTACAACTCTATCTAATTATCCTCTTTAACACAAATTTTATTTCGTTCTCTTTTAAAATTTTTAACCTCTTTAACTTTTTCCTTCTAACTCTCTAATTTTCTAGACCTATAATTTCAAATAACTACTTCTCAAATGAATTTCCATTCCTATTCCTGAATCTCGCAAAATGATTTCACCTTTCCGTTTCAATTTCGTAAACTTCTTGTAATTCATTCTCAAAAACCATGGAATTTTATTTCTTTTTAAATCTTTTAAACCTACTATCCCTTTCAAAGTTTAAAGATTTTTGAAAATTTATAAATTCTAATTATCTTCTAAAACTAATTTTCAGGTTTCCACTTTAAAACATATTTGATACTTATTCAATTATTCTTAAAAACTTTATTTTACAATTTCAAATACTTTCGAAATTATTTGTTTTAAATCGTATATTATTTACTTCATTTTCTATCGAATTTTATTATTTTTGAATTTTTGAACTTATCAATACCTTTCCAAATTCTCAATTTTTAAAACGAATTTTTTTCCCTTCCTCTTAAACTTGATAAATATGTTTAAAATTTTTCTTAAGGGGGTAGGATAAAATATGATGGTTTAATTTAAAATCATTGGTTTACAATTATTTAAAATCATTGTTTCAACAAATTTTCAACTATATATTTAATTTCAAATAAAATTTTAATTTACTATATTTTAAAACCCTTATAATTTTAATTTAAATTAATTCCGTACAAAACTTCTAGCCCCCACCTTTTTGAAAATCCCTTTGAAATCGATTTCAAAAATGTTAATCTAGCAATATTCCTATATTAATTCTAAGTATCCCCTTTGTAAATATAAAATGTTTATATCCTCAAATCATTCCACTCTACCTAACACCTTTATAATAATTCAAAAATTTAAACTTTTTGAAATGTCTTATTCTACCAAAATAATTTGTCATTATCAAAACTTGTAAAATTTTGATATTTCTCTCTAACTGATTTGCCTAACTTCGAATAGCTATCCACTCTATCCAAGTTTCGGGACGAAACTTTTCTTAAGGGGGTAGGTTTGTAACACCCCGTGTTATTTTAACACAATTTGATAAAAGAATTTAATTCCTTAAATTAAATTCATCCTTTTTCATTATAATAAAAATACGTCTGAATTTTTTTTCGTCAAATAATACTAAATTTTCTTAAGTCCAAATTTAAAATTTTGAAAAATAAAGTTTGTTGTATTATGTTTAGAATTGAAAAAAGGAAACACATTTCAAAATTTTATAAAAATGAACCTTTATACTTTTCTCGGCTTTGAAATTTCAAGTCGACAATTTCAAACACGCAAATCAAAATCAAACTACCTTATTCTCTTCCACCTTTTGAAAAGCAAAACTTAACATCAAAGCTTTCAATTAAAATAAATCATCTTTTTGTTATTTACATTTAATTTCATTTAACAAACAAATTTATTCGTTCAAATTATTGCAACCCGTATAACTTTTTAGAGCCTAACTTTAGAGGTCCGAAAAGTGGTCATACGGACTCGGAATTTAACGAAACAAAAGCCTAAACCACCTATTTTTTTGAGACGGATTTAATGGTATAGTTTTCATAACCATTAGACAGACCGAACTAAATTCATTTTTTCTGTTTTCTTTCAAAGGTCTAATTTCATTCCTCGAAACCTCCTATTCTATTTTCGCCGTCTCAGCTTTTAAAATTTTATCAACTTCCTTAACTTTTAAATATTTTCATAAATAGTAAATAAATATTTTAGTCTTAAATTTTTAAAATAGAAATATTTCGAAAAATCGTCAAACGCGCACACTTTAACTTTTATCGCTTTTGACACCCGACTTTTCAAAACTGATCAAATTCGTAAAAGTTTTTTTTAAACATCAAGGGAACAAAATATACATCAAATAATATTGTGGACCATTGTATTTTTATGTGATGATAATGTTGATTTTATTTTAATCAAACTTTAATTATATAACCTTTACTTTTTTTATAACATGGCCAAGACTTTACAAAAGCAAAACCAACTCATTCCTCCTACTAAGATCAGCCTATTTTACACCTACATTGCACATTATTTTGCTTTCTTTTCTTTCTAAATGAACAACTAGTTAAAACATTATAATTAAAGCAATTTACTTTATAAATAAACAAAACAAAACCTAATTTATTTAAACTAAAGCTTCCCATCTTGCTCCATTATAAATATAAGTGCAAAACACAACCATTTCCTCACCAAAACAACCAAGCTACTCTTGCTTCTTTCTCTCTTTGGTTTTGTTTCTTTTTATTACTAAAACTCCTAAATTAAAGCTCTAAATAGTATACTAATAGTTCACTAGTATTCTAAGCTTATTAGTGGGTTTTAGGAGCTAACTTGTATGGATTATTTGGGTGAAGAACTTGGGTAATATGGGTGAAGAAATTCCGGGTCTAAAATTTATTTTAGATCCCTCGACGATTAACTTACCAAATAAGGTGACTAGTTATATCTCATAGTATTCTCTTAGTAAATTAATTTCGTTTTTATTATAATTTTATAAGTATGATTATCATGTTAAATTATGTTAAACATCACTTGAGTGCACTTGAATGATTTGATGATGTATAATAATGATAATAAATAAATAATGTTCTAGATAGATTATTGTAGCAATATATTCATATGTTTAGTCTAATTTATTTTTGATCATTTTAAATCTTGTTCATATGATTTTTATGTTTAGTTATGTTTTATTTAAGAAGTAATCATATATAAAAATTATGTGAAATATTAACAATGAGTTTAAAGTGATTAAAAATCTAAAACTAAATTTATGTACCATGTATATCCTCAGGGCATTCCCTTTTTTTTTTACTAATTTTTCACTTTTAATTTTTGTAAATAATATGTTATGTTAAGTTAATATAAAATGGATGTTATCATGCAAAAAGAATTATTTTAGAAAAATAAATTATAAATTATTAAATATGCTTTTGTATGCTTAACTTTATTATATGTAAAGTATGATGTTCATGTTGTTCTTGAGTTGTTCATGTGATCTTCATGTTGATGTTCATCATTATTGCTCACTTTGATTTTGCTTTACTTTATGTTTGTTATTTTTCATTGTTTTTATTTACTAATAAGTAACTATAATACTATACTTATAACTTAAACATTATAAATCTTTAGGAATAACAAGTTAGAAAATTAAAGTGTTGAAAAATATTATTCATAAATATAAATGAATTCATAGTAAGATTTCATTTTAGTTTAAACCATTTTAGTATAATTAGAATAATTAAAATATAAAGACTTTAAGCTAAAAACCGATAAAATTGAAAAAAATGAAAATTGAACCATAACCTTTAGACCTCACGACATTCTTGACTATATTTAGGTTAAAATTTGCTTTTATCACTTTTTAGTTTATTGTCAGAATAATTTAATTATTAATTAATAAGTTAGAATTAAGAAATTAAAAGAAATAAATCAATTTTTGTAATATACATGGATCACACGACATTACCCTTAAAATTGACTAAATTTAATCAAAATGAATTTATCACTAAGTCACTAAAGTTAAACAATAATTAGAATTGAATCTTTGTATAAATCGTTTTAGTTATAAATGAAATATATTAAACCAATAAAAAAATATAACAATTATAAAAATGAACTATATTCGTGTGCTACTACCTTTGCAAATATTGGATTGATGAACTTGGACATACGGACTAAAATGAACCATCCACGATACCACTATTTTAAAATGAAAATCGCTAAATTTAGTAAGTAGATGACTAAATTTAACTAAGTTTCAGTTTTAAAATAAATACTTTTATCACTAAATACAAAACGAACTTAACGACTTTGAAACTAGAAATTATACTTAGTAAATAAAAATGGTTTAGTTTTATACCTAGAATATCTTAAGTATAAAAATATATTAAGTATAAAAATATATATAAAAATACGATGAATAGGGAATAGTGAAAAATGAATTGCGAAAATTTTACTAAGTATAGAAAATTGAAAATTAATAAGTAAATAACTTAAAGTGTTTGAAAACACTTAAATAAAATTGGACATATTAATAAATATTTCAATATAGAAATTTAAAAACATTAATAATTAACAACACTTCAAATAATAAACGAATGTGTTATGTGATCATATGAAACTTACAATTCCAACAAAAGTTTGTGATGAAACTAGGAGAGTCTAGTAACATGTGATATATAAATATCAATTAAATAATGAATATTGAGTAAGTTAAATAAAAGGTCAAACGCTTGAGCCTCCGATATGAAAACGTCAATCGTAAGTGAAGTGGGTTTAGGATAGTCTTGTGCGGATACCACTATCTCGATCACTGGCTTGGGTCATATCGAATAGTGTGGTTTAAGCCGGCAACTTTATTGCTTAGCATCTTGCCCATGCCGTTACGCCTTAAGTCGTATAGCCAAAGCCGTACAAGATAAAGAATACGCCAATGCTTTTGTATCAGGCTTTAGGAAATAGTCGTTTTATCTAGAGTTAAGGTGCTCTATGAATAGCATAGCCTACTCTTAAACTGGATATTAGTGTATGCATACCTAGACTAGGGCTTTATCCCCTATTTCGCTAAAGTTACCAGGGCCACCGTGACATTATGTGCTTATGCGCTTTGCGGTTCTGTCTCCTTGCCGTGTTTCGTTGTTAGTGGGCGCGACACTAGCATTCGTTCCTACCCTGCGTAAAGATTACTTGACGGGATTGTATCTGAAGTTCTAATCATTTCGAACACTAAACGATGAGATGCAAGTATTATAGTATTCGGCGTGGTTTACGAGTCGAGTAAGTCTCTGCACTATGGAAGTGAGATGCAATCGATCAGAGTACAAAGGCCTACTCAGTGGTCAGGCTCGTGAGCAGTATATGTTGTTTGATTGAATGAAAGTGAGTCAAAACCTTTTTGAAAACTAAAGACCACAATTTTCTGAATTGAATCGAGTCTGTATGATGATTATGATACATTATGTATGTTGTATGCGATCTGATATCGCTTTGAAATCCTGTTGTTATGTTGTGACACTATTAATATGTTATTATCTGTTAATTGCCTTCATAACTGAATATCATGTTTATATGATTTATCGCTTTAAACCGCATGCTTATTATGACTAATATGTCTTTAATTGCTACTTGTAATAAGCATGTTTACTTTTTTATCATGATGTTATAGTTATAAGGCGATAGTAATAAACCAAAGTAATCGAAACCGAGGGTATGTATGAGCGTAGCTAGTCACTGTCCGCTCAGCGGGCATCCCCCCATCAGTTTATTGTGCAGGATAACCGTGGACCAGGAGCTGGATTTTGGAAGGGGCCACGAGACGCTTTTATTGCTTTATCTTCAGTTGTTTTTGAGAGATATGTAATATATACCACAATACTCTTTTAAATTTCCGTATTTAGAGTTGTTTTATTCAACTCTTGAACGATGTCATAACATTTGGGTTTTTATGTATATTTAATGGCCATTTGGTTTAAGACTTAATTAATTTCGCCTTAGTAATTAAAGTCGACTAAAAACCAGGTTATTCTGATTAGTATCAAAGCTGACTCGTGACCGTAACATAAATGGCCTAATGCGATTTATGCTTACCTAACGAGAGACACCTGGGCGGGTTAACATATTAATATGCTAAACCGCAAGACTACTAGGATCAAATAATGAATTAGATTTTTCTTTATTTAGTTCACTTAAATAATAACTTAAAATCGCTTTAAAGTGTGAGGATGGGTAGAAACCTTAAGGACCGACCATAGACCTAGTACTTTTATATTGCAACTACTTCCCTCAAAATAAAATACACTAACTATCGTATGCTTGCTACTTGCTGATGTGACTAACAACTATCCTCGGATATAAAATCTAAGTAATAAGTTTAAATCTCGAAGATCGAAGCCTTTAATCAAATACATGACGACAAGACCTCAAACGCAGCAAATGGACGCATCAAGAACCTTGCAGCTGATAAGAAATTCAAGATCTCGAAGATTTACATCATGAAAAGGATTTCTACAACTCTATCTAATTATCCTCTTTAACACAAATTTTATTTCGTTCTCTTTTAAAATTTTTAACCTCTTTAACTTTTTCCTTCTAACTCTCTAATTTTCTAGACCTATAATTTCAAATAACTACTTCTCAAATGAATTTCCATTCCTATTCCTGAATCTCGCAAAATGATTTCACCTTTCCGTTTCAATTTCGTAAACTTCTTGTAATTCATTCTCAAAAACCATGGAATTTTATTTCTTTTTAAATCTTTTAAACCTACTATCCCTTTCAAAGTTTAAAGATTTTTGAAAATTTATAAATTCTAATTATCTTCTAAAACTAATTTTCAGGTTTCCACTTTAAAACATATTTGATACTTATTCAATTATTCTTAAAAACTTTATTTTACAATTTCAAATACTTTCGAAATTATTTGTTTTAAATCGTATATTATTTACTTCATTTTCTATCGAATTTTATTATTTTTGAATTTTTGAACTTATCAATACCTTTCCAAATTCTCAATTTTTAAAACGAATTTTTTTCCCTTCCTCTTAAACTTGATAAATATGTTTAAAATTTTTCTTAAGGGGGTAGGATAAAATATGATGGTTTAATTTAAAATCATTGGTTTACAATTATTTAAAATCATTGTTTCAACAAATTTTCAACTATATATTTAATTTCAAATAAAATTTTAATTTACTATATTTTAAAACCCTTATAATTTTAATTTAAATTAATTCCGTACAAAACTTCTAGCCCCCACCTTTTTGAAAATCCCTTTGAAATCGATTTCAAAAATGTTAATCTAGCAATATTCCTATATTAATTCTAAGTATCCCCTTTGTAAATATAAAATGTTTATATCCTCAAATCATTCCACTCTACCTAACACCTTTATAATAATTCAAAAATTTAAACTTTTTGAAATGTCTTATTCTACCAAAATAATTTGTCATTATCAAAACTTGTAAAATTTTGATATTTCTCTCTAACTGATTTGCCTAACTTCGAATAGCTATCCACTCTATCCAAGTTTCGGGACGAAACTTTTCTTAAGGGGGTAGGTTTGTAACACCCCGTGTTATTTTAACACAATTTGATAAAAGAATTTAATTCCTTAAATTAAATTCATCCTTTTTCATTATAATAAAAATACGTCAATTTTTTTCACAAATAATACTAAATTTTCTTAAGTCCAAATTTAAAATTTTGAAAAATAAAGTTTGTTGTATTATGTTTAGAATTGAAAAAGGAAACACATTTCAAAATTTTATAAAAATGAACCTTTATACTTTTCTCGCTTTGAAATTTCAAGTCGACAATTTCAAACACGCAAATCAAAATCAAACTACCTTATTCTCTTCCACCTTTTGAAAAGCAAAACTTAACATCAAAGCTTTCAATTAAAATAAATCATCTTTTTGTTATTTACATTTAATTTCATTTAACAAACAAATTTATTCGTTCAAATTATTGCAACCCGTATAACTTTTTAGAGCCTAACTTTAGAGGTCAGAAAAGTGGTCATCTGACTGAATTTAACGAAACAAAAGCCTAAACCACCTATTTTTTTGAGACGGATTTAATGGTATAGTTTTCATAACCATTAGACAGACCGAACTAAATTCATTTTTTCTGTTTTCTTTCAAAGGTCTAATTTCTTTCCTCCAAACCTCCTATTCTATTTCATGCCTCGACTTTTAAAATTTTATCAACTTCCTTAACTTTTAAATATTTTCATAAATAGTAAATAAATATTTTAGTCTTTAATTTTTAAAATAGAAATATTTCGAAAAATCGTCAAACGCGCACACTTTAACTTTTATCGCTTTTGACACCCGACTTTTCAAAACTGATCAAATTCGTAAAAGTTTTTTTTAAACATCAAGGGAACAAAATATACATCAAATAATATTGTGGACCATTGTATTTTTATGTGATGATAATGTTGATTTTATTTTAATCAAACTTTAATTATATAACCTTTACTTTTTTTATAACATGGCCAAGACTTTACAAAAGCAAAACCAACTCATTCCTCCTACTAAGATCAGCCTATTTTACACCTACATTGCACATTATTTTGCTTTCTTTTCTTTCTAAATGAACAACTAGTTAAAACATTATAATTAAAGCAATTTACTTTATAAATAAACAAAACAAAACCTAATTTATTTAAACTAAAGCTTCCCATCTTGCTCCATTATAAATATAAGTGCAAAACACAACCATTTCCTCACCAAAACAACCAAGCTACTCTTGCTTCTTTCTCTCTTTGGTTTTGTTTCTTTTTATTACTAAAACTCCTAAATTAAAGCTCTAAATAGTATACTAATAGTTCACTAGTATTCTAAGCTTATTAGTGGGTTTTAGGAGCTAACTTGTATGGATTATTTGGGTGAAGAACTTGGGTAATATGGGTGAAGAAATTCCGGGTCTAAAATTTATTTTAGATCCCTCGACGATTAACTTACCAAATAAGGTGACTAGTTATATCTCATAGTATTCTCTTAGTAAATTAATTTCGTTTTTATTATAATTTTATAAGTATGATTATCATGTTAAATTATGTTAAACATCACTTGAGTGCACTTGAATGATTTGATGATGTATAATAATGATAATAAATAAATAATGTTCTAGATAGATTATTGTAGCAATATATTCATATGTTTAGTCTAATTTATTTTTGATCATTTTAAATCTTGTTCATATGATTTTTATGTTTAGTTATGTTTTATTTAAGAAGTAATCATATATAAAAATTATGTGAAATATTAACAATGAGTTTAAAGTGATTAAAAATCGAAAACGAAATTTATGTACCATGTATATACTCACGGCATTCCTTTTTTTTTTACTAATTTTTCACTTTTAATTTTTGTAAATAATATGTTATGTTAAGTTAATATAAAATGGATGTTATCATGCAAAAAGAATTATTTTAGAAAAATAAATTATAAATTATTAAATATGCTTTTGTATGCTTAACTTTATTATATGTAAAGTATGATGTTCATGTTGTTCTTGAGTTGTTCATGTGATCTTCATGTTGATGTTCATCATTATTGCTCACTTTGATTTTGCTTTACTTTATGTTTGTTATTTTTCATTGTTTTTATTTACTAATAAGTAACTATAATACTATACTTATAACTTAAACATTATAAATCTTTAGGAATAACAAGTTAGAAAATTAAAGTGTTGAAAAATATTATTCATAAATATAAATGAATTCATAGTAAGATTTCATTTTAGTTTAAACCATTTTAGTATAATTAGAATAATTAAAATATAAAGACTTTAAGCTAAGCGATAAAATTGAAAAAAATGAAAATTGAACCATAACCTTTAGACCTCACGACATTCTTGACTATATTTAGGTTAAAATTTGCTTTTATCACTTTTTAGTTTATTGTCAGAATAATTTAATTATTAATTAATAAGTTAGAATTAAGAAATTAAAAGAAATAAATCAATTTTTGTAATATACATGGATCACACGACATTACCCTTAAAATTGACTAAATTTAATCAAAATGAATTTATCACTAAGTCACTAAAGTTAAACAATAATTAGAATTGAATCTTTGTATAAATCGTTTTAGTTATAAATGAAATATATTAAACCAATAAAAAAATATAACAATTATAAAAATGAACTATATTCGTGTGCTACTACCTTTGCAAATATTGGATTGATGAACTTGGACATACGGACTAAAATGAACCATCCACGATACCACTATTTTAAAATGAAAATCGCTAAATTTAGTAAGTAGATGACTAAATTTAACTAAGTTTCAGTTTTAAAATAAATACTTTTATCACTAAATACAAAACGAACTTAACGACTTTGAAACTAGAAATTATACTTAGTAAATAAAAATGGTTTAGTTTTATACCTAGAATATCTTAAGTATAAAAATATATTAAGTATAAAAATATATATAAAGTACGATGAATAGGGAATAGTGAAAAATGAATTGCGAAAATTTTACTAAGTATAGAAAATTGAAAATTAATAAGTAAATAACTTAAAGTGTTTGAAAACACTTAAATAAAATTGGACATATTAATAAATATTTCAATATAGAAATTTAAAAACATTAATAATTAACAACACTTCAAATAATAAACGAATGTGTTATGTGATCATATGAAACTTACAATTCAAACAAAAAGTTTGACGATGAAACTAGGAGAGTCTAGTAACATGTGATATATAAATATCAATTAAATAATGAATATTGAGTAAGTTAAATAAAAGGTCAAACGCTTGAGCCTCCGATATGAAAACGTCAATCGTAAGTGAAGTGGGTTTAGGATAGTCTTGTGCGGATACCACTATCTCGATCACTGGCTTGGGTCATATCGAATAGTGTGGTTTAAGCCGGCAACTTTATTGCTTAGCATCTTGCCCATGCCGTTACGCCTTAAGTCGTATAGCCAAAGCCGTACAAGATAAAGAATACGCCAATGCTTTTGTATCAGGCTTTAGGAAATAGTCGTTTTATCTAGAGTTAAGGTGCTCTATGAATAGCATAGCCTACTCTTAAACTGGATATTAGTGTATGCATACTAGACTAGGGCTTTATTCCCCTATTTCGCTAAAGTTACCAGGGCCACCGTGACATTATGTGCTTATGCGCTTTGCGGTTCTGTCTCCTTGCCGTGTTTCGTTGTTAGTGGGCGCGACACTAGCATTCGTTCCTACCCTGCGTAAAGATTACTTGACGGGATTGTATCTGAAGTTCTAATCATTTCGAACACTAAACGATGAGATGCAAGTATTATAGTATTCGGCATGGTTTACGAGTCGAGTAAGTCTCTGCACTATGGAAGTGAGATGCAATCGATCAGAGTACAAAGGCCTACTCAGTGGTCAGGCTCGTGAGCAGTATATGTTGTTTGATTGAATGAAAGTGAGTCAAAACCTTTTTGAAAACTAAAGACCACAATTTTCTGAATTGAATCGAGTCTGTATGATGATTATGATACATTATGTATGTTGTATGCGATCTGATATCGCTTTGAAATCCTGTTGTTATGTTGTGACACTATTAATATGTTATTATCTGTTAATTGCCTTCATAACTGAATATCATGTTTATATGATTTATCGCTTTAAACCGCATGCTTATTATGACTAATATGTCTTTAATTGCTACTTGTAATAAGCATGTTTACTTTTTTATCATGATGTTATAGTTATAAGGCGATAGTAATAAACCAAAGTAATCGAAACCGAGGGTATGTATGAGCGTAGCTAGTCACTGTCCGCTCAGCGGGCATCCCCCCATCAGTTTATTGTGCAGGATAACCGTGGACCAGGAGCTGGATTTTGGAAGGGGCCACGAGACGCTTTTATTGCTTTATCTTCAGTTGTTTTTGAGAGATATGTAATATATACCACAATACTCTTTTAAATTTCCGTATTTAGAGTTGTTTTATTCAACTCTAGAACGATGTCATAACATTTGGGTTTTTATGTATATTTAATGACGCTGGTTTAAGACTTAATTAATTTCCGCCTTAGTAATTAAAGTCGACTAAAAACCAGGTTGTTACATCTACACTTTAGCGCCCCCCCCGGCTTTGGCACCCAGCGCGCTTGCACTCCAAGTGTTCTATTTACTTCGGGTACACTCCATATCCGATGACACGCCAAAGTCGCATAAGCAACCGACCTTATAAAATAAACCAATGGACAATTGAACTTTATTTTATTTGCATGCATCTTGCACCCTTCTTATTTTGCATTTAAATCAACTTAAACAATGAATTCGACCTTTAACTGAACCGTATTCGTTAACAAGTTAAACATGCTAAACTGAGGGTTTTAATCAATCTCTTTGCATCTGCATCTGCATTATTTTACAAACTTATCGCACTTGTACGTAGCGATAACATTAGCTCAAATATCATCTTACAAGGATTGTTCTAGGTCAGTAGAGGCTATTTTTACATAGGCTTTTCTAAAAGGTTTTCATAAATCATTATTTGAATTAACTCTTTTTCTAAAGTACCCTCACCCCGAATCCAATCTGGTTTCACAAGCCTTAGATCTAGGGGTGTCGGCGTGCTCCAAAATCTAAGACATGTTTTTAACTTAGAACATGGTAGCAGGTTCCTATTTTCCGCGATAAATAGGTGGCGACTCCATAACAGTTCTTAAAGGTTTTTCCAACTTAATCTTTTTTAACTTTAAAATCCGCCCTTAAGCAAGACGCCGAGTTGGGTCCGATCCCGGGTTCCACAGTATGCTATGAGGCTCTTGGAAGATCTGTCTCGAGGCTCCTCTATTTTTCGGGGTCCTACGCTCCATAGGGCCCTCTGCCGAACGTTGCTACTGACAAGGCCAAATTTGGACTACGAAATTTGAGCCTAACTAATAGTTAATGCACACTAAAAATAATTATTAGGCTAAACATCCTCGGTATTAATACAAGATAATGTGAAAGATAAAATTTCATATGGTAACTATTCAAAAATTTTGAAAAACGTAACTACAAAACACGGAGTACAGATTTAGCTCTACCAACATTTGATTCGTGGTTCCACCCCTGCACGTATCCTAAAATTTTAGAAGGTCGTATCACGTGTTCGATACGTCTTATTAGATGACAATTATGGGCTTAGCCCAATATAATGTATTTATAAACAATCTTCTCTAATCAATCAACCAAGTCTTTCCTCATACAATTCTTAACATGGTATCAAAGCCGGAATAAACGTAATCATCTCCAATATACCATTTTTTTAATTAATTTAAAAAAAAAAAAAATACAACCAGAGAAGATTGTTTAACCGGAATAAACGTCATCATCTCCAATATACCATTTTTTTTAATTAATTTAAAAAAAAAAAAAATACAACCAGAGAAGTTTAACAGTCGGCAGCCATTTATGGGGATGCTTTTCAAGAATTTTCATGGTGAATTTGGTCTAAAATCATTGGACCTCCTCTCTGCTACATCCTCCATTTATGGGGATGCTTTTCCCAAGCATGACATCACTAATGACATCAAGGTTGATGTTGCACTAATTGACAGGCGTAGTATTACATACCACAATGCAAGCAAGTGGTCTGAAATTGTGTCCGAGCAATTCCCTCGTTTCTCTTGTCAATCTGTCGGAGTGCGTTTCCCGACCCGTGAAGCAGTAGATGGTGGGGAATCCATGATTCACCCGTCGAGCGCTCATGTTTCAAGCTAATTTACCGACGTCTTTTTGGGGTGAATGTATTCTTGCGACTACATACTTGATTAATCGCACTCCATCTTCTTTGCTTGATCATAAAACTCCTTATGAGTGCCTGTTTGGATCCTCTCCGTCTTATGTGAATTTGCGAGTCTTTGGTTGTCTCTGTTTTGCTCATAATCAACATACGAATGGTGACAAATTTGCAAAGCGTGGTCGTAAGTGTGTCTTTGTTGGATATCCCTATAATAAGAAGGGTTGGAAGTTATATGACCTTGAGACGAAAAAATTCTTTGTCTCCCGCGATGTTACGTTTCACGAGACCTTCTTCCCATTTGCTTCAGCAGAGGCGGCCACGAATAGGCCTCCCTCGGGTGTTTCTTTTTCACTAGATACCCCATTCTACGGTCATACCCACGAGCTTGCCGATGACCGTCCTGTAGGTTTATATCGGTATATAGACCTTTAAAATCACAGGATTATAATGAAAACTTTATATGATTTAAAGTCATAAAATGAAATTGCATAACATAGTATAAAAATTTAAGAATTAACCTTTTAATCCTTTGAATTAGGCCTAAGAACAATACCAAAATTATGGTATCTCCTAATTATTACACCCAAGATATGATCAAGATATGCCCTTGGAATTGCTAGAGAATTAGAGAGGAGAACAATTTCTTTTCTCTCAAGATGTGTGTTGTGTGCTAGGATAATTAATGAATTAGGGTTAGATGAGATTAGGAGAGTGTTTAGGTTAAGTAGAGAGGAAGTAAATTCCCCTCCCCTTAAAACCCTTACTCGTCCAAAACCAAGGGAGGTGAACTTTTCCACTTCTTAATTTAAAAGCCCAAATACTAATTAAAAGGTTTAACTAAAACTCATTTAATTAGTTTATTTAGCTTTTAATGTATAATGTAATTACAATATCCATATATTATAATAAATCATATATATCCGTATATTTATAATTTACTAATTAATTATAACTGTCTAAAATTAATTAGCCTACATTATACGCAATAATTAAATATAACCTTTTATATTCAATTTACGAATTACAGCTAATTCCTCTCATCTAATATCATTTAATCATTATTAAATAATATTCATCATCATATTTGACTAACTCTTAATCACATTTGACTAACCTTTTAGTCAACAACACTGACTAACCGTTTAGTCATTAAATAAGGCATCGATATGATCATTTTCTCAAATAATCACATCTCTCAAACACATCCTTTAGGTGCGACTCTTAGGGACCAGTTGATCACCGCCATCTGTATGACAATAACGTCAAACTTATCTAGCAAGCCAACCGTTATCGATAAACGTTAATCAACTGATTAAATACAAAATGTACCCTAAAGCTTGTCTTCATTCTTCATCTTGGGCTTTAAGTGGGAGTTGGGCATTGTAGGTACCGGGATTAGACATGGAACCACTCGACGTCTTGCTAAGGGCGTAAAAGTTAAAAAGATTAAGTACAAAAAACCTTTAAAAACTGTTTTGGAGCCGCCACTAAATTATGAGGAAAATTTAGAACCCGCCTCCGTGTCCTCATGCTCAAAGACACGTCTTAGAGTTCAAGGCACGTCGACACCCATCCATCTAAGGCTATTGTGAAACCAGATTCGGATTCGGGTGAGGGTACTCTTCTAAAGAATAAATCAAAATAATGTTTTTATGAAAGATCTTTTGGAAAAGCCTATCAAAAGATAGCCTCTACTAGACTTGAGAACAATGCAAAGAATGATACATGAGCCTAAGTAATTCGCTACGTACAAGTGCGATATAAATGTAAAAAGAATGCAAAAAGAGATTGTTTAAAACCCTCAGTTAAGCATGCTTAACTTGTTAACGAAAACAGTTCAGTTTAATGACGAATTCATTTTAAGTGGTTTAGATGCAAGGAGAGGATTTGCTAAATGCATGCAGTAAAATAAAGTTCAATTAGCCATTGATTTATTTTAAAGGGGTCAGTTGCTTATGCGACTTTGGAAAGGTGTTACGAATAGGGTGTGTATTCGAGGTGCATGGCCGCCTTATGAAAAGCAGACTCGCGTACCAAAGTCGGGGTGAGCCTAATGTAGGCCCTTGCTAGTCAAAGAAGTAAAGAAAAACCTTAATCCATGGTAGGATTAAGTATTACCTGTCTCGAGTTAGGAAGCCGTGCGCTTAAGCCCAGCGAAGAATTCAACATTAGGAAAATGAAGAATTCTAAGGATGTTTATGCGTGAGGCTTTGAGAGTGTTTTGTGTAAATTGTATTCTGAAATCGTCTCGAATCGAATGAATGGAGGGTTGTATTTATAGTGTAGAACTCGTCAAGAATTAGGAAAGCCAGGGGATAAAACCGGACTTAGGAATCGCAAGGCCTCTTGCGAATGCTTGGGGCAATCGCAAGGACCCTTGCGGCTGCCTGCCCTAATCGCAAGGACTCTTGCGATTGGTAGGGCGGGTATTTTCCTTTTATTCCGTATATTTCCAAATTATATTTTAGGATATACGGAATAATCTTGCTTGAGATCTAAGTTATGTCGTTGTGGCTGTGTTTTAGGGTTTGTTTAGGTTTATCCTGGACCTTGGGAAGCGGGCCAGACATGGGTTTGGGCTCGGTTCTGGGCCCGAGCCCTGAAAATGTAAAAAGGGTGTATTTTGTAGCATTTTTTGAAATAGGACATTCCGTGAGGCTATCCTAGGTGTTCGCCAATCCTAAAAGGTGGTTTTAAAGACTTGGCCTAAATTTAGGTATTTAGGTGGATCGAATTGAACCTTGTTAATGTAAAAGGATCAATTAGACTTAAGGTGTTTAAAAAGGGGTGTGCGCATGCCGATTAGGACCTGAACTTGAGACAAGCTAGACTCTAGACCTAAGGACACTAAGAGTGATGACCCATAAAGAAACCTCATTTGCATTTTAAATCATTTAACTCGAATTCGTCATTAGTTAGAACCATTTAAGTCAACATAAAAGCATGCAATAAAAGTCCATTGTTACATCACTGGGTTTTTGGCTGGAGGTACGGATTTGGGTATCCACAGAGCCCCCAGTTTGACCGAGCTTAGGACTAAAGCGAAAGCCAAACTACACGACAACATCCGGACCGTTACAGTCTCGATGTCGTCAGCGGCGCGGAGTATGTGTCCATGGGTGAGACGAGGACTCCGAACCGGGCTTATCCGGGGAGGGACAAACATGTTTAGGGACATGACGGTCTTTGCATACTTGTAAGGGTATGCCTGCCTGCCTAATACCTTTGCGTCTTTATTCTTTGTTGCTTGGTCTCGTAAAAGAGTGCGTATGCTTAGTCTCGTAAAAGAGCGTAGATGCTTCATGCTTCGTGCTAGCGCTTGTGTTGGTGCTTATCTCGTAAAGAGTGCTTACATCCGCCGGGAATTATCGTCCGAGGAAAATGCTCATGCTCAGTGTATACGCAAAGGTTGTGTATAGTGCTTCAAACTCGTTTAAGAGTGTGGCGGACTTTAGGTGACGCCTTAACCGAAAAGCTTGCGATTCCGAAGAAAATACTTAGGCCTGAAAATTAATCGAACCCAAGGTGGAGAGTAAACGTGGAATAAAACATGCTCTGGAAATTGCCTTGTCGACTAGTGACTCTTCCGGGAAATATCTTATCAACTGGCGACTTCAAGCTTGAACTCACTCGCACATGTCGCGGTTTCAAATCCGGAAAAATTCGAATCTGCGATTTGCTCTTCTAAAGATCTTCAGTCTTCGCTCGCTTCAGCCATGAAACGTGGTATCATTACGATTCCTTTGGGTTCACTTGATACTCGTCTCTCGGACTTGGGATGTATGGTGCTCGATCTCATGTTTGGGTGTTTGAATGTTTGTATCTGTGATTCGGGTGTCTGATCTTTGGACTTATGTTTGGTTGTCTGATGCTTTGTGCACACGTGAAAGTATTATGCTTTTAGTGCGCATGCTTGTGTTCGTAGCGGTTCTGGAGGTGTCGCTAAACCGTAGATGCTCGCAGATGGCGTGATTTGTTCTTCGTTAGGCGTCATTTCGCGAAACATTACCCTATTTTTCGTTGACGGAAGCTTGAGGGGTATATGGTGTGAGCCCCTAGTTTGGCCGAGTTAAAGTGTATAACGATGGTCAAACTTGGTGATAAGGTCGTCCGAGCGTAAGTGTTTTTGAGTTACCCCCTCGAGTTTGACTAAGTTTTGTATGAAAATTGAGTCAAAATGAGGAGCATGTGTTTGGTATTAAATGTGTTTGGGGGAGCTATTTTTTGGATTACCCCCCTTGAGTTTGACTGAGTTTTGATATGAAAACTGAGTCAAAGTGTGGAGTACGGTGTTTGGTTTTGGGATTAAGGTAAAGGGGTGTTGGCCTTTGGTATTGGCTTTTGTTGACGAGGCTTTAGTGTAAAGCTAAATCAAAGTCTTGTTTGTAAAGTCAGGATTGCGACTATGCTTTTAATTTTCCCCCCTTAGTTTGGTTAAGTTTTGGTGTAAAAACTAAGTCAAACTGGAAATGTTACTTCTGGCCTTGAATGAAATGATGTTTTGGTGTGGGGTGTTGGTTGTGCCTTTTGCAAAGCTGCCTACGTATCCACGGTGTGTGGAATCAGACCAGCGTAGTTCGGTATTGCATGTTTAAGGGCATGCCGGCCCGGGGGGTGTTTGAACTAAGTCGAATTGTGAATTTGACTCGCTTTTGCTTCTGGGGTGTTATTGTTTTGGGGTGTCTCTTATCAAGGTAGGGTCTTTACTTCGGCTTGGAGCGTTTTAGGGATACCTTCGAGGTAGGGTATACTATCGAGGTAGGGTTTTTGCTTCGGCTTGGAACGTTTTAGGGATACCTTCGAGGTAGGGCATACTATCGAGGTAGGGTTTTTGCTTCGGCTTGTAAAATTTTGGGACGTCCGTGAAGGATATCTATCTTGTTGTACTTCGTACAGGAGTGTAATCTTAAAGTGGAGTGTCAGCCCCCAGTCTTCGTTGTAGGTGTGTATATCGCACTCATGGTGCATGAGTCGACCATGACGCTTGTGTGGCTTCCTAGTCTAAGGAGGTGAATGTGTGGCTTCCTAGTCTAAGGAGGTGTATGTGTTATCAGTAGATATTGGGAATATCGTAGATAAGCCCCCAGTCTTGAGGTTTGGTGTTTCGGGATGGGTTATTTCCACCGGGTATGGTTGTCGTTGTGAATGGTGAACGACGGTTGTTCATTTGTCGTTTGGCTTGGGTATAATGTATCTTGTACCAACGTCTTTTGATAGGTTGTGTCTTGAACGGGTTGGATCCAAATTCGCAGAGCGTGGTGTATCCAATGTTGTTGGATAGGCTGTATCCAATGCCGTTGAATAGAGTGTGTCTTGTGCGGTTGGACATCTTGGGGTAGCGTGCATCTAGTGTCGTCGGGCGTACTCCATGGGCTTGACTGCATTCTGAGTATGGCGAATGTCTGCTTGTGTCGTGCTTGATGTCTTCTTTGTCTCTTGCTTGTACCTGCATAGTTAGTACTCAAAGAAAGAAAGTTTTTGAAAATGCTCTCGCGTTTTTGGAAATGCCTTTTGTTTGAAGTTAAAACCGTTTTTGCAAAAGAAGATTTTGAAAATGCCGTTTTCGTAAAAGAGATTTTGAAAATGCTGTTTTTGTAAGAGAAGAATTTGAAAATGCTGTTTTTTCAAAATAAGATCTTGAAAATGCTGTTTTCGAAAAATGCTTAAAGATGTGTTTTTGTTTGAAAAGTATTGACTCGGGCGTTGAGCTAATTTTTAGAAAGTGCTTCCTAATGTGCATTGACTCGGGTGCTAAAGTGCGTTAACTTAAGTATTGAGTTAATTTTTGAAAGGTGCTCTATGAAATGTTTCAAAGACAACGATGAAACGTGTTAAGAAAACGAGTGTTTGAAGTGTTTCAAAGACGAAGGTGAATCGTATGCGTGACTCGAGATTCGACATTGATGGGGATGTAAGTGACTGTGACACGTGCATCGGCAAAGCCCCCGGCTTGGTGACACATGGTTGCTTCAGCGGCATGTTGTTATTCCTGCAAAACGAACAAGGTTAGACGAAAAAGCAGAGTACTATTCCTAGGTCTTGCACAACTTTGTCTCGACGTTGTCGTTTTGACGCCTCGATAAAGAAACAGTTTGCCCATGATTTTTGTGGATTTTTGTGGATTTTTGTGAGGATGTCCTTGACTTTGAAAGCTTTAGACATAAATTTGTAAAAGGGTTTGTTGAGCTCGGGTGAGCGGCCTACGTATCCGTGGGTACGGAATCAAACCTAGCGTAGTTCCAAAGGGTGTGTTTGTGAAAACGTGTTTGTTCATGTGAAAAGGTGTTTATGTGAAAAGGTGCGTGTTTAAGGACCCGCCGGTCCAAAAGGGTGTTTTTTTTTTTTTTTTTGTGGAAAGGTGCGTGTTTAAGGACCCGCCGGTCCAAAAGGGTATTTATGTGATTGACCTTGATACATTGCATTCTAAAGGTAGGTTCTCCTTAGTTGATCTTGGCCGTTTGTTTGTCACATCAAAGTCCAATTTGATGGAGAGGGGTTCGTGGTCGCCGTTTGGGAAAAGAGGAGTATTCCTATTCTCCAACCTCGATAATTGGATGAACCATCGAAGTATGTCGCTTCTTCATTGATGTTGTAAATTCCGTCGTCGGAAAATGATGTAGTGTCGATAATGGGCTCCTCGTTGATAGCGTGGTCCCTTGGTGTCGAATTCGGTTCAGAGCAATGTCCATCGCGCCATATGTCCTTTTGGCGCGGGTTCCTTGAAGAGGTATTAGACTGGGTCCATTTTTGAGTAGACCTTTGTTCACTTAGCCACCTGACTTTTGGGCTTTCTTTTTGTTGTTTTTGTCCCTTTCTTAAAGACTTTGAGACTTGTTTCCTTTTTGATTTCTTGGAAACTTTGAGACTTGTTTCCTTCTTGATTTTGCTCTTTTTGCCGTTGTTTTCACTTTTGATTGTATTCCCCTTGAGAATTCGTCGGGCCCTTTGTGGTCTGGGCTCGAGCTTCGACTTTGCTAGACCCTATGGTGGGAAGGTTGCATGTGATCATGTGTCTATCACGCCAGACTCCTCTGACAAGTTCGTTTGCTTATTAGGCATGCGATCGAGTACGTGGAGGGCGATCTAGGAATACTCATACTTTTGGTCGCGATCAAATTCATGACCACTGTGGAGCTCCAAATTAATGGATCCTCCTCCAAAAGCAGCGGAGTAGTAGACCACAAGCTGACTACCGAACCGTAGGTGTCTAGTCGTCGAAAACCTTTTGTTTTTGTCTTGCACTTGATGTTGACTTGGACCTTCGTACCCGGCCTAGACCTCCTTTGGATAGCTACTCCTAGGACGCAATGTATGTCGGTGCAAAATGTTTTTTTTGTGTAAGAAATGTGGGTAAAAGGAAATTGGGTTGTAGGCAAACTTATTCATTTATCGATTTGTTAAAATGTCGTACGTTAAAGACTCGATTATCCTAGACTGACGGAGATTGACTCGATGCTTAAAAACTCGACCCGTATTTAAAAGACTCGAAGTGCTTGAGGAGATCTGCCAGATCGTCGATGGTGCTTGACTGGGCGCCTTGTCGGTTGCTTCATGATGTACGTGCCGTGGGTACACGTCGATACCCTTGGTGTCGAGACTCGATTAACACATACTTTGATTCATCTTGTCTTTGAAACGGTTTTGTTCTCGATGAAGGTGAGAGGGTGTTTTGAGTTGAAATGCATTGCCACATTTCGACTCTGTGCAAGAGCGATTCGAGGTAGTGATGAGCTACTAGAATCGAGGGTGCTTCGAAAATGCGATGGAAATGGTAGTGCCTGTTTTCATGCATTTACTTAAGGAAGAGTTAAACCGAAGCGGCTAGAGCCACTTGGTCCGACATCAAAAGTCCTCGGGATTGAGTTTGCACATTCCCGAGTTTTGTGCTTTGGCGAAAAGAGGAAAGCTTGATCCTAGAAGGTTTTGGGTTAGTGAAAACTTTCGAAAAATGCTTATTTTGAAAGAGGCATAAAAAGGAAAAGGCCTTGAGCCGTTCGATTTGTTTTTGTGAAATTCCTCGAGAATGGGATGACATCCTTGCGTTTGAAAAGAGTTTTGTGATAAAAGGTTGTGATGACCGCGAGTCGTGCGGCCGATTTTGAGCTAGAAATGTTTTAAAACGTTTCATGCTCGACGATGTTTGGTGATGGAATGCTAGAAGTTTATGTTAAAGGTGTGTCGCTAAGATCCTATTGGTGGATGCTCGAAACGGCGTTTAAGCTATTTGAGTCGAGGGTGTCAAAATGCGATGAGGACGAGCTTGCTCGTCCACATGGATTTTGGTAAGGGAGAAGTGGATCAAGGTGGTTTGAGCCATTCAATCCGACGTTAGAATCCACAAGATTGGGCTTGGCCATTCTTGGGTTTGGCGAGGGATGCTACTTACTGGGTTGGTTTGACAATGAGTTGTTTGAAAGGTTCGAAAAGGCCAAGGACCGTGAGTTTGCTTTGAAAACTCTCCAAGAATGTGTTCCCATTCTTGGTTACGCTTTGTGAAAAAGCACGGGATAAATGGGTTAGGATAACCGTAGGTTATTTAATCCATTTGATGTTTTCAAAGGCCTAGGGAATGTGAGGTTTGCTTTGAAAGAATCACCAAGAATGCGCTCCCATTCTTGGGTTATGCTTTGTGAAAAAGCATGCGATAAATGGGTTAGGATAACCGTGGGTTATTTAATCCATTTATGTTTTCAAAGGCTTAGGGAAAGTGGGTTGTGTGACCTGAGGAATAAAGTCCACGAGCTAGGGTTTTGATGCTTGCTCGGGTTTTTGCTTGTTTTTGCAAAATGAAGTTTTGAAAGATGTTTATTTCAAAATTTTGTGAGAGAAAATCCACGAGCTCGGGTTGTAAACCTTGACTCGGGTTTTGATAGTTGTGTAAAAGGAAATTTGAAAAATGTTTATTTCCAAAAATTCGCGAGAGTTTTGTTTGTAAAAAGGTTAGATGTTAGTTGTTAGGTTCATTTATACCTTGAAAATTTTGAGTGAGTTTTCGAAAGTATGTAATGCAAATGAATTTTGAAAAAGGCTATACTGTATAGCCTCGCACTCGTACGTATGACTCTTGGTCGTTTGGTCAAGTCTCGTACGCCTCCAACTGATTTGAGTACGCTTTGGCAGGTGCTTTTAGCCCTTCGCCCACACAGTATAACGTGTAGGATACGAAGGAAGCCCTGGGGCGGTCAAAATAGTTCTTTACGGCAAGCCGTGGAGGGGTGAGAGGAAGATTAGTCAAGTACGTGCCTCGTCGAATGGACAATGCCTGCGTTTGGAAACACCTCTCGGGGTATTTGTGTGTGAATCTGACTAGATTCGACTCTAACGGATATGCTTAGCTCATGTATGTTGATTGTTCTCAAGTCGTTCAAGTCTCATTTTTATTTTTAAAAGGAAAAAGCTAGTTTTAGTTTTAAAAATAAAACCTATCCCCAGCGGAGTCGCCAACTGTAGGTACCGGGATTAGACATGGAACCACTCGACGTCTTGCTAAGGGCGTAAAAGTTAAAAAGATTAAGTACCAAAAACCTTTAAAAACTGTTTTGGAGCCGCCACTAAATTATGAGGGAAATTTAGAACCCGCCTCCGTGTCCTCATGCTCAAAGACACGTCTTAGAGTTCAAGGCACGTCGACACCCATCCATCTAAGGCTATTGTGAAACCAGATTCGGATTTGGGTGAGGGTACTCTTCTAAAGAATAAATCAAAATAATGTTTTTATGAAAGATCTTTTGGAAAGCCTATCAAAAGATAGCCTCTACTAGACTTGAGAACAATGCAAAGAATGATACATGAGCCTAAGTAATTCGCTACGTACAAGTGCGATATAAATTTAAAAAGAATGCAAAAAGAGATTGTTTAAAACCCTCAGTTAAGCATGCTTAACTTGTTAACGAAAACAGTTCAGTTTAATGACGAATTCATTTTAAGTGGTTTAGATGCAAGGAGAGGATTTGCTAAATGCATGCAGTAAAATAAAGTTCAATTAGCCATTGATTTATTTTAAAGGGGTCAGTTGCTTATGCGACTTTGGAAAGGTGTTACGAATAGGGTGTGTATTCGAGGTGCATGGCCGCCTTATGAAAAGCAGACTCGCGTACCAAGTCGGGGTGAGCCTAATGTAGGCCCTTGCTAGTCAAAGAAGTAAAGAAAAACCTTAATCCATGGTAGGATTAAGTATTACCTGTCTCGAGTTAGGAAACCGGCAGCGCTTCGCTTCAAAGGGAAGAATTCAACACTCGGAAAATGAAGAATTCAAAGGATGTTTATGCGTGAGGCTTTGAGAGTGTTTTGTGTAAATTGTATTCTGAAATCGTCTCGAATCGAATGAATGGAGGGTTGTGTTTATAGTGTAGAGCTCGTCAAGAATTAGGAAAGCCAGGGGATAAAACCGGATTTAGGAATCGCAAGGCCTCTTGCGAATGCTTGGGGCAATCGCAAGGACCCTTGCGGCTGCCTGCCCTAATCGCAAGGACTCATGCGATTGGTAGGGCGGGCATTATCCTTTTATTCCGTATATTTCTAAATTATATTTTAGGATATACGGAATAATCTTGCTTGAGCTCTAAGTTATGTCGTTGTGGCTGTGTTTTAGGGTATGTTTAGGTTTATCCTGGACCTTGGGAAGCGGGCCAGACATGGGTTTGGGCTCGGTTCTGGGCCCGAGCCCTGAAAATGTAAAAAGGGTGTATTTTGTAGCATTTTGTGAAATAGGACATTCCGTGAGACTATCCTAGGTGTTCGCCAATCCTAAAAGGTGGTTTTAAAGACTGGGCCTAAATTTAGGTATTTAGGTGGATCGAATTGAACCTTGTTAATGTAAAAGAATCAATTAGACTTAAGGTGTTTAAAAAGGGGTGTGCGCATGCCGATTAGGACCTGAACTTGAGACAAGCTAGACTCTAGACCTAAGGACACTAAGAGTGATGACCCATAAAGAAACCTCATTTGCATTTTAAATCATTTAACTCGAATTCGTCATTAGTTAGAACCATTTAAGTCAACATAAAAGCATGCAATAAAAGTCCATTGTTACATCACTGGGTTTTTGGCGGGAGGTACGGATTTGGGTATCCACAGGCATCTCCATCTTGAATCTTCATCTTGAAACTTATCAAATTACATTTTGAATTACAAAATAAACTTATTTACATTCTAATCCAAAAATACCAAAAATAATAAAATTACAAGAGGCGAGACTCGAGATCTCTAAATTACAACCAAAATTATGTTTCCTTCATTACGAAAACACAATTTTCTAAGGCCACACTAGTAAATTACAACCTTTTGTACAAAGTTAATGCGTAAAAATAAACCATTCATACAATCATTCACAAAATAAAGCATCAACTTAAAAAAAAAAATAATAACCAATGCATACAATTGATTAAATATCCAAACCACCTTTTTAAATGATTATAATTATACAACAATTCCTTAATTGTTCATAAAACCTAATCAAAATCATAATCCAAAAATAATTTATATTATCAGTATAACATAAATTAGATCACAAAAATATTTTAAACCTCTTTAAAATATTTTGTATCAAACATTATGAACTTCTTCACAATAACTTAATATTTATTATCTTTATAACAAATATGTTAATTTCCAAAACGAAATATTTTGACCAAAAGAAAAAATTTCGGCCAACACACAAAAACAAAAACCGAAAGTTTAATTAAATTTTTTTTTAATTAGATCATCTCGGCCAAAAAAAAAAAACAAATACAAAAATTTAATTCGGCCCTCGGAAAAATGAATTAAACAGTTTTAATTTGACAATGCTAATAATTAGATCGATACTAACTCAATTTTAATCCGTATTAAACATTGATTTATAAGAGATTCAAAATAACCTTTTAAATTAAACATCTTAAACTTATAGATCTAATGATTAACAAACTAATATGTTCATTAACATACAAAATTTTGTCCTTTTATGTTTTAATTCAATCGGTATTAAATCAAAACTCATTCAAAAACATATGTAATAGTTTTAACTTCTTAAAACATAGATAATTATGAATCAAACGGACCAAAACAAGCCAAAAAAAATCAAAAACACACGGCACAAGAACAAAACAATTCGGCCAAATCAAAAAATGAGCCGTGACCTTTTTCAAATTGTTTTAAAATAATACAAAATCGATTTTTATGAAAATCATATAAAAATTCATAAGCCCTAAGGCTCTGATACCACTTGTAGGATTATATCGGTATATAGCCCCTTTTTAAAAACAGGATTATAATGAAAACTTTATATGATTTATAGTCATAAATTGAAATTGCATAACAAAGAACATAGATTAAGAATCAACCTTTCAATCCTTGAGAATTGGCCCAAGAACAATACCAAAAGGATGGTATCTCCTAATTATAACACCCAAGATGAGATGAGAAATGCCCTTTAGATTTGCTAGAAAATTAGAAAAGAAAGTAGTTTCTTTTCTCTCAAGTTTAGTGTGTGTGTGCTATGATAGAATGAATTTAGGTTAGATGAGATTAGGATGTGATTAGGTTAAGTAGAGAGGAAGAAAACTCTCCCTAACCCTAATCATATCACACGTCCAAAACAATGTGGACATGGGGTGGACTTTTCCACCTCAAAATTTAAAAGCCCAATCTAATTAAAAGGTTTATCTAAACACATTTAATTAGTTTCTTTAGCTTATAATGTATAATGTAATTATAATATCCATATATTATAATAAATCATATATATCCTTATATTTATAATTTGCTGATTAATTATAACTGTTTAAAAATTAATTAGCCTACATTATACGCAATAATTAAATATAACCTTTTATATTCAATTTACGAATTACAGCTAATTCCTCTCATCTAAAATCATTTAATCATTATTAAATAATATTCATTATCAATTTTGACTAACTCTTAGTCATATTTGACTAACCTTTTAGTCAACAACACTGACTAACCTTTTAGTCATTCAATAAGGCATCGATATGATTATTTTCTCAAATAATCACATCTCTCAAACACATCCTTTAGGTGTGACTCTTAAGGACCAGTTGATCACCGCCATCTTTACGACAATAACGTCAAACTTATCTAACAAGCCAACCGTTATCGATAAACGTTAATCAGCTGATTAAATACAAAATGTACCCTGTGTACCTTTAGAGATTTATTTGTGTTATTGCACTAACTGTGGAGGACACTAGCTCCAACATTGAGTTCAACACACCATCTCGTGTTATATTCCTCATTTCAAGTTCAAGAAGCGAAGCTCTGCCGATTTGAAGCGTCAGGTCAAGGTAGGTACCGATCCAATTGGATCAAAACTTTTCTTATTTTCTATGGACTAATAAAGGGGACTACACTCTAGTGCCCTCCCCGGCTTTGGCACCGAGCCCGCTTGCAGTCAAGTGGTCTTATTACTTCGGGTACACTCCATATCCGATGACACCGCCAAAGTCGCATAAGCAACCGACCCTTTTAAAATAAATCAATGGACAATTGAACTTTATTTCAATTGTATGCATCTAGCAACTTTCCTATTTATGCACTAAACAACTTTAACAATGAATTCGACATTTAACTGAACCATTTTCGTTAACAAGTTAAGCATGCTAAACTGAGGGTTTTAAACAATCTTTTTGCATATGCATTTGCATTCTTTTACAAAGTTTTTCGCACTTGTACGTAGCGATAACATTAGCTCAAATATCATTAACATGGATTGTTCTAAGGTCAGTAGAGGCTATTTTCTAAATAGGCTTTTTTAAAAGGTTTTCATAAATCATTACTTGAATTAATCTATAGTAAAGTACACTCACTCCGAATCCATCTGGTTTCACAACCTTAGATCTAGGGGTGTCGGCGTGCTTCAAAATTTAGGACGTGTTTTATAGCTTAAGACATGTAAGCAGGTTCCTAATTTCCGCGATAATTAGGTGGCGACTCCAAAACAGTTTTAAAGGTTTTTCTAACTTAATCTTTTTAATTTAAGCGCCCTTATGCAAGACGCCGAGTTGGGTCCCCTCGATCCCGGGTTCCACACCCCTCGACTATTCTTGGTTGCTTTGTTAGAGCTATTATGAGTTCTGAACCGGTTATGGTTAGAGACTATGGTTATATGTGTTGTCGTCGCCGTTCTTGTTGCTCGGTGGAATTTGGCCAAATTTAGACTAGTGATTGAGGAACTCCTTGTTGTTGTTCCGCCATAGGGTTGGGATGATTCTTATTGCTTCATTCGGGGTGATTCTTGTTGCTTCACCCAGTGCTCTGCGCTTGCTCTTGCTTTGTTGGTTAATGAATGATGGATTAATGTTGTAAAACGAACTAGCTATGCTAGGTTGTATCTGTGGCACGTTGTTGTAGTTATTTGTACTCTGATTATAGGCTGTAGGCCAGGTGAGCTTGTGTGTTTTATTGTTATCTACTTTCGTTATGTTGTAATATGACTGGGAAGCACATAGTTTCTCCTCACTAACTGTGGCTGTTGCATGTTTTGCGGCAGGTATGCGCGGGGTCGGGACGTGTCAGGATGTCGTGTGAGCTAACGACCCATAGCTTTATTGGAGTGTTTCGTTAGACTAGGATTAGACTATGTTTTGGATTAGACTACATCGTTTTTCGTATTCATGTGTTGATTTAGGATTGTAAGGGGTATTTACTCCCCATTTTTGCTAGGCCTCAAGGTCTACTCTATTATTTTGGACTATTAGGTAGTTGTGTGAGTGGCGACTCGGATTCACGGTGTTTCCGCCACCGTGGTTTTCACTTTTATTCACATTTTCTTTATCAAAACCTTTTTAAAATCATATTTTATTTTGTTAAATAATCCGGGTTGTTACATGATGTACCTTCAACAAGTGTAGGGACATACTACCGTAAACAAGTAAAGTGTTTCACTTTGTTACTTTGACGGCAGACAAATGTTGCAAATCGTCTTGAATTATTTGTCTCCAAGGGTAGGATCGTTCAACTTCTCAAAGTATCACCAAATATAAGACGATTCCTTTGAAGTTGATGCACCCATGGCTTGAGAAGTTGGTGTTGAAGCTATTAACAAAAAAAATAAATATTAGTAATTTATTCAATAATTCAAATATACTATAATGAAATTATACAATATAAAAAAATAGAAATTACCGCCAGAACTTGATCTGGTTTGATCCAATTCAACGAATATAAATTAATAAAAGTATAAAACTAATAAATAATATATTACTATTTTTTAGCAAGTATATAGTAATTTCTAATTAGTAAATAATGTATATGTTATATAGATTATTGATTTTTTTTTTATAACAAATTAGATAATATAATATTAATTCAATTAAAATTATTTAAGAAAGTTGAGATATTGTATTTTGATTAAATTAGAGTGAAGAAGAATTACAAAAGTTGAGAAATTTGATTATTTGAGTTGAATATATATAGGGGAAGTTAATTATAAAAAAAAGCCGCTGGGGGTAGGCGGCCGTCGGCCAATGGCTAGTTTAGGCCCGGCCCGGTGGGCCATGACAAGGGTCGGGCTTGGTGGGCCCTGATAAGGGCTAATAGGTGGGCTTTGCAAAGGGCCAGTCTTGAAAAATTGTAACCGCGCCCGACCCGTTATTGAAGAGGGCCCCATCGGGCTTTTGTGTTGGGGATTGAGGCTTATTAACAATGAGAATCACAATACAAAGACGATTACAACAATGAAAATCATTACAAATATTATTACAACAATACAAAGTGATACAAGTATCGATAAACTACTAAATCGTAAAGAACATGGATATATGATTGAATCACGATTTAGAATCGCTTTCCTTAAAGAGTATTTCGACCCATATCAATGCCTCGGGTTACACGAAATCTCTTCGGGGATAAGACAATCACCATAACCTTCTTGTCTAGGCATAAGAACAAGAGAAGACTTTAGGAATTAATGTGTTTGTTTTATTATTATCAAAGTAATTTTTCCATGCTCATATTGATGATCATATGCTTGTATATATAGACAAAAATGGCAAAGGATGCATCCCTTGGAAAAGGGATTAGTTACAAAATAACTAACAAAAATTGCGCCAAAACTCGTCCATACATGTACGTAGCACTTAACTGCGCTAAGCGGCTCCAGCCGCGCCATGCGGCTACTTCAACAAATGTTTTCTGATTCACCGTATTTGTGCGCTCTGGCCTTGTGAGGCTACTTCAATTAGCATGTTTACGATTTAACATTTGCGGCTCTGATGTATTTGTGAGGCTAACCCAAAAGTTGCGATTTTTTGCCTTTTTCTCATAACTCGTAATGCATTTACTTGGGCGTGTCCTCCACACCTCCGTACCCATAGTAACGACTCGAGATTATGCCACTTTGAAGAAATCCCGACTACACTTAAATCCTTATGTGTTTTCCGACTTAAAACACCAACAATCCTCCCCCATTTAAGTGTGGTCCTTGACTTTACATAAATCAACAAAACAAACCAAACATGTACATAAATGAAAATATCATGATGATTGAATTTTCACCTTAGTGATATTACACATTCCAAATGTCCGAGAATCGGGGTGTCCCATGGATTGAATCCTTCAACTCATTTGAACACCTGAAGATAATACACATACACGTTCAAATACAATTCTAAAAGTTGTATCCGACACTATACAGGCCATGTGTCCATATCCATTCATGAATGCATACAAGAGCCAAACCCGAGCTCTCTTGAAGCGGCCACACTTCGCACTCATATAGGTAGATCTTTTAAATCATGCACCTGCAAATGCACTTTGTCAAAAGACCTATTAAGAAGCGAAACTTCAACCTACCTTTAACTTACAAGTTCGAGTACATTCCTTTGGGATGATTATTTCATGTACTCCAATCTCTAAGTGTGGGCTTTCCACATTGAATTCAGCGTTCTAACGTTGTATTAGAGGGGAATTGGGTGTCCCACCATTAGAAAATTTAAACGGGTTTTATCCATCCCTTTACCGACTTATACCAAGTCTCTTGCGAACCTCTTCGTCAAGTGGCTTGCTAAATTTCATTTACAATCAAACCAAGTTTACCCTATTCGATATTAATTGACTCTCATACCGAGTCATATACAATCACTAGGTGCCGCGGTCCACCATCACTCTTTGGTTTAAAATACAAAAACCAAAGTAATACCACTATCACAAATGATAGATTTGGGTAAATTTAGTTTCATTCATGAATAAACATCATCGAAAGATATCCTTGGCGACATAGCCTTTTCACCGGCTATAGCCAACGTTATTTACACATCACTGTCAAACTTGATGCAAATAAAATTTCATTCTCAAGGTCTATGTAATAAAATCTCCCCCATACAAGCATATTATCCACTTATACAAGAATTAACAATGACAAAATAAATTGCCTAACACTCTTGCATCCAAAATCCTTCTCAAACCGAAAAAAGACCTGTACCGACATGTGACAACACATAATCATTGGTTCTATCTAACTACTAGCACATAATTATCGACATCCTAATAGTCGAGTCCAAATTACTTGTTACCTATAGAATTTACCAATCGCATAAGTATCATCGGACTTTCATACAAGTCATAGAAAACATAGAACATCCAATGACAAATGAACGCTCAAGTTGTGAAATATCCTCACTCGAATTAGGCATAAACATCACACTTGAATCCTTGGGTAAATTTAAACCCACCATGGTTATAATCCACCATGAATCAAATTAATCATCATGACTATAAAAGTCACATTAAGGTTATTAAAACAAATATAAACCTTAGATCATTCACAATTGTGAACAAACATATCATACCGCAAATTAAGCCAATTTGCAATTAATCACAAATTGTCCCATTAAGTTTATACATACCGAAACTATAATGAACTAACAATTTGTACAACAAAGAGAATTACTCTTTAACATCATACATGATTTGTAGACATTATTTCTTGACATTATAACACATCAAGATGTTATTACACCAACCAATAAGTCCCAAAGTCTAGAAATAAAAACATCTAAAAACCATAAATGTTCCATTATTTCCCTAAGACATTACTTGACTTATTCGGAAGCAAACCATTCCACTTAGCATTAAAAATACCAAGTAACAAAATATGTCTACGCATCAATTAACAACACTAGTAGTATATCACACAATTTGTCAATATCATAAACTTTCATGATAAATTAGAACATGAGAAACATCTCAACATGCATCTTTATAACATAATGCATAATGATTCAAACATCATAAATATGATACATATCTCCATAATAACACAATGTTATCACCAACAACAACAATAAGCATCATGTTCATACTACATGATCACACATGTACCCATCATATATACTAACCGTATGATAAATGCATCATAATCAAAATTATGACATCATGGAATACATTTTCTCAAAATTCATCCATACATTTACCAACAATTGTCAATTACACCCATGATACAACCAAAGCATGTTGATTCCTCCGTGTCTACTTGATCTCGAACATCCCTCATCTTTTTGCGAAATCATTGTTACCAAATACTCTTTAAGATTGTTGGGGATTGAGGCTTATTAACAATGAGAATCACAATACAAAGACGATTACAACAATGAAAATCATTACAAATATTATTACAACAATACAAAGTGATACAAGTATCGATAAACTACTAAATCGTAAAGAACTTGGATATATGATTGAATCACGATTTAGAATCGCTTTCCTTAAAGAGTATTTCGACCCATATCAATGCCTCGGGTTACACGAAATCTCTTCGGGGATAAGACAATCACCATAACCCTCTTGTCTAGGCATAAGAACAAGAGAAGACTTTAGGAATTAATGTGTTTGTTTTATTATTATCAAAGTAATTTTTCCATGCCCATATTGATGATCATATGCTTGTATATATAGACAAAAATGGCAAAGGATGCATCCCTTGGAAAAGGGATTAGTTACAAAATAACTAACAAAAATTGCGCCAAAACTCGTCCATACATGTACGTAGCACTTAACCGCGCTAAGCGGCTCCAGCCGCGCCATGCGGCTACTTCAACAAATGTTTTCTGATTCAATTTGCATTTGTGCGTCTGACGCCTTTGTGAAACTACTTCAATTAGCATGTTTCTGATTTAGCCGTATTTGTCTATCTGTGTATTTGTGAGGCTAACCCAAAAGTTGCGATTTTTTGCCTTTTTCTCATAACTCGTAATGCATTTACTTGGGCGTGTCCTCCACACCTCCGTACCCATAGTAACGACTCGAGATTATGCCACTTTGAATAAATCCCGACTACACTTAAATCCTTATGTGTTTTCCGACTTAAAACACCAACATTTTGGAGGGTCGGTCCAGGCTCAAATTTTAAATCCCTACTATCGGGTTGAAGCAGGCCAGGCCGGCCCGCACAAATGGCAAGCACTGGTGGATATAGTGATTTAGATAAAGAGATTATGACAATAATTGCAAGTTTGGTTTTTACTTATATTTTATGTTATTTTAATATGTAGTTGATGCCCTGGATGGTATGTCTAAACTAGTAGAATAATTTTGATTGAAAAATCAATATTTTTACATATATTTTACAATGGTAAAAGAGTAAACAATTTGTTTGGACATAAAAAGATCCACGATTCTCTCTTTGCCAGAAAAAATGGTCCATCAAAAAAGAGAGAAGATATAAAACATTTAGTATCTAATTCTTCTTGGATTACTATAGTATGATAGTGTTAGCTAAGAGTAGTATATAAATGTGTTGGATTGCAAATTTATATTGCATCTTAACATAACCTTCTAAGCATTAAGCACTAGAGTTTCCCAAGTTCATCAATACTCAAGGTACGTCATAATTCCTACATGTTGAATTGCATTTATTTTTGAAATAATTGATACGTATAATTCGAATTAATATCCAACTTGCAAAAATAATTTCAACTTAGAATTATTCACGAATAATCCCAACTATTTAATAATCCTTCCAATAATATATACTTTGACCAATTTGAATCGTCTCTAACATGTAAAAAATGGGTGTAACCGTAACTAACTTTACCTCAATCTTATTTTAATTAAAATTTAAACCAGTTTCACTTTTTTCCATCTATTAAATTAGGTTAAAATTGACCAAAATATATTATTAGAATGATTTTTCGATAGTTGAGATTATTCGTGGAATAATTTGAGTTTGGACAATTTTTAAAAGATGGTATCAGTTTGGATTATTCTTATCAATTACGGAGTATATATATTTTTTTTTTCCTATTGTCCATTTGTCCTTGAGTTCACGTTTGATTATTTTCAGTTGAAGTTAATAATTAATGTTGATCTTAATTAATGATACGATGAACAAATTCTAAGTTAAGTGTTTGAGTTTAATTTAGGGAAATTATATAGTCACTTCAATATGGCTAATTCACTCAAAATATAGCTATAAAAAAAAGTTCAAGAAACAAACAATTAATAGATAATAGTCACCTCAAGAAAAATGTACTCGTATTTGACAAATGCTAGTTGTATAGCCAAAATCCCTTTGGCAATAGTTGTGCCATTAATTTGGCTGACCTTTATTCTCATGTTCTCATCGATTTATTTAGATAATAGAGTATCTTTTTATGTTTATTTTAAAACTGCAAATTTAATTAAACAAACAATTATACTAAAAAAGTAATATATATGTTAAATTAGTTAGTCACATATCACATGTTTTGATATCGAAAGTGTAACGGTTGGTGTAAAATTAGCAGATCAACATGGCCCAGATGCAATTAGAAAGGCACGTCTATGTGAACATGACGAACAGTAGCTACGAGAATATGATCTTCGACAAATACTTTAATCTCACGGACGATAACTCGGTCTGCTCCTTTCCTACTATTATTCCTGCTGGTGGTATCGTGTATGAGAACAATGCTGTGTCAAAAGGAGCCATCGTGTATGCCGGTCGTAACAAGGAACACGTCGCGTCTGCATGGCTCTTGTCTTGGGATACACCCAGTTCAGACGCCAACCCACCACCAAGGAAGGTATTAAGTCCAAATTCTATTTTATTTAACAACATGGTCTAGAAATATCGTAAAAACTTAATTAAATTAATTTCTCTTAAATCGAATTATTAAAAAGGAGACATATTTAGTAGCCATGTGGATTGAAGATGACCAACTCATTTACCTTAATTTGACGTTTGCCGTAGGTTTATGTCACTTGTGGATTGAAGAGTGAAATCGACAAACTGACTCCCGCTGACATCGTGATGCATTTGGCTAAAGCTTCAAACTTTAGTCGCCATAGCGACGAGGTTACAAAGACTACTGTGTACGCCGGTGTCATTGGCGCAGTCCCTAACGATTCTGCTAATGTCTCGGCAAATTTCGGACTTATCCCTCCAAACTGAGTTGTTGCCGAAATATTACCTACTAAATGATACTACAAGTATCGTACGTACTTATAACTCTATAAGATAAATAATGCTTTGTTGCTCCACGGTTATAATGTACGTCTATTTGAACTATGAAATCTACTACTACTATTTCTACCTTATTGAATGTGTTCAATACCTTCCACAGAGTATCTACCATTTACTCGTTCATCATATTATGTTTGAGTAATGTCTTGTTAAAAATAATAATCTTGAAAGATCTACTCCGCTTAGTGTTAAGAAAGATATGAGTTGAACGTTGTGTAATTCATCAACTAAAGACCGTTTATATAGGTTACATATAAGCTGAGACGCACACATATGCCTAATACTTAGCTACTAGAATTATCAAGTCCAATTATATCAGGAATAAATGATTAGAATAATCTACATATTTGATCTAATCAAATCAAATCAAATGACTTTCTCTGTCTAAGTCTATTAGAGTATTAGGATATATGAATGGACTTATAATTAAGTCTAGGCATTATTAGTATTAAGTATTATGTTATTTATGAATGACTTTTGAGTTGGCATATATCTTGTATAAATACCTCTACTTAGGAGGTTGAATGACAACAACTCATAATAATAATACAAACTATTCCTATGCATTCTTATATTTTATATCTTAACAAAGTCATTTGTTTACCCTTCTCTCAAATCTCTCTCACAAAAAAAGTCAAACTGTAAACAATTCACTGGAACAGAGGGAGTACTTAACAAAGTATCTAGATCCATAAGTCCTCTTAGATCGGTTTGGGAGTTGTTAACCAACATAAGCTACTATAAATACCAATCATGTCACTTGGTGGATGTATGCTTGAAGGTACCGGGAAATGTGAGAAATCGCTAGTCTGCTCGGCGCCTGTGCGCCAGCCCTCGCCAGGTGTGGCGGCAGGAAGCGAGAATCGCCTCGCTTGAGGAAAAAAGTCAGTTTTGAGAAAAATGGGGGAGATCATTGCATGAATTTGTGACCAAAAAGAAAAGTAGAAAATCCTTTTTGAAAGTGTATTTTCGGAGTCGCCACCAAATATTAAAGGAATTTGGAACCTATTCAACGCGTCTTGAAATACAAGACACGAGTGTCTCAGATTTCAAGGTGCATCGATACCTATCTATCTGAGGTTTGAAACCAGAGAAGGGGTTCGGAGTGAGGTTACTTTTCGAAAGTTTTGACAAAGTGTATTTTGAAAACAGCAATCAAAAAGCCTACGTAAAAAGTAGTCTCTACTAATTTGAAAACATTTGCTTAATTTCGATATTTAGGCTAAAAGTCACGCTACGTACAAGTGCGAATAAGTATGACTCGATTAAAATGCATAAATAATGTAAATTGTCAAAATAATGACATATTGCAATAGGAAATGTACGTTAAATAATAATTTATTGACTAAATTATTACTATAGACGTTATTTTCCAACCTCGTATTAGAATTTGTACAGAAAAACCCTCAATTTTGACATGCTAAAAGACTCTATGAAACGGTACAATTTAGTGTTGGATCCGTGATTCTAGTCGTTATTTAATGCATGAATGAGGACTTGCATAATTATAAAAGTGACGTCGGTTTGCTTTAGTGATAATGAGTCGTTTATTTATGCGATATTGGCGGGGTTTAGACGGATTATGAATCCGAATTGCTACTGGCCAGTATTACGAATACGGCCGCTAGTGGCAATATCGGGTTTGGGGTTAATGTAACCCCATTATCCGAGTCTCAAACGTCCAGCCCGTAGGTAAAATGTTTACCTTACGAAAATGTAAAGACGGTATTTTTGAGTGGATTTCGTGAATAGTGTATAAGTGTTAAAAAACCGATGTATTGAAAATGAATGAAGTGGGTTGGTATTTATAGAGGTTGGCTGGTTTTAGGGTGAACAAAATATAAATCGCCTGTGAACAGGCGTGTTATATTTTGTTTGGGTTGGATTTTGTAAGAAAAATAAAAAAGGCGGCTGTATGGGAGAAGTTTATAATCGCCTGTTAACAGGCGATTAGAAACTTAATCGCCTGTCAACAGGCGATTTCTTTTTTGTTTTGGTGGGTTGTTTATGCCGCCATTTGGTTTTTGGATGTTTGATTAAGTAATGATTATGTTTTGTTGTTTACTTAGGGGTTAAGTCTTTGTTCAGTTTTGGTCCGAATTTCGGTTTTCGTGTTTCGGTTTTTGTCGTGTTTTTCGGTTTTGGCTCGAAATAAAATAATATTAGGTTATATTATTTTATGGTATCGTGGAGTTTTGTTTTGTGAAAATGTGACACGGGACGCACTTTGGCCCGTTTTGAGTGTTGTGTTAGTGTGCGTTTTTGGGTCGTTTTTGTAAGTTTGGGCCGTTTTGTAGCTAGTTGAAATTTGTTTTGTGGCTTGGCTTAATAAGACGTTCCTATATTGTGCTCGTGTTACGCTCATGATGACTAAAAATTGACATTCATTTTCATAATTATGCAAATCCAAATTAATACGCTAAAAATGACTAATACGTTTTAGATACTTTTGTACCGTTTCGACTCTTTTAAAAGCATGCATGAAAGTCCTTTTCATCATCGGGTTTGTTTTTGGGGATGCGGATACGGGTATCTCTGAGCCCAGTTTGACTGAGCTTGGACAAAGCGTTAGTCAAACTTAAAGATAGTATCCGGACCATTACAGTCTCGATACTACCTGGCGGCGCTAAGCATGTGTCTTATGGGAGAGACGAGGACTTAGCGTCGAGAAATGCGGGGAGGGACGACATGTTTTTAAGGACATGACGGTCCTACATGTTTAAGGGCATGTCAGCCTGCATGTGGCCTGAGTACTCCCAGCTGGCGCCTTGCTTGTGTTTCCGTTTGTGCTCCTTGCTTTGCTTGCGCTTCTGGCTTGCGCTCCTTTGCTTTGCTTGCGCTTCTGGCTTGCGCTCCTTTGCTGGACGTCTCGTAGAAGAGGTTACGCGTTTTGGGGTTTGGTTTATAAGAGTGGTTTGGATTTTTGTGAACGTCTCGTAAGGAGGCTACGTGTTCTTCTGATAAAAAAAAGGGTTAGGTTTTTATGAACGTCTCGTGAGGAGGTTACGTGTTCTTGTATTTCTCATGAAAAGGGTTAGGTTTTTATGAACGTCTCTTAAGGAGGCTACGCGTTTTTGTATTTTAACGTCTCGTGAGGAGGCTAAGTGTTTTTCGTGGTTCTCATAAAAAGGGCTAGGTTTTTATGAACGTCTCTTAAGGAGGCTACGCGTTTTTGTATTTTAACGTCTCGTGAGGAGGCTACGTGTTTTTCTCATAAAAAGTTAGGTTTTTATGAACGTCTCGTGAGGAGGCTACGCGTTTTTGTATTTCTCATAAAAAGTTAGGTTTTTATGAACGTCTCGTGAGGAGGCTACGTGTTTTTCTCATAAAAAGTTAGGTTTTTATGAACGTCTCGTGAGGAGGTTACGTGTTTTTCTCATAAAAAGTTAGGTTTTTATGAACGTCTCGTGAGGAGGTTACGTGTTTTTCTCATAAAAAGTTAGGTTTTTATGAACGTCTCGTGAGGAGGCTACGCGTTTTTGTATTTCTCATAAAAAGTTAGGTTTTTATGAACGTCTCGTGAGGAGGTTACGTGTTTTTCTCATAAAAAGTTAGGTTTTTATGAACGTCTCGTGAGGAGGTTACGTGTTTTTCTCATAAAAAGTTAGGTTTTTATGAACGTCTCGTGAGGAGGCTACGTGTTTTTCTCATAAAAAGTTAGGTTTTTATGAACGTCTCGTGAGGAGGTTACGTGTTTTTCTCATAAAAAGTTAGGTTTTTATGAACGTCTCGTGAGGAGGCTACGCGTTTTTATATTTCTCATAAAAAGTTAGGTTTTTATGAACGTCTCGTGAGGAGGTTACGTGTTTTTCTCATAAAAAGTTAGGTTTTTATGAACGTCTCGTGAGGAGGTTACGTGTTTTCTGTGGTTCTCATAAAAAGGGCTAGATTTTTATGAACGTCTCGTGAGGAGGTTACGTGTTTTTCTCATAAAAAGTTAGGTTTTTATGAACGTCTCTTAAGGAGGCTACGCGTTTTTGTATTTTAACGTCTCGTGAGGAGGCTACGTGTTTTTCGTGGTTCTCATAAAAAGGGCTAGGTTTTTATGAACGTCTCTTAAGGAGGCTACGCGTTTTTGTATTTTAACGTCTCGTGAGGAGGCTACGTGTTTTTCTCATAAAAAGTTAGGTTTTTATGAACGTCTCGTGAGGAGGCTACGCGTTTTTGTATTTCTCATAAAAAGTTAGGTTTTTATGAACGTCTCGTGAGGAGGCTACGTGTTTTTCTCATAAAAGTGTTAGGTTTTTATGAACGTCTCGTGAGGAGGTTACGTGTTTTTCTCATAAAAAGTTAGGTTTTTATGAACGTCTCGTGAGGAGGGTACGTGTTTTTCTCATAAAAAGTTAGGTTTTTATGAACGTCTCGTGAGGAGGCTACGTGTTTTTCTCATAAAAAGTTAGGTTTTTATGAACGTCTCGTGAGGAGGTTACGTGTTTTTCTCATAAAAAGTTAGGTTTTTATGAACGTCTCGTGAGGAGGCTACGCGTTTTTGTATTTCTCATAAAAAGTTAGGTTTTTATGAACGTCTCGTGAGGAGGTTACGTGTTTTTCTCATAAAAAGTTAGGTTTTTATGAACGTCTCGTGAGGAGGTTACGTGTTTTTTGTGGTTCTCATAAAAAGAGCTAGGTTTTTATGAACGTCTCGTGAGGAGGTTACGTGTTTTTGTTGGTTGGGTTGAAATCGTGTTTAAAATGGGTTGAAAGGTGTATTGCAGCATGCCCTTGCTGACGCTGTGATCGAGGTATGCTTGTTTATCCCTTTTGCTTGTATGTGTTTTGGTTTTAGGAAGCAAAAATTTACCCTATTTTTGTTTTGTAGCGACGTGATCCTGATCTTGAGTTCGCCTCCTCGGATTCGTTGAGGACTGCTTTGGTTGTTCACGAGGGCTGCTCTCATTCGATCGTGCTGCCGCCTTGTCTGCCCGTGGTCACCGTTGCGGGCCTTGTGAGATGGGATCCCCGCGTGAAAAAGGGATTAACCTTCCTCTTTATGCGGCATGAGTATTATGTAGTATATAGCCCCAGTTTGAATTAGATTTTATTGTAAAATCATTATTCAAACTCTGTTAAGCGAGTTTTTGATTATAGCCCCGGTTTGAGTAAGATTTTATTGTAAAATCATTAGTCAAACTCTGTTAACGAGTTTGTGATTGTAGCCCCGAAAGTTAAATTGATTTCTCGTATTCTGCGGTGGCGGTGAGGTCCTGAGGAGTGTGGCGGGCGCAAACCGGTGGCGGGCGATCGTGAATGAGAAGGTGGTGGGCGCTTGCGAGCGCGAAGAGAGCCGAGGCGCGACTTGAGTTAGCCAGGTCGGTGAGGAGGCGAGATCGCGGGCGAAATGGAGGCTGCGCATGCCGAGGAGTTGGCGAGGGTCCGGGCAGAGCTGGAGGGTCGGTACGCAGGGGAGCTGGATAGGGCGCGTGCTGAGATTGATTCCCTGCGTGCTGTCTTGCAGCGTCGTGACCAGTCGTAGTAGGCTTGGACTTGTATATTTCAGACTTGTATTATGAGTATTAGTATTTGTTGGTAACGGTTTATGTATCAGGATTTGTTATGGTTGGTTGGTTTTTTGGACTTGTAGGTGTTTATGGGTATAATTTGGTTATTGTGTCTTGTTGCGAAAATGCATTACTGTGTCGTAGCAGGGTCTGAAATCCTTGCGTATTTGCTTGCCGAGCGTACCTGCAAAACATTGTTAGTCGTAAAAGCATATATATACGTCTCGATTGAGACTGACTCGCTAATGACTTAAATTAAATGTGAAATGAAGAGTTTTTGAAAAATGCTGGTTTAGAAAATATTCTAGACTCGTGAAAAAGACGTTTTTGACATAGCAAAAAGTTTGAGCTAAAACGACGTTTTGAGACGAAAATTGTGAATCACGAAAATCATATTTTGTGTTGTGTTTCATTTTTGTGTGATTATCGTGTTTTGTGAAAATGAAAAATCTGAAAGGCGGAGTCAATTACGCAAATCGAGACGGCCTTGACGGGACCGTAAAAACAGGTCCAAGGTCGGTAGAAAGGATAAATGGGGTAATAAGTTAAATATTTTAGGGTATAGGTGTGTAAGAAGTGTAAGAAATCGAATAATTTTGTCAGGAGGAAAAAGAAAATCGCCTGTAAACAGGCGATTTTATTTTGTCGCTTTGTTCTGACGATTAAATTTTTGTTTTGTGGTTTTCTTTGATTTATTTTAATCGCTTGTTCACTAGCGTTTAAGTTTTTGTGTTGTATTTCGTTTTGCAAATCTCGGCTATAAAAGGAGGGGTAAGTTAGTTTATTTCACTCATCCTCTCGTCTTCTATTCTCGATTTTCCAAGAATATTCAGAATATTTACGGAACATTCGTCGAGTTATGGAGAGTTTTGAAGGAAACTTGCGCCGTTGGTGTGCGTCCTTATCGGGTGTCGAGAAGAAGCTCTTGAAAGATTGCGGAGTTGGCGTATTTCGTGGGCTAAAGCGAGTTCGAATGGAGTACGAGTTCCTGGACGCTTGTCTTGAGTATTGGGATCCAAGCCTTCATGTGTTCCGCTTTCCTTGCGGAGAGGTTTGCCCCTTAGTCGAGGAGTTTGGGGCCATTGGCGGGTGGACGCGGATTGGCCTGCCTGTATGTGTCAGGCAGGAACTTGGCTACAAGGCGAGGTTGAATTATCTCGGATGACCGTGATGAGGTGGAAGAGTTATTTGTTGGGAGCAGTATCAACCTCTATCGTTTGTGTCAATGGTTTAGGAATAATGCAAGCGGGCATATCTCTGCTGTGGCTAGGAGAAGGGCTTTGGCTTTTTGCTTGGTTCATTGCTATATGTTCCGGACTACGTATGCGAGGGGTTGTTGGGAGATCCGCGTTTAATTCTTTGTTGTGGAGCGGATGGAAATAGGTTGCAATCCTTACGCTTTAATTACAGCGAGAGCGATCCTTGGATTGGACGACCGGGCATGTAATAGGGAACATGCGTACCGAGGGTGTCCATTGATCCTCCAGGTGTGGCTGATGGAGCGTCTAAGTGTGTTGAACGACCTTGGCTTCGATGGCGAATATGTAGCAGGAGAGGGCTCGTCTCCGTGCTGAAAGTGCTGTGGAGAGGGCTCGTCTCCGTGCCATAGAGCTTAACGAGCCTCCGTCGACGTCCGCCTACGACCCGATCCGCTTTGGACGCAATAGTGGTAGGGGTGGCGCTTAGAGCTCGGTGCCTCTCTCGGCGGCGGAATGCGTGTTCGGTCGTCGCCGTATTCCAGGGCCAGGTGCTCCGGATCGTCATGGTAATGTTGGGGGTCGTCGTAGGGGTTGAGGGTTGGTGCTCCCCTATTCAGCTGGAAGGTTTTGAGTCTGCTTCGGAGAATAACCTGGTTTTAGTTTATGTGTGCTTTGTTAGTATTATGTTCATATTATGTTGTATTATGTAATATATTACATATCCTAAACCCGATGTACATGCCGGGACTCGTATTGTAATATATAGTGTTTGTTAGTGTATTTCTAAGGTCGTAGTCATGCTCCTACGTTTGAAAAATCAAAATGTAACCGTTCTTTTTAAGATTAATAAAAATCAGGTTTTTATTTACGACTCTGCCTCATTTTGCTTGTTATTTTGTGTGAAATTTCTTGGCTCTAATCCTTTTTTCAAAGTTTAGAATGCAAGCATGGTTTTTGTCTTTAGGAAATTTTTGTATCGACTATTCCCTCGACTTTTTTAAGTTTTGGGTTTGTCGTTTTGTGTTGAACATCGCCTTATGTTAACCTATTAGGTTAAGAGACGGTTTTTGTGTTGACTGTGTCCTTGGCCTTTTTAAGCTTTGGATGCGTAATTTTTGTGTTGAATATCGCCTTATGTTAACCCATTAGGTTATGAGACGGTTTTTGTGTTGACTATATGCTCAGCCTTTTTAAGCTTTGGACGCGTCATTTTTGTGTTGAATATCGGTTGTGCTTTTTACAAAGCTGCCTACGTATCCACGAAAAGTGGAATCAAACCGGCGTAGTTCGAGAATGTATGTTTAAGGGCATACCGGCCCATGAGTTGTGTTTGCTTTTTGTGGTGAATGTGCACGTTTAGGGGCATGCCGGCCCATGAGCATGTTTAAGGACCTGCCGGTCCATGAATTGTGTTTGGTGGATGCATGTTTAGGGGCATGCCGGCCCATGAATTGTTTTTATAAAATTGTATTTTACAGATACATTGCAAGGGGTTTTTAGGGATAGTATTTCTTGAGTTGATCGAGATTTGTGGCGAGGTTGAACTCTTGGCCGTCGAGTCGGTTAGTTTGATTGCTCACTTGTGTAGATCTCCTTGACGAGGTAGGGCCACCGCCCGATTAGGCTTGAATCTTCCTCGTGGGGCGACTGGATGTGGTGCCCGGACTGACTTTAGTACGAGATCACCTACTTTTATGTGTCGTGGCTTAACTCGCTTGTTGAATGCTCGTTGTAGTCGGGCTTGGTACATTAAATGCGGTGCTCGGGGAATGCGGTCGGCGTTCATCCAGGAGCATGAGTTGTTAAATGCAGTTCACGGGCCCATTACGCTAGGGATGCTACTTTCCATTAGTATGCGTAGAGATTGTATTTCTATTTCCCTTTGGTTGGACGGCTTCCATGCCGTAGGTGAGGAAATAGGGGGTCATGCCCGTAGGGGTTCGGATGGTAGTACGGTATCCCCAGAGTGCATATGGTATTTTGTTGGGCCAATCTTTGCAGCTGTCGATCATTTTCTCGAGTATGGTGACGACTGTCTTGTTTGCTGCTTCAACGGCTCCATTGGTTTGAGGTCGATAGGGTGAGGATTTGTGATGTTGGATGTTGTATTTTGTGAGTATGGCTTCCGTCTCGCGTTGAAAGTGCGAACCTTGATCGCTGATGAACTCATGAGGTATGCCATATCGGCATATGATGTTCGTCTGGATGAATTTGGCGACTTCTTTGGAGCCGAGGGTTCGAAAAGATGCTGCTTCTACCCATTTAGTGAAGTAGTCGATGGCCACCAGCACGAAGCAGTGACCTCCTGCTCCGATGGGGTGGACTTTTCCTATCACGTCGATGCCCCAGGTTGAAAAGGGCCAGGGTGAGGTTAGGCTGTATAGTGGTGAAGGTGGTAAATGTTGGACGTTGCTGAAAATTTGGCAGTTGTGGCAGTGCTTGACGTATTGGATACAGTCTGCTTCCATGGTCGTCCAATACCATCCTAGCCGTAGAATCTGTTTGCAGAGTGCTCGAGCGTTCATGTGGGGTCCGCATTTGCCATCGTGGACTTGCGTGATGATTTCCTGCCCCTTCTTGTAGTCGACACATATGAGCAGTGTCCCTTGTGGTGTCTTCTTGAGTAATTGTCCCATCTCTAGCACAAATTGGGAAGCTAGGAGTCTGATAGCCCTCTGTCCGCGTTTATCGGTGTCGGGTGGGTAAGTGTTGTCTGTCTTGTAGTTGATTATGGCTTGATACCACGGCTCTGTCTGCTCGGCTTCGTCCAGGTCAATGGTATGGATGTATGCTGGTTCGTCACGTCTTTCGACGATGATGGGTAGTAACTTCATGTTTGGTGGCATGTTGAGGAGGGATGAGAGTTTTGGCGGCGCGTCGAAAGCCGGTTTTCTTCCCTTGGGAGGTGGTAAAATTCAATGCGATCGAAGTTGGTTAGGAGTTTTGTACTTTTGTTTGGTATTTGGTGAGGTTTCGCTCATGATCTTCCATGCCGGTCACTTGATTTATGATGAGGAATGAATCTCCATGCACCCGTAGGTTCTTTATTTTGAGGGCGATGGTCGCGGCCGTAAATCTGAGCCGTATTCGCGGCGTTGTTCGTGACAGAAGTCGAGCTTGATTGAGAGTGGAGTATGATCGCCGTTTGGGGATATTAGGAGTATTCGACTCCATAGCCGCGGTAGTTTGACGCCCGTCAGTATAATTGCCGATACTCCTTTCTATGGCGAAGATCCCATCGTCCGGAAATGACATTGTATCGATCATGGGTTGTTCGATGATTGCATTTTCTGCGAGGAAGTCCGAAACCGCTCTTCCTTTGATTACTTTCAGAGGGAGGTACTCGAGTTCGTACTCGGCGAGAAGCAGAGTCCACCTGGCCATACGTCCGTTCAGGACTGGTTTTTCAAATAGGTATTTGAGGGCGTCCATTAGGGAGTAGACTCTTGTTGTGCTAGTGAGTAGGTAGTGTCTGAGCTTTTTGGTTGCCCAGACCAGCGAGAGGCAGCTTTTCTCGACTGGTTCATACCGAGTTTCGTAATCGTGAAACTTCTTGCTGATGTAGTAGATGGCCCGTTTTTCGTTGTTGACTTCTTGGGCGAGCATGGCACCCATGGCGTTTGTGTAGGTTTATATCCGTATATAGACCATTAAAATCACAGGATTATAATGAAAACTTTTACAAGATTTAAAGTCATAAATCAAAATTGCAAAACATAATAAAAGAATAAGAATTAACCTTTTAATCCTTAAGAATTGGCCTAAGATCAATACCAAAAATATGGTATCTCCTAATAATCTCACCCAAGATGCTTTGAGAAATACCTTAGAATTGCTAGAGAATTTTTTAGAGGAGAAAACTGTTTTTCTCTCTAGGTTTTTGTGTTTTAGTGTGGATGAATGAATGGAAGAGTTAGATGAGAATTAGAAGAGTGATTAGGTTAAGTAGAGAGGAAGAAACAAGTCCCTCATCTAACCTAAAACACACGTCCAAATAGAGGTGGGTAGTGGACCTTTCCACTTCCAAATTTAAAAGCCCAATCTAATTAAAAGTTTATCAAAACCCAATTAATTAGTTTTATTTGGCTTTTAATGTATAATGTAATTTATAATATCCTTATATTATAATTAATCATAAATATCCACATACTTATAATTTGCTAATTTATTATAACTGTTTAAAATAATTAGCCAACATTATACGCACTTATTAAATATAACCTTTTATATTCAATTTCCGAATTACAGCTAATTCCTCTCATCTAATATTATTTAATCATTATTAAATACTCCCTCCGTTTCAGTGAATTGTTTACAGTTTGACTTTTTTGTGAGGGGAAAAAAGTCAAACTGTAAACAAATGACTGAGACAGAGGGAGTAATACATTTGACTAACCTCTTAGTCATATTCGACTAACCGCTTAGTCCACAACACTGACTAACCATTTAGTCATTAAATAAGGTATCGATATGATCATTTTCTCAAATAATCATATCTCTCAAACACATCCTTTAGGTGTGACTCTTAGGGACCAGTTGATCACCGCCATCTATATGACAATAACGTCAAACTTATCTAGCAAGCCAACCGTTATTGATAAACGTTAATCAACTGATTAAATACGAAATGTACCCTGTGTACCTTTAGAGATTTATTTATGTTATTGCACTAACTGTGGAGGACACTAACCCCAACAATCTCCCACTTGTCCGTACAAGTGTAGGTGCGATAACCGATTCTCATATCCATAATAAATTTCTCCCACTCAATGTAAACCAATTTGCAAAGTCTGTACTTTCAAAGGTCGTAGTTCACAAGCGATTAGTATCAAGAGTGGTTTCTAGACTAGAGAGTAACTTAGCGATAAGCGAATCAATATTCGAGCATGGCCATGTATTTTCGATTCTGACTCCTCGAGTGGCCACGAGAATAAATATTATAACTTCGATAGAAGTTTGGATATTTCCCTCAACTCGAATCCTGCGGATGTAAGCGCGACATGAAATAACCGGTGAAAATCTACTTGGCCCCTGTTACGGTCGGCCGTGAGAAAGAAACCAAAGTCACCCAAAATGCGCCTTAATCTCGAGAGCGATCGATAGTCAAAAGAATCGACTCTAGGAACACTATGGATGTCTTATCCGCGACCCGGCACCTAATGTTCTGAAACATTTAGGACTCCATGTAGTCGTCACAAAAATTGTCCTGCGCGATTTCAGTAAACCCGCATCTGTGATCGATCAGTCAACAGTTTGACTTATGGCTCGTTGAACCCACCATCAATCGACGTCACAAAATGATTGCCAGAGTTATCAGCTCGTGTAGGCGATCACGGACCAAAACAAAATATAAAGCAATTCAGTTCACTTTGAGGTGTTCAACGTTGTCTGCACAACCCTCATGAAAAACAATATATATAACAAAACGATGATTTTATTAGAAGTTTTAGGAAATACAAGTGTCAAATCCATACAAACAACTAATACAACTCAGGAACACGCTTAATGCCCATGGATTTAACGTGCCCTTCATGCTTATCTTGTCTTAACGGCTTAGTGAGAGGATCTGCTATGTTATCATCCGTAGCAATCTTGTCAATCACTATCTCCTTTTGCTCCACGTAATCCCGGATCATGTGAGCCTTCCTTTGCACGCGTGCGAGACTTGTTCTTTGGACTTGGTTCGCCGGCTTGGAAGATGGCACCACTATTGTCGCAATAGATGGTGATCGGGTCATTCGAACTTGGAACTCTGATTAGTCCTTGTAAGAATCGACGCATCCATATAGCTTCCTTCGCGACCTCGAGCGACATAGTACTCGGACTCAGTCGTTGAATCTGCTATAACTGTTTGTTTGGAGCTTTGCCAGCTGACCGCAGCGCCATTAAGAGTAAAAACGAATCCAGATTGAGATTTCGAGTCATCTCGATCCGTTTGGAAACTAGCGTCTGCGTAACCGGTTGCGCATAGCTCAGTGTCTCCACCATAAGTCAATACCCAATCTTTAGTCCTCGTAGGTACTTAAGAATATTCTTTACGGCCATCGATTGTGCTTCACCTGGATTGCCTTAGTATCGACTTCGTCATACTCAATGCATATGCCACGTCTAGACGTGTGCATATCATGGCATACATGATCGATCCTATTGCCGAAGCATATGGAATCCGACTCATGCGCTCGACCTCTTCCGATGTCTTTGGTGCTTGAGCTTTACTCAAGTGCACCCCTGAGATCATTGGAAGGTTCCCCTTCTTGGAGTTGGTCATGCTGAACCTCTCAAGAATCTTATCTATATAAGACTCTGGTGAGGGATAACATCCGTCGTGATCTATCTCTATAGATACGGAGCCCCAAAATACGCTGTGCCTCACCCAGATCTTTCATCTGGAAATGGTTCTTTAACCATACTTTTACCGAAGTTAAGAGAGGTATGTCATTCCCAATCAAGAGTATGTCATCGACGTACAGTATTAGGAAGACAATCTTGCTCCCACTCGACTTGATATATAGGCATGGTTCCTCGGCCGTCAGGTGAATCCATTCTCCTTTATCACTTGGTCGAAGCGATGATTCCAACTCCGTGAAGCTTGCTTAAGTCCATAGATGGAACGCTTAAGCTTGCAAACTTTCTTAGGATTTTCAGGATCAATGTAACCTTCGGGTTGTACCATGTACAACTCCTCCTCCAAATAACCGTTTAAGAAGGCGGTTTTTACATCCATTTGCCAAATTTCATAGTCGTGAAATGCGGCGATCGCTAAGAGAATCCGAATGGAACGAAGCATGACTACGGGTGCAAAGATCTCATCATAGTGCAACCCTTGCACTTGAGTGAAACCCTTTGCCACTAGTCGTGCCTTGTATATATCTGGTTGTCCTTCTACAGATCGCTTTATCTTGTAAAGCCATTTGCACTGAAGAGGCCTAGCCTTATCAGGTAAGTCAACCAGATCCCATACATGGTTCTCGTACATCGAGTCCATCTCGGATTGCATGGCTTCTTGCCAAAGCTTTGAGTCAGAACACGTCATGGCACCTTTATAGGTTACGGGTTCGTTACTCTCGAGAGTAAAGCGTCGTCTCTCCCATTCTCCTCGACTATACCGATATATCGATGCGGAGGAATGGAGAGTCTACCCGACCTCCTGGGTTCCAAAGGGACATTAACCGCGGCCAGGCGTAGAAGGAGCGACTTCCTCCATTGGTTGCTCGGTTGTTGGTTCTGGAATCTCAGACGGATCGAAGGTTCTATTACCTCTCTTGTCTTTGAGAAACTCTTTCTCTAAGAACGTCGCACTAGCCGCAACAAAAACTTCGGTGTTCGGTGGCGAATAGAAGTAATGACCAAACATTCCTTTTGGATAACCAATAAAGTATGTCTTGGCCGATCGCGGTAGAGCTTATCCTCGTGTCTCCACTTGACATAAGCCGCACCCCAAACCCGAATAAAGGACAAGTTAGGGACCGTTCCTTCCATAACTCGTATGGAGTCTTGTCTCTGACTTTAGGCGGACTTGGTTAAGTATAAGAGCGGTGACAAAGAGCATAGCCCCATAATGAGTCAGGTACAACCGTGTGACTCATCATGGATCGAACCATATCAAGTAATGTTCGATTCCTGCGTTCGGACACACCATTCAGTTGTGGTGTTCCGGGTGGAGTTAACTGTAGTACTATCCCGCGGTCTTTCAGGTGTCGATCAAACTCAGTTGAAAGATATTCGCCACCACGATCTGAACGTAGTGCTTTTATCTTTCTATCCAGCTGGTTCTCAACCTTATTCTGGAATTCCTTGAACTTGTCAAAGGACTCACTTTTATACTTCATTAAGTAGACATGACCATATCTACTCAAATCGTCCGTGAAAGTGATAAAATACCTATAGCCATCTCTAGCGTTGATTGACATAGGTCCACACACATCAGTATGTATGAGTCCTAATAGGTCAGCAGCGCGCATTCCAACACCTTTGAAGGAAATTCGAGACATTTTGCCTATAAGACATGATTCACACGTGCCAAAAGTTTCATAGTCAAATAGGGCAATTGTCCCATTATCAATGAGCTTTTTCACGCGTTTCTCATTTATGTGTCCCATACGGCAATGCCATAAATACGTTTGATCTTTGTCACCAACCTTTGCTTTCTTGTTACTCACATGCATGATTTCTGTGGTTTGATCTAAAACATAAATTAGTTCATGGAAACGACTTTACCATAAATCATTTCATTTAAAGAGAAAATACAACTATTATTCTTTATTAAAAATGAAAATCCTTCTTTATCAAGAACGGATACTGAAATAATGTTTTTCGATAAACTAGGTACATAATGCTTGATTATTGAAATAACTCAAATCCACTCGGGAGTTGGATTACATATGTTCCTCTTGAAAGCGGCGAACTCTTGCTCCATTCCCCACTCGCAGTCTACATCACCTTTTGCGAGTTACGATGCTTCTTAAGCCACGCAAATGATTGCCTGAGATAAGAACCACAACCAGTATCAAGTACCCAAGTTCCGAAACTTGCATGGTTAATCTCAATCATATGAATAAAAGAAGACATACCAACAGGAGCGACGCGGCCTGATTTTATGTCCTCAGCATACACGGGACAGTTACGTCTCCAATGCCCAGACTTGTGGCAATGGTGGCACTCCATGCTCTACTTTGCTTTTGCCTTGCCTTGTGAGCTACCGCTAGACTCACCAGGCCCACTCTTAGCAACCACTGGCTTCTTAAATTTCGGCTTTCCTACAGTTAGGTTAGCCGGAGCCTTACCCTTACCCTTCTTGTTCCCAATCATGAGAACATCTTGCTTCGTGCTCCCACTCAACTTCAGATCACTCTCTGCATGCGAGGAGTGAATGTAGTTCATGCGGAACTTTTACGCATGTCGTTCATGTAATAGTTTGCCCTAAGAGGGCATACCCATCATGAAGAGAGTGGAGCACTCGATCAATGATGATCTTCTCATCGATCTTGCAACCAAGCTCCTCGACTTTTCAACATTCTCGATCATGTCGAGAAGGTGTGGACCAACCGGTTGGCCCTTCAGGAGTCTAGCCTCAAAGAAGCGAGTAGTATACTCGTAACTCTTAATTCTCGGAGCTTTCGAGAATTCCTTTGTAAGGGTGGTGAAAATCTTGTTTGCACCTTGGGTTATGAACCGTCTTTGCAAATTGGATTCCATTGCATAGATGAGTGCGTTCATAACGCACCCGCCTCCATCATGAAATCATTGTAAAGATAGAGTTCATTTGCTCTGCATCGGGAGTGGTATAGTCGGTAGTGGCTCGGTCAAGTACTTGAGCTTCTGGTCGACTATGGCCGCGTTAAATGTCTGACCTCCCAATCAGAAAAATTGGACCCATCACTTTTCAGTCGAGTTGACTGATTCATGGTGCCCATAAAGATCCTAAGCCATGATTCGCGAGCTAGTGTGGCACTTGGCATTGGATCGTCAGTACGTTCAGCCATTTGTTATAGTAGTTATATCTGTATATAACGTATTCGAAACTGTGAAAAGAAAGAAGAAGAAGAGAGAAGATAAGAAATCATAGTTTTAAAATTTAAGTCAAAAACAATAACATTTTAATGTAATGACTCGTGCACTCATATAATCGACCTCCCTCGAGAATTATATAAGCGATCCCAAGACTCAATTTCTTTAAATTGATAAGCCAACCTCTTGGCTAATTCTACTATTAGAATTCTTGGTCGATAGATTTCAGTAAATCCTATCTATTAGCCCATCATAACTTCGAGATATTACTCGAACTATAATGTTGAGATAAACTAAGTCGACGGCCACTACTTACCCAACGTAAAAGGGGTCATATTATGCCTACCGACGAAGGAGGGATTCATAGTGGTTCGACTCATAAAGACTAATTCTCAATTTCAGTTTTAGAGGAAGGTCCCATCATCTCATTTTAATTCATTTTAAGTGAACTAATATCTAGCATTATCGTGAATGATTAATTGAGGTGATAGCCCTATAACAAGTGACATCCGTATGTCTATGAAAAGGAATGCAACTATATGATCCATTTTCATGCATATTAGGTGGTTTGGTTTAGTTTAGGCGGAATATGATGCTACTATCTAACGTGAATGCAATGAAAACGGTAAAGAAAAACGCAAAAAAGGAAAAAAAACACCTAGTGTGGCCTATCCCTATGAAAATAAAGACAATTACAAAGTGGAATCCATCCATGGACCCTAAGCTGTCTTCATTCTTCATCTTGGGCTTTAAGTGGGAGTCCATCTTGAATCTTCAACTTGAATCTTCTCAAAATTACAATTTTGAATTACAAAAATAAACCTATTTACATTCTAATTCAAAATATGCCAAAATTAAAAATATTACAAAATTGGAGATTCGAGATCTCAAAATACAACCAAAATTGTGTTTCCTTCATTACGAAAACACAACTTTCTAAGGCCACACTAGTAAATTACAACCGTTTGTACAATAATTAATGCGTAAATTAAACCATTCAAAAACATTCATTCACAAAATAGCATCAACTAAACATAAATAAAACCAATGCATTCAATTGATTAAATCCAAACCACCCTTTAAATGATTAAAATTATGCAACAATTCCTTAATTGTTCATAATATCTTTTAATCAAAAATATAATTCAAAATCAATTTATATTATCATTATAACATAAATTAGATCTTAAAATATCTTAAACCTCTTTAAAATATTAGGTATCATTATTATTATGTACTGCTTCACAATAACACAAAAGATATTATCTTTATAATATCATGAAAAATATTACCAAAAACTAACAATTTCCAAAAATCAAAAAGAATTTCGGCCATAATATGAAAATACCGAATTAATTTAATAATTTTTTTTTTTTATTGAAACATAATATCAAAATAAATGAATTAAACTGATTTAATTCGATTAAGCTAATATTTAGATCAATCCTAACTCAATTTTAATCCATATTAAACATTGACTTAAGATATTCAATTTAACCTTTTAAATTAAACAACTTAAAACTGATAGATCTAATGAAAAGCAAACGATATGTTCATTAAAATATAAATTTTGATCCTTTTATGTTTTAATTCAATCAGTATTGAAACAAAACTAATACAAATTCATATGAGATAATTTTAACAACTTAAAACATCGATAATTATGAATCAAAAAGACCAAAACAAGCCAAGAATTGACAAACTCATACGCCAAAATCAACAAAACAACACGGCCAATTAATTAAGGTTGATAAAAGTTGACTTAAGCAATTGACAAACTCATACGGCAAAATCAACAAAACCAAAATCAATTCAATTAATTCAAGTTGATAAAAGTTGACTTAAACAATTAAAGCACACGGCCAATGAATCAAATTTGATTAAAATTTATACAAAATTGATTTTTATGAAAATCTTATAAAATATTTCATGTGCCCTAAGTCTCTGATACCACTTGTAGGTTTATATCCGTATATAGACCATTAAAATCACAGGATTATAATGAAAACTTTTACAAGATTTAAAGTCATAAATCAAAATTGCAAAACATAATAAAAGAATAAGAATTAACCTTTTAATCCTTAAGAATTGGCCTAAGATCAATACCAAAAATATGGTATCTCCTAATAATCTCACCCAAGATGCTTTGAGAAATACCTTAGAATTGCTAGAGAATTTTTTAGAGGAGAAAACTGTTTTTCTCTCTAGGTTTTTGTGTTTTAGTGTGGATGAATGAATGGAAGAGTTAGATGAGAATTAGAAGAGTGATTAGGTTAAGTAGAGAGGAAGAAACAAGTCCCTCATCTAACCTAAAACACACGTCCAAATAGAGGTGGGTAGTGGACCTTTCCACTTCCAAATTTAAAAGCCCAATCTAATTAAAAGTTTATCAAAACCCAATTAATTAGTTTTATTTGGCTTTTAATGTATAATGTAATTTATAATATCCTTATATTATAATTAATCATAAATATCCACATACTTATAATTTGCTAATTTATTATAACTGTTTAAAATAATTAGCCAACATTATACGCACTTATTAAATATAACCTTTTATATTCAATTTCCGAATTACAGCTAATTCCTCTCATCTAATATTATTTAATCATTATTAAATAATACATTTGACTAACCTCTTAGTCATATTCGACTAACCGCTTAGTCCACAACACTGACTAACCATTTAGTCATTAAATAAGGTATCGATATGATCATTTTCTCAAATAATCATATCTCTCAAACACATCCTTTAGGTGTGACTCTTAGGGACCAGTTGATCACCGCCATCTATATGACAATAACGTCAAACTTATCTAGCAAGCCAACCGTTATTGATAAACGTTAATCAACTGATTAAATACGAAATGTACCCTGTGTACCTTTAGAGATTTATTTATGTTATTGCACTAACTGTGGAGGACACTAACCCCAACAGTTTGGCGTAGTCGTCAAGTATAGCGACAGTGGCAAGTCCTTTTGTGGGGGTACCAGAATGGGTGGGTTTGTAAGTAAGCTCTTGACTCTGTCGAACGCTTGTTGGCAGTCATCGTCCCACTTCGTATGCTCTTCCTTCTTCAATTTTTTGAAGATTGGCTCGCAAATCATGGTAAGCTTGTTGATGAACCGGGAGATATATTGGACTTGTCCCAAGAAACTCCTTATTTCGTCGATGTTGCTTGGCGTCTTCATGCTCATTATTGCTTTGATTTTGGTCGGGTCTACTTCGATCCCTCGCTGGCTTACTATGTGGCCTAGCAGCTTGCCTGATGTGACTCCAAGGTGCATTTACGTGGGTTTAATCGCATTTTGTCTTTGCTGATTACGGTGAAGAACTTGCGGAGGTTGGTGACGTGGTCGTCCCTTCCTTTTGACTTTACAATCATGTTGTCGACGTATACCTCAACCTCCTTATGCATCATGTCGTGGAGCAAGGTGGTAGCAGTGCGTTGGTAGGTAGCGCCGGCATTTATGAGCCCAAATGGCATGGCGTAGCGATCGTTCCCAGGGTTCTGAAGGTGGTTTTTGGCATGTCGTCTGCGCCATTTTGATTTGGTTGTATCCGCGTATCCATCCATGAATAGCGATGGCGTGGTCTGCTTTGTGTTGTCGATTAGGATGTCCATGTGGGGTAGTGGGAAATCATCTTTTAGGCGAGCTTTGTTCGAGTCGGAAGTCGGCACATACTCGTATTTTTAGTTTTCTTCATAACTTAGGTACCATATTGGAGACCCGATCTGAGTATTCGATGACTTGGATGAACCCGACTTGTAGTCGCACCGATCTCTTCTTTGACCATGAGAGACCATTACGGCTTGATGCGTCGAATACCTTGGCCGTGCGCTACCTTGCTTGATTGGGATGCGAAGTTCGGCTATCTCACGGTCGATCTGGGCATGTCTCTGTATGACCATGCGAAGCGTCCTGAATTGCAGAGAAGCTTAGTATATGTGGCCCTTTCTTCCGTGCTTAGGAAGCCCCGGTTGTAGTTCTTGAGGCTCTTCGGGTGTTCCTATGTTGATGGTCGCTGTGTCTTCAATAATGGGGTCCTGTTCGGGTTTTGAGACAATACTTGCAATGTATCTATATAATGCAATTTTATTTAGTTTAAATTTATCGCAATTATTAGAAAAGGTAGAGTTTAAATGAGGCAAAGAGTAACAAAAAACTTTCATGTAATTAATGTTATCAAAAGCGGTTACATTTGAAGATAGCTCAGACGAGGGAGCTTTGGACAACCTTAATGACTCTAGTTCTTTACCTAAGACTTACTACATTAGGAAAATGATCGAGTAACCTAGCCGATTTTTAGAAAATTGGCGTCATGATGACGCAGGACCCTAGACTCTAGGTGCAGGTGCTTGAATTGGGACTTCCTGAGTCGTCGGCAGATTGGGTGGCTCCTTCCTCGAGCTTCAGTTGTCGGAGGGCGGCTCGAAAATCTGAGGCCTTTATGGTAATGACCGTTGTAACAGGAAGCTTCACTTTGCAGTGCGAGTTGATGTGATGGCTCGATGGCGTGAATCCAGGTCCTTCCTAATAACATGTTATATGTCGGAGGGATATTCATGAGTGGAACTTCGGTTCGTGTTTCAACGAGAACTTTGTCATGATGAGTAATGTTATGATTCCTTCTATCTTTGCGGGACGTCTGAGTAAATGCGCTCTTATCTTTGTTGGAGCAAGGGGTGACATCACTTTCCTTTAGTCCTAGTTTGAGGCCAGTTGTTAGGAGCAGGATGTTGATTGCGGAGCCGTTGTCGATGAGGGTGACAGGTAGGACCATATTGCGACACTCTACGGTTATGTAGAGTGCTGGGTTGTGTGGATCTTGAAAAGGCGGCAGATCTGCGTGGGAGAAAGTTATGGCACCTGGTAGCCAATCCCGAACAATGCGGTCAATGAGTTGTGCTGGAAGGATCTCCTTGGCACCTCGTCATGTTGTGTTATATGAAGGACCGTTCGCTATGGGTGGGGTAATCATATTTTTGATCATGTCTTTATCCTTGCTTTTGCTCGCGCGTTTAGGAGGGAATCCCGGCGGTATTTGTAGATCTAAAGGAAGCGATCACGCGACGTTGGGGTGTGGAGCTTTATCATGGCCGTCGGACGGCTGAGGCGTTGATGAGGATCTGGGTGGAAATTTCTTTCTGTCCTCGTGCCTGGTTTTGTCCTTGTCTAGCTAAGCGAATGTGATCAATGTTGCTCTGGTTGTTGTTGATCTTTGTCGAAAAGGGCGTTGACCTGCGTGATCGCTTGCGGGAGCTAGGAGGGGTGATTGAGGATGGGATGAGTTCCTACGAAAATGGGGCGAGCAAGGAAGTGTCGGTGGCTTTGATGGTTTAGGAGCTATGCTTGGCTTATCGATTGTTTCATTGTCGATCATGTCTTGGATCACGTTCTTCAAGCGGAAACAGTTCTCCGTGTCATGTCCCTTTCCCCTGTGGAACTCGCAGTACGAGTCCTCGTGCCATGATAATGGCTTCTTATCCTTAGGTGGTACACTGGTGGGTTTGGGAAGGTGGAGAATGCTCTTCTTCACGAGCCTTCCCAATGCCTTTGAGTAGGACATAAAGAGGGGGTCGAACCTTCGTCGCTGTTGCAACGGAAATGGTCCAACTGATGATGACCTAGGTGAGGCAGGAGTGGGCTGTGCTAGGAATACTGGTTGTGCTGCTAGTGCCTTTGAGTTTATAGCTTTAAACGGTCCAGTCATTGTTGTGGCGGGAGAAGCATTAAACTGGCGACCATGATCTGAAGTTTTGGCCAGTTTGTATTTGTGAATTTCATCCTCCACGGATCGGAAACTTTTGATGTGTCGAGCAGACTCTTCGGCGAATAGTCTTGTGTTTTTCTCGGTTTCGATCTTTTGCATGGCGGCCAGATGTTCGAACAAAGCGGTGAGATTGGCTACCTTGTGGTCGAGCAGCCTTACGTGTTCGGTGATCGTCATTAGCGGAGGAGGTGGTGGAAAGGCAGTTTCATCATTCGCGAGGTTGAAACGGAAATTCATCTTGTGCTCGCGAGCCGGGTGTTCAGGGTTTTTCAATGAGCGGACCTGACAAAGTTTTCAAAACTTTAGTGATTCTAAAAGAGAAGGAAAAGACTCAAATGAAAAAATCGCATTCACGACCAAAGGAAGACGCAAAAGTGTAAAAAGTGGGTGACTTGACTTGACTCGTGTTTTTAGCTTTTAAAAGGACACGGGAAGCTTTTGAGGTAGAGGCGTGTTGACACGTCCCTATTCTCGAGGTAGGAAAATTTGTATGATCATAATCTGATTGACCCGGTTTGGCGGTATGTTGCCAGGGGTTTAACATTGGATTATGATAAAAGAGATCGAGGCAAAGTAGCGATAGGCTAACCGACCTGAGGATGTTAAAATTGGGTAAAAGCGATCAATTGTTCGCCTTTACGTGTGACTCAGGATTTAAATCAAAAATGACGATAAGTCATTCGATTCAAAGAGTAAATCAGCGGGTTCGCATCACGAGCGAGCGCGTTTTTGTTTTTGAGAGAAAAAGATTAAATCGGGATGACTAAAGAGTCACTCGACTTAGAGCTAATTCTAACGTTCTAAAAGTTAATTTCATTTAAAATCTCCGAAATGAATTGACATACTCGGGTTTTGCTTTGTGAAAGACCTTTAGCAATAAATGTATTATGACGATACGTCAGTCGCATAATACATTTACGTTTTGAAAAAGACACGGGATGTAGTGGTTATCCTAGGTCGGTTTTAAATGTAGTGGCATTTTATTTATTAAACTCAAATGACTATAGGTCAAAGAGCCTAACGGCGTGTTTTTAAAAGTATGACCTTTTTTGAAAAAAAGTTTGAAAAAGCAATTTCAAAGATGGACGTATTTTAAAAGTATAATGCCTAGGAAATGTTTTCACATGCGAAAGTTTTGAAAGACTACTATAGTGAGGGTACTATAGCTTCACACTTGTACATATAAACACAGGTTTTGGTTTATAGGGTAAGGTTCTCTCAGGTCATTCATGACGTTTAGGTAGGGGCACCCGCAAGACTACACACGTCTTAGGTGTGAATTCAAGACGGGCCCTAGAGCGTTCGAGTTTGGTAGTTCACGATCGTTTATGCGGATGCCGTACTTGTAATCGTGGAGGGTGAGAGAGCGGTGTGTCAGGAGTTACCTCGCTTATGGCGAGAGTTCTTTGGGGCCGTTCCTCAAAGGGTGTGGTTTGAATCGGGAGGATTCGACTCAGCGTATTTTGCCCAAATATCGAAAGCGTAAATGTTTTCAAAGTTTCAAGCTTCACTTCTTTATGATTTTAAAATAAAGAAAAACTAGTTTTTCAAAAATAATAAAAATCATGCTTGTCCCAGTAGTCGCCGGTGAAGTGCAGGAAATGTGAGAAATCGCTAGTCCCTATCGGCGCCTGCGCGCGCCGCCCTCGCCGTGTGGGCGGCGAGGCGGAATCGCCTCATGAGGAAAAAGTCTGAGTTTTGAGAAAAATGGGGAGATCATTGCATGAATTTGTGACCAAAAAGAAAAGTAGAAAATCCTTTTTGAAAGTGTATTTTGAGTCGCCACCAAATATTAAAGGAATTTGGAACCTATTCAACGCGTCTTGAAATACAAGACACGAGTGTCTCAGATTTCAAGGTGCGTCGATACCTATCTATCGAGGTTTGAAACCGAGAGAAGGGGTTCGGGTGAGGTTACTTTTCGAAAGTTTTGACAAAGTGTATTTTGAAAACAGCAATCAAAAAGCCTACATAAAAAGTAGTCTCTACTAATTTGAAAACATTTGCTTAATTTCGATATTTGGGCTAAAAGTCACGCTACGTACAAGTGCGAATAAGTATGACTCGATTAAAATGCATAAATAATGTAAATTGTCAAAATAATGACATATTGCTATAGGAAATGTACGTTAAATAATAATTTATTGACTAAATTATTACTATAGACGTTATTTTCCAACCTCGTATTAGAATTTGTACAGAAAAACCCTCAGTTTTGACATGCTAAAAGACTCTATGAAACGGTACAATTTAGTGTTGGATATTTAATGCATGAATGAGGACTTGCATAATTATAAAAGTGACGTCGGTTTGCTTTAGTGATAATGAGTCGTTTATTTATGCGATATTGGCGGGGTTTAGACGGATTATGAATCCGAATTGCTACAACCGTATTACGAATACGGCTTCGCTACTGCCAATATCGGGTTTGGGGTTAATGTAACCCCATTATCCGAGTCTCAAACGTCCAGCCCGTAGATAAAATGTTTACCTTTCGAAAATGTAAAGACGGTATTTTTGAGTGGATTTCGTGAATAGTGTATAAGTGTTAAAAAACCGATGTATTGAAAATGAATGAAGTGGGTTGGTATTTATAGAGGTTGGCTGGTTTTAGGGTGAACAAAATATAAATCGCCTGTGAACAGGCGTTTTATATTTTGTTTGGGTTGGATTTTGTAAGAAAAATCAAAAAGGCGGCTGTATGGGAGAAGTTTATAATCGCCTGTTAACAGGCGATTAGAAACTTAATCGCCTGTCAACAGGCGATTTCTTTTTTGTTTTGGTGGGTTGTTTATGCCGCCATTTGGTTTTTGGATGTTTGATTAAGTAATGATTATGTTTTGTTGTTTACTTAGGGGTTAAGTCTTTGTTCAGTTTTGGTCCGAATTTCGGTTTTCGTGTTTCGGTTTTGTCGTGTTTTTAGGTTTTGGCTCGAAATAAAATAATATTAGGTTATATTATTTTATGGTATCGTGGAGTTTTGTTTTGTGAAAATGTGACACGGGACGCACTTTGGCCCGTTTTGAGTGTTGTGTTAGTGTGCGTTTTTGGGTCGTGTTTGTAAGTTTGGGCCGTTTTGTAGCTAGTTGAAATTTGTTTTGTGGCTTGGCTTAATAAGACGTTCCTATATTGTGCTCGTGTTACGCTCATGATGACTAAAAATTGACATTCATTTTCATGATTATGCAAATCCAAATTAATACGTTAAAAATGACTAATACGTTTTAGACACTTTTGTACCGTTTCGACTCTTTTAAAAGCATGCATGAAAGTCCTTTTCATCATCGGGTTTGTTTTTGGGGGGTACGGATACGGGTATCTACAATGCTTCACTAACAAAAACATTTACTTCCCCTTTGCCCAAAGCCACCAAAACAAATTACCTAACTTCTAATTATCACACACAGCAAATTTAACCTTGCTTGCCAACAATTTACGTAAAACTAACGATTTTCTAACAAGTTTATTATACGTCCCTAGTAAGACAACCTATAGACATTATATATATCAACACTTTATTTATTGTGAGCATTAAATTAGTTGTTAACAATCTCTATCGATTATTTCACATATGAAATAATTTTAGAACTTTTAGGGTGTGTTTGGATAGCAAAATCGGAGGGAAAGGGAGGGGAGGGGAAATGAGGGAAGGGGAAGGAAGGGGAGGGGAGGGGAAATGGTAGTGTTTGGATACCATTTTCCCTCCAAATCTTGCCTATTTTGGAGGGATTCCAATTAGGCTTAGAGGAGGGAAATGGATCCCTCCAAATTCCTTCTCCTCCATTTCCCTCCTTCCATTTTTTTGTAACCAAACGATGGAAACTCAATCCCTCCCTTTCCCTCCCCTTCCTTTCCCTTCATTTCCCTCAATCCAAACACACCCTTAGTGTTACTATATACTCAAGTAGCTTAGGAAACTAATTATATATATAATAATATCAAAATATTTCTCAATCTTGTGTTTTTTGCAAGATTAATTAACAAAATAGTCTACGATTATTTCAAAATAAAATAGTCTACCATTGAAACATATTACATGCTATGGGTCCATGTCAACACAATAGTTTTCTTCTAATTTTTTTTCAAAGAAATCGATGTGCACCATAGCTATTCTATCAAAATTTTGAGAAATTGCCGTAGTCCATAGTAGTTTCATTGAAATTTTAAGGGAAAAAAAAAAACAATAATGGCAGCAAAAGCAAAAAAAAATTGATGAAAACAATTCATACTACTTTCATCCACATGTAGGTACCAGATCTGTGCGGTGGAACACTCGACGTCTCACTAAGTGTTTTAAACCAAATAAAAAAGTGTTTTAAGTTTAAAAGATTAAGACAGAAGAATCTTTAGAACTATTTTGTAGTCGCCACTCGCCAGTAGATTATATGCTAATTCGGAACCCGCATACGTGTCTTAAGTTCTAAGACATGGATCTTAGAGTTCAAAGCACGTCGACACCCATCCGTCAAAGGCAATTGTAAAAATAGATTCAGATTCGGGGTGAGAGTATTTTTCTTAGATTCACTCAGTTATATTAGAAGAACTCTTTAGAAAAGCCTACGTAAAAGTAGCCACTACTGTCCTGAAAAATAATCTATTAGTTTCGAAATTTGGGCTAAGATCCGCTATGTGCATATGCCAAAAGGTTGTAAAATATGAACGAAAAAAATGTTAACAAACCGCCTTCGAAGTTGCGGTTTAATGTGAGAACCGCTGGTGCCCTGATGGTTTTTTGACTGAACCGTCAGTGCACTGACATTTTTTCGTGTGTATGCAAGATGTATAATTGTGTGTTAAAAAATCTCTGTTTAGCATGCTTTCACGAATATAAACGAGAACGGTACAAGTTTTGTCAAAATCATTATTTAGTCGTATTAATGCGTTAGAAAATATTTGCTTAACATTAACTTAAAATTAATAAAGTCAATTTGATTTTTTTTTTTTTTTTTTTTTTAGAGGGCGTTGTTTATGCAACATTAGCGGGGTTAAACGGATTATGAATTCGAGTTGCTACTACTGTCCTATGCGAAACGGATTCGTGTTGGGGTAGGTTAAGGTAACCCTTGTAAGATGGTGTCATAAATGAGTAACTCCTTGCATAGTGTCAAGAAGTACCTTCTAAAGTTGTAGAAAGTAGAAAGACAATTTTTGCGTATTGTATTTGGGAAGAAATTATAAGATATGTTACAGAAGAAATATGATCGATGTTAATAAAATTCGAGATATTTAATGTGTAATTCTAAGTGAAATCACTGGTGAAAGTCTCTATTTATAGGTGAAAGTAGAAACAATTTAACGTAAGACTGCTCGGGAAACCGCCCGTGCACTTACGACTCGTGCGGAAAACCGCAGTACATTTACGGCACACTGAGCTAGCCGTAAGAGCTCTTGTTGTTTTGTGAGCTGTATTTTGTTCTTGATGGAGGGAGTACTTCTTTATACGCTTAGTTTCTAATTTATATCTATAAATGAAAGCTATATGATTCTAATGTATTTTATTTTGTAAAGTAATATGTTGACGCCAGAAACTATGTATAAAATGTCAATGAATGATTTTTTTTTTTGGGTATTTGAGATCATAATAGATTAATTATAACACAAATTCTTGGATGAGACGGTCTTACAATAGCTTTATTGTGAGACCTCTCACATATCACCAATTCTCTATAATCGTCGTAATATAATTTAAGACGGATTAATTATTTAAGATAAAAGACAAAAGAAAACAGGGCTTGGAAAAAGCAAAATGTTTATTAATTAAGAGAAACTTATTGCTCAAGTATATAGCGGTTATTGAGTTAGTTGTGAATAATTTTCCTAAATATTTAATAAGCCTCACATATAATACGGTTTCACAAGAGATTTACTGTAATTATAAATCGTACGTCATGTTATTGTTAAAATGTATGGTATTAATTTAGCTTCTCCTATTGGTGGCCATAAATGTTCTATAATGTATATCCTGGTCCTCGAGAAAATTTTAACATGATTCGCCACGCTATCTGTTTTAAACCTTGATACGGGTTGGATCTTACCCATATTTGTCCCATTTCCATTTTTACTTTATTTTTTATTCTTTTTCGAAAATTGTTTCAAAGACCTAACTTAATTATTTTTTTTTTGATAACTTTTTTCAAAAAGCGAGAAAATACAAAAAAAACATGGTAGTTCAGAATGGTAACAACGTGGAGAAAAATGATGTATTAAATTTATGACATATTCATAAACGAATATAACAACTAGTTACAACATTTATCTAATATGTTACAATAACTGTGTAATATTTTTCAGCTACTGTACTTATATTTTCAAACATTTTTCAATTACGTCAATATTAAATGGTTCTCCGTAACATATTACACTAAAATATAAACATATTTATTTTTTGCAGAATATATTTGAATCCAAACATAATTTATTTACAATCCAAATATATACCAACTTATTGATTATTTCTTAATAAACTAAAATAATATGAACTTATCTTCCAATATTATACTCCCTCGATTTTAATTAATTTTAGATAGAATAAGAGCGAGAAAAATTTAAAACCTGATTAACTTTCTTTTGTACCGGTTTGAGCCGGTTAAAATTGACTAAAATATATTATTGGAATAATTTTCAATAGTTGAGATTATTTTCACATTATTTTGAAAGATGTATGTTAGTTGGGATGATTCCTTTGAATTTTTTTCCTAAAACTTGAAGGTTTCTTCTTACTTCTTAATATGTGTTAGATTATGCATCGGGTCCGGGTCATGCCCATCAAGTGAGAAAACCACTTCATAAGCCAAAGGAAGTTTCATCCAAAAATGAATTGGCAAGGAGAGGAGTAACTCCTTCACTAACAAGTGAACACGCCACCTCACGTGTAAGGTCCCTGGTCACAAGACCATGGGGAATTTGTTTCATTAACCCCGATCACACGACCATGGGGATTCTGTTTCATTTGGCCCAGTTTTGTTTTCATTCAGTCCAGGTCACGACAACCATAGGCTGTTATACCATGTTAGACTCATGCATCGAGCCTGGGTCATGCCCGTCGAAAGAGAGAACATTTCATAAGTCGAAGAAGGTTTCATCCCAAAATTAATTGGCGATGAAAGTTGTAATCCCTTAACTTATAAAGCACTCAACAGTCTTTATCTCGATCGATGTGGGACCTGAAGGTCTTCTTCACAGTATTCAAAGAAAACAAGTTAATTTATAAATTGGAAATGCAAAATTAACTTAATAATTTCATGTACAAACAGAATAATTATTTTTACACGCCGATTCTGAAAGTTGTAAATCCGCATTTGCTTTTTAGTAAAGTGGAAATAAGACTGTAGAATAAAAGGAGTCTCTTGTTTTAGAAAATCATAAATTCTAATTATATGGTTAAAAATGGAAGATGATAAAATTGCAAATGGACAAAGCAAAATAACACTAACATAGAACGATAAAAATGGAGAAATCAAACATAGATACATATTCTCCATGTCTATGAAAACGAACAATTTTTTTTATTATTCATCTCCATTATTGAAAAGGAATGTCGTCGAAAGCAAGTATGATAAGGGTTCTGATTCAGTCAATTGGAAACGAGGACCGATGCTAATTAAAGGGACTTATGCTTTAACGATATTTTCAGTCAAGTTACTAGTAGACGTACTAGTATATAAAGGTCATACATGGGACGATAATTAGTACAAAATCAAACATCTTTAATAGAACATCTCCATATACTTGAGGTAATTGTTAATTTAAGTCTCACGTATATAGTTGTGTTTGTATATTCAATGTAGTAGGTAGTTTAATGTTTTTATTAAAGGAATAATTCACAAGAATAATCCCAACTATTACCCATCTTCCATTAATAATCCGAACTCGAATAAATCCGAAAATAATCCCACCTATTTAACCATTTGTCCAATTACATCTTTTTTTACCTATTACCTTAATAGCCGGTTAAACCCCCAAAAAAGTCACTTTAGTCAACTCATTTGCTTTCCTCTTCACTTTCAATAGTCATTTTTCCATCTTCCCTGCTTTTTTCTCTAAACCTCAAAATTTGAGAAACTAGTTTTACAAAATCGTAAAAATTATTCACATAAATTCATCACACTGGAAGTGTTTTGATCATCAATTAATGGGATTTTCATCACAAGAAAATAACAAGGTATTTCAATCATGCCATGTACTTATTTTTTTGTTTTCTCTTAATTTTACTTACTCATATCATTTCGCTTTTAGTGAAATTGAAATTATTGATGGATTTATCTTACGGAGTATATTGAAAATGGTTAGGTAAATTGAAGTGTAACTTTGAAACTTTCGCATGGAGAATCTTTCATAAGTAATGAAATCGATTTATTTTATAAGGTAAACATACACACTTCAGCCTAAGAATTGTTATTTAGCATTGCTTAAACTGGTCGAGCTTTTTGCTTACGTTTTCTTATGAAACAACCTGTTTTTGCTTACGTTTTTTATTTTAAAAATCAAAGTTAATGAAATATGTTTTTAATTGCTTTTTTTTTTTTTTTTTTACGCAGCAACTTGTTGGAGCGAGAGTTCTCTTCGACGGACAAGGGAATATGTTCACCAACGACCTAGGGAGTGCAAACCGAGCGCAAAGTTTATTATATTGGTTGAAGACAATGCAACGACGAACGTATCAACTAAAGCTTTTGTCAACCATCAAATATGAAGAATAAACTACGTACTTCGAAGGCCGTTAACAAATGTAGCGCCTTCAAATTTTTATGCCGATTAAGTTATTTACATAGTTATGTTTTGTAATGTAGCTAAGAACTCGGGCTGTGACTTGCATTATTAGTTTCTACCTGTATTATGTTGCCGCTTATGTACTCTTGGATGATAACGGCTACGTACGCTACGTTGGCACTTTGCCGTTTATGTTGCACCTGATGCTTCTTTGAATCCAACTAAGCTGATGCTTTTTGAATCCTACTAACCTGCTGCATATTTTAATTTATGTACTGCTGCGTTTTTTCAAGTCGCGCCTATTGCGTCTTTGAATGTTACACCTGCTACGTTGTTAGAATGTTGCACCTACTGTGTTTTTTTGGACCTTCTTACCTGATGCCTTCGTATTGTTGCTGTTGCGTTTTTGGACCTTTGCGCTACGTTTGTTATGTCTACCGACGCTACTATATTAACCATTCTTATAACCGCACCTTAATTTTATTTGCACAACAAGTTTTTAAATTTTCTCAACGTTTATTTTTCCAAATTTTGAAAGTGAGAGATTATGAAAATGAAATAAAATTAGGGGTTTGTAACAATGAGTTGTAGACTTGTAGGTATACATTTTAGAAGGAAAGGAAGAAGATTCAGCTTTTAATATGCATTACCGGTCCCACAAATTTCTCAAACCTACAAATTCCGGTAAATTTTTCATTTAAGATGTTATTGGAAGGGTTGTTATATAGTTGGGATTATTTTGGGATTTATTTGAGTTCGGATTATTAATGGAAGATGGGTAATAGTTCGGATTATTTTTGTGAATTTTTCCTTTATTAAATTGATGCTTCGTCCTTCAATGTCAATTTCGTCAACCGAAATAGGTTTGCGCATTTCACTGCAAATGTAGCTTAGTCGAGACCGTCGGAGAATATAATAACAATTTTAAAAAAAAACTTACATATATGTAACTCAATTACGATGAAGTATTGTTCGTGTATCTTAATAACTTTACTTATTCGTAATATTTGTCACTCATATTTGCGTCATTTGTCTTTCATATATATTCTGCAGCTAATACAAATATCAAGAAAACATGACTTCGGAACAAATAAAAAAGCGAATTACTGCCACAATGGCGAACAAAGGTCCACATGAAATATATTGTGAACGTGTAATCAGCTGGCCACAACTTCCTGGGCCATTTCCTCCAAAGATTCCGGCCGATGGTGCAATAGAATATCTCGGATTCGGAGCTAAGGGAGCAGTGTTCTACAATGGGCCTATAAACGGCCCGGGAAGATATCAACCCGCGTGGCTCTTAGCTTGGGATGCACCTGGACTCTCTACGGGTCCTGCTCCAAACAAGGTATTTTATATAAAACATTTGCGATATTTTCCGATATTCCTTGCTACATTAGAATTGATCGGTGACCAACAAACCCTCGTAAGCGTCTCTTATATTCGTCTTTGAAATATCATTTTTTGCAGGTGTATGTCAAATGTGGATCGAAGACCGAAATCGATAACCTAACTGAGGCAGAAATTCTCAAATGTTTGGAAGAATCTTCCGATGTGTCAAAGGACGAGGACGAGTTTACCAGGACATTTGTAGACGCTACTATCAAAGGCCTTACCTCCGTCGAACAGATTGTTGGTCACGTCACTGCCAACTTCGGAGCTAAGAAGTTTCCTTAAGTAGCGTTGATGTAAAAGGTTTCGTAGCAACTACTTAACTAAAATAAATGCTACGACCTACATGAATTATGTATGCATTTTAATTTGCTGGTTTTTATGATAACCACTACTATATAAGAACTTTGCAATTACTATAATGGAGCACTATAACCGCTACTATCTGTTGGAACAGTAGTTCTTGTATAAGACCATACTTACATTAATATAAAGTAAGACAACACAAAAAAGTTACTCCCTCCAGTGAATTGTTTACAGTTTGACATTTTTGTGAGGGAAAAAAATCGAACTGTAAACAAATGACTGAGACAGAGGGAGTATTAAAAAAAGGGTTAATTAAATATAAACCCTTTTTACAACACTTTTTTATCAAAATAACCACCTTATATGTTATTTTTATAACATAACCTTCTTTTCAGACATTTTTGCTTCAAAATCACCCCCAACATCGAATTTTCTTACTTAAAAATGACAATTAAAGATATTATAAGGTATGTACATTTTAAGTTATTACCACCCATATCTAAAATATGTTGACGCCTCTTGAGAAATCCTTATTTAAGAGTGTGAATATTCCATTTTTAAGTAGCATATTTCGACGTTGAGGGTGATTTAGAAACAAAAATGTCTTAAAAGGGGGTTATGTTATAAAAATAACATATAATAGGGTTATTTTGAAAAAAAAAAAAACTGTTATAAAAGGGGTTATATTCAATGAATTTTTTAAGTAGCATATTTTAATGTTGGGGGTGTTTTTTGGACTCAGAATGTCCAATTAGCACTGAGGAAAGAGTGTCGGTGGGTTTAACAGCGTTTTCGAGGGTAGTAACGAACTTTGAGCACTGTTAAGGCGGCTTCCGGTGCCGGCCACTGGCGGTGAATGGTGGTGACTAGTAGTGTAGTATGTTACCGTGTTGAAAATTCAAATTGAGTGGTGATGATAGGGTGAGTTTACTATAATGGTGATGGTAGATATGATTGTCGTTGTGTCGGAAGGGGAAAGGGAATTAGTAAGAGGATGGGGTGGGGGGAAAGGAAGTAGAGTTATCTGAGGGAAGTGGAAGGGGAAAGGGAATGTAAAAAAAGTGGGATCAAACGATAACTAAGGAAGTCGTAAGTTTAAATTCCATTTCCCTTTTCTTAAGAGTTAAGCCTAACAGAAGGACCTCAACTATCATTGTTTTTCTAGTTAAGGACCTCAACGATAATTTTTTCCAGTTAAGGACCTTATAAACTTTAACCGTTAACTTTGTCATCCACTCATCCACCTCTAACTAATTGACAAAAAAATAATCCGTATATATGTATTAATTTAAAAGAAGATATATAGATTATTATCATTAACATAGAGAGCACAATTGTGGAACCCGGGATCGAGAGGGACCCAACTCGGCGTCTTGCGTAAGGGCGCTTTAAGTTAAAAAGACTAATTTAGAAAAACCTTTAAAACTGTTTTGGAGTCGCCACCTAATTATCGCGGAAATTAGGAACCTGCTATCATGTCCTAAGCCTAAAGACATGTCCTAGATTTTGGAGCACGCCGACACCCCTAGATCTAAGGCTTGAGAAACCAGATTGGATTCGGGGTGAGGGTACTTTAGAAAAAGAGTAATTCAATTGATGATTTATGAAAACCTTTTAGAAAAGCCTATGTAAAAATAGCCTCTACTGACCTAGAACAATCCATGGAAAATGATATTTGAGCTAATGTTATCGCTACGTACAAGTGCGAAAAAGTTTGTAAAAGAATGCAGATGCAAAAAGACTGATTAAAACCCTCAGTTTAGCATGTTTAACTTGTTAACGAAAAACGGTTCAGTTAAAGGTCGAATTCATTGTTTAAGTTGATTTTAATGCAAAATGAGAAGGTGCAAGATGCATGCAAATAAAATAAAATTCAATTGTCCATTGGTTTATTTTATAAGGGTCGGTTGCTTATGCGACTTTGGCGTGTCATCGGATATGGACTGTACCCGACGTAATAAGAACACTTGGAATGCAAGCGCGCTCGGTGCCAAAGCCCGGGGGGGGGGGGGGGGGGCGCTAAAGTGTAGTCCCCTTTGTTAGTCCATAGAAAATAAGAAAAAGGTTTGATCCAAGTGGATCGGTACCTACCTTGTCCCGACGCTTCAGATCTGGGCAGAGCTTTGCTTCTTGAACTTAAAAGGAGGATGAATTCAACACGGGATGGTGTGTTGAACTCAAGGATTTGAGTGCGTGAGGCTTTGAGAGAGTTTTGAAGTGTGTATGCTGTGAATGCTGGTTGTAAATTGTGACCCTGAGGTCGGGGTATAGGGGTGTATATATACTAAAAACCTCGGAGAAATTAGGAAATCCGGGGATAAAAAAAACCATGGAACAGCATTGGCTTATGCGGTTTGCCAGGGAAACCGCATAGGCTTATGCCGTTTGACCCATAAACCGCATAAGCTTATGCGGTTTGAGGGTGTGGTTTTTGATCTAGTTTCCTAGTTTCGGTTTGATTATATCTTGGAAAGATACGATATAATCTTAACCTTGCACGTCAAGAAAACACCTAGGATATTTCTGAGATATTTATGATGTTCAGGGCTTTGGAGTGCGGGCCAAAGGCTGGGTTTGGGCTCGGTTTTGGGCCCGAGACCCGGAAAAATGAAAGAGGTGTATTTGCATAGATTTTGTGAAATAGGGTAACCCGTGAGGCTATATTTTGTGTAAGAGGGGGCTAAAGGGAAGATCTAGCCATCGGGCCTAAATTTAGGAATTTAGGAATGCTGAATTAGACCTTGTTAATGTAAAAGGGCTAATTGTAGTGCAAACGCGAAGCTCGTGCCAAATGAAGCAGGACGTGGACGAAGCTAGACTCTAAATGGACAAAATGAACATTTATTTAAAGCGATGTGAAGTGACCTAAATCATTTTAACATTTCAAAACGACTCAAAATGAATTCGACATAGTTAGAACCGTTTAAGTCAACGTTAAAGCATGCGTAATAAAGTCCGTGTTACATCACAGGGTTTTGTATGGGAGGGTACGAATATGGGTATCCACAGAGCCCCCAGTTTGACTGAGCTCGGACTAGAGCGTTAGTCAAACTCCACGACCATATCCGGACCATTACAGTCTCGATATAATCAGCGGAACGAAGCATGTGTCCATGGGTGAGACGAGGACTTCGAACCGGGCTAAACGGGGAGGGGCGTACATGTTTAAGGACATGACGGTCCGTGCATATTATGAGGGCCTGCCGGCCTGCTGGATGCCTTCGTTATGCTTGCTGCGTTGTCGTGTATTGCCATAGTATATGCGTGGTGTCGTCGTATGTTTAGTGCTGCTGCTTGCAATGTCTTCATGTAGTGTGTAGTCTCGTGAAAGAGTGCGCGTGCGAAAGGTGTAAGGTATGATTGGGTAAGAGTGCATGTGTATTTGGAAACGTCTAGTCTCGCATAGGAGCGCATGTGTAAGGATCGCAGAGCTTGTGTTTGGATGTGTTTTGATAAGGTACTTGTGCTTGAACTCGCCGTGGAGCGTCTATGTAGGGTAAGATGCTTGTAATTGGGTATATTGCAGAGTGTCTATGCTTGAGCTCGCCGAGGAGTGTTTATGTGGTTGTAATTGCGTATGATTGCCTTCTGTTGAGGAGGGAATGATGTAAATGCTCGTGAAGAGCGTTCGTGCTTCTGCTTCTGTACCGTACATTAAATGCTTAATATACGCGTATGGTGGACTGTAGGTGACGCCTTAACCCAAGCACGGGACGTACTTGGAGTTGCATTCGGGTGATAATGAATTAGGAATTCAAAAGTAGGTGTAAAACGAGAAAAACCGGAGAAAAGCCAGGGTAGCAAACCGCATAAGCTTATGCGGTTTGGGGTGCAAACCGCATAAGCCTATGCGGTTTCCCCCTGTGGCTGTAGGTGCTGTATATAGCACGAGTAATGTCGTAGCTTGCCTCATTTCACTCATTTCGGTTTTCATACTCTAAAAACACCAAAATTTGATTTCTCGACCGATTTTGCTCATTTTTGTTGCGTTGCCTTGCTATGGAACCAGGTAATGCTCCATTTTAACTTGCTTTTTCGTTATTTGTTGTTGTAATTAGCTAATTTTAGCTAGAAATGTTGAAAAGACGGGTTTTGAATGAAAATCCGAGTTTTTCTTGAAATTCGCCGTTTGAATGCTTGAAATTGACGTCATTGTATTGCGTTATGCCATGCTAGAATTTATGTGTGAATTGATTATGATTTGAACCGTGTATAGCCCAAAAACGTGTGAATTAAGGTTCGGGCCCGAAAACGAGCCCGGATATTCCGACCCGGAATTTCAATTAAACTTCGGTGTAAGATGCCCATAGTGTATATAGCGTGCCTATAGCTTCAATTTTGCGAAAATGTCGAGTTAAGGCTTTCAATTCGACGATTCTTCGTGATTGAACATGAGTGTTCTTCGTAAATTGGGGGTTTTTGATCGGAGTGACCAAAATGCAATTGCTTGCTATGGGTTGTTGTTGGGGACTATTATGGCGTATAGAAACCATAAAGTTGTAATTTTGAAATGTAGAGAACGGTTTTCGGCTTAATTGTGAATTAGACCTAAAAATGCTCTGTGTTATATGTGTATAAAGGGATGTATATGTGTATTATGTGTGTATATGCATAATGTATGCCAAGTTTGTATGCTTGCGTGTTTTATAGCTGTATGTATTTGTCATGTTTGTTGCAGGAGAAGGTTCTAACCGTGTTACGAGGTCAAAATCTCGTAAGGGTACAGGCTCAAGGACTGAGGGAGCCCCCAGTTCGAGTAGTCGTATGAGGCGCTCAGACAAATGGTAGGGAGAGCCGACCGTGACTTGCCCACGAGGGCGTGGTCGATCCACGGGCGGCGGGTCGTGCGAGGCATAACCCTAGGCCTGACGCCGAGGAGGAGGATGAGGAGCTTGCTCTTGAGCTAGTGGACGCGCTAGAAGCTGAGATGGATGTTGAGGAGGAGGCCGAGGAGGCCTAGGAGGCTGTGCCTAGGGCGAGTAGCTCTAGGCCGCGAAAGTCGCGTGTGAACAGGTCGTTTGCCAAGGGCTGGGACGGCCATAACCTTTTGCTGGCTCCGGAGAAACATGTTTCCTATCGGGCGACGATGGGTTGGCAGAAGGGTCCGATGAGGACTTTCTCGGGCGTCTCGTCCGTGATGTGTGCTTTTGAGGAGAAGCTTTCGCAGGGGGCGAAGGCTTGGGTGTTGCGTTGTACTTTTGGTCCTTTGGTCGAGCACTGGAGGGCGATCGCGAGGTCAAGGCTGACGGCGAACCTGATGTTGATCAGCGCCTTCATTGACAGGTACTGGGACACTACTACGACATTTCACATGCCCAGCTTTGAGGCCGGCATTACTTTGTCAGGATATGCGGTCATGACGGGGTTGTCGTTTGGTGATCGTGACATGAGTTTTGGGTTTGCGCCGTCCATTGTGGACGAGGTGGTGACTACCGCGATTGGCGGTGGTCTGGAGGTGGAGTATGAGGGTAAACCACCTTATGTTATCAAGACGAGCTACATCTTGGAGTATTTCGAGGGGAAGACCGAGCGAGGCTCCTCTGATTGGAGTGACGAGCAGAACGCTCGCATGTGGCTGTGGTGGTTTGTTAGCGCCGTGTACTTCGGCGATAAGGGTGAGCGGGCGACGACGTCGGTCCTTATGCATCTCATAGACTGGGGTGCGATTGGGACGTTCGACTGGGTGTCGCCGTCCTTGGGTTTGTGCATTCGCTTTTGCATGGACGCGGTAAGGCCGCGGGTCATGCAACGAGGATCGAGACTGTCCTTAGTCTCGCCCGGATTTGTGATGGAGGTACGTATTGATTTTGTTTTTGTTGTGTTTTTGTTGTCTTTGTCTTGTTTGACTTGGTTGTCTTGTTAACTTATTTTTTTGCGTGTGCAGTCATGGATCTTGAGTCACTTCCCCTTTCTGCTGCCTGCGTATGCCGTGACGATCCGGAGAGAGTATCCGTGATGCGTGCAGAACACGCGATGTAACCGTGCGGCCTTTGACTGGTCGTATGATGAGGTTCGGGTGCGTCTGAAACTTATGGAGTTTAATCAGGTTTGTGTTTGAACCATTTTAAATAGAGTGTACTTAAAATGATTGTATTTATGAATGTTTGTTCTTGTTGTAGTTCGTGCCATTCCCATGGGGCCAGTACACTGGTATTCCTGAGGGCATCGGGGCGCGGTTTGCGTTGCGTGATACCCAACGCCTGTACTTGGCGACGCCGTACGGACCGGTTTGGTATCTCGGAGAGCGTCTGCTATACCAGGCAGGGTGGCCAGCTCCAATACTGCCTAAGGACCCGTCGAGAGTCCTTTTTGAGAGGGGAGTATCAGCACAGGATCGCGTGACGCTGTATGTAGAGGGACAGTCGGGGAGTCTTCTTTGTCCTAGGGAAGACTACGGCCAGTTCGCTCAGTCTCGGCTTGCTTGTGGACCGATTGAGGTATGTTTGCTTCGTTTTGAGGGTGCATAAGATAAGTGTTGCGAAAATTTTCGAAAAATTTCCCTAACGTGTGCGTTTTATATTTGTTTTGTAGCTGTTTGATCCTGAGATGGCGGAGCAGCCTGGTGACTTTCCTACTGCCGTTGAGTGGGATGACTCGGGCGTCCGTCGTACCTTTACGCTGCTGACGTACTTGCCGGTGACCACTGACGCAGGCATGGACAGCTGGAGCGGCAAGGTGAAGAGGGTATGTATCTTCGTCTTTGTATATGTGTGAGCCCCCAGTTTGATCGAGGTATAGAATATAGCGGTGATCAAACTAGTGACAGTCATGCTTTTGTGGTTACCCTCTCGAGTTTGTGATACACGTTATTTATGTTCATTTTATGCCCCCGGTTCAGTCGCATTTAGCTCGTATTTATTCGTATTTATTATGACTTTAGCAGCTATTTGTTATACTTCTCGATACTGCTGCCTTTTATTTATATTTTGCAGGTTTTGGTGGTTTTGAGCCAAAACCCGGGGCACATTGGAGCATTACGAGATTCGAGACGACAGGACCTAACTTAAGCTCACGCAGGAACTCGAGAACACGGGCCAAGACCAAAAGACTAAGGCTACGAGGAAGAATAAAAGGCCCAAAGGCTAAGGAGTGAAGCTTGGGCCCAAGAGTAGAAGAAGAAGAAGAGCCGGCCCAATAAATGGGTCAGGCCGGTTGCCAGGCCGGCTGCCGGCCGGCCGGCTGGAGGCCATATTTTGACGGGTTTTGTTTTATTTCGAGATTTAATAAATTGGATAGTATAAATAGAGCTTAGGTCGAGATTTATAACTCACTTTTAGTTTATGCTTTATTTTTCCTTAGTTTAGTTCTTACTTAGTTTTATTTTCTCTCAAAAACTCTTAGCTTAGTTTTATTTTCAAGATTGCTCTTATTGTAACCGCCGGTACTCCGTAAGTTTTCAGATTTATTTCAATTGCTTTTATTCATTCTTTCGCTATGTCTTCTCTATATTGTTTTGCCTTGTCTTTATTATGAGTAGCTAAATTCCTTATTAGGGTTTAGGGGAATTTGTGATATTTGACTTAGGAACATGTTTTAGGATTAAATTGGTTGAATAAATTGTGCACTTGATTTCTTCCTACGCGTTTTACTATCAATTGAATTTAGGGACGCCTTTATTGAATTGAATTTAGGTTGTTTCAGTTTAAGATCGAAAGCCTAATTGAAACTAGACTCACGCGTATTTGATAAGTTGAATTTAGTAAGTCATGAGAGCCCGCTAAATTTGCTTAAGGCTAAAATTGACTCGAGAGAGCGTTTTATAAACCTAGTCATTTGCACAGTTTTTCTTTTCCTTCTTATTAACTTGCGTTCCTGAATCATTGTCACATTGAACCCGATGCCCTAATTTTTCCCTCTTATATATTTCAGTTCATCTACTTTATTATCTGCTTTAGTCTATAGCTTTTTGCAAACCTTTTTTCACATCCTGAGTTGAACCTGTTTTGCCGACTTTAACTTAAAACTGCGCTGTTTCTCTGTGGATACGATCCTACTTGCTGCTAGCTACTGTTAGTTGTTTGTTTAGGTTATTTTTGATATCAGTGATACGACTTAGCTGTGTCAGTTTGTCTTAATTTGAGTGAAATTAAGGCAAAGTGGGGTTGACTGCGTTTGTTTTTGAAATTTCCACCTAAGTTTGGCTTAATTTGAGTGAAATTAAGGCAAAATGGAGGAAATGCGTTTTGTTTTGAAATTTCCCCCTAAGTTTGACTTAATTTGAGTGAAATTAAGGCAAAATGGAGAGAACTGTAACGTGTGTCATGTGTTGCAGGTGGCCAAGGAGGTGCACAAGAAGCTGTGGAGGACAGCTAGCAGGTGGAGGATGGCCTGGGCTGAGCAGGCGGCTCAGTTGTGTCAGAGTCGTGCTGAGACGGCTCAGATACGACGTGAATTCGACGAGTATCGTCGTCGTTATCATGATTGAGTTTGTGTAATAAAGATTGTATGAACCTTTGTTTACATGTCTTTGTAGCTTGAACTTGATCGTCGTTTGCATATTGTGAACCTGTTGTGTTAGTAAGCTTGTGTGAAAAACAAAATGATTCCCGAGTAGGATGCTTTGATGTTGAATTAGTTTGTGAAAATGTTTTGCGAAAAGTTCATTTTAAATGCGAAATGAGCTTGAGTGAATGTTGAAAATGTTATGTTTCGACTCGTGGTAGGAATCGTATTTGCTAAAACGAAATGTAGTGCTGCTGTATGGGGAACAACAAAAGAATGTCGTAGTATAATGTGGGATGTCGTGCTTATGAAAGACGAAATTAGGAAACTGTGAGAAAAACCAACCCCTGAAACCGCATAGCGTTATGCGGTTTGGGGTGCAAACCGCATAAGTCTATGCGGTTTGGTGGCTTGGCTGGTAACGCTGTATTTCCATATTTCGGATAAGTTTTTCCTATATAATGAGAGGGGGTGCGTGCCATAATATTCATTCAAAATCACTTCTCTTTTTTCTTTTGTTACAAGTTTTTGCTCTTATAAATATATTAGATATATTTACAAAAGTTTTTTGTACTCAAGAAAAATGGTTGAGCATTTTGATACTCTCTTGAAGAGGTGGACTTCTTCATTAAGTCCGGCGATGAAGAAGGCAGTGTATGATGATAGTGCGGGCGTTTTCATTGGCTTTCGCCAAATGAAAGTCGAGCTTGACTTCCTTGATGCATGCTTAGATTACTGGGACTCTAGCTTGCACGTGTTTCGATTTTCAGGAGGGGAGGTATGCCCTTTGATGGAGGAGTTCGCGGCTATTGGAGGATGATCGAAGCGAACAACTCCGCTGGTTGTGAGGAGTGAGCTTTGCTACAACGGGAGGTTGCGGAACTTCCTTGGGATGACAAATGCTCATGCTGCAGGTTTGTTCGAAGGAGGTAAGGTTAACATGCTTCTTTTGTGTCAACGATATATGAACCGGGCTGACACTAGTATTTTGGACCGTTCGAGGCGGAGGGCCCTTACTTTTTGCTTGATTCACCGCTATGCTTTCGCGGGGTCAATGCCGGATGAGGTGTTTGGGAACGCGAGGTATGCTCGTGTCGTTGAGGAGATGGAACGTGGATACGATCCTTCTGCGTTGATCCTAGCGGATACCATACTGGGCTTAGACGACCGTTGTGCTAATCGTCTGAGCTCGTACCAGGGTTGTGCTAGGATTCTCAACATTTGGCTTATGGAGAGGCTGAGTATTTATGCTGCTCTTCCCCTTGATGGTGTCTTCAAGGCGGCGGCGACGACGTCACGGAAGACGGATTGGGTTAACCCTCGGGAGCCGTCTGTGGCGAATGCGGCTCATGGGTTGATGTTGTGTGGCTTTGAACGAGGGGTGTGGATTCACCCTCTTCGCTTGAAGAGGCAAATCGGGCTTGCTCAGACCATTCCCGAGCAGGATACTCAGGTTGGAGGGGTTGTAGTTCTAAACAACCAAGCCATTGATGCATGGATCCGGGGGTGGTCGGATCGTGTCACTTGGGTGGTTCCGGCGCATATAGAGTCTACTCGTGTCACGGATTTCTATACGCGGTTGTATCGTTCCAATGATCCTAGAGAGCGGGAGAACCAGAGGAGGAGGGAGAAGAACGGGCCAAGACCCTCTTTGGCGCTTGAGGTGGTGCGCGGAAAGAGGGACTATGGTGAGCTTGGTGCTTCGAGTTCGGATGCTTCTACTTCAAAGCCGGTGCGGGAAAGGCTCGGGCCGAGGGTGACTGTTAGAGATCGCCTAGGGCCAAGGATCGAGGAGCCCCCAGTCGAGCAGGACGAGGATCCGATCGAGCCCCCAGGATTTGAGAGGGCTGTTACCGTGATCAGCTCAAAAATTGTGGCGGATCGGCCTCTTGAAAATGAAGAGGCTAACCCGAAGCGGCAGAAGACGGCTTAGTAGTTTGCTTTTGGTGTTTTGTTTAGAAAATTTTCTTTATTCGAATACATGTTTTCAAATAAAGGGTTAAGGAGGTTTGTTCCTAACTCATTCCTAAATTGTGAAAAATTCTAAATAAAGCAATAAAATAGAATTAATTTGCTTTTGTCTTGTCTCGTTGCTTTCATTTGTTTTGCTCTGAAATGTTCTCGACCTTTTTAAGCTTCGAACACTTGTATGTTGTCTTAAATTCTCGACCTTTTTAAGCTTTGGACTTGTATGTTGTCTTAAATCCTCGACTTTTCTAAGCTTCGGACTTGTTTGTTTGATTAAATCCTCGACCTTTTTAAGCTTCGGACTTAGATTTTCATGTTGACTGTGCTCTCGACCTTTTTAAGCTTCCAGCGTGTCATTTTGCGGGTGCAAAGCCCTCGACCTTTTTAAGCTTCGGGCGCGCGTGCTAAGGAGTTCGGTTGTGCTTTTGACAAGCTGCCTACGTATCTGTGTTTCATTACAGAATCAAACCGGCGTAGTTCGTGTGATTCGGTTGAGCTCTTTTCAAAGCTGCCTACGTATCCACAGTGCGTGGAATCAAACCGAGCGTAGTTCACTCATGCGTGGGTGAGTTTCTTTTATATGAAATACATTGCAAATTTGTCTAAGCTTAAGGGTAGTATTTCTTGAGTTGATCAAGATTCGTTGGCAATCGGAAGTCCTGACCGTCCAGGTCAGTTAATTTCACGGCTCCTCCAGGAAGGATTTCCTTGGCCAAGTACGGTCCGGCCCAATTAGGTTTGAATTTTCCTCTTGGGTCGACTGGTAATGGTGCTCGGACGGATTTGAGTACTAGATCGCCCACCTTGATGTTTCGTGGTTTGACCCGTTTGTTGTAGGCGCGTTGTAGGCGAGATTGGTACATTCGGACTGTACTTAGTGAATATAACCGTCTTTCATCTAAAAGGATGAGTTGTTCATATTGTTTGCGTGCCCATTCGGTTTCAGGAATGTCTGCTTCCATGAGAATTCGAAAGGATTGCATCTCGATTTCTACAGGTTGGACGGCTTTCATCCCATAGGTTAGGAAATAGGGTGTCATACCCGTGGGTGTGCGGATTGTGGTGCGATATCCCCATAATGCGAATGGGATTTTGTTGGGCCAGTCGTGGCAGGTGTCGATCATCTTTTTCAGGATTGATACGACTGTTTTGTTTGCTGCCTCGACCGCGCCGTTGGTTTGTGGTCGGTATGGTGATGATTTATGCCGTTGTATCTTGTATTTGAGAAGAAGGGGTTCGATCTCCTTGGAAGTGTGTGCCTTGATCGCTTATGAATTCGTGGGGTATGCCGTAGCGACAAATGATGTTGTTTTGTATGAATTTTGCAACTTCTTTTGTGCCCCGCGTACGGTATGATGCGGCTTCGACCCATTTGGTAAAATAGTCGATGGCCACGAGGATGAAGCAGTGTCCTCCTGCTCCCACGGGTTGAACTTTGCCGATGACGTCAATTCCCCAAGTCGAGAAAGGCCATGGCGAGGTTAAGGTATAGAGTGGTGAAGGAGGTATGTGCTGCACGTTTGCGAAAATTTGGCAATTATGGCAATGTTTGACATATTTTGCACAGTCGGCTTCCATGGTGGTCCAATACCATCCTAGCCTTATGATTTGTTTGCACATGGCTCGTGCTTTCATGTGTGGTCCGCACTCGCCATCGTGTATTTGGGACATGATTTCGTGTCCTTTTTTGTGGTTGACGCACAAGAGTAGTGTACCTTGAGGCGTCTTTTTGAGTAGCTTGCCCATTTCCATCACGAATTGTGACGATAATAGGCGTAGGGCTCGTTTGGCCCCCTTGTCGATGTTTGGTGGGTATTCGCCGTTCGTTTTGTAATGATGATTGCTTGGTACCAAGGATCGGTTTGCTCTTCCTCGGTTTCGATGTCACAGATGTAAGCGGGTTCGTTCCGTCGTTCCACGACAATGGGTAGTCTTTCCATTCCCGGGGGTATGTTGATTAGTGACGCGAGTTTAGATAACGCATCGGCGAATTGGTTTTCTTCGCGCGGGAGGTGTATGAATTCTACGTGATAGAATTCGTTTATGAGCTCTTGTATCTTGTTCTGGTATAGCGCTAGGTTTTCATTAAGTATCTTCTATGCTCCGGATACTTGGTTGATTATGAGGGAGGAGTCGCCGTAGACCCGTACGTTGCGGGCGTTGAGTACAAGCGCTGCTTGGAGACCGTGCAAGCATGCTTCGTATTCGGCGGCGTTGTTTGTTACGTCGAAATCCAGTTTGATGGATAAGGTGGTGTGTTCGCCATTCGGGGATATGAGAAGTATTCCTACTCCATTACCTCGATAGTTGGATGATCCATCGAAGTATAACTCCCATTGTTCGTGGTTGATGTTGTAAATCTCGTCGTCCGGAAGAGATGTTGTGTCTATGATTGGTTCTTCGACGATTGCATTTTCGGCTAGGAAATCAGAGACTGCTCGTCCCTTGATTGCTTTGAGGGTATGTACTTAAGGTCGAATTCGGCTAGGAGCAGCGTCCATCTGGCCATTCGTCCGTTAAGCACAGGTTTCTCGAAAAGGTACTTTATGGGGTCCATTTTGGAGTAGACCTTCGTTTGGTGTGCTAGCATATAGTGACGGAGTTTCTTGGATGACCACACTAAAGCTAAACAACTCTTCTCGACGGGTGAATATCGAGTTTCGTAATCGAGAAACTTCTTGCTTATGTAATAGATTGCGTGTTCTTCACCATTTATTTCTTGAGCGAGCATGGCGCCCATGGCGGTGGGGATTGTTGTGAGGTATAAGGATAGTGGCAAATCCCTTTGGGGTGGTCGTAGAACTGGCGGGTTGGTTAGCAATTCTTTGACCTTGTCAAATGCTTTTTGACATTTTTCGTCCCATTCAATGTGGTCGGTTTTCTTGAGTTTCTTGAAAACTGGTTCGCATATCACGGTGAGCTTGCTAATGAAGCGTGAGATGTATTGAATTTGGCCCAAGAAACTTCGAATTTCGTCGAGGTTCTTCGGGGGTTGCATTTCGAGAATTGCTTTGACTTTCGAGGGGTCGACCTCGATGCCTCTTTGGCTCACTACGTGTCCTAGTAGTTTACCAGATTTGACTCCAAAAGTACATTTTTGGGGATTCAAATGCATCTTGTATTGCCGTAGGCGAGTGAAGAACTTGCGGAGGTTAGTGATATGACCACTTCTCTCCTTTGACTTTACGATCATGTCGTCGACCTAGACTTCGACTTCTTTGTGCATCATGTCATGTAGGAGGGTTGTGGCGGTGCGTTGGTATGTAGCACCGGCATTGATTAGGCCGAAAGGCATGACCATGTAGCAGTATGTGCCCCACGGTGTAATGAAGGCCGTCTTTGCCATGTCTTCTCAAGACATTTTGATTTGATTATAGCCTGCGTAGCCATCCATGAAGGATAGGAGGGCGTGGTCGGCGGTGTTGTCGACTAGGACGTCCACATGGGGTAATGGGAAGTCATCTTTCGGGCTGGCTTTGTTCAAGTCGCGAAAGTCAACGCATACTCGAATTTTGCCATTCTTCTTCAAGACTGGGACCATGTTTGAGACCCATTCAGGATATTCGATGACCTGGATGAAACCGGCTTGTAGTTGTTTCTCGATTTTTTCCTTTACCATAAGGGACCATTCGGGACGTAATCTCCTTAGATTTTGTTTGATTGGTTTGTAACCGGGTTTGATGGGGATGCGGTGTTCGGCTATGTCTTGTTCGATTCCGGGCATATCCTTGTATGACCATGCGAATACGTCCTTGAATTCGCTTAGGAGTTGTGTGAATTGGGCGCGCTCGTCTTCGTCCAGTGAGGCACCTAGTTGTAATTCCCTTGGTTCCTCGTGGGTTCCCACGTTTATGGTTATGGTTTCCTCGATGATAGGGTCTTGTGTTTTTGGAGAGACAATGTTTGCAATGTATTTGTTTAATGATTCATTAGTTTGTTCATTTTCATCGCATGAGTTAGTGTTTTTTGAATTTTGTGATTTGCTTGTTGTTTGTTGATTTTTGATTGTTTGTTCTTTGTTGTTTGTTTTAGCTTGAGACAAGACCTAAGCAAACTTGTTCATTTCATTATTTTGAAAAGAATTATTCGACAACTAAGAAAATTGCTTGGAGCTAGCCTCCGTAAAAAGAAAATCTAAGCTAAAGCTAGAGTCTAGGATAGATGGGTCGACAGATGACCCGACACTAAGAGCATTAGAAGTTAATAGAATCTCTTCTTCTTCTTCGTCGTCTTTGTTGCTGCTGGAGTTGCTTGAGCTTGAGTCGCTTTCTGTAGGGATCGGATCCCATTCACTAATCAAATATTAGTGTAAATCAAATTACTCTAATTTGATTTAGCAAGATCTATGTAGTAACAAATTCATTTTGTTATAAGTTTAGAAATGTTATACCTTTCTCAAAGGGAAATATTGGGCACAAAATAAGAACTCCTTTCTTATTTTGTTTCTTGAGCTAACAACATGGATGATCCTCCAAAAACCCGAGTTTCCAAAGTAGGAAACCTCCTAAAAGATGTACCCAAGAACACTCCAAAAAACACTAAGGATTTAGGACTAGAAATCACTTAGTATTACTTGATAATATGTGAATATTATTACTACTAACTCTTAGTAGTATTATGAAATAATAAGAACTTGTTTCTTATTTAGAGAGGATAGTGTAGAGAAAGTTTTATAAGAGAGATGGAGAGAAATTGCATTAGTGAACTTCCTTCACACAAAGCCAAGTCTTTTATGAGAAAATCAAGCAAAAAAGAAGTGTGTAGTACACCCATTTTTCTCGGCCAACACAAGAGGAAAAGGAAGAGTCTAGCCTTTGCATGCTTGCTTTGATTAGAACAAAAGACTTAAGCATGCTCTTGACAAAATGATTATCTTTATAGCATGCTTATGCACTAATCCATGCAAACAAGTAGAACAAGACAAAACAAGTAGGACAAAAAGGAATCTCCTTCCTTTGTCCTCAACTTGGACGGTCCATAGGGACCCTATAATGGGTCTTACTTGTTTTCGATATTTGTCCCACAAATACTTATAATTTATCACTTAATCATCTAATATGATAAAGTATAAATTATCAAACTCTTCCTTAATATACATGTACACTTACACATATATTAAAATTGTACTTTTACTAATCTCATTAGTAAAATATACATGATTAGTGAATTAACATTTAATCACTAATTCCCATCTCCTCTAATAATTTTATCGATATAAAATTAAACCATCCGAGCTCACAACTCGATTACTCTCTAAATTAATTCACTGACTAACCGTTAGTCGATTTATCAAGATACTAATCTAATTGTATCTCATACAATTAATTAGCTTTATTATTTGGAGTAATGCGTTCTATAGGTGTGACTTAAAGGGATCAATTGATTACCGCCGTTCTCACGACAATAACGTCAAACTCTAGTCACCAACCACATCGATTTACGTTAATCAATTGACAATAATACAGGATTATCCCTATGTATTCCTTAATTGAGATTTATTAAGTAATCGCACTATTGTGGAGGACACATACTCCAACAATCTCCCACTTGTCCGAGACAAGTTGTGCATTACCAATTCTCATGTCCGTTTCACATCTCCCACTCGATGCAAGGTGTCTTACAGGTCGTACTTGCATCCTGAGATATATATCGTGAGTGGTTTCCTCGATATGGAGAGTAGGTATGTCGGCCGGGAATCTACCGTAGATTCTTACCGAGCGTGGCCATGCATTTTCAGCGACTACTCCTCGAGTGGCCCAAAGATGTTTTACCCTGACGAGGGTGGACATTTCCTTTCCACTCGATTGTACTGTATAATGCAGATCACCATGACCCCAAAGATGCCCTTATAACCCCCTTTCACGGCATGGCTTAGGAAAAAAATGAAAGACACTCTAAACCGCAGACCGACTGCATAATCAGCCCAGTCAAAGAATCGACTCAAAGGAATACTATAGAAATTCCCACCACGACCAGGTTTCAATCTCATTGAAAAGGAATTCTATAAGCGTCACAGTCTGACAGAGTGTCTCACAGTCTGTCTATGCAAACGAGCAGTCATCACTATGACCCCATGGTGTTGAACCCACCATCGAACGACTTGCAATCTAGTCTCTTCGAGACGTCACCTCATATGAGAGACTAGGGACCAAATACTTAGTTTATACCGTTCACTTGAATATGTTCAAAGTTGTCACACAACTATTCGGATAAACAAAGTATGCATTCAAAATGACTTAAAAGAGTAAATATACTCTAAACAATGAATGTTATTTTCATATATGTAATAGGATACTTTATCCATTACATATCTCAAAAATTAAAGGAAATCAGGCATACGCCTCAACCCCATAGAGGTGGTGTGAGCGTCATGCTTAGTCCTCGAAAGAGGCTTGGTTAAAGGATCAGCGATCTCATCGTCTGTTCCAACCTTACAAATATCTATTTCCTTTCTTTCCACGTTATCTCTTATAACATGGTATTTCCTCAAAACGTGTCTAGACTTAATACTAGACTTGGGCTCCTTTGCATGAAAGATAGCCCCACTATTATCACAATAAATAGTGATCGGATCTGCGGCACTAGGGACTACACTTAGTCCATCCAAGAACTGCCGAATCCATACAGCTTCCTTAGCGACTTAGAACTCCGCCAAATATTCACACATTTGTAGAATCCGCAGTGACACTTTGCTTGAAACTTTTTCAGCAAATAGTACCCCCATTTAACATAAAGACATAGCCGGATTGAGATTTCAAGTTATCCCCATCGGTTTGGAAACTTGCATCCGTGTAACCCTTACACGCAGCTCAAGTTCTCCTCCAAATACTAGAAACGAATCCTTAGTTCTTCTCAAGTACTTAAGGATGTTCTTTTCGGCTATCCAGTGACTCTCACTGGGATTGGTTGATACCGACTCGTCATGCTCAAGGCGAACGCGACATCGGGACGAGTGCACATCATAGCATACATGATTGATCCTGCAGCGGAAGCAAAAGCGATCAATTTCATGCGTTCAATTTCCGCAGGAGTCGTAGGACATTGAGATTTCTTCAATGTTATTCCTACACTCATCGGAAGAAAGCCTCTCTTGGAGTCTTTCATATTGAACCTATCAAGAATCTTATCGATATAAGTTTCTTGACTCAATGCTAGTATCCTCTTGGATCTATCTCTATAGATCCGGATACCCAAGATGCGTTGTGCCTCTCCCAAGTCCTTCATTTGGAAATGGTTTCCCAATTCCACCTTTACCGAATTTAGACTTGGAACATCATTTCCAATTAGTAGTATGTCATCCACATACAAAACAAAGAAGGTTACCTTGCTCCCACTAAACTTCATGTATAAACAAGGTTCCTCGGCACTTCGAGCGAAACCCTTTGGTTGTATAAACAAGCTCCCACGAAACTCCTTGATACTTGCTTAAGACCATAAATTGATCTCTTAAGATTGCATACTTTCTTAGGGTTGGATGTATTTATAAAACCTTCAGGTTGTGTCATATACACTTCCTCTTTTAGAATCCCATTCAAGAAGGCGGTTTTTACATCCATTTGCCATATTTCATAGTCATGAAATGCGGCAACCGCTAAGATTATCCTTATGGATCGAAACATAGCAACTGGTGCAAAGGTTTCATCATTATGAATACCCCGGACTTGTGTAAAGCCCTTTGCCACCAATCTAGCTTTGTAAACATCTATATGTTTATCTATGCCGAGTATGATTTTAAAAATCCATTTACACTGAAGGGGTCTCACTCCTTCAGGTAAATCCACCAAGTTCCATACTTGGTTCTCGTGCATAGAATCCATTTCGGATTTAATGGCCTCAAGCCATTGTTCGGAGTTGGGACTACTAATAGCCGTCTTGTAGGTTGAGGGTTCGTTGTTTTCGAATAACAACAAATCACCCTCCTCCTCGACGTTACCGAGGTGACGGTCAGGTTGATAACTGATTCTTCCTGACCTCCTAGGGATTATAACCGTGTCAGAAGACGAGGGAACAGTTTCCTCATTTTCTGTCTCGGTTTGTGGCTCTTGAACTTCATCAAGTTCAAATTTTCTCCCACTCTGTTCTTTAGAAATGAATTCATTTTCTAGAAAAACAGCATCACGAGCCACAAACACTTTGTTCTCGTGAGGGTTGTAGAAGTAATAACCACAGGTTTCCTCAGGATAACCTACAAATAGACATTTGTCAGACCTTGGAGCGACTTTATCGTCAGTTTTATTCTTGACAAATGCCTCACATCCCCAAATTCTCATGAATGACAAATAGGGAACCGTTCCCGTCCATATCTCATATGGAGTCTTGTTGGCCGCTTTAGTTGGACTTCGATTTAGTGAGAATACAACAGATAATAGCACAAAGCCCCAAAACGATCCAGGAAGCTCATTTTGACTCATCATAGACCGAACTATATCTCATAAAGTTCGGTTTCTCCCTTCTGCAACACCATTCAACTGTGGTGTGCCCGGAGGAGTCCATTGTGATACTTTACCACAATTCTTAAGATGTGAATCAAACTCATTACTTAGATAATCGCCACCACGATCCGATCGTAGTGCTTTTATCCTTTTATCCAATTGGTTCTCAACCTCATTTTGAAATTCTTTAAATTTCACAAAAGCATCACTTTTATACCTTGTTAAGTAGACATAACCATATCTACTTAGGTCATCGGTAAAAATAATGAAGTAATGATATCCTCCTCTAGCAGTGGTGTTTAATGGACCACACACATCGGTATGTATGAGTCCTAAAACCTCACTTGCTCGTGTCCCTTTACCATTGAAGGGTGCACGAGTCATCTTTCCTAAAAGGCAAGCCTCGTACGTACCATATGATTCGTAATCAAATGATTTGAGAACATTGTTCTCAACAAGTCTCTTTGTGCGTCTATCGTTTATATGATCTAAACGACAATGCCAAGGTAGGATTTGTTTGATTCATTCGTTTTGAGATTCTTGTTCTCTATATGATAAACATCATTGACATCATCCAAAACATAAATACCTCCAATTGAAATGCCTTCACAATAAACCATTCCATTAAATGAAAAATTACACCGATTGTACTTAATCATAAAACAAAAGCCTTCCGCTTCTAACATGGAGACGGAGATAATGTTTTGGTTAGAGTTGGTACAAAATAACAGTTATTCAAGTACAACTCTAAACCACTAGCTAGAGTGAGTACAAAAGTTCCCACGGAAACGGCCGCTACTCTAGCTCCATTGCTCATGCGGAGATCTACATCTCCCTTAGCTAGTGCTCGCGTGTTTCTAATCCCCTGCAAGTGATTGCAAAGAAGAGACCCACATCCGGTATCCCATACCCATGTGGAAATGCAAGCATGATTTATGTCAATCATATAAAGACTAGAAGGAACAATATCTTTGGATGTCGCACATCCTTCATTATTTTCCTTCAAGAATTTGGGACAATTGCACTTCCAACGACCGGGTTTGGGCTTGCTATTCTCAATAGCGTTCCCCTTACCCTTATCTTCCTTGAACCGAGCTTCATTAGCTCCCTTCCCTTTCTTGACCCCAATGTTTTATGTTCTTCAATCTCATTGAAAGAACATCTTTTCTCTCATTCTCATTTCCTTTGATGTTCTCTTGGCTGAAGCACATCATCGTCACTCTAGTGAATATCTCATATGCACTTTGTGAGTAACGAAGCGAAATTTGAGAGTAGGTGATATTGACCAATTCAACACATTTTTCAAGTCATTGTCCACCTTTAGGCGCTCATCGTAGGCGGCTCGTGCCGCCACGGTGGCCCTAAGTCCGGGTTCTACTGGAAGTTGTTCGGTAAGGTATTTAAGCACATTGTCGGATTGAGCGGCGCCCCTTATAGTCGAATCCCATTCGACAAGGTTGCTACCGTCATCTTTTAGGATATATTTATCCATCACGGTTCTCAACCATGAATATATACCCAAAATGGGTGCGGGAGTTGAGGTTCTCATTGCGATTTCAAATAAATAATTCTACAACAAATATGAGGAAAGTAACATTCATTGTACATTAATGACATTTGCTAAAACCCTTTTTAAAACAAATGTTCATTTATATAACGATCTCCCACGAAATTATATAAATGATTCCAAGACTCGTTCTCATATAAAATTAGACATCTCATGTTTCCTTTTATATAAAAACGATAAGTCAACACTTGACTAATTCTACGCTAGAATGCTTGGTTGATGATTTTCAATAAAATGCATCCATTAGCCCCAAATAACTCTTATTTGGTTGAGTCCAAACCAAATTAGCGTGGGACTTCCTCCCACTACTTACCCATGGTAACAAGGTTCCACGTTGCGGAGGTCCTCACGAACATGGGGTTCATAGTCGCTACATTTGGAAAGGCTTAATCTCAATTCATTTGTTAAAAATGTGGGTGATCTTGTCGATTTTAGTCATAAAAAATTCTTTATAAGTGAACTAATTTTAAGAATCGCGACCTAAAACGACAATCATAGTGGGATATCGTGGCATGCATGGCGATTTTGGCATGTGTGCGGAAAATAAGCAATCAAACAAGCATAAACAAGCATAAGCATAAACCTAGTATGGCCACCTAAAAGTAATTAAAATTACAAGGAGTTACAAATTGGAAACCAACTCCTTTGGTCCCTCTTCAAATGGACATTATCCAAGCTCCTCCTTGCAAGCTTTAGAACACTTCTAAGGCTCCATCTCGATCCATCGCCGGTCTTCGGTTTACAAATAGTTACAAGTATAAATATACAAATGAATACATAGCAATCCTATTATACATTTATAAATGAAATTAACTATTAAAAAATTACAAATCGGCGATACGAGATCGCATTTAATTACAAACCCACACGATATTCCCTTTCATTACGGGTAATATCGGTAAAAATATAACAAACTATGGCCATACTAGTAAGAACAAACATTCATTCAATAATAAACATTCATCCAAACATGCATAATGTAAAGCTTATAAATAAAAACATGCCAAAATCGCCTTAAAAAATAATCGCATTAATTCGTTTCAAACCGATCTCATTTTTAATCGATTAATCTCATATTAATCAATAATGCTTAAAACACCTTTTAAGCTTGAACCAAAACTTCTAAACTGATTTAGAACACTCAAAATTAGTTTTCACTAATTCATGGTGATTTTAGTTCATAAACTTGGTCATTTGCTAATTAGTTCTAGCTTTAATCATAACTATTTATGAATAAAGCTTTATAAAATAAAAATAAAATAAAATAAAATCATTTTTATATTGACAAAAATTTGTATATTCTGGAACACTTCCAAAATATCAGAAATGAAAAGTTTGGTCAGAAAATATTTACGAATTATTTTATATAAAATAACATACGATTTCATCGATTTTATGTCATAAAATCAAGAAAACGTCTAAAACAGTGAGGAAAAATCCCAAATTTATACAAGAGCATCCCCATAATGTATAAAAATATTGGTATAAATTTAACGTCCAGAAAACAACGTTTACTATATTGTGGACATAAAATGTATTATATACCGATTTTAAACAAATAAATGAATAAATATTCGAAACTCAAAATCTGACTTTGAAAATTTAGATGCAGAATTTATAAATATGAAATATCACTGTGTCAAAATTTCGTTACCAGATTCGAACTATAACTATTTATAGTAATTATTTTAGCCAAAAACACACTTTTTGACTCGGTTTTGTATAAAAATCATTTAAATTAGCAAACAAATTTCAAAAATTACGAAATTTGACCAGTAAATTCATGAGACCATAAAATTTTCATGCAATAAAAATCTCGTGTTAAAACAACTTTTAACACCATTTTCGGATTTTATCATATTTATTCTCAATAAATATATAAAACTCCAAAAACAACAAAATAAATTTGTAACTACAAGCCTTGGCTCTGATACCACTTGTAGGGATCGGATCCCATTCACTAATCAAATATTAGTGTAAATCAAATTACTCTAATTTGATTTAGCAAGATCTATGTAGTAACAAATTCATTTTGTTATAAGTTTAGAAATGTTATACCTTTCTCAAAGGGAAATATTGGGCACAAAATAAGAACTCCTTTCTTATTTTATTTCTTGAGCTAACAACATGGATGATCCTCCAAAAACCCGAGTTTCCAAAGTAGGAAACCTCCTAAAAGATGCACCCAAGAACACTCCAAAAACCACTAAGGATTTAGGACTAGAAATCACTTAGTATTACTTGATAATATGTGAATATTATTACTACTAACTCTTAGTAGTATTATGAAATAATACGAACTTGTTTCTTATTTAGAGAGGATAGTGTAGAGAAAGTTTTATAAGAGAGATGAAGAGAAATTGCATTAGTGAACTTCCTTCACACAAAGGCCTAGTCTTTTATGAGAAAATCAAGCAAAAAAGAAGTGTGTAGTACACCCATTTTTCTCGGCCAACACAAGAGGAAAAGGAAGAGTCTAGCCTTTGCATGCTTGCTTTGATTAGAACAAAAGACTTAAGCATGCTCTTGACAAAATGATTATCTTTATAGCATGCTTATGCACTAATCCATGCAAACAAGTAGAACAAGACAAAACAAGTAGGACAAAAAGGAATCTCCTTCCTTTGTCCTCAACATGGACGGTCCATAGCGACCCTATAATGGGTCTTACTTGTTTTCGATATTTGTCCCACAAATACTTATAATTTATCACTTAATCATCTAATATGATAAAGTATAAATTATCAAACTCTTCCTTAATATACATGTACACTTACACATATATTAAAATTGTACTTTTACTAATCTCATTAGTAAAATATACATGATTAGTGAATTAACATTTAATCACTAATTCCCATCTCCTCTAATAATTTTATCGATATAAAATTAAACCATCCGAGTTCACAACTCGATTACTCTCTAAATTAATTCACTGACTAACCATTAGTCGATTTATCAAGATACTAATCTAACTGTATCTCATACAATTAATTAGCTTTATTATTTGGAGTACGTTCCTATAGGTGTGACTTAAAGGGATCAATTGATTACCGCCGTTCTCACGACAATAACGTCAAACTCTAGTCAGCCAACCGTTATTGATTTACGTTAATCAATTGACAATAATACAGGATTATCCCTATGTATTCCTTAATTGAGATTTATTAAGTAATCGCACTATTGTGGAGGACACATACTCCAACACTTACGTCCTTGTCTTTGAGGCTGGTGACATGGTCGAAAAGCGGTCCTTCGCCGGTGATAAGCTGAAAATGGTGGCCCTGTGCGTCCGCCCATTTCAGCGTTTTATACCATCCGTTAAGGGTTTTGTCGGTGGCATCGGCTATGAGTAAGTTGGGATTGAAGCAACGGTCTCGCATGATCGTGGAGACAATCTCTTCATTTTTGGCGTTTGGAGAGGTTGCGGATGTGTTACGTTGGGTTCGGCTTCATTGGAGAAGCAAGCCTCTGATGAATGGATGATGTCTCGAAGGGAGGTATTCCCGTCGACCGTTCCTCCAGAGGTAAAGTATGCACCTAGGTCGAGGATATAAGGCCGCAGGGTGACCTTGTGGGTTGACTTTCGTCTCTGGACCTCTTTGACCATTCGATTTCGGTCATCACCTTTGTGTTCATAACCCAGGCCCATGGTGAGCCAGAGGCTGTTGTTGTCTTTTGTCTTGAAGGGTTTGTATGTTTTGATTGGTGCGCGTGTAATGGCGCCAATCTCGAGATTGAAACCACATAGGTCCTGTGCGGGTCCAATGACGATTTCTGAAGCATTGGGCTCTTTTGGTGTGTCGAAAAGAGCTCGGAAGTTTGAGGCGTTCAGGGTTATGATTTCTTCGTTAAGAGGGATCTTAACCTTTTGGTGAAGAGTAGAGGTCACGGCCTTGGTGGCGTGAATCCAAGGTCGCCCTAAGAGTATGTTATAGGAAGCAGTCATGTCGATGACTTGAAATTCGACCTTCCTTTCTATAGGACCACTGCGTATGTGAAGGGAAATGGTTCCTTTCACATGACGTCGGGTTCCATCAAAAGCTTTGACTCCATCCGTGCTTGGGGTGAAGTCTATATCGGACAAGCCGAGGCGATGTGCGGTGGCCAATGGTAGGACATTGACTGCGGACCCGTTGTCGACAAGTGACACGGGTAAGGTTTTCTTCATGCACTCTATGCTAATGTAGAGAGCAAGATTATGGTTTGGTCCGAATGCGGGGAGATCATCATTTGAGAAGGTAATAGCCCCCGGTAACCAATCCCTTGTGACGTGGCTGACCATTTGATCTGGAGAGATCTCAGCATCTGCACACGCTATTTGTAGAGCACGAATGAATGCATTCCTATGTTCCGCTGAGTCTCGTAAAAGGGCCCAGATGGAAACATCGGCCTTTGTGCGAGCGAGCTGCTTCTGAAGCACCTCGTTCGTGTTTGGTGGTGGAATTATTGTAGAGGTGGAGGGTGTACTTGTAGAAGCAACATCTTCCTGGGCTATGGCCTTGCCTTTCTCGGCTGCGGTTGCTTTTCGGGCATGCTCATCCGTGAAGATATTCTGATAAGGACGACCAGAACGTGTGAGGTGTGAGACCTCGTCTCGGTCTTTTTTCTCGGGCTGCGTGCCCTTCTTTTTCTTCCCCTTTTTGTTCCTTTTGGTTTTATTCGAGGATGGAGTAGTTGAGAGTTGAGCTACCGTTTTGTTAGCGGGGGGCCACTCTTCGTCTTCGTCATCACTGAACCAAACGCCATTAATTTGGTTATCATTGGGTGTGGTTAAGTAGGAACAATCTATGATCGGGACTGATTTGACGAGGATCGCGTGATCATCACTGTTTGTGAAGTCGTTTTGGGCTCGGATGCCAATCTCAATGAGTTCTTCGAAGTTCTCGGCATTTTCGTAGTTGAAATGCCTTTGCCATTTGGGTTGCACACTTATGAGAAATGTGTCCATGAGCTCATCTTCATGTGGAGGGTTTGGAACTTGGGCAAGTAGTTTTCTCCATCACGCAAGGTAGTGGGTAAAATCTTCCTCATCCTTTTGACGTGGAGCTGTGAGAGTATAGAGGGAAACATGCTTGTCAGCCTTGTTCTTAGCGTGTTGTTCTAAACGTTCAACTTCGATCTGATGCAAGGCCTTCAAGTTGTCAATGTCTTTGGTGAATTGGCTAATATGGTGGCGGAGAGTCCTCAATCGGTCGAGGTTAGCCATGTTCGAGGTGCGTTGGCGTTTGAAGCGAGGGGTGATGATGCGATTCATTGTACGATGAGTATCCGGCTGAGGCCTGCATTTCACTTCGATATTAGTGACACGACTCGACCTACTAGACTCACAAACATTCTAAACATTCATTTTTAGCTCATTTCTTTGTTTAGAAAGACCTTTTATATTTTGAAAAGAGGAGATTTTCGAAAGGGTTTTAGCTAAAGGAAGCTTTTGAGGCGAGGATGCTTGCGCGCGTCTCGTCTCGATGTTAAAAGGTTTTTCTTTGCACCCGTCGAACTGATATCGGTAATTTGCCGAGGTGAGCTCGAGTTCGGATGTGTAAAAGAGAAAGGATTCGACTCGAGAGTTATTAGCAAGTCGAGTCGAGGATGTTAAAAGCGGAGTCTAGGCCGTGTGACTCTAGAGGATTGAAATCCGCGAGCTCGGGTTTTAGTCCTTGCTCGGGTTTTTGCTTGTTAGTGAAAAAGGAGAATTTTAAGAAAGCTTGTTTCAAAAATTCGCGATAGTTTTGTTTGAAAAGTGTTAGTTTGTTAGATGTTAGGTTCAATTATCTTTAAAACGTTTAAGCGAGTTTTCGAAGATATGAATGCAAATGCTTACTTTGAAAAAGTCCATGAAGTGCATAGCCTCGAACTTGTACGTATGACTCGAGTCAAAGGGTAGGGTCAAGTCAGGTACACCTCCAACTATCTTGAGTACGCTTTGGCAGATACTTAACCCCTTTATTTCCTTACGCCGGAGCGATAGGTTTTCTAAAGGGAGCACTGGGGCGGTCAAGATAGTCGTTTACGGCAAGCCGTGGAGGGGCGAGAGGAAAGCTAGTCCGGCATGTGCTTTATCGAGTGGACAAGCTTGCATGTGGGAACCACCTCTCGAGGGTGCAAAGGGTGCCTAAATTCCAAAAGGAATGGACTCGAAACGAATGTGCATAGCTCAAATATGTATACATGGATTGTTCAAGGCTTTCAAGTTTCACCTCTTTATTTTTAAAAAGAAAAACCTAGTTTTAGTTTTAAAAATAAAACTTCCCCAGTGGAGTCGCCAAACTGTGGAACCCGGGATCGAGAGGGACCCAACTCAGCGTCTTGCGTAAGGGCGCTTTAAGTTAAAATGTCTAATTTAGAAAAACCATTAAAACTATTTTGGAGTGTCCACCTAATTATCGCGATTAGGAACCTGCTATCATGTCCTAAGCCTAAAGACATGTCATAGATTTTGGAGCACGCCGACACCCCTAGATCTAAGGCTTGTTAAACCAGATTGGATTCGGGGTGAGGGTACTTTAGAAAAAGAGTAATTCAATTGATGATTTATGAAAACCTTTTAGAAAAGCCTATGTAAAAATAGCCTCTACTGACCTAGAACAATCCATGGAAAATGATATTTGAGCTAATGTTATCGCTACGTACAAGTGCGAAAAAGTTTGTAAAAGAATGCAGATGCAAATGCAAAAAGATTGATTAAAACCCTCAGTTTAGCATGTTTAACTTGTTAACGAAAAACGGTTCAGTTAAAGGTCGAATTCATTGTTTAAGTTGATTTTAATGCAAAATGAGAAGGTGCAAGATGCATGCAAATAAAATAAAGTTCAATTGTCCATTGGTTTATTTTATAAGGGTCGGTTGCTTATGCGACTTTGGCGTGTCATCGGATATGGACTGTACTCGAAGTAATAAGAACACTTGGAATGTAAGCGCGCTCGGTGCCAAAGCCGGGGGGGAGGGGGGGCGCTAAAGTGTAGTCCCCTTTGTTAGTCCATAGAAAATAAGAAAAAGCTTTGATCCAAGTGGATCGCTACCTACCTTATCCTGACGCTTCAGACACTACAAAAAAAACAGCTTATAGCGACGGACGCATCCGTCGCAAAAATCCCAAAATCCGTCGCTAAAACAGTTATAGCGACGGAATATCCGTCACAAAGTGTCGACGCAACTATTCGTCGCAAAAACCAATTTGCGACGGCATTTCCGTCGCATCAGTCGTTTTTGCGACGGTTATTCCGTCACAAAGAGGCGTCACAGGGTCATGCAAAAGTCTAGAAAAACTTGACTTTTCTTGACTTTTGCGACGGAATATCCGTCGCAGGCCCCCCCCATTTGACTTATCTTGACTTAGTAGCGACGGACAGTCCGTCGCAATATGGCGTCATCGCACCACCAAGAAGTCAAGAAAAACTTGACTTTTGCGACGGAATTTCCGTCGCAGGTCTTTTTTTTTTTTTGGGCAGCAGGTTTCTGCCGTGCTCCACACCGTTTTGGTTTTTTTTTGTTACAATTCCGATACCAATGACCCCTGCATTCAGAAAATTACTGATAATTAAAACTAATTGACAAATTGACGCTGTACCTAAATACTGAAAAGTCACCATTTCATAAATTTTCGAACTTAAATAATACAAAGTACGTGCTTACAAGTTAGTTCGAGAAATCACATAACTACCTACATTCACATAACTAAGTGGGAGGGACAATACTACCGAACCCGTGCGCATCGCCGTGGTCGTCGGAGAAGTCGTCGCGACGAGACGGTGGCGGGCCGGGATTACATGATGATTGACCAGGAGGAATGAAACCGAACTGTTGCATGAATGTCTCAATCATGTTCTGCCGTTGTTCAAATTCATTCAATTTCGCCTTTAACTGTACGTTCTCGGCCATTGTCTTCGATACGACGCCGGGAACATAACTAGACGCGTGACCGGCTCTACTACTCCTCGTGACATTTGGCGGTTCAAAGAACTGCGTAGCCGTCTCTCCGGTACCATAAACTCTACCTTTTTTGTCGAAGCCTCCTACGGTTTTAAGGTAGATTTGGTCCTCGGTCATATCTAGTTTCCCGGCCTCCTTTTCCGCCATTTTCTTCATGTAATCGTTCTGAAAACAATACAAATTTCAGTAAATACAATGAAATATATTACTACTAATAATAACAAAACAACTAATACTACTAACTATTACTAATAAATGATACTACTATAACTATAAAAGTTTAAACTACTACTAATAATATAACTAATTGTACTACTAATAATTAAAAAAACCAAGTATATTACGTACTGCGATTTGTTCGGCACGAGAAGTGATCCATTTTCCCTGCTTGTTCTTTTTCGACAACTCCAACAACTTGAAAGGACTCACATCATCGGTGTCGTCCATACTCTGCAAGTTAATAATTTAATCATGAATAAATAATGTCGGTAGTGCATAATGTATACTTATATTAAAAAAAAACAAAAAAACTAAGACTTACACAAGCACTATCCAACGCTCGAGCTGCACTTTTCCGACCTAAGACGTGTGTCGGTAGTGCTTTTCCTCATCATCATCATCATCATCTTCTTCTTCTTCTTCTTCTTCTTCTTCTTCTTCTTCTTCTTCTTCTTCTTCTTCTTCTTCTTCTTCTTCTTCTTCTTCTTCTTCTTCTTCATCATCATCATCACCATCCAATGCCTCTTCTACTTCATCTTCGTCATATTCCATCTCATTCTCCACATCCTCTTCTTCCCGCACCCCGTCGTTATCTTCTTCACCCACGTCGTCCGTCTCGGCAATGTCAGTTACATCTTCATCCTCTTCCACTGATTGAGGTTGCGGATAACTGACATTTATATCTTCTTGGTATACAATATCTTCAATGGGGATATCAAAATTTGATCTTGATTTGATCTTAAATACGGCAGACCACTGATTATCTTTCTTTGTGTTAGGATATAAACTGTAACACACTTGTTCCGCTTGGTATGCCAACACAAATGGATCATATGTTGGATACTTTTTTGAACGGTTCACATCTACTAACTTGTATTTCTTATGCACATTCAAGCCTCTAGCTGAGTTGTCTATCCAATCACATTTGAACAAAATCGTTTTATAGCTCCTTTCAGAAGACGTATAGACAATCTCAATCACTTCATTCAGGGTTCCATAAGTCTCAACTCCTTCCGTTGAACTGACATATATCCCATTACTTACTGTAGATTTTGGTACATCAATCCCTTCCTTGAAAGCTCGAAAACGATATCCATTAATCGCATATCGTCTCCAAGTTCTGACTGAGCGAGAAGGACCTAATGCTAAAACTTTAATTAATGGATCTTCTATCCTGAACACCTATTATGAGACAATTAATGTTTTCATAATTCGTTCATAAATTTAAATACAAAAATTCATAGTAAAAAAAAATAAAATTTAAATACAAAAATTAAATACATGGCAATTGAAGAGCTTTAAGCACATTTTTGATCTCATAGAAGTTGCGTGACATGACATTGCGCTTCGAAATCATGTCCCCGATCAACGACGCGATACGGTCCATAACTTCGTGAGCTAAGTTGAACTCGCACTTAAGTGACACCAGTCTTGAAGCCACCTCTAGAACTGACATTTCACTTCCTTCATACACTGGCAGCTCGGATTTTTTAAGCATTTCAAAGAAGGCTACGACTTCTGGGTTTGGAGTCTCTTCAAACTCCTCAACTCCATCACGATTTAAGGCTTCCTCACGAATTTGATCAATCCGATCACGTAACGCATCCTCCACCATATCGTGATACGGATTTTGAGAATTCGATCCACTACCCTCTTCTTCATTAGAGGTTGGAAAAGATTCTCCATGAGCAGTCCAGTAGAAATAATTACTATCGAACCCTCTTAAAGCAAGATGGTTTTTCACTTCAAATTCATATAAATATGGTATGTTTTTGCATTTCGAACATGGACACCTAATCTTTTTTGTCGTCTTAAACTCTTCACTCTGCTTAGCAAATTTAAGAAACTCCAAAACTCCTTTAGCGTACTCACTCCTAATTTTTTTGTTATCATCTAAACGCTCATACATCCATTTTCGCTCCGTTCTCTTCATTTCAATCTAAAAGAATCATGAATAATCACACATATACACAAACAATTAACATTTCACACAAGTAATAGTCAAGTACTCAAAAACAACAAATTAACAACAAATAATCATATACAACGATAACATTTAGTAATAATTGAAATTTTATTAGTCAACTCCACGTTTTGGGTCCTTATCACTCCAACCTAAACCCATCTTTAAACGTCTTCTATCACTAGTAAATACAATTCTTGTATAACTTAGAATGAAGAAAATTCGGCTGCAATTCCCTTCAGTTCTCCAAATACATTATATAAACGAATAAAATCCGTCTACATATGTATTCAGAGAACATATAAGAAATTGCCATCGAACTTTCTTCCTTCTAACTTATTCAAGAATTGTATTTACTACCTAAGTGATAGAAAACGTTTAAAGATAGTCCCAAAATGGGGACTATTCAAAAGTTATTCCTAATGAATAACTTTTGAACGGGTACTAAGTCATGAATGATTAAGAAAGTATATATACAAAATAATAATACTATTATATATGTATGATACTATTAACAAATAACACTAAATATTAACAAATATTATCAAAAATAACTACTACTAGTAATATTATACTACTACTAGTATTATAATACTACTAAACAAGAACAACAATAACAAGAACAATACTACAGTACAACAACAATAACAAGAACACAATACAACAACAATAATAAGAACACAATACAACAACAATAACAAGAACACAATACAACAACAATAACAAGAACACAATACAACAACAATAACACCACCAACATCTATCACAATAAACAAAAACAACAAAAACAACAACAACCACCTCACAATACAACTACAATAACAACACTAACATCACAATACAACAACAATAACAACAACAATAACAACAACAATATCAAAATACAACAACAACAACAATGCATCAAAACCCTAATTTTAAAATTAGGTCAAATTGATATCAATCACAACAACAACAACATCAAAACCCTAATTTTAAAATTAATATCGATTGAAAATGAAAACACACACATGGCATCTATCTTAGGTCATAATTATACTCTAATAATATACAATTAAGATATAATTTCAATAATTGATTGAAAAACAATCAAAAAATCCAAAAAAAAAATCAAAACTAACCTCAAGGTGGTGGTGGTGGTGGTGGCCGGCGGCGACGGTCGGAGGTGATGACGGTGGTGGTGGCCGGAGAGTTACCTGTAATCTAGGGTGGTGGTGGTGGTGGTGTCGTCGTCGTCGCCCTCTATTCTCTCTCTTTTTTTTCTTTTTTTTTTTTTTTTTTTTTTTTTTTCCCGTCGAATACGGATCTGGCTGTAGAAGGGGTTCTTATTTTTTCTATGTGGGAATTTAGTCCGCAAAATCCGTCGCCCACACTTTTTTTGCGACGGACACTCCGTCGCCAAGCCCGTCACTGAGTTGTTTTGTTTTTGTTCGAAATTATTTTATTATGCGACGGAAATGCCGTCGCAATGTCCGTCACCACTCCTCATGTTGCGACGGACATTCCGTCGCGAAAGCCGTCGAAAACTTTTTTTTGGGTTTGGCGGGTTTACAATTTTTGGCGCTGAGAACCTGCGACGTATTACTATGTTCGCGACGGAACTTCCGTCGCAAAAGTAAATGTCTGCGACGGACTCTTAAGTCCGTCGCAAAGTCCGTCGCAAGTGCTTATATCATGCGACGGCCTGTAAATCCGTCGCAACGACCGTCGCTATAAGCATTTTTTTTTTTGTTGTGAGATCTGGGCAGAGCTTTGCTTCTTGAACTTAAAAGGAGGATGAATTCAACACGGGATGGTGTGTTGAACTCAAGGATTTGAGTGCGTGAGGCTTTGAGAGAGTTTTGAATTGTGTATGCTGTGAATGCTGGTTGTAAATTGTGATCCTGAGGTCGGGGTATAGGGGTGTATATATACTAAAAACCTCGGAGAAATTAGGAAATCCGAGGATAAAAACAAGCCATGGAACCGCATAGGCTTATGCGGTTTGCCAGGGAAACCGCATAGGCTTATACGGTTTGACCCATAAACCGCAGAAGCTTATGCGGTTTGAGGGTGTGGTTTTTGATCTAGTTTCCTAGTTTCGGTTTGATTATATCTTGGAAAGATACGGTATAATCTTAACCTTGCACGTCAAGAAAACACCTAGGATATTTCTGAGATATTTATGATGTTCAGGGCTTTGGAGTGCGGGCCAAAGGCTGGGTTTGGGCTCGGTTTTGGGCCCGGGACCCGGAAAAATGAAAGAGGTGTATTTGCATAGATTTTGTGAAATAGGGTAACCCGTGAGGCTATATTTTGTGTAAGAGGGGGCTAAATGGAAGATCTAGCCACCGGGCCTAAATTTAGGAATTTAGGAATGCTAAATTAGACCTTGTTAATGTAAAAGGGCTAATTGTAGTACAAACGCGAAGCTCATGCCAAATAAAGCAGGACGTGGACCAAGCTAGACTCTAAATGGACAAAATGAACATTTATTTAAAGCGATGTGAAGCGACCTAAATCATTTTAACATTTCAAAACGACTCAAAATGAATTCGACATAGTTAGAACCGTTTAAGTCAACGTTAAAGCATGCGTAATAAAGTCCGTGTTACATCACAGGGTTTTGTGTGGGAGGGTACGGATATGGGTATCCACAACAATATATTTATTTTATCACTTAATTTATAAAAATTAATTACTCTTTTATTTATTCATAAAAGAGTTGTCATGATATGAAATCTATATATTTTAGGGATATTTCCCATGGTACCCTTGAACTTTGGCAGATTACACATGGTACCCCATGTGTGAAGTTTGTTCACATGGTACCCCTAAACTTTGTGAATATGTGCCCAATATGCCCATTTTGTGACGGAAAACTTGACGACGTTAAGTTTATGGAAGAAGACGCCAATTATGAGTTTAGGGTACATTTAGACGCACATTATTCCTCAATTAAATGCTATTATTTGTACTCTAATCAACAAAATTCACACTAATTAATCAACTCATAATAGCATTTAATTGAGGAATAATGTGGGTTTAAATTGTACCCTAAACTCATAATTGATGTCTTTTTCCTTAAACTTAACGTCGTTAAGTTTTCCGTCACAAAATGGGCATATTGGGTACATATTCACAAAGTTTAGGGGTACCATGTGAACAAACTTCACACATGGGGTACCATGTGTAATCTGCCAAAGTTCGAGGGTACCATGGGAAATATCCCTATATTTTATTATAATAATGATCGTAAACTATATTTTCAAGTTAATAATCTCATTTATTCTCGTCAAACGGGTTAAATTTGAGTTCAAGTTATACATTTTAGGTAGGATAATATGACTTATTACGGGTCCAAAATAAGATTGCAATATAGTTGAAAATATTTTTATTATGCCTTTTCACCATATTAGCTTTTTATTTTAAAAAAGTTTTTTTTTGTTTTTTTGTTTTTTTGTTTTTTTGTTTTTGTTTTTTTTTTTGCAATATTAAACCTGTTTTAAATTATAAGTATGTATCCCCTTTTATTTGTTTTTTGACTTCTTTAATAATGTGCTAAGTATTTGTAGTAAATTGGAAAAAACAAATAAAAGAAAGGGAGTATTATTTTTGTTGGGCCCAAATTCATGACCCAGTTTGGCCCAGAAGCACCAAGACAAAAGTCATTTCGGGACCCTGGGCGGGACCCTGGGCGGGGCCAGACAGCTGAGACCACAGGAAGCCAGGACCCTCAAGAGCCTCACCAACGGAACTATACAAGATCAAAACGGATAATTAAGGCAGGTGCGAGAATGGGGGAGGCGTTACATAGAAGGAGCGAATCAAGGCAAATGAATAGGGGAGAATAACGGCTAGGAGAAGGGAGGAAAATCAGGAGGACTACAACTATAAAAGAAAAGCTAGGGTTCAAGGGGAGGGCATTCAATATTCTACCATTATCCTACAGCAAACTAAGCACTCCATTGACATTTCACAGCAAACACTTTACACTTTCTGCATGCTTTGTACTAAATAACGTGCCCTCGCGCCTAACGCTTGTAATCCTCCTTTGAATAGTGGATAGTTGGTGGGACAAGAGCCTCCCCCCGCGGTCGTTTCCCACATCGGGTTTTCCGCGTAACCAAAAAACTCTCGTGTCTCGTTTGTTACCTTTGTTGCGTTTCTTTTCGTTTCCATTCGCAATTCATAATTTGGCATACATTTAGGTCGCTTTAACCCCAATCACATTAAATCGATACTTGGTAAATTTTTTGCCGAAACATTTGGCGCCGTCTGTGGGGAATTGCGATCAACTTTGTAGCCAAATTCATCTCCTCATCCAGCAATCATGTCAAGCAACGCCAGTCAAGGGTCGAGCAGCGCACCGGTGGTGTCTGGCAGACGCCAAAGAATCTGGCCTCGGTCCTCACCACCCTGGCTCCCACGATCAGTGGTAGTGCTCGCTACCACGCCTCGCCGCCACCAGACGCACCGCAGGGTCCCAAGATCACCTCTCTCGCCAGGGGATCACCGCCCGCCAAAGACAGAGGATTCGGAATGCCCCCAGGATGGCTGCCAGAGTCCACAGGAGGTTCCTGTGGACGCCAAAGACACGCCAGGATGCGCTACATACCCAAATGAGGAGCATGGAGTCGCTGTCCAGGGATATGGATCAAGTACGCAGAGGAGGCGAGGAAACCGCTAGAAGGTTGCAGGCTTTGGAGTCCAAGGTACAGCAGGGAAGAATGGATCAAGATCTCGGAACCGGGCACGGAAGGCGAGGTGTCCCAGCAGGAGGATTCCTCAGGAACTGGTGACTCAGCTTGATCTCGGAGGAGTCACCCCGACATCCTCGGCATTCCAGGACCTTGGGGCCATTGCCATCGACACCTCCCTGAGCCTCAGCAGCCAGCAGCCAAGTCCAGGTAACTTCGTGTCCAAAGAACTTGTACTAACTAACATCCCCTTCGACAGAACTTGAGCAAAACTTGACTGAGTAGCTACGGATCACCAGGATCGCAGCGCCATTGTTCGCGGACCCAGTACACCACGATGCTGGGGCCCTGGCAGGAATAGGGTTCAACCGCGCCGTAGAGCAGTAAGCGGCGGTGAGCCGAGGAGCATGATCACCAAGATCCCTGGTGCCCAGTCACCGGAGAGGCAAAGAAGGACGATACGCCGACCACCTTTGTGGACGGCATTTCACACACTCAAGTCCCAAAGGGTTTCAGTCCTCCTACTATGACGCTGTACGATGGGACCTCAGATCCTCAGGACCACGTGAACCAGTACAAGCAGAAAATGATGGTGGTCACCGCCACGGGGGCCCTGAAGGAGGCCTGCATGTGCAAGGGGTTTGGTTCCACACTCACAGGAGCAGCCCTAGAATGGTTTGTCAGCCTCCCAAACCGGTCTATCACCTCGTTCGCTGGGCTGGTCAACGCCTTTGGACAGCCGATTCGCCCGATGGCAGAAGCTTTGAGAAGCAAACCGGCGACTGCATCTGCGCGTAAATCCGGAGAAACAACAAGGGAATTCCTCAACCGCTTTAATAGAGAAAAGGTCTCCATCCCGCGCTGTGATGTCGCAACCGCCATAGAAGCCTTTCGCCAGGGTCTCAGGGAAGACTCAGACCTCTACAGGGACCTGACGAAGTATCCATGCTCAACGTTCGAAGATGCTCAGGCAAAAGCACTGGCGGCCATCAGGCTCGAGGAAGATGCAGCAACCAGGAAGAGGACCCATAGCAGCCCTCCCAGGAAGATCACTAGCGACCGCAGGAACGAGAGATCCAGGCCATACCAAAAGCCCACAGTCAACAAGGTTTCAGGAACCATGGACTGGAGGAACCGCCAGGATCTCCCGCCAAAGGTAAGCGAGTACAAATTTACTACTGGTATTGATGGGGTGCTCAAACACTTGCAGGATCTTGGAGATAGAGTCAGATGGCCGCGAAGGAGCCCAATAGCGGGGACACGGCGGGAAAGACCACGGCGGGAGGTGTGAATTCCACGACGACATCGGCCACAACACCGAGGGCTGCGTAGCTCTGAGGAGGGAGCTGAAGTACCTCCAGGACAGGGGGCACCTTGACCCCATCACGCCAAGGTCCAGACGGCAAGGTGGGATCCGCAGATCAGGTCCTCGCCGCCGCCGTTGTATACAAAAATCGTGAACGTAATAACAGGAGGGTCAGAGCTGTGTGGACTGTCCTACTCAGCAGCTAAGAGACGGGCCAGGAGTAGCAAGGGGGAAAGGCCGGCATCCTCAGCCAGGGTGGCCCACCACAACCTACCGACCGTTACGTTCGACGAACAGGACGCAGAGGGCACCCCTGGGGGGCACCACGACGCACTAATCATCACCTTGTCCATAGGCAACTGCTTGGTAAAGAGGATCCTGGTGGATACCGGAAGCTCAGTCAACTTGCTCATGTTGCACTCGCTGAAGGACATGGGCTTCAGTGAGAAAGATCTGGTGAAGAAGCAGGTCCCTTTGGTCGGCTTCAGCGGGGAAACAGCACATTCCCTAGGAGAGATCACAATCCCAACCTTTGCAGGGGGCATCAACAAACAGGTAAAGTATTTGGTTATTGATTGTCAGTCGTCTTACAATGTAATTCTTGGCAGGCCTTGGATCCACGAGATGAGGGCGGTGCCCTCAACGTACCATCAATGCGTCAAATTCCCAACACCCTGGGGAGTGCAAGAAATTCGTGGAGATCAGGAGGCTGCGAAGGATTGCTACAAGGATGCTCTGAAACCAACTGTGGTGCCCCCTGAAGCATAGCAATTACAGAAAAAGCGCGCTGAGGAGATGTACCAGGAGCCAGAGCAGCCGGATCTGGACCAGGTGAACCTTGACGCGCAGCACCCAGAACGCACAGTCCTGATAGGGTCAGATTGCACAGGTGACATCCGAACTAAACTTGTCAATTTGCTTAAAACTAATATGGATTGCTTCGCTTGGTCCCATGATGACATGGTAGGGATAGACCCGAGTGTCATAACGCACCAGCTCAACGTGGATCCCGGCTACACCCCGGTCCAGCAAAGAAGGCGCAAGTATGCTCCAGAGCGCCACCAGATAATCAATCAGGAGGTGGAAAACCTGCTGAATGCCGGGAAAATCAGGGAAGTAAACTATCCAGAGTGGCTCTCAAACGTGGTGGTGGTGCCAAAGAAGAATGGAAAATGGAGGGTGTGCATAGACTTCACGGACTTGAACAAAGCTTGCCCCAAGGATCCATTCCCTTTGCCCCACATAGACGCGATGGTAGATGCGACAGCTGGTCACGAGATGCTAACGTTCCTGGACGCCTGGAGTGGGTACAACCAAATCAGGATGCACCCAAAGGATCAAGAAAAGACGGCCTTCAGGACTGAGAGAGGTATATATTGCTATAATGTTATGCCCTTTGGTTTGAAAAACGCAGGGTCCACCTATCAAAGGCTGGTGAACATGATGTTCAAGGACTTAATTGGAAAAACAATGGAAGTATACATAGACGACATGGTGGTCAAGTCCCTGAAAGCAGAACAGCACGCTGAGGACCTGGCAGAGACCTTTGGGACCCTGAGGAAGTACCAGATGAAGCTCAACCCCCAGAAATGCACCTTCGGAGTCTCCTCAGGGAAATTCCTAGGATACATAGTGACGCAAAGGGGAATAGAAGCCAGTGTGGAACAAATTAGGGCCTTGCTCCAGCTGGAGTCTCCAAAGCAGCCAAAGGACGTACAGAAGCTAACGGGAAGGGTGGCAGCTCTCAGCAGGTTCATATCTCGTTCCTCAGAAAGGTGCAAGCTGTTCTATGACCTGCTGAGGAAGAGCCAAAGATTTGAGTGGACCCCAGACCACGAGGCAGCCTTCCAGGAGCTAAAAAAGTACCTAGCAGCACCACCGCTCCTCGCAAAGCCAGGACCTGAGGAGCCACTGTACTTGTACCTGTCTGTAACAGAGGTGGCCGTGAGTGCCGTGCTGGTCAGGGAGCATGAAGGGGCCCAGCAGCCGATTTACTACGTGAGCAAGTCTCTGCTGCCAGCAGAGACCAGGTACACTGAACTCGAAAAACTTGTCCTTGCGTTAGTTACAGCCTCCTATAAGTTGCGTCCTTACTTTGAATCCCATATTATTACTGTGGTCACTAATTTTCCCATCAAGAGTGTCTTGCGAAAGCCTGAACTTTCAGGAAGAATGGTGAAGTGGTCAGTGCACCTGAGTGGGTATGACCTAAAGTACGAGCCCAGGAAAGCTATAAAGTCACAGGCCCTTGCAGATTTCATTTCCGAGTTCAGCCCTGCTCAGCAACCCGGAGTGCAGGAGGAGGCCCTGAGCTTGGAATCTGCAGGACGAACAGGATCCTGGAAACTGCATGTAGATGGAGCGTCCAACATGAGAGGTACAGGAGTTGGTTTGGTGCTACAATCCCCGAAGGGAGACTTGATTGTGCAGGCGGTACGATGTGAGTTTCGAGCAACGAACAATGAAGCGGAATACGAGGCCTTGATACTAGGGCTGAAATTGGCGAAAGACATGAAAATCAAAAACTTGGAAGTGTTCAGCGATTCCCAACTCATCGTGAACCACATGAATGACACGTATGTGGCGAGGGATTCAAAAATGGTAGCATACCTCAAGGTCGCAAAAGAATTGGAAGCAGAGTTCGACAGCATCCAGATAACTCAAGTACCCAGGGACCAGAATGTGGAAGCTGACGCCCTAGCTTCGCTGGGGGCAACTTTCAAACCAGATGCGATATCCAACGTGCCAATAGTGCACATTTTGAGCCCCGCGGTTGGAATTGAGCTGTCCCTCCCTGAGGAGGGGAAGGATTCTTACGCAGACCAGTGCTGGACGTGGCTCAAGGAGGCAGGTGGAATTCACAGTGCAGAGGTGCCGCAGCTTGGACCAGATTGGAGGAAACCGTATATGGATTGGTTGCAGGAGGATAAACTACCAGAAGACAGGGGCGAGGCCAGGAGCCTCAGAATGAAAGCATCAAGGTTTGTCCTCATTGATGGGGTCCTCTTCAGGAAGTCACTTGCAGGTCCCTACTTACGGTGCCTGGGAGAACAGGAGGCTACGGCTGTATTGTATGAAATCCACAAAGGGCGATCGCGAAATCATACAGGGGCGTGAGCCTAGCCAAAGAAAGCGTTGCGTCAGGGCTATTATTGGCCCACTATGAGAAAGGATGCCGTGGAATACACCAAGAAATGTGATGCCTGCCAGCGTCATGCGCCGGTGAAGCACCAGCCTGGGGAGCCTCTCCACCCTATCATCTCCCCCTGGCCTTTCATGAAGTGGGGGATGGATATTGTCGGACCGCTGCCCAGGGCTCCAGGAAACAGGCTGTACATGCTAGCAATGACGGATTATTTTTCCAAGTGGATCGAAGCTGAGGCGTATGCACAGGTGACTGAGCAGCAGGTAATTTCGTTCATTAAGCGCAACATTATTTGCAGGTTTGGAATTCCTTCGGAGATAATATGCGACAACGGGACCCAGTTTATATCCGGGAAAACACAACGCTTCTGCGGCATATACAACATTACCCTGAGGAAGTCGGACCCAGGTACCCTCAATCGATGGGCAAGCGTAATCCAAAGAACAAGATAGTGATGGACAACCTCGAAGAAGGCTGGAGGAGATTGGGGGCAAGTGGTGATGAGCTCCCTTTGGTCGCGTGGCGACAGGACTACTCCTAAGGTGGCCACGGGCCAGACACCGTTCAGCCTGGTGTTTGGCGCTGAGGCCGTAATCCCGTCAGAGGTCAGGGTCCCCACGCTAAGATACGGGTGCCAAACGGAAGAGGGAAACCAGACAGCTATGACCAGCGCCCTGGACACGGTGGATGAACTCAGGGAAAGCGCTAGGATCAGATTAGCGTCCTACCAGCAAGCGGTTGCCAAAAGCTATAGCAGGAGGGTGCGAATCAGGACCCTGCAGGTGGGGGATCTGGTCCTCAGGAAGGTTTTCCAGAACACCAAGAACCAGCGAGCAGGGAAGTTCGCCTCACCGGGAAGGCCGCAGGTCGAGAGCGTTGTAGGAAGAGGAGCTTACAGGCTAATGACCATGGAAGGAGAAATCATCCACAACCCATGGAACATCCTTCATCTCAAAAAATACTACATTTAAGGGGCGCTCAGGGCCCCAGGGACTTCGAGGCTCCCAGCAACGTTAAAAGGGCGCTCAGGGCCCCAGGGGACTTGAGGCTCCCAAAGATCGCCACCCAGGTTCCTTTTGCCCCACCTGATTTTCGAAAGCCTGCCTTTAAAAGCAGTTGTTTATTTGTAAACCCGTTTCAAACTATTGTAAGCACATGCAGTTTATGAGACAATTTCTTTGAAGAGTTATTTAACAATTTCCTTTGTCACTCCAAAAAAGTACTTTGCGAATCTTCTAAAACTATTTCTATCTTTGAAATGTTAGGGCAAAAGTGAGGCCTGCTTGGCCCCTACACTTATCCTCCTTAGAGAGGACTCCGTGCGCGTGGCGATAAGGGATAAACATGACCCCACTTGGACATCTCAGATTCCAGAACCACCAAAGTCACCACTACAAGGCTCGGCATCGGGGATAAACATGACCCCACTTGGACAATAAGACTCCAGGCCGGCGCTAAGTCGACTCTAAAAGCATGCATACGAACGAACGCGCGCGCTACAAACGAACGTAAGTGAAAACATGGTTGGCCACCATGGTTCTCGATCAACATAACTCAAGGTCCCTTGCGTCAAAGGACCCTGAGCACATGTGTCTAGCAAAATATTGTTTAATTACAAGCGTCCATGATAGGCACGCTACCCCAAAATAACAGTTTCAAAATAAAGTCTTAAACTAAACAGATTAATCACATGGTTGCAGGGATCTATTCTTGTTCCTCAGGCACAACAGCTGAAGCATCCAGAGTAGGAACTTCCTCAGCAGTGGCGCCAGCGCCCTCATCCTCAGCAGCGGTCCCAGTAGGCCCCTCAGCGGCGGTGTCCCCGGCGGAAGAAGACTTCCACCCCGGCCACCAACCACTCCTCAAAGACGTTCACCTTCCTCTTGGCGGGGACGGCGGTCTGGCGAGCTCTCCGTCGTCAGAGTCCTCAAAGCCCACCAGGACACTGAGGTCAGGAGGCTGGGAGAACGCAGCATGAAAGTCAGCTTCCTCCTGCTCCAGGTCAAAGGAAGAAGCGCCCTCAGCCTGAATCGCCTTAAGGCACTTAATCTTTGCGTCCCAAGCAGCGTAAACGGCCACCTTCGCAAGGGTCTTCTTTAACTGGTGCTCAGAAGCCTCAAGCTCGGAAATTTTGCCGTCCAGCTTCCAGATATCTCGCCAAGAACCCGCGACTTATTCGCCTCGAGTCACGCCGAAGCCTCATCTCTCTCCCGCTCAGCGACAACCTTCGACTTATTTGCTTCCTGGAGAGCTGCCAATGCCTCGTCCCTTTCCTTGGTCAGCGTGGACACTTCAGCCTTTAGCTTATCTGAGCGGAAAAGCGCGTTGGCACTCGAAGCTTGAAGAGACTCGAACCTATGGCGGAAATGCAGCGCCGACTGGAGGGTCTGTAAACAAGCTCGTGTTACAAAAAAAAAAAAAAAGAAGAAAAAAAAAAACGAGGAGTAAAGTAGGGATCGTACGTCAAAGGCAGACTCGCAAAGACCCCTGCCAACAGAGGTAGCTCCTTCGCCTTCCAAGACCTTCTTAGGGCCAGGAAGAAGGAACGAGTTTAGAGCGGGCCACAGCGGAACCGAAGAGTCAAAACCAAACCCAGGGGGAAGGTTAATGGAAGGACCCTCCTCAGGAATCTCAATTGGGGCTTTGAAGGATCCAGGCGGGCGCAGCTCGGGGCCAGGAGCAGTCTTGTAGCAGAAAGCGGAAGGGGGCCTGGGGCTCTTGGCCTCTTTCTTCAGGGGCGGTGTCTTGGAGCTAGAGGAAGGCTGCTTTCTTTTCTTTGCTCGCATCAGAGAGTCCAGCACATCGGGGGCAGCAGATCCTGGGGACAGAACGAGGTCAGGAACAACCAAGCCACGACGAAAATAGCAAAGGAGGTCGGGGACTTACCAGATGCCATGTTAGGGTTAGGAGCCGGAGCTGAAGGAACGGCGGAAAGAAGTTCAGGAAAGTCAAAGCGGCGAGGATCACCATGAGTTCTTCAGGGCCTCGCTGGAAGGAGGGGACGCCGTAGGATTCTTGAGCCCTGCGGGGGAAGACGGTTAAAGAGGGTAAGCAAAAGGGAAAACACCACAAGCACGGCGGAAAACGGCCAGGTACCTTTGGTTTCACCCCACTTTTCTAACAGGTACTCTGGGCGGGGATTCATGGAGTCGACCGGGAAGACGGCGGCGGAACCAACCGTCGTCACTCGCCTTACTGGTATCAATGAAGGCGTTGGGCCCATCCAACGCCCTCATCGTCACGTGGCCGTAACCGAGGGGTCTACAAGAGTATAAGCCCGCTAAATCCGCTAACCCAACCTGGACGCCAACGCGCTCGCTCACCACGCATACGGAGTACAAGACCCTCCAGGCTTGGGCAGCGATTTGACCAGGCGCAAGGGAAAACCATAAGAGGAAAGCTTGGATGAGGGGAGGAAAAGGAAACTTCATCCCCATGGTGAAGGGGTACTCGTAGAGGGAGATCCATCCAGGACGGACCGCGTCGGCGCGCTCGCCGGAGCGAGGCGTGAAGGACCACGCCTCACCTGCACCCGCCAAAGAATCAAGGCAGGAAGCTCGTCCTCCGAAATTTCGGAGTCGCAGGAGTGCTTGTCGTCCAAAATACCCGCAGAGGGGAAGGCGACAAGTGGAACTGGACGTGTTTGAGAACGGGTAGACATGGGGAGACGAAAGAAAATAGGCAAAAGTAAGTGGAGATGGGAGGTTACCTGGGAAGCGAAAGGCAAGGAAGAGGGGGCGATTTGAAGGAAGAGGGAGTTGAGAGGAGGCGGGGAGAGTGAAAAAAAAGATTGGAAGGTGGGGAGTGAGGGGATATTTATAAGGAAAGATGAATGAAGGAAGTTGGAAAGTGGGAACAATTAATGTGACAAGACCCTTCAAGTCACGTCGTCACATGGAGGGAAAATTCCCGCCCAAAATACATGCTGGTTGGGCGGAAATTTTGGGGGCAAATGTTGGGCCCAAATTCCGCAGCCCAGATTTGGCCTGAAGCGGCCAAGAAGAAAAGTCACCAGACCTGGACAGGACCCTGGACAGGGCCCAGGACAGGACCCTGGGAAGCCAGGACCCTCAAGAGCCTCACCAACGGAACTATACAAGATCAAAACGGATAATTAAGGCAGGTGCGAGAATGGGGGAGGCGTTACATAGAAGGAGCGAATCAAGGCAAATGAATAGGGGAGAATAACGGCTAGGAGAAGGGAGGAAAATCAGGAGGACTACAACTATAAAAGAAAAGCTAGGGTTCAAGGGGAGGGCATTCAATATTCTACCATTATCCTACAGCAAACTAAGCACTCCATTGACATTTCACAGCAAACACTTTACACTTTCTGCATGCTTTGTACTAAATAACGTGCCCTCGCGCCTAACGCTTGTAATCCTCCTTTGAATAGTGGATAGTTGGTGGGACAAGAGCCTCCCCCCGCGGTCGTTTCCCACATCGGGTTTTCCGCGTAACCAAAAAACTCTCGTGTCTCGTTTGTTACCTTTGTTGCGTTTCCATTCGCAATTCATAATTTGGCATACATTTAGGTCGCTTTAACCCCAATCACATTAAATCGATACTTGGTAAATTTTTTGCCGAAACAATTTTACACTTATATTTATTGTAGTTATAATTACAATTCGATTGAAAAATTATTTGACAAAACCCACATTTTCATATTCATTTTGTAAATTAAGCTTATACACACTACGATTCAGTAATTTATTTACTTTTATATTTTAAAAATGCACATAAAGATATCATTTTCTTCATTAAAAAAAATTATTTTTTGATACTTTAGAGTTGATTAGACTGAGTGAAAATAGTCAGAACAATGTAATTTTGCTTGAATATGAAAATTTTAGGTCAAATATGAATGTGAAAAATTGGTCATCTCTAAATGAAAAGAGAATAAATATTTAGCTAAAGATAGTACTCCGTACTAAAGTTTTATATAGCTTTCCACAATCATTTTATAAATTTAAATAACTCAATTAATAGCAATTTAAGTTTGATCAATCGAGTTAAATAATTAAGTTGTACATCCATGTTGAATAGAAATGCAAGAGTATGCCAATAAATAGGTGGACTACTTACATGGTCATTTATTATACTCTGTATGTTTAAATTTTATATTTTACAGGTGAGTTTTATATTGATAAAATAATGCACAAACGAATCTGATCTTAATATAGTAATGTACATGTGTATTTTATATTACTCAAGTACGGAGTAATAAATAAGTCAGTTGCTAATTACCTGATTAGATAATACGGGTAGTATTCTTTTTGCAAGTCTACATTTGTTTTGGACATTATGTCATTATAAAAGGAGTAATTACATAGAGTAGTTCTACTTATATGATAATATTAACTAATTCAAATATTTTTTTTTTTTTTAATTTGTGTTTCTTAATTAAAAGTATTTTGGGTCAATTAATTATGGGGAAATGGGAAGCTAACGGTGTTAGGATTCTAGGTCCTTAACTATAAAGGTTTATACTTGAGGTCCGTAACTGAAAACTAATTGATAGTTGAGGTCCTTTTCTTTGGGTTAACTCCTTTTTTTAGGGCAGCCACAATTTCAATGGTGCAATGTACTAAGTGACGGGGTTTATCAAATTTTGGACTATTTTGCCCTTCAAAATTAATTGGCCGAAAAAAAATAAAAAATAATTTGTTAATATATTATGTGATATAATTAAATATTTTTTTGCTAATAGATTCTAAATAATACTCCCTCCAACCCAAAATAAGTGTCCCCTTTTGTCTAAACCTTCGATTTAAGAAATGTAAAAAAGTTCACTCTCGTCCCTTAATCTTCACAATATTTTATTATAATTCCAATTTTACCCTTATACTAATATTGGTGAGAGAGCTTAGTAGAAGAATACCCCTATACTAATATTTTCATTGAGAGAAATTAGCAACACACATTCACACAATAAGAATGACATTAAATAAGGGTAATTTAGTAATTTTCCAAGGGGATACTTATTTTGGGATTTTTGAAAAACCAAATGGGGACATTTATTTTGGGATGGTGGGAGTAGTAATTTAGTATATTTAATTTGAATAGGATATTAAGATTTACTATAATTTTGTTGTAGAACCCAGGAAATCACTCGTTAATGGAGGATTTTGAGCTTTCTACACTTATCAATGGAGTTTAGAGAGAGAGAGAATTAGAGAGGGAAAACATTGATTTGTTTTATTAAAAATGATGAATGAATATTTACAACACCTTTTGTGTGTATTTATACTATTGACACCACATCTAACAACTTTTATAACCACTTTCTTACACCTACAACATCCCTTCCCCCTTATAAACTGACTTGCCCTCAAGTCTGAATCAAAAATGCAGGAAATTTAGTCTCAAAAACGTCAGCAAACTCCCATGATGCTTCACTTGCAGGAAACCCATTCCATTGAACCAAATATTGCACCCTAGCCTTGTTCTGAGATTTGACCACCCTCTTCTCCAATATAGCTTGAGGCTCAATGACAGCAGTTGCATCTTTACCCCTAAACCACACAGGAATAACAGGTTCATCAGGGAGGACACCCCTAAATGCTTTTAACTGAGAGACATGAAATACATTGTGGACTTGTGCATCTTCAGGTAGCTTAAGCGTGTATGCTACTTTCCCCACCTTCTCCAAAATTTGAAAAGGTCCAAACCATTTAGCTGCAAGTTTCTGATTGCATCTTTGGCTCACAGTTTTCTGCCTGTAAGGTTGGAGTTTCAACCATACCCAATCTCCAACAGCAAACTCCCTGTCAGTCCTATGCCTATCAGCAAACTGCTTCATCCGATGTTGTGCTCTCCTCAGTTGATGCTTAAGCTCATTGACCATAGCATCCCTTCTTGTGGAACCCGGGGATCGAAAGACGAGGGACCCAACTCGGCGTCTTGCTTAAGGGCGCATTAAAGTTAAAAAAGATTAAGTTAGAAAAACCTTTAAGAACTGTTTTGGAGTCGCCACCTAATTATCGCGGAAATTAGGAACCTGCTACCATGTTCTAAGCTAAAAACATGTCTTAGATTTTGGAGCATGCCGAAACCCCTAGATCTAAGGCTTGTGAAACCAGATTGGATTCGGGGTGAGGGTACTTTAGAAAAAGAGTTAATTCAATTAACGATTTATGAAAACCTTTTAGAAAAGCCTATGTAAAAATAGCCTCCACTGACCTAGAACAATCCATGTAAGATGATAATTTAGCTAATGTTATCACTACGTACAAGTGCGATAAGTTTGTAAAAGAATGCAGATGCAGATGCAAAAAGATTGATTAAAACCCTCAGTTTAGCATGTTTAACTTGTTAACGAAAACGGTTCAGTTAAAGGTCGAATTCATTGTTTAAGTTGATTTTAATGCAAAATAAGAAGGTGCAAGATGCATGCAAATAAAATAAAGTTCAATTGTCCATTGGTTTATTTTATAAGGGTCGGTTGCTTATGCGACTTTGGCGTGTCATCGGATATGGAGTGTACCCGAAGTAAATAGAACACTTGGAGTGCAAGCTACTGGGTGCCAAAGCGGGCGCTAAAGTGGAGTCCCCTTTGTTTGTTCATAGGAAATAAGAAAAAGCTTTGATCCAAGGGGGTCGGTACCTACCTTGTCCCGACGCTTCAGATCCGGGCGAGCTTCGCTTCTTTAACTTAAAAGGAGGATGAATTCAACACGGGATGGTGTATTGAACTCAAGGATTTGAGTGCTTGAGGCTTTGAGGGAGTTTTGTAGTGTGTTTGCTGTGAAAGATGGTTGTGAATTGTGTTTTTCGAGGTCAGGTATAGGGGTGTATATATACTAAAAACCTCGGAGAAATTAGGAAATCCGGGGATAAAAACAAGCCAGGAAACCGCATAGCCTTATCACGGTTGCCAGCAAACCGCATAGGCTTATGCGGTTGCCACCCCAAACCGCATAAGACTATGCGGTTTGAAGGCGTGGTTTTCTGCGTAGTTTCCTAGTTCCGGTTTGATTATATCTCGAAAAGATTTAGTATAATCCTTACTTGCACGTCAAGGGAAAGGCTAGGATATTTCTGAGATATTTTGATGTTCAGGGCTTTGGAGTGCGGGCCAAAGGCTGGGTTTGAGCTCGGTTTCGGGCCCAAGACCCGGAAAAATGAATAAGGTGTATTTGCATAGATTTTGTGAAATAAGGTAAGACGTGAGGTCGTATTTTGTGTAAGAGGGGGCTAAAAGGAAGATCTAGCCGCCGGGCCTAAATTTAGGGATTTAGGAATGCTGAATTAGACCTTGTTAATGTAAAAGGGCTAATTGTAGTGCAAATGCGAAGCTCATGCCAAATGAAGCAGGACAAGGACCTAGCTAGACTCCAAATGGACAAAATGAACGTTTATTTAAAGCGATGTAAAGCGACCTAAATTATTTTAACATTTAAAAAGACTCAAAATGATCGAATTCTACATTAGTTAGAACCGTTTAAGTCGACGTTAAAGCATGCGTAATAAAAGTCCGTGATACATCACAGGGTTTTGTGTGGGAGGGTACGGATATGGGTATCCACAGAGCCCCCAGTTTGACTGAGCTCGGACTAGAGCGCTAGTCAAACTCCACGACCATATCCGGACCATTACAGTCTCGTCTGATCAGCGGGCGAAGCATGTGTCCATGGGTGAGACGAGGACTTCGAAACGGGCTAAACGGGGAGGGGCGTACATGTTTTAAGGACGTGACGGTCCATGCATGCTATAAGTATTCGCCGCCTGTGAGTGTCTTCGTCGTGCTTGTTGTACTGTCGTTGCTGGTGCCTTTGTATATGCGTGGTATCGTCGGATGCTTGGTGTTGCTGCTTGTAATGTCTTCGTATTACATGTGTTGAAATGTAAAAAGGGGCTAAAGTGCAGGGGTGCATGTGCTTGTAAGATGTTTGGGTATGCGTGAGGTGTATAATTGAGTAGGGGTGTTTATGTAGGTGTAGGTGTAGGTGTTGGTCTCGTGAAAGAGCGTCCGCGTAATACTTGTGCTTGAACTCGCCGAGGAGCGTCTATGTAGAGTGAAATGCTTGGAGTTAGGTGCTTTTTGAGAGTGCTTGTGCTTGGGCTCGCCGAGGAGTGTCTATGTAGTCGTAATTGCATGTGATTGCCTTCCGTCGAGGAGAAAATGATGTAATGCTCGTGAAGAGCGTTAGGTATACTTACATGCCGTACATTAAATGCTTAATATACGCGTATGGCGGACTGTAGGTGACGCCTTAACCCAAGCACGGGACGTACTTGGAATTGCATTTGAGCTAGGATGAGTTAGGAAACCAAAAGTAGGTCCAAAACGGGAAAAACCCGAGAAAAACCAAAGGCTGAAACCGCATAAGCTTATGCGGTTCATGGGGCAAACCGCATAAGCTTATGCGGTTCATGGGGCAAACCGCATAAGCCTATGCGGTTTCCCCTACGGGCTGTAGGGGCTGTATAAAGGCTCGTGTATACCGTGACTTTGCCTCATTCACCATTTTCGGTTTTCATACTCTAAAAACACCATTTTTCGATTTCTCAACCGATTTTGCTCATTTTTCTTGCGTTGCCTTGCTATGGAACCAGGTAATGCTCCATTTTAACTTGCTTTTACGTTATTTGTCGTTGTAATTAACTAGTTTTGCCTTGAAATGTTGAAAAGACGGGTTTTGAATGAAAACCCGATTTTTGCTTGAAATTTGCCGTTTGAATGTTTGAAATTGACGTCATTGTGTTGCATTATGCTATGTGAACGTGTATGTGCGAATTAATTGTGATTTGGACCGTCTTTGTGTGAAAAACGTGTAACCTAGGGTTCGGGCCCGAAAACGAGCCCGGATTTTCCGACCCGGAATTTCAATTAAACTTCGGTGTAGGATGCCCATAGTGTGTATAGCATGCCTATAGCGTTAATTTTGCGAAAATGTCGAGCTAAGTCTTTCAAATCGCCGTCTTAAGCAGTAGTTATACGAGTAATTAAGGCGAATTGGGGGTTTTTGATCGGGGTGACCAAAATGCAATTGCTTGTAATGGTTTGTTGTTGGGGACTATTATGGCGCGTGGAAACCATAAAGTTGTAATTTCGAGGTGTAGAGAACGGTTTTCGGCTTAATTGTGAATTAGGCCTAAAAATGCTCTGTAGGGCGTATGTGTATTGTGTTAAAGGATGTATATGTGTATAAGAAGGGTGTATATGTATTATGTGCGTATTATTTGTGTACTTGTGTATGTGTATGCCAAGTTGTATGCTTGCATGTATTATAGATGTATGTATTGGTTGTGTTGGTTGCAGGAGAGGGTTCTGGTTGTATTACGAGATCAAGATCTCGTAAGAGTACTAGCTCGAGGACTGAGGGAGCCTCTAGCTCGAGTAGTTTGAGGCGTTCGCGTAGTGAGAGGGATGCTGACCCTCGGGACCTGCCCACGAGACGTGGTCAGTCACGAGGTAGGGGTCAGGGCCGTGCGAGGCGTGACCCTGTGCCTGATCCTGAGGATGAGCTTGCTCAGGAGCTGGTGGAAGAACTGGAGGCTGAGATGGATGTTGTTGAGGAGGAGGCTGAGGAGGCCGAGGAGGCTGCGCCTAGGGCGAGTAGCTCTAGGCCGCGAAAGTCACGTGCGAACAGGGCGTTCGCCAAGGGCTGGGATGGCCATGACCTTCTACTTGCTCCGGAGAGACACGTTTCCTATCGGGCGACGATGGGTTGGCGGAAAGGTCCGATGAGGACTTTCTCGGGCGTCTCGTCCGTGATGTATGCTTTCGAGAAGAAGCTCTCGGAGAATGCATGGCTTCGGGTGTTCTTGATGCTTTGGTCCTCTAGTTGAGCCTTTGGAGGGCGATTGCGAGATCGGCCGACGGCGAACGATCTTGTCGGGGCCTTCGCCAGCGGTATTGGGATACCACGACGGCGTTTCACATGCGGCTTTGGCGGTATTACTTTGTCGAGTGCACGCGGTCATGACGGGGCTCGATTCGGGGACCGTGATATGAGCTTTGGGTTTGCGCCGTCCATTGAGGACGAGGTGGTGACTGCCGCGATTGGCGGTGGTTTGGAGGTGGATTACGAGGGTAACCCACCTTATGTGATCAAGACTAGCTTCATCCTGGAGTACCGAGAGGAAGACCGAAGCGAGGCCGTCAGTGGGATCGACGAGCGTAACGCTCGTTGTGGTTGTGGTGGTTCGTTAGCGCCGTGTGCCGGCGATAAAGGTGAGAGGCGGCGGCGTCGGTCTGATGCATCTCGTAGATTGGGATCACGATCGGGACACTGGTAGGTGTCCGCAGATCCTTGGGTTTGTGCATTCGATTCTGCATGGACGCGGTGAGGCCGCGGGTCATGAACGGAGGATCGAGACTGTCCTTAGTCTCGCCTGGGTTTGTGATGGAGGTATGTATTGATTTTGTTTTTGTTTTAGATGCATTGTTATTCGTCTTGGTTTTCTTGTAAAGCGTTTTTGTATGTGCAGTCGTGGATCTTCAGTCACTTTCCTTTTCTGCTGCCTCCGCATGCTGTGACGATTCCGCGGGTATATCCGTGGTCGCGTGCTTGGGCACGCGTCTGGCCGTGCGGCTTTTGACTGGTCGTATGACGAGGTTCGGGTGCTTCTGAACCAGATGCAGTTTGATCAGGTTTGTGTTTGAACCATTTTAAATAGAGTGTACTTAAAATGATTGTATTTATGAGTGTTTGAACCATTTTAAATAGAGTGTACTTAAAATGATTGTGCTCATGAGTGTTTGTCCTTGTTGCAGTTCGTGCCGTTCAGTGGGGGCGATTATCGCGGGCATTCAGGAAGAGCATCGAGCGCTTGATTTACGTGCGAGATACTCAGCGTCTGTACTTGGCGACGCCGTATGGGCCGGTTTGGTACCTTGGAGAGCGTTTGGTCTTTCAGGCAGGGTGGCCAACTCCAGTGGTGCCTAAGGACCCGCCGAGGGTCCTGTTTGAGCGAGGGGTTTCCGCTCAGGATCGGATGGCGTTGTACGGGGAAGGAGAGTCGGTGAGTCTTCTCTGTCCTGGGGAAGATTTTGGCCAATTTGCTCAGTCTCGGCTTGCTTGTGGGCCGATTGAGGTATGCTTGCTTCTTTCTTTTGAGGGTGCGCAAGGTAATGTTTGCGAAAAATTTCCCTGATGTTTGCATGACTTGTGCTTTTTGTAGTTGTTTGATCCTGAGATGGCGGAGCAGCCTGGCGACTTTCCTACCACCGTTGAGTACGACGAGTCGGGTGTCCGTCGTACCTTCACTTTGCCGACGTACGTGCCGGTGACTACTGACGCGGGCATGGACAGCTGGACGGGCAAGGTGAAGAAGGTATGTATCTTTGTCTTTGTATATGTGAGTGAGCCCCCAGTTTGATCGAGGTATGAGTTATAGTGATGATCAAACTTGTGAGAGTCGTGTGTTTGTGTTATCCCTTCGAGTTTGACTTAATTTGAGTGAAATTAAGGCAAAGTGGGGTTGACTGCGTTTGTAGTTGAAATTTCCCCCCTAAGTTTGACTTAATTTAAGTGAAATTAAGACAAAATGGAGAAAATGCGCTTTGTTTTTGAAATTTCCCCCCTAAGTTTGGCTTAATTTGAATGAAATTAAGGCAAAATGGAGAAAAATGTGAAACGTGTATGTGTTTTGTATTGCAGGTGGCTAAGGAGGCGCATAAGAAGCTATGGCGGATAGCTAACAGGTGGGGGATGGCAGGTGACGAGACTGACTCGGTTGTGTCAGTCGAGTGAGGCAGCTCGGTTCGACGTGAGTTTGACGAGTATCGTCGTCGTCAACCTGAGTGAACTTGTGTAATAAAGATTGTATGAACGTCTAGTTTACATGTCTTTGTAGCTTGAATTTGAACTTGATTGTTGTTGTGAACCTGTTTAGTAAGCTTGTTTGAAAAACAAATGATTCCCGAGTGGGATGCTTTGATGTTGAATTAGCTTGTGAAAATGTTTTTGTAAAAAGTTCATTTTAAATGCGAAATGCGCTTGCATGAATGTCGAAAATGTTATGTGTTGACTCGTGGTATGAATCGTGGTTACTAAAGCGAAGTGTAGTGTTGCATTCGTCGGTATCAACAAAGAATGCCGTAGCCTAAAGTGGATTGTAGTGTTTAGGAAAGACGAAATTAGGAAAGTCGCGAGAAAACCCGCCCCTAGAACCGCATAGCCTTATGCGGTTTAGGGGTCAAACCGCATAAGCTTATGCGGTTTGGGGTTCAAACCGCATAGGGCTATGCGGTTTGGTGGCTTGGCTGGTAACGCTGTGTTTCCATATTTCGTATTATGTTTTCGTATATAAGGAGGGGGGGTGCGTGCCATAATCTTCATTCACAATCACTTCTTTTCTTTTCTTTTAGTACAAGTTTTTGCTCTCATAAATATTTTAGGCATATTTACAAAAGGTTTTTTTTTGTATCCAAGAAAATGGTTGAGCATTTTGATGCTCTTTGGAAGAGGTGGACTTCCTCACTAAGTCCGGCGATGAAGAGGGCGGTGTATGATGATGGTGCGGGTGTTTTCATTGGCTTTCGCCAAATGAAAGTCGATCTAGACTTCCTGGATACGTGTTTAGAGTATTGGGATCCCAGCTTGCACGTGTTTAGGTTTCCCGGGGGAGAGGTGTGTCCTTTGATGGAGGAGTTCGCGGCCATTGCGGGGTGGTCGAAACGGACTACTCCTGTGGTTGTGAGGAGCGAGCTTTGCTATAACGGGATGTTGCGGAATTTCCTCGGAATGACAAATGCTCATGCTGCAGGTTTGTTTGAAGGAGGTAAGGTGAACATGCTTCTTTTGTGTCAACGTTACATGAATAAGGTAGACACCAGTATTTCGGACCGTTCTAGGCGGAGGGCCCTTGCTTTTTGTTTGGTTCATCGTTATGCTTTTGCGGGGCCCATGCCAGATGGGGTGTTCGGGAGCGCGAGGTATGCTCGCGTTGTCGAAGAGATGGAAAGGGGATATGATCCTTCTGCCTTGTTTCTAGCGGAGACCATACTGGGCTTAGGCGGCCAGATTATGCTAATCGTGCGAGCTAAATGCAGGGTTGCGCTAGGATTCTTAACATTTGGCTCATGGAGAGGCTAAGGGTGTATAAAGCTCTTCCCCTTGGTGGTGTCTTCAAGGCTGCGGCGACGACGTCGCGAAAGATGGAATGGGCCGACCCTCGGGAGCGTTCACTCAACTACTTCCGGGGGTTTGTGTAGGAGAGCGCCATTCGTTGATATGTGTCATGGTGGCACATTACAGCGATTACGGCGCCGTCCGTTGCGAATGCAGCTTGTGGGTTGATGTTGTGCGGGTTTGAACGAGGGGTGTGGATTCATCCTCTTCGCTTGAAGAGGCAAATCGGGCTTGCTCAGACCATCCCTGAGCATGATACTCAGGTTGGAGGGGTTGTTATTCTAAACAACCAGATGATCGATGCTTGGATCCGAGGATGGTCGGACCGTGTTACTTGGGCTGTTCCGGAGCATTTAGAGTCTACTCGTGTTACAGACTTCTACACGCGGTGGTATCGTTCCAATGATCCTCAGGAACGGGAGAATCAGAGGAGGAGAGAGAAGAGTGGGCCAAGGCTCTCCTTGGCGTATGAGGTGGTGCGCGAAAGGAGGGACTATGGTGATCTTTGTGCTGTTAGTGTGGATGCTTCTACTCCGAGGCCTGCGCGGGAAAGGCTTGGAGCAAAGGTGACCATTAGGGATCGCCTAGGGTCAAGGATCGAGGAGCCCCCAGTCGAGCAGGACGAGGATCCAATCGAGCCCCCAGGATTTGAGAGGACTGCTCCTGTGATTAGTTCGAAGATTGTGGCGGATCGACCTCTTGAAGATGAAGAGGCTAACCCGAAGCGACAGAAGATGGCTTAGTTTGTCTTGCTTTGTTTAGAAAAAATTTCTTTATTCAAATACATGTTCTAGATTCGAATAAAGGGTTAAGGAGGCTTGTTCCTAACTCATTTCTAAATTGCGAAAAATTCTAAATAAAGTAATAAAATAGAATTAATTTGCTTTTGCCTTGTCTCGTTGCTTTCTTTTGTTTTGCTTTGAAATGTTCTCGACCTTTTTAAGCTTTGAACATTCGTATTTTGTCTTAAAATCCTCGACCTTTTTAAGCTTTGGATTTGTTTGTTTGATTTGTTTGTTCTTAAGCCCTCGACCTTTTTAAGCTTCGGGCTTAGATTATTGTTTTGTGTTGACTGTGCTCTCGACCTGTTTAAGCTTTGAGCGTGTCTTTTGTGAGTGCATCGCCCTTGACCTTTTTAAGCTTTGGGCTTGCGTGCTAGGAAGTTCGGTTGTGCTTTTTGCAAAGCTGCCTACGTATCCGCGTTTTACGGAATCAAACCGGCGTAGTTCGTGTGATTTGGTTGAGCTCTTTGCAAAGCTGCCTACGTATCCACAGTGCGTGGAATCAAACCGAGCGTAGTTCACCCATGCGAGAGTGAGTTTTTTTTTTTTTTTTTTTTTTTTGAAATACATTGCAAATTTGTTTGTGTTTAAGGGTAGTATTTCTTGAGTTGATCAAGATTTGTTGGCAATCGGAAGTCCTGGCCGTCAAGGTCAGTTAACTTCACGGCTCCTCCAGGGAGGATTTCCTTGACCAAGTACGGTCCGGCCCAATTGGGTTTGAATTTTCCTCTTGGGTCGACTGGTAATGGTGCTCGGACTGATTTGAGTACTAGGTCACCCACTTTGATATTTCGTGGCTTGACCCGTTTGTTGTAGGCGCGTTATGGCGAGATTGATGCGTTGATTGTACTTAGTGAATGTAACAGTCTTTTGTCTAAAAGGATGAGTTGTTCGTATCGTTCGCGTGCCCATTCGGCCGGGAATGTCCGCCAGTGAGAATTGAAGGGATTGCATTTCGATTTCTACGGGTTGGGCGGCTTCCATCCGTAGGTTAAGTAAGTGTCATGCCTGTGGGTGTGCGGATTGTGGTGCGATATCCCCATAACGCGAATGGGATTTTGTTGGGCCAGTCGTGGCAGGTGTCGATCATCTTTTTAAGGGTTGATACGACGGTTTTGTTTGCTGCCTCGACCGCGCCGTTAGTTTGTGGTCGATAGGGTGATGATTTATGTCGTTGTATCTTATATTTGAGAAGAAGGGGTTCGACTTCTCCTTAAAAGTGCGTGCCTTGGTCGCTGATAAACTCGTGGGGTATGCCGTAGCGACAAATGATGTTGTTCTGTATGAATTTCGCAACTTCTTTTGTGCCTAGCTTACGGTATGATGCGGCTTCGACCCATTTGGTGAAATAGTCGATGGCCACGAGGATGAAACAGTGTCCTCCTGCTTCTACGGGTTGAACTTTGCCTATGACGTCAATTCCCCAGGTTGAGAATGGCCATGGCGAGGTTAGAATTTGTCTGATGGTGAAGGGGGTATGTGTTGCACATTTGCGAAAATTTGGCAATTATGGCAATGTTTGACATATTTTGCGCAATCGGCTTCCATGGTGGTCCAGTACCATCCTAGCCTTATGATTTGTTTGCACATGGCACGTGCGTTCATGTGTGGTCCGCACTCGCCATCGTGTACTTGGGACATGATTTCGTGTCCTTTTTTGTGGTCGACGCACAAGAGTAGTGTGCCTTGAGGCGTCTTTTTGAGTAGTTTGCCCATTTCCATTACGAATTGTGATGATAATAGGCGTTGGGCTCGCTTGGCTCGTTTGTCAATGTTTGGTGGGTATTCGCCGTTTGTTTTGTAGTTGATGATTGCTTGGTACCAAGGGTCAGTTTGTTCTTCCTCGGTTTCAATGTCACAGATGTGGGCGGGTTCGTTCCGTCTTTCCGCGACAATGGGTAGTGTTTCCATCCCTGGGGGTATGTTGATTAGTGACGCAAGTTTGGATAACGCGTCGGCGAATTGATTTTTTTCGCGAGGGAGGTGTATGAATTCTACGTGAAAGAATTCGTTTATGAGCTCTTGTATTTTGTTTTGGTATAGTGCCAGGTTTTCATTAAGTATCTTCCATGCTCCGGATACTTGGTTGATTATGAGGGAGGAGTCCCCATAGACTCTTATGTTGCGGGCGTTGAGTACAAGCGCTGCTTGGAGACCGTACAAGCATGCTTCGTATTCTGCGGCGTTGTTTGTTACGTCAAAATCCAGTTTGATGGATAAAGGGGTGTGTTCGCCATTCGGGGATATGAGAAGTATTCCTACTCCACATCCTCGATAGTTGGAGGAGCCGTCGAATTTTAACTCCCATTGTTCTTGGTTGATATTGTAAATCCCATCGTCTGGAAGGGATGTCGTGTCGATGATTGGCTCTTCGTTGATTGCGTTTTCGGCTAGGAAATCGGAGACTTCTCGTCCCTTGATTGCTTTGAGGGGTACGTACTTAAGGTCGAATTCGGCTAGGAGCAATGTCCATCTGGCCATTCGTCCGTTAAGCACGGGTTTCTCGGGGTCCATTTTTGAGTAGACCTTCGTTTGGTGTGCTAGCATGTAGTGACGGAGTTTTTTGGATGACCATACCAATGCTAGACAGCTCTTCTCGACGGGTGAATATCGAGTTTCGTAATCGAGAAATTTCTTGCTTATGTAATAGATTGCGTGTTTTTCGCCGTTTATCTCTTGAGCGAGCATGGCGCCCATGGCGGTAGGGGTTGTTGTGAGGTATAAGGATAGTGGTAAATCCTTTTGGGGTGGTCGTAGAACTGGCGGGTTGGTTAGTAATTCTTTGACCTTGTCAAATGCCTTTTGACACTCTTCGTCCCATTCAACGTGGTCGGTTTTCTTGAGTTTCTTGAAAACTGGTTCACATATCATGGTGAGTTTGCTAATGAAGCATGAGATGTATTGGATTTGGCCCAAGAATCTTCGAATTTCGTCGAGGTTCTTCGGGGGTTGCATTTCTAGGATTGCTTTGACTTTCGAGGGGTCGACCTCGATGCCTCTTTGGCTCACTACGTGTCCTAGTAGTTTACCGGGCTTGACTCCAAAAGTACATTTTTGGGGATTGAGGCGCATTTTGTATTGTCGTAAGCGAGTGAAGAACTTGCGGAGGTTAGTGATGTGACCACTCCTCTCCTTTGACTTCACGATCATATCGTCGACGTAGACTTCGACTTCTTTGTGCATCATGTCATGTAAAAGGGTTGTGGCGGTGCGTTGGTATGTAGCACCGGCATTGATTAGGCCGAAAGGCATGACCGTGTAGCAGTATGTGCCCCACGGTGTAATGAAGGCCGTTTTTGCCATGTCTTCGCAGGACATTTTGATTTGATTATAGCCTGCGTAGCCGTCCATGAAGGATAGGAGGGCGTGATCAGCGGTATTGTCGACTAGGACGTCGACATGGGGTAATGGAAAGTCATCTTTGGGACTAGCTTTGTTCCAGTCGCGAAAGTCAACGCATACTCGAATCTTGCCATTCTTTTTCAAGACTGGGACCATGTTTGAGACCCATTCAGGATACTCAATGACTTGGATGAAACCGGCTTGCAGTTGTTTCTCGATTTCTTCCTTAACCATAAGGGACCACTTGGGGCGTAGTCTCCTTAGCTTTTGTTTGATGGGTTTGTAACCGGGTTTAATGGGGATGCGGTGCTCGGCTATGCTTCGTTCGATTCCGGGCATATCTTTGTACGACCAAGCGAATACGTCCTTGAATTCGCTCAGAAGTTGTGTGAATTGGGCGCGCTCGCGTTCATCTAGTGAGGCACCTAATTGTAGTTCTCTTGGCCCTTCGGGGGTTCCCACGTTTATGGTTATGGTTTCCTCGATGATTGGGTCTTGTGTTTTTGGGTGAACAATGTTTGCAATTTATTTGTTTAATGATTCATTTGTTTGTTCATTTTCATCGCATGAGTTAGTGTCTTTTGTATTTTGCGTTTTGTTTGTTGCTTGTTGATTTTTGTTTGTTTGTATTTTGTTGTTTGTTTTAGCTTGAGACGAGGCGTAAGCAAATTTATTCATTTCATTATTTTAAAGAGAATTATTCGACAAATCGGAAAATTGCTTGGAGCTAGCCTCCGTAAAAAGGAAATCTAAACTAAAGCTAGAGTCTAGGATAGATGGGTCGACAGATGACCCGACACTAAGAGCATTAGAAGCTAAAAGAATCTCTTCTTCTTCGTCGTCTTTGTCGCTGCTTGAGCTGCTTGAGTTGCTTGAGTTGTGATGTAGATTGCGTCGTTGCTGGAAGAAAGTGTTGGGACCAAAAACCCAGGCTGGTCCAGAACCCTGGGCCAGGCCTAGGCAGTCTGCAGGATCCACGGCCAGGACGAGCGTCTGAGCTGACACCAGGCAGGGCCAGACAAAACAAAGGTGCAGGCCAGGAGAGGAAAAGTCAGGATGGGCCAAGCCCAACAAAAGAATTAAACATCAAGGAAGAAAGCCCAAGGACTAGGCAGCAACCCTAGAGGGAGTCGTTGGAAGACTTAGTCAAGAAGCTGAACTGAAGCCTGAAAGATAGGGACTGCTGGAGAAGAAAGGGGAAGAAGTTACCTACAAGCATGGAGTTGAACGTTGGAGCCAACTACACTATAAAAGGAGTAGATTTTCAGAAGAGGGGACATCAGATTTTTACACAACTCAAGCACACTATACTCTACAAAACTCTCAAGCTCTCAAACACTTGATAATTATTTTACGCCTTTATTGTATTCTGTACCAGTTGGCCCAGACTCTGTACCTAATATTCCTGAACTAGTGCATAACCTCTCCTGGCTTGGCGCCCGTGGTTTTTCCCTTAACATTTAAGGGTTTTTCCCACATAACATATCGTGTGTCTTGTGCCATTTTTGTTATCTTTTTACACGTTTAAACTCAATTACGTAAATCAACATAAAATACAACCTAAAGGATAGTACTAGTAGACCCATAATCTCTAAATCGAATCGTGTGAGAAAATCACCCCGAACAGATTGGCGCCGTCTGTGGGGATACTAGTTTATTAATCCTACAACATTTTCCCAATCAACGAGATCAACCAACGCGAAAGATATGGAAGGTACAAGTGCAGAAGCCATGCTGAAGCTCCAGGAAGAGTTGCAACAAGCCAAGCAAGTTGCAGAACAGGCCAAGAAAGCTGCAGAGGATGCCAAGGCTGAGGCTGCAAGGCTGAAGGAGGCAGAGACTGTCCTGAAGAAACAGCTGGAGTCCTCAGTCCAGAAAAAAGCCTCAGGATCCAGGATCCCACCAGGTACACCATTCTCTGATGTGATCAAACAACTTGACTTCTCTACTTTCTCTTCTGCAGGGTCAAAAGGTACAAAAGGCGATCCACTCCATGTGGAGGAAGATCAAGAGAACAATGGTGCAGGAGGAAGCGGTGAACCAAAGACACCAGAGGGAGTAAGTGCAGGCCAGGTCATGGAATACATGATGATGGAGATGCAGAAACTCTCAGAGTTGGTACGAAAGGTTCCAGGACTTCCACCACCCATTGAAGAGGCAGCGCCAGGGAGTTATGCCGATTCCCCCTTTGACGACTGCATTGCAATGGTGGAGATGCCAAAGAAGTACTCAGCACCCAACCTAAAGCTCTATGATGGGACAGCAGATCCTCTGGAACATGTAGCACAGTACAGGCAGAGGATGTTCAACGTTCCTATCCCAGCAGAGAAGAGGGAAGCTTGCATGTGCAAAAGCTTTGGTTCAACCTTGACTGGTCCAGCCCTCCAGTGGTACATCAACCTGCCAGTCAAGACCATCAAGTCCTTCGCGGAGCTGATCAACCTTTTCAACATCCAGTTCGCCAGTAGCAGACTGTTGGAGAAGCAGACCAGTGATGCATGCGGGTGATCGAGCGAGAACGAGTCTCTGAGGGACTTCTGCACCGCTCAACAAGGAGAAAGTGTCCATCCCCAGATGTGACATCGGCACGGCCATAGAGGCCTTCAGGCAAGGTTTGGTTAGAGATTCTGATCTTTATGTTGAACTAACTCGCTACCCTTGTTCTACCTTTGAGGATGTGCAGGCTAAGGCTCTGGCCCAGATCAGGGTAGAAGAGGACCAGCAGTTCAGGGCAAGGTATCAGGACCAGGGCAGGGCTGAACGAAAAGTCACCACCCAGAGGCACAGCAGCAACAGGCCTGGTCCATATCAGAGGCCAAACAGGAGGGAGGCAAACGCCGTGGATGAACAGGCTGATGCACCCAGAGTTCCACCTCCAGTTTCAGAGTATTGCTTTTCTGTAGACCTGCCAGGCCTGATCAACAAGCTGGACAAGTTGGGCTCAGCAGTTAGATGGCCAAAAGCAAGTGAGAAGCCTAATCCAAGGCGGGACACGACCAAGTGGTGTGAGTACCATTATGATATTGGACACACCACAGAGGATTGCATAGCCCTCAGAAGGGAGATAGCTCATCTACTAAAGAATGGTCACCTGAAGGATATCCTGCCCAGGAACAGGAGGAACAAAGATGAAAGAGATGAGCCCAGAGATCTTCCACCACCACCGCCAACACATGAGGTAAAATTTATTTACGGTGGTTCGAGATATTTGTGGACTAACATATGCCGCCGCAGCGTGTGGCTCGGAGAACAGCAGCGGCCACCCGGCCGGAGACAAGCGAGTCGGCCAGGAGATTGTGTTTGATGAGTCAGACCTACAAGGAGTGCATGGGCCACACCACGATGGACTGGTGATCAAGATCCAGATTGGAACCTGCATGGTCAGACGGGTCCTAGTAGATGGAGGCAGTTCAGTCAACATCATCATGATGGAGGCGCTGGAAGCTATGGGGCTGAAAGAGTCTGACGTAACGAAGAAGTCCAGCGTCCTGGTAGGATTCAGTGGAGAGACAAAGCACAGCTTGGGAGAGATCACCCTACCAACCTATGTGGAAGGAGTCACCTCTTTCGAGAAGTTCTGCGTCATCGACTGCCTGTCCTCATACAACGTAATCCTAGGGCGACCCTGGATCCACAACCTCAAGGCTGTACCTTCAACGTACCACCAGTGCATAAAGATACCAACAAAGTGGGGGCGGACAGCGGTCGAGGAGAGCAACAAGCGACAGAGTGTTACGGGGCTGACCACGAAACCTCCTAGTCCAGGTAAGTCCCTCGCATAGCAATTAAAGCAGCCTGTCAGGTCTGTTGAGAATCCTGTCCCACGCATGGAGACAGATGAAATTGTTTTGGCTGAAGAAAGACCTCGACAGAAGGAAGGTTCGGGTTCTCGACGCTTCTGAGGTAATCGGACTCGCTTCTAATTGACTTTCTGAGGAAGAAAGAGCATTGTTTTGCCTGGTCCCATTTTGATATGACTGGTATAAGTTCTGATGTTATTACGCACAAGTTAAATATTGACCCAAGTTTTAAGCCTGTGAAACAGAAGCGCAGGAAGTTTGCACCAGAACGTAATGAGATTGTGAACCAGGAGGTACAGAAACTGCTGGACATGGACATGATTAAAGAAGTGATGTACCCAGATTGGTTGGCAAATGTAGTTGTGGTCCAGAAAAAGAATGGCAAGTGGAGAGTATGCGTGGTCTATCCAGACCTGAACAAGGCGTGCCCAAAAGATTCATTCCCACTCCCACACATAGATGCCATGGTGGATGCCACCGCAGATACGAGGTCTTGACATTCATGGATGCATTAGCGGATTCAACCAGATCGGGATGCACCCTCGGACCAGGAGCATCTGGCGTTCATGACCAGCAGAGGAATATATTGCTACAAGGCTATGCCTTTTGGACTAAAGAATGCAGGTGCGACATATCAAAGGCTGGTGAACATGATGTTCAAGGACCAGATTGGAGACACAATGGAGGTCTACATTGATGATATGGTGGTGAAATCAAAGAAAGCTGAGGATCACATCCAGGACCTGGAAAAAGCATTTGAGATTCTGGAAAAGTATAACATGAAGTTAAACCCTACTAAATGCACTTTTGGCGTCACTGCAGGAAAGTTCTTAGGTTATATGGTGACAAAAAGGGGCATAGAGGCTAGTCCAGAGCAGATCTCAGCAATAATCAATTTACAATCTCCCCAGAACTCGAAAGATGTCCGGCCCATTGCAAGAGTAGCGGCCCGTATTCATCTCCAGATCTTCTGAAAGGTGCAAACCATTCTATGATCTTCTGAGAAAGAACAAGCAGTTCAACTGGGGGACAGAGTATGAGAAAGCATTCCAGGACCTGAAAGCATACCTATCATCAGCCCCACTCCTGTCTAAACCTGAACCAGAGAGTCATCGGTCCTCACATGCCATGCAATGAAGCCTCGTAAGTGCGATCCTGGTAAGAGAACGGATGGACAAAGAACATCCTCGTGTATTATGTAAGTAAAAGTCTTACGGATCTTTGAGACCAGGTATTACGTATTGGAAAAATTTGTTTTGGCTTTAACGATTTGCTTGTACCAAGTTGCGCCCATATTTTGAGGCGCATCATATTATCATTCGCACTAATGTTCCTGTGAGATCAGTGTTGTCTAGACCAGAACTTTCAGGTCGTATGTCAAAGTGGTCAGTGAAGCTGAGCACCTATGACCTATCCTATGAGCCTAGAACAGCAATCAAGTCTCAAGCGTTAGGAGACTTTGGGGCTGTCTTCACTCCCACACTAGAAGCGAGTAACAAAGGAGATCTTCCATCCGGACCGTAAACAGCAGACACTGGGAACTCGGGCGGATGGTTACCAATATCGAAGTCTTGGACTAGGTGTGGTCTTGAAGTCGCCACAGGGGGACAAGATAGTACAGGCTGTATCCTGTGAATTCAGGACTACCAACAATGAAGCTGAGTATGAAGCACTCATAGCAGGACTAAATGTATGTCTGGACATGAAGGTCCAGGATCTAAAGGTAAAAATAGACTCTTTGTTGGTTGCAAACCAAATCAATGGTACGTACGCTGCTAAAGATTCTAAAATGATTGCATATCTTGATTTGGTTAAATCTCTTTTTCAAAAATTTACTAACATTGAGGTTGAGCAAGTTCCTAGAGATCAGAATGTGCAGGCAGATGCTCTGGCCAACATTGGATCAGCATTTGAACCTCGTGCTCTGGACAGTATACCAATTGTTCACATCTTGGAACCAGCAGTCCAGAAGGCGCAGCCAGTCCTGCAGAGCACAGTCCAAGCAACCCAGACCTGGACCAAACCATACTATGAGTGGCTAGTCCAGGGCAAGTTACCACAGGACAAGGTCGAGGCAAGAGCATTCAGAATCAAGGCGTCCAGATATACTATCATACAAGGCGTATTATTTAAAAGGTCCTTCAACGGTCAGACTGGCCGCTGCTAGAACTCGACCAGTCGACAAGATACTATCGGAAATACACGATGGACACTGTGGAAACCACACAGGTGGTAGAAGCATGGTTAACAAAATTCTACGCATGGGCTACTACTGGCCCACAATGAAAACAGATAGCATCCAGTATGCCACAAAATGTGACGCCTGTCAAAGGCATGGTCCAGAGATACATCAACCTGCACAAAACCTGCATTCAATATCTGCACCATGGCCATTCATGAAATGGGGCATGGATTTAGTTGGCAAACTACCAATGGCTCCAGGGCAGAAGGTGTACATGCTAGCTATGACAGACTACTTCTCCAAATGGATAGAGGCAGATGCATACAAAAACGTTACAGAAAAGGAAGTAATTGCTTTCATAAAGAAGAACATCATCAGCAGGTATGGGATCCCCTCAGAAATCATATGTGACAATGGACTTGCATTCGTGGGAAACAAGACCAGAGATTTCTGTACGAAGTGGAACATCAACTTGGTGACGTCTGCACCAAGATATCCCCAAGCAAATGGACAGGCTAAATCCAGCAACAAGATCGTGATCAGCTGCATCAAGAAGAAGCTGATGGAGAAGCAAGGGAGATGGGTTGAAGAGCTGCCACTAGTACTATGGGCAGACAGAACTACGCCAAAGAGAGCTACAGGGCAAACTCCATACTCAATGGTCTATGGGTGTGAAGCAGTACTACCCGTGGAAGTGCACGTTCCAACAATCAGGTATGGACTAAACACAATTTCTGAGAATGACAAGCTACTTTGTGACAGCCTAGATACAGCCCAGGAGCTCAGAGATTTAGCAGCAGTAAGGTTGGCAGCATACCAACAATCTGTGGCCAGAAGTTACAACAAAAACGTGAAAGTACGAGTATTGGGGCGTGAGACTTGGTCCTGAGAAAGGTGTTTCAGAACACAAGAGACAAGGCTGCAGGCAAGTTGGCCCCAACCTGGGAAGGCCCATACCTTATTGATTCAGCAGTAGGGAAGGGGTCCTACAGACTACAGACTCTGGAAGGAGATATGATCCCAAGACCTTGGAATACACTCCATCTCAAGCTCTATCACATGTAGAGTGTTCTGAACCAAGACATCTGGTAATCCACAAAACTCAAAACTTTTCCTTTACGAATTATCCAATGCAATTGTACTGACTTGAGCGTCGGAGGGCCGTTGGCTAACGCCAACGGCCAGTCCTAACCCTCTTTCTGTGCAGACAAAGCAGTGCAAAATCTGGACCAGACCAGACCAGAATCAAAAACAAATACAAAGACAAAGACAAAATCTTGGGCTCCAGCCCCAGTACGACTGCAACAACGGGACAGGGAGTAATGTCCGTTAAGGGAGCCCCAAAGTGTAAGTCGCCTAAATTATCAAACGCATGCATGCTACTAGACAGATTCACAACAAATTATATGCGCATCATAACAAAAAACATAACAAAACATAACATAAGCAAAACATAACATAACATAACCTAACATAGCTTAGCATATGGCAAAAGAGTCAGAACCAAGCAACCCATGCCAGCACATGGATGCAAGTGTCAGAACAGAATTCAGAAACGAAGTCCAAACCAAAAAGCAAAGTCTAAATATTTACAGACCAAATAAACACAGGGGACATTCCCCCCCGGCAAATTCATAGTTTGTTCAAAAAACCAATAACGAGGCCAAAGTTCAATTGATTCATTCATTCGTCGGACTCACCAGTCTTTTCAGCATGTTCCTCTACAGGGTCAGCGTGGGAAAGACTGGGCCTCATCAAAGACAAGACAGAATCTCCACCTACACCAACGCTGACTAAGATTTTCTCCAAAGACCGGTCAGACAAATTAAGTAACCTCGGCTGTTGCAGGACAACCTCATCTGGGAACAATTGTTTGAAGGTGGTAATCTCTGCAGATAGATCCCAGGCAGCACGAGCCTCAGGACTAGCATTCATCATTTCAATCCTGGTACGAAGTGTGTGGAAGATACTCAGGTCCCTGACCACTGCAATATGTCCTTTGGCCTCCTCCCTCAGATCCTCAAGCTCTCTGGTCAACTCACCAATCTGATTATCCTGCTGCTTGATCCTCCTGAAGTTCGCCTTGTCCAGAGCAGCCATCTTCTCGCAGCGATGGTTCACACTCTCAAGTTCCTTCCCGGCAATGTCAAGGGAAGAGCGGAGCACCTCATTCTCAGCCTCAGCTTTGCTCCTACCACTCTCCAAGACTGGCACCGTGGAGCCAAGACTGGCAGACATGACCAGCAGCTATAGGTACAGAACAAAACAAGAAATCAAAGCCATACCAAAGGCAACTCTGGACAAAAACAAAAGCATAAGAAGAGATACAAACCTGAGCACAGCAACCCACCATCTTGTGCGCCAGGCGCGCAGGATCTAGGACAGCAGGTGCAGAGGACAGAGTAGCAAAGCTTTCGCTCAGGGACTTCCCCAAGGAGACATACTCAGACTGACTTTGAGAACGCAGAGGCACAGATAGCACAGGATTCACTTGAGGTAACTTCCCTTTCTTCCTTTTCTTACAGTCCAGGCGGGATCGGAGATTCAAAGAACCACTTTGGTGGACCTGGTCTGAACCCCCTCTGGTGCTTTCCTCTTGGAAGACTCAGAGGCAGGGGCCACCAGACTCACAGCAGGGACAAGGCTACCACCAGACTTCGTGGCCTCGCGTGCCTGGGTAATCGCAGCAGTAATATCCTCCATAGACAGGAAGCTCTTCTTGCTGGACCCAGACGCTGCAGACATCAGTAGAAGCAAGTTACGAAAGAATGACAAATAGATGAACTCATGAACTAGAGAGAAAGAGTCAATACCAGTAGCAGTGCTGGGCACAGACCTCAGACCAGTCCCAGGAATCTTCAGCGGGGGCAGACTCGAATGGCCACTGGCCCCAGCAAGTACGGAACTCAGCGGGGTCACATGGATGGGAGTTTGGTCCAGGTGACCTGTACCACTTTCACCAGCAACCCCACTCACAGACTTTTCACCCACCTCGGGCACAGCCTCCTCCTCATTTTCAGACTCCTCCTCATCCTCCTCAGACTCTCCACCATCACTAGCGTGCTCAGGGGCATGAGATACTTCTACAACATCATCATCATCATCATCTGGGCGCATACACTTGGGCCAGGCCCTCTTGTTAGCGGGCAGCTCCAGGAACGCCTGAATCCTCTTCTTTGATGCAGGATCGTCGAGGGTAGGGACCCAGTCAGAAACTGCAAAACAAATCCACAACAAAACCTAAACAAAAGACACATGCAAGAACAAAGCAGATGGAAATTCGAAAGTTCAAGAGACATACCAGTCCCCTTCAAAGAAAACTCAGGTGCCCAGACATTTGGGCCCAAAGTGTTACTCCGGATGAACATGTAGTAGCTGGTCCAGTTACTATCATCACCCACATCTGAGCGGGTCAAGAGATGCGAGCATCTGTCCCTCAAACGAAAATGAACCCTCTTCTGCTTATACATACGCAAACGGTAAGTATTCCTTACATCAGCAAGCTGAATCTCGACCCCATACCTCCGGCAGAGGGAGTCGATCCCATGGATCAATCGCCAGACTGAAGGCATGACTTGACAAGGCGGCACTTGAACGGTGCCCAAGAGAGCGCTCATCAGTGGACAAAGTGGAAAAGTAGCACCAAATTTAAAGGATGATTCAAAAATTGAAAACCAACCGGGGCTAACCCAGTCTACTCTGACATCTCTCGTTTCTGGGGCCCAAACCTCAGCGCTTTCTGGGATTTTACCTTCCCTTTTGAGCTTCGACACAGCCCCTTGGGCAAGCAAGTTAGGGTAGATGTTGGCATCTTTGATCAAGTCAGTCGCTTCAAAAATGGAGTCACCATGGGTGTAAGAAACAGCAGTGGAAGGGCCAACATCGTTGCGTGCCATGATCGAAACTGAAGAAAAAGGGGGAAAGCTAGGGTTTGACGCAAATTGATTTGGGGATATTTTTTGTTAGGGTTTTCGGTTACAAAACAAAGAAAAACAAAGAAGAATGAAGATAGAAAGAGAAAGAAACAAAAATAAGGGTATTTATAGTGAGACAAAAAAGAAGTTGGATGGTTTTTACAAAAATAAACGCGCGAAGAGATGTGATATGACCCACGACATGACGTGCGCAGTACATTGAGCGCCAAAATAGGGCGCACTTCCCCACGAAAAGCTAACTACTTCATTAAATACAAAGTTCAGGTCTCAGGACCAAAGGCACAGCAAAACAGAAGGAGCCTGGGCCAGGCTCAGTCCTGGACCAGGATGAAGGACAGAAGCATCTCCTTACCCCCCAGTTCAGGACTGTAGGGCAAGGAGATGGGGGACAAACTGTTGGGACCAAAAACCCGGTGGTCAGAACCACTGGCTAGGCCTAGGCAGTCTGAGATCCGGCCCGGGACGAAACGTCTGACTGACACCAGGCGGAGACCAGGACAAAACAAAGGTGCAGGCCAGGAGAGGAAAAGTCAGGATGGGCCAAGCCCAACAAAAGAATTAAACATCAAGGAAGAAAGCCCAAAGACTAGGCAGCAACCCTAGAGGGAGTCGTTGGAAGACTTAGTCAAGAAGCTGAACTGAAGCCTGAAAGATAGGGACTGCTGGAGAAGAAAGGGGAAGAAGTTACCTACAAGCATGGAGTTGAACGTTGGAGCCAACTACACTATAAAAGGAGTAGATTTTCAGAAGAGGGGACATCAGATTTTTACACAACTCAAGCACACTATACTCTACAAAACTCTCAAGCTCTCAAACACTTGATAATTATTTTACGCCTTTATTGTATTCTGTACCAGTTGGTCCAGACTCTGTACCTAATATTCCTGAACTAGTGCATAACCTCTCCTGGCTTGGCGCCCGTGGTTTTTCCCTTAACATTTAGGGGTTTTTCCCACGTAACATATCGTGTGTCTTGTGCCATTTTTGTTATCTTTTTACACGTTTAAACTCTATTACGTAAATCAACATAAAATACAACCTAAAGGATAGTACTAGTAGACCCATAATCTCTAAATCGAATCGTGTGAGAAAATCACCCCGAACAGAAAGTGTGGTTTTCATCCGAGGTTTCTTGATTCTTCCTTGATCGATGAGATCTTGGATGGCATGTTTGAGTTTAAGACAACTCTCAGTGCTATGCCCCATGCCCCGATGGTATGCACAGAAGGCGTTGGGGTCCCATGATTTGGATTTCTTTTTCATGGGCGGTTCGTTGATAGGTCCGACCGGTTGAAGGTAATCCTTTTCGACCAATTTTGTAGTGCTACGGCGTAAGGCATGTAGAGTTTGTCGAAATTCCTTGTAGAGTCGTTTGAGTTGAGTTTGCTTCGGCTTTTGATCCTGTGAGCATGTTCTCGATAAGCGGGATCCTCGTAGCTAGACGTGAGATCCTTCTCGATGTGAGTGCCAATTTCGACGAGATGTTCAAAATTTCGAGCATTGCAAAAGTGGAAGTAATATCGCCAGGCGGGTCGTAAACTGAAAAGGAAGATGTGTATGAGCTCGTCCTCGTGTGGGTGGTCCGGCACTCGGGCGAGTAGTTTCCTCCATCAGATGAGATGTTTGACGAAGCCTTCGTTATCCTTTTGATGAAGAGCTTCGAGGGCATTAAGAGAGGCTAGGTTAGCTAGTTCTTTCTCGATGCGCCGTTCCAAACGTTCGACTTCGGTTCGATGCAAAGCCTTTAGGTGATTGATGTCTTTTGCGAGTTGATTGATGTGGCTTATCACCTCGCCGATTGGGTAGCGGTGATTCGTCGTCTTCATTATCACTAGACCAAACCGCATTGATTTGGTCATCAGAGGGCGTGATGAGGTAAGAGCAGTCTAGTATAGGGATTGACCCCACGAAGATTGCATGATTACCAAGCGGGCTTTCATCGTTTGAAGGCTTGGTGGGTTGAGATGGTTTGCTAAGCTTTCCTTGATCAATGAGATCTTGGATAGCGTTCTTGAGCCTAAAGCAGTTCTCGGTGTCATGCCCCTTGCCTCGGGGGTATGCACAGAAGGCATTGGGGTTCCAAGATTTAGGCTTCTTGTCCTCGGGCGGCTCGCTAGTAGGCCCAATCGGTTGTAGGTAGTTTTTCTCGACCAACCTTTGAAATGCCTTGGAGTAAGACATAAAGAGAGGGTCGAAGCTTCGCTTGGCCTTGGGAGGCGGCGAGAAGGTAGTTGCAAAGGCGTCGAGGGTGTCATCGTCGAGGTTACCAACGGTGCGATTTTCGTCGTTCTTGACCGCGCGGGAAGACTTAGAGGAGCTCCCTTGATAAGCATGGCCGGTGTATTTAGCCATGGTGCCAGTCCTAAGGTCATCTTCGATTTGAGTGCCGACCTTAGTCAGTTCTTTGAAATTCTGAATGTTGCTGTACCTCATGTAGAATTGATACACGGGTCGCAGGTTATTTATGAACTTTGGCACGAGCTCGTCCTCGCGGGGATGGTTGGGGATTTGAGCGCTTAACTTCTTCCAACGAGTGAGATAGTCGGTGAAGCCTTCATTGTCCTTTTGAGATAGGACTTCTAGGGTGCGAATTGAGACTTGAGTGTCTTCAATGTCTCGATACTGTCGGTCGAACTCGACTGTGAGTTCCTCGAAGGTGGGGACCGTTGTGGGTCGAGTGAGTAGAACCATGTCTTCGGCACTGCCGCAAGGGAGTGCGGGAAGAGAGTGAGCCAATGCTTGGAATCGACCCCCTTGATGGCCATTTGGGATTTGAAAGCTCGGATGTGAATGATCGGGCTCTCATGTCCTTGAAAGATAGGAAGATCGCTAAGGGCGAGCTTGTTTGGGAGCTCGTCCTTAATGCTAGTAGGTACGTTCTCATTCTCCTTGTGGATAGAGTAAGTGCTCGAGACATAGAGCCTCTCCTCCATAGCTTGGAGTTTCTTAGCATGCCTATCTACTTCCTCCTTAATCTTGAGTTCCATACGTTCCACCTCGACTGTATGGTGGGTCAAAAGGCCCTCAAGGTCGTGATCGACTTTGCAACTTGGTCACAGAGTGCGTTGACTTCTTCGTTGTTGCCGGCCATTTTGCGGGTGTAGGTTCGTTTCTTGTAAGGGATTATTACACGTTGTTTAGTGCGTCGAGTATCCAGTTGAGGCCTGCATTTCACTTCGTATATTAGGGACACGACTCGACCCACTAGACTCACACTCATTTTTAAGCATTCATTTTTAGCTCATTTCTTTGTTTAGAAAGACCTTTTATGTTTTGAAAAGAGGAGGTTTTCGAAAAGGTTTTAGCTAAAGGAAGCTTTTGAGACGAGGAAGTGTGCGCACATCTCGCCTCGATGTTAAAACGTTTTGCTTTGCATCCGTCGAACTAGTATCGGTGATTTGCCGAGGTGAGCTCGAGTTCGGATGTGTAAAAGAGAAAGGATTCGACTCGAGAGCGGTTAACAAGTCGAGTCGAGGATGTTAAAAGAGGAGCCTAGGCCGTGTGACCTAGAGGACTAAAGTCCACGAGCTCGGGTTTTAATCCTTGCTCGGGTTTTTGCTTGTTAGTGAAAAAGGAATTTTGAGAAAGCTTGTTTCAAAAATTCGCGATAGTTTTGTTTGAAAAGTGTTAGTTTGTTAGATGTTAGGTTCATTTATCTTTGAAACGTTCAAGCGAGTTTTCGAAGATATGAATGCAAATGCTCGTTTTGAAAAAGACCATGGAGTGCATAGCCTCGAACTTGTACGTATGACTCAAAAAGGGTGAAAAATGAGTCAGTCGGGTACACCTCCAACTACCTCGAGTACGCTTTGGCAGATACTTAACCCCTTCATTTCCTTACGCCGGGGCGATAGGTTTTCTGAAGGGAGCACTGGGGCGGTCGAGATAGTCGTTTACGGCAAGCCGTGGAGGGGCGAGAGGAAAGCTAGTCCGGCATGTGCTTTATCGAGTGGACAAGCCTGCATGTGGGAACCACCTCTCGAGGGTGCAAAGGGTGCCTAGATTCCAAAAGGAATGGACTCTAAACGAATGTGCATAGCTCAAATATGTATATTCGGATTGTTCTAAGCTTTCAAGTTTCATCTCTTTATTTTTAAAAAGAAAAAAGCTAGTTTTAAGTTTTTTAAAAATAAAATCTCCCCAGCGGAGTCGCCAAACTGTGGAACCCGGGGATCGAAAGACGAGGGACCCAACTCGGCGTCTTGCTTAAGGGCGCATTAAAGTTAAAAAAGATTAAGTTAGAAAAACCTTTAAGAACTGTTTTGGAGTCGCCACCTAATTATCGCGGAAATTAGGAACCTGCTACCATGTTCTAAGCTAAAAACATGTCTTAGATTTTGGAGCACGCCGACACCCCTAGATCTAAGGCTTGTGAAACCAGATTGGATTCGGGGTGAGGGTACTTTTGAAAAAGAGTTAATTCAATTAACGATTTATGAAAACCTTTTAGAAAAGCCTATGTAAAAATAGCCTCTACTGACCTAGAACAATCCAAGTAAGATGATAATTGAGCTAATGTTATCGCTACGTACAAGTGCGATAAGTTTGTAAAAGAATGCAGATGCAGATGCAAAAAGATTGATTAAAACCCTCAGTTTAGCATGTTTAACTTGTTAACGAAAACGGTTCAGTTAAAGGTCGAATTCATTGTTTAAGTTGATTTTAATGCAAAATACATGCAAATAAAATAAAGTTCAATTGTCCATTGGTTTATTTTATAAGGGTCGGTTGCTTATGCGACTTTGGCGTGTCATCGGATATGAAGTGTACCCGAAGTAAATAGAACACTTGGAGTGCAAGCGCGCTGTGTGCCAAAGCCGGGGGGAGGGGGGGGGGAGGGGGGGGGGGTGGGCTAAAGTGTAGTCCCATTTGTTAGTCCATAGAAAATAAGAAAAAGCTTTGATCCAAGTGGATCGGTACCTACCTTGTCCTGACGCTTCAGATCTGGGCAGAGCTTCGCTTCTTGAACTTTAAAGGAGGATGAATTCAATACGGGATGGTGTATTGAACTCAAGGATTTGAGTGCTTGAGGCTTTGAGGGAGTTTTGTAGTGTGTTTGCTGTGAAAGATGGTTGTGAATTGTGTTTTTCGAGGTCAGGTATAGGGGTGTATATATACTAAAAACCTTGGAGAAATTAGGAAATCCGGGGATAAAAACAAGCCAGGAAACCGCATAGCCTTATGCGGTTGCCCAGGCAAACCGCATAGGCTTATGCGGTTGCCACCCCAAACCGCATAAGACTATGCGGTTTGAAGGCGTGGTTTTCTGCGTAGTTTCCTAGTTCCGGTTTGATTATATCTCGAAAAGATTTAGTATAATCCTTACTTGTACGTCAAGGGAAAGGCTAGGATATTTCTGAGATATTTTGATGTTCAGGGCTTTGGAGTGCGGGCCAAAGGCTGGGTTTAGGCTTCGGTTTGGGACGAGACCAGAAAAATGAATAAGGTGTATTTGCATAGATTTTGTGAAATAAGGTAAGACGTGAGGTCGTATTTTGTGTAAGAGGGGGCTAAAAGGAAGATCTAGCCGCCGGGCCTAAATTTAGGGATTTAGGAATGCTGAATTAGACCTTGTTAATGTAAAAGGGCTAATTGTAGTGCAAATGCGAAGCTCATGCCAGATGAAGCAGGACAAGCACCTAGCTAGACTCCAAATGGACAAAATGAACGTTTATTTAAAGCGATGTAAAGCGACCTAAATCATTTTAACATTTAAAACGACTCAAAATGAATTCGACATTAGTTAGGACCGTTTAAGTCGACGTTAAAGCATGCGTAATAAAAGTCCGTGATACATCACAGGGTTTTGTGTGGGAGGGTACGGATATGGGTATCCACACTTCTTTGCATTGTTCTGTCAACTACTTCCACCTGAGTTTCACCTGGCAAATAAGGGAGATACCCAGGAGGTTTCTGATTATACACCACTTCATATGGAGTCATTTGAGTGGCTGTGTGAAAGTTGGTATTGTACCACCATTCAGTAAGAGGCAACCACAAGCTCCACTCCTTAGGGTTAGCACTGCACATACACCTCAGAAACGTCTCTAAGCACCTGTTCACAACCTCTGTCTGACCATCAGTCTGGGGATGGTAGGCTGATGACAGCAACAAGTCTGTTCCTTGAAGAGTGAACAAGGCCTTCCAAAAAGCAGAGAGAAATACAGTATCTCTATCACTCACTATGCTCCTGGGCCACCCATGTAGTTTGAAAACATTGTCCAGGTACACTTGAGCCACTTTCATAGCAGTGTAAGGGTGTGATAGAGCCATGAAATGAGCCATCTTACTCAGTCTGTCAACCACCACAAAGATATCCTCTTTCCCTTGAGACTTTGGCAATCCTGTGATGAAGTCCATTGATATATCAGTCCACACTTCTTCAGGGATGGGTAAGGGCTGTAACAGGCCAGGGGAAGCTACAGATTCAGCCTTGTTAGCCTGACAAACCCTACAATTTCTGATGAATTGGTGTATGTCTTTGTTAGCTCCCTTCCAATAAAACAACATCTTCACCCTTTTTATGGTTGCATCCCTACCAGAATGCCCACCTTGGTATGAGTCATGGAGCCAATTTAAGATGTGAGTTCTTAACTGAGCGTCTGACCCAATCACTATCTTCCCTTTCCTCCTGAGCAAACCCTCCTTCAGTGAGTAGGATGAATTAGCACCCTGCTGCACTTGTTGAATTATGCTTTGTAAGTGAGGATCTGAGGTGTAACTGGCCTGAATCCTGCTCTTCATATCAGATTGAATAGTAGACAGAGCCATACATAAAACCTCTGAACCTTGCACTCTAGAAAGTGCATCAGCCACCAAGTTATCCTTCCCTGACTTGAAGTGTATCTCATAGCTGAATCCCATCAATTTAGACAACCAAAACTGTTGAAATGGTGTGGAAATCTTCTGCTGCAACAGCCATTTCAGGCTTTTCTAATCAGTTTTTACAATGAAGTGGCTATTCATCAGATATTGTTCCCATTTTTGCACAGCAGTCACTAAGGCCAGCAACTCCTTCTCATACACTGAAAGTTTTTGCCACTTAGCACCCAAGGTCTTGCTAAGAAATGCCAAAGGATGATTATCCTGCATCAGTACAGCCCCTTGAAGGTACCGGGAAGGGAAGGAAAACCTATCGGCATACTGCGCGCGCGCCTCGCCCGTTCTTGAGGTAGGAAGCGGAATGCGCCTCGCAGGAAAAAAAGTGCGAAGTTTTGTAAAAATGATGGAGATCATTGCATGAATTTGCGATCAAAAAGAAATGTAGGAAAATCATTTTGAAATATGTTTTTCGGAGTCGCCACCAAATATTAAAGGAATTTGGAACCTATTCAACGCGTCTTGAAATACAAGACACGAGTGTCTCAGATTTCAAGGTGCGTCGATACCTATCCGTCTGAGGTTTGAAACCAGAGAAGGGATTCAGAGTGAGGTTATTTTTCAAAAGTTTTGACAAAAAAGTATTTTTGAAAACTGAAATCAAAAAGCCTACATAAAAGTAGTCTCTACTAATTTGAAAACATTTGCTTAATTTCGATATTTGGGCTAAAAGTTACGCTACGTACAAGTGCGAATAAATATGACTCGATTAAAATGCATAAATAATGTAAATTGTCAAAATAATGACATTTGTTATAGGAAATGTACGTTAAATAATAATTTATTGACTAAATTATTACCATAAACGTTATTTTCCGACCTCGTATTTTGACTCTTAAGATTTTGTGAAAAACCCTCAGTTTTGCATGCTAAAAGACTCTATGAAACGGTACAATTTAGTGTTGGATCCGTGATTCTAGTCGTAATTTAATGCATGAATGAGGACTTGCATAATTATAAAAGTGACGTCGGTTTGCTTTAGTGATAATGAGTCGTTATTTATGCGATATTGGCGAGGTTTAGACGGATTATGAATCCGAATTGCTACAACCGTATTATGAATACGGCTTCGCTAATGCCAATATCGGGTTGCGGTTAATGTAACCCCTTTGTCCGAGTCTCAAACGTCCAAAACGTAGGTAAAATGTTTACCTTTCGAAAATGCAAAGACGGTATTTTTGAGTGGATTTTGTGAATAGTGTATGTGTGTTGAAAAACCGATTGTTGAAATGAATGAAGGGGGTTGGTATTTATAGGAAATGGCTCGTTTTTGTGCATGGACAAAACTTAATCGCCAGTGAGCCTGTGATTAAGTTTCAATGCAGCCGCCAAATGGAATAAAAGAACCAGGGCTGCAGGAAGAAAACTTAATCGCCTGTAAACAGGCGATTTAGTTTTTAATCGCCAGTAAACAGGCGATTAGATTTTTGTTTTGGTGGGGTACTTAAGCCGCCTTTGGTTAATGACGTATATTATAGGGTAATGATGGTGTTTGTGAGGTAATTAACTTATGGGTTAAGTATTTTTGGGTCGTTTTGTTTTGGTCCGAATTTCGGTTTTCGTGTTTCGGTTTTTGTCGTGTTTTTCGGTTTTGACTTGAAATAAAATAATATTGAAGTATATTATTTTACGGTTTTGTAGGGTCTAATTTTATGAAAATGTGGCACGGGACGCACTTTGGCCCGTTTTGCGTGTTGCGTTAGTGTGCGTTTTGGGTCGTTTTTGTAGGTTTAGGCCGTTTTGTAGCTAGTTGGGCTGTTTTTGTGGCTTGGCTTAATAAGACGTTCCTGTATCGTGCTCGTGTTGTGCTTATAATGACTGAGAGTGACATTCATTTTTATGATTATGCAAATCCAAATTAATAAGTTAAAAATGACTAAATACGTTTTAGACACTTTTGTACCGTTTCGACTCTTCTAAAAGCATGCATGAAAGTCCTTTTCGTCATTGGGTTTGTTTTTGGGGGGGTACGGATACGGGTATCTACAGAGCCCCCAGTTTGACTGAGCTTGGACAAAGCGTTAGTCAAACTTAAAAATAGTATCCGGACCATCACAGTCTCGATACTACCTGGCGGCGCTAAGCATGTGTCTTATGGGAGAGACGAGGACTTAGCGTCGGGAAATGCTGGGAGGGACGACATGTTTTTAAGGACATGACGGTCCTACATGTTTAAGGGCGTGTCAGCCTGCGTGTGGCCTGAGTGCTTCATGCTGGTGCCTTGCTTCTTGTTGGACGTCTCGTAGAAGAGGTTACGCGTTTTTGGGTTTGGTTTACAAGAACGGTTGGTGTTTTTGTGGAGGCTTAGGTTTTTGTGAACGTCTCATAAGGAGGTTACGCGTTTTTGGTTTTTGTGAACGTCTCATAAGGAGGATACGCGTTTTTGGTTTTTGTGAACGTCTCATAAAGAGGTTACGTGTTTCTGTGTTTCTCATAAAAAAGGGCTAGGTTTTTATGAACGTCTCGTGAGGAGGCTACGTGTTTTTTGTATTTCTCATAAAAAGGGCTAGGTTTTTATGAACGTCTCGTAAGGAAGCTACGTGTTTTTCTCATAAAAAGGGCTAGGTTTTTATGAACGTCTCGTGAGGAGGCTACGTGTTTTTGTATTTCTCATAAAAAGGGCTAGGTTTTTATGAACGTCTCGTAAGGAGGCTACGTGTTTTTCTCATAAAAAGGGCTAGGTTTTTATGAACGTCTCGTGAGGAGGCTACGTGTTTTTCTCATAAAAAGTTAGGTTTTGATGAACGTCTCGTGAGGAGGCTACGTGTTTTTCTCGTAAAAAGGGCTAGGTTTTTATGAACGTCTCGTGAGGAGGCTAGTGTTTTTCTCATAAAAAGTTAGGTTTTTATGAACGTCTCGTGAGGAGGCTACGTGTTTTTCTCATAAAAAGTTGGGTTTTTATGAACGTCTCGTGAGGAGGCTACGTGTTTTTCTCGTAAAAAAGGCTAGGCTTTTATGAACGTCTCGTGAGGAGGCTACGTGTTTTTCTCATAAAAAGTTAGGTTTTTATGAACGTCTCATGAGGAGACTACGTGTTTTTCTCATAAAAAGTTAGGTTTTTATGAACGTCTCGTAAGGAGGCTACGTGTTTTTCTCATAAAAAGTTAGGTTTTTATGAACGTCTCGTGAGGAGGCTACGTGTTTTTCTCATAAAAAGTTAGGTTTTTATGAACGTCTCGTGAGGAGGCTACGTGTTTTTCTCATAAAAAGTTAGGTTTTTATGAACGTCTCGTGAAGAGGCTACGTGTTTTTCTCGTAAAAAGGGCTAGGTTTTTATGAACGTCTCGTGAGGAGGCTACGTGTTTTTCTCATAAAAAGTTAGGTTTTTATGAACGTCTCGTGAGGAGGCTACGTGTTTTTCTCATAAAAAGTTGGGTTTTTATGAACGTCTCGTGAGGAGGCTACGTGTTTTTCTCGTAAAAAAGGCTAGGCTTTTATGAACGTCTCGTGAGGAGGCTACGTGTTTTTCTCATAAAAAGTTAGGTTTTTATGAACGTCTCATGAGGAGGCTACGTGTTTTTCTCATAAAAAGTTAGGTTTTTATGAACGTCTCGTAAGGAGGCTACGTGTTTTTCTCATAAAAAGTTAGGTTTTTATGAACGTCTCGTGAGGAGGCTACGTGTTTTTCTCATAAAAAGTTAGGTTTTTATGAACGTCTCGTGAGGAGGCTACGTGTTTTTCTCATAAAAAGTTGGGTTTTTATGAACGTCTCGTGAGGAGGCTACGTGTTTTGCTCATAAAAAGTTAGGTTTTTATGAACGTCTTGTAAGGAGGCTACGTGTTTTTCTCATAAAAAGTTAGGTTTTTATGAACGTCTCGTGAGGAGGCTACGTGTTTTTCTCATAAAAAGTTAGGTTTTTATGAACGTCTCGTGAGGAGGCTACGTGTTTTTCTCGTAAAAAGGGCTAGGTTTTTATGAACGTCTCGTGAGAAGGCTACGTGTTTTTCTCATAAAAAGTTACGTTTTTATGAACGTCTCGTGAGGAGGCTACGTGTTTTTCTCATAAAAAGTTAGGTTTTTATGAACGTCTCGTAAGGAGGCTACGTGTTTTTCTCATAAAAAGTTAGGTTTTTATGAACGTCTCGTGAGGAGGCTACGTGTTTTTCTCATAAAAAGTTAGGTTTTTATGAACGTCTCGTGAGGAGGCTACGTGTTTTTCTCATAAAAAGTTAGGTTTTTATGAACGTCTCGTGAGGAGGCTACGTGTTTTTGTGTTGGGTTGAAAACGTGTTTGAAATGGGTTGAAAGTGTATTGGGCCGAGGAAAACCAGCCCAATATAAAACTGAAACCCATAAAATAAAATTATAATCGCCTGTAAACAGGCGAATTAAAAGTATTTCTCCTGTTTACAGGCGATTAGATTTTTGTCTGGTGTTTCTTGGTTAAAACACGGGAGAGAGAGGGGTTGGCTCATTTTTATCCGTAAAAATAAAAACAAAATCGAAAACCTCTAAAACTTGATTTGGCGATTTTCTTGACCGAAATTCAACATTCCGGCTCCTAAAATTCGTCATGGACCAAGGTACGTACTCAACTTGCTTGTTTTTTGTGTTTTGAAGTTTGTTTGAGTCGGTTTTAGCTCGAAAAACCGTTTTCTAGGGTTTAGGTCAAAAATTATTGATTTGATTCGGATTTAGCCCTCGTCTTTGCTTGAACTTGATGCTTGGGAGTCATATGAGGCTTGTGTTGCTGCCATTGTTGGTCGTTTGTGAAAATCCGACTTTAGGTCTCGATTTTCGTGCGTTTTGTAGTGTAGGGGCATTTTGGTCATTTTTGAAAACGTCTCAAAAATAGCTCAAAACTTCAGTGTAGCTTACAAGTAGATTTGTGTAATACAAGTTCAACCAACTTAATTCCGGTTTTGGCAGATTTGTGAACTCGTGGAATAAAATAGTTTTAAAAATCGAAACGATCTAATTTTGGTTTGAAATTTTTTGAGGATATACTAAGCCCCCTATACTAAGTCTCTGTAAAAAATGAAGTCGAAATTCAAAGGATAATTTACTGAAAAAAATCTGGACATATCAATTCGTTCAGAAAAGGCAGTTTAGAGTGATTTCACGAAAACGGCTCTATAGGATGATTTGTTAAGAGTTAGGACTCGTACTTTGGAGGGTATACTCTAGGCTCATAGTTCTACAACTTTTATTTTATAAGAAACTTTGAGAAAACGTTACTCAAAGTGAACCCTTTTTTCTGAAAATTAATTTAGCTGAAATTTGTTACGAGATAAATTTGTTTAAAATATATTTATTGTTTATTAAATTTATATGGAGTGTCGATTATAGTTGGTATGTAATTTGGATGAAGGTAATTGAAGATCGGTCCCGTAAGGGGGAATTCGAAACGCCGACACAGACTATACCGATCTTGGGCACGGTAGCTTTTTAATGTTAAATAACTAATAATGTTTCTATTTACTATAAAATTTTCAGTTATATTCTATGTAATTGTAAATAATTTATGTTTAAAAATGTAGGGAGGAGAAAATTACATTTGCGTACTCAATCACCCAAACCTGCCGACAATGCCTAGTCTACGTAAGAATAAGGTTGCGGTCGCACTTGCGTACTACAGGGACATGGTCGAGACAGTGACTGTTCACGGCAGCGCTCTCCTAGATAATCACTTAAAAGTGAATATCAAGAGGGTCTTAAATGACTTTGAAGATGTGAAGCTACCGGTCCCGGTTAGCGATGAGTTGGTCACGGTAAAGAATGCCGTAGGTTCCTTTGTCCAGTGGCCTCAGACTCATGTTGCGCCTATTAGATTGGGGAGCCCTAATAAGAATAAAGGCGACAAGAAGGTAATCTATTTTATTGACTCCAAATTAATATTTGTTTTTTTTTAATATATATTGAACCTTATCTTGTTAATATATGAAAATTGTGTCCTATTTTTATAGGAAAATAATGTAAATGAGAAGAGGTTGGCGAATGACTTGCAAGAAGTCCAACATCCTAAAACCAGGAAAACAAAGTATCGAGCAGGTATTTTTACTATCACTCTAATGACATAATAAATTAGTATTATATTTAATATTATCGACATAATTAATACACTTTTGCAGGTGAGTCAATCAGACATTATTGGAACGAATGAAGATTCATCCTCAAAGAACGTAGCGAGGGCACTTTTTGATGATAAGGTTTATTATAGCTAGTTACTACTTTAGCTCAATTATATATATCGTTAATTTAATTCCTTTGTTTTGACTCCACGTTGTATTGTTTTTTGTAGGACGTTGCGAGTATCTCGAACGTTAATGTTGAGAGTACCTCGAACGTTAATGTTGCGCCCAAATTGAGTAAGCAGATGCAGAAATTATTACCTCCTGAATATACTAAAGCTAAATTTATGCAAAATGTGAGTAGAACCCAATCAATGACAAGATTGTTTGGAGAAGGGTGCACTCGCTTTCAGGATGACAGTATGATCTCTTTTAAAATCCCTAAAGAAGTCGCAGGATACGAAATGACTTCATTTTTGAATCCACCCTTACTACTCGAATGGGCTGGCCTTGAGGAAATTGATGCTCAAAATATGATCCTTTGGATGAAGTGAGTTATTTTATTAATTAGTTTTATTTCAAAAATTGCATTTATTTTGTTATGTACGTTATTATTATATAAATGCTTTATTTTTTGTTTGCTGATCGTATAGGTACTTAGTTGATTACATCAACGAACATGCTGACATTCCTTCCCACAACTGGGGTTTTATGAGCCCGTACATGTTGAGTATGCATATTCTAAATGTCGAAAAAAAAGACCGAGTCAATCACATAGCCGAACACCTGATGAAAAGCAAGAAAATAATGTTCGCCCCTTACAATGAAAACGGTACGTACATATGATTCTATTATTAGACTTAAAAGTTCATGACGATTGGCGATACTGTTGAGTTTATTTCTTATATATGTGTTGTATATGTAGGAAACATTGGGTATTAACGGCATTCTGTGCTAAAACGAAAAGAGTGTATTGGCTAGATTCATGTGGTGGACAACCGTCAAGCGTTTTTAAAGATTTGGCGAATCTGTAAGTTAATTTAAATCACATGCATTTTAGTGATTAAATGACTTTATTATTAATATTTTTATTTTATCGACATTGGTTACTCATTATTAACTAATATTTGTAATTTTTTTAGTACTTTTGTCAGGAGAAGGTCTCTTGATCCGTTGGCGCAAGTCATGGAAACCGCTACTAGCCCTACATTTCTAACCGTGAGCGATGTATGTTAATTATAATTAATCATATATAGATATATAAATATATATATATATATATATATATATATATATATATATATATATATATATATATATATATATATATATATATATATATATATATATATATATAGATTTTGGATCAAATAAGAACAACCACTAGAATAAGAACGGTAAGAACGAATCTCAGCCACTCATCTTAATATTAGATCAAACCCTTCTAACTTCACTCGCCATTTCACCTTCTCATTTCTCTCTCCTCAGTCAGTTTCTCTCCCTTCTCTCTCTTCATTTTGTTGATTTTCATCTTCGTTCTTCGACTTCCTTCAGTTCTTCGTCGTCGTTCTTCGGTGTTCTTCGTCGTCCTTCTTCGGTGTTCATTTTCCGGTGTTCTTCGGGTTTATTATGTCCTTCGTTCTTCGTTTTATTGTCATCTCTTTGTCTTACAATCGATAATGAAGGTAATTTCGCTCTTTCTAATTGATTTCACTCCATTATTATGCTATTTCACGTGTGTTTACTCCAATTGTTGTTCTTCATTTGCGTCGTTTTCCCTAATTTGATGTCTCCTGCTTCTCTTTCTTCGACTATAAACAACAACGACTTAATATTCAGCAAAATTTGATGCAATCAACTTGAAATTGATGAAGAATTCATATGAGCAACAACAAAAACGAAAAGAAAAATGGTAAATTTCGTCCTTTTTGTCATTCAATTTCGAGATTTTCAAATTTTCAAATTTTCAGTGTTTTAATTTGAAATAATGAATTGTTTATTTTAATTTCTATTCCAATTCGCATTCAATTTCACTACTTTGATTGTTGATTTTGATATTCAATTCACAATTGCGTTCTAATTGAATGAATTTCTAGGTTTTTCTTGAAAAATTGCTAATTAGTTATAATATTTAGGAATGCATATATTTTTATGTTTGAATGTACATATTCAAGTCAATTTCAAATTAATCAATTGCATTAATGATGATCATGTTGGAAACTCGTACTTGTTTATAAATTTGTCTCCAAAATTGGTGCATGGTTCATTGCATTAATGATTTAATTAATTAGGCATATGTATAATCATTAAGTAGTAAATATCAATTTATTGAAAAATTGTTCGATAGCAGCGTGGAGTAATTGGTTTGTGATTTGGTCTTGTTGTTGTGTAAGTTTGGTTAAATAATTGAGGTTAAGGTTGTTCATTTTTGTGGTGCACACCAAATGTTTGTTCAAATGCCTGAGTGAATTAGTGGTTTATTAGTGCGTAAATGAGATTATGTACACACTACAATGTAAAGGTGAGACTTGTACATTAGGACCTCGTATTTAAGTGAAATGAACCTCGTAGTTAAATGAAATGAACCTCGCATGTAAAGGAAATGTACTTCGCATGTAAATGTAATGAATCTCGTATGAAAATGAAATGCACCTCGCATGTAAAGGAAATGAACCTCGTATGTAAATGTAATGAACCTTGTATGTAAATGAAATGAACCTCGTATTTAAATGAAATGAACTTCATATGTAAATGAAATGACCCTCGTATGTATATGAAATGAACTTCGTATGTATATGAAATAAACCTCGTATGTAAATGTAATGAACCTCATATGTAAATGAAATGAACCTTGCATGTAATGTAATGAACCTCGTATGTAAATATATATGCATCAGCTTATCTACTATGTCAACTTCAAAGTATTTTAAAATATACCTCGTATGTAAAAGAATGTACCTGTTGTATAATTAAATTGAACATTCAGGGATACTAAAATGTACCTTGTATTATTCGTTAATGTTTTGATTTTTATGTCTTGACAGGAAGGAGTTATAACTTCAAGTCAATCAAGCAATGCTAATAATGAAATGAACCTCAGCTTACAATGAAATGAACATGAGGTTATAATGAAATGATCCTTAAGTTATAGTAGAATGTATCTCATGTAACAGTAGAATGTACCTCATGTAATAGTACAATGTACCTCATGTAAAAGTAGAATGTATCTCAAATTTTTATAGAGTAAATCTCGTGTTATAGTAGGCTGAACCTCAAGTTATAACGAAATGAACCTCAAGTTATAGCAAAATGAACCTCATGTTATAGTATAATGAACCTCAGGTTATAATAGAATATATCTCATGTTATAGTCGTATGTACCTCAATTTATTTTAAAAAAAGCTTACTCACTAACAGGAACTTGATCAACAAACTTTGCTTCAATTTGCAATATTACTAACAAAATTAAAGACTAACTCAGCAAATCATACAAGTACATTGTTCCCTAAAAGTACATTTTGGGTCAACCACGAAAACTCGAAGCATTCGTACACGAATCAAGAACGATACAGAACATTATTTTAAACTCTACACATCATGGCCTGTGGATCTTAAAGCTAAATACCCTCGAGACATAGCTCCTGGATGGCTGTAGGAAAAAGATGTAGGAACGTGGTTCCGAAATCGACACTATCTACATCAGCATCTTATGTGTGCCTTAAAAATATCTGAGCTACTGTAACAATACATTTCCTTCACTTGCCGAGCTACCTTGAAGAAGTCTTCCGGTGCCACGTTCTCGCCTATTTCCTATATTTGTTAAAGTAGGTATTAGAATTCGAATAGCTAACAAAAACGTTATAGGCTGTTGAGGGAATGTTACAGCATCAACAGAAACGACGTGCAAAAGTAAAACACCTGCTTTATGACATTGTCAATAAAATCTAGTAGACAAAAGCGATGAGTAGGGAAACCAACGAGCAGCAGCACTGCGACAGGGCAGCCACGCCACAGCAACATTATGCCAAAGTAGCAGTGGATGTAAAAGCACTCTGCTAAATTTTGTCCAAAACTCAAATGAAAATAATAAGAAATCAACAAAAAATTATACACACTACACTTCACAGACCATAACAAAAACACTCAATAGAATTCACATAAAAGTTGCTTAAAACATCAACTAAATCAAACAATTCCGCCAACTTCATCGACAAATGAAACAAATATTACAATTAAACAACTATTATAATAAAACAAAAGCAAAACTCAAATAATAAAACATAAATATTCACCATCATGTCGGAAAATCGAAACAAGTCTCTAGTGCACAAGGCAGATGTAACCACGATTCAGAAGTCAAACATCGTTGATTTGTCGACGAAGGAGCAGTTGCAGCACGAAAGACAAAAAAATTTCGGTGAAGGTTTATTTTGACGCATAGGTAATCCAGTTGCAGCACGAAAAACTCATTGACGCATAACGGTCAGCTTCCCTCACTCACACCACACGTCGTACAACATGGAATAAATAAAGGTGTATACAAGAACTTACGTCATTTTTCTGCAAACAAAAAAACTCATTTAGGATCCTACCTACATTCTTTCCTAGCATATATCATACACCAATAACCAAATATCGCTTCCCAATGTGACAACGCTCGACTTATAACACCTAATAGCCAATTATATCTATGTCTACGTTCACCCAGATGACCAGTCCCTCCAAGCTCTGTCAAACAACAAAAAGTAGAACGTCAAGTGTAAGACGGTTTTAGGGGAAACACTCAGTTTTCATGCATATGTTGCTACGGAGTATATTGTAATATATTAATCTTAAATGAAACAGGTAAAAGGCAACTCAGTGACATAAGTATAAAAACATACAGATAATCTGTGTCAAACGGTTGAGTCACGAAGTATAACCTCACCAACAAAGACTACACTGTTAGATCATGTTGAAGCTACGATTAAGAAGCTGGAGTACCATTTTTTGCAATAAAAGAATTCGTCACATAAGCTTGAAAATGCAAGTATAAAACAATGGTATAACTTCGCCATTCTAGAGCTTCTATACACAGGAGAATCTAGACATCACCACAAAAGCATTCATCACTTGTTGTTCACAACTACCTAAAGTATATCTCATTCATGAATAATAGGCTATGTTCAACATAAGAGGACATCCAACCAAACTCACCTAAAGATAACGACCATTTTATGAAATAGTTTCACGCCTTTGGATTCTGAAATGAAGTGTCAAGGTGTTCAGAGTGTCGAACATGGGTCCTGAAACAAAAGTGAAGTTTTGAGATGCTGTACACCGCAAGTAAACGTAATGAAATAAAGCTTACATCAATACCCACAACAAACCTGAAAACAATAAGACGGTTGTATGGCGATAATATCGTCTCGATGCTAGTGAATTCGGCACCTAGCACAAAGTATGATTGATTAAATGAACATGTAGGTAAAAAGAAATGATCACACAGAAGAGAAGAAATGAACACGTAGGATAAAAGGAATGAACATGAAACATACTAGTAAATTGATAAAGGGGCAAAAATTATAGACTGTAAATGTTACAAATGACCTACATTTCTACATCAAACTTGAGTACATAACAATAGTACTAAGCATAGATCATGTTACTATAACAAAACTCACTTAGGCAAATCAACGAACACCTTATGTGCATTCCAAATACCACCCACAAAAACAAAATTAAAAAACATCAAAAATCAAACACAACAAATTCAAAAATAGATATGGTTCACGATTAGACTTGTCTAGCAAGACATCATAGATCAAAAGTGACTCGAAGTGAGACATGAAGTAAGCAATTCAAATCGATGCACCAAATTCATGACGGAAACGAAGCAAGTTCAAATTAGAAGAGAAATTAATGAAACATTCATTGAAATCGCAGTATAATAAACATTAAATCAAAAATTACACAAGTGAAAACTGAAAATTGAAAACATAATTGAAAATTAGGGTTCACAAAATGAAAAAATTAAGTCAAATACTATACCTGAGTTGTTTAATGGTGAGTTGGTGAAAAACGAATCAACGTTGAATTGAAAAATTGAAGGTGAAATCCAGGTTAAATTAAAGAATTGAAGGTTAGATTAATGAATTGTAATTGATTAACGAATTTTGGTTGAATTCTTCAATTTCTTCGTCTTCTCTCTCCTGATTTTCCCCCTTTTTCGATTTTCTTTTTCTTTGTGTTTTGGAGTAGGTTAATTGTATGACTAAATCTTGACCGTTGATGTTTTAATTCATTTAATCTCAGCCCTTCATCTCTTTAATGACTTTGTTTTAATCTGGATCGTTGAATGCCCCTTAGATCTAATCTAAGCCGCCCATCTTTAAGAGATGTTGGGCGCATCTCATGCGTTGGTTTTGTTTGTTTGGAGGGCTGAGATTTGTTCTTACCGTTCTTACAAAAGGGGGTGTTCTTACCGGAACTCAACCATATATATATATATATATATATATATATATATATATATATATATATAGGGGAGAGCTTACCACACTAAATGAAGACCCAGAGTGAAAAAGGTAATTTCTGATTAGCTGATAATAATTGAAAAAACCCAAGCCACAAATTTTAATGTCAACTCCATAATGCCCTAAGTACCTTCCATGGTTTAGACGAGCTCTCGGACTGACCCATAAAATTTGTGCTCTGTTTTTCCAATTATCATGATCAAACTGGTTTTTTACTTTTTTTTTTTTTTTTTTTTTTTTTTAAATATGGTAAGCACCATCGCCACTTAATCTAATAACATAACCATGGCGTTTACAGGATCAAGTGATTAATTGAGCTACCACCATCATCTTAAAGATTTAGCCTATAAGGCTCATCTTTAAAAGCATAAAGAATTTAAAACTTACGAACTCAGAACTAAGGGGTTCTGATTCCCTTTGTAGATGAAGAAATATAGAAAAACCTTTCAGAACTAAAGGGTTCTGATTCCTTTTATTTTAGAGTGAGATAATTTTACAAGGGAGAGATTTAGAGAGAGAGAGAAGGTTTGGCCAAATGCCTGCCTTCCACTCTTACTACATCATGCCTTATATAGGCAAAAAAGCAGTGCATAGTATATACGCACTAAAACATACAATACATTTTAAAATACAAATACATGTAAAATACATCAGATATTTTTATTTTCCTGTATGCTCTTTATTTGCGAGGAATTTCCTCAAAGTTTCTTCAATGTCGATATCATCATTGTCATCTTGAGCATCTTGGAATAATCCAGCAGATTTCTGACTGCCATTTGAATTCATTGAAATATCACTGGTGGAAGATTTTTTATCATCATCTTCTTTGGTCTTGACAAATTTTGCCATATATTGTTCTTCTTCTTTTTTGGCCTTTAAGACCTTCTTCAAACCGAGCATATATGCTTGTATTATTTCTTGCTCAGATGCATTAGCTGCATCTAATTCAGAATCATCACTTATTTTGGCTAGAAATTCTACACGCTCTTGTTGTTGCAGAGCTTTCTTGTGTTCTAGCAAATCTTTATATGACTTAATGGATTCTTTCAATTGATCAATGGTAATTTGGCAATTTAATTGGTTTGTCTCCTCATCTTTACGCATCATTTTCTCCCAAAATCTGGATTGGGATTTCTTTACAAGGCAAAAATATCCTTGTTGATTTGCAGTTTCAACTGTAAATTTCCATATCCATGGAATGGAGTATTCAATAAAAAATCTCATTTCATCTGGCAGATTATAATCTGCATTATTATCAGGTTTAACCTGTGACCATTCATCATAATATTGACGAATCAATTCTGGAAGAATATCTTTCCTCGTTCCATGGAAACTCCACCAATTTATAAACCAGGATGGAATAAATGAAGTATAAATATTTGGGTATAATTTTATAAACCAGGTATGTGATAACCCTGGGTTTTCATAAGTAAGAGCCCTTTCAAAGGCTTGGATATAATCCCAATAATTGTATTTAATGGTATTACCATTTTCATTATTAACAAGAATTTTTTCACTGAATGGAGATATACCCCAATCTTCAACGGATATGATCCTTTTGATCAAAATCTTTGAGAAGTTATAAACTTCTTGTTTCCCTTTCCCATTGGAAAAGTGTGCAAATTCACAATCATTATTTGCAAGGATTTGTTCATAATATATCCTCGTCTTATAAGTTTCCATGGTATAACCATGAGGACTCAAATATCTGTGAAATAATATGTGTGGTTCCTTTGCCCACTTCTTATCTTTTTCATTTAGTAAAAGTATAACTTTTACTTCTGGATTCTGGATATAATGGTATTCTATTCCTGCTTTCGCATATGATGGATAAGCAGATGAACTGGGGTTATTACCCTGTTGTTGTATTGATTTCCATGCTCTAAATTCTTCCATTTCTTTCTCATGATCTGATTTAGATAATCCTGAAATGTCTGAAGCTATAAGCTTCTGTTGTCCATGTTGTGCAATAATAGCATTATTTCCATAATAATGTCTTCCACCTCTATTAGAGGTGTTTCCTCGTCCTCCTCTATAAGAGGGGTTGCCACGTCCACGCAGCATTATTTCAATTCCTGCGGTTGCAAACATAAATATTCTCTTGTTAAGAAATCGGGAAGATGATTATCTTTCCCTTTTTTATGAATAATTGTAAAATCAAAAGGTGCTAAATGAGCTTGCCATCTTGCAAACATTTGTTTTGAAACATTATGTTTAAAATCTTTGCTGAACATAAATTTGGCAGCACTACAGTCAGTTCTGATAGTAAAGTGTTGATTATATAAATCATCTTGGAATTTTAAAACACATTTAACTATGGCAAGTATTTCTTTAGCTATAGTAGCATAATTACTTTGGGCTGAATTCCATTTTCCCGAATGAAATCGTACAAGATATTCTTGTTTGGTGTTTGGGTTAATTTGTTTAAGAATTCCACCATATCCTTTATCAGAAGCATCAGTTTCAATGATTTTGTCCCATAATGGGTTAGCTAGTGCTAAACAAGGTAAAGATATGACCTTATTTTTTATTTTCTTAACCATTTCAGTATGATTATTAGTCCAAGGTTTAGGATTGTTCTTAAGCCTTTCATACAAAATGGCTGTATCTTGAGCAAGATTCCTATAATATGGAGCTATATAATTTAAACTACCAAGAAATCTTTGTAATTGATTTTTATCTATTATTTCATCTGGAAATTTAGATGCAAACTCTATACTTCTATTGATAGGAATAATATTTCCTTTTTCAATGTTATGACCTAAAAAGCGAATTTTTGTCTGAAATAAAACCATTTTAGGTTTGGATATTACTAAACCGTTGGTGATAATAATTTTCTTAAATGTTTTAAGATGATCAAAATGCTGCTCTATGGATTGAGAAAATACTAGAATGTCATCAATATAAACAATAATAAAATTGTAATTGTTGAATATATCATTCATAATTTTTTGAAATTCTGAAGGGGCATTTTTAAGACCAAATGGCATAACTAGCCATTCATATTGACCAAAAGGTACATTAAAGGCTGTCTTATAACAATCATCTGGATGAATTTGAATTTGCCAATATCCTGATTTTAAATCAAATTTAGAAAATATTATAGCGTCACATAATCTATCTAATAAATCCTTTTTATTAGGAATTGGATATCTTATCCATTTTAAAACTTTATTTAGAGGTTTATAATTAATTACTAATCTTGGTACCCCTCGTTCTTTTTCAGCATTTTTGTTGACATAGAAAGCTGTGCAGGACCATGGAGATTTCGATGGTCTAATTAATTTCCTATTAATTAAGGATTCAATTTCTTTCTTACATAAAGTGAGATATTCAGAATTCATTTGACAAGGTCTAGCCTTTGTAGGAATATTATCTTCTTTAAAATTGTCTTCATAAGGAAGAGTAACCATATGCTTTTTCCTATCCCAAAATATATTAGGATGATCACCACAAATTTCAGTATGAAATTGGTTCATTATTAAATTAATCTTTTCTTTTAATTTAGGTTTATTGAGTTGTTGATCAATTGTTAAAGTATTAATTTCATGCTTTAAAAAACTTATCTGCCTTTCTTTAAGGTCTATATGATCAGTTAATACTTGTATAGACCCCTTAGGAGGTCTAGAGGTAAATTGGTAAATTGGAAAATAATATCTTGATTATTATAAGTAGCGATAATTTTAGTTTTATCTACCTGTTTAATAGGATAAATTTTACTTAGAAATGGGGTTCCCAATATTATAGGAGTAGACATGCTATTTTTTATTAATAAAAAACTTAAAGGAATACATTGGTTATCAACACAAATATGTGCTTTGGGGATTTTGTATTGAATATTAAGAAGTCCTCCTCCTACATGAGTTAATTTATGTTTGGTTTTTTCAAAATATTTTGTTGGTATATAACCTTCTTGGATGACATTTGAATCAGCTCCACTATCTATTAGAGCAATAAATGTTTGAGAGAAATTTGCGATCTTTAATGTAATATGGGTATACCATTTATGACTTGTAATTGATTCCACAGATTCTAAGAAATCCTGTCCCAATATTTCATGGTCCGGGATTTTCGTGTTTTCTATTTTTGAATTTTCTAAATTAGAAATTCTTATATCTTGAGTTTTTACCTCAAGTTTTAACATCTTAATCTCGATTTTTAGAGATTCTATCTCATCTAATATATCTTTTAATGTAGTGGGCTGGGATTCTATTCTCTTATGATTAAGTAATTTATAGACTTCATTCATAGTATATGTTTCTTTATAATTTTCTCCTAAAACTTTATTCTGATTAGAGGTAGTTGGAGTTTCTAATAAATCAATTATTTTTGATCTTATTATGGGATCACTAGTTGTTTTTAATACCTCAATCAACTGAGTATGGTCTATAGTATGCTGCATCATACAGATTTGATTGTCTTCAAATTGAGATACAAGATTATAAATTTCATCTTGGTTATTTGTACACTTATCTCCTTGTTTACAAGGCTCACATTCAGAATCATCAGAACTAGAGTAGATTGAATCGGATGATATAGATTCATTTTCTAAAGCATTTAGTTCATCACTAGAATAATCTTCTTTTAGGAAAATTCTATTTAATTCACTTTTAACATTATCAGCAATATCTAAATTTGCAATTGCCTTTTTAGTCCAACATTGCTTGGCTGTGTGTCCAATTTTATTACATTTAAAACAAACTATGTTTGTATTTGATTTATTTTTATAATTTTTTCGAAAGGTTTTCTTATTATCCCTTCGTTCTTGTTTTCTGTCTTGCTTTTGATCAAGTTTCCTTTGAGAATAATGCCTTCTTCTTTTCTTATAGAATCTTTCTCCTGTAGAATATTTTTTATAGTTGGGCCTGGGTCTGGATGAAGAAGGTTTCTCCATTCCAAACTGTTCACAAAATTCTCCTAATTGATGTTTTTCAGCTAGATTTTGTCTTTTTAATTGTTGATTTAATCTTAAATCATTACAAAGACTCAAACCTTCTTGTATGCAGGTTCCAATTAAACTACCATAGGTATAATTATTATAAAGAATAGAAGGATTATTTCCCCTTAGAGTTTTTCTAATTTTTTCAGCAAATAAATAAGGTAAACCATCTATAAATTTTGATTTCCAATGATCACTATTGGAGTCAGGGAGTTCCATTACCCTGCTTAAGAATGTATCTTTATACCATCTAAATTCAGTTAATGTTTTACATCTTAAATTCTGTAATAATGTTCTTGTATTTTCACTATTACTAGTATATTTACCGGTAAAATGTTCAACAATATTAACACATATACAATAAACAGCATTTTCTTTTTGGGTGCCATCTTGCTCCTGGATGGTTGCTTTAAAAATCGTTTCTCTTTCATTTTCATTAAGGTAGTTATCCCACCAACCTTTAAGTTGACCAGAAAAACCAGTAACTATCATTTTTGCTATATTAACCTCAGTATTTTTTGCATTTTTACATACAGTAGAATACATAAGCATTCTGTGGAGACATTGATAAATTTGTTTATCTGTATAGCCATCTATGTTCCATTCATAAATGCTCTTACTATCATAACTATTATTAAATTGATATTCATGTTCTTCATGTAAAACATCTAATGGTGTAGGTCTGGGATAATAAAATAATCGCTGACTAGGTTTATATGCCCATTTTTCTTTTCTCCTAGAATTCTCTAGTTTATTAATTTCATTTGCTATAATACTTTTCTTATCATCATTATCAGATAACTGACTTATAAAGTTATTATTGTCAATCTCAAAAGTATTTATTGATAAATTGCCTAATTTTCCTGCAAGATAATTATGAATTTGTTCACTCAACTCAACTAGTTTTTCTAGTTTTTCTTCTATATCAGATTTTGATTTGAATTTAAAACCTATTATTTCAGGTGGTGCTTGGATATTTGCTACAGCTGATGTGGAAGGCTTATCATTAGGTGGCTTATTATTATCATTTGATTTATTTCTCAAGTTTAATAATGTAATAATATTATCTAGCTTTTCATGTACTGAACCAATCTGTTCACCAATAATTTTAAGAAATAAATTAGCATAATTGTGCTGTTGTATTAAAGTATTTAAATGGTAAGCTGTAACAGATATATTCGGATCGTCTAGATCCCTTGCTATAGCAATAAAATTATGATTATCCATTTTAAATGTTCTTAAGGGAGGATATAAGCTATTTATTTCCTCATTATTTTTACAAAGATATCGTCTTTCAATAACATTTATATATTGATCTACATAAGTAGCACAAAACCATGGGACAAAATATATAATTCTATTATAAAACACGCAACATTTATAGAAATCTTTTTGTATTTGATTTCTTTGTTGTTGATTAAAATTTTCCATAAACCAATTTCTGAATATTTCCCATCTGGGTAGCTTGAATTCTGTACTTATTGCTTTTCTGGCTGGAGAACCAGCACTAAAATCAATTTTGTTGTTTTTATTCATTAAAAATCATAACTCATTTGAGACATAGTCTCTGCTTGTTTTGTCCTGACAATATTATCTGTTTTTGGAATAATTAATTCTTCAACTCGTGATTCTCTAAATTCTTCTGGACTAGAAGTCCTGTCAGCTTCATTTATTCCTCTAGTATGAGAAATTGAATGTCTAGATGTACTAGGTGGTAGATCCATATGATCTATAGGAGATATAAATGATCTTCTTGATCCAAAAGAAGATACAGAAGAATAACTTCTATTCATAGATCTATTATTAAAACTTATGTTTACGGATCCATCTGTTTCCTCTAAAACATCCATATTTTCTAGATCTGTATGTATTGGAGGCCTTGGTGTTATAGCCCTTTCTATTTTCCAATTTTCAGGAAAATCAATTTCTTCCCACTTTATTTTTCTTCGAGTAATAACTTCAGATTTATTAAAATTACTTTCAATTATAATGGTTTCATTATTCTGTTTATCCATGATTTTGCAACATGGATTTAAAGTATATAAAGGTTTATAGTATATTCTATAACATATACATATAACTTCAGATCCGGAAGCATAATTATAGCCATGTGTTTTAACATTTAGAGTTAGAGCATCTAAAATATTTTCATCTGTTAATGATAAAGTTATGTTGGGATAAACATTAAAATAAACTGGTCCATGAGCCAGACTTGATATAATCATTCCCATAATAGACTTTTTCCAATTTAAATTTCTCCCATCTCTAAGAGATGCAATAAAACTCTCAGGCAATCCTTCAAGAGTTAGAGGTTTAAAAGCTACTTGGACTAATCCTATATGAATAAATTTATAATTATTTCGCTTATATGGGTTTAGATCCTGATTAGATAATAATTTAAGTGTCATTTCTTCATTATTTAAAGAAATTGATTCTTCAGTAGTTTTAACTACTTGTTTTAATCCTATTTTTTCAAAAGTTCCTAATTTATATATTGTGGTAATATTAATTCTAGGAATTGTCCATCTGTTAAGTTGATCCAAGTTTGTAGGTATATCTACTTCCTCTGTAACATCATTTTTAACAAATTTTTTATTATTTATTAACCGACTGATATGATTCATAAGCAAGAAAAGAGATGATGATGGTACCTTAATTTCATCAACTTGTAACCTTTCACACCATGGCTCTGATACCAAATTGAAGGGGGGAGAGCTTACCACACTAAATGAAGACCCAGAGTGAAAAAGCAGAATTTTACAGTTCGATAATAATTGAAAAAACCCAAGCCACAAATTTTAATGTCAACTCCATAATGCCCTAAGTACCTTCCATGGTTTAGACGAGCTCTCGGACTGACCCATAAAATTTGTGCTCTGTTTTTCCAATTATCATGATCAAACTAGTAATATATATATATATATATATATATATATATATATATATATATATATATATATATATATATATAAGAGAGAGAGAGATAAGATCTTTCAAGCCCAAAGCCTAGAGAAAGCCATTGAGTCGTAATCTAAGCCACTGGATCATCAAAATCAACGGCTGAGATTAAATCTCAAAAGGAGGTGGGAAAAGTAGGTCAATGGACCGATAATGGCCAACCGTAGGAAACTTATAATCTTTTTTTTTTTTTTGTTAAAATCTCATTTTTTTTTAGTTAAAATCTCGAATTTTTTGGTTAAAATCTCAAACCTGGAATTTTGGGCTTAACGACTTTCTCTCATAACTTGGGCTTGATTGATCTTATCCCTATATATATAAGGATCTGGTACGAACTCCTTATCCATTTAGAACTGTACGAACTCCATATCCACCTCGATAGAGAAATTAAAATTAAATCTAAGGCTCTTAATATCTCACCCCTGACATACTTTTCACTTGATAAATAAAAACCCTAACCTCCTCCATCCAAAACGACAACCACCATCACGTCACCGACGACCATCATACGCCGATCATCCCGACTCCGGTGACCTAACGCCGGAGATTACAGCTCGTGTCACGATTAGCGAACCAAGATGACGATGATTCTGACTGATTCATACTGTTCGAAAAGTGGAGTTTTTCGATATGAAGCTCTTCGATTTCCACCACTAGCATCACCGACACCGCCGCCGCCACCGCCGCACGACGTCGACCGCTTCACCGGACCAACTCATACCACTCAAACGGCGAGAAGGTAGTTGCAAAGGCGTCGAGGGTGTCATCGTCGAGGTTACCAACGGTGCGATTTTCGTCGTTCTTGACCGCGCGGGAAGACTTAGAGGAGCTCCCTTGATAAGCATGGCCGGTGTATTTAGCCATGGTGCCAGTCCTAAGGTCATCTTCGATTTGAGTGCCGACCTTAGTTAGTTCTTTGAAGTTCTGAATGTTGCTGTACCTCATGTAGAATTGATACACGGGTCGCAGGTTATTTGTGAACTTTGGCACGAGCTCGTCCTCGCGGGGACGGTTGGGGATTTGAGCGCTTAACTTCTTCCAACGAGTGAGATAGTCGGTGAAGCCTTCATTGTCCTTTTCAGATAGGACTTCTAGGGTGCGAATTGAGACTTGAGTGTCTTCATTGTCTCGATACTGTCGGTCGAACTCGACTGTGAGTTCCTCGAAGGTGGGGACCGTTGTGGGTCGAGTGAGTAGAACCATGTCTTCGGCACTGCCGCAAGGGAGTGCAGGAAGAGAGTGAGCCAATGCTTGGAATCGACCCCCTTGATGGCCATTTGGGATTTGAAAGCTCGGATGTGAATGATCGGGCTCTCATGTCCTTGAAAGATAGAAAGATCGCTAAGGGCGAGCTTGTTTGGGAGCTCGTCCTTAATGCTAGTAGGTACGTTCTCATTCTCCTTGTGGATAGAGTAAGTGCTCGAGACATAGAGCCTTTCCTCCATAGCTTGGAGTTTCTTAGCATGCCTATCTGCTTCCTCCTTAATCTTGAGTTCCATACGTTCCACCTCGACTGTATGGTGGGTCAAAAGGCCCTCAAGGTCAGCGGTCAGCTTTGCAACTTGGTCACAGAGTGCGTTGACTTCTTCGTTGTTGCCGGCCATTTTGCGGGTGTAGGTTCGTTTCTTGTAAGGGATTATTACACGTTGTTTAGTGCGTCGAGTATCCAGTTGAGGCCTGCATTTTACTTCGTATATTAGGGACACGACTCGACCCACTAGACTCACACTCATTTTTAAGCATTCATTTTTAGCTCATTTCTTTGTTTAGAAAGACCTTTTGTGTTTTGAAAAGAGGAGGTTTTCGAAAAGGTTTTAGCTAAAGGAAGCTTTTGAGACGAGGAAGTGTGCGCACATCTCGCCTCGATGTTAAAACGTTTTGCTTTGCATCCGTCGAACTAGTATCGGTGATTTGCCGAGGTGAGCTCGAGTTCCACTACTACAAAAAGTACCAAAAACAACGGTTAAAAGCCGTTGTTTTTATCAAAAACACCCGTTATATCTTGGGCCGTTGTTTAATATTAAACAACGCAAAATGTTTGATAAGGCGTTGTTTATGTTAGAGCAAAAACAACGGTTATTTCAAATAACCGTTGTTTTTGCTCTATTAAATAAAACGGGTATATAAACACCCGTTGTTTATAATTGAGCAAATATAACGGTTATTTTAAATAACCGTTGTTTTTGCTCAAATATAAACAAAGGATATTTGTATACCCGTTGTTTTTACTTCTCACTGGCTATATATATATTTTTTTTTACACAATGTAATTTTTAACAACGCCATTAGCTAATAACCGTTATTTTTGGTTGTTTTTTTTAAAAAAAAAAATTACGAAATAGCTATTTAATTTAATAATACAATTAAATTTGCGATAAAATTTTCTGCACGCATCAGGAGCCAAAAAACATTACAATCCCTTCAAATTCAACATTATACACAATGTTCAAACGAAACTTACAAGTAATATCACACAACGCTTAAACCAAATTCAAAAATATTATCACATAACACATGAAAAGCAAGTGTAGCATTATGCATACATACTTATATTACTAAGTCGTCTGAGGCTAGGTCTTTATCTGTAGCATTATGCACTAATAATAGCGCGATCTCCGTATCTCAGACGAAGATTTTGAAAGTGAAGATCAGTTGCTTCGTTGTTGTTATTGCCCTCGGAAACTACATAAGAAGAAAAAACACAAGGGTACCTATGGATACCAGTATTAACAAATTTACAAGCACAAGCATAGAAAATCGCAAATTAGGTCGACAAGAAACTGCATGCGGCCAGCAGTATGAACAAGAGCGATATCTGAACCATTGCGAGTGGCGTCTTGAATTGCTCCCTTAACCACAATTGCTGGAACTTTCTCATAACCTTTCTCGAAAATTGGAATCTGTTCATGCCAACATGAATATTTAATTATCTTAAATTCGACATGATCGAGCCTCGACAACGCGTGAATGCGAGATACTCAAGCTAGGTGTCTAACCTTAAGTCTCGATCGTGAGTACGCGCGCTCCAACTCCAGGCCAGAAAAGTGTCGCGAGCAGTGTGACCATCATGACATTGACTTTGTGTTGCAGTAAGCAACCTGTCGAAACAATTATTCATACAGTTGTATTTTGATTTCGGAACTTTCCAGAGTAAGATAGTGAGGTGAAATCGTACTCACTTTTGCAAGATTAGTTGACTTCCAACTCCATTGACACCCACAAATACGACAACATATGGCTTTCCTTGTTCCTTGGCAGCATGAACATCCCTGAGTATGTCAATAGAACATTTAGAGTACGAATGCAAACTAGGGCATCCTCCATGGCGACTGAAATGCAAAAAGTAGAGTTTAACGTGTATAAAAGTAAATAAATAATCAAGAAATAAATAATCGGCAAGTAAACGTTCGGATTTTAGCTAAAATGTGAAATCATCAAAATTTGAATTAAAAGAACCCAAAATTCAAATACGGGCGATTGATGATATCCAGAAAACGAGCCCAGCTTTTTGCCTTCAAGACTAGTTCTGATCAATCACAGAGCTTCTCAACGATCTCCTCACTGTAAACAATATTACCATGGAGCATAATGAGATAACGTATAGTTAACTCTTACCCTTAATTATATACACTTACGACAATAGCAAAACAATTCTTCCTTATTAAGATAAGACGCACATTAGCATCATGATGAATACTACAAGAAAATATTCGTAAATCCACATAAATGAAAGTTGAAATGACCGAATATAGGTACACCAGATTCACAACAAATGGATTTGGGTCCAAAATACATCATATATAAACACATTGAATCGACCAACGACATGATAAATAAACAAAGTTTGATCTTTGGAACTCTCTCATTGCTATGAAAAATAAATGAGTATGATCGGCAAAGCAGTCAAATGGAAACATCTCAACAATAACAATAATGAAAACATACCACGTTCTTAGTCATTAGCTTTGTCCTTCAAGGTTTTCGTAGTGGTGCAAGATCGACCCTCTCTAAATTGGCCTTCCCGACAAATCTAAGTTTGAAATGTAGATATATCAAATTTCTTATTCAATATAGCAAGAACACATATGAGGAGCAAGAGTTCGACATGATCAAATGATAAATAACATAAAAGTGGTGGTATTTAGTCTAAAAAACATAAGCAACAGAGAAAGTCAAGGACTGTGATAACTAGAAACTTAAAATTCATAATTTATAGTCTCATACTCTCGCCATTTGATTTGGTTCCATGCATATAATTAGGGAACAATGTGGTTTTAGGTCATTAGCACAATTTTACTATGCAACCTCTCAAGTTATCCTCAACCTTCCTCACCCAACTACAATCATCATCCACAAGTGATAAGTAAAAATATTACCGGTACCCTTGTGTTTTTTCGGATTTTATTCCTCCTCAAACATTACTCGCCTTAAACATACAAGCCAAGCTAATTATATTACACAAATTTGGAATAGCTCGAGCGACGCTCAAGGTTAAACACTCAAACTCAAACAACATCATAGTTCACAGTTCACACACACATAACGTTGACCCGGCTAATCACGAGGCCAAAACATGGCCAACATTAGCATAAGGAACTCGGCCAACGACCATTGTATCAGGACAAAGAATAACAAAGGCATTATAGCGGCATTAAACGAAACAAATCAAGATCCCCAACCTCGTTGCTTACTGGTCAAGCATAAAGACTAAACAAATTTTTACAAAGTGGCGGAAAACAAAGAAGAGAAAATGGCAGAGGGCCCTCTTAGAAGCAATAACAACACCATTTACGGTTTATTACAATGACCTTATACGACTTATTTCAAAGACCATTTACGGCTTAAACAACAGCCTATTACGGCTTATTTCAAGAATATCATACACTATAGCCTCGACAACCTAATACACCACAACAACTATAGCAACATACTACTGTAATAATACTCTAACCGGCAAAGAACGACAACATGAAACGCAAAGAAGCGGCAGCTCATAACCACGTCATTCAACATCAACGAATTATGATCACAAACAGCCTCACATGGCTGCCACAACAAATTTCTTAACGGCATTAAACCACGGCTAAAACGGTCCTAACCGGAAAAGTAGCGACCAATCTCGACAGATTATTGCACTCAGACGCAACAAAGATTGTCGCCAACAAAAGGTTGCACCATACCCATTACACGGCAGCCCTTTTACACACACACACACACACACACACACACATACATACAAATCCGAGCAAAGAAACAGGGCAACCTATTACACCGGCACTGCGGCAATGACAAATACAAAGAGAGAACAAAGAGAGCCTAATACTCGCATACAAACACACATGTCTTCACAATCATCCACACATTCACCTTCCACACCATCATTCAATAAACAAACACATACACAATACACATACAAGCTAAGTAAGGTTTAACCCTTACCTTGGCTAGAGGAGAAAGGAAGGATGTCAACCAAGGATGATTTAGACCCACTCAAAGAGCTTCTTCCAAGAACAAGGCCTCTACACACCCAGAATACAATAAAACACTCCCCATTGTTAAGGAGTACCAAAGGAGTTTACTAACAAAGACAATCACAAGCTTACACATAAACCCTAGAACAAAAGCTACAAACTTTCACTAGTTACGTCCTTACCTTGGTTCGAAAAATGGTATGAGGAAGTAGAGAAGGAGATGAGGAAGCTAGAGCAACAAAAATGGGGGAATTTGATGAAGGAATGAAGAAGACCCAAATGAAAGAGTGTTGGGGGTAAAACACGGTGCAAGGGACGAAGGACGGCTTGCTCCTTTGTTCTGGGTCGGGTAATTTGTTTAAGGCAGGGAGGGTTGTTTTGTTTTGTTATTATTTTATTTTTAGAGAGAAAAGAAATCAAATAGAATGGGTAAAAAGAATGAAGGCTAAGTTAATATATTCCACACAATAAACTTGTGGGGAGGTCAACTTTAGTCAAACTCGCTCAAAAACACTTAATATACTAAAACCGACACTAAGCTACTCAAAACGTTTAACCGGCTTCAAATCTCAATTTCTCTCATTTTCGCGAATAACGGGCATACCCTCGCCATATATTTAAATTAAATTCAAAACATCTCAAAAGACCAAAAATAAATATTACCGGCTTAAGAAAATAAAATTTATGACAGAACGACTACCAACTAGCTACTACGAAAATATGGGGTATTACAAGGGCTATTGAACTTCTTAACTTTCTCGTTTTTTTTTTAAAAAAAATTTAGAGTAGGGTTTAAACAACGGTTATTAGGCTATAACCGTTGTTTATACTTAACTTTTAACAACGGGTAAAAGGCTTAACCCGTTAGTTTTTCTTCACTTTTAACAACGGGTATTAGGCTATAACCGTTGTTTTTACTTGACTTTTAACAACGGGTATTAGGCTGTAACCGTTGTTTTTAGTTAACCCGTAGTTAAAAGTTCTTACCCGTTGATAAAAGTAAATTTGTAGATTTGGCGCCCTATGTTTTAATAACGGAGATCATTTAGTCGTTGTTTTTAATATTTTAAACAACGCATATTGTGTATGTGGTTGTTAATTGGGTCGTTGTTTATGCCTTAATTTGTAGTAGTGTTCGGATGTGTAAAAGAGAAAGGATTCGACTCGAGAGCGGTTAACAAGTCGAGTCGAGGATGTTAAAAGAGGAGCCTAGGCCGTGTGACCTAGAGGACTAAAGTCCACGAGCTCGGGTTTTAATCCTTGCTCGGGTTTTTGCTTGTTAGTGAAAAAGGAATTTTGAGAAAGCTTGTTTCAAAAATTCGCGATAGTTTTGTTTGAAAAGTGTTAGTTTGTTAGATGTTAGATTCATTTATCTTTGAAACGTTCAAGCGAGTTTTCGAAGATATGAATGCAAATGCTCGTTTTGAAAAAGACCATGGAGTGCATAGCCTCGAACTTGTACGTATGACTCAAAAAGGGTGAAAAATGAGTCAGTCGGGTACACCTCCAACTACCTCGAGTACGCTTTGGCAGATACTTAACCCCTTCATTTCCTTACGCAGGCGATAGGTTTCTGAAGAGAACCTTTGGGGCGGTCGAGATAGCCGTTTACGGCAAGCCGTGGAGGGGCGAGAGGAAAGCTAGTCCGGCATGTGCTTTATCGAGTGGACAAGCCTACATGTGGGAACCACCTCTCGAGGGTGCAAAGGGTGCCTAGATTCCAAAAGGAATGGACTCTAAACGAATGTGCATAGCTCAAATATGTATATTCGGATTGTTCTAAGCTTTCAAGTTTCACCTCTTTATTTTTAAAAAGAAAAAAGCTAGTTTTAACTTTTTTAAAAATAAAATCTCCCCAGCGGAGTCGCCAAACTGTGGAACCCGGGGATCGAAAGACGAGGGACCCAACTCGGCGTCTTGCTTAAGGGCGCATTAAAGTTAAAAAAGATTAAGTTAGAAAAACCTTTAAGAACTGTTTTGGAGTCGCCACCTAATTATCGCGGAAATTAGGAACCTGCTACCATGTTCTAAGCTAAAAACATGTCTTAGATTTTGGAGCACGCCGACACCCCTAGATCTAAGGCTTGTGAAACCAGATTGGATTCGGGGTGAGGGTACTTTAGAAAAAGAGTTAATTCAATTAATGATTTATGAAAACCTTTTAGAAAAGCCTATGTAAAAATAGCCTCTACTGACCTAGAACAATCCAAGTAAGATGATAATTGAGCTAATGTTATCGCTACGTACAAGTGCGATAAGTTTGTAAAAGAATGCAGATGCAGATGCAAAAAGATTGATTAAAACCCTCAGTTTAGCATGTTTAACTTGTTAACGAAAACGGTTCAGTTAAAGGTCGAATTCATTGTTTAAGTTGATTTTAATGCAAAATACATGCAAATAAAATAAAGTTCAATTGTCCATTGGTTTATTTTATAAGGGTCGGTTGCTTATGCGACTTTGGCGTGTCATCGGATATGAAGTGTACCCGAAGTAAATAGAACACTTGGAGTGCAAGCGTATTTGTGTGCCAAAGCCGGGAGGGTGGGCTAAAGTGTAGTCCCATTTGTTAGTCCATAGAAAATAAGAAAAAGCTTTGATCCAAGTGGATCGGTACCTACCTTGTCCTGACGCTTTAGATCTGGGCAGAGCTTCGCTTCTTGAACTTTAAAGGAGGATGAATTCAACACGGGATGGTGTATTGAACTCAAGGATTTGAGTGCTTGAGGCTTTGAGGGAGTTTTGTAGTGTGTTTGCTGTGAAAGATGGTTGTGAATTGTGTTTTTCGAGGTCAGGTATAGGGGTGTATATATACTAAAAACCTTGGAGAAATTAGGAAATCCGGGGATAAAAACAAGCCAGGAAACCGCATAGCCTTATGCGGTTGCCCAGGCAAACCGCATAGGCTTATGCGGTTGCCATCCCAAACCGCATAAGACTATGCGGTTTGAAGGCGTGGTTTTCTGCGTAGTTTCCTAGTTCCGGTTTGATTATATCTCGAAAAGATTTAGTATAATCCTTACTTGCACGTCAAGGGAAAGGCTAGGATATTTCTGAGATATTTTGATGTTCAGGGCTTTGGAGTGCGGGCCAAAGGCTGGGTTTGGGCTCGGTTTCGGGCCCGAGACTCGGAAAAATGAATAAGGTGTATTTGCATAGATTTTGTGAAATAAGGTAAGACGTGAGGTCGTATTTTGTGTAAGAGGGGGCTAAAAGGAAGATCTAGCCGCCGGGCCTAAATTTAGGGATTTAGGAATGCTGAATTAGACCTTGTTAATGTAAAAGGGCTAATTGTAGTGCAAATGCGAAGCTCATGCCAGATGAATCAGGACAAGGACCTAGCTAGACTCCAAATGGACAAAATGAACGTTTATTTAAAGCGATGTAAAGCGACCTAAATCATTTTAACATTTAAAACGACTCAAAATGAATTCGACATTAGTTAGGACCGTTTAAGTCGACGTTAAAGCATGCGTAATAAAAGTCCGTGATACATCACAGGGTTTTGTGTGGGAGGGTACGGATATGGGTATCCACACTTCTTTGCATTGTTCTGTCAACTACTTCCACCTGAGTTTCACCTGGCAAATAAGGGAGATACCCAGGAGGTTTCTGATTATACACCACTTCATATGGAGTCATTTGAGTGGCTGTGTGAAAGTTGGTATTGTACCACCATTCAGTAAGAGGCAACCACAAGCTCCACTCCTTAGGGTTAGCACTGCACATACACCTCAGAAACGTCTCTAAGCACCTGTTCACAACCTCTGTCTGACCATCAGTCTAGGGATGGTAGGCTGATGACAGCAACAAGTCTGTTCCTTGAAGAGTGAACAAGGCCTTCCAAAAAGCAGAGAGAAATACAGTATCTCTATCACTCACTATGCTCCTGGGCCACCCATGTAGTTTGAAAACATTGTCCAGGTACACTTGAGCCACTTTCACAGCAGTGTAAGGGTGTGATAGAGCCATGAAATGAGCCATCTTACTCAGTCTGTCAACCACCACAAAGATATCCTCTTTCCCTTGAGACTTTGGATGTCCTGTGATGAAGTCCATTGATATATCAGTCCACACTTCTTCAGGGATGGGTAAGGGCTGTAACAGGCCAGGGGAAGCTACAGATTCAGCCTTGTTAGCCTGACAAACCCTACAATTTCTGATGAATTGGTGTATGTCTTTGTTAGCTCCCTTCCAATAAAACAACATCTTCACCCTTTTTATGGTTGCATCCCTACCAGAATGCCCACCTTGGTATGAGTCATGGAGCCAATTTAAGATGTGAGTTCTTAACTGAGCATCTGACCCAATCACTATCTTCCCTTTCCTCCTGAGCAAACCCTCCTTCAGTGAGTAGGATGAATTAGCACCCTGCTGCACTTGTTGAATTATGCTTTGTAAGTGAGGATCTGAGGTGTAACTGGCCTGAATCCTGCTCTTCATGTCAGATTGAATAGTAGACAGAGCCATACATAAAACCTCTGAACCTTGCACTCTAGAAAGTGCATCAGCCACCAAGTTATCCTTCCCTGACTTGAAGTGTATCTCATAGCTGAATCCCATCAATTTAGACAACCAAAACTGTTGAAATGGTGTGGAAATCTTCTGCTGCAACAGCCATTTCAGGCTTTTCTAATCAGTTTTTACAATGAAGTGGCTATTCATCAGATATTGTTCCCATTTTTACACAGCAGTCATTAAGGCCAGCAACTCCTTCTCATACACTGAAAGTTTTTGCCACTTAGCACCCAAGGTCTTGCTAAGAAATGCCAAAGGATGATTATCCTGCATAAGTACAGCCCCTTGAAGGTACCGGGAAGGGAAGGAAAACCTATCGACGCCTTGCGGGGGCGCCGGGAAGCGGAATGCGCCTCGCAGGAAAAAAGTGCGAAGTTTTGTAAAAATGGGGGAGATCATTGCATGAATTTGCGATCAAAAAGAAATGTAGGAAAATCATTTTGAAATATGTTTTTCGGAGTCGCCACCAAATATTAAAGGAATTTGGAACCTATTCAACGCGTCTTGAAATACAAGACACGAGTGTCTCAGATTTCAAGGTGCGTCGATACCTATCCGTCTGAGGTTTGAAACCAGAGAAGGGATTCAGAGTGAGGTTACTTTTCAAAAGTTTTGACAAAAAAGTATTTTTGAAAACTGAAATCAAAAAGCCTACATAAAAGTAGTCTCTACTAATTTGAAAACATTTGCTTAATTTCGATATTTGGGCTAAAAGTTACGCTACGTACAAGTGCGAATAAATATGACTCGATTAAAATGCATAAATAATGTAAATTGTCAAAATAATGACATTTGTTATAGGAAATGTACGTTAAATAATAATTTATTGACTAAATTATTACCATAAACGTTATTTTCCGACCTCGTATTTTGACTCTTAAGATTTTGTGAAAAACCCTCAGTTTTGCATGCTAAAAGACTCTATGAAACGGTACAATTTAGTGTTGGATCCGTGATTCTAGTCGTAATTTAATGCATGAATGAGGACTTGCATAATTATAAAAGTGACGTCGGTTTGCTTTAGTGATAATGAGTCGTTATTTATGCGATATTGGCGAGGTTTAGACGGATTATGAATCCGAATTGCTACAACCGTATTATGAATACGGCTTCGCTAATGCCAATATCGGGTTGCGGTTAATGTAACCCCTTTGTCCGAGTCTCAAACGTCCAAAACGTAGGTAAAATGTTTACCTTTCGAAAATGCAAAGACGGTATTTTTGAGTGGATTTTGTGAATAGTGTATGTGTGTTGAAAAACCGATTGTTGAAATGAATGAAGGGGGTTGGTATTTATAGGAAATGGCTCGTTTTTGTGCATGGACAAAACTTAATCGCCAGTGAGCCTGTGATTAAGTTTCAATGCAGCCGCCAAATGGAATAAAAGAACCAGGGCTGCAGGAAGAAAACTTAATCGCCTGTAAACAGGCGATTTAGTTTTTAATCGCCAGTAAACAGGCGATTAGATTTTTGTTTTGGTGGGGTACTTAAGCCGCCTTTGGTTAATGACGTATATTATAGGGTAATGATGGTGTTTGTGAGGTAATTAACTTATGGGTTAAGTATTTTTGGGTCGTATTGTTTTGGTAAATTTCGGTTTAGTGTTTCCGGTTTTTGTCGTGTTTTGGTTTTGACTTGAAATAAAATAATATTGAAGTATATTATTTTACGGTTTTGTAGGGTCTAATTTTATGAAAATGTGGCACGGACGCACTTTGGCCCGCTTTGCGTGTTGCGTTAGTGTGCGTTGGGGTCGTTTTTGTAGGTTTAGGCCGTTTTGTAGCTAGTTGGGCTGTTTTTGTGGCTTGGCTTAATAAGACGTTCCTGTATCGTGCTCGTGTTGTGCTTATAATGACTGAGAGTGACATTCATTTTTATGATTATGCAAATCCAAATTAATAAGTTAAAAATGACTAAATACGTTTTAGACACTTTTGTACCGTTTCGACTCTTCTAAAAGCATGCATGAAAGTCCTTTTCGTCATTGGGTTTGTTTTTGGGGGGGTACGGATACGGGTATCTACAGAGCCCCCAGTTTGACTGAGCTTGGACAAAGCGTTAGTCAAACTTAAAAATAGTATCCGGACCATCACAGTCTCGATACTACCTGGCGGCGCTAAGCATGTGTCTTATGGGAGAGACGAGGACTTAGCGTCGGGAAATGCTGGGAGGGACGACATGTTTTTAAGGACAAGACGGTCCTACATGTTTAAGGGCGTGTCAGCCTGCGTGTGGCCTGAGTGCTTCCTGCTGGTGCCTTGCTTCTTGTTGGACGTCTCGTAGAAGAGGTTACGCGTTTTTGGGTTTGGTTTACAAGAACGGTTGGTGTTTTTGTGGAGGCTTAGGTTTTTGTGAACGTCTCATAAGGAGGTTACGCGTTTTTGGTTTTTGTGAACGTCTCATAAGGAGGATACGCGTTTTTGGTTTTTGTGAACGTCTCATAAAGAGGTTACGTGTTTCTGTGTTTCTCATAAAAAAGGGCTAGGTTTTTATGAACGTCTCGTGAGGAGGCTACGTGTTTTTTGTATTTCTCATAAAAAGGGCTAGGTTTTTATGAACGTCTCGTAAGGAGGCTCATGTTTTTCTCATAAAAAGGGCTAGGTTTTTATGAACGTCTCGTGAGGAGGCTACGTGTTTTTGTATTTCTCATAAAAAGGGCTAGGTTTTTATGAACGTCTCGTAAGGAGGCTACGTGTTTTTCTCATAAAAAGGGCTAGGTTTTTATGAACGTCTCGTGAGGAGGCTACGTGTTTTTCTCATAAAAAGTTAGGTTTTGATGAACGTCTCGTGAGGAGGCTACGTGTTTTTCTCGTAAAAAGGACTAGGTTTTTATGAACGTCTCGTGAGGAGGCTACGTGTTTTTCTCATAAAAAGTTAGGTTTTTATGAACGTCTCGTGAGGAGGCTACGTGTTTTTCTCATAAAAAGTTGGGTTTTTATGAACGTCTCGTGAGGAGGCTACGTGTTTTTCTCGTAAAAAAGGCTAGGCTTTTATGAACGTCTCGTGAGGAGGCTACGTGTTTTTCTCATAAAAAGTTAGGTTTTTATGAACGTCTCATGAGGAGACTTCGTGTTTTTCTCATAAAAAGTTAGGTTTTTATGAACGTCTCGTAAGGAGGCTACGTGTTTTTCTCATAAAAAGTTAGGTTTTTATGAACGTCTCGTGAGGGTACGTGTTTTTCTCATAAAAAGTTAGGTTTTTATGAACGTCTCGTGAGGAGGCTACGTGTTTTTCTCATAAAAAGTTAGGTTTTTATGAACGTCTCGTGAGGAGGCTACGTGTTTTTCTCGTAAAAAGGGCTAGGTTTTTATGAACGTCTCGTGAGGAGGCTACGTGTTTTTCTCATAAAAAGTTAGGTTTTTATGAACGTCTCGTGAGGAGGCTACGTGTTTTTCTCATAAAAAGTTGGGTTTTTATGAACGTCTCGTGAGGAGGCTACGTGTTTTTCTCGTAAAAAAGGCTAGGCTTTTATGAACGTCTCGTGAGGAGACTACGTGTTTTTCTCATAAAAAGTTAGGTTTTTATGAACGTCTCATGAGGAGGCTACGTGTTTTTCTCATAAAAAGTTAGGTTTTTATGAACGTCTCGTAAGGAGGCTACGTGTTTTTCTCATAAAAAGTTAGGTTTTTATGAACGTCTCGTGAGGAGGCTACGTGTTTTTCTCATAAAAAATTAGGTTTTTATGAACGTCTCGTGAGGAGGCTACGTGTTTTTCTCATAAAAAGTTAGGTTTTTATGAACGTCTCGTGAGGAGGCTACGTGTTTTTCTCGTAAAAAGGGCTAGGTTTTTATGAACGTCTCGTGAGGAGGCTACGTGTTTTTCTCATAAAAAGTTACGTTTTTATGAACGTCTCGTGAGGAGGCTACGTGTTTTTCTCATAAAAAGTTAGGTTTTTATGAACGTCTCGTAAGGAGGCTACGTGTTTTTCTCATAAAAAGTTAGGTTTTTATGAACGTCTCGTGAGGAGGCTACGTGTTTTTCTCATAAAAAGTTAGGTTTTTATGAACGTCTCGTGAGGAGGCTACGTGTTTTTCTCATAAAAGTTAGGTTTTTATGAACGTCTCGTAAGAAGGCTACGCGTTTTTGTGTTGGGTTGAAAACGTGTTTGAAATGGGTTGAAAGTGTATTGGTAGGAAAACCAAATTTCAATATAAAATCAAAACCCATAAAATAAAATTATAATCGTTGTAAACAGCGAATTAAAGATGTCCTTTGTTACAGGCGATTAGATTTTTGTCTGGTGTTTCATGGTTAAAACACGGGAGAGAGAGGGGTTGGCTCATTTTTATCCGTAAAAATAAAAACAAAATCGAAAACCTCTAAAACTTGATTTGGCGATTTTCTTGACCGAAATTCAACATTCCGGCTCCTAAAATTCGTCATGGACCAAGGTACGTACTCAACTTGCTTGTTTTTTGTGTTTTGAAGTTTGTTTGAGTCGGTTTTAGCTCGAAAAACCGTTTTCTAGGGTTTAGGTCGAAAATTATTGATTTGATTCGGATTTAGCCCTCGTCTTTGCTTGAACTTGATGCTTGGGAGTCATATGAGGCTTGTGTTGCTGCCATTGTTGGTCGTTTGTGAAAATCCGACTTGTGGTCTCGATTTTCGTGCGTTTTGTAGTGTAGGGGCATTTTGGTCATTTTTGAAAACGTCTCGAAAATAGCTCAAAACTTCAGTGTAGCTTACAAGTAGATTTGTGTAATACAAGTTCAACCAACTTAATTCCGGTTTTGGCAGATTTGTGAACTCGTGGAATAAAATAGTTTTAAAAATTGAAACGATCTAATTTTGGTTTGAAATTTTTTGAGGATATACTAAGCCCCCTATACTAAGTCTCTGTAAAAAATGAAGTCGAAATTCAAAGGATAATTTACTGAAAAAAATCTGGACATATCAATTCGTTCAGAAAAGGCAGTTTAGAGTGATTTCACGAAAACGACTCTATAGGATGATTTGTTAAGAGTTAGGACTCGTACTTTGGAGGGTATACTCTAGGCTCATAGTTCTACAACTTTTATTTTATAAGAAACTTTGAGAAAACGTTACTCAAAGTGAACCCTTTTTTCTAAAAATTAATTTAGCTGAAATTTGTTACGAGATAAATTTGTTTAAAATATATTTATTGTTTATTAAATTTATATGGAGTGTCGATTATAATTGGTATGTAATTTGGATGAAGGTAATTGAAGATCGGTCCCGTAAGGGGGAATTCGAAACGCCGACACAGACTATACCGATCTTGGGCACGGTAGCGTTTTAATGTTAAATAACTAATAATGTTTCTATTTACTATAAAATTTTCAGTTATATTCTATGTAATTGTAAATAATTTATGTATGTTTAAAAATGTAGGGAGGAGAAAATTACATTTGCGTACTCAATCACCGAAACCTGCCGACAATGCCTAGTCTTCGTAAGAATAAGGTTGCGGTCGCACTTGCGTACTACAGGGACATGGTCGAGACAAAGGACTGCTCACTATAGCGCTTCCTAGATAATCACTTAAAAGTGAATATCAAGAGGGTCTTAAATGACTTTGGAGATGTGAAGCTACCGGTCCCGGTTAGCGATGAGTTGGTCACGGTAAAGAATGCCGTAGGTTCCTTTGTCCTGTGGCCTCAGACTCATGTTGCGCCTAATAGACTGGGGAGCCCTAATAAGAATAAAGGCGACAAGAAGGTAATCTATTTTATTGACTCCAAATTAATATTTGTTTTTTTTGATATATATTGAACCTTATCTTGTTAATATATGAAAATTGTGTCCTATTTTTATAGAAAAATAATGTAAATGAGAAGAGGTTGGCGAATGACTTGCAAGAAGTCCAACATCCTACAACCAGGAAAACAAAGTATCGAGCAGGTATTTTTACTATCACTCTAATGACATAATAAATTAGTATTATATTTAATATTATCGACATAATTAATACACTTTTGCAGTTGAGTCAATCAGACATTATTGGAACGAATGAAGATTCATCCTCAAAGAACGTAGCGAGGGCACTTTTTGATGATAAGGTTTATTATAGCTAGTTACTACTTTAGCTCAATTATATATATCGTTAATTTAATTCCTTTGTTTTGACTCCACGTTGTATTGTTTTTTGTAGGACGTTGCGAGTATCTCGAACGTTAATGTTGAGAGTACCTCGAACGTTAATGTTGCGCCCAAATTGAGTAAGCAGATGCAGAAATTATTACCTCCTGAATATACTAAAGCTAAATTTATGCAAAATGTGAGTAGAACCCAATCAATGACAAGATTGTTTGGAGAAGGGTGCACTCGCTTTCAGGATGACAGTATGATCTCTATTAAAATCCCTAAAGAAGTCGCAGGATACGAAATGACTTCATTTTTGAATCCACCCTTACTACTCGAATGGGCTGGCCTTGAGGAAATTGATGCTCAAAATATGATCCTTTGGATGAAGTGAGTTATTTGATTAATTAGTTTTATTTCAAAAATTGCATTTATTTTGTTATGTACGTTATTATTATATAAATGCTTTATTTTTTGTTTGCTGATCGTATAGGTACTTAGTTGATTACATCAACGAACATGCTGACATTCCTTCCCACAACTGGGGTTTTATGAGCCCGTACATGTTGAGTATGCAAATTCTAAATGTCGAAAAAAAAGACCGAGTCAATCACATAGCCGAACACCTGATGAAAAGCAAGAAAATAATGTTCGCCCCTTATAATGAAAACGGGTACGTACATATGATTCTATTATTAGACTTAAAAGTTCATGACGATTAGCGATACTGTTGAGTTTATTTCTTATATATGTGTTGTATATGTAGGAAATATTGGGTATTAACGGCATTCTGTGCTGAAACGAAAAGAGTGTATTGGCTAGATTCATGTGGTGGACAACCGTCAAGCGTTTTTAAAGATTTGGCGAATCTGTAAGTTAATTTAAATCACATGCATTTTAGTAATTAAATGACTTTATTATTAATATTTTTATTTTATCGACATTGGTTACTCATTATTAACTAATATTTGTAATTTTTTTAGTACTTTTGTCAGGAGAAGGTCTCTTGATCCGTTGGCGCAAGTCATGGAAACCGCTACTAGCCCTACATTTCTAACCGTGAGCGATGTATGTTAATTATAATTAATCATATATATATATATATATATATATATATATATATATATATATATATATATATATATATATATATATAGAGAGTCAAGTTCAATTAAGTTGACAAATATTGGTACGCTGGCTACGGTGGTGAAACTATTAGTAATGTTTTGTGAAACTGTTGTTCGTTGTAAATGAAACTGTAAATTTAATACCAGACTAATAAAGAGAGAAATACAGTTTCATTTACAAAAAACAACAGTTTCACAAAATATTAATAACAGTTTCACCACCGTAGCCAGCGTACCAATATTTGTCAACTTAATTGATCTTGTTTATATATATATATATATATATATATATATATATATATATATAAGAGAGAGAGAGAGATAAGATCTTTCAAGCCCAAAGCCTAGAGAAAGCCATTGAGTCGTAATCTAAGCCACTGGATCATCAAAATCAACGGCTGAGATTAAATCTCAAAAGGAGGTGGGAAGGCCGGTCAATGGACCGGTAGCCGGTCAACCGGCCGAAAAACTTATAATCTTTTTTTTTTTGTTAAAATCTCATTTTTTTTAGTTAAAATCTCGAATTTTTTGGTTAAAATCTCAAACCTGGAATTTTGGGCTTAACTACTTTCCCTCATAACTTGGGCTTGATTGATCTTATCCCTATATATATAAGGATCTGGTACGAACTCCTTATCCATTAAGAACTGTACGAACTCCATATCCACCTCGATAGAAAAATTAAAATTAAATCTAAGGCTCTTAATATCTCACCCCTGACATACTTTTCACTTGATAAATAAAAACCCTAACCTCCTCCATCCAAAACGACAACCACCATCACGTCACCGACGACCATCATACGCCGATCATCCCGACTCCGGTGACCTAACGCCGGAGATTACAGCTCGTGTCACGATTAGCGAACCAAGATGACGATGATTCTGACTGATTCATACTGTTCGAAAAGTGGAGTTTTTCGATATGAAGCTCTTCGATTTCCACCACTAGCATCACCGACACCGCCACCGCCACCGCCGCACGACGTCGACCGCTTCACCGGACCAACTCATACCACTCAAACGGCGGTGACGACGAAGTTGAGACAATATTTTGTCGCTCATTCTTCTCAATCGGCGCCGATTTTTTTAATTTTTTTTACCTCTCCATGTGACCTTTATAACTTCACTGCAATTATTATTATTCGGTGGTTGTCGATTTGTGGAGCGCAATGTTTTGATATCGTCTAGCTTGTCGGAGTTCGAACACTCTAGTTCTCGTACCATTTTTTCTCTCCTATTTGAAGGTCTCGTGTTCTAATAAGCTTTCCAGGTTTGTGTTTGATAATGTTCCTACGATTAAAGAATCTTTAGTAGTTAATTTTAGACTAAATCATGCTTTTCATGAGTGATTCTTCATATTTTTTTTGTCCTAATTAGTTTTGGTTTACTAATTGATGTTTTTGAGAAGTAAATTAGTTTGAAAGCTGATGCTTTTGATACATGACTGGTTCAAATGTCTGCGATTATCTGATGCATTTTATTATATGTTGACAGAGCCATGTATTTGTGGCAGACTATATAGTTTGTTGCGGAATTGTAAGACAGTTTTACACAAGACATACTCAAAACAGGAGATGTCAATTTCGAATCATGGCTTTTTCACAAAAAAATATGTCCATTTTGTTAATTCACGAAAGGTTGAGTCGTGGTCTTATAGAGGTTCTCAATTCAGGTGGTGGTTATGAGGTGGTCGACATTGGTCAGTGGTGGGCAGTGGTGGACTGTGATGGTTCACGATTTAGTGGTGTATACATCAAATATGATACTAGATACATGGATTAGTTTTCTAGATACACAAATTTACTTTTAAGCGGGGTAGATATATGAATTTTAAGTGCAGATACATAAATTAGTAGTTTGGGTACATAAATCTATTTGTGTATCTCAAGCACTTATTTACGTATCTGGTTAACTGATTTACGTATCTAGAGTACTTTTATATGTATCCATGTAGCTTTTCTTGTCCAAAACCTTTGCGTGTTGTATCGTTGTGACTGATCATTTTCTTTTATCTAGGTTTCCTTATCCAAGACGTCTAAGACCATGATAACTGCATAGAACATAAATCGATAAAAAGCATCAGCCTTAAACATGAATTGAGGTACTCCAAAATTGCAAAATGAATCTATTTTTTTACTCTATTATCTAGACATACTTCACACTGTACTACTTTTTTATATGTCTGATTTCAAGTGCTGCTTCAAAATATATCGATTGGGCTTTCTAACATTACCTAAATTTTTTACTTTGATGTAGGCGCATACTACCAGTCATTGCACAATATGATTACAATTATCACTTGTTGATTGGTAATTGTACGCAAAGTAATAGGCGGTGGTTAGAGTGATGTAGTGGCGGTGGTATTGGTGGATGGTCTTTGGTGGTGGATACATGGATTAGGAGTCCAGATACATAATCGATTCATGCTTTCCGTCGCACTCTTTCTCACGAAACAAAATGCGATCTAGGTTATCTCAAATTCATTGCGTGAATCCTCCATTTTCGGTCATATTTCAAATAAGTTACTTTGATTTCGTAGTTGTTTTCATAGGTTCTCTCAAATTCATCGCTTCAGAGTTGTCGATTCTCTTTGTAAGTTGTCCTCTCCTCTTCTTTATGTGTTTTGATCTATGTACTTTACAATGTTAGTTACTCTGTATTGTATTACAACAAGGCTGAGCATTGGTGAATGAAAATGACATTGTTTTTTGTTACCACCAATCCAGGACTCGATGATTCAAGTGACGCCAGAAGCATACAAGACATGCAAGTTGGAAGATCCAATCTTGGAAATGAACGACGGGAACTCGGTTTTCAACATAACACAGCCAGGTGATTTCTACTTCTATTTGTGTAGATATATGAATTATAAGTGCAGATACATAAATTAGTAGTTTGGGTACATAAATCTCTTTGTGTATCTCAAGCACTTATTTACGATTCAAGTTAATCGATTTACGATCTAGAGTACTTTTATGTGTATTCATGTAGCTTTTCTTGTCCAAAATCATATGCGTGTTGTATCGTTGTGACTGATCATTTTCTTTTATCAAGGTTTGCTTATCCAAGACCTATGGAGTATGGCTAGTTGCTTTATGAGAACATAAATCGTCGTCCACTCTAGAATACCATGATAACTGCATAGATTAATTGTTAACGATAAAAGGCATCAGCCTTTAACATAAATTGAGGTGCTCCAAAATGGCAAAATGAATCTAGTTTTTTACTCTATTGTCTAGACATACTTCACACTGTACTACTTTTTTATAAGTCTGATTTCAAGTGCTGCTTCAAAATATATCAATTGGGCTTTCTAACATTACATAAATCTTTTACTTTGATGTAGGCGCATACTACCAGTCATTGCACGATATGATTACAATTATCACTTGCTGATTGGTAATTGTACGCAAAGTAATAGGCGTTGGTTAGAGTGACGCAGTGGCGGTGGTATTGGTGGATGGTCTTTGGTGGTGGATACATGGATTATGAGTCCAGATACATTATTTACTTGTCTAGATACATAATTGATTCATGCTTTCCGTCGCTCTCTTTCTCACGAAATCAAAATGCGATCTAGGTTATCTCAAATTCATTTCGTGAATCCTCCACTTTCGGTCATATTTCAAGTAAGTTACTTTGATTTCGTAGTTGTTTTCATAGGTTCTCTCAAATTCATCGCTTCAGAATTGTCGATTCTCTATGTAAGTTGTCCTCTCCTCTTCTTCATGTGTTTTGATCTATGTACTTTACAATGCTAGTTACTCTGTATTGTATTACAGTGAATCTGATTGTGTTTTCAATGAATCTGGTTATATTTTGTAAAAACCAACTTTATTGTTGATAAGTTTTTGATATGAAAATGGTTCCATTGGTTGAAGATGTCATTGTCGATGACTCATGTTCCATGGGTAAGGCGAGGGTTCAACAGTGGTTCGGTGGTAGGTTAGATACGGTGAAAGTCATGTCAGATACATTTTATGTATTCTTAGATACACAAATGGAGTTGCATGTCAGGACCACCAAGTTGTGTATCTAGAGTATCAATTTATGTAACTGGACAGTCTATTTGTGTATCTAAGTAGTTTGTACAATTTGCATCGAAATTTAGTTCACAAGGGATCCTGCCTCTATACAAATCCATACATTCCGTACAAAATTTTGCTGACGAACTTTGTGATAAGGCTAACAATTATTTTTCTCATGTACATATAGATGTGGAAATGTGGTGTGGTGTTAGTGAAAGTGGATGTGGATGAACTCGACAGCACCTCGGATTGTGGGGCGAGCTATACAGAGCTGCTAGTGGGTCAACTCGTAGCTGTTAGGGTTTGTAACGACAACTTACTGAAGGAGGGTTAAGTTGACAGTGGTTTCTGCAGCAGTGGATAAGGTGAGGAATTTCATGGCACTGTATTATTGAATGCAGGTGACGCAAATAAAATCCCACTCACCGTCATAATTCACCTCCTTTGTAGCCACATTCACCTCTTGTATAGCTAGATTTAAAAATATTAACAACTTGACTTACGACTTATGAGTTTACGGAATAACATTTTTTCTACCGGATGTATTTTCAGGTAGAACAAAGAGCGAAAGTCGAGTTACCTTATTGGCTAGCTCATGAATTACATTCAAGACAAACGGTGGTTATGAGCCTTCCACCTTGCTTCAATCAAATGTATTTTCTACACTGTCACATCATTACTTTGCTCCTTTATTTATCTAAATCGTTCCTTTTTCTTTTCTCATTTAGCGAAGGACACTATTCTTACTTGTATCTCAGAAACTCAGTACCCATAAAAGAGCCATAAATTAGTATTTTAAGTGGATTTATGTAGAAGATACGACATCAGATACGCAAAGTAGTATTTTAAGATACATAAGTGGATTTATCTATCTAGACGACTGATTTATGTATCTAATGTATGATTATGTGTATCTATGTATTTATGTATTTGATGTATGATTATGTGTATCTGATTAGGTGAGAATGGTATGAACGCGGTTGGTGTGTGATTAAAAGTACAAAATGGTGATGAGAATTGTGGGTCATTGTCAATAGAAAAGTGGCAGGTATTGTTGCCGATGTTTTCTGGGATGGCTAGTCTTACCATTGTCATGGTTATAAGTGATGGTTGTTGTAGGTGAGTCGAGTAATGAAAAAATGAAAGAGTGAGTCGTGTAGGTTATTGGTGTGGTCATGAATGCTCTCTAATCCGGTTGTTATGGGGCTATTGTCGTGGTGGGCAGCGTGCGACGGTGATTGCTTACTACTTGAGGGTGGATACACTAACTACGTCTCTACGTCTCTAAGTATTTCATACAACCGATATGGGAGTCGAACCCATACTTTGTGCTTCGCACAATGCTCTACCGTTTGAGCTAATCGGCTTTAAAAAACGATTAAGAAAAGGCAATTACTACAACACAAGAAGGATGGCATCACATAGTAGCAGGCAACAGCGCACAACACGCAACAGAAAAAAAGCACACAACAGAAGAAAATAGCATGCGGAAATAATAACAGGATACAATGACAAGAAGACTCAGAGGACGACACACAGCAGCAGAGTGCAACATGCAGTAGACAACAACATGCAGTTATGACAACATGCAGTGGCAAACGACAATGAGCAGTAGACAACAGTAGCGCGTAAGAGTGGACAACATGCGACAACGTGCACTGGCAAACGACAATGAGCAGTAGACAACAATAACGCGTAAAAATGGACAACATGTTGTCCCGAACAGCAGCGGGCAATAGCGGGTGGGTGAAAGTGCAACAAACACGACAGCACACCTGCTTAAGACGTATTTTCATGTATCTAAGACGTATTTTTAAGTATCCAAATTTTTTATTTTATAATTTCGACACATTTTGTGTCTCTGGAAAATATTAATGTACCTAATTCATATATTAGTGTACCTAATTTATATATTATTGTTCCTAATTCATATATTAGTGTTCCTAATTAATTAGGTAAAACAACTGTAACTAGGGGAAAAAGATCATGTAACTAAAGTCAAAATTACTGTAACTAGGAGGAAAAATCGTGTAACTAAAAGCAAAATTACTGTAACCAAAAAATGAATTCACTAAAGCCAAAATGAATTAGGTAGAAAAACTGTAACTAGAGGAAAAATTCGCGTAACTAAAACAAAAATTATTGCAACTAGAAAATGAATTAACTAAAGCAAAAATTAATTAGGTAAAAAAACTGTAACTAGAGGAAAAAATCGTGTAACTAAAGTCAAAATTACGGTAACTTAGAGGAAAAATCGTGTAACTAAAAGCAAAAAAAAATGTAACTAGAGGGAAAAATCGTGTAACTAAAGCCAAAATTACTGTAACTAGAAAATGAATTAACTAAAGCAAAAATTAATTAGGTAAAAAAACTGTAACTAGAGTCGTGTAACTAAAGTCAAAATTACGGTAAATTAGAGGAAAAATCGTGTAACTAAAGGTAAAAAAAATGTAACTAGAGGGAAAAATCGTGTAACTAGAGTCAAAATTACTGTAACTAGGAGGAAAAATCGTGTAATTAAAAGCAAAAAAAAATGTAACTAGAGGGAAAAATCGTGTAACTAAAGCCAAAAATACTCTAACAAGAAAATGAATTAACTAAAGCCATAATTAATTAGGTAAAAAAACTATAACTAGAGGAAAAAATCGTGTAACTAAAGTCAAAATTACTGTAACTAGGAGGAAAAATCGTGTAACTAAAAGCAAAAAACTGTAACCAAAAAATGAATTCACTAAAGCCAAAATGAATTTGGTAGAAAAACTGTAACTAGAGGGAAAAATCATGTAACTAAAGCCAAAATATAGAAAATGAATTAACTAAATCCAAAATTAATTAGGTAAAAAAAAACTGTAACTAGAGGAAAAAATCGTGTAACTAGAGTCAAAATTACTGTAACTAGGAGGAAAAATCGTGTAACTAAAAGCAAAAAAACTGTAACTAGAGGGAAAAATCGTATAACTAAAGCCAAAATTACTGTAACTAGAAAATGAATTAACTAAAGCCATAATTAATTAGGTAAAAAAAACTGTAACTAGAGGAAAAAATCGTGTAACTAAAGTCAAAATTACTGTAACTAGGAGGAAAAATCGTGTAACTAAAAGCAAAAAAATGTAACTAGAGGGAAAAATCGTGTAACTAAAGCCATATTTTTGGATGATTCTTTTTGCGTTGGAAAGTTGACTCAAAAACCTTTCCAATGATGTTTGTTAGGCCTTGTATTTCAACCTAAGGAGTGAAAGGGGCAGCTTCAAAGTGAGTGTATGTTTTCGAACAAGTTCAGGTATGAGCTGTTTAACACTCTAACAGTTCGGGTATAGTGCCGACCTTGCTGATTTCGGATGAGCATAAGGCAATGCGTGAATGATCATAGGATGGATTATTATCAGAATATGTTCACAGAACCATCATCATCTATTCCAACCTGAAATTAAAAGAAAAGGCCACACATACTCAATAAGGATATTGTTCAAAGTTTAGTCAAGAAAAATTGTGGCAAACGTATGGGCCTTAGAGTTGAGTTTTGTTTTGTTCAACGACTTTCTTAATTCAATTTTTAATTTGTCATAGTCGGTGTGGGAATCGAACCCACACTTTATGCATTGCACAAAGCTCTACCAATTGAGCTAACCGACTTCTAATATTAACATAAATACTTATGACCACAACAAGTCACATATTTAACATAATTCCACCTCTTACAGATCGAAGAAAGAATGTTAGTGATTGACCGTTAAACCTCGTCAACGTAACAGTTAAAAAATCATCATTTTAAATTTAAATGAAATGAAAATCAAGTCGAAAAATTTTGCCAGATAAAAGATTCACCGATAAGAAGGAAAACTCTTTCCTACAACCGATACTAAATCAAGATCCGATGCTGGGACCATCGCTCATTCGTCTATAACACTACATGCCTTGCTGAAAAGGTCAACTCCGAGGTTAGTCAAAAGATGGGCACCCTGAGAGTATTAGAAGAATGTCCTGCTGACAGCAAATCTGGTGCAGTTACCCACAACAACGAACAAGGACTCTCCAACAAAAAAAAAAAATGATTGTTTTGTTAGCTTATTCGTGAAACAGTCAGGACCTAACAATGTATAATTAGAGATGGCTAAAGATGAAAGTGTAAACTAGTACAATTGAAAGCTACCATTTGTGAGGAAAAATGAAAGCTAACTTACAAAAGCATAGCACAGCGACAACATCATAAACAGACCCTGATAGTAACAGCATACAACAGCAACGACACCCACAGCATACCAACACATCTAAAATTGAGTAAAACCAAGATATTACTCCACGCTTAAGTGCATTATTGAAAGTGTTGTACATACAAAATTATCAACAACAACAAAGAACTGATTGAACAACAACCAATAGTAATAGTTCCACCAAAAAAGAAAGCCTTATTCAATTAGATAAAAAAACTGTAACTAGGGGGAAAAATTGTGTAACTAAAGCCAAAATAACTGTAACCAGAAAATGAGTTAACTAAAGCCAAAATTAATTAGGTATAAAAATTGTAACTAGGGGGAAAAATCGTGTAACTAAAGCCAAAATTACTGCAAGCAGGGGGAAAAATCGTGTAACTAAAGGCAAAATTACTGTAACCAGAAAATGAATTAACTAAAGCCAAAATGAATCAGGTAAAAAAACTGTAACTAGGGGGGAAAATCGTGTAACTAAAGCCAAAATTACTGTAACAATGGGATAAGGTTAAATGTTGACCTTGTGCATTATGAATATAGGCTCTCTTCATTATAAACTTCAGCTCATCTCGACCGTATTCAAATAAATTACCAAAATACATAAATTGGCGCTTCACATACACAAGATGGTACTCAACACACACAAAATCGATTTATGTATCTCAGAGTAAGTGTAGTGTACCTTGGATGATTTTTGATGTACTAACCTAACATTAGTTCAATTGAACTACCAGAAACACAAAACAGGGAACGAGTTAGTGAGTGGGAGAAACAAGGGGCAAATCAGAAGACGAGAAAGAGGGAGGAATAGGGTATGACTTACTGTGGTGGTCAACTCCAATGTAAGCGACTCCGACGAAAACCCCGGTGGACGGAGATGGAACATAACAGAAACGAAGGAGAAGCAAGGGGAAAAAGCAGGGGCATCGTAGTGGGTTACTGAACTCCAGTGAGAGTGACCAGCTCCGACGACGTAATTCAATGTATCTGCAACGTAATTCAATGTATCCACGACGTAATTCAATGTATCCGCGACCGTATTAACCCAAAATCATCTTAAAACAAAATCGAAAGAAGAAAACGACATCAGGGATTGTAATATTGAAGTTTGGAAATCATCAGATAATTAGTTAAGCAAGTCGTGTTCAGCAATTGTAACACCTTTTAAATTGTCAAATGAGATACTCGACTTAAACTAAATCAAAAGAAAAGAAAATGCATCAATAATTATCATATTGAAGTTTTGAACTTGTCAAACAGATAACTAAAAAAGCAAATCAAAACTTTTCTAATTAAAAAATGTTGTTTTTACTAAAAACTTGGTGGTATTAGAATAATAATTCATACATGAAGAAGAAAAACCAGATGAAATTATTACCATTATGAAAAATTTATCAAACCAACTAGTTTAGATACCATCAAATTACAAAACACGATCTAGAACCAAAATTAGAAAACCCTAATTTTTTCGAATAGCAATTGTTTAGTAAAACCTAATTTTCCAAATTAATTGTTTGAAATAAGAAAAAGAAATTTAAAGTAAAGCTTACCTTAGATTATGATGCAATTAAATGGAGGTGAAATAATGCAACAATGGAGTGTCGAGCTGAGTGATGGGGAATATACAGGAAGGAAATTGAGATGGAGATGTAGGTGAGAGATAAAGTACAGAGTAATAAATTAGGGATTGAGTGCGCGTGTTTTATTAGTTTGGGGAGTTCGTACGGTTCGTAGTCAATAGTAGTTCGTATGGGATCCCACCTCTATATATATATATATATATATATATATAGAATTCGGATCTGGTACGCACCCTTCATTCGGTGCGCACCCTACGCACCAAATAACTCAACGTGCAAAACACAACATAAAAAACAAGCAGTAACCCTAATTTCACTCTCATCCCCAAATCAATTAACCTGCTTTCTTCTTCCCTATCTCTTATTCTCTTATGCACTTCAAATAATCAATCATATTCATAAATAATCCCTTCATTATCATCATCATCAATCACGACCTTCATCATTCAAGCACAAATCATCATAATCATCATCATCATCATCAATCATAGCCTTTATCGAATCATTGATGGCACCACTAAAGTCGACGCCTCGCACCTGCGCCTATCTTCATTGTCTTTCTCTCCACCGGAGGTCCGACGACCACATTACCGCCACAAACTTACCGGCAAGCTACTCCGTTCGAGTTGGCGTGGTTAGTTTTGAAATTATACTTCGTTTTATTGTAGATCTACAATTTAATTTTAAAAGATTGTAGATCTACGGAGTTATTGGCTGTTTCAAGGTGGTGGAGGCGGCGGTACATGAACACGGAGTTGGGCAGAGATTTAGGTTGTTTCAAGGTTGTAGATCTACAATTTAATTGTACATCTTGTGTATCTAAATCGTAATGTTGTGTACCTAGGTCAAAATTTTGTGTACCTAGTATTATTTAAGTCTCAGTTTTAGATCTACTATTATTTAAATCTCAGTTTTAGATCTACCTGTTGTGTATCCAAACTCGTTTTTTGTGTATCCGAGTTATAGTTTTGTGTATCCAATTTATTGTCATCATAAATAACTATGAGAACAACAAAAATTAAAACACTGAATTTATTAGTAATTTGTGTGTATTTAACCCGTTTTTTCTGTGTATCTAATGCCCAAATTTGTGTATCCAATATATATATTTGTGTACCTAACATACAGACTTGTGTACCCAATACACAAATTTGTGTATCTATTGGTGTAGTCTTGCACTGTAAGTAAGGTGCTTATACAGGATCTTAACCCTATATATATATATATATATATATATATATATATATATATATATATATATATATATATATATATATATATATATATATATATATATATATAGTGGTAGGTTATATAGAGTCCACATATTTTTTAGAGTCCTAGAGTCCACTTTTTCGATTTGAAATTTTAACCAAAATAATTGAAATTTTAACCCAAAAATTTGAAATTCCAAAAATTCTAGGAATTCCAGAAAAATTTGGAATTCCAAAGTTTTTGGAATTTCAAATTTTTGGAATTCCATTTTTTTTGTTAAAATTTCGATTTATTTGGTTAAAATTTCAAATCAAAAACTGGACTCTAGGACTCTAACTCAAGACTAGGACTCTAAAGAACCTAATTCTATATATATATATATATATATATAGAAACAAGTTCAATTAAGTTGCACTATATTTGCTAAGTTTCGTACGCTGAACTGGAGAAACTTGAAACTGTTGTACTGTACGAATGAAACTGTTATGTATAAAACGTGAAACTGTTGTCAGAAAAGGCCAAAACACTACGGCTGGTCAAGAATGGTCGGCAAGTGTCCTGGACCGGCCGGCCCGCACTTTTTCGTGAGATTTAATCTCAACCATTGATCTTGTTAATCCAAAGGCTAAGATTGAAACTTACGAACTTAAAATATTTAAGCAACTTAATTGAACTTGACTATATATATATATATATATATATATATATATATATATAATATCTTTTAAGCCCAACTTATTAGAGAAAGTCATTAAGTCCTGAATCCGCTTTGAGATTTTAACACAAAAATTTGAGATTTTAACACAAAAATTTGGAACTGCAAAATTCCAGAATATTTGAGATTTTAACATTCGTTAAAATCTCTAATATTCTGGAATTTTGCAGTTCTAAATTTTTGTGTCAAAATCTCAAATTTTTGTGTTAAAATCTCAAAGCGGATGTCTGGACTCAATGACTTTCCCTAACCCTTGGATTAAAATAAATAAATGGTTAGGATTAAATCTAAAAAAATAAAATGGAGGGTTAAGATTAGAATGAATGTATGGTTTATATTAGTCATTTAAAAGACCAAAAATATCAGAAAATTCATTCATTTCACACTTCTCCTTTCTCTCTCTATTTCAATTCACTCTCCATTCTTCTCTCTATTTCCATTCTCTTTCATCCTCCCTAACCCTAGACTCAGTCTCACCTTTACCCACCACCTGTCGCTCTCACCAACACGTACCACCGCCACTACCACGTACCACCGCTACCACCAACCACCGCCTCAGACCGTGTGCCACCATCACCGAGCACTAACCCTAACATTATAAAACCACCACCGTCGTTACTACCATCAACCGCACGTCTCAATCAACCGCCGCCACCACCGGATCTGTTGCCTCCTTTGAACACCGTTCTACCACCACTACCAATCTGATTTTTTTAGATCTGATTTTTTTTAGATAAGTTTTGTTTTTCTTTTAGATCTGATTTTTTGTGTCGAGTCGGTGATGGTGGTGTGGTGGTGGTGGCGGCGACGACGACGATGGGTGAAGTGACATGGTGGTGACGGCGGCGGCGAGTGAAAATGGTTAGGGTCTTTTTTTTTTTTTTTTTTTTCTTAGATCTGATTTTTTCAGATCTGATGTGTAGTGGTGATGGGTGGCAAGAATGAGGATGTGGTGGTGTCGTCAAATTTGATGGTGGTGGTTGTAGTTTTGATTATGGTGGTCATATTTTTTTTTTTTTTTTTTTAGTTTTTAGTGATGGTAGAACCAGATCTGGGGAGTGGGTGGATGAGACATCAATGCTATGTTTCGGTGGACTAAAATTTCAACTTACGAGTCTTAAAGTTTCACTTGTAAAGAACTAGAGTTTCACCCGTAATATGCAACAGTTACAATTCTTATTATACAGCAGTTACAATTCCTACGAGTATTAAAGTTTCACTTGTAAAGAACTAGAGTTTCACGCGTAATATACAACAGTTACAATTCTGATTATACAACAGTTACAATTCGTATAGACTATATAAATTTAATTTTTTGTATACAGTTGCAATATAACAATATTATAGTCACATTCGTAAAACATAAAGTTACATTCGTATGAAATCTTAAATTACACAAATTTGTCTCAAAATTACATAAATTCAATTTATTTATTAAGTATCATATTTTATTTATAAAAAATCACGTTTTAGTATACAGTTTTAAAATTGATGGTTAAAGTTACAATCGTAAAGCAGTAAAGTTACGTTCATTAAATTCCGAAATTTTAAAAAAAATGTCTTCAAATAAAATAAATTCAAATTTCTTTATTAAAATTTTTATTTTTGTGTGAAATTACACTATAAAATTCATAAAAATCTAATTAAAATATATTTACAAGTCCCTAAATCTCTCTCATCATTTTCTTTTAATCTTGACCCTACATCTTAGCTTTTGATCTAATGGCTAAGATAGGAACTTAGAGACTTAACAAATATGAGGGACTTAGTAGAACTTGTCTCTATATATATATATATATATATATATATATATATATATAGATAAGTTATATCAAGTCAGTGTGAGGAAAGTCATAGTCAGGAATCAGGTTTTGGATTTTAACCAAAAAAAGTTGGATTTTAACCAAAAAGAATTGCAATTCAAAAATATAGGATTTCAACAAAAATTTTGCATTTTAACCCGTTTGTTAAAATGCAAAATTTTGTTAAAATCCAATTTTTTTGAAATGAAAAAATTTTTGGTTAAAATCCAATTTTTTTTGGTTAAAATCCAAAAACTGGAATCCTGACTTGATGACTCAAAATATTTACCTGACTTGCTTGAACCTCATTCTATATATATATATATATATATATATATATATATATATATATATATATATATATATATATATATATATATATATATATATATATATATAAAGTGTCAAGTATTTTATTAATAACATTGAATAATTATATTGAATGTTTGTTACTATGTTAATATTTTAGGTCCCTCTCCAACCCGATGACAAACAATGTGGATATTATGTTTGTCGGTTTATGTATGAGATGATAACCCGTAATTTAGCGGCAAAGATGACACAAAAGGTAAGTGTTAAGTTGCATTTTTAACATTAAGCTCAAAATTAACGGTTTTTTTTATTATCATTGTTTCATGTACGTATGATTCCTTATATATGTTTTTTTTTTTTGTAGTACGTATTTACTAGGAAAAACGCAAAAACATACACGAATTCTGAAATCGACAAAATTCGTGATTTATGGGCAAAATTTGTGCTTGAACATCCCCTTGAACCCGAGGTCTAGCTAATAATGAGCTATTGTGCATGGTGTATGTTGACAGGCATGAGTTCTATCAGAAGCCTGAGGAAGTTGTCGTCACTATTTTTGCTAAGGGTATACCAGCCAAAAGTGTTGCTGTGGATTGTTATACAAATGTGATAAAGTCAACGCACAATGAAAGTTTGATAACCAGTGGGGTACTGCTGCTGCTATATTTCTTCTGCTGCTGTTGTACTTCTATTCTCCATTTATAATTCTAGTGCTTCTCCATTGTGTCTTAACTTTGTGTTGCTATCATTGCGTTCCTAGATTTTTGATGATTGCGCGCTACTGTTTTTTTTTTTCTCTTGTGTCGATGCTACTGTTTTTCGTTGTGGTGGGCTGGTAATGTTCTTAAATGTTGTTGTAGGTTGTTTGTATGATGTGTATGTGTAAATGTGTATATGAATGTGAGTGTGTAAACCAATAATGTGGTGGATATTGGTTCAAAGTGCCAATATATAATACTGTATTGGTGGCTAGATGTGGACGTAATGTTGATGATGTAATAATGTTTTTTGCGTGCACAGGGTAAATAGACCAATTAAAGTTCGTTATAAGGCCGGTTTCACATTCATGGTTTTTCAATGAAGCAATAATGTTCGGTGTTGCAACGAGATGGAAGGAGCAGTTCTCAAATTTGATTTGAAGGTCGACATCTTCGCATGCATATCTTTTGGCTGCAATACTCATCTTTATGGAGACTTTTATTTTTATTTTTTTATTTTTTTTATGAACATTAAAAAAACAATATTTTTCACATTATTGTACTCCATGATTCGTTTCTTGGCACGGATGAATTTAATTTTATTGTACTCGTTTAAATTATCCATCTAACTTATAATATAATTATGTTAATGCAGAAATTTTATGGTATTTTAATTTTCTTTTGAGTATATTCTTCATGAAATTTAATTGTGATATCATATATCAAGAGTACTGATAATACTAACAAAAACTATATCGATGTTTTACAAGGTAGTGATGAAAAAGCGTCGAGATATTTCTAAATTGCCGACAGAAAGAAGCGTCGCGAGGCCTGACGCTAAAAAATGTCGTGACTCATGACACCGAAAAGTTACACCATGGTTGACGGAAAAAAGTGTTGAAAGTTCATGACACCTAAAATAACCACGCTTTCCAAAAGCGTCGAGATATTAAATTTCGACGCTTTTAAGCGTCAAAAATAGCCAAAAAAAAGCGTCGCAAAAGTAAGGAAATTGTTGTAGTGAGCCTTGCTTCTCACAGCCACCCTGCATCCACTGATATCCCCTTTGTATGGTGTATAATTGATCATGTTGCAACCATCCCCTTGACTGGAAACCTACCTTTAATTTCTCCTTGATATTGCAAATTTTCCTCCAACACCACCTTGAGTTGACGCTTGGAATATAGCTCAACCAGTCATTGTCTTTGATGTAGATATGATGCACCCATCAGACCCAAACATGGTTTTTTTTTCAAGTACCCTTATAAACACGATTTTCGATAAAAGTATTTTTAAAAAAAAATAATAAAAATTGGGTCCTGAAAAAAAAAATTCAAAAAAAATAAAAATAAAGGATAAACAGGTCATACTTGACCCATCTTCAGCTTAAGATGGATACCTCCATCTTAAACAAGAATTTGTGCTAAAACAATACGGTGTGCGAATTTACCAATTACTTCAATTATAGACTCATAAGCAATAAATTCGATGAGAACAAGATAAATTATACGGAGTATTTATGTTTGTTATTGTTGGGGGTGACTTCTCCCGGGTCCCACGTCATCAGGCCGGAAGGATTGTAGACCGGAGGACGGTCCCACACTCGTTTAACCATCTATATCTCCCGGGTCGGGTCACTCGAGGCCGGGAGGAATATTGACCGGACTATCCCATATACCCAGGAACCCAATGATCCACCCGGGTCCGGGCATGTATGGCCCACCCAGGGCCGTACTGTACGGAGCGGGGGCACAAGAAGACAAGTCTGAAACAAGTATAAAAGGCAACTAAAACCCTAAAAATCACTAAGTTCACATACACAAAAAATACACTACAACAAAGGTTTTTTCTCTCTTTTCTCTCTCTAGATTTATTTGTCTTTGTAACTGACTTGAGCGTCGGAGGGCCATCACCCGGAAGGCCCCGGGGCTAGGTTTGTTACACCGTTTCAGGGAGAAAAGAAGGAAGGAAGAGACCGACCGAGAGCTAAGGACCCTCAAGGACTTAGTTTATCGAATTTGTAATCTACATTAACTTGTAATCCTTTATACTTAGTTTTGGTATTTAGTTCCTAACTTTATACCCGAAACAATTGGCGCCGTCTGTGGGGAAAATTTCACAAAAATCTTACAAAAAGCCATGTCAAACCCTACACAAGAGCCGAGAAAACAAATGAAGAAACAGCCTCTGGAGGAGGTGTCGGCGGCATCCCTCTGGAGGCGGAGCTACAAACACCCTTGACCCCAGAGGAGAAAAAGATGATGAGTGCCTACCTTGAAAAATTAAGGAAGGCACTCAGCCACGGCTGGCCTCCGCCACCAGTCGAGCCGCCAGGTCTCCACCAAGAAGAGACCCCATTCCATCCGTAACACCTAAGAAGCTCTTTCATGAGGACAATGAGACGTCAAGCAACGATAGTACGTGGAGAGAGTCGGAACATTCTCACTCAGCGTCCCAGTCACCACCCTCAGTCCAGGAGGTGTCCAAGCCTGAGGTTCTACGCACCGAGAGGCCCAAGCGCAACAAACCCAAAGGAAACACAATACAAGGAAAAGTCACAGTAAAATCGCCTTTGGCTTCTTCGGTGCTGGAGTACCCTCTTCCTCCCAAGATGAAAATTCCAACGATACAATACGACGGGAAAACAGACCCGGAGGAACATCTGGCGGCCTATGAGAGCCACATGATGATGTACGACTCTACGGACTACGTTTGGTGCAAAGTTTTTCCTACGACCCTGACGGGACTTGCACAAACCTGGTTCCGTAACCTCCCAACTGGCTCCATCTATGGATATGAGGACATGTGCCGGATGTTCCGCCAGCAGTATGCAGGGAACAAAAGGAGAGAGAAGGTGGCTACGGAGCTCCTGAACGTGGTGCAGGGGAAGAGTGAAGGGCTGAAAGAGTATATGACCCGGTTTGACAGAGAATCGCAGCAGATCAGGGACCTGGACTCCAAGATAGGGGTCCATACCTTGACGGTAGGGCTGAAAGAGGGAGAGCTGAAAAGTCTCCTGATCAGGAATCCGCCTGCCAGCCTGATGGCAGCCCGCGAGATGGCCGAAGGCTTTGTACGAGAAGAGCAATTCCATAAAACATTCAGTAAGAGAAATGACAAGAAGGAGGACCAGGGCGGTGCCCAACAAGAATGGAAGGGACCGTCCCGGAGGCACAACAACAACAACAACAACACCCGCAGCAATTTCAACCGCAGCAGCAGTAATAACAATCACAACGATCGCCGGGATAACCGGGACAGCCGAGGCCAGCAGGGGAGCGGTCAACAGTCCCAGCAATGGACTCACTACACACCGCTCATCAGGTCCCAGGCGGAAATTTTCGAGATGACTAAGAACGAGGTCAAGTGGGCCGCTCCTCGACAACAAAGAAACCCAGGGAATGATAAGTCAGCTTTCTGCGAATACCACCAGACAGCCGGCCATGCAACGGAAAACTGTGTATCCCTGAAGCACGAGGTTGAGCGATTGGTACAGCAAGGCACCCTGCGGCGTTTTGTTAAGGACAAGCGAGATAGAGATGGAGGTGAAGGTAGTGGGGACCCGACGCAAACGGGTCCGAAGAAGAACCAAAAGAGAATAAGTGAAATTCATATGATCGCCGGGACAGAGGAGTCAGTCTTGTCCGGAAGGAAAAGAAAGGCGGAGAAGCGTGAGCAATCCAAGATGGGTATATATTCAGCCGAGAGGACGGCACCGAGGCCTCCTATCCCGGACTTGACCATCAGCCAGGAGGACTACCAGCGGGTCTCCTACCCGCACAGCGACCCGTTGGTAATCTCCATGGACATTGGGCCCCATCTGGTCCACAGGTGCATGATAGACACCGGAGCCTGCACCAACCTCTTGTACCGGGAGGTATTTGAAAAGCTTGGCCTGAAGAAGGAACAACTAACGCCCTACATAGGCTCACTATACGGCCACGAGTCGGTATCAGACCGATGGGGACGATAACTTTACCAGTCACGATAGGAGAAGAAGATATGGCCAGAAGCGTAGACGCAAGCTTCGTGGTCGTCGACGCCCCGTCAGCATACAACGCCCTCATCGGCCGGGTCACTCTGGACCACATTCATGCTGTCGTGTCGATACGAGCGCTGGCTATGGTTTACGTCACAGACAATTGGACCGAAGGGAAGGTGTATGGTGACCAGAAAGCCGGAAGGTCCTGCAATTCCCTGTCGGCCCGGGAGGTCAAGCAGAAGGCAGTAGCAGAGGTTAAATTCTCGGAACCGAAGGAGAAGAAGGGACTGGAAGTGACTCCGGGACCGGAAAGCGAGACAAAAGAAATTGAGTTGGCACCGGGAAGAAGTGTAATCATTGGGGCAGAACTGGACCCCGGCTTCCAAGATAGTCTGATTAGCATCTTGGAGGAGAACAAGGATGTGTTCGCTTACTCAGCTGCCGAGATGCCGGGGATAAGCCCGGAGGTGATTGTGCACCAACTGAATGTTAACCCCGGCTACAAACCAATCAAACAGAGGCTGCGGCCCATGAGCGCAGAGAAAGACGCGGCCATTCTTGAAGAAATAAACAAGTTACTGGAGGCGGGATTCATCGAGCGTTGTGACTACCCCGAATGGTTGGCAAACGTGGTGATGGTGAAGAAAGCGTCCGGGGCATGGAGAATGTGTGTTGACTTTACAAATCTAAACAAGGCGTGCCCAAAGGACTGCTACCCATTGCCTAGGATTGATCAGCTGGTAGATTCTACCACGCCACTCTACGAGCTTCTGGATGCTTTCTCGTGGTACCACCAGTCTATCTGTTTGAGCGGACCGCCCTGCGGCGCTTTCATCACAGACACGGGTTCTATATGTACAAGATGATGCCGTTTGGACTCAAGAATGCCGGAGCCACATACCAGCGGCTGGTGGATGCCGTGTTTGCAAAACAGAAAGGGAGGAATATGGAAGTATATGTAGATGACGCAATAGTGAAGAGCAAATCCGATGAGCAGCACCTGGAAGACCTGAGAGAAACGTTCAACTCGCTCAGGAAGTATCAAATGAAGCTGAATCCAAAGAAATGTACCTTCGGCGTCCGGTCCGGAAAGTTCTTGGGATACCTGGTCAGCTCAAGGGGGATCGATGCCAACCCCGAAAAAGTCAACGCTATCTTTGGACTTGCCAAGCATCAAGACAATAAAAGATATTCAAATTCTGACCGGGAGGATGGCAGCACTTTCCAGGTTCATCTCCAGGTCCGCCGACAAATCCACGCCATTCTTTCAAGTACTGAAAGGAAACAAGAGGTTCGTATGGGGGAAGGAGCAAGATGAAGCCTTTGAGCAGTTGAAGAAGCACCTTACAACTCTGCCTACCTTGGCAAGACCGGTCACGGGCGAAACTTTAATCTTATACATCGCCGTGACCGCGAGCGCAATATCAGCAGTAATCCTCCGGGAGGAAGAAAAACAACAACAGCCAATCTATTTCGTCAGTCATGCACTGGGACAATCCGAAAGAAATTATCCAATCATCGAGAAAGCAGCGTATGCCGTGGTCATAGCAACTCGGAAGCTTAGACCATACTTTGACGCCCACCCGGTGGAGGTGCGCACAGACCAGCCCCTGGAGAAAGCACTCGAGAAATTTGAAAAATCCGGTAGACTCCTCAAGTGGGCGATTGAGCTGTCAGGCTTTGGCATAACCTACACCGGGCGGACAGCAATCAAGGCCCAGGCCCTGGCAGACTTTATTGCCGAATGCACCCACCCGGTCAGGGGAGGTGCACCGAGAGGAGTATGGCAGGTATATACAGACGGGTCGGCCACCATCCATGGTTCCGGTGCCGGAGTTGTTATCATCAGCCCCGAAGGGCATGAGTTTGAGCATGCTTTGAAGTTTGCCTTCCCGGCCACGAACAATGAGTCCGAATACGAGGCGGTACTGGCAGGACTAGAGCTGGCAAAGGCCATGGGGGCAGAAGAGATTGAATTGAGAACAGACTCACAACTGGTAGCGAGCCAACTCAAGGGAGAGTACGAGGCCCGGGAAGAAGGAATGGCGTTGTACCTCCAAAAAGCAAAAACTTTGACCGGCGGATTGAAATCTTTCGAAGTCCGCCATATTCCCAGGTCCGAGAACAACAGCAGACGACCGCCAAGCGGCGGCGGTATGACGGCGAACAACAAATCAAAGGCGATCCACCGGGTTGACATCCTGACAGAAGGGAGTGCTAACGGTCAACACAATCTCCGAAGACAATAGTTGGATGAAGCCAATTCTAAAGTATAAGCTGGAGGGAGAGATCCCGGAAGACAATGTAAAGGCTGCTAAGTTGAAAAGACTAGCCCCTTGGTTCATATTGGTGGACGGAGAACTTTATAGACGGTCATTCTCAACCCCGCTACTAAGATGTGTAGGGGGCATGGACGCTGAGTTCATCTTGAACGACATACACTCAGGAGTATGCGGCCATCATGTCACCGGTCGCACGCTAGCCCACAAAGCACTGAGGGCCGGCTATTTTTGGCCCACTATGCTAAAGGACGCCAAAGATTTGAGCAAGCGATGCCGGAAATGTCAAATTTTCGCCCCGGATATCCACCTCCCCGCCAGAGACCTCAGGCCAGTTCTGAGTCCGGTACCTTTTGACCAATGGGGGATGGATATCCTGGGGCCCTTCGCAACGGCGACCGGGGGCAGGAAATATGTGGTAGCAGCCATTGATTATTTCACTAAGTGGATTGAAGCTGAGGCCATCCCTACCATCACTGAGCAGGCCGTAAGAAAGTTTATTTGGAGAAACGTAATCACAAGGTTTGGGGTGCCCAGGGTGGTGGTGTTTGACCACGGGAAACAGTTCGACAACGATAACATGCGGGACTGGCTGAAGCGGAACGGAACAATCATCGCCTACTCATCAGTCTGCCACCCACAAAGCAACGGACAGGCCGAGGCCGCCAACAAGCAAATGTTGAGCGGCATGAAGAAGCGACTGGATGAACTGAAGGGGGCATGGGCCGATGAACTGCCGAGTGTTCTCTGGTCAATCAGAACAACAGTTAAAGAATCCACCGGACATACCCCATTCAACATGGTCTACGGGGCCGAAGCCTTGCTCCCGATTGAAGCAATCTTACCAAGTCCGAGAACCAGCTTACACGACCCCTACAGCAATGAACAGGCAAGAAGAGAGTCACTGGACCTCCTAGACGAGGTCCGGGACCAAGCAAGGGAAAATCTAGTGGTCTACCAGAACCGGATGAGAAGGATGTACAACAGAAGGGTGAAACACAGGGAGTTTGAACTTGGAGACCTAGTGCTAAGAAGAGCATCCGCCACCGGGAAGGGGAACATTCACGGGAAGTTGTCAGCCACCTGGGAAGGACCCTATCAGATCACAGAGGTAAAACAGCCGGGAACCTTCATGCTGAGAGATATGAACGGCCACAACCTCCCGTCCCATTGGAACTCAGACACTTTAAAGAAATATTATGTGTAAGCGTTGTACTCTTTTTCCTTACCTGTGGTTTTGTCCCACCGGGTTTTCCGCAGGAAGGTTTTAACGAGGCAATGTATAGACACCTGTAACGCGAGTGATCAGGAATGTTGACACCGCGAGCTTTTGTAAGTTTTAATAGGAGCTTTTGGTAGGGCTTTTTGCCCAGCATTTGTTTAGATTTGTATCACACAAAAGCTGGCCAAGGGGCAAGGAGGGGGGACTACCCCCGACCCCGGCTAATCGACGATAGTCTGATTCAAAATGGAATTTTTGAAAATTTTTACTAACACTTTCAGGAAAAGGAGTTTGAATACCAGAAACCCCGCCTGGAATTAACTGGGGGCAAGAACAAGCCCCGGAGCAGTTAGGAGACACAAAAGACCGGAGAAGAGCGAGACCTCCCGGGCAATCACCGGTGGGCTCCCACTCCCGCGTAGGATGAACATCGCGCCTTGAGAGTCCATGGCCTGGGGCCTGGGCGGCTCGCGCCCTACGCATGCCTACGTACGGATGAACATCGCGCCATGAGAGTCCAGGCCCGGGGCCTGGGCGGCTCGCGCCCTACGTTTGGCCTTGCACAATGCTCATCCGGCGTCGTCGGGCCCGGATGAGGGTGCCCTAAATGCAAAAGAGCCGGGATGTCTATGATGGCTCACGTGCCTAGGCTGCTCTCACCGCAAACCGATGTCGGCCTTTGTAGCCGGTGGCGCCGGCGGACCTCCCACGGGTAAGAGCTTGTTAGCCACCCCATGCCTACGTACGGATGAACATCGCGCAATGAGAGTCCAGGCCCGGGGCCTGGGCGGCTCGCGCCCTACGTTTGGCCTTGCACAATGCTCATCCGGCGTCGTCGGGCCCGGATGAGGGTGCCCTAAATGCAAAAGAGCCGGGATGTCTATGATGGCTCACGTGCCTAGGCTGCTCTCACCGCAGTGTCTGATGCCGGCCTTGTAGCCGGTGGCGGCTGCGGACCTCCCACGGGTAAGAGCTTGTTAGCCAACCCATGCCTACGTACGGATGAACATCGCGCCTTGAGAGTCCAGGCCCGGGGCCTGGGCGGCTCGCGCCCTACGTATGGCCTTGCACAATGCTCATCCGGCGTCGTCGGGCCCGGATGAGGGTGCCCTAAATGCAAAAGAGCCGGGATGTCTATGATGGCCCACGTGCCTAGGCTGCTCTCACCGCAGTGTCTGATGCCGGCCTTGTAGCCGGTGGCGGCTGCGGACCTCCCATGGGTAAGACCTCCGCGGCAACCCACTGCCTACGTAGGATGAACATCGCGCCTTGAGAGTCCAGGCCCGGGGCCTGGGCGGCTCGCGCCCTGCGTATGGCCTTGCACAATGCTCACCCGTGGTCGACGGGGGCAAGTGTATGAACGCACGAAGGAGTAGTTACAATCACCGGACACTAAGCATTGCATGGTCCCGGCATTGACAACACAACGAGAGAAAGCTAGAAATGTGACCGAGTATGAATAGAATGCTAGGGCCAAACAATATTATCCGGCCCCGGCACAAACGGCAAAAACGGTATAAGCATTAAGAGAGAGATAATAACGAGGAAGAATACGCCTAAAATTACCCGGTCCCGGAGGATAATAGCATGAGTAGAAACAAGATAGAAATAAGCTAAGTATAGAAAGGCTACTCGGCAGCGGCATACGTCAATATAAATGTAAGCGGAAATAACAAGCCAAGTATGGAAAAACAAAAGGGAAAAAGCCAAGTGTGGGAAAATCTCCCGGCCCCGGCAATAATAGCGAAAATAAAATAATACGATTGAAAACACAGCGAAATAAGCTAAGTGTGGAAAAGCAAAAGTTAGAGACTAACATTGATAAAAGAGTATATTACATGGTTGTTTCCCCCGGACCCACATGTCGGGCCGGGAGCAAAGTTAAATAAACGAAAAAAGAGGAACAACTAAATGACCTACCAGAACCGGCAACCGTCCTCACCAAAAGGCCCGCCTACTCCAGACTGGTTTGAGTCTTATTGGAAGCTAAAATACAGGCAAAATGTAGGCTAAGGGGAGATTCATCAGATCACCCCGAGCAGGAAGATGCGGAAGACAGCGGCCCGAGTTCCTAGCAACCGGCATCGCCGCCGGCTGCTTTCTTCTTCGCTTCTCTCTCCCGGTCCGCAGCCTCTTCAAGTTCAGCGAGACGGGCGAAATTGAAGTTAGGGTCGACCTTATCGATGAATCCCTTCGTCTCGTTGGACCCAAAGTCAACTCCATCGTAGAAGGAGTTGGCGCGAACCGTGGCAAGCTCAACTCGACGATGGCGGCCTTCATCTTCTCCATCTCTAGCTCTAGGCGGGCCGCCTTGGCTTGTCCCGCCGCTCTCTCAGCCTCGATCGCCTCAGCCCGGGCAACGGCAGCATCCCGGGCCTGAAAGACCTCCGTATATTGGAGAGCCAGGCTCTCCTTCTCCTTGGAGAGCTCCTCCAGCTGGAGCTCCTTCTCCTTCAGCTTGCCCAGGAGAGCCTGCACCTCCGCTTTAAGAGCAGCAGCCTCTTGCTCACGGGCCTTAACGTGTTTTTTCAGGCGGACAGCCGCCTCCATCATTTCCTTGTTGGCCTCGGTAGAAGCCGCTTCGCGTCGTAAGCGGTCAAGCTCGCCGGCAGCGTCCATTGTGAACTTGCAAAAAGAGTCCACATTGCGGCGGATTTGCATGGCCAACTCCGCAGCCTGGATGGCAAGGCCCCCGGCGATAGGTGGGGTCTCTTCAACGAGACCCGCCGAGTGCCCCGCTTTACCAGGGATCGCGATGGAAACTTGACCTTGACCGCCGTCCTTGGCCTTGGAAGAGGAGCCCTGGATGGAGAAAGATAGCAGGTTGTAAATGTCTTGCTCGCTGATAGGAAAAACTGAGGAGAGACCGTCCGAAGGGACGTCCAGCGCGCCGGATCGACTCCCACGAAAGCACGGAGCTAACCTTCTTTTGCTTCTTTTGCTTCTTGTGGGGCCGGGCGCCTTCCGAGTGAGGAGACTCGGACTCTACGACGATGGCATCAGGAGCCATAGACGGTTGGCGGCCTCGACCTCCTACGGCGGTGGGAGAGGATCTCTGCTCAACCCCGGGTACGTCTCTCCCGGGCGCAGACTGGACAACGTCATCTTCCCTGGGGTGGGGGATGAGGCAGTCTGGCTGGTTTTGCCTACCTTTCGGCCTCCCTTTCATTGTGATTTATAAGACACACGTTTCCTTCCCATCGGCCTGTCCGGAACTTCACCCTGCATGCTTTTCACAAATTCCCTGAGCGTGGGCTTACGACGCTTCAAATCCACAGAAGTCGGCTGATCAAGCGGACGATTCTTTTCGCTCAGGCCAATGGATGCCAAATCCTCCGGGGTGAGATGGCCCAAGGAACCTGCAAAAGACGAAGCAAGGTCAGAACCGGAAGGGTCGGAGAAGTTAAACAAGCACAAGTTAAAAATGATTAAGATGCTAAGATTACGCCGCCTACCGCTTACTCGCCGAGGGTCGGACTAGGCCAACCACGCTGAGAAATTTGTCCTCAGAGATCGTGTCCGCTGGAGGAAGCCAATTCTTGGGGAACCAATCCTTCCCCGCTTTATAAGCCTCGAAGTAGCGCACGGCTCTCCACTCTTCTTTGGTCAACGGAACATCCTTCGAGGGAAGAATGCTCCCCGGGACCCACTCTTTTCGGGTCTCCAAACGACCCCTCACGTCATTGTGAAAGCAGCGGGGGTGATTGAAAGGAACGGGAGATTTGAGGAAGATCCACCTCTCATTCCACCCCTTCATCGAGTCGTTGACCGGGAAGTGAGTCAGATAGCCCGACTCCGTCACCAATGACCACCATCCCTTAGTCGCCTTATTGGTACAAGGCCGGAAGTGATGGAGACGGCGGAAGAGGTTTATCGTCAGAGGGAAGCCCAGGTACAAACAAGTCCAAGCAAAGGCAATTATCACCCTCATCCCGAACGGTGTCATCTGACAAATGGCGATATTAGCCCGGTCAAGCACTTCCTCAATGAAAGGATGAAGAGGAAACCGAAGCCCATGCTCCAGATTCTTTATATATACGGCCGTGTGAAGACTCGGAGGCTTGACCACGTTCTGATGTCTCCCCGGCACGGCGAATTCCCAAGTCTCCGGTAAATTATAATGAACGGCCGCCAGCTCAGGACAGTTCTTTTCGTTCAAGAAGTCCCGGAAGCCCAGATTAATCCTAGTATTCATAGGGATCTGGAATACCGAGGGCTCTAGGATCCGTACATGCAAAGGTTCGACCTGAGAGGGGCCGGCCTGAGAAGTACCAGCCTGGGCCTCCATATCGGTCACTCCCTCCCGGCCTATGGTCAAGTCCTCAAGCTCAGGCTCTACCTCAGAATCCACTACTACATTGATATCGGTAGCGGTTCTAGAAGACGAATCGGCCGAAGCGCTCATTGTTCTCTACGAGATAACTAAAACTTACAAGATCTAAAGTCAAACGCGAAAATTACCTTACAAGAACACGAACAAGGAGAGAATCAAAGGCTGGATGAAGCAACGACGAAAGGCAAGCAGGAATCGGTGAAATCAGAGGAAATTTTTGGAAGATTTTAAGCGTTTTGTGAGTTTGTAAAGAGGCAAATGAATGGAAATCGGGGGGTATTTATAGGAGCAAGCGTGAATAGTGCGCCCCTAACCATCATGCAACACGTGTCAGCCAGGGAAGACGAAGCGTCGACGCTTCGAGATTTGGAATTCAAAAGTTGCGCCAAAATGAAAGCGTACTCAACACACCACCCCTGAGCGGAACGGAAGGAGCACAAGGCCAGGAAACATAAATGGAAGAAGGGCTTACTTGTCCGGGACCGGGAAAGATGATCTGCAACGAAGGACAAGACATACAGGGCAAGCCGATGACTTCCCCTGTATGGGGGCAGTTGTTGGGGGTGACTTCTCCCGGGTCCCACGTCATCAGGCCGGAAGGATTGTAGACCGGAGGACGGTCCCACACTCGTTTAACCATCTATATCTCCCGGGTCGGGTCACTCGAGGCCGGGAGGAATATTGACCGGACTATCCCATATACCCAGGAACCCAATGACCCACCCGGGTCCGGGCATGTATGGCCCACCCAGGGCCGTACTGTACGGAGCGGGGGCACAAGAAGACAAGTCTGAAACAAGTATAAAAGGCAACTAAAACCCTAAAAATCACTAAGTTCACATACACAAAAAATACACTACAACAAAGGTTTTTTCTCTCTTTTCTCTCTCTAGATTTATTTGTCTTTGTAACTGACTTGAGCGTCGGAGGGCCATCACCCGGAAGGCCCCGGGGCTAGGTTTGTTACACCGTTTCAAGGAGAGAAGAAGGAAGGAAGAGACCAGCCGAGAGCTAAGGACCCTCAAGGACTTAGTTTATCGAATTTGTAATCTACATTAACTTGTAATCCTTTATACTTAGTTTTGGTATTTAGTTCCTAACTTTATACCCGAAACAGTTATGAAGTATTTTTATGACAAACATGAATATGTTAGTTAAACATAATACTCCGTAATATATTTTAAAGTTTTTTATATATTAGTAGTTAAAGTTTTAAAATGTTGACCTTAAAAAGTCAAGTGTGAAGATATAATTAAGATGGAACGAGTATATTATAAATATATACTCCTCTTGTTCCTTGAAAACTTACTATTTGTTTTTTTTTTTTGGTAGTTCGAAAACTTACTATTTGTTGAATATATACATGATCAGTGGTATTTTAATCAAGTGGTTGGTTTCCAATGAATAGCAAGGAGTAATTTATTTTCCTGGTAACTTCCATTGTTTTTGTATTACGTTTATTCTGAGGTTACTAATTAGTGTCGCAAACGGGTCATTTCAATCGGTTTCGGATCAGTTTGTTTCGGATCGATTTCATTTAGTTTATTGGTGTTTTCGATTTCAATTCAGTTCAATTCAGTTTTGTTTCAGTTACGAGTCTCAATCGGTTATAGATAATTTTGATTCAATACGGGTTCAGTCGAGCTAATGTCAGATCAGTTGATAATCGAGTCGAGTTATATTCAAATCAGATATTATATGAATCGGGTCACATTCGGATAAGATATGAAAGAGTTGTATACTCAATTTTGATTTTCATTTTGAATCCACTTGTGTGCATCTAAGTTTATCGCATATAAAAATTATGTGAAAAAATAAATATGTTTGCGAAATACGGAATAAAAGTTTAAAAGCCTTACATTTTGTATTATTTTACAGATTCCGTATTTTAATGATTTTATCTGTCTCTTATTAAATTGTAAGATTACTTTTAAAATGCGACTTTAGCTTGGAATACTCTTGTTTTATTGTTTATCCCACACTGAAAGAATAATGTAAATGTGGTGAATTTTGTTAGTATAAAGAGTTACAATATCCCACATCAACAAAATACATAGAGATGAAGCGATATTATGGTTATAAATATAGTCATCTTCATTATATTCAATTATCAAAACAACTAGTACTCTTAGACACTTAGTTAAAGAGTTAACAAGTTGATTTTGAACTAGTTTGACTCTTGTCATATAAACTAGCTAGTTATTTGTATTTATATATGAGTTAAATATTCTTTTAGTTTGGGTCTAATCAATTATTTTTCGGTTCAATTGACTTCGGGTTCGAGTAAAATAAATTTGGATTCAAAACAGTTCGAGTTTATTCGACTATGGGTCTTTTCAGACATTTGTTAAATTTCGTTCAGTTTCAGTTCAGTTCAAGTCATATCAGGTTACGCATTGAGTTTAAGTTTAAATTTTCAGATGTTCGATTAGATGTCGATTCCAACAGTTTCAGTCGGTTTTTCGGGTTCAGTTTCATTTTGCCAGGTCTAGTCACAGCCTTGCGACAAAGTTACTATTATATACGATTATACTCCATCCATCTCAAAATAAATGTCCCATTTCTCATCAAATTTTTTACTAAAATAAGTTTTTCCTTTTATTTATAATAAGTTTTAACAAATTGATTTTTAAAAAGATTCATTTTCATTAACGTATTCTAAATCGATCCAAAATAAAAAGGGAATATTTAATTTGAAATAAATGGAGTATTATTTAGCTTTTTTCATCCGGCAAAAAACAAAAAACAAAAATCCGTATGTGCCAAAACAAAGTACTTTATGAAATGGTAAGTATTCCCCATCATCTTCTAAAGATACGATATGTTATAGAAATTTATTCTCACGTGGAAGAAATTACATATTCTGACATGGACAATTGTGTTTTGCATTTTTTTTTTGGGTGAGTAAAACAATTGTGTTTTGTATAGTAAGGAGTTGAACTTTGCAAAAGATAATAAATATTCCCGGTCAGTTGGAAATACACAATATTTTCAAGAAAACTACTAGTATTACTCTACAAAATACTTGTCTAAAATCATTGTACATAAACAACGATCTCTTTATAATTTAAAATGAGTATATTAAGTGATTACATTAAGCGTTAAGATATCATTCTAAGCATTACTATAATCGCTTTTTATTTACAAACTGTGGAAAATTATGTAGCAACGAATAGGAATTAACAATAATCAATCACGCCGAATCGACTTTCGCTTTCCTAATACAACAATTCTACCCTATCTTAGTGTCAAGGTGTACCGAATTTTCTATTGAGATATGACGGTGTCCACTGATTTCAGGTACAAGAAACCAGAGATGTAATTAAAAGTATTTTATGGGTGTGTTTGTTATACGTTCAATGATGCAGGACAAGAAGGGTTTCATTTCCTGTATACCTCTTTTTGCAAACTCACTGCTATTAAAATAGAAGTTTAAAGAAACAGGGAACCTTTGACATGAAGGGTTGTGACTCTTCAATGATTCCGTCAAATTTAATCCCGTCATAGTCATTTAACCGAATGACTATTCCGTAAACTCGTAATTAATTATGTAAATGTACACTGTGTACTTCCCAAACTCTTGAACGAAATTCAAATTAATTTAAATGGACCGACAATTACACATAAATTACCAACACAAATAGGGATGTCATTGGGGCTGGGGCGGGGGCGGAGGAAGGGTCCCCCGTCTCCACATCCACGAACTAAATAAAATGCAAACCCGCACCCGCCCATGACCAGTGGCGGGGGATATTTTTGAAAACTACGGGTGAGCAAAAAGATACGATACGGTTTTATTATACAAATACAATATGGTATACGTTTTAAATTTCACGAATTTTAGTATATACGAAATTCCGTATATACGAATTCCTTATATACGATTGAAACCGTATCAAAACCGTATCAGATGTTTTTGAAACCATATATATGATATACGATTCGAATTTTTTAGTATTAACCAATACATTATTTTTCATGATGATTTTATCACATTTAGGTTGATTTTACTCCTCAATATTTGTCTATCATCCCAATTATTATTCATTTTTCCCGCTTTCTTTTCTCTATTAATATTATCGAATTAATCTCACTTGCTTATTGCTTTACTTCTCTTCGATTGACCACTACACAAGTCGTCAATTGTATACTATTATGAATCGCGCCATCTTTTCACCTGTATTTTTCACATTTGTTATAGTATATATTTTAGTTTTCTTCTTTGTTTTATCCGTTTATCGTTATTTAATATTAATTTGCTTACTAAGTACGTAGTTGATATTTTATTACTGTCATTTTTGTTATAAAAATTACATATAATTTTGGCGTGTTATGAAATTCGTATATACGATTACACGAAAACCGTATATACGTAAAAACTGTATATACGGTTAAAACCGTTTCAAAACCGTATTAATTTTTTTGTGATTTTAAAAACGTATATATGGTTTTGCTCACCCCTATTGAAAACCACACCCGCCCCACCACCTTGCGGGTATGCACGCGGATATCCACTTACCCATTCCGCATAAACTCAATTTAATCTATTTACACTTTTCACAACCGAAAGATACTCATTTATGATCCATTTCATTGTCTTTAAAGAGTAAATCATACACTAATGAAATGATTTAATAATATATATATTTGATTTGATTTGTTTGAATTTTTCTCCAAACAAAATACTTCTTCTTTTCACCATGGAATATTATTAACCTCGGATCCATAGACTTCTCAATTGGTATCAGAGCCTATGATTCGGCTTTGGACCGCAAGGTGCGATGTGGTGACGGTGCTCGCGATGGCGCGGAATAGCGTCGTTGTTGCGGAGTAGCACCACCGTTAGACTTTCTCCCTTTGTTGACCAGAAATGCAGAGTAGCATCCTGCAGAGTGGCCTGGTCGACCCGACACCGAGTTTGTGTCGGATGCGGAGTAGCGCCAAGTGATGGGGAGTTTGAGCGCACACACATGTGAAAACGGGAGATAGTTGAAGTCTTTAATTCCCTTATGTGTGTGAGGACATTGGTAGAATATAGTGAAGGGACTAGCTTAAAAGTAATTGGGCTACTTCTCTTATTACCAATTGTTTTTAGGATGAAATATCACTTGCTTGTGAGCTTGTTCATCTCACTTGTTCTGTAAGCCTGATGCGGAGGACTGGACAAGTATCAACCTAATTGCAAAGTAATTAATTATACATAATAAAATATTTTATAATATTCTTAAACTAAAAAAATGAAAGGTCCATAAAAAAAGAAAGATAATAATGAAATATTCTAGATTCGTTTTTTTTGTAGTGCAATAATAGTGTCACCCAAGAGTAGTATATATATGTGTTGGATTGCAAATGTTTATCGCATCTCAAGTCTCACATACATACCATTCTAAGCATAAAGCACTAGAGTTTCACAAGTTCTCACGGTATGTAAGAATCTATAATCTATCTATCTATCTATCTATTTATAATCTATCTATAATCTATCTTTAACTATATACTAAATGAACAACCACTAAAGCATTAGTTGCTTACGTGTCGTTCTCATATTAATTTGATTTCCCGCTCAATTAATTGGTCCTAATTATACTCTAATCGCACAAAATCACGCCTAATTTGCTTAATATATATACTATCTTTAATTTGAATTTCCTAAATTACCAAAAAAATCATTATTTAGTTCTAATAACAATATTACTCTTTGGTTATATATGCCAAGCACCTCAAAACTTCCTAAACATAAATTGTGTGATGGATAGTGAGTTCTACTCCGTATTTGTACTCCTAATCATAAGATTCACCAGTCTGATTTAGGAATTAAACATCTTAAATATTTCTTAAGCCTATCATCTTAAAAATCTCAATAATTTCTAGATTTAAAAAAAATTAAAAAGTTAATAAAATATGGAATGTTCCGCTGCTATGAAACTACTCCCTCCATTCAAATCCAAAAGCATCATTTGCTTTATGAAGTCAACTATCGTTAAATTTGACTCCTTAAATATATCGTGAAATACAAAAACTTAAAATATGAAAATAATATATTTGGGAACATTATAATATAATCTTTCACAAAATCAAAATTTTAACGAGAAATTTTCATGTCTACATAGAAAAATTGACGGTCAAAGAACCGCCTCGAAGACCACCCAAATAGTGAATGATGCTATTGGATTTGAATGGAGGAAGTAATATTTAGTCTCCGATAAAACCTTTTAACACAAATATTATTATATGACAATTAAAAAAAAAAAGGCTACTCATATTATTAACAAATTAAAGGGAACACTAATTCTTGTGTAAGTCAGGACTTACAATAAATTATTGTAAGTCCGTCTTATTTGTCCCCGATTATATACGAGTAGCTTTTATACTATTTAAGTGATAATTATGATTAATTGTTACTAAATTTTTTTAATACCTTTGTTAGTGACTTTAGTAGATTTGTTTTATGTTTTTGAACCCTTCAACTGCAATTTGTACATTGGTCTCACATTAACTTGGTATAAGTTCAACCTTACAGGAGAATTACTGTAAAGGAAAAAGAAACTTATGACTACGTAAATAATTATCCATTTTATGAGGGGTCTAACCGTCTAATTAATTTGATCTTATCGTGTTGTGATTACGCGTGAGACGGTTTAATGAGACACGACTTACTCTATTATCCCAAACAATTTTACTCCTCCCATTACCTTTGTAATTTTTAAAGAAGATCATTAATGATATAATAACAAATTTTGAAATCATGAAAAACAATAAGTTTAAAGCATGTACGAAGGAGTTTATATCATGATCGATATTTTCAACCTAACAAGTGTTGCACTAAATTTAATTTTATATGCATTATTGTGTAGTTTGGTACACTACTAATTATAAAAGTTTTTATTACCTTATTCAGAAAATATTAATAGCAAAAATGTATATCTCATACAATTTATGAGTAATTTTTACCGGCACAAACTTAATAAGCCGTGCATTTGCACGGGTCCTAAACTAGTTTATAGAATTACACTAATTCTTGTGTAAGTCAGGACTTACAATAAATTATTATAAGTCTGCCTCATTTGTACCCGATTATATAGCTTTTGTACTATTTAAGTGATAATTATGATTAATTGTTACTAAATTTTTTTAGTATCTCTGTTAGTGGCTTTAGTAGATTTGTTTCATGTTTTTGTACCGTTTTAACTGCAATTTGTACATTTGTCTCACATTAACTTAGTGTAAGTTCAGCCTTACAGGAGAATTACTGATATAATTATATATCTCACCAAGTACTATTTGCACTCTTTTTTTTTTTTTGTTCTTTTTATTGTTGGATCAGTTTTCATTATTTTAAGTTAATCCTAATAATGTTTATTGTAATTCTTGAGTTGCTAATTTGATTACTAAATCATTTAATTTTACTACATTAGAATGATTCGATACAGTATAAATGTATAATACATTTTTTATTGTATTGTACCCTTAATCAACCAATTTTAGTCATTTGCTGAAATTGTAATTTTGTTTAGATAAAAGCATTTAACGGTTATTTTTATTGATATGGTGAACAAATTCTAAGCTACCAGTTGCACTTATTTGTTTACCAAAACATTATTTACTCCGTTGAACAAATTTTACGTTTCTTTTTAAAAGTTAGAAATAAAATTGAACAAATAATCGAAACTAATAAAACACATTTTAAATTAGTTTGATATCAAATGTGTAAACATTGTGTACATAAAATTAGCAGAAAATGGCTGCGATGCAAATAGAAAGGCAAGTTTACGTGAACATGAGGAACAATACCTCTGATGAGATGACCTTCGAACGATTCCATAACTTCACGGACGATATCTCGATTGGCTTCTTTCGTTCTATTCCTGCTGGTGATATTGAGTATCAGACTGGTGTTGTGTCGAAAGGAGCTGTCGTGTATTCTGGTCGTAACAAGGACCAAGTCCCGTCTGCATGGGTCTTGGCTTGGGATACGCCCTCCTCAGATGCCATCCTGCCAGTAAGGAAGGTACTTAATTCGAATCTCAATTAAATAAATTTCTTTACAACCATAATAATATTAGTTACAATATGCATGTAATACTATACTACGGAGGAGGAGTAGTAGTAGTAATAATAAAAATTACATTAACTCGATTTTACATATTGAGAATTTGAGACCGCATAAATTATTTCACAGTATATTTCAGTGATATAAGATTTAAATAATTATAGTAGGCCTTTAGTACTTTACACAACTTAATATCAAGATGTATTCCGTATACAACTTAAAGTGAAATAAAACGTTAATGTTTTAAAGTAGCTCAAACCGCAAGGTATTGAATTATTGTCGAAACTTTATGACGTCTTATAGTGTACTTACTCGTTCGCCTTTGTATGACGGTCTGTAGGTATATGTCACCTGTGGACCAAAGAGTGAGATTTTAGAGAAAATGACCGCAGGTGAAATCCTGAAGAATTTGACTAAAGCTTCGGAGTTTAGTGTCTTCAAGGACGAGGTTACAAAAACCACTGCTGACGCCGTTGTTATTGGCGCTGCCCCTATCGATTCTGCCAGCGTCTCTGCAAATTTCGGGCTTATTATCAATAATTGATATCATGTTCGAATACTAAAGGATACTATTAGTACCCTACTTGTAACAATGAAATAAAATAATGACGATGTCTTTGGTGATCTGACGTCTATTTGAATTATACTCCCTATTACTAGTACCTTGTAAGAAGGAATATTGTATCCAATACTTTCTTGCATTACTCATTAATACTCTGACTATTTATACAAACTCGAAGCCTTGATCTACAAGGACTTTCCTTATACTACATTATATACATTATAATAATATAATTTTTCTAGCTAATAAATATGTCAAGAGTATAAGTTGTGATACATCTGCATATCTCAACAGCTCGTCACACTTTCCCTCAAGTTAATTGGAGCGTGTAAGTTACGCACGCCTAATAGAGCTGATCATAAGCGGGTTTGGGATGGACATGGGCGGGCTTATGATACCAAAATTTATCCGACGGTTCAAAAATTTGTGTCCATGTCCGCTATAGCGGGCGTAAAATGATTGTCCATGTCCGCTTAAAATAGTTTGGCGGGCTTTATAGGGGTTAATGGACAATATAAATAAAATATTCGCCAAAATCAAAAGTTCATATACTCAACATAGTTCCGTTGTTGAAACTTAAAAAGTAGAGTTTAAAATAGTCTTAAATTACATACTTATAAATTTATACTTCGTATTAAACATCCTAGAAAAATAAGTACATTTGATGCAGAGTGCCCAAATAAAATGTAATTTAGGGTTTGTAACGGTTAACTTACCAATTCAAGGTTTATTTTTTCTTTTTGTTTGTAGTTTCTAGTACTAATATTTTGTAGTTTCATATTTTTGTTTATAAAAAGAATTACTACGTAGTATATTTTATTTAAACGGGCTTGGCGGGCCTGCCATAAACATAGAAATGTAGTCCATATCCGCCCATTAATTTAGCGGGCCTAATACCTTTTTTCCGATAACAATTAAATTTTTAAATTTCATTGACCAAACCCGCTTGTATAGCGGGCCTTACTGGACGGGCCAAATGGGCAAGCCCCCCCATGAACAGCTCTAACGCCTAACTTGCCAAGTAAAATCGCAAACTGCGTCTTGCCTAAAGCTTTTGTGTCAGCTAATTGAAATGTTCTGAGACTTAGAATCAATGAGTGCCTTTAACTATTTAATTTCAATTCACAAGTGACGGCAGCCAAGGCCCTGTATTCGGCTTTGGCAGACGAACGAGAGACTGTTTGTTGTTTCTTGGTTTTCCGAGAAATCGGCGAAGAATCAAGTTGAACAAATTATTCCGTCACTGAACGTCTAGTAAGCGGGCAGCTTGCCCAATCCTGTAGAAGAAGATGTAATGGGCCAAAATCAGAAGTGAATGTAGCCTAACATGATGTGGCCAAGCAAGTGAAGAGAGCTCAAGTGTTAGTCCAACAAATAAAGAAGGCAGCCCAACAAATTAAGCCCAACAACAAATTCAGGCTTATCATTAAATGAAAACAAATCTGCTACTCCCTCTATTCACTTCCATTTGCATCAAAGAGAAAAAATCCACTATTCATTCAAGTGGATAATTTTCGGAATTTCTCACAACGTATCAAATAAAATATAGTCATGTGGGATCTTGTTTGATAGGTTTTAATGAGTACAACAAAAATATCTAAATTTTATAATTTTTAAAAACGTAAAACTCTACATATTTGTGTCCCAACATTCGCGGCGTTGGCAAACGTGAAAAAGCAAATGACGCAAATGGAAGTGAATGGAGGGAGTATAAGACAAAAAGGAGAGAAAGGCATGAGCTGTACAATAAGGCGTCGTTCATAGGCAACAAAACTTTTGTCAGTGTTCGGGGTGATTTTCTCACTCTATTCGTATTTATTCGGTGGGTTTATTAGTATTATCCTTTAATATATTTTAGTATTGTAATTTAGTGAATTAGACGTGTTTAACAAGGAACAAAACGAAAATAATGCAAGTAATGACACAAGATATGTTTGCGTGGGAAAAACCCTATGAAAGTAGGGAAAAACCACGGGCACCAAGCCAGGGGAGGAGTTTCGCACTAGTCTGGACAGAACGTACAGGACAGAAGTTACAGGACTGACACAATACAGAATAACGTAAGTATTTAGAGAGTGTTTTTGAGTAAAAAGTAAGTATTCTTGTGGAGTGATTGTCTAACTTTTTAAGTTGTTGTAGAGTGAATTGGCATGTCCCTTCATGTTGTAAAGTGCTCCTTATATAGTCTTCATATGCCGTGAATGCTCCCCTTGAATTTAGCTAGTGAGTAAGTTGGTCTTTCTACTTTCTCTCCCTTGTAACAACTATATTGACTAAGCATTAATGACCTTCCCATCAATGTAGGAGATGCTCATAACTTACGCCTTTAATGTAGAAACAACTAGTTTGACCTCTTCCATGGGCTTCACTCATAATATTTTGGCCTTCCTTGTTCTCCACTTACATTGACCTTATTTGACCCGCTTTCTCCTCATCATTTTCCGGCTTTGTTTGTATTCCTCTCCTTGGCTTGGGCCTATTTGTTTTGTATTCGGGTTTGGACCGTGTGAATATTTTGGTCCCAACATTTGCCCCCCATTTCCTCAGTCTCCTGGCCTGGCCTGGAAGTGAGGACATGTATTCCCATGCAGGGGTCTGATCTGCCCGATTCAGGATAGACTGTCATTTCGGGATGGATGACCCATTTCGGGATGGATCACAAGATCGGAGATCAAGGATGCGTGCCTGTGCTGGAGTCGAGGTCATGTTTACAGTGCTAAGTTTCAGTATTTTTTGATTGGCTCTTTCCCGGAGTCCCACAAGTCAGAGCTTGCAAGAGTCCAAGACGCGGTTGAAAAGTTTGTTGGTCGGCCGGGCCAGGCCGCATTACCATAGCAGAGCAGACATGATGATATCCAATGTGCGAGGGGCTCGACCTGGTCTCAACACGAACAATAACCTGGTCAGATCGAGCGAGAGAGTCCAGACACATTTTGCCGGCCAGGACTGAGTGCGAGATCCTGGGGAGCCTAACTGTGTGAGTCCTGCAGGGGACCTTGATTTGTTAATCGGAACTTTGATTTTGTTGGGGGTTATGCCCCCGACTTGGACATGCATTGTTTTGGAATAATTTTGTCTTTGTAACTGCCGAGATACCATAGATGGTGGTAGTGGCTTTGTTTTTGTTTTGTTTTGTTTTGTAGATTTGTCATGAGTCTTTTTTGTTTTGTCATTTGTTATGGTGCTGATATGTGCGTTTTATATAGCTTTTATGCCCCCGGTTAGTCGCATTTTAGCTCATGTTTAGTTGTATTTCTTATGTTATTATGAGCTATTGGCTATGTATTGCGGTACTGCTTCTTTCTAGTTATGTTTTGCAGGTTTTGGCGGTCCTGAGCCAAATACCGAGTTAAGTGAAAGAAGCACGAGTACCGAGACCACGAGACCAAGCTTGAGCCACTACGGGAGCTTGGGATACGAGTAGAAAAGTGGAGAATCCGAGCTACAAGCGACGAATGAAGCAAATAAGCCAAGAAACGAAGTAACTTGCTAGATATACCTGGGTCGGACTCTTGATGAATCCGGCCGGATTTCTCAGAAATCCTGCCCAGTACAGCTGACAGTTGGGCTAGTTCGTTTGGGCCTAATTTTGAGAAATTGTATAAATATGAGACTTAGTGTCTCGAAGCCAACATCTTTTTACACATCTTTCATTCTACTTTACTGCTTTAGGTTAGACTTAGTTTTCTCTCCTTTAAAACTCAAAAACACTTAGTCTAGATTTAATTACTTTGCAAGGATCGATCTTTACTTCAACTCAGAATTAATTTCAGGTTTAATTTCATTGTTATTTCTTTCATCATGCTCTCTTATTATCATTGTTTTGTTTCAATTTCAATCATGCATAGCTAATTTTCCTATTAGGGTTTGAGGGGAATTTGTGCCCTTGGTTCAGGAACATGTTTTTGGATTAAATTGGTTGATTATATTGTGCAATTGATTTCTTTCTACGCGTTTTAGGGAATTGCATTAGGATTACTTTTCGATCAACGAATTCATCTGAGTTTAATTGAACCTGAGTAAGTTTTAATTTAAGATCGAAAGCCGAGTTAAAACTAGACTTACGCGAGATCGATAAGTTGAATTTAGTACGTAGCGAGAGCCCGCTAAATTTGCTTAAGGCTAAAATTGACTCGAGAGAGCGTTTTCTAAACCTAATCAATTTGCACAGTTTAATGCTTCCTTCTTATGAACTTCAGTTCCTGAATCATTGTCATAATGAACCCGATTGCCCTAATCCTTCTCCTTATTGATTTCTGTTCATCTTCCTTATTATTGCTTTAGTTTATTAGTTCAAACAAACCCCTTTTCACACCCTAGAGTTAGACCTGTTTTACTCCAACTTTACTAATAACTACACCGTTTCTCTGTGGATTCGACCCTGCTTACCGCTAGCTTCTGTTAGTCGTTTGTTTAGGTTTATTTTGATTAGGCGTGACGATTTAGCCTCATCAATTTTGGCGCCGCTGCCGGGGAAACGGCTTTGCTAGTTATAGTTTTTGTTTAGTTACAGGTTTTTCTCTCTTAGTCTCAAGGAACCTAGTTCCTTGAGATCGTTTCTCAACGTTTGCTTGTAGTTTTGTTTATGCACAGGTCACCTACAGGTTTAATTCCTTTCGAGCCTGAACCTGAGCGAGCATTTCATAGACTACGTCGGGAAGCCAGTAAATTAATCGATCTTGATTTTGAGGAAGCGTCGCACTCGGAGTCAAGTGCAACTCGAACGTCCTACGAAGAGGACACACCGCCTATTACTCCAACTTCTTCTCCACCGCCGGTGACTATGCCTAAATTATATAGTCACTCGCTACCGAAGACGGAGTCCATACCTGATGGATTCCAAATGCCCGACACTTTTGCAGGGTAACTTTGAGATTCGCCCCGCCTTCCTTACTTTGGTGGAGCGTAATCAGTTCGGCGGCAATCCTACGGAGGATCCCGGGAAACACATGCAAGTTTTTACAGATTACTGCTCAACAATTAAGCAGAACGGGATCACTCAAAACTAGATTAGGGAGATGCTATTCCCTTTTTCTCTACGTGATCGAGCACGGGATTGGATAACGGATTTGGATAAGGCTGCTGCGGGTATTACGGATTGGCCAAGTCTAGCTCTTGCATTCTATTGCAAGTACTATCCTCCGGAGCGGACTAACCAACTCCGTAGTCAGATTCAGGGGTTCCAGCAAAGCTTTGATGAAACGTTAGCTGAGGCATGGGACCGTTACAAACGGTTGATCCGTGAGTGTCCACATCACGGGTTGGGTGATTGGTTGATTATAATGACATTTTATAATGGGTTGTATGCCGAGAGTCACGCTATTCTTGACACGGCCGCGGGAGGTCGATTTGCTAATAACACAGATGATGATAAAGCGTGGCAAACGATCGAGGAAATGGCGGTTCATTCGGCCCAGTTTGGTAAGCCGAGGGGGAATTCACGGTCTGCGCATGATGACCGTGATAAGGCGAGTATTAGTGCACTAACTAGTCGACTGCTACCGACTCTGGCTTCGATATGTTGCACGGTGGTGGTACTTTTGGTGGCCATGTGAATGCTATCGCAGGACACGACTTGGGTTATACTACGGGATATGCTGCGCCCCACGAGCAGGTTTACGCTTATCAATCCTATAATCAAAACCTGCCATATCAGAATCAACCGGGTTACGATCGCTCACTTTTGTCGTATCGCAACCAGAACGTCCTCAACCCGACTCCCCCACCTCCACAAAATGTCCCCTACAACCCTCTCTACAAATATCAACAACCACCCACCTACCAAAAGCCACCCTACATTCCACCTCAACCTGCGCAGGTACCCGATCCATTGGCCGAAATGAAGTCGATGATGTTGCAAATGCCACAAGTTACATTGGCCGTGCAAAAGTCACAGGAGTCGATCATACTCCAAATACAAAAAGATGGTCAAGCCAAGGACGCTGCGATCAAGTTACTGGAGAATCAAGTGGCGCAGCTAGCCACTTCTCAAGCGTCAAGGCAACCCGGAACACTCCCCCCTCAAGGCCAACAACCTCCCGACACTGCATGTGCGATCACGTTGCGAAGTGGTACGCATTACGATGGCCCAAAGCACCCGAACGAACATGGAACTGAGGAGGGGAAAGCAAATACGGCTGAAACACCTGGGCAGGATTCTCAGAGAATCCGGCCGGATTCATCTGAAATCCGACCCAGGTCAACTTTTTATACTACGGAGCCTTTGGCTGCTTCTCAAGATTCAAATCCTATGGTTCTTGACTCTGATAATGCTAATGCTTCTAAAAAGGATTCTACGGCAACTACTCCACCACCGTACCAAGTCAAGCTTCCATTTCCGGGCCGACAACGAGGTGCAGAGCCCGAGGCTAAGTTCAAGAAGTTCGTGGATGTCGTCAAAGCTCTACAGGTAAATGTTCCATTCATTGACCTTGTGACTCAAATTCCCGCGTACGCTAAGTTCTTAAAGGAAGTCTTAGCTAGGAAGCGTACGTTAGATGATGTTTCCACTGTTGCTTTTGTAGGGGAGGCTAGTACTAGGTTGCAGGGTAGTAAACCCCCTAAACTTAGTGACCCCGGGACCTTTTCCATCCCTTGCTCCATAGGTAGGTTTGAGGTTAAGAATACTTTATGTGACCTAGGAGCTAGCGTCAGTGTCATCCCATATTCGATGTGTCAAAGGATAAACATGACAAATTTGGGACCCACTAGCATTACCTTGCAAATGGCCGACCGTTCCGTTAAGCGTCCCTTAGGTATCCTACAAGACGTCCCCGTCCAGGTTGGAAAGTTCTTTATCCCTGTCGACTTTGTAGTTTTAGACATGCCTGAGGATGTCCACATCCCGATTATTTTGGGGAGACCCTTTTTGCACACTGCTGGTGCACTTATCGATGTGGGGAACAAGACCCTGTCGTTCTCGGTGGGAGGTGAGACGTTGACCTACACTAAGTCTAGTATCCCTCGCTCCCCTATGCAGCCTGAGTCTGTGGCTGCTATTGACCTTGCCCCTCCGTCTCACTCTACTGGAGACACTTTGGAGGTTGTTTCTGCTTTTTAAGTGTGCGCAGTCCCACGCAGTTTGGCAACGATCCTGGTTTGGGGGAGCGGAAGGCTACGAGGGCGGATGTTTATGCTCCTAGCGATGGAGGTGGAGACCCATGGTTGGCAATGCCCGGCGCCCGCAGTTGTTTTGGAGAGCCTTTTCGCGATGGCTTACCGTGCGTGATGGATTATGTTGCTCTTCCGCGGGGAGATCGAGTTTTATGGCGAACGGATGCTATTTCGCCAAGTGAAGCTGCTGCTAATGGCCAACGTCCTTGGCCTAATTTGACTTGATGATGAGTTTTGACGACGGTCGTGCAGGACCATTATAAACCAGCGCTTTCCGGGAGGCAACCCGATGATTTTGTAATTTGTTGTACTTTGTTTTGGTTTGGTTTGTTTTTGACTTTGACATTATCAGTTTGCTTTTGAGCGCGTGAGGACGAGGGATTTATTATTGATGTAGCATGCAGGTACTATTGGACTCTTCGTCCTTAGTATTTTTGAGACCGGCCTCTAGAAAGGCCTTGCTCGGCCCCCTCTGCTGAAGGGCCTTACTTTTTCTCGCGTGCTACTCCGAAGCACTTTATAGCTGGACTGAAATGGACGCATATTCGTGGATCATAAGCCGCACTCCATGCTTTGCTTCGGTTTGGGGGAGCTCTAACTTGATAATGTGAGCTTTCTTCACTCCTTTTCCCTCGTTTCCTCGCTTTAATTTTCCTACTCCCGTCTTTTGTTTGTCCTTCTATGCTTGTGGTTGTGCTGTTTTCCACATTGAGGGCAATGTGTGATTCTGGTTTGGGGGAGGAAAGCTCTTTCGCGCTTGTCTTTTGCATTTATCTTGTTTGTGTGCTTTATTTTAGAAAAAAAAAACCCTTTAAAATCAATTTTTTTTTGAAATTTCCTACTTTTTTTTTGGTTTGACTTGTCTAGTTCGGAGATTGATTAGTGTCCTTATTTTGATCTTTGGCATCTCCGAGTTGAAAATCCATCGTCGTAGCTTGCACTATATGTTTGTTTCCTGTTAATAGATTGCGAGTCTCAAACACTAGCCCACTTGTATTTGCTTAATTCTTATCGCTTTTCGTTTATTTGCTTTCGATATTGATATTCATGCGAGGCAATTGGTTAGTAGAACGTATGGAAAGTTGGAATGTGGTATGATATGGATGGTTATTAATAAAGTTGGAGCAATGCTTCGATTCTTTCGGAGGGGACTCATTGAATTGAGTAACCACAATGGCCATGAATTTGGCTGTGACCGGGAGTATGAGCAATGATGTAACCCTTAAGGAAATATGTGTACCCGAGCACGATTTTTACCGAGTGAACGTCAAGCTAAACTGTATAACATACGAGGGATGCTCCACATTTGAACAAAAAAAAGAAAAAAGAAAAGAAAAGATAAAAGAATGAAATGATGCGGAAAGGAAGGTGAAATGGAAGTGGTATGCGCGGTTGGCCTTGCTTGAATTCAATTGTCGTAAGTTTAATTTTTGCGAAAGCGTGAGAAGCAAGTAGTATGACGTTGGTGTGAATGGTTGAGACTTGTGCTCTATTTTTGGTGAAATAGACTATGGCTTGTAAGTTTATGTGCATAGGTCGTCAACTTTGAGATGCTAACGTGATGAATTCGGACCACTTCGATTTTCTCCGACGCTTTTTGCTTGAGGACAAGCAAAGGTTTGGTTTGGGGGAGTTTGATATGTGCGTTTTATATAGCTTTTATGCCCCCGGTTAGTCGCATTTTAGCTCATGTTTAGTTGTATTTCTTATGTTATTATGAGCTATTGGCTATGTATTGCGGTACTGCTTCTTTCTAGTTATGTTTTGCAGGTTTTGGCGGTCCTGAGCCAAATACCGAGTTAAGTGAAAGAAGCACGAGTACCGAGACCACGAGACCAAGCTTGAGCCACTACGGGAGCTTGGGATATGAGTAGAAAAGTGGAGAATCCGAGCTACAAGCGACGAATGAAGCAAATAAGCCAAGAAACGAAGTAACTTGCTAGATATACCTGGGTCGGATTATTGATGAATCCGGCCGGATTTCTCAGAAATCCTGCCCAGTACAGCTGACAGTTGGGCTAGTTCGTTTGGGCCTAATTTTGAGAAATTGTATAAATATGAGACTTAGTGTCTCGAAGCCAACATCTTTTTACACATCTTTCATTCTACTTTACTGCTTTAGGTTAGACTTAGTTTTCTCTCCTTTAAAACTCAAAAACACTTAGTCTAGATTTAATTACTTTGCAAGGATCGATCTTTACTTCAACTCAGGATTAATTTCAGGTTTAATTTCATTGTTATTTCTTTCATCATGCTCTCTTATTATCATTGTTTTGTTTCAATTTCAATCATGCATAGCTAATTTTCCTATTAGGGTTTGAGGGGAATTTGTGCCCTTGGTTCAGGAACATGTTTTTGGATTAAATTGGTTGATTATATTGTGCAATTGTTTTCTTTCTACGCGATTTATGCAATTGAATTAGGATTACTTCGCCTGATCAACGAATTCATCTGAGTTTAATTGAACCTGAGTAAGTTTTAATTTAAGATCGAAAGCCGAGTTAAAACTAGACTTACGCGAGATCGATAAGTTGAATTTAGTACGTAGCGAGAGCCCGCTAAATTTGCTTAAGGCTAAAATTGACTCGAGAGAGCGTTTTCTAAACCTAATCAATTTGCACAGTTTAATGCTTCCTTCTTATGAACTTGAGTTCCTGAATCATTGTCATAATGAACCCGATTGCCCTAATCCTTCTCCTTATTGATTTCTGTTCATCTTCCTTATTATTGCTTTAGTTTATTAGTTCAAACAAACCCCTTTTCACACCCTAGAGTTAGACCAGTTTTACTCCGACTTTACTAATAACTACACCGTTTCTCTGTGGATTCGACCCTGCTTACCGCTAGCTTCTGTTAGTCGTTTGTTTAGGTTTATTTTGATTAGGCGTGACGATTTAGCCTCATCAGGTGCGCACAAATTTTGTTTTGAATTTGTCAAGTAGCATGCATGCGTTTGAAAGTTTAGGCGACCACACCTTGGGGCTCCCTTCACGGACATTACTCCCTGTCCCGTTTTTGCAGTCGTGCTGGGGCTGATGCCCTTGAGTTTGTATTTGTTTTGTTAGTCTGTTTTGCTGATCTGCTGTGCTTGTATGCTCTACATGTCTATTATGCGAATTCGTTGTGTATCTAATCTGTCAGTCTTGTCAGTCCTGTCAGTCCTGTCAGCACAGATTTGGGTCAGGACTGACCGTTGGCGTTTTTGCCAACGGCCCTCCGACGCTCAAGTCAGTTATGATTTTGATATGAATAATAAATTACGTATGACAAAGTTTAGAGATGAGTGACCTACCAGGGTTCAGGAATCATTTTACCTTCCAGGGCTCGCTGTATGTTTGTACCTTCTTCTGCTAGTACGGGGCTGTCCTGGAACCTTTTTCTCTATAGGCTGGACTCCTGCGTACTACCATGTTGCCATCCTGGAGCCCTGTCCTGAACTTCATATCCTCTTCTACCCTGATGTGTGCTAACGCTTTGGACTGCTCCGCAGCTTGTCTGGCCTGCTCTAACTCTTGCTGGAGTTTCTGGATGATCTCAGCGTTCTGATCTGCCATCTCTGGATGTTCTGAACGTAAAAGTGTTTTTTTTAAGATACGAAAAGGGGTTTTTGATGGATTAATAAACTAATATCCCCACAGACGGCGCCAAACTGTTCGGGGTGATTTTCTCACTCTATTCATATTTATTCGGTGGGTTTATTAGTATTATCGTTTAATATATTTTAGTATTGTAATTTAGTGAATTAGACGTGTTCAACAAGGAACAAAACGAAAATAATGCAAGTAATGACACAAGATATGTTTGCGTGGGAAAAACCCTATGAAAGTAGGGAAAAACCACGGGCACCAAGCCAGGGGAGGAGTTTCGCACTAGTCTGGACAGAACGTATAGGACAGAAGTTACAGGACTGACACAATACAGAATAACGTAAGTATTTAGAGAGTGTTTTTGAGTAAAAAGTAAGTATTCTTGTGGAGTGATTGTCTAACTTTTTAAGTTGTTGTAGAGTGAATTGGCATGTCCCTTCATGTTGTAAAGTGCTCCTTATATAGTCTTCATATTCCTTGAATGCTCCCCTTGAATTTAGCTAGTGAGTAAGTTGGTCTTTCTACTTTCTCTCCCATGTAACAACTATATTGACTAAGCATTAATGACCTTCCCATCAATGTAGGAGATGCTCATAACTTACGCCTTTAATGTAGAAACAACTAGTTTGACCTCTTCCATGGGCTTCACTCATAATATTTGGGCCTTCCTTGTTCTCCACTTACATTGACCTTATTTGACCCGCTTTCTCCTCATCATTTTTCGGCTTTGTTTGTATTCCTCTCCTTGGCTTGGGCCTATTTGTTTTGTATTCGGGTTTGGACCATGTGAATATTTTGGTCCCAAGATTTGCCCCCCCATTTCCTCAATCTCCTGGCCTGGCCTGGAAGTGAGGAAATGTATTCCCACGCAGGTCTACTGTGAGGGCCGCCGTTCAGGATAGATCGTCACCAGGGATGGATAGCCACTCGGGATGGGTGTCGATCTAGAGATCAAGGTTGCGTGCCTGTGCTGGAGTCGAGGTCATGTTTACAGTGCTAAGTTTCAGTATTTTTTGATTGGCTATTTCCCGGAGTCCCACAAGTCAGAGCTTGCAAGAGTCCAAGACGCGGTTGAAAAGTTTGTTGGTCAGCGCAGGCCAGACAGGTACCATAGCAGAGCAGGACATGATGATATCCAATCTGTGCGAGGGGGCTCAGGACTGGTCTGAACACGAGAACAATAACCTGGTCAGGACTGAGTGCGAGAGAGTCCAGACACATTTTGCCGGCCAGGACTGAGTGCGAGATCCTGGGGAGCCTAACTGTGTGAGTCCTGCAGGGGACCTTGATTTGTTAATCGGAACTTTGATTTTGTTGGGGGTTATGCCCCCTACTTGGACATGCATTGTTTTGGAATCATTTTGTCTTTGTAACTGCCGAGATACCATAGATGGTGGTAGTGGCTTTGTTTTTGTTTTGTTTTGTTTTGTAGATTTGTCATGCGTCTTTTTTGTTTTGTCATTTGTTATGGTGCGCACAAATTTTGTTTTGAATTTGTCAAGTAGCATGCATGCGTTTGAAAGTTTAGGCGACCACACCTTGGGGCTCCCTTCACGGACATTACTCCATGTCCCGTTTTTGCAGCCGTGCTGGGGCTGATGCCCTTGAGTTTGTATTTGTTTTGTTAGTCTGTTTTGCTGATCTGCTGTGCTTGTATGCTCTGCATGTCTATTCTGCGAATTCGTTGTGTATTTGCTCTGTCAGTCTTGTCGATCCCGATCTGTCGGCCAAGACAGATTTGGGTCGGATCGGCCGGGTTGGCGTTTTTGCCAACGGCCCTCCGACGCTCAAGTCAATTATTATTTTGATATGAATAATAAATTACGTATGACAAAGTTTAGAGATGAATGACCTACCAGGGTTCAGAAATCATTTTACCTTCCAGGGCTCGCTGTATGTTTGTACCTTTTTCTGCTAGTACGGGGCTGTCCTGGAACCTTTTTCTCTATAGGCTGGACTCCTGCGTACTACCATGTTGCCATCCTGGAGCCCTGTCCTTAACTTCATATCCTCTTCTACCCTGATGTGTGCTAACGCTCTGATCGCCCGCAGCCTTGTCCGCCCGCTTCTAACTCTTGGCCGGAGTTTCGGATGATCTCGTGATTACGACCGCCATCTCTGGATGTTCTGAACGTAAAAGTGTTTTTTTTTTAGATACGAAAAGGGGTTTTTGATGGATGAATAAACTAATATCCCCACAGACGGCGCCAAACTGTTCGGGGTGATTTTCTCACTCTATTCGTAATTATTCGGTGGGTTTATTAGTATTAACCTTTAATATATTTTAGTATTGTAATTTAGTGAATTAGACGTGTTTAACAAGGAACAAAACGAAAATAATGCAAGTAATGACACAAGATATGTTTGCGTGGGAAAAACCCTATGAATGTAGGGAAAAACCACGGGCACCAAGCCAGGGGAGGAGTTTCGCACTAGTCTGGACAGTAACGCATACAAGATGTGGTTACAGGGTGACACAATCTGTAATAACGTAAGTATTTAGAGAGTGTTTTTGAGTAAAAAGTAAGTATTCTTGTGGAGTGATTGTCTAACTTTTTAAGTTGTTGTAGAGTGAATTGGCATGTCCCTTCATGTTGTAAAGTGCTCCATATATAGTCTTCATATGCCTTGAATGCTCCCCTTGAATTTAGCTAGTGAGTTAAGTTGGTCTTTCTACTTTCTCTCCCTAGTAACAACTATATTGACTAAGCATTAATGACCATCCCATCAATGTAGGAGATGCTCATAACTTATGCCTTTAATGTAGAAACAACTAGTTTGACCTCTTCCATGGGCTTCACTCATAATATTTGGGCCTTCCTTGTTCTCCACTTACATTGACCTTATTTGACCCGCTTTCTCCTCATCATTTTCCGACTTTGTTTGTATTCCTCTCCTTGGCTTGGGCCTATTTGTTTTGTATTCGGGTTTGGACCATGTGAATATTTTGGTCCCAACATTTGCCCCCCATTTCCTCAGTCTCCTAGCCTGGCCTGGAAGTGAGGAAATGTATTCCCATGCAGGGGTCTACTGATCGCCGATTCAGGATAGGTGTCACCAGATGGATGACCCATTTCGGGATGGATATCGATCGGAGATCAAGGTTGCGTGCCTGTGCTGGAGTCGAGGTCATGTTTACAGTGCTAAGTTTCAGTATTTTTTGATTGGCTCTTTCGCGGAGTCCCACAAGTCAGAGCTTGCAAGAGTCCAAGACGCGGTTGAAAAGTTTGTTGGTCAGCGCAGGCCAGACAGGTACCATAGCAGAGCAGGACATGATGATATCCAATCTGTGCGAGGGGGCTCAGGACTGGTCTGAACACGAGAACAATAACCTGGTCAGGACTGAGTGCGAGAGAGTCCAGACACATTTTGCCGGCCAGGACTGAGTGCGAGATCCTGGGGAGCCTAACTGTGTGAGTCCTGCAGGGGACCTTGATTTGTTAATCGGAACTTTGATTTTGTTGGGGGTTATGCCCCCTACTTGGACATGCATTGTTTTGGAATCATTTTGTCTTTGTAACTGCCGAGATACCATAGATGGTGGTAGTGGCTTTGTTTTTGTTTTGTTTTGTTTTGTAGATTTGTCATGAGTCTTTTTTGTTTTGTCATTTGTTATGGTGCGCACAAATTTTGTTTTGAATTTGTCAAGTAGCATGCATGCGTTTGAAAGTTTAGGCGACCACACCTTGGGGCTCCCTTCACGGACATTACTCCCTGTCCCGTTTTTGCAGTCGTGCTGGGGCTGATGCCCTTGAGTTTGTATTTGTTTTGTTAGTCTGTTTTGCTGATCTGCTGTGCTTGTGTGCTCTGCATGTCTATTCTGCGAATTCGTTGTGTATCTGCTCTGTCAGTCCTGTCAATCCTGTCAGCACAGATTTGGGTCAGGACTGACCGTTGGCGTTTTTGCCAACGGCCCTCCGACGCTCAAGTCAGTTATGATTTTGATATGAATAATAAATTACGTATGACAAAGTTTAGAGATGAGTGACCTACCAGGGTTCAGGAATCATTTTACCTTCCAGGGCTCGCTGTATGTTTGTACCTTTTTCTGCTAGTACGGGGCTGTCCTGGAACCTTTTTCTCTATAGGCTGGACTCCTGCGTACTACCATGTTGCCATCCTGGAGCCCTGTCCTGAACTTCATATCCTCTTCTACCCTGATGTGTGCTAACGCTGATCGCCCGCCTTGTCCGGCTTGGCTCTAACTCTTGGCCGGAGTTTCGGATGATCTCGCTGCTCGACCGCCATCTCTGGATGTTCAAGCGTAAAGTGTTTTTTGAGATACGAAAAGGGGTTTTTGATGGATTAATAAACTAATATCCCCACAGACGGCGCCAAACTGTTCGGGGTGATTTTCTCACTCTATTCATATTTATTCGGTGGGTTTATTAGTATTATCCTTTAATATATTTTAGTATTGTAATTTAGTGAATTAGACGTGTTTAACAAGGAACAAAACGAAAATAATGCAAGTAATGACACAAGATATGTTTGCGTGGGAAAAACCCTATGAAAGTAGGGAAAAACCACGGGCACCAAGCCAGGGGAGGAGTTTCGCACTAGTCCGGGACAGAACGCATGTGACAGATGTGGTTGGGTGATCGACACAATACAGAATAACGTAAGTATTTAGAGAGTGTTTTTGAGTAAAAAGTAAGTATTCTTGTGGAGTGATTGTCTAACTTTTTAAGTTGTTGTAGAGTGAATTGGCATGTCCCTTCATGTTGTAAAGTGCTCCTTATATAGTCTGCATATTCCTTGAATGCTCCCCTTGAATTTAGCTAGTGAGTAAGTTGGTCTTTCTACTTTCTCTCCCATGTAACAACTATATTGACTAAGTATTAATGACCTTCCCATCAATGTAGGAGATGCTCATAACTTACGCCTTTAATGTAGAAACAACTAGTTTCACCTCTTCCATGGGCTTCACTCATAATATTTGGGCCTTCCTTGTTCTCCACTTACATTGACCTTATTTGACCCGCTTTCTCCTCATCATTTTCCGGCTTTGTTTGTATTCGTCTCCTTGGCTTGGGCCTATTTGTTTTGTATTCGGGTTTGGACCATGTGAATATTTTGGTCCCAACATTTGCCCCCCCCATTTCCTCAGTCTCCTGGCCTGGCCTGGAAGTGAGGAAATGTATTCCCATGCAGGGTCTACAGATCGCCGATTCAGGATAGATCGTCACCAGATGGATGACCAAATTTCAGGGATGGATCGAAGTCTAGAGATCAAGGTTGCGTGCCTGTGCTGGAGTCGAGGTCATGTTTACAGTGCTTAGTTTCAGTATTTTTTGATTGGCTATTTCCCGGAGTCCCACAAGTCAGAGCTTGCAAGAGTCCAAGACGCGGTTGAAAAGTTTGTTGGTCGGGCCAGGCAGCCGCAGTACCATAGCAGAGCAGGACATGATGATATCCAATCTGTGCGAGGGGGCTCAGGACTGGTCTGAACACGAGAACAATAACCTGGTCAGAACTGAGTGCGAGAGAGTCCAGACACATTTTGCCGGCCAGGACTGAGTGCGAGATCCTGGGGAGACTAACTGTGTGAGTCCTGCAGGGGACCTTGATTTGTTAATCGGAACTTTGATTTTGTTGGGGGTTATGCCCCCTACTTGGACATGCATTGTTTTGGAATCATTTTGTCTTTGTAACTGCCGAGATACCATAGATGGTGGTAGTGGCTTTGTTTTTGTTTTGTTTTGTTTTGTAGATTTGTCATGAGTCTTTTTTGTTTTGTCATTTGTTATGGTGCTGTAGATACCCAAATCCGCACCTCCCATCAAAAACCCAGTGATGTAACAATGGACTTTTATTGCATGCTTTTATGTTGACTTAAATGGTTCTAATAATGACGAATTCGAGTTAAATGATTTTAAATGCAAATGAGGTTTCCTTATGGGTCATCGCTTTTAGTGTCCTTAGGTCTAGAGTCTAGCTTGTCTCGAGTTCAAGTCCTAATCGGCATGCGCACACCCCTTTTTTAAATACATATAACACATCGATCCACCTAAATCCCTAAATTTAGGTCCAGTCGCTAAAACTACCTTTTTAGCGTTAGCAAACCCTTAGGATAGCCTCACGGAATGTCCTATTTCACAAAATACTACAAAATACACTCCTTTTACATTTTCAGGGCTCGGGCCCAGAACCGAGCCCGAACCCATGCCTGGCCCGCTTCCCAAGGATCAGGATTGACCAAGTCAAACCCTAGAACAAACCCTAGCAACCGTAGCTTAGAGCTCAAGCAAGGATATTTCGTATAATCCTAAAAGATATTTGGAAATATACGGAGAAAAAAAGTATCTTGCCCGCCCTACCAATCGCAAGGGGCATTGCGATTGGTAAGGGCTACGCAAGACATGTTGCGATTTCCCCAGGCAGTCGCAAGGAGCCTTGCGGCTCCTACGTCCGGTTTTATCCCTAGATTTCCTAAAATCTGCCGAACTCTACACTATAAATACGACCCTTCATTCATTCGTTTGAAGGGACAAAAATTTCAGAATACAATTCACACAAAGCTCTCTCAAAAGCCTCACGCAAAAACACCTTTGAATTCTTCATTTTTCTAGTGTTGAATTCTCCCCTTTGAAGCGAAGCGCTGCCAGTTTCCTAATTCGAGACAGGTAATACTTAATCCTACCATGGATTAAGGTCTTTCTTTACTTCTTAGACTAGCAAGGGCCTACATTAGGCTCACCCCGGCTTTGATGCAGTTCGCTTTTCATAAGGCGGCCATGCACCTCGAATACACACCCTATTCGTAACACCTTTCCAAAGTCGCATAAACAACTGACCTCTCTAAAATAAATCAATGGCTAATTGAAGTTTATTTTATTGCATGCATTTTAGCAAATCCTCTTATTGCATCTAAATCACTTAAAATGAATTCGTCATTAAACTGAACTGTTTTCGTTAATAAGTTAAGCATGCTTAACTGAGGGTTTTAAACAATCTCTTTTTTCATTATTTTACATCTTTATCGCACTTGTACGTAGCGTATTACTTAGGCTCATGTATCATCCTTTGCATTGTTCTCAAGTCTAGTAGAGGCTATCTTTTGATAGGCTTTTCCAAAAGATCTTTCATAAAAACATTATTTTGATTTATGCTTTAGAAAAGTACCCTCACCCGAATCCGAATCTGGTTTCACAATAACCTTAGACGGATAGGTGTCGACGTGCCTTGAACTCTAAGACGTGTCTTTGAGCATGAGGACACGGAGGCGGGTTCTAAATTTCCCTCATAATTTAGTGGCGGCTCCAAAACAGTTTTAAAAGGTTTTTCTTATTTAATCTTTTTAACTTTACGGCCCTAGCAAGACGTCGAGTGGTCCCATGGTCAAATCCCGGTACCTACAGTTGGCGACTCCACTGGGGATAGGTTTTATTTTTAAAAACTAAAACTAGCTTTTTCTTCTTAAAAATAAAAATGAGACTTGAACGACTTGAGAACAATCAACATGCATGAGCTAAGCATATCCGTTTAGAGTCGAATCTAGTCGGATTCACACACAAATACCTTGAGAGGTGGTTCCAAACGCAGGCTTGTCCACTCGATAAAGCACGTTCTGGACTAACCTTCCTCTCACCCCTCCACGGCTTGCCGTAGCGAACTGGTTTGACCGCCCCAGGGCCTCCTTTGTATCCTACATGTTATACTATGTGGGCAAAGGGTTAAAGGCACCTGCCAAAGCGTACTCAAATCAGTTGGAGGCGTACGAGACCTGACCAAACAACCAAGAGTCATACGTACAAGTGCGAGGCTATACAATATAGTCCTTTTCAAAATCTGCATATCTTCGAAAACTCACTTAAAATTTTTGAAAATAATCAACCTAAACAGACTAACCAGCTAACATCTTTTCAAATAAAATAATCACGAACTTTTGAAATAAAGATCTTTCAAAATTCCCTTTACAAAATTAGCAAAACCCGAGTCAAGGTCTTTGGCCTCAACTTATGGACTTCACTCTTTAAACCTCACGGTTTGAATCCTGTTTTAACATCCTCGACTTGTCTGAACTCAAGTCGATTCCTTTTTGTGTGTCTACCTTTAGCCCACGACAAAATACCGTCATTCGGGCTGAATGGGCGCAAAGCAAAACCTTTTAACATCGAGGTGAGCTGCGCGCACGCATTCTCATCTCAAGAACACTCCCAGCTTGTTTTCGAAAACTTCCTTCTTTTCAAAAAACTAAAGAGAGTCCTTTTCAAACGAAATGAGCTAAAAACAAACATAAATGAATGTGTCATGTCGGGTCTGTCAAATAGCTGATGCATCCTATGCAAATGTAGGGGAACCTCAACTGGATACCCGCCGCACTAAGAACCGAGCCGTCCTCCCTTACAAGAAACGAACCTACAAGAGAAAAATGGCCGGCAACGAAGATGTTACCGCACTCCGCGAACAAGTTACCAAACTAACCAATGACCTTGAACACCTAATGGCCCACCACCAAACCGAAGTCGATCGAATGGAGTTGAAAATCAAGGATGAGGCAGATAAGCACGTCAAGAAACTCCAAGCTATGGAAGAACGTCTCGGTACTCCGGGAGGTTACTCCATACACAAAGAAAACGAAAACATCCCCCAGAATATCAGGGATGCACTACCAAGCAAGCTCGCCCTCAGTGACCTCCCAATCTTCCAAGGTCACGAAAGTCCGATTACCCACATCAGGGCTTTCAAATCACAAATGGGCATCAAAGGAGTTGATCCGGAGCACTGGCCATCATTGTTCCCGCATTCCCTCGCAGCCATACCGAAGACCTGGTTCTACTCCCTAAACCCGGAGCGGGTTTCTTCTTTCGAGCAAATCACCGTCGAGTTCGATCATCAATACAAGGACAACGATGACACCCAGGTCTCTATCCGTACCCTGGAGGTCCTATCACAAAAAGACAACGAAGGATTCACCGAGTACCTTACTAGGTGGAAGAAGCTTAGTGCACAAATCCCAAATCGCCCAAGGGAGGACGAACTTGTGCCCAAATTCGTCAACAACTTGCGACCCGTGTACCAATTTTACATGCGGTATAGCAACATACAAACTTTCAAGCAACTTACTAAGGTTGGCACCCAGATTGAAGACGACCTCAGAACTGGGACCATGGCCAAGTATACCGGCCATGCATATCAAGGAAGTTCATCTAAATCGACGCCAAGACTACTAAGAGCAGCGAGAACCGCGCGTCGCCCGACCTAGAGTCACTTGGTGATTCGGAATCATGTGCAACCTTCACCCCTTCTCCCTTCAAGCCTAGGAGAAACTTCGATCAACTTTACATGTCTTACACTAAGGCATTCAAAAGACTGGTCGACAAGAACTATCTACAAACCATCGGGCCCACTTCTGAACCACCCGAAGACAAGAAGCCCAAATTGTGGGACTCTAATGCTTACTGTGCCTACCACAGAGGCAAAGGTCACGATACTGAGAACTGCTTCAAGTTAAAACATGCTATCCAAGACCTTATCGACCAAGGAAAGCTCGACAAGCCAACCGCAAATGGCAAGCCATCCAACAAAGACAATCCCTTGGCTAGCCATGCAATCTTTGTGGACTCCGCACCCATCATTGATTGCTCCTACCTCATTACACTCACCGACGACCAGATCAACACTATCTCTCTCGACCAACCGATCATGGAAAGTAGTGTCCAAACCGACGGTGAAAGTTTCACCAATTTTCTAACCAGATGGAAGAAGCTTAATACACATCTCGTAGGTCTAGTACACCCAGACGAACTCGTACATGATATCATCAAAGACCTACACCCAGTATACCAAACTCACCTTCGGTATGCTAACATACGCAATTTCCAACACCTCGTCAATATCACTACACAAATCGAAGATGATTTGAACGCCTGCTATGGCGAACAAATCAATGGAGTATGGTACTCTAGTAGCGAAAGCGAGGGCGAATGGCCACCACCTAATAAAACCATAGCCCAGATCAACAACACAAGCAATTCTTCCTCTTCTAAGAATAACAAAAAAGGGAGGAACAAGAAGGGAAAGAAGAAGGGCAATAAGCCCCAGGTCAAGGCTAACGTCACTCAACCCGAAACCAAAGACGAAGTCTCACATCTCACTCGTTCTGGACGGCCTTACCAGAATATCTTCACAGACGCTTATGCCCAAGAAGCCGCCGCCCCAGATAAGGGCAAAGCTGTGGCCCAAGAGGACGTCCCCTCTCAAGGCACATCATCAACCCCAGTGGTACTACCCCCAAACACGAGCGAGACACTTCAAAAGCAACTCGTTCGCACCAAAGCCGACATCTCAATCTGGGCTCTCCTACGGGACTCTGCTGAGCACCGGAAGGCATTCGTCCTTGCAAATAGCAAGCGCAGATGAAGACATTTCACCCGATCAAATGGTCAGTCATGTTACGAGAGATTGGCTTGCTGGAGCCATCACCTTCTCCGATAATGAATTCCCAACATTCGGCGCTAATCACAATTTAGCCCTTTACATTAGCTCCGAATGCAGAAAACGAACTTTACCCGTGACCCTAATTGACAACGGATCTGCAGTAAATGTCCTACCTTTGTCCACCGCACGCCGCCTAGAACTCCACGGCGAAGACTTTCCAAGCCTGCCACGAAGGCGTCAAGGCCTTCGATGGAACCAAACGTAGCGTGAAAGGGACAATCTCCCAACACGTACGCACAGGCCCTATAGAACGAAAGGTCGATTTCCAAGTAATCGACATGACACCATCTTATAACATGCTCTTAGGGCGCCCATGGATTCACGCTGTACGAGCCGTGACATCCACACTACACCAAAAAGTGAAGCTACCTCTTAACGACAAAGTCATAACTATCAACGCTTCCAACTTCCGCGCCCTTCTTGATTCACCCGAGGAACGTAACGCCGCCGAAATCACGATTGAAGAAAATCAAGAACACTGCGGCTTCGACTTTGAAATAGGAGCAATTACAGCCACGCCAATCCGCACCTACAAACCTTTCGAAACCAAGGATAACCATAGCCTCTGGTCCACCATGGGCCTAGGCTACAAACCAAAGGAGGGAGATTTCGAACAAATGACTAAGGAAGTCAAAAAGCGCAAGTTCGCGCGGAAATTCAACCTCCCAAAATACTCATTTGACATGAGTAAATACTTCATCTCAGGAGGAGGGTACGATCGAGATAACTCCGCCAAGCCTCAAGAACACTGCTTCGCTAGTGAAAGCGGGCTTCCCTTTACAAACAAAACTAACGAAGACTTGGTCTCATCCATCCTCCGAGACCGTCGCTTCAATCCCGATGACCTCATCACCGATGTCGCCGATAAAACCTTAAACGGTTGGTATAAAATTACCAAGTGGACCGACTCACAGGGCCACAAATATCAACTTGTTACAGGGGAAGGACCCCTCTTTGACAAAATAACCTCACAAAATGGTGAAGACTCGAGCGAGGATGCTTCAAGCAACAGCACCACCGATGACGACGAAGAGGAGGAAATTCTTCTAGGATCTAATTCTCTAAGTGTCGGGTCATTTGTCGACCCATCTTCTAGTTTTAGCTTAGACTTTTTATTTTCGGAGGCTAGCTCCAGCTCTTCTCCTAATTTGTCAAACAATCCTTCTTCTTTAATGAATAATACAGATAAGTTTGCCTATGACTCGTCTTAAACTAAAAACGAACAACTAAACAATAAACAACAAACAAAATTCGAACAAACGAACAAAACAACACAACAAACAAATCCGTGCAACAAAAATGAATTAACAAATGAACAATCGTTAATCAAATACATCGCAAACATTCTAAACAACCCAACACAAAACCCAATCGTCGAGGAAACCATAACCATTAACATAGGAACCCCCGAAGAACCAAGGGAACTACAACTAGGCACCTCACTAAGTGAGGATGAGCGCGCCAACTTCACCCAGCTCTTAACCGAGTTCAAGGACGTCTTTGCATGGTCATATAAGGACATGCCCGGCATTGACAGAAGCATAGCCGAACACCACATCCCCATCAAACCCGGTTTCAAACCCATCAAACAAAAGCTAAGGAGATTACGACCCGAATGGTCCCTTATGGTCAAAGAAGAAATCGAGAAGCAATTACAAGCCGGCTTCATTCAAGTCGTCGAGTACTCGGATTGGGTCTCAAACATGGTCCCAGTGTTGAAGAAAAACGGCAAGATACGGGTATGCGTCGATTTCCGCGATCTAAACAAGGCAAGTCCAAAGGACGACTTCCCACTACCGCACGTAGACGTTCTAGTTGACAACACCGCCGATCATGCCCTTCTATCCTTCATGGACGGGTATGCAGGATACAATCAAATCAAAATGGCCCGTGAAGACATGGCCAAGACGACGTTCATCACGCCATGGGGTACGTACTGCTACACAGTCATGCCTTTTGGCCTAATCAACGCAGGTGCAACCTACCAACGCACCGCGACTACGCTCCTACACGACATGATGCACAAAGAGGTCGAAGTGTACGTAGACGACATGATCGTCAAATCCAAAGAAAGATGTGATCACATCACAAACCTCCGCAAGTTCTTCACGCGACTCCGCCAGTACAAAATGCGCCTCAATCCCCAAAAATGTACATTCGGAGTTAAATCCGGCAAGCTACTAGGACACGTAGTAAGCCAAAGAGGCATCGAGGTCGACCCCTCGAAAATAAAGGCAATTATGGCGATGCAACCACCCAAGAACTGGATGAAATTCGAAGCTTCCTGGGCCAAGTCCAATACATCTCCCGCTTCATAAGCAAATTAACCATGATATGCGAACCTATCTTCAAAAAGCTGAGGAAAACTGACCACGTGGAATGGGACGAAGCGTGTCAGCAAGCATTCGATAAGGTGAAGGAGTTGTTATCCAACCCCCCAGTCTTAAGACCACCACAGAAAGACCTACCCTTATCACTCTACCTTACAACAACGTCAACTGCAATGGGCGCCATGCTCGCCCAAGAAGTCAATGGTGAAGAACATCCGATCTACTACATCAGCAAGAAATTTCTCGACTATGAAACTCGGTACGCGCCCGTCGAGAAAAGTTGCTTAGCATTAGTGTGGGCATCCAAAAAGCTCCGTCACTATATGCTGGCGCATCAAACGAAGGTCTACTCAAAAATGGACCCCGTCAAATATCTTTTTGAGAAACCCGTGCCAAATGGACGTATGGCACGATGGACCCTGCTTTTAGCCGAGTTTGATATTGTCTACGTTCCCCTCAAAGCCATCAAAGGACGGGCAGTCTCAGATTTTCTCGCCAATCATGCAATCAACGAAGAACACATCACCGACACCACATCATTCCCCGATGAAGGAATATACAATATCGACGAAGAACAATGGGAAATGTATTTCGACGGTTCATCAAATTACCGAGGCTGTGGGATAGGAATACTACTCATTTCCCCGAACGGCGAACATACACCCCTTTCAATCAAATTAGACTTTGATGTGACAAACAACGCCGCAGAATATGAGGCATGCCTGCACGGACTACAGGCCGCACTCATACTAAACGCAAGGAATCTACGAGTATACGGAGACTCCTCACTAATCATCAACCAAGTATCTGGAGCATGGAAGATACTCAACGAAAACCTCGCATTATACCAAGGCAAAATTCAAGAACTTATCGCCAAATTCCACCGCGTAGAGTTCCTACATTTGCCTCGCGAAGAAAATCAATTCGCAGACGCCCTATCTAAGTTAGCATCACTACTAAACATCCCCCCAGGAATGAAAACCATTCCCATTGTCGTGGAACGGAGCCACGAGCCCGCATACATATGTGACATCGAAGCCGAGGAAGAACAAAATGAACCTTGGTACCAAGCCATAATCAACTTCAAACGAGACGGAGAATATCCGCCAAATACTGACAAACGTGGTAGACGAGCCCTTCGACTTCTAGCATCACAATTTAGGAGCAGGAGGACACTGCTTCATCCTCGTGGCCATCGACTATTTTACGAAATGGGTCGAAGCCGCGTCATACCGTAAACTAGACACAAAGGAGGTCGCTCGCTTCATACAAAACAATATCATATGCAGATACGGCATACCTCATGAGCTGATCAGTGATCAAGGCTCACACTTCCGAGGAGAAGTCGAACCCATCCTCACCAAGTACAACATCCAAACACACAAGTCATCACCATACCGACCCCAAACCAACGGAGCGGTAGAAGCTGCAAATAAAACCGTAGTCACCATCCTCAAAAAGATGATTGACACCTGTCACGATTGGCCGCACAAGATTCCCTTCGCCCTGTGGGGATATCGAACCACAATACGCACACCAACCGGGATGACACCCTACTTCCTAACTTATGGCATGGAAGCAGTACAGCCCGTAGAAATCGAAATGCAATCACTTCGGATTCTAATGGAAGCAGACATACCAGAAGCAGAATGGGCACGCGAAAGATACGAACAACTCATTCTCCTAGACGAAAGGCGCTTACACTCACTAAGCACCGTTCGCATGTACCAGTCAAGATTACAACGCGCATACAACAAACGAATCAAGCCACGCAACGTTAAAATAGGTGACCTAGTCCTCAAATCGGTTAGGGCCCCGCTACCTGTCGATCCAAGAGGGAAATTCAAACCTAATTGGGCCGGACCATACTTGGTTAAGGAAATCCTTCCCGTAGGAGCCGCAAGGCTAACCGACCTCGACGGTGAAGAATTCAACTTACCCACCAACCTTGATCAGCTTAAGAAATACTACCCTTAGGCTAACTTTGCGATGTATTCAAAAAAAAAAAAAAAACAACACCACGCACGGATGAACTACGCTCGGTTTGATTCCACGCACTGTGGATACGTAGGCAATCTTGCAAAAGATTTAACCAAACCCACGAACTACGCCGGTTTGATTTTGTGTAAAGCACGGATACGTAGGCAGCCCTTTCAAGGCACAACCGACCTTCTTTGCACGCACGCCTGAAGCTTAAAAAGGTCGAAGGCGATGCACTCACAAAAGGACACGTTCAAAGCTTAAAAAGGTCGAGAACATAGTCCACACAAAATGACACGTTCAAAGATTAAAAAGGTCGAGAACATAGTCAACACAAAATGCAAGTCTAAAGCTTAAAAAGGTCGAAGACTCAAAACGAACAAATATATGCAAAATAAGCAAAGAGACGAGACAATAGGCAAACACTTTCTTTATTTAGTCATGAATGTTGAAAATGTTTACATTTTAGATAAAGAGTTTAAAACCAGCTTTCAAACTCATTTTATTCTTTGAACAATTAAATAAGCAGAATTTCTTTGAATAAAACATTTAAAGTCTAAACCTAAGTACTCTTCCTACGACGCTTCGGAGAATCCTCTTCATCTTTTGAAACGTCTGCACGAACAACTACCGAAGCAATCACTGGGTTCGGAACACTCCTCTCGAATCCTGGGGGCTCAATAGGGCCTTCCCTACCCGCATCTTCAACCCTCTTACCCAAGCGATCCTGCACAGTCACCTTAGGCCGGAGTCGTTCCTCAAGTGGCCTAGAGGAAGACGCTCCCACACTCGAGCTCGCCAAGTCGCTGTAGTCCCGTCTACCTCGCATCGCCGCATGCACCAACGACGGCCTTGGACCCGTCTGTTCGCGTCTTCGCATATTCTCCATATCCTGAGAATCCAAAGAAATACACCACCTCCGATAGAAGTCCGAGACACGAGTAGTCTCAGAACCAGCCGGCCGAACCCAAATCACTCGGCTGGACCACCCTTGCACCCAAGCGTCAATCATTCGGTTGTTCAGAACAACCGACTCGCATATCTGAGTATCTTGCGCTGGAATAACCTGAGCTAGGCCAACCTGCCTCCTTAACCGATGTGGGTGGATCCACACGCCTCGCTCAAATCCACACAGCATTATCCCGCTAGCCGCATCCGCAACCGATGGTGCCGTGATGTGTCGAATGGACCACCACGACACGACCCACCTTATCGTCCTCTCCCGAACGAACCCTTGGAAGTAATTCGCGGATCGCTCCCGAGGCATAGCCCAATAAAGAGTACGAGTAGTCAACCCGGCAGGAACATACACATCACCTCCCGGCGGAGCCAAAATACGAAGACGCTCCATCAACCATATCTGCAGGATCCTAGCACATCCACGATACGAGCTTAGACGATTCGCGTGACGGTCGTCCAACCCTAATATAGTTTCAGCTAGGATCAAAGCTGAAGGATCGTGACCCAGCTCCATCTCCTCCATGACCCGTGCATACCTAGCATGGCCATGCACACCATCTTCCATAGACCCAGCAAAGCAGTACCGATGTAGCAAGCAGAACCCTAGAGCTCTCCTCCTAGAACGAGCAGAGATGCTCACGTCATTCAAGTTCATGTAACGCTCGCACAATCGTCGCATGTTCACTACACCCCCTTCGAACAATCCATCCGCATGAGCATTGGTCATTGAGAGATACTGTCGCAATCTCCCATTATAGCCAACTCACTTCTAACCGCTACTGGGGTAGTACGGTTAGACCATCCCGCAATAGCCGAAAACTCCTCTAACAATGGACATATCTCACCCCCCGGGAACCTGAAAACATGCAGCCTAGGATCCCAATAATCAAGACAAGCATCAAGAAAGTCAATCTCGACGCGCATCTGCCTAAAGCCTATGAAGACACCCGCACCAGTCAAAGACAACGCCCTCTTCTCCGATTCGCCAAGGGAAGACGTCCACCGCTTCAAAAGACCATCAAAATGGTCCATTCCTCAAAATCAAAAAAAATATATTCTTAAAAATACTAAGCTATTTAAGAGAATACAAAACAAGCAAAGAAAAGAGTTGAGATTGAATGAGGATTATGCCTCGTACCCCCCCTCTTTATATAGCAAAGCGAAATCTCGAATTAGGAAAATTCGACGATACAACCGGCAGTCCAAGCCGCAAGAAGCCTTGCGATTGGAGGAGCCAATCGCAAGACGCCTTGCGATTACCCCAAGCATCCGCAACATATGTTGCGACTCCTAGGAGCGGCGTTATCCCTGAATTTCCATATTTTCGACTTTCCAAATCCTAGTATACACACAATTACGACGCACATCTTAATTGGGCTCCCTATTTCGGGCCTAATTACGAACAATCACACATAGATCCATCACAAATAATGATCGATCCAACCATAACACATTTCATTTTATGGTCCGTTTTAAAGCTCATTTCGAATTTTTAACGTCTAAAATGAACTTTTTCAAAAGCATTCTCAACGAAACGTTTTTCAAAGCAGAGTCTCCCACTAGGGAATCATTTTCAAATCTTTTCTAGCTACTAACTAAACAGGTACATGAAGAAATAGAAAGTGCGACAAAAACAACTACTAGTTCAAGTAACAAGAAATGAAGCAACTAAGGATGACGACGACGAAGCTCCTCAATTTCCCTCTGAAGCCGAGCCACCTCTGCCCGACTTTGACAAAGCTCACCACCGCTTCCGCAAGCCATCCTCAAATGATGGGTCGCTCGCCACAACTTCTTGTGGACGTCCTTCGCAACCTGCACAAGACATTTTCAAGCGCGTTTTACTCCATTTTGCCTTAATTATACACTAAATTAAGACAAACTACGGGGGCTAAAACAAAAACAAGAACGAAGACTCCATTTTGGCTACAGTTTCTTTAAACTATAGTCAAACTAAGGGGAGTAATACAAAACCCAACCCAAAAGCTCAAGTTTGCCCTTCGTTAACCACTAACTCGGCCAAACTGGGGGCTTACATAGGATATCAATGACGAAGCCATACCTTTTTCACCTTATCACCCCAACTCTCCATCCCTGCGTCCGTAATCGCCGGCAGATACTCAGGTACGCGGAAGGTCTCCCGTGCCCCGGCGTCACCATGCTCCACCGTTAAAGGGAAGTCTGGGGGCTGGAACGCCAGGTCGGCGTCCGGCACCTACAAACATGATGCACAACAACAAAGTTAGGAAAATTTTGTTGAAAAACTAGGGAAAATTTTGAATTTTACCCTACACAAGAGCAAGACATACCTCGATGGGTCCACTAGCCAACCTACCCCTCGCAAAATCCGCGTAATCCAGCTTATGAAGAAGAAGATTATCAGACTCTTCCTCAAGATGCAGCTGTCTCTGCTGCCGACTCAAGACCCGCGTCTCGAAAAGAACTTTAGGTGGATCAAGCGGCACGACAAAGTCAGGATACCTCGTCTGAATTGCCAGACGCTCACCCAAGTACCAAACATACCCATACGGCGTAGCCAAGTACAACCGCTGGGAGTCACGCTCCCGGAAACGCACCCACAACCCCTCAGGAACGTCCGTGTACTGCTCCCATGGACGCGGACAGAACTACAAGAAGAAGAAGAAACACGTGAAACACCTTTTTCAAGCAAAATCATCTAAATACATACTATTTAGAGGGATTCAACAACAACAAAGTTAGCAAAATCATCTAAATACATACGTACCTGACCACCTCTCAACCGGTTCAGCTGGTCCCGAACGAAGTCATACGACCCGGTCAGTATCTGATACTACCGCACGCATTCCCAAGTCCATCTGCAGGTACTTCTTCTCCATGGCAATGGCCGACTCGGGGAGAAAGAAAGGGAAGTGACTGTAGATCCAACACTACACAAGAAACATAAAACAAGTTAGCACAAGTGAACAACATTTTGAGCAGATCAAATGAAGACAAAGAACAACGTACCTCTAATAACAAGCCAGGAGATACGATGGGAATCCTAGACCCCCCGTCCATCTTCCTTGGCCTAACAGCATCCATGCAGAAACGGATGCACAAGCCCAGGGCCGGGGACACCCAGTCATACGCCCCGACCGTACTCCAATCCAGAAGATACATCAACACCGAAGTAGCAGCCCGCTCGCCCTTCTCGCCGAAGTAGGCAGAGCTAACAAACCACCAAAGCCACATACGAGCATTCTGCTCGTCACTCCAAACGTTAGGACCATGCTGAGTCTTCCCCTCGAAGTATTCCATGATATAGCTCGTCTTAACAGAATTAGGCGCCTTCCCTTGATACGGCACCTCCAAACCAGCACCGACAGCATCAAGCACCGCCCTATCGTCAATAGGCGGCGCAAAAGCAAAGTCCATATCACGGTCGCCAAAGGGTAGACCCGTGATAATAGCAAACGAAGACAAGGTAATACCTGCCTCGAACCCCGGCAAATGGAACGTCGTGGTCGTGTCCCAATATCTATCAAGAAACGCCCGGATAACCCTCAAGTTCGCCGTTGTCCGACTATCTATAATCTGGACCCAACGCTCAACCAACGGGCCCAGGGAAGACCTATCTATCCTCTCCCTCGCTCCGGGAGACAAAACTTCTCGATATGCCCAAATGACAGACGAAATGCCGGAAAACGTCCTCATATATCCAACCTCGAGCCCACTAAGAGCCCGATATGACAAATGACGCTCACGGTCCGCCAACAGGGTGTGACCGTCCCAATTTTTCGCGAAAGGACGGTCAACAGCGGACCATGGCTCACGCGACCCCTAGCACGAGACCCTGAAGTCTGTGAAGACTCGCCCTCCTCCATAGCCTCTACCTCTCTCTCCTCCTCACCGATTGCACCACCAGGACGCCCTCGGGTGCCCATGCCTCGCCCACGACCCCTCCGGGTCGGAAAGTTAATAGATCCAGGAGAAGGATCCCTCGCGCTAAAAACACGACGCAAACTCGAACCGCCAGGAGTCGTAGGCTCCTCAGCACTAGAACCAGTACTCCGACGAGCACGAGCCCTCGTCGTAGGAGGTCCGGACCAATCCTCATCTGCAATATTCCAAGAACATAAACACGAGACAAAAACACAAGACAGATCACAGAAGTAACAACAATTCAAAAGAACACCCTACACAGAGCCCTTTCAGGCTCAATTCACAATTTGACCGAAAGCCGCTCTATACACATCAAAATTTCAACTTGATGGTTTCTATACCCCACATTGACCTTCAATTACACTCCGGAACAAATAATTGCATTTTGGACTTGTCGATCAAAAACCCCTAATTTTGACCTAAGTTCTCCGTATTAATCGACTTTAAACCTCGATTTAAGGGACGATTACTATCATTTTTCAAAAACTAACACCATACACATATTATACTAGCCAAGGGGAACCTATGGTGAAGTTTAATTACAATTCCGAGACCAAAAATCCGGGTCCGATTTTTGGGTCGGGACCATTTCATACGGAAATGGTTCAAGAACGTCTCAAACCGTATACACTTCACACATACATTCAAGGACAACATGATACAAGGGAATGATTTTGTTCTCTAGTAATCACACGACGAATTTCAAGCCAAAGGACGGTTTTTCACCAAAAACGTCTTTTCTACATTTCAAGGACGATCTAACAATTTACAACATCAAAATACATAAAAACAAGTAAAATGGAGTGTTACCTTGATCCATTTTGAAGTAAAGCAAGAAAAACGAGCGAAAACGGTCTTGAAAATCGCAAGGATCGGTTTTTAGAGAGAAAGAGTCGAAAATGGGAAATGAGTGATAATACACGGTAATTCCGTGTTTTATAATGAGGAAAAGCCCAAAACCCTAATCGCAAGGACGCTTGCGATTTGGGAAAGGAACCGCAAGGACGCTTGCGATTCCAGCTTTGGGCATTTTCGTGTTTTTCCTATTTTCAGGTCTAATTTGGATTTATAATCCACTTATAGCCCTTCTAGACACCTTCTCACGTTACGTCGCTCGGTTAAGGCGTCACCTAAAGTCCGCCACACTCTTAGACGAGTTTGAAGCACTATACACAACCTTTGCGTATACACTAGACATGAGCATTTTCCTCGGACGATAATTCCCGGCGGACATAAGCACTCTTTTACGAGATGAGCACCAGCAAAAGCACTAGCACGAAGCATGAAGCACGCACGCTCTTTTACGAGACTAAGCACGCACGCTCTTTTACGAGACAAGCAACAAAGAATAGCACGCAAAGGTATTAGCAAAGTGCATGCCCTTACGAGTATGCAAGGACCGTCATGTCCCTAAACATGTTTGTCCCTCCCCGGATAAGCCCGGTTCGGAGTCCTAGTCTCACCCATGGACACATACTCCGCGCCGCTGATAGTATCGAGACTGTAACGGTCCGGATGTTGTCGTGTAGTTTGACTTTCGCTTTAGTCCTAAGCTCAGTCAAACTGGGGGCTCTGTAGATACCCAAATCCGCACCTCCCATCAAAAACCCAGTGATGTAACAATGGACTTTTATTGCATGCTTTTATGTTGACTTAAATGGTTCTAATAATGACGAATTCGAGTTAAATGATTTCAAATGCAAATGAGGTTTCCTTATGGGTCATCGCTTTTAGTGTCCTTAGGTCTAGAGTCTAGCTTGTCTCGAGTTCAGGTCCTAATCGGCATGCGCACACCCCTTTTTTAAATACATATAACACATCGATCCACCTAAATCCCTAAATTTAGGTCCAGTCGCTAAAACTACCTTTTTAGCGTTAGCAAACCCTTAGGATAGCCTCACGGAATGTCCTATTTCACAAAATACTACAAAATACACCCCTTTTACATTTTCAGGGCTCGGGCCCAGAACCGAGCCCGAACCCATGCCTGGCCCGCTTCCCAAGGATCAGGATTGACCAAGTCAAACCCTAGAACAAACCCTAGCAACCGTAGCTTAGAGCTCAAGCAAGGATATTTCGTATAATCCTAAAAGATATTTGGAAATATACGGAGAAAAAAAGTATCTTGCCCGCCCTACCAATCGCAAGGGGCATTGCGATTGGTAAGGGCTATCGCAAGACATGTTGCGATTGCCCCAGGCAGTCGCAAGGAGCCTTGCGGCTCCTACGTCCGGTTTTATCCCTAGATTTCCTAAAATCTGCCGAACTCTACACTATAAATACGACCCTTCATTCATTCGTTTGAAGGGACAAAAATTTCAGAATACAATTCACACAAAGCTCTCTCAAAAGCCTCACGCAAAAACACCTTTGAATTCTTCATTTTTCTAGTGTTGAATTCTCCCCTTTGAAGCGAAGCGCTGCCAGTTTCCTGATTCGAGACAGGTAATACTTAATCCTACCATGGATTAAGGTCTTTCTTTACTTCTTAGACTAGCAAGGGCCTACATTAGGCTCACCCCGGCTTTGGTACGCGAGTCTGCTTTTCATAAGGCGGCCATGCACCTCGAATACACACCCTATTCGTAACACCTTTCCAAAGTCGCATAAACAACTGACCTCTCTAAAATAAATCATTGGCTAATTGAACTTTATTTTATTGCATGCATTTTAGCAAATCCTCTTATTGCATCTAAATCACTTAAAATGAATTCGTCATTAAATCGAATCAAGTTCGTTAATAAGTTAAGCATGCTTAACTGAGGGTTTTAAACAATCTCTTTTTTCATTATTTTACATCTTTATCGCACTTGTACGTAGCGTATTACTTAGGCTCATGTATCATCCTTTGCATTGTTCTCAAGTCTAGTAGAGGCTATCTTTTGATAGGCTTTTCCAAAAGATCTTTCATAAAAACATTATTTTGATTTATGCTTTAGAAAAGTACCCTCACCCGAATCCGAATCTTGTTTCACAATAACCTTAGACGGATAGGTGTCGACGTGCCTTGAACTCTAAGACGTGTCATTGAGCATGAGGACACGGAGGCGGGTTCTAAATTTCCCTCATAATTTAGTGGCGGCTCCAAAACAGTTTTAAAAGGTTTTTCTTATTTAATCTTTTTAACTTTACGGCCCTAGCAAGACGTCGAGTGGTCCCATGGTCAGATCCCAGTACCTACAGGTGCGCACAAATTTTGTTTTGAATTTGTCAAGTAGCATGCATGCGTTTGAAAGTTTAGGGGACCACACCTTGGGGCTCCCTTCACGGACATTACTCCATGTCCCGTTTTTGCAGTCGTGCTGGGGCTGATGCCCTTGAGTTTGTATTTGTTTTGTTAGTCTGTTTTGCTGATCTGCTGTGCTTGTATGCTCTGCATGTCTATTCTGCGAATTCGTTGTGTATCTGCTCTGTCAGTCTTGTCGATCTGTCGATCCGATCAGACAGATTTGGGTCAGATCGGCTGTTGGCGTTTTGCCAACGGCCCGACGCTCAAGTCAATTATGATTTTAATATGAATAATAAATTACGTATGACAAAGTTTAGAGATGAGTGACCTACCAGGGTTCAGGAATCATTTTACCTTCCAGGGCTCGCTGTATGTTTGTACCTTTTTCTGCTAGTACGGGGCTGTCCTGGAACCTTTTTCTCTAGAGGCTGGACTCCTGCGTACTACCATGTTGCCATCCTGGAGCCCTGTCCTGAACTTCATATCCTCTTCTACCCTGATGTGTGCTAACGCTTGATCGCCCGCAGCCTTTGTCCGCCCGCTCTAACTCTTTGCCGGAGTTTCGGATGATCTCGCTGCTCGACCGCCATCTCTGGATGTTCTGAACGTAAAAGTGTTTTTTATTTGAGATACGAAAAGGGGTTTTTGATGGATTAATAAACTAATATCCCCACAGACGGCGCCAAACTGTTCGGGGTGATTTTCTCACTCTATTCGTATTTATTCGGTGGGTTTATTAGTATTAACCTTTAATATATTTTAGTATTGTAATTTAGTGAATTAGACGTGTTTAACAAGGAACAAAACGAAAATAATGCAAGTAATGACACAAGATATGTTTGCGTGGGAAAAACCCTATGAAAGTAGGGAAACCACGGCACCAAGCCGTGGGAGGAGTTTCGCTCTAGTCTGGACAGAACGCACAGATGTAAGGTTACAGGACTGACACAATACAGAATAACGTAAGTATTTAGAGAGTGTTTTTGAGTAAAAAGTGAGTATTCTTGTGGAGTGATTGTCTAACTTTTTAAGTTGTTGTAGAGTGAATTGGCATGTCCCTTCATGTTATAAAGTGCTCCTTATATAGTCTTCATATGCCTTGAATGCTCCCCTTGAATTTAGCTAGTGAGTAAGTTGGTCTTTCTACTTTCTCTCCCTTGTAACAACTATATTGACTAAGCACTAATGACCTTCCCATCAATGTAGGAGATGCTCATAACTTACGCCTTTAATGTAGAAACAACTAGTTTGACCTCTTCCATGGGCTTCACTCATAATATTTGGGCCTTCCTTGTTCTCCACTTACATTGACCTTATTTGACCCGCTTTCTCCTCATCATTTTCCGGCTTTGTTTGTATTCCTCTCCTTGGCTTGGGCCTATTTGTTTTGTATTCGGGTTTGGACCATGTGAATATTTTGGTCCCAACATTTGCCCCCCCCATTTCCTCAGTTTCTGGCCTGGCCTGGAAGTGAGGAATTGTATTCCCATGCAGGGGTCTACAGAGCTGCCCGGTCGGGATAGACTGTCACCAGGGATGGACAACACTTTCGGGATGGACTGTCAAGATCTTAGAGATCAAGGTTGCGTGCCTGTGCTGGAGTCGAGGTCATGTTTACTGATGCTAAGTTTCAAAGATTTTTGATTGGCTATTTCCTGAGTCCCACAAGTCGAGCTTGCAAGAGTCCAAGACGCGTTGAAAAGTTTGTTGGTCGGGCCAGCCGCATGTGTACCATAGCAGAGCAGACATGATGATATCCAATCTGTGCGAGGGGCTCGTGGATCGGTCCGAACACGAGAACAATAACCTGGTCAGATCGAGCGCGAGAGAGTCTGCACACATTTTGCCGGGCCAGATCGAGTGCGAGATCCTGGGAGCCTAATCGTGTGAGTCCTGCAGGGACCTTGATTTGTTAATCTAACTTTGATTTTGTTGGGGTTATGCCCCTACTTGGACATGCATTGTTTTGGAATCATTTTGTCTTTCAGAATCGCGAGATACCATAGATGGTGGTAGTGGCTTTGTTTTTGTTTTGTTTTGTTTTGTAGATTTGTCATGAGTCTTTTTTGTTTTGTCATTTGTTATGGTGCGCACAAATTTTGTTTTTAATTTGTCAAGTAGCATGCATGCGTTTGAAAGTTTAGGCGACCACACCTTGGGGCTCCCTTCACGGACATTACTCATGTCCGTTTTTTGCGATCGTCCGGGCTGATGCCCTTGAGTTTGTATTTGTTTTGTTAGTCTGTTTTGCTGATCTGCTGTGCTTGTGTGCTCTGCATGTCTATTCTGCGAATTTGTTGTGTATCTGCTCTGTCAGTCCTGTCAGTCCTGTCAGCACAGATTTGGGTCAGGACTGACCGTTGGCGTTTTTGCCAACGGCCCTCCGACGCTCAAGTCAGTTATGATTTTGATATGAATAATAAATTACGTATGACAAAGTTTAGAGATGAGTGACCTACCAGGGTTCAGGAATCATTTTACCTTCCAGGGCTCGGCCAGATGTTTGTACCTTTTTCTGCTAGTACGGGGCTGTCCTGGAACCTTTTTCTCTATAGGCTGGACTCCTGCGTACTACCATGTTGCCATCCTGGAGCCCTGTCCTGAACTTCATATCCTCTTCTACCCTGATGTGTGCTAACGCTTGATCGCCCGCAGCCTTGTCCTGGCCCGCTTCTAACTCTTGGCCGGAGTTTCGGATGATCTCGGCTGCTCGATCCGCCATCTCTGGATGTTCTGAACGTAAAAGTGTTTTTTTTTTTAGATACGAAAAGGGATTTTTGATGGATTAATAAACTAATATCCCTACTGCATCTACGCCAAACCTGTTTCGGGGTGATTTTCTCACTCTATTCGTATTTATTCGGTGGGTTTATTAGTATTATCCTTTATTATATTTTAGTATTGTAATTTAGTGAATTAGACGTGTTTAACAAGGAACAAAACGAAAATAATGCAAGTAATGACACAAGATATGTTTGCGTGGGAAAAACCCTATGAAAGTAGGGAAAAACCACGGGCACCAGGCCAAGGGAGGAGTTTCGCACTAGTCTGGACAGAACATACAGGACAGAAGTTACAGGACTGACATAATACAGAATAACGTATGTATTTAGAGAGTGTTTTTGAGTAAAAAGTAAGTATTCTTGTGGAGTGATTGTCTAACTTTTTAAGTTGTTGTAGAGTGAATTGTCATGTCCCTTCATGTTGTAAAGTGCTCCTTATATAGTCTTCATATGCCTTGAATGCTCCCCTTGAATTTAGCTAGTGAGTTAAGTTGGTCTTTCTACTTTCTCTCCCTTGTAACAACTATATTGACTAAGCATTAATGATCTTCCCATCAATGTAGGAGATGCTCATAACTTACGCCTTTTATGTAGAAACAACTAGTTTGACCTCTTCCATGGGCTTCACTCATAATATTTGGGCCTTCCTTGTTCTCCACTTACATTGACCTTATTTGACCCGCTTTCTCCTCATCATTTTCCGGCTTTGTTTGTATTCCTCTCCTTGGCTTGGGCCTATTTGTTTTGTATTCGGGTTTGGACCATGTGAATATTTTGGTCCCAACATTTGCCCCCCCATTTCCTCAGTCTCCTGGCCTGGCCTGGAAGTGAGGAAATGTATTCCCATGCAGGGGTCTACGGTAGAGATCGCTTCAGGATAGATCGTCACCAGATGGACAAATTTCAGGATGGACTGTCAGTACTGGAGATCAAGGTTGCGTGCCTGTGCTGGAGTCGAGGTCATGTTTACAGTGCTAAGTTTCAGTATTTTTTGATTGGCTCTTTCGCGGAGTCCCACAAGTCAGAGCTTGCAAGAGTCCAAGACGCGGTTGAAAAGTTTGTTGGTCGCAAGAGCCGACAGGTACCATAGCAGAGCAGGACATGATGATATCCAATCTGTGCGAGGGGGCTCAGGACTGGTCTGAACACGAGAACAATAACCTGGTCAGGACTGAGTGCGAGAGAGTTCAGACACATTTTGCCGGCCAGATCGAGTAGATCCTGGGAGCCTAACTGCGTGAGTCCCGCAGGGACCTTGATTTGTTAATCTAACTTTGATTTTGTTGGGGTTATGCCCCTACTTGGACATGCATTGTTTTGGAATCATTTTGTCTCAGAATCGCCAGATACCATAGATGGTGGTAGTGGCTTTGTTTTTGTTTTGTTTTGTTTTGTAGATTTGACATGAGTCTTTTTTGTTTTGTCATTTGTTATGGTGCGCACAAATTTTGTTTTGAATTTGTCAAGTAGCATGCATGCGTTTGAAAGTTTAGGCGACCACACCTTGGGGCTCCCTTCACGGACATTACTCCATGTCCCGTTTTTGCAGTCGTGCTGGGGCTGATGCCTTTGAGTTTGTATTTGTTTTGTTAGTCTGTTTTGCTGATCTGCTGCGCTTGTATGCTCTGCATGTCTATTCTGCGAATTCGTTGTGTATCTGCTCTGTCGCCTTGTCACCCTGTCACAAGACAGATTTGGGTCAGATCGACTATTGGCGTTTGCCAACTACCCGACGCTCAAGTCAATTATGATTTTAATATGAATAATAAATTACGTATGACAAAGTTTAGAGATGAGTGACCTACCAGGGTTCAGGAATCATTTTACCTTCCAGGGCTCGCTGTATGTTTGTACCTTTTTCTGCTAGTACGGGGCTGTCCTGGAACCTTTTTCTCTATAGGCTGGACTCCTGCGTACTACCATGTTGCCATCCTGGAGCCCTGTCCTGAACTTCATATCCTCTTCTACCCTGATGTGTGCTAACGCTTGATCGCCCGCAGCCTTGTCCGCCCGCTTCTAACTCTTGCCGGAGTTTCGGATGATCTCGTTGCTCGACCGCCATCTCTGGATGTTCTGAACGTAAAAGTATTTTTTATTTGAGATACGAAAAGGGGTTTTTGATGGATTAATAAACTAATATCCCCACTGCATCTACGCCAAACTGTCTGGTGATTTTCTCACTCTATTCGTATTTATTCTGGGTTTATTAGTATTAACCTTTAATATATTTTAGTATTGTAATTTAGTGAATTAGACGTGTTTAACAAGGAACAAAACGAAAATAATGCAAGTAATGACACAAGATATGTTTATGGGAAAACCCTATGAAAGTAGGGAAACCACGGCACCAAGCCAGGGGAGGAGTTTCGCTCTAGTCTGGACAGAACGCATGAGACAGAAGTTACAGGACTGACACAATACAGAATAACGTAAGTATTTAGAGAGTGTTTTTGAGTAAAAAGTGAGTATTCTTGTGGAGTGATTGTCTAACTTTTTAAGTTGTTGTAGAGTGAATTGGCATGTCCCTTCATGTTGTAAAGTGCTCCTTATATAGTCTTCATATGCCTTGAATGCTCCCCTTGAATTTAGCTAGTGAGTAAGTTGGTCTTTCTACTTTCTCTCCCTTGTAACAACTATATTGACTAAGCATTAATGACCTTCCCATCAATGTAGGAGATGCTCATAACTTACGCCTTTAATGTAGAAACAACTAGTTTGACCTCTTCCATGGGCTTCACTCATAATATTTGGGCCTTCCTTGTTCTCCACTTACATTGACCTTATTTGACCCGCTTTCTCCTCATCATTTTCCGGCTTTGTTTGTATTCCTCTCCTTGGCTTGGGCCTATTTGTTTTGTATTCGGGTTTGGACCATGTGAATATTTTGGTCCCAACATTTGCCCCCCCATTTCCTCAGTCTCCTGGCCTGGCCTGGAAGTGAGGAAATGTATTCCCATGCAGGGGTCTACGGTAGACTGCCAGTTCAGGATAGACTGTCACCAGATGGACAAACAAATTTCAGGGATGGACTATCAAGATCGGAGATCAAGGTTGCGTGCCTGTGCTGGAGTCGAGGTCATGTTTACAGTGCTAAGTTTCAGTATTTTTTGATTGGCTCTCTCGCGGAGTCCCACAAGTCAGAGCTTGCAAGAGTCCAAGACGCGGTTGAAAAGTTTGTTGGTCAGCGCAGGCCAGACAGGTACCATAGCAGAGCAGGACATGATGATATCCAATCTGTGCGAGGGGGCTCAGGACTGGTCTGAACACGAGAACAATAACCTGGTCAGGACTGAGTGCGAGAGAGTCCAGACACATTTTGCCGGCCAGGACTGAGTGCGAGATCCTGGGGAGCCTAACTGTGTGAGTCCTGCAGGGGACCTTGATTTGTTAATCGGAACTTTGATTTTGTTGGGGGTTATGCCCCCTACTTGGACATGCATTGTTTTGGAATCATTTTGTCTTTGTAACTGCCGAGATACCATAGATGGTGGTAGTGGCTTTGTTTTTGTTTTGTTTTGTTTTGTTTTGTAGATTTGTCATGAGTCTTTTTTGTTTTGTCATTTGTTATGGTGCGCACAAATTTTGTTTTTAATTTGTCAAGTAGCATGCATGCGTTTGAAAGTTTAGGCGACCACACCTGGGCTCCCTTCACGACATTACTCCCTGTCCCGTTTTTGCAGTCGTGCTGGGGCTGATGCCCTTTGAGTTGTATTTTGTTTTGTTAGTCTGTTTTGCTGATCTGCTGTGCTTGTGTGCTCTGCATGTCTATTCTGCGAATTTGTTGTGTATCCGCTTCGCTACCCCGCTACCCTGTCAAGACAGATTTGGTCAGATCGACCGCTGGCGTTTGCTAACGGCCCGACGCCAAGTCGATTATGATTTTGATATGAATAATAAATTACGATGACAAAGTTTAGAGATGAGTGACCTACCAGGGTTCAGAATCATTTTACCTTCCAGGGCTCGGCCAGATGTTTGTACCTTTTTCTCGCTAGTACGGGCCGCCCCGAACCTTTTTCTATAGGTCGGACTCCTGCGTACTACCATGTTGCCATCCCGAGCCCCCGCCCGAACTTCATATCCTCTTCTACTCCTCGATGTGTGCTAACGCTTGATCGCCTCCGCAGCCTTGTCCGCCCGCTTCTAACTCTTGCTGGAGTTTCTGGATGATCTCAGCGTTCTGATCTGCCATCTCTGGATGTTCTGAACGTAAAAGTGTTTTTTATTTGAGATACGAAAAGGGGTTTTTGATGGATTAATAAACTAATATCCCCACAGACGGCGCCAAACTGTTCGGGGTGATTTTCTCACTCTATTCGTATTTATTCGGTGGGTTTATTAGTATTAACCTTTAATATATTTTAGTATTGTAATTTAGTGAATTAGACGTGTTTAACAAGGAACAAAACGAAAATAATGCAAGTAATGACACAAGATATGTTTGCGTGGGAAAAACCCTATGAAAGTAGGGAAAAACCACGGGCACCAAGCCAGGGGAGGAGTTTCGCTCTAGTCTGGACAGAACGTACAGGACAGAAGTTACAGGACTGACACAATACAGAATAACGTAAGTATTTAGAGAGTGTTTTTGAGTAAAAAGTGAGTATTCTTGTGGAGTGATTGTCTAACTTTTTAAGTTGTTGTAGAGTGAATTGGCATGTCCCTTCATGTTATAAAGTGCTCCTTATATAGTCTTCATATGCCTTGAATGCTCCCCTTGAATTTAGCTAGTGAGTAAGTTGGTCTTTCTACTTTCTCTCCCTTGTAACAACTATATTGACTAAGCATTAATGACCTTCCCATCAATGTAGGAGATGCTCATAACTTACGCCTTTAATGTAGAAACAACTAGTTTGACCTCTTCCATGGGCTTCACTCATAATATTTGGGCCTTCCTTGTTCTCCACTTACATTGACCTTATTTGACCCGCTTTCTCCTCATCATTTTCCGGCTTTGTTTGTATTCCTCTCCTTGGCTTGGGCCTATTTGTTTTGTATTCGGGTTTGGACCATGTGAATATTTTGGTCCCAACATTTGCCCCCCCATTTCCTCAGTCTCCTGGCCTGGCCTGGAAGTGAGGAAATGTATTCCCATGCAGGGGTCTACGGTAGACTGCCAGTCAGGATAGACTGTCAGCTCAGGATGGACAGCCAGCTCAGGATGGACTGTCAGTACTAGAGATCAAGGTTGCGTGCCTGTGCTGGAGTCGAGGTCATGTTTACAGTGCTAAGTTTCAGTATTTTTTGATTGGCTATTTCCCGGAGTCCCACAAGTCAGAGCTTGCAAGAGTCCAAGACGCGGTTGAAAAGTTTGTTGGTCGGGCCAGCAGCCGCAGTACCATAGCAGAGCAGGACATGATGATATCCAATCTGTGCGAGGGGGCTCAGGACTGGTCTGAACACGAGAACAATAACCTGGTCAGGACTGAGTGCGAGAGAGTCCAGACACATTTTGCCGGCCAGGACTGAGTGCGAGATCCTGGGGAGCCTAACTGTGTGAGTCCTGTAGGGGACCTTGATTTGTTAATCGGAACTTTGATTTTGTTGGGGGTTATGCCCCCTACTTGGACATGCATTGTTTTGGAATCATTTTGTCTTTGTAACTGCCGAGATACCATAGATGGTGGTAGTGGCTTTGTTTTTGTTTTGTTTTGTTTTGTAGATTTGTCATGAGTCTTTTTTGTTTTGTCATTTGTTATGGTGCGCACAAATTTTGTTTTTAATTTGTCAAGTAGCATGCATGCGTTTGAAAGTTTAGGCGACCACACCTTGGGGCTCCCTTCACGGACATTACTCCCTGTCCCGTTTTTGCAGTCGTGCTGGGGCTGATGCCCTTGAGTTTGTATTTGTTTTGTTAGTCTGTTTTGCTGACCGCTGCGCTTGTGTGCTCGCATGTCTATTCTCGCGAATTTGTTGTGTATCCGCTTCCGCTACCCCGCTACCCCACAAGACAGATTTGGGTCAGATCGACCGTCATGCGTTTTGCCAACGGCCCTCCGACGCTCAAGTCAGTTATGATTTTGATATGAATAATAAATTACGTATGACAAAGTTTAGAGATGAGTGAGCTACCAGGGTTCAGAATCATTTTACCTTCCAGGCTCGGCTCAGATGTTTGTACCTTTTTCTCGCTAGTACGGGCCGCCCCGAACCTTTTTCTATAGGTCGGACTCCTGCACTACCATGTTGCCATCCCGGAGCCCCGTCTCGAACTTCATATCCTCTTCTACCCTGATATGTGCTAACGCTTTGATCGCCCGCAGCCTTGTCCGGCCCGCTTCTAACTCTTGCCGGAGTTTCGATGATCTCGCTGCTCGACCGCCATCTCCTGGATGTTCTGAACGTAAAAGTGTTTTTATTTGAGATACGAAAAGGGGTTTTTGATGGATTAATAAACTAATATCCCCACTGCATCTACGCCAAACTGTTTGGTGATTTTCTCACTCTATTCGTATTTATTCTGGGTGGGTTTATTAGTATTAACCTTTAATATATTTTAGTATTGTAATTTAGTGAATTAGACGTGTTTAACAAGGAACAAAACGAAAATAATGCAAGTAATGACACAAGATATGTTTGCGTGGGAAAAACCCTATGAAAGGAGGGAAAAACCACGGCACCAAGCCAGGGAGGAGTTTCGCTCTAGTCTGGACAGAACGCATGTGACAGAAGTTACAGGACTGACACAATACAGAATAACGTAAGTATTTAGAGAGTGTTTTTGAGTATAAAGTGAGTATTCTTGTGGAGTGATTGTCTAACTTTTTAAGTTGTTGTAGAGTGAATTGGCATGTCCCTTCATGTTATAAAGTGCTCCTTATATAGTCTTCATATGCCTTGAATGCTCCCCTTGAATTTAGCTAGTGAGTAAGTTGGTCTTTCTACTTTCTCTCCCTTGTAACAACTATATTGACTAAGCATTAATGACCTTCCCATCAATGTAGGAGATGCTCATAACTTACGCCTTTAATGTAGAAACAACTAGTTTGACCTCTTCCATGGGCTTCACTCATAATATTTGGGCCTTCCTTGTTCTCCACTTACATTGACCTTATTTGACCCGCTTTCTCCTCATCATTTTCCGGCTTTGTTTGTATTCCTCTCCTTGGCTTGGGCCTATTTGTTTTGTATTCGGGTTTGGACCATGTGAATATTTTGGTCCCAACATTTGCCCCCCCCATTTCCTCAGTTTCTGGCCTGGCCTGGAAGTGAGGAAATGTATTCCCATGCAGGGGTCTACGGTAGACTGCCAGTCAGGATAGACTGTCAGCTCAGGATGGACAGCCAGCTCAGGATGGACTGTCAGTACTAGAGATCAAGGTTGCGTGCCTGTGCTGGAGTCGAGGTCATGTTTACAGTGCTAAGTTTCAGTATTTTTTGATTGGCTATTTCCCGGAGTCCCACAAGTCAGAGCTTGCAAGAGTCCAAGACGCGGTTGAAAAGTTTGTTGGTCAGCGCAGGCCAGACAGGTACCATAGCAGAGCAGGACATGATGATATCCAATTCAGGCGAGGGGCTCAGGATCGGTCCGAACACGAACAATAACCTGGTCAGATCGAGCGCGAGAGAGTCTGCAGACACATTTTGCCGGGCCAGGATCGAAAGTAGATCCCGGGAGCCTAACTGTGTGAGTCCTGCAGGGGACCTTGATTTGTTAATCGGAACTTTGATTTTGTTGGGGGTTATGCCCCCTACTTGGACATGCATTGTTTTGGAATCATTTTGTCTTTGTAACTGCCGAGATACCATAGATGGTGGTAGTGGCTTTGTTTTTGTTTTGTTTTGTTTTGTAGATTTGTCATGAGTCTTTTTTGTTTTGTCATTTGTTATGGTGCGCACAAATTTTGTTTTTAATTTGTCAAGTAGCATGCATGCGTTTGAAAGTTTAGGCGACCACACCTTGGGCTCCTTCACTGACATTACCCATGTCCCGCTTTTGCGCCGTGGCCGGGCCGATGCCTTTGAGTTTGTATTTGTTTTGTTAGTCTGCTTTGCCGACCACGCGCTTGTATGCTCTGCATGTCTATTCTGCGAATTCGTTGTGTATCTGCTCTGTCAGTCTTGTCAGTCCTGTCAGCACAGATTTGGGTCAGGACTGACTATTGGCGTTTTTGCCAACGGCCCTCCGACGCTCAAGTCAATTATGATTTTAATATGAATAATAAATTACGTATGACAAAGTTTAGAGATGAGTGACCTACCAGGGTTCAGGAATCATTTTACCTTCCAGGGCTCGCTGTATGTTTGTACCTTTTTCTGCTAGTACGGGGCTGTCCTGGAACCTTTTTCTCTATAGGCTGGACTCCTGCGTACTACCATGTTGCCATCCTGGAGCCCTGTCCTGAACTTCATATCCTCTTCTACCCTGATGTGTGCTAACGCTTGATCGCCCGCAGCCTTGTCCGCCTCGCTCTAACTCTTGCTGGAGTTTCTGGATGATCTCGCTGCTCGACCGCCATCTCTGGATGTTCTGAACGTAAAAGTACTTTTTATTTGAGATACGAAAAGGGGTTTTTGATGGATTAATAAACTAATATCCCCACAGACGGCGCCAAACTCGTTTCTGTGGTGATTTTCTCACTCTATTCAGATTTATTCTATGGGTTTATTAGTATTAACCTTTAATATATTTTAGTATTGTAATTTAGTGAATTAGACGTGTTTAACAAGGAACAAAACGAAAATAATGCAAGTAATGACACAAGATATGTTTGCGTGGGAAAAACCCTATGAAAGTAGGGAATAACCACGCACCAAGCCAGGGAGGAGTTTCGCTCTAGTCTGGACAGAACGCATGTGACAGAAGTTACAGGATCGACACAATACGTAATAACGTAAGTATTTAGAGAGTGTTTTTGAGTAAAAGTGAGTATTCTTGTGGAGTGATTGTCTAACTTTTTAAGTTGTTGTAGAGTGAATTGGCATGTCCCTTCATGTTGTAAAGTGCTCCTTATATAGTCTTCATATGCCTTGAATGCTCCCCTTGAATTTAGCTAGTGAGTAAGTTGGTCTTTCTACTTTCTCTCCCTTGTAACAACTATATTGACTAAGCATTAATGACCTTCCCATCAATGTAGGAGATGCTCATAACTTACGCCTTTAATGTAGAAACAACTAGTTTGACCTCTTCCATGGGCTTCACTCATAATATTTGGGCCTTCCTTGTTCTCCACTTACATTGACCTTATTTGACCCGCTTTCTCCTCATCATTTTCCGGCTTTGTTTGTATTCCTCTCCTTGGCTTGGGCCTATTTGTTTTGTATTCGGGTTTGGACCATGTGAATATTTTGGTCCCAACATTTGCCCCCCCCATTTCCTCAGTTTCTGGCCTGGCCTGGAAGTGAGGAAATGTATTCCCATGCAGGGGTCTACGGTAGACTGCCAGTCAGGATAGACTGACACCAGATGGATGACAAACTCAGGATGGACTGTCAGTACTAGAGATCAAGGTTGCGTGCCTGTGCTGGAGTCGAGGTCATGTTTACAGTGCTAAGTTTCAGTATTTTTTGATTGGCTATTTCCCGGAGTCCCACAAGTCAGAGCTTGCAAGAGTCCAAGACGCGGTTGAAAAGTTTGTTGGTCGGCCGCAGCCGATGTGTACCATAGCAGAGCAGGACATGATGATATCCAATCTGTGCGAGGGGGCTCAGGACTGGTCTGAACACGAGAACAATAACCTGGTCAGGACTGAGTGCGAGAGAGTCCAGACACATTTTGCCGGCCAGGACTGAGTGCGAGATCCTGGGGAGCCTAACTGTGTGAGTCCTGCAGGGGACCTTGATTTGTTAATCGGAACTTTGATTTTGTTGGGGGTTATGCCCCCTACTTGGACATGCATTGTTTTGGAATCATTTTGTCTTTGTAACTGCCGAGATACCATAGATGGTGGTAGTGGCTTTGTTTTTGTTTTGTTTTGTTTTGTAGATTTGTCATGAGTCTTTTTTGTTTTGTCATTTGTTATGGTGCGCACAAATTTTGTTTTTAATTTGTCAAGTAGCATGCATGCGTTTGAAAGTTTAGGCGACCACACCTGGGGCTCCTTCACGGACATTACCCATGTCCCGCTTTTGCCGTGGCCGGGCCGATGCCTTTGAGTTTGTATTTGTTTTGTTAGTCTGTTTTGCTGATCTGCTGCGCTTGTATGCTCTGCATCTCTATTCTGCGAATTCGTTGTGTATCCGCTCTGTCAGTCTTGTCAGTCCTGTCAGCACAGATTTGGGTCAGGACTGACTATTGGCGTTTTGCCAACGGCCCGACGCCAAGTCAATTATGATTTTAATATGAATAATAAATTACGATGACAAAGTTTAGAGATGAGTGACCTACCAGGGTTCAGAATCATTTTACCTTCCAGGGCTCGGCCAGATGTTTGTACCTTTTTCTCGCTAGTACGGTCGCCCCGAACCTTTTTCTATAGGTCGGACTCCTGCACTACCATGTTGCCATCCCGGAGCCCCGCTCCGAACTTCATATCCTCTTCTACCCTGATGTGTGCTAACGCTTGATCGCCCGCAGCCTTGTCCGCCCGCCTAACTCTTGCCGGAGTTTCGGATGATCTCGCCGCTCGATCCGCCATCTCTGGATGTTCAACGTAAAAGTATTTTTATTTGAGATACTTAAAAGGGGTTTTTGATGGATTAATAAACTAATATCCCCACTGCATTTACGCCAAACCTGTTTGTGGTGATTTTCTCACTCTATTCAGATTTATTCTATGGGTTTATTAGTATTAACCTTTAATATATTTTAGTATTGTAATTTAGTGAATTAGACGTGTTTAACAAGGAACAAAACGAAAATAATGCAAGTAATGACACAAGATATGTTTGCGTGGGAAAAACCCTATGAAAGTAGGGAAAAACCACGGGCACCAAGCCAGGGGAGGAGTTTCGCTCTAGTCTGGACAGAACGTACAGGACAGAAGTTACAGGACTGACACAATACAGAATAACGTAAGTATTTAGAGAGTGTTTTTGAGTAAAAAGTGAGTATTCTTGTGGAGTGATTGTCTAACTTTTTAAGTTGTTGTAGAGTGAATTGGCATGTCCCTTCATGTTGTAAAGTGCTCCTTATATAGTCTTCATATGCCTTGAATGCTCCCCTTGAATTTAGCTAGTGAGTAAGTTGGTCTTTCTACTTTCTCTCCCTTGTAACAACTATATTGACTAAGCATTAATGACCTTCCCATCAATGTAGGAGATGCTCATAACTTACGCCTTTAATGTAGAAACAACTAGTTTGACCTCTTCCATGGGCTTCACTCATAATATTTGGGCCTTCCTTGTTCTCCACTTACATTGACCTTATTTGACCCGCTTTCTCCTCATCATTTTCCGGCTTTGTTTGTATTCCTCTCCTTGGCTTGGGCCTATTTGTTTTGTATTCGGGTTTGGACCATGTGAATATTTTGGTCCCAACATTTGCCCCCCCATTTCCTCAGTCTCCTGGCCTGGCCTGGAAGTGAGGAAATGTATTCCCATGCAGGGGTCTACCAGATCGCCAGCTCAGGATAGATCGTCACCAGATGGACAACACCAGGATGGATCGTCAAGATCGGAGATCAAGGTTGCGTGCCTGTGCTGGAGTCGAGGTCATGTTTACAGTGCTAAGTTTCAGTATTTTTTGATTGGCTCTCTCGCGGAGTCCCACAAGTCAGAGCTTGCAAGAGTCCAAGACGCGGTTGAAAAGTTTGTTGGTCGGCCGCAGCCGACAGTACCATAGCAGAGCAGACATGATGATATCCAACTGCGTGCGAGGGGCTCAGGATCGGTCCGAACACGAGAACAATAACCTGGTCAGATCGAGCGAGAGAGTCTGCACACATTTTGCCTGGCCAGGATCGAGCGCGAGATCCTGGGAGCCTAATCGTGTGAGTCCTACAGGGACCTTGATTTGTTAATCTAACTTTGATTTTGTTGGGGTTATGCCCCTACTTGGACATGCATTGTTTTGGAATCATTTTGTCTCAGAATCGCCGAGATACCATAGATGGTGGTAGTGGCTTTGTTTTTGTTTTGTTTTGATTTGTAGATTTGTCATGAGTCCTTTTTGTTTTGTCATTTGTTATGGTGCGCACAAATTTTGTTTTTACTATGTCAAGTAGCATGCATGGGTTTGAAAGTATTGGCGACCACACCCTGGGGCTCCTTCACGGACATTACTCCTGGCCCCGCTTTTTGCAATCGTCCGGGCCGATGCCCTTGAGTTTGTATTTGTTTTGTTAGTCTGCTTTGCCGATCTGGTGCTTGTGTGCTCGCATGTCTATTCTCGCGAATTTGTTGTGTATCCGCTTCGCTACCCCGCTACCTGTCACAAGACAGATTTGGGTCAGGATCGATCACATGGCGCTTTTGCCAACGCCCTCCGACGCCAAGTCGCTTATGATTTTGATATGAATAATAAATTACGATGACAAAGTTTAGAGATGAGTGACCTACCAGGGTTCAGAATCATTTTACCTTCCAGGGCTCGGCCAGATGTTTGTACCTTTTTCTCGCTAGTACGGGTCGCCCCGAACCTTTTTCTATAGGCCGGACTCCTGCACTACCATGTTGCCATCCCGGAGCCCTCGCCCCGAACTTCATATCCTCTTCTACTCCTCGATGTGTGCTAACGCTTGATCGCCCGCAGCCTTGTCTGGCCTGCTCTAACTCTTGCCGAGTTTCGGATGATCTCGCCGCTCGACCGCCATCTCTGGATGTTCAACGTAAAGTGTTTTTATTTGAGATACGAAAAGGGGTTTTTTGATGGATTAATAAACTAATATCCCCATGCATTCGCCAAACTGTTTCTGGGTGATTTTCTCACTCTATTCGTATTTATTCGGTGGGTTTATTAGTATTAACCTTTAATATATTTTAGTATTGTAATTTAGTGAATTAGACGTGTTTAACAAGGAACAAAACGAAAATAATGCAAGTAATGACACAAGATATGTTTGCGTGGGAAAAACCCTATGAAAGTAGGGAAAAACCACGGGCACCAAGCCAGGGGAGGAGTTTCGCTCTAGTCTGGACAGAACGTACAGGACAGAAGTTACAGGACTGACACAATACAGAATAACGTAAGTATTTAGAGAGTGTTTTTGAGTAAAAAGTGAGTATTCTTGTGGAGTGATTGTCTAACTTTTTAAGTTGTTGTAGAGTGAATTGGCATGTCCCTTCATGTTATAAAGTGCTCCTTATATAGTCTTCATATGCCTTGAATGCTCCCCTTGAATTTAGCTAGTGAGTAAGTTGGTCTTTCTACTTTCTCTCCCTTGTAACAACTATATTGACTAAGCATTAATGACCTTCCCATCAATGTAGGAGATGCTCATAACTTACGCCTTTAATGTAGAAACAACTAGTTTGACCTCTTCCATGGGCTTCACTCATAATATTTGGGCCTTCCTTGTTCTCCACTTACATTGACCTTATTTGACCCGCTTTCTCCTCATCATTTTCCGGCTTTGTTTGTATTCCTCTCCTTGGCTTGGGCCTATTTGTTTTGTATTCGGGTTTGGACCATGTGAATATTTTGGTCCCAACATTTGCCCCCCCATTTCCTCAGTCTCCTGGCCTGGCCTGGAAGTGAGGAAATGTATTCCCATGCAGGGTCTGAGATCGCGGTCGGATAGATCTGTCACCAGATGGATGACAATTTCCAGGATGGATCCGCAAGATCGGAGATCAAGGTTGCGTGCCTGTGCTGGAGTCGAGGTCATGTTTACAGTGCTAAGTTTCAGTATTTTTTGATTGGCTATTTCCCGGAGTCCCACAAGTCAGAGCTTGCAAGAGTCCAAGACGCGGTTGAAAAGTTTGTTGGTCAGCGCAGGCCAGACAGGTACCATAGCAGAGCAGGACATGATGATATCCAATCTGGGCGAGGGGCTCAGGATCGGTCCGAACACGAACAATAACCTGGTCAGATCGAGCGCGAGAGAGTCTGCACACATTTTGCCTGGCCAGATCGAGCGCGAGATCCTGGGGAGCCTAACTGTGTGAGTCCTGTAGGGGACCTTGATTTGTTATTCGGAACTTTGATTTTGTTGGGGGTTATGCCCCCTACTTGGACATGCATTGTTTTGGAATCATTTTGTCTTTGTAACTGCCGAGATACCATAGATGGTGGTAGTGGCTTTGTTTTTGTTTTGTTTTGTTTTGTAGATTTGTCATGAGTCTTTTTTGTTTTGTCATTTGTTATGGTGCGCACAAATTTTGTTTTTAATTTGTCAAGTAGCATGCATGCGTTTAAAAGTTTAGGCGACCACACCTTGGGGCTCCCTTCACGGACATTACTCCCTGTCCCGTTTTTGCAGTCGTGCTGGGGCTGATGCCCTTGAGTTTGTATTTGTTTTGTTAGTCTGCTTTCTTTGATCTGGCCAGGCTTGTGTGCTCTGCATGTCTATTCTGCGAATTTGTTGTGTATCTGCTCTGTCGATCTGTCGATCTGTCGGCCTGATTTGGGTCAGATCGACCAGATTGGCGTTTTGCCAACGGCCCTCCGACGCTCAAGTCAGTTATGATTTTGATATGAATAATAAATTACGTATGACAAAGTTTAGTGATGAGTGACCTACCAGGGTTCAGAATCATTTTACCTTCCAGGGCTCGGCCATTGTATGTTTGTACCTTTTTCTCGCTAGTACGGGCCGTTCCCGAACCTTTTTCTCTATAAATTTGGACTCCTGCGCACTACCATGTTGCCAACCAGGAGCCCTGCCCTGAACTTCATACCCTCTTCTACCCTGATGTGTGCTAACGCTTGATCGCCCGCAGCCTTGTCCGCCCGCTTCTAACTCTTGCTGGAGTTTCTGGATGATCTCGGCTCGACCGCCATCTCTGGATGTTCAACGTAAAGTGTTTTTATTTGAGATACGAAAAGGGGTTTTTGATGGATTAATAAACTAATATCCCCACTGCATACGCCAAACTGTTCGGGGTGATTTTCTCACTCTATTCGTATTTATTCGGTGGGTTTATTAGTATTAACCTTTAATATATTTTAGTATTGTAATTTAGTGAATTAGACGTGTTTAACAAGGAACAAAACGAAAATAATGCAAGTAATGACACAAGATATGTTTGCGTGGGAAAAACCCTATGAAAGTAGGGAAAAACCACGGGCACCAAGCCAGGGGAGGAGTTTCGCTCTAGTCTGGACAGAACGTACAGGACAGAAGTTACAGGACTGACACAATACAGAATAACGTAAGTATTTAGAGAGTGTTTTTGAGTAAAAAGTGAGTATTCTTGTGGAGTGATTGTCTAACTTTTTAAGTTGTTGTAGAGTGAATTGGCATGTCCCTTCATGTTATAAAGTGCTCCTTATATAGTCTTCATATGCCTTGAATGCTCCCTTGAATTTAGCTAGTGAGTAAGTTGGTCTTTCTACTTTCTCCCTTGTAACAACTATATTGACTAAGCATTAATGACCTTCCCATCAATGTAGGAGATGCTCATAACTTACGCCTTTAATGTAGAAACAACTAGTTTGACCTCTTCCATGGGCTTCACTCATAATATTTGGGCCTTCCTTGTTCTCCACTTACATTGACCTTATTTGACCCGCTTTCTCCTCATCATTTTCCGGCTTTGTTTGTATTCCTCTCCTTGGCTTGGGCCTATTTGTTTTGTATTCGGGTTTGGACCATGTGAATATTTTGGTCCCAACATTTGCCCCCCCATTTCCTCAGTCTCCTGGCCTGGCCTGGAAGTGAGGAAATGTATTCCCATGCAGGGGTCTACAGATCGCGGTCAGGATAGATCGTCACCAGATGGACAAACACCAGGATGGATCACAAGACTAGAGATCAAGGTTGCGTGCCTGTGCTGGAGTCGAGGTCATGTTTACAGTGCTAAGTTTCAGTATTTTTTGATTGGCTATTTCCCGGAGTCCCACAAGTCAGAGCTTGCAAGAGTCCAAGACGCGGTTGAAAAGTTTGTTGGTCAGCGCAGGCCAGACAGGTACCATAGCAGAGCAGGACATGATGATATCCAATCTGTGCGAGGGGGCTCAGGACTGGTCTGAACACGAGAACAATAACCTGGTCAGGACTGAGTGCGAGAGAGTCCAGACACATTTTGCCGGCCAGGACTGAGTGCGAGATCCTGGGGAGCCTAACTGTGTGAGTCCTGCAGGGGACCTTGATTTGTTAATCGGAACTTTGATTTTGTTGGGGGTTATGCCCCCTACTTGGACATGCATTGTTTTGGAATCATTTTGTCTTTGTAACTGCCGAGATACCATAGATGGTGGTAGTGGCTTTGTTTTTGTTTTGTTTTGTTTTGTAGATTTGTCATGAGTCTTTTTTGTTTTGTCATTTGTTATGGTGCGCACAAATTTTGTTTTTAATTTGTCAAGTAGCATGCATGCGTTTGAAAGTTTAGGCGACCACACCTTGGGGCTCCCTTCACGGACATTACTCCATGTCCCGTTTTTGCAGTCGTGCTGGGGCTGATGCCTTTGAGTTTGTATTTGTTTTGTTAGTCTGTTTTGCTGATCTGCTGCGCTTGTATGCTCTGCATGTCTATTCTGCGAATTCGTTGTGTATCTGCTCTGTCAGTCTTGTCAGTCCTGTCAGCACAGATTTGGGTCAGGACTGACTATTGGCGTTTTTGCCAACGGCCCTCCGACGCTCAAGTCAATTATGATTTTAATATGAATAATAAATTACGTATGACAAAGTTTAGAGATGAGTGACCTACCAGGGTTCAGGAATCATTTTACCTTCCAGGGCTCGGCCAGATGTTTGTACCTTTTTCTGCTAGTACGGGGCTGTCCTGGAACCTTTTTCTCTATAGGCTGGACTCCTGCGTACTACCATGTTGCCATCCTGGAGCCCTGTCCTGAACTTCATATCCTCTTCTACCCTGATGTGTGCTAACGCTTTGGACTGCTCCGCAGCTTGTCCGCCCGCTTCTAACTCTTGCTGGAGTTTCTGGATGATCTCGGCCGCTCGACCGCCATCTCTGGATGTTCTGAACGTAAAAGTATTTTTTATTTGAGATACGAAAAGGGGTTTTTGATGGATTAATAAACTAATATCCCCACAGACGGCGCCAAACTGTTCGGGGTGATTTTCTCACTCTATTCGTATTTATTCGGTGGGTTTATTAGTATTAACCTTTAATATATTTTAGTATTGTAATTTAGTGAATTAGACGTGTTTAACAAGGAACAAAACGAAAATAATGCAAGTAATGACACAAGATATGTTTGCGTGGGAAAAACCCTATGAAAGTAGGGAAAAACCACGGGCACCAAGCCAGGGGAGGAGTTTCGCTCTAGTCTGGACAGAACGTACAGGACAGAAGTTACAGGACTGACACAATACAGAATAACGTAAGTATTTAGAGAGTGTTTTTGAGTAAAAAGTGAGTATTCTTGTGGAGTGATTGTCTAACTTTTTAAGTTGTTGTAGAGTGAATTGGCATGTCCCTTCATGTTGTAAAGTGCTCCTTATATAGTCTTCATATGCCTTGAATGCTCCCCTTGAATTTAGCTAGTGAGTAAGTTGGTCTTTCTACTTTCTCTCCCTTGTAACAACTATATTGACTAAGCATTAATGACCTTCCCATCAATGTAGGAGATGCTCATAACTTACGCCTTTAATGTAGAAACAACTAGTTTGACCTCTTCCATGGGCTTCACTCATAATATTTGGGCCTTCCTTGTTCTCCACTTACATTGACCTTATTTGACCCGCTTTCTCCTCATCATTTTCCGGCTTTGTTTGTATTCCTCTCCTTGGCTTGGGCCTATTTGTTTTGTATTCGGGTTTGGACCATGTGAATATTTTGGTCCCAACATTTGCCCCCCCATTTCCTCAGTCTCCTGGCCTGGCCTGGAAGTGAGGAAATGTATTCCCATGCAGGGGTCTACGGTAGACTGCCAGTTCAGGATAGACTGTCAGCTCAGGATGGACAGCCAGCTCAGGATGGACTGTCAGTACTGGAGATCAAGGTTGCGTGCCTGTGCTGGAGTCGAGGTCATGTTTACAGTGCTAAGTTTCAGTATTTTTTGATTGGCTCTTTCGCGGAGTCCCACAAGTCAGAGCTTGCAAGAGTCCAAGACGCGGTTGAAAAGTTTGTTGGTCAGCGCAGGCCAGACAGGTACCATAGCAGAGCAGGACATGATGATATCCAATCTGTGCGAGGGGGCTCAGGACTGGTCTGAACACGAGAACAATAACCTGGTCGATCGAGCGAGAGAGTCCGCACACATTTTGCCGGGCCAGATCGAGTAGATCCTGGGGAGCCTAACTGTGTGAGTCCTACAGGGGACCTTGATTTGTTAATCGGAACTTCCATTTTGTTGGGGGTTATGCCCCCTACTTGGACATGCATTGTTTTGGAATCATTTTGTCTTCAGAATCGCCGAGATACCATAGATGGTGGTAGTGGCTTTGTTTTTGTTTTGTTTTGTTTTGTAGATTTGTCATGAGTCTTTTTGTTTTGTCATTTGTTATGGTGCGCACAAATTTTGTTTTTAATTTGTCAAGTAGCATGCATGCGTTGAAAGTTTAGGCGACCACACCTTGGGGCTCCTTCACGGACATTACTCCTGTCCCCGCTTTTTGCCGTTTCGGGCCGATGCCCTTGGGTTTGTATTTGTTTTGTTAGTCTGCTTTGGCCGATCCGCCAGGCTTGTGTGCTCTGCATGTCTATTCTCAATTCGTTGTGTATCCGCTCGCTACCGCTAATCTCACAAGACAGATTTGGTCAGATCGATCGACCATGGCGTTTGCCAACGCCCCGACGCTCAAGTCAGTTATGATTTTGATATGAATAATAAATTACGTATGACAAAGTTTAGAGATGAGTGACCTACCAGGGTTCAGGAATCATTTTACCTTCCAGGGCTCGCTGTATGTTTGTACCTTTTTCTGCTAGTACGGGGCTGTCCTGGAACCTTTTTCTCTATAGGCTGGACTCCTGCGTACTACCATGTTGCCATCCTGGAGCCCTGTCCTGAACTTCATATCCTCTTCTACCCTGATGTGTGCTAACGCTTTGGACTGCTCCGCAGCTTGTCTGGCCTGCTCTAACTCTTGCTGGAGTTTCTGGATGATCTCAGCGTTCTGATCTGCCATCTCTGGATGTTCTGAACGTAAAAGTGTTTTTTTTTAGATACGAAAAGGGATTTTTGATGGATTAATAAACTAATATCCCCACAGACGGCGCCAAACTGTTCGGGGTGATTTTCTCACTCTATTCGTATTTATTCAGTGGGTTTATTAGTATTATCCTTTAATATATTTTAGTATTGTAATTTAGTGAATTAGACGTGTTTAACAAGGAACAAAACGAAAATAATGCAAGTAATGACACAAGATATGTTTGCGTGGGAAAAACCCTATGAAAGTAGGGAAAAACCACGGGCACCAAGCCAGGGGAGGAGTTTCGCACTAGTCTGGACAGAACATACAGGACAGAAGTTACAGGACTGACATAATACAGAATAACGTATGTATTTAGAGAGTGTTTTTGAGTAAAAAGTAAGTATTCTTGTGGAGTGATTGTCTAACTTTTTAAGTTGTTGTAGAGTGAATTGTCATGTCCCTTCATGTTGTAAAGTGCTCCTTATATAGTCTTCATATGCCTTGAATGCTCCCCTTGAATTTAGCTAGTGAGTTAAGTTGGTCTTTCTACTTTCTCTCCCTTGTAACAACTATATTGACTAAGCATTAATGATCTTCCCATCAATGTAGGAGATGCTCATAACTTACGCCTTTAATGTAGAAACAACTAGTTTGACCTCTTCCATGGGCTTCACTCATAATATTTGGGCCTTCCTTGTTCTCCACTTACATTGACCTTATTTGACCCGCTTTCTCCTCATCATTTTCCGGCTTTGTTTGTATTCCTCTCCTTGGCTTGGGCCTATTTGTTTTGTATTCGGGTTTGGACCATGTGAATATTTTGGTCCCAACATTTGCCCCCCCATTTCCTCGATCTCTGGCCTGGCACGAAGTGAGGAAATGTATTCCCATGCAGGGTCTACAGATGTTGCCCGATTCAGGATAGATCATTTCGGGATGGACTGACACCATTTCGGGATGGACTGTCGATCGGAGAGATCAAGGTTGCGTGCCTGTGCTGGAGTCGAGGTCATGTTCTGATGCTAAGTTTCGATATTTTTGATTGGCTCTTTCATGAGTCCCACAAGTCAGAGCTTGCAAGAGTCCAAGACGCGGTTGAAAAGTTTGTTGGTCAGCGCAGGCCAGGCAGATACCATAGCAGAGCAGGACATGATGATATCCAATTGCGTGTGAGGGCTCGGGATCGTGCGAACACGAGAACAATAACCTGGTCGGGGCGAGCGCGAGAGAGTCGGACACATTTTGCCGGCCAGATCGAGTGCGAGATCTGGGAGCCTAATCGTGAGTCCCGCAGGGACCTTGATTTGTTAATCGGAACTTTGATTTTGTTGGGGGTTATGCCCCCTACTTGGACATGCATTGTTTTGGAATCATTTTGTCTTTGTAACTGCCTAGATACCATAGATGGTGGTAGTGGCTTTGTTTTTGTTTTGTTTTGTTTTGTAGATTTGTCATGAATCTTTTTTGTTTTGTCATTTGTTATGGTGCGCACAAATTTTGTTTTGAATTTGTCAAGTAGCATGCATGCGTTTGAAAGTTTAGGCGACCACACCTTGGGGCTCCCTTCACGGACATTACTCCATGTCCCGTTTTTGCAGTCGTGCTGGGGCTGATGCCCTTGAGTTTGTATTTGTTTTGTTAGTCTGTTTTGCTGATCTGCTGTGCTTGTATGCTCTGCATGTCTATTCTGCGAATTCGTTGTGTATCTGCTCTGTCAGTCTTGTCAGTCCTGTCAGCACAGATTTGGGTCAGGACTGACTGTTGGCGTTTTTGCCAACGGCCCTCCGACGCTCAAGTCAATTATGATTTTAATATGAATAATAAATTACGTATGACAAAGTTTAGAGATGAGTGACCTACCAGGGTTCAGGAATCATTTTACCTTCCAGGGCTCGCTGTATGTTTGTACCTTTTTCTGCTAGTACGGGGCTGTCCTGGAACCTTTTTCTCTATAGGCTGGACTCCTGCGTACTACCATGTTGCCATCCTGGAGCCCTGTCCTGAACTTCATATCCTCTTCTACCCTGATGTGTGCTAACGCTTTGGACTGCTCCGCAGCTTGTCTGGCCTGCTCTAACTCTTCTTTGGAGTTTCGGATGATCTCTGTTACGACCGCCATTTCCGGATGTTCTGAACGTAAAAGTGTTTTTTATTTGAGATACGAAAAGGGGTTTTTGATGGATTAATAAACTAATATCCCCACAGACGGCGCCAAACTGTTCGGGGTGATTTTCTCACTCTATTCGTATTTATTCGGTGGGTTTATTAGTATTAACCTTTAATATATTTTAGTATTGTAATTTAGTGAATTAGACGTGTTTAACAAGGAACAAAACGAAAATAATGCAAGTAATGACACAAGATATGTTTGCGTGGGAAAAACCCTATGAAAGTAGGGAAAAACCACGGGCACCAAGCCAGGGGAGGAGTTTCGCTCTAGTCTGGACAGAACGTACAGGACAGATTCTGGGGGCCGACACAATGTCTGAGAATAACGTAAGTATTTAGAGAGTGTTTTTGAGTAAAAAGTGAGTATTCTTGTGGAGTGATTGTCTAACTTTTTAAGTTGTTGTAGAGTGAATTGGCATGTCCCTTCATGTTGTAAAGTGCTCCTTATATAGTCTTCATATGCCTTGAATGCTCCCCTTGAATTTAGCTAGTGAGTAAGTTGGTCTTTCTACTTTCTCTCCCTTGTAACAACTATATTAACTAAGCATTAATGACCTTCCCATCAATGTAGGAGATGCTCATAAGTTACGCCTTTAATGTAGAAACAACTAGTTTGACCTCTTCCATGGGCTTCACCCATAATATTTGGGCCTTCCTTGTTCTCCACTTACATTGACCTTATTTGACCCGCTTTCTCCTCATCATTTTCCGGCTTTGTTTGTATTCCTCTCCTTGGCTTGGGCCTATTTGTTTTGTATTCGGGTTTGGACCATGTGAATATTTTGGTCCCAACATTTGCCCCCCCATTTCCTCAGTCTCCTGGCCTGGCCTGGAAGTGAGGAAATGTATTCCCATGCAGGGTCTGATGTTGCGCCGATTCGGGATAGGTATCATTTCGGGATGGACGGCCATTTCGGGATGGATCGATCGGAGATCAAGGTTGCGTGCTGTCTTTGGAGTCGAGGTCATGTTCTGATGCTAAGTTTGATATTTTTGATTGGCTCTCTCGCGAGTCCCACAAGTCGAGCTTGCAAGAGTCCAAGACGCGGTTGAAAAGTTTGTTGGTCAGCGCAGGCCAGGCAGGTACCATAGTAGAGCAGGACATGATGATATCCAATTTGTGCGAGGGGGCTCAGGGCTGGTCTGAACACGAGAACAATAACCTGGTCGGGGCGAGTGCGAGAGTCCAGACACATTTTGCCGGCCAGGACTGAGTGCGAGATCCTGGGGAGCCTAACTGTGTGAGTCCTGCAGGGGACCTTGATTTGTTAATCGGAACTTTGATTTTGTTGGGGGTTATGCCCCCTACTTGGACATGCATTGTTTTGGAATTATTTTGTCTTCAGAATCGCCGAGATACCATAGATGGTGGTAGTGGCTTTGTTTTTGTTTTGTTTTGTTTTGTAGATTTGTCATGAGTCTTTTTTGTTTTGTCATTTGTTATGGTGCGCACAAATTTTGTTTTTAATTTGTCAAGTAGCATGCATGCGTTTGAAAGTTTAGGCGACCACACCTTGGGGCTCCCTTCACGGACATTACTCCCTGTCCCGTTTTTGCAGTCGTGCTGGGGCTGATGCCCTTGAGTTTGTATTTGTTTTGTTAGTCTGTTTTGCTGATCTGCTGTGCTTGTGTGCTCTGCATGTCTATTCTGCGAATTTGTTGTGTATCTGCTCTGTCAGTCCTGTCAGTCCTGTCGGCCTGATTTGGGTCGGGATCGGCCGGGTTGGCGTTTGCCAACGGCCCTCTGACGCTCAAGTCAGTTATGATTTTGATATGAATAATAAATTACGTATGACAAAGTTTAGAGATGAGTGACCTACCAGGGTTCAGGAATCATTTTACCTTCCAGGGCTCGCTGTATGTTTGTACCTTTTTCTGCTAGTACGGGGCTGTCCTGGAACCTTTTTCTCTATAGGCTGGACTCCTGCGTACTACCATGTTGCCATCCTGGAGCCACATCACGAACTTCATATCCTCTTCTACTGCGATGTGTGCTAACGCTTTGGGTGCTCATGACTTGTCTGGCCTGCTCTAACTCTTCTTTGGAGTTTACGGATGATCTCGTGATTACGATCTGCCATCTCTAGATGTTCTGAACGTAAAAGTGTTTTTTTTTTTAGATACGAAAAGGGATTTTTGATGGATTAATAAACTAATATCCCCACAGACGGCGCCAAACTGTTCGGGGTGATTTTCTCACTCTATTCGTATTTATTCGGTGGGTTTATTAGTATTATCCTTTAATATATTTTAGTATTGTAATTTAGTGAATTAGACGTGTTTAACAAGGAACAAAACGAAAATAATGCAAGTAATGACACAAGATATGTTTGCGTGGGAAAAACCCTATGAAAGTAGGGAAAAACCACGGGCACCAAGCCAGGGGAGGAGTTTCGCACTAGTCTGGACAGAACGTACAGACGAAGTTCTGGAGGTGACATATCTGAGAATAACGTATGTATTTAGAGAGTGTTTTTGAGTAAAAAGTAAGTATTCTTGTGGAGTGATTGTCTAAACTTTTAAGTTGTTGTAGAGTGAATTGTCATGTCCCTTCATGTTGTAAAGTGCTCCTTATATAGTCTTCATATGCCTTGAATGCTCCCCTTGAATTTAGCTAGTGAGTTAAGTTGGTCTTTCTACTTTCTCTCCCTTGTAACAACTATATTGACTAAGCATTAATGATCTTCCCATCAATGTAGGAGATGCTCATAACTTACGCCTTTAATGTAGAAACAACTAGTTTGACCTCTTCCATGGGCTTCACTCATAATATTTGGGCCTTCCTTGTTCTCCACTTATATTGACCTTATTTGACCCGCTTTCTCCTCATCATTTTCCGGCTCTGTTTGTATTCTTCTCCTTGGCTTGGGCCTATTTGTTTTGTATTCGGGTTTGGACCATGTGAATATTTTGGTCCCAACATTTGCCCCCCCATTTCCTCAGTCTCCTGGCCTGGCCTGGAAGTGAGGAAATGTATTCCCATGCAGGGGTCTACTGATGGCTGCCCGATTCAGGATAGGCTGTCATTTCGGGATGGGCGACCCATTTCGGGATGGTGTCGATCTGGAGATCAAGGTTGCGTGCTGTCTTTGGAGTCGAGGTCATGTTTACAGTGCTAAGTTTCAGTATTTTTTAATTGGCTCTTTCGCGGAGTCCCACAAGTCAGAGCTTGCAAGAGTCCAAGACGCGGTTGAAAAGTTTGTTGGTCAGCGCAGGCCAGACAGGTACCATAGCAGAGCAGGACATGATGATATCCAATGCGTGCGAGGGGGCTGCGGGTGAGTGCGAACACGAGAACAATAACCTGGTCGGGGCCCGAGTGCGAGAGTCGGACACATTTTGCGGCCAGGGTGAGTGCGAGATCTGGGGAGCCTAAGCGTGTGAGTCCTGCAGGGGACCTTGATTTGTTAATCGGAACTTTGATTTTGTTGGGGGTTATGCCCCCTACTTGGACATGCATTGTTTTGGAATCATTTTGTCTTTGTAACTGCCTAGATACCATAGATGGTGGTAGTGGCTTTGTTTTTGTTTTGTTTTGTTTTGTAGATTTGTCATGAGTCTTTTTTGTTTTGTCATTTGTTATGGTGCGCACAAATTTTGTTTTGAATTTGTCAAGTAGCATGCATGCGTTTGAAAGTTTAGGCGACCACACCTTGGGGCTCCCTTCACGGACATTACTCCATGTCCCGTTTTTGCAGTCGTGCTGGGGCTGATGCCCTTGAGTTTGTATTTGTTTTGTTAGTCTGTTTTGCTGATCTGCTGTGCTTGTATGCTCTGCATGTCTATTCTGCGAATTCGTTGTGTATCTGCTCTGTCAGTCTTGTCAGTCCTGTCAGCACAGATTTGGGTCAGGACTAACTGTTGGCGTTTTTGCCAACGGCCCTCCGACGCTCAAGTCAATTATGATTTTAATATGAATAATAAATTACGTATGACAAAGTTTAGAGATGAGTGACCTACCAGGGTTCAGGAATCATTTTACCTTCCAGGGCTCGCTGTATGTTTGTACCTTTTTCTGCTAGTACGGGGCTGTCCTGGAACCTTTTTCTCTATAGGCTGGACTCCTGCGTACTACCATGTTGCCATCCTGGAGCCCTGTCCTGAACTTCATATCCTCTTCTACCCTGATGTGTGCTAACGCTTTGGACTGCTCCGCAGCTTGTCTGGCCTGCTCTAACTCTTGCTGGAGTTTCTGGATGATCTCAGCGTTCTGATCTGCCATCTCTGGATGTTCTGAACGTAAAAGTGTTTTTTATTTGAGATACGAAAAGGGGTTTTTGATGGATTAATAAACTAATATCCCCACAGACGGCGCCAAACTGTTCGGGGTGATTTTCTCACTCTATTCGTATTTATTCGGTGGGTTTATTAGTATTAACCTTTAATATATTTTAGTATTGTAATTTAGTGAATTAGACGTGTTTAACAAGGAACAAAACGAAAATAATGCAAGTAATGACACAAGATATGTTTGCGTGGGAAAAACCCTATGAAAGTAGGGAAAAACCACGGGCACCAAGCCAGGGGAGGAGTTTCGCTCTAGTCTGGACAGAACGTACAGGACAGAAGTTCTGGGGTGACTGTCTGAGAATAACGTAAGTATTTAGAGAGTGTTTTTGAGTAAAAAGTGAGTATTCTTGTGGAGTCATTGTCTAACTTTTTAAGTTGTTGTAGAGTGAATTGGCATGTCCCTTCATGTTATAAAGTGCTCCTTATATAGTCTTCATATGCCTTGAATGCTCCCCTTGAATTTAGCTAGTGAGTAAGTTGGTCTTTCTACTTTCTCTCCCTTGTAACAACTATATTGACTAAGCATTAATGACCTTCCCATCAATGTAGGAGATGCTCATACATTACGCCTTTAATGTAGAAACAACTAGTTTGACCTCTTCCATGGGCTTCACTCATAATATTTGGGCCTTCCTTGTTCTCCACTTACATTGACCTTATTTGACCCGCTTTCTCCTCATCATTTTCCGGCTTTGTTTGTATTCCTCTCCTTGGCTTGGGCCTATTTGTTTTGTATTCGGGTTTGGACCATGTGAATATTTTGGTCCCAACATTAGCCCCCCCCATTTCCTCGGTCTTACGGCCTGGCACGGAAGTGAGGAAATGTATTCCATCTTGAGGGTCTCTGATGAGCGCGGTCAGGATAGGTGTCATTTCGGGATGGGACTGACCCATTTCGGGATGAATTTGTCGATCTTAGAGATCAAGGTTGCGTGCATCTTTGGAGTCGAGGTCATGTTCTGATGCTAAGTTTGATATTTTTGATTGGCTATTTCAGAGTCCCACAAGTCGAGCTTGCAAGAGTCCAAGACGCGGTTGAAAAGTTTGTTGGTCGCCGGGCCAGGCAAGTACCATAGCGAGCGGGACATGATGATATCCAATGATACGTGCGAGGGGGCTCGGGTAGTGCGAACACGAGAACAATAACCTGGTCGGGGCGAGTGCGAGAGAGTCGGACACATTTCTTGGCCAGGGTGAGTGCGAGATCTGGGGAGCCTAAGCGTGTGAGTCTGTAGGGGACCTTGATTTGTTGTCGGAACTTTGATTTTGTTGGGGTTATGCCCCTACTTGGACATGCATTGTTTGGAATCATTTTGTCTTTGTAGCGCAGAGATACCATAGATGGTGGTAGTGGCTTTGTTTTTGTTTTGTTTTGTTTTGTAGATTTGTCATGAGTCTTTTTGTTTTGTCATTTGTTATAGTGCGCACAAATTTTGTTTTTAATTTGTCAAGTAGCATGCATGCGTTTGAAAGTTTAAGCGACCACACCTTGGGGCTCCTTCACGGACATTACTCCACTGTCCGTTTTTGCGATCGTCTTTGAAATTTGATGCCCTTGAGTTTGTATTTGTTTTGTTAGTCTGTTTCTTTGATCTGCTTTGTGCTTGTGTGCTCTGCATGTCTATTCTCGTAATTTGTTGTGTATCTGCTCTGTCGATCCTGTCGATCTGTCGGCCTGATTTGGGTCGGAGGCCCAGTTGGCGTTTTGCCAGCGACCCTCACGCCTTCAAGTCGATTATGATTTTGATATGAATAATAAATTACGTATGACAAAGTTTAGAGATGAGTGACCTACCAGGGTTCAGGGAATCATTTTACCTTCCAGGGCTCATTGTATGTTTGTACCTTTTACGCTAGTGCGGGTGTCACGGAACCTTTTTCTCTATAAATTTGGACTCTGCGTACTACCATGTTGCCATCCTGGAGCCACATCACGAACTTCATATCCTCTTCTACCCTGATGTGTGCTAACGCTTTGGATGCTCGCGACTTATGCGGCTTTGCTCTAACTCTTCTTTGGAGTTTACGGATGATCTCGGCGTTACGACCGCCATCTCTGGATGTTACGAGCGTAAAAGTGTTTTTAGATACGAAAAGGGATTTTTGATGGATTAATAAACTAATATCCCCACAGACGGCGCCAAACTGTTCGGGGTGATTTTCTCACTCTATTCGTATTTATTCGGTGGGTTTATTAGTATTATCCTTTATTATATTTTAGTATTGTAATTTAGTGAATTAGACGTGTTTAACAAGGAACAAAACGAAAATAATGCAAGTAATGACACAAGATATGTTTGCGTGGGAAAAACCCTATGAAAGTAGGGAAAAACCACGGGCACCAGGCCAAGGGAGGAGTTTCGCACTAGTCTGGACAGAACATACAGGACAGAAGTTCTGGGGTGACATGTCTGAGAATAACGTATGTATTTAGAGAGTGTTTTTGAGTAAAAAGTAAGTATTCTTGTGGAGTGATTGTCTAACTTTTTAAGTTGTTGTAGAGTGAATTGTCATGTCCCTTCATGTTGTAAAGTGCTCCTTATATAGTCTTCATATGCCTTGAATGCTCCCCTTGAATTTAGCTAGTGAGTTAAGTTGGTCTTTCTACTTTCTCTCCCTTGTAACAACTATATTGACTAAGCATTAATGATCTTCCCATCAATGTAGGAGATGCTCATAACTTACGCCTTTTATGTAGAAACAACTAGTTTGACCTCTTCCATGGGCTTCACTCATAATATTTGGGCCTTCCTTGTTCTCCACTTACATTGACCTTATTTGACCCGCTTTCTCCTCATCATTTTAGGCTTTGTTTGTATCCGTCTGGTTGGCTTGGGCCTATTTGTTTTGTGTCCGGGTTTGGACCATGTGAATATTTTGGTCCCAACATTTGCCCCCCCATTTCCTCAGTCTCCTGGCCTGGCCTGGAAGTGAGGAAATGTATTCCATCTGAGGGTCTACGGTGGCGCCCGATTCAGGATACTATCATTTCGGGATGGACTGACCCATTTCGGGATGGGTGTCGATCTTCGGAGATCAAGGTTGCGTGCTGTCTTTGGAGTCGAGGTCATGTTCTGATGCTAAGTTTGATATTTTTGATTGGCTCTTTCGCGGAGTCCCACAAGTCGAGCTTGCAAGAGTCCAAGACGCGGTTGAAAAAGTTTGTTGGTCGTAGCGGGCCAGGCAGTACCATAGCGAGCGGGACATGATGATATCCAATGCGTGCGAGGGGGCTCGGGGTAGTGCGAACACGAGAACAATAACCTGGTCGGGGCCGAGTGCGAGAGAGTCAGGACACATTTGCCGGCCAGGGTGAGTCACGAGATCTGGGAGCCTAAGCTGTGTGAGTCTGCGCAGGGACCTTGATTTGTTAATCGGAACTTTGATTTTGTTGGGGGTTATGCCCCCTACTTGGACATGCATTGTTTTGGAATCATTTTGTCTTTGTAACTGCCTAGATACCATAGATGGTGGTAGTGGCTTTGTTTTTGTTTTGTTTTGTTTTGTAGATTTGTCATGAGTCTTTTTTGTTTTGTCATTTGTTATGGTGCGCACAAATTTTGTTTTGAATTTGTCAAGTAGCATGCATGCGTTTGAAAGTTTAGGCGACCACACCTTGGGGCTCCCTTCACGGACATTACTCCATGTCCCGTTTTTGCAGTCGTGCTGGGGCTGATGCCTTTGAGTTTGTATTTGTTTTGTTAGTCTGTTTTGCTGATCTGCTGCGCTTGTATGCTCTGCATGTCTATTCTGCGAATTCGTTGTGTATCTGCTCTGTCAGTCTTGTCAGTCCTGTCGGCCTGATTTGGAGTCGGGGCCCGACTATTGGCGTTTTGCCAGCGACCCTCCGACGCTCAAGTCAATTATGATTTTAATATGAATAATAAATTACGTATGACAAAGTTTAGAGATGAGTGACCTACCAGGGTTCAGGAATCATTTTACCTTCCAGGGCTCGCTGTATGTTTGTACCTTTTACGCTGAAATGCAGAGTGTCACGGAACCTTTTTCTATAAATTTGGACTCACTGCGTACTACCATGTTGCCATCCTGGAGCCACATCACGAACTTCATATCCTCTTCTACTGCGATGTGTGCTAACGCTTTGGATCGCTCATGACTTATGCGGCTTTGCTCTAACTCTTGCTGGAGTTTCTGGATGATCTCAGCGTTCTGATCTGCCATCTCTGGATGTTCTGAACGTAAAAGTATTTTTTATTTGAGATACGAAAAGGGGTTTTTGATGGATTAATAAACTAATATCCCCACAGACGGCGCCAAACTGTTCGGGGTGATTTTCTCACTCTATTCGTATTTATTCGGTGGGTTTATTAGTATTAACCTTTAATATATTTTAGTATTGTAATTTAGTGAATTAGACGTGTTTAACAAGGAACAAAACGAAAATAATGCAAGTAATGACACAAGATATGTTTGCGTGGGAAAAACCCTATGAAAGTAGGGAAAAACCACGGGCACCAAGCCAGGGGAGGAGTTTCGCTCTAGTCTGGACAGAACGTACAGGACAGAAGTTACAGGACTGACACAATACAGAATAACGTAAGTATTTGGAGAGTGTTTTTGAGTAAAAAGTGAGTATTCTTGTGGAGTGATTGTCTAACTTTTTAAGTTGTTGTAGAGTGAATTGTCATGTCCCTTCATGTTGTAAAGTGCTCCTTATATAGTCTTCATATGCCTTGAATGCTCCCCTTGAATTTAGCTAGTGAGTTAAGTTGGTCTTTCTACTTTCTCTCCCTTGTAACAACTATATTGACTAAGCATTAATGATCTTCCCATCAATGTAGGAGATGCTCATAACTTACGCCTTTAATGTAGAAACAACTAGTTTGACCTCTTCCATGGGCTTCACTCATAATATTTGGGCCTTCCTTGTTCTCCACTTACATTGACCTTATTTGACCCGCTTTCTCCTCATCATTTTCCGGCTTTGTTTGTATTCCTCTCCTTGGCTTGGGCCTATTTGTTTTGTATTCGGGTTTGGACCATGTGAATATTTTGGTCCCAACATTTGCCCCCATTTCCTCGGTCTCTGGCCTGGCACGGAAGTGAGGAAATGTATTCCATCTTGAGGGTCTACGGTGATTGCCCGATTCAGGATAGGCTGTCATTTCGGGATGGGCGGCCCATTTCGGGATGGGTGTCGATCTTGGAGATCAAGGTTGCGTGCTGTCTTTGGAGTCGAGGTCATGTTCTGATGCTAAGTTTGATATTTTTGATTGGCTCTTTCGCGAGTCCCACAAGTCGAGCTTGCAAGAGTCCAAGAGCGGTTGAAAAGTTTGTTGGTCGTAGCGGGCCAGGCCAGTACCATAGCGAGCGGGACATGATGATATCAATGCGTGCGAGGGGCTCGGGTGGTGCGAACACGAGAACAATAACCTGGTCAGGACTGAGTGCGAGAGAGTCCAGACACATTTTGCCGGCCAGGACTGAGTGCGAGATCCTGGGGAGCCTAACTGTGTGAGTCCTGCAGGGGACCTTGATTTGTTAATCGGAACTTTGATTTTGTTGGGGGTTATGCCCCCTACTTGGACATGCATTGTTTTGGAATCATTTTGTCTTTGTAACTGCCTAGATACCATAGATGGTGGTAGTGGCTTTGTTTTTGTTTTGTTTTGTTTTGTAGATTTGTCATGAGTCTTTTTTGTTTTGTCATTTGTTATGGTGCGCACAAATTTTGTTTTGAATTTGTCAAGTAGCATGCATGCGTTTGAAAGTTTAGGCGACCACACCTTGGGGCTCCCTTCACGGACATTACTCCATGTCCCGTTTTTGCAGTCGTGCTGGGGCTGATGCCTTTGAGTTTGTATTTGTTTTGTTAGTCTGTTTTGCTGATCTGCTGCGCTTGTATGCTCTGCATGTCTATTCTGCGAATTCGTTGTGTATCTGCTCTGTCAGTCTTGTCAGTCCTGTCAGCACAGATTTGGGTCAGGACTGACTATTGGCGTTTTTGCCAACGGCCCTCCGACGCTCAAGTCAATTATGATTTTAATATGAATAATAAATTACGTATGACAAAGTTTAGAGATGAGTGACCTACCAGGGTTCAGGAATCATTTTACCTTCCAGGGCTCGCTGTATGTTTGTACCTTTTACGCTGGTGCAGTACGTCACGGAACCTTTTTCTCTATAAATTTGGACTCTGCGTACTACCATGTTGCCATCCTGGAGCCCTGTCCCGAGCTTCATATCCTCTTCTACCCTGATGTGTGCTAACGCTTTGGGTGCTCGCGACTTATGCGGCTTTGCTCTAACTCTTCTTTGGAGTTTACGGATGATCTCGGCGTTACGATCGCCATCTCTGGATGTTACGAGCGTAAAAGTATTTTTATTTGAGATCTGAAAAGGGGTTTTTGATGGATTAATAAACTAATATCCCCAGCACGCCAAAGCTGTTGGGTGATTTTCTCACTCTATTCGTATTTATTCGGTGGGTTTATTAGTATTAACCTTTAATATATTTTAGTATTGTAATTTAGTGAATTAGACGTGTTTAACAAGGAACAAAACGAAAATAATGCAAGTAATGACACAAGATATGTTTGCGTGGGAAAAACCCTATGAAAGTAGGGAAAAACCACGGGCACCAAGCCAGGGGAGGAGTTTCGCTCTAGTCTGGACAGAACGTACAGGACAGGAGTTCTGGGGCCCGACCTGTCTGAGAATAACGTAAGTATTTAGAGAGTGTTTTTGAGTAAAAAGTGAGTATTCTTGTGGAGTGATTGTCTAACTTTTTAAGTTGTTGTAGAGTGAATTGGCATGTCCCTTCATGTTGTAAAGTGCTCCTTATATAGTCTTCATATGCCTTGAATGCTCCCCTTGAATTTAGCTAGTGAGTAAGTTGGTCTTTCTACTTTCTCTCCCTTGTAACAACTATATTGACTAAGCATTAATGACCTTCCCATCAATGTAGGAGATGCTCATAACTTACGCCTTTAATGTAGAAACAACTAGTTTGACCTCTTCCATGGGCTTCACTCATAATATTTGGGCCTTCCTTGTTCTCCACTTACATTGACCTTATTTGACCCGCTTTCTCCTCATCATTTTCCGGCTTTGTTTGTATTCCTCTCCTTGGCTTGGGCCTATTTGTTTTGTATTCGGGTTTGGACCATGTGAATATTTTGGTCCCAACATTTGCCCCCCCATTTCCTCAGTCTCCTGGCCTGGCCTGGAAGTGAGGAAATGTATTCCCATCTGAGGGTCTGATGAGGCTCGATTCAGGATAGACTGTCAGCTCAGGATGGACAGCCAGCTCAGGATGGGTATCGATCTTGGAGACCAAGGTTGCGTGCCTGTGCTGGAGTCGAGGTCATGTTTACAGTGCTAAGTTTCAGTATTTTTTGATTGGCTCTCTCGCGGAGTCCCACAAGTCAGAGCTTGCAAGAGTCCAAGACGCGGTTGAAAAGTTTGTTGGTCAGCGCAGGCCAGACAGGTACCATAGCAGAGCAGGAGAGGATGTTATCCAATGCGTGCGAGGGGGCTCGGGTGAGTGCGAACACGAGAACAATAACCTGGTCGGGGCCGAGTGCGAGAGAGTCGGACACATTTGCGGCAGGGTGAGTGCGAGATCTGGGGAGCCTAGCGTGTGAGTCCTGAGGACCTTGATTTGTTAATCGGATCTGTGATTTTGTTGGGGGTTATGCCCCCTACTTGGACATGCATTGTTTTGGAATCATTTTGTCTTTGTAACTGCCGAGATACCATAGATGGTGGTAGTGGCTTTGTTTTTGTTTTGTTTTGTTTTGTAGATTTGTCATGAGTCTTTTTTGTTTTGTCATTTGTTATAGTGCGCACAAATTTTGTTTTAATTTGTCAAGTAGCATGCATGCGTTTGAAAGTTTAGGCGACCACACCTTGGGGCTCCCTTCACGGACATTACTCCCTGTCCCGTTTTTGCAGTCGTGCTGGGGCTGATGCCCTTGAGTTTGTATTTGTTTTGTTAGTCTGTTTTGCTGATCTGCTGTGCTTGTGTGCTCTGCATGTCTATTCTGCGAATTTGTTGTGTATCTGCTCTGTCGATCCTGTCGATCTGTCGGCCTGATTTGGGTCGGGAGCGGCCGTTGGCGTTTTGCCAGCGACCCTCAAACAGCTCAAGTCAGTTATGATTTTGATATGAATAATAAATTACGTATGACAAAGTTTAGAGATGAGTGACCTACCAGGGTTAGGGAATCATTTTACCTTCCAGGGCTCATTTGTATGTTTGTACCTTTTACGCTGAAATGCGAGTACGTCACGGAACCTTTTTCTCTATAAATTTGGACTCCTGCGTACTACCATGTTGCCATCCTGGAGCCACATCACGAACTTCATATCCTCTTCTACTGCGATGTGTGCTAACGCTTTGGGTGCTCGCGGCTTATGCAGCTTTGCTCTAACTCTTGCTGGAGTTTCTGGATGATCTCAGCGTTCTGATCTGCCATCTCTGGATGTTGTGTACGTGCAAGGTGTCTTTTTGTGATATAAAAAGATTTTTAATGGATTAATAAACTAATATCCCCATAGACGGCGCCAAATTGTTCGGGGTGATTTTCTCACTCTATTCGTATTTATATAGTGGGTTTACTAGTATTATCCTTTAATATAGTTTAGTGTTGTAATTTAGTGAATTAGACGTGTTTAATAAGGAACAAAACGAGAATAATGCAAGTAACGACGCAAGATATGTTTGCGTGGGAAAAACCCTATGAAAGTAGGAAAAACCACGAGCACCAAGCCAGGAGAGGAGTTTCACTAGTCTGGACAGAACATCTGAGGGCCGAAGTTACAAGGTGACATGTCTGAGAATAACGTATGTATTTAGAGAGTGTTTTTGAGTAAAAAGTAAGTATTCTTGTGGAGTGATTGTCCAAACTTTTAAGTTGTTGTAGAGTGAATTGTCATGTCCCTTCATGTTGTAAAGTGCTCCTTATATAGTCTTCATATGCCTTGAATGCTCCCCTTGAATTTAGCTAGTGAGTTAAGTTGGTCTTTCTACTTTCTCTCCCTTGTAACAAGTATATTGACTAAGCATTAATGATCTTCCCATCAATGTAGGAGATGCTCATAACTTACGCCTTTAATGTAGAAACAACTAGTTTGACCTCTTCCATGGGCTTCACTCATAATATTTGGGCCTTCCTTGTTCTCCACTTACATTGACCTTATTTGACCCGCTTTCTCCTCATCATTTTAGGCTTTCTTTGTATTCCTGCCCTTGGCTTGGGCCTATTTGTTTTGTATTGGGGTGTGGACCATGTGAATATTTTGGTCCCAACATTTGCCCCCCCATTTCCTCAGTCTCCTGGCCTGGCCTGGAAGTGAGAAATGTATTCAATCTTGAGGGGTCTACGATGTTGCCCGATTCAGGATGGCTGTACCATTTCGGGATGGACTGACCCATTTCGGGATGGGTATCGATCTTGGAGATCAAGGTTGCGTGCTGTCTTTGGAGTCGAGGTCATGTTCTGATGCTAAGTTTGATATTTTTGATTGGCTCTTTCGCGGAGTCCCACAAGTCAGAGCTTGCAAGAGTCAAGGCGGTTGAAAAGTTTGTTGGTCGTAGCGGGCCAGGCGGATACCATAGCGAAGCGGGACATGATGATATCAATGCGTGAGGGCTCGGGGCCAGTGCGAACACGAGAACAATAACCTGGTCGGGCGAGTGCGAGAGAGTCGGACACATTTCTTGCGGCCAGGGTGAGTGCGAGATCTGGGGAGCCTAAGCGTGTGAGTCTGCGGGGACCTTGATTTGTTGTCGGAACTTTGATTTTGTTGGGGCTTATGCCCCCTACTTGGACATGCATTGTTTTGGAATCATTTTGTCTTTGTTACTCCCTAGATACCATAGATGGTGGAAGTGGCTTTGTTTTTGTTTTGTTTTGTTTTGTAGATTTGTCATGAATCTTTTTTGTTTTGTCAATTGTTATGGTGCGCACAAATTTTGTTTTGAATTTGTCAAGTAGCATGCATGCGTTTGAAAGTTTAGGCGACCACACCTTGGGGCTCCCTTCACGGACATTACTCCATGTCCGTTTTGCGATCGTCTTTGGTGATGCCCTTGAGTTTGTATTTGTTTTGTTAGTCTGTTTCTTTGATCTGCTTTGTGCTTGTATGCTCTGCATGTCTATTCTGCAATTGGTCGTTGTGTATCTGCTCTGTCGGTCTTGTCGATCTGTCGGCCTGATTTGGGTCAGGACTATCTGTTGGCGTGTTTGCCAACGGCCCTCCGACGCTCAAGTCAATTATGATTTTAATATGAATAATAAATTACGTATGACAAAGTTTAGAGATGAGTGACCTACCAGGGTTCAGGAATCATTTTACCTTCCAGGGCTCGCTGTATGTTTGTACCTTTTACGCTGATGCGAGTACGTCACGGAACCTTTTTCTCTAGAAAATTTGGACTCCTGCGTACTACCATGTTGCCATCCTGGAGCCACATCACGAACTTCATATCCTCTTCTACGATGTGTGCTAACGCTTTGGGTGCTCGCGGCTTATGCGGCTTTGCTCTAACTCTTCTTTGGAGTTTACGGATGATCTCGTGATTACGATGCCATTTCTGGATGTTCTGAACGTAAAAGTGTTTTTATTTGAGATCACAGCGGGTTTTGATGGATTAATAAACTAATATCCCCTGAGGCAGCCAAGCTGTTGGGTGATTTTCTCACTCTATTCGTATTTATTCGGTGGGTTTATTAGTATTAACCTTTAATATATTTTAGTATTGTAATTTAGTGAATTAGACGTGTTTAACAAGGAACAAAACGAAAATAATGCAAGTAATGACACAAGATATGTTTGCGTGGGAAAAACCCTATGAAAGTAGGGAAAAACCACGGGCACCAAGCCAGGGGAGGGGTTTCGCTGTAGTCTGGACAGAACGTCTGGGACAGAAGTTACGGGGGCCCGACTGTCTGAGAATAACGTAAGTATTTAGAGAGTGTTTTTGAGTAAAAAGTGAGTATTCTTGTGGAGTGATTGTCTAACTTTTTAAGTTGTTGTAGAGTGAATTGGCATGTCCCTTCATGTTGTAAAGTGCTCCTTATATAGTCTTCATATGCCTTGAATGCTCCCCTTGAATTTAGCTAGTGAGTAAGTTGGTCTTTCTACTTTCTCTCCTTGTAACAACTATATTAACTAAGCATTAATGACCTTCCCATCAATGTAGGAGATGCTCATAAGTTACGCCTTTAATGTAGAAACAACTAGTTTGACCTCTTCCATGGGCTTCACCCATAATATTTGGGCCTTCCTTGTTCTCCACTTACATTGACCTTATTTGACCCGCTTTCTCCTCATCATTTCCGGCTTTGTTTGTATTCCTCTCCTTGGCTTGGGCCTATTTGTTTTGTATTCGGGTTTGGACCATGTGAATATTTTGGTCCCAACATTTGCCCCCATTTCCTCAGTCTCTGGCCTGGCACGGAAGTGAGGAAATGTATTCCATCTTGAGGGTCTCTGATGGCTGCCCGATTCAGGATAGGTATCATTTCGGGATGAATGACCCATTTCGGGATGGGTGTCGATCTTGGAGATCAAGGTTGCGTGCTGTCTTTGGAGTCGAGGTCATGTTCTGATGCTAAGTTTGATATTTTTGATTGGCTCTCTCGCGGAGTCCCACAAGTCGAGCTTGCAAGAGTCCAAGGCAGCGGTTGAAAAAGTTTGTTGGTCGTGTGAGGCCAGGCGGGTACCATAGCGAGCGGGACATGATGATATCAATGCGTGCGAGGGCTCGGGGTAGTGCGAACACGAGAACAATAACCTGGTCGGGGCGAGTGCGAGAGAGTCGGACACATTTTGCGGCCAGGGTGAGTCACGAGATCTGGGAGCCTAAGCGTGTGAGTCTGCGGGGGACCTTGATTTGTTAATCGGAACTTTGATTTTGTTGGGGGTTATGCCCCCTACTTGGACATGCATTGTTTTGGAATCATTTTGTCTTTGTAACTGCCGAGATACCATAGATGGTGGTAGTGGCTTTGTTTTTGTTTTGTTTTGTTTTGTAGATTTGTCATGAGTCTTTTTTGTTTTGTCATTTGTTATGGTGCGCACAAATTTTGTTTTTAATTTGTCAAGTAGCATGCATGCGTTTGAAAGTTTAGGCGACCACACCTTGGGGCTCCCTTCACGGACATTACTCCCTGTCCCGTTTTTGCAGTCGTGCTGGGGCTGATGGCCTTGAGTTTGTATTTGTTTTGTTAGTCTGTTTTACTGATCTGCTGTGCTTGTGTGCTCTGCATGTCTATTCTGCGAATTCGTTGTGTATCTGCTCTGTCAGTCCTGTCGATCTGTCGGCCTGATTTGGGTCGGGAGGCCGGGTTGGCGTTTTGCCAACGGCCCTCTGACGCTCAAGTCAGTTATGATTTTGATATGAATAATAAATTACGTATGACAAAGTTTAGAGATGAGTGACCTACCAGGGTTAGGGAATCATTTTACCTTCCAGGGCTCATTGTATGTTTGTACCTTTTACGCTGAGTGCAGGTTGTCATCCTGGAACCTTTTTCTCTATAAATTTGGACTCCTGCGTACTACCATGTTGCCATCCTGGAGCCTGTCACGAACTTCATATCCTCTTACTGCGATGTGTGCTAACGCTTTGGGTGCTCCGCGACTTATGCGGCTTTGCTCTAACTCTTGCTGGAGTTTCTGGATGATCTCAGCGTTCTGATCTGCCATCTCTGGATGTTCTGAACGTAAAAGTGTTTTTTTTTTGAGATACGAAAAGGGGTTTTTGATGGATTAATAAACTAATATCCCCACAGACGGCGCCAAACTGTTCGGGGTGATTTTCTCACTCTATTCGTATTTATTCGGTGGGTTTATTAGTATTATCCTTTAATATATTTTAGTATTGTAATTTAGTGAATTAGACGTGTTTAACAAGGAACAAAACGAAAATAATGCAAGTAATGACACAAGATATGTTTGCGTGGGAAAAACCCTATGAAAGTAGGGAAAAACCACGGGCACCAAGCCAGGGGAGGAGTTTCGCACTAGTCTGGACAGAACATACAGACGAAGTTCTGGGGTGACATATCTGAGAATAACGTATGTATTTAGAGAGTGTTTTTGAGTAAAAAGTAAGTATTCTTGTGGAGTGATTGTCTAAACTTTTAAGTTGTTGTAGAGTGAATTGTCATGTCCCTTCATGTTGTAAAGTGCTCCTTATATAGTCTTCATATGCCTTGAATGCTCCCCTTGAATTTAGCTAGTGAGTTAAGTTGGTCTTTCTACTTTCTCTCCCTTGTAACAACTATATTGACTAAGCATTAATGATCTTCCCATCAATGTAGGAGATGCTCATAACTTACGCCTTTAATGTAGAAACAACTAGTTTGACCTCTTCCATGGGCTTCACTCATAATATTTGGGCCTTCCTTGTTCTCCACTTATATTGACCTTATTTGACCCGCTTTCTCCTCATCATTTTCCGGCTTTGTTTGTATTCTTCTCCTTGGCTTGGGCCTATTTGTTTTGTATTCGGGTTTGGACCATGTGAATATTTTGGTCCCAACATTTGCCCCCATTTCCTCGGTCTCTGGCCTGGCACGGAAGTGAGGAAATGTATTCAATCTTGAGGGTCTGATGGCTGCCCGATTCAGGATAGGCTATCATTTCGGGATGGACTGACCATTTCGGGATGGGTGTCGATCTTGGAGATCAAGGTTGCGTGCTGTCTTTGGAGTCGAGGTCATGTTCTGATGCTAAGTTTGATATTTTTAATTGGCTCTTTCGCGGAGTCCCACAAGTCAGAGCTTGCAAGAGTCCAAGACGCGGTTGAAAAAGTTTGTTGGTCGTAGCGGGCCAGGCCAGTACCATAGCGAGCGAGGACATGATGATATCAATGCGTGCGAGGGCTCTGGGTGAGTGCGAACACGAGAACAATAACCTGGTCGGGGTGAGTGCGAGGAGTCGGACACATTTTGCCGGCCAGACGAGGCGAGATCTGGGAGCCTAAGCGTGTGAGTCTGTAGGGGACCTTGATTTGTTAATCGGAACTTTGAGTCTGTTGGGGGTATGCCCCCTATTTGGACATGCATTGTTTTGGAATCATTTTGTCTTTGTAACTGCCGAGATACCATAGATGGTGGTAGTGGCTTTGTTTTTGTTTTGTTTTGTTTTGTAGATTTGTTATGAGTCTTTTTTGTTTTGTCATTTGTTATGGTGCCCACAAATTTTGTTTTTAATTTGTCAAGTAGCATGCATGCGTTTGAAAGTTTAGGCGACCACACCTTGGGGCTCCCTTCACGGACATTACTCCTGTCCGTTTTGCGATCGTCTTTGGTGATGCCCTTGAGTTTGTATTTGTTTTGTTAGTCTGTTTTGCTGATCTGCTGTGCTTGTGTGCTCTGCATGTCTATTCTGCGAATTCGTTGTGTATCTGCTCTGTCGATCTGTCGATCTGTCGATCCTGTCGGCCTGATTTGGGTCGAGGCGGCGGGTTGGCGTTTTGCCAGCGGCCCTCAAACAGCTCAAGTCAGTTATGATTTTGATATGAATAATAAATTACGTATGACAAAGTTTAGAGATGAGTGACCTACCAGGGTTCAGGAATCATTTTACCTTCTAGGGCTCGCTGTATGTTTGTACCTTTTACGCTGAAATGCAGGCGTCACCGGAACCTTTTTCTATAAATTTGGACTCCTGCGTACTACCATGTTGCCATCCTGGAGCCCTGTCCTGAACTTCATATCCTCTTCTACCCTGATGTGTGCTAACGCTTTGGGTGCTCATGACTTATGCAGCTGCTCTAACTCTTGCTGGAGTTTCTGGATGATCTCAGCGTTCGGATCTGCCATCTCTGGATGTTCTGAACGTAAAAATTTTTTTTTTTTAGATACGAAAAGGGGTTTTTGGTGGATTAATAAACTAATATCCCCACAGAGGCAGTAAGCTGTTGAGGTGATTTTCTCACTCTATTCGTATTTATTCGGTGGGTTTATTAGTATTATCCTTTAATATATTTTAGTATTGTAATTTAGTGAATTAGACGTGTTTAACAAGGAACAAAACGAAAATAATGCAAGTAATGACACAAGATATGTTTGCGTGGGAAAAACCCTATGAAAGTAGGGAAAAACCACGGGCACCAAGCCAGGGGAGGAGTTTCGCACTAGTGCAGACCAGAACATACGGGACGAAGTTCTGGGGTGACATGTCTGAGAATAACGTATGTATTTAGAGAGTGTTTTTGAGTAAAAAGTAAGTATTCTTGTGGAGTGATTGTCTAACTTTTTAAGTTGTTGTAGAGTGAATTGTCATGTCCCTTCATGTTGTAAAGTGCTCTTTATATAGTCTTCATATGCCTTGAATGCTCCCCTTGAATTTAGCTAGTGAGTTAAGTTGGTCTTTCTACTTTCTCTCCCTTGTAACAACTATATTGACTAAGCATTAATGATCTTCCCATCAATGTAGGAGATGCTCATAACTTACGCCTTTAATGTAGAAACAACTAGTTTGACCTCTTCCATGGGCTTCACTCATAATATTTGGGCCTTCCTTGTTCTCCACTTACATTGACCTTATTTGACCCGCTTTCTCCTCATCATTTTAGGCTTTGTTTGTATTCCTCTCCTTGGCTTGGGCCTATTTGTTTTGTATTCGGGTTTGGACCATGTGAATATTTTGGTCCCAACATTTGCCCCCCCATTTCCTCAGTCTCCTGGCCTGGCCTGGAAGTGAGGAAATGTATTCCCAATCTTGAGGGTCTACGATGGCTGCCGATTCAGGGATAGGTATCATTTCGGGATGGAATGACCCATTTCGGGATGGGTATCGATCTTGGAGATCAAGGTTGCGTGCACATCTTTGGAGTCGAGGTCATGTTCTGATGCTAAGTTTGATATTTTTGATTGGCTCTTTCGCGGAGTCCCACAAGTCAGGGCTTGCAAGAGTCCAAGACGCGGTTGAAAAGTTTGTTGGTCAGCGCAGGCCAGACAGGTACCATAGTAGAAGCGAGGACATGATGATATCAATTTGTGCGAGGGGGCTCGGGTAGTGCGAACACGAGAACAATAACCTGGTCGGGCCGAGTGCGAGAGAGTCGGACACATTTCTTGGCGGGGTGAGTGCGAGATCCTGGGGAGCCTAACTGTGTGAGTCCTGCAGGGGACCTTGATTTGTTAATCGGAACTTTGATTTTGTTGGGGGTTATGCCCCCTACTTGGACATGCATTGTTTTAGAATCATTTTGTCTTTGTAACTGCCGAGATACCATAGATGGTGGTAGTGGCTTTGTTTTTGTTTTGTTTTGTTTTGTTTTGTAGATTTGTCATGAGTCTTTTTTGTTTTGTCATTTGTTATGGTGCGCACAAATTTTGTTTTGAATTTGTCAAGTAGCATGCATGCGTTTGAAAGTTTAGGCGACCACACCTTGGGGCTCCTTCACGGACATTACTCCTGTCCGTTTTTGCGATCGTCTTTGGTGATGCCCTTGAGTTTGTATTTGTTTTGTTAGTCTGTTTTGCTGATCTGCTGTGCTTGTGTGCTCTGCATGTCTATTCTGCGAATTCGTTGTGTATCTGCTCTGTCGATCCTGTCGATCTTGTCGATCTGTCGGCCTGATTTGGTCGAGGCCCCGGGTTGGCGTTTCCAACGGCCCTCAAGCGCTCAAGTCGATTATGATTTTGATATGAATAATAAATTACGTATGACAAAGTTTAGAGATGAGTGACCTACCAGGGTTAGGAATCATTTTACCTTCCAGGGCTCATTTGTATGTTTGTACCTTTTACGCTGAAATGCAGGGCGTCACGGAACCTTTTTCTCTATAAATTTGGACTCCTGCGTACTACCATGTTGCCATCCTGGAGCCACATCACGAACTTCATATCCTCTTCTACCACGATGTGTGCTAACGCTTTGGGTGCTCATGACTTATGCGGCTTTGCTCTAACTCTTCTTTGGAGTTTACGGATGATCTCGGCGTTACGATGCGCCATCTCTGGATGTTACGAGCGTAAAAGTGTATTTTTTTAGATACGAAAAGGGGGTTTTGACGGATTAATAAGCTAATATCCCCACAGACGGCGCCAACCTGTTCGGGGTGATTTTCTCACTCTTATCGTATTTTTTCGGTGGGTTTATTAGTATAATCCTTTAATATATTTTAGTATTGTAATTTAGTGTAGTAGGCGTGTTGAACAAGGAGCGAAAGGAAAATAATGCAAGTAATGCCACAAGATATGTTTGCGTGTGAAAAACCCTATGAAAGTAGGGAAAAACCACGGGCACCAAGCCGGGGGAGGAGTTTCGCACTAGTGCAGACAGAACATACAGACGAAGTTACTGGGTGACATATCTGAGAATAACGTATGTATTTAGAGAGTGTTTTTGAGTAAAAAGTAAGTATTCTTGTGGAGTGATTGTCTAAACTTGTAAGTTGTTGTAGAGTGAATTGTCATGTCCCATCATGTTGGAAAGTGCTCCTTATATAGTCTTCATATGCCTTGAATGCTCCTTGAATTTAGCTAGTGAGTTAAGTTGGTCTTTCTACTTTCTCTCCCTTGTAACAACTATATTGACTAAGCATTAATGATCTTCCCATCAATGTAGAAGATGCTCATAACTTACGCCTTTAATGTAGAAACAACTAGTTTGACCTCTTCCATGGGCTTCACTCATAATATTTGGGCCTTCCTTGTTCTCCACTTACATTGACCTTATTTGACCCGCTTTCTCCTCATCATTTTCCGGCTTTGTTTGTATTCCTCTCCTTGGCTTGGGCCTATTTGTTTTGTATTCGGGTTTGGACCATGTGAATATTTTGGTCCCAACATTTGCCCCCCCATTTCCTCAGTCTCCTGGCCTGGCCTGGAAGTGAGGAAATGTATTCCATCTGAGGGTCTGATGATGCCCGATTCAGGATAGGTATCATTTCGGGATGGACTGACCCATTTCGGGATGGACTGTCGATCTTTGGAGAGATCAAGGTTGCGATGCTGTCTTTGGAGTCGAGGTCATGTTTACAGTGCTAAGTTTCAGTATTTTTTGATTGGCTCTTTCGCGGAGTCCCACAAGTCAGGGCTTGCAAGAGAGTCCAAGGCAGCGGTTGAAAAAGTTTGTTGGTCGTATGAGCCAGGCAATTACCATAGTAGAGCGAGGACATGATGATATCAATTTGTGCGAGGGGGCTCGGGTAGTGCGAACACGAGAACAATAACCTGGTCGGGGCCGAGTGCGAGAGAGTCGGACACATTTTGCCGGCCAGGGTGAGTGCGAGATCTGGGGAGCCTAAGCGTGTGAGTCTGCGGGGACCTTGATTTGTTAATCGGAACTTTGATTTTGTTGGGGTTATGCCCCTACTTGAACATGCATTGTTTTAGAATCATTTTGTCTTTATAGAATCGCGAGATACCATAGATGGTGGTAGTGGCTTTGTTTTTGTTTTGTTTTGTTTTGTAGATTTGTCATGAGTCTTTTTGTTTTGTCATTTGTTATAGTGCGCACAAATTTTGTTTTGAATTTGCCAAGTAGCTTGCATGCGTTTGAAAGTTTAGGCGACCACACCTTGAGGCTCCCTTCACGGACATTACTCCCTGTCCCGTTTTTTGCAGTCGTGCTGGGACTGATGCCCTTGAGTTTGTATTTGTTTTGTTAGTCTGTTTTGCTGATCTGCTGTGCTTGTGTGCTCTGCATGTCTATTCTGCGAATTCGTTGTGTATCTGCTCTGTCAGTCCTGTCAGTCTTGTCGATCTGTCGGCCTGATTTAGGTCGAGGCCCGGCCAGTTGGCGTTTTGCCAGCGACCCTACGCTTCAAGTCGATTATGATTTTGATATGAATAATAAATTACGTATGACAAAGTTTAGAGATGAGTGACCTACCAGGGTTAGGGAATCATTTTACCTTCCAGGGCTCATTTGTATGTTTGTACCTTTTACGCTGAAATGCGGGCCGTCACGGAACCTTTTTCTCTATAAATTTGGACTCCTGCGTACTACCATGTTGCCATCCTGGAGCCACATCACGAACTTCATATCCTCTTACTGCGATGTGTGCTAACGCTTTGGGCGCTCATGACTTATGCAGCTGCTCTAACTCTTCTTTGGAGTTTACGGATGATCTCGGTGATTACGATCTGCCATCTCTGGATGTTCTGAACGTAAAAGTGTTTTTTTAGATACGAAAGGGGTTTTTGATGGATTAATAAACTAATATCCCCACAGACGGCGCCAAACTGTTCGGGGTGATTTTCTCACTCTATTCGTATTTATTCGGTGGGTTTATTAGTATTATCCTTTAATATATTTTAGTATTGTAATTTAGTGAATTAGACGTGTTTAACAAGGAACAAAACGAAAATAATGCAAGTAATGACACAAGATATGTTTGCGTGGGAAAAACCCTATGAAAGTAGGGAAAAACCACGGGCACCAAGCCAGGGAGGAGTTTCGCACTAGTCTGGACAGAACATACAGGGCAGAAGTTCTGGGGTGACATATCTGAGAATAACGTATGTATTTAGAGAGTGTTTTTGAGTAAAAAGTAAGTATTCTTGTGGAGTGATTGTCTAACTTTTTAAGTTGTTGTAGAGTGAATTGTCATGTCCCTTCATGTTGTAAAGTGCTCCTTATATAGTCTTCATATGCCTTGAATGCTCCCCTTGAATTTAGCTAGTGAGTTAAGTTGGTCTTTCTACTTTCTCTCCCTTGTAACAACTATATTGACTAAGCATTAATGATCTTCCCATCAATGTAGAAGATGCTCATAACTTACGCCTTTAATGTAGAAACAACTAGTTTGACCTCTTCCATGGGCTTCACTCATAATATTTGGGCCTTCCTTGTTCTCCACTTACATTGACCTTATTTGACCCGCTTTCTCCTCATCATTTTAAAACTTTGTTTGTATTCCTCTCCTTGGCAGGGGCCTTTTTGTGTTGTATTCGGGTTTGGACCATGTGAATATTTTGGTCCCAACATTTGCCCCCCCATTTCCTCAGTCTCCTGGCCTGGCCTGGAAGTGAGGAAATGTATTCCATCTTGAGGGTCTGATGGCTGCCCGATTCAGGATAGGTATCATTTCGGGATGGACGGCCCATTTCAGGATGGGTGTCGATCTTGGAGATCAAGGTTGCGTGCTGTCTTTGGAGTCGAGGTCATGTTCTGATGCTAAGTTTGATATTTTTGATTGGCTCTTTCGCGAGTCCCACAAGTCGGGGCTTGCAAGAGTCCAAGACGCGGTTGAAAAAGTTTGTTGGTCGTAGCGGGCCAGGCAGTACCATAGTAGAGCGGGACATGATGATATCAATTTGTGCGAGGGCTCGGGGTGAGTGCGAACACGAGAACAATAACCTGGTCGGGGCCGAGTGCGAGAGAGTCGGACACATTTTGCCGGCCAGATCGAGTGCGAGATCTGGGGAGCCTAGCTGTGTGAGTCTGCGGGGACCTTGATTTGTTAATCGGAACTTTGATTTTGTTGGGGTTATGCCCCTACTTGGACATGCATTGTTTTGGAATCATTTTGTCTTTGTAGAATCGCGAGATACCATAGATGGTGGTAGTGGCTTTGTTTTTGTTTTGTTTTGTTTTGTAGATTTGTCATGAGTCTTTTTGTTTTGTCATTTGTTATAGTGCGCACAAATTTTGTTTTGAATTTGTCAAGTAGCATGCATGCGTTTGAAAGTTTAGGCGACCACACCTTGGGGCTCCTTCACGGACATTACTCCTGTCCGTTTTGCGATCGTCTTGGGGTGATGCCCTTGAGTTTGTATTTGTTTTGTTAGTCTGTTTTACTGATCTGCTGTGCTTGTGTGCTCTGCATGTCTATTCTGCGAATTCGTTGTGTATCTGCTCTGTCGATCTGTCGATCTTGTCGATCTGTCGGCCTGATTGGGTCGAGGGGGCGGGTTGGCGTTTGCCAACGGCCCTCCGACGCTCAAGTCAGTTATGATTTTGATATGAATAATAAATTACGTATGACAAAGTTTAGAGATGAGTGACCTACCAGGGTTCAGGAATCATTTTACCTTCCAGGGCTCGCTGTATGTTTGTACCTTTTTCTGCTAGTACGGGGCTGTCCTGGAACCTTTTTCTATAAATTTGGACTCTGCGTACTACCATGTTGCCATCCTGGAGCCACATCACGAACTTCATATCCTCTTCTACCTGCGATGTGTGCTAACGCTTTGGGCGCTCATGACTTATGCGGCTGCTCTAACTCTTCTTTGGAGTTTACGGATGATCTCGGCGTTACGACCGCCATCTCTGGATGTTCTGAACGTAAAAGTGTTTTTTTTTAGATACGAAAAGGGGTTTTTGATGGATTAATAAACTAATATCCCCACAGACGGCGCCAAACTGTTCGGGGTGATTTTCTCACTCTATTCGTATTTATTCGGTGGGTTTATTAGTATTATCCTTTAATATATTTTAGTATTGTAATTTAGTGAATTAGACGTGTTTAACAAGGAACAAAACGAAAATAATGCAAGTAATGACACAAGATATGTTTGCGTGGGAAAAACCCTATGAAAGTAGGGAAAAACCACGGGCACCAAGCCAGCGGAGGAGTCTCGCACTAGTCTGGACAGCACGTACGGGGACGAAGATTCTGGGGTGACATATCTGAGAATAACGTATGTATTTAGAGAGTGTTTTTGAGTAAAAAGTAAGTATTCTTGTGGAGTGATTGTCTAACTTTTTAAGTTGTTGTAGAGTGAATTGTCATGTCCCTTCATGTTGTAAAGTGCTCCTTATATAGTCTTCATATGCCTTGAATGCTCCCCTTGAATTTAGCTAGTGAGTTAAGTTGGTCTTTCTACTTTCTCTCCCTTGTAACAACTATATTGACTAAGCATTAATGATCTTCCCATCAATGTAGAAGATGCTCATAACTTACGCCTTTAATGTAGAAACAACTAGTTTGACCTCTTCCATGGGCTTCACTCATAATATTTGGGCCTTCCTTGTTCTCCACTTACATTGACCTTATTTGACCCGCTTTCTCCTCATCATTTTAGGCTTTGTTTGTATTCCTCTCCTTGGCTTGGGCCTATTTGTTTTGTATTCGGGTTTGGACCATGTGAATATTTTGGTCCCAACATTTGCCCCCCCATTTCCTCAGTCTCCTGGCCTGGCCTGGAAGTGAGGAAATGTATTCCCATGCAGGGTCTGATGAAGCTGCCCGATTCAGGATGCTGTCATTTCGGGATGGATGACCCATTTCGGGATGGGTATCGATCTTGGAGATCAAGGTTGCGTGCTGTCTTTGGAGTCGAGGTCATGTTCTGATGCTAAGTTTGATATTTTTGATTGGCTCTTTCGCGGAGTCCCACAAGTCGTGGCTTGCAAGAGTCCAAGACGCGGTTGAAAAGTTTGTTGGTCAGCGCAGGCCAGACAGGTACCATAGTAGAGCAGGACATGATGATATCCAATTTGTGCGAGGGGGCTCAGGACTGGTCTGAACACGAGAACAATAACCTGGTCAGGACTGAGTGCGAGAGAGTCCAGACACATTTTGCCGGCCAGGACTGAGTGCGAGATCCTGGGGAGCCTAACTGTGTGAGTCCTGCAGGGGACCTTGATTTGTTAATCGGAACTTTGATTTTGTTGGGGGTTATGCCCCCTACTTGGACATGCATTGTTTTGGAATCATTTTGTCTTTGTAACTGCCGAGATACCATAGATGGTGGTAGTGGCTTTGTTTTTGTTTTGTTTTGTTTTGTAGATTTGTCATGAGTCTTTTTTGTTTTGTCATTTGTTATGGTGCGCACAAATTTTGTTTTGAATTTGTCAAGTAGCATGCATGCGTTTGAAAGTTTAGGCGACCACACCTTGGGGCTCCCTTCACGGACATTACTCCCTGTCCCGTTTTTGCAGTCGTGCTGGGGCTGATGCCCTTGAGTTTGTATTTGTTTTGTTAGTCTGTTTTGCTGATCTGCTGTGCTTGTGTGCTCTGCATGTCTATTCTGCGAATTCGTTGTGTATCTGCTCTGTCAGTCCTGTCAGTCTTGTCAGTCCTGTCAGCACAGATTTGGGTCAGGACTGACCGTTGGCGTTTTTGCCAACGGCCCTCCGACGCTCAAGTCAGTTATGATTTTGATATGAATAATAAATTACGTATGACAAAGTTTAGAGATGAGTGACCTACCAGGGTTCAGGAATCATTTTACCTTCCAGGGCTCGCTGTATGTTTGTACCTTTTTCTGCTAGTACGGGGCTGTCCTGGAACCTTTTTCTCTATAGGCTGGACTCCTGCGTACTACCATGTTGCCATCCTGGAGCCCTGTCCTGAACTTCATATCCTCTTCTACCCTGATGTGTGCTAACGCTTTGGGCGCTCATGACTTATGCGCTGCTCTAACTCTTGCTGGAGTTTCTGGATGATCTCAGCGTTCTGATCTGCCATCTCTGGATGTTCTGAACGTAAAAGTGTTTTTTTTTAGATACGAAAAGGGATTTTTGATGGATTAATAAACTAATATCCCCACAGACGGCGCCAAACTGTTCGGGGTGATTTTCTCACTCTATTCGTATTTATTCGGTGGGTTTATTAGTATTATCCTTTAATATATTTTAGTATTGTAATTTAGTGAATTAGACGTGTTTAACAAGGAACAAAACGAAAATAATGCAAGTAATGACACAAGATATGTTTGCGTGGGAAAAACCCTATGAAAGTAGGGAAAAACCACGGGCACCAAGCCAGGGGAGGAGTTTCGCACTAGTCTGGACAGAACATACAGGACAGAAGTTACAGGACTGACATAATACAGAATAACGTATGTATTTAGAGAGTGTTTTTGAGTAAAAAGTAAGTATTCTTGTGGAGTGATTGTCTAACTTTTTAAGTTGTTGTAGAGTGAATTGTCATGTCCCTTCATGTTGTAAAGTGCTCCTTATATAGTCTTCATATGCCTTGAATGCTCCCCTTGAATTTAGCTAGTGAGTTAAGTTGGTCTTTCTACTTTCTCTCCCTTGTAACAACTATATTGACTAAGCATTAATGATCTTCCCATCAATGTAGAAGATGCTCATAACTTACGCCTTTAATGTAGAAACAACTAGTTTGACCTCTTCCATGGGCTTCACTCATAATATTTGGGCCTTCCTTGTTCTCCACTTACATTGACCTTATTTGACCCGCTTTCTCCTCATCATTTTCCGGCTTTGTTTGTATTCCTCTCCTTGGCTTGGGCCTATTTGTTTTGTATTCGGGTTTGGACCATGTGAATATTTTGGTCCCAACATTTGCCCCCCCATTTCCTCAGTCTCCTGGCCTGGCCTGGAAGTGAGGAAATGTATTCCATCTGAGGGTCTACGATGGCGCCCGATTCAGGGATAGGCTGTCATTTCGGGATGGATGACACCATTTCGGGATGGGTATCGATCGGAGATCAAGGTTGCGTGCCTGTGCTGGAGTCGAGGTCATGTTTACAGTGCTAAGTTTCAGTATTTTTTGATTGGCTCTTTCGCGGAGTCCCACAAGTCAGGGCTTGCAAGAGTCCAAGACGCGGTTGAAAAGTTTGTTGGTCAGCGCAGGCCAGACAGGTACCATAGTAGAGCAGGACATGATGATATCCAATTTGTGCGAGGGGGCTCAGGACTGGTCTGAACACGAGAACAATAACCTGGTCAGGACTGAGTGCGAGAGAGTCCAGACACATTTTGCCGGCCAGGACTGAGTGCGAGATCCTGGGGAGCCTAACTGTGTGAGTCCTGCAGGGGACCTTGATTTGTTAATCGGAACTTTGATTTTGTTGGGGGTTATGCCCCCTACTTGGACATGCATTGTTTTAGAATCATTTTGTCTTTGTAACTGCCGAGATACCATAGATGGTGGTAGTGGCTTTGTTTTTGTTTTGTTTTGTTTTGTAGATTTGTCATGAGTCTTTTTTGTTTTGTCATTTGTTATGGTGCGCACAAATTTTGTTTTGAATTTGTCAAGTAGCATGCATGCGTTTGAAAGTTTAGGCGACCACACCTTGGGGCTCCCTTCACGGACATTACTCCCTGTCCCGTTTTTGCAGTCGTGCTGGGGCTGATGCCCTTGAGTTTGTATTTGTTTTGTTAGTCTGTTTTGCTGATCTGCTGTGCTTGTGTGCTCTGCATGTCTATTCTGCGAATTCGTTGTGTATCTGCTCTGTCAGTCCTGTCAGTCTTGTCAGTCCTGTCAGGACAGATTTAGGTCGAGGCCCGGCCAGTTGGCGTTTTTGCCAACGGCCCTCCGACGCTCAAGTCAGTTATGATTTTGATATGAATAATAAATTACGTATGACAAAGTTTAGAGATGAGTGACCTACCAGGGTTCAGGAATCATTTTACCTTCCAGGGCTCGCTGTATGTTTGTACCTTTTTCTGCTAGTACGGGGCTGTCCTGGAACCTTTTTCTCTATAGGCTGGACTCCTGCGTACTACCATGTTGCCATCCTGGAGCCCTGTCCTGAACTTCATATCCTCTTCTACCCTGATGTGTGCTAACGCTTTGATCGCTCATGACTTATGCGGCTGCTCTAACTCTTCTTTGGAGTTTCGGATGATCTCGGTGTTACGACCGCCATCTCTGGATGTTACGAGCGTAAAGTGTTTTTTTAGATACGAAAAGGGGTTTTTGATGGATTAATAAACTAATATCCCCACAGCATCACGCCAAACTGCGTGGGTGATTTTCTCACTCTATTCGTATTTATTCGGTGGGTTTATTAGTATTATCCTTTAATATATTTTAGTATTGTAATTTAGTGAATTAGGCGTGTTTAACAAGGAACAAAGCGAAAATAATGCAAGTAATGACACAAGATATGTTTGCGTGGGAAAACCCTATGAAAGTAGGGAAAAACCACGCGCACCAAGCCAGGGGAGGAGTTTCGCACTAGTCTGGGCAGAACATACAGATGTGGTTACAGGGTGACATATAATACGTAATAACGTATGTATTTAGAGAGTGTTTTTGAGTAAAAAGTAAGTATTCTTGTGGAGTGATTGTCTAACTTTTTAAGTTGTTGTAGAGTGAATTGTCATGTCCCTTCATGTTGTAAAGTGCTCCTTATATAGTCTTCATATGCCTTGAATGCTCCCCTTGAATTTAGCTAGTGAGTTAAGTTGGTCTTTCTACTTTCTCTTCCTTGTAACAACTATATTGACTAAGCATTAATGATCTTCCCATCAATGTAGGAGATGCTCATAACTTACGCCTTTAATGTAGAAACAACTAGTTTGACGTCTTCCATGGGCTTCACTCATAATATTTGGGCCTTCCTTGTTCTCCACTTACATTGACCTTATTTGACCCGCTTTCTCCTCATCATTTTCCGGCTTTGTTTGTATTCCTCTCCTTCGCTTGGGCCTATTTGTTTTGTATTCGGGTTTGGACCATGTGAATATTTTGGTCCCAACATTTGCCCCCCCATTTCCTCAGTCTCCTGGCCTGGCCTGGAAGTGAGGAAATGTATTCCCATGCAGGGGTCTACGGTAGACTGCCAGTTCAGGATAGATCGTCACCAGGGATGGACAACCACCAGGATGGATCGTCAAGATCTTGGAGATCAAGGTTGCGTGCCGGTGCTGGAGTCGAGGTCATGTTCTGATGCTAAGTTTGATATTTTTGATTGGCTCATTCGCGGAGTCCCACAAGTCGGAGCTTGCAAGAGTCCAAGACGCGGTTGAAAAGTTTGTTGGTCAGCGTAGGCCAGACAGGGACCATAGCAGAGCAGGACATGATGATATCCAATGCGTGCGAGGGGGCTCGGGATCGGTGCGAACACGAGAACAATAACCTGGTCAGGACTGAGTGCGAGAGAGTTCAGACACATTTTGCCGGCCAGACTGAGTCGCGAGATCTGGGGAGCCTAATCGTGTGAGTCTGCAGGGGACCTTGATTTGTTAATCTAACTTTGATTTTGTTGGGGTTATGCCCCTACTTGACATGCATTGTTTTGGAATCATTTTGTCAGAATCGCCGAGATACCATAGATGGTGGTAGTGGCTTTGTTTTTGTTTTGTTTGTTTTGTAGATTTGTCATGAGTCTTTTTTGTTTTGTCATTTGTTATGGTGCGCACAAATTTTGTTTTGAATTTGTCAAGTAGCATGCATGCGTTTGAAAGTTTAGGCGACCACACCTTGAGGCTCCCTTCACGGACATTACTCCCTGTCCCGTTTTTTGCAGTCGTGCTGGGACTGATGCCCTTGAGTTTGTATTTGTTTTGTTAGTCCTGTTTCTTTGATCGATTTGTGCTTGTGTGCTCTGCATGTCTATTCTGCGAATTCGTTGTGTATCTGCTCTGTCGATCCTGTCGATCTGTCAAGACAGATTTGGGTCGGGGCGGCCGGGTTGGCGTTTTTGCCAACGGCCCTCCGACGCTCAAGTCAGTTATGATTTTGATATGAATAATAAATTACGTATGACAAAGTTTAGAGATGAGTGACCTACCGGGGTTCAGGAATCATTTTACCTTCCAGGGCTCGCCGTACGTTTGTACCTTTTTCTGCTAGTACGGGGCTGTCCTGGAACCTTTTTCTCTATAGGCTGGACTCCTGCGTACTACCATGTTGCCATCCTGGAGCCCTGTCCTGAACTTCATATCCTCTTCTACCCTGATGTGTGCTAACGCTTTGGACTGCTCCACAGCTTGTCTGGCCTGCTCTAACTCTTGCTGGAGTTTCTAGATGATCTCAGCGTTCTGATCCGCCATCTCTGGATGTTCTGAACGTAAAAGTGTTTTTTTTAGAAACGAAAAGGGGTTTTTGATGGATTAATAAACTAATATCCCCACAGACGGCGCCAAACTGTTCGGGGTGATTTTCTCACTCTATTCGTATTTATTCGGTGGGTTTATTAGTATTATCCTTTAATATATTTTAGTATTGTAATTTAGTGAATTAGACGTGTTTAACAAGGAACAAAACGAAAATAATGCAAGTAATGACACAAGATATGTTTGCGTGGGAAAAACCCTATGAAAGTAGGGAAAAACCACGGGCACCAAGCCAGGGGAGGAGTTTCGCACTAGTCTGGACAGAACATACAGATGAAGTTCTGTGGACTGACATAATCTGAGAATAACGTATGTATTTAGAGAGTGTTTTTGAGTAAAAAGTAAGTATTCTTGTGGAGTGATTGTCTAACTTTTTAAGTTGTTGTAGAGTGAATTGTCATGTCCCTTCATGTTGTAAAGTGCTCCTTATATAGTCTTCATATGCCTTGAATGCTCCCCTTGAATTTAGCTAGTGAGTTAAGTTGGTCTTTCTACTTTCTCTCCCTTGTAACAACTATATTGACTAAGCATTAATGACCTTCCCATCAATGTAGGAGATGCTCATAACTTACGCCTTTAATGTAGAAACAACTAGTTTGACCTCTTCCATGGGCTTCACTCATAATATTTGGGCCTTCCTTGTTCTCCACTTACATTGACCTTATTTGACCCGCTTTCTCCTCATCATTTTCCAGCTTTGTTTGTACTCCTCTCCTTGGCTTGGGCCTATTTGTTTTGTATTCGGGTTTGGACCATGTGAATATTTTGGTCCCAACAGTCAGTATCTCAAAATTCCCTAGGGTTTAGTCCAATCTCTAATATATATACACTAAAATGATGTAAGAGCAGCTTAGAAGGAAGAAGAAGAAGAAATGGAAAGGTGACACCTTCATTTATCTTACTATGTTATTGTCTTAAGTGATTATCATGCATGAATATGTGCAATTTTTTCATGGTATCAGAGCCTTGTGTTCTTGATAGCCACTGAAGATTGCATCTTGGTTTTATCTTTCTTTTATTCGAATGTTTCTGTTTGTTTCTATGACAAAAGTTTACATCTTTGCACTTGTTCTCTTTGTTTTCCGTTTGTGATACTTTGTTCTCTATTAAAGAAGAGCAAATATGTCTGGAGATGAAGAAGTTGTTGTGACCACCATATCCCCAACTGATCCCCTATATTACAATCCCTCAGAAGGAACACAAACCCTGAAAATTTCTCCTAAACTGACTGGCATAGAAAACTATGGCCCATGGAAACGTTAGATGGAGCTTGCCCTTTCAGCCAAGAGAAAGCTTGGGTATGTCACAGGGAAGGTGGCTAGACATGATTATAATACTGTGAAATAGGAGGCATGGGATACCTCTAACAATCTTGTCATATCCTGGATCTTGCAAAATGTGAGTGACAAAATCAAGATGATTATCATGTATTGTGTGACTGTTAAAGACATATGGGATATACTTAAGCGTAGGTACACAGCTACCAATGGTGCAGAAAAATTCAAGTTGAACAGAGAATGTTATGCTATTGAGCAAGGGAGCAGGTCTGTGGAGGACTACTATACCCAACTCCAGATAGTGTGGGATGAGCTTGAGAATATGACCACACTACCTCTTCTCACTCAGAAAACTACAGAGATGACCGATTACTTGAAGGCTCTCAGTGAGCAAGCAGAGGAAAAGAGGCTCTTCTGTTCCTCAAAGGTCTTAACAAAGACTATGCTATTCTCAGGAGTAATATGCTGAGTCCACTCCCTACTGTGGAGACTGCTGTCTCAATGCTTCTCCAGGAGGAAACTCAGAGCAAGAACACAAGTGAGGTAAGGAGCTATCACATGTCTACCTTCCATAGTAAGGGGAGATTGTAGAAGATGCTTGTAAGCATTGTGGAAGAATGAACCACAAATCTGATGTGTGCCGGGAGATTGTAGGATACCCTACAGGACACCCTAAAAGCAGAAGGCAATTCAACAAGGCTGGTGCCAATGGTTTTAACAACTTCAAACCTCAAACTTATGGAGGAAAACAAGTGTACTCTCAGGGAAATACCTCTAATCAAGTCAACTATAAGCCTTTTAGTACTAGATATAGAGGTGGAAGGAAAGTGGCTGCTAATGTGAGAACTGATCAAGTAGACCTGGCATTAGCCATAAGTGCTGCAGCTTGAGAATCTGTTGATGATGGTTCCTGGAGGTGATAATGCAAGAACAAATATAAGAGGTGATACTGAAGAGGAGATTGAGTGCAACTTTGCAAGTATTGCCACTCATAAGAATACTGATGTTCTAAATTCTCAGTGGGTTATAAACTCAGGGGCATCTGATCATATGGTGTCAGATATAAGATTGTTGGAAAAATGTTTATAAGTGCATAAATGGTCCAAAGATAAATTTACCTAATGGACAAATTGTTAGTGTGACACATAAAGTGAATATATATATAAGTTGTGGTTTGTGGCTAGGGATGGCGATGGATAGGATCTGGATAGGATCCGTCGGTATCCAGATCCATATCCATGCTACCATGAATGGATCCATATCCGATCCATATCCATTGGATCCAAAATATTTAAATCCATATCCAAATCCGTTGGATCTGGATAGGATATGGATCTTGGACGGGTCCATTATATTTTATACATGTTAACCAATTTTAAGAGATGAAAAATAAGCGTCTTACTTTTTCGCTTGTTAGAACAAAAACAAAATTAATATTTCAACAATTTATAAGTGAGTCCTTAACAAGGAAGTACACTATATTCAAAATACAAATTACCAAGTCTAATACGAGTAATAAAGTTTAGAACATCATTTTTTCATAAAAGGTTACCACTAAACCGTACTAATTAAATTCTTAATGAAAAATAAACATCCAAGTAATGCGAAGTCATTATCGCAGAATACCCTAGTAATCTACCACACTACCACTGAATATCCTTGTAATCTACTACACAACCACAATTTTAAAAAAAAAAATATGATATATAAAAAAAATAATTAATTAATTAAAAACGGGTCTTAGGGTCGGATCTGGATCTCAACATCAAAACCCGTATCCAGATCCGACCCTTCAAAAATGGATCTGGATCGGACCCTTATCCGTAGGGTCTAGATTTTTAGGATCCATATCCGATAAAACCGTATCGGGTCCAACGGATCCGGGTAGGATCCAAGATCCATTGTCATCCCTATTTGTGGCTCATAGGGGTCCTATATGTGCCAACTTTCAGGCAAAATCTGCTGTCTGTTCAAAGGTTGGTGAAGGAAAATGAATGTACTGTTATATTCAGTTCAGCATGTTGCATTGTGCAGGACTGTAGAAGTAATGTGAAGAAAGAGATAGGAAGATCAAGGAATGGCCTTTACTACCTGAAAGAAGAGCTAAGAAAAGATTCTAAGAATAATGTAGTGTTTGATTTATATGTTGGTGAACACTGTGTCTTGAAGAATTTTTGTGCAAATTCTGAGCAGGCTGATATATATAATGATTCTGCAAAGATTAATGTGAATGACATGTCTTCTTACAGGGTTTGGCATAATAGGTTGGGTCATGCATCTCTCAATGTTGTTAAGCATATTCTAAATGAGAATGAGACTTGTCTCAGATCTGAAAGTGTGTGTCTGATCTGTCCTATGACTAAACATACCAAGTCCCCTTACAGTCTTAGCCAAACTAAGACAAAGTCTCCTTTTGACCTCATACATATAGACATATGGGGACTTTATAGGGTTGGTTGCCTATAAGGGAAAGTTTAAATACTTTCTTACCATAGTGGATGACTTCTCAAGGAGGACATGGATATATCTTCTGATTCATAAATCTGATGCATATATGAATATTAGAAACTTCTGTGATTATGCAAAAACTCAGTTTGGCAGGTCAGGTCTGATAATGCACTAGAGTTTGATGATGAAGATTACATTGCTTATTTTAACACCAATGGAATTGTCCATTATACCAGTATTGTGGACATGCCTCAACAAAATGGTGTGGTAAAAAGAAAGCACGGACATTTGTTGGAAGTGAGTAGAGCACTCAGGTTTCAGGCTGGTCTTTCCTTGGGATATTGGGGAGATTGTGTTATGGCAGCAACACACATCATCAATAGGTTTCCCATCCCTGTAATCAACAACAAAACACCTTATGAACTTCTGTACGGAACCAAACCTAATTATGATCATCAAAAGTCATTTGTGTGCTTGGTTATGGTGTATAATCCTAAAAGAAACAAGGATAAGTTCCAGCCAAGAGGCTTGCTTTGTGTTTTCCTGGGATATCCGCCTACACAGAAAGGATACTTAGTTCAAGACCTAATTAGTAAAAGATGATTTGTATCAAGAGATGTGAATTTTTTTGAAAAAATCTATCCTATGTCTCAGTATGCTAAAGGAATGTTCTTCAATCCAATACCTGTACAATTGAAGGATGTAAATGAAGAAATCAACCCCATACCTGTTGCAAATGACAATGTGTACATTCAAGAGATAAAAAGGCAAGAGCATACTGAACATAGTGATGAAGATGCAGATATGTCCTCAGAAAATGTGGAAGAGCAAGATGATCAGCCATCAGAAAGTGAACTAAGAGAACATGCATCCATGGAGGAATGGCCTGAAGGACATAGAAGTAGGCCTGCAAGAGAAAGAAGGCCACCTGGTTGGTTAGATGACTATGATACCAACTAAGGAAGAAGAACCAAAAGGAGTAATGCCACTAATATCAACAGGGTTACTAATACACAAGTACTCCAACCCTTTGCAATATGGTCAACAAGATTGTGACTCAAGTACAGCCCTACTTCTTTAAAGATGCAGTAAAGAGTAAGCATTGGATAGAAGCAATGAACAGAGAGTTAGATACTCTAGAGAGGAATGAAACATGGGACATCACAAAGCTACCACCTGGGAGAAAAGCCATTGGATGTAGGTGGTTATACAAGATGAAATACCTACCTGATGAAACTTTAGAAAGATATAAGGCAAGATTGGTGATACAAGGATGTAGACAAAAGGAAGGCTTGGATTACACAGAAACTTTTGCACCACTTGCAAAAATGACAACTATGAGAGCTTTACTAGCTGTAGCAGCAATGAAAGGATGGCATGTGTTTAAGACGGATGTCACTAATGCATTCTTACATGGTGAACTGAAGGAAGAAGTGTATATGCAGTTACCTTCAGGATATGTGACCATTGGTGATAGAGTTACAATAGGTGACTGTGCATCAACATCACACACAAGGTCTTTGGTGTGCAGACTAAAGCAGGCCCTATATGGTCTAAAGCAAGCACCAAGGCAATGGTTTGCCAAATTGTCAACTGCTCTTCTCAAATTTAGGGTTTGCACATTCCATGGCTGATCATTCTCTCTTTATACAATGCAAAGGAGAATCTGTCACAGTGGTGTTAGTGTATGTGGATGATATGATTATAACAGGAAACAACCTAGAGGATATCAATCACCTTAAATGCACTCTCAAGAATCAGTTCCACATGAAGGACTTGGGAAAACTATCTTACTTTCTTAGTCTAGAAATTGCTCATACCAGTCAAAGCATGTTCTTGTCACAAAAGAAGTATAGCTATGATTTGATCAAAGAGTTTGGAATACACAAACGAGGAATTTGAGAATTCCCTTGGATGTTCACACAAGACTTGAACCAGGAAAAAGCACTCCTTTGACATCTCCTGAGGTGTACAAAAGATTGGTTGGTAAACTCATCTATTTCACCATAACTCGACCAGATATCTCTTTCTCTGTTCAAGTTCTGAGTCAGTTCATGCAAGACCCAACATCTGATCATCTTCAAACGGCAAAAAGAGTGCTAAGGTATTTTAAATTAGCTTGAGAACAAGGCATTCCCTTGAAAATTCTTCATCTGCAAGGTTGAGAGCCTACAGTGACTCTGATTGGGCATCTTGCCCATATACACGACGATCAACAATAGGTTTCTGTGTTCTCCTAGGAACATCACCAATTTCCTTGGAAATCCAAAATGCAAAGTATTGTTGCAAGGTCCTCTGCTGAAGCAGAGTACACAGCTATGGTCTGATAGTGTGTGAGGTGACTTGGTTGAGAAGTCTGTTAAAAGATTTGGGTTTGAAGCAACTGAAAGCCACTGTACTTGGGTGTGATAATCAGGCAGCTCTAGCCATTGCAGCAAATCTAGTATATCAGGAGAGAACGAAGTACATCGAGGTAGACTGTCACTTCATTCGTGAGAAAGTGATAACAAAGAGGTCAAGCCTATATATGTCCCTGCTCATAATCAAGTAGCTGACATGTTTACCAAACCTTTCCAAATAAAGTCACATCTTCGACTAATGAACAAGATGAGAGTGATGACATTCCCACAATCTTATCTTGAGGGGGGCTGTAGAAGAAGATGTAATGGGCAAAAATCAGAAGTAAATGTAGCCCAACATGATGTGGCCAAGCAAGTGAAGAGAGCTCAAGTGTTGGTCCAATAAATAAAGAAGGCAGCCGAACAAATTAAGCCCAACAACAAATTCAGGCTTATCGTCAAATGAAAACAAATCTACTACAAGACAAAAAGGAGAGAATGGAATGAGCCGTACAAAAAAGCATCGCTCATAGGCAACAAAACTTTTATCTGTATCTCAAAATTCTCTAGGGTTTAGTGAAATCTCTAATATATATACACCAAAATGATGTAAGAGCAGCTTAGAAAGAAGAAGAAGAAGAAGAAGAAGAAGAAGAAGAAGAAGAAGAAGAAGAAGAAGAAGAAGAAGAAGAAGAAGAAGAAGAAATATAAAGGTGACACCTTCGTTTATCTTACTCTGTTATTGTCTTCAGTGAATATCATGCATGAATGTGTGCAATTTCTTCAAATCTGAATCGCACCAACCCGTTAATGATAAGTTGTTATCAGCTCGCAAGAAAATGCCTTGTCCTGGAGATCCATTCATGTAGCGTTGGACCCTCGACGCAGCTTCCAAATGATTTAGCCTCGACTTTTGCATAAATGGAGATAAAATGTGAACTAAGTAGGCGAGGTCCGACCAAGTGACAGAGAAGTAAACGAGACGACCAATAAGTCGGTGATATTTTCGGGGTCATGGAGTTCCAGACTTTCTGACGATGCATGTCTATGATTCTGCTCCATAGGATATTCGGCAGGTTTGCTATGTAAAAGTCCCGTTTCAGCAATGATTTCAAGTGTATACTTTCTCTGAGACAAGAAAAAACATTCCATGCCACGAGCTACCTCAATGCCGAGAAAGTACTTTAATACTCCCAAGTCTTTCATATAAAAGCACGTACTAAAATACGCTTTAAATTTCGCAAGCGCCTCACTGTTGTTACCCGCCACAATCAAATCGTCCCCATAAATTAAAATGCTCAATTGGGTTTGATCACGTTTGAGGACGAAAATAGAGTAATTTGATGACGATTGCCTAAAACCATATCTTTTTAGTACCGTACATAATTTTGAAAACCAGCAGCGTGGAGCGCAGCTTGTCGCAGGCCGTACAACGATTTCTTTAGATGACACACAACATTAAGTGAGGCATTGCGGAATCCCGGTGGCACTTTCATGTACACTTCTGTGGACAAGGGATTTTGATCCACGCGATGTTTTATTTCAAAAAACATTTTTGATTCGAAAAGAGTCGCCACTAAATTTTTAGGTGGAATTTAGAAACCAATTTTAGAGAAAATGAGTTCGTGTGAGTTTACGTGTTAGGAAGTTTAAAAGAATTTCATTAATTTAACGCCTAACCCCGCCCGTCGTAAAGACGGTCTCTACTAAGTAAAACCATGGCTATTATGAGTACTCATGCGGATATACAAACAATATTTTAACCCTAAACAAATTACATCCTTTCTAAGTCGTTTAAATGCCCACATAATTTCGTCGAAGTTATTTAACATGGGTTCATTTACTATTCTAGCAAACAAAGAAAGGAAGCAGAAGTACTCACCGACAGCATAAGATAGATTAACAAACGTTAGCGGCAGACGAACAAAAAAATAATGAATAGTCACACATGACCAAAAACATGAATAAGTATGAACGACTAAACATGAACAAATACTCCATACGAATAAAAAAGAAGCGACAGACAAGCACAACCAAACGCATAAACTAATAATCAAGTACAACTAAATTGACACGCGGACCTACACAAATCGTAACAAACAAAACACGAACCAATGTACCAGCAAACATGTTGATTAATAATTAAATACAACTAAACCTATTAGCATGCAATCAAAAGTCAACTAACACACATACGAACATGTGCTTAACAGATGAAACAAGCAACATAAACGCACACAAATATAAGTAGTCATATACAAACATAAGCAGACGTACCAACTAGAAATCAATTAAAAACAACTTCCAAACACACTAACATATATATTTGACACAGGCTCTAAAAAAAAACTAACAACATCCGAGCAAGTGTATCAACAAACGGAAATCAGCTAAATGACACGAAGCAAGTCATATAAATATGGGTAAATACATGCGAACGTAAACAGACTATATAAAGACCTAAACACATCACACGAAAAACCTGAACTGAACTATCCCACATGCCAAACTACTACGCAACTCAGGATTTAATATACGGAGCGAAAGCCAACAGACAACAGAAATCACACAATACACGGCTCATGTAAAATCAACAAAGCTAAATATTATACAAACGCCAAACGACGAAATAAAATTCCGATAACTAGAATGACATACAAACATGAATTATCAATTAAAGGAGCATGACAGATCAGTTTTAGAGAACAACATAACTGAACATGAACGAGGTCTACTTACATGATAAACTAGCGAGCAAACTAATCTAACGAGGAATCATATTACGCAGGGATGATCGAACATACATACTTAGTTAGCAAAGGGCACGACATATCTATACACACATCGAAATCATACTAAAAATATCAAACTAAAACAAACGATGAAAACAATAACTACGACGATAAACAACAGAGCGACAGAAAGTAATAAAAAGCGACAGAGAGCAATAAAAAACGATAAAAAACGATAATTTAATAAAGTAAATAGAGTATTTTGCACCCTCAACTTACATGTATCGTTGACCAAATATCCGAGTCGTAATCGATTGTAAGATTTTATCCCAAGGGGCCGTCGTCGACGAAAACCAATAATAAATCCGTACTTCGTACCAAAACTGACAGCACTTTTCAAAAGCTTGTAACTTATTCGTTTCTCAACGAAATTTCGAACCGAAAGATGTTTTAGAATCGTGGTAACGTGAACTTTAAGATTTTGTAAAGAAATCAGAGAGACTTGGATGTTTTCAACACGAAAAACAAGGTAGAAGAGGTGATAGTGGAATGAAAATCAGAAGAAATTGTGCTCTGTTTTTCACACGACTATCTCGACTTCTTTTGAGTTTTCTTAAGGCTTTCTTGTGACTTGATATTGTGCATGTGTGTTGCATATTTTGTATCCTCTGAAAGCTTGAGGTGGGTGTGTATATATAGGGTCGAGAAATAGGGTTTTCTGGAGGGAAAGAGCAGCTTCTCCTTCTCTTTGAAAGCTGCTGTCCACGGCTCTCTTCGTGGGGGTTTTAGGGTTTTCAGTGATGTTTCTTGTAGGCTAATCAAAGGGTAAATGGGGCATGTGGATCAGGTAACGGGTTTTTGTTTGTGGGCAGGAGTTTGGACTTCAGAAAGACGGGTTTTGGGTTGCTCAAAACAGAGCACGTCCTTTGAACGAACTATATGGGCTGATTATGGCTGTTTGTGGTCAGGTAGGGAGGGAGCATGGCTGGGTAGAAATGGTCGGGTTTTAGCCCAAACTTGGGCTGTCTGAAACAGAGCACTGGAAGGGGCTTTAGGGCTGTTGTAAGACGAGTTTTTTTTTAGTGTGTTTGGGTCTGATCAGTCAAGGGGCGAGTGGGTAGAAAAGGCCTTGAAATTCGTGTTGAAACGGGCTCAAAATCGTTCTTAAAATTGGTTTTAAAACGAGCTTAAAAACTTGCTGTTAAGAAAACGAATTCGTCGAATACGATTTAATAAACTGTTTTAAAAGTACGAGAAGCGACTTTTCAAGTCAAAAAAAGAATTCGTAAAAGCGACTTTTCAAATCGAAATACTTAAAATGATTTTTCAAATCGAAATGTTTTATTTTCACTAAAACACTACTTGCGACAAAATGAAATTTGACAGAGCTTATTAAATCAAATATCCTTTGAATTAACAAACATTGTATTGACAGCGCCCTGCTTACATCGTAATACGAACTCAAATAAATGACACGAAATACACGTTGTCCTATCATCATCGGGTATTTGTCGGGTTTTCTATAAATCTCCATATCGACAGATACGGGTATCTACAACTTCCTCATCAAAATCACCACGTAAAAAAGCATTATGAACGTCCATTTGATGAACGTCCTAATGTTTTAATGCACCTATAGCAAGGAACGTTCGCACAATAGTCATTTTAGTAGCATGAGCGAATGTTTCGTTGTAATCAATACCTTCTACGTGATGATTTCCGAAGACCACTAGTCGAGCTTTGAGTCTTTCTAGACTTACGTCTGATTTATTTTTAATCTTGTACACCCATTTACTACCCAAAGCTTTCTTTCCTGGCGATAGTGAAACTAGCTCCCACGTTCCATTTTTCTCAAGCGCTTGAATCTCGCTCGACATCGCTTTTTGCAAACCTGGGTCACTTATTGCCTCTTTAAAATTTTAAGGCTCATGTCATGTGGTAATGGCTGCAATAAAATTTTGATGAGAAACTGAACCGATCACATTTAATGTATTGAGTTATAAAGCACCGCGTACCGGGAGGAATTGGTGATACAAGTGAGTGAGAGGATGGACTACGTTCACGTACTGAGTGTTGCACAAACCCTTTCAAGCGTGTGGATGGGATTTTTAGTCGCTGGTCTTTTCCCATAGGTTCCTGTCCATGATTAGACTTGGTCGGTTGGTCACCATTATTTACTTGAGCCTCACTGTTGACCTCAACGCTCACTTCAGCATTATTGTGATTTTTAGAATCGTAAGGTGGGTCTGCTACGACAATATGATCAAGGGGCGGCTATATTTGGTTCTTCGTGAGATGAAGGTGTAAAAGAGGGCAGCCTGGCCTCTATTTGATCATTTGTGAGGATATAAGGATTGGAAATACGATATGGTAACACATGAGGTGGACACTCAAAATATGGAAATTCAGTTTCAAAAAAATCTGACATCACGAGATACAAAAAATTCATTCTTGTCCAAGTCGTAGAGCTTCCAACCTTTTTTGTCCAAAAGGATAGCTCACAAACATGCATTTTCGACTTCAACTTGAGAATTTATCCCCTCTATGTCTATGATTATGAGCGCAACAAAGACATCCAAAGACACGCATCATATCGTATAAAGGACATCGACCAAATGAAATCTCAAACGACATCTTATTTTGAACTAAGAATAGGAGTGGGGGTTCGATTAATTAAATAACAAGCAAATAGTTTGCATTCACCCCAGAATTTGATTGGCAACTGACCGTCAAACCGCAATGCACGCGCAACATTAAGTATGTGTCGTTGTTTACGGTCAACTCGCCTGTTTTATTGAGGTGTAGCGACACATGAACTTTCAAAGAGAATACCATTTTGTGTAAAATAATCCTTTAATATCCTTTTCTAGCTAAACAGTTGAATTCAGTTCTGTTATCGCCACACACAATTTTAATAACCTTGTTGAACTGGCGTTTTATCTGTTGGAGTATGTGTCTGAAGGTACCGGGAAAGTGATAGACCTATCGACGCCTGTAGCGCGCCCTCGCCGGGTGTGAAATGGCGGGCGAATGCCTCCTTGAGGAAAAAATCACAGTTTTGAGAAAAATGGGGGAGATCATTGCATGAATTTGTGACCAAAAAGAAAAGTAGAAAATCCTTTTTGAAAGTGTATTTTCGGAGTCGCCACCAAATATTAAAGGAATTTGGAACCTATTCAACGCGTCTTGAAATACAAGACACGAGTGTCTCAGATTTCAAGGTGCGTCGATACCTATCTATCTGAGGTTTGAAACCAGAGAAGGGGTTCGGAGTGAGGTTACTTTTCGAAAGTTTTGACAAAGTGTATTTTGAAAACAGTAATCAAAAAGCCTACGTAAAAAGTAGTCTCTACTAATTTGAAAACATTTGCTTAATTTCGATATTTGGGCTAAAAGTCACGCTGCGTACAAGTGCGAATAAGTATGACTCGATTAAAATGCATAAATAATGTAAAATGTCAAAATAATGACATATTGCTATAGGAAATGTACGTTAAATAATAATTTATTGGCTAAATTATTACTATAGACGTTATTTTCCAACCTCGTATTAGAATTTATACAGAAAAACCCTCAGTTTTGACATGCTAAAAGACTCTATGAAACGGTACAATTTAGTGTTGGATCCGTGATTCTAGTCGTTATTTAATGCATGAATGAGGACTTGCATAATTATAAAAGTGACGTCGGTTTGCTTTAGTGATAATGAGTCGTTTATTTATGCGATATTGGCGGGGTTTAGACGGATTATGAATCCGAATTGCTACAAGTATTACGAATACGGGGCCGCTAGTGCCAATATCGGGTTTGGGGTTAATGTAACCCCATTATCCGAGTCTCAAACGTCCAGCCCGTAGGTAAAATGTTTACCTTTCGAAAATGTAAAGACGGTATTTTTGAGTGGATTTTGTGAATAGTGTATATGTGTTAAAAACCGATCCTTGAAATGAATGAAGTGGGTTGGTATTTATAGAAAAATGGTGGTTTATGGGTAGACAAACTTAATCGCTCGTACAGCGAATTTAATTTCATCTGAAATTTTTTTTGTAGGAAAAACAAAAAGACACCCAAAAAACAAAAACTTAATCGCTTTGTTCACTTTGGCTATTAAGTTTTTAATCACTGTTAACAGCGATTTTATTTTGTTTTGGTGGGCTGTTTAAGCCGCCTTTGGCTAAGTGACGTATTATAGGGTAATGATTATGTTTTGTGATGTAATTGTCGTGTGGGTTAAGTAATTGTTCAGTTTTGGTCCGAATTTCGGTTTTCGTGTTTCGGTTTTTGTCGTGTTTTTCGGTTTTGGCTCGAAATAAAATAATATTAGGTTATATTATTTTACGGTTTTGTAGAGTCTAGTTTTGAAAATGTGACACGGGACGCACTTTGGCCCGTTTTACGTGTTGTGTTTTGGGTCGTTTTTGTAAGTTTGGGCCGTTTTGTAGCTAGTTGGGCTTTTTTTGTGGCTTGGCTTAATAAGACGTCCCTGTATTGTGCTCGTGTTATGCTCATAATGACTAAAATTGACATTCATTTTTATAACTATGCAAATCCAAATTAATACGCTAAAAATGACTAATACGTTTTAGACACTTTTGTACCGTTTCGACTCTTTTAAAAGCATGCATGAAAGTCCTTTTCATCATCGGGTTTGTTTTTGGGGGGTACGGATACGGGTATCTACAGAGCCCCCAGTTTGACTGAGCTTGGACAAAGCGTTAGTCAAACTTAAAGATAGTATCCGGACCATTACAGTCTCGATACTACCCGGCGGCGCTAAGCATGTGTCTCATGGGAGAGACGAGGACTTAGCGTCGGAAATGCGAGGAGGGACGACATGTTTTGAAGGACATGACGGCCCTACATGTTTAAGGGCATGTCGGCTGAATGTGGTCCGAGTACTCACCGGTGGCGCTTTGCTTGTGTTTCCGCTTGTGCTCGCTTTGCTTTGCTTGCGCTTACGGCTTGCTTTGCTCGCCGGCTTGCGCTCCTTGCTATACGCTTTGCTCGCGCACGGCTTGCTTTGCTCGCGCCGGCTGCGCTCCTTGCTTACGCTTTGCTCGCCGCTGCGCTCCTGGCTTGTGCTTCGCTGTGCTTCTTATTTGGGCGTCTCGTGAGCGGAGGTTACGCATTTTGGGCTTGGTTTATAAGAATGGTTGGCGTTTTGTGAAGGATTAGGTTTTTGTGAGCGTCTCATAAGGAGGTTACGTGTTTTTGTGTTTCTCATAAAAAGGGCTAGGTTTTTATGAGCGCCTCGTAAGGAGGCTACGTGTTTTTCTCTTTCTCATAAAAAGGGCTAGGTTTTTATGAGCGTCTCGTGAGGAGGCTCGTGTTTTTGTATTTTAACGTCTCGTGAGGAGGCTACGTGTTTTGGTTTTTCTCATAAAAGTTAGGTTTTTATGAGCGTCTCGTGAGGAGGCTACGGCGTTTTTGTGGTTTTATAAAAGTGGTTAGGCTTTTATGAGCGTCTCGTGAGGAGGCTACGTGTTTTTGTGGTTCTCATAAAAGGGCTAGGTTTTTATGAGCGTCTCTTGAGGAGGCTACGCTGCGTTTTGGTTTTTCTCATAAAAGTTAGGTTTTTATGAGCGTCTCGTGAGGAGGCTACGTGCTTTTGTGGTTCTCATAAAAGGGCTAGGTTTTTATGAGCGTCTCTTGAGGAGGCTACGCGCTTTTGGGTTTTTCATAAAAAGTTAGGTTTTTATGACACGTCTCGTGAGGAGGCTACGTGTTTTTTGGTTGAAATGCACGTCTCGTGAGGAGGCTACGTGCTTTTTGTGGTTCTCATAAAAAGGGCTAGGTTTTTATGAACGTCTCTTGAGGAGGCTACGCGCTTTTGGGTTTTTCATAAAAAGTTAGGTTTTTATGACACGTCTCGTGAGGAGGCTACGTGTTTTTTGGTTGAAATGCACGTCTCGTGAGGAGGCTACGTGCTTTTCTTTTTCTCATAAAAAGTTAGGTTTTTATGAACGTCTCGTGAGGAGGCTACGCGCTTTTGGGTTTTTCATAAAAAGTTAGGTTTTTATGACACGTCTCGTGAGGAGGCTACGTGTTTTTCTCATAAAAAGTTAGGTTTTTATGAACGTCTCGTGAGGAGGCTACGTGTTTTTCTCATAAAAGGTTAGGTTTTTATGAACGTCTCGTGAGGAGGCTACGTGTTTTTAGGTTGAAATGCACGTCTCGTGAGGAGGCTACGTGCTTTTCTTTTTCTCATAAAAAGTTAGGTTTTTATGAACGTCTCGTGAGGAGGCTACGCGCTTTTGGGTTTTTCATAAAAAGTTAGGTTTTTATGACACGTCTCGTGAGGAGGCTACGTGTTTTTTTTTTGGATTTGTGGGTATGTATGGGTATATTTGTGGTTTGGTTTTGGATTGCAGTTGTTGGCCTTGTGTGTGACGTCTTAGGCTTTGAATATTTCGTCTTGCTGCAAAAATGCATATTCGGGTTGTAGTTGGGTCTGAAATCCTTGCGTATTTTCTTGCCGAGTGTACCTGCAAAATGTCGTTAGTCGTAAAAACACATATATATGTCTCGATTGAGACTGACTCGTTTATGACTAAACCTAATGCGAATGCAGAGTTTTGAAATATGCTGTTTAGAAAGTATTTTAGACTCGTAAAAAGTCGTTTTTGACATTGTAAAAATGGGAGCTAAAACAACGTTTTGAGACGAAAATTGTGAATGCGAAAATCATGTTTTGTGTTGTATTTCGTTTTGCCAATCTTGGCTATAAAAGGAGGGGTAGGTTAGTTCAAATCACTCATCCTTTCATCTTCCCATTCTCGATATTCCAAGAATATTCAAAATATTTACGGAACGTTTGTCGAAATATGGAGAACTTTGAAGGAAACTTGCGTCGCTGGTGTTCATCCTTGTCGGGGTTGGAGGAGAAGGACTCGAAAGATTGCGGTATCGGGGTACTCCTGGGCCTGAGGCAGGTTCAAATAGAGTCCGAGTTCTTAGATGCTTGTCTCGACTATTGGGACCTAAGTTTTCATGTGTTCCGCTTTCCTGGCGGAGGGGTCTGTCCATTGGTCGAGAAGTTTGGAGCTATTGGTGGCTAAGGGAATCTGGTGTTTGTTTTATTGTGTTGTTGTTAGTATTATGTTCATATTATGTTGTATTTTATTATGTTCGTATTACGTCTATCCTAAACCCGATGTACATGCCGGGATTTGTATAAGTATTGTAATATATTGTAGTGTTGTTAGTGTATCTCTAAGGTTGTAGTTATGCTCCTACTTTTGAAAAATCCAAAATGTAACCGTTCTTTTTAAGATTAATAAAAATCAGGTTTTTATTTACGACTTTGCCTCATTTTGCTTATTATTCTGTGTGAAATTCCTTGGCTCTAATTCTTTTTTCAAAGTTTAGAATGTAAGTATGGTTTTTGTATTGACTATTCCCTCGACCTTTTTAAGCTTTGGGTTTGTCGTTTATTGTTGAATGTTGTTCCTTTTACCCTTTGGGTTATGGAACGATTTTGTGATGACTATATCCTCAGCCTTTTTAAGCTTTAGACGTGCCATTTTTGTGTTGAATGTCGCCTTATTTCAACCTTTTGGGTTTCAAGAGGCGAATTTTTGTGCTGACTATGTCCTTAGCCTTTTTAAGCTTTAGACGTGTCATTTTTGTGTTGAATATCGTTCCCTTTACCCTTTGGGTTGTGGAACGTTTTTGTGCTGACTATGTCCTTAGCCTTTTTAAGCTTTAGACGTGTCATTTTTGTGTTGAATATCGGTTGCGCTTTTCGCAAAGCTGCCTACGTATCCATGGAAAATGGAATCAAACCGGCGTAGTTCGGGAATGTACGTTTAGGGGCATACCGGCCCATGAATTGTGTTTGCTTTTTTTTTTTTTTTTTTGTGGTGAATGTGCATGTTTAGGGGCATGCCGGCCCATGAGCATGTTTAAGGACCTGCCGGTCCATGAATTGTGTTTGGTGGATGCATGTTTAGGGGCATGCCGGCCCATGAATTGTGTTTGCTTATGGAATGTGCACGTTTAAGGGCATGCCGGCCCATGAGCATGTTTAAGGACCTGCCGGTCCATGAATTGTGTTTGATTTTGTGGAGAGAAAGAAGCGAGTTTAGGGGCATGCCGCCCATGAGCATGTTTAAGGACTGTAGGTCCATGAGCATGTTTAAGGACTTAGGTCCATGAATTGTTTTTATAAAATTGTATTTCACGATACATTGCAAGGGGTTTTTAGGGGTAGTATTTCTTGAGTTGATCGAGGTTTGTGGCGAGGTTGAACTCTTGGCCGTCGAGTCGGTTAGTTTGATCGCCCGCGTGAAGATTTCCTTGACGAGGTAGGGTCCACCCGATTAGGCTTGAATTTTCCTCGTGGGTCGACCGAAGTGGTGCGGTGATTTTAGTACGAGATCACCTACTTTTATGTGTCGTGGCTTAACTCGTTTGTTGAATGCTCGTTGTAGTCGGGCTTGGTACATTAAATGCGGTGCTCGGGGAATGCGATCGGCGTTCATCCAGGAGCATGAGTTGTTAAATGCGGATTCACGGGCCCATTACATACGGGATGCTACTTTCCATTAGTATGCGTAGAGATTGTATTTCTATTTCCATCGGTTGGGCGGCTTCCATGCCGTAGGTGAGGAAATAGGGGTCATGCCGTAGGGGTTCGGATGGTAGTACGGGTATCCCCAGAGTGCATATGGTATTTTGTTAGGCCAATCTTTGCAGCTGTCGATCATTTTTTCGAGTATGGTGACGACTGTTTTGTTTGCTGCTTCAACGGCTCCATTGGTTTGGGGTCGATAGGGTGAGGATTTGTGATGCTGGATGTTGTATTTTGTGAGTATGGCTTCGGTCTCGCGTTGAAAGTGCGAACCTTGATCGCTGATGAACTCGTGGGGTATGCCATATCGGCATATGATGTTCGTCTGGATGAACTTGGCGACTTCCTTGGAGCCAAGGGTCCGAAAAGACGCTGCTTCTACCCATTTAGTGGAGGAGTCGATGGCCACGACGAAAGCGGTGACCTCCTGCTCCGATGGGGTGGACTTTTCCTATCACGTCGATGCCCCAGGTTGAAAAGGGCCAGGTGAGGTTAAATTTGTCTGATGGTGAAGGTGGTACATGTTGGGCGTTCTTTGAAAATTTGGCGATTGTGGCGGTGCGACGTCTTGGATCGATACAGTCCGCTTCCATGGTCGTCCAATACCATCCTAGCCGCAGAATCTGTTTGCAGAGTGCTCGGGCGTTCATGTGGGGTCCGCATTCGCCATCATGGACTTGCGTGATGATTTTCTGCCCCTTCTTGTAGTCGACACATATGAGCAGTGTCCCTTGTGGTGTCTTCTTGAGTAATTGTCCCATCTCTAGCACAAATTGGGAAGCTAGGAGCCTGATAGCCCTCTGTCCGCGTTTATCGGTGTCGGGTGGGTAAGTGTCGTCCGTCTTGTAGTTGATTATGACTTGATACCACGGCTCTGTCTGCTCGGCTTCGTCTAGGTCAATGGTATGGATGTATGCTGGTTCGTCACGTCTTTCGACGATGATGGATAGTAACTTCATGTCTGGTGGCATGTTCAGGAGGGATGAGAGTTTTGACAGTGCGTCGGCAAACTGGTTTTCTTCCCTTGGGAGGTGATAGAACTCAATACAGTCGAAGTTGGCTAGGAGTTTTTGTACTTTTGCTTGGTATTTGGTGAGGGTTTCGCTCATGATCTTCCATGCCCCTGTCACTTGATTTATGATGAGGAATGAATCTCCATGTACCCGTAGGTTCTTTATTTTGAGGGCGATGGCTGCCTGCAGGCCATAGATGCAGGCTTCGTACTCTGCGGCGTTGTTCGTGACACTGAAGTCGAGCTTGATTGAGAGTGGAGTATGGTCGCCGTTTGGGGATATTAGGAGTATTCCGACTCCATAGCCCCGGTAGTTTGACGCTCCGTCGAAGTATAATTGCCAGTATTCCTTTTCTATGGCAAAGATTCCTTCGTCAGGTAGAGACGTTGTGTCGATCATGGGATGTTCGACGATGGCGTTTTCTGCAAGGAAGTCGGAAACTGCACTTCCCTTGATTACTTTCAGGGGGAGGTAATTGAGTTCATACTCGGCGAGAAGCAGAGTCCACCTGGCCATGCGTCCGTTCAGGACTGGTTTTTCAAATAGGTATTTGAGGGGGTCCATTAGGGAGTAGACTCTTGTAGTGCTAGTGAGGAGGTAGTGTCTGAGCTTTTTGGTTGCCCAGACTAGCGAGAGGCAGCTTTTCTCGACTGGTTCATACCGAGTTTCGTAATCGTGAAACTTCTTGCTGATGTAGTAGATGGCCCGTTCTTCGTTGTCGACTTCTTGGGCGAGCATGGCACCCATGGCGTTTGGCGTAGTCGTTAAGTATAGTGGCGATGGCGAGGTCCTTTTGTGGGGTACGAGCAGGTGGGTTTGTGGCGTGCTTTTGACTTTGTCGAATGCTTCGGGCGATCATCGTCCCATTTCGTATGCTCTTCCTTCTTCAACTTTTTGAAGATTGGTTCCTGAATCATGGTGAGCTTGGCGATGAACCTGGAGATATATTGGACTTGTCCCAAGAAACTCCTTATTTCGTCGATGTTGCACGGTGTCTTCATGCCCATTATTGCTTTGATTTTGGTCGGGTCTATTTCGATCCCGCGCTGGCTCACTATGTGGCCTAACAATTTGCCTGATGTGACCCCAAAGGTGCATTTCTGTGGGTTTAATCGCATTTTGTACTGCCTGATTCGGGTGAAGAACTTGCGGAGGTTGGTGGCGTGGTCGTCCTTCCTTTGACTTTACAATCATGTCGTCAACGTATACCTCGACCTCCTTATGCATCATGTCGTGGAGTAAGGTGGTAGCAGTGCGTTGGTAAGTAGCGCCGGCATTTATGAGCCCAAATGGCATGGCGTAGCGATATGTTCCCAGGGGTTCTGAAGGTGGTTTTGGCATGTCGTCTGGCCGCCATTTTGATTTGGTTGTATCCCGCGTATCCATCCATGAATAGCGATGGGCGTGGTCTGGCGTGTTGTCGATTAGGATGTCCATGTGGGGTAGTGGGAAATCATCTTTTGGGCAGGCTTTGTTCAGGTCCCGGAAGTCGGCACATACTCGTATTTTGCCGTTTTTCTTCATAACCGGCACCATATTGGAGACCCAGTCTGAGTATTCGATGACTTGGATGAAACCGACCATGGCGCACCGATCTCTTCCTTGACCATGAGAGACCATTCTGGCTTGATGCGTCGGAGCTTCTGCTTGACCGGTCTGCTACCTTGCTTGATCGGGATGCGGTGTTCAGCTATCTCGCGGTCTATGCCGGGCATGTCCTTATATGACCAGGCAAAGACGTCCTTAAACTCTGCGAGGAGCTTGGTATAGGTGGCCCTTTCTTCTGTGCTTAGGGAAGCCCCCAGCTGTAGTTCTTGAGGCTCTTCGGGTGTTCCTATGTTGATGGTCGTTGTGTCTTCAATAATGGGGTCCTGTTCGGGTTTTGAGACAATACTTGCAATGTATCTATATAATCCAATGTTATTTAGTTTAAATTTATCGCAATTATTAGAAAAAGTAGGATTTAAATGAGGCAAAGAGTAATCAAAAACTTTCATGTTATTAATGTTATCAAAAGCGGTTACATTTGAAGATAGCTCAGACGAGGGAGCTTTGGACAACCTTAATGACTCTAGTTCTTTAGCTAAATTAACTATGTCAGGGAAGTAGCCCGGGGGTTTAGTTGGGGTAAGAGACTTGAGATGACGGCGAGGGAGCTTAAATTCTAAGACAGTCTTTTGGTTTGGGGTATTGTCTTCGTCTTCGTCGGAGTCGGAATCTTCGAAGGCGTAGCCTTGACCCGTAGTTATCTTGAAAGTGCGGCCTTGTTCGTCGGTCCATTGGAGGGTTTTTGACCATCCGTCATGTGTTTTTTCTTCGTAAGGGATGATCAGGTTGGTAGGGTTGAAGTTGTTGTTACGCACGATGTCGGAAATGAGCTCAATCCCGGCAATGGTGTACGTGGTTGTGTTCTTAGGAATCTTGCTGGTGCCCTCTTTGACGAAGTAGTGGCTAGGGAGGATGTGGTATGGTTGTATGTGGAAGTCATGACATTTTTTGCGATCATTGTATGCTCCCCAACCTTGAGAGACTTCGTACGACCATGGTACGTAGGATAGACCCATGGTGGGCCACTTGTTATCGTCGTCCTTGGCGTAGAGTGTAGCGATCTCTTCTCTACGAGTCAGAGTACAGATGTTGAAGTCGAAGTCGAAACCACACATGTCGTCGGCTGGATCGGCGTTTATCTCCGCAGTACTATCATTAGTCTTTTGCTGCTTGAGGGTAGCTCGAAAGTTCGAGGCGTCGATGGTGACGATCTCGTCATCCAGAGGTATCCTGACCTTTTGATGCAGGGTTGAGGTGACGGCCTTGGTAGCGTGGATCCAAGGTCTACCTAGTAGCATGTTGTAGGTAGGGGGTATGTCGATGACTTGAAATTCGGTTTTTCTCATGACTGGTCCTGTCATAATGGGGAAGGAGATGGTTCCCTTTATGCTGCGACGTGTTCCATCGTAGGCCCTGACACCGTCCGTACACGGGATAAAGTCATTTTCCTTAATCCCCAGTTTCCTGGCTGTCTCAAGGGGCAAGACATTGATCATGATCCGTTGTCGATGAGGACGACTGGTAATGTCATGCCGTGGCATTCCACGTTGATGTAGAGGGGTAGGTTATGCGTGCCGCCGAACGGAGGGAGATCTTTATCGGAGAAGGTGACGGCGTTGGCTTGCCATTCGCGTGTAATGTTACTGATAAGCTTCTCTGGAGACATTTCCGATGTCATTGGGGTGACCTGTAATGCTTGGTAGAGGGCTTCACGATGTCCCATTGAGTCCCTTAAGAGCTGCCAGATTGAAATGTCTGCTTTCGTCTTGTTGAGCTGTTTATGGAGCGTGTCTCCGATTTCAGGTGGGGGTAAGGGTGTTGGGGTAGCACTTGGTGATGCTACCTTGTTGACTGGCAAGACAGGTACAGGATTGGTGTCAGGTAATGACACTTTGCTGGCTGACGGCGTGGGAGCAATGCTTGTAGGTGGGGTTGTGGAGGTAGGCGAAGTAGGCGGCGTATCCTCGTCTATGATTATTCCCTTGTTCTTCTCTTGAGCAGTCAACCTTGGTGGGTGGCTTTGAGGTTCAAGTAACTTTAGAGAAGCTTGGTACGGACGTCCAGAACGTGTTAAGTAGGCTACTTCGTCATCACTGTCCGATAGCCTAAATGGGTACTTGTGACATAGCTCCCCATACTTGCCTGGCGGACGACGGGGTTGAGTTTCCTCTTCGTAGGGCTCATCCTGGAGACATATGCGGTGTCATCATTGTCGGCTTCATCCTCAGAAGTATTCCAGATGCCGTTGACTTCGTGATCATCTGAGACTATCATTTTAGAGCAGTCGATGATAGGGTGTGCTTCTGTAAATATAGCATGGTTATGTAGAGGTTCACCGGCTCAAGGCTTAGGACTTGGTGGGCTTTACGATGGTATTGTCGTCGATCAAGTCCTGAACTATGTTCTTCAGCGAAGCATTGCTCGGTGTCATGCCCCTTTCCTCTGTGGAACTTCGCGGTATGCGGTCGATCCCACGACTTTGGCTTCTTGTCCGGGGGAGGCTCGCTAGTAGGTCCTATGAGTTGAAGTACATTACGGCTCACAAGCTTCTGTAGTGCCTTTGAGTAAGTCATGTATATTGGGTCAAAGTTTCGTCGTGCTTTCATTGAACTGGGACCAGGAGGTGAGTATGATGCCTTTGGCGGAGGCATGGCAGGTCTTGGTGGTGTCGCAAAAACAGGTGGTGCCTCTAACGCGTCCAGTGCGTTGATGGCATGGATGGGCTCGACTTTGGCAGTGGTTCGAGATGAGCTTCCTTGATATCCGCGGCCCGTGCTCTTATTCCTGTTTTCTTTGCGGAGGTCGTCCTCGATGAGCTCGCCGACGACGCTGAGGGTTGAGAAGTTGTCAAAATTTCCGTACCGTAGGTGTTGTTGGTATGCGGGGGTTAGGTTGTTGATGAACTTAGTAATCAGATCGGTGTCCCTTGGACGGTTAGGTATTTGAGCACACAGCTTCTTCCAGCGCGTCAGGTACTCGGTAAACCCTTCATTGTCCCTCTGGGTCAGGACCTCCAAGGTACGTAGCGAGACTTGGATGTCATTGTTGTCCCGATACTGTAGATCGAACGCAACCGTTATGTCCTCGAAACTACCCGTTTTATGTGGTTCTAGAGCGTAGAACCATGCCCTGGGTTCTTGGCGTCCAATGAGTGAGGGAATAAGGTAGCCCATGCAGGGGTTCGACACCCATGATGGCCATTTTAGCTTTGAAAGCCTTGACGTGAACGAGCGGGCTTTCGTGACCTTTGAAGACGGGAAGATCGCTAAGTGCTAACTTGTCTGGTAGCATGGATCTGACGTTCTTTGGGATGTGCTCGTTCTCTTGGTGTATGGAGTAACCCCTTGAGCTCGTGAGACGCTCTTCCATGGTTCGAATCCTTTTTGCATTCCGTTCAGATTCCTCGGCCAGGCGCACGGCGTTTTTCTCTGCTTCAAACTTTTGCATGATAGCCATTTGCTCGATCGTCGTAGCGAGGCTAGCTATCCTATCATTGAGCTGTCGGACTTGTTCGGCAGTTACGTCCGGGGGGGGTGGTGGTGGTCCTCCGAAACCTTCGTCGTGTTGAAAGGCCATGACAGGTTTTGGTTTTGATCTGTTGTAGGAGCGCTTCTTTGGAGGCGGAGGTGGGTTTAAGTGACGGTTCTTAGTTCGTCGCGTATCCAGGGTTTTTCAATGAGCAGACCTGACAAAGTTTTCAAATCTTTAGTGATTCTAAAAGAGAAGGAAAAGACTCAAATGAAAAATCACATTCACGACCAAAGGAAGACACAAAAGCGTAAAAAGTGGGTGACTTGACTCGTGTTTTTAGCTTTTTAAAAGGACACGGGAAGCTTTTGAGATAGAGGCGCGTTAACACGTCCCTGTTCTCGAGGTAGGAAAAATTTGCATGATCATAATCAGATTAACCCGATTTGGCGGTATGTTGCCAGGGGTTTATCATTGGATTACGATAAAAAGGATCAGACCGAAGTAGCGATAGGCTAACCGACCTGAGGATGTTAAAATTGGGTAAAAGGTGATCAATTGTTCGCCTTCTACGTGTGACTCAGGGTTTTAAATCAAAAATGACGATAAGTCACTTGATTCAAAGAGTAAATCAACGGGTCCGCATCTGAACGAGCCCGCGTTTTTTGTTTTTGAGAGAAAAAAAGATTAAATCGGGATGACTAAAGAGTCACCCGACTTAGAGCTAATTCTAATGTTCTAAAAGTTAATTTCATTTAAAATCTCCGAAATGAATTGACATATTCGGGTTTTTGCTTTATGAAAGACCTTTTAGCAATAAATGTATTATGACGATACGTCAGTCGCATAATTCATTTACGTTTTGAAAAAGACCTGGGATATAGTGGTTATCCTAGGTCGGTTTTAAATGTAGCGGCATTTTATTTATTAAACTCAAATGACTATAGGTCAAAGAGCCTAACGGCGTGTTTTTAAAAGTATGACCTTTTTTGAAAAAAAGTTTGAAAAAGCAATTTCAAAGATGGACGTATTTTAAAAGTATAATGCCTAGGAAATGTTTTTGCATGCAGAAAGTTTTTGAAAGACTACTATAGTGAGGGTACTATAGCTTCACACTTGTACATATAAACACAGGTTTTTGGTTTATAGGGTAAGGTTCCCTCCGGTCATTCATGACGTTTAGGTAGGGGCACCCGCAAGACTACACACGTCTTAGGTGTGAATTCAAGACGGGCCCTAGAGCGTTCGAGTTTGACTGGTTACGATCGTTTGTACGGATGCCGTACTTGTAATCGTGGAGGGGTGAGAGAACAGTGTGTCCGGAGTTACCTCGCTTATGAAGCGAGAGTTACCGGGGGCCGTTCCTCAAAGGGTGTGGTTTGAATCAGGAGGATTTGACTCAACGTATTTTTGCCCAAATATCGAAAGCGTAAATGTTTTCAAAGTTTCAAGCTTCACCTCTTTATGATTTTAAAATAAAAGAAAAACTAGTTTTTCAAAAATAATAAAAATCATGCTCGTCCCCAGCGGAGTCGCCAACTGAAGGTACCGGGAAAGTGATAGACCTATCGACGCCTTCGCGCGCCTCGCCCGTCTGGGTGCCGAAAGCGGAATGCGCCTCGCAGAAAGAGGGTCTAAGTTTTGAGAAAAATGGGGAGATCATTGCATGAATTTGTGACCAAAAAGAAAAGTAGAAAATCCTTTTTGAAAGTGTATTTTGAGTCGCCACCAAATATTAAAGGAATTTGGAACCTATTCAACGCTGCGTCTTGAAATACAAGACACGAGTGTCTCAGATTTCAAGGTGCGTCGATACCTATCTATCCGAGGTTTGAAACCGCAGAAGGGGTTCTGAGTGAGGTTACTTTTCAAAGTTTTGACAAAGTGTATTTTGAAAACAAGAATCAAAAAGCCTACGTAAAAGTAGTCTCTACTAATTTGAAAACATTTGCTTAATTTCCATATTTGGGCTAAAAGTCACGCTACGCACAAGTGCGAATAAGTATGACTCGATTAAAATGCATGAATAATGTAAAATGTCAAAATAATGACAGATTGCTATAGGAAATGTCACGTTAAATAATAATTTATTGGCTAAATTATTACTATAGACGTTATTTTCCAACCTCGTATTAGAATTTATACGTAAAAACCCTCGCTTTGACATGCTAAAAGACTCTATGAAACGGTACAATTTAGTGTTGGATCCGTGATTCTAGTCGTTATTTAATGCATGAATGAGGACTTGCATAATTATAAAAGTGACGTCGGTTTGCTTTAGTGATAATGAGTCGTTTATTTATGCGATATTGGCGGGGTTTAGACGGATTATGAATCCGAATTGCTACAACCAGACATTTAATACGGCCGCTTAGTGCCAATATCGGGTTTGGGGTTAATGTAACCCCATTATCCGAGTCTCAAACGTCCAGCCCGTAGGTAAAATGTTTACCTTTCGAAAATGTAAAGACGGTATTTTTGAGTGGATTTTGTGAATAGTGTATATGTGTTAAAAACCGATCCTTGAAATGAATGAAGTGGGTTGGTATTTATAGAAAAATGGCTGGTTTATGGGTAGACAAAAACTTAATCGCCTGTGTACAGGCGAATTTAATTTCATCTGGGCTGTTTTTTTGTAGGAAAAACAAAAAGGCTGCACACCCAAAACAAAAACTTAATCGCCTGTTCACTGGCTATTAAGTTTTTAATCGCCTGTTAACAGGCGATTTTATTTTTGTTTTGGTGGGCTGTTTAAGCCGCCTTTGGCTAAGTGACGTATTATAGGGTAATGATTATGTTTTGTGATGTAATTGTCGTGTGGGTTAAGTAATTGTTCAGTTTTGGTCCGAATTTCGGTTTTCGTGTTTCGGTTTTTGTCGTGTTTTTCGGTTTATTCTCGAAATAAAATAATATTAGGTTATATTATTTTACGGTTTTGTAGAGTCTAGTTTTGAAAATGTGACACGGGACGCACTTTGGCCCGTTTTACGTGTTGTGTTTTGGGTCGTTTTTGTAAGTTTGGGCCGTTTTGTAGCTAGTTGGGCTGTTTTTGTGGCTTGGCTTAATAAGACGTCCCTGTATTGTGCTCGTGTTATGCTCATAATGACTAAAATTGACATTCATTTTTATAACTATGCAAATCCAAATTAATACGCTAAAAATGACTAATACGTTTTAGACACTTTTGTACCGTTTCGACTCTTTTAAAAGCATGCATGAAAGTCCTTTTCATCATCGGGTTTGTTTTTGGGGGGTACGGATACGGGTATCTACAGTGTCCTCCACAAATAGTGCGATTACTTAATAAATCTTAATTAAGGAATACATGGGAAATAGTGCGATTACTTGATAAATCTTAATTAAGAAATACATGGGGATAATCCTGAATTATTGTCAATTGATTAACGTAAATCAATAACGGTTGGCTGACAAGAGTTTGACGTTATTGTCGTGAGACGGCGGTAATCAATTGATCCCTTTGAGTCACACCTAAAGGAATGTACTCCAAATAAATAAGCTAATTAATTGTATGAGATATAATTAGATTAGTAACTTGATAAATCGACTAATGGTTAGTCAGTGAGTTAATTTAGAGAGAAATCGAGTTAGGAACTTGGATGATTAATTTTATATCGATAAAATTATTTAAAGAGAAGGGAATTAGTGATTAACAGTTAATTCACTAATTGTGTACTAATTGACTAATGAGATTAGTATTAGCGCAATTTTCATATGTATGTAAGTGTACATATATATTAAAGAAGAGTTAAGAATTTAATTAGATAATTTATACTATTTCATATTAGATGATTAAGTAATGGTTCCTACATCAAAATAACTTGGGCTTGTTTGGTCTCCTGGAGACAAGGATTCAATCCTTGTCTAAAATTTGTTTGGGTAATTTTCTTAATAAGGAATGGTGTGTTTCTACAAATAATCATTGTCATTCTGGTGGGAGGATTTGGATAGTTTGGAATCCTTCACTGTTTGATGTGGTGATAGAAGAGGTTTCAGCTCAATGTGTGCATATGAGAGTCTGTGACAAAGTTACTCATTGTTGGTTTGCTCTAAGTATGGTGTATGCCTTTAATGGTGTGGTTGACAGAAGAGCTTTGTGGAGTCAGTTACGAGGGATTGGATTGAGGGTGGATGATCCTTGGGCGATTTGTGGTGATTTTAACACAGTGCTTGCCCACTCTGAAAGATTGGGTGGTGTTTCGTTTGATATGGAGATTGAGGAATTTCAGCATTGTGTATTGCACTGTGGTGTTAGTGATGTAGGGATTTTATACCCCTCACTAATCAAATATTAGTGTAAATCAAATTACTCTAATTTGATGAGCAAGATCTATGTAGTTACAAATAGACTTTGTTATGAGTTTATAGAAATTTATACCTTTCTTAAAAGGGAAATATGGGCACAAAACTAGAACTCCTTTCTAGTTTTGTTTCTTGAGCTAACAATATGGATGATCCTCCAAACCCGAGTTTCCAAAATAGGAAACCTCCTCTTAGTTGCACCCAAGAACAACTCCAAAACTTACAAGTGATTTTGATCTAGAAATCACTAATAAGCACTCGATATTTAGTATATTATTATTACTAACACTTAATAATACTAGTAATATTGTATGTGAGGTTTTAGAGAGAATAGGAGAGAGTTTTGTGAGAGTTAGAGAGTAAAATGCACATATGCAAATGACTTCTCTATATTCTCATTTATATGCAAAAGTGAAACAAAATCAAGTGTGTTAGACACACATGATAGCCGGCCACATTGAGAGGAGAGAAAGAGTGTGTAGCCTTTTCTTGTTAACTACAAACACATGCTTAAAGGTCATGATTATGTCTAAGCATGCTTAAGAAAAAAGCTAAAAACAAAACACAAAAGACAAGAAGGAATCTTATCCCTTCTTCCCTTAATTTGGACGGTCCAAATAGGACCTTTATGGGTCTGTTTTGTTTTCAATATTTGTCCCACAAATAGTTATAATTTATCACTTAATTATCTAATATAATAAAGTGTAAATTAATTAAACTCTTCCTTAATATACATGTACACTTACAAATATATTAAAATTGTACTTTTACTAATCTCATTAGTAAAATATACATGATTAGTGAATTAACAGTTAATCACTAATTCCCATCTCTTCTAATAATTTTATCGATATAAAATTCAATCATCCGAGTTCACAACTCGATTTCTCTCTAAATTAATTCACTGACTAACCGTTAGTCAATTTATCAAGTTACTAATCTAATCGTATCTCATACAATTAATTAGCTTAAATATTTGGAGTATGTTTGTAACACCCCGGCGCCAACTGAAGGCCGGAAGGTCACTCACGGTAGCTCGCCAGGCTGCGTACATCGCCCACAAACCAACACGGGCCCTTTCCAGCGCACTTTGTCCTCACTCGTGCGCATCCTGAGAACTTCCCAGGAGGTCACCCATCCTAAGACTACTCTCCAAAGAAGCACGCTTAATCAAGAGTTCTTAAGATGAGCCACCAGAAAAGAAGATGCATCTTGTTGATATGAGTAGTACTTACAATCCTTTTAAGCACTATGTCACTTGAGCCAACACATGAACCTCTTCAACGGGGTACCCGGCCCGAATAACCTCAGACAACACTGGGTGTTACAATGTTCCTATAGGTGTGACTTAAAGGGATCAATTGATTACCACCGTTCTCACGACAATAACGTCAAACTCTAGTCAGCCAACCGTTATTGATTTACGTTAATCAACTGACAATAATACAGGATTATCCCAGTGTATTCCTTAATTGAGATTTATTAAGTAATCGCACCATTGTGGAGGACACTTACTCCAACAATCTCCCACTTGTCCGAGACAAGTTGTGCATTACCAATTCTCATGTCCGTTTCACATCTCCCACTCAATGCAAGGTGTCTTACAGGTCGTACTTGCATTCAAAGATATATATATATATATATATATATATATATATATATATATATATATATATATATATATCATCAGTGGTTTTCTCGATAAGGAGAGTAGCTGTCTGACCGGGGAATCTACCGTAGATTCTAATGAGCGTGGGCCACGCATTTTCAAATGACTACTCCTCGAGTGGCCCAAAGATGTTTTACTGACGAGGGTGGACATTTCCCTTCCACTCGATCAGATTGTATAATGCAGATCACCATGACCCCAAAGATGCCCTTATAACCCCTTTCACGGCATGGCTTAGGACAAAAGTGAAAGTCACTCTGAACCGCACCGACTGCATAATCGGCCCAGTCAAAGAATCGACTCAAAGGAATACTATAGAATTCCCACCACGACCAGGTTTCAATCGCATTGAAAATGAATTCTATAAGCGTCATTATCCGACAGAGTGTCTCACAGTCTGTCTATGCAAACGATCAGTCATCACATATGACTCTATGGTGTTGAACCCACCATCGATCGACTTGCAATCTAGTCTCTCCGAGACGTCACCTCATATGAGAGACTAGGGACCAAATACTTAGTTTATACCGTTCACTTGAATACGTTCAAAGTTGTCACACAATTATTCGGATAAACAAAGTATGCATTCATAATGACTTAAGATAAAAACAATGAATGTTACTTTCATATATGTAATAGGATACATCATTCAATTACATATTACGAAACTAAAGGAAATCTGGCATACGCCGCAACCCCATGGAGGCGGTGTGCGCGTCATGCTTAGCCCTCGAAAGAGGCTTGGTTAAAGGATCAGCGATGTTATCCTCTGTCCCAACCTTACAAATATCTATTTCCTTCCTCTCCACATTATCTCTAATAACGTGGTATTTCCTCAAAACGTGTCTAGACTTGTTACTAGACTTGGGCTCCTTTGCTTGGAAAATAGCCCCACTGTTATCACAATAAACAGTGACTAGATCCACGGCACTAGGGACTACTTTTAGTCCATCCAAGAATTGCCGAATCCACACAGCCTCTTTAGCAGCTTCAGATGCTGCCAAATACTCAGCTTCCGTTGTAGAATCCGCAGTAACACTCTGTTTGAAGCTCTTCCAACAAACAGCTCCTCCATTCAACATAAAGACATAGCCGGATTGGGATTTCAAATTATCCCCATCGGTTTGGAAACTTGCATCCGTGTAACCCTTTACACGTAGCTCACGTTCTCTTCCAAACACTAGAAACGAATCCTTAGTTCTTCTCAAGTACTTAAGGATGTTCTTTACAGCTATCCGGTGACTCTCACCGGGATTAGCTTGATACCGGCTCGTCATGCTCAAGACGAAAGCGACATCGGGACGAGTGCACATCATAGCATACATGATTGATCCTACAGCGGAAGCATAAGGGATCAATTTCATGCGTTCAATTTCCGCAGGAGTCGTAGGACATTGAGATTTCTTCAACGTTATTTCTACACTCATCGGAAGAAAGCCTCTCTTGGAGTCGTTCATATTGAACCTATCAAGAATCTTATCAATATAAGTTTCTTGACTCAATGCTAGTATCCTTTTAGATCTATCTTTATAGATCCGGATACCCAAGATGCGTTGTGCCTCTCCCAAGTCCTTCATTTGGAAATGGTTTCCCAATTCCTCCTTTACCGAATTCAAACTTGGAACATCATTTCCAATTAGTAGTATGTCATCCACATACAAAACAAGAAAGGTTAGCTTGCTCCCACTAAACTTCATGTATAAACAAGGTTCCTCGGTACTACGAGTGAATCCCTTTTGTTTGATAACATGATCGAATCTATGATTCCAACTCCTTGATGCTTGCTTAAGACCATAAATGGATCTCTTAAGCTTGCATACTTTCTTAGGGTTGGATGTATCTACAAAACCTTCAGGTTGTGTCATATACACTTTCTCTTCTAGAATCCCATTCAAGAAGGCGATTTTTACATCCATTTGCCATATTTCATAGTCATGAAATGTGGCAACCGCTAAGATTATCCTTATGGATCGAAGCATAGCAACCGGTACAAAGGTTTCATCATAATGAATACCTTGGACTTGTGAAAAGCCCTTTGCCACCAGTCTAGCTTTGTAAACATCTACATGTTTATCTATGCCGAGTTTGATTTTGAATATCCATTCACACTGAAGGGGTCTCACTCCTTTAGGTAAATCTACAAAGTCCCAAACTTGGTTCTCGTACATAGAATCCATTTCGGATTTCATGGCCTCAAGCCATTGTTCGGAGTTGGGGCTACTAATAGCCGCCTTGTAGGTTGAGGGTTCGTTGCTTTCGAATAACAACAAATCACCCTCCTCCTCGATGTTACCGAGGTAGCGGTCAGGTTGATGACTAATTCTTCCTGACCTCCTAGGGACTACAACCGTGTCAGAAGACGAGGGAACGGTTTCCTCATCTTCTCGCCTTTGCCAGGGCTCTTGACCTTCATCAAGTTCAAATTTTCTCCCACTCTGTTTTTTAGAAATATATTCACTTTCTAGAAAAACAGCATCACGAGCCACAAACACTTTGTTCTCGTGAGGGTTGTAGAAGTAATAACCACAAGTTTCCTTAGGATAACCTACAAAAAGACATTTGTCAGACCTTGGAGCGAGTTTATTGTCAGTTTTATTCTTAACGAATGCCTCACATCCCCAAATTCTCATGAATGACAAATAGGGAACCTTTCCCGTCCATATCTCATATGGAGTCTTGTTGGCCGCTTTTGTCGGACTTCGATTTAGTGAGACTCCAGCAGATAATAGCGCAAAGCCCCAAAACGATCCAGGAAGCTCACTTTGACTCATCATAGACCGAACCATGTCAAGCAAGGTTCGGTTTCTCCTTTCTGCTACATCATTCAACTGTGGTGTGCCCGGAGGAGTCCATTGTGATACTAGCTATACCACAATTCTTAAGATGTGAATCAAACTCATTACTTAGATATTCGCCACCACGATCCGATCGTAGTGCTTTTATCCTTTTGTTCAATTGGTTCTCAACCTCATATTGAAATTCTTTAAATTTCTCAAAAGCATCACTTTTATGCCTTTTAGGTAGACATAACCATATCTACTTAAGTCATCGGTAAAAGTAATGAAGTAATGATATCCTCCTCTAGCGGTGATATTTAATGGACCACACACATCGGTATGTATGAGTCCTAAAACCTCACTTGCTCGTGTCCCTTTACCGCTAAAGGGTTGACGAGTCATGTTGCCTAATAGGCAAGACTCGCATGTACCATATGATTCAAAGTCAAATGGTTTGAGAACCTTGGTCTCAACAAGTCTCTTTATGCGTCTATCGTTTATGTGACCTAAACGACAATGCCAAAGGTAGGATTTGTTTGATTCATTCGTTTTGAGCCTCTTGTTCTCGACATGATAAACATCATTGACATCATTTAAAACATAAATACCTCCAATTGAAATAGCTTCACCATAAACTATTTCATTAAATGAAAAAGTACAACGGTTGTTCTTAATCATAAAAGAAAAACCTTCCGCATCTAGTACGGAGACGGAGATAATGTTTTTAGTTTGAGTTGGTACAAAATAACAGTTATTCAAATGCAACTCTAATCCACTAGCAAGAGCGAGTACAAAAGTTCCCACGGAAACGGCCGCTACTCTAGCACCATTGCCCATGCGGAGATCTACATCACCCTTGGCTAGTGCTCGCACGTTTCTCATCCCCTGCAAATGATTACAAAGGTGAGATCCACATCCGGTATCCAATACCCATGTAGAAATGCAAGCATGATTGATGTCTATCATATAGAGATTAGAAGGAAGAATACCTTTGGATGTCGCACATCCATCTTTCAAGTCCTTCTTGTACTTGGGACAATTGCGCTTCCAATGACCCACTTCATTGCAATATTTGCAAGTGTCATTGAGAGGTTTTCCCTTGTTGATCTTGGGCTTAGGCTTATGTGGAACACCTTCCACAATAGCCTTACCCTTACCCTTGCCTTTGATGAATGGCGCTTTCTTGGCCACCTTCCCCTTCTTGACTCCTAGGTTCATGTTCTTCATTTTGATGGAGAGAACATCTTTCCTCTCCACCTCATTCACTTCCATATCCCTCTCGGCTTGGACCAAGAGTGCATGAAGTTCATGGTAACTCTTATCCATGTTGTTCATGTTATAGTTTACTCGAAAGTGAGCAAACTTGTTAGGAAGAGAATGAAGAATGCGGTTGATCGCAAGAGCCTTGGGTATAGAACACTCTTGACGCTCAAGAGTATCTATGTACTCAATCATTTTGAGCACATAAGGACCAACTTTTTTGTTCCTCTCAAGCTTTGCATCGAAAAACCGCACCGCGGCTTCATAAAGCCTAATTTTCGGTGCTTTGGAGAACATAGTTGTCCCTCGAGTGAATATCTCATATGCACTCTTTTGTGTGACAAATCGGAGTTTGAGAGCGGGTGCCATGGACCAAATCAAGACGTTTTTCACGTCATTGTCCACTTTCACATTCTCATCATAGGCGGCTCTTGCCGCTCCGGATCGAGAAGTGGGTTCGGCGGGTGGTCGATCGGTAAGGTATTTGAGCACATTGTCGGATTGAGCGGCGCCCCTTATCGTCGAATCCCATTCGACAAAGTTGCTACCGTCATCCTTGAGGATACACTTATCCATCACGGTTCGCACCATGAATCTTTGCCCAAAATGGGCGCGGGAGTTGATGATGATGATGCCATTGCGATTTGAAATAAACGATTCTACAACAAATATGAGGAAATATATAAGCATTCATCGTTCATTTATAACATTTGCTAAAACTCATTTTTAAAACAAATGTCCATTTATATAATGATCTCCCACGAAATTATATAAATGAATCCAAGACTCGTCTTTCATATAAAATTAGACATCTCATGTTTCCTTTTATATAAAAGCGATAAGTCAACACTTGACTAATTCTACACTAGAATGCTTGGTTGATGATTTTAATAAAATGCATCCATTAGCCCCAAATAACTCTTATTTGGTTGAGTCCAAACCAAATTAGCGTGGGACTTCCTCCCACTACTTACCCATGGTAACAAGGTTCCACATTGCGGAGGTCCTCACGAATATGGGGTTCACAGTCGCTACATTTAGAAAGGCTTAATCTCAATTCATTTGTTAAAATGTGGGTGATCTTGTCAATTTTAGTCATTTAAAATTCTTTTATAAGTGAACTAATTTAAGAATGGCGACCTAAAACGACAATCATAGTGGGATATCGAGGCATGCATGGCGATTTTGGCATGTGTGCGGAAAATAAGCAATCAAACAAGCATAGCAAGCAAAAGCATAAACCTAGTATGGCCACCTAAAAGTAATTAAAATTACAAGGAGTTACAAATTGGAAACCAACTCCTTTGGTCCCTCTTCATATGGACTTCATCCAAGGCCCTCCTTGTAAGCTTTAGAACACTTCTAAGGCTCCATCTCGATACATCGCCGGTCTTCGGTTTACAAATAGTTACAAGTATATATTTACAAATGAATACATAGAAATCCTATTATACATTTATAAATGAAATAAACTATTAAAATTACAAACCGGCTATACGAGATCGCATTTAAATTACATACCCACACGATATTCCCTTTCATTACGGGTAATATATATCGGTAAAAATATAACAAACTATGGCCATACTAGTAAGAATAAACATCCATTCAAAAATAAACATTCATCCAAACATGCATAATGAAAAGCTTATAAATAAAAACATGCCAAAATCGCCCTAAACAATAATCGCATTAAATCGTTTCAAACCGATCTCATTTTTAATCGATTAATCTCATATTAATCAATAATGCTTAAAACACCTTTTAAGCTTGAACTAAAACTTCTAAACTGATTTAGAACACCCAAAATTAGATTTCACTAATTCATGGTGATTTTAGTTCACTTTAGTGGTCATTTTGCTAATTACTTTAACTTTAATCATAACACTTTATGAATAAAGTATTAAAAAATCATTATAAAATAAAATAAAATGATTTTTATTTTGGAAAAATTTTTTATATTCTGGAACACTTCCAAGATGTCAAAAGGAAAAGTTTGGTCAAAAACTTTTACTTATAATATTTATAACAATAAACATACGATTTCATCGATCTTATCTCATAAAATCAATTAAACGTCCAAAACAGTGAGTTAAAATCCCAAATTTATACGTGAGCATCCACATAATGTATAATAATATTTGTATAAATTTCATGTCCAGAAAACAACGTTTACTATATTTTTGGACATAAAATGCATTATATACTAATTTTAAACAAATAAATGAATAAATATTCAATACTCAAAATCTGACTTTGAAAATTTACATGCAGAAAGTATAAATATGAAATATCACTGTTTAAACATTTCGAGACCAGATTCCAACTATAACTATTTATAGTTATTATTTTAGCCAAAAACTCGCTTTTTGACTCGTTTTGTATAAAAATCATTTTAATTAGAAAACAAATTTCAAAAATTACGAAATTTGACCAGTAACTTCATGAGACCAGAAACTTTGCATGCTATAAACATCTCGTGTTAAAACCATTTTTAACACTATTTTCAGATTTAATCATATTTATTCTCAATAAATATATAAAACTCCAAAAAATAACAAAATAAATTTGTAACCACAAGCCTAAGCTCAGATACCACTTGTAGGGATTTTATACCCCTCACTAATCAAATATTAGTGTAAATCAAATTACTCTAATTTGATGAGCAAGATCTATGTAGTTACAAATAGACTTTGTTATGAGTTTATAGAAATTTATACCTTTCTTAAAAGGGAAATATGGGCACAAAACTAGAACTCCTTTCTAGTTTTGTTTCTTGAGCTAACAATATGGATGATCCTCCAAACCCGAGTTTCCAAAATAGGAAACCTCCTCTTAGTTGCACCCAAGAACAACTCCAAAACTTACAAGTGATTTTGATCTAGAAATCACTAATAAGCACTTGATATTTAGTATATTATTATTACTAACACTTAGTAATACTAGTAATATTATATGTGAGGTTTTAGAGAGAATAGGAGAGAGTTTTGTGTGAGTTAGAGAGTAAAATGCACATATGCAAATGACTTCTCTATATTCTCATTTATATGCAAAAGTGGAACAAAATCAAGTGTGTTAGACACACATGATAGCCGGCCACATTGAGAGGAGAGAAAGAGTGTGTAGCCTTTTCTTGTTAACTACAAACACATACTTAAAGGTCATGATTATGTCTAAGCATGCTTAAGAAAAAAAGCTAAAAACAAAACACAAAAGACAAGAAGGAATCTTATCCCTTCTTCCCTTAATTTGGACGGTCCAAATAGGACCTTTATGGGTCTGTTTTGTTTTCAATATTTGTCCCACAAATAGTTATAATTTATCACTTAATTATCTAATATAATAAAGTGTAAATTAATTAAACTCTTCCTTAATATACATGTACACTTACAAATATATTAAAATTGTACTTTTACTAATCTCATTAGTAAAATATACATGATTAGTGAATTAACAGTTAATCACTAATTCCCATCTCCTCTCATAATTTTATCGATATAAAATTCAATCATCCGAGTTCACAACTCGATTTCTCTCTAAATTAATTCACTGACTAATCGTTAGTCAATTTATCAAGTTACTAATCTAATCGTATCTCATACAATTAATTAGCTTAAATATTTGGAGTATGTTCCTATAGGTGTGACTTAAAGGGATCAATTGATTACCGCCGTTCTCACGACAATAACGTCAAACTCTAGTCAGCCAACCGTTATTGATTTACGTTAATCAATTGACAATAATACAGGATTATCCCCGTGTATTCCTTAATTGAGATTTATTAAGTAATCGCACCATTGTGGAGGACACTTACTCCAACAAGTGATTGCATAGCTACAGGTGCCTATTTCACATGGAACAATAAGCAGGAGCCTCAGACGAAAGTTTACAGCAGATTGGACCAAATGCTAGTGGATCAAAGGTGGATGGCAGAGAGGGGTGATATGATTGCTAATTTCATGCCTGAAGGTATGTTTGATCATACCCCTTGTGTAATCCAGAAAATTGATAGACCTATGGTGAAGAGAAGGCCCTTTAAATATTTCAATATGTGGGGCAAGAACGAGAGATTTGGTCAATTAATGGAAGAATGGTGGCCAACATGGACTGCTGGTACGAAAATGCACACCTGTGTTAAGAAATTGAAGCTATTGAAACAATCCTTGAGGACCTTCAACAAGGAGTATTTCACAGATATTGGCAACTCGACTGGTATTGCTTTGCAGAACTTGCAATACATTCAACAGCAGATTTGGTCTCATCCAGAAGAGGAGGCTTGGGTAGTCAAGGAGAGAGAGGCAGCTAAAGAATAGCTTGATTTGCAGACGGCCTATGAGAGCCACTTGCGACAGCAGGCCAAGATGTCTTGGTTTAAGGATGGAGATAGGAATACGAAGTTCTTTCATGGAGTTTTGAAGACTAAAGCAATGAGGAATCAGATCACTACTATCCAAAACGTGAATGGTTCAACTTATTCTGATCCTTCTGAAATTCAGGAGGCTTTCCTGGATTTCAACAAATCTCTGTTGGGGACTGATGTTGTTACCGAAGAGGTTAATTTCCAGGTGGTTCGAAGGGGAGTAACATGTAATGACGAGATGGTTGAGATTCTGAGGAGACCTGTTTCTAAAGAGGAGGTTAAGATGATTATGTTTTCAATCCCTGAGGATAAATCTCCTGGACCAGATGGGTATACTAGCGGTTTCTACAAGGATGCTTGGAGTGTGGTTGGGGAAGAAGTCAGTGCTGCTATAATAGATGCTTATGAGAATGGAAGTTGTGTGAAGCAGATCAGTGCAACCTTGATTACTTTGGTGCCTAAGTGTGCTAGGCCCTCGAATGTCACTCAATTCCGGCCAATTGCATGTTGTAATGTTATATACAAATGCTTGGCTAAATTGGTATGCAATAGGTTGAACTTGGTGCTGCCTAATTTGGTTAGTAGAAGCCAGGCAGGGTTTGTGAAAGGAAGAAGTATCATTGAGAATATTCTAATCTGCCAAGATTTAGTTAAGCTTTACGACAGGAAAGCTGTGTCCCCTCGGTGTATGTTTAAGATGGATATGATGAAAGCTTATGATTCGATTGCTTGGGGTTTTGTGGAGCAATTGTTGGAAGCTTTTCAGTTTCCGGTTGAGTTCAGAAGGCTGATAATGTTTTGTGTTACCTCTGTTTCATATTCTTCGGTCATCAATGGATCTAGTTTTGGTTTTTTTAAGGGTAAGAGAGGTTTGAGGCAAGGAGATCCTCTGTCCCCTTTGCTGTTTACTCTATGTATGGAGTATTTGAGTAGGATCCTTGTGTGTGCTACAGAAAAACTGAAGTTTCGATATCACCCTCTTTGTAAGGAAATTGGGCTGACTCATCTGCTCTTTGCAGATGATCTTCTAATGTTTTGCAAAGGTGATGCAGAGTCAATTTTGGTTTTGCTTAGAGCTTTCGCCACATTCTCTGCTGCCTCAGATTTGAGAATGAATGCATCTAAGTCTAATGTCTATTTCAATGGAGTGAAGGATAGCTTGAAGAGGGAGATTTTGTCTGTCTCTAGTTTTATTGAGGGGCGACTCCCGTTAAAGTATTTGGGGGTGCCTATCATAGCTGGACGGTTGAAGAGGAATGATTGTAATGTGCTGATTGATAAGGTGGTGAGCAGAGTATAGCTGGTAGGTGCACGGAATCTGTCGTACGCAGGTAGGTTGACTCTGGTTCAGCACGTCTTTAGCACTTTATTCAACTACTGGGCCTCAATGTTTATCTTGCCTAAGAGTGTGTTGTATAGAATCTCTGCTATCTGCAAAAAATTTCTGTGGGATGGTAGTTTGGAATAGAGAAGGGTCCCTACGATAGCTTGGGAGAAAGTATGTAAGCCTAAGAAGGAAGGAGGCTTAGGGCTGCGAGAGGAGGTACGTTGGAATAATGCATCAATTGGAAAGTTGGTATGGTGGTTGGTTACTAAAGCGGATAGTCTTTGGATAAAATGGGTGGATCACGTATATATGAAAGGGATGGATGTAATGGAGTATGAAGTTAGATCCGAGGATTGTTGGTATTGGAAGAAAACAATGCGAGTCCGGGATCTTTTGAGGTCGAGCTTTGACAGTGGTGTTTGGTCTGCAACACCTGCTGGTTACACTATAAAACACGGCTATAAATGGCTTTCACAGCCAGTTGAAGAGGTGTTTTGGTACAAGAAAATATGGTGCAGTAGGGGGATACCAAAGCATCAGTTTTTGGCTTGGATGGTTCAACACCGTGGGCTGAGATTGAAGGACCGTCTAGAACGATATGGAGTGGTTTCAGATCCTTTTTGCTACTAGTGTGGATGTCAGATTGAAACTGAACTACATTTGTTTCAGTACTGCATTTTCATCATTCAGGTACGAAAATCTCTTGGTACTTGGCTGAAAATTTCTTATGTTCAGGGTACTGTTCCGGTATCGGTGGTCAAATTTGAAGAAGCGTGTGCTTATAATGACTGAAATGGCGATTCTATATCATTTTTGGGAGCAGAGGAATAAGGCTTGGATTGACGGTATAGTTGAGAGACCTATTTTTGTAGCGAGGAAAATTGTACAGAGTCTTAAAAGTCATATTGCGTTAGAAGATGATACGAAGTTGTCAATAGTTGATAAAGAATGGTGGATAAGTATGATGTAAATTGTAATGTTTTATTGATTTGAATGGAAGCTTACATTTCAACAAAAGATTAAGTGATAAATTAGAAGTATTTGTGAACAAATATTGAAAAACAAATAAGACCCATAAAGGCCCCTTTGGACCATCCAAATGAAAGGGCAAATGGAGAGATTCCTTTCTTTTCTTATTTGTCTTGTTTTCTTGTTAATTCTAATGCATGCCTAAACATAATTATCACATGCATACTTTTGCTTTTGTGGCATGCCAAAACATAATCATGATCATGCATGAAAATGTTCAAAACAAGAAAACACTCTACTCTTCTCTCCTTCCTTTCGAGCATGAACAATGGCAAGTTTGCCTTTTTCCTCAATAATCTTATCTTTTTTCCTATCATCATTCTATATTATTTTTAAAGTCTTCTTTTAAGTTTTTTCTATTTTTTCTCACAATGGTAGGACTTTTTTTTCCTTTTTTTTTTTGACCCCACTACCATCTATTTTATAATAATAAACTAGGTTGACAATATTGTTTTGTTGTGAGATAGAAAAGTAAAAAAATATTATGAATTGGCACAAAAGCCAAAGTCAGAGTCACCCCAAGCTTTGGGATTTCTTTTAATGTTAAGGAAAATTCAAAGGCCTCTACAATAATAAGTTAATTAAAAGTCTACTAAAAGATGAGGTATTTCTTACCAATGTACATGATCTTAGGCCGGCCCCCCTATAGTGTGTTTAACACACTTGTTTTTGTATTTTGGCTTATATAAAAACACAAGGCCATAAAGAGAATGTGTGTGCATGCATCTCTACTATTCTAACTCTCTAAAACTCTCTCTAAATATTACTACTAATATTACTAAGTGTTAGTAATAATAATATACTAAATATCAAGTAACTATTAGTGATTTCTAGTGTAAATCACTAGTAGTTTTTGGAGTACTTCTTGGGTGCAACAAGAAGGAGGTTTCCTATTTTGGAAACTTGGATTTTGGAGGATCATCCGATTAATTAGCTCAAGAAACAAATCGAGAAAGGAGTTCTCGTATTTGTGCCCATTTTATTCCTTTAGTGAAGGTATAAATTTCTATAAACTTGATCTACAAAGTAAATTAGTAACTATATAGATCTTGCTCATCAAATTAGAGTAATTTTATTTATACTAATAATGGATTTGTAGGGGTTCAAGAACTCAACAAGTGGTATCAGAGCTAGCTTGTGGTTACAAATTTATTTTGATCATTCTTGGAGTTTTTATGTAATTATTGAGAATAAATATGTAAAAATCCAAAAATGGTGTTAAAAATGGTTTTAACACGAAATTTTTATAGCAAGCAAAGTTAATGGTCTCATTAAAACTTCTGGTCAAATTTCGTAATTTTTGGAATTCTTTTGCTAATTATAATGATTTTTATACAAAACCGAGTCAAAAAGTGTGTTTTTGGCTAAAATAATAACTATAAATAGTTATATTTCGAATATGGTCTCAAAAGTTTTACACAGTGAAATATGTAATTTATAACTTTTGCATGTAAAGTTTCAAAATTAGATTTTGAGTATTCGATATTTATTCATTTATTTAATAAAAATCGGTACATTATGAATCTTTATGTCCAAAATATAGTAAACGATGTTTTCTGGACATGAAATTTATACCAATATTTTTATTTATTTGGAGGATGCTAAAGTATAAATTTGGCATTTTATCTCACTATTTGGAAGGTTTTATTGATTTTATGAGATAAAATCGATGAAATCGTATGTTTATTGTTATAAAAATCATTCGTAAAACTTTTTTGAGCAAGCTTTACATTTTTGACATTCTGGAAATGTTCCCGAATATAAAAAAAAAATTTCAAAATAAAAATGGTTTTATTTTATTTTATATTGTATTTTAATGCTTTATTCATAAATAGTTATGATTAAAGTTTAAGAAATTAGCAAAATGACAACTATAATGAACTAAAATCACCATGAATTAGTAAAGACTAATTTTGGGTGTTCTAAATCAGTTTAGAAGCTTTAGTTTATGCTTAAAAGGTGTTTTAAGTATTATTGATTAATACGGGATTAATCGATAAATTGTGAGATCAAGATTTAAATCGTTAAATCAACATATATAACCGGGCGATTTTGGCATGTTTTATACATAAGCATTTGATTTTGCATGTGTGAATGAATGAATATTTATGCATGTATGTTTATTATTTTACCTAGTATGGCCATAATTTGCTTTATTTTTGCCGATATTGCCCGTAATGAAAAGGAATATCGGTTGGCATGTAATTAATTGTGATCTCGTATCGCCGGTTTGTAATTTATTTAGTTTATTTTCATTTATAAATGTATAATAGGTTTGCTATGTATTCATTTGTAAATCATATATGTAACTATTTGTAAAACGAAGACCGGCGATGGATCGTGATGGTGCCTTAGAAGAGTTCTAAAGCACACAAGGAGGAGCCATGGAAAAAGTCCATTTGAAGAGGGACGGACTAAGGAGTAGGTTTCCAATTTGTAACTCCTTGTAATTTTATTTCTTTTTAGGTGGCCATACTAGGGTTTATGCTTGTGTGATTATGCTTGTGTGCTTGTTTGTTTGATCGTTTTCATGCCAAAATCGCCATGCATGCTAAGTCATCATCCCACTTTATCAAAATGAATTTTATGACTAAATTGACAAGATCACCCACTTTATTAAAATGAATTGAGGTTAAGCCTTTCCGATTGTAGCAACTATGAACCCCATGTTCATGAGGACCTCCGCAACGTGGAAATCGTTACCATGGGTAAGTAGTGAGAGAAAGTCTCATGCTAAATTGGTTTAAACTCAACCAAATAAGAGTTATTTGGGGCTAAAAGATGCATTTTAAAGAAAATCATCAATCGAGAGTTCTAGTGTAGAATTAGTCAAGTGTTGACTTATCGTTTTTACATAAAAGAAAACATGAGATGTCTAATTTTATCTAGAGGTGAGTCTCGGAATCATTTATGTAATTTCGTGGGAGATCATTATATAAATGGGCATTTAAATGAATTTTAAATGTTATTGAATACAATGAATGCTTATATATTTCCCCAAAATCGTTGTAGAATCATTTTCAAAACGCAATGGCAACATCAACTCCCGCACCTGTTTTGGGTAAAGACTCATGGTTGAGAACCGTGATGGATAAATGTATCCTAAAAGATGACGGTTGCAACTTTGTTAAATGGGATTCGACTATAAATGGTATCAGAGCAACCCTGCGACTGTGTTGTAAGCCCGTGGTTAGGAGTACCCTGGTCACCCACCTAGTGGGGGAGGATTCTGGGCTCGGCTGCAGTCGACTCTTGAGTCCCAACAAGGACGTTGTGTTCTTTAAGTACGGGAGTTTATAACACCTCACGTTTGGATGTCCCACATCAGGGAGGAAATGTTGATTTGATGTGTTTATAAGGGATTCTATCCACCACTCTAGTAACAAGGCCTTGTACTTTTGGGATTAAATGAGGACAAAAAGCCCAAAAGTGTTCAACTTACCATTAGGTGAGGTGCATTACGACGGTGGTGGGTCGGGTTGTTATATACGTTTTCGAATGTCAGGCACTAATACTTTGTTAGGTCCCTATAGAGATCTGAGTTCTAATGGAGCCCTTTGCGGAAGGCGTCTACATCAGTGGCTACGTCACAGCGGGGGATCGAAACCTTCTCCTTGTTGAACCTGTTGATCTGAGGTAGTCCTTCGTAGGTTCCCCTGTTTTCTGCAGTAGACGGTACAGGTCGCTAGTCTGGTTTTCAGGCTTCCTGCTGCTCGCGAATTGGTGGTTGAAGGGGTTGACCAACCCGACGAATAAGGTAATGGTCTGGTTTGGGAGGCTGACAAACCACCCAAGGCGGCCCCGGTGAGAGTGGAGCCAAAGCCCTTGCACAATGTAGGCCTCTTTCGAGACTATTATTGTATTTAGGGCGCTAGTTCCAAACCCTTATAGTATGCTGGTTCCTAAACTATCTTTCTCACAAAATAGACGGTGTATTATTTTCATAATGGAGAGCAGGTTCATTGACCAAAACAATTAAATCATCCTCGTATATATATTAGCCTTGCCATCAGAAAGTAGTTAGAGATTACTATTATAGTAGGTGGTTATAGGATAGATAATGGAGAAATCGAGTCAAATTAAGAGTCTTTTTAGAAGTCAGTTTCCTTGATCAGGGGAAACGAATTCTGACTCAAAAATGGACCACATACGTATTCATAATAAGATAACTAACTAATATTAAATAATATTTTATCTTATAAAAAAGTCCAACATGTAGTTGTTGCTGTAATTTTAGAGTATTCTTTGGATGTTGTTGATGAGTAAATGTTGAATGAATCTCCAAAAAAACCTAGTTTCCCTTATATAGTGCATCCCCTATTTTCTCCTCCTTTTTCTCCTATTTTCCTCGTTGTCGTTGCTTACTGTTATTTGACTTGGTGTCTTACTTATATTCAGGCCTTAATGTTCATGTATGATAGCCTGAATTCTTGCAACTTCTTTGACTTCCCTTTAGGGTTTAAACGTGTATGCTATGAGGCTCCTGGAAGATCTGTCTCGAGGCTCCTCTATCTTTTCGGGGTCCTACGCTCCATAGGGCCCTCTGCCGAACGTTGCTACTGACAAGGCCAAATTTGGACTACGAAATTTGAGCCTAACAAATAGTTAATGCACACTAAAAATAATTATTAGGCTCAACATCCTCGGTATTAATACAAGATAATGTGAAAGATAAAATTTCAGATGGTAACTATTCAAAAATTTTGAAAAACGTAACTACAAAACACGGAGTACAAATTTAGCTCTACCAACATTTGATTCGTGGTTCCACCCCTGCACGTATCCTAAAATTTTAGAAGGTCGTATCACGTGTTCGATACGTCTTATTAGATGACAATTATGGGCTTAGCCCAATATAATGTATTTATAAACAATCTTCTCTAATCAATCAACCAAGTCTTTCCTCATACAATTCTTAACATGGTATCAAAGCCGGAATAAACGTAATCATCTCCAATATACCATTTTTTTTAATTAATTTAAAAAAAAAAAAATACAACCAGAGAAGATTGTTTAACCGGAATAAACGTCATCATCTCCAATATACCATTTTTTTTAATTAATTTAAAAAAAAAAAATACAACCAGAGAAGTTTAACAGTCGGCAGCCATGGCCGATGAATTTGACGCCACAAATCTCAAATCAAAAACAACAGGAGTGCTTTTCAAGAATTTTCATGGTGAATTTGGTCTAAAATCATTGGACCTCCTCTCTGCTACATCCTCCATTTACGGGGATGCGTGGTCGTAAGTGTGTCTTTGTTGGATATCCCTATAATAAGAAGGGTTGGAAGTTATATGACCTTGAGACGAAAAAATTCTTTGTCTCCCGCGATGTTACGTTTCACGAGACCTTCTTCCCATTTGCTTCAGCAGAGGCAGCCACGAATAGGCCTCCCTCGGGTGTTTCTTTTTCACTGGATACCCCAATCTACGGTCATACCCACGAGCTTGCCGATGACCGTCCTACCACGCCTGTTGTTCCCGAGCCTGCTACGCCCCTGCTGCTGCTGTTACCAAGGAAGCTGCTGTTACCGAGGAAGCTGCTGATACCGCGGAGGCTGCTGTTACAGAGGAAGCTGCTGCTATCGAGCCCTCTCATGTGCCTCATGTTGCCCTGCCCTCTAGCGTGAGGGGGGAACCGCCTCTCGGTCGCGGTCATCGTACGAAGCTACCTAATTCTCGTTTGCGCGGTTACGTACTTGACACCACCTCGAATTCGCCCCTGCAACCGAGCTCACCGAGCCCTCCTTCATCGCCTTCAGGTACACCGTATTCCATTGCCAATTATGTAAACTGTCATTCTTTTTCGGAAAGTCATCGCCAATTTCTTGCAGCTGTAACTATTGGCATTGAATCGCCCTCGTTTCGAGAAGCTATTCGTGATGACAGATGGTGTGACGCTATGAAAGCCGAAATCGACGCGTTAGAACGAAACGAGACGTGGGAGCTGACTATTCTTCCGCCTGATAAAAAGGCCCTAGGTTGTCGTTGGGTTTATAAAATTAAATACAAATCTGATGGGACTGTGCAACGTTGTAAAGCTTGGCTTGTCGTGTTCGGAGATCATCAGGTCGAAGGGTTAGATTATGGCGAGACTTTTGCGCCTGTCGTTAAGATGGTAACAGTACGTGCTTTGTTGACCGTCGCTGCTATTAAAAATTGGGAACTGCATCAAATGGACGTCCATAATGCTTTCTTACATGGCGACTTGGATGAAGAGGTTTACATGCGGTTACCTCCTGGTTTTAGTCGGGGTCACGAGGGTAAAGTATGTCGTCTCAAAAAGTCGTTGTATGGATTACGAGTTTACGACAGGCTCCTCACTGTTGGTTTGCAAAATTAACTGCTGCGCTTCGTGATTATGGCTTTCAGCAATCTTGTTCCGACTATTCCCTGTTCTCCTACTCGCAGGGGGAGGTACGTTTATTTGTGCTTGTTTACGTGGACGATCTTGTTGTAGCCGGTAATGATCATTCCGCGCTCTCGTCCTTTAAGTCGTACTTGGGACGCTGTTTTTATATGAAGGATCTTGGTCGCCTCAAATATTTTCTCGGTATTGAGGTAGCGCGGAGTGCTAAGGGAATCTATCTTAGCCAGCGGAAATATGCGCTCGACATTACTTCGGAGACAGGGCTCCTTGGTGCCAAACCGACGGCCACACCGATCGAACAACATCATCGGCTTGGTCACGCTGAGGGGGCCGTTTTGACTAACCCCGAGTCTTACCGTCGTCTTGTTGGACGTCTTGTTTATCTTGCCGTGACGCGTCCTGATTTGTCATATGCGGTTCATGTTCTCTCTCAATTCCTTCATCAACCACGACAGGAACACATGGAGGCCGCTATGCGAGTTGTTCGTTATTTAAAAGGGTGCCCAGGACAAGGCATTCTTCTGCGTTCTAATAGTGAGCTCGTCATTTCCGGTTGGTGCGATTCCGACTGGGCTGCGTGTCCTCTGACCCGACGTTCAGTTACTGGATGGATTGTGTTTTTGGGTGGTTCTCCCGTGTCGTGGAAAACTAAAAAACAGCACACAGTCTTCTCTCGCTCTTCCACTGAAGCTGAATACAGGTCGATGGCTTCTGTAGTCTGTGAGTTAAAATGGCTACAAGGGCTTTTGCGTAGTTTGGACGTTACCGTTTCTCTTCCAATGCAGTGACAGTCAGTCCGCCTTGCATCTTGCTCGTAACCCAGTGTTTCATGAGTGTACGAAGCATATTGAGATAGATTGTCATTTTGTTCGTGATGCTTTTTTAGAAAGCTTGATCGTGCCTTCCTATGTTTCTACACATTCACAACTTGCTGATGTCTTTACAAAGGCCTTAGGCGCGCCTATTTTTCTTTCTGTCATTCGCAAGCTGGGCATTCTTGATCGCCATGCTCCAGCTTGAGGGGGGTATTAGATGATACGGCCCAATTATGGGCTTAGCCCAATATAATGTATTTATAAACAATCTTCTCTAATCAATCAACCAAGTCTTTCCTCATACAATTCTTAACACGTCTCCGTGTCAGGTGTCTACATTAGTGTCGGTGCTTTCTAGTATATATTTAAGCACCTGCTGCTATACAAATAATAGAATAATAGAATAATTATCTGATTAAAAAAGTCGTTTTTGTTGAACCCTTAACACATTAGTACAAGGTTGATGGTAAAATTGCAAATGGTCAAAGCAAAATAATACTAACATAGAACGATAAAAATGGAGAAATCAAACAGAGATACGGAGTTCATATTCTCCGCATGTATATGAAAACGAACAACGTTTTAATATTCATCTGAATCATCTCCATTATTTAAAACGAATGTCGAAAGCAAGTATGATAAGGGTTCCTTATTCTGTCAAATGGAAACGAGAATCGATACTAATTAAAGGGACTTATATACTCAATTTAACGATATTTTCATTCAAGTTACAAGTAGTGAAGTAGTATATAAAGGTCATAGATGGGAAGATAATTAGTACAAAATCAAACATCTTCAATAGAACATCTCCATTTACTTGAGGTAATTGTTAATTTAAGTCTCACGTATATAGTTGTGTTTGTATATTAAATGTAGAAGTTAGTCTCCCATAAAACGGGTTATCCGTTTCATATGTAAAACGGGTCAAATAGTTAGACATTTGAATAGAAAAGACAAATCTTTTGTTAATTTCAAGGATTTTAACTTTTGTCTTATTCAATTATTTGACCCGTTTCTTGTGTGAAACGGATATTACCCGTTTCACACAAGAATTTGTGTAAATGTAGTACTCCGTAATATATAGTTTAATGTTTTTATTAAATTGATGCTTCGTCCTTCAATGTCAATTTTGTCAACCGCAATAGGTTTGCACATTTCACTGCAAATGTAGTTTAGTCGAGACAGTCGGAGAATATAATAATCATTTTAAAAAAAACTTACATATGTAACTCAATTACGACGAAGTATATTCTACGAGTATCTTAATAACTTTGTCCGTTGAAGTTAATAATTAATGTTGATCTAAATCAAAGATACGGTGAACAAATTCTAAGTTAAATGTTTCAGTTTAAATTGGGGAAATTATATTGTCACTTCAGTATGGCTAATTCACTCAAAATATAGCTATAAAAAAAAGTTCACTCGTAGGGCCTCATAAAAAAGTTCACTCGTAGTGGTATAGCCAAAATCCCTTTGGCAATAGTTGTGCCATTAATTTGGCTGACCTTTCTTCTCGTATTCTCATCGATTTATTTAGATAATAGAGTATCTTTTTATGTTTATTTTAAAACTGCAAAGTTAATTATACAAATAATTATTCTAAAAAAGCATATATATGTTAAATTAGTTAGTCACATATCACATGTTTCGATATCGAAAGTGTAACGGTTGGTATAAAATTAGCAGATCAACATGGCCCAGATGGAATTAGAAAGGCAAGTATATGTAAACATGACAAACACTAGCTCTGAGAATATGATCTTGGACCGATACTTTAATCTCACGGACGGTATTTCGGTCGGCTTTTTTCCTACTATTATTCCTGCTGGTGGTACCGTGTATGAGAACCATGCTGTGTCAAAAGGAGCCATCGTGTATTCCGGTCGTAACAAGGAACACGTCGCGTCTGCATGGGTCTTGGCTTGGGATTTACCCCGTTCAGACGCCATCCCACCACTAAGGCAGGTATTAAGTTCAAATTCAATTTTATTTAACAACATGGTCTAGAAATATCGTAAAAACTTAATATAAGTAGAATTTTTTTTTAAAATTTATAAATTTATTTCTCTTAAATCGAATTATTAAAAAGGAGACATTTTAGTAGCCATGTGGCCCATGCGCTATACAATATATTCGCATTATAGAGCTTGAAGATGACCAACTCATTTACCTTAATTTGACGTTTGCTGTAGGTTTATGTCACTTGTGGATTGAAGAGTGAAATCGACAAACTGACCGCAGGTGACATCGTGATGAAATTGGCTAAATCTACAGACTTTAGTCGCAATAGCGACGAGGTTACAAAGACTACTGGGTACGCCGGTACCATTCGTGCAGTCCCCAACGATTCTGTTAGTATCTCAGCATTTTTCGGACTTATCCCTGAAAACTGAGTTGTTGCCGAAATATTACCTACCAAATGATACTACAAGTATCATACTTATAACTCTATAAGATAAATAATGCTTTGTTGCTCCACGGTTATAATGTCTATTTGAACTATGAAATCTACTACTACTGCTGCTACTATTTTTTTTACCTTATTAATTAGAATGTGTTCAATACCTTCCACAAAGTATCTACCATTTACTCGTTCATCATATTATGTTTGAGTAAATTCTTGTTAAAAATAATAATCTTAAAAAATCTACTTCGCTTAGTGTTAAGAAAGATATAAGTTGAACGTTGTTAACTAAAGACCGTTTATATAGGTTACATATAAGCCGAGACGCACACATATACCTAATATTTAGTTACCAGAGTTATCTAGTCCGATTATCTCAGGAATAAATGACTAGAATAATCTCCATAAATTAATTACTCCCTTTGTCTCAGTCATTTGTTTACAGTTTGACTTTTTTCCCCTCACAAAAAAGTCAAACTGTAAACAATTCACTGAAACAGAGGGAGTATCTAATCAAATCAAATCAAATTACGTAACAAATTATGTAGATAAGTCCACTTAGGTCGGTTTAGGGCTTGTCACTAACAAAAACATTTACTTCCCCTTTGCCCAAAGCCACTAAACAAATTACCTAACTTCTTATTATCACACTCAACAAATTTAACCTTGCTTGCCAACAATTTACGTAAAACTAACGATTTTCAAACAAGTTTATTATACGTCCGTTGTAAGACAGCCTATAGACATTATATATCAACACTTTATTTATGAACATTAAATTAGTTGCTAACAATTTCTTTTGAATATTTCACATATGAAATAATTTTATATTAGAATTTTTTGTGCTACTACATACTCAAGTAGCTTAGGAAACTGTAGAGTCCAAGGACCCAACAATACTCTAGAGGGGGGGTGAATAGAGGATTGTACCTCTTAAAAATTTGCAACGAAACAATAAAAGCGTGAAATGTAAATTGCGGAAAATAAATAACACAAGGATTTAACGTGGTTCGGCCTAATTGAAAAGCCTACATCCACCCCTTCTTCTTATTAATTATTTATCAAGAAAGACCTACCACTACTAAATTTTACAACAAATAATTAACAAACACTAGAGATCTACCCCGACCTTAGTGTGAAGCCTTTTCTTTTAAACTCGAGAAATTAATCTCTAACAAGGTGATTATTTTTCTCGTTACAAGTCTCTCAATAAATTGAAAATACAATTCAATTGTCTAGAGAGCCTTATCGTAACTATGTACTTTTAGAAAATAGAATTTAAGAACAAAAGTACAAAGTTGAAAATGCTTTCCAAATCAAAGTAAATATTTTGCAAATGCAAGTCAAAGAACACGGTTCAAATGATGAACAAAACGTTTTGCAAAAGTAAATTTAAGAGTATATTTTGAAAGTCTTAGATTGATTAAAAATGTATTGGAAGTGTTAGAATGTATTAGTTGTCTTGGATAATTTTTAATCAAAATGAAGAAGAGTACTTATAGTACTCGTGTGACTCTAGGTCACAAAGCAAAGGATAATATTATTTTTTATTTAGCAAAATAAAAGATAATATTGCAATAGTATTGTTGTGTGATAAAAACTTCCTCATAAAATATTTGCTAGTTGTCAAAATATATTTAGGAAGATGTTAAAACTTTACTTGATCTCCAAGAACGAATCTAGACATTTAATTCAACTAGGAGATGCAAGATGTTATTAGATATTAGAAGATAATATATAGAAAATATATCTTTTAGAAATATATTGGATATGACCGAAATATGGTCATATACTCCTCAATGATTTTCGGCCAAAATAAAGATAGAGTAGATATGATTTTCCAAATTATATTATCTTATAAAATCAGTTTTAGAAGAGGAGAATTATCATAAAAGATATTTGTAGTATCATAATATATTTAGAACACTTTCCACAACTTTTGCAATTAGATTCTCATATATTTCACTTAGTAAAATATACTCAAATCTAATTCTAAGATGAGAAAATATATTCTTAATATATCATAATAAAAATATAGAAAACTTTAAAACAAAAGATAATTCTTTAGGAAATATTTAGAAAATATTTATAAAACGTTTTGAAGAAAAACTACTACAGCACTGATGTTACTGTAACATGAAATCATGTTAGGGTAACATCACTGCTGAGATTTGTAGTGCATAGCTTCGTTAAGTCACTTTACATGTTTCGTTCCTATAGTCTTGACTTGATACGAAGCTTGTCTTTAACGTTTCACATCCTCTTCTTCTTTTCACTTCTTTTCGAGCTTAGATACCTACGCATCATAAACTCAAACACACAAACGAGTAGCATACGATAGAAATAAATAATTTGACAATATCAAAACTAATCGTGGAGTCAACAAATTCCCCCTTTTTGATGATGTCAAGTCTCCCAAGGTCTATGAGGACCTATCTAAGATTTATTTCTAAGGTCGTTCCCCCTCAATCGAACATCGTCTCGAAAAGATGAGAGTCCACGAAAAGAAGATATATTTCACCTATTTTAAGCCAACCAAAATCGTTAGTGATATATAAAACAAAACACTCGAGAGAGAATTAGCAATAAGAAACCAAAATGGTGAAATTAAACGAGGATAATGCAATCAAATCTTAGACGGTTTTTCCCCCTCTTGACTTCATCGAAAAGGAAAAGGACTAGAATAATATCAAGTCATAAGCACACATATGCAATGTATAATGAACACACACTAGTCATATTAATATAAAGCAACGATAATATCCGAAATTATTCCAAAATACGCAAGCTAAAGCAAATTAAGTCTACGGCCACACATGACCGAATAAAAATATAAACGGAAATATTGTTTGAAAGGTTAGATCCTAAAGTAAGCTATTAAAGATTTGGTTGATGAATGGTGCGGTGAAGGCTTAATAACAACCCAAAAAATGACTAGCACTAAACGCAAACGACCATGGCAACTAGACGCGGTGGTTACGCTCCAGCAGATACACGGTCCTGTCCACCTTGTCAGTAATCCCGCGAAGTCTGTCCACGATCTCAACATGCCTTTGTGAGGGAGGATTCACATGTGCCCTGAACAAGTCCACAAGCTGACACACATTCTCGCTCAATGTCCCTCCACGAGTATTGATCCTATTAAGGTCTTCTTGGATATGGCTCACATGCTCCTGCAGTCTACCCACCTTATAATCAACACTCCAAAGCGACTTCATAATGTCATCTTTGGACTTTTCCATCTCGTCAGCGAACACTTTTAACTTCGCATCAACATCAATAGGTTCAGTTTTCACTTGCACTCCACCCGTAGCCATTTTACCAACGAGCTCCTCAAACTTACTCACCATCTTGGCCTCGAAACCATCCAACCTAGACATCACTAAGGCCTGCAGCTCACTCAAGATCTCTTCGGTTCTGCCAACATCTACTCTCACATTCACGGGTTCACTCTACTCACCCACTTTCTCCTTCCCTGGTCTCTGTCGTGGGACATGAACTACGTCCACGCCCTCCAAATTCATTCGTCGAAACAGCAAATTACTCATGACTTCAGTAGAGGGACGAGTGATAGTGTTCTTACTCACCACGCCCTTAAGTTTCAATAGCTTCGACAACCACATACTATAAGGAACAACCAAAGTAGGAGAAGTATGAGAAGTGGTGAGCTTCTCCAATTGAGCACTAATGTGAGAAAAGATCAGAAGCGGTAAGTTCACTCTATCACCATTGAGAAGGTGAAACAACAGACGGTTCTCATGTGCGTCAACACGCTGAGTACCGCCCTTTTTAGGCAGAATGGTGGCATGAACACAATTTATAAGAAAAAGAGCTAAAGGACTTATCTTTGAAACCAATACCTCATCGTTCACTTTCGCCTCGGGATCAAGGAAAGTCTTATAACTGAGTTGCTCTGCTTCAGTTAACCCGCTCCACTTAGCACCTGAAATTACCTCGACCCCTTCGCAAGGAATTCCCCAAGCCTCAGCAAATTCTTCCATGGTGATCTTAATAGCCTTGTCACCAAAATTAGCACATAGGACTCTGTTTTCTAAGCGCAAGGTAGCCCAAAATTGAGTGACCTGAACTGGGTACATCACGTGTGACCCATCCAAAAGCTCCTGCCATCCTTGAAAAGCGAGAATACCACTGAAATCTTGCAGATTTTCAACTTCGTCATACCATGCAAGAGGATAGACTCGACTCGAGTGGAGAGGATAGCGAAGAACCAAGCAAGCGCGGAAAAGTTCCTTGAGTTTCAACCGTGTGTCCTCCACGGCTTCGAGAATAGTCTTATTCTCAGCAAGAACCATCTCCATTTGAGAAGCATATGAAGGTTAAGATTCGGTTTTTACCCGTTTTCCACTTGATTCTCCTTCGGACGAAACTGGGGACGAAGGTCTCGATGAATCTGATGAAGACACAACTACTGACGCTGCCCTAGTTTTCATGGTACGTTTAGGTGTCGTGGTTGTCTTTTTGGGAGGCATGGTTGTTGGTTTGATTTTGAATTTTGATGGTGATGGTGATGTAAAAGAGAGAAAGTAAAAGAGTGGTAATAAGAGGGAGTAAAATCGATGGGTGAAAAGTGAGGGAGAGAGGGTGTTTAAATATGAGAGAGGAGAGAGGGTGATATGAGTGGTAGAGGAAGGAGGTGACGTGAGGAAGAGTGAAAGGGGTAAGATATGGTGAGATTTTTTGGTAATTATTATTATTATCATATATGGTAATATTTTGTGTGTAGGATAATAATAATATTATGTGATATAATAATATTTGGTAGTATTTGAATGGTATGCAAATAATAGAAGATATTATTATATAAGGAATCATATATTAATTTGATTTAGGATTAACCTTAAGGTAAGTCTAGTTTTATTAGGATATTGGAGTAGCTAAGATCTTATTTTACTAGGGCTAGGATTATACCATAATATATGTAAAAATAATCTCATTAAGAAGGCATAAATAAATAGCAATTATTTATACTAGATACAAAAAGAAATTGTTCTAATTGTGGAGTAATGAGATTGAAACATATGGTATAGAGATAATCAAAGAAATAAAATAAGGATATCATTGAGCTCATAAAAAATAAAACTAGAATGTACCAAAATTAAAGCATATAGAATTTCACAACTTAATACGGACACAGTCGCAAAAACCAAAACTAGTCAATCATAGGAGCAAATACACGGCCAAACAATCAATTATCATTAACCAAGCTAATTTCAAGACGTAATTTCTCAAAGCGTTCCCTAGCTAAGGGTTTTGTAAAAATATCAGCTTTTTGATCTTCGGTTGGACAAAAGATTAGCTCAATATTACCTTTTTCTACGTGATCTCTCAAAAAGTGATGACGAATATCGATGTGTTTGGTCCGAGAATGCATGGCCGGGTTCTTAGATATAGCTATGGTACTAATATTATCGCAATAAATAGGTACGCTATCGAAAACTACCCCATAATCATATAATTGTTATTTAAGCCAAAGTAGTTGAGAACATACCAATGATGCTGCAATATACTCACTTTCCGTTGTAGATAGTGCAACCGTAGCTTGTTTCTTTGAACCCCATGATACTATGCCCGATCCGAGAAATGTAGCCGTCCCCGAAGTGCTTTTTCGGTCTATTGAGCATCCTCCATAATCCGCATCCGAATAACCTTTAAGATCAAAATTGTCATACATAGGATAAAACAAATATAAATTCATTGTACCAATTAAGTATCTTAAAATACGTTTGACTGCCACAAGATGAGATTTCTTAGGATTTGCTTGAAACCTAGCACACACGCAAACACTTTGCATAATATCGGGTCGACTAGCCGTGAGATATAGAAGAGACCCTATCATGCCTCTATACACGGTCTCATCCACGGCTTTTCCATCTTCATCCTTGTCCAATTTTGTTGTTGTAGCCATAGGTGTGGAGATAACCTTACCATTCTCCATACCATACTTCTTCAGCAACTCCTTAATGTATTTTTGTTGATGTATCATAATACCTTCCTTAGTTTGCTTGATTTGTAGACCTAGGAAGAAACTTAATTCTCCCATCATACTCATTTCAAATTCGGATTGCATTAGATCTGAAAAATCACTACACAAACTTTCATTAGTAGCACCGAAAATAATATCATCAACATAAACTTGAACAATTAAAATATCTGACCCCTTGGTTTTCAAAAATAAGGTTTTATCGACAGAGCCACGTTTGAAATCATTTTTAAGTAAAAACTGAGATAAACGATCATACCATGCCCTAGGGGCTTGTTTTAAACCATAAAGAGCTTTGTCGAGAAAATAGACATGGTTTGGAAATTCATTATTTTGAAAACCTGGGGGTTGCTCAACATACACTTCCTCTTTCAAATAGCCATTAAGAAAGGCGGTCTTAACATCCATTTGATAGAGTTTAAATCCTTTGTGAGCGGCAAAGGCAATTAGTAATCTAATCGCTTCTAAACGGGCTACCGGTGCGAAGGTTTCGTCAAAATCAATGCCTTCTTGTTGGTTATAGCCTTGCACCACTAGCCTTGCCTTATTCCTCACAATAGCTCTCGAATCGTCAAGTTTGTTTCTAAAAACCCAACGAGTACCAATAACTTTACGACTCGGAGGCCTAGGCACCAAGTGCCAAACTTTGTTTTTCTCAAATTGTCGTAACTCATCTTGCATTGCAACTATCCAATCGGAATCGGTTAGTGCAACTTTGATGTTGTTAGGTTCAATTTTAGAGAGAAACGAGTTTAGCACACAATAGTTATTCATGATGGACTTACGCGTTTGTATACCTTTGTTGTAGTCACTAAGTATCGCATTTGTGGGGTGAGAGCTTTGGTGTTTCCATTTCTTGATCGTCGTTGGAACGTTTTTAGGATTTTCATCTGATGTTACCCTAACATTATCCGTAACGTCAGATATTTCCCCTGAATTCAAGCTGGATGTTACTGTTGATGTTACCTTAACATCTGCTTCCAAAGAGTCTTTCGTGGAGTCTTTGGAGGTAGATGATGAAGTAACATTAACATCATCCTTGCCTTGAATGTTGTCCAAGTTTGACTTTTGAGGCTTTTCAGCGTCGGTTCCAATAACTTGTGTTTCATCGTTTTCGTCGTCTAACTCGGGTAAGTCTTTATGAGTAAGCCAGAAATCTGGATCCTCCTCTTCTTCCAAATCATTTCCTTCATATTGTTCGAGAGTATCGTTTTCATCAAATATGACATGTATACTTTCTTCTACGCACATAGTTCGCTTGTTGTATACACGATATGCCTTACTATGATTAGAATAACCCAAGAGAACACCTTCATCACTACGAGGATCGAACTTTCCCAATCTATTTTTGCCATTATTATGTATAAAACATTTACTTCCAAAACATCTTAGATGGGATATGTCTGGTTTTTTTTCTCTTAGTAGTTCGTAAGGGGTTTTCTTCAAGATTGGTCTAATCATAGCTCGGTTGTGTATATAACAAGCGGTATTCACGGCTTCTGCCCAAAAGTTTCTAGGCAAACCGCTACAAAGTAACATAGTGCGTGACATGTCTTCTATGGTTCGATTCATCCTTTCGACTACTCCATTTTGTTGAGGAGTTCTAGGGGCCGAAAAGTTGTGATCGATACCATGCTCTCGACAATATTCAATGAAGGCTTGGTTATCGAACTCGGTACCATGATCCGTCCTAATAGATATGAGATTATGCGAATACTTGTTTTGAGCTAATTTTATCAAGCACACAAATTCTTTAAAGGTATGATCTTTGGAGCTTAAGAAAATTGGCCAAACAAATCTCGAATAATCATCCACTAAAACAAAGACGTATCTAGCACCGGCTCTACTACTAACTCTCATTGGTCCACATAAGTCCATGTGAACTAATTCAAGTGGCTTGGAAGTGCTTACCACGTTTTTAGATTTAAACGATGATCTCACGTGTTTACATCGTATACACGTGCCACACAATTTATTGGTGTCAAACTTTACGGAGGGAAGTCCTTCAACAAGTTCCAATCTCTTCAATCTTTTTAGACAATGTGTGTTAATATGGCCAAACCTCTTGTGCCATAAAGAGTGATCATTCGTGACAGCACTCATACACGTGAAGGATATAGAAGGAATACTTTCTATGTCAACGACATAGGCATTATTCTTTCTTCTTCCTTCAAGTATAACTCAGCTAGACCCTTCACGAGTGATACGACACACACTTGAATGAAACACAACTTTGTTCCCACGATCACACAATTGTGAGATACTTAGAAGTTTATGCTTAAGTCCTTGAACAAGTAGCACGTTGTCAATGGAGTGTGTTTTGGAGATTCCAACTCGACCAATTCCAATGGTTTTTCCTTTACCATTATCCCCAAAAGTAACACTTTCACCTTCATAAGTTTCAAGTGAGAGGAACTTGCTTTTATCTCCCGTCATGTGTCTCGAGCAACCACTATCCAAGTACCATTGGTTGCTTCCTCTCACTTCCTCCTACAAAAGTTCACTTTTGTGATTTAGGTACCCACACAAAGTTGGGTCCTCTCCTATTAGTTACCTTGGGAAGTAAATCTTTACGAATCCAAACACGTTTAACAACATACCTATATTTATGATTATAGTACAAGTTAGGATCAAAAGATTCATACTTCTTTTTAGTAGATTCATGATTGTATTGAGTTTTAGGTTTAGGTTTGTTATCATAACTAGTTTTGACATAATCTTTATTCCTTTTATGATGCATAGCACATTTTTTACATGTATTGACATAATGACCCGTTTTTCCACAAAAGTTACAAATTTTATATTCGGGAAGACTAACGTATTGTCTTTTGTGAAAATCACGGTTAGTGGGTTCATTCATTTTCTTAACGTGTTCTACGCGACATCTAGTTTGATAACCTAAACCTTCTTTATGGTGTCGATTAGATTGTTGAGTTAAAAAGTTAAGAACTTCTTGACTAGCTTCCCATTTCTTACTAACATTGAAAGCTTCTTTTAATTTCTCATTAAGTTCTTCCTTTTCTTTACTCAACTTATCGCAATTATTACAAGACTCGACCTCTTTACTTATGGTAGGTTCCTTTTTGCTTAACTCGGACTGAAGGTCAACAATTTTCTTTATAAACGATGACTTCATAACTTTAAAGGTTGATTGTTGTTGAATAAGTTCATTAGTGAGGTTGTTTACTTGGTTATCTAACAACTTAACCTTTTCTTCAAGTTCATGATTTCGTCCAACACATGATGATGTTACTATAACATCATCCAAAGCTGGCATATCCTCTTCAGATGTTAGGTTAACCTCATCTAGGGTTTCCTTTATCTGGTCAGATGTTGGAGTAACACTGACTAGGGGTACATCAACTTCGGGTGATGGTATGGTAACATCATCCCGTGTTAGACTAACATCACCGAACGAACTTTCAGAATTTTCAGAGTTTATGGACGATTTATCGTCTTCGGAAGCGTAATCAGAGTCAAGGTCATACTTGCTTCGATCCAAGTTTGGGTAGGTTCAACATATATGTGTCAAAGCTTTGCTTTGAAACATTTGATGAACTTACGTTCTTCTTAGAGCGAAGTTTTTTAACCTTTTCACTCAAACAACAATTGTCATCTTCAAGGTTTTTAATATAAGTTTCTTGATTAACACAAGTATTATAAACACCTTCAAAAATTTCTAAAATTCTATCCTTGGACAACTTTAAAAACTTATTCTTAACTTTATCGAAAGTTACCTCAATTTCTTCATCCGAATTAGCTTTTCCCATTAAGCACAAGTCCTTGTATGGTCTACCTTTTGTTGTTTCCACGCCGTACGTATTAAGGCACACATTTGCTTCTTCTTCCTCCTCGGCATCTTCATCCGAATCAATTTCAAGATCTCCCCATCCATCGGAGGCTAGCATGGCCGTTTTATATGTTTTCTTGGCTTTCTCACGTTTGGCTTTGTTTTTGATTTTTGCCCAAGTAGGACAATCCTTGATGATGTGAGTAGTCTCTCCACACTTGTAACAACCCTTGTTTGAGTTTCTTGTTTTAAAGGGTTTGAAATTTTTGCTCACATTTTTAGAAGAATTAAAACCAAATTTATTACTGTTAAACCTTTTGACAAATAATCCTATTTCATCATCCGAATTCTCATCATCACTGGACTCGGCTTGAAGAGCTATCCCTTTATTTTTGATTGGTTCTACGAGCCCCTTGTTGAGTGTTAACTCATGGGCCATCAAGGATCCAATCAAGTTTTCATAAGAAAGTGTGGATAGATCTTTAGCTTCCTCTATCGCAGTGATTTTGGGTTGCCATTTATCGGTTAGACTACGAAGGATCTTATTGACTTGATCCTCGGTAGTATAAACTTTGCCTAAATTTTTTAACTCATTGATTATACTAAGAAATCGATCAGACATGTCACTGATGTTTTCATTTTTCTCCATATGAAACATCTCGTACTGATGAGTTAATAAATTTTCCCGACATTTCTTAACTTGGGATGTTCCTTCATAGGAGGCCTCAAGACTATCCCAAATTTCTTTAGCGCTAGCGGATGATGAAAAACGATTAGAGATTTCTTTGGTTAAACCTTTTTGTAACATAGTTAAAGCTTTGAAAATTTTTTGAGCAACTTTAAAATCCTTCTCATCATAGTCATCTTCTTGCTTTTCACATTGCAAATCAGTAGAAAGTATAGCAACGGGTCCTTTGACTATGATTCTCCAACATTCAAAATCAACTCCTTTTATGTCATTTCTCATTTGATTTTTCCAATGACTATAATCCTTACCATCGAAGATAGGATATTTTATCGTGTCACTAGATTCCATTTAAAAATAAAAAGACTAGGCCGAGATTTTGAAGAAAAAGAAAAAAAAAAATATCAAAACTAGAGTATTGGATCAACCTCTTTAGCGGTAAAGCTATCAAGAGCACGAGGCTTTGATACCAATTGTAGAGTCCAAGGACCCAACAATACTCTAGAGGGGGGGGGGGTGAATAGAGGATTGTACCTCTTAAAAATTTGCAACGAAACAATAAAAGCGTGAAATGTAAATTGCGGAAAATAAATAACACAAGGATTTAACGTGGTTCGGCCCAATTGAAAAGCCTACATCCACCCCTTCTTCTTATTAATTATTTATCAAGAGCACCTACCACGGCCTAGCTTACAACAAATAATTAACAAACACTAGAGATCTACCCCGACCTTAGTGTGAAGCCTTTTCTTTTAAACTCGAGAAATTAATCTCTAACAAGGTGATTATTTTTCTCGTTACAAGTCTCTCAATAAATTGAAAATACAATTCAATTATCTAGAGAGCCTTATCGTAACTATGCACTTTTAGAAAATAGGATTTAAGAACAAAAGTACAAAGTTGAAAATGCTTTCAAAATCAAAGTAAATATTTTGCAAATGCAAGTCAAAGAACACGGTTCAAATGATGAACAAAACGTTTTGCAAAAGTAAATTTAAGAGTATATTTTGAAAGTCTTAGATTGATTAAAAATGTATTGGAAGTGTTAGAATGTATTAGTTGTCTTGGATAATTTTTAATCAAAATAAGAAGAGTACTTATAGTACTCGTGTGACTCTAGGTCACAAAGCAAAGGATAATATTATTTTTCATTTAGCAAAATAAAAGATAATATTGCAATAGTATTGTTGTGTGATAAAAACTTCCTCATAAAATATTTGCTAGTTGTCAAAATATATTTAGGAAGATGTTAAAACTTTACTTGATCTCCAAGAACGAATCTAGACATTTAATTCAACTAGGAGATGCAAGATGTTATTAGATATTAGAAGATAATATATAGAAAATATATCTTTTAGAAATATATTGGATATGACCGAAATATGGTCATATACTCCTCAATGATTTTCGGCTAAAATAAAGATAGAGTAGATATGATTTTCCAAATTATATTATCTTATAAAATCAGTTTTAGAAGAGGAGAATTATCATAAAAGATATTTGTAGTATCATAATATATTTAGAACACTTTCCACAACTTTTACAATTAGATTCTCATATATTTCACTTAGTAAAATATACTCAAATCTAATTCTAAGATGAGAAAATATATTCTTAATATATCATAATAAAAATATAGAAAACTTTAAAACAAAAAATAATTCTTTAGGAAATATTTAGAAAATATTTATAAAACGTTTTGAAGAAAAACTACTACAGCACTGATGTTACTGTAACATGAAATCATGTTAGGGTAACATCACTGCTGAGATTTGTAGTGCATAGCTTCGTTAAGTCACTTTACATGTTTCGTTCCTATAGTCTTGACTTGATACGAAGCTTGTCTTTAACGTTTCACATCCTCTTCTTCTTTTCACTTCTTTTCGAGCTTAGATACGTACCTACGCATCATAAACTCAAACACACAAACGAGTAGCATACGATAGAAATAAATAACTTGACAATATCAAAACTAATCGTGGAGTCAACAGAAACTAATTATATCTAATAACATCAAAATATTTCTCGATCTTGTCTTTTTCGTCAGATTAATTAACAAAATAGTTTACGATTGAATCATATGACATCCAATGGGTCCATGTAGACCTGTCAAACGGGCCGGGCGGGTGGTTTACAGGTCGGGTAAATACGGGTTCGAGTAATATATGAGTCGGGTGTATTCGGGTTTGGGTAATATACGGGTCAGGTGTATACGGGTTCAAGATCGGGTTAGGGTCAAAATAGGGGTTGATGAACGTCTCTTTATCGATAC